>OY728150.1:1083203678-1088003678 GCA_963277665.1 Viscum album | reverse complement strand
TTCCCTTACACTCGTGTAGCACTTGGAAAACAATACTTCAGTGTCTGCACCCTCTTAGAAAAAATAGGGAATTAACATATTTTAGTTCTTCTTTATAATTGAAAAGGTGTATTCTCTGAAGTACATATCTTCACTTTCCTACCCAGAAGCCGGTAAAAACTATCTTACGTACAACTGAATACATGAAAAGAACCCAAATATTTTGAGCACCATTTTAGGTGTCTTGTGCGCAAATTTTATTCCATGCACACATGATTTTACTTTTGTCGTGAAACACCTCTTTCACACAACTTCAATCTTACGCACAACTCTCTTCTTTCATGCAACTTCTCCTTCTTGCGTGCAACTCTATTTCTTTCGTGAAACTCCCTTTACATAAAATTATTTTGCGCTTCAGAGCTCGATATTTCTCTAAGTTTCGAGAAAAAAAAATGAGAGGGGGTCACCTATTATTTATAGGCCTCATCAACCCCCACGCGCAAAAACCTCGACGCATCGCGCAAAACCCTGACGTGTTGTGAAAAATCCCATTTGACATCGCATTGGGCACGTAAGTCTCTTTCGCGCAAACCTCATATTTCGCGAACTTTTTGAATATTTAGCACACTTCATGACTTCACAATTTTTTTTGTTCTGAACTTGAATCATGGCTTGTATGCAACATACCAATCCATCTTCAAACTTGCACGCAAAATTATTTTCCAAAAATACATTTCTCAATCTCTCAATTTTCAGGACCCAAAATTTGGAAAACATTAGAAAACGGTGCCACATTAAAATGCTCCTTTGTACCACCTCAATATTTTACATTCCTTTGTCATGATTCTATTCACTACATTCCATAACCATTCTTCTTCTTTCATCACAAACTCCATTATCGTGATATGTATCCTTTGATCGAACAAATTTAGCATCGTCAGATTTTCAACAGAAAGTACTAAAACTTCTCTATCTTCCAGCAATATCATTCTTTCCAATGAAAACTAAATATGATTGGAAACACCTTTTCCCCCCTTTATTTCATAAGGATTGCATCACAAGATCTACAAACTTATGATATTTGGGAAATAAAAATCAGAAAAGCATTATCTTGTTCTCAAGTCCTTTACAAAGTGAATTGATTTATCTTCTTTGACAATAAAAGACAACACTATGTAACAAAAAACTCTTATTACTTTCTTATCCATCCAAATTGGTCCCAAAAAATATAACCATTTGAAACAATAATAAATTTTAACATTATAATTATTGTTTATAAATAGAAACAATAATTTATAATTAATGCAGAAAGAAGATTTAATGTCCTCATCTAGTAGACTTGGGCCGTACGAATCCCATTTTTTAGAGCTTGGGAAGGAGGTAGTATCATTAGTCTTCACTCTGGACCAAGTCCAAGCTGAGCTTCAACATGTTAATCTTGAATGAAATCTCTTATGGGATAAGTTCAAGTTAGTAGAGATTACCACTTAGACGATGTTATCCGAGCCGCCCTAAGAGTCTATCACCATCGCACACCTTACCCTTAGGTAGTATGCAGGTGTTTTAAGGGGTTATGTGTCAATTCACTAGTTACTTAAAATGTACTCCCTTTTCTTAAATAAATTTTTTATTTCATCATTTCTGTTTTAAGAATAGTTTTTCTTAAAAATTGAGATGAAATTTGATAAGTTAATTTTTCGGGTAAAAATTGTATTTTTCAGAGACATAAATTGTCATATTAAAATAAGGATTTATTAATAATTTTTAATATAATTAATTTTTTTATAAAACACTTATTTTTAATTACAAATGATAAAATTATTTTTTATTTTTCAAGTGTCGAAAATTTTACTATACATGTCACTAGGCATTTTCTGTCCGCTATTATTTTTCATAATCAAGTATTTTTATAGTTAAAAATTAAATTTATCATATGTAGAGATTTATTAAGGTAAAATAAATTTATTTTTTTAATTCATAATGTCTATATTAGGTTATGGAGAATTTATGATATTTTTATAAAATGTTTTGTTTTTCAGTGAATAGTAAAAATATAGTTTTGAGTTTTCGGTGTGTTTAATGACATAATTAATGATGTAATAATTATGGTCAACTCTTGAGTAATAAAATATTATATGAGATTTCCCAAGTGGACAATACCATGGACAAACCCATGGTTTTTCAAATACCACTAATGAGGTGTCCTTTGAAATTAATAAAAAAATCCCTCTCTTTTACTATAAATACCCACCCATTCCTTCTTACCCATTCATTACAAAATCATTATCCATGAAGTTATGATAGTAATACCTCCCAAAGAGTCCTCCCAAGGTTCCATTAATCCCCCAAGGTCCCGATATTCGAGTTTTAGGAGTTACACTTCAAGGTAAGGGAATTTTCAACTTCTCTTTTCTTTTCAAGTTCTCTTTTATGTGGCATGTCTTTAAAATTTCAATACCATGTTCTTATTTTAATTTTATTCTATACCTATAATTTATTATTAGTATTTTATTAATGGTTTAACCTTTACCCTCTCTTTTTAATGTTTTATAAAACCATGTTTCTTACTCTTATGATGTAGAATTTTCATCTCAAAATCTTTATCTTTTTCTCAAGAAATTATTTTATTTTCTTTATGTGAATACCCAAAACACATTCATTTATAGAGGTATTCTTCAAGACATAAAAATTATTTATTTTATTATATAATTTTTATATATAAAACCCTCATTTCATTTCCATGGGTTATAAATGACATAATGACAATGTTTTAAGCACTTTTTAAAATGCCATGATTTTGATATAAAACCCATTTCTTTTATTCTATTTAGGTTATTTATGAAATTTTTTATTATGATATATGTGGATCACATGAAAATAAATAAATATTAAGGGTGCACCCTGATAGTGATCCAATGCATTGGGTAAAGAAATTAATCTCCAGAGATGACAAGTTTTACGATACCTTGGTGAATAACCTTGGTAAATTCTATGACACCTTGGGGATGGACCTTAGTGATATGCTTATGAATGTATAAATTAAATGTTTTAGAAACATTTTAAACTTATTATTAAAGTTTTTATTGTTATTATATGCCTATTTCTCCTGAATTTATGGAATTCCTCATATTCTTATTGATATTTCTCAAGTTCACATGTAAACTGTTTCACTTGTTTTCCCTTACAGGGCCTTCCGCTCACCCTTTACTTTTATGTATGTACCCAAGTTTTGAGATGAAATAAATGTACTTATTATGAACCTTTAATAATCATTTCTTGTGGAATATAATAATGTTTTATGTTTTCATGTATTATGTACCTTATTTCCAAGACACTAAACTTTAAAAGATCCTCTATTTGTAAAATGTCATGTAAAGTTATGTAATAAAAATATGGGATGTCGTATTTAGAGTATTTGAGAATATAATATATAAATAATACCAAAAATTTGTTAATGTAATATTTAAAGACTCTATTCATTAATAATATTAAAATTTCTGGAGCATTGGTGAGTCCGAAGGGTATCACTATGAACTCATAGTGTCCATACCTTGTATGAAAGGAATTTTTGGGTATATCCTATTTCCCCATATTTAATTGATGAAACTTTGACTGAAGGTATAATTTATATAAATACCATGATTCACATAGCTGATCAAATAATTTATCAATCTACGTAATGGGATACTTATTATTTACCATTATCTTGTTGATATCACAATAATTAAATCAGAGACACATTGAACCATCCTTTTTCTTGACAAAGAGGACCAGTGCTCCCCATGGAAAAAAACTTGGGCATATGAAACCATTTCACAAATTATCTTCTAGAAGTTTATTTAGTTCTTATAGTTCATTGGTGTCCATTATATTGGGAGTATTTGATATCAGTATATCACTAGGTATAAGTTCAATTGATAACTCAACCTCACATTTGGAGGAAGACTGGGAAACTCTTAGAGGAATACATCAGCATATTCCCTTACAATGGGTATGTATTGAAGAGAGATCCTCTCCTTTGTCTCAATAATTTGATCTCAATATCCTTTCTAATAAGGTAATGATATCAATTATTGAGAATAAGTATCCAAAGTATATTCATCCACCTCCTTGAACTTGTATATAAGTATAGGATTATTTGGGATGTGGAAGGTGATTTTCTTCTAAAAAAAATTAAAGTTAGATTTATATAATGAAACTAATCCATGCCTAGCATAACATTAAATTCCAAAAAGGGAGTATAGAAAGGTTTTCTATGATATTTATCCCATTAATTATAACCGGTCATGAGTTATGTACTTAGGATGTAATAATTGATTTGTCTATTATTTTCACATATAATGAAACCTCTATGTTTTGAGGCGGTGTTTTAATTGTTCTAATAAACTATAATGATATAAAATAATTCATAGAACTAGAATCAAATAATATGTTTTCTATTCTTGAATGAATAACCAACAAAACTATCACCACTTCTTTATCAATATCTACCTCAATAGTAGTGATAACAAAGACCACCCTTTATCCCTTGGCATTAGAGGCTGTTGTCACCAATTATCATTGAAAACACTTGGATTTAGAAAATGTTTTTTATAGTGTCCATGTTAAATTTTGTTGAAACATTAGACCATGGTATGAGGATTGATCAAAACCTTATTTTCCTCCATTACATTGGTGTGATTCTTCATCTCCTTCTAGAATTCATTAGCTTGATTTCCTTTCCTTCCACACTTGAAACAATTCCTTGTCCCCTTAAGATAGTTTCTAGGATGTTTCTTCCCAAACTTATATCATATGGGAAAATAAATTATCCACTTATTATATCTAGTCCCAAGGAACCACCGAGAATCAAAAATATCCATCTGAACTTTGAGGGAAGATTAGATAATTTTATTATAACCGTTGAAGTCTTAAATCACTAAATTTTTTGAAGACTCAGCTTCATTCCACTAAAGAAACAACCAACCTTACTTTCAATATCCATGAAAAAGTTTGAGTCTTATCATGAAATCCTCGTGAAGCTTGCTTCATAAGTCCCAATATATCCTTCCTCCTTTTACTTGAGTATAAGGAATTCCCTCTCCATTTTAAGATGAAGAGTATGGGGAAAATATTTATTAAAAAATATCTTATTGAATCCATCCCATTCCATGGATTAAATTTCTTCCTTGGAATTTTTATTCTTGATTAGTGTAAACCTATGATCAAATTCTCTATTTAGTCGACAGATGAAAAAAATTACTTTCTCCTATTAAAGGAATTGGAGGACTGAGAATATTTTTACAATGGAGTTAATCTATTTCTCCAAAATCAGGGGATCAGAGGATGTACTAAAAGTAGGAGGCCTTTGTTTCACAAGGATTCAATTGCAACTTGTTCTCTCTTAGGATAGGGAGGGAATTTTAAATGATTCATGTTATTACTCATAACTTGAGTTAGTTTCACTAGTATTTCTATGAAGTTCTCAACTCATACTCCCATAATATTAGTCATTTCATTAGGTCAATCATCACATTACCCATCACATATATTGTTTTCATGATTCCTCCTATTTTAAATAATTTTATAAAATTAAGAAATGTTTGGGATGAGGATACATGATTCAATAAGAATATAAAAATTAAAACTACACTTAGAAGGTATGAAATATATAACCTAACTTATTAATATCTAAGTTTCAATCTATGTTATCTATGGTCATTTTCTTATTATTTTCTCTAACTGTGCATCATCAAATTCCATAAAAATACATTCAAATACTTCATAATTCTTTGCAAAAAGTATGAGAATTATCCAAAATATATCCCCTAGGAGTGTTAAACCAAGTGTGTAATTAGGCATATTTATCATTTACTAAGTGAATACCAAGTTAATACCTAATAAAAATTTTAGGGTTATTATCCCTAGATGCATTAGTGCTAGAGACCACATCCACTTGTAGTATCCAGACATGGATTTCATTACTAGGAAACTATATACTCTATAATTTACCAAAATTTAAGAGGTTTTTCTATATATTGACTTATACCTAGGGGTTTCACTAATGTTTTCTAATCAAAATCCTAAAAAATAACTAAAAATTTCTTTGATACTAACTATAGAAACCCAAATCCCATTACACATTTTATTTCTTGATTTTTAAAATGAATATCTATAAAACTTAAACCAAGGATCTAGAGGCCCAATGTATTTAGAATATTAGACGATTAATTACAAAAACATTAAATAAAAACACATCATATTTATTTAAACTCCATCACTTTATTTTATATCTCATTGTTCTTCTATTACTGCATAATATATCCTAGGGAATACATAATTTAAAGGAGTGAGCTATAAATCTCAATAAGGGAACAATCAGAGTAAACATGATACATAAGATAAAAATAACATATAATGATAACACAAAAGAGAATAATAACTTGGGATCATGTAATGAGAAGGGTTAAATCATAATATTTTGAAATAAAAGGAATGTGGAAACAACATAAAACTTGAAAACATAAGCATAAATCGAGGCTCACTTCCAAGACATCATAACATAATGTGCTAGGATAACCGACTGTGCACCATACATGGTATCTCATACGATGAAATCATTACCCAATGAATCATAGAAATATCAGGTTGAACCATTCATATGTATAAATTTATGTGTTCCACATTGATCATATATCATAATAAATTATTACATCAATAATTCGTGGATAATGTGAACGAGTTTCATATAATCATTGAGTTCATAAGAACTTAAAGTCATAAGTCTTTCAACATTTTAAATTCATGAGAGGGAATTTGAGTTTAATAAATTTAAATACCCAATATATGAAGTACAATTAAATTTATATGAATACCCATGAATGGAGATAGAATCGGGTATTCACAATAAAATAGGGTGTCATGGAAAATCAAAAAATGATTTTGACAGCATAATAGGTATACAAAAGGATAATAGAATATGGATAATGAGATAGAATTTAAGTCACTCATTAATAAAGAATAATTTAGTTAGTAATGGAATGATTGTAAATTTATTAAAACATAGTAATTTTAAAATTATAAATATTACAACAAAGGAAGTACTTTAACGAAAAAGAATATGAAAAGAATACCTTACTTGAAAAATGGATTCCTAAAGCTTGTGAATATTTCTTTGGAACCTTAGGAACTCATTATAAAGAATATAAAGAGATAAAATGAGAGTAAATTCATGCTCAATGGATTGGGAGAGGAGAGGAATGAGAGAATGGGTGGGTATTTATAGAAAAATAGGAGGAATTATTTATTAATTTCCAAATTTAGTCCTTGAACATATAGTTTATAAAAAATAAAAAAGAATTGGTATTCCCATGGTTTCGCCCCTAATATTTTCCAAGTTAGTGTGGTGTTTATTATTTTAATGGTTTATTAGTTTCAAGCCTTTAATATATATTATTTTGGATGTGACAAGATTCTTTTTCATAAAGAATTATTTTTAAAAACATAAAATATACTTTAGGTTTTGGAATATTCATTATAGTTTTTGGAAAATTAATATTATTACTTTAAAATACATTATTTTAATAATAATACACATTTTTGGTCATGAAAACCTTTATAGTATTTATTACATCACTTTTTAGTCATTATGATGTTATAACACTTACTGTATATTTATATCGTATTTTATTTTTTACTCAAAATTCGATTGTCTCTGAAAATTATAAAAAATTTACCATTTGATAATTTTAATGTGATGATTTAAAAAATAATATATATTTTATCAAAACAATTTCTTAAATATGATAAACTTAATATTTAAATAAAATTAATATTCATTGAAAAATACATATTTTTATAACATGATCAAGTTTCTAACCCTCAGAAAAACTACATATGAGAGTATAAAATTATTTTATTATTTAGATAAGAATAAATATTTTTTTAAAAGATTTATATGAATATAAATATTTATTTAAAATTTATGAATTATCCTAAAAATTTATTTTAATTTAACATATATATTTTCTAAAAAATATAATTATGGGTTCTTTGTATCAAAAATAAATTTTATCATATTAATACTCTAATCATATGACTTTTATATTTTATATAAGGATGATACACTAAATAAAAATGTGGTATCACTATAAACACTATTTCATTTATAAAATAATTTACATCTTAATACTACTTTAGGTCAAGATACATAACCCCTTATCACACCAAAACAATCCCTAAGGATGAGGTGTGTGATGGTGGTAATCTCATGGGGTGGTTTAACTAACATTAATCTGGTGGTGATATCTACTAACTTGAACTTATTCCATAGGTGATTCCTCTAGAGCCTAAATTTTTGAATATATGCTTGGGATTAGTTAAGTGTGAACCCTAGTCATGCTACCTCCCTCCCTAGAAATGATAAATGGGATTAAAAAGGAATGATACTACTTGTTGAGGCCACCATTTCTCCCTTTTTCATCAATTATATCTTATCACTACCCTTTATATACACTAATTTTAATGGTGAAATTATTATTGATGGTAAAAATTCTCAACGGTTATAATAACCAATGGTTATAATTATAAATGATTATAATAACCAACTTTCATAATACCCAATGGTCAAATCCTAATGATCACATTTCCCATTACATACTATATATACAACACAATTCTCATACTTCATTATTCACTACTTAACTTACAAATGTTCTACACTTCCCATGATAATGTATATAATGTTCCCAACTCTTCTTTTTTATTTTTACCATTTTATATAAAGGGTGATCATCATGAGAAAATTTTATCCTATGAAGTTACCCCAACATGTGCATTATTATTATTTGTTTATCACCCTATACCATTCCTTGATGTTATAGTAAAAATTATTTAATGATTTGTAATGTTCCTTTAAAATAAAATAATATTTATATGTTCTTGAATTATAAAAAAAAAGATAGTCATTATGAAACATGAGTTATTTTATTAATAAAAGAAATAAAATTATGGGCTGTTACATTCTGCACCCCATAAGAAATTTCTCCCTTGAAATTTCATCTTATACTCTAAGGTGAAAAAAATTGAGGGTACTTATGCTTCATAACTTATTTTAATCCCCATGTTTCTTTCTCATACTTATGGATTCACCAAAGATATTTGATTAGGTGAGTTTTCTTCTTGTGTAGAACTTTTTCTATATGGTTTGAGATCTTCACTAACTACTCCTAATTAGAGTGATCATTCTCCAGTTATACCACCTCTAGGTTTAATATATTAGAGTTTTTTGGTATGTACTTACTCAATATGGATAAATGGAACATCTCATGTACTTAATAGAGGGTTTTTCGAGAGTGTTAGATGATATTCCATGGATTTGATACGATCAAGAATCTCAAAGGGTCCAATATACCTAGGAATTTAATTTTCCTTCTTCCCAAACCTCACAACTCTCTTCTAGGGATATTTTCAAAGGAAAAATTTATTTACCCCCTCAAACTCTATGTCTCATTGATGGTTATGATTATAAATCTTATATGGAATTTGTACTACCTTGATGTGTTGGTGAATAACCTTCACCTTGTCTATCATTTCTTCCACCAATTTAGTTCACAATAGGTTATATTCTCCAAATTCACCCCAACATGTTGAAGTTTTAAATATATCCTAAAGTGTCTATATTTTGTGATCATATTGGATATTAGTCTGAGGGTGATAGGTCAAACTAAATTCTAAATTTTTTTTCAGGTCATATTAGAGATTTTTCTAGATTTTTGAGGTGAATCTTGAATATCAATCATATTCAATCAACAGTGGTGATCCATGTAGCCTCACCACTTCTCTAATTAATATCCTTAAAATTTGATTGATTTAAAAGTCCTATAAAATGTAAATTAAATGAATATTATTTTTAATATGGTCTACCAAAAACCATATTAAATTGTTCCCTTTGGTTGTCTAAGGTAGAATTATGATAAAATCCATGGTGATGTTCTCCCATTTCCAGAATAGCATCGGTAATGGTTGCATTATCCCCTTGGGATTTTTCATATCTTCCTTAAATTGATAACATACCAGTAACCATGATGTATTATACACAATATATTTATTTATATTGTCCCACTAATAGTACTCTTAGATATATCTATACATATTTTTACTCCTTGGGTGGATAGAGAATGTTGAGCTATGAACATTGGTCAATTACTCATTTAACTCAGGATCTGATGGTATGCATAGTCACAACCCAAATATAACAACTCTTTTTTTCATTAATGTTTAACTTTTATGCTTTATCCTTTTCTTATAACATCCACCTTAATCTATATTTACACACCATATATTTGAGATTTCTTAATCTTCTCCAAAATTGATGGTTGAGCAATAATTTCAGAAAGGTAGGATGGTCTTCATTACTTTAGGATTACCACACATATCATTTTATTTTTTAATAATATTGGATACTTTTTAATCCTTATTATGGATAAAATTTTAGGATCCTTCATAATCAATGCATATAACACTTTATTCACCTTCCCATGATGGTAGTGGATTGAGCAATCATAATCCTTGATTAGATCTAACCATATTCTTTAGAACATGTCAATATTTTTTGTGTAAATATATAATTTAGCCTCTTATTATCCATATATATGTCACAATTCACTCAATATAGATAATTCCACCAAATCATAAATGTGATTATTATTACATTCAACTATATTAATGCATTAGATAATTCTACTCATAAACCATTAAACATTGAGAGGTATATGTTATCACTTTATCATTTTGAATAAAGAAACAACTTAATACCTTATTTAAAGAATCAATATAGATAAAAAATCCTTAGCCACATGTGGTTAATATAGCGACCCTAACTTTTCTTACATGACTATTACATCATTTTAAGATAAACAACATAATAGAGATACAAATCTAGGACCAAAAGGTTTAATGTATTGGAAAAATTAGGCTCATAAATAACTTTTACATAATAAAACATAAAAATTTATTTAAAACCCTCTTATTTATCTCTATAAAACCTCCCATTATCCTTAGTACATACAATCACTTAAGAATATATATCAAAGAAAGGGGTAAGCTAAAATCCCAATAAGAGGATGAATAAGGGAAATGAATCAATATAACATGGGTGAGCATAATCATCATCATCATATCATAAGAATTGTATCATAATAAACATAATTAGGGAAACATGTGATAAAGTCATGGAATTTTTAAATGCATAAAAATGAAACATCATGTCTTAGTGGTCAAATACCACACATATTTGTGAATAAATCTAGCATCATGTTCACACATAACATATGTGAATTATCATAACATCATAATTGTGAACAAAGATAACATCATGTTAATGCATAATACACATAATATCACGATATAAATAACATTACCCAATGAATTGGAGGGCTATATAATTCTAGGACCACCCATTACATCATAATATTTACCTAATCATGCATGCCACATAGAACATATTACAATCATAGTCATGAATTAACCCATGGAAAGGAATGAGTTTCATAAGAATTTCATAAATAATGATTTCATAAATAAACTTGAGGTTCCCAAATGAAAAATAGAAAAACATAGTTGGCATAAGAATAATCATTCTTGAGTGAATAATAAACAACTCAAGAGGAGTCAAAGATGTGTTTTGGAAAGAAGAGTTATTTTGGAAAATATTTTTATTTTTCATAAAATCATGTCAGAAACATGTATTTCCCCAAAATGATAATAGAATAAAAATTAAATTATATTTAAGGAACATTATTGGATTATTCATACAAAATATTTCATAAAATATGGATAATCCAAAGAAAAGGATTTGGGTTCGAGAATACCCTTACCTTTATTCCTACTTTATTTCGTCACTTTTGCACCTCCTGAATAATAAACTTAGATTTATTAAAACACTGATACAAAAGTGAGTTATTGTAATTTTTAACACCATTTATATATTATATTAATTTTACTATATTTATTAATTTCCTTGGTTATAGGGTAGTCATTTTGATATCATGTTTCACTTAAAAATTTCCCATTTTTATTCAATTTATCTATTTTGTTAAATATAATTTATACATTATTATAATTAATTAAAAAATAATATAATAAATATAATTATATTTTTATATATTATATATAGTTTATTATATCCATATATGATGAATATTATATGTTTTGACATGGAAATTTCTCTGTAGGTGGTTAACCGACCTTTGATGGGACATTGTTGGGAGAGGCGGGAAGGGGAAGTTTAAAATTTAAATATATAGTAATATGATACATAAAATAGGTTAACATAATTAATATAATGTTAAATTATTTCATAATTAATATTATATGGTTTGGTTATAAAAGGGGTGGTAAAAAAATAATGATAAGAAGAAGAAATAAAAATAAGAAGAGTTGATCGAAACTTCCTTAATCCTCAGTGTAGCTTCTCTTGTGCGCCATTAAAAATCCATTTATGTTTGAAGTTGGATTAGTATAGAAAATCCCTAAGGATTATAAGGGGATTAATAGGGAAGATTTTAGAAGAGTTTAGGCTTTAAAAAGTGGGGTAATGAGTGGTTTTCCAAGGGAAGGGAGAGGGGTAATTAATACTTGAGGAGAGGGGTATTTTTAGAATAAAATATTGAATAAAATAATATATCAAAGGTAGGACTTGTAATAGTGAATTTTTGACAATATAAATCATATATAAACATAATATAATGGTTTATGACTTTAAATACCATTTATAATTTTAATTCATTAGTTTATTAAAAAAAAGTGGAAAAAATAGAAATTTGTTATTTTAAGGAATCACTTTTGACTTTAGGTTTTGAAAAGTTATTTTTAGGTTTGGAAGCTAAGTTTATTGTATTTTAATGACTCATATATGAAAAAAATATATCTTGTCCGAAACTCAAGTTCTATAAAGGATTATGTCATTATTACATCATGAATGATGTAATTTAAGATACACTAGTTATGGGTAAAACTGTATTTTTACATTTTACCTGAAAATTAAATAATTTTAGAAAATTACCAAAAAAATAACCCTTGGAATTTTTTTTGTGATAATTTAAAAAATTATATTAATTTTATCAAAATAAATTTCTAACATAGTTAATTTTAAATATTAATATAAAAATCACAATTTTTTTTTGAAATACTTTAAAATGTAGTTTATTGAAAATGTGCTTATATTTTATTTGAGTTATTTAATAATGATATTTAATTTTTGGAATTATAATATTTATATTTAATTAAATTAATCATGATAATTATTATTTATATCATAATTTATTATTTTGAGGTAAAATTACTATTCCAATAGTCGTGTTACTATTCCCAACGATTAGGTTGCTATTCCCAATAGCCAGGTCACCTCATATAAATTCCTCTACATTAATTTATTAATTATTCAACTCAATTCATCTCAAGGTTATATATTTCTATTTTCTATAATGTTTCTTTTTTTACTAATAGTTTGTTTCTTTTCTATAGTGTTGGCAGTGGGGGCGATGATTCTAGTAGATTAGGGAAATCCATATTTTCCCATTTTAACTTTTCTATTTTATATTTTTTAAACAGTTGTAATGATTGGAATTTTAATTGGTTTCATTGATAATTAATTAAATATTATTTATTAATGAAATAATTTTTTTGTTTTCTTTATGTGTATAATACTATATAATATATTATAACTCTTTTATTTGAAGAGACAAATACCATTTATAAACTCTAGGCTATCACATTCTTCCCCCCTTTAGAAATTTCACCCTTGAAATTTCAATGCATATTTTAAGTTGAGAGTAGATGAGGGTACTTATATTTTATTGTTTTCTCTAGTTCCTATGGTTCCTATTCATACTTATGGTTCCTCCATAACACTTTGATAAGGTGAGTTTTCTTATTGCATATAACCTTGTATCTATAATCCAAGATCTTCATTGGATGCTATTTGTATGAAAGATAATTCTCTATTTGTACCAAATCTAGATTTAGTACATGTGAGGGAACATGTATGGACTTCATTAGGAGTGATACGTAGAAAAATTCATGAACTCAATCTATACTTGGTAGAAGTGAAATACGACAGGCCACTGATCCTATGCAATCAAGGATCTCAAAGGGGACAATGTATCTTGGGCTAAGCTTCCATTTCTTTCTAAACCACATGAATCTCTTCCATGGTGATATTCGAAGAAAAAAATATCTCCAACATCAAACTCCAATTCCCTTTGATGGTTGTCAACACATCTCTTTTTATGACTTTGAGCACCTATCTTATTTTATTGGATGTCTTGATTCTTTATTGTCATCTCTTACACAAGGTCAAGTTTAAGTAGCTTCTATTCCCTAACCTCATCCTAACAAGTTATAATTATACATCTCTTCCCATATAGATCTTTATATAGATCCATTTAAATACTTGAGTGGAAGCTATTTTTATATGATAACTCAACCAATGGTAGATGTTGATCCCAACCACCTTTGAATTCCATTGAGAAAGATCTTAGTATGTCTTCGAGCATCTAAATGATCCTTTCAAATTGTCCATCAATTTGGGAGTGATAGGCCATGATTAAATTCAATTCAATACCCAAATCATGTTGAATACTTATCTAGAATTTATAGGTGACCCTTGGATCATGACCAAAGATGATTGAAAGTGGAACCCATATATCCTCACCACTTCCTTCAAATATGTCTTGGAAATTTGTTTAAGTGATAAATATTTATGAATATAAATGAAGTGGGCAATCTTGGTGAGTCAATCCACCACAACCCACATCACATTGTTTCATTTGGATGTTTTCTAGAGACCAGTGACAAAGTTCATGGTGGCATTATCCCATTTCCACGTTGGTATAGGAAATGGTTGATTCATCCCTTTCAACTTTGATCACTCTGATTTAACTTGTTGACATGCCAAACACCATGAGATATACTATGTAATATCCTTCTTCATGTTGAATCACCATAAGAATTCTTGAATATCATGGTACATATTGGTACTTCCAGGATGGATAGAAAAAGATGTACTATGTGCATTACCCAATAGATCCTTCTTTATCTCAGGTGTTTAAGGCACACAAAGCCTCATTACAAACCAAATAAAACCATCACAATAAATGTGTAACTCATGTAACTTCTCTTACTTGACTGATTTTAGCTTCTTTTTTATCTCTAGATCATCCCTTTGTGCCTCCTTGATCTTATCTTGGATACATGGTTGAAAAATCATTCAGACAAGGTAGGATATATTACATACTATTATGATTTCAAGATCCTTCCTTTTAATATCCAAGAATACATGGTCTCCCTCAATCCACATCATGGAAATAGTAATAGGTTATTTTATACTAAGAGAAACAACTACCTTGTTCTCCTTTCCTAGATGGCAGTGAATAGATAAATCGTAGTCCTTGATTAGCTCTAACCACCTTCTTTGATGCATGTTGAAATCATTTGTGTGAATATATACATTGTAATCTTATGATTGGTATATATGTCACACTTCTCACCATAGATATAGTTCCACCAAATATTTAAAGTGAAGATCACAACTTCTAACTCTAGATAATGTATTAGGTATTTCTGCTTACGGATCTTCAATTTTCGTAAGGTGTAGGCTATAACTTTATCATTCTGTATGAGTACACACACTAAGATTTTCTTTGAAGCATCACTACATATAAAAAAACCTTCTCCACTTATTTTTAGTGTGAGTACATGCATAGTGATTAGCCTCTTCTTGAGTGCCTTAAATATTTCCTCACATTATTCCATCCAGACACACTTTACCCCTTTATGTGTTAACTTAGTAGGATAAAAAATACTGAGAAATTCATCATAAAATTTTAGTAATACCCATATAGTACAAGAAAACTGTGGATTTATGTGATACTAGTGGGTCTAGGCCATTCCTTAATTCCCTTTTTTTAAGGGTCCAAAAAAATTCCCTCACTTGTGATTACATTCGCTGAGAATGAGACCTACTATATCCAAAAGCCACACTTGTTGAACTTAGCATACATTTTATCCTTACTTAATGTTTCCAACATAATACTTGGAAAATCTTCATGTTCCTTCTTAATCTTGGATTAAATGATAATATCATCGATAAATACTATCACAAATTTGTTGAGAAAGTATCTAAAGACTTTATTCATCAAATCCATGAATATTTTAGAGGTATTAGTAATTCCAAAGGGAATAACTATAAACTCATGATTCTTACACCTTGTATATAAAACTATCTTATGAATATATTCCTTATTCAACTTCAATTAATGATATAAAAAACAAAGATCCACCTTTGAGAAGTATTGAGATCCTCATAGTTTATCACACAAGTCATCAATCCTTGGAAGAGGGTACTGGTTTTTATGGTGATATTATTGAGCTCTAAATAATTGATACACATCCACATTGATCCATCCTTTTTCTTAGAAAGGAGAACTACATGACCCATAGGTTATAAACTAGGTCATATTAACCCTTTGTCTAAGTGCTCTTGTAGTTGCTTCTTCAACTCTTCCAGTTCAATCAAGACCATCCTACAGGGGAATTTTGAGATATGAGTGTCTTCAGGTATGAGCTCTATTGAGAACTCCACCTCATAATTTGGGGGAAGTCTAGGTAACTCTTCAAGAAATACATTAGTGTATTCCCTAACAATGAGAATTTTCTCTAGGTTGATACCTTCCTTTGACTCAACCATTTGGTAAAGGTATTATTATTCACAGGGTATCAACACGCACACCGTTGATGGATTTTTCAAAAGAGATTCACAATCTTCCTTTCATTTTTTGAGGATCATTGGATGGTTCAGAATATGAAGAGAGATTTAATTTTACCAATAGTTTATGTGTTATCTATATAACAAGAGTCAATCCATGCCTAGTATAGTGTCAAATTCCACCAAGGGAAGTATTATGATATTATTTAGAAGAATATTCCCATAAAAGTTTACATAAGAAGAGGCCAAAACTTGGGTTGAAATGATTTCACCACTAGGTATATTTACAAATATCTCTACTTTAAGGTATCGTGGCTTTGATTTAATAGTTATAAAAAACTTGTAGGATATAAAGGATTGAGTAGAACCAAAATGAAATATAAATTTTCCATTATTTCCTGAATAGAAAGTGTACTTTGTATGAATTTATTTTCACTCTACACTTTAGTAGAAGTGATGGAATAATATTTCCATTTATCCTTCGGATTTAGTGGTTTCAGATACTTATTACCCTTAAGGACACACAGTTTAGTGCACTAACTTTCATAGTAACTTTTATCCCTACAATTGAAGCATTGAACCATGAGTGGTGAATTATGAGCTTCCTTCCTTTCCTCTATCATGTTGGATGACTTCTTCATATCTCTTATACACTCATGAGATTCATGGCCTTCTATCATATACTTGAAGCATTTCCCAATTCCTTTGATACAATTCCCATGATGTTTCTTCCCACATTTTTTATATGTGGGTTGTTAGATCCTCTTTCCTCATTTTTCGTTTGACCCGCCAACTTGAAACTCCATTCTTATATTCTTATATCCATAACCATGGGACTAGTCTCTGAACTCCATCACTTCTTTGAGAGAAAATCAAACCACTTCTTCATAACTCTTGAAGTCTTGGATAACTAAATATTTTTAAAGGTACGATTTTAAACCACTAAAGAATCTATCTATTTTGTTATCACTATTGATAAAAAAACCTGATGTATATCTTAACATCCTTGTGACTTTTTCCTTATAATACATGATAGATTCACGTTCCTTTTATTTAAAATCTATCAATTCTCTTTCTATATTTGTTCAAAGAGGTTTAGGAAAATACTTAGTAAGAAATATTTTATTAAATTCTTCCCACTCTATATTCTCCATTTCATCCTTTTACTTGGTGTTATTTATCAATTCCCACCATTGATTGGATTCTTTATCTAAATGATAAATGTATAGAGTCACCTTCTCTTTCTCAGAACAATTTATCACATAAAATATATTCTCCATTGAGTTAACCCACTGTTTCATGACAAGTGGTTCAGAAGTTCCACTAAACTTTGGTGGTCATTTCCATATAAATGAATCAATGTATAATTGATCCTTCTTTAGTGAGGATGTACATTCCATGTAGTTCAGGTAATTATTCATACCCTGATACAACCTGGGTAAACATTATTATAAAGGTTTGAACTCCACCCCCATGTCATTGGGGATGTTGTTCATAAAATCATTGCATTGTCCCTCACATGGGTTGTTGTCTTGGTTTCTCCTGGTTCCCACCATTTTCTAAAATAGAAAAGTTTAGAACAAAACATAATTCAAAAAATCATAAATAATTTATTATTTTTCACAATTAAATTTAAAGGCATATATTATAGGATCCCTATTTTTATCATTTTCTAAAAATATTATTCTAATACGTTTCACCTATACATAGACTTATACTTATGGATTTCACCCTTGTTTTCTAATCCAAATTCCAAAATTAACTAAACTGTTCTATGATACCAACTATAGTGACCCTAATTTTTCTTACATGACTATTACCGAATTTTAAGATAAACAACATAATAGAGATACAAATCCAGTATCAAAAGGTTTAGTGTCTAGTGAAAATTAGGCTCATACATAACTTCTACATAATAAAACATAAACGTTTATTTAAAACCTTCTTATTTATCCTTCTAAAACCCCACATTTTCCTTAGTATATGTAATCACCTAAGGATATATATCAAAGAAAGGGGTGAGATAAAATCCCAATAAGAGGATGAATAAGGGACATGAATCAATATAACAAGGGTGATCATAATCATAATCATCATATCATAAACATGGGATAATCATCAACATCATGAGGGAAATATGTGATAAAAGCAAGGAATATGGAAATGCATAAAAATGAAACATCATATCTTAGTGGTTAAATACCACACATATTTGTGAACAAAGCTAGAATCATGTTCGCTCATAACATATGTTCATAATAATAACATCATCATTGTGAACAAATATATCATCATGTTCACACATAATATAAATCATCTGATGAGATATATCACATTACCCAATACATTTGAGGGCTATGTAATTCTGATCCCACCCATCACATCATAATATTTACATAATCATGCATGCCATATAGAAAGTATTACAATCATTGTAATGAATTTAACCAAGGAACAATTTTCATAAGGATTTCATGAATAATGATTTCATTAATAAACTTGGGGTTCCCAAATGAAAAAATTAAAAACATATTTGGTATAAGAATCATCATTCCCGAGTTAAGAAGAAGAAATTTAAGAGGATTCAAGATGTATTTTGGAAAGAAGAGTTCTTCTGGGAAATATTTGTATTTTTCATAAAATCAAGTAGGAAAAATTGTATATCCATAAAAATATAATGTAAGAATAATAAAATTATATTTAAGGAACATTATAGGAGTATTCATACCAAATATTCCATGAAATAGGGTTAACCCAAAGAAAAAGAGTTGGGTTCATGAATCCCCTTACCCTTATTTCCACTTTATTTTGTCACTTTTATGCCTCTTGAATAATAAACTTAGATTTATTAAAACAATGATCCAAAAGCGATTTATTGTAATTTTTAACACTGTTTATAAATTATAGTCATTTTAATATATTTCTTAAAATTCTTGGTTATAATTCATCCATTTTGATATCTTGTTTTAGTTAAAAATTTCCCATTTTCTCTCAATTTCATTATTTTGTGAAATGTAATTTATACATTTGTATAATTAATTTGAGAAGCTTATAATAAATATAATTTCATGTTCATATATTATAAATATTTTATAATATCCATCCATGATGAAAGTTATATTTATTTATATATAAATTTCTTTGTAGGTGGTTAATCGACCTTTGACGTGACATTGTCGGGAGAGGTGGGAAAGTGAAGTTTAATATATATATATATATATATATAAATATTGTACATATTGTAGGATAAAATAATTAATATAATGTTAAATTACTACCTAATTAATCTTATATATATTTTTTTGTGAAAGGGGTGGTAAAAAAAATAAATAGAAGAAGAAGAAGAAATAAAATGAAGAAGAGTTGATTTAAACTTACTTAATCCTCAGTGTAACTTCTCTTATGTACCACTAAAAATACCTTGATGTTTGGAATTAAATTAATCCATAAAGTACCTAAGGATTATAAGGCTCTTGATAGGAAGGATTTTGGAATAGGTTAGTCTTTTTAAAGTGGGGGGAATTAGTGGTTTTCCAAGGGGAGGGAGAGGGGTTATTTATACTTTAGGAGAGGGGTATTTTTATAATAAAATATTGAATAAAATAATACATCAAAGTTAAAACTTGTAATAGTGATTTTTTGAAAATAGGAATAATATATCAATATAATATAATGGATTTAAGAATTTAAATCCCATTTATAATTCTAATTCATTAATTTATTAAAAATTAAAGTGCAAAAAAGAGAAATTGTTATTTTAATGAATCACTTTTGACTTTAGGTTTTGGAAAGTTCTTTTTAGGTTTTTAAATTAAGTTTATTTTATTTTAATGACTAATTTATGAAATAAAATATATCATATATGAAACTCAAGTTATATAAAGGATTATTTAATTATTACATCATGAATGATGTAATTTAAGATACACTGGTTATGGGTAAAACTGCATTTTTACTATTCACCTTAAAATTGAAGTATTTTAAAAAATTACCAAAAAATAAACCTTGGGAAATTTTAATTTTCTAATTTCAAAAATGTTAATAATTTTATAATTTTTTTTATCATAGGTAATTTTATTTTTTAATGTAAGAATTATTATTTTTACAAAATACTTTAAAATACAGTTTATTAAAAATGTGATTATAATTTCTTTGAGTTATTTAATAACGATTTTTAGTTTTTGGAATTATAATATATATATTTACTTAAATTAATCAAGATAAATATTATTCATATCATAATTTATTATTTTGAGGTAAAATTTCTATTCCAATGGTCATATTATTATTCCCAACAGTCAAGTTACTATTCCCAATGACCAGGTTACCTCTTATAAATACCTCTAAATTCCTTCAATAATTATTCAACTCAATTACTATCAAGGTTATATATTTAAATTTTATATAATGTTTCTTTGTTTAATAATATTTTGCTTCTTTTATATAGTGTTGGTAGTGGGGAAGATGATTCTAGTAGATTGGGGTGATCCATATTTTCCCATTTTAGATTTTCTAATTTATATTTTTTATCCCATTATAAGTTTGTAATTTTAATTGGTTTCATTCCCGATTAATGTAATAGTATTTATTAATGAGATATTTTTTTATCTTATTTATGTGTATGATACTATATAATATATTATAAAACTCATTTTTGAAGAGAAATAGAATTTATAAACTCCAGGTTTTCTCATTCTTCCCCACTTTAGATATTTCATCCCTGAAATTTCAACTCATATTCTCAGTTGAGAATAGATGAGGGTACTTCTGTTTTATTTTTTCCTCTGGTTTCCATGTCACCTATTCATACTTATTGATCCTCTACAACACTTTGAAAAGGTGACTTATCTTGTTGAATATAACTTTATCTCTACTATACAAAATCTTCACCAGTTACTCCTCATATGAGAGGTCATTCTCCAGTTGTACCAACTATAGATTTAATACATGTGAGGGATCGAGAATGTACTTGCTCAGGAGTGATACATTGAATAGTTCATGAAATTTCTCTATACTTGGTGGAAGTGCAAGCTGATAGGCCACTGCTCCTATGTGATCAATGATATCAAATGGGAAAATATAACTTGGTCTAAGCTTCCCTTTCTTTAAAAACCAAATGAATATCTTCCATAGTGATATTCGAAGGAACACATTATCTCCAACATCAAAATCCAATTCCCTTTGATGGTTGTTAATATAGCTATTTTTCCGTATCTGAGTGGATTTATTATGTTATTGGGTGACTTGAACCTTCTCTATCATCTCTTGCATAAGGTCATGTCCAAGTAGATTTTTCCCTAAACCTCATCCCAACAAGTTAGAGTTCTACATCGTGTCCCATACAGAGCTTCATATGGATCCATTTAAATACTTGAGTGGAAGATATTGTTATATGAGAACTCAACCAATGGGAGATGTTGATCCCATCCACCTTTGAATTCCATTGATTTTTCTCTTAGCATGTCTTCAAGCATCTGAATAATCATTTAATATTAGGAATCAATTTGGGGGTTATAGGCCATGCTAAAATCCAATTAAATAATCAAATCATGTTGAATAATTCTCCATAATTTAGAGGTAAACCTTATATCATGATCAGAGAAGATTGAAAGTGGAACCCCATGTCGCCTCACCACTTCTTTCACATATATCTTGGAAATTTGTTCAAGTGAGATATATTCTTGAATAGAAATTAAGTGGGTAGTCTTGGTGAGTCTATCCACCAAAACCCATATCTCATTTTTTCCTTTGGATGTATTTAGGTGACCAGTGACAAAGTACACAGTGACATTCTCCCATTTACACATGGGTACAGGAAATGGTTGCATCATCCATTTGGAATTATATCACTCTCTTTTAACTTTTTGACATACTAAACTCTATGATATATACTCCATAATCTCATTATTCATGTTATCCCACCATAAGCATTATCAAAGATCACAATACATCTTGGTACTTCCATAATTGATAGAGAAAGATGAGCTATTTATATGATCGAATAACTCCTTATTTATCTCCGGTGATAAAGGAACACAAACCCTCATTCCAAACTAAATCACACCCTGATTATCTATGTGTAACTCGCGTATCTTACCTTCATTGAATACTTTCACCTTCTTTTGTAGCTTCAGATAATCCCCTTGTGCCTCCTTGATATTATCTTGAATAGATGGATGGACAAAAATTTGGTCAAGTTAGTATGTATTACCTTCCATTATGACTTCAAGATCCATCCTTTTGATATCCAAGAAGATATGGTCTCTATCAATCCAAATCATGGATAAAGTAATAGGTTTGTTTCTACTAAGAGCATCATCTACCTTGTTCACTTTTCTTATATGGTAGTGAATAGAGAAATCATTGTCCTTGATTATCTATAACCATCTTCTTTGACACATGTTGATCTCCTTTTGTGTGACTATATACTTTAGAATCTTATGATTGGTATATATGTCGCACTTACCACAATAGAGATAGTGTATCTAAATATTTAGATCTAAGATCACAACTGTTAACTTTAGATCATGAGTCAGGTAGTTATACTCATGGATATTTAATTTTCATGAGGCATAGGCTATCAATTTATCATTACACATGAGTACAAAAACCAAGAATTTATTTTAAGAATCAGTATATATATATATATATAAAACTTCTCCACTTGTTGTTAGTGTGATTACATGCATAGTGATTATCCTCTTCTTGAGCTCCTTAAATATTTCCTTACATTTTTTTCCAAACATACTTTACCCCTTTTTGTGTTAACTTAATTAGAAGGATAGAAAATCATGAGAAATTTCTCACAAAACATCAGTAATACCCAGCCAATCCAAGAAAACTATAGCTTTATATGACACTAGTGGGTCTGGTCGATTCCTCAATTGCCTTTTTTAAGGGTCCATAGAAATTCCCTCACTTGTGATCATGTGCCCCAAGAATGCGACTTGTTGCATCCAAAAGTCAAATTTTATAAATTTAACATACATTTTATCCTTCCTTAATGTCACTAACACTATCCTTATATAGTCCTCATGTTCCTTATTACTCTTGGTGTAAATGAGAATATCATCGATAAAGACTACCCCGGATTTATTGAGATAGTATCTAAAGACTCTATTCATCAAATCCATGAATATTTTAGGGTAATTAGTAAGTATGAAGAGAATCACTATAAAATCACAGTTCCCATACCTTTTATGGAAAGTTATCTTTTGAATACCTTCCTTATTGACCTTTACTTAATGATATCTAGAATAAAGATCCACCTCTATGGAGTATTGATCTTCTCGTAGTTGATTAAACAAGTCATAAATACTTAGAAGATGATACTTGTTCTTTATGGTGATATTGTTTATATCACAATAATTGATACACAATCACATTGATCCATCCTTATTCTTGACAAAGAGCACTGACACACCCTAAGGTGATGCACTAGTAAATACAAACCCTTTGTACAAATGCTCTTATAGATGATTCTTTAATTCTTTTAGTTCTATCATGTCCATCCTATAGAGAAATTTTGAGATAGGAGTGCTCCAGGTATGAGTTATATTGAGAACTCTACCTCACGATCTGGGGGAATTCCATGTAACTCTTCAGTAAATAAATCAGTGTATTCCCTAATAATGGGAATTTTATCCAGATTGATAACTTACTTTGAATCAATTATTTGGGAAAGGTATACCTCTTCATAGGGTATCAAAACCCACAACGTTGATGGAGTTTTCAAAAGAGATTCATGATCTTCCTTGAATTTTTAGAGGAGCATGGGATGGTTCAAAATATGAAAAGATATTTCCTTTTCTTGATAGTTTATGTGTTATATATATAAAAAGAGACAATCCATTCCTAGTATAACATAAAATTCCACCAAGGGAAGTATTAAGATATTCTATGGAATAATATTCCCACATAATCTTACATGAGAATATTACAATACTTGGTTTGCAATGATTTCACTAGTAGGTATGTTTACATATATAATTACTTTAAGTTATCGAGTCTTTGATTCAACAGTTTTAGCAAAATTTTAGGATATAAAGGAATACATATAACCAAAATCAAATAAAACCTTTTCCATTATTGAGTTAATAGGAAGTGTATCTTGTATTATTTAATTTTTGTGTTCCACTTTAGCAGTAATTATGTAATAAGATTTACCTTTCTTATTTGGATTTGGTGGTTTCTAATGCTAGTTACCCTCAAGGAACCTTGGTTTAGTGCATTGGATTTTCATAGTTCTATTGCTCCCTACAGTTGAAGCATTAAACCATGGGTGGTGCATTAGGAGGTTCCTTCCTTTCATCCATTATATTGGATGAATTATTCATGTATCTTAAACATTCATGATCTTGGTGGACTTCTCTATCACACTTGATGAATTTCCGCATTCCTTTGAGATAATTACCATGATGTTTCTTACCACATTTTTGACATGTGGGTTGCTGGATTCTCTTTCCCCCTTTTTCATTTGACCCACCATCTTGAAACTACATTATTGTATTATTATCTCTATAACCATGGTACTAGTCTCTAAAATCCATCTCTACCTTGATAGAACATTTAACCACTTCTTCATAACTCACGAAGTCTCGGATAGC
The DNA here is from genome assembly GCA_963277665.1 of Viscum album. Lineage (NCBI taxonomy): Eukaryota > Viridiplantae > Streptophyta > Magnoliopsida > Santalales > Viscaceae > Viscum > Viscum album. Next base: position 1,087,978,349 of record OY728150.1, on the reverse strand, counting down.
CAAATACTTTCTAATGTGTGGCTTAAAAACACTAAATAATCTATCAATTTTGCTATCACTGTTGATAACAAAACCCAAGGAAGATCTTGTAACCCTTGTGAAGTTTTCTACATAAGATGTGATAGATTATAAATCCTTTTACTTCAATTTTATGAATTATATTTCCATATTCTTTCGATGAGTTCTAGGGAAATACTTAGTAAGAAATATTTTCTTAAAGTCTTCCCACCATATCTTCTCTATTTCATCCTTCGGCTTGGTGTTATTTATCAATTCCCACCACTGACTGGCTTCTTCATCTAAACAATAATTGTCTAGAGTTACTTTCTCCATCTCAAAACAATGGATCACAAAAAATATATTCTCTATTGAGTTAACCCATTGTTTCATGATAATTTGATCAGAAGTTCCACTAAATGTCAGAGGTCATTTCCACATAAAGGAATCAATGGATAGTTAATATTTCTTGGGTGATGGAATATATTCCATGTATTTTAGGTTATTATTCATACACTGAGACTATCATTAACCATCCCAGGTACCCTGGTAAACCGATAACTAATCCTACTCTGACATGGCCCAAAGGGCATTCCTGATCTCCACGGGTGGGCGACTAGCACCTGACATCAGAAAAAATGAAAGTGGGAATAAATTTTCCACAAACATTGTGGAAAAAGGATAAAAAATCATTATTAATTAAAATGAAAATCCACTAGTACATGTGTACTAGAATTCAAACAGGTATAGACAACCCAAAGTACTATAGAAAAGTAATAGAAAAAATAGAAAGATAAACAGCCCAAGTCCTAATGGGTGTAACTCTCCAAGTCCATAGATCAATAGCTATAACCACCTCCAAGTGGTGATTTACCCCTATTCAAACCCGGAAGGAGGAAATCTACAAACACCCTAAGGTAAAAGCAGGGTGTGAGCTAAAATCCTAGTATGGTCTAACCAAGGATTCCATAATAAGATGCCAATATCAAATTAACCAAATAAAGCACTTTCAATTTTCAAATAAATAGTTTTGGCATTTCAAAATCATATTTAAGAAAATCATGATTTACAATTCTAATGATGTATGTAAATTAGAAAATCATCCTTTAGATTTAATAATGATGGAAATAATTTTAATCAATAGAGATTTACACAAATGGCTTAAATAAACAATTTTATATAAAACATTTATATAAATTCACAAGGCATGTAAAATAGTTTACAACATTGGAATACATTTATATTTCATATATAAACAAGTGAGTAACATATTCATTGACCAAGTGGTATGATAGTTCTAGGTTATGGGATCCTCACACACCCATATGATAAACTGTAATGTGTACACATGTCCCTCGACAATGGAAAGAGAAGACTCATCTATGTCTTAATAGGTAATTAATATGTGATAACCAATATTTTGTTAGTGTTGTAAAGTGTCAATACATTTCTAGGGAAATTCCAACCTAGTGTGTTTTTCCTAATAACTCATTAATTACCTATTATTTCATGTTCTCTAGTACAACTCAATGACGAACAATTTATTTTAAGTAGCCTTAAAATAAAATTAAGCCCCATTCCACCATTTCAAAAATACCAATTTCCATTAAAAATCCAAAATGGGTTTTTTTAAAAAACATGATTTTCCAAGATAAAACCCTAAGGTTTCTATCAAAACCATTTTTAATCCATTTTTCACAAATATGAATTTGAAAACAATTCACAATTAAATTCCACAATTCACTTACACAATTAAATTCAATAATTTAATTTCAAACAATTTCTATCAATTTCACAACAAACCCCCAATTCAATGTAATTGGGGTTTTTCACATTTTTTCCATAAAATCCATTCCATAATTTAAATTAAATAATTTAAATCTCACCAATTTCCATAAATACACCCCAATTCAATGGAATTGGGGGGTTTTCCAATTTCATGCCAAAATCCCACTTTAAAACCCCAATTCAATGGAATTGGTTTTTTTTTCGACAAAACAATTGATATAAAAAAAATTTAAATTAAATAAATTGAATTTAATTTAAAAAAGTTAAATTAAATAAAGCAATTTAGGGTTAATTTTTATTTCATCATGATGCAACCTCCTACATTAGGATCAACTGATCTCGCAACGAAAAAACCTAATCGGGACTTGTCAATGTATAAATATGATCATGGTATCTGGGAAACAAGGATCAAACCAAGGTTTAAGATCCCAAAACAGAGGGTATTAGATTCATAAAGCAACACAAGTATCCATAGAACCCTAGGGAGGAAAAGAGAGATAATGGGAGATAGAGATCGGGAAGAGGAAACTAACTGGGAGGAGATCGAACGACATTACTCAAGATTATAATAACTTCTGAGAGGGATCTGAGGTTTAAATAACTGCTCTTAGGTGATCCCAAGGAATAATAAATTGTATAGAAGTCTTACAATCCTATCAAGGTTCTAAAAAGAGGATTTTGGGAATTTTAAAATTAAAATTTGGATTAAAAAACCCCATACGCATGGTTTCCTGGGCAAAGCTGCGCAGTTAGACCAAACCGTGTGGATTGGACATATGATGCTTTAAATGGAACACATGGTTCCTATTAAGAGGGAATATAGTCTAAAAAACTATCCACAACCATTAAAACCCCACTTCTTAGGTTTTCACAGTTTTTATTGAGAGGGCACCCGATTTGGGAAAACTATGCGCCAACCGTGCATTAGCCCAATTTTTTTAAAACTTTTAAAATTTTAACTTGAAATAACCCCAAATGAAACTAAAAAAAATCTTGGTAAAAAATGGTGTTTAGGATTATCTAAAAATAGTAATAGGATGTTATAACCTCTCCACCATAGAAACTTTCTATCCCCAGAAATCCTACTCATAAGCTTTCATGCTGAAAATATGAGGTCACTGCGCTCTCATCAGTACCTCCCTCTCCCATGTCTTAAGACTAATAGAAATATGATGCCATAACACTAGAACCAAAGGTATCATCCTACAAAAAAGTACCTTGGTTTCAAAATCAACTATCTAGACTGTCTATTCAGTCACGAATAAATCATGTTTAAGCTTAATATCACTCCAGCTCAAAACATGAGATTGATCAGATAAGTACTTTAGTAGTTGAGATACATGGAACATGCTATGTATCGATGTTATCTATGATGAAATTTATAAATGGTAAGAAAATTTTCCCACCTACTCAATAACCTCAAAAGGCCCCACAAAGTGAGGAGCAAGTTTCCCTTTCCTCCCAATCCATCAACGACCCAAACAGGGTGAAACTTTCAAGAACACCTAGTCACCAACTGATAACTCCAACTGTGTATGATGGAAATCAATATAAGACTTAAACCATCCATGTTCCATCAAAATTCACTAACAAATCAACTAAATATTTTCTATCGTCTCTTACAATAAACTTGGTCTAACCAAGGAACTCTCACCAATCTCCGACCAACACAACAGAGATTTGAAAGAAAATCCATACAAGGCCTCAAAATTATCTGTTATGATCATGGACTGGTAACTATTTTTATAAGAAAACTCAACCAGTCCCAAATGACCATCCCAAGCTCCACCAAAGTCAAGAACACAAGTGGGAAACATATCCTCAAGAATCTGTATAACTCTTTCTGTCTGGACATCCAACTGCGGATGGTATGCCATACTCAAATAGACGTGAGATCCCAGTGCCTCCTGAAGGAATCTCCAAAAACAAGAAGTGAACCAAGGATCCCTATCAAAGAATATAGCATATGGAACTTCATGAAAATGAAAAATCTTTTTCACATAGAGATTTCACAACTCTTTAACTTTGGTTGTATCACAAATGGGTATAAAGTGAGGTGATTTCATCATCCGATTGATCACAACACAAATCACATTATTCTTTCTCCAGGTATGTGGAAAACCCACCATAAAGTCCATATAGATATCTTCCCACTTCTAAGTAGGTATTGTAAGTGAATGAATGAAACCTGAAGTTTTTTGATGCTTAGCCTTGACCTATTGGAACGTATAACAATGAGAGAAAAAAATCAGCAATGTCCTATATCATACATGGAAACTAGAATCGATAATACATGTCATAGAACATCTTCATGGTCCCTGGGTTCACAACCCACTGATAATTATGGAAATCCCCCATCACAACTTTCCTTACCTCTAAGGGAACAACAAATATATTTCGATAGTATAGAATTCCCTCTTTGGATAAGGACCACTCAAAAAATATCTCCCCACCACAAAGAGAGTATGTAATTATATGGAACCCATCATCAAGATGTTGTTCCTAAAGAATGAATTCAAGAATAGTGGAACTAAACTGAAAACTATCCAAAGAAACCCAGGCCTTTAATTCCTGAACTCCAATATGCAACTTTGTAAAGAGTTCCATCAAGTTATACTCTTCCAAATATTCTTTCACTTCTTGGGTCAGAAGTTTCCCAATCAAAGAATCTATGATGACATTTTCTTTCCCCAGGGTATAGGAGATACTGAATTCAAAAGATTTCAGGTATTACACCCAATGCCTATGGAATATATTGAAATATTTTTGAGATAATATATAACTTAAGCTATTTTGGTCTGAAAACATTATAAACCTTTCTCTAAAAGTAAATGCTTCCAAATCTTAAGAAAATTAATCAAAACTACAAGTTCAAGGTCATGGGTTGGATAATTATTCTCATGTGGCTTAAGATGAAGAGATCCATAGGAAACAACATGATCACCTTGCATAAGAACACAACCCAAAACTAAACCCGATGCATTATAGAAGACCACATAGCCCTACCCGACCTCTGGAAGAGTGAACACCAGTTTAGTAGTCAAAATATGTTTTAGCTCAATAAAAGAACTCTGAATTTTTTCATCCCAATAAAAATTTAATCCCTTTATAGTTAGCTAAGTTATCATAGAATCCAACTTTGATAAGTCCTTAACGAACTGGTGATAATACCCAGCTAGGCCTAAGAAGCTCCGAATCTCAAAAACATTATGTGGTTGTTCCCATGTCATAACTGATTTTACCTTCTCAGGATCAACTGATATTCCATGTTATGAAACCACATGTCCTAATAAATTCACTTACCAAATCTATGAATCATATTTTGAAAGTTGGAATAAATTTCTTGATTTATCAACAAGTCTAGAGCTATTCTCAAATGATGCACATGTTCCTCCTCAGAATTATAGTAAATGAGGATTTCATCCAAAAAGACCACCATTCAAGTATCTAAATACTCATGGAAAATACTATTCATTAAATACATAAATACTATAGGATCATTGGTTTGAACAAAATGTATAACATGGTACTTATAATGGTCGTACCTGCTCCAAAAGGAGGTTTTCTAAATGTTAAATTATTTTATCCTCAACTGATGGTAACCAGATCAAAGGTAACTCTTCAAGAACCACTTAAATCCTTTAAACTAATCGAAAAAATCATCAATCCATGAAAAAAAATACTTTTTCTTTACTGCCACTTGATTGAGATTTCGGTAATCAACACATAGGCTAAGTAAACCATCATATTTCTTAGAAAAGAGAACCGGTGTCACCCAAGGTGTCACAATCGAGTGTATAAATACTTTCTCTAGAAGATAATCCAATCGAGTATTTAAATATTTTAGTTTAGCTAATTCCATGCATTAATAAGGAATACAAACCGGTTGAGTACTAGGAACTAAGTAGATAGAAAACTCCAACTCCCTTACCAGAGGTAAATCTAAGAATTCAGAAGGAAACACGTTGGGAAACTCGATGAAAATTGGAGGGAGATAATCAATTAAGGATTATCAATCTAGATAAAAATAAAACATAGACATCACTTTACCCAACTTTGGATAATAAGGCCTGGATCTACTCAACCTTGGGTCCCATTCTCCTCGAAAAAACACGACACACACTACTGGGTGTAGTAAAGGAGACCCCTCAAAGATAACAATAAATCCGGGATTTATTGGTCATTATCCAATCCGCCCTGAATATGATTTCAAGTGGTTTTATATTGAGTACAAAAAAACTCTAATTAAGATCAACATCTGATAGAGGGAAGACAAAAGTGGGGTTACAAATAGCCTGCTCCCTCTTCATACCAAGATGTATAGTAATATCCATAACATAAGATAACATCTCTATAAAAGGATTTAGAATATTAAAAATATGATTTGAAATAAATGAGTGAGATGTACCAGTATTGAATAGGGAAGTCACTAATGATGAAACTATAGTAATGGTACCTCTCACAATCACTGGACTAGTATCCACTTCCTATATATACTCTTGCACTACGTGAAGAGTATTTGTTCCAAATGCCTGTGGTTAGAACCCTTTTATACGTGAAGCATTTGATTACCCCATAGTTTTAGGAGGATCTGATGATCCTATGCCACTATGCGGAGTGGAATAAACATGGAATAATTTTTTTAAGTGTCCCGAGTGTCCACAAAAACCACACACCTTGGGTGCTTAAGTTAAAAACCTATTCTAATACCTAAGATTGAAACATTGTTAGAAAATCAATGGGCCTCTACCAGGTACTATAGGAGGTCTAGAATGACCCTTCTTTTGAGAACCACCATGAGAATGATCATGCTTTTAATTTTCTTTAATGGAAACCACACTGCCACTAGGAGAGAAAGAAACTCTTACTAACCCAGACTTTCAAGCTAGGTCAATCTCGACCATCATCACTCTATCCAGTACATTAGTATAATAAGGAATCTTCAATAATAAAACATGAGAATGAATAGCCTAACTAAGTCCCAAATAAAACTATCAACCCTTAATCTTCTCATTCGATACAATATCAGGTGAAAAATTCATGAGCTTAGCAAAATAGTTTTCATACTCTATCATGGATCTATCGGCCTACTCAAGTTTAAAAAACTCTATAGCCTTGGCCAACAACATTGACTATGGATAGAACTGGTCAGTTAAAATAACCTTAAAGTCTTTCCACTCTAATCAATCATGCTTCTTCATTGTCACCATAGTGTCACACCATCTCATGCTCATTCCTTCCAGTATGAAGGTGGCACACTTCACCATGATTTCTTTTGGTGTCTCTAAGAACCCAAAAAAAGTTCCATATTGCTTAAACATTACTCAGCCTCTTGAGGATCATTTGAGACTTTGAACGCTGCCATATTCTGGGGAATGAATTATTGATAATGTTCCCGAAGAACATCCCCTTGAGTTTCTACGGTTGGATCTTGAATGGGAATTGGTGTTGGTTCCTGTACCAAAGCCTGGACAATATGCACAATCACCTCCACCAGATTTGGGTCCACAAGGGGATTTTATTGCTAAGGTTCAACAGTATCTTCCTCCTGGATCCAGTTATTACTTATTATCATAGGCATGATGCTACAAAACATTAGGAGAAAACAAGGAATATATCATATGAACACTCAAATAGAGAAATGGGGGAAATTAATCCCAACAGATAGATAAACAAGATTTGGATTTCAATTCTATCAAAAAAAAATTAGGGAAAATACTATAACTAATCCAAAAGATTTCTTTCCCTAAAGACCCATAGTGACTTAAGGTTCTTTACGGTGAGAGAAGTCCAGTAAATCAATTGTAACTACCTCCAAAGTCCTGAAAATATCACACAATTCATACTGATATCAAGGAAAGATGCAAAACCTGCACCTCTAATACCACTTTTTCACAAACTAACCCAGGTACCATGGTGACCCGATAATTGATCTTACTTTGACATGACCTTAAGTGCATTCTTGATCCCCATGGGTTAAAAAATATCACCTAGAATCATACAAAATGAAAGTGGGAATGGATTTTCCACAAACATTGTGGAAGCAAGATAACAAATCAGTATGCATACAAAATAAACTCCACTGGGAGATATGTACCAGAATTAAAATAGGTATAAGCAACCCAAAGTACTAAAAAAAAGTAAAAAAAGGAAGATAAACAACCCAAGTCCCAATAGACGCAACTATCCAGTCCATAGATCAACAGCTAGAACCACCTCCAAGTGGTACTTTACCCCTGATTGAACCTAAAAGGAGGAAATCTACAAACACCTGAAGGTACATGTAGGGTGTGATTTAAAATCCTGGTAGGGTATCACCAAGGATTCCATAATTATATTCTAATTTCAAATTAACCAAATAAAGTGCTTTCAATTTTCAAATAAATAGTTTTGGAATTTCAAAAGCATATTTTATAAAACCATGATTTACAATTAAAATGATGGAAGTAAATTAGAAAATTATGCTTTAAATTTCAAAATGATGTAAATAATTTTAAGCAATAAATATTTACACAAATGTATTAAATAAATAAATTTATATAAAATAGTTCATATAAATTCACAAGTAATGTAAAATATTTTACAAAATTAACATACATTTATATATCATATATAAACAAGCAAGAAACATGGTCATCTTCCAAGAGGTAAGATAGTTCCAGGTTATGGGATCCTCACAAAATCATGTGATAAACCACAATGTGTACACACATCTCTCAACAATGGAAAGAGAGGACTAATCCATGTTCTAATGGGGAATTAAGATGTGCTAACCAATATTTTTTTAGTGTTGTAAAGTGTCAATCCATTGCTAGGGAAATTCAAATCTAGAATGTTTGTCCCAATAACTCACTGAATACTTAGTATTTCATGTTCTCTAGTACAATTCAATGATGGGAAATTTATTTTAATCAACCTTAAAATAAAATTAAGTCCCATTCCCCCATTTTAAAAATGTCAATTTCCATTTAAAATCTAAAATGGGTTTTAATAAAAAATATGCCTTTTCCAAGATAAAACCCTAAGGTTTCTATTAAAACCATTTTAATACATTTTTCACAAACAAAATTTTTAAATCAATTCATAATTCAATTTCACAATTCACTTTCACAATTAAATTCAATAATTTAATTTCAAAAAATTTCCATCAATTTCACAAAAAACCCCCAATTCAATGGAATTGGTGTTTTTAAAAATTTTCCATCAAATCTAATCCATAATTTAAATTAAACAATTTTAATCTCACCAATTTCCATAAAACACCCCAATTCAATGGAATTGTGGGTTTTCCAATTTCATGCCAAAATCCCACTTTAAAACCCCAATTCAATGGAATTGGGTTTTTCCAACAAACCAACTGAAAGAAAATAAATTTAAATTAAAGAAATTTATTTAATTCAGAAAATTGAAATTAAATAAATCAATTTAGGGTTAACAAAATTTGGGCATCATGATAGAACCACTTACCACGGGATCAATAGATCTCGTAACAACAAACCCTAATCAAATTTTTCAATGAAGAACGAAGATCACCAAATTTGGGAAATAAGGAACAAAAATAGGTTTAGTATCGTAGAATAGTGGGTATTAGATCCAAAAATCAACATGTGGATCCACAAAACCCTAGGGAGGAGAGTAGAGATAGCAGGAGATAGAGATCAGGAAGAGGAAACTAACCAGGAGGAGATTGAACGGTGCTCCTCAAGCTTAGAATCACTTTCAGGAGGGATTAGAAGGGATAAGAACTAATCTTGGATGCTCCAAAGGAATAATAAATCATATGGGGGGTTTTCAAGCCCATAAGGGGTCTAAAAATAGGGTTTTAGGAATTTTAAAATTAAAATATGGATTAAAAAATACTGTATGCATGGTTTCCTAGGCAGAGTCGCACGTTTAGACCAAACCATGTGGCCTATCCATGCACCCATTTAAATGGTTTATAGAGTTTCTCCTAAGAGGGAACATGGTCTGAAAAACTATGCACCAACCATGAAAAACCCCACTACCTGTATTTTCACAATTTGGCTTGAGAGGGTGCACAATTTGGGAAAACTGTGCACCAACCGTGCACTAGCCCAAAATTTTTAAAACTTTTAAAAATTTAACCTGAAATAATCAAATCTTGATAAAAATTAAGGTTTAATATTACCTAAAAACAGTATCATGATGTTATAGATACATCTAAATAAGCATTTCCATAAAGTTTTGAACTCCACCCCATGGCATTGTGGATATTGTTCATAAGATCGTTGCATTGTCCCTCACAGGGGTTGTTGGCCTGGTTTTTATTGGTTCCCACTATATTCTAAAATAGAAATGTTTTGAACAAAACATAAGTCATTAAATCATAAATAATTTATTCTTTTTTTAATTAACTTTAAATTCATATCTTATGGGATCCCTTTTTTTATCCTTTTCTAAAAATATTCTTCTAATATGTTTTACCTATACGTAGAATTATAATTATGGTTTTCACTCTTGTTTTATAATCCTAATTCCCAAATTAACCAAACCATGATATGATACCAACTATAGAGACCCTAATTTTTATTACATGACTATTACATCATTTTAAGATAAAAAACATAATAGAGATACAAATACATGTTGAAAAGGTTTAGTTTCTTGAGAAAATTAGGCTCATACATAAATTTTACATAATAAAACATAAAAATTTATTTAAAACATTATTCTTTATCCTTATAAAACCTTGTATTATCCTTATCACATGTAATCACATGAGGATATACATTAAATAAATGGGTGAGATAAAATCCCAGTAAGAGGATGAATAAGGGACATGAATCAATATAACATGGGTGAGCATAATAATAATAATCATATCATAAGCATGGGATGCTCATAAACATAATGAAGGAAACATGGGATAAAGGAATATAATGTGTAAATTCATAAAAATGAAACATCATGTCTTAGTGTTCAAATACACACATAGTTGAGAAAAAATCTAGCATCATGTTTTCGCATAACATATGTGCATAATCATAAAATAATAATTATGAAAAAATATAATATCATGTTCATGAATAATACATATCATATCATGAGATAAATCACATTAACTAATGTATTATAGAGATATATAATTCCATTCCCACCCATAACATCATAATATTTACATAATCGTACATGCCACATAGAACTTATTACAATCATAGTCATGAATTAAACTATAGAAAGAAATAGGTTTCATTTAGGTTTCATCAATAATGATTTCATGAATAAACTTGGGGTTCACAAATGAAAAAATGGAAAACATATTTGGTATAATAATCATCATTCTCAAGCGAAGAATAAACAACTCAAGAGGAGTTAATGATGTGTTTTAGAAAGAAGAGTTTCTTTGGAAAATCTTTGTATTTGTCATAAAATCATGTAGGGAAAATGTATATCACTAAAAATATAAGGTAATAATATTGAAATTATATCTAAGGAACATTATAATAGTATTCATACCAAATATTCCATGAAATAGGGATAACCCAAAGAAAAGGAGTTGTGTTCATGAATCCCCTTACCTTTATTCCCGCTTTATTTCATCACTTTTGCACCTCCTGAATAATAAACTCAAATTTATTAAAAAATTGATACATAAGTGATTTATTTTAATTTTTACCAATATTTATCAATTATAGTAATTTTATTATATTTCTTAATTTACTTGGTTATTGGGTAGGCATTTTGATATCAAGTTTTACTTAAAAATTTCCCATTTTCCCTTAATTTCAATATTTTGTTAAATGTAGTTTATATATTAGTATAATTAATTATATAAGATTATAATAAATAAAATTAAATTTTTATATATTATATATAGTTTATAATATCCATACATGATGTTATTTATATGTGTTTACATGGAAATTTCTCCATAGGTGGTTAATCGACCTTTGACGAGACATTGTCGAGAGAGGCGGGAAAAGAAAGATTTATATATATAATAAATATTATACATACAATAGGATAATATAATTAATATAATTTTAAATTAATTCTTAATTAATCTTATATGTTTTGGTTATAAAATGGGTGTTAAAAAAGAAATAGAATAAGAAGAAGTAATAAAAATAAGAAGAGTTGATCGAAACTTACTTAATCTTCGGTGCAGCTTCTCTTGTGTGCCTATAAAAATAACTTGATGTTTGGAGTTAGATTACACAAAAACTTCCCTAATGATTATAAGGGGATTGAGAGGGATTATTTTAGAAGAGTTTAGGCTTTGAAAATCAGGGGAATGAGTGGTTTTTTAAGGGGAGGGAGAGGGGTAATTTATACTTGAGGAGAGAAGAATTTTTAGAATAAAATATTGAATAAAATAATATATCAAATGTAAAACTTTTAATAGTGATTTTTTGACAATATAAATAGTATATAAATATAACATAATGGGTTTAATATTTTAAATCCCCATTCTAGTTCTAATTCATTATTTTATTAAAAATGAAAGTGGAAAAAAAGAGAAAGTGTTATTTTAAGGAATCACTTTTGACTTAGGTTTTGTAAAGTTATTTTTAGGTTTGGAAATTGATTTTATTATATTTTAATTAATAATTATTTATGAAATAAGATATATCATGTCAAAACCTCAAGTTACCTAAAGTATTATTTCATTATTATATCATGAATGATGTAATTTAAGACACAATGATTATGGGTAAAACTATATTTTTATTATTCACCTGAAAATTGAAGTATTTCAGAAAATTATAAGAAAATAAACCTTGAATTTTTTTGACACGATGATTTCAAAAATAATATTAATTTTATAAAAATAAATTTCTAACACAGGTAATTTTAATTTTTAATATAAAAATTATTATTTTTATGAAATACTTTAAAATACAGTTTATTAAAAATGCGCTTATATTTTCTTTGAGTTTTTTAATCATGATATTTATTTTTGGAATTATAATATTTATATTTAATTAAATTAATAATTATAAATATTATTTATATAATAATTTATTATTTTGAGGTAAAATTACCATTCTAATGATTAGGTTATTATTTCCAACGGCTTGGTTACTATTCGCAATGGCTTGGTTACCTCCTATAAATACCTCTACATTCTTTATTTAATTATTCAACTCAATTCCTCTCAAGGTTCTATATTTCCATTTTCTATAATATTTCTTGGTTTACTAATATTTTGTTTCTTTCCTATAGTGTTGGTAGTGGGGGTGATGATTCTAGTGGATTGGGGCGATCCATATTTTCCCATTTTAGCTTTTCTATTTTATATTTTTTATCCAGTTGTAATGTTTATAAATTTAATTGGTTTTATTCTTGATTAATTTAATAGTATTTATTAATGAAATAAATTTTTATTAGATTCTTTATGTGCATATTACTATATAGTATATTATAACACTCATTTCTTTCAAGAGAAAAATATCATTTATAAAATCTAGGTCATTACAGGTAGTGTAAGTACAAGCATAGTGATTAGAATCTTATTTAACTATTTTATGATCTCTTTATATTCATATCTCAAAAAATATTTCACACCCTTCTGAGTTATATTGGTTAGAAGGTTTGAAAATCATGAAAAGTTTCTCATAAATTTTCGATAATACCTAGATAATCATAGGAAACTAAAGATATATGCAGCAAATTTTGGTTATGGATATTCTTAAACCACCCTTGTATTCAAAGGATAAATAGATATCCATTTTTTTAATAACATTCTCCATGAATGGTAATTTCTCTATCCATAACCCATGTTTACAATACTTTTCATATAACATCTCCTTTCTTAGAGTGCTTAGTATAATACTTAAATGCTCCTAATGTTCCTAATTTATTTTGGATTATATGAGAATATTATCTATAAATACCACTACAAATTTTTCAAGGCAATCTTTAAATAATCCATTAATTAAGTACATGAAAATTACTAGATCATTAGTGAATCTAAAGGGTATCACTATGAAATCACAGTGTTTACACATAGTACAAAAGCAGTATTGGGTATATCCTCCTTCCCCATATTTAATTTATGATACCCTATCCAAAGGTACACTTTAGAGAAATACTGGGCTCTATACAGATGATCAAATAATTCAGCAACCTGTAGAAAAGGGATACTCATTCTTTATCATGATACTGTCAAGATCATAATAATCAATGTAAATACATATTGACCTATCCTACTTCTTAATAAAGAGGAATAGTGCTCCCCATGTTGAAGCACTTGGGAATATGAAACCCTTGTCCAGATTCACTTGTATATATTTCTTTAATTATCCCAGTTCAATGGTGTCTATTCTATAAGGAGTCTTGGATATCAGTAGATCTCCATGTATAAGTTCAATTGAGAACTCAATATCACAATTTGGAGGAATACCATTCAATTATTCAGGGAATACATAATTATATTCCCTTACAATTTGAATGTATTCAAGAGTGATCCTCTCCTTTGTATAAATCATTTGAGCTTAATATCCTTTCTCATAAGGTACTAATATATATTCTTGATAAGAAGTTTCTAAAGGATATTCATCCTAGTCCTCTTAATTGCATATAATCAGAGGATGATTTTGGATATGGAAGGTGATTCCTTCTTAAGAAAATTGATGTTGGATCTATACAAGGACAAAAAATTCAAGCCTAATATAGTATTTAATTCCACTAATGGGAGCATTAAAAGGTTTTCTAGGAGATTTAACCCAAAAATATTGAGTGAGGAGGAATTATATACTTGAGATGCAATGAATTTTTCACTTTTTTTTTAAAAAAATAATTTAAACTCCATGTATTGAGGTAGTTTTTGAATATTTATTCTAAATTTGCATGATATAAAATAATGTGTATAAAAAGAATCAAATAATATATTCACTAGTATTGAATTAATAACCAACATACCTATCACCACTTTTTATTAGGGTCCAACTCAGTAGTAGTGATAACATAATCCCACTCTTGATCCCTTGGTTTTTTATATTATTGTCATCAATTATCATCAACAACCCTTGGCTTTAGGAAATGGTTTTCATAGTTTCCATGTTCCTTATAGTTGAAACATTGGACCATGGGATGATTATTAAACAGAAAATTATTTTCCTCTACTATATTAGTGGGATTCTCCATCTTCTTCTAATATTAATTTGCTTGATTCCATTCCCTTCCACACTTGAAAAAATTACTTATCCCCTTGAGTTAGTTTCAAGGATGCATCTTCCCACACTTATGGAATGTGGTTAGTTTTATTATCTTGATTCCATGAGGATTATCTGATGATCCTTCATAGTTAAACTCCATTATCTACTTCTTATCTCTAGTCCCAAGGGACCACTGAGATTCTCCAATCTCTATATTGACTTTGAGGGAACATCATACAATTTCCTCCTAGCTATTGAAGTCTCGAATTGCCAAATATTTTTAAATACTCAAATTTAGTCTACTAAAAAAGTGGTCAAATGTACATTCAACATCCATGAAAAATCTGGAGGCATATTGTGAAAACCTTGTGAAGTTTTCTTGATAATTCCTAATAGATTCACCCTTATTTTAATTTAGTTGAAGGAATTACCTCTGTATTTTAAGATGAAGAGTATGGGGAAAATATTTATTAAAAAATATCTTCTTGAATCCATCCAATTCCATGAATTAAATTTCTAACTTAGGAATTATATTCTTGACCAGTGTCCACCATTGTTTAGATTCACCCTCTAGTGGATAGATGACTAAATCGATTTTCTCCTACTCAAGGCATTGGAGGACACATAATATTTTCCTAACGAAGATAATCAATTGATATGTAATTAGGGGATCAAAATATCTACTAAAAAGTAGTAATCCTTTATTACACAAGGATTCAATTAAAACTTATTATTTCATAGGAGAAGGATGGGTTTCAACATGATTCATGTTATTACTCATAAATTGAGTATGTTTTTCTAGTATTTCCATGAAGTTTTGACTCTTTCTCCTATTATATTAATCATTTCATTTGGGGAATCATAACATTAAACATTACATATGTTATTGACACAATTACTCACATTTCATGCCATTTTCTTAAATAAAGGAATGTTTGGGATGTAGATAGATGACTCAATATGAATATAAAAAGGAAAACTAATTAACTTATAAGGAATGACATATATACCCTAAATTATAAATCGATAAGTTTCAATCTATGTTACCCATGTTTATTTTCCTATTAGGTTATCTAACTATAAATCATCAAATTTAATAACATTACCATAAAATCCTTCATAATTCTTTGTAAAAATAAAGTTAATTATCCAAAGAATATCTCTTAAGAGTATCAAACTAGGTGTGTAGTTAAATCCTTTTTTGTGCACCGGGTAAAGATCAAGTTATTACCCAATCATCATTTTTAGGATTATTACACCTAGGTGCATCTGCTCTAAAGATTACATCCAATTATAGTATCTATAAATGGATTTCATTTTTAGAAAACCACACACTCTATACTTAGCTAATATTTTCTGAGGTTTTTATATATTTATATTGATCCCTAGGAGTTTCAATAATGATTTCCAATCCTAATACCCTAAAATAAATAAACATTTCTTTGATACCAACTATATAAACCCAAATTTTATTACACATTCTATTATATGATTTGTAACATAATGATATATAAAACACAAACCAAGGATATATAGGTATAGTGTCTTTGTAATATTAGATGCTCAAATATGATGGTATTAGAGTGAAAAACAGAAGTAAATGGGCCGATGATTTAAAATTTTCATCATCAGATCAACATAACTTCATGGTCTCTGGCGATCTAAGCCTCAGTAAAGGATGAGTATATCATGTGAATTAATTTAAACACATAAATTAAAATGAATGAATTTCTCATTCGAATTGATGGCATGTTCGACGAAATATCATCAACAATGACTTTAACTTAAAGTATTTGAGGCCAAATCCCTCTACACACACTTCAAGAGTCCATTGGAAAGCTGATAATTGAATTCAGGATGCTAGCACAAAGATCCTACGACACCTTTGATGTCTCGATGATCATCGAGATCTCATTCAATCGATCTACAACAGTGATCAAAGATCAAATGACAGGAATGATGATTTATCTCTCTATTATGGGGAAATAATAGAGAGGATCTCTCAAATTAGAGTGTATGAATAGTCCCTCATAAAAGAGATCCTTCTTTCTTATATAATAGAGGTTAAACAACCAAAAGGGGTTCCCCAAACCTCATATAAATAACACCCACTAAATAAGTTGTAACTAACACATTATAATGAATTAACTACATCATAAATGTCATTTATATTTTTATCTCTTACTTTTAATATATAAAAAATATATTATGTGAAAAACGCAAGTCTTTAAATTGAATCATAATTTCCAAAAATATTAAACAAACCTTGAATATTAAAAAATATTAATTCATATAATATTTTTCCATGTATTCAATTAATACCTTGTGAATAATTTTAATAAATAAATTAAACTCCAATTATTCTATACTTGAATAATAATTTATTTATTCATTCATTGGAGATCATTTATTCTCAGACATGTTTTGGGCCCTGTGTTGGGGCCCACCACGTCTTATACTCCTATTCATTAGAATAGGGTAGAATTTAGAATATGCTAAGAGTGTGACCCTCTAGGACCTTATTTCAATAACATTAAGTACTATTTATAGACCATAAGTGTATTCTAGAAACCCATAAATGACCCTAATAAGACAAGGTAATGTCATAGAAATGAAAACCTTTCCTACAAACACACACTATGTAATATAATATCTTCGTCATATGATATCTCATAAAGTAGGATGCATAACTCATGTCATCATCCATACTCTCTTTATTATTTTCTAATCTAATAGAATAGACTAACCTTATTTTACCATGTCCATAGATTTAGTGAAGGTAATACCATCCTGATAAACTAGGACTGAGATATAACTTCCTTTTTGAAGCAACAAAATCTATCTATTATTCAATCAATGTCATACTAATAATGGTGATCCCAATGCAAGATAACTCTCCACAACATAAATTACATGTTTTTTTCCTTGTATCAAAGTATGTGATCAAATAGTATACACTAACAATAATATCAATCTAGGAGACCATTACATGTGTTCACATATAGAAACTATCAATGAAACCTAAAACATGCAATGTCCCAATTGGTGGGTCAGTCCTCATGATTTCACTAAAGATCACCAAGTGATAACTTCATGAGAATAAGTATCAATTCTTATGAGACCTCAACACCTGATGTTCACACATCATCTATTTCTTATCAACATGATGTATCTAGACTATAAGACATAACTTTAAGATTAATTTTATGGTATCTCTAGGTTCTCATTATAGCATGGGAACTACTATAACCCTTTAATATGACATGTAATATAAGGAAATTACCATAAATTTATTGGATATATAAGTATCAAAACTATTACAGTAGGAAAAATATATCAAACTATATATATGTAATGGTAATTAAAGTACATACATCAATTGGGTCTAGAGAACTTACTTAATACTCTGTCACTTGCACTAGATCCAACTAATAATAAGTCTCAACCTGCTAGATCTCAAATGATAATCATGCTTTTGCTGAGATATGTCTTTATTCTGGGGGAATTCCACATTATCCTATATGGATAATCTTCCAATAGTGACTTAACCTCTATAATTAAAATACCTCAAGAGTTAAAACTTCCAAAGTATATTCTTTGTCCTTTGGTGTGACCTGGAATCCTTGGTATGCACAACTGCTGCAGTATTATCACAATAAATTAGAATAGGGTCTGCACTACCTGACACAAAACCAATATATGATACAAAGTTGAATATCTAGACCACCTCATTTTCAACATAAGAAGACGCGATATACTCATATTCTACTATAGAATCAGAGACCAAAGGTTTCTTTGAGCTTCTCCAACTCATTGCACCACCATTTAGGCAAAAGAGATAGCTTGACTATGATTTCAAATCATCATAATATATCTACTAGTTCCTCATCTCCTCCATGCACCCAGAACACATCCTTTGTACAACTTAAGAACTTCAAGACAATTTTTATATCTTCCCAATGTAGCTATCCTAGATTACCTTGATGTATTTCCACTATGATTAAAGAAAAAGAAACATCAGAACTTGTTTATACCATGACATACATGATGGATCCCACTACTGAAGCATAAATGATTATACTCATTGTTTCAATATTCTCCCATGTTTTTGGACACATTTTTTTGAGATATTAATACCATTTGACATTGGAAACAACCCTCTCTTGTATTGTTTCATATTATACCTTTTAAGTACCTTATCAATATATATACTTTGACTTAACCAAAAGAATCCTATAAGATCTATCTTAATGTATCTTGATCCCTAGGATGTAGGGTTCTTCGCCTAAGTCTTTCAAAGAGAAGCATTCATTTAACCAAGTCTTAATTAATTGCAAGACTAGTACTTCACTTACTATAGTTAATTTTTCATCAACATATAATACAAGGAAACCAATGAAATTCCCACTAACCTTATTATAGACACTTGGCTCTCTTTTGTTCTTTATGAAACCAAATTATCTTATGGACTCATAAAAATTAAAATTCCATGATTGTGATGCCTGATTTAACCCATAAATGGATATATACATCTTGAATAATTTATTATAAATCTATGACTTAATAATCCATTCAAGTTGATTTATATATAAATATTCAACTAACTTCCCATTTAGAAAACCAATTTGACACCCATTTTCCAAATATCATAATCATGTAAGGCTACTATTGCAATTAATATTCTTATAGATTTAAACATTTCATCTGGTGATAAAGTTTCATCACATTCTATTCCTTGATGTTTCATGAATTCCTTTTCAACTATTCATGCCTTATATGTATTGAATTTACGATCTATGTCCATATTTTTATTGAATACCCATTTTCACCCAATGGGTTTTATATCAGCTGGAGGAACTACCAAAACCCAAAATTGGTTTTGGTATATATAATCCATCTTATAATGCATGAAATATTTAAATTTAGTAGAATTATTTCCATAAAATACCACCTTATAGGTTAGAGGTTCATTATTCTCTAGGATTAACGTGTCACCTGAATTGGTGAAAACAAAACTATATCACTCTGGTTCTCTAACCTCTTGAGTAGACCTATACAATACTTGTGTCTCAGAAATATTCTTCATCTCCCACTATTTTCTTTGGAAATGTGTTCCCTTTCTAGAAATATGGAATGTCTTAACATAATTACTTTTATATTTTAAGGGTTATTTAGGTAATATCCTTTGGTTTATTTAGGATAACCTATAAAGATGCACTTCATGCTTTGTGATTATAATTTTTCAATAGGTATAGTCTTGATAAAAGTCTCACATATACATACATGTATCTATGACATATTGGGTTTATTTCCATACCATAACTCATATATAATCCCATCTATAGATTTAGTTATTACTCGGTTAATGGTATATGCCACTATCTGCAATGTATATCCCTAAAAGGATAATGGAAGATTTTTATGGATCATTATTGATCTGACTATGTCTAGAAATGTTTGATTATTCCATTAACTAACACCATTCCATTGAGATGTATAATGAGGAGTGAGTTGGGATAATATCCCACACTTGTTTAAGTGATCAATGAAATATTTTTTGATAGACTCCCCACCTCAGTATGAGTGAAGTTCCTTAATCTTCTTACCAACCTATTTTTCTAATTCATGATTGTATTCCTTAAACATCAAAAAGGAATCTGAATTAAACCTTATTAAGTATATATATCCATACCTACTATAGTCATTGCTAAAAGTAATGAAGTATGAAAGAACACCCCTTGAATCTAATAGAAATAGACCATATATGTCATTATGAATAAATTTTAGTAATTTAGTGGATCTTACTCCTTTCCTAGAGAAGGGTGCTTTGGTCATTTTTCCTTGTAAACAAGCATGACATACATCCAGGGGTTTTAACTAAGTTGAGTCTAAAAAAACTGCTTGATGTAATTTATATAAATTCTTCACATTTACATGACCAAGACTGAATTTCCATAGGTGGGTGATATATGAGTCATTTTCATTGTTTTTACATTGATTTACATTATAGGGTTTTTGAGTTCAAGTATATACAATCCATTGTTAAGATGCACCATGCCATAACATATGTTATCCTTATAAAATAGGCAATATATATTTCCAAACTTGAAATAAAATCCCGTGGAATCCAAAATTGAGAATGATATAAAGATTTTAGTAACTAAAGGAACATAATAAAAATTATTTAATATAAGAACCAAACCACTAGGAAGGTTTAGATGATAATATCCCACTACTAAAGATACTAGTCTCACACCATTTGTAGCTCAGAGATTTGTCTCTCCCTTCAAAATCTTATGGAATCTACTTGGTTTCTATATATTAATACAAATGTGTGATCCACATATTGTATCCAATACCCAACTTATAGATAAATAAATATTGCATTCAATGACAAAAATACCTAAAGTAGAAGTGTCTCATTGATTTATTTTCCTACCCTTTCAATTATTCTTACAGTGGCCTTTATTTTCACAAAAAAATTAGAAAACCTCCCACCCATTTCCTTCCCTCTGTATCTTTGGATTTTTAGAAAGGATGTGAATCAGTGAATTTGGATTCAGTTTAGCCTTAGACCCATTATCCTTAACCTTCCTTCTCTTTTTCACCATAAGGACCAAAGAATTGGTACTCTTTATATTCTTATCATCTTAGGGAACTAAATATAATAGGTTTGGGAGTGATTTTTTCATGTTATTCATGTTGTTTCACATGATCCTTAGCCCAGTTGGTGAGGACTCAGCAGGT
Organism: Viscum album; assembly: GCA_963277665.1. NCBI lineage: Eukaryota > Viridiplantae > Streptophyta > Magnoliopsida > Santalales > Viscaceae > Viscum > Viscum album. The sequence continues at coordinate 1,087,956,696 of OY728150.1, read as the reverse complement.
TCATCCAAGAGACCCGAGATCAAATCCGGGGGAGGCGAATTTCCAGGGTACTATATTAGTACTGTACCAGACACTGTAGTAGGTATTGTTCGGTGCTTTAGCAGCTGGAACTATTCATCCATCTGGGCCTTTGGGCCACCGGTTTGGTCCTCAGGTCCTATAAGGATTTTGGGCCACCCAAGGCCTTCGGGCCAGTTGTTTCTTAAGGCCTTTGGGCCACCTTAAGGCCTTAGGTCCACCCCAAGGCCTTCAGCCCACTTGAATACATATGAACTAGTCAGACTATAAGGGACAATGATTGAGATGAGGATTCAGGGTAGGCACATTCACTACAATAGAGCTAACTGGAATTGGAAGAATGAGAGGGTATGGCATTGACATCAGTACCAAGCTTGTGAAACTTTTCATAGGACAGCTAGCTGACCAGCCCTGCGAAGGTGGAGTACTGATATCATGACATATGTTGGGGAGGAGCAGTTCCAAGTTGTCTTGTCTAGGTGATTCCCTTAAAGACCTATGGGTCATGTAATTGTCTCTAATCCTCCAGGACTTATAAGGGTTCCACCTCATCCCTTTAAAGGTGGATTATCAAAATAATAAAAAAATGAAGGCCTTCGGGTCATTCTGACCATGTTATTCCTATTGTAATTAAAAATAAAAATTGATAAGATTTGTGGAAAAGAGGAAAGAATGAGAACAATCATTAGTTCTTGATTCATCTTGAACCCATGGTATTTAAGTTTCTCAATGTACCCAATCATATTGAGTACATGTACTCCTTCTTGATCCCCTTATACTAGCTTTCACCTATATAACTCACTTGATATCTCATATTTTTCTTTCCTTTTTTATCTCTTGATATTACTCGTAGTACTGAGTTAGAATCTTGTAGGAATCTTCTTCCTCATTCATTTTCTGTAGTTGATTGGACATCGATGAAAGCATGATACACTATACATCTAGTGTATCATCTACACGCTTCTTATATTTTTCTTTATCTATCTTGCTTCCTCCTTGAGGGGGCTTAATAGGAAGTGAGGACTGTAGCACATAAAACTTCCTCTTTAAGCATAGTACTATGTGCAAGCACCTATGACAATTATGAAAGTTATGTTTGATCTTGATATTTTATTTGTCTAGGATTGATCACAATGATAATATACTTGTGGTGTTAATTTCCATTTTTTCTACAATAAATAAATTTAGTAGTTAACACTTTATATTGATTATCGATTTAGACATTATAAATTAATTAAATCATTAAATGTCTTCCACTATTCTATCAAACCACATCAACCCTTGCTACTAGATTCAGAATACTCTACCACTTGAGTATTCTAGTGGAAAGGGTCCTTGAAACCTATCCTCATGGTCCAAGATATGTCCATGCCACTGCTCAGAGAGTTTTTAGGTAGGAACTAGACTGAAAAAATACATTTAATCATGGATCCTTGAACTGTTGAGTGAAGTCCCAATTTCTTAGAATCACAACCTAAATTCTCTCAATGGTTTTCCTCTAAAGTGGTAACAAGATAGCTATGCATACTCATTTGCTACCATATTTAGTTAAGTCAACCGATTATTCTCATAAGAACTCCCTTTTAGTATGAGGCATCCTCAACTAAGGCTAGTGATCACCTAAGACACACACTCTTATTCAAATTTAAGTGATAGAAAGTGTTACAACTTAATATTAATTTGAGGGTTTTTATTATTTCTCGATGAATGTAATATTTTCTATTAACTATGTTCATACTATGTGATCACCATCACAGCTGAACAATGCATTAATATAAAACATTGATCACATCTTTATACATTATTTGTTTATTATTTTATGTGTTCCCACAAACATGTACATTCATATTTTTTTTGAAAAGTTGAGGGGTAAACACCTTTTATTAAACAAAGAAAGATCTCCTTTTGAAGACTGGGCAAAGGAGAAACCCATTACAATGTCTCAATGTTTCCACATATCATCTGGGATACCACCTTGTCTTGGTGTGGTCCACATCTTATAACGTCATCATCATAATAAATACATACTCGCTCATGGGTGAGGGGGTCTCGGGAAGTGAAAAATATATACATAATAATACCGATGGACACACATACCCTTATACATATTAAACAAAGAAATAATATATGTAAGTCATCAAAAATAAATAAATTATTACAATCATAACACAAAGTTTTAATAATTAATTAAATAAAATAAACCCAAAAAAACAATGGTTGGTCTATGATCAAGAACTTTAGATAGATAAAATAAATTCGCAATAAAAATTAAAATATGATAAATTCAAGTTAATGGGAAATTAAAAAAATTAAATGAATTATTTTAATGAAAATAATTTTATTTCGTTTGGTCCTGTAATTAATTTAATTTTCATTCCAAAATTTAAATTAATTATGGAATATTAAATTTATTTTTAATTCCTCCTCATCCGGTTGTGAGTTGGGAATAACACGTGAAACCCTATTTCAGGTCGGGTATAACTCACCCAGGACCATTTCAAATCAATCACGACTTTCCTCAACTGATTCTATGTTGGGATGACCTTGATTTTTCAATGGGTTGGCCGATTTTCAGTAGGAGGCTAATCACAGTGGGTTGCCGTAGTAGGGTCCTATGTGATTGGAAGGGGATCACCGAGGGGGGTTCGCGTGTAGGACATCTCATCTAGGGAGGTCAACTGGGAGTTCATGGTGGTTCTAGGGGAGGTCGAAGGAGGGAGTGCACGATGACCATGGGTGGATAGGAGGGGCATGGTAGGGGCAGTTAGATAGGGTTTCTAGAGGCCGCGTGGTGGGTTTATGTATCCAAGGTGGCCGAAGGTGGTGCGGGTGGCCGACCAGATGATGCGCGCATGACAATGATCATTGGTAAGGGGGGAAATAGTTCTAGGAGGGATATTGAATAGAGGGGAGGTGGTGCCAGTGGTGGTTGGAGGGAGGGGGAAATTCTATTGAGGGTGGAATTTAACTATCTAGATGAAAAACTGAATGGTCACCAAAAAATGCAGTTCTGACCAGAAATAGATATTGTTGGAAAAAATAAAACTCTCTCACACACACATTCTTCCTTTTATACCTGAAAAATATAAGTTTCAATCTGAATTAAAATTTCAGATGACCGTAACATGGGTGTCTGAAATCAGATCGATGTGCGGTCTATTCTGTTGGGACCGAAACAAATCCTTTGACTTAAATTTAACGCAAATTAATTTTTTATTGGATTAAAAAAATTTACACAATCACTCTGATACCAATTGATGGTACTTGAATACACAACAGAATAAGATGGGCTGGGGATTCAAAATTTTCATTGTGAGATTGATGTAAATTTGTTGTCTCTAGTGATATGAGAATTGATAAAGGTTGAAGATCTCATGTGAAATAATTAAAGAACATAAATTAAAATGAATGATTAAATCATTCAGATTGATAGAGTATTTGAAAAAAACTCATCATCGGTGACCATTTCTCAAAATATATGAGGCTGAATCCCTCTGGATCATACATACATACTTTAAGATTCTGCATGAACACCGATCATTGAATTCCTAGTGCTATCATAGAAATCTGATGATGTATTTGATGTCCTCAAGATCACTATAGTCCCATTCCTTTGATCCAGAAAATGATTAAAGATCAAATTCTTTGAATGAGGCTTTATTTCCCTAAGATGTGGGATGGAGGATAGAGGTTCTCTCAAATTAGAGTAGATCAATAGTTACTCTGAAAAGAGCCCCCTATTACTTATATAGTGGAGGTTCAAAACCCGGAAAGGGTTCCCCGACCCTTATATAAATAACACCCACTAAATAAGCTGTATCTGGAATGTTATTATGTGATAACTATAAGATAAATTTCATTTATATTTTTTATCATGTACTTGTAATATATAATAAATATATTACATGATAAAAATAAGTCTTTAAATCGACTTGTTATTCCTAAAAAATATGAAATTAACCTTGAATATTAAAATAATATTCATTCATATAATATTTTTTCATGTATTCACTCAATACCTTGTGAATAATTTTAATAGATAAATTCAAATTCAATTATTCTATACTCGAATAATAATGAATTTATTTATCTGTTGGTGATAATTTATTCTCGAACATGTCTCAGATCCTATGGTGGGTCCCACCATGTCCTATACTCTTATTCATAAGAATAGGGAATTTTTTTGAATATGCTATGTGTGTGAACCTCTAGGACCTTATCTCAATAGAAATTGATACTATTAAAATATCATGAGTAGAGTTAAAAACCCATTAAGGACCCTAAGGAGATAAGTTAAACTCATTACAATGACAAACTTTTCCTATGAACACACACTGTGTAATATATTATCTTTTTAATAGGATATCTCATAAAATAGGATGTACAACTTATATCATTATCTATACTTTCTTTAATATTCATTGATCTAACCAAATAGACTTACATTCTTCTACCATGAAAATGGATTTAGTGAAGGTACTACCATCTTGATCAACTAGGCCTGAGATATAACTTCCTTTTAGAAGTGAAAAATTCTATCTTGATTATTCAATCTATGTCACACTACCAATGACATATCCAATGTTAGATACCTTTATATGAAATAAATTTCATGGTTTTTACTTGAATCAAATTACGTGATCATATAATACACAATAAGAATAATCTCAAGTCAGAAGACCATTACACGTCTTTCCATATAGGAACTACCAATAACACCTGAAACATGTGGTGTTCTTATTGGTGGGCCAGTCCTCATGATACCATATACTCGAGATCACAAAGTGAAAAATTCATGATAATATGTCTTAATAGTTATGACCACTCAACACCTAATGGTCTCACATCATCTGTGTCCTATTAACATGATTTATCTGGACCATAGAACATAACTTTAAGATTATTATCATGGTATCTCTAGGTTCTCATTATATTATGGTAACTTCTATAAACCTTTGATATGAAATGTAATCTAAAGAAATTACCATAAATATAGTGGATGTAGAAGTATCAACACTATTATGGTAAGATAAACACTTGTATATATCAAAATGTATACATGTAATGGTAATTAAAGTACATACATTAGTTGGGTCTAGGGAACCCACTTACAAAAAAATACAAAAAAATTAAAGAAAAAATATACCATCTTTATTTAAACTCCAAAATCTGATCCTATATCCCATTGGTCATGTAAGACTATATAGGATATCTTAGGGAATACATAATGAAAATGGGTGATCTATAAATCCGAGTGAGGGAACAATTAGATTAATCATTATACATATGGTACAAAATCATATCATGATAACATAAAAGATAATAATAACATGGAATAATAGTATTAAAATTATGATATCATAAGATAATGGAATTAAAGGAATGTTTCAACAACATACAACATGACAACATAACCATAAGTTGAGGCTCGCTACCAGGACATCATAACATAGTTTTCCAGGATAACCGCACGTGCACTATACATGGTATCTCATGTGATGAAAACATTACCCAAAGAATTATATCACTATGAGGGTGAACCCTTCATATATATAAATTTGTGTGTGACACATAGATCACATATTTTAATAAATAATTTCTTCTATAAACCGTGGAGAATAAGAACTAGTTTTATATAATCATCATGTTCATAAGAACTTAAAGTCAAGATCCTTTGAACATTTTAAATAATGAGTGGGAATGTGAATTTCATACATATAAATAAAAAATCAATGCATTATAATTACATTTATATGAATAACCATGAGCGAGGATATAATTGGGTATTTACAATGAATGGGGGTGGCATGGAAAATCAAAGAATGATTTAGAAAATATAAAGAGTAGACAAAATAGATAATGGATTGAGGATAATGAGAGAGAATTTAATTATATTATTGATAAAAACTAATTTATGAAGAAATGTAATGATTCTAAATTTATGAAAACATAGTAATTTGGAAATTAAAAATATTACCACAAAAGAACTACTTGAATGAGAAGCAAGAGGATAAAAGTCCCATACTAGCAAAGTGGATTCCTAAAGCTTGAGAAGATATCATTAGAACATTAAAAACTCCTTGGAAAGGTTATAGAGATATAAAATAAGAGGAAATTAGTGATAAATTGATTTTTAGTAGAGATGAATGGGATAATCAGTGGGTATTTATAAAAAAATAGGAGGAATTGTTTATTAATTTTCAAACTTAGGACATGTACATTTAGTATATAAAAAATACAAAACCATTGGTATTTATATTGTTTTTCCCATTGTATTTTATAAGTTGGGATGGTTTTTAGTATTTTAATGGTTTATAAGATGAAACCCCTTTAATATATATTATTTTTGATACGTACAAGATTCTTTTTCATAAAGAATTATTTTTTAAAACTTAAAATATACTTTAGGTTTTGGAAGAATTATTATTGGTTTGGAAAATTAATATTATTACTTTTGTGACAAACCATCTTAGGTCAACCTAAAATGTCACATGATATGGCCCAAAAAAATGCCTCAAGAATGCCTCCCCAAATTCTAGAGGCTTCCGACCAATGGTGAGGGTCTAAAGGGTGCAGTATAAAGACTATACCCTCTAGTAAAAAGGTATGCTATAATAAATGGAATGAAACATACAATCATACAAACTCCCAAATCATGTAAAACATACAATATCCTGTCACGAACCGACCCCACCCGGGCTCGAGCCGCAACTACCCCAAGCCCGCCTCCATAGGACAGGGGCTGGCGACCAGCGCCAAAGGCACAAAAACTCGGGGAGGCCTTTGCCTAAGTACCTGTACACACACACACAACACACTCAATGCAACAGTACAGAGTAAAAGAAAAGACAAGAAAAGAAAAGGGCAACTGCTATATATATACCACAAAGTGCATCGACCTCTACAAGTACAAAGAAAGCTGAAGGAACACTGAAAATAAAAGGGAAAAAACACGCGCCCAACCAAAAAGTGCCACAACCCGGCAACAGGTAAACAAAAAGAAACAACTGACGGGTCTCCCACCTGGAACCCGACTCCGACCACCACACGCGGTCCAAGCTCCCAAGCTCCTAAGCTACTCTGACATCACGACCAACCTGTCCGTCGTCTGTAAGGGCATACCAAGTGCGGGAAAAGCCCAAGCAGGGGTGAGTATAAAAATACTCAGTAGGATACCTCGAAGGCTCGAGGGAGCAACAAAGGAGGTACCGAAGGGTGAGCAGTAGAGAGAACAAGGAAAAGTAAAGGAGCACAACAAAGAGGGAAGTAAGAAGTACAGTAAAGAGTCCAGCTCAACCCAACAAGAGGAAAGAAGGTAGACTCGTCCAAACACAAGGAGCTGGAAACGGTGAGAATATGAACTTCTCATAGAGTCTTGGCTACCTATAGTAGGAGAGTAGACTCGTCCAACCACGAGAAGCTAGACACGGAAAGCATGTGGCATACCCCGTGCGTCTTCGCCTCTCCTGGAAGGAGAGTAACCAAACCCAAGAAGTGGGTACTAGAATAAGGTATATACAAGTCCATATGATCAAACAAGAATCCCAAACAAGATCATAAGGGGATCCCCATCCCGTAGCTCATCCCAAGAAAAGTGAGTCGCCAAAAGTCCCAGAAGAAACACCATCGATGCCCAGCATCCCGCACGTCTGCCCCGAACCACAAGCCAATGGGCTGAATCACCGCACCTCGACACTATCCTCTTTGGGCGGCACTGACTCGCCCACACGGTTTTAGGTCGTGTTACAAGGACGCGTCTAAGTGGGGGAAAGCGCTCCTCGTACTTGAGAGTTCTGGGGGAACATCAACCACAACTCATCACTAACCCGCAGTCGAGAGGTCTGCTCAAAGTCGACAAGCGACCCTCTGCCCAGCCCCGCTAGAGGGTCCCTAGAAGTCAATGGGTTCCCACTACAGGGAGACCTGGAAAGTTGACGGGTGCCACACTGCCCAGTCCTGTAACAGGGTAATCCACTGGAGGGCGACCCGGCTAAAGTCGGTGACAGGACCACTGCTAAGCCTAGCTGGAGGTAACCCGACATCGGGGACTACTTCCCAGCCCAGCTGGAGGTAAGCCCGACATTGGGGACCACTGCCCAGCCCAGATGGAGGTAAGCCCGACATCGGGGACCACTGCCCAGCCCAGATGGAGGTAAGCCCGACATCGGGGACCACTGCCTAGCCCAGATGGAGGTAAGCCCGACACTGCTCTGGCCATCCCTGCTGGATGATACTGCATGGTGAACACCGCTGTACTGGCCATCCCTGCTGGATGGTAACCCACTGGCGAGCCCTTCTCAAAACAACCTCAGCTCTGCTGGAAACAACCTCAGCCCTACTGGAAACAACCTCAGCCCTGCTGGAACAACCTCAGACCTGCTAGAACAACCTCAACCCTGCTGGAACAACCTCAGCCCTGCTGGAACAACCTCAGCCCTGCTGGAACAACCTCAGCCCTGCTGGAACAACCTCAGCCCTGCTGGAACAAACTCAGCCCTGCTGGAACAACCTCAGCCCTGCTGGAACAACCTCAGCCCTACTAGAACAACCTCAGCCCTGTTGGAACAACCTCAGCCTTGCTGGAACAACCTCAGCCATGCTAGAACAACCTCAGCCCTGCTGGAACAACCTCAGCCCTGCTAGAACAACCTCAGCCCTGCTGGAACAACCTCAGCCCTGCTGGAACAACCTCAGCCCTGCTGGAACAACCTCCTGGGTAGAGGATCGGTGCCCGCATAAAGTGTTGGTCACACCGAAACCACAAGCTCTACCATGGAACATGGAGCAATGAGAGAAACTCCCCAGGCCTCACAAGGCGATCCCTCTCCAATCCACTGAGTCACTGTCGAAGCGGACTGAGACATCTCATCCCAGAGAGTGGGGAAAACACCCACGCTGCACGAACACCCGTAGTCGTAAATGGTGTCGCAGTCCGGTGAAAGGGCACGATACTGAAAACCCTCATAGCTGAAGAAGAAGAGGAACCAAACCATCTCTATTGGCCAAACCATCGAGAAGAGGACCAGGGAAAAACCACTCAACCCAGCTGGTCAGACAAAAGAGCACCAGGCTAGGGGAAACTCCACCCTGCTGGTCAAACAAACGAGCGCAGAGGGACCCTCTATGTCACAAGAGGTCAAAGGTACGTAAAGAAGAACACAACATGCACATGGGGCCCACAAGACGTGTGTCCCCAAGTCAACCCCAACTGAGCGCACAAACATCCTCAGGTACAACAACCACATGTACCTCCAAGCATTCTCGTATACTCCCAGAGCATACCACGTTCTAGCTCAAAGGCTATCGTGCACACGACACCCAACGTCAATGTGAAGGCGTTACATAACAACTCCAACCTACCACCTCAATGGATGAGGCACAACCAACCACGTCTCTTCACTCACACGGGAGTGCAGGCGATCACACGCCAAGGGTTCTCTGTAAACACGGCGAGAAGAACCGCCATCAGAGCGCCTTTCAAATTTAAGAAGAATGCGCAAGAGGCTCCGCACAACCAAATGGATCGCATCGTTATAATTCTCTCGGAAAAAAACGCGAGGTCGACTACTTACTGGCCCCTAACGGACATCCGACGGAAAAGTCACCAACACCGCCTCACGCCCGAATGACGTCCCGTGATCCCGAGCCTCGGCCCCGAAAATAGTCGGGCGCGTCACACCATTGCGATCCCCTCGGGAAAACACGTCAAAATCACTACTCACGTGAGTGCAACAAATATCAATAGAAAAAGGTGCATTCCGGCGCACCGCACACGAGCGGTGCCATGTGGGACCCGCATCCCGGTCTCGAAACACAACGAACGAATCGTACTGTTGCGATCCTCTCGAAAAAGCACACAAGATGGACTATCCACTTGTCCAAAACGGTCGCCCAGTGATTAAGATGGAAAATCACCGTCGACGCCCGAACGACCCACGTGGGCCCCGCACCATCGTGCGGAATTACAGTGGGCAGACTGCACTAACGCGATGCCCTCAGAAAAACATCCAACATCGACTGCTCGCACGCCCCGAACGGACATCTGAGGAAAAAGTTGCTAAAAGTTGCATGTAGCTCAAAAGACGGGCTGTGGGGCCCACGCCTCAATTCCGTATTCAACGCCTGGAACCACCCTGGAAACCTCCGCCTCGACGCCAGGGTTCCAACGCCACTGACGGCGCTTAAATCGGACGTTGGGCGCATCCGCGCCGTCCAAAACAAGTTCCTGGAAAAACGTCAAACCCCTCGACGTACATGTCGTGCCACTATGGCCCCTCTTTTTGGGAATTAAAAATTCCCAAAACCATCTCAAAAAGTTTACCTCGTCGACACGGTTCCACCACCGCAGACCGCACTCAAAACGGACACCCGTAGCGGAAAATACGGGTGTCCGAAGTCCGAGGGGGCAAGGCCCCAGGGGCTGGACCGGCCGGTCTGCCCGGCCTGGGCCGGCCCGTGGCTTAGCCGCGCGGGCCGACCGCGGACTCGTGGTCTGCGCGCAGACCGGCCATGAGGAATGGTCGCGGAGGCCACGTGAAGACCCGCGCGGCGCGGGTATTTGTCGCCGCACGGGGGTCGCGCGCCGCGACCCCGCGGTCGCCGCTCCCTGGCGACCCGCCGCCACGCCGGGCGCTCCGCCTGAGCCCCGGCCTCCTCCGGACGCCGCCCCCATCTCCCTCAGCTAAAGGAACGCCGCACCCTGGCCTCGCCTGGTCGCTCCACCAGACACCCGCGACGCCGACCGAGCGCCCCGCTGCCGCGCCAAGGCTCGCCGGACCGCCGGAAAAAAAAACCCGCAACCTTCGACGATCAACCCCGGCCTCCTCCGAGCTCAGATTTTGATTCCAAAATATGCGTTGGAAAGATAAAAATGTATAATACGCATCTATGGGATTTTTTTGAAGGTTTAACATCATATAAACACATAAAATTTGACTCAAAGGTAGGATCGGGAAAGAAAACGCAACGGAAACCTCCTACCTCGCTAGGCTTCGCCCGGAGCTTCGCGTCGATCCGCCGACATCACCACACCTCGCCAGAGTCACCTCGCCAGAGATGGAGGAGGAGATGGGAGAGATGCCTCATGCTGCTGTCTAGGTGGGGAAGAAGAAGAGAGAGGGGGTGAGTTAAGCGTTTAAATAGAAAACGCTTAACCACCCACCCATCGGCCCGAACCCGAACTCCCGACGGGGTCAGGATTAAGCCTCCCTTGGGCTAAAAACCATACTCTGAACACAAAGGAGGTCTCTAAATTTTAATCTGAGACCCCATTCAAAAGTTATAAAACTGAACGTCCGAGGCTGCCAAATTACGAAAATGCCCCTAGGGCCATTTTTCAAAAACGGTCCGCGCCCGCGAAATGTATACCCCTCCTAGGGTAAACGGCATGATCCGAACTCAAAAGTGCCCTCATCTTTCCAATCCGAGCCACCGTTTAAGAGATACCAGCGTTTCACCATTAAACGAATAAATAAATAAATAAATTTATCCGTTTAACGTTCCGAAAGAGAGAGAGGGGTCCAAACACCCCGCGTCGACATGTTTTATGTCGTTTCTAGGGTAAAAACCCCATTCCAGACCCATCCGTACACTCAGATCTCTGATCTGGGTCACCATTTAGGAGTTATCGCATTTATTTGGCATTTCCAGTGTGAACGCACTGAAAATTTAATTCCGGCCACTCCGGGGCTCGGAATCGCACACCGTCTGAAGGCGCTGCTCTGGAATATCATCAAGAATATTCCAAAGTATTTCACAGCAAAACCGGGTTCTTACATCATTCCCTCCTTCAAGCTTTTCATCCCTGAAAAGAAAAACTAGGGAGCAACACAGAGTACTAAGCCCACACCTGGATTTCCCATACCCAGAAGAACCCACACACAGCTCTGCTTCACCGCACATAGAACAAAGATTGATCCGTTCACACGAGGTCGGCCCTTGCCGATGTCGTGCACCCACTCCAGACTTTGGGGTTAGGGAAAGGCGGTAGGGAAACTCGCCATCCCTTTGCATGGTCTCAAACGGCCCGAAGGCTCTCGGGGGTAGCTCACCCCCCCGACCGAACCCTTACGTCGCACGCCACGACTGGAATCATCACCCGCACCTGGAACAAGGCCCGGTGATTCCCTCCTTCAGAATATCCATATGGTATAACACCCAAGGATATTTGGTTACACGAGATTTCAAAGTCGATGTATCTCAACCAAGACTCTCTTACACGCTCAGAAGCGAAGGAGTCAACACCATCGACTAAAGGAAAAGGTCTCACGCCTTTTTCCTTACCAACACAGGGTTACACCCGATGCCCTGCGTCACCCTGGTAACACCTCAAACAAGGAGCAGGGAGAAAAGCCTTTAACACACAGAGCCTAAAAATTCTACTGCAAAAAGTAGAAGAGTCTCAAGGGGTACCTCTCACCATCCCATGCTCTGCAGGATCATAGAAATCCAAAGCTCGCGGATGTCCATGGTCCCAACCGTCAGCTCCCAAAGCCTGATGTGGACCGCCTAGTGGTGATGGGGAGATCTCGTAAAGTCATCCCCCACTACCAGCTCCTCCCGCTCCTCTGCTAGCACCACCTCTCTGGGTACTACTCCGATCACGGCGCTGCCTCTGCCGTGGTGGTGCGCCTGCTGCCTGCCCGAAGCTCCCAGCAACTCGGGTCGGGCAGTCTCGTGCCAAGTGATATCTCCCGTCACAAGCATAACACCGGCGCTCTCTAGGCTGCCCTTGTGCCCTCTGGCGCCACTGTGGTGTACGACCACAGCCTGGGATCCACTCTCGGAAGGGCATCCTCGGCTGAGGCCCTGCGCCTTTTCACCACAGTGGCATACAACCACATCTCCAAAACCGGCAATGGAAAGGCCACCTGCGTCGAGGTCCTATCCTCCGACGCCTTCTAGCTACGACAGACGTCCCGGCTCCATCACGCACACTGCCACTACCAACCGCAAAACATGACAGGAAGCTCTCTGTCACCAATGCCTGCTCTGGCACCTCGTCATATGTGGAAATGCCCAAGGGTACTATGACAACACACATCTCTCGGCGGAGACCCTGCTCAAACTTCCGTGCTTGGATGTTGTCATTATGGACCAAGTCTGGGTAAAAGTGTGCATGGTCTGCGAAAATAGCCGTGTACTCGGCCACCGTCATCCCTCCCTGCTGAAACTGCAGGAGCTCCTGAATCCGAACAGAGCACAAGCAGGAGGGGAAAAACTCCTCACGAAACAACAACTGGAAGTCGCCCCACGAAAGCGACGACTCTTCAAGAAGCTAAGTCACCATACTCCACCAACGCCAAGCTTCCCCACAAAAAAGGGTGGTTGCGAAAGCCACTCTATGATCTGTTGACGTCTGCACAAGCCTGAAAAGGCAATCCACTACCTCGAGCCAAACCTCTGCTGCCTGAGGGTCTGACTCACCACTAAACCTCAGCGGTCTCTGCCGCTGGAACTCACGGAGCGTGCTCTACCTGCGCTCAATCCCCATCTGCTATACTGAAGCTGTCTGCTGCTCAACAGGTGGGGGTGCTGCTACCGGCCCACCCGGAGAAAAGGGGCTCTCATGATGGGTCCTGGACTGTGGCTTCGTAGCTCACAAGGTCATCGTCATCCACCAAAGTTGGTATCTTGGATGGCTTTCTTCGCGGAGACATCCTGAATATTATCAAGGAGTGCTGCGGTCAGATGAGCATAATGTATATACCAACAACAACAACGATGGGGAGCTAACTCAAGAAGGATAGACAAGAATCAGTCCTATGGGATTCAAAAACCAAATTTTACCTACAACAAGTGTCTCAGCATGCCGAGTCAACAAGCGGGTTATCAAGGTCCTGGTGAATGGATACGTCGGCCACCGCACCATCACTGGACTCCCTGGCCTGAGAGCAGCTCTCGAGACACGTCAACACTGTTTCCCTAAATCCCAACCAGTTCCTTTTATTTTAGGGATGTCCGAACAGCGTCCCAAGGAACGAACCACCTTTGATACCACTTTTTCACGACCCAAACCCACCTGGGCTCGAGCCAAAACTACCCCAATCCCGCCTTCATAAGCCAGGGGCTGGCGACCAGTGTCGAAGGCACAAAAACTTAGGGAGGCCTTTGCCTAAGTACCTGTACACACACACGCAACACACTCAATGCAACAGTGCAGAGTAAAAGAAAAGACAAGAAAAGAAAAGGGAAACTGCTATATATATACCACAAAGTGCATCGACCTCTACAAGTACAAAGAAAGATGAAGGAGCACTGAAAAGAAAAGGGGCAAAACACGCGCCCAACAAAAAAGTGACACAACCCGGCAACAGGTAAACAAAAAGAAACAACTGACGGGTCTCCCACCTGGAACCCGACTCCGACCACTGCACGTGGTCCAAGCTCCCAAGCTCCTAAGCTCCTCTGACTTCACGACCAACCTGTCTGTCGTCTGCAAGGGAAATCCAAGTGCGGGCAAAGCCCAAGCAGGGGTGAGTATAAAAATACTCAGTAGGATACCCGAAGGCTCGAGGGAGCAACAAAGGAGGTACCGAAGGGTGAGCAGTAGAGAGAATAGGGAAAAGTAAAGGAGTATAAAAAAGAGGGAAGTAAGAAGTACAGTAAAGAGTCCAGCTCAACCCAACAAGAGGAAAGAAGGTAGACTCGTCCTAACACAAGGAGCTGGAAACGGTGAGAATATGAACTTCTCGTTGAGTATTCGCTACCTATAGCAGGAGAGTAGACTCGTCCAACCATGAGAAGCTAGACACGGAAAGCACGTGGCATACCCCACGCGTCTTCGCCTCTCCCGGAAGGAGAGTAACCAAACCCAAGAAGTGGGTACTAGAACAAGGTATATACAAGTCCATATGATCAAACATGAAGCCCAAACAAGATCATAAGGGGATCTCCATACCGTAGCTCAGCCCAAGAAAAGTGAGTCGCCAACAGTCCTAGAAGAAACACCATCGATGCCCAGCATCCCGCACGTCTGCCCTGAACCGCAATCCAAGGGGATCAATCACCGCACCTCGACACTATCCTCTTTGGGCGTCACTGACTCACCCACACGGTTTTAGGTCACGTCACAAGGACGCGTCTCAGTGGGGGAAAGCGCTCCTCGTACTTGAGAGTTATGGGGGAACATCAAACACAACTTTTCACTGCCCCACAGTCGAGAGGTCTGCTCAAAGTTGACAGGCGACCCCCTACCCAGCCCCGCTGGAGGATCCTTGGAAGTCAATGGGTTCCCACTATAAGGAGACCCGGAAAGTCGACGGGTGCCACACTACCCAGTCCCGTAACAGGGTAATCCACTGGAGGGTGACCGGGCTAAAGTCGGCGATGGGACCACTGCCCAGCCCAGCTGAAGGTAACCCGGCATCGGGGACCACTGCCCAACCCAGCTGGAGGTAAGCCTGACATCGGGGACCACTGTCCAACCCATCTAAAGGTAAGCTCGACATCAGGGACCACTACCCAGCCCAGCTGGAGGTAAGCCCGACACTGCTCTGGCCATCCCTGCTGGATGGTACTGCTCGGTGAACACCGTTGTACTGTCCATCCCTGCTGGATGGTAAACCACTGGTGAGCCCTGCTTGAAAAAACCTCATCCTTGCTGGAAACAACCTCAGCCCTGCTAGAAACAACCTCAGCCCTGCTGGAACAACCTCAGCCCTACTGGACCAACATGAGCCCTGCTGGAACAACCTCAGCCCTGCTGGAACAACCTCAGCCCTTCTGGAACAACCTCATCCGTGTTGGAACAACCTCAGCCCTGCTGGAACAACCTCATCCCAACTAGAACAACCTCATCCCTGCTGGAACAACCTCAGCCCTGCTGGAACAACCTCATCCCTGTTGGAACAACCTCAGCCATGCTGGAACAACCTCAGCCCTGCTGGAACAACCTCATCCCTTCTGGAACAACCTCAGCCCTACTGGAACAACCTCCTGGGTAGAGGATCGGTGACCGCGTAAAGTGTTGGTCACACCGAAACTAAAAGCTCTACCAGGGAACACGGAGCAACAAGAGAAACTCCTCAGGCCTCACAAGGCAATCCCACTCCAATCCAATGAGTTACTGTCGAAGCGGACCGAGACATCTCATCCCAAAGTGCGGGGAAAACACCCATGTTGCACGGACACCCGTAGTCGCAAACAGTGTCGTAGTCCGGTGAAAGGGCACAGTACTAAAACCCCTCACAGATGAAGAAGAAGAGGAACCAAACCATCTCTGTCGGCCAAACCATCGAGAAGAGGACCAGGGGAAAACCACTCAACCCAGCTGGTCAAACAAAAGAGCACCAGGCCAGGGGAAACTCCACCCTGCTGGTCAAACAAACGAGCACAGAGGGACCCTCTATTTCATAAGAGGTCAAAGGTACATAAATTAGAACACGAAACACACATGGGGCCCACACGACGTGTGGCCCCAAGTCAACCCCAACTGAGCGCACAAACATCCTCAGGTACAACAACCACATGTACCTCCAAGCATTCTCGTATACTCCCAGAGCATACCACGTTCCAGCCCAAAGGCTATCGTGAACACGACACCCAATGTCAACGTGAAGGCGTGACGTAACAACTCCAACCTGCCACCTCAATGGCTGAGGCACAACCAACCACATCTCTTCACTCACACAGGAGTGCACGCGACCACACGCCAAGGGTTCTCTGTAAATACGGTGAGAAGAACCACCATCAGAGCGCCTTTCACATTTAATAAGAATGCGTGAGAGGCTTCGAACAACCAAACGGATCCCACCGTTATAATCCTCTCGGAAAAACACGTGAGATCGACTACTTAATCGCCCCCAATGGATATCCGACGGAAAAGTCACCAACACCGCCTCACGCCCGAACGGTGTCCCGTGATCCCGAGCCTCGGCCCCGAAAACAGTCGGGCGCGTCACACCATTGAGATCCCCTCGGGAAAACATGTCAAAAGCACTACTCACATTAGTTCAATGAATATCCGGAGAAAAAGATGCATTACGGCGCACTACACACGAGCGGTGCCACGTGGGACCCGCATCCCGGTCCCGAAACACAACGAACGGATCGTACCATTGCGATCCTCTAAAAAAAGCACACAAGATGGACTATCCACTTTTCCAAAACGGTCGCCCGATGATTAAGATGGAAAATCACCGTCGACATCCAAACGACCCACGTGGGCCCCGCACCATCGTCCGGAATTACAGCGGCCAGACTGCACCAACGCGATGCCCTCAGAAAAACATCCAACATCGACTGCTCGCACGCCCCGAATGGACGTCTGAGGAAAAAGTTGCTAAAAGCTGCACACAGCTCAAAAGACGGGCCGTGGGGCCTACGCCTCAATTCCGGCTTCAACGCCCAGAACCACCCTAGAAACCTCCGCCTCAACGCCAGGGTTCCAACACCACCGACGGTGCTTAAATCGGACGTCGGACGCGTCCGCGCCATCCAAAACAAGTTCTCGGAAAAACGTCAAACCCCTCGACGTACATGTCACGCCACCGAGGCCCCTCGTTTCGGGAATTAAAAATTCCCAAAACCATTTCAAAAAGTCCGCCTCGTCGATACGGTTCCACCGCCGCAAACGGCACTCAAAACGGACACCTGTAGCAGAAAAATACGGGTGTCCGAAGTCCGAGGGGGCAAGGCCCCTGGGGCTGGACCGGCCTGGACTGGCCGGTGCGCCCGGCCTGGGCCGGACCGCAGCTTATCCGTGCGGGCCGGCCGTGGACTCGCGGTCCGTGTGCAGACCGGCCACGAGAGCCGGTCACGACAGCCGCGTGAAGACCCGCGCGGCGCGGGTCTTTGTCGCCGCACGGGGGTCGCGCGCCGCGACCCCGCGGTCGCCGCTCCCTGGCGACCCGCCGCCACGCCGGGCGCTCCGCCTGAGCCCCGGCCTCCTCCGAATGCTGCCCCCCTCACCCTTGGCTGAAGGCATGCCGCGCTCTGGCCTCGCCTGGTCGCTCCACCAGACACCCGCGACGCCGACCGAGCGCCCCGCTGCCGCGCCAAGGCTCGCCGGACCGCCGAAAAAAACCCCCCGCAACCTTCGACGATCAACCCCGGCCTCCTCCGAGCTTAGATTTTGATTCCGAAATATGATTTGGAAAGATAAAAATATATACTACGCATATATGGAATTTTTTTGAAGTTTTAACATTAAATCGACACATAAAATTTGACTCAAAGGTAGGCTCGGGAATGAAAACGCAACGGAAACCTCCTACCTCGCTGGGCTTCGCCCGGAGCTTCGTGTCGATCCACCGGCATCACCGCACCTCGCCGGAGTTGCCTCGCTGGAGATGGAGGAGTAGAGGGGAGAGCTGCCTCATGCTGGTGTCTAGGTGGGGAAGAAGAAGAGGGAGGGGGTGAGTTAAGCGTTTAAATAGAAAACGCTTAACCACCCGCCCACCGGCCCGAACCCGAACTCCCGACGGGGTCGGGATTAAGACTCCCTTAGGCTAAAAACCACGCTCTGAACTCAACGGAGGTCTCGAAATTTTAATCCGAGACCCCGTTCAAAAGTTATAAAACTGAACGTCCAAGGCTTCCAAATTACGAAAACGCCCCTGGGGCCATTTTTCACAAACGGCCCGCGCCCGCGAAACGTATACCCCTCCTAGGGTAAAAGGCATGCTCCGAACTCAACGGTTCCCTCAGTTTTCCAATCCGAGCCACCTTTTAAGAGATACTAGCATTTCACCATTAAACGAATAAATTAATTAATTAATTTATCCGTTTAACGTTCTGAAAGTGAGCGAGGGGTCCAAACATCCCGCACCGACATGTTTTATGTCGTTCCTAGGGTAAACACCCCATTACGGACCCATCCGTACAATCGGATCTATGATATGGGTCACCGTTCAGGAGTTATCCCATTTATTTGGCCTTTCCAGTGTGAACGCACTGAAAATTTAATTCCGGCCACTCCGGGGCTCGGAATCGCACGCCGTCTGAAGGCGCTGCTCTGGAATATCATCAAAAATATTCCAAAGTATTTCACAGCAAAAACAGAGTTCTTACAATCCCGTCACCCACTGGACTGACCACATATAAAAAATAAATAAACTTAAAATAAATACAATCAGGTCTACTTCCAAGGTTGAGACAAACCACATAACTATTCTCCATGATGCTCGAGCTACAACAGCCCAATCTCAAGACTCTACATGAATGGATTTTCTTGACCAAGTAACACTGGTCCTTGACCCCATCCATCACACAACATGTTCTCCAACCAGAAAGAAAACATTAGGAGTAAAAACACATTGATGTTCAAGTACAGGGGGTGAGAAATAAATCTCAGTAGGCCACCCCTAATGGTGAAACTATAAATCTAATATCATAACAAGTGAATGCATGTGTGATATTCTTAGCCTATCCAAAAACTCATAGTAGCTGGTATAAAATAAAAAAATGTAAAAAGGGGTAAAATAAACATAAGAAAGAAACTAACCAGTGGGTTCTAGCCTGACACCCATGGTAAATCTACCCCACTCTGTCCATTTCCAGAGGATTTATAGAACGCAACTCACCCAATAACATGAAAACTACTGTGTCCACCAGATATATATAGGTTATATAATATATCTGAATGCAACAAGCATGAATTTAGAACCTCAGGGTGCAACCATAAGCATCCACACAAAAAATGCACATCTAATGAGATCTAGGAATCCAAAAGCATGATCTAAACTGGAAACAGGAACATCTAGGTTAATATAAATAGATAACCTCTCAATCCTAAAGGTCCTACAGAACAAATCAGGCCCTAGATATAGACCTGAAAAAAATGTCCTATAGGATCCATAAAAACCCGGATCACACAACATCCACAACCCCGAGAGAATAAAGGCATCCATAGTACACAAAACCTACTACATGTGTGTCTTAGTACCTCACAAGTCTAAATCAACACTAATTAGGGATAATACTCAACAAGATGGGGGATGCACTCATCAATATCATCCATTATCTCCCTAAGACCATCTAACCACAACTTTCTAGTGGCAGAGATATCCAAATCAAAACTCAAAGACAATTCCCAATCCAAGATATCCCAAGAGTATCCTACTCAAACTATAGTACTAAGTATAAACTACTTCAAACATCATGGATAAAGGCCAACCAAATGTGGGGTGATCTAACCTCAAATCAACCATCCAAACAGATAAACTAACAGTGCCAATCCACTCTCTACCAACAAGCATGAGGATCCAATGGTCTCTTATATATTATCATAAAACAAAATCCACCACAATATCTCCATGATCCACCTAAAGGTAAAAAAAAACTCTCCCCCCATGGTCCTTAGGGTCACAACATAAAGAAACATCCACCACAAGACTCCCATGTTTCACCCAAGATCTCAGGACACACCTATAGAAATAAACTCAATCGGCCTAAAGGCCACAACAAGAGTATGAAACCTTATGAGGGGTTCCTCTAGCTCATCCAAAAGCACATGACATGAATAGTACTAAAACATCCCAAATAGATCTTAATGGCCTCTAACTGATCCTCGATCAATAATGCACTCAAA
Organism: Viscum album; assembly: GCA_963277665.1. NCBI lineage: Eukaryota > Viridiplantae > Streptophyta > Magnoliopsida > Santalales > Viscaceae > Viscum > Viscum album. The sequence continues at coordinate 1,087,936,148 of OY728150.1, read as the reverse complement.
GTGAATCCAAAAGAATAGGACCACCTATAGGGGTATTCACAATGATCTTCATGACTAAATCAAAATTAGGATACCCTCTACAAGGGTTCCTCAATATAATCTAAAACAAAACATGCCATACGGGTATTCTTAACAGCTAAATAGGACAACCACTGATCACTTGATTAGAAAATAGCCCATAAGGGAATCCCTTTGATCCCCTCAGACTCATCTCATAAGCTCAATGACACTTAACTGTAACCACCATCCAAAGGCATCAACTAGACCAAAGGTTCCATTGTCTCTAGTCTCTAAACATAGAAGCTAAACCTCAACTTCTCTAACCTTGATCAATCGTTCCCAACATACTAGGACAAAAAAACATCTACTTAGAGATACTAATTGATCCCACCTATAATAATATTTCCAAAGAACCTCAAATAGATCACTATAGAACACTTGATCCAGGATGATCATCGAGTTGACATCCCTCACCCAGGCCTCATAGCTCACAACCCAAACCCCCAGGAGGATTCCAAAACCAAAAGTCAAGGAAAACCTCATACTATTGTAACATCCCAGGTAAATAAAGAATATATCATTTTCATATTTATTAATATTTGTGAATTAATTAATAATTTTACTTTAAAGAGGATGCTATGTTTGATGGAGTACCCGATACACAATAACGGGTTTCTTTGAAATCTTACGTTGCACACAATGTTGAGTTATACTGAATAATAATAATATAATATTATTATTTTGAATGGTAGTTAACGCCTAGCCGTTGTAATGGCGGGAATGAACAGAACTAACTACAAAATTATTATACATGTTTGTTAAATGTTTTTACATTTATCCAATAAAATTTAAAGGCTTAAAATAAGAAAGAATCTGATTTTAAGCATAAATACTCTAATATTCTTTAAAAAGTCGATTTACCGCCTTTTGATGGAGACCCCTCTTTAAATCTAGTTTTGGTCACTTTTATATGTTCTATTTGACAAAATAAAATTCTTCTTTAGAATCAGGACATCAAAATTTACTTTGGGTAAATTTTTGGTATTTTTCTGATAAAATTCATTTTTAATGAATAGTGAAAAATACTGTATTTTAATTCAAAACTGCCTTTTAATATAACTTATTTATATGGTTAGATTATCTTTTTAAATGGTTTTAAAGTTTAATTAGATTATATTTTTACCATTTAATCCAATGTTGGTCATTGGAAGAAATTTCACTTTGAAATTGGGCACAAACAAGTGTCAATCTTTTGATAGTTATTATTTCTTAAAAACACGCTTTTTGTTTTGACAACAAAAATTAATTTTAAATTAATTAATCAAAATTTTATGTTTTAAATTTGGTAAAATAGACATAATTTTTGAATTTAGAATATCAAATATATCTTAGGCTGAATTTTTGGTATTTTTCTGAAAAACATCAATTTTTGATGAATAGTGAAACCACTAAGTAGTAGTTAAAAATCTAACTTTTTCATTTAAATGAAATTTTATTGCTTCTTTGAATTGAATTTAAAAAATCTGATAGACATGGTTGTTATTAGTAAGTAAAATGTGGTTCAATAAGATGAAAATAATTTTTGGTGAATAGTAACTTTTGACTTTTATTTACCGCGGTTAAAGGTAAATAGGGTAATTCAAGGAAAAAAGAATATTATAATAATAAAAAATTACTTTAACAGTTGTCCCAACTCTATTGGATGAGTCATGACCGACCATGGGAATCCTTGGGTCAATTTTGGGACCTCATGGAGCCACTTAAGAGTGATAATGACACTTTATTTTAATTAACTTTAAGTAAAGACAAAAATGAAATAAACAAATATCTTTTAGTAAATTAATTTTTACATGGGGTTATATAAGTTATCTCTTTGAATATAAATATTATTTTGAAATTTAAAAGGATAACCTAAATCATGGTATTTTTTTATAATTTTTAGACATCAAATAAATAAAATTATTTATGACACAATAATGATGTAGTGTTTACCTCATTAATAAATGATTTAAATAAATAATATTATAAAGATTAAAAAAATATCCAAAACCTATCCAATTATTATTCGATGATTTTATTTCGACCATGAGTCATCTTATATTTGACTTTAATTAGTTTTGGACCTTTAGAAACTGAAAATCATTATATAATAAAATAATATTTTCACAATTCCCTAAAAAGCCCCTCCTTCCCCTTATAAAAAGACCTCACTTTTAACCCATTACTCACACATATAAAGCCACCTGGATTGTCCAAAACCTGTCCAAATAAGCTCTCAAGATCACTATCTTCCACCTAAAAGCCTTAACTTAGGCAGAAGGCACTTCAAGAAGTCCTTTTGGTTCAAACCAAAGGGAGTTACCCGAATTAAAGATAACAGTTTCTCTTAAATTATTTTCTTTTATTTTACTTCTCCAACCATAAACTCTTTTTATTATTTTCTTTTATAACAAAACTAGTATAATCAATATACTAGGTTATTTTTATGAGAAGTATTCGAACTACACCTACACACAACTCCATCTAATGGGTAAAAAACATACTGTTTCTGTGGATGAAGAATTACTACCTCACGAAATGATGATTGTTCAAATATCTCCAATGTCCTCTCATGGTGGCCATTATGATGGAAATATATTTATATATAATATATATTATGTCTATTTTTTCTTTATGCTTATTTATTTTTCATTTATGTCATACCTTTATGGTTTCCATTATGGGTAAACGTGATAATTTCATTTGAGGAAGTGCGGACTACCGCCCCCTCAAAGTGATACGACTTGTTCATACCATACATGGGACATATAAAGGATGGAGTTAATGAAATTATATATTATATAATACTATAATTATAATATAACTATGTATCATTAATTTTTAATTCCATTAAAATATGAAATAAAAATGAAAGTAGCGTTCATGCGTACGTATGACTTACCGTCTCCATGAATTGTGCATTTCATTTATTATCTCCAAATATTATGTACTGTTATAAATAAATATATATACTGGATATATATGATATATATGATATCTAAATAATTAATATCATTCTGGAGATAATGTAATTTTGACCACATGGAAAAATTGTAATTATAACAAGTTCATTTTTGGCTCAAGTTCCAAACATCGACAAAATGTCCAATACGAACTCAAATAATTAACTAATTGTTATATCAAGGTAATAAGTGATATAAAAGGAATAATAAACTTGAAAAAATTTATTAATAAAGTATAAATTAACTTAAGTTTATTATTTAGGAAGAACAAGGAACAAACAAGTCAAGTTGGACACGAGGTAAGGGGTTTCTTATCTCACTTTTAATTCCGTGAGATTTCCATTTTTCGCCACTTATTTATTGCATGTGGTGTATTGTGTACTACCATTTGATATATATTATCATGATTCTATTTATAATAATGGTATTCTGTTATTAATTGTGTGGTTATTAACTTTTTTTCATACGACTCAATTGATTACAACGTGGTAAGGGATTTATCATCTCACTTTTAATTCCGTGAGATTTCCATTTTTCACCACTTATTTATTTCATGCGGTGTATTGTGTACTTCCAATTGATATATATTATCATTATTATCTTTATATTCATGGTATTATGTGATTCATTTTTTGTTTATTAACTTTTGGTTATACGACTCGATTGATTACAACTTGGTAAGGAGTTTTCATCTCACTTTTTATTCCCGTGAGATTCAAGCTATATTTGACACTATTTCCTTTTGTGTGGTGTATGTACTGACCATGATTGTATTATTTTTATAATATAATTAAATTTATGGGTATTTACATCTTCATTGTAAGATCCTTATTTCATGGGGTGTATGTTTCGTAAGTTACCAAATCGGTAAGGGGACCTTTTACCCTCCTTTTTTTAAAAGGATTCCTTTTGTTATGTATTTTAATTAACATCTTTTTATGTTGGGATATGTTCTTATATATACTTATTGCTGTAAATTTTATGTCCAAGTGATGAGATACCATTTTCTCTCTCATAAAATTATTTTCTGAATTTTAAATTGATGCCGTTGGGCTGTCGGATTTCTATAAGGGAACTTCTTCACCCAATTTCAATTCTTTGGGTTAAACTTAAACTTCTTGATTATGTCATGCTATGAATATGTGTGAATAACCTATGATTTTTTTACACTTAATATCCACTTATATTGGGTGTATTTATATTTTTCACACATAATTATGTCATTGATTTATACTTAATCTAAAGATACCATTTTTATAAGGGATTTCGTCTCAATTTACATTCCACTGATACTTCATTGTTTTTATAAACCTATTAACTTTTATATGGTGTATATATTTCCCCTTGAAATATTATATCATGAATCTACTTATTCTCATGATATTATAAGCTTTGATTAATTTTATTCCTCATTTATTTTTATTCAAGCATCTCTCATTTGGTTAGGAACTCTTTAACTAAAATATCGTTTTAAATGTTTTAAAGATTTATTCTTCTAAATATTTATCATTAATGTCCATGTTTTCAAAATAGTTTTTAGGATTTAAGTATATGGACATTAATTTTTTAAAATGTTACTTCCTTTAAAATATTCAAAGTGGTATGGGACACTTTGATTAAAAAATATCTTTATTAAATGTATTAGATGGTTTTGAAAATGGTTTGATAAAGAATTGTTTATTTCAATATCTTGATATGATATATTGTGATTGGGATGTGGAAATATTATCTTTACTTTATGCTTGTGTTATGTGTTATGATTATGTTATGGTTATTGGGCATTTTTTACATATATGGGTGGTTCCGTGATAAACCTAGGGCGGGTGAGCCCGAGATAGCTCTCTAATGCATTGGGTAACGTGACAGAGGTAAACATTAATGTTTCTCCTAAGATAAGGGAATATAATGTGATGTGTATTCCAACGTAACTACCTATGTAGCTGTGATATATACAATGTAAGTATGTTATGTATGCCATAATTTACCTTTATGATTTATTATTTCTGTGTGTTATTCATAAATCTTATTATTTCGTAAGGTATGTTATGATTAAAAAGTATGGTTTCATTGATTTGTATTTATTGATGGTATAATGTTTTCCTTCCATATTTTATAACCCTTACTGAGATTTTTATACTCATCCCAAGTTTTTGAAATGTTTTCCATAGGAATTAAATATGAATAAGGGTCAAGGATAAGATCAAGGAAAAGTCATGCTGTTTAAAACATTCAACCAGACATGTTTCTTTTTTTTATTTTATAAAAAAATGGATACTAAGTAGTAGTGTCTACATGTAATATTCAAGTTGATATATAATAATTATGGCTTAATTATCTAAAAATTCAAACCTAAAAATATCCTCAATGTGAATTATCTGTTTAATTCAAGATTATGTAATGTTTTAAGGCCGGTTCCTTATAACTATACTCTCACAGTTCAAAAAACCTTCCAAAAATTATCTAAACACTGATAGGATTTCACCATAATGATCTATGTAAAAAAATACTCAGAATGTACTACTCTTAAGTCTAATTCTGACTCCAGGGTGAAAAATAGGAAAAACGAACCAAGGCAGGAAAAGTACACGACATGCACTTGGGGTACACAACGTGTAACCCCAGAAGTACTCCCTAACCATGTCCCTAAAACCACTTGTAATATACTTTTACAAAGTAAATGGTGTGTTCCTATAGGTACAAAGTGTGTAACCCATCATGGGCACCTACCCATGTACCCCATCCCCACTTGGTGTGTAACATGATTGAGTACATGACGTGTACCACAAGTAAAAAATGGGTACCTACCCATGAACCTATCCAGGTACCCCACCTGAGCATGTACTGCTACATAGTGTGAAACCAATATGGTCACTGGATGTGTACCCTACATGACCAAATACCCCTGCACGGGGTGTCTGGCTGAGTACTTGACCACAAACTGGAAGCCCACTATGCGGCATGTACCCCTGATTCACAAAGTGAAATTACTAAAAACTCATATTCCCTAAATAGGAAGAAAAATGACATGTTTTCTATGAACAACACTTCATGTAAGTGGGGTTTCCTGAATGGAAACCCCTAAAAACGGCCCAAAACACCAGTTTCCCCCCAAAAAACATACAAGTCAACCTACAAGGGGTCCCAAACAATTCATACAAGTATTTAAAAACAAAAAAAACTTAAAATATGTGGCTTTTTATCATAAAACATAAAACGAGCAAACCTCCAAATAGAAACTACTGAATCTTTGCCCCGATCTGTGATCTATAGCTTCCACATGACGATTCGACATGAACTGAGCTTCACAGTGGTGCCTCCTCTTCTCCCTATCACTCTCTTCCCTCCATTTCACTATCTCAGATGAATACCTCAAAGGGTAATCCACCCAAAGGAATACAAAACAATCCAAGGTAATGGAAATAAAAAATGAAAAATAAAAAAAGGAAAAATAAAAAGAAAATGGGCTGGGCTCGGCCCCAGCACCAGATGCAAGGTCATTCCTTACTTAGGTAAAAAACCCCATTTAGGACTCAAATGTGGAGATAGAATCTCAATACAAAACTCTATTTAAAATATATTACCTAAAAAACACATGATTGTAAATTAATATTTAATTAATTTAGTATTAAATATTCCAATTTTTTTTTAAAAATTCATATTTCCACCAAACTCCTATCCTAAGGTAGAAACCCTATTCTAGGACCAACAGAGTGGTTAGAAAATTCATCCAAGATAATATCATAGGATAAATTACCATTTTAACCCTAAAACACTTTTGGGAATTTTTTTTCTAATTTTGCCTTATTTTCACAACCCGTGATGACACGGGCCATCAAAAAATCCCCACAAAAAACAATTCTCACCCCCAAGAAGCCTCGGTGGACATCCAAAAACCATGATATCCCCAAATAACTATAGCAACCAATGTTATCTTAACTGTCTAATGACTAGTCTTACAACATCAACAACTCTCTCCCCACCTTATATACATTCTACGACAACCGATATGATGCTCCCCACCACAGGAGTATCCTTATAGTTTCCCCGTTTCCCAATGAAAAACCACATGGACCAATCTACATCTATCACTGAATGCATATGATAGAAATGGAACAACCAATCACATATGACCACCAACATGAAAAATCATGATAAAAAAACCACCTAAATGAGGATCATGGCCTCCAATATCCTATAGTTTACTTCCCAACATAAGTATTTCCTTACTCCACTCCTCGAATGCACAATAGAACTCACACTCACATGGTCTAAGTCCTAACAAAACTAGGCTAATGCACCTAAATCCACTAACCAAGCTCCTCACACATGCCATTTCAAGCAAACTGGAGCACCCTTGACACTCCCCTCAAGACCGAGGCATCTACCTCATGCTACGATCAACCACATGACCACCCTCTACACAAGAGTTAATCTAAAACTACAAGTTAATAACCACACTCTCACTACACTACCCAAGGCACAACTAAAAATGAGTAGGGCCAGGGGTCCAACCAAACCTTCCCTCTCAAGAAAACCACAAGACAAGGAGTACTCCCAATATTCCACTTCTCAAGAACCAGGAATCCTCATTCCTGACCACATATTGGTGATAAAAACATCAATGGACCCACCAAGGAAGAACCACCACACCCACCCAAGTCATCAGTGATAACATGCACATGGGACCCACAACATGACTCGAATGATAACACGTGGCAAGAATAGACCCCTCCAAAGGAACATGAACCTGAGACTTTAGGGGAACCACCAGCTTAGAGAAACTGTATCCCAAACCAAACATCCCTCAGGAATCCTTTCCCCTATTGATCCACCAATAGTGCACTCATAGCCTAATTCTAACCCATAAGGGTCTCCATGCATCCCTTGTCAAAGGAAATGCATCTCCAACAACAATGAACCTATCACCACACAATTCACATGGCCTATCCTCATATGAAATTATATAGTAAAACACCACAGAAATACAGATTTCATGTGAATCCTATATACCAAGAATGATGAATGAACACTAGCCTCTTTACCATGTTCCAAGATATAAAAACAAGAATAAACCATAAATCCACAAACTCAAGTGTATCATACTAGGTAAAATCATGAAATAGTAAATTTGGAATCCAAGAACAATAATCCCGTGCCCTAGAAACTTAAACTTCCTATCAAAAAATGTGTTCACGACACACCAATCCGATATCCATCACAAGTTCAAACACATTCCTAGACCACATATCTACAAACTCTCAAAATCATAAAACCAAAAATATATAATACCATTTTGTAATAAACCACCCTAGGTTGGATTGACATGTTAACTAATTTGGCCCACCACAAGGCCTCAAGCATGCCTCCCTAAATTCCAGAGGCTATCGAACAACAATGGGGATTTAAAAGGTGTAGTGGGGAGACTATAGCCTCTGGTCAGAGTGTAATAACAATGAAAAATAATCAAAAAAATACACAAGTATCAACATCAGAGTACACATAATGAATAAAATAAAATAAATAATTATATAATAAATGGAATGCACTACACAAAAATTAGTGCTTAGAAGTAGTTTGTTAAACCACCACTATTTTTTTTAAAATAATTTAGCAGGGGTTTATTAAAAACCACCACTAAAACTTTTATTTTTTTTAAAAACCCAACACTTCTCCCCCAACCCCTGAGACCCCCAACCCGCATGACCCCTTGAACCCCCCGAAGCCCTATCCTCACCGTGCCTTGCCGCACCTCACTACCAGTCCCAATCCTCACCGCCCCCCTCCATGACTCATTACCGATCCTGAGCCTCTCCACTGGTCCTAATCCTCACTTCCCCTTGCTCCCTTTGATCATATCTACTATGGATTCTAACCTCTTGGATCATCAAAAAACATATACCCATTAATCAAGGTACCTTTTTTTGTCCGTTTTCTCTATAATTTTCTATTTTTGTTGGGATGTTCATTCATATGAACCCCTCTATTTTGTTTGTATGTTCATTCATGTGAACACCTCTATTTGTTTTGATGTAAATCTAGAATAAAATCAAAATAAAAACCTTAATAACTATGAAATGTAATGAATTACATTTTTTTCAATTTGAAATGTGGTATTGTGCATGCTGAAATATCATTTATATGTTTATGTGATTGATGTATTTTTTATGCTTCATGTGGTCCCTATGTGGATTTTACCATTAGTGGTGGTAATTGGGTTTGAGTTAGAGTGTTTTTTTAGTGAAAAAAATGGTTGTTTGGAATGAGATGTGACATTGGATGATGTATGATATAGTTGTGTGATGATTATGGTTGTGGTGATGATGTGTGATGCAGGAGTATGGAGTTGGTATTTGAATTATGTATAGGGTTTAATATTGTATTGGTTGTTTCCAAGTAGTTATATATTGATTGAAAAGTCTCATTCTCAAATTAAATGAAGTTCACATATATTAAGTTTATTGGGGATGTAAATAAACGGATGATAGAATAAATTATATTGTGCATGATGAAGGTGCATTATGCTTTCCTATGAATCATGTTTATTTTTTTGATATGAATAAATTATAATAATATATTGTTTTGATATTAAACATGTAAAATAATTTAATATAGGTCATGTTTATTGTTTTGACATAAATCATGTATATGGTTATGATGTAGAGAATGTTTAGTGTGTAAATATAGAAAACTTTGTGTTTCTATATCATTAATTGATTTCATTGTGATTAACTTTGGTTTACATATTTTAAATTTCACATGTATAACCTTGATTTTGTTATGAATATCATATGGAACATTTTGGAATTATCTTATAGGTTTCATCTTGAAAATTTTCTACTAGAATACCTTTTTGGTCATTTAGTGCTAACCAGGTTACCCCAACACTTAACCTCACCTGTTTTGATCAATTCTAGTTATACATCTATTGTATCCACAAGTCATTAGAGTTACATCAAAGAAGGGAATTTCAATATCTAGTAATAACCATAATAAAAATCATAAGGGAAGGTCATCATAATATCCAGTGCTAATCATATAGAAAATCTATCACATATAACATGATATTTATGGATAGAATCATAATATCCAAACTCTCTCACAAGTTGAATAATTCCCTCTGGGTAGGGTCCCATGGACACATCTTGTATCCACCAGTGAACATTGGAAGTAGTCTAAGGAGGGTATCTCAATTTCTAACCTCCCACACAAGCCAAACCATATCAATATAAGGTAAGTCCCATGGATAGTTACATATAGATTGAGCATTATTATAAGTGGTGTGAGGATAAAATCTTAATATTTGACCTACCTTATGCGCTAAACCACACTAACATGAGGTATATACCATATATAAACACACACACACACACACATATATAACTCAAGAAAATATGAGAACCCATGAGATGTAACTCTACACTCTGATCCTTATATCTTCAGTCTTCAGCCTCATCTCAAACATAAATATCTACTACATAGCATCCATAATTATCTCATGCCTTTATGCCACACTTACATCACCACTTGACCCTATGATCATACCACTCATTATGACCCTTATGGGGTTTTTACTATCCTGATATCACCAGATTCTTGTTCCCCTTCCCATCACTTCCCAAGAACCAATTCCATATATGAACTAACCAAAATCCACTTATTTCCTCCAAGGCGTACCCCTTTAAACACTACATAAGTCTTACATGACCTTTTACTAGGAATTATTACTTATATAATGATTTCTCATCACTCCCTCAAGATCCCCACACTCAAGAGAGACTATTCCCCCGATTACAATCACCTAGTTACACTAAACACACTCAAATAGATTGACTATTATCTTCTATTATCCACCAATATAGATACCCCAAGAACAATGACTTATCATGGTCCATTCAACCCATTCCCCAATCCCAATATTCTCTCTCAAGGAGTTTCAATATTATAAATCTATTCCATATCTTATCCTATATAATTATAATGTCCCTACACTAATTAGTATATTTCTCAATGATAATCCCTTATAAGCCCTTTATGTAACTTACTATGGTTCATACCATTTAAAAAAAAACTCATTCCATAATACGGGACAACTTTGGTGACCTTTAAGAAATTATAGATATCACTTCCCTTATAGAATAGCCACCGAGAAACTCTCAAATCCCCCACCCAAGCCTGAAACACTCACGCCACTACATATACACTATATAGCCCAGCTGACTGTTAGGCCTTCAAAGTTTCTCACATTATGGGAATAGTCCTTTTGGATTTGACCATTTTTATATTATACTCCACCTATCAACCATTTCATCATTTAACATGGGTGTTGTGTCTTTTTTTAGTCTTTTTCAACTATATATCAACATGTTTCACACAAGCTTATTTGATGCTTCATTTTAGACCTATAAAAATTTTTATATCATTTGTGGATATTTTATAAATACAAAAAATATTTGGATGGCATCCTCAAGATAATTATATAAAACCGGTTGTAGTAAGAAGGAAATAGAAAACCTTATTTAAAATGATTAATTATTTATCATTGTTATGTACATTTTTTTTGTTAGTACTGTGCATCTGTTATGATTTCTAATTTTTTTCTATTATTTTTTTTTGAATTATATGTTCTGAATTTAATTTTATTTGATTAAATGATAGTAATTCCAAGGAGTAAGTGCTATACTATTCCATCAACCATAGCGATAGATGATGATACATCTGTCTCCTTCCCTACAGCATCTGAGGCACCATATGTTTGACCCCCACACCATATCTCACACCTTCCATGAGCTTCCCATAAGCAACTTAGTTGATGACTTACCATTCAGAAGACTCAGCAGTGAGGGAGTAGGGCACCACTCCTAGTTCTTTTCGGGGATACTGGAGGGTTACTATTATAGGTACAAATTTTAATATGAATAAATTTATTGTACTTTTTTTATACTAACTATTTGTTCATAAAAGATGAAAACAATGCAACTATGGAGAAAAATATAAAAAGTTTAGATGTATGGAATCTGATTGGACTAAATATCGTTGTCCCATTTGATTCCTATGGGGTCCCTACAGATGACGTTGCAGGATTACTTGGCCAGATTCTAGGTTAGTTGGCCGTGGAGCCGGCTTCCCTTCCGATTACGTATGATGATCAGTGTAATATGCCTTTATCTTGGAATAATGAATTTTTTGATTAAAAAAGGTAATTTTTATACATTATGGTGTAATTTAATTTCAGTATGTTATTAAATTCTAATATTTTTGAAATGAATTTCTATGTACAAATGTTTTTGCACTTTACGGTTACTGATGTGCTACACGGAAGTGGACATTGAAAAATCTGGGCAAGAAATGAAAAGACTTTAAATGGAGATTATGGGGCGATGTCAATAATACTTTGTTGATCACCCAACAGATTTATGACAAGGTACCCAATGGGGTACCTAGAGAGTAATGGAAAGTTTTAATTGACAGAGATCGTGATGAGAAGCACATGATATTTAAATATATATTATTATATTAATCTCATTTTACATTTATACATGTATTTGAAAAGGATATAAAATTTAATACATTAATATTAAATTACATTTTATTTATTTTAGGATCTTTCAAGGAAGAATTCATCGAGCTGGGCTAAGCAAATTATCCCTCACACTGTGGGGTCAAAGAGTTTTTCTAAAAGCTGATCAACTCTGGTAATATTTTAATTAGTTTAAATATTTATAAGATAATATTATCTATTTAATATATTAAATTGTTGATTTATATTTTTTTAATATGGTCATAGAGTTTAGGGTACCAATAATCCCAAACAGAAGTGTGGTTGTATGTTCATAAAAAATATGATGGGAGTTTTGTTAATGAACCTACCAAAGAAGTTGGGGTATGAATTCAAATTTCATTATAATAAATTATTATCAGTTGTCACTATGTTAATATATATTTCTTCTAATATGAATTATATTTGATTTATAAGTAAAAATTAAAGAACTATGGGATTTCAATCCCGAACAGTCCTACTCAGTCTCCCAGGATGTCCCAGTTGGTAAAGTTCTTGGGAAGGAGAATCATGGTCGAGTGTACGAGATGGGTTTGAGACCCTTACCATCTGAGGTCTTTAGCAGACCATCGGGAATTGAAGCTGCATAAACTCATGGTTGTAGTCGATATGATTAGATAGATTATGTTTCTATGAAAAACAAAATTTAGGAATAGGGGGCTCAGATATCCGCTTTTCAGAAATCATTGATTGATTTATATCAGAAGACGAACATATCTGTCCCTGGTGATATTGCATCGATGAAGGGCGGCGAGCAGGTAAATCACACAACTTAAAAATAATTTAGTTTTAAAACATTAATTGGTTTTAAGTTTAAATATAAATATACAACATTATTTAATTTTAAATATAATTGTCTTACAGGTGCCAGCAGTAGGAAGTAGAGATGGAGGTGGAGAGGGTGACAAGCAGGGTTCATCATCAGAAAATGATTAGTGGTCTTGTTGATATGTTGGAAAAATATAGAAACAAAGGGTTTGTTCATGTATCATGTATCATCTGTGACACAAAGTAGTCACCTAACATTTTTATGACCTAACATTTTCATGATTCCCCATGTTTGATAAGGACATTGGAATTTTATATGGCTTGATGATTTAGTAAGGTAGTGAGTTTGGAATTGGTGAAGTATGAAGTTGGTGGAGTATGAAGTAATCTAGTTCCATATGGAAGATTGAGATATTTAATAGTTTCATTTGAGTTATGTTAGGATGTGTATATTAGTGTTTTGTACTAAATATTATGTTATTTATTTGATTCATTTTATTTATATTGGAGACACAATCCCCACAACCATTTCATTCAAGGATGGGGCCCATAAATTTTGGGTCGACCATTGACCACATTCCAAACATGGAAATGATCACTTCTCACAAGATATCCTTTGAGGTGTGTGCCCAAGATGGTAGGAGAGCCTATTTTGGCCACACACCATCACTATATGGTAGAATAATACTTAGAAGATGATAGAGATCCAAATTGGGAGCTACACCACTATGTGCTTGAGCACATTGAGTGAGCCTATATATAAGCAAGATGATCATGTAATCATCCTATTATCAACTAGCATATAGATATATCCACAATAAATTTTAATTTTTAGTGGTCAATTACGAGTTTTAGTACTCCCACTATCACAATTTCCTATTTATGCAAAACCTCAATATCCTAATGGTGCTCCTAACACATTTAATATTTTACTTAGGAGGATATTACCCTTGGTCCTCAATTTGTTTGAAATGGTTGAAATCTAATTGACCAAGATCATACTGTTCACACTATATTTTCCTTTAAAATCACTCAGAAACCATTTAAATGTACCTATCTCAACCCACCATGTGCCTAAATTGGTTCTTTATTGACCATATACTACTTTTAGAAATAACTCATATTGAACTGATTTTGGTTGAGTATTTTTTGAGAATACTCAACTTTAATATTCGAAATCTCTAAAGCCATATTTTGAAACCTTTTATCCAAGGTACCCCAATATCACTTTGAGCATGCCCACCACTACTTGTAACCAACTTCTGGTGACGCCTCTTGATCTTAAAAAATCTTACTCGTTTATGTCACCATTCTAAAAAAACATTCTAGTGCATTACCGATTCAACACACCTAGATAATCAAATGGTATCCCAAGCCTAATGCCTAGACTCGAGCTTCTCCCAAGTATGTATTTGAACCGGTACCTATCATTCATCGTGGAATACAATAGTACCCAGTTCCAGTTATCAATAAACTCAAAAACAAAAACAACCATCCAACGACTGGTCCAACACTCACATGAGTGTTACCCTCCAATATTTTAAATTTGTAATCCATATCTTAAGGATTTATATAAATCAATCATTGTGTAAACCTCCCATGGATTCCTTCCATAAAAAAAAACATTGGTTTTAATTATTAATCTTAGTATATAAATGCTCTCCCAATATAATTAGGATGGTGTCAATATATTGGGAATGATTGAATCTAGAATAGGAGTACAACAAGTTTCTAAACATTACCCATTCTTGGTCCAAAAATAAAAAAATCCTAACATTTTTGAAAAATTATATTGATAGTCCTATTTAGATCTTCCGATACATGCTACATAAAAACATGTTATAATTTCATTGAACCAAACCTTGATGCCACATCTCTCGATGATGTGTGACTAAGTCCAACATTAGGTTAACCACCTCAGCACGCCATAAAACCCTCATTGTACTTATATGGTATATCTTTAAAGGGTTACACCCCAAAAATATTTAACATGATGCATATATGGAAGGCTCAAACCCCCTTCAAAATTTGATAACTAAAGAATCAATAAATCAACTCCATACTTACTTATTTATTATATTATCATCTTAATAGCTGGTGTTTTAATTAAGGTATTGATTACACAACCTTATATCCCAATGATACCATGTTATTTCATGCATAACCAAAAAATTCCAATAATGAATCTCATAATTCATCAATGGTTGGGTAATAAACTAACCACATTTTCATTTTGTTTCCATGAATTCATAGACACAATAACGACTGGTAAAACTCATGGATATCTTATTTATCTTGAGAATTAATCTATCATCTAGAATTAGTTTAAAGTTAAACCCATGTTTTAAAAGTCATCATCATGTTTGAGATATGAAATATTGAATATACCAACTCATCAGCTTCAAGAAGTCATTATAAAAATTTCCAATTGGTTCATTACATTTGCGTCCCTCTACATTAAAGGACATAGTTTCCATAATATTCATCATTCTCTCCACCTTAGGAATTTCCTGGGCAATATTTTATTGAAATAAAAAACTTTCCATGGAACATGCTTCATCCATTACTGAATGTGGTTCCAAAACCAGGATAACACACTTATATTAATCATAAACTTGAATTGAAAAAACACCATCTCTTACAAGTGTTATATTGTAGGTTTTCTCATAGATGTATTCATGATTCTCTTACCAAGTCATTTTTAATCACTTCATTTGTATCAAACATAAATTCCAAACTAAAACTAATCAGTAGTGTCGTCAGACCCAATTATTTTTACAATGTTTTCTTGAGCACTGGGATAAATTATCCTTATTAAGATGGCTCATGGATACATCTTATTAGTTCATGTTATGTAGTTTGAATTCTTATAGCTCAGACATTGGTTCTATACATTTTAAAGTCTTAAATCTAGATCTATGGAACATTATTAGATGGTTGAGATGATATGGTTTAGATTATTCTGTTATATGTTCTCTATACATGGTTTTTTTATAAAACATTGTTAGATTTTTGACTAATGAAAATTTCCAGATGGTTTAGATTATTCTATTATATGTTCTCTACACATGGTTTTTTCCAGGCTATTGGTACTGGGGCTGCATAATCTGCTGTATTTTTTTTACTTGTAAATCTACATTTAGCGGTGGTTTAAACCGCCCCTAACAAAATGGACCATATTTTGAAGTATTTTAAACTTCCTATATAGTTTGATATTCTATTATCAATGGAGGTTTTATCCACTGATAAATAAATGTATGTTATTTTTTAGAGGTGGTTTTAATGTAAAGAAATAAAAAAAATTAGCGGTGGTTTAATCCGCCACTAAATATGATATTTTTTCCACATGAAACAGCCACTAAAACCACAAAAACCACCGCTAAATATGTTTACTATGAAAATTACCCAAAACTGATGTTAATTTGAAGAAACCACTGCATGTTGGATGCTGACATCCAATTTAGCGGTGGTTTTATGAAACCATCGTAGAATCATATGGCTGTAGTTTAAACCACCGCCATATTAAAAAAATCACTGATATGAGGTGATTTTCTTATAGTGATTCAACATACAATCATAAAAATTATAAAATCATGAAAAACATTCCAAAATGGTCACCCATTGGGCCGACCACATATACAAAAAAACATAAAAATAAATACAACCAGATCTACTGCTAACGTCAAGACAAACCACATACCTAGTTTCCAAGACACTCAAACTTCACCAGCTAGATCCTAAGACTCCACACAAGTGGCTTATCTCGATCAAGAAACATTGTTCCTTGGCCATATACATTGTGAATCCTATTATCCAACCTAAAAGAAAACATCAAGTTTGCATACACACTAAGGTGAACATACAAGGTGTGAGAAATAAATATCAGTAGGCCACCCCAATGGTGAACCAATAAATATTATATCATAACAAGTGAATGCACATGTGATATTCCTATCCTAGATAAAAACTAACAAGATACGGAATAAAATAAAAAATTTAAAAATGGTTAAAAGAATCATAAGAAATCATCCAACTAGCAAGTTCTATCCTAAAACCTATGGTAAATCTACCATCACTCTAGCCCCTTACATAGGATTTACATCACGTGGATCACCTAGCCACATGAAAAATGTTGTTTCATCCAAACCTTTATAATAGGTCCAATACATATAAATACAATAGGAATGAATTCCAGACCCTAGGGAATAAACATAAGAATACACACAAACAACACACATCTATTAGGCTATAGGACTCCAAAAACATGATCTAAAACGTTGACTGTAACATATAGTCTGACACAACTAGATAACTTGTCAGTCTCAAAGGTCCTACAAAAATAATCAAGCACAAGCTATGGACCCCAACAAAGTGTCCCATGGGATCCATAAAAACCAAGAGCACATATAATCCACAACCTCAGGATCACAAAGGTTTCCATGATACACAAATCCCACTCTATGAGTGTATCGACACCTTACAAGACCAAAGACACACTATTTAGAAATAACATTCAACTATATGGGGGTTTCACTCATCCAGATCTTCCATTAGCTCCATAATCCCATCTAACCACAACTATCTTGCAGAGGAGAGAACCAAATCAAAACTCATGGCCAATGCCTGATCCAAGATATCCCAAGGGTCTCCTCCTCAAACCAAATTCCCAAGAAGAAACTGCCTCAAAAATCATGACCAAAGGCCAACCAAATATGGAACAATCCATCCTCAAAACCACCATCAAAATAGTTGAACTAACTATGATGATCCACTATCATCCAACAATAATGGGTCTCTCATAGTCCCTTGGGTATCAAAACTAAAACAAACAACCCCTACAGGATCTCCACATCCTACTTTTGGGTCAAACCAAAATCGATGATCCCATAGTCCCTAGGGACACAAAATAAATAAACATCCACCATATAACTCCATTGATACACCCAAGATCTCAATCCATACCCACATAAGTAACCTCAACTAGACCAAAGGCTACAACAAGATAAGGGGACCCCATAAGGGGTTACTCTAGCTCATCCAGAATCACATGGAACACATAGTGCTAAAACATCTCAAACATCCCTCAATGGCCTCTAACTGATCCTCGATCAACAACACACCCAAGGGGGATCTAAAAGAACAAGACCAAATATAAGGTAATTCAAAATATTCCTCATGAACACTACAAAATTAGGATACAAACCACAAGGTTTTCTGAGTACAAGACAAAACAAAACATGCCATACAGGCATTCTCAATAGCTAACTATGGAAACCACTAATAACTTGATTAAAATCTACCCCACAAGGGAATCATATTGAGTCTATCAAAGTATTCTTAGAATCTCAAAAATAACCATATGTAACCTCCATAAAAAGGCATCAACCATACTAAAGGATCTTCCAACTCTAGTCTCCAAACACAGAATATAAACTCAACTTCTCTAACCTCAAGCAACTGGTCCCAACACGCAAGGACAAAACAAGATATCCTTAGAGATAATAATAAATATTTCCTACAATAATCTCTATAAATAACATAAAATAGATCACCATGGAATAATCAATCTAGGATGATCACCAAACTTACAACCCTCACCCAAGACTTGAAACTCACAACCCAAACCCCCAATAGGATTCCAAAACCAAAACTCAAGGAAAAAATACTACTAAACTCTCATGGTCCAAAACATCCTCCTCATGAATCCTAAAATAATGGTATAAATACCTTATATAAATATTTTATAACCATATCACACCCTTTATATTTCTGAAGAGGTCATAAATCCTTGATAAAGGGTACTTGTTCTTGACCTTAAATTGATTCAGGAAACAATAATCAATGCACAACCTCAAAATCCAACATGCCTTCTTAGAAAACTACACTAGAGCCACCTATGTGGAAACAATGGGAATGATAAAAAACTTTCTATAAGGGTCCTATAATTGAAATATAATATCCTAAAGCTCATCAAGATCCATCATATATTTATTAGAAGATATTAGAGCACTCTCGGGGTGAAATTCAATGCAGAAGTCAATCCCTTGATGAGGAGGTTGCCCCAAAAAATCTCAGGGAATGAAATCCATGTGATCATCCACTATCACTGGAATCCATATATGTAAATATATAATTTAATAAAGGAATAAAATCTCTAATTGATGAGAGATAGGTTATATATTTATACTCATGATCCCTAATCAGTAATCTAATAGGTTATTCATCCCATTGAAGGAGAATCTCTTCCCATATTCCCACACACATATAACTCTACCAGGGTGAAATTCTATCTAGGAATGTACAATGGATATCCATTCCATACCCAAAATCATTTTATATGAATTCATTGAAACTACCAATAGGTTACACATGAATCTCTCTCCACTAAGTGTCAACTCACACTATCAACATATGTGCGAAATAGTGGAGTTTCTCCATGTATGAATCTCCTACCACAAATGACAGGATAAAGGAAAAATAATAATTCCAATCTCTAGAATAAGGGATAAGGTGGAGAAATAAGGAATCATGCTCATGAATACAAGTACTGGTGTTAAATTAGAGAAGGCATAATTCATACCTTGAATCAACTCATGCACAACTTGATCATATCTCTCTAGAGCCTATAAAAAAATATTTCCTTGACAACTATCCCTTTGAGCTTGATTTAGTCCATCTAGTGTTGGTTGAGGTGGTAGGGAATACTATCATCCTCCACCTAAAAATCCTCCTCCTAAAGCTCCTCCAGCCCCTCAGTCAGTATTTCCTCCTTGAGGTACACCTTGAACACCCCTAAGAGACACCCAATTGTGATGTTTCCTCTATCATGGAGATTCTTATACTATATATCCACCATCTATAACATGTTGGGTTGAGAAATAACTCACTAAGTGATCCCACCCATTACAATAATAACACTAACTATCTCTCATATGACTAGATCCTGCGCTACTAATCCTTGAGACTGAGCATGATTATATGAAGACATCCTGCACTAAGATCCTGAAGTCTATTGTCTACTAGAAGTAGCAGAGGAATATGATCCATGTTGCCCAATTCTAAATCCAACTACTCAATGATTATATTTTAGGAATCTCTTTGTCACCAAGTCTCACTCTAGAACCCCGATATAAGTGAAAATTCATAGAGATACCACACTAGCTCAAATGTCCCTATTGAGGACCTGATCAAACTTTCATACTTAGAAGTAACCATCTCACACCATATCGAGGTAGTATTCTATAAAAATCATAAAAATCTACTAAAATCTATAATCTCTTTGATTAAAATAGAGTGTAAGGATGAAATATATTACTCATCATGGATAAATTTATCAAACTCCATCTATGTGAGAATTGTCTCATCATGGGTTTGGGTGATCATACCCCACTAGTTCCCTACTTCAACATGAAGAAAACTGGTCTAAAGTTCCACCATTTGATCAATTGGGGTCTGTATGAGCTAGAAAAATTTAACCCATAAAATCAATCCAATCATATTCTACTTGAGAGTTTGGATCAATGAAAAACCTAAACAATCACTTTCGTTAAAACTAGTGTAGTAAAATCAGCCTGTGTGCATCATCATCCCGCATCACTAGAACAATCACCTTCTCATCATAAAGAAAACAAATTTTATAAACTACTTGAGGTAGGTCCATGTGCCTCTCATTGGGTGGAATCACTACTCTCTACTCTCTTGAAGGGAACACCTCATGAACAATCCCCTTAACTGAATCCTCATCACTCAACCGGTCATCATCATGACCCTATCTTGGAATCCTAACATGCTATTACCATGGTGATATCCTAAAAGTTGATAATACATATCATAGTTAGTTGAGAATATCTTGGGAGATGACTCAAGAAGGACATAATAGTCAAATAACCATTCTTATATGATTTATTCACAATTGGTTTCCCTATAACTAGGGTATTAGAATACTAAGTCAAAAGGTAGGTTATTAGAGTCCTAGTATAAGACCCAACCCATCGGGGCCCTGCTTGGGCTGACAGTAAGACAAATACGACCACCCAAGACCACCTATAATAGGCTAGGGGATTGAGACTAGAATCAAGTAAGAACTTCTCACAAATGGGAGGCCTTATCCTAATCAACCCATGTACATAAACACCTCCAAGTACATCAAAATAATGTAGGATAAAATACTGTACTAACCCAAGAGGAAGAAAATGAATGTAATAACCTTTAAAAAAATTTGAGTATAACAAAATAGAACCATGATTTGAAAGGGGGAAAATAAATTTCCAACTAAAACTAAGGGGAGTCTCGACCTAAAAACTAATGAGGAGGAAGATCCTGCTCATGATCTCTAATTTCGACCACCAACCAATGACCTCCATCACTGAGTACAACTAAGATCCAACTACAATAGACCCAACCAAGTCACTATCTAACTACTTGTAATTTTTATAATATATGACACGTGCAGATAAATTCCATGGATGGGTGAGTATATACATACCTAGTAGGAATCCCTGAAGACCAAAAATTGGGAACAATAAAAAAATAATTAACTCAACCCATGGAACAAAGAGGGGATAATAAACCCAACAATAGATTTTCTAATAAAGAAAAGTAAAAGAGAGAGGAAACTCAATCTTCATAGCCAGCTAAGGAGGATGTGTTTCTACAACTCCAAGATCCACTGTTATCCCGATGAAAGTAGCCCAACATAACTCCACTAGATCTATAGTAGGGGACCCACACCTCATCGTAGGCATATCATGATCAAGGTTATTCTGGACCCAGTGGATGACCCCTGACACATCCAAGCTTAGATGAGTGGATACTGACTTTTCAGATAGGATATCCATTCCCTGAGTGGGTATGGAGGGGGGGGGGTATCGATCATACCTCTAACAAGGATGTGGGCGACCCAAATCCTAAAAAATACATTCCTTAAGAGGGTTTATAACACCTATTTCACTCTGGTGATCACACTCAAGTCACAATATTATCCAACCCTGTTGGAAGGAGTGATTTGATCACACCACCTTATGTTGTATCTCTCATGTCAAAAAATGCCACCACCATTATATACACAAAAAAAATACTTAGAACAGACCAATCATAGGCTAACATCTAAGTCATAAAGAAGAAGATACTAAAGGTATAACATTGGGGGGGGGTAATTGATTTTTCCCTTTGGGCATATGGTTGTAATCCTAGTTACAAAACTCTTTGTGTCTCGCTACTCCACTTGGCATGTGGAAAGCCAACTACATGACATGTCACTTGGAGAACACAACCTATGGGACCACTCAAGGTCCCAGGTGTGTACTCCCTACACTTGGATTATATGAATGAGAATTTTCACATGGATTGTGGTCACAACCACACATTGTGTAATATTTAAACTGGTTTGAAAATCCTAGACACTGTAGAAGGTGGACTAAACAACATGTGTTCATCCAGATTACACAACATGTAGTTGGGTTTTTTAATGGAAAGGAAATTATTTATTCCAATATCTTTACACATTCACTAATATCACTATGAATATTACCTAATATTCCTCCTGATGTGTTGATCATAGATCTGTCATCACTATTTATTAACCCTTGGCCCCCACTTCACCAAAATAAGAATCACCTCCTTTGACAGGGACATAAAGATTGGGAAGAATGTGAGGAAATAAAATTAGATAATTTTATCCATGCTGCAAAAATAAAATAATGGGGAAAGAATATAAAAATAATGAATCTGTATCTTTTCATTGGATTGATCACTAATAAAGAATGATTTTATGGGTTTTTTATTGATTTCAGTGATAATTTATGATGAATTTGATCATAGATTCTCGATCTCCCATGGTTTTTAACCAATGATCCTCTCAATGACAACCCTCTCAATCTCTAGGGTTATGCAGATAACCCTATAGAGTTTCCATAACATGGACTAAGTACAAAGTCACTAGGTTAAGGAATTAATTTAGATAAATAAATAAATAAATAAATTTAAAAAATTTATTATATCTAACATTTTCTCGTGACTGATCATTGACCAAAAGTTATATGTAAATGAACCTTATGTCACACCTAGATTAAAACCCATATTTTGAAACCAAAGGAGGTCTCATATTTTCCATCCAGTAATCTGATCAATAGGAAACCCATTATTTCCAAAAAAGATATGTGTGCACAGTTTAATATATTTAATATTTTTAATATATTTTTTTGGGGTCTTGAAACACCAGTAACATAGCTCCAACTCTGAAGAAAACCCATATATATATTTATAAAAATATCCAAAGGTTCCAAACATCAAAACTGAATTCATTACACCAAATCTAGGTAGTGATGTTAGAATATATGAGGAATACAAAAATGTGGATATATAGTTCAAAGTGTGGAAAACATTATAAGCCTAATAGATCACACTTCCTTTTCCAAAATTCTCATACTTCATCGGTTACAACTTAAAGGGTTGAAACGTACCATTCATACACCAACAACCTCATCGACATTACTTTAGTGGTTTAATTGTTTTATCTTTCATTAGGATGTATTGTTTATGTTGTAACATTTTGATTTTGAAGAATATTTCATGGGTTATACCTCCCTTAAAAGATTTTTGTTTTTGTTATGCTAACTTGATCAGAAAACACATTTATAGGTTGCATTTTATAATGAAAAAGGTAAGGCTTTTTGTTAATCCACTTCAAAAAGAATTATTTTAGGTTAAAACCGATCCTTGAAAGTTTGGGTTGGGTATTCTCGTTGAAAAGGATGGGTTTTATATTCACCCATAAAGGGATGTTTTTTTTTCTGCACATGAAAAAGATAAGGGACTTTGGGTTGTTCCTTGGACTAGATAAAGGAAAATTTGTTTATTCCTCCACTTAAAGAGGAATTTTATAGGGTTTTTACCTCTATGTGTGAAAAAGGAAGACTATAAAAAGTTTTCACTCTCATTTAAAAGTGATATAAATCTAGTAGATGTCCATGATATTGGGTTGAGAGTGTGAAGAGCTGAAACATTACCATTTAAATATAAACTACTTTAAAAATACTTATGTTTATTTGTTCTTTAATTTTATACTTATACTTCTCACAATATATAATATTATTGTTTGTGATTTAATTTTTTATTCTTTTATTCCACCATATTTTGTAATATATTTTTAAATACTCTTATTATTTTAGTATATAAAATTCACCCCCTCTTGTCACTAAACCATAACAAATTAGAGCCAACACCATATCCTAAAAACACCTGACCAAATCATCACGACACCCTGAAAAGACCAATAAAACTTGAAGATAGATTAATACCCTGATAAAATTAACGCTACTAGTGTCATTGATAAGATCACAATAATATACAATTAGTAACCTCAAACTCCAATAACCTACACATTAAATCTGTATAAGACTTATACCTACTCTAATATATCCTCACATGCTCTTAGATCAAATGAATTCACCTGAACTTCCTCTACACCAAATTATGCCCAATCACTAATGTATCACCGAAATCTACCCAACATAAAGGATACCAAAAAATATAACCATACACACCTCATATAGTTCTATACTGAAAAATGGTAGATGCTTACCCTATGATCCCCTAAGATCCAAAATAAACATGCACAACTTATCCTCCAAAATTTTAACCATCTTATCTATTTGATCATTTTTCTATAAATAAAACCCAGTTAAAAGACATATCTGAGTGAAAAATCATGTTAAAATGGTAACAACCCCAAATATAGTACCTTAGAGTAGGTGGTTATTTTATTAAAATGGTAAAAAATACATAGATTTCAATATAGAGGATCTGATAGTTTAATAGTATCAAGAAACTAAATACATAACTGAACATTGAACTACATTGAATTCTTAAGATATATCAACTAAATACATGAAAAGTTTATTATTTATTCTTGAAAATCCTTATTTCACATGAAAAAATACTCTTGGTTTCCTAGGGATATTAGAAACAAAATAAATGGGTGAGATCAAATGCTTAGTAAGGGGTAGTGTACAACAAAATCTATCATAAGCATGAAATAAATAATATAATAGGAATAATTAAATAAAATAATACTATAATAAATGAAACTATGATCATAATAAACTTCCATGGATAATATAATAATATAAAAACACATATATAACAATAACTGATCTCATAGTGATTTAATGCATAATACTAGATATCATAAATATATCACCGAGGCCTCATGTAAAGACATCATACATAAATGGGTAATACATATACCAAATAACCAAACTTGTTTGTCTCATGAGACCTACTAAACATCGAGGGGATATATAATTCCATGCCCCACACATCACATAAAATCCAAATGAATCCATCATATAAAGATAATTTATAAAAAATAGATATTATAATATTACCTAAGGAACCTCATACATAATCATAGATAAATAATCAATAGATATCCATATATAAATAAAGGGATATATGAAATATAAATATTTATACATTAAATAGAACAATATAGATATATAGGTGAATATAAAACAATAAACTTGGAAACTATAGTATATTCATAATGCAATATAATTTACCCTCATCAATGGAATGATAATGAAGTAATCCTGTAGGGTACTTTCATATAACAAGGATATAAAGAGGAAAAAATCCTTGAATTTAATATTTTTAATTGTATTATAATAAATAAATGATAGAATAATCCCCTCGAATAAAATAGGATCATGTGTCACATTTGTTTTATACATATTAGGGATAAAAAAATTCGTTAAGGAAAGACATCCATGTTGGTATGCTTTGATTTCTAATTGAAAACTAATTCCATAATAAATCTTAATCCACTTAGGACTCAATATAGGTGGACCTAGGTAATTTTTACTCATCCTTACTTATATAAATTCCCCCTATTAGAAATAATATGTCTATAATACCCCAAATACATGAAAAATGTTGGTATTTGGATAGTAAAGTTTATGGATATGGGAATGTTTGAGTATTATAATAGCTTATAAAAGTGGTATAATGAGAGGTAATGGTAATATCTCATTGATAATTCAATAATGAATTTATAACATTGAATAATTATAAAATATCACATTGAAATGAAATGTAACTAGAAAGGATCACAAAAAAATAAAGGAATCGAAAAGATTACAAACCCTTACCTTGTAAAGTAGCTTCTTAAATCTTGAGAAGAAACACCTTAGAACCCTATAAACCCATTAGAGATAATATTGAGAGTGAAAATGAGATAAAAGTTCTTACTAATTTCAGAGTGAAGAGGAATGTGAGTATTGGTGGGTATTTACAGAAAACGAGGAGAATTTTTTTATTAATTTATAAACCTAGGTATTTGAAATCTAGGTTGTGGAAAATGAAAAACCATTGGCTTACCCATAGTTTCAGTGCATGTTTTTTTAATTTTAAGGCATTTTTTTAACAATTTTAGATTTTATCATCAAAATATATTATTTTATATTACTTTAACCATGGAAATGTCATATTTCCACAAAATATTGTTGTTAAATTCTTAATTTTAATTTTAGAATTTGGAAAGTATATTATAGGTTTGGAAATTGATTTTAATAAAACAAATTATTAATTATCTATGATTATATTATATTAATTATGAAATAAATTTTATATTATAATAATATCATAATACTTACCGTATATTCATACTGTAGTTTAGTATTTATCTAAAAATTGTATTATCCCAAAAAAATTGAAAAATTTATAAAAGCTTCTAGTTGACTTGAATATGTGCAATTACTTGTTTTCAAAAGAGTGATTTTGATATATGTAAAGTTTTATTTCTGATCATTTTCATTAAAAGATACCATTTTGTGTCATTTTACTTGTAAAATATCTTAGTTCATGTTATAATAATTGAGTTTCCAATCATAGAGATTGATGTATTTTGGTAAATAAGTAAGAGATTCCAGTGTGTAAAGTGTGCTACTGACTTAAAAGATGAGGGATTATGGGGATAAGAAGATAGAGCTATATCTGATTTTGTGTGATTGAGGGATTTTGGGGATAAGAAGACATAACACCTTCCGATGGGTTAAAGTTGAGAGATTTTTAGGATAGTAATATATAACTTATGACAGGTTTAAATTTTTATAGACCTAAAGTTAGGTTTATATACATCCTTACCACTTAATGTTAAAGTGAGTCAATTTTATGATATCCTTTTTATGAGTGTTTGAATTTTTATTCGACACTCTATACACTGTTTTTATACTTTTATTCCACTGTGTTTTTATCTTCATTAGAAGTTATTTGATTTCTTACAGTATTAATTTCCACTTATTTTATATATTTACTATGGTAAATTTAAAATTTATTAAAAGTTCATATATTTTATCAATGTAAAATATGGGGGTGATGGAAAATTTCAAGTTGTTTTAAAACAAAAATCCACCCCTCTTGTATGTACCTACCTAAGAAATTATGGTACAAAAAAATTCAATATTATATAATTTCAATATTATAATTTTAAATTTAAATTCATTTTTATGAAAATAAATTTCTATGAGAAATTTAATAATTACATAAAATTTATTATATTTCAAAATCATGTGTTTGGAACCTAAAATTTAATAACTCCTATTCTTTTCTTCTATTTTGTTCTAAAAAATATGTGTAATTACTATTCATTAATCAAAATACATAATTAATTATTATTAATTGTATTATTATCAAATTATTTTATTCATTTTATTCTATAATTTTATGTATAACAGTTACATTACAATTATAACGGTCAGATTCCCAACAGTCAGATTCCCAATAACCAGATTCCAATAAGCACCTTACACTTCCAATGTTTATATTACCCCTTATATATACACTTTAGTCTAACATCTACAATCATTCATATCTTTCTCTTATTTCCAATACCATTACTATACTATTAATTATTATTTTCTTCTTAATAATAATGTATCTCAGTTAGTTTTTATTTATTTTAGAGTATGATCATCCCAAGTACATGGTTATAGTGTTGCCTTATATTTTCACTTGTTCTATGGTACTATTTTTTTCTATTATTATTAATATAATTTTATAGTTTTATAATATATTATTACATTTTGTACCATTATGATGAAGTTATAGAATGTGAATTGTGTAAAAATTTTGTGACAAAGTATTTGTCTACTATAATTGAATCTCAAGTGTTATATTTACATCCCTTAAATAATTTCATCCTTAAAATTTTTTTTATACATCAATCCAAGAAAAAATTAGGGAAATTCTTCCCCATTTCTTACTCAATTTCCCATGTTGTTTCCTTCAACTTGTGGTTCCACCAAATAAATTTCACTAGTTGGGTTATCTAATTTTAAATAACCTACTCTCTAGTGTTAATAATATAGATAGGCTCTTCATTATAGGAACATTTAAAATTCCATATCCATTACATCAATAGTGTGTATATGTGTGGGGTTTGTCATGTACTTCCTTAACATTGAGACATGAAATATGTCATTAAATTTATAGAGTTTGGGTGGAAAATCCAAAAGATAATCCAAAAATCAAATTATCTCTAAAATATAAAAGGCCCAATGTAACTTGGTTTTAGATTCCATTTCTTACAAAAAATTATAACTCCCTTACATGGTGATACTTTCCAGAATACATGATCCCTTACTTGGAATTAAAATCCATTTCTTTGATTTTCAGTATAACTTTTCTATATTCTATTAGTTATCTTGATATGATTATACATTGATCATACCTTCTCATTTATCTCTTCAATGAGTTTTGTACTAGCTAGCCACCTTTCCCCAACACTATCCCAACACGTTAGATCATGAAATATTTTACCATAAAATGACTCATAGGGTTCCATTTTTATACTTCAATGGAAGATATTATGATACATATGGTCCCGCTTGTCATTGATTGAAGTTATATGCATCCAAATTAATTACCCGTTCTTAGAACTTTAGTATAGCATAAGTTCGGGGTCGATCCACAGGGAACTATAGCATGCGTGAATTCAATTGAGTTAATATTTAATTAGGTGAAGTATGAAGAATTTAGAATCGATTGGGTTGATTTTAGGTTTTGATTGAAACTAAATTGTTTTACTTTGAAGAAATGAATAACAGTTGTAAAATAAACAACGGGTAAATTTAAAGAGTTTTAAACAGGAAGAAAGATGTGTTGGGGCTGTGGTGATTAAGGAGTTCTTATGCAGATTGTTTAAATGGTTGTGTTGTTCATAATAGTTCAACAATTCAGGATTACATTTTGTTACAAGATTTCCTTAGTCCGGTTCCTATTGTTTGGAATTAGAGCAGTCGACTCCTTGGTCTGGTAGTCAGTGTTCTTAATTCTTTATTAAGTTCATCCCATTATTTGAATCGGAGAAATCCTTCCAATGGTCATGGATGGTTTCACTGTTACTTTTCTTTTGTATCGCTGAGAATTCTTCCCTTGGTCTGGCTCAGAATTCTCAGTTATATTTAACAGCGAATTAAAAAGAGTAAGATGAATTACAAAGATAAAACAAAACTATATAAAACAACACACAAATTACGATCCCTTCATCCACACCCCCAACACAAGGGGTTTAGTTACACATAGAAAATGGGAAAGAAACGACACATGTGATACCTGACGGATTCATCGTGTAAGCATTGAGGTAGGGTGTCAGAAAGGGGAATAGTGGAACTATGGCACCACGGTGGCTCAGGAATGGTAGCAACAGAGATTCTTCTCTCCTCCAATGGTTTCGAACTCCAAAATCCGTAGGCCAAGGCCTCTTTTTATAGAAAAATAAAGTACACGACATGTATAGAAAGTACACGCCATGTACTTTTCGTCAACACGCTTTGGCGCCAATTTCTCCACTGGCAGGTGGCCTAACACGCCGTCTTTGATTGTTGAACACGGCGCCGCCTGGTGGTTGGGTGTACACAGCATGTAGTATCATAATTTTGGCCGCCATCCCCTTCTAGAACAACAGACACAGTGTGTAGCAATGAAACACGTCGTGTCTCCTTCAACGGCCACATGGGCGTGTATACTTTTCTCAGCAACCACCAATTCTAGAAAGTAGTACACGGCATGTAACGCCGCCTCACACGACGTGTATCCTCTGCCTGGTGACATGGGCATGTACTCCCTCCTTCGGTCTATGTGCCTGTCTGGATGTACACGGCGTGTATAAAAGTACACGCCGTATAGTTTCAAAATTTTCACAGACTTCCCTTGATTCGTGTATTTGGCCAGAAAGCTCTTGAAAGTAAACAGAATCACCAAAATCATAGAATATGTTCATGAAACAACAGATATTTTCTGAAAACATGTTTTTATCTTCAATTATATATATGGAAATGTATACACAAATTGGGTGCATCAAATTCCCCCACACTTAGTCATTTGCTTGCCCTCAAGAAAAATCTCAACATCTAATTAAGAGAGCCTATACTTTTAAATGGAAGGCATTCAATTAATCAAAAGTATAAATGATAGTGTTACTGAGGAAAAATTCTAAAAGGCACAAACAAATCCAATTCATAAGATATTGAAATCATGACTCATATATAATGCAATTAACTACTCTTATCCTCTTTCAACACATTATTCAACTTTTCAAAAATAAGCACGCCACTTGATGATTTACCTTACCAGTCAAAATCACACTCCACACTTAAGATATTTTTAATCAAAGTTATGCTCAATCTAAGTTATATACATTCTATCCATAGGTTTGCAAGATATCTTGTTCTCTACTTTAGAAAAATTGAATTACAAAAATCATGAGGGCTTAATCAAAAAGGTTCAGATGTCTCTGTGGCTAAGGGTTGGTAGGTTCAGATGTGAAAATAAATTTTGAGGCTTGAAAAAGGAAGGCTAATTACATTAAACAACATTGCATGATATTCAAAGTAAAACTCACTGAAAATGAATCCTTCACAATCTCAGTCAAATGACTTTGTAATCGTCACCATATTCCTTAGGAAAGTAGGGTTCATGGGCAAATAAGCATAAGGCCCCCTTGTTTTTTGTTTGTTTTTTTACAACGTATATAACAAAACACAAGGGAAACACTTATGAATACAATGAGTAGATGTTTGGAACCCATTTTGACCCAAAATAATCAAGAGGCACTCCCCCACACTTTATTTCATGGATATACATAAAAATATGCCATGTATTTCCTACTCCCTCTTTAAAGATCAAATGAATAATCATGCAAAGTTTAAAAATAAATAGGGTAGGAAGGGAAATAGTCTTGTAATGTAAGTTCCTATAAAGGCTGTTCATGGATTCTATAGTCTTAACAAAGATTAAATGTAGGCTATGTCTCAAGATAAAGGGGTGAAAACAATCTAGTGACTCAATCATGTTAAATTAATTCAAAAATTTCTTCATGTTTCGAAAATAAAAACTTGAAAATTCTGGTAGTGATGCATATCCTAAGAATCTCTCAAGAAAGAGGGTATTAGAAAATAAATTCGAAAAAGGGTTTAGAATACCTCTCAGGAGTGGAAAAATAATAAAGGGACAATCAGGTCATGACATGCATATAAATGATTATCCTAATCAATGTAATTTAATCAAGGATGAAAAGTTGCAATTGAAACTATATCAACAATCATTTTAAAATACTTAAAAAAACTAAAATAAGAATGCAACCTTTCCAAAAGTTTCTACTGATAACTCTAGCATTTATAAGAATGATTAACAAAAATTGCTTTAAATTTTCAAATATAGAATCTAATAATGATGTCTCCTAGAGTAGTTAAAGGGAAAAGACTAAGGTGAAAGAGATAGATGCTCCCCCACACTTAAGATGACACATGGCCCACTAAGTGCAATATCAAGGAAAAGGGTGGGAAAGGTAAAGATATGGGGGATGAAAAGAGGGAAATCAGTGGAATAAGTGAATCTAAAAAGAAAGAGAATAAAAAAAAAGAAAAATACTCCCCTCGTGAAAAGTGATGCCCAAGGCGCTCCATGACCGTACCTGTGACTGTCGAGAAAAAAGAAAACTGAAAACATGCATAACATCACAGCACAAAAAATGACAAAAGAGATATATAAGATAAAGAAAAATGTCCCTATCATGGGGTCGCCTCAGGGGAGGCATCATCCTATACAGAATCGGCCGGTAGAGACGGCGCAGGAGGCGTGGAAGTGGGAGGGCCTAACTCTGCATCGGGAAGGGAAGCCGAAGAAGGAGGAGCCGCATGGGTGAGACTCAGGATAGGAAGCTCAGCAGTAGGACCGGGCCTGACAGAAGTGGTAGTAGTAGGGCTCACCGTAGTCATCATAACGGAATCTGTGGCCTGCGTAGGAGATGGCAGTGGAGCAGTAGCAGAAGGGCTGGGAACGGAGGCATAGGCTGGTGGATGAGGCAGTGGAACACCAAGATGCTGAGAAATATGTACCAACAGATGATCCATCTGGTCCTGGTGGCCGTCCAGACGAATCAAATGGCGTGCAATGGTGTCCTGGCAGCTGATGATACGAACTAACTTCTGCTCCATTGTGGCTAGGCGGAGGGAAAGGGTTGGATCGACCGAGGGTGCGGGGGTAGGTGGGATGGGGGATGGGATAGAATAAGGAAGGTCAGAAGAAGTGGGGTCAGTAGGAGGTGGGTGATGTGGAGAATCTGGAGGGGGTGGAGAAGGAGGAGCGGGGTCAGTAGCTGGGGTAGGGGGGTCAGCAAGTGGCGGAGCTCGAGCCTGAGCAAGGATGTAAGCACCCCAGGCTTCCGGACCAATCCCATGTGAATGAGCATGAGGAAGTCCATCCATTGGGTTGAACCTATCAACTCATGAGGTAAAGAGGGCTCGAATACCCCTAAATGGTGGGAAAGATGGGTGGTGTAAAACCCGCCATTCAGGTTACCCTGATGGCCGGTAAACATGGAGTGGAAATAGGAGGCGACAAGATAGGGGAGGTCTGGGTAGTCATGCCGGATGACACAGGTAAGAAGATCCATGTCACGGCCAGTCACAACCCCCATATCCTCATTGTGGGGGAAAAGGATGGCGCTGAAGAACCAGTGGGTGAAGCAAAGGACGGGGTCGGCTATAAGAGTGCTCTTCTGGGAAGTGGGGGAGTACCGGTGGTCAGGCCCAGTGATCTCCCTCTACATGGCAACGAGGTCAGAGCGCTCGGGCTGGGTTATGTCAGAAACGGGGGGTGGGGTGATAGGATGGGGGTAGAAGCCGCACCCTCGGCCAAACTCTGTCATTGTAAGAGAAAAACATCGGCCGCCTAGCCGAAATCGAACTACGAGCACCACATCGCCAGGTGTCTCTCGGTACTCCGCTCCATCAAACTAAAACGAGGCCGCAAACTCCAAAAATAAATCACGGAACACAGGAGTGTTGACCTGGAAAATATCGAGGAGTGCGGTGTGCCTGAGAAGCACCTCCAACTCCTCCCAAATACCGAGCCACTGTGGAATGCTGCTGTCAAGGTACCAACCACTTAATGGTATCGGCCGACGAGAGAAGTGTCAGAACCTGTCGTATGCGAGGTCGGTGACCGGGAATACCATGCAGGTATAGGGAGCACCTGTAGGTCCCGACCTAGGTACCGGTGCAACAGCAATGTCTATCTCTAGAGGTGGATCAGGCTCGGTGGAAGGTGTGCTCGAAGAGGGACCAGCTGTTGAGGATGATAGTATAGGTAAAGTGGCAGTTGGTGTAGCAGAAGTAGGACCGACCTCATCTGAGGGAGTCAGTGGCGGTAGAATGGCCAATGGAGGGAGCTCAAAGACCGGAGCATCGGGGTCCGGCTATGTAGGTGGTCGGAGTCGGAGCCGACAATAGCTGGGCCTCCCACCCTCAGTGGCAGAGGATGGCCGCTTCCCGCAGGAAGGATCGTGATCTTCCAAATCCTGAAATAGAAAGAAAAAGAAAACAAAACAAAAGAAAAATAAAAAGGAAGAAAATAAAATAAAGAAAATGTGATAAAACTGGAAAATAAAAGTACACGGCGTGTACTCCAGAGTACACGACGTGTATTCAGAATATAGAGTATCCCGTGTTCTCTGGATAGACACGCCGAGGGTGAAAATAGACCATGTAACAGTACACGGCGTGTACCGAACATACACGCCGTGTTCACTTAAAGTGCATGTGGTCGTGTAATATAAATGATTCTTCTCACATTGTGATCCTTGGTCAAGGATATGGCAAAATGGGGTTCGGGTGGCGTTCGGGAGAAGAAATGGGAAGAAAGGAGAAAAATGGGGCGGCCGTGCAACACGACCTTAAGCCGGGTGGACCGCGACTTATATAGCCGAGGTACACGGTGTGTATGTTTGGTACACGATGTGTATCCCAGATTTATTTATTTATTTATTTTTATTTATTTTATTTATTTTATTTTTTTGAATTATATAAATAAATATAATTATTATAGTAAACTATATAATAATTATTATTAATAATTAAAATAAAATAGATATATCTACAAATTATATTATACATAAACTTATACACGAAGTATATCGGGAAATACACACCATGTATTTTAAAATGAGAAAAAGAGTAGTACAACCTTTGGTCCGGTGCTTGGGGCGAGATTCGAACCGGCGATCGGCCGATTCGAACAGAAACCCTCACCCACTGGAGAAAAGGTTGTTCTGCTGTCCATATTTATTTTATATATATATTTATTCTATATGGCCTATACACACGGAAAGAAAGAAAAGCACGGCGTGTGGTTTTTATTTTGGAAAGGATGGGGGTGAAGCGGGGAGATTAGCGCGATTCGAAACCGGGTATTTTGAACCTGGTTCGAAGACTTTGCCAATCCACCAACTTCACCCGCATGTAATTTCTTATTTTTAAAACGTTTTTAATTTATATTTGAAAAATTATGGCGCACACGGTGTATATCGGAGTACACGTCGTGTGGTTTTATTAAAAGAACAAATGATGGAAATGGGACGGTTATCTGGATTCGAACTCGGGTCTTTTGAAACCGGATTACGATTCTAGCCAACCGGTCTATCCCCACCATAGGTTTTATTAAACACACACACACACACACATATATATATATATGGAAAATACCACACATGTCATGTAAATAAAAGGAGGAACCCCGTGCCGAAGGTAGGTCAGGAGGATTCGAACCGAGGATAACTCGAATAAACTCCAGTGACTTTGCCATTGGCACCGGCATCATCCCTGGTTATTTATTTATTATTCTGGAGATTTATACTAGTAATATTATAAATTTAAAATATCAGTACACGCCGTGTATATAAGTGGGACACAGCGTGTAACCTCTGGGTTGCCTCCAAGGAAGCGCCTTTGTTTTAGGCCGTTGGCTCGACCTACTACCGTGCTTACCTGATATTTACGGTGGATAATGGTCCCAATAGTGGCCGCCCTGGCCATCTAGGAGTTGCAAGTTATCGGGATCTTCTTCAACAGGAATGTCTGGAATGTTAAAGTTATCATAAATATAGGAACATACCAGATCATCCACCAGGAGATCATCCATAGTAGTTATTTTAGAACAATCCTCATGATCGGACAATGATGCCTGCTTGATGGCTTTGAGAACATTGTAGGAGACTTTCTCATCTCCTACCCGGAAAATCAGCTCTCCCTGGTGCACATCAATGAGTGCCTTCCCAGTGGCTAGGAAAGGTTTTCCCAATATAAGTGGAGCCTCCGGATCATCCCCCATGTCGTGGATGATGAAATTAGCTGGGAGGATCAGCCTACCCACCTTGACCAGTACGTCCTCCAGTAGCCCCTTTGGATGTTTGATGGATCGATCAGCAAGTTGAAGGGCTACACAGGTAGGATTGAGTTCATTTATTCCCAGCTTCTTGAAAACTCCAAGGGGAATGAGGCTCATGCTGGCCCTTAAATCACAGAGGGACTTCCCAAACTCACAGGATCCAATAGTACAAGGAATGGTGAAACTACCTGGATCTTGGAGTTTGGGAGGAATGGAATGTTGAACCACCGCGGAGCACTCCTTTTTTAGTGAAATAACGCCCAAATCCTCCGTCTTCCTCTTATTTGAGAGGATTTCCTTCATGAATTTGGCATAGGTGGGCATCTGAGTCAGGGTCTCTTCAAATGGGATGTTGATATATAGCTTCTTGAACACATCCATGAATTTTCTGAACTGGTGGTCCAACTTCCTCTGCTTAAATATTTCCGGAAAGGGTAATGCAGGTTTGAATGGTTGGATTACTTCCTTTTCTTTATTCTACAAAGCCTCCTTCTGCGGGATTTTGGATGAAGAGGGGTCGGTACTGGTACCTTTTTCATCAACAGGTGTGGATGCACCTTTCCGTGCTGATTGGTTCTGTTGGAGCTCTTTTCCACTCCAGAGCATGATATCATTGGCCTCCTCCCTTGGGTTCTTTTCGGTGTTCCCCGGTAGTGTACCGGGCTGCCTCCCTAAGAGTTGATTTTCCAGATAGCCAATCTGATTCTCCAAGCCTCGAATCAAAGCTTCCAGATTCTGGAACTGAGTCTCAGCAGTAGATATGAATTTAGTCATCAGATCCTCTAACCTTGAGGTGTTCTCCTGCTGAGGTGGTTGTTGAGCCAGTGGAGGAGGTGGCTGTCGTGGCTGCTGTGGACGAGGGTTTTGATACCCTTGTTGCTGATAAGGACCCTGATGGGGTTGTTGCGGCCTTTGGTATTGGTTCTGGTATGGAGGCTGGTTGTAGCTGGGCGGTCGCTGGGGTGGAGGATTCTGCTGTTGTTGGCCCCAGCCTGTGTTCTATTGATCTCTTCATTCCGGGTTCTGGTATTGCTGGTACTAGTTGGACCCTCAATTTTGGGTAGCATAACTCACCTCACTCATCGAAGGGCCTCCAGTCGAACCCGAGCATTCTCCCATGATGTGGTTATCACTATAGTCGCCACATGCTGGATGGTTTGCCGCATGAACTTGAGATGCTCCTTTGAGGTTCAATGCGTCGATTTTCTTGGACGTAACGTCCAACTGAGCATCTAACATAGTGGTAGCGTCAATGTTGTGCATACCTCGCTTTTGAGTCCCCCGCTCGGAGTGCCACTAGAAGCTGTTGGCTGACATGTCTTCCAGCAGTTCGAATAGTTCTTCGGGGGATTTCTGTATCACCGTGCCTCCAGCAGCAGCGTCTACCACAGACTTGGTTTTCGTGGTAAGTCCTTCGTAGAAGGTCTGGACTTGCATACAGAGTGGGAGTCCATGGTGGGGGCATTTTCGTAACATTTCTTTGAAGCGTTCCCAGGAATCGTACAATGACTCAGAGTCGTGCTGCTGGAAATTATGAATCTCATTCCGGAGTGTCACCTTCTTTGATGGTGGAAAGTACTTGGACATGAACGCCTGGGCTAGGTCCTCCCAGGTGAGGATAGATCGTTGTGGTAGCTCCTTGATCCAGTCTTTTGCCTTGTCCCGTAGAGAAAAGGGGAATAGGCGAAGATGGATGGCGTCTTCGGACACGCCAGTGTTCCTAAAGGTGTCGCAGATCTCCATAAAGTTGGAGAGATGGGCGTTCGGGTCCTCGCTGGCCAGACCTCCAAATTGGACTGTGTTCTGGATCAGCTTCATGATAGCAGGCTTGATCTCAAAGTGTGGAGCCTGGATCATGGGACGGACAATGCCCGTATCAGCTCCATGAATCGATGGAAGTCCGTACTCCATAAGGGTACGTCTTGGAGGTTGTTGCTGAAGGGGTGGAGCTTGCATGAACTGCTCCTAAGGGGCGAAGTATGGACGTGGGAAGAGTTGCTGCGGTGACCATTGGTAATCCCTTAGGAGGAATTCCATGAATGCTCCAGGAGCCTACACCGGTAAACCAGCAGCAGGAGACTGCTGATCCTGGTACTGATGCTCAGCCATAACATCTACGGCTGGTGCTCCCTCTTCCTTGTTCACCATGGGTTGTGGTTGCTGGTTGTGAGTTTCTATCCGTGTACACTGATGATGAAGCAAGGTCCGTTCGATTTCCGGGTCAAACAGAACTAATTCCGAAGACTCGGCGCTTCTAGATCGTGTAAGACGTCTAAACATACACTTTAAGCCCTGCACAACACAAAAATAAAAACCAGGTGTAAAAGGGAAAAACAAAAGATAAAATTTGAAATGGGATTAGAAAAGATATTTTTGATAATTTTTGATTTTTATTTTCACTTAAATCAATTATTAACACAATTTAAATCTTAGCACTAAAACCAAAGATGTCCCCAACAATGGCGCAAAAATTTGGTCTCGCTTGTCGTTGATTGAAGTTATATGCATCCAAATTAATTACCCGTTCTTAGAACTTTAGTATAGAATAAGTTCGGGGTCGATCCACAGGGAACTATGGTGTGCATGAATTCAATTGAGTTAATATTTAATTAGGTGAAGTATGCAGAATTTAGAATCGATTGGGTTGATTTTGGGTTTTTATTTAAACTAAATTGTTTTACTTTGAAGAAATGAATAACAATTGTAAAGAAAACAACGGGTAAATTTAATGAGTTTTAAAAGGAAGAAATACGTGTCGGGGCTGTGGTGATTAAAGAGTTCTTATGCAGATTGTTTAAATGGTTGTGTTGTTCATAATAATTCAATCATTCTGGATTTCATTTTGTTACAAGATTTCCTTGGTCCGGTTCCTCTTGTTTGGAAATAGAGCAGTTGACTCCTTGGTCTAGTAGTCAGTGTTCTTAATTATTTATTAAGTTTAGCCCATTATTTTAATTGGAGAAATCCTTCCAATGGTCATGGATGGTTTCACCGCTACTTTTCTTTTGTATCGCTAAGAACTCTTCACTTGGTCCGACTCAGAATTCTTAGTTATATTTAACAGCGAATTAAAAAGAGTAAGATGAATTACAACGATAAAACACAACTATATAAAACAACACACAAATTATGATCCCTTCATCCACAACACCAATATGAGGGGTTTAGTTACACATAGAAAATGGGAAAGAAACGAAACATGTGATACCTGACAGATTCATCGTGTAAGCGTTGAGGTAGGGTGTCGGAAAGTGGAATAGTGGAAATATGGCACCACGGTGGCTCGGGAATGGTAGCAACATAGATTCTTGTCTCCTCCAATGGTTTCGAACTCCAAAATCCATAGGCCAAGGCCTCTTTTTATAGAAAAATAAAGTACACGGCGTGTATAGAAAGTACACGCCGTGTACTTTTTGTCAACGTGCTTTGGCGCCAATTTCTCCACTGGCAGGTGGCTTAACACACCGTCTTTGACTGTTGAACACGGCGCCGCCTGGTGGTTGGGTGTACACGGCATGTAGCACCGCCATACACGGCGTGTAGTATCATAAGTTTGGCCGCCAGCCCCTTCTAGAACAGCAGACACAACGTGTAACAATGAAACACGCCGTGTCTCCTTCAACGGCCACATGGGCGTGTAGACTTTTCTCAGGAACCACCGCTTCTGGAAAGTAGTACACAGAGTGTATCCTCTGCCTGGTGACATGGGAATGTAATCCCTCCTTCGGTCCATGTCCCTATCTAGATGTACACGATGTGTATAAAAGTACACTCTGTGTAGTTTCAAAATTTTCACAGACTTCCCTTGATTCGTGCATTTAGCCAGAAAGCTCCTAAAAGTAAACAAAATCACCAAAATAAAAGAATATGTTCATGAAACAACAGATATTTTCTGAAACCATGTTTTTATCTTCAATTATATATATGGAAATGTATACAAAAATTGGGTACATCAATATAAATTCCACTAGTGGTAGAAACTAGTCCCATGTTCCTTTTTAGTTAAGTGAGAATGACCTCAACATGTACCATATGGTTTGGATGATCCTTTTATACTGCCCATCAGTTTGAGTATAATAGAAAATGATCAATGTAACTTAGTGTTTAAATCCTTCTAAAGGATACTATAAAATTTTGATGTGAATCGAGGGTAATGATTAGATATAATTAGTAATAGTGCACCATGAAGTCTCAGAACATCATTGATACAGGGTCATGAAAAACATTCAAGGGGTATATCCTTTCTTATTTATAGGAAATGTGTAGACTTGGTAAGAAGATCCACAATGAACTTTATAGAATCATTTATTTTTGATGTATTTGTAATATAAGAAACAAATTACATCATTATATTGTTCCAATTACACATTAGTATAAGAATAGGTTTCATGAAACCCTTTAGAAGTTGTCTCTCAGACTTCACTTGTTGGAATACCAAGTATCTTGACACATAGTAATCAATTTACAACTTCATGTTTTCCCACCAGAATTTCTCTCTTAGATACCTATAAATTTTGGTATTACTTGGGTGTATATAGAATTTTTATCCATGATATTCATCTAACAATTCCCTCTTTATCTCAAGCACTAATGGTACACATAGTCTCTTTCAAAATTTCAACACACTATCTTTATAGATGAAGTTTGTTAATATTCAATCTTACAAGGATTTAATAATTTTTATACCATTTCAATATTAATGAGACTTATTTATATTATCTATTAAATATGGTTAGGATATTATATTAAAAAATAATAATGTTTCCCTTTCTCTAGTAATTTCCCAGTCCAATTTTACTAAATCCATGAACATTGGATCCTTTTCTATCCTCATTATAGAAAAAACTTCATGATCTATCCTACTCAATGCACCATCCTCATTTATAGCTTCCTATGGTGGTAGTGTATTTCATAGTCCTAATACTTGATTAGTTCAATCCACATCCTTTATCTCACATTGAGATCTTTTTTCTTGAATATATACTTTACTTTTTTTATATGTATATATGTAATATCTTTCACTATAGAGATAGTGTATCCAAATATTCAAGAAAAATATTACGACTTACAATTTAAAATCATGATTTGGATAATTTTTCTTATGGGTCTTAAATCACCTTGATTCATAAGAAACAACTCTATTATTTTGTTTAAGGACACACCCCATTCATTTCTTCGATGCATCACTATATATAAAAAATCATTCCTTTACCAATATAAGGTTAATACCAACTCACAATCAATATTTTCTTTATTTATCAAAATTTTCCTTCACATTCCTTAGACCATGTAAATTTTACCCCTTTACATGTCAACTTGGTTAACATATTAGCTAACTGATAAATTTTTTCTTCAAATTAATGATAGTAACTAGCTATGATAAGGATACTACATATCTCAAATATATTTATTAGTGTGGGAAATTTTTTATAAACCTTTATAATTGTGGTTTAAACTAATATTACATTCTTATAGATAATATGGATAAGAAAAGAAACTTTTTTAATCCAAAATTCAAACTCACTGAATTTCATATAGATCTCCTTATCCTAAAGAGTCTCAAGGACAATCTGTAAATGGTATTTATGATCTTTATAGAACTTAGAGTATATCAAGATATCATTAATAAACAGTTCAATAAATGTTTCCAAATAACCCTTGAATAATCTATTCTTTAGATCCACAGACAGTGAGGGTGCATTTTTTAGTCAAAAATGAATCACTGTGAAATCATAATTCCCATGCTTTGTGTGAAAAACTGTCTTTGGTATATCATCATTATTATATTTTAATTGATGATATCTAAAACTAAGATCAATATTTAAGAAGTATTGAAATACATGAATTTGATAAAAAATATCACAATTTTGAGGTAAAGGATACTTTTTCTTAATAGTGATGGCACCAGTATAATTATAGTTAATTCAATACCTCATAGACCCATCCTTATTCTCTAAAAACAATATAGGTGCTTCCTAAGGTGAAAAACTGGGCATATGAATCCATTATCACATAAATATTTTATTTGTTTCATTAATTCCACTAACCCCACCAGATCTATCCAATTTAGATTCTTATATATGATCTTTAAATCATGGATAAGATCAATAGAGAATTCAACATCACAATTAGGAGGATATCCCAATGATTCCTATGTAAATACATCAATATTACCCATCATAGTAGATACATTATCTATTAAAATAATATCATTCCAATTCATTAATTCAAATTATCTAAAAATTTTCCGTAATATTAGATACTAGAGGTGATTCCAAACAAACATAATGAAGCCCTTCCTATAAAAATAATGGATTCTATTCCAACCTTAGAGATTATAATCTACTTCACTTAATAATAAACTATTGTATAATAATTTGAGATTCAATTAATCTCAAGTACTATGTCAAAGTGAACCATTATTATAAACACAAGGCTTTCAACTAGAGGACCTCTATGAATTTTAATAGGTACATCCCAATATACTTTCATTTATATGAGATTTCCACTTGGAATATTAATTAAAAACTCACTGGTTAATGAATCAGGGGATAAATCATTTTTCTTAGAAAACTTATAATATATAAAAAATTTTATAGTGCAGGAGTCCAATAATGTATTAGATAACATTTTGTTTATGATTAAATTAACTCACATAACATCATTTGGGACCTCAACTTTTTCTATCATGATTTCATAATCCAAGTCTTTCTCCCTTGGCCTCTTCTAGGGTAAATTCACTTGACACTTAGGTAATTTATTTGAATAGTATACCATATCCTTGAAATTTAAGCATTATATATTAATGGATTCCCTCTTTACCTTGAAATCATGTTCTTGATGTCCTTTATCTCTACACTTGATGCAAATTCATAAGACCATCAAGAATACCCCAAGGTTTTTCTTTCCAAAAATATTACATGTTGGAAATTCTACCTTCCCCTTCTTATCCTTTTTTTAAATTTCTTTCAATATGGCGCTAAACCACCATCTTATTCTCAACAAAAAATTCCTATTAAATTTTTATTAAATTTAGGAAGTTACTTTTTATATATGCTCTCTGATTATGAGACCTAATGATGAATCAAAGGGCTTTATAATTCTAGGCTCCACCTACCACATAATAAGTCCAATGCATTCATCACATGATGATAATTTTTAAACAATAAATATCATATTAATCCCTAA
The DNA here is from genome assembly GCA_963277665.1 of Viscum album. Lineage (NCBI taxonomy): Eukaryota > Viridiplantae > Streptophyta > Magnoliopsida > Santalales > Viscaceae > Viscum > Viscum album. Next base: position 1,087,892,912 of record OY728150.1, on the reverse strand, counting down.
GGAACCTCATAAATAATCATGGATAATTAATTAATATAAATTCAAATAGAAATAAAGGATATAAAAAATTTCAATATTTCCCCATTCAATGGAATAATATGTATATCTATGTGAATTTCCAATAATCAAATTAGAAACCATAGGATATTCACAATAAAATAGAAAGTATTCTTATCAAAAGAATGTTAATGAAGTAATTGTGTAGGGTAAATTCATGGAATAAGGATATCAAGATAAATATTCACCAAATTAAATAGTTTTTAATGGTATAAAACCAAATAAATAATATAAAAATACCCTCTAAAAATAAAGATTTTGTGTCACATATATTTTATATACATTAGGGATGAAAAATTTCTGTAAGGAAAAACTTATAGGTCAGTATGATTTGATAAAAAAAGGTTCAATTGTAAAAAAATCATGTTTAATACACTTAGGACATGATAGAAGCTAACCTGGATATGTATCAATAAACCATCCTCATAAAAAGTACCCCTCTTAGAAATAATACTTCAATAATACTAAAAATACATGTAAAATATAAGGATTTGGATAATAAAGTTTATGGATATTAGAATGTGTGAGCATTATAAAAAAATATGAAAATGGTATAATGACAGGAAATGATGATATATCATTAATAATTCAGTAAGGACTTTATAACAATGAAATATAATAACATTTCATATTGAAATGAAAATTAATTGGATAATATTACATAAATAATGGAAGAGAAGAGATGAAGAAACCTTACCTTGAAAATTAGCTTCTTAAATCTTGATAAGTAACAACTTATAGCCCTAAAAACAAAATGGGGAGACTCTTTATAGGTAAAATTATTGGAGAACCATGGTTAATAATTTTATAGTTAAGAGGAATGATAATATTAGTGGATATTTATATCAAATGCGGGGGATTTTTTTATTAATTTTTAAACACATAACTTCTAAATCTAGTTAATGGAAATTGAAAAACCATTAGCTTAAACATGATTTTAGATAAAGGTTTTTTAAATTTAAGACAAGGTTTTTGTAAATTTTAATTTTGAGAAGAAAATCACTTATTTTATTACTTTTTCCATGAAAATGTAATCCTTCAACAAAATATTTTTACTAAATTATTAATTTCAATTTTAGACTTTGAAAAGTATATTATAGGATTAAAAATTGATTTTAATAAATTAAATTATTTATTTACAAGTGTTACTTTTTATTAATTATGATATCATTTTTATTTTTAATAAAATCATAATACTTACCATATATCCATATCGTATTTTACTATTTAGCTAAAAATTTAATGTCTCATAAAATTATGAAAAATTCACCATTGGATAATTTTTATATTTTTATTTAAAATTTAAATTCATTTTTATGAAAATAATTTTCTATATATATTATAAATTAAATTATTACATAAAACTCTTATTATATTTCAAAATCATGTGTTTGGTGCCAAAAATTTTAAAACTACTTTTCCTTTCTACTATTTTTATTCTTCCATATGTATAAAATTATATTACTATTAATTAATTAATATAAATTATTATTAATTATTAATTATATTATTATCAAATGGGTTTATGTATTTATTCAACACTTATTTTTTTAACTTTTACATTACCATGACAATAGTTAGATTCGAAATAGTCAGATTTCCAATAGTTAGAATCTAATGGCCAATTTACCTTTCTAATGTTTATATTATCCCTTATATATACACTTCATTCTAACATAAAAATTAATTCATATCTTTCTCTTGGTTATTATAAAATTTATATTCCAATTATTATCATTTTCTTTTTAATAGAAATGTATATCATAAAAATTTTATTCTTTTAAGAGTATGATCTTTTAGTGTACATGGTTATAATGCTACACTATATTATTACTTGTTCTATGGTACTAGTTTTAGATGTTATTGTGAATGTAATTTTTAAGTTTTATATAGTATTATTATGTGTTTTACTATTATAATGAAATAATATAATGTTCATTGTGTAAAAGTTTTGTGATAAAGTATTTATTTACTATAGTTGAATCTCAAGTGTTATAGAAATCCTCTCCATATTTGAGATGAAATCAAGTGTCATGATCAAAAAAATAAAATAAAAAGTGACACTACATGAAATATGATTACCTTTTACACATATAAAAATACAAAGGAATCTATTTAATATTTCACTTAATTGGGTATGAATTGATTTGTATTTCTCAATCTGTCTATAACAACCCATATAAAATGATAACCACTTGGTGTATGAAGAAACTTAGTTATGAAATAAAAGTATATATAACTATAAATATATTATGAAGCTAATTATCATAATTAAACCATTTATAGGTAATAAATCTCCTAAAAAAAATCATCCATAGATCTCTTTGATCCCGATCATCAAAATTATTAGCTCAATGCATGTCGCTTCTTTATTTTACAAGGATGCACAACCGACGGTGAACCATGAAACTCATGTAACATAACCTCAAACCTAACATAAAAAATAAACAACTTCACATGAAAAATAAATTTATAATTTATATATTTATACCTATCATTTGATACATCACCCTAAATAATCTGATCATGCTAACCCTCATTCTCAGGATCTTTTAATCGAGACTCAAGCATTCAATTCCCCAAAGAAGAACCCACTAACATCTAATATAAGTAAGTCTGACCATCCCTTGGTCCAAATAAAGATGAAAAGTTTGTAATTTATCTTTTATTATCCATTAATACATTAACTTTTGAATTATAGCACTATAATACTTTCAACTCAAGGAATTAACAACCACATTACCCTTTTTAGGGGCATATGTTATCTCAAATCATAATACTAGAGAAAATAAATCTATATCCCCTACTTAAAGTTAAAATAAACATGGGAAAAGACATGAAAGAAGATATTTTGATACATAAAGTACATAAAATTATCAAAAAGTAAACAATGGATCTAAATCCTAAATAAAAATTCCATAGATACTAAATCCAAATCATGGGTAACATAGTTATGATAGTGATGGAGTAACTATCTATACCCATAAGCTATAGTGAATTGATATTTTATAAAAATACAATCCAAAACCTGATATAAAGTATTATAACACACCTTATAAAAAATAAAATCATTGTAAAACCCTGTAATGACCTGATATTTTAATATATATTTTCCATTAATCAAGTCAAATATGTTTGATAACTTACTCCACATGAAAAAAATAAAATAAAATGAAACTGAACTATATATATATATATATTATAAATATTAAATATAGAAACAAAAACTATGTCTTTAATTAGTAGGTATAAATAAGATTAACCAAATTATGAAATATATTAATATATATAAAGGTCATTTCATACAAATTTAATCAATTTATTATTGTGTTTAAGAATCTGTCATTTTATGCACTGCACTTTTTATAAAAGAAAACTATGTATATTATTATTAAATTATGATGTTAATAAAATATAATATAGACTTATTAATTATATCCTTATCAATTTTACATAGAAATTAAGAATAAGAACAACTAACATTTCAAAAAAAATATTTTCTATAAATAAAGTTTTTTCACTATGCTTAATAATTTTATTTAAAAGATAAATTTACATATTTTAGAATGTTAAATTGAAAAAATAAAATTAATATTTTTATTTATAATAAAATATTATCTTAGTATAATTTTTTGGTATTTTTCTAGAAAGACTAATTTTAAGGTGAATAGTACAATATACCATTTTCATAAACATCACGCCTTTTATGGAATTATTAGTCTATGATAATGATTTGTAAATTTATGAAAACTATATTATTTAAAAAATATGCATTTTGTAAGTGAAATTATAAATTTTAAAAAATGAAATTTGGTTTACAAACCTAAAATTAATATTTTAGAAAATGAGTGATATTTTTTTTAAAAAAATGTTTTAAATACATTATACATTTAGTATTTTAAAATTAATTTTTATCACATTTAGAAATTAAATAAAATTAAATTTATTTAAAAGTTATAATCATTTGTTCCAAATTATTTAATAATTTTCATTTTATTTTCATAAATGATAAATTACATTAGGTAAAAACTAGTTACCATAGTAAAATCTAAAATGTTAAAATTGAAAAATAAATGGAAATGAGTTGAATTTTTTTTTAAAAAATGTATGGGAATGAATGGTTTTGGCATATATCTACCATTTATATTACTATGTCCATTATCTCCCCATTTTGGTGCCAATTTCCTTGAGAGTGGCTTCCCATTATTGAAAAGTTTCATATATTTACAAAACTACCATCCCTTTTCCACTTATAAAGGGGATATCCTCTCCTAACTTCCCCTCACACCAAACCCCATAATTTCAGCCCAAAATATATGAGAAACTATCCTAAAAATCCCTATACATCTTAAATAGGTTTTTCTCTTCTCAAAAGACCATCCCTTAAAGGATTAAACCCCACCATAAAGTAGATAATCCAAGAAGTAAGGTATAAGTTCCTAACCTCTCTTTATCATTTCTATTTTTTCTCACTCCTCATTATTAAAATTTTACTAAAACAACTTAAAATTAAAAAATAAGTATCCTTAGTATACTGATATGTTATTATAATGATGATACCTTTCCATTTTCTATTAAGAAAAATGAAAATGTGATTCATGCGTACGTGCAAACTACCACCTTCACGAAGGAACATGTTAATTTTCATTCATTGCCAAACATTTATGGTTTAAAAAGGGAATTTAATATATAATTATTATATATATAACTTATTTAATATTCTTAAATTATAAACAATATTAATCCTGTCTTCTATTATAAGAAAAATGAAATCATTATCTAGGTGTATGTGCGGACTACCACCTCCATGGAATGGTGTGTTACATTTTTATTTATTTACTTTCACGGATGTTTCTATGATTTATTTTAGAGTATAAATTTTATTTTTATGATATAAAAATTAATTATCTTAAATAAGCATACTATGAAGGGAAATAAAATTTATTCATATGATGTAATTGTTTTCTGTCCAACACTTATTCTTTAATTTTTTAATTATGATGTATCACACTAAATAATAATAAATAGGATCATTATGCTAGTGGTATAATTATATTTCAACTGTACCATCTCATAATCTCATGTTAATCATGGTATGTTCATGTTTGGATCAATTTAACCACCTACTTGAACAATAATATGAATTTATATCATGGATGCATATGAGAAATTAATCACTGATATAATAAGATATAATTATGTAAATAATTACTTATTTTTTGTTTTAGAAAGTTTAAATAAATATTTAACTCATTAATTAAGAAAATACCCTTTGTTAATTAAGAATCATCTAAATATGTTTGTTATCGATTTCATCTTCAAGGATAATGAATGATACACTTATGAAAGGAAGTTAAAACTTCTTAAATAATTAAAGTTCACCTATGAAAGTGAATTTAATTACTTTTAAATGTTGAAATTTGGAATAAGAATGAATATTGAATCCTCTATTACAAAACTACTTCAAAATGATCAAGATTTTTTACACAACATATTGAAAATAGATAAAAAATAACTGTATATATATATAAAATTATTATAAATGATAATTATAAATGGTTATAGTTATGAATAAGGTTATTAGGTATATATTTAATATTATTAATTTAATTATTTAGGATATTTGGTTAAAGTGAAGAATGAATCCAGACCAAGGTAAGGGTTTTCATCTCAAATTCCACTCTTTGAGATATGTTTTTTATTATACACCTATTTGTTTTTATATTTTGTAGATTATAACTAATTTATATATTATATAATGAAAAAATTTCATTCATAGTAATTTAATTTCAATTTAAATCTCTATCTTTTAAGAGGTTTTGATTTATATTCTCCTTAATTTTTATGAGTTTTTGTTAGCTCAATTCTCATTCATTGAGATATAATTGTTATTATTGAACATATTTCATATAAATTAGGTAAAGTTTTCGTTATTATTTTATTATGTGGTATTTTATCTTTCACTCCTAGGGATTTTATTTTTTACCAGACTAACCCCTTTTCAAATTTTCCTTACTTCATGAACTATATTGTTCGTTAGGGACTTTGGTAACTAAAATCTATTTCTTTAAGTTATATGATTTCTTTTGAACTTAAACCTTTGATATTATATTTATTAATTTATTTTACATTTTATATGATTTTATCATTTATATTTTTTGGTATAATGTCTTTTTTTATTAAAAGCTTCATACTTTATTGTTTTCTCACCTAAAAGTATAACATTATCAGGAACAAACCTCCATCACTTAATTAGATCTTTGTTTCACGTCCATATTTTCCTTCCCTACAATGTTATCCCAACTTTTTGGGAAATATAATATGCATTATTTTCTATGATTCTAATAATTTCATTTACCACTTTTTAAAAGTAAAATCTAACAATCTTTTTATGATTTAGTTTTCCAAACAAAGGTATTTCAAAATATTTTCCATCCTTTCAAAATCAAATGTTTTATCTTACACTCCAAATTTCATTTGATAATATTTATAACTTTTCAAGGAATAATTTATTGAAGTTTATTTTTTAAAATTAAATTTTTTCCAAAGTTTTTAATTCACATTTTTGAAAACAATTTTTTAAAGTGATTTGTAACTTATTTATTCTATGAATATGTTGAAAATGATCTCTTTTAACATTTTCCATGGGAACAAATTTTTCCACCTCATTTGAAATTTTATTCAAAAATTTATCTCTACATTTTCATGATTTCTAAAAGAAATTATTTTTCTCCTAGAATTTTAAAATATTTATTTTAAAATGGTTTTGAAATATCAAGGATATTTCTTATTTCCATAGTGTTTTTTAAAGAAATACTTAAAATTATTTTTTATCTAAGCCATTTTACTTTAACATATCATATTATTGATCAAGGATGTATTTAAAATATAACCATCCAACTTATTTATCTATATAAATTATATAATTTCCTTATCTTTTGGAGAAATTATCCACCACTTACTTTATTTTTCCTAATCATTTTTGGTGTATAACCATATTTTTTCTTCCAAATGCCTTTCCTATATGAATACCCTATTTTTTAATCCATTGATTGAAGGGTGTTAACCTATATGTCATACATTAATTGATTAGAAAAAATTATTATCTTAACTGTATACCCTTTATATATATGGTTTAAACACCATATTATTTATTGTTCTAATTAAATGGTATTTACCAAGAAAGTTACTTGATGTCATTGTATACCCATTTATATTACATGAGTTTATCAAGTTATGATTATTAATGTAAATTTGAATTATTTCCTTATGTAAATTCATTTAAAAAGTATACAAGACCCATTTTATTTCCATGGGTTATTTATAATGTATTAAATGAAACCCATTTTATCTCAATGGGTTCTTTACACTATAAAAAAGTGAATGATTTTCATTGGAAGATTTTATGAAACTCATTCTTATTCATATGTTTTAATAATGTGATTTTTAGATACATTGTTTTGGAACTCATGTGTTTGTTTAATATTTAAGTGATAGGTGGTCCATATTTATCCCTCTAATGCATTATGTAAATCTTAAAATCTCATAAGATAATGGTGAAATGTGTAGTGATTCTCGATACACTATGGGAAATTGGTGAGTGAATCTAGATCCACCAAGGGAAATAGGCGAGTGAAGCCTGATCCACTAATAGAAATAGGTTTTGATGCCTTATCCACTATGTTATTATTTATATGCTTATAGATGAGTCATAATTCTCAAGTATACCTTGTTTATATAATATTCATCATTTTCATGATGTATTCTTAAGTCATTCCCTAATTTACGATCTATTATTTTTTGGGGATATATTTTTTATATATCTTGATTATACTTATTATTATATTATGGTCACTTATGATAATTTATTTTTATCTCTTATTTTTAACCTTATTGAGCATCCGATCTCACCCCTTTTCTTATGCTTCAATTTCCCTAGGTTATGAATATATGAGAAGTGTGAAGTGCATAGAAGAGTTTATTATATGGATAATTTGTGGGAAATATTGAAGACTCATTATGGATTAATTAGTTTCGTATATAATGGAAAATAGTTCAATTTATACAATGAACAAGGGTTTGTTAGTTAATGTTTTGTCCTAATTATCTAAAACTCTAAACCTAAAAGGTGTTGGGAATATATGATAACGAAATATTTTCTTTAAGTCATGTGATTATCAGATGGTTAGGTTTGGGATATCATAGTTGGTATGAGAGTAGGGTTTAGATAAATTTATAAATTAGGATGATATTAGTTAAGGACAAATTGAGAGTTAGAATTGTCATCAAATGTTGATATGTTATGGTTGATTATAATTTCAAAGGTATAGATAACCCTTTATATCGGTTGAGGTGATATTCATAGTATTAGGATAATATAACTTAAGTGAAAAACCTAGGGAGAATTATAAGGGATAATTATATGTATAGAAAAACATCCAATCTCTCTTGGAAATTAAATCTCTATCTAGATACTGGAAAGTGGATGCAACTGTGGGACATATGAACCTAAGAGAAATGATCTAAAAAATGCCTAGTTTGGAATTAAATTGATCTTCAATATGGGGTTCAATGAGTAGGACTAAGACTGTAAACATGGATAGAAAATCCTAAGGTATATTAATTTTTCAATCAAATTCTATTTATTAACCATTATAAATGATTTACTCCATAATTACTTTAAGGAATTAGGTTAATAAGTACAAGAGAACCTAAATAAAATCAAATTAAATTGAATTGAAAGTATTAAAGGATGAAATGAATTTTTCATTAGAGAAGACATATTAGGATTTCTTTTTCATATTTATATAATAAATTACTCTGATTTTATTATCTATTATCCAAATAATTTTTGATTGAGTATTTGGTTTAAAAATGACCGTGAAAATGAAGCTTAAAAAGGTATGTATCTAGAAACCACCAGGTCTTATATATGAAAAAGGTATTATAATTAAATGGTTTATAATCTTAGTATATTCCTATTATTATAGAAAAGGTGAGTATACTGGTCTTACCTAAGGTGGTGAGTATGATAACTTAATAGAAATTAATTCTTGATACTTTTAAGTATTTTTTAGAGAGTGATATTTATCAATGATATTTTAGTATATTCTAAAAGTTATGAGGATTTTGTGTGATATCTAATGATTATTATTCAATGGTATTACTTTAAAGGTTTGGAAACATATATTAAATGGCATCAATAACCTTGAAATAAAATTTTATGACAATGTTATATTCTATGGAATAACTATTTTAGAACCCATGAATGAGGGATGGGTAACTCTTAGTTTTAATATGTGCTTGATACTGATATAATAAAAAGTTTTTTTTGATTTTTATAAAGTAAGTTAGACACTAATGGTATCCTTGGTATTGATATTTTACTCATTATATTTTTGGGATTGTGGTATATAATGGATGGTGTTTTATTTTATACCATTTCAGGGTTAAAGAAAGTGTTAATTTCTAGAAGGATATATGGGTTTTATTTTATTTAATGTATTGGAGATTCAAATGGTTTTTGGAAAAGTACTTTATGGATAATATATGATTAGTGTATATACATACTTGGGTATATGATTGTATTAATGGATAATGCTGTTTGAAGAAAGATAAGTAACTTGATATATCCTAAGGGAGTATGGTAGATGTCATATTAGAATTTATACCCCGAATGACGAATATTTCAAGAATACCCTCACCTACTTTTTTAGTTAGGAATAATTAAAATTTTGGGGACACTATTTATTTAATGGGGGTATAATTTAACAAACCATGATTTTAATATAATTTTTTCTCTAATTAATTCAAATATATTTGATAGCTTTCTCCACAAGAAACACCGAACTAAAATGAAACCATGATATATATATATATATATTAAATATGTCCACTGAAACTATATGTTTTTTTAGTAGGTATGAATATCAGTAACCAAATTAAAAAATATATTAATAAATATATGAAGGTTATTTTGTAAAAATTTACTCAATCCATTATTATGTTTATGAATCTTTCTTTTTATGCATTGCACTTTTTACTTAAGAAATATAAGTATATTATTTTTAAATGATTATGTTAATAAAATATAATATTTATTAATTAATTATATCCTTATTATTTTTTTATGGAAATTAATATTAAGAACAAGTAGTATTTTAAAAAAGGTTATCAAACTATAGAAGAAGTTTTTCGCTATGCTTTATAATTTTATTTAAAATTTAAATATATATATATTTTATTATGTTTAATTGAAAAAATAAACTTCTATTTATTTATTCATAATAATAAGATTATCTTATTATAATTTTTTATCTATTTTTCTAGAAATATTGATTTTAAGGTAAATAGTAAAATATACAGTTTTTCAAAAATACCATGACTTTTATGGAATTATTAGTCTATAAGTATGATTTAGAAATTTATTAAAACCATTTTATTGAAAAAATATTTATTTTCACATGAGCCTTAGCCTGGTTGGTAAGGACTCCGTAAGTGCATCCAAGCGACCAGGGATCAAATCCCGGTAGAGGCAGAATTTCTGGGGTTACTGTAGCAGCATTGTAGCACCACTGTAGCAGGAACTGTGCAGTACTATAGCAGGTACTGTAGAGGGAACTGTAGCAGGAACTGTTTGGCATTGTAGCAGTCGGGAATATGCCCCCATTTGGGCCTTCGGGCCACCGATTTGGTCCCTGAGTCCTGTAAGGCCTTCGGGCCACCTAGCCCTTTGGGTCAGTAAGGCCTTTGGGCCACCTAAAGGCCTTTGGGCCACCTTAAGTGCAGATGAAAACCAGACAACCTATAAGGAACAAGCTCTTCAAGGAGGATGAGCAAGGAGCTTTCACCACAGCAGAAGCTAACAGATTGCAAGAATGAGAGGGTATGGCACCTGCCATCGGGACAAGCCTATGCATGCACAGGAATGCCTAGCCAAACAACCATGCGAAGGTAGAGAGTTGATTTCACGATGAAGATGTTGGGGAGGAGCAGTTTCAAGTAGTTAGTCTAGGTTGTATGTAATGTTTGAAGCCTACGGGCAATGAATTCCTCTAAGGCCTACGGGCCATGTAATACTTATGCCTATGGGCCTTGTAAGGGTTCCACCTCACCCCTTGAAAGGTGGATTATCAAAAATCAATAAAAAAAATGAAGGCTATCGGGCCATTGGAGAAAAAATATTTATTTTATATGTGAAATTATAAATTTAAAAATATTTAATATGGTTTAAAAACCTATAATTAACATTTTAGAACACGAGTGATATTTTTCTTAATTTTTTTAATACTTTATACATTTAGTATTTTAAAATTAATTTTCATCACTTTTAGAAATTGAAACAAATAAAATGGAATTATAATTTTAAATTAGTTGGTATAAATTATTTAATAAGGGCTATTTTATTTTTAGAATAACTGATAATTTATCCTAGCTAAAAACTAGTTACCACAATAAAATCTAAAATGGTAAAAGTGAAAAATATAAAGGTAATGAGTTGAAAACATGTTTAAAAAATTTGTGAGAATGGGTATTTTTGGCCTATAATGACCTTATGTCTTCCTGTATGTATTATTTACCAATTTTTTTGCCTCTTTCCTTGAGAGTGAATTCATATTATTGAAAAGTTTTGGGTATTTACAGAAATGATATCCCTTTTCACTTATAAAATGGGATATTTTATCCCCACTTCCCCTCACACAAAAAAACCATAATTCTAGACCTAAATATTCCCAAAAATATCCCAATCATACCTATACACCTGAAATATGTTTTTTTCTCAAAAGACTATCCCTCAAAGGATTAAACCCCATTTCAAAGAAGATAATCCAAGAAGTGAGGTATAAGTTCATAACCTCTCTTTCTCATTTATATTTCTTTTTGAGCAATACTTATAATTAAAATTTCACTAAACCATATTTAATTGATAAAATAATCATAATTTTTATACTAATATTTTATTATAATATTTTTAAAATCATTAACCACCCTTTCCTCTTCCATTAAGAAAAACGAAAACATGAATTGTGCATATGTACAGACTATCGCCACCATGAAGTAACATGTTTGTTTTCCTTCAAATCCTAACATAGATGTTTTAAAAATAAAATTTAGTATATAATTATTATATTTATAAATTATTTATCATTATTAAATGATAAATCATTTTAATACTCTCTTCCATTCTAAGGAAAATAAAAGCACCATCCATGCGTATGTGTGGATTACCGCCTCTATAGAATAGTGTGTTCCGTTTTTCATTAACAAATTTCATGGATGGTTATAAGCATGTTTTTAAATGATACATATTATATTTATTATATGAATAATATTATTTTAATAAAAATTTAAAATCCTAAAAATGATATTAATAATAAACAATCATTATAAAATTTATAATTTTAAAAAGAGAACTAAGAAGGAAAAAAAATTTATTCTTACTATGTAATTGTTTAATATCCATAAATTATTCTCAAATTTATTTATAATCTCGATATATTCCACCAAATAAAAAAATAATATCATTATTTTATTTGTATAATGATATTTCTACTATACCATCTCATTATCACCCATTAATAATAATATGTTCATATTTGTGTCGGTTTAACCACCTCATTGGTTAAGAATCACAAAAATATGAATATTTTAAATTTCATCTTCAAGGATAAAGAATGAAACATTCATTAAAGGATGTTAAATATTTATAAATAATTATACTTAACCCATTAAATTAACTTTAATTATATTCTAATGATTAAATTTTTAATAATTATGAGCACCTATACCTCTATTACATAACTTGTTCAAAATAATCAAGATTAATGACACCAGATATTGATAATAGATAAAAACTAACTATATGTATATGCATATAATGATTAATAATTAGGAGTATAAATGGTTATATTTTTGAATGATCTTCTTAGATATGTATTTAATAAACATAATTTAATTATTTAGGATGTTTGGTGTAATTGGAGAATGAATCAGGACTAAGGTAAGGGTCTTCATCTCAAATTCATCTCTTTGATACATGTTTTATATTATGAACCTAGTTTTTAAGTGGTGTATATCCTAAATAATTAAGATATTATATCATGAAATAACTTTTCTTCAGGGTAATTTATGTTTAATTTAAATCTATATCTTTCAATAGGCTTTTAGTTAAATGTTCCTCAAGCTGTAAGTTTTTTAAACTCAATTATCATTTATTGAGTTATAATTATTATTCATGAACATATTTCATATAAGTTGGATAAATACTAACATATGACTTTATTATGTAATATTTTCTCTTTTAATTTTTAGGATTTACATTTTTAATACATAAAATCCTTTTCAAAAGTTTCTTACTTCATGAACTATGTTTTGCATAAGAGACTTTGGTAACTGAAATATATTTCTTTAAGTTATATGGTTTATTTTGAAATTAAAACTTTAATATTATATTTATTAATTGATTTAAAATTTTATATGATGCTTTATTTTATATTTCTTGGGAGAATGTATCTTTTTATTTAATGATTCTTACTTGATTTTTCTCTCACCTAAAAGTATAACATTATCAAGAATGAACCTCGATATCTTAATTGGATCTCTATTTAAAGTCAATATATTCCTTCCCACCAACATTCCACTATTTTTTTGGAAATATAATATGTATTATTTATAATTATTTTGATAATTATATTTACCTCTTTGCAAAATTTAAATCTAATACTATTTTTATGAAGTGGGTTTTCAAAAAAAGGTATTTCAAAAATATTCTCCATCCTCCCAAAATGAAATGTTTTATCTTCTACTCCACATTTCCTTTGATAATCGTTATGAATTTTAAGGAATAATCTATCATAGATTATTTTTAAAAGGTAAATTATTTCCAAATAATTAACTTCACTTTTTTAAAAATAACTTTTTAAGGTGACCCATAACTTCTTTATTTTGTGAATATATTGAAAATGATCTCTTTTAACATTTTCCATGTGAAAACATATTTCCACAAGATTTTATGTTTTATTCAAAACTTTATTTCTAAGTTTAAATGAATTATAAAATAAATTATTTTTCTAATTTATTAATAAAATATATCTTTTAACATGATTTTAAAATATCAATGATATTTCTTATTTATAATGTGATTTTTCCAAAACTCCTTAAAAGAAATTTTCTCCTAAGTCATTGTACTTTGACATATATTATTCTTGATCAAGGATGTTTTTAAAATGCTACCATACAAATTATTTCAATTCATAAATTATATAATGTAATTGTATTTTTTAGAAATTTTCTATCATTATCTTTGTATTTCCTAATCATTTTTGATGTATAACTATAATTTTTTTTCTAATGACTTTCCTCTATGAATACCCTATTTTTGATTCCTTTGATTGAAGGATGTTCACCTAGATTCCATACCTAGATTTATTATGAATAATTATTTTATTAAAAATATACCATTTATCTATACAGTGTAAATACCATATGATTTATTTTCCTAATTGAAATATATTTACCTAGAAAGTTACTTTATGTCATTGGATACCCATTTATATTTTATCGGTTTATCGTGTCATGATTTTTGATAAAATTATGGATGATTTACTTATGTTAATCCATTTGAAATAGACATGAGACCCATTATCATTCCATGTTTTATTTATGTTATATTTAATGAAATCCATTTTCTATCCATGGGTTCTTTATGTTATAAAAAAGTGAATGATTTTCATTGGAAAGTTTTATAATACCCATTATTATTTCTAATTTTTAATGATGTGATGGTTAAATGTTTTAGTGTATCACTCATGTGTATGGTTAATATTTAAGTGAGGGGTGGACTATATATGTCCCTACAATGCATTAGGTAAAGCTTTACATATCATGAGATAATGGTGAAATGAGTAGTGATGCTTGACCGACTATGGGAAACAGGTGAGTGAAGTTTGATCCACCAAGGGAAATAGTTGAGTGAAGCCTTATCCACTAAAGGAAATAAGTTATGATACAAAATACACAATATTATGATTTCTGTGCTTATGTATGTACCACTATAATAGAACAACCTTGGTTAAACCATAATTTCACCCAAATTGGCCTGCCGGAAGGCCCAAAGTATATTCCCTGTCACCATAGGATGGGGAAAAGCACTAGGGTATCATAAAAAAAACATTGGAATGATTTTACCATAAAAATAAATATGATATGATATAAATAAAAAGTATATCGCATATTATATCCATAATACATCACACGTAAAAAAAAGGAAACATGAAAAAATTAGATAACAAGGACTAAACAAACAACTGAAATACCACAAAAATGAAACCAAAAGTAACCTAAGGGTCCATATTCTCATGACTGTAATTCACCACCATTCTAACCTACTAGAAAGGTAACATGATCCTAGAGAGTTTTCCATCACTTGAATATATTCCCTTTAGCTATATCCTAGAAAAACCAAGTCTACTAACACCCAAAGGAAAAAGTAGGGTGTGATCACTAGATCTTAGTAGGATACCACCAAGGAATCTATACAATTATTATCCACATGAATCTATTAGTTCAGGTATAAAATATATTTAAAATGTATTAAAAAATAAATAAATTTTCATATAAAAATAATCTTTTTTTCCTTTTAATAACTTAACATATTTAAATAAAAAAATAAATATATCCTAGAATTTATACATGAGGCAAAATCAGATGAAATAAATAGGTTTCAAGCATCATATCCATGTCAAGTGAGAAATTGTGAATATAAAATAAACAATAATGTAATTTGTCTATACAATACCAAGGGAAAAATCACAACACTAAGGTGTACACTACTCATACAAACAAGACCAATAGCTAGTATAAGTAAATCCTAAAGACCTAAAATTTATATCCCTTATATTGGGTACCTACTAGAAATCCATGGCATCATGGGATCCTCCCTAGTGATAGCTAACTCTGCTAGGGCTAGAATATATCTAGTTTTCCTCTTAACCCAAGGCATTCCAGATTTTCCAATATATTTTCATTCCATTCAAGAAACCATTTCATATGTCATAAAAAAAATTTCAAGGCTAAATTCATTTCAAATTCATGACCACATTTTAATAAAATATTTTCTATAGTGACACCACATTGCTTCCATGTTTGAAAAAACCATTTTATTTTCAAAAACATAATTTTGTAATTTTATAAAACACATCATATCCATAAATTTTTTTTCCAAATAAAACCCTATTTTAGAACATGTATATATCCATTCACCACTCATGGGTTTTAATTATCAAATTTACAATCCAAAATCACATTTGAAGCATTTTATCAAACATATTATGCACATAAAATATAACTATCCAAGAAAAAACATTTATTAAAACCCTTTATATTGATTATAAAGGTAAAATACAATTTAAATATCTATTTAATAATCAAAACCAAAGGAAATAATCAAAATAATGAAATAATTATAAGGGATAGATCAAGGTATATAGACACTTACCTCAAGAATGAATAAAAAATCACTGGCTTCTAAACTAGTGATGGGAAATGAAGAGATCCAATAATCACAAGTCTAGATCCAATAAAAAATAATGAATTATCCATATAAACTATAGACAGGTTCATCATAGCCCTTTTAGGGTTGCACAACATATATAATATGAAAGATTAGAGATAGATCTAGAAATAGGATAAGAAAACAACTGGAAAACACACATACCTCGCAGGGATCTATCAATATCAATGAAGAATCACCATGGTACCAAATTTATAACCTCATAAAGAGCCATAGAAAGTATGGTTAGGGATAATGAGGGATTGAGAGAGGATTATAGGTCAAAATAACTAAGGGAATTAGGGTAAATTTTTAATTTTAAAAAATTGGATGTGGCTGCACAATTTTTCCACACAATTTATAAAACCATGAACCAACCATGAAGTGGAAAATATAATTGGAAAACCAAGTCATGTGGTTTATTTGAAAATACCATACGGTTTAACAAACCCTACTCAAGCCATATGATATCCATTGGACTGAATTTCAAATATCGACACGGTTTTTCCTAGTGACCCACAAATTTTGAAAAACTATGTAAAACATCATTGGAAATCAAAAATCCATATTAAATGGTTACCTCATGGTTAGAAAAACCATGCACCTAACATGTTTTCCCCAAAACTCTAAATTCTCAATCTATGAATCCTGAAACCACTCAAACCTCAAAAGAGATAGAACAAACTCAAAATTTATCATACCTATGACTCATAGGGTGTCTTAATTATCTCAACCATAATGATTTATATCCCTAGAAAGGATATAGAACATGGAACTAAAAATAGATAATTCCATTGTTATATAATTAAGTCCTTGTTATCCCATGCCTCATTGATGTACCTACAACACTTCTATCTTACTCGAACCAATGATATCATCTATCCATGCATTACTTTATCATATTAGTCCATTATTAGAATAGGTATTTCAACTATTGAGGTGTTAGGTTTAGTATCAACATCCTCCCAAATGATCAAATGGGGTGGATATAACTAATAAAACTTCATTTGGGAAACATGGAACAAATCATGTTCATAAGTAAAACTATTAGGTAAGTCTAACTAATAAGACACCTTCCTAAGTCTCTTCTCAATCCCAAACAAGATGACATAACAAGTTTATAACTTACCCACCTCTCCAATAATTTATGTCCCAAATAAGCCAAAACTTTGAGGGGAACCAGATCACTTAATTAAAACTCCAAATAATGATGGCGGTAGTTTGTATAACATTTTTAGTGACTCAAATCTACTGCCAACCCTTTTTAGAGATAACCATACCATCTTCATTACCCCTTGACAAGACTTGGACCTATTAGAGACCATTCACTTACCATTTAACAACATCAAGGATATCCACAATTACACCCATGAAACACTTCATAAAATTTACCCTTGATAAAATACTAGGGTAGATATTGGATCCAAGATCCAATAAAAAAAAGCATGCATGCTTGAAGCATATTCTCAATAATTAGATGATTTTTCTAGCCCGACCTTTCATCTTAAGACTAAAGATCATGCTCAAATTAATTTGAAAAGCCTTCACATTTAAAAAATTTTGAATATAAAAATGTTCAAAGTTTTCAACCATAACCATATCCTTGCTAGGGAAGATA
This sequence comes from Viscum album, assembly GCA_963277665.1. NCBI lineage: Eukaryota > Viridiplantae > Streptophyta > Magnoliopsida > Santalales > Viscaceae > Viscum > Viscum album. The sequence continues at coordinate 1,087,874,688 of OY728150.1, read as the reverse complement.
TGAATCAATTTCATGATTTTATCAATGATTAACCAAATCAAATCTTATTCCCCACTAAGAGTCGATAGTGGTGAAAATGAGAGTTCAAAGGATACTATACCCAAATCCCATAATGAAATGGACAAGGATACATTGAATTAGTAGGTATGTGGTGTTCTGTTACACCTTTCTAGTATGCAAGGAATAATGATATAAAGTATGAAATTTAACATCTCACTCTGGGACACTAACATTGATGTATCAAATCATGAATATCCTGATAACCCCAAAGTGCATGGACGAACTAAAAATATGTTCACAATTCATCAACCCCTTAAAAAAATATAGTATAACCAACCACCTACAAATATATAAAGTACCATTGGGAGACTAAAACCAAAAAAATGTGGTCTCCCCACCATAAAGGTTTGATCAAAACACTTCTAATCGGTATCCACTGATTTCCTAAGATGAAACTAATTATATAAGGAATATTTAGCTTACTCAAAATATAATATTACCAACACATTAGAGCCTAAAACACAACCCAAATCATTTCTATAGAAAGTTTCATCAATTATTCCACACTCCTTTGATTCTCCCCAACTTGCATAGGTAAAACCCTACTCGAGGAGTTTGTGACCACACCTCTTATTACGAGAGTTCACAAAGCGTAAAGATAAAATATAAAAAATCACTTAACACAATATTTCTATAGTAGTACCAAATTTTTATGGGTAAAAGTACACTTCATGATTATATAATCATAATATTTCATAAGGTTCTATATGAGGGGGTAGTTTCACCATGTTTTGAGAGCATATATAAGTACTAGAAACTTTAGGTTGTAGTGAGATATATTATTTCTATGAAGGAATAATTAGTGTAATAATTAATCAATAATCCATTTTAAAACATCAATAGATATCCCAAATCTATTCCTAAGTCTTCACAATAAAATTTTGAAGATACAACTTGGTTTAGCATGGAAAAAACTAGAGTTGAGGTTAACCTTACTTTCAACCTTTTAAATGAGTCTCAGGTTCTAGATTATTTGACACGAGGATCTAAAAGAATAGATACCTAACATAGGTCTTCCCAATATTTAGATTCATTCTAAAATGGTGTAACAAAAAATAGATGTATCGATATGAGAGAGTATCAACAGAGAAACAAGGGTTTTACATATCATCTAGAGGAATCCCCCAAGATTCCCATTCTTACCCAAGGGGAACTAATATAATATCACTAGATGCAATTAACCAATAGGGGATTACATCATTCCTATGAATAAGAAACTGGAACCAATAATTATTGAAGGATAAAAAATCAAAACACCTCAAGATGGCATAATCCAAAACACCAGATCCAACACATCTCACACAACTAGAAGACAACTCAAAAGATAACACACCTAAAAAAGGAACGACATGGATCTTGTCTTGTGTTATGAAACTACATATATGGTAAATTAGGTTAAGAGATATCAATTTTATAGTACACACTTTCTAAACTATAATAACATATCTCTGATGGATCTCATGACCAAACTGGTCATAAAACTAAACCTTGTTACCCATGCACACACCCAAGGTTCACCATGTCTAGATAATTAAACCAAAACCCATGGAATATATTTTTCCACAAATATAGCCCTATCGAAAATATTCATATAGTGAAATGAAACAATGAAGCATGAATAAACACAAGATTTCCACTATTCTCAATAGAGATTCTAAAATAATATATCAAATATCATGCTAAACAAGGCTATCCTAATACCAAAACCACTATGAAACTATGGATCTTGAACCTGAAGGGATCATTGCACATATCAAAAGATTTACCCAAGATTCCAATCCTCTTGGGTAACACTAGGGATCCAAGGAAACTAATCCTTACCAACTTGATTACCTAGTGGAACCTATATAATTCTCTAGACAAGCTATAAGAGAACATCAAGAGATAAGATAATGATTTCCACTATACTTGGAGGCTAGGAAAGGATAAAGATAAGAGGAAAATTCCAATATTGAGAAAATAATCTCACATAAACTCATGAATTCTCTTTAATACAAACACAATACACATATAATATGAGAACCCCATATGGTAACATCCTTTATAGTATGTCTGACAACCCCTACACATAATAAAGGTTTAGGGAAAACATGAAAATCAACAAAGAAAGTAATACCTTCAAAGAGGTTAAAACAAACTCACTTAATGTGATATTTTTTTTTCAAAAACTTCACATTTTTAAAACCTCCAAACACTATTTATAAAGAAGTTATACAAATGACCCATTATATAAATAAATACCATTTATATCTTTATAAGAAATAAAATAAAATCATGAAACATATCAGAACTCCCTAATTATAAGATTAAACTTATTAACTTTAATAAAAAATAATGAAATAGAATTCATTTTCATCTTGAATTACACTATCTAAGTTCAAAATTCCTTAAAAATACCACCATTCAAATTATAAAACTATTTTTTTTATTTAAATTGATAATCTTCTACTAATTTACCATCACACACTCAAAACCATTTTCTATTCTAGATTATATGCTGAAAAAATCATAGATTTTTCCTTAAAACCCAAAACCCACACCTTAAAACTTTATGGTAAAAAATAATTTATTTTAAAACATTTAAACCTTATTAAAAACATGATTCAGTGGTGTAAAATTATTTCATGAATATTTTTTACCGGTTTAATTTTTTTCTAGTATTCCATGAATAAACAACAACTTCTAAAGAAATGATCTAGAAATGCAACATCATTTTATAGGAAAGTAATAGGCAATTAATAAATCTTCACTTTTCAAATTAAAATCATTTTTCATCAAACACTACTACAAAACTAGCCTTTAACAGTGCTAGAAATGAACTTTATTAGCACTAGAAAAGCAATGAATACTTAAGCGGGGTTAAAAGTCCTAGTCTTTTATCAATGCTGAAAAAGAGATGATAAAGGGTCATTTATTAGCACTAATAAAAGACCTTTTATCAGTGATTTTATGAGCTCTGATAAAATAGACCTTTATTAGTGCTTCTATGAGCACTGATAAGGTGAACCTCTATCAAAACTTCTATGAGCGCTGATAAGGTGGACCTTTATTAGTGCTTTTAAAATCATTGATAAAGGGCCATATTACGGTGTGCTATAACAGCACACTACAACACCACTGTAGTGCATTGTAACAACACACCAAAAAAACCAAAAACACACCAGATATCAATAAAAACAAGTCCCAATACAAGATTTAAATGAAATGAAATTTAGAACACAAACACAAGAAAAAACACTATATTATAGACATTTCAAACATTGGTTCATACAATTAAATAAATACAAATTATTACATATATTCAAAAACATCAATGTTCATTCATATTTTAATCCTAACCTGAATCATGCTATTGATGAAAAAACCACCCCGACTTGAGTAAAATAACACACCTGTATAAGAAATCAATTATTATGTTTGTAATAATATAAAGAAATAAATTATCAAAAAGTGTTAATTTTACTAAAATTGATGTCAATTTTAAATAAAAAGACACACTTGGAGTCATATCGATCACACCATGCATCAAATTGATGGGAGACTAATTATTAAACATCAAAAATTTCTTATGGATTTTTTTCTAAAAGTATCAAAACAATATCAATGTGTTTGTTCGGTTTTTAGTAGGTAAGTTTGTTTTTTTACTAAAATTGATGTCAATTTTAAATAAAGATGCACTTATAGTCATACCAGTCACACTGTGCATCAAATTGAGGTGCAGTTGATTCCTACACGTTCCAAATCACTTATGTATTATTTTCCTAAAGTATAAAAATTATATGTATGTGTTTGATCAGTTTTGAGTAAGTCACTTTTCGTTTTTACTAAAATTTCATTTTAAACATTAAACACACACTTTTAATCATAAGGATCAGATCATGTATCAGTTTGACATGGGACCAATTGCTACATATAAAAAATTATTTATGAATCAATTATCTAAATTATCAATAAAATCCAAGTGCATTTGATCGGTTTTCAGTGAGTGAAATTTTTTAAAGTCAAATGTCAATTTTAAACTAATAACAGACACATTGAGTTATTTGTATTTTTTACTAAAATGAATGTCAATTTAAAATATAAATAAGTAATTGGAGTCATACCAGTCACATAGTGTGTTAGATTGAGGTGCGACTGATTCTTACACATCCCAAATTCTCAAAAAAATCTTAAATGTCAATGTTACGATGATTTCTATTGAATTTCATTGTTGAAATTACAACAATGCATGAGGATCTTTGAACAAACCACATCAACTTGAAAAAAATAATCCACATGTATAAGAAAACAATTATTATGAGTAACACTAAAAATAAATAAATTAAACCTAAATAAGAAATAATATATTAATTATATGGATAATGATTTTACTATGAAAATATCAATATTACCTCTGTGATTGAGCAGTGGAGGGAAATTAAAGGAAAGTGATAAATTCTAATACTTCAGGGGTGAAAGGTTTTTAGGGAGAAGAATTCTTTGGAAGTTTTGGTGAAGAAACAGATGAAAGATGGATAGAGAACCCCAAATAGAACAAAAGAATCCACCTGTATAAGAAAAAAATTATTATGTGAGTAATAATAAAAATAAATAAATTAAACATAAATATTAAATAATACATTAATTACATGGAAAATTATTTTACTATGAAAACATCAATATTACCTCTATAATTGAGCAGAGGAAGCATCGCTTCTCTTCTTGCAAAGGCAGTGGAGGGAACTTGAAAGAAAGCGATAAATGAAACAATACAGGGGTGAAAAGTTTTTGAGGGAGAAGAAGAATAAAAGTTGGACAAACCACCCTAACTCAAACAAAATAATCCACATGTATAAGAAAACAATTATTATGTGAGTAATACTAAAAAGAATAAATTAAACATAAATATAAAATAATACATTAATTCTATAGACATTGATTTTACTGTGAAAATATAAATATTACCCTTGTAATTGAGTAGAGGTAGTATTGTTTCTCTTCCTATAAAGGTAGCAGAGAAAACTTGAAAGAAAGTTATAAATGAAACAATATAGGGGTGAAAAGGTTTTGAGGGAGAAGAAGCATGAAAGTTGGATAGATCACCCCAACTTGAACAAAAGAATCCACCTGTATAAGAAAATAATTATTATGTGAGTAATATTAAAAAGAAATAAATTAAACATAAATATGAAACAATACATTAATTCTATGGAAAATAATTTTACTGTGGAAATATCAAGATTACCTCTATGATTGAGAAGATACAACATCTTTTCTCTTCCTACAAAGGCATGAAACATGGAAAAAAATATTCTAAAATAAAATAACTCTATAATTAATAATGAAAATTTAATTAATGCTTCATTATATAATTTTCAGTAAAATATATAAAGTATATCGTAACATTACCTTTACATATTTCCAAAGGGTTTCCTCCATTATAATTTTTTATTCCATAATGTACAGAAGACATTGTCTACCTGAGTAGTCAAACATTTAATTTAGATTATGTTAATGTAGTAGAGAACATATAATATTATGAGGGAAAACATAATATATCAAAAAACACTTTTATTTCACTACTTATGTCCTCCTTGATGTATATCTATTTTTTTGTATGTATCCTAAAGAAATAAAAATGGTAATATTTCAGTCAACAAACACTTTTACATTCTCATTGAACCCTCTTAATTTTTTAATTTTTTCAAGGATTTGGTTCCTATATCAAGAATCCAAATCCCCTCTTTGAAGTCCACTATAATGTACAAGACATTGTCAACACTAGGACCAACATGAACTGATTGTGATATCCTAATAAAAGGTTTATATTTGATTGAATTTTCATCTGACTCAACATTTGTTTTAGTCTCCAGTAGAAAAATATACAAATTCATGTTTATTGGATCAGAGACATAAAATAATTTCACTTCTTGTGATACCATTATGAATGGCTCATCGTTTTCCCCTTCCACACTAAAATTCACCTCTACAAATCCCATTTCACGAACTTTCGTACCATTGATATTGTCAAACCATTTGCAACATAAAATAAAAACTTGAAATGTTGTATAATAAAACTCGTATATCTATTAGATAATTCAAAAAATATTAAATATTTTCATAAATTGTATTTCTATCATTGGAACTAGATATGTGCATCACTTCAGCCACAAGCGTAACACCACTATGTTTTATCATACTAAAGTCATCATGTTTATTTTTATAGAACACATAACCTTTGAATACAAAACCAATATAAGATATAACATTTTCATTCAGTCCCATGGCTAGCCATTAAAGTCACTCAGCGATTGAATTCATATTTTTAGATAACTCCTTATCAATTTTATTTTTGAACCATCTTATAAAGTACCAATTATGTGTATTTGATATCCATCCTTTAGCCCTCGATGGATTCAAATATCTATGAATTTCTTTTCGGGATTCAATGTATGGATCAACATATTAAATATTATGTAATATGTAAAGATGTGCTTGCTCCCACTCTGTCAAGGTAATTGTAACAACATCTCTTCCAGAAATCCCTTTTCCCATAAGGAATTTTATATGACAAGACTTTGGAAAACTGATGCTTTCAACATCTGATAGGTAATTGGTATAGAATTTAATATCCTCTTCAACAATATATCATTTTGAAATACAACCTTTTGGCTGACTTCAATTCTTGATATACCCTTTCAAAATCTTCATATACCGTTCAATGGGGTACATCCATCTATAATGGAAATGACCACATAGTTGAAGCTCTCTGACCAAGTAAACAATCAATTGGATCATTATATCAAATAATAACGGTGGAAAAAACATCTGTAATTCATATAATATGACTTCAATATCCTTATTCATGATGGGAAACTTTGCCGAGTCTACAACTTTTATACATATAGATTTGAAAAATAAGCCTTGTATGGTTAATGTATGTCATACATTTTGAGGCAGAATGAAACAGAAGGCAACATGAATTAATTATTGCATCAAAACATGACAGTAATGTGATTTTAGTTATGGTAACTTCAAATTAGTCATTGAAACGACATTCTTGATATTTTATGAATACCCTTGTAGAACTTTTACACTAGTAAGGAAAAGGAAAATTGTAATTTTTTCTATCTGGATAGAGTGTAAGCTACTGGATAAAGAAAATTATGCCTTTTAACCTTCACCAATGCCAAATATTCCCTTATCCCCATTTCAATAAAGTCCAACCTAGCCTTGATTCCATCTTTCATTTTTATAGGAACATTTAGTAACATGAAAATTTCACTATAAAATACATTTTTTTTCTACATGAATGACATCAAGAAAATGTCTGACATATAAGAAATTACAATACTATAATTCAAATAATAGTGATCTCTTCTTCCAACCCGATTTTTGTAAGGTTTTTTGAAAATGGTTTACCAAAAATAGTGTTAATATTTTTTACTTTTTTGTATAGTTGATTTCCCGTTTCTGGAGATGGTGTTGTACCTTGTTCGATATTTCCATCGAATATTGTCATTCAGGATTAGTATTTATGTCATCGAGGTAAAAATTTATGATTTTCTAAAAATACAGTCTTTGAGGAATGTTTCAACTGAACTGAGTATGTGCATTTTTCACAAATGGGACACCTCAACATTCCTTTAATTCTCTAGCCTAACAAATTTCCATAAGCAGGGAAGTCAGTTATCGTTTCATACAACATGGACCTCAATGTGAATTATTTACTTATATGAGAATCATACATTGTAACACCTATATCCCACATCAATTTTAGATCTTTGATCAATGGAGACAAATAGACATCAATATCATTACCGGGTTTCCTTGGTCTAGATATAAGAAGATACAACATAATGTATTTGTGCTTCATGCATAACTATGGAGGAAAGTTATAATTTTCCAACGTGATGGGATATTTATTATGAGTACTACTCAATACAAAAGAAGGATTTATTCCATATAGAGATAATGTAAGATGAAAGTTTCCTAGATCATCTACAAATTCAGGACATTTTTAATCAATTTTCTTCCACTAAGGAGAATCTGTAGGATGATGTAGGTTCCCATATTTAATTATTTCATCTTTATTCCATGTTAATTGTCTCGTGGTTTCCTAACATCCATATAATATTCTAAACCATGGAATGATAGAAAAGTACCATAATTTTTTTTAAGTACTTGATTCATTTTTCTTATATCGATCTGCGCCACACTTAGGGAATTTTATGAGTGATTAGTGGTCCTTGCGAAAAAATATGCAATCATTTGGAAAAGCATGTATTTTTTTCATGTATTTTATAGAGATCATTCCCATTGAATGTAACATTAGTTTAACATCATATGTTCAGAATGGTAGTTCATTTTTATCTGGTAGCATATCTTTTAGAAGACCAAGTAGTTCTGTAAAGCAGGTGTCACTTCATCTACTGCCACCTTTCAAATTATATTACTTCAATACAACTATAAATGTTGTGTATTTAGTACCATCAGTATACAATGGTTTCTTGGAACATCAATTAAACTCCTAAAATATCTTTAGACAATAACAAAAGTCATCTTCAATTTCCACTATCAATTCTTCCATGCGATCTCCATAATCTTTTACAAAGGTATTCATATCAAATGATTCATAAACCGTAGTATCATCCCAATTGATGTCCACATTAAGTTTTTCCCCGTGTTTCGTCCAAAATTTATAGATTTGATATATTCGGTGACAAATCAAATGTTCTTCCAACTATTCTAGACTAATTTTTCTAGAATAACAACAACATAAACACAAACAAAGGATTTTAAAAGGGTCATCTACATGATCTCTTTCAAACATGATGAACTCTTTAACTCCATATTTATATTCATTCGTCACATGATTAGAATTCATCCATTTTCAGTTCATATCCATCCTATTGGTTTCATAAAATATTAACTTTATAAAATATATAAATAAATATACATAAGATATTCATTATAAAAAAGTGAAAGTTATAGACAATTATAATATGGTAAACTCAACATTTGATTATTTCAAATAATTTCAGTATATTGAAGAAAATGGTTAATTGAATTTAAGAAAATAATTACTCCACATAAAAACTTAAATTACCTAAAAAAATAAAAATATAATATAGGAAATTAAGGATTAATAAGAAACTCAAACATGATAAACAAGAATAATAAACTCCCATTCAATCAAATAGAAGATATAAAAATGTATTAGAATAAGTGATGTAGAAATATAAGGAATTATTACATTTAAAATTAATGGTAAATTAATATTTGAAAACATCTCAGGACTCTTGGGATGTCATATCACCACACCGATCCATCCTAAGTAAATTCAATGTACTCCAACTGGATATAAAATCATCATTTACTAATGGATTATACAAATAGGAAGTTTACGTAAAAAAATATAGTTTTCTCATTATTTGATATGATAATAATTTTTGTAAATTGACTATGCTGATGTATGAATTGAAATAAGAACTAAGATCTTGGTATTGAAGGTTAGATGAATTATTAAAGAAACTTTAATTTAAAAAATGTGGAATTGATAATAATCATTACATAGAAAATAATTTTATGGATACATTAAAAGTGTTTATAAACGTGGATGACATAATATTTAGAGGTCCAGGAGATGAACAATGATAATAATTTTCTACATTAACAATAACCAATGGTTAAATGTTGATGATTAGTGAGTTGGCATTTTTATTAGTTTATAGGAGACTCATGGGATTAATGGGGTATTTATTTACCTATCCATGTATATGAGGGAGGTGTTTTATATATTTAAAATGGAAGATTGAAAACCCATGTTGATACCCATTGAAAAATGATTTTTGTTTCAAATTTTGTGGATGGAATGTCAATATATATCATGGAGTGTGGGAGACTCATTATATTCCAAATTTTTTGATAGTAAAAAGGTTTGCCATACTATTTTTATAAAATGTCATATAACTAGGTATCAAAGTGATTCCACGAAAATCCACTTGTTATTAGTTAAATAAATACTAAAAATGGGGTGAAATTCTTGAAAATCTACAATTCTGAGCAAGAAACTATAATGTCTTATAGTGGTATATATAGGTCTAAAAAAAGTGATATAACTAGAAAGGGGTAATCTCAAAAGGATTTTTTTAAATTATTGAGATAAGGGGAGTAGGATGATGATAAAAAATTATAATGTAGTTGGAAAATAGTACATAGCATCAAGGTATAATATTTCATATATTATTATTAAAATCATTTATAAATAATGTTGGATTAATCTAAAGAGATAGAAAAATAAAATAGATTTTTTTAAAAGTATAGAGACATAAGAAGTTAGATTATTGAGAAAAAGTACAATGTATTTAACAATATATATAGTTTCTAAAAAAAACCTAAGAAAACCATATATCAAACACCCGAGATGGTCCATGATAGTGTCCAAGGGAAATTCTTGACCCCCCTCGGAATGGAAACAAGCACCAAGTCCTGAAAAACAACACAGTGGGAATGATTTGGCCCAAAAAATAAATAAAACTAGTAGAAAAAAATTTAAATAAAAACTTCCATGATGAATCCATACATTGGATTCCCACACCAACCCAGATAAGTAGAAATTTGATGATGTCATTATTTGTGGTCTGATGATTGTATACTAGTGAAGCAGGCCTTTCAATTTTATAAGTTTCTAATTTTGATTTAACTCTTGATCGCTCATGGAGAGTTTATTGTTTCTATACTTAATGGTGACACATGGAGTCACATAGAGTTTAGTTGGCTATTTTTTTATATTTCCCAACCAACTAAACTCCATGACACTATATGTGTCACCATTGAGTACAGAAAAATTAAACTCTCCATGAGCGATCAAGAGTTTAATCAAAAATGGAAAATGAGAAAATCAGAAGGCCACTACACTAGTATACAATCACCGGACCACAAATAATGACATCATAAAATAATAGATAAAAAAACCAAAAATGCACAAAGAAAATCAGAAGGGCTACCTCTCTATGTTGAAGAAAATTTGAAACCCTATTCGGAAATCCTAACTTTAATATAACACCAGATGTCAGATGAGATGTTTGAGAGGCAGCCGAGTGGTGTGATTCAAGGTTTGATTCATTGAGGAGGAGCACTGACTGTGGGTGGCTTCTGTAGAAAGCTTTTGATATCGCGACGAGTTCGCAAATGGTTAGGGTTTTTTAATTATATTGGGACACTTTTATTAGCTCTTACAAATAATCACTGATAAAGAGTCCTTTTATTAGAACTTATTACTTAAGAATTTATAAAAGGACTCTTTATTAGTGTTTTTTAGTGCTAATAAAGGTAGGACTTTATCAGTGTGAAAAAGCACTGATAAAGATGATTTTGTTAGTGCTTATTATTTAAGTGCAGATAAAGGATTTATAATTATAATTGTAAATAAATAAATTGTAAATATTTATATATACTTAATAAATATATATAAATATAAATATAGTAAATATATTCATTTTTAAATATAGTTAGTATAATTTTATAATTATTTATTAATAATTATAGAAATATTTTTAAAAAATAATACTTATATCATTATAGATATTTATATAATTATACATACCTATATATTTAATATATATATATATAAATATAGTAAATATATCATTTATTTAAGTAAATTTATTTTAATTTAATAATTATTTAAATATATATAATTATTTATTTATAATTATATAAATAAATTTAAAGAAATATTTATTTATTTATAATTATAAATATATAATTGTATAAATATAGTAAACATACATTTATAAATATATTTATTTATAAATATTTTTAAAAAATATTTTTTAACATTATTAATGAATATCTAATTTTAAGTGCATGCATATATGTTAAAAATGAGTGAAATTGAATAAATTAAGAATAAATACACTTTAATAATATTGAAAAATAGATAAGTTTTATATGTGTGTATTGTATATAAAAATGCATTAATTACGTATATGTGAAATCAATGTAACAGGTATTTGATCTATGTTAAATTTAAAAATCAAATGACATTTAATTATATGTCGAGTACTATGAAATTAGTCAATATTTTTAATTCATATTAATTTTTAATTAGAAACCATTATTAAATAAATATAATACTATTTAATGTAAAGCACATAAATATTTTTTAATATATAAATCATATTTATATACCTTAATATATATCTATATATTTAATATATTCAATTTAATAACATTAATTATCATAATTATCTAATTAATAAAATATTTAATATTTAATAATGTATAATAAATTTATTCATTATTATTAATAATTATTTAATTAATAAAATTTGTAATTTTTTTAATAAACTCATTTTTGATTTTTAATTCATTTAATTAATTCATTTTATTTATTTGAACCTTTATCAGGGATAAAAAAGTGTCGATGATATAAATATTTATTAGTGCTAAAAATAAATCACTAATAAAGGGAACCTTTATAAGCACTGATAAAGGTTACCATTTATTAGCACTAAAAATAAAGCATTGATAAAGGATACCCTTTATCAGTGCTGAAAATAAAGTGATGATAAAGGTTCCCTTTATTAGTGCTAAAAAAAGTGCTGATAAAATGTTAAATTTATCAGCGCTTTACTTAGCACTGAAAAATATGCCATTTATTAGGGTTTTTTTCTAGTGATGATAAATACCGACGCTGTTAAATGCGGGTTTTTTAGTAGTTAAATCCATTATTACACACATGAAACCTGTTACACTAAACCTACACAAACCAAAGCATGTCTTAACTGATAGTAAAAATGATTCTTGATATCAATATATCCCATGAACCACCTTGATTCTTTTCCCATCAATGTGAATCAATAAAAGAATCCAAGAATCACGGGTTCTAAACAAAATGAGAAAAGGGATACAGAGTCATGATTGACCTAGCCACATGGTTGATGATCATGTTCCAAGAATTCCACAACCACCTTAATGTTTTTAAAATAAAGTGTCTAATTGCTACATAGTTTGTTAGACCATCTAAGTCAACCCCATAACTTGACACTTCTTTACATTTACACCCCAATTCTAGATCCATCACCAAGGAAATCAACACATGCCAATGGGGATCATAGTTCATTATATCAAACCATAACTCATAGGTAACATGAAACAAAAATTAAATCCTGATTACCCATGGTAACTCATGTGGCATCATGAAAGGTGGTGATCAAGCACCTACATGAAATGTACTCCTTGATCCCTAAAAAGTCCTACCTCCAATCTACCAAAAAACCTCAAACACAAGAAGATGAAAACCAATAATATGTATAGGATTTTATAATAAATCAACCCTTTGACACTAATATTTAATAGACTAACCTGGGCCAACCCATAATATCACCCAAATTGGCCAGTCAAGGCCTAAAGCATGTTCTTGATTGAAACATGCTACCGAAAAGAACCAGTGTATCATAAAAATAAATATGGGAATTATTTCACCCTAAAAATACATGTTATAATATATAAATAAATAGTATAACACACCATATATCTAGAATATATCAAAAGTTAAAAACAACCAAAAAAGAAACATAATATTTTTTGATAATAAGGTCTAAAAAACGATTGAAAGACCCCCAACATGGAACCTGAAGTTACCCAAGGTTCTATCTCCTCATGAACATAATTCACTACTATCACAACTCACTAGAAAGGAAACACAATCCAAGAGAATAACTACAAAAAAATCGAATATTCGATACATTTTAAACAACTTCCAAATGTTTCTATGACAGTTTCAAAAAACCACCTCTAAATTTGGAGTTGGGATCCAACTCACCTCATTTCATTAAATTTAGTTTCAGTTTATGGGAACAATTTTAGAACTTTTTTAGCGGTGATTTTTAACTTTTTTGCGGCAGTTTTACCTCTAAAAAAGGGAAACAATATAGTGGTAGTTTAAACCACCACTATATTATCGAGATTTTTCAGAGGAGAAACCACCACTAAAACAAAAAACCACTTATAAAAAATAAACATTATATATAGGCAGTTCAGACTGATGATAAATTTTTTTGGCATATTTATAGGAGGTTTAAACCACCTCTAAATAACAATTTTAAAAAAAGAATGTAACAACAAAATCTATAGCCCCAGAACAGCCTAATAAAAAGAAGAAACCAATATATAATAAAAATTTTTATCCATACCACCTCCAAAAACTATAAATAAATATCCCATTTAAATTACATATGAATCAATCCATTATCTAACAATATCTCAATACACTTGATCAAGAACAAAATATAATCATGGGTCTCAACAAGGTTGTAACCATAACCTTTGAAATCATTATACATAAAGTGCCATAAGTTTATTTTCATATTATATATGAATCCAAATTGAACCCTAATCACTACCAGATGAACTTTTATTGACACCCTCCCCCTCTTCGTCTCCACTTCTTGCTACCAGAACCTTCTTGAAAATCATATTGAAAATTAAATAACATTGTATATTTAAATTTAAACTTAAAACAAATAAAAATTTGTATACTAAATGATTTTAAAGTTGTATTATTTACCTACTCACTACTAGCCATCAATGGAATGTCACCAAGGATAGATCAAATCATCTTCTAATATAATTCAACCAACACTTTCTTTAGAGTGATAACCTTTGCATCTTGCATCTTTATATGATTCCCCTATTCCCGAATTATTATTTTCATGGAAACAAACTCCCTATTTGGAATTCCTATAATTTAATAAAATAAAATTAACTCCATAACATATATTTCAAAAAACTCATACAAAAAAATAAAAAATGATTACAGATGCACAATATTGACAACAAAATATGGATATTATAATTAATGACTACACATATAACATAAGTGGTTGAAAAATGAATGGATGACTTCACATAAAATCATTTTTTCCTTCAATCATGTCATTTTCTTGCTCCATCATTACTTAATCTACTTTATCCACCCTTGAAAGAATAATATTTTCAATATCATGATGGAAAAATAAGTTCCCTTCTCACTATTGATAAGATTCAATGTCAGAGGTAAAATCTTCTGCTTCATCACCCATATCATACAATCTCTTTGTTTTATGTGAAAAATTACACTCCACCCTTCATCCATGAAATATTTCACATAATATAATTTTTTTTATTTCCATGATAATATATACAGATCACACAATTTATGGTCACCAAAATTCATCAAGCAAGAGAAGATCATAGAAGTAAATTTCAAGGAATCTCTTTTAACACCCTTGATAATATCGAACCACTTTAATTTGAATAAAAAAACTAAAAAATACATGTGGTAGTTTAATTTGATAATATCATTCAACTTTTCATACTATCACACTTGGGAAAACATAAAATATACCACTATTATCTCTTTTCAAACCCTCTTCCTGATCGATTATATGAAATTTAAATCCATTCACAATGTAAGAATCTAGATTTATAGCCTTTTTTACTTGACCTCAAACCAAAAATTTGAAATCTTGTGACAACTCAATTCAAGTATCAGTATTTATGATCTACAAAAAGTAATATACATTATTATATTTACAAAATATATGTGTCAACCTAATATCCATATTGACTGTAATATTTATGAACTCACATGCCATGTAAACCATTATATAGGATATTTACTAATATATTTTGTTATATATTCTTCATTTCATGTTCGGTTTCTAATTAATATCTTTATTTGTATCTTGATCTCTTAAATAAATGGATATGAAATTTCACTATTCACTATCACATATCTATGTTCCTATAATAATTCCATTTCTGTCAGTGTAACATTTTATCTCCTCCTAGCTTATCGACCAATATTAGGAAATATTTTTGATTTCCCATGTAGTTGAGATTGATTTGAATATTCATCAACATATGCAACTCGATTTAATTTTGTCTCAATATCATCTAATTATCTAGAACAAAAGGTAAGAAACTCCTTTGCTAAATAGCCTTTAGAAATAGAGCCATCAGGTTGAGATTTATTTTTCACTTATGATTTCAAATGCCCAATATATCTGTGAAATAAAACAAATAAAACATAATTGTGAATTTAATTAAGTGAAAATAATTGTATATTTAAGTTGAAAAATATATAAATAAATTACCTCTCAATTTGATAAATCCATCGATAATGTATGGGGCTCCTAATTTAGCTTCCTCTATTAAATACACAATTAAATGCATCATGATAGTAAAAAATGATAGAGGAAAGATCATATCCATTACAAAAAGTGTCAATAAAAATCTCTCTTGATTGTTTTTAAGCTCAAATAGTTGTATAGTTTTTTCACATTGTTTCCTAAAGAATGTGAAAAATTAGAGTACAACAGTAGTAACATTTTCAGGTAATAATGTACGTAATTCTAATGGAAATAACTACTGTAAAAAAATATATGAATCATGAATTTTAAATCCATGTAACCTATGATGATTTAAATCAACACACCTTGAGATGTTACTTTAATACCCATAAGATACCTTCACATGTTTCAAAATTTGAAATAATGTATCTTTATGCCTATTTTTTATTGCAAAAATTGCCATAGCATACTTTCCATTCTCATATGGATAAATATCGCACTTTATGTTCAATGTTTGTAAGTTCCTCTGAAAATTGAGACGATCCTTAACTTTTCCATGCTTATTAAGCAATGTGAAGATAAAATTTTCACAATCATTATTCTTAATATGCATAACATCAATATTATTCTTCAAAAAATTAAATTCCCAATATATTAGTTTGAAAAATATATTTTTTCTTCCATTATTGTGTTCTGATTTCACTTAAAAATTCACTTCTAACTCATTTCACACTTTCATTCAAATGACCCACCTTCCCAAACTCTATTTCAACATTTACAAGTTGTTCCAATATTTCAGAACCTGACAACAAATTTGGAGGTGGTATATGATCAATAGATCCATTTAATTTTGACTTATTCACGTGAAATTTGTGAGATGCATCAAGAAATATCCGATGACATATAAAGCACCATTTTTTACTGTGAGGTAGTCATTCGGGCTCAAAATAAAGTTACAAACAGGACAAGTAAACCATGTTAGTATTCCAACCAGCTAAATTCCCAAGTCTAGGTAAGTCAATAATGGTATATATTAAAGCATGTTTCATTTTGAACACTATTCTAGAAGATGCATCATATGTCTCAAAACCATTTCTCTATAACTCCTGTAATTATTCAATTAGAGGCTGTAAGTATACATCAATATCAGTTCCAGGAATTTTTTTCTAGGAATAATCATCAAAATGATAAAATACATTTTTTCATACACATCCATAGAGGAATATTGTAAGGGATCAAAAAAACCATCCAAATTCCATAATTGGTTCTCAATGTCCCAAATGGGTTGAGTACATTGATAACTAATACCAATCACACATTCATATGATCTGATGATAAATCTAGATGTAATGAATCAAATGTCTTCCATGATTTTGAATCTCTTGGATATCACATTAACTCATCACTATTATTATCTATATAATGCCACTTAGTGTG
The DNA here is from genome assembly GCA_963277665.1 of Viscum album. Lineage (NCBI taxonomy): Eukaryota > Viridiplantae > Streptophyta > Magnoliopsida > Santalales > Viscaceae > Viscum > Viscum album. The sequence goes on along the minus strand of OY728150.1, from coordinate 1,087,857,091 downwards.
CCTTATGGTTTTCAATGACATGAATAATCTTTTCAATCAATGATTTTAAGGAAAGTTACACAAATTTTTTTCAGTTGTGTTCCTTTTCTTCTTCTTCATAGTAGTATATTGATTTATACTTCCAGTATCACCCATTGACTTCCATCTATAAGAAGAACATTTTTTTCAATCCTATCTGCTTGAATCCTCTCCCCAATAAAGCATACAATTATTGGGACATACATGTATTTTTTTATAATTCATACCGAGATTGTTACAAACTTTTTTTATATCATAAAAGTCTAAGGGATCTTAGATTCAGGAAATTCATCATGAAGCAATTCAAATATCATGTACATATCCATATTTGTATTTTCATATAGACATTTTATATGGCATAAATTCAACAGAAAAGGAAGTTTTTGAATATTTCAAACATACACCATAAAACGCTTGATTTACATCATAAACTAAAAAATAAAACACATTTTTCTACTCAGTGAAGTCCTCTCTTACATTAGTCTCCACAGAATCAATAAGAGGATCAAATGTTATGTTATAATCTTGATCTAGTTTTCCTATAGTTCCAAAAACATCACCTTTTATGTTTCTATTTGTAGCACCCTCAACTGGTTATTTTGATATGTTTTGATGTTTATGTTGTTGTCTTGAAATTCTGAATTCATCATTTATAATATATTTCATTTCATTTTCCATTTTCAATTCATTTGGGAGATCATTATATTTATTGATATCAGTTCTCAAAATTTCTGTAACATTCGATTATCCATGTGAAATCCAACACAAATATTGAGTAGGGAATTACTTCAATATAAAGTGTTCATAAACTTCATATATCTTCAACCATTTTCTAAATTTACATTTAGGACATAGACATATTATTATCCCATGAATAGATCAATTAGAAATTTCAAAATCTAAAAACTTCTCTAAACCCTTAGTAGACTGAGGTGTATTCCTTGGTAATGTGATCCAGCTTTTATCCATATATATCACAATGGTCCTATAATTTATTAGAAAAAATTAAAACACATAATTATTACTAAATAGGAAAAGAGATAAATGGAAGTTGAAAAACACAACCCATATAGTTATAAGAAGAGTCATATAAGTACTAAAAAAGTCAAAGTAAAAAAAAGGAAATCAATTATGGATGGTATTATATAAAATAAAAGAAATAGAAAAAACATAAAATCATTAAGAAACACAAAAATATACATTTATAAAAATAATCCCCTCATGGTATCACAAGTATCCTTGGAAGTAACTATAGTCACACACAACTCAATAGGGTCTCACAATTTTATAAAAACATATTTCTTAAAGTGCCAATCGGACTTTCATAAAGGGATTCAGAAGATGGGACATTTTTACATGATTTGAAAACTATATTTAAAATGTTATTTGAAAATCATTTATCAAACCACACATAGAAAACAAATTTAGAAATCTAAATTTTTTCATAAAATCACTTTTAAAGGAAAGATACCCCTTTTAATGGAATTCAACTACTACAAAGAACCCAATTTTCAAGACTAAAATTTTGCCTTTTTAAAATATTTCATTCCACCTTGATACTTATGGTATCAAAACTATTTAAAAAAATATTAAATTCCAACTACCATAAATTCCTAAAACATGCCTCTAAAACAACAAACAGACATTTTAAAGAAAAAACTGGTGTCAAATACCCCTTTAAATATTTATTTACCATTAAAAAATCCACCAAGAATTTTAACAACCACCTCAAATTTGATAATAAAATAATAATGATTATCCCTTTAGGTGGTAAGCCATTACATGAATAAAAATGTTTAACCATGAGATAGATAAGTTATATATACTATTTATTTTTTATATTAATTTTATAAAGACATTATATCATTCATATTATGTTTATATAATTTAATTTATATTGGTAAAGATATAGAATAGGAAGTTAATTAATAATGAAAGAGAAGTTTGAGAGTTTCTACCTCATATAAAAAAATAGCACTTAACAAAATAATATGGAATCATACCAACATATTATAAAAAAATATTCTACGCTACCTAAATAAGGATGTACACCTTTATCCCAATCCCCTTTCAAACACTTTACACATGAAAAATTTAAAATAAAATATATTTCTAAAGCATTCACAGGAAACCAAAATTTTTAATTTGGTAAATTTTTTTTAAAACATTTTAATTCTCAGGTAATATTAATAAAATAAAAACAATAATGATTTCATATAGAAATTACCAAGTGATGTATTAAAGTATAAGACTATATAATAGGTGACTACACAATTGATAATTTGGACACATATATAATTATAAAAAATTGAAACATGAATATTACCCTTATAATTTGAGACCCAGGTGATGTATACAAGTAGGAGACTACACAATAAATCCAATAATCCACCTTCTATACCTAGACAACCAAAATCCACATCATTAGAGCATCATAAGTGTTAGCAGGATTAAGAAAAACTGATATAGGGGGTAGGGTAAGAAGGGATCATAAAAAATACCAATAATGGAGGGATTACTACTAGGGAGATAGATTGGGGGGCTCAGAGTTAACCATATCTTCGATGTGGTATCAAGCGAAGAAAATGGATCAGGGGAGGGAGAGGTATTGGGTGTGGGTGATGGATTAGGAAAGGGAAAGGGTGGGGGTTACTGGTGGGGGGGGGGTGGTTGTGAGAAAACTTCTAGTGAGGGCTCAAGGGTATCGACCTCAGAGGGATTATGAGATACCTGAGCATCAATGATTGGGGAATCACAATGGTGATAAGGCTTAGCGTTGGGGGATTATATTAGGGGAATCAAGGGGGGTAGTTTGGTGGATTCAGGTTCAGGGGGGAGTGTCTTTTTTAATAAAAACATAATATTTAGCGGTAATTTTTAAAAAAAATTATGTGTAATCACATAAATTTTTTAAGATATTGTTTACTAAACTACTTTTAAACAATGCTTTTATTGTAGTGAGTTATCCATCGCCTGACAGTATTAACTTTAACTTTATACTACAAAAACAAAAGCTACAAATTCCTAAAGAAAAAAGTAGGGTGTGATCACTAGATCTCAGTAGGATATCACCAAGGAATCTATACAATGTATATCCATGTGAACCCATTAGTTCAAGTATAAAACAAATTTCAAATGAATTCCAAATGAAATCATTTTCCATATAAAAATAATATTTGGTATTCCTTTTAAGAGCATTCCATATTTAAATACATAAATAATTAGGAAATAAGATTTATCCATGACATATAAGTAGATGAAATAAATAGGTCTCAAGCATCATATCCATATGAAGTCACCAATTGGGAATATCAAATAAAAAATCATGTAATATATCCATACAATATCAAGGGGTAAATTACAACACTAATGTGTACACAAATTACTCAAACAAGGAAACTAGACGATATAAGTGCCTCTTAAATTCTGGGAGCCTCAGTCCCTAAAAACTTCTACTCATTAGTAATCCATAACATTATTAAAACCTCTCTTAGTGAAAGATATCTCCACTAGGGATCACATATGTATTATTTTCCCTCATATCCTAAGGTATTCTCGATATGCTAATACATTTTAATTCCATTAAAGAAAACAATCCATGGGCCATAAAAATTTTCCGAGTTCAAATACATTTCAAAGTCATTCCCAAATTTTAATAAAACATTTTCTATAGAGATACCGTATTGCTTCCACTATTGAAAAAACAATTTCCTTTTTAAAACCATAATTGTGGCATTTTATCGAATACATCATGTGTAAAAAATATGGTTTATATATAAGACAACTTTTAGATTATTTATATATAAATTCACATATCATGGGTTTCAATTATCAAATTCATAATTACAAATCACCTTTGAGAAATTTTATCAAATATATCATGTGCATAAAAACCAATTTTTGAAGTAAAACCATTTTAAAAACCCTTTTTGTTTCCAAAATTTCAATTCAATTTCAATATCAATTTCATAATAAAAACCAAATAAAATCATCAAAATAATGAAAACATGTCAAGGGATATATGATAAGATAAATACACCTACCTCATGAAAGAAAAAAACTTCATTACCTTCTAAACCGGTGATGTTACAAAGAGATTTGGTCATCACAAGTCAAGATCCAAGAAAACACCATCAATTCTATATCCAAACTATAGATAAGGTCATCATATCCATTTTCAATTTTAAAAAATGGAGAAGATGAGAGATTTGATATATATCTTGAAATGGGAGAAGACAAAAAAACCATAAAACATAAATACTTCAAAAGGATTCATCAATATCGATGGATAATAACCATGAGACCAAAGAGAGAACCACTTAGAGAGCCATGGAGATGCTAGTTTTGGATAATGAGGGATTTATAAAGGAGTAGAGGTTAAAATGAATAAGTTAATCAATATAAATTTACATTTTAAAAAGTTCAGATATTGATGAATGATTTAAAAAACTATAAACCAACCATATAGTGGCCACTGTCCTTGGAAAACCAAGTCACAAAGTTTTCTGGAGAATACTGCATGACTTAACAATCCATGATCAATCCACACAACAACCACTGGACCAAATTTCAAAAATTCTCATGGTTTATCCTAGAGACCCACATGGTTTTAAAAACCATGCTCAAACCAAAAAAATGATATTTGAAACCCTAAAACTATATCACATAGTTAAAAAAACCATGCACCTATCCTGTTTTTTTTGAAACTCCAGATTTTCAACCTCAAACTCCTAAAAAAATCTTAAACCTCAAAAGAGATAAACCTAGTAGAAAATTGATCATATATATGAACTGTAGGGAATCACAACCACAATTCTTAGTTATTCCTTATTTCCATGATATGTGATATTTTCATGATACATTCTTATGTTATGCCCTGATTTATGATATATGATTTTTTGTGTATAAATTTATTATGAATCTTGATTATACCCATATTTTTATCTTATGATCACTTATGATTGTTTATTATTACTGCTTATGTTTACCCTTATTGTGCATATGATTTCACCCCTTTTCTTATGTTTCTATTTCCCTAGGTTATAAAGATAGAAAAAATATGAAGTGTATATAAGATTTTCTTATGTGGTGAATTTGTGGTATATACTAAATAATCATTACGGATTAAGTAGTTTGGTATATAATATAATTGTTTTTCAATTGATGCAAAGGACATGGGGTTTTTAGTTAATGTTTTGTCTTAATTATTTAAAACTATTACCCTAAAAGGTCTTGGGAATGTATTGTAATGGAATATTTTCTTTAATTAAAGTGATTATCAGATGGTTAGGACTAGACTATCATAGTTGGTATTAGAGAAGGGTTTAAATAACTTTAAAAATTAGGATGATATTAGTTGAGGATATATTTGGATTTAAAAATGTCATCAAAGGTTGATAAGTTAAGGATGATTATAATTTAAAAGGTATAGAAAACCCTTTATGTCAGTTAAGGTAATATTTTGGGGATTAAGATAAGACAACTTTAGTGAAAACCATTAGAATAAGTCTAAGGGATAATTCTATGTGTAGGATAAGATCCTGAATTCTTAGTAAATTAGATATTACGTGGTTCTCCTAGAAATTACATACCTATATTGATACTAGAAATTGGACGTAATTGGGGGCACAAATGAACCTTGGGTTAATGAATCAAAAAATTATAGTTTGGAATAGAATTGATCTTCACTCTGGTGCAAGATGAGTGGTACTGAAATTAGAAAAATAGCTAGATAATCCTGGGATATTTTCTTTGGTCAATCAAATTCCCTTTGAGAACCATTATAAAGGATTTATTTGTTAATTATTTTAATATATTATTTTAAGAATTATAAGAGAATCTAAATTAAAGAAAATTATTTTGAACTTAAAGTATCAGAGTATGAAATGAATGTGTCATTAGAGAAGTCATATTAATATTTATTTTTCATATTCATCTAATCACTTACTCTAATTTTATTGGATATTATCTAAATTATTTCATATTTATTATTTCATTGAAACATGATCATAAAAATAAAATTGAGAAAGGTATATAACTAGAAACCACTATGTATTATAAATCAATAAGGTATCATACTTAAATAGTTTAAAATCTTGGTATATTCCTGTTATGATAGAAAATGTGAGTATCCCAGCCTTACCTGAGGCTGTAAGGATGGTATATTAATATAAATTAATTATTAATAATTTTAGCTATATTATTTAGTAAATTATATTTATCAATGATATTCCCATATATTATAAAAGTTATAAGGATTTTGTGAGACGTCTAAGGATATATCTTTAATAGTTATGTTTTAAAGGTTTCGAAACATATGATAAATTATATCAATAACATTGAAAATAATTTTTTTTGAGAAGGTTATATTTTTGGGTATAACTATTGAAGAACACATGATTAAGGGATGTATAAATCTTAGGTTTAATATATGATTGATGTTTAGATAATAAAGGGTTGATTGATTTTGAAAGATTAAGTTAGATAGTAATAGAAACATTGGGATTTATAAATGATTCATAATATTTTTGGTTAAGTTCATCACATTTTTGGGATTGTGGTATATATTGGATGGTATGTCATTTTATACTATTTGAGGGTTAAAGATAACATTAATTTGTGGAAGGATATATGAATTTTCTATAGTTTAATATCATGGTGATTCAAAAGGTTTTTGGAAAATTATGTTATAGAGAATATATTATTAGGTTATATACATACTTGGGTATATAATTAAATGAATGTATAATTTTGTTTCAATAAAGATAAGTAAATTGATATAGAATAAGGTAGTAAGGTATATGTCATATTAGAAGTTATATCCTGAATTAATAATATGTTAAATATAACCCCACCTATTTTCATTAGTTATTAATAATTAAAATTTTGAGAACACTGTTTATTTAAGGGGGTTAGAATGTAACAACCCATGATTTTAATATATATTTTCCTCTAAGTTAAATATATTTTATAGCTTGCTCCACATGAAAAAATGAACTAATAATAAACAAAAAAATATGTATATAATTTTAAAGATTAAATATGACCACTAAAACTATTCTTAGAATTAGTAGGTATTAATAATAATAACAAAATTAAACAATATATTAATATATATTTAAATGTTATTTTATAAAAATCTACTTAATTTATTATTGTGTTTATGAATCTGTGTTTTCATGCACTGCAATTTTTTTAAAAAAAACTAAGTATATTATTTTTAAATGATCATGTTAATAAAATAAAATATTGATTTATTATTTCTAGCATTATTAGTGTTTTTTAGAAATTAAGAATAAGAACAACTAGTATTTTTAAAAAAATTATTTTCCTATAAAAATAGTTCTTGATTAAATTTATATATTTTAGAATATTAAATTGAAAAAATAAAATTCATTTTTTTATTTTTCATAATAATATTATCTTAGGATATTTTTTTATTTTTCTAGAAACATTGATTTTAAGGTGAATAGTATAATATAAAATTTTCAAAAATACTATGAATTTTACTGAATTATTAGTCTATAAGTATGATTTTAAAGTTTATGAAAAAAACGTTATTAAAAAAATGTGTATTTTATATTTTAAATTATAAATTATAATTTTTTTAATTATTTTAAAAACCAAAAATTAACTTTTTTTAACATGAGTTATAGTTTTCTAAAAAATTATTTTAAATAAATTATTTATTTAGTATTTTAAAATTATTTTTTTTATCAATTTTAGAAATTGAATCAAATAAAGTGGATTTAAAATTTTGAATCATTTAGTCCAAATTTTGTAATAAGGTCTATTTTAGTTTTGTCATAAAGGATAAGTTACCTTAAGTAAAAACTAATCACCACAATAAAATCTAAAATGGTAAAAGTGAAAATTCTAATGGAAATGAGTTGAAAATATGTTTAAAGCATGTGTGATAAAGGGTGGTTATGGAATATATATACCTTATCTATTCACCTTTATATTATTTCCCAATTTGTTATCCAATTTCATTGGAATGAATTCCCATTATTGAAAATGTTTGGGTATTCAGAAAAATTCCATCCCTTTTCACTTATTAAAGGGGATCTCTATTCCTAACTTCCCATCACACAAAGAGCCCATAATCTTCCCCCAAAATCTAAAAAGAACCTCCTTAATATACCTTATACATATTAAATTGGTTCTAGTATTCTCAAAATACTATCTCTCAAAGGCTTATCCCCCATCGCAAAGGAAATAATCTAAGTAGCGAGGTATAAGTTCTTAACCTATCATTCTCATTTATATTTATTTTTGTGCAATCATTATTATTAAAATTTAAATATAAATTATTAAAAATAAAATATAATTATCCTTATAATACTGATATGTTATTATCATTATGTTAAAATCATTAACCACTTTTCCCTTTTCCATAAAAAAACAAAAATGTGGATCTTGTGTACATGAGGAATACCACCTCCACAAAGTAACATGTTTATTTTCCTTAACCTCCTAACATGGATGGTTTAAAATGGTAATTTAATGTATAATTATGATATATATAAAATATTTGATATTTTTAAATGATAATCCATATTACTTATCTCTTCAATTCTAAGGAAAATGAAAGCACTATCTAGGTGCATGTGTAGACTATCACCTCAACAGCGTGTACCGTTTTTCATTACCCACTTTCATGGATTGTTTTAAGAATGATTTTAATGGATAAATATGATTTTTATGATATGAATAAGTTTTTTAATACAAATTTTATTTCATTATAATGATATGAATGATAAAAAATTATTATAAAATTAACTATCTTATATAAGAAAATAAAGAAGGAAAATAATTTATTCATGCTACATAATTATTTTGTATCCATAATTTCTTCTCCAAATTATTTATAATTAAGATATATCACACTAATTAACCCTAAATTGGATCATTAATCTACTAATATATGAATATTTTAGCTATACCATATCATAATCACCTATTAATCATGATATGTTCATGTTTGGGTCGGTTTAACCACATACTTTAACAATGATTTGAATTTATATCTTGGATAACTATGGGAGATTAATCACTGGTATAATATGATATAAATATTTAAATTATTATTTATCTTTGGTTTTTTAAATTTAACAGAAATATTTAACTCTTTAATTAAGAAAACACCCATTGTTGGTTAAGAATCATAGAAATATACTTTTCATCAATTTTATCTTCAAAGATAAAGAATGAAACACTCATGAAATGAAGTTAAAACGCCATAAATCTCTATAATTAACCCCTTAAAACAATTTTAATGAATAAATTTTTAATAATAATGAATACTAACACCGATATTATAAAACTAGCCTAAAATGATCATGGTTACTTACACAAGATATTGAAAATACATAAAAACTGGAAATTTAATTATGCATAGAATGATTATAAATGGTTATAGTTTTGAATAATTTTATTATGAATTTATTTAATAAAATTAATTTAATTATTCAAAATTTTATGTAATATTTAATAACGAATCAAGACCAAGGTAAGAGTTTTCATTTTAAATTCCTCTATTTGAGACTTGTTTTTTATTATGCACCTAATTTCTTTTATGTTATGTATATTATGCCTAATTGAAATATTATATCATGAAATACCTATAATTAATGTAAATTTAGTTTCAATTTAAATCACTCTATTTAAATAAGTTTTGATTTAAATTCTCCTCAAGTTCTATGGTTTTTTAACTCAATTCTCATGCATTGAGTTATAATTTTTATTCCTGGACATATTTCATATAAGTTGGGTAAATTATACCCTATGATTTTATTATGTGGAATTTTCTCTTTGAGTTATAGGGATTTAAATTTTTACCACATAAAATAATTTTCTAAATTTTATTACTTTAAGAACTATGTTGTAATACCTTGATATTCTAAAAGAAGATTGTATTCAATAGCGTAAAAAACACGCAAAATTGAGCTTAAATGAACCATGAAATAATATTATTTTAAATATGCCAATTATAACCTAGTTGTTAAATTAGTGGGTATGAACATGAGTAAATTCATTATAAAATATATTTATAATATTCCTACTCAATAAAAATGTATTGATTGATTCTTAGGAATCAAGCACTCAACTTTTAGTGAAGTCATTTGATGCTTTAATAATACATTTTATTCAAAAATGTTTTTAATTATTTTTTTTAGAAAAAATTATAATTAATTTATTCCAATTTTAAAAATTTTACTTTATAAAAATAAAATTATTTTTGAAATAATCATATCAAAATTTTATTAAGGTGAAATTTTGGGATTCTTCTGAAAACATTATTTTTTTAGTGAATAGTAAAAAAGTACTGATTTTATAAAAAATTATATTTTTAATTAAAGTATTTAAAAATTACTATTTTGTTTTTAATTGTTTTTGAAATTTAATTTTTTTACTTTTAATTACTCATAATCCAATTAATTTAATTTTAATCTATAAAATTTACAATTTTGGTATAAAAACATTTTTATACATAAAAATGCTTTTTTTTAGGAAAAATGATTTTTGTCATGTTTTGATAGTTTATTTTAAAAATATTTTATGAAACTTATAGGTATTTAGTTTTATAAAATTTATTCTATATTTGGAATCAAAATATCTAAATTTTTTAAATAATTCAACTTTATTTTTCGCTGTAATGAGTAGTAACCTTGGTAAAAATATTGTCACTACAACAAGGGTAAAATGGGTCGAAAAAAGTTAAAATTATGAAATAAGGCTTCAAAATCATCTATAAAATTGAATATATTTAATTTTAAGAGTTTAATTTTACCACTTACTTAATATATTAAAAAATATAGCATTTTAAATCCATTTTTATTTGATAAGCACCTTTATATTATTTTAAGTAAAGGAAAATTCAAAAATGTCTCTTTCTTGATTTTAATATCTAAAATATTTTGTGATAGAAAAAAAAACAAGTCTTTAATGGTTATAAAAGTTTATTTTAAATATGAATAAATTTATTTTTTTATGGTAATATATTTTTAATTTTTAGTGACGAAATAATTTCCATAAGTTTTTACGCAACACCGACATAATACTTGTGAAAGAAGTAGAAAAATCAATTAAATAAGGTTCATAATTAACCTTAAATTTTATTCTTGAAAATAAAAAAAAATGGGTTTGGTGGATTATGTAAATAGTACTAAAAATAAAATTAATGGTATTTTATGTTAAATAATATTTTATTAAATGATTTAAAATTAATAAAAATATTATCTTTGGAAAATTGAATGATATATGGAAAATAATATTAGACATTTTACATTTATTTTTAACTTTTCATTATATATTAACTTTATTGACCCCTAAAGAGTAAAAAAACATTATTATCATTATAATCATCAAAAAGGTTAACGTGGGGTTAAAACTAAGAGATAAGGATTAAAAATAACCTAAACCTGTATAATTTTTAATTTATGAGAGAATTTAGAATTATATTTATCCCATATTTTAAATATATCAATTATTTACAATTTAACATGAAAATTAATTTATATTAATTTTACACTTTAAGTAATTATAAGGGTTCCCCTATTCTCTCTTATTTAAAAACACCACCTCTTCTCTCCTCCTCACACTTATTGTGACACTTATTGGCCAATACCAAAAAAAATAATTTCCCAAACTTCCAAAATATGAACTAGAGGCTCTGGTATCATCAAAGGAACAACCTAGAAGTATTAATATGTAAACCAAAGGTGTTTTTCCAAAAAAGAGGTATAACTATTAACCATGTTTTTTCATTTTATTTCTTCTTATACTTACTTAAAATATTATATAATCATGATAATATAATAAATTAATTATATTACATATAATAAAATGTTATTTCTAATGTAACAATCCTCATTCATCTCCTTTCCATCTTATGAAAAATTAAATCACCGCTTATGCATACATATAACCTACCATCTCCATGTACTGGTGTAATTTTATTTCATCACCACTTTAAAAGGATGTTCATAAATATTAAACCAGTGAATATATATTATATTATAGAAATAATTGTGATTCTGTAAATATAATATATCATACACCCTTTTACCCTTCCACTAGTTAAAATGATAATGTTGCTCATGCGTACGCATGGACTACCATCTCCATGAATGATGTGATTAATTTTTCATATATTCCTTCAAATAATGATTCTAAATATGTATATAATGAATATATTTTATATTTATTTCATTATTAATGTTTTTTACATGATGGAACCATGATAAACATACAAGTAATGAAACTACCAAACCAAAAATTACATGAAAAATAAAAAAAATCAACACTTGAAAACGATGATTTTATTAAATAATTATTAATAAATAGGTGTTAAAATGTTATTATAGGACAATATATATGATATTATAAGTGTTTATATGGTTTTTATATATAATTATAATAAATATAAACTTATTATATAGGAGGTTAAAAGAACTTATGAATCAAGTCAGACCTAAGGTAAGGGGTTTCTTAACTCGATTTCCTTTTTGTGGGTTATATCACTTCTTTATTGAACATGTTATGACAAGATTATGTGTGTAATAACCTATGATTATTATATTATGTATTTAATTTTGTTTTATATTAATTTAAATTTCTTCACATAATCACTTCATGGATTTATTTTCACATCAAATATTATGATATTTGTGAATTTCTCTTCTCAAACTCCCTTCTTTGAGACATGTTTCATATTAAGAACCAATTTATTTTTATATGGTGAATATAATACCTATTGAAATATTAAATCATTAATAAATATTTTATCATGATATTTAATGTACCATTTTAATTTAACTCTTTCATTAGTTATTGATTCAAAATTTATAAAGTTCATAATGGTTTCTCATCCCACTTTTTTTTTCTACGAGACATATTCCATACCTACCACTTTTTTCTTTCATGTGGTGTATATAATACCCAATTTTATATTTTATATCATGAATCTATTTATATATATGTCATTTATAGTTTTTTTAAATTTATTTCTTTCATTGAGGTTATGATACAAAAGTTACCAAAACGACAAGGGTTTATTTCAAAATCTCATCCTTATTCATGATTGTTTATATTTAAGTTTATATTGACGAAATTATATTATATTTCTATCTTAAACCACATAAATTTTATTATACAATTATTATTTATGTAAATAAAAAGTTTTACTTTAATTTTTCTCTCTCTAAGTACTAAAATTTTTGAAAGAACTTTTTTAAGGACAACTAAATATGTTTTTCTATTTGGACGAATTTTTTTTCTTGAATGTTCATTTTTCTTTAAAATGTTTTCAAAAATATTTTTAAAATTATACTATGATTAATTAAATTCTATTTTACCATGATTTAATTTCTATAAAAAATGTTTAAAATGAATATTCTAGTAATTTTCTTAATGAGGCACTTTTTGTCGAAGGTGTGAATATAATCTTTGTTTTAATATACATTGAATGAAAATAATTTCCTAAAATTATGACCACTATTTCCTTTGAATATTTATTTACAAGTTTCCATGGTTATTTCAAAATATATATTTTTCCTAATATATTTGAAATTTTTAGATTTTAAATAATTTATTTCTAAATGAAAATGGTATTTTCCATAAGAAATGCTCCAATGATCTTTTAGAAGTATTTTCGTGAGTGCCAACATACTTTAACAAATATTATGATTTACTAAGTATATACTATAATTATTGCTTCAAATATATTTATATTGAAGGATTATTATCATTTTTAATGGTGAAAGTATTGACATTCCATATTCTAGTTCTTCTAGTATGGATAGTTATTTATTATTAAGACATTTTTATTTAGTTTTATTTTTTATTAATATGATGAATGATTTGGACTTATTAGGTGATGAGTGAGACCTATAATTACATATCCCATTGATGAATTAATAGGTATAATGAGACAAAAAAGGTTGGGTATGAGGTATGGCTTCCCGCATTTTTATAACATAACTTTTCATTACATTTTACAAAACCGAGGGTCTTTAAGGTTTAGTGTCTTGGAAATCAGGAACATGATACATGAAAACAACATAAAAAATTATTCTAAACCACTTGTAAGGCTTTATAATAAGTTCATACTAAGTAGAATTACTGCATCTCATAACTTGGAGACATACAATCAAAGGAAAGGGTGATCTAAAAGCCCAGTAAGGGTAAACAAGGGAGTAAATGTACTTGTGATATCAATAAGAACTTTAATAAAAACATGAAGACATGAGCAATGGAAGAATAGGAATATCATAAAGAATAGAACTTGGAACATAAATTAAATATGTGGCTAAAAAATTTCATTTAGAAAATCATTTCCATATCACCAAGGTCCATCCCCAAGGTGTCATTAAAAAATTACCAAGGTTATTCACCAATGTATCGTTAAAATGGTCATCTCTAGAGATTACGTCTTTAACCAATGCATTGGAGTGCTATCAGGACGCACCCTTAATTTGTTGTTATTATCATGTGATCCACATATATCATCATCAATAATTTCATAAATAACCCATATAGAATAAAATAAATGGGTTTCATTTCATAGTCATAACATTTTAAAAACTGTTTTAAAGACGTGATCTTTATGTCACTTTAAACCCACAAAAAAGGAAATCGGGTCTCATGTATGTAAATACAAGAATTTAAAATAGAAAATTTTGATATATATGTGAATACCTCTGTAGAAGACATATCTTTGAGTATTCACTTAATAAAATAAAATAATTTGAGAAAAAGAGAGAGGCATTTTGAGATGAAAATTCTGCAGCATAACGGCTATGTTACAGGGTTTTAGAAAATATTGAAATGAGACGGGACATGGGTCACCCACTCATAAATGATGCATAAAAAATTATAAGGTCAGAATATAAAGGATATAAGAACATGGTAATGAAAATTTAAAGACATACCATATGAAATAAAAAACATGGAAGGAAGACAAAAATAAGATTTCTCTTATGAAAATTCGGCAGCCTAACAGCGTCACTTAAAACATCAAAAAAAGAATTGATGAGATAAAATAGGGTCTCTCATAATATGAAAATAAAATAATAGTATGATGGATTTAGATATAATACCCCAACATGGAAAAAAGGAACTTGAAATACTTGACATGAAAGTAGAACTTTGAAAATGGGAGGAGTGAAAGAATCCCTTACCTTGAAGAGTAACTTCTAAATCTTGAAGTTTGGGACCTTGGGAGGTTTTAGGGAACCTTGGGAGGATTCCTTGGGAGGTAAGGAGAACAAAACTTTGTTTATGAGTATTTTATAATCGAAAGGATGAGAGAATGACTTGGTATTTATAGGGGAAGTGAGGGGACAAGGCATTAATGGCCAAAAGACACCTCATTGGTGGTTTTGGAAAAACCATGGGCTTGACCATGGTATTTGCCCATGGTATTGGCCACTTGGGACACCTCATACCTTATATTACTATTCATATGTAGAACTGAATTATTACATAATTATTACATCCTTAATGATGTCATTAAACACCCGAAACTCTAAACTGAAAATTCACTATTCACCAAAAATTCAACTTTTTCAGAAAAATCCCAAAAATTCACCTTAACATAATATCGATGCTTTGAATTAAAAAATGAACACCATTTTATAAAAATATTTTTATAAATATTTTTAATTTAATTTTTAAATAAAAAACACTATTCACCCAAAAAAACTAATACTTAACTAATAATTTCTGAATTAGTTATTTACCTGTTTTATTGAATCACATTACTTAATCAAGCTGCCTAAATAATATTAATACTTTATTTAAGTGAGATTAATAATCCATTTGGTCACATTATTAATCCTAAGCATAAAATCACTATTCATAAATTACTATTCAACAAAAATTAAGTTGATCTTATTAGACTCTAAATTTCTTACTAAACACATTTGTAGAAGACCATTTCTTGAAAATCATTACACATCATTACTAATTTAAGGTTTACATAAATATTTTAAAATATCCCTTTTTTCAAAATTCATCCATAAGATACATCCTATTTTTATCCGGACATATGAAAATTCAAAAACTTCACCATAGGAAGAAATCACAAATTTTTTTATCTCAAGGGATTACACAAAGTAGCTACAGTTTTGTTACATAGCCCCTTATAACACCAGCATAAGACCTAAGTGTAAGGTGAGCTAAGGTAAGAGAATCTTGGGGAGGCTTGAATAACATTGCCCTAGTATTAATCTCTACTAACTTGAACTTATCCCATAGGTGATTCCGTTAAATCTTGACACTCTAGAGTTCGGCTTGGGCTTGGTCCAAAGCGAAGCCCAAAGATTCCACCTCCTTCCCAAGCTCTGATAAGTGGGCTTCATATGGTTCGAATCTACTTGATGAATCCATCGATTCTTCTTTCTGCATTAACCATTAACATCTCTATTAATTATTTAAGATTAAATTAATATACTATTTAAAAGGTTTGGGTCGTTATATTCTTCCCCCCTTAAGAAATTTCATCCCCAAAATTTTAAACCAAAGGCCTAGTCGAAAAGGTGAGGGTAATTTTGCTTCATTGATTCCTTAGGATCCCACGTCGCTTCTTCATACTTGTGATTCCTCCACAACACTTTCACAAGGTGGGTAGTCTTGTTGCATAGAACCTTGTCTCTACAGTCTAAGATCTCCACTGGCTGCTCCTCATAAGAGAGGTCACGTTCCAGTTGTACCACCTCTAGGTTCAGTACATGCGAAGGGTCAGGTATGTACTTCCTCAAGAGAGATACATGGAAGACATCGTGAACTTGAGCTAGGCTCGGTGGAAGCTCTAGACGATAGGCCACTACTCCTATGCGGTCAAGGATTTCATAGGGGCCAATGTACCTAGGGATGAGCTTCCCTTTCTTCCCAAACCGAATGACTCTTTTCCATGGAGAAATTCGAAGGAAGACTTTGTTGCCAACACCAAACTCCAAGTCCCTTCAACAGTTGTCAGCATAGATCTTATGCTGATTTTGAGTTGCCTTTATGTGTTGTTGGATGGCATGAACCTTTTCTATCATCTCTTGCATAAGATCAGGCACAAGAATCTTTTTCTCACCAACTTCATCCCAACAAGTTGGAGTTTTACATCGCTTTCCATATAAAGCTTAATAGGGTGCCATCTGAATACTCGAATGGAATCTGTTGTTGTATGAGAAATCAACTAATGGGAGGTGTTGATCCCATCCACCTTTAAATTCCATCGAGCATAATCTCAATATGTCCTCATGTGTCTAAATAGTCCTTTCAGATTGGCCATCAGTTTGAGGATGATAGGTCGTAATAAAATTCAATTCAGTATTCAGAGCATGTTGAAGACTTCTCCAGAATTTTGATGTGAATCTTGGATCACGATCAAATACGATGGATAGTGGTACCCCATGCAGCCTTACCACTTCCTTTACGTATATCTTGGCAAGTTGATCTAGAGAGAAATCTTCTCGAAAAGAGATAAAATGGGCGGTCTTGGTGAGACGGTCCACTATAACCCATATCACATTGTTCCCTTTGGATATTTTCAGAAGACCAGTTACAAATTCCATAGTGATATTATCCCACTTTCATGCTGGTATGGGTAGCGGTTGTAATACCCCCTTTGAAAGTTTTCATTCTGCCATTACTTTTTGACACACCAGTCACCTTGTAGTGTAATCAACAATCTCCATTTTCATGTTATCCCACCAATAATGATCATGAATGTATCTATACATTTTAGTGATTCTAGGATGTATAGAGAAGGTAGATCTATGAGCTTAATCCATTAATTATTTCTTTATCTCTGGAATAGATGGAACACATAGTCTTGTACGAAATTTCAATACACCTTCTTGATCAATATTGAAATCAGGAAACTTCCCATCCTTCACATCCTCAAACTTCTCCTACAACAAAAGATATTCTTTTTGATCCTTCTTGATCTTCTCTAGTAATGAAGGTTGAGAAATCATTTGGGATAGGGTTGATGATGTCCCTTCCCTTACAATTCCCATGTACAGTTTTACTAGATCCTTAATCAAGGGATCTTCTAGGATCCTCATTGTTTCCAGAACAACATGGTCTTTCCTTCTTAATGCATCTGCAACTTTTTTTCTCTTCCAAGGTGATAATGAATTGAACAATCATAGTCTTTAATAAGATCCAACCATATCCTTTGTCTCATGTTCAGTTATTTCTGTGTGAAAATATACTTTAAACTTTTGTGGTCGGTGTATATATCACATTTCTCCCCATAAAGATAGTGCCTCCATATCTTTAGAGAAAAAAAAACTACCGCCAGCTTTAGATCATGCGTAGGATAATTCTGCTCATGTTGCTTCAGCTGACGAGATGCATAAGCAATTACCTTGTCATTTTTCATGAGGACGCATCCAAGCCCTTTCATAGATGCATCGCTAAAAATAACGAATCCTTCTCCGATAGAGGGTAGTGTTAACATAGGTGCAGTAACCAATCTCTTCTTCAGCTCTTGGAAAATTTCCTTGCATTCCTTTATCCAGATGAACTTAACCCCTTTTCAAGTCAACTTGGTTAGTGGATTAGAAATCCATGAAATGTTTTTTCAAAAACCTCCTATAATATCCTTCTAAACCAAGGAAACTACGAATCTCAGTTGTTGTAGTGGGTTGAGGCCACTCCTCCACAACCATTGTCTTTGCAGGGTCAAACGAAATTCCTTCATTGGTTACAATGTGCCCCAAGAAATCCACTTGTTATAACCAAAACTCACACTTTTTGAACTTTCCAAAGAGCCTCTCCTTTTGTAGAGTTTTCAAAATAACCCTTAGATGACCTTCATGCTCCTCATGACTTTTTGAATATATCAAAATATCATCAATAAAAACTACCACAAAGTTATAAAGGTAGTTCTTAAAGACTCTATTCATCAAATCCATGAAAATAACAGGAGCATTAGTCAAACCGAAGGGCATAACAGTAAACTCATAATGCCCATATCTTGATCGAAAGGCAGTCTTTGGAATATCTTCCTTCTTCACCCTCAGTTGATGATAACCAAATCAAAGATCAATCTTGGAGAAGAATTGATCCCCATGAAGTTGGTCAAATAAATCATCAATTCTTGGAAGAGGGTATTTGTTCTTCACTTTGATCCCGTTCAGTTCTCTATAATCAATGCATAGCCGCATTGATCTTTCCTTCTTCTTCACAAAGAGAACTGGTTCTCCCCAATGAGACACACTCGGTCAGATAAACCCCTTCTCCAACAAGTCTTGGAGTTGTTTCTTTAACTCCTCTAGCTCCACATTTTCCATTCTATACGGGGTCTTTAATATCGGTTGAGATCTAGGTACGAGTTCAATGGATAACTCTACCTCTCTTTCTGGGGGAGGTCCAGGTAACTCCTCAGGAAACACGCCCATGTATTCCTGAACAATCAGAATATCTTCAATTTGTATACTTCCTTTTCCTTCTTCATCCTCACCGATTAACTCCATAAAGAAGTCTATAAGAGGTTCCTCTAGACAAGGATCGGGTTGGGATATCTCTCCTTGGAAGATAATTGTAGGTAATTCATTCAAGACTACTGAGATTTCCTTACTTCTGCATTTGATCTTAGCATTATACTTTGAGGGCCAGTCCATCCCTAGTATAACATCGAATTCCATCATGGGAATGACTAGTAGATTTGCGATAAGATTGTGCTCACTAAAGTAAACATTAGAGTCTCTAAACACTGTTGATGCATGGATAATCCCACTTGGAGTCTTGACTGATAACTCTACCTCTAGAAGTTTGGGGATTGATTCTATATTCTTTGCAAACTTGGAGGAAATAAAGGAATGCGTAGAAGCCAAATAAAACAAAGTACTTGCTAGTTTTAAGAGGACAACAAGAGTACCTTCTACCACATAATTTGGAGCTTCAACTTCAGTTTTTGTGATAACAAAAGCATGACCTTACTCCCTTGTCCTTTGCTGAGGTTGATGGTGATTCCCCTCTACTGACCTCAGATTTGGAAAGTGATTAGAAAAGTGTCCAAGCTATCCACACTTGAAGCATTGGACTTTGGGTAGGGCCAGAACCATCTTTCCCTTGTCGTTAGTGTTGGGGAGTTGAGGCTTCACCTCACTATGACAATTTCGAGAAATATGGCCTTCTCTTCCACACTTGTAGCGCTTGCCACTTCTGATCAAACAGTGTCCCAAATGCTTTTTCCCACATTTATTGCATGTGGAAAGTTTCATTTTCTTTCCACCTTTTTCCTAATCAAAGCTTCTTCCCAAGATTGGTTCTATAGCTCTCTTCTTCTCATTAGACTTTTGAGACCATTGTGTCTCACCAAACTCCAGTTCAACTTTCATAGCACTTCAAACTATTTCTTCATAGATATCATAGTCCTTGTTGGCTATATTCTTCCGTAGATGAGGTAGTAGTCCACCAAAGAATCTATCAAACTTCCCATTAGGGTCCAGGACAAATCTTGAGGTATAACAGGAAATCCTTGTGAAGTTCATCTCGTAGATTCCAACAGATTCATTCTTCTTCTACTTCAACTTGAGAAATTCTTTCTCCATTATCATTCTCATCAAACGAGGGAAATACTTATTGAAGAATATTCCCCTGAACTCTTCCCACTCCATAGCTTCCATCTCTCCTATTGGCTTCGTGTTTTTGATCAGTGACCACCACTGATCATCTTCTCCCTCTAGGCAGTAAACAACAAGGGTGATTTTTTCTTATTCCGAACAATGAATCACAGAAAAGATCTTCTTTATAGAGCTGATCCATTGCTTATCAATAAATGGGTCAGTTGATCGACTGAAGGTTGGTGGTCATTGGCGCATAAAGGACTCAACAGAATGTTGTTCCCTTCGTGGTGAGATTGGCCTCTCAGCTTGATTCAAGTTATTACTCATAACTTGAGTTAGTCTATTCATCATTGGCATGAATGTCTCCATTCCAGCTTCCATCAGAGGGCCTTCAGTGCATGGTCCATTGTGGTCACCATTTGCACGGTTCTTCCTATTGCCTTCCATTTTCTAAAAGAATAAAATCTTAGTGAGAAACTTGTTTCATTTATGAATCTCTTAACTATAAAGGATTCTATGTCTTAAAACATCATGCTTAAACAATTATATTTCTCTTTAATTCCTTCACAATGATTCATAAAAAGCTTGAAATTAACCAAACATATCCCCCGAGAGTGTCATAACCCAGAGTGCAACAAGACACGTTGTCGTGCACTAGTTCTAGTTCGATTCTAGCTCAAAGAGGTGTTTTTGGGTTTTACCCCTATGTACATCTGTGGCAGAGCCGCCTCTACCTGGTCGTATCGATATTGGGATATATTTGCTTGATAAACCACTTAATCAATACTCACCAAAATACTAGGAAGATTTAATATATTTAAACTTTCTATAAGGTTCTTTCTAAAGTTTTCATATCCTAATTTCCATAAATAACTAAACCTTCCTTTGATACCAACTATGGCATCCCACCTTTTTATAACATAACATTTAATTACATTTTACAAAACCAAGGATCTTTAAGGTTTAGTGTCTTGGAAATCAGGAACATAATACTTGAAAACAACATAAAACATTCTTCTAAACCACTTTTAAGGCTTTATCATAAGTTCATCCTAAGTAGAATGACTGCATCTCATAACCTGGAGACATACATTCAAAGCAAAGGGTGAGAAGAAAGCCCAGTAAGGGTAAATAAGGGAGTTAATGTACTTGTGATATCAATAAGAACTTGAATAAAAACATGAAGACATGAGCAATGGAAGAATAGGAATATCATAAAGAAAATAACTTGGAACATAAATTGAATATGTGGCTACAAAATTTCATTTAGACAATCATTTCCGTATCACCAAGGTCTATCCCCAAGGTGTCATTAAAAAATTACCAAGGTTATTCATCAAGGTATCGTTAAAATGGTCATCTCTAGAGATTAATTCATTACCCAATGCATTAGAGCGCTATTAGGTTGCACCCTTAATTTGTCTTTATTATCATGTGAGCCAAATATATCATCATCAATAATTTCGTAAATAACTCATATATAATTAAAGAAATGAGTTTCATTTCATAGTCATAACATTTTAAAAAATGCTTTAAAGACGTGATCTTTATGTCACTTTAAACCCACGGAAAAGGAAAGTGGGTCTCATGTATGTAAATACCAGAATTTAAAATATAACATTTGTATATATATGTGAATTCCCCTATATAAGAAATACTTTTGAGTATTCACTTAATAAAATAAAATAATTTGAGAAAAAGAGAGAGGCATTTTGATATGAAAATTCTGCAGCATAACGACTATGTTACAGGGTTTTAGAAAATATTGAAAAGAGAGGGGACATGGGTAAACCACTAATAAATGATCCATAAAACAGTATCAGGATAGAATATAAAGGATATAAGAACATGGTAATGAAAGTTTAAAGACATACCATATGAAATGAAAAACATGGAAGGAAGACAAAAATACGATTTATCTTATGAAAATTCTGCAGCATAACGGTGTCACTTAAAACTTCAAAAAAAGAATTAATGAGATCAAATAGGGTCTATAATCATATGAAAATAAAATAACAGTGTGAAGGATATAGAGATCATATCCCAACATGGAAAAAAGGAACATGAAATACTTGACATGAAAGTAGAACTTTGAAAATGGGAAGAGTGAAAGAATCCCTTACCTTGAAGAGTAACTTTGAAATACTAAAGTTTGGGAACTTGGGAGGACTCCTTGGAAGGTAAGGAGACCATAAATTTGTTGAGGAGGATTTTGGAATTGAAAGGATGAGAGAATGGCTTGGTATTTATAGGGGAAGTGAGGGGACAAGGCATTAATGGCCAAGGGACACCTCATTGGTGGTTTTGGAAAAACCATGGGCTTGCCCATGGTATTTTCCCATGGTATTGGCCACTTAGGACACCTCATACCTTATATTACTATTCATAAGTCTAAAATAATTATTACATCTTTAATGATGTCATTAAACACCCGAAACTCTAAAATAAAAATTCACTATTCATCGAAAATTCAACTTTTTCAGAAAAATCCCAAAAATCCACCTTAACATAATATTGATGCTCTGAATTCAAAAATGAACTCTATTTTATAAAAATAATTTTCTAAATAATTTTAATTTATTTTTTAAATAAAAAACACTATTTACCTGAAAAAACTAATACTTAACTAATAATTTCTGAAATAGTTATTTACCTATTTTATTGAATCACATTACTTAATCAAGGTGCCTAAATTATATTAATACTTTATTTAATTGAGATTGCTAATCCATTTAGTTACATTACTAATCCTAAGAATAAAATCACTATTCATAATTTACTATTCACCAAAAATTAAGTTGATCTTATTAGACTCTAAATATTTTACTGAACACATTTGCAGAAGGCCATTTTTTGAAAATCCTTACACATAATTATTTATTTAAGGTTTACATAAATATTTTAAAATATCTCTTTTTTCAAAATTCATCCATAAGATACATCCTATTTTTATTCGAATATCTGAAAATTCACAAACTTCACTATAGGAAGAAATCACAATTTTATTTATCTCAAGGGATTACACAAAGTAGCTACGGTCTCATTACATAGTCCCTTATAACACCAGCATAAAACCTAAGTGTAAGGTGTGCTAAGGTGAGAGAATATTGGGGAGGCTCGGATAACATTTCCATAGTAGTAATCTACACTAACTTTAACTCCTCCCGTAGGCGATTCCGTTCAGGCTTGACACGCTGGAGTTCGGCTTGGTCTTGGTCCAAAGAAAAGCCCAAAGATACCACCTCCTTCCCAAGCTCTGATAAGTGGGATTCATATGGTTCGAGTCTACTGGATGAAGCCATCGATTCTTTTTTCTGCATTAACCATTAACATCTCTATTAAATTGTTAAGAGTAAATCAATACAATATTCAAAAGGTTTGGGTCGTTACATGAGGCATATTCCTTTCCCATTTATATAATAAGTCTTAAAACAAGGCTGCAACAATAAGTTTAAGATGAATACATTATACATTACGTAATTATGAAATCCGTTATTGATGTACATGAAATTATATTAATAGTTATGTTATCCATGGATAAGTTCTCATATCATGTTATTATTTATATGTTGTTATTTGATAATTATTTTATCTCACCATATTATTCGTGCCTTATTTATTCTATAATAGCTTCTACTGTATGAATTCCCTTATCAATCATCTGAGCTCACCCTTTTATTTTGTTTCATTTTCCTTGGATGCTAGGGAGTGAACTTTGATTAATATGAATGGATGTACTAGATGGAATAATAATATTCTCAAAGAAATTACTATTTTTTATTTTATATTTTCAAATATAATGTGATATTAAATAATGTATATTGTTTTCCAAGACTATTAATCTATTCTATCATTTAGGATGTGATATCTTGTATCCTGTGACAATATAGTAAGATAAACAATGGATTAGGGTTACTATAGTCATGAATTTATAGTTGGTATTAGATAAAGTTTGGTATATATATTGGTAACTATATTTAGGAAAGAATATACTATATTACATAACCCTATAATAGAATATGAGGATAAGTCAAAGTATAGGATAATATCACAATGTTTTGGTAAAGTAGACATTGTGTGTATTTCATTGGAAATACATCCTTGTATGGATACTAGAAAATGGATTTGGTTTTGGAAAAGATGCAACTAGAGGTAAAAACTATAAAAGGTGTATATTGGGTATTAACTTGATCATTATTGGTGCCCAATGAGTGGGTTAAAGACTTAACACCTAGCTACAAACTCTTGAGGGATATGCTTGGGTTAGTTTAAATTTTCATTATAAACTATTTTGATGAATGAGAGGATAAACCTATGGAAACCTATGATATTATATAATGATATGTGATAAACTTAAAGTGTCATGAGTTGATATGTTTAAGGTTTATCATATGTTTAGAGTCATATATACCCCTTTATAGGTTTTATGTGATGAGATTTTCAGATGATTAAAAATATTTTTGGAGACATTTATGAGAATACAACCCTTTGGATTAGTATGTGTTTTAGTGAAAAGTTTATTTGAGGAATAATGATATTATATATTATGGAGATAAGTCAAAGGTTATTGATAAACTTTAGGATTAATATGATATGTGATGTTAATATATTCAATTGGAATAAAATAGTTATTACATTTTGGGAATATATGTTTTATCATATAGATAAACATGGGATTAAAAAGTGATTTTGTAACTAAGTTATTAATGTTATTTTTTAATAAGTTAACTATATTATTAAAATTATATAATTAAGGTAATTGGAAATATTTTTGACTAAGATGGGTTTTTTTGATGAATAATGGTTGAGTTATCTTTTGGAATAATATATAATTTTATTATGGAATTATGATGATTCATGTTATTTATGAGAAATATTAACATATATTAATGATTATATGATATTATATAAATTTTTTTTATGTGGATTTATGATTGATTAATTTTATTTGGAGATAAATGATAAATTTATCTCAGCAGAATATGTGATAAAATCTTTGTGATTTTTGGCCAAAAAATATTTTAGATTTTTAAGGTTAGTTACTTATGGAATTATTTAAGTTAAACTTTTGGTGAGGCATTGGAGATTAATGCCATATTTACTTATATAAAGGTTTATTAATATTAGTTATTATTTTTTCATGTGTTAACCATTTAATTTTTAGATACAATGAATAAATTTTCATCGTTTTATGGAACTTATAGTCAGTTAAAACATGAATTTAGTACATCAAGAATGAAAAATTCAAATTTAATATTCATTTATTAGATTAATAAATGAGATAACAGAGTAAACTGATCAAATAATATCCGAATAATGAAATTGTTATTATAAAATAAAAATAAATAAAGTATATTTTATCATTTTATCTATATTAATGTTAAAATAATCCCTAAAATATTTGAAACTAATATTTAAATAAAAATTTTATCATAATAAATTTATTTATGATGAATTTATGGTCTTCTTTATCCCTTACTAATTTATTATTTTGTGGTCATTAACTTTCCTATGATCATATTCTCTATCACTCTATATTATTCTATGAGTGTTATTTTTTCTTATCCATGTTCATATTTTCACTTCGCTCTAATTTTATACTATTTGTAAACCTAGTATTTTGATATCCTAAATGACCTACATATTTTCCTTTCCTTATTTTCAAAATTAATTTTTATTAAACCTTTTTATAATGTGGGTTTTCAACAAATGGATTTTAAAAATTTAAAATATTGAATTATCAAGACTAAGACCAACTTATTATAATAAAATTTATTTAGAGGGAGGAGGGGAATTTAATAACCTAATATTTTAAAATAATACTATGTTTTATAATGTATACAACATGCAACATCAAGCTTAAACAAACCATCAAATAATATTATTTTAAATATGTATATTATAACCCAACCGTTGAATTGACGGATGTGAATAGGATTAACCACATTATTAAATATATGTATAATTTTCCAACTCTATAACACCTCAAGAATTTATAAAATATATATTTATAAAATAAATTTAATTTCTTTGATAGCTTGCATCACATACAACATTAAGTTTTAATGAACTGCATTAAACTATTAATATTATTATTTAAACACGACCATTATAACCTATCCATTAAACTTGGTAGTGTTAATATGAATAAAAATATTCTTAATATTAATTAAAACATATTTAAATAAAGAAAATATATTTATAAATAAGTACTTAATTTTTAGTAAAGTCTTTATATGGTTCGAAAATACATTTTTCTCAAAAAAATATTTTTTTTTTTATTTTTATTAATAGATAGTAAAATTAATTTTTACACCTTTATAATTTTTAAAAAAAAAAATTAAATTCATTTTTGGAATCAAAATTTCAAAATTATATAAGGGTTAATTTTTGAAAATTTTCTGAAAAGATTAATTTTTCAATGAATAATGAAAAATACAAATTTTTATTGAATTATTCCTTTTTCATTTAAAGAATTTAAAAATTTCCATTTTGTTTTAAAATATTTTAAAATTAAAATCTGTTTAATTATATTATATATAATTTAATTCATTTCATTATAATCAATTTAATTTTTAATTTTTATATTAACATGTTTTATACTTATGAAAAATTTCTCTTTGGAAAACCACTCTTCATTGTAATGATAAGTTTAATTTTAAATTAAATTCAACCAATTTTGTGAATTGAATTTAAAAAAAATGTATTACATATTTTGAATAAGAATAATTAATATCATATAATAATTTTACCTTAATTTTTTATCATAATGAATAGTAAAAACATAAAAAACTAATTAATGTAGTTAAGGTTAAAACGAGTTTATCGAGGGATTAAACTAAAAATATAAGAGTTAAAATGACCTAGAAACTTATCAAATTACTATTTTATGGCCATATTTTTACCTTATATCATATAAAGTTCTATAATTATCCATTTTGAGCCTTTAATCATGTTTAAAATGTGGGTATAACTTTTTATTTTCAAAAATTCCAAGTGTGACCTCCCCCCCACCTATAAAAGGGAACCCCATCTCCTCTCCTATTCAAACTTAAAAATCCTTTTTGTTTGACCAATAAATGAATAAATATATTACTTAATTTCATACAAACTTTATAGAGGAATTAATTTTGATTATTAAACCCTCTTAAGAAGGCTTTTGGTTTTAACCAAACAAGGTTGTCCAAAGAAGAGGTATCATTCTTAATTGAGTGTTTTTATTTTATTTATTATTGAACATAATTAATATATTATTAAAATATGACTATATAATTACATAATTATATAACATATATTGATATGTTATTATGTTAATTTCATAACCCATATCCATATACTCTTCTATCAAATGAGAAACGAAACTGTCGATCATGTGTATGACGAACTACTGCCAAGCGAGCCAATTTTTTTTCCATAAATGCTTCTAATAGATGGATATAATGATATATTTAAAGTATATATATGATATTTATTACATAATAACACTTATATAATTATAATATCACATATAACTTATTACCTTATAATTCGTTGGAAAATGATTATATCGCTCGTGTGTACATATGGACTACCGCCTCCACCATGCGATGTGATAAAATTTTCATTTTATTTTGAAATGGATATAAATAAGGATATATTTAATGAATATATATTATATATATGAAATATAAATTATTCTTTAAAGTTTATTTATCATTTACCTTTATTTTATTCCATCCGTCTAGAAAATGGATACAACGTTCATGCGTACATACGACCTATTATCTCATGAATGATGTAATTTATTTTCCCATATATAACTTTTATGGATGGATATAAACATTTATATAATGATTATACATGATATTTATGTCATGATTAAAATTATGGAGATTATGGAACTATTGTAAAATTATAAATAACAAAACTACCAAACCAAACATATATGTGAAACAAAGCAGTTATTACGTGAAACATTGATTTTAACAAATAATTGTTAATGAATAGGTGATAAAAGGGTATAATTAAATCATAAATGTAATTATATATATAATTATGGTTCATTCATACATGTATAATAAATCTATATTTATTATACAGGAGGTTCGATCATGCATGAATAAAGTTGAGACTTGAGGTAAGAGATTGTTGTCTCAAATTGTCATCTTTGGGACATATGTTATGTTATGCACTTATTTTATTTTATGAGGTTTATATACAATTTATATCATTAATTTATTTATTATATCAATATTTAAAGTTTCTTTCAAGTTATTATTTCATGGTAATTATGATTCAAAAGTTATCAAAGTCGTAATGGTTTTATATTACAATCTCATTGTTTATCGGGATTGTTTATGATTAAGTTTCCAACAATAAAATATTATAATATAAATCTAAAGAGACTTATGAATTTTCTTCTCCTATTATTATTTATAGAAATTAAAAATTTTCCTTTCATTTTCCTCGCTTTATGTACTCATAAAAAAATGTTTTTAAGGAGAAATTGACTTTATTTCTCTCTTCAGTCCAAAATGATTTTTATTCTACATATTTATTTTCTAAAAATATTTTAAAAGATATTTTTAATATTATAAAATTATTTTTTAAATAATTTTTTACCCATTTTTTAATATTTTACAAAATTATTTAAAAATAATCTTATTTTCATTTTCCAGATGATGCATTTTTGACTTTTTATGATAAATGTGAAAGGAATCATTGTTTTAACACATACGACGTGAACAATATTTTCCTCCATTATGACCACTAAATGATTTTAAACATTACTTTACATGATTAAAAGTTTATTTTTAAATAATTGTTTTATTTAATAATTTTTTTATATTTTAAGTAAGTTTTTTCAAAGTGGAAAGGAAATTTTCCTCAAGAAATGTTCCAATTGATCTTTCAAAATAATTTTCCATCTAAGATGACATACTTTAATGTTAATTAATATTTAATAGGGATATGATCCAATTATTCCATCCTTATTCTTTTATTTTTATGGTTTATTTTTATGATGAAAATATTTTTACTAAACCCCTTCCTTTTTCATGGGTTATTCTACGTTGAAAAGATGAAATGTTTATAAAACCTATTTGTTTTCCATGGGTTATTCCATGACTAAATGTTTATGAAACCCATTTATTTATGGGTTTAGATATGATGAATGTTTTATAATCTTGTGGCACACACATAAATTATTTTCATTATGTGATGGGTGTGACCTATACCTATCTTCAATGAATTGGGTAAATATTGATATCTCATGAGATAAATAGGACTAGAATGGGGAGTTAACCTAGTTCAATAAGAGATTTTTTCCACTATTATAGTATTTTAAGTGTACCTTGATTGCTATGATGGTTTAAGGACTGAACCCATTCCACTATGATAACCTTGGTAGTGATCCTTGACTATTAATAAAATGATTTTATATGCTTATGTGTATACCACAGAACCATGTCTTGGGCCTATGTTATGCTCTCATAGATCAAGTTAATTAATTAATTTATGATTCAGGTCTTATTAAATACCAATATTTATTCCATGTATCATGGTTTTGATCTTTGATATGTGGGTAACGGGTTTTAAATATTGGGTTCATGTTCTCATACCCTTATTCTCATGTTATGCTTATGTGATCATTGACATCTCCCTTGTTCACCCTTAATGAGCATCCGATATATCCCTTTATTATGTTTTATATACATAGGGTACAAAGAAGGGTTTTTCGTATGACATATCTATGAAGGTTTCAAGTTATGAATAACTAAGTGGGATATGGTGTAGTTCACCTATGAGAATTTTTTTTATGTTTCAAAGTTTCCTAAGGAACTAGAGCCATACGATTATGAAATGGATTATTTTTTTATATAAATAATATTAATATATTAATATTTGATATCCATGTATCATAATTTAGGTTATTTACATACTTAATATAAATTTATTTATTAACACTTAGAAAATAAACACCCAATTTGTAGTGAAGTCATTTTATGCTTCAGTAATACCTTTTTTTTAAATGGTTTTTATTTATTTTTTGTGAGAAAATGTTATGATTAATTTATAATATTTTTATAAATTTTATTTTATAAAAAATATATAATTTTTGAAATTATAACATAAAAATTTTCTTAAGGTTAAATTTTGGGGCTTTTCTAAAAAGTTTAATTTTTCAGTGAATAGTAAAAAAAAACCAATTCTATAGAAAACTATCTAATCCATTAATGTATTTAAAAAGACCCATTTTGTTTTTAATTATTTTTAAAATTTAATTAGTTATTATTGACTAAAAATAATCTAATTAATTTCATTAGAATCTATATTATACTTCATTTTGGTATAAAAATATTTTTGTACTCAAAAATGCATTTTTATGAAAAACCATTTTTCATCTGGTTTTCTAGGTTTATTTTAAAAGTAATTTCTATCACTTATAGGTATTTAATTTTATAAAATGGATTCTATATTTGGAATCATAATTTAAAAATTTAATAAATAGTATAATTTCATTTTTGGTCATAATGAATAGTAACATTGGTAAAAATATTATCACCCTAATAAGGGTAAAATGAGTAAAAAAAGGTTAAAACTATGAAATAATGATTCAAAATCATCCATGAACATGACTATATTTAATTATATGAATATAATTCTATCATACCTTAATATATTGGAAAATATATAATTTTGGTTCCATTTGGATTTGATAAAGACTTATATTATTTACATAAAGGAAAATTATAAAATGAATCTTTACTGATTTTAATATCTATTATATTTTGTATTAGGGACAAAAAAAGTTTTTATTGGATATAAAAGGACATTTATATGATGAATAAATTTATTTTTTGATGCTAATTTGTTATTAATTTTTACTGATGAAATAATTACCGTAAATTCTTACGTAATGCTGACACAATGCTTGTGTAAGGAGTAGAAAAATAAAGTAAATGATTTAAAAAAATATAAAAGTAATATTTATATGAAATTTATAGTGTTACATGATTTTTTAAATAAATATAATGTATTATTTATGTATAAATTTTTTTATTTTAATTACATTATAGTCTTGACTTTTTTTTGAATTCAAATTGTTTGAATAGTCTTGAAAATAACTTTAGTAGTATTTTATTTTAAGTAATATTTTATTAAATGATTTAAAAGTAATAAAAATATTATATTTGGAAAATTGAATGAGTTATGTTCTATAATATCAATAATTTTCCATTTATTTGTCATTTTTTACATAGTAACTTTCTTGACTCTAAGAGAGTAAAAAAACATTATTATGACGGTAATCGTTAAAAGGGATAATGAGGGATTAAAACTAGAAGATAAGGGATAAAAAATCACATAAAATTGTATAAATTTTTTATTATGATAGTATGTATACTTATATACATCCTAGTTTATAAATATATCAATTTAGTGGCACTTGAACATGAAAATTAATCCATATTAATTCAATAATTTATATAATTCCAAGGGTACCCCTCTCCTCTCTTTTATATGGACACCACCTATCCTATATTACTCACACTTATTGAGGCATTTATCTAGACCAATAACTACCAAAATACTTTAAAAAAATTTATAACCATGAACTAGAGGATTTGGTATAATCAAAGGACCAAATTAGAAGGCTTAAGTTGTAATCCAAATGTAGTTTTCCAAAGAAGAGTTGTAACTCTTAAACAAGTGTTTTCATTTTATTTCCTATTCCACCACTTTAAAATAACCTGTAATCATGATCATATAATATAATAATTATATTTAATATACTTAAATGTTATTATTATAGGGGTAAAAACTTATTTATCTCATTTCATTCTTATAGAAAATGAAAATATCACTCGTGCGTATGTACGACCTACTATCTTCACGTAGCAGTGTAATCCATTTTTCATTACCAGTTTATGTGGATTATCATAAATATGAAAAAAATGAATACATATTATATTTTTTTAAATAATTATTATGTAAATATAATACATCATTTACCTTTATATCCCTTTACTTGTTAAAGAATGATAACGTCGCTCGTGTGTACGTGAGGATTACCACACCCATGAAGTGATGTGATTCATTTTTTCATTTTTGACTTTATAAATTGATTCTAAATATGTATATAATGAACATATATGATATTTATATAATTATTAACATGATATATATAATTTAACCAGGATAAAAATTCAAGGAAGATAACCAATCAACCAAAACTTACAAGAAAAACAAAACAATTAACACTCAAAAACGACAAATTTAATAAAGAATTACGAATAAATTGGTGTTAAAATGTTATAAGTGGATGATATATGATATTATAAGTATTTATATTTATATTTTTTATAATTATAATAAATATAAATTTATTATAAATGTAGTTAAGATCACTTACAAAGAAAGTTGAACCTGAGGTAAGGGGTTTCTTAACTCAATTCCCTTTCATTGGGTTATATCACTTCTTTATTGACTATATTATGCCAGGATTATTGTGTGATGAAATATGATTATTATATGATGTATTTAAATATGTTTTAAAAGGATTTAAATTTATTCAGAAAACCACTTCATTTTTTTATTGTCACTTCAAATGTTATAATCTCTATAAAGGTTTTCTCATCCCAAACTCCATTCTTTGAGACATGTTTTATATTATGCACATATTTGTTTTTTATATGGTGTATATGATTCCTATTGAAATATTATGTCATTAATTAATATTATATAGTTAACTAATATTTTATCATGATATTTAAATTCACATTTTAACTTTCCTCTTTCATGAGGTATAGATTCAAATGTTATAATGGTTGTGAGGATTTCTCATCTCAATTTTGTTTCTGTGAGACACATTCCATATTCACCACTTGTTTATTTAATATAGTATATATAATACCCCATTTGATATGTTATATAATTAATATATTTATATTACTAGTATTTAAAATTTTATCTGAAGTTATTTCTTTCATTGGGGTTATAATACAAAAAATATAAAAAAGGTAAGAGTTTATTTCACAATCTCATCCTCATCTGGGATTTTTTATTTTTAAGTTTAATTTGGGGGTAATTATATGATATTTATACCTTAATACCCATAAATTTTATTCTCATATGGATATCTATTTAAATTAAAAGTTTTCTTTTTCATTTTCCTCTCTCTGGGTACTCAAAAGACCAAAATATATTTTTAAGGAAAACCAAATTTTCTTTTTCTATTCATTTGTGATCCTTTTTCTCCAATGTCAGTATTTTGTTTAAAATGTTTTCAATAATGTTTTTAATATAATAAAATAATTTATTAAATTAATTTTCACCATGTTTTAATATATATAAAAAGGTTTAAAATTAATCTTCTTTTCATTTTCCAAATAAGGTTCTTTTTTACAAAATGTGAGAACAAAATATTTATTTTAAGGCACACCACCTAAACATATTTTCTTGAAATAATGACCAATATTTGATTTGAAGATCCATTTAAAAGTTACCATGGCTCTTTAAAAATATTTTTTTACCTAATATTTTGTAAATTTCTTGATTTTAAATAAGTTATTTCAAAATTAAAGGGGTATTTTCCTCAAGAAATGTTCCAGTGATATTTGAAAATTATTTCCATATATGAAAACATATTTTGATGAATATTATGAATTACTAAGGATATATTATAATTATACCATCCACCAATGGGACTCACTTAGCTCATCCTGGCTAACGGACCATTTTTAGGCCTTGGATGAACTAGTTCTTGGTGATTCTAATCTAGAAGGATGAAAGACGGTGATCCCTAAGTGGAATGGAAAGATTAATGGTTCCAAGAAATGGGTTGATCTAGTGGAGGGAATCAAATAAACAGACTATTTACCAATATCAGATGGTGAGAAGGATATTCACAAGAATGATGATGAAATTTCCAGTCATTTTTTAGTGGAAAATGTTGAGAGTATACATGGTAGAGGCCCTTATAGCCCAAGGAGGAAGAAGGGGAATAAAGGAACCCATGATTCAGGGAGTCACACTGTGCTTAAGGGGGAAAATCAAAAGGGTGTATGGACTATTCTTACTTGAAAAATCCCATGGATACAATGTCCATTAGAAAGGGTGGGGACAACAAGGCACATAAATGTAAATTAAATAAGCAGTATCAGGATCATAAGAAGCACATTAATCTCCAGGAGTTAAACCATTTGGAAAAGGGTGAGTCTTATAAGGAACAAGAGTAAACAAAAGTTTCAAATATATTAGGTTCACAAAAAGCAGTGTCTATTAAATGCTTGAAGATATAGTCTAAAATAGTGTAATTATAAAAATAATGATGCCTTGATCTCATTATACAATAAAAAGAAGAAATTATTTAAGGATACTTCTATACAAATTATACAAAGGATGAGTCTAACTTAACTTATGAAAGAATGATCCAATTTTCAATTAATTAGAATAAAAGGGTGTGGATCAACAAACAAGATCACATTTTGGAAATAGGACTCAATGGAAAGAATATCAATATAGAGGAATTAATTTAGACTTGGGATAAGTTAGTCCCCCATTTTGAAGAAATCATCAAGGAAAACCCAGAAACTAAGGTAACTACATTACAATGTGGATTATATAGAGTGACTAGTTTTAATAATATCAGACTTTTCTCTAATGATATTGTGATTTATTTATATGTTAAATGATCCACTATTATTCCCTTGTGAGGTTTCCCACTTTTGCACAAAAGTGATTTTAAAATAAATATTTAATTTTTAGTCAGTAATGCATGTTGATTAATTTGTATTTTTTATTCATATGAGAATACATTGGGATCATTAAGTTATGGGTGGTGCCTATAACTACATAGCCCCTTGATGCACAGTTAGGAATCATGAGACAAAATAATTTGATTATTTGACATATTCCTTACCCATTTATGTATGATGACTTGGAACGAGGCCCTAATGATAAGTTTAAAATGTTTGAGATTATAAATTCCACCATTTTGAAATCTATTATTGATGTCAATGTGATTATTATAATATTTATTTTATCCATGGAAAAGTTTCAAGCTCATGAAATTATTTATATGGAATTATTTGAGCATCATTTAAAAATTCCAAGTTATTCATGTCTTATTTATTCTATGATATCTTTCACTGTAAACATTACCCTACTGAGCATCTGAGCTTGCCCTTTTATTTTGTTTCATTTCCCCAGGATAATGTGAAGTATACTATGATTGATATGAATGGATGTACAAAAGGGAATAATAATGTTCTTAAAGAAATTACTATATTGTATTTTATGTTTTCAAAGATAATTTGGGATTTAATCATGCACCTATTTTCCAAGACTACTAAACAATTTGATCCCATCATATGTGATATCTTGTTTCTAGTGACAATTTAGTAAGATAAAAAGTGACTTTGGTTTAATGGATTTTGGGATTTATAGTTGGTATCAGATAATGTTTAGTATAAATGTAATGCCCCGACCCCTATAGATTGGATTAGTTTCATTAATTGTGATATTAGAATGGTTAGAAGGAATGAAAATCTCAAAGGAACGATCAGTTTAGTAGTCTTGAAGAAAAAAGATAGATATGTGAAACTCAAATTAAATTGGAAAATGTTACAAAATACAATACATAACAAAAACTAAAAACTTTGACCACACGAACTCGATAAACGATCACCTCTTCATCACCTGTTGAAGGTAAACATTGAAAGGGGTGAGCTCAAAAGATCAATAAAGTTTACAAATAGCAGAAGAATGAATACAATAATAAGTTAATCATAATCAATATGACATAATCAATATGGCATGGTGAATAAATAAAAAACTCACGCTATTAATAAACTGAGAATGAAACTACATCCATAGATTTTGTCATAGTGAAAAACTCATGGATCATAATAACTGATAATAAATAAAGAGAATGATTATTAATTGGACGACATTTATCTGGAAAATGAAACCATAGTACCGTAAAAACGGTTTAGTTCTGTGTGTAGAAACCTGTTTGATTTTTGGAAACAAACTCGAAGGGTTTGTCGCCAACTGATTTGTCTCATGAGACCTACCGACACATCGAGGGGATGTAGCGGGACCCAACCACCACTTCATGTCCAAATAATTATTTATACATTGATTCAATACAAGAGAAATATGACTTTTCAATATCCGTATAGAGTAGAGTATACAGATTCATCAATATTTCCATAATTAAAATAACTTTCCAAATAAACACTGTATATAAAATGGTATA
The DNA here is from genome assembly GCA_963277665.1 of Viscum album. Taxonomy (NCBI): domain Eukaryota; kingdom Viridiplantae; phylum Streptophyta; class Magnoliopsida; order Santalales; family Viscaceae; genus Viscum; species Viscum album. The sequence goes on along the minus strand of OY728150.1, from coordinate 1,087,820,257 downwards.
TGGTTTAGACAACAAACATATACATGATATGAGATTATGGATATTTAATAAAAATACAATTTAAAATTAAAAGTGATCTCAAATGGGCAGTAGTTACACCACATAAGGATTATTAGGTGCACAATACAAAGTTAGTCACAACAAAATAGTAGTTGAGACAAAGTCTCTTACCATAATGTAATCGGTCGAATCATTAGACCAGAACTTAATAACCCTCAAATGAATCATTTAATAACATTAATATAAAGAGAATCATGTTATTATATATCAAATGGCAGTACACATATACCACATACAAGAAATAAGTGGTGAACAATGAAAATATCATAGAAATGAAAGTGAGATGAGAAACCCCTTACCAAAATTTCGACATGGTAACGAGTGTTATTGTGAAGGATTAATGAGAGGTAAAGTGGAATTCCATTATTTATATGTCACAGGAAAGTATGTTGGAGGTTCGAAAACAGACCCCATCATTAGGAATTAAAAATAAAATCACACAAGATAAAGTGGATTCTTGAATAAAAATGAGAGAGAGGGTCCATTACAAAGATTGTATCATTAGAGTGATGATAAATCAATGAAATATGTATGTGTGACAAATAAAAATACAAAAAATATAACTGGATATATATATTATAAAACAATCATAGGTCATTCACACATATTATTGGAATAATGTAACCAATGAAATAGATGTTTAATTCAAAGAATGAAAATTGAGTTAAGCAATCCCTTACAAAGAACATATCATTAGATCGAGGAAAAATCAATGACATAATTATGTGTGACAAACATAAACCCAAAAAATAAAAGTGGATACATAGAATAAAAAAATCATAGGTCATTTACACATATTATGGGAAAATACAAAACCAATAAAATTGATTCTTAACTCAACGAATGGAAATTGAGTTAAGATATCCCTTACCTTATGCTTGAAGGTATTCTTGACTTGTTATTAAATACCTGAATAAAAAAATTTGTCTTATTAATTAATCATTTAATAACCTCTTCTTTATATAAATGATTTTTTATAACCCTTTTTAGTTCATTCAAGGCCTTTTTGATTAGTTATAAGGTTTGATTTCATTGTTCGAACTTGTTTGTTTACTTGGTTTTAAAAGATCGATTCACTTATATTCAAGTTAGGATAAATATGAAAGATGGAAGTGGTTGTCCAGAAATGAAGTTATATAATATTAGTGAACATCCAGGATATTTCATGGTTTTAAATTTTATTTGGTTACTTAGAGTGAAGTCAAATTATTATATATATAACCTTAGTGACAACCGTTTTTGTTAATCGGTGGGTTTGATTACAATGAACATGTTTTTATTTATAACCTAATACCATTTGTAAAAATGGATTACAGAACTAAAAATAGGATATATTACATAATAATATGGTTCAACCATAACACAAATGGTTTCACGACCAGAATTAAATATTATAATAGAAATTGATAAACCGTTGTCCTTGAATGTGCTAAATTAGCACATCTCAAACGGTGCTTCCATTTCTTTCAAATAAAGGGTGGGGAAAAGAGACAAGATGATGAAATATACTATTAGCATAAAAAAATTCTAGTTCATGTATGTTACTGGAGTTATCATACTATTTGGGTGAAGGGAGTTGAGGAAGGAAACAAAAAGAAAAGAACTTCAAAGAAATGAAGGAATTGGAAAGAGGAATTTACCTCTTAAGACTTCCTCCTTTGAGAACCTCGTAAGGGGAGAGGTTTTGGTATTTTGAAGAATATAGGAGATTTTGGACGTGGGGGAGGATCTTGGGGAGAGATTTGGGAAGAATACTGGCAAGGCACAAGGCTTTAGAGGAGTTAAGAGAAGAGTGAGCGAGGGGGGTGGGGGGGTTTATAGCGGAGGAGAGGAGGGTTTTCATAATTTTTTAATCATTAGTTTATTATTTATCCACAAGAAAAATAATAGTAAGTATTACATGACCAATAATATTAATAAATGCATGTGACTTAGAACCAATTAGGCTTACATCAACAAATCATGATCAATGACTCAATAAATCTCTTATTTAGCATTTATCGTTAATTATTGCATTTTACTATTCATAAAAAATTCAAGTATTTCAGAAAAATCTCAAAAAATCACCCTAGATATTTTTCAACGTGTAGAATCAAAAAATGAAGTCTATTTTTCAAAAATAATTTCCTAAATATGATTAATTAAATATTTAATTAAATCATTATTTAATTGAAATATATAAACACTTAAAATATTCATCTTCATTTTTAAAGTGTCTAAATTAATTTATACACTCAAGGGTATGGATACCATTAATAAGAATCATATTACTATTCATAAGGGTAAATTACTATTCATAAGGGTAGGTTTTTATTCATAAGGGTAGGTTACTATTCACCAAAAATTAAGTTAATTCTATCAAACTCTAAATAACATGTTGAACACAACAGTGTATGTCATATTTCTAAAATTCAAAACACAGAGCTAGAAAATTTAAGTTTAATGGATAAGTTATAACGAAGTGGTGTTTTGTAGAGACTTAGTGTTTCAGGTCTTCTATATTAAATTTATTTTTAAATTCTTGGGGTGTTACATTATCCCCACCTTTGAGAAATTGCGTCCTCGCAATTTTATTTACTTATTAAAAAAATGAGGGTACCTTGATCATGGTGTCTATATGGTTTCGTCATCATCTTGATCACGTAAATATAAGGTCCATGCATTGAAAAAAATGATTTATAGATCCTTCAAAATCATTTTCTTCCTTCATCCAGATACCACTTGTACAACTTGGGTCATATGGGTGTTCACAGAAAAATAGTTTTGGAAAATAATTATGTATGACATATAATTTCAAAACATCTGATAAAACTTGATTTTTATAAAACAGTATGACCAAATTTGATTTGAAACTTTAAATAAATTTCCCTTTTAAAATTCCATAAGTATGTGCTAAAATATTATATTTCAAAAGAAAATATAAATAAGTTGCACAAGGGTCTCCTTTTTCAGCACCTTTTTCAAAATCATAATATGCTTCAAAATCTTGGGATAAGGTAAAATATTTCAAAATGCCTTGATAATATTTACCTTTCTTGAAAATAAGAGAATATTGAGAAAATATGATTTGATTAAATATAACCCATGATCCACGATGGTATCGAGGTATAGTGGAGCTGTTTGATATCTCAAACCATTGCTTGCAAGTGATTTGTATGTTAGAAAATGTTTCAGAATTTTCGGGGCATGACTTTGCAATAATTATTGCAAGCACGTCATCAGGAAGGGATAGAAATGTCATTTGATATCCTCCTCCTTCCATTTGTAACTGACTTTACTTGATCTGAAAAAGATATAAAACAAGGATTTAACATAAATAATAGACATAAACACTAACCATATGTTTAATGGAAACTCATAATTCCTAAAGACACCATTCCTAAGTAATGGCATACACTAGATTAGGTTATGAATCTAAAACAGAAGGGCACTTAACATAGATTGAAATTCTATGCAAAGATAATCTCATAAACATGGAATCTCTGAGAATAATTTACATTAAAATCCTTCATAATGGCTTATAAAGAAAATATGAATTATCCTAAGCATATCCCCTGGGAGTGTCATAACCAAAAGTGAAGAAAATCCCATTTTCATGTACTGGTTCCCATTTGAGTATAGATAAAAGTGGTGTTTTTGGGTTTTACCCCTAGATACCTCTGTTCCAGATCTGCCTCTACCTGGTCATATCCAAACAGGGATGTATTTCCTGAAAGATCCACATAATATATTCCTTACCGAAATACTTGTAAATTATTGTTTGTTTATCCTCAAAGTATTATCTTAGGGACTCTTCCCTAATCTACATTTTCTAAATCTAGTTTCTAGGTTTTCTACTAGACGTCCTATGATACCAACTATAATGCCCTGAACCCTCTAGAATAGAGTCGGTGCATTACTTGTGATATTGGCATGGTTAGAAGGAATGAAAATCCCAAAGGAATGATCAGTTTAGTAGTCTTGAAGAAACTATATACATATGTGAAACTCAAATTACATTGTAAAAAGTTACAAAATACATTACATAACAAAAAATAAAAACTACGACCACATGAACTCAATAAACAATCACCTATTCATTACCTATTGAAGGTAAAAATTTAAAGGGGTGAGCTCAAATGCTCAGTAAGGGTTACAAATAACAGAAGCATGAATACAGTAATAATTGAATCATAATCAATCTGGCATAATCAATATGGCATGGTGAATAAATGAAAAACTCATGCCATTAATAAACTGAGAATGAAACTACATCCATAGATTTTGTCATAGTGAAAAACTCATGGATAATAATAACTAATAATGAATAAAGAGAAATATTATTAATTGGATGCCATGTATCTAGCACATGATACCATAATACCATGAAAAACGGTTTAGTTATGTGGGTAAAAACCCATCTGATTTTTGGAAACAAACTCGAAGGTTTTGTCGCCAACTAATTTGTCTCATGAGACCCACCAATGCATTGAGGGGCTGTAGCGGGACCCAATCTCCATTGCATGTCCAAATAATTCTTTATACATTTATTCAATATAAGAGCAATATGACTTTCCAATATTGTTATAGAGTAGAGTATACATATTCATCAATATTTCCATAATTAAAATAACTTTCCAAATAAACACCGTATATAAAATGGTATATGGTTTAGACAACAAACATATCCATGATATAAGATTATGGATATTTAACATAAATATAATTTCAAAAGAAAAGTGATATCAAATGGGTAGTAGGTACACCACATAAGTATTATTAGGTGCACAATACAATGTTAGTCACAACAAAATAGTAGTTGAGACAAAGTCTCTTACCACAATGTAATCGGTCGAATCATATAACCAGAACTTAATAACCCTCAAATGAATCATTGAATAATAAGAATATAAAGAGAATCATGTTATAATATATCAAATGTAAGTACACATATACCACATACAAGAAATAAGTGGCGAACAATGAAGATATCACCGAAATGAAAGTGAGATGAGAAACCCCTTACAAACATTTCGGCACGGTAATGAGTGTTATTGTGAGGGATTATTGAGAGGTAAAGGGGTATTTCATTATTTATATGTCACAAGGGAAGTATGGGTGAGGTGAAAAAACATACCCCATCATTAGGAATTAAAAATCAAAGCACACAAGATTGGGTGGATTCTTGAATAAAAATGAGAGAGAGGGTCCCTTTCAAAGATTATATCATTAGAGTGAGGATAAATCAATGAAATATATATGATTGGAAAATAAAAATCCACAAAATACAAGTATATATATAGTATAAAATAATAATAGGTCATTCACACATATTCTTGGAACAATGTAACCAATGAAATAGATGTTTAACTGAAATAATGAAAATTGAGTTAAGCAATTCCTTACAAAGAACATATCATTAGATCAAGGACAAATAAATGACATAATTATGTGTGAAAAACATAAAACCACACAAAAAAATGGATACAAATAATAAAACAATAATAGTTCATTCACACATATTATGGGAAAATACAAAACCAATAACATTGATGCTTAACTCAACGAATGGAAATTGAGTTAAGATATCCCTTACCTTATGCTTGAAGGTGTTCTTGACTTGTTATTAAAGACCTGAATAAAAAAATTTGGATTATTAATTAATCATTCAATAACCTCTTCTTTACGTAAATAATTTTTTATAACCCCTTTTTTAGTTTATTCAAGGACTTTTTGATTAGTTATAAGGTTCGATTTCATTGTTCAGACTCGTTTGTTTACTTGGTTTTAAAAGATCAGTTCACTTATATTCAAGTTAGGATAAATATGAAAGATGGAAGTGGTTTTACAGAAATGAGGTTATATGATATTAGTGAACATACAGGAGATTACATGGTTTTAAATTTTATTTGGTTACTTAGAGTGAAGTCGAATTATTATATATATAACCTTAGTGACAACCGTTTTGGTTAATCGGTGGGTTTGATTATAATGAACATGTTTTTTTTATAACCTAATACCATTTGTAAAAAAGGATTAAAGAACTAAAAATATGATATATTAAATAATAATATGCTTCAACAATAACACAAATGGTCTCATGACCATAATTAAAGATTATAATAGAAATTGATAAACCATTGTCCTTGAATGTGCTAAATTATCACATCTCAAAAGATGCTTCCATTTCTTACAAATAAAGGGTGGGGAAAAGAGAAAAGATGATGAAATATCACATTAGCATAAAAACATTATATTAAATTTATGTTACTGGAGTTATCATACTATTTGGGTGAAGGGTGGTGAGGAAAGAAACAAAAAGAAAAGAACTTAAAATAAATGGAGGAATTGGAAATATGAATTTACCTCTTGAGACTTCCTCCTTTGAGAACCTCTAAAGGGGAGATTTTTTGGTATTTTGAATAAGCTAGGAGGTTTTTGATTTGGGGGAGGATCTTGGGGAGATATTTGGGCATAATATTTTCAAGGCATAAGGCTTGAGAGGATTGAAGAGAAGAGGGAGTGAAGGGGGGTTTATAGTGGAGGAGAGGAGGGTTTTCATAATTTTTTAATCGTTAGTTTATTATTTCTACAAAAGACAAGGAATAGTAAGTATTACATGACAAAGAACAATAATAAATGCATGTGACATAGAAAACATTGAGCTTAAATCAGTATATCATCATCAATGACTCAATAAATCTCTTATTTAGCATTTATTGTAAATTATCGCATTTTACTATTCATAAAATATTCAAGTATTTTGGAAAAATCCAAAAAAATCACCCTAGCCATTTTTCGACGTGTAGAATCCAAAATTGAATTCCATTTTTCAAAAATATTTTCCTAAATATGATTAATTAAATATTTAATTAAATCATTATTTCATTGAAATATATACACTTAAAAAATCCATCTTCATTTTTAAAGTGTATAAATTAATTTATACACTCAAGGGTATAGATACCATTAATAAGAGTCATATTAATATTAATAAGGGTAAGTAACTATTCATAAGGGTAGGTTACTATTCATAAGGGCATGTTACTATTCACCAAAAATGAAGTTAATTCTATCAGACTCTAAATAACATCTTGAACACAACCTTGTATATCAGATTTTTAAAATTCAAACAAAGTGAAAGAAAATTTAAGTTTAATGGATAGGTTATAAAGAAGTGGTGTTTTGTAGAGACTTAGTGTTTCATTCATTCTATATTAAATTTATTTGTAAATTCTTAGGGTGTTACAATAAATCTCGGGAAATAGATATAGGAAAACATAGAATAGAGAAAATAATCCAATTAAAGAATATGGGGACGAGTCAAAGTATAAAATAATATAATTAAGCTTTATATAATTAAATATTTTTTGATTTTCCTAGAAAATAAATCCTCATATGGATATTGGAAAGTGGATACAACTATAGTACATATTCAACAAGGGGTAATGACTTTGAAATGGTTGTATTATGTATTAACATTATTGTCACCGATTCATGATGAGTGGACCTAAGACTGTACAATTGGATAGACACTCCCAAGGGATATTATTGCATTAATTCACATTTTCTTTATGAATGATTATGATGAAAGATAGTATTGAACCCATGGAAAACTATTATATTTCATAGTGATATGTTATAAAATAAAGTGTCACGATTTTATGAGTTTAATGTTGATCATAAGTTTAAATTCATAAATTCCCCTTTATAGGTTTTATGTGATGGGAGTTTAAGATGATTAATGATATTTTAAGTGACATTAATATGAATATAACCATTTGGTTTAGTATGTGTTTTAGTGAAAGGGTTATTTAAGGAAGAATTATTTTATATTTTATAGACATATGTTGAAAGGTATTTATAAACTTTTGGTTAAATATAATATCTGATGTTAATATGGTTAATTGAGATAAATGGGTCATTACATTTTGGGAAGATATGTTTTATCATATATATAACCATAATATTAAAATTTATTTATTAACTCAATGATTGATTTTATTTTTTAAGAATTTCACTATATTGGGAACATTATATGATTATGGTAAATGAAAATATTTTTGGTGAAGATATGATTTTATTTCAAGAATAAAGGTTGAGTTATATTTAGGAATAATATATGATTTTATTTTGGATTTATGGGGATTCATGTTATTTATGAAAAATATTAACATATTTTAGAGACTATAAGATAATGCATATACATTTTTGGAATTTGAATAGATGATTGATTAATTTTTTGGGGGATAAATGTTAAATTGATCTTGGAAGAATATGTGATAGAATCTTTTTGATTTTTGGTTATTCAAATTGGTTATAAATATTTTGGAGTTTTAAAGTTTGTTACTTATTGAATAATTTAATTTTAACTTTGGGAAATGCTTTAGAGATTAATTTAGCATTTACTCATATAATTTTTTATTCAAATTGATTACTATTTTAACTTGGGTCATCCATTTTAGTTTTAGCAAAAAAATATATAAATAAATAAATTTTCATCATTTTTCAGATATTATAGTCAGTTAAAATGTAAATTTAGTGCTTTTGTCATGAAAATTGCATCTTGAATATTCATTTCTTGGAGTAAAAAAATGAGATATAATTGGAGATTGATTAAAGAGAAACCAAATAATGAAGTTATGCTTATGAAATAGTAATAAATAAATAATATTATATCATGTTATATATATTGATGGTAAAAGAATCCCTAAACTCTAAGAAAATGATATTGAAATATTTATTGTATTATTACCTTTATTTATGATAAATTTATTGTATTATTTATACCTTACTGATTTATGGTTTTTTGGTCATTAAATTTTTGATGAACATGTTCTCTATCACTCTCTATTATTCATAGAACATTATTTTTTCTCCTCCATTTTCATATTTTCACTTTTTAATAATGTAATTTTATTTGGAAACCTAGTTATGTGTTTTCAATATGACCTTTATATTTCCCTTTCCCTCTTTCAAAAGGAAAATTTATTAAACCTTTTTACGATGTGGGTTTTTAACAAATGGATTTTCAAATATCAAACCCTTGAATTACCAAGTTCGAGATCAAATTTTGAGGATGAAATTTATTTAATGGGGGGGGGGGGAATGTAATACCCTAATATTTTAAAATAAGATTATATTTGATAGCATATACAATAAAAAAGAGGAATGTATTCACTTCTCATATCTGATCTTATTTTTTATTAATGGGATGAGTAGGGATCTTGAAGGTGATTCTTCGATTGTTGAGCCTTCTTCAACTAATGTAAGGGAAGATGGAAAATTAAAGTTTCAGATAAAGATAAGGATGCACTTTTGTTGTAGGTGACACTGGATAAGCCTATGGTGGGAACCATTAACTCTTATACTTAAATGGGGATGGTTCTATGCCTTCTTTTTGATCTGAGGTACCACAGTCTTATCATCTAGAAACTATGAATGGGTGTACCAATAATAGTAAGGAAGTAGGTGTGGGGACTGAATATACACCTCCCCTTTCTCCATAATTTTATACTCAAATGAGGTCTAAAATAGGTACAAAGAAGAATAATAGTTTTAAGAAGTCCAAAAAAAAACTCTTAGAAGGCCATGTCAAAGGAAGTTAGCCTAGAGGCAGAGCAACAAAGAATAAGGTGCAACAATCAATGGATCAATAATATAGGAAGTTATTTGAGGGATATTAAAGTTAAAACATCCTCAGAAGGGTATATTTGTTCAAAATTTTAAATTCAAAATCAATTTGATGAACTTTATTTGGATTTGGAACATGATAAGGATCTATGGAATGGAAAAAATGGTTAAAAAGAAAAAGTAGTTGGTGTAGGATAAACTTGGCATCATACTGAAACGTGCTTATACACAACTGATCACCTACAAGCTAAGGGAGGACTTGGAATTATATGTTGTAAAATGTACCATTTATGTACTTATAAAATACTATTACATTCTTAATTTTTTTTATTTGAACTGCTTCTGCAATGGGTTTCCACTTCCCCTTATGTGGGTTTTAAATAAAAAATGTAATTAGAGAGTGGTTAAAACTATGAAATAAGGCTTCAAAATCATCTATAAAATTGACTATATTTAATTTTATGAGTTTAGTTTGACTAAAACATTCATGTATTAAAAAATATGTCATTTTTGTTCCATTTTTCTTTGATAAATACCTTTATATTATTTTAAGTAAATAAAATTCCAAAATGTTGCTTTCTTGCTTTTAATATCTATAATATTTTGTGACAGGGATAAAAATAATTTATAAATGGTTATAATATTTTATTTTGAATATGAATAAATTTAATTTTTGATGTTAAATTTTTTAACCATTAGTGATGATAAAATTACCGTAAATAATTACGCTATGCTAACATAGTGCTTGTACAAACAATAGAAAAATCAAGTAAATGATTTAAAAAATCTAAATCTAATATTTTTTTGGTAAGTTAAGGTGTTATAATATTTTTTTAGGTAAATATAATTTATTAGTTATGTTTTAAATTTTAGTATTATAATTATAATACCAACTTGATATTTTTAAAGTCAAATTATATGAATAGTCCCTAAAATGAATTTAATGATATTTTATATTAAATAAAATTTTATTAAATGATTTAAAATTAATAAAAATATTATATTTTTCAAGTGAATGGTATAAGGTCTATAATATCAACAATTTTATATTTATGGGTCAATTTCTTTATATAGTAACTTTCTTGACCCCTAAAGAGTAGAAAAACATTGCTACTGTGGTAATCGTTAAAATGGTTAACATGAGGTTAAAACTAAGAGACATGGGTTAAAACATAACATAATCTTGTTTAAAATTTATTTTATGAGATTATTTAGACTTATAACCATATTTTAATATAAACCTATCAATTTAGTTTCACTTGAACTTGTAAAATTATTTATATCAATTTAATACTTTAAGTAATTCCATGGGCACCCTCTCCTATCTTATACAAGGAAACCACCTATCCTCTCTTCCTCAAACTTATTAATCCACTTATCTAGACCAAAAATTGAAAAAATACTTTCCCAAAATTACTAAACACTACTAAGAGGCTCTTTTATTATCAAAGGACCAACCTAGAAGGCCGAAGGTGTAATCAAAAGGTGGGTTTCCAAAGAAGAGGTATAACTCTTAACCGAGTGTTTTCATTTTATTTCCTCTTATAACTCCTAAAAATATTCTATAATAATGATCAAATAATAACATACTTATCTTCCATATACTTAAATTTTATTATTATATTGCAACAACACTTATTCATCTCCTTTCCATCCTATTTAAAACAAAAACATTTCTCATGCGTACGTATGACCCACCGTCTCCATGTGACAGTGCAATTAATTTTTCATCATCACTTTACATTTATAGTCATAAAGATAGAAATAATGAATATATATGATATATATGAAATTATTATTATTATATAAATATAATTTATCATTTACCTTCTTACCCTTCCAACCATTTATAAATGACAACGTTGCTCGTGCGTACGTGTGGACTACCACCTTCATGAAACGTTGTGGTTCATTTTTATTTTATGACTTTAAAGAATGATTATATACATATATAATGAATATATATTATATTTATATAATTAGTAACATTATATATATTATTTAACCATGAGAAACATGAAAGGACTAGAACTAGTGAACTGAAACTTACATGAAAAATGAAACAATTAACACTCAAAAATGATAATTTTAATAAAGAATTATTAATAAATATGTGTTGAAATGTTATAATTAGATCATATATGATATTATAATAATTTATTTGGGTTTTTATAAAATTATAATAAATTTAAATTTATTATAAAGGAGGTAAAAATCACTTACGAAGCAAGTCATACCCGAGGTAAGGGGTTTCTTAACTCAATTTCCTTTCATTGGGTTATATCACTTCATTAATGGCTATGTTTTTCCAAGATTTTTTGTGTAATTTCCTATGTTTTTTATTTTATATATTTCCAATTATTTTATATGGATTCAAATTTATTCACATAATCACTTCATTGATTGATTCTCATTTCAAATGTTATGATATTTGTACGGGTTTTCTCATATCAAACTCTTTTCTTTGAGACATGTTTCATATTATGAACCTATATATTTTTATATTATTCATATGATTCCTCTTGAAATGTTATATATTTAATAAATATTTTAACATGATATTTAAAATTTCTTTTTAAATTACCTCTTTCAGGAGGTATTGATTCAAATGTTATAAATGTCATAAGGGTTTCTCGTCCCAACTTTGTTTCTATGAGACATATCCCATATTCACCACTTGTTTCTTTCATGTGGTGTATATATTATCCCATTTAAAATTTTATATCATTAATTTATTTAAATTCATGTTAATTAAAGTTTCATTTTAATTTATTTGTTTCATCAGGGTTATGATACAAAATTTTGTTAATTCAGCCCAAATACCTTGAATTATTTTATTTATTTTTTGCTAATCCCCATTTTTTATATGGGTTAAGAGAGAACCCTTATATGACCCATAGAACTAGAGGAACAAGGCCCAGTACATGATCCGAAGGCCTAGAGGCACAAGGTCTAATACCTAACCTAAAGGCCCAAAGATCCAACTACACTAGAACTACCCCTCCCTAGATTCTGTGTTATTAAAGGCACCTAACTCCCCACCTCATATGGTTGACCAATAAGCATTTAACCATATAGAGATACACAGTTACTAGTTATGATAGAGATTTCCATTCCCTATCATTCATCTAATTTAGTTAGATATTCTATAGTAGATTATACTTTTTTTGAATCCTTATATAGGGCATGATATTGTGTGGTCTTCATGAACTACCTAATGGTCTATAGACAAAAACCCTATAGCCTAAAGAATTTAGGTGTCTTGGAGACCCTATGGCCTAGAGGCCCTATGGGCCAATTGATAATAGTGGCCTAAAGTCCCTATGGCTTGTAGGACCAAATTGGTGGCCTGAAGGCCCAAATAAGATTAATAGTTCTGGATACTACAGTACCACATAATACTTGCTAGAATGCTGCTACAATAACCTGAAAATATCCATCCACTAGGATTTAATCATGGGGTTTATGCAGGATTATGATACAAAAGTTTCCAAAGTGGCAAGGAATTATTTGAAAATATTATATTTATTTGGTATTTTTTAGTCATAAGTTTTTGTTTAGGGAAATATATGATCTTTATATCTTAAACCCCATAAATTTTATTCTTCTCTAGTTATTTATATAAATTATAAGATTTCCTTTCATTTATCTCTCTCTAAGTACTCAAATGTATAAAATAAAGTTTTTAAGGAAAACCAAATTTGTTTTTTATTCAGGGAAGAATATTTTTTTCCACGTACATATTTTTTTTTTAAATTTTTTCAATAATGTTTTTAATATTATCCAATGACTGGTTAAATTAAATTTTACCATGTTTGACTTTCTATAATAATATTTAAATGTAATCTTCGTGTAATTTTCTTAATGAGTCACTTTTTACTAAAGGTGTGAATGAAATATTTGTTTTAACATACACTGCATGAATGAATTTTATGGTCATCCTAAACAATATTTTCTTTGAATACTACTTTATAAGTTTACGTGGTTATTTTTACAGAAAATGTTTCCTTAATAATTTGATTTTTTTAAATTTTAAACAAGTTATTTCAAAATTAAAAGGGTATTTTACTTAAGAAATTTTCTAATGATATTTTAAATGTATTTTCATATATGTAAACATAATTTGATAAATTTTATGATTTAATGAGGATATAATATAATGATACCATCCACTATATTTCCATAGATGTATTATGATCATTTTTACTTAGGAAAGTATTAAAATTACATATACTTTTTCTTTTAGTATGGATAGTTATTGATTAATAAGTCATGTGGATTAATTTTTATTGTTTATTATTATTATGAATGCATTAGGATTTTAAGTGATGGGTGGGGACCATAACTACATAGCCCCTTGATGTATCGGTAGGTCTCACGAGACAAAAAAAGTTGGATATTTAGCATATTCCTTACCCATTTATGTAGGATGTCCTGGAATGAGGACACAATGATAAGTTTAAGATATCAGACATTATGCATTCCATCATTATGAAATAAATTATTGATTTCAATGTAATTATTTTAATATTTATATTATCTGTTTATAAGTTTCAAGATCATTTGATTATTTATATGGAACTATTTTATCATCATTTATTCCTATCATATTATTCATGCCTTATTTATTATATGATAACTTTTACTATAAAAATTACTTTACCAAGCATCTGATCTCCCCCTTTTATTTTTTTCCTTTACCCATTATTCTAGTAATTTTACTATGATTGATATGCATGGATGTTCTAGAGAGAATAATAATGTTCTCAAAGAAATTACTATATTCCTTTTTTTTTTCAAATATTATATGAGATTCAAGCATGTATCTAGTTTTCCAAGACTATTACAATACTCAATACTATTAGATTAGATCTATTATGTATTATTTAATTTATTAAGATAACCTATATATATAGGTTACTGGAGTAAGGGTTTTATATATGTTGTCCGTAAGGGACTTTGGTAACTAGAATATATATTTTTTGAGTTATATGGTTTCTTTTTAACTTTAACTTTCTATATTATATTTAATAATTGATTCCCCATTTTATATGATGTTTTATTTTATATTTTTATTGATAATTTATCTTATGATTCAAATATTCCTATAATATTTCCCTCTCATATAAAGGTATAGCATAATCAAGAACAAACTTCCATCTCTTAATTAGAAGTTTGTTTCAAGTCCATATTTTACTCATTGCAAATGTTCTCCCTTATTTTAGGGAAAGATAATATGTATTATTTTATAAGGTTATAATAATTATCTTAACCCCTTTTAAAATGGAAATATAATACCCTTTTTATGATGCGAGTTTCCAAAAAATGGTATTTTAAAATATTTTACATCCTTTAAAAATCTGAAATTTTATCTTCTATAATATTTACTTTGATTATCATTATTATATTTCAAGTAATAATTTATCAAAGTTAAATGTTTTCCAATGTTTTCACTTCATTTTTTTGAAAATTATGTTAGAAAGTGACTCGTAGATTCATTATTCTATAGATATATTGATAATGATCTCTTTTAATGTTTTCCATGTGAATACATATTTTTTCCACCTTCAACATTTTTTAGAAACTTTCTCTCTATGTTTCCATGGTTTATAAAAGAAATTATTTTCTCCTAGATTTATAAAATATCTATTTTAAAATTATTTCAAAAGATCAAGGATATTTATTATTCACAGAGTGGTTTTTCCAAAACTACTTAAAATTAATTTTCATTTAATTCATTGTCCTTTAATATATCTTATTCTTAAAGGTTGGGGCCAAAGCATCATTTTATTATTAAAGCAATGACATCTTTTGATTGGGTATAGCGAGACCCATTACATTGCCCGAAGGACCAAGTCCAAGTGGCCTGAATACTAGGTTTGAAAGCTCATTTATTGGCCCAAAGGACCCTTCAGTGAATAGTACCGCTATAGTACCTGGGCTACTATAGTACCTTCTAGAGTACCGCCACCACTACAGTTCTTTATATAGTACCTCTGCCGCTACAGTGTCGTTGCTACTATAGTCCGCCACTACTACAGTACAGCTACAGTGACCTACTCCAGTGCTACCATAGTGCCCTTCTATATATCTTATGCTTGATCGATGATGTTATTGAAATTTAACCACACAAATTATTTCTTTGGATGTATTATGTAATTTTATTCTCTTTTGGAGAAATAATCCATCATTACCTTTGAATTTTCTAATCGTTTTATATGTATAACTGTAATTTTTCTTTCAATAATTTTTTTTATAAATACCCTATTTTTGATTCCTTTGATTGAAGGGTGTTCACCTAGATTCCATACATTGATTTATTATGGAAAATTATTGTCTTAAAAATATACCATTTATCTATATGGTGTAAATACTATATGATTTATTATCTTGATTGAATGGTATTTAACTAGAAAGTTACTTGATATAATTTGATAACCATTCATATTCCATGATTTTATCATGTTTGGATTATTGACTAAATTATGAATAATTTATTTTTTTGAATCCATTTGAAAGGTATATGATAAAAAATTTCTTTATATAGGTTATTTATTATCTGATTAATGAAACCCATTTTCTCTCCTTGGATTCTTTATGCTATAAAAAAGTGAATAATTTTAATTGGAAAGTTTTATGAAATCCATTCTTATTACTGGGTTTTAATGATGTAATTATCAGATTTTTTCTTGTGTAAATCATGTGTATGGTTAATATTTAAGTGATGTGTGGGACCTATATATTCCTTCAATGCATTGGGTAAAGTTTTAAATCTTATTAGATAATAGTGAAACAAGTAGTGATGCTTAATCCACTATGGTAAATGGGTGAGTAAAGACCAATCCAAAAATGGAAAGAGGTGAGTGAAGATTGATCCACTATGAGAAATAATTTGTATTACCTGATCCACTATGTTATAATTTCTATGCTTTGGTATGTTACATAATTCTCAAGTATGTTTTGTTTCTATAAAATGTAGAATTTTCATGATGTATTCTCATGTTATGCCCTAATATTTGATCTATGTTTTTTTGGGTATAACTTTATGATGTGGCTTGATTATATCCATATTATTATCTTATGATCACTTATGATCATTAATTTCTATCACTTATGTTTATTCGTATAGATCATCTAATCTCACCCCTTTTATTATGTTTCCATTTCCTTAAGTTATGAAGATATAATAAGTTTTAAGTGTATAAAAGAGTTTTTTATGTGGAGAATTTGTGGGATATGTTAAAGGGTCATTATGGATTAAGTATTTTTGTTTATAATTGGAATTTTTTTAATTGATTCAAAGAACATGGGTTCATTAGATAATATTTTTTCCTAATTCTATAAAACTATAAAACTAAAAGGAAATTGGAATGTATTGTAATGTAATATTTTCTTTAAGTTTTATGATTATCAGATGATTATATTGGGTCTATCATTAAACTCAAAAGGGAATAATAGTTAACCTATACTTTAGATAATCAAGATCTTATTGACATTCCTATGTTTAAACAAAGGCACTAACTTTCCTAGTCAAATATGACAATGGATCCAAAATATGATAAAAATTTAGAATTAACCTCCTTTAATAGACCACCAAACCAATGAAACTAAACACCTATAAAACATTACTTAGGTGAATATTAAGCCATAAACTCCTTAAAACTTTACCAGGTTAATATAAAAATTACTCTATGAGACAACATAATCTAGGAAATGTACCTTACACTACTATAAATAACTCTTTGAAAACTTATAATACAACTGATACTCACACAAAATCACGTAAAAATACTCATATACACTATATAATCATCCTTAATCCTTGATTACACCTATATATCATCAATAAAAAAACCATAAACTGATCAAGGAATATATATTATCTACTTTCTTACCCGAAAAAAATCATTACACCCCATTGTGACACACTAGGACAGATGAAACCCTTTATCAATATACTATCAATATGATCCCATAACTCACAAATCTTAGTTATAAATATACTATAAAAACATAGAAATATTTTCTTGATACTAATATGAAAATTAATATTAAAATCAATATCATGAATTAGATAAAAAATCATAATATCCTTGATAAAACATCAATAAACTCTCTTAAAATTAGAGAAACATCTTCTACTAATTCCTAAACTATACCTAATAAAAAAAATATCACCACTTAAATTAGAGAAAGAAATATAACACCAATAACAATAAAAATAGTCTCACATAAAAAATAGTAAATAAATCCCAATGATGACACCATAAGGTTATTTCTCAATTAAAAAAATATCCCAATATAAACGATCCTAACCCAATTCATAGTCACATTATCTTAAAACCTTTAACTACTAAGAACAACCACCAAATTGTGTTGAAAACTCTAATGATCAACCCAATCCCTCAATAGACAAAACAAAATCACAAATAAGATAAGTAACACTAAAATAATGAGAAATAACACTATCTATTTACACTTAGGTGAAAGTTGAATAGATAAATATTTCACCTCTCATCGCTTATACTCTACCAACCTCAATAACCTCAATAACATGGAATTTAACTCTTTTAGTAGCTCCACCATGAAAAAATTATTTCTTAACATGACCTTTTTCTTGATATATGATAAATGAAACACTAGCCTAATGCAGCACTAAATTAGATCTATCTTGTATCAACTAAAAAATAGGATGAAAATAATATTACTAAAACTTAAGTTAAATAGGTCTTTAAAAATATTGAGGAAGACCATCATTAGAAACACTCCATATCTTCCTTGACCAATCTTTGTGAAAAAAGTAAAAACATACTAATAATGTATAATACCTCTATAATTGAAAAGGATTGATCCTCCACCAAATCTATAAGATATAGAACTACCAGATTAAGAATATTGAAAATATGATAAACAATACCATTAATGATAATGATGAAACTTTGACTACTTAAAATAACAAAAACCACTACCTACAACTCAACTTTGACCACTACTCAAATGAATCACCTAGTAAGTCCTAGAAGATAACCTATTAGTAATCTAAATGCATTAAATCACCTCAGTATAGGTATAAATCCATAGAGTCCCTATTTTTCTATGGATCTCAAAACAAGGTATGAAATCAAAATGACTTTTTATCATCTCATCATCATCCATCATATTTGGGGAATAAAAAAACCCATAAACATAATGAAAAATTTTCAACACTAGATACCCACTAGTAAATTGATAAAATAATCTATTGAAGGTCTATTTTCATAGTCACTAACATAAAATCATTCTAAAATAGTTTCCATAATTTGGTCCATAAACTTTAAATTTATAATAATCACCTAGATAAGTCATCTTCAATTTTAGACTTTATCCTCTCAATAAGATCACAAAAAATGGTATATAATGAACTATCAATGTATGAATCAACTAAAATAATATATCAACCTCATCATGTTAGAACCAAGATAAAGATGAAGGTAGTTGTTTTCAAATGTTATATTTTTTTATCAAATAAGGATTTGTTTTTTCAAGTAATTTTAGGATGTAAGGGAAATCATGTCACTTTTTATTTGGTGAGAATCATAATGATCCATGTTTTAAAATAATAATACTCATGTTTTTTGAAAAATCAGACTAACTATTTCCATTGTAACGAGAATAAGCTATTTGGAAGAAAACGTTTTGATTGGACTCACCTTGGGTCTATAATGAAAGAGAAAACGTCTTACTAGAAGTAAATGGTCATCATATTCACTTTGAATTCAGTGTAAAATAAGTGGTTGTTTTGATGGAGAATCAGAGTCTCTATGACTAAGATAAATTAAATGTGATGGTGCTTTGCTAATTTGTATTTCAAATAAATCATAAGTTGATTGGAGAATTTATGATTAAATAACAATGGAAGAAAAGGTAAAAGTGGTATTAGAAATTGTACCTAGATTTATCATATCCAGGTGGAAGAGAAAAAAGTGATGCTACCAATCAGAAAGAAATCAGACTCTTGACAATAGTACTCAGACACTGTAGCATCTGATCATCCATCATATTCATAAGAAAACTTTCATACCCAGGATGATCGTACTTAGGTTTAAAAAGAAAAATTTTATATCCAGAATGATTATACCTAGGAATGATCCTTTCCAGGCCAATCATACTCAGAAAATATTGTACTCGGGTTATGAAGAAAATAAAGAAGTTGGGATGAATGGAAAGTTAAAATAATTTCCAACTAAAGTATGATGATGCTAAAGCTATTCTAAAATGAATTAAAAGTTATAAAGGGATTTATTATACAAGCACATGTTTGTGAATAAAATAATTTGGTGCAGATGAGATGAGGCTGATGATAATTGATATGAAAAATCAACAATGTAGTCAACCATTCAAAAAAGGTTGAATTAATTTTTAGGTTTCAATTGGGCCAAGAGACTTTTTATCAGAGTTAAATTTTTTTATATTTGTTTCAAATGGGTCAAGATAAGAATTGAAGAAGTTAAAGTCGTTTGAAATTGGATATTTCTAAATGAATTGTCAAGGGGGATATTGAAATTCAAAAGAATGGTTATATTCGACTATATGAGTGGTATCCATTTCTTCATACACTTTCTTACAATTGGTACATGGATTTTTTTTGAAGAAATCAGACCCATTAATTTAAATCAGACTAGATATTGAAATGAAATTATGAAGAAGAAGTAAATATTTTATAAGAATTGACAAGCTTCTAGAAGAGCTGAAGAAGTCAAAATTTACCTTGGATTTTAGGGAAAATTGAGATTAGGGTGAATTATATTAAGAGGTAATTTTTGTTGGTATTCCTACCAGAGATAATCTAGGGACACCTATAAAAGGTGAAAAGTACATTGTACTTTTCTGATTACTGATGTATTATTTATGAGAGAGAATCTCAGAGTTTTAAAGAGAAGAAGTTTCCTTATTCACTTATGTTGAAGAAGTTTTGAAAGATTGAAGTGAATGATAAGAGACAAGATCACAACGTTGTATTCAGCTGATCATCCTACTCTGTGTTTATCATACTCAGTGATCAACAAATTTTAATTGAAAATTGTGTTTGACTAATTATCATATCAGGATAGATTAATCGGATTGGGATTACTGTATTGGGTTTTCCAGACTGAGGAAGATAAAGAATTGAAGTGGTTCTAATTTATCTCTACCATATTCTATCAAAGTTATATTTTTTTTATCGGGGAGAATAATACCAGGAAGTATCATACTAAGAAGAATCATATCAGGGAGAATTGTACTCGAAGGAATTGGACTGGAAAAAAAGACTAGGAAAATTGGACTTGATTTTTTATAACAAAGTCTAAGAGGTTCTTACAATATTTGGGGTAAGAAATTGATGAAGTGTTTTCAATTGATTACATTTGTGGAATTGAAAAATAAGAACAAGTAACATGAATTGTTACACAATCATTATATTACCCTATTTGTGCTAAGATGGTGCACACACACTATTGTAATTGTTTACATAGTGCTACACGAGTGAAAGGGTATATCCTATTCATTATAATCCAAGGATTATTTTCTAGTAGATTGTGTGGTATTAGATCATTTCAAAACCACACCAAGGATGTAGCTATTCTTATTGAATAGTGAACCTTGTAAATACTTATGTTTCTTTAGGTGTTTGGTTGAATTATTTTCATTAGGGAATTGATTATTTAACAAGAGGATAAACTTTTTTCAAGAAAATATAAAAGAAAAAGTATCACTAATTCAACCCTCCCCCTCTCAGTGATAAAATTATCCAGACTGGGAACTTTTAAGTGGTATCAGAGGGTAGGTTCCCTTCTCTTTTTCTTTACTAATGGAGAATTTGAATTGTGTAAAAAATAAAGGTATTATGGTCTTCGATGGAAAGAATTATCATATCTGGAAAGATATAATGCTGACATATCTTATGTCTATTGGATATTTTTTTCTTGAAGATGCAATAGATGGTTTTCCTCCTATTGATTTTAAAGACACTACAAGAAAACTTCCGTTTAGCGGTGGTTTTTTCACAGCGGTTTTAAAAACAGCCGCTAAATGTGTTTCGGGCAGCCATTTCGTGGCGGTTTTTAAACCGCCGCGAAAAAACCGCCGTGAAATGCCATAATTTTATTTTTATTTTTTTTTGATTTTTTTTAATTTTTTTCGAGGATTAGCGGTGGTTTTTTAAAAAACCGCCCCGAAATAGCGGCGGTTTCGGTAAAATCACTGCGAAATGAAAGGAAAAAATAAAAAAATACGAGAAACCCCGAAATCACTAAAACGACCATAACTTTTGATCTGGGCATCCGTTGGAGCGCCACGACTAGTCAAATCGAAGCTAATGAAGAGATCTAGAGGCACATATAATCAAAACTATGAGACGGTCTAAGGTGCGGAAGATATTAGAGTTATAAGAAAGTTGAAAAAAGTTCTCCAACTTCAAATGACCATAACCTTCGCTCCGGGTGTCCGTTTGGGCTCTACCACATATCAAATCGAAGCCAGCGAAAAGAGCTACACACCAATTTGACACAAGAAATCTTCTGTTGTGGTTTTCAACCCCAAAAACCCCTCCGAAGGCCTCCGAAATCCTGTTTCCGTCACCGATGTCCCGTCGAACTTGTCTTCAAACAGACATAACTTTCGATCCGCCTGTCAGTTCGAACTCCTCCACCTGCCAGATCTTAGATCGCTCCATGAGCTTCAGTTTGACTGGTCATGGTGCCCACATGCACTCTTAGATCATATGTTATGGCCTTTTTAGTGGGTATCGGGTTTGTTATGTTTTTCGATGCCTCATTTCTAGCACCCATTCCCCGTCAGCTTTTTTTTAAATAGTCGTAACTTCCGATCCGCCGTCCATTCGGACTCTTTCACCTTTCAGGTCGAAGATCGTTTTAGGATCTTTGATTTTATAGGTCAGGGATCTAAAACAGACTCTCGGATCATAAGTTATCTCCGTTAATGTGAGTCCAATGTTTTTGTCTCTTTATGACTGTTTTGACGGGTTTTAATGGTTGCTCCATTTATTACTATTTATTTGGGTTTCCATGACTTGTTATCTTTATCAATGGTTTTTCGTGGGTTATTATGATGATTATGTTGAATTATTAAGGGGTTTTCCAGAGTTGTCATGATTTTTCATGCGTTCTCATTCTTTCTAATGCCTCATTCTTCATATGCTTCTCCATCCGTTTTCATGCGTTTTCATGATTTCTCATCCCTTATCACGTCTTTTCATACCTTTTCAAGTGTTTTCTTTATTATTTATTATTTATAATATACTTTAATTTATTTATTATCTATTATTTGTAACTGGTTATTTATTATTTATTATTTATATTTATTTATTATTTAGTATTTATATTTATTTATTATTTATATTTACTTATTATTTATTATTTATTATTTATTAATTATTATTAATTATTAATTATTTATTATTACTAATAATAAAATATTATTATTATTAATAATATTTATTACTGGTTATTTATTATTTATTATTTATTATTTATTATTTATATTTATTATTTATTATTTATTTATTATTTTTATTTATTTATTATTAATTATTTATATTTATTTATTATTTATTATTTATTATTATTTATTATTTATATTTATATATTATATATTATTTATATTTATTTATTATTTATTATTTATTATTTATTATTTATTTATTATTTATATTTACTTATTATTTATTATTAATTATTAATTATTTATTATTACTAATAATAAAATATTATTATTAATAATAATATTTGTTACTGGTTATTTATTATTTATTATTTGTTATTTATATTTATTATTTATTTATTATTTATTATTTATTATTTATATTTATTTATTATTTATATTTATTTATTATTTATTATTTATATTTATTTATTATTTATTATTTATTATTTATATTTACTTATTATTTATTATTTATTATTTATTATTTATTATTTGTTATTTATTATTTATTATTTATTATTTATTATTTACTATTTATTATTTATATTTATTTACTATTTATTTTTTATTATTTATATTTACTTATTATTTATTATTTATATTTATTTATTATTTATTATTTATATTTATTTATTATTTATTATTTATATTTATTTATTATATATTATATATTATTTATATTTATTTATTATTTATTATTTATATTTATTTATTATTTATTATTTATTATTTATTATTTATATTTATATTTATATTTATTATTTATTATTTATATTTATTTATTATTTATATTTATTTATTATTTATTATTTATTATTTATATTTATATTTATTTTTTATTTATATTTATTTATAATTTATAATTTATAATTTATATTTATTTATTATTTATTATTTATTATTTATATTTATTTATTATTTATTATTTATATTTATTTATTATTTATATTTATTTACAATTTACAATTTACAATTTATTATTTATATTTATTTATTATTTATTATTTATATTTATTTATTATTTATTATTTATATTTATTTATTATTTTTTATTTATTTATTTATTATGTATTATTTATATCTATTATTTATTTATTATTTATTATTTAATATTTAATATTAATTATTAATTATTAATTATTAATTATTTATATTTATTAATTATTTATATTTATTTATTATTTATTAATTAATATTTATATTTATTTATTATTTATTATTTATTATTTATTATTTATATTTATTTATTACTTATTATTTATTATTTATTACTTATTATTTATTATTTATTATTTATTATTTATTATTCATTATTGATTATTGATTATTTATTATTTATTATTATTGAGTTTATATCTATTATTTATGTATTATTTGTTTTCTCAATTAATATATATAAGTATATTAAATTCTGTTTATTAACCACATGACGAGCTTGCTGGAGTGGTAAAGTCTTTGGAAAATATGCAAGAGGTTAGGGGTTCAAATCTCACCAAACGCAGTATTTCTTTATATTGCATGGGCATGTGCATGGACATGTGCATGAGATGTGCATGCATGGATAAATAAAGTAAATAAAGTAATACGATATAAATAAAATAAATACGAAATAAATAAAATAAATAAAATAAATAAAATAAATAAAATAAAGAAATAAAGAAATAAAAGAAATAAATAAATAATGAAATAAAGAAATAAAGAAATAAAGAAATAAATAAATAAATAAATAAATAAATATATAAATAAATAAAACAAACAAATAAATAAATAAAATAAATAAAATAAATATGAAATAAATAAAATAAATAAAATAAATAAAATAAATAAAATAAATAAAATAAATAAAATAAATAAAATAAATAAAAGAAATACAAAATACATAAAAGAAATACAAAATAAATAAAAGAAATAAAAGAAATAAAAGAAATAAAAGAAATAAAAGAAATAAAAGAAATAAAAGAAATAAAAGAAATAAAAGAAATAAAAGAAATAAAATAAATAAAAGAAATAAAAGAAATAAAAGAAATAAATAAATTAATAAATTAAAAAAATTAAAAAAAATCAAAAAAATTAAAAAACCGCCGCTAAAAAACCACCGCGAAACATTCTACGACGGTTTTAAAAACCGCCGCGAATAGTTTCCCAACGCACGATTTTACGGCGGTTTTGAAAAACCGCCGCCAATCTATTTAGCGGCGGTTTAAACCGCCGCGAAACGAAAAAAACCGCCGCTAAATCGTGATTTTGCCGTAGTGAGATCCTCTTACATTTGTTGATAAAAAGAATCTAGAGAATGATGGAAGGGCCAAGAATTCTATATTATCATCACTTTCTGAAAGTGAATTCTTAAGAGTAAAAGGTGTTTCCATAACCAAAGATATATGGTATAAACTAAAAAACATATATGAAGGCAATACAAAAGTAAAAAAAGACAAAGTTACAAATCTAAATATTGAAGTATGAATATTTAAATATGGGTGAGTGTGAATCTGTTGGGGAATTATTTAACAGGGTAAATGAAATTATGAGTATTATCATATGTCTTGGTGACAAGTTAGATTATTCTAAAGGTTTTAATTTTTTTTAGAATCCTTCCCAACAAGTTTGATACAAAATTATCTTCACTAGAAGACAAAAATCTTAAAACATTATCTCTTTATGATTTTCATAACACTCTCGTTACTTATGAAATGAGAATGGAGAAATCTATAAAAATTAAAGAAAATGTTGATAGAGAAATTTATTTCAAGGATCCAGAGAAAGAAAATACAAAGAAGATTATTATTAAAGATGATACTGGTGATTCTAACTCTGAATATGAGGTATGTAAAAACCTTGAAAATTTTTTATCCTTATTTTCTAAAAATGTGAAAAGAGGTACATAGAAATAAAAAAGAAAACATCCCTTGAAATGTTTTGAATGTAGAGTCATTGGTCACTTTGCTTGCAATTATCCTTGAAGAAAGAAATAAGAGGATAATGAAGAAGAATAAAGAAATCCAAGAAGATCGTGGAATAAATAGGGTAACAAAGTAAAATTTTATTCTATAGGGAAAGATAGAAAATTCTTCAATTCCAAAAGAAGAAGCTTCTTATCTGAAGATAAAGAAGAAGAAGGTAGTGATGTTGAATCCAAAAAATCAATTTAATTTATTTTTGAAAATACTTTTATTTAAATAGTGAATGATGAAGAATTCAGAATAAGTATTTCTAAAGAAGAAGAAACTCAACTTGAACATCATCTGAAAGAAGATTTGAAATAATGTCTAAGAAATATCAGAATCCTTTAAAAGAAAAAAAAGTTAGAAGATGAATGTTCCTCAACATGTACTCAAGAATGTTTTGTTGATGAGAAATTAAGGATAGAAAAAGAAAATTATGACTTGATGAAATATATTTAAGAAGAAAAGAATTGTAATGAGTATCTGGAGGTCAAGATGAAGGCAAAAGAAGAAGAGTCAGAACTTGTCCAATTTGTTTTAAAAGCTGAAAAAAGAAATACAAGTTTCAAAAAACCTATCTCTAAATTTGGTAAAATCTATCAAAAAGATAAAATTAAGAAGATTCAATAATTGATATCTTCAAAGGTTTAAAAGGATTATAGAATTGTTTCTAAAAAAAGAAAGATGGGAAAGTTATGTATGTGGACAAGATTGACAATATGAAGAATTTAGAAGTTACAAAACATCCTGAGTCCAAAAGTGTTTTATTTGGATCTGGAAAAGTTTCAAATATTTTTGATTCTGTTAAGGATAAAAATAATAATAAGAATACAATTGATAATAGAAAGGATGATGGGTAATAAAATAAATACAATAGTTTTGCTGATAAACATATTCACAATTCCAGGGATTATGGAAGTTTCATATGAAAATATTCATTTTATGGATATTGTTGGTATTGTGGTGGATTCAAACATATGAAAAATATGTTTTGATTTAACAAAAAATATTACTATTATTCTATATGTTATGAAAGGAAAATGTTGAGGGGGAGTCAATTCCCTCAAAAGAAGATGTCTGAGAAGGTTGGTTTAAAGAAACCTGAGAAATGTGGAGTAAAAATTGAAAATAGGTTCTAACCTTTGGAAACTATTTTTGAAAGATGTGAAAAACATAAACACCATGAAAAATGATGTCTTGTTTTGTTACCGGCACAAAAAAATATTCTTAACAATCCCCCGAAGCTTAAGATGAAGAAAGAAAAGGAAGAAGTAAAAAATCTTGTTGTTGAAACTACATTAAAAGCTACAAAAAGAGAATGACCTTGGATTCTTGATAGTGGTTGTTCTTCTCATATGAATGGAGATTTGAAATCTTTGAATAATGTGAATGATTTTAAAGAAGGCATAATGACATTTGGTAATGATGAATCCTTGAAAATTAAAGGTGTTGGATCAGCCATTATCAAGAAAGAAAATATGAAATCCAAGAAAACTTTGTATGTTGATGGGATAAAACATAATTTTATAAGTGTTTCATAATTGTGTGATGATGGTAAAAAATTTAAATTCATAAAATATTATTTTGTTGTTAAAAGTGAATAAGATGGAAAAATTATTATAAGAGGCCAATGTAAAAAGGAAATTTGTTTCAAATTGGTGAAATAAAAAAACTCTTGTTACACGAGTATGGTGGAAGAAAATCAATTGTGGAATAAAATTTTGGGACACATGTATCAAAGAAACATGAGCAAGTTATCTAGAAGAGATAGTGTCTGAGACATTCATGATTTTACAAGAATAATAGATTTACATTGCAATATTTTTCAAAAAGGAAATATTTCAAATGTTGTGCATAAGAAAGTTGAGATTTGGTCAAAACAACCCTTAAAGATGATTCATTTTGATATCTATGGGCTAATGAGAAAACTTTCAACAAATGAAGATAAGTAATTAATCACCTTAATTGATGATTTTACTTGCATTACTTGTGTTATGTATATGAAACATAAATCATATACTTTGAAAATGTTTAAAAGTTTTAGAAGGAAGGATGAGAAAGAATGTGAGTATTCAGTAAAGAAGTTAAGAACATATAATGGATATGAATATAGAAGTGGATAATTCAAAGGTTATCTTCAGAATCAAGGAATTCAGCATTAGTATAGTTCCCTATTAAATCCTCAATAAAATGGAGTTACTAAAAGAAATAATATAAGTTTGGTGGAAATGGTAAGAACTATGTTACTTGAACATGGTGTTTCTAATTACTTTTGGAGGAAATCCTATTGAGTCAATAAGGTTTCCTTTTGACTTTTCCATTCCTTCATGTTTTGAAATTCACAAACACTATATCTTAAGGCAAACTTCTGTTTCCCTAAGTTTTATTTTAATAAGGAAAATTTTCCTTCCCCAAGAAAAATTTATCCTTACTTATTTTTCATTATTCATATCTTAGTCTCAATAAATATAACTCTTTTTATTTATAAGTGTAAAATTCAGTTTCATATCTAAAACCTCAGAATCCTATAAATACTTAGATATAGATCATTTTGTTTTTAGGATCCGAATTCAGGTTTCGAATTACTCTGAATTCAGACTTCGAATTCTTATGAATTCAGACTCTGAATTATATGAATTCAGACTCCGAATTTTTATGAATTCAGACTTTGAATTATTATGAATTCAGAATCCAAATTCCTCTAAATTCAGACTCCGAGTTCTCAGAATTCAGACTCCGAGTTCTCAGAATTCAGACTCCGAATTCTTATGAATTTAGACTCCGAATTCTTCTGAATTCAGACTCCAAATTATTCTTAATTCAGACTCCGAATTCTTCTTAATTGAGACTCCAAATTCCATAGAATTCAGACTATGAATTCCTCAGAATCTAGACTCCAAATTCATCAGAATTAAGGTTCAGAATTCTATGGAATTCAGGTTCCGAATTCTTTGGAAAACAAAATCCAAATATCCATGTATTTTAGACACCAAATAGTTTTTGGATAAACTCCGAACTTTTATTTTCCTTAGACTCTGAAAAATGGATTTGTTTAAGAAACCATATTTTTCTTAACTTGTTATGAAATGATGTTGTACAATCTGTTTCTAACTAACCGTTGTTTGAGTGACACGTGTACAGGTCTCTTCGAGATTCAAGGAAAAATATGACCATTGAAGGAGGGAGTCGACTTTTGGAGAAATCCCTATAAATAGGAGCTCTTTTGAATGAGCTATGTGTGGTTCCATCACTCTAGATATTTCATGTTGTTGAAGTGATTTCTAGAGGGATACTCTCATGCTTTGTGCATACATAACATCTTGTTCATATTTCTTTGTGCGACTTTGAATGTTGCTGAGTAAATTCGAGGGCTTGCAGGGATAATAAGACAGAGGTTTCGACTAACTTGAAGTTGAGGGCTTGCAGGGATAGCAAGACAGATTCCGATATTTCTATCGAGGGCTTATCCTGGTGTGGGTAAGATAGTCTTTATTGAAAGTATAAATAAAGGGACCTTTATCCAAGGTTTTTGGATACCCTACTATTTGGGTTAAAAGATTTAATACTTGTTACTTGTTTTGTTTCAAGTTTATTTTACACTAAATTTTGATTAATAAGGAAAGCATACCTATATTATACTTCCTTGTATTTGTATAATATGATTAATAAGATTCTATATGCTTTAAGGTAGAATATTATATTTGTAAACTTTTCTTAAGTTTCATTTACGGATCCATATTTTCAGAACCTAGCAAGTTTATAGAACTAAGAGGTCTTGTGAATTTACCTTGTTTAACTTTATTAAACACAATTTTCCTTAAGGTTAAAAACGAATGTTTTTATACCAACTTTAAAGGTTCCAAAGAAATTTTTAAAGTATACAATTCAACCCCCTCTTGTATATTGAGCATCTACATTCATATTTTGATCCTACAAATCCATGAGTGCTGTATTTTATATCCAGAACCATTGTTTCTATAGGAATCAATCAGATATGGCTCCATATTAATTGGTTTATGAAAAAAATCTAAGTATTAAACACTTATGAGTTTTTAGGAGTCCATGTATTATAAAGAAAAAAGGTGGAAACTATGTAAAGTTTGAGAAGAAAGGTGAAGATGAAAATTTTCTTAGTTACACTCAGGAAGGAAGAGGATATAAATATTTCAACAAATAAATTAGAAGAATTATTTATTTAGTTGATATAAATGTGATTGAAAAGGAAGAGGAAGATACACATACTCACACAAATGAGAAAGATTGTTTTGAAAGAAATTTTGATAAGGATACATATAATTATATTCCTAATCAAGAAGAAGAATCAGAATCAGTTATTTCAAGTGATGAGGAAGATATTAGAAAATATCATCCAAGGATGAGTAAGCAAGTGTAAGCTCACAATATAACTGGTGATCAACATCATAAGGTTCAAACAAGAAGAATAAAAAAATGATATTACACACACTTTTTTTTTTTCAAAAGTAGAGCTTAATGATATGAAAGAAGCTTTTGAGAATCCAGAATGGGTTTAGGACATGAATGAAGAGTTAAATAAAATTGAAAATAATGATACATGAGAAATTATACCCAATACAGAAAAAACATCATTGGCACAAAGTGAGTTTTCTGGAACAAGCTGAATGAAGAAGGTGAAGTGATAAGAAACAAAGAAATATTGGAATACAAAGGGTATTCAAAAATTGAAGGTATTGAATTTGATGAAGCCATTGATTTGGTGTAAATAATTTAAATAATCATAATCTTTATTTCTATAACTACATAATGAGGCTACAAGATCTTTCAAATGGATGTTAAATCAGGATTCTTAAATGGATATCTTGAAGAGGAAGTTTATATTGAAAAACCTTGTGGATTTTTTGTTGGGAAAGATGAAAGTTATGTGTGCAGATTGAAAAAAAGATTTTTATGGACAAAAAAAAATATCCTGGGGAATGGTATTCCAAATTTGATACACGATTAAGGAATATGAATTTCAATAAAGGAAGAGTGGATTTCAATCTCTACATCAGAGAAAGTCAAGAGTATACCATTATTGTAATTGTTTACATTGATGATATTATCTTTTCTGGCAATGATGAAAGAATTTGTGAAATTTTTTCTAAAGAAATGAAAAAGGTATTTGAAATGTCCATGCTAGGGAAAATTAAATACTTTCTTGGGTTAAAAATACATCAAAGGAATAAATGATTTTTTCCTTCTCAAGAAAAGTATACTAAGGAACTTTTTAAGTAGTTCAATATAGAAAAATAAAAACCTATTTCTGCACCAATATCATTGGGAAATATTTATCTAAATATGGAGAATGAAAATAAATTGTTGAAAATGAATTTCTAAAGTTTATTGGAAGTTTTTTGTATTTGATTGCATCAAGAGCCGACATTGTTTATGCCATTACCTTATGTGAATGATTTTGGAGTGATACAAAATAATTAAATTTAATTTCTAGAAAAATAATTATCAGATATATAAAAGGAACAAAATAATTTGGAATCAGGTATGGAAACTTATATAGTATTGAATTTATTGGGTTTTTAAATGCTGATTGGGAAATAAATGTTGATGATAGAAGATCCACACCTGATGGAGTAATATTTCTAGGAAATAATTATGTTAGTTGGAATTCAAATAAACAGAATTCAGTAACTCTCAATACAGTTGAAGATGATTATGTTGTTTCCACTCAATACACTACTCAACCTATGTGGATGAAAACTCAATTGAAATATTTACATGTTGAAGTGAAGTTACCCTTGCTCTTGGGTTGTGATAATCAATGCACAATCAATCTCACAGGGAATCCTATTAAACATTCTCATTCAAAACATATTGATATCAAATATAATTTCATAAAAGAACATGTGGAGAATATTGAATTTAATCTGGTGTATGTTCCAACATCAGAATAAGTTTCTGACATATTCACCAAACCTTTACCAAAGGAATCATTATCAAAATTGAGGCTGAACATGGGTGTCCAACCTTTTTCTCTTCAAGGTTGAGGTATGTGTTTTTATCCCATCTCTCATCTTACATTTGGATTATATCATCAAGGGAAAGAATTGTTTCATAAATCAATATTTTTGAATGTAAAAAAGTGGGAGTTATGGTTAAGTTGTGAATTCAACATTGTTTTGTGAGTGAACTATTAAAAATGTTTGTTAGAGTGGTTATAGGAAAAGAAACTATTTTGTATTCCAGAGAGGATGGAGAAAATATAAGGTTGAATAAGAGATGATGTAGTAAAATGAAAATGGATGTCATGATCAATATTTTTGGACAACATGGTTTTCTTGTCAATGATTATTATTTCCTACAATTAGTTAGCTCACGTAGGATTAGAATTATTGATAAGTAATAAATTGATTGAGGATAAAAAGTTCAGTGATTTATGAAAATTGGTTGAGAAAAAAATCCAAAGGGGGATATTGTTAGGACCAAGATGAAGATGAAGGTGGTTGTTTTCAATGGTTATCTTTTGTTTTCAAAGAAGGATTTATTTTGTCAAGGAAGTTTAATATATAAGGAAAATAAACTCACTTTGTATTTTGTGAGAATCATATTGATCCATGTTTCAAAATAACCAGACTTGTGTTTTCTGAAAAATCAGACTCACTCTGTCCATTATAAAGAGAAGAAGCTGTTTGGAAGAAAAGGTTTTCATCAGACTCACTTTGGGTCCAAAATTAAAGAGAAAACATCTTGTTGGAAGTAAATGGTCATCATATTCACTTTGAATTTGGTGTAAAAGAATTGGTTGTTTTGATGGAGAATCAGAGTATCTATGACTAATATTAATTAAATGTGATGATTATTTGATGATTTATATTTCACATAAATCATAATTTGATTGAAGAAATTATGATGAAATATTGATGAAAGAAAAGAGGAAAGAGGTATTACAAATTGTACATGGACTTATTGTATCTAGGTGGAAGAGAAAAAAGGTATTCTTCAAATTGAAAGGAAATCATACTCATGACAATATTACTTAGGAATTATAGCATCCGATCATCCATTGTATGCATAAGAAAAATTTCATACCTAGGGTGATCATAATCAGGCTCCAAAATAAAAAGTTCATATCCAGAATGATCATACCCAGAAATGATTATATCTAGGCCAATCATACTAGAAAAATATCATTCTTGGGATGAGAAGAAAAGAAAGAAGTTGGGATGAATAGAAAGTTACGATACTTTCCAATTTAAGTCTGATGATGCTGAAGGTATTCTCAAATTAATTCAAATTCAAAAAGGAATTCATGATACAAGCACAAATTTGTGAATAAGGGAAGTTGGTGAAGATGATATGAGACTAATGAAAATTGTTATGACAAATCAAAAATGTATTCAACTATTCAAAAAGGATTGAATTACTTTTTAGGTTTCAATTAGTCCAAGATCCTTTTTATCTAAGTTAAATTGTTTTATTTGTTTCAACTAGGTCTAGAGAATAAATGAATAAGTAAAAGTGATTTTAAAGTAGATATTGTTGAATGAATTACGAAGGGGGAGATTTATATTCAAAATAATGGTTATATTCACCAATTAGAGTGGTATCCATTTATTCATAAAATTTATTAAAATTGGTAGAGATATTTTTTTTTGAATAAATAAAACCCATGAATTAAAATTAGATTGGATATTGAAATAAAGTCTGCAGAAGAAGTGAAGATTGTAGAAGAATAGAGAATATTTGAGAAGAGTTGATGAAGTTAAAATTCACTTGATATTTTAGGGAAAACTGATATTGGGGTGATTTTGATTAAGCATGATTTTTTTGGTCTATCAGCAAAATCCACTCGAGGGTCACCTATAAAAGGAAAAAAATATATTGTACTTTTTTGATGACTGATGTATTGTTCATGAGATATAAGCTCTGAGTTTTAGAGAGAAGAATAAGTTTCTTTATTCACTTGTGTTGAAGAAGTTTTGATGGATTGAAGTGAAAGAGAAGAGACAAGATCACAATGTTGTATTCTGATGATCATCGTACTCATTGTTTATCGTACTCAGCTAATTACTATATTTGGATTGAAAATTGTGTTCGACTGATTATCATACCAGGTTGGATTAATTGGATCAGGATTTCTATACTGGGTTTTCCATGTTGAGGAAAATGAATAATTGAAGTGGTGCTGATTCACATCTACCTTATTCTATAAAATTTATATTTTTTATACTGGGGAGAATAGTACTGGGAATTATCATATCAAGAATAATCGTATAAGGGAGAATCGTACTCAGAGTAATCAGATTGGGAAAAAATAGACTGGGAAAATCAGACTTTATTTTTCATAACATAGTCCAAGAAGTTGTTACCGTATTTTGGGTAATAAATTGAAGAAGTGTTTTTAATTGAATAAATTTGTGAAATTAAAAAATAAGCATAGGTAACATGAGTTATTACACAATAATTGTATTACCCTATTTGTGCTAAGATGGTGCACACACACTATTGGAATTGTTTATATAGTGATACATGAGTGAGAGGGTATATAAAACTCATTGTAATCCAAGGATTGTTTTCTAGTTGACTGTGTGGTATTGGATCATTTCCAAACTATACTAAGGATACAAATATTCTTATTGAATAGATAACCTTATAAATACTCATGCTACTTTGGATATTTGGTTGAATTGATTTCAGTAGGGAATTGATTATTTAACAGGAGGTGATTGTTGTTTCAAGGAATCAAAAATGAAAAACTATCACTGAGTCACCCCTCCCCCTCTCAGTGATACAATCATCTTAAATGGGCACTTTCACATCCAACTATTTCTCAGTATTTTACTTTAATATAAACTTTTTTTGAATCAAAAAATCATATTGATTATAAGAAAATAATTATTCATTCCAAACCTCATCCATAACCAGAACAACAAACTCAACCATATACCAAACTGGATCAGACTTCCACAACCCCTCAAATCATATACAAATTTGAGAATAACCACATGACACTGATATAGAAATAAAAATAATAATTTATAAATCATGACCCAAGGATATAAGTGCCTCATATAAATTCAATTCCCCATCCTGGCCCATGTGAAGTGTTATTCCATAAGTACACATAATAAATACGATATACATGAAACTATATGATGTAATTTATAACCCTATATAAGTACCATAAAAAAACACACTTAGTACATGATTAGAGTTTATATAAAGGATAAAAGGGATCTCTATGTCCATAACCCTATTTTCCTAGACTACATCACATCCTTAGTTCATGTATACAACTACCATACCACCTATTATAACATCACATGTGTCGACTCCAAACAACATCTTAAAAATGCTCTCGAATAACACTCTATCATGACCCGAACATACTAAAATCCAACGAAAAATAAATAAAAATATTGAGTGCAACACCCCGAGCCTATATCCAATAATCCTGGGTATGACGTTAGAAATTAAGGGTATAAAACACACAGATATGGGAATAATCTATATCACAATCTAGTACTAGGATGTAAAATAACATTCAAGTGATTTAAAATCTCCCACGATATATAACATTTAAAGAAAATCCCATGTATATCATCAGTGTATGAAATATTATAAAACTATATCAAATTTAAGAAACTATTATTCAAAAAATATAACCAAAAAAGTCCAAAACATGGAAGCCCAAAAAAATAACCCCAATGTACCTCGAAACTAG
Organism: Viscum album; assembly: GCA_963277665.1. NCBI lineage: Eukaryota > Viridiplantae > Streptophyta > Magnoliopsida > Santalales > Viscaceae > Viscum > Viscum album. The sequence continues at coordinate 1,087,784,485 of OY728150.1, read as the reverse complement.
TATACACATACTCTTAATCTAGTTATATTATTGTCCTAAATATAGGTAGGTAAGGTAGCTATAAGTGGAGTGGTTGAATTATAGATGTAATGTTAACTATAAATTTTCACTCAAAGAGGTAGTCAAACTATTTAATTGATTAGAGGTTATGAATTATAATCAAGTTAGAGTAAAAAAAGTTATAATTTAGTGGAAAACAAACAATAATTAATTAAATTACTGAACCAATAAAAAAATAAAAACTATAACAAAGAAAAAAGTATCAGATAACAATCCATATACCCCTAAAATATTACTATTACCAAATTGATTCTAATTAAAGGAACCCTTTAATTTTATCCATAGATTAAGGATAATCTATAAACCTAATCCAAGGTATTCTATTTCTATACATGAAACTTCCTCAACAACCCCAATCGAAAGATAACAAGGTACTCTCTTAGAGTCTCCTTGAAAAACTGTAAAGACTTGTAAATTTCAAGGAATTTTTTTTTTAATTTTCTTTGGGATTTTACGAGTACGCAGTTTCTGACGGCGCCTGATTCCGAGGCCCGGTGTGCCCAGAATCATTTTCCGACGTTTAGCTCGAGTACGTTCAGTAAACGAACGAGCGGGTTTTTCCTAACTGTAAAACAGGTGCTCAAAATCGAATTCTAAGGGCATCGATGTATTCGTAGCGCCGATAATTGCTTAGGAACACCTTTTCCAGAGTTGCGTTTACTCGGGAGGTGTTGTTAAAAATTGTGGAAGTTAAAAATAAAATTTAGCTACAAATTTTATTTTTCTTTCTAAATGGTAGTCCTTTGAGTGGAAGTTGGGAAACCACCAAACTTCCCATGAGAGGTTATGAGGGTGGTGGGGCCCACACGAACCCCACCCCTTCATATTCCCTAAACTCCCATAACCCTCCTATTAATTGACCTTGAGTTAATTAATTAAGTGGTTTAATTCTTTTTTTGAATGTTTGAAATTCAAACTTAAGACATGGGTAATAAAATAAGAGAGACACTTATTTTATTAGGGGGTTAGCTTGTTGAGAGGATTTTGGAAAAAGCTAAGGGGCTTGAATTTCTTCTTCTTCGTCGAAGAACGCAAAGAACGCGAAGAATGCACCGATCTCCGACGAAGAACGCCGAATCCTCGGAGATCGACTACGCGACACCATGTACCGCGACTCCAACAACCCTCTCCTTCCGCGACGCCTTCTTCCGTGACGATAAATTCCGCAACGAACCTTCGCTCAATGAATTCAACGAGGTAGGGGATTTTTATTGTTGTTGTTATTCGTGAATTCGTCCATCGTCGTTCCTCATTTCATTTGCACCACTTGGTATTGATTAACGGGAGGGGGCCGGACCGCACAAACACGGCCGACCATCCTCCCTTGTATGTTGTGTTCTTGCGGTTCGAAGGAAAGAGGCATGGTGGAACGACACCATGCGGGATCATATGGAAAGGGTGCGTGGCGCCGTCGCGCGGCACCGTTGAAGTCGAACAAAGACGCGGCGCCGTCGCGCCGCACCAGGGAATCACAAAAACACCGTGGTCGGAGCGGGGCCGCGGCGGAGGGGCGCGGCGCCGTCGCACCGCGACGGTCAGACCAAGGCCACGGCGGAGCAGGGACTGACGACCAATTTCCAGCCACCGGTGTTAGAGCAGGGGTACCAGCCCGCGCCGGTCTTGTGGTGTAGCAGCCGGATGACCGGAGCGGGCCGACCAGTTAGGGGGAGAACCGGGGGTTCGAAACCCCCAGCTGGAGGCAGGAGCGGCCCCCACATGGGGGCCACGTTAATTGAGATAGGGGGCAGCGCCCCCCCTGACCACCAGCTCGGTGTAACCGAGTTGGCCAGCGAACCGCCAGTGCTCCCAGGCCGAGCCAGACCCGGACCCGGTTCGGGCCGACCCAGGGGGTCTCGGGCCGGGTCGGTCCGGGCCCGAAACCCCCATTTCCGGACCTCTTACAGTCTTTCGCCCATATCTTGGGATACAGACCTTAGATTGACGTACTGTCAGCTGAGATGCGATATTTGGATTGAGACGGTCGTTTTGGTATATTACACTCAAGGTTTCAGAGAACTTTGAGTATGGCCGGGTTGGTTCGGATACGAAACCAACCGGGCCCTCGGAGCGGAAACGCTTATATCTTGAGCTCAGGACATCCGATTGATGTACCGTCGACTTTGTTAGATTCCTCTTGATGAGACGGAACTTTTGGCATACTTCGCTAGAGTTTTGGTTGCAGTTGGATAGTGGCCAGGTTGGATTGTACCCAAAATCCAACCGGGCCCCTGGAATGGAAAAGCTGATAACTTTCAGACCGAACGTCTGTTTAACAAACCGTCAGCAGAGTTGGTGATCATGTTGAGAAACGGTCCCTATGAGAATACCCTATGAGAGTTCGGGGTACAGTCGAGATACGGCCGGTTTGGTTTGCACACGAAACCAACCGGGCCCCTGGGACGAAAAGGCTAGTAACTCACAGACCGGGCGTCCGACTGACGCGCTGTCTGTTGCGTTGAGACCCATATGACGAGGCGGTCCTTTGAGATACTTCTTTGTGGAACTTTGTGATACTTGGAGTATCGACCAGTAGCTCGTGGAGCGGACCCTCCTAGTGACGAGCTAGCAGAGTGCAGAGACCTAGTAGCTGGCTGAGACTTGACGACTGATGATCTATCATCTCAGTGTGTTTCAGATAGCCCAGTGGGGAGCACTTGGTTATAGCGGCAGACCCACGGCGGAGGAGCGCTTTGTTGTAGCGGAAGACCCGCGGTACTCAACAGAAGGAGTACCTCTGGAGGCTATGAGGGGGAGCGCTTGGTTGCAGTGGCAGACCCATGGCGGAGGAGCGCTTGGTTGTAGCGGCAGACCCGCGGTACTCAACAGAAGGAGTACCTATGGAGCCTATGAGGGGGAGAGCTTGGTTGTAGCGGCAGAACCATGGTGGAAAGCGTTTGGTTGTATTACCAGGCCCACAGTACTCTATAGGTGGAGTACTACAGCAGTCCAAGGTTAGTGGGGCGCGCTTGGTTGTAGCGTCAGGCCCACTGTACTCGACAGAGGAGGAGTTCTCCAGCAGCCGTGGTTTCGACATCATGAATAAAATCCTGGTTGAGCTGATTCTATGACCTTTGTGTTTAAATCATGATTGAGATGGGTCACTTGATAACTTAGGTATATGTATGGGCATATACCTGGGTAGTGGTTATCCGTTGATTTCATAATCTTTGTGTTTCCTCAAGATTGTGATGATTTACTTGATAACTTGGGTATATGTATGGGCATATACCTAAGTATAGGTTATCTGTTGAGATCTTATTTGTGGTTATCATTGTTGGATTTAGTGAGACCTTCAGTGTCTCGGGGTCCCTACTGAGTATCGTTATACTCACCCCTGCACGGGCTATGCCCACACCTCGTTGTGTTGGTTGCAGACGACGGGCAACATAGACAGAGGCCGAGTGTTCGAGGACTGGACGGTACCTGGAGGTGGACCTCATGGAGAGACAGTATCCGGTGGTGGAATTCACGACGAGGAGACACTCGGAGGAGGTTGACGGGAGAGAGTGTTGTGGAGGCTGTCTGTACCTACCCTTCAGGTAGGATCTGTGGTGGACGATCCAGGAGCTGCGCTATCTGTACCTACCCTTCAGGTATGATCCTTGGTGAACGATCCAGGAGCTGCTTGTCACCTTCCGGCTGTTTTATCTTTTTCCTTGTACTTTACAGTTGAGCTTGTATTTATGACCCCTTTACTTTCAGCACAGCTTGTTTCAGTTTTACTTAGTGTTTTACTTCCACTTGTACTCTGTGGTGTTTTTTTTACTTTTATAAAGGCAATGCCTTCCCAGTTATTGGGATTTATGCCTTTGGTGCTAGTCGCCAGCCCCTGGCCTATAGAAGGCGGGCTTGGGGTAGTCACGGTACGGGCCCCAAGGACTGGTCGTGACAAAAACTATATGAAGATAATAATATCTCACAGAAACATCATTGAAAACATAGTCAGTAAAAGGATGTTCAATCCCCAAGATCCCCTTTTATTTGACAATCAATATAAATTCCAAGCATCCAGGACTTTATCGAACACAACCAAAATTTGGAAGAAGTTGACTTATAACCTTGGACTCTCATCAATCACAATGATAGAGATAAAATGGGTTCCTATATTTGGAACCTCATTGATCATGTATGACTATAATTTTAATGATTAAAAAGAAAAAAAACATTTACACTTAATCCTTATAAAATAGTATCTCTTAGCAAAAAAACACTAAAAGGAAAATATAAGAAGAAGAACTCATGGAAAAAAGATGATGTTAAACTTCAACATGATTGAAAAATATGAATCTTTCAAAAATATAGAACATGATTTATATTCACATAATTACACATCATATGAATTTGATTTCAATTTATAGGTATTGATGCAATTATTGACCTCAAGATCCCTAGATTCTGTTATAACAACATCAAAAGAAGCTCTAACAACAACCCTATCTTCGGATGGTTGAACTCATAACAAATCCTTTATGTTCTTTTGAAATTATATTCAATCCATCAAAACATATAAAATTGGAAATTGATTCTTTATACACAAAAAACTTATAACTTTATAATGTTATCATAGATAAATAATAGATTGTATTATGATTTTAAAAATAAAGGAATTAGAACAATCAACTAAATTAATAATATTCCCTATTTTTATTTTCATAAACATGAAAGGTAAAGATAAATCATGGATAAGGTTTACTATAAAAATTGAAAATAAATTTCATATAATCTCTAATTAAACACCCCCTATGAGTATCATCTAAAAATATTACCAAATTCTTCCACTTGAAACATTTTCTTAAAATTACCCTTGTGATTTTTATACATTTTTACTCTTTCTAGGAAAACTTATCAATAAAAACCTTAACCTTTATCCAAAATATCCCCCATTTTTATTTTTAAAAGGAAATAAAAAATAATGAAAAAAAGATATTCTATCAAAAGTTAGGTGAAATAAGAAAGAAAGATAAGTGGAGTCATACTTCCCATTCAAAATTTTTTCTATAAACTAAGAAATTTCTTCCACTTGAAAAAATTTAAGTAATAATATTTCTTTCAAATATCTTATTTCATATATTTTTGATAAAAATCATATTATTTTTGATAAAAACCAGGTTCCTTCCCTTTACATATCTTCCAGAATAGATATTTTTTGAGTGTTAAACAATAAAATAAAGAAAGGATAGAAAAAATATTCCCCTGGGTTTAACATTAAATACTCTCCCACTTTGGAATAAAATATCTCTCATGACTACAAATCCTAGTTCATTCAAATTTAACTTACATGGAATATACCATTTACTTCTATTGAATCTATCATTAACTTCCTTGAAATATTTTTCCCATGGAATAGAGTTCCACCCCCTGAAATATTAACCTTTCACATCTTTTGAGGTTATCATGTAAAATGATATAGGAAATAATATATAAAATTATCTTCAAGTAAGAATAAAATTAATTGAATAATGTATAAGAGCAACTTCACCTTAGATCATTTAATAAAAATATCCTAAAAATATAAGAGAAACTTTAATGAATTCAATAGAGTAAAATTCATGAATCATAAGACTAAATGTTAGATACATAGGAATAAACCATTACTTTAAAAAAAATAGAGGGTTTACCTCATAGGAATATTTTTTTAATAAAAATATAAATTTTAGAATTTTATTTACTTCTGAGTTAATTAGATAAAATAAATTTTGTTAGGCATAATTTTTTAAAGATGATCAAAGGATTCGTCTTATAAATTTTTATCACATTTATGAAAGTTATATTGTACATGCCTGAACATTTAGCACAATTTTATACCAAATGAATATACTACCTCTTTAGTGATGAGTTTTTAATTTATATAGATAGAAAAATAAGAAGTGTAATGTTGATCAATTAACACTAACCATACACATATTATAATTAATGTATTCAAATATATTAAAATTAAGAGGTTTAGTGAAAGTATCGACAAGATGATGTTCAAATATGATAAACTCAATAATAATATCTCTTTTAATGTTTATAATCCCTAAGAAAGTGGTGAATTATGTCCATATGGTTTACAAATGAGTGATTTTATAATTTTATAGACATAAAAATTGTATTTATGTTATTAAAAAAAATAAAATATTTAGTAAAATTTAACCCAAAATCAATGAGTGTGTGATACATCCATAATAATTTAGTGAAACAAATTCTGAACACCATATATTCATCTTCAATAGTGGAAGGTAAACATGAATGTTTTTTTATTTCTTGACAAAAAAAATTCTTCAAAAATGTAAAAATTTCTGGAAGCACTCTTTCTATTTATCCTATAACCCCTAAAATCAGTATCTGAGTAATTCTTTAGAGTACAGATAGATCCATAAAAATAAAATAATCTAGGTTTTTATGTTCTATTATGGTAATTAAAAATTCATTTAAATAACTTAAGATGATATTCCTTTAGATTTTTTTTAGAATCATACACATAATCACATTGAGTACATAATTTCTTATTGACTACCTGTTAGATAAAGTAAAAATTTTATCATCTCTCTATAATGATTTTGATCTATTAGTTTCTTATTTTTATCAAGATCATATTTTTAAGTGGTATATTTCAAAGTAACTATACCTGAAGCATTTACAAAACCAAATACTTTAATTAAATCTATAATGTAATCATCATGAGTAAATATTCTTATTTAAAATTTTCGAGAAATATGAAAACCAATAAAGAAATTAATTTCACCGATTATACTAACCTCAAATTCTATTTTCATAAGTCCATAAAAACTATATGTAAGTGATTTTTGATTTGAACTAAAATTAATGTCATGGAAATGATTTTATACATTTAAGGTGTATTTAAAAAACTTTCATGATAAATCATGTTAGATCTTCTATTCCTTTAACAAATTTATTTTGAATAAAAAATATGGACAATATATCATACTGAGCTCTCAGAGTTTATTTTATCCGATAGAGAAACTTGGAAAATTTTTACATATGTTCTAGAAAAAAAAATCTTCAAAATCAAGATGTTATTCAACATAAACTTCATCTTAAATAAATAAATTATGGAATCCATTTAAAAAATATTAAATCTATGGTGTTGTATGATGGCTAATAGAATTATAATAGATTGAATCCTAGATACTAGATAAAAATTCTCACCATAATTTATTCTCTCTTCCTGATTATAAAATTTAGTAATAAGGATAGATTTATTTTGAAAAATAATACCATGTTTTCATTATAATTATTTCAAAAAACCCATTTCACATATATAAATGAAAGATCTTTCAGCTATTTGACCAAGGTCCGAACCTTTTTACTCTAAAATTAACTAAGATCTTATTATATAAAAATTATCTATAACCCATTACTCAAGGAATATTCTATTAGTTTAGGTTTGGATTATGATATTAATTTATGATGCTCATAGTCATTATTAAGTAAGTTTCTGTTATAACTGGTTTACCCACATCACCAATGACACTATCAATGGGATGGTTCCTGAAGATCATATAATTTATAGGTAAAAATGAAGATTGATTTTAATATAAAGAATCATTAAATTACACTGGTATAACCTATGATTTTATAACTTTCATTATTCCAAATTCTAATGTGCAAACTTTTGATAGATTCCATTCAACTTTTGAAAGAAAAGTTAGAGGTTTTTCCAAACCATAACTTGGAAATGTATCTTTGAGATGTTTTGACTTCATATAATAATTGATTTCATAAAAAATAACTTGTATTTATTATTTAATTATATTTTTTCATTTTTTTAAAACTCAATAAGCCTTAATTTTGTTGTAGTAAACAATAAAAATACCCTCAGCAGCCTTTGGATCAAATTTATAATGATGATATTTAGTATTCAGGATGAATAAATAAGTGACCATATGTTGAGTTATAATTTTTTTCAATAAGGTAATAAGAAGGCTATAAATATTTATTGGATAATGTGACACACCAGACCCTCATTACCCTTAGAGGTTCCTTGAGCCCAGTTGGCACATGGACTCAAGCATATCTCCCCATATGCAAGAGGCTACTGACTAGTAGTGAGGGACTAGGGTGTTTCCATGGAAAGACTTTTCCCTTTTGTCAGAGTATCACAATGATGAAATAGATAGGATAATATAAAAAAAGTAAAGTAAAGAGGAATAAATAATAAATATCCATGAACTAAATAATAATAAAAAATGGAAACTAAATCATATACAAAGGATAATGATTTCATGTCTCTAAAAAATGTGGAAATCATATATACAAGACATCAGACAGTCAATACAGTACATGATATACAAAAGGAATAGGAAGACCAAAATCTATCCAAGAATATCGATCTCCATACCGGTCATATACTACCAATATCTCATCATAAGTCATACAAGAGGTCACACATCTATTATAGGATTCATCCCCTCATCTACACCTGTAAGCATGTGGTCAACCTAGGTAACATTGGCGACCCAAATAGGGTGTGAGAAAAAATATGTTAGCCACCACCAATAGTATATATAAATATACAATCTGTGTAGATAACATGTAAATGTGTAGAAACAATAAGGAAAATTATTATTAATAACAGTAAATGGGTCATCTCTAATTCCTGAAGAAAAACTAAGTTGACACCACCTACTTCGACCAATGCTGAAATATCTCTTAACAAGTATCAAGGGATGCAATGCTTGATATCACAATAATAGGGGATTCTATACCCAATATCATAGCAGTATAAGGGATGCTATTCCTTGTATCACAATAGTATAAGTGACTCCATGCCTAACATCATAGTAAGGGTCATCATGCCCAGTATCATAATATTAGTGATACCATACCTATATATAACAACAAGGGCCATCATCCCCAATATCAAAAAATAGTTTAATCCATGACCAATATTACAAAATAGGGTTTATATGCCCGATATCACATTTATAAAGGGTCTCCATGTCCATATCACATTTAGGATAAGGGATTCTATACCCATATTTATATAACATGCATAAGGGTCACCATGACCATTTACCATAATTAACAAGGGTCATCATGTCCATACATCAATAGTAATGAAAAATCATTGGGTTTAATATAATCTAATTGATAATTCATAATTCATTCAGAATCATTTATAATAAGGGTGTAACCATTGTTCCATTTAATATATGTGACGTGGTTATAACACTCACATTCAATTAATTTCATTATAATTATCTCACTCGAGAGTCATTTAGAATATTATTTTTCCATTTCCTAATTTTATATTATCAAGGAAAAATGATTGACACACCTCAAGGGGTGGCAGTAAGATATGGGGACCTAAGAAGGTCATAAGGTTCTCAGTTAAGGTAAGCATTCTATAAGATATTAAATTTAGGGGAAATTCATGATGAAAACAATGTGTGGAACATATCACATATTATAAAACATAAATAATTTAAGGGATAAATACTAGAACACCTACCGTAGTTCTGTAGTAGAGAACTCATCCAATATCCTCCCTTCATTTGTCTTGGATCGAGAGAAAATGTAAGAATAGAAGAACGCCCTGAAAATAGTACATATGAGCCTACATAAAGATAGAATCATTGAGGGATATAAAAATGAAAGACCAATATAAAAGATTTAAGTAGTTACCTATGTATATCCAATGAGATTTGTGATGCTTAAATCAAAGCCCATACAACCGAGATATCGAAGAACATAACTTTATGGAGGCTTGAGCTCAAAATGAGAGGAAAAACTCTCATCCACTGGAAAATTTAATAAAGGAGAAGTAGGGGTGACACTATAAACACTTAAGGTAAAAATAATAAAATTTCCCAATTTTTAAGGGGGTAGATGGTTTTTCCAAACTTTTGGCCAAACCGTGTGCCAACCGTGCAGGTGGAACTGCCTGAACAGGGAACCCTGCATGGTTTTGCAACACGATTTGAGAAACTGCGCACCAAACGTGCTACTTGGATCTGATAAAAATTATTGACCAACTACATAGGCATGATTCCCTGGGAGAATGGTTGGGTAAAAAGATGTTCCCTACTTTACCCTCTGGAAAGCCTCACAAGGTTATGAGAATCTGAGCAGAGTGGATTACATAATTTCTTCTAACCGTGCAGCTAGTTTATTTTTCCACCGACCGGGGTTCCAAGCTCCAAAAAAACCCCCAAACACCCCCATAACCTCAGTGAACTCATTATAAATTCATATTAGATTAAATAAAAGAGTTAATCTTAAATTTAAAGTATTAATAACTCATAGAAAAACCTAGTTCTTACTGTATTAACCCCTTAAAGGAACTCATCCCCGAGTTCACCTTCCAAGGGTAGTGAAACATTGTATGAGAAAAACTCAAGCCAATGAGCTTGTATGTAAACCTCATGATCTCAAGTCTTATCTTGTACCCAGCCATTCTTCCATATCACCTATACTAGAGGGATAGACCATCCTTGGAGATACTTCATGCTTCTGTCAATGATACATATAAGATACTCCCCAAAAGAAGAATCAAAATCTAGCTCAACATTCTTGGGATCAAAAGTATGAGATGGGTCTGCATGATAACAAATAATCTATGAAACATGGAATAAATCACACATGTCATAGTACCTCTAAGGTAATAATAACCAATAGGCTTCCATACTGACTCTCTCTTTAATATCAAATGGTTTGAAAAAGCATGAAGAAAACTTCCCTGGCCTATGTATCCTTCTATACCCAAGTCTGGGTGATACCCATAAGAAAACATGATCCCATAAATCAAACTACATAGGTTATAAAAAATTATGAACATAAGATTTCTATATATATTGAGCAGTATACATCCACCTCTTGATCAGTTTAACCTACTCCTAAGTCTCCAGAATGAGACAAGGATGCCTCTCCTGCCTCTAACTAGTACAGGAGTGAACAGAACGACTTACCATATAGGGACTCATAAGGAGCCATTTGAATCATCACATGATAACTATTATTTTAGGTGAAATTGATGAGAGGTATATGCTCCTCCCAAGAACTACCAAAATAAAGGACGCATTCTTGAATAATGTCCTCTAACAACCATATAGTTTGGTACAACTGGCCATTAGTTTAAGGGTGAAAGGCAGTGCTCAGAAGCACCCACATACCCATAGCCCTATGTAACCCCTACCAAAACCATGATGTGGAGAAATATTAAATATTTGGAATGATAGTATGAGGGTCCCTATGTATTTAGATAATCACATGGACATAAAATATTCTCATCTCATCAATTGAGGAAGTCTTCTGAATAGGAATTAAGTGGGATAATTTTTTCAGTCGATCCATGACTACCCAAACTACATCGCTGTTGGAGTTGGTTCCCTAGAACAAAATCATTTGTACTTTATGATAACCTATATTAATAGTTTTGAATATTAATAAACTACTTGTAACATCATTATTGTTTTTATATGTAACATAGTACGTGATAATGTCCTAAGAGTAGTTATCACACTAAAATGTCACAGTAGTTCCCTGCTATGATGAGAACCCAGAAGTTCTAGGACACTATTATGAAATATATGTTCTATAGTAAGATGATATAATTTTAAGGACACAAATGATATAGGCTATCATAGGCAGATACTCATAGGACTTTGAGATACCTTTTCATGGTGTACTCCCTTGGTAATATATAGTGTAATATATTATGAGAATGAGACCCACCAGTAGGAAATCCATATTTACATGTGTCATTATATCTTCATATCTAAAAACATGTGTATTGATACTTAGACTTTAAGATTATTATTAATGAGTATTACGAGTCGTGTACTTTCATTTATTGATGAAAACCTTGAAGACATATGTTCACCATGAGGTGGGATATGTTGGGTGCGTCACGGGTAATACATGAATGAATAATGCAAGAAAGGATTTTTTTCTTTTGTTTGTTAACATAATTTGATATCTTAGGGACTTTGATGGAGATGATATAGCATAAATAAATCCATGTACAGGGCGTTCTATATGCATGTTTGATTTATAGTAATTCAAATAAAAAGACATCGAGTACATAAGTTGATGACACTAACATGCAACCTTCTTAATTAGAGATATCAAGTTAAAGGGATTATGTTACATAGTAAGTGTCCGCATGAGGTTTTTGTGTCATTGTGACATTAAATTATTTCTCTATAGATTCCTTGGCATGTTGCTAGATTATAACCTTGGACTTTAGGCTGGCTTACCAAATTCCATTGAGAAAGAGGGTTAAAGGGTCACACACTAAATGTATCTAGAATCTTAATTAAATAATATATATTAAAATTTATTATTTAAAAAGTTGAATAAATATTATTCCAATATGTGGTTTAATAATTATTCATGTTTTCTTAATTGCATTTATTCTTTCACCAGTTATTCAAGATAATATAATGTGAGAAAATATTTAATAAATATTTATTCTCTAATTAGTGAATATAATATTTATTTATTTATTGTTAAATAATACAGTGATATTTAATTAATAAATAAATAGTCATTATTCATGGCCCGATATATATTGTGAAGAAATGGTGAACCGAGTTTAATGGTCTGGTGAGAAATAATTAATATTGAATATTATTTGGTTAAATAATATTTAATTTAGTTTGCAAGTTAAGTGCATGTCAAGAAATATTATTATTATTATTATTTGATATGGGGTTCCACATGAATTAAATAAATAATAAAGGTAGATTTGCAATTATTTTAATTTAAAAATAGCAGTATATAAACCCAATTATATTATTTTCTAAGAGAGCTAATTCATTTGTTTGGTCGTGCATAAAAAATTTGGATAATCCTCTCAAGCCCTACAGAGCTCCCTTATCCAGGAATTATCCCCAGAACAGAGAGTGATCTTCCTCCACCTCCCAATATCAATTCAAGAGATATAATAGAGAATACTTTGTAAGTGATTATTATGGTGATCAAAGATGGATGACGCAAGCGATAAGATCTTCTATGATAGTACCCAAAGACTCCTATAGCAACGTTTGAATATTTTTAGAACATGTATGGATCACTGTTAGAGGGAATATTTTCTTTATTTATACAATGTAATGATGGTGCAATGAAGATCTGTTATAAAATCCATCAATGAATAAATAATTCCAACAAGGGAATTATTTAAGTTATTAAATTAATTATAAATAATATGTGATGATCCTCTCTCTAGTTCCAACATATTATCTATTATTTATTTTATTTGATTTAATTATGTTGATCATGGTGTTTATCATCATGTAGATCTTGGATTGATTATAGATCATGACAAAATAAATTTTTTTTCATGACCCATCACACACTTCCGCTGCGCCTGAAACCTACAAGTGGTATCAGAGTCATCACATAATTATTTATAATTAATTAGTTATCTTTGACCGATTTACACATTTTTCATTCAGTTTTCAATTCATGTTTAATTATTATTTTAATTTTAATTTAAATATCTTATTCTTCCTCATTAATTTATCATAGATCTAATCAAAATGATTAATTTTACAAATGAAATAAAATTGAATAACTCATCCATTGGTGAAGAGGATTTTGGTCAGATAAAATAGGATTACACACCATGTAATCGGAGTTTCACGCCATGTACTTGTGTTCATGCACCAGGAATTAATTAAGAATTAATTAAAATAGTGTGCATTGATGACATGCAGTGCATTTATTTCTCACACAACATGTTGACCATGCCATCCTGGCACATGGTCAACTGGATTACACACTGTGTGGCGCACTTGCATAGTGTGTAGTCTTTTAAGTCATTGATGGGCCGTGTAATTCCATACATAGCCTACCTGACTAGTGACCATGTAATTGATAGACAAAAATCCATTCAGTCCTTTATACATGTCGTGTACTCCAAATTTCCAAGGAACAATTTACACGCTGATTCCCTAGGTGTTCACCTCAGATAAATGGTGAGAGATGTACACACCATGTAACACACTTGTACATGCTGTTCACTTATACAAAATCATGTATAATTAAAATTAATTTATTATACTAAGTAAACCTTATCAACATGTGCTTTCATGTGGTCATTAAGTTGATAGGACATGCCATATAATGGGTTTTAATATATATATATTTATGTGTTTAATTAATTTTTTCATAATGTTCAGATATTCATATCATGTGTGAGTCGTATGACATATATTACTCTATGTGCATTGAAGTATAACATGTTATAATAAAATCATGTAATTCATGTAATCATTTAGTTTATAGTACATGTCATGAAAGTATGTGATAAGTTGTGTATGCCATATGTCATGAGATTAAACAGTATATGAGTATAATACATGTTACGAAGATTCAAATGGGTATTCACCATGTTTCCTCCAAGGTACATTTATGTACATAGTTAATTTTAAATGAATTTATTTAGTTTTTTTAAAATTATTATGTATGATAATCTCAAGGAAATTTAGATGAGAATTAAGATAAAATAATGGATTAATTAAACAATACAATTAATTAATTTAAGAACGATTTATATTAAATAAGAATGATTAATAATTGAATACTAGTTTTATTAAATGTGTAATTCATTGCATGCATGTTGATGATCATGATTATAGAATAGACCTTTGTATGTGATTGGTTTCATGTAATTTATTATTAAATTAAATTGTGGGCCTGTGTGACTTCTCTCCACTTATTATGTAAGGGCCTATATGCCCATGGTTTCTCTTAAGTAAATCCTTTACCCCTCACCTATGTGTGAGTAAAAGCATATGAAATTTATAGATATCCCAAGCTAGTGGAGGTGGTTCAAGTTTGGAACCGAGGTGAAACCAATCCAAGAGAGATATATAGGTGGATTGGTGGAAAGAAATAACACCAACCTTAATTGGTGAAAGGTTTTTTCCCCTAGGCCAATGGTTAGTTTATGAACTTCTAGATAAACTAACCATTAATAAAATCTCATAATCATATCACTTAATTATTTTATTTCTATCAATTTTCATGGTTATTTCATTATGGATTTTTTTCGTGATCACATTAATTAATGAAATTATTGACCACACAAGATAGAATTAAAATAATTTCTATTATGTATAAATATTATCTAAGATAGGGTTAATCACTTATTTAAATACACTTAATATTAATAAGCATGTGATAAAGATAATATTTTTTATTTTACACATAAAGGATAAATCCCTCAATTATATATATTAAGTCGGTATAGCCTTCCACTACTTCAGTTGAAATTGAATCATAGTTCAAAGTGCTTGACCAAAAAAAATTTGGAGTGCTTTAAATTATTGAGGAATTATAACTTGACGTTTTGGGTTAACTTAAATTAGTTCACATAAAGGGTTACCTACCAAAGAAGGACTTAGTGTAATTGAGAGGAAAAGGTTGAGGAAATACAATTTAATGATTTCAGGATTGGGGAGTCCACTCAACAGATCAACGAACTATGAGTTAATATAATTGGAATTTTTAATGCCTACCAAAAATCATTCAAGTTTCTTGACCAACCAATATGGGTTAATGATAAGGGGAATATATATCTTTTCCAATAGAATGTATAAGCAATAAGATATTACAAATCCAATAGTGAGGGATATTGGGTTTTGATAAAATAGTGGGAGACTAATAAATATAATATTTATTTATTTCTATAAGTTTTATTTTATAAATTATTAAAATTATTCTCATATTATTTTTTAGAAACAACATTAAAATGAATTAAAACATATCATTATGATCCATAATTGATAAGGATAACCTTATCACCAACACAAATTTCCAAGAATATAAAATATTCTTACACATTATCCTTTTCCATGAAATGAAATTATATGTGCTGGAAGAACCTTTTCCTAAAGCACCTGGTAAAGAGGATAGTGATTAAGAGTAATCTCTATATAAGAAACATCTGGATGATTCTATAGATTTTTAGTGTTTCATACTATCATCCATGACCAATTAGATTCTAATGAAACATGATGATATGGATGTATATAACATGATGTCTAAACTCCAGGATCTCTGTCAAGAGAAGTAAAGATAAGAGAGCTACAAGATCTCCCATGATTTTTTACAACTATTCTTGGAGACTCTATACCAGCTGAGCCTCATGTAGTCAAGATTATTAGAAACATTTAATGCTTATATATATTAGGGATTAAACTCCCAGATGAGTTGCTTATAGATCCCATACTTTCATCACTACCCAAGACCCTCTCCAATTTTATTTTTAATTATAATATGAGAAATAATGAGAAGAGTCTTTTGGAACTTCTTACTTTGAATTTTCAAGTGGATAAGGACATGGGGAATGATAAAACTATGGTACTTATGGTGAATAAGAAAAGGAAGAAGAAGGAAAAGGGTTCTAAGACTCATAAAAAGTATAAATCTCTTGAGAACTATCTATCTAATAGGAAGAAGATCTAGAAACAAGGTAAGGAAAATAAGGAAGTATGTTAATTATGTGGTAAGATAGGACACTAGAAGAGGAACTAAACCCAAAATAAATGGGAATCTAAAGGTGTGTTCACTATCGATTGTAATATTTAAATATATACACATTGGGAATTAGATATAGCTTTTGGTTCTCAAATATATATCCAGATATAGGAACCAAGTAGATTCCAAATGATTGGTAGAGGAGAGGTGGATATGAGAGATGATAATGGTGAAAGGATAGTGTCTCTATCCATTGGATACTACCACCTTTCATCGCCAACAATGATGATTTTGGTTTCAATATACTATTATTATGTACTAATGGTTACTAATAACATAATTTTTGTATCATTCCTAGATGAAGATCTGTTTATTTTCATGTTTGGAAATAAAATTTGTTTCTTTTATAAAGGGAACATATGTTATGGTATGAAACAATTAAATAAAGGTATTTATGCATTAAATTATGAAAACAAGGTATTGTAAATTGATAACAAATCATGTTCACACGACTCATATAACACCCATATATAGAGCCCCCATCTTGGTCATGTAAACAAGAAGCGTTCGAAAAATCTCTATTAATATGCTTATTTAGACTCGTTTGATCTAAAACCACCTGAATGATTTCATTCTTGTTTATAAGAAAAAATGACCAAACCACCATTCAGTGGATAGGGTGAAAGGGATATAGAGCTTCTAGGATTGGTACAGACTAATATGTGTGGACCATTTCTAGTAGAACCTAGAGGTGGGTATTATTACTTCATAACTTTTACCAATGACTTGAGTAGATATGGTAATGTCTAGTTGATGAGGTATAAGTCTGAGTCCTTTTAAAAATTCATGGAATTAAAGAATGAATTAGAGAATCAAATTTGAAAGAAGATAAATAAACTTTCATTGGATCTAGGTGGTTAATATATTAACCAAGAGTTTATCAACTTTCTATGAGTGTTTAGGATTCCATCTCAACTCACTCCACCTTATAAACCATAGTGGAATGGTGTTACTAAAAAGAGGAACTGTACCTTATTAGAAATAAAAAGGTTGATGATGAGTCATGAAGATATTACATTATCCTTTTGGGGATATGCATTGAAAATTGTGGCATACACATTAAAAAAAGTACCAACTGAAGTAGAAAATTTAATTCCCTTCGAGTTATAGAGTGAAAAGAAACCTTTTTGTTGCATACACATGTATAGGGATGCAAGAAAATTTTAAGGACTTTTCAGGAAACAAACTAGTACCCAGGGGCACAAAGTGTATCTTTATAGGGTATCCAAAGGAAAAAAGGGATACTACCTATACAAACCTTCATAAAATAAAGTGGCTATTTCCAAAAAAACCTGTCTTTATTGAGAGGGATAACATCCTAAAAAAGGATAGTGGGTGAAAGATTGACTTCTATGAAGTTGATTCTGAATATAAAGAAGATTTGGTATGGAAATACATTCTATAGGTCCTTGTGGAATATTTAGTACCTAAAACACAAGTAATGTGTAGGGGTACAAGATAGGTAAGAGAACTGGAGAGATAATGTTTTTTAGTCACCGAATATGGTGACTCATCATTGGTTGAAAATGATTAAAATATCCCCTAAAAAGAGGATGTAGAGAGATTATAAGTTGTAAGATGGTAAGAAGTCATGAATTCTAAAATGGATTCCATGTATTATAACTAAGTTTGGGTTCTAGTAGATGTGCCATTTGATGAAAATCCCATTGGGTGCAAATGGGTATTCAAGAGAAAATTGGACTTGGAAGTTGTAGTGATCCATTTATGGATTGAAGAAAGCATCCATGTCATGTAACATTCAATTCGATGAAGCTATAAAATAATTTGGTTTCATTAAGAATTAATGTGATCCATGTGTTTACAATAAGTTCAGTAGAAATGTAGTCATTATCCTAGTAGTATATGTTGATGAAATATTACTTATTGGAAATGAAATACCAGTCTTACAGTCTGTTAAGGACTAGTTAAACGAGTGTTTTTATATGAGGGACATAGGTGAAGTAGCCAATATTATAGGAATCAAGATCATTCTTTATAGATCAATGAGGCTACTTGGACTAAGTTAAAGAACATATGTTGGCCATATACTGAAGAGATTTAGTATGGAATAATCCAAGAGGGGATTTGTTCCATTATCACATGGTTTATATATTTCTAAGAAAATGTGTCCTTAGACACAACATGAAAAATATATAATGAGTAAGATCACATATGATTTAGTGATAAGACAAATCATGTATGCCATGTTATGTAATAAACTTGATGTTCCCTATGAATTGATCATGGAAGGAAGATATCAGGAAGATCTAGGAGAACATCAATGATATGATGTTAACACCATACTTAAGTATCTTATAAGAACTAAGGATATGTTCCTAGTGTATAGAGGAGATGAGGAGATGGTCATCATGGGTTATACTGATGCTATTTTTTAGACAAATCAAAATGATCCGAAGTTAGAACTAGGATATGATTTCTATCTAAAAAAAGGAGTTGTGAGATGGAAGGGTTCAAAGTAGCTAGTTATCGCTAATTATACAATGGTTTATGAGTATATAGTGGCTTCTGATTCATCCAAGGAATTCATTTGAATATGAAAATTATTTCCAAGAGCTTTATGTGGTACCTATAAGTATAGACCTTATCACATTGCATTGTGATAATAATGTAGCAATAGATCTTGGAAAAGAGCCAAGGTCACACCGACATACAATACACAAACTCCATAAGTGTCACCTATTGAGGGATTTTTATCATAGGGGTGAATTTGAAGTAAGCATAGTACCCACAGAAGAGAACGTAGAAAACCCCTTTACTAAAGGTCTTTCTCAATAGAATCAAGAGTATACTATGAGAGATATATAATTTAAGGTTGTTATTAGTTATATCTATTGCAAGTGGGAGTTTATTGGATATGGTTCCCTAGAACCAACTTATGTTTACTTAATGATAACCTATATTAAATGTTTTGAATATTTATAAATTAATTTTCACATCATGATAGTTCTTCTACATAACATTTATGTAATAATATTCTAAGAGTAGCTATCACAATAAAAGGTCATAGTAGTTCCCCCCTATAATGAGAACCTAGAAGTTCTATTAAACTATTATTAAATATATGTTCTAAATCTGAATGATATCATTTGAGGGACACAAATGAAATATACTATCATGGGTGGAGACTCATAGGAGGTAACTTCTCATGGTGTATTCCCTTTGTAATATATAGTATAGGATATTATGAGAATGAGACCCAAAAGTAAGAAATATAAATTTACATGTCTCATTGGATGTTCCTATCTACGAACATGTGTATTGATCCTTATAATTTAATATTATTATTAATGAGTATTATGAGTCTCATAGTTTTATGTATTGACGAAAACCATGATGACATATGTTCACAGTGAGGTAGGATACATTGGGTGCATCAAAAGTAATAATTAATTAATGGATAATATGGGAAATGGGTTTTACCATATGTTATTTAATGGAAGTTGATATATCATTCCCTTTTATGGAAATTATATATCCTAAATAAATCCATGGCCATGGTGTTCTATAGGCAAGTTCAATTTCTAGGAAGTCATAGAAAGAGACATCAAGCACATAGGTTGATGGCACCAGCATGCAACCTGATTGATTAGAGATATAGATTTAAAGGTATTATATTACATAGTAAGTATCCTTATGAGGTTTTATTTCATTGCATCATTAAATTTTTTCTCTATGGGTGCCTTGGTGTGTTGATAGATGCTATCCTTGAACTTTAGGCTAGTTTGCCTAATGCTACAGAGAAATATTCCTAGAGGGTCACACACTAACTATATCCAAAATCTTAGTTAAATAAAATATATTAATATTTATTATTTAATAAATTGAATAAATATTATTCGCGCACATGGTTTAATAATTATTCATGTTTTCTTGATCACATATACCCCGTCACCAGTTATTCGAGAGAATATAATGTGAGCATAATATTTAATAAATATTTATTTTCTATTTATTGAATAAAATATTTATTTATTTATTAGATAATAATGCATTTATATTTATTTAATAAATAAATAGTCATTACTTAAGTCCTGATAAATATTGCGGAGGAATGGATGGCCTATTTTAATGGTCCGATGAGAAATAATAAATATTGAACACTATTTGATTAAATATTATTTAATTTAATTCACAAGTTATGAACATGTAGAGAAATAATAATAATAATATTATTTGACATGGGGCTCCACAGGGATTAAATAAATAATAAAGGGCACTTATAAAGTTATTTTATTTTAAATCTAGAGGTATATAAACCCAATTATATTATTTTCTAAGAGATCCAATTCATTAGTTTGGTTATGCACAACAAATTTGGAGAATCCTCTAAATCCATAGAGATATCCCTTCTCTAAGAGTTCTCATAAGAACAGAGAGAGATATTCCTACACCTCCCACTCTCAAGTCAAGATAGATCAAGGATAATTCTTTGGAAGTGATTCTCATAGTGATATAAAGAGGATGATGCAAGTGATAGGATATACCATGCTAGCACCTAGAGATTCCTACGATGACACTTAGAGATATTTGGAACACGTGTGGATCACCGATAGAGGGAATATTCTATTGATTCATACAACACAATGATGGTTCAATTTAAATATATTTTGAAACCCATCAAAGAATAAATAATTAAAAAAGTAAATTCTTTAATTAATTAAATTAATTATAAATAATATGTGATGATCCAACCTATGGTTCCTATATATTATACATTATCTATTTTATTTGATTAAATCATTTTGATCATGGTGTTTATCTTCATGTAGATCTCAGATTGATCATTGATCATGAAAAATAACAAAGTTGGGAACAACCCATTGCACACTTTTGATGTGCTTATAACCTACAATGTCTACCTTGAGGCGACCTCGATAATCTAATGAAAAAATCCATCACAACATCCACCCATTTCCATTCCAAGACCAGTAATTGCTGTAACAAGACAATAGGCTACTGGTTCTCCACATTCACCTTTAGACAAGTGGAACACCTAATTTTATAACCCTATATCTGACGCTTCATCCTTGAACACCAAAACTATCACCACATATCACGATACATTCTGGAGATACCTGGATTAATTTAATACTATGAATCATTTTAATCCTCCACCAAATCCTGTCTCATATTTTTGGGAACCTAGATATTCCCATTTATATGTAGGATGTCTTCATCATTGATACATTAATTTGGAGGTGGGTCCTCCCCAAAAATACTTTTCCATAAGAACAAACTTTGAGTATCTAAAAACTACCTCATATTTAATCTATCAATAAGTAAATAGGTCATTGATAGTGATGTAAGTAAATAATGTCCATGATGGTTCTACACCTCTATATGAATCTTTGAAAATGGGGCCAAAATAAGCCATTTTCTTCTAGCCTCCGGAACTACCTGTTTCTGAGCCCTCTTATTTAGAGTTCCGACAATAACATTTCCATTTCTAGGAATATAGGATAGCTCAATGTCAATGGACTATAAATATTCAACCCATCATCACTGCATAAGATTAAAGACATGCTGTGTAAAAATATACCCAAGGATCTTGTGGTCCATAAACACCACAAAACACTCTCCCAATAAGAAATTCCTCCAACAATGCAAGGCATGTACAAAAAATGCTAACTCGAGATCGTGCATCAGGTAATTCTATTTG
Organism: Viscum album; assembly: GCA_963277665.1. Taxonomy (NCBI): domain Eukaryota; kingdom Viridiplantae; phylum Streptophyta; class Magnoliopsida; order Santalales; family Viscaceae; genus Viscum; species Viscum album. Next base: position 1,087,762,254 of record OY728150.1, on the reverse strand, counting down.
TGAGGACTCAACTTCCATAAACCATATACAAAGACTTGATCTTACTACATCATAACTGCTCCTATCCTGATACCTAATGCATCATAATATAATGTATAACTTCTTGCTGGCTCTAGCAGAATCAAGATCGGCATTGAAGTCAATCTCCCTTTCATCTTTTAAAAGGATATCTTATAGGATTCAAACCAAATAAACCTCACACCATTCTTAATCAACTATATAATATGTACTTCTAGGCATGATAAGTACTATATAAAACAACTGTAGTAACCAGGTATAACCAAGAAACTCCATATGTCAAAGACGTTCTTGGGATGCTCCCAGGTGACCAAAACTCTCACATTCTCTAGTTCAACATATATTATTGCCTCTATGATAATATGACCCAATAATTGAACCTTATCAATCTAGAAGTGAAATTTACTGAGATTATCATATAGATGGTGCTCTCTTAATATATTCAAAATTACCTCAATATGTGTATCATGGCCACTTCAAGTATGATAATACACCAAGATTTGATCTATAAATATCACTACAAAGGAATCCAGATAGGGATAGAAAATCCTATTCATCTAATCCATGAAGAAAAAAGGTGTGTTTGTGATACCAAAAGGAATAATGTGATACTCATATAAACCATACTAACTGAAGAAATCCATACATGGAATATCTGAATTATTATTTCAAACCTGATGATAACCAATCTCAGGTCGATCTTCGAGAATACCTTCACTCCTATGAGATGGTAAAAAATATCATCTAATTGAGGTAAGGGATATTGGTTTTTCACTTTAATCTGATTCAATTTATATTAATCCATACAAATCACGAGGGTTCTATCCACATTCTTGGAGAAAGGGGCTGGTGAACCCTAGGGAGAAGTATTGGGCCATATAAAACCCCTAACCTCTAAATCTTCTAGATGCCTCTTGAGATCTTTCAATTTAGTAGTATATATCCTATAAGGAGGAATGGATACTAGTAAAACTCTAGGAACAATCTCGATAGTAAACTCTACCTATCTCTAAGAAGGTAATCCTGAAAAGTTTTTAGGGAAAACATCCCTGAATTGATCGACTACAAGAGAGAACTTAGTCTGATGTAGTCCCTAATCATCAGTAAAAGGATATAAATCTGGGAATTCACCTTACATAGCCTAAGATTCTCTGTTCTAGATCTACCTACCTGGACATCCTACTCACCCTTGTGAATATACATCACACCCTCTGGTGATATAAACAACACCCTCTGGTGATAAAAATCCACATTGGGATGATAGGGAATTGACTAGTCCATTTCAAGAATGACATCAAATTCGGTCATCTAGAGGATGAATAGGTCCCATAAGAAACTATAACTACCTACCTCAAGAGTAAAATCTCTACATTTTTATATACTCTCTGATCTGATCCCCAAAAGAGTTTCAAGTATCATAACTCAACTATAAAAATGAAAATGAATCCCAAGGATTTCCACAATAAGAACATATATGAAGGAATGTGATTCAACTATATCGAATAAGTAAGACACTATAATAGAGGCTAAAAGAATAGTACCTTTAATAATAGATGGATTGACATCCTACACCTTTGGTATAGGATGCACTGAATAAATCTGGTCTGATCCCTGACCCTATGCTATAACCCAACTACCTAGAGTTAGTCTACTCTACAAGAATTGTATATTTGAAGCCTGGATACCACATCCAAAACCACCTACTCTTCTTTTAAATCAAATAGTACTCTATCTACCTTCCTGGTGTGGTGCTAATGATCCTTCTCTTGAAAGAGTATCTAGCACAAATCATCTCCCACTCGACACAGATGGGAAGGTCCTGCAGAAATTCTAAAGATTCCACAATCTACCATATCCTTATAAATCAATGGGGTCCCTATGAAACTAGGGATTCTTATGCCCATGATTCCCACACTAGTGAGAAACCATGTAATTTTTAGTGGGTGTCACCTATCTTATGCTACTCATACACACAATCTCAAAACATCACTTCTGACCACTAATCTAACCACTACTATGTCTAGGTTTTGAACCTCGCTAGATCACATTGTTATATTACATCTTTATTTTCTCAGTGATGGGGCCCCTTTTCACTACATCAGATACAATAGTCAATTAGAAAACATTTACTTGAGAATTAATAAGATTCCAAAGGCCATACTCAAATCACATTGCTTTAACTGGCCCATCAATAGTATATATGAGAGAAAAACACTGAAACTATGTTAAACTAGATGAATAGTGCATAAATATCATAGAACTCTACTATAGTTTCATGAACCCCCTAGAATGATCATACTTCAAGGTATCAGGGAATAAATAGTCATATAAGCTCAATTGGAGATTCTTCTAAGTCACTTGTCAATACTGACCTATCCGATTCAAAATATCCCTACAGTATTTGGAGAATCCTTGAAGAATGTAAGTGGAAATATTTACTATCCTATAAGAAGGTGTCTCTAGATGCTTGAATATATACATGGCCATATAGATCCACAACTCTTCAGCTTATAGTCTTCCATCCCCAAAACATATGGGCAAATGCTGCTATCAGAACTCCCAAGTCAACTCTCCCATAGAAGGGGCAGAGCACATAGACCCCTATATCATCTACATAAGACACAAAAAATCTCCTTGAAACCATACATCATCTCCCATGTTGTAAATAAGAAGAGGGTCTACATGAGGAACTATTTTAGGTATAACTAACATATCAGGGCCCTCCACCTCTAGAGTATTGACTTCACCACCCTCCTGGAAAATGATCGAAGGGCATTGTGGTCGAATAGATCTAAAAATGTAAAATACACACTTCAAATAGGATTTAATAGAATTAACATCATATATACACGAACAAGATAGGTAGAAGCCTTACTTTCGAGATTAAAGAGTCAATTTTGGGTGATCAAACATTTATATAGGGCACATGAGATGCTACCTACTATCCACTACTAAGGCCAAGTCTATATCAAGCTCTATGATTTTATATTTCAATTTAATTTAAATTTCATTAGTTAATACATTTCTATTTGAATGGTTGAACTAAATGGGTCACCACTTCCGAACCATAAGGGCCCATACACCTTATGAACCAAAATCTGTAATCCATTTAATCCATACCATAACATCTTCCAATCTATGAAACCAATGTTCCATGAGTCAACATTCCATAGTTGACTTCTTAGGGTGTCTACTGTATCCTGAGAAGGAAAACACAATTTAGGTTATGGAAGGCACTCTAAGTACCAACTATGTTTCTTGATCCCCTACACAAAACATTAGTCAATTTTACATTTATATCACATAAGGAACATATAATAGTGTCATGCAGTCAATCACTCATAGTAATTATAGAAAATTCAAAAACAAATGGTCTTATATGGCATGAAAAATTCATGTCATGTGGACTTCCTATAAGGTACCTAAGATTATGCATTATTGATTCTTCCTTTACCTTATCTCATTGGAAAAAAGGATGAAGAATAAACCTCAAGAACAACAATAATAACATCACAATTCAAGTGAATCACCAAACAGTGGAACAAAATAAAATTCAATAAGAATAATATAGAAAATAACAATTTATAGATAGGGAAATTTTGATTTTCTCTATATATGGGTTAGCCACTCCTAGGATAAACTCATTACCAAATTCATAAAACCTTCATAATCTCCTGTCTGTTATCTCAAGATATTAAATCAAGAAAAAATAGATCTGATACCACTTTTTGACATCCCAAACCTGGGTTTCAATAATAGGTGACCTGAGCCCGATTGGGCACATGGCCAAAAGAACACCTCCCTACATTCCATAGGTTTCTAGCTAGTAGAGAGGGACAAGGGTGTTTCCATTCAGATACTATTACATATGGTCAGAGTATCACAACAGTGAAGTAGATAGGTAAATAAAGGAAGCATATTAATAAAAAGAAAAAAGTAGCAGAATCAAGAATAAATATCCAATCACTAAATAATAATCAAAAATTGGAAACTGAATCATATACAATGGATGATTTTGTCATGTCTCTACAAAATAGTGAAAGCATGTATACATGTCATCATGAATTCAATACAATACATGATATTAAAAAGGAGAAGAAAGTAAAAATATATATCCAGGTATCCCAAGCTCCAGACCAGTCATTTACTACCAAGATCCAATCATAAGTCATGCAATAAGTCACACATTGGTAAGAGGATGCCCCCCCTTATCTACACCTATAAGCATGTAGTCTTACTGAGTACCATAAGAGACCCAAATATGGTGTGAGATAAACTCATTATGACACCAACAACGTGTATATGAGCATCCAATCTATGTATATAACATGGTAGTGTGTAGACACAATAATGACATGTGGTATTAATAATTGTAAATGGATTGGCTCTGGTTCCTAAAGGAAAACCAGGCTGACACTACCTACTTTGGCCCATGAAAAAATATCTCTTAAAAGGTATCAAGGGACACACTGCCCGATATCACAAGAATAGTGTAATCCATGCCCAGTATCACAATAATATTAGGGATGCCATGCCCAGTATCACAATAGTATAAGGGACACCATTCCCAGTATCATAATAGTATAACGAATGCCATGTCCAACATCGCAATAAGGTTCATCATGACCAGTATCATAGTAGTAGGGATTCCATGTCTGTATATAATAACAAGGTTCATAATTCCCAGTATTAGAGAATAGGGGAATTTGTTCTTAGTATCAAAAGATAGGTTCTCCATTCTCGATATCACATTTATATTGGTTCTCTATGCCCGTATCACATTTAGTATAATAGATTCAATTCCCATATTCATATAACATGTATAAGGGTCTCCATGACCATTTAACATAATTAAAAAGGATTTTCATTCCCATAAATCAATAGTAATAAGCAATAATTAGCTTCAAGACAAGACAATTGATAATTTATAAGTCATTAGTTATCATTTATAACAAGGGCATAACCATTGTTCCATTTTATATAGGTGATATAGTCGTAACACTCACATTTAATTAATTTAATTATAATTATCTAACTTCAAAGTCATATAAAAACAATTTATAATATGGTTTTTCCATTTAATCATTTAATATTATCAAGGAAAAATGATTAGCCCATCTTATGGGGTGGTAGAAATAGAAGGGGACCTAAAAAGGTCATACAGTTATCATTTAAAGAAACCATTCTATAATAGATTCAATTTAGGGGAAACATAAGGTGAAACCATTTTTTAGAACATATCACATATTATAAAACATCAATAATTTAATGGATAAATTCTTGACCACCTATCATTGATCCTTAATAGAGCACTCGTCCAGTATCATCCCTTCGTTTGGCCTGGATTGAGAGAAAAAAGAAAAATAGAAAAACATACTTAAAATAGGGAATATGAACCTACATAAAGATAGATTAATAGAGGGATAGAAAAATGATGAAGCAATACAAAGGATTAAATCACTTACTAAAGGATATCTAACAAGAATGACAGTTAAAGGACCTATCTTGAAGGAAGCTTGTGGTCAAAATGGGAGGAAAACCTCATGTACTTTGGTAAATAGAAAAAATAAGAGGTGGGGATGATAATATAAACACTTAATGTAAAAATAATAATTTTGACCAATTTTTAAGGCGTCACATGGTTTGGCCACATAGTTGGCCAAACTATGCACCAACAGTGCACATGAAACTGCCTTAATGGGGAATCTCGCATGGTTTGGCCACAAAGTTTGAGAAACTGTACACAAACCATGCTAGTTTAATTTATTAAAAAATTAATACCAACCACATGGTAATGTTTAGGAAAAAACATACACCATGCTTTCCCTTATATAAATCCTCACATGATTATGATAAACTATGTGGATTGACTCAAACGTTTTCTTCAAACTATGTGGCCACTGCATTTTTCCACCAGTCAGGGTTCTGAGCTTTAAACAAGCCCTGAACACCCCAATAACCTCCATGAACTCATTAGTAATCCATATGAGGTCCAAAATGAAGAGTTAGGATGCAATTTAAAGGATCCATACCTCATATAAAAACCAAATTCTTATAGATAAATATTGAATGAATGTTGAGATACTGCCATATGAAATGGAAAATAAAATGAAAAAGGCTTGAGGGCATAGATTGAAGATCTCACTTGTGATAGATTCAAGAAAAGAGTGAATTTATATATGATTATTAGATAAATAGTCCTAAAATAAAAGTCAACTACAAAGTCAGTGACAGTTATCTAAAATAGTTTGAAGAAGGTTGAAAAGTTATATGGAATGTACAACCACTACTGCAAATCAGGACTTTAGAAGTGCTAGTAAAAGGGCTTTATCAGTGATGATAATATAAGTAATGTTAAAGGGTTAACTTTAACAACACTCATAAAAATCACCGATAAAGCACCCCTTTAATAGTGCTAAAAAATCTCTAATAAAGGCCCTACTAATAAAGGGTATATTTTTTGACACCCCCTTTATCATCACCCCTCTTTACCAGCACTTCCCACCCCCACCCACTTTATCAATGTTTCCCCACCCATTTATCTGGGCTTTAGAGCATTAACCTATATCTGGTGAGTTTCTAACTTGGGACCTATAGCTTATACACTGATGCATTTTCCACTCCCCTATACTTTTTTATTTTACATTTTATGATATATCTATATATATATATATTGTTATATTTTTAATCCATATATATATATGTATATATATATATATGTGTGTGTGTGTGTGTTTATATATATATATATATATATATTTTAAATAAATAAATATTTATATATATATTTTTAAAATGGTTATTAACTATAAAAACCCTTAAGACACATAAAAATATTAAGAAACTCTGAAAACCCTAAAACCCTTAAATACCATGAAATGACCATAACTTCTGATCCAGGAGTCCGTTTCAGCTCCACAACTGGTTAAATATAAGATCATGAAAAAATATTTGATATTATGTTTAATACAAGACCAAAAAACACTCAAATCAAAAGTTATAGCCATTTAAATCTTAAAAAACTGGGGTCGATGACTAAAAACTCAGTTTTGGAGGCCTTTTTGGCGTTTTGGGGGTTGAAATAGGAAAAATCTCATAGAAATTAGTGATAGACCCTCTGTGAATAGAAATCATTTCATTATTTGATGTGATATTTGTTAGATCCAAATGGACACCGAGATCAAAAGTTATGGCCGTTTGAAGTTCGAGTTCAATTTCTGCCTTTTTTAAACTATAATATATTTTATTCATTTTAATATCACAAAATTTAAATATCATGTGGATTTATATCATTTAATAATATTATATTTTACTAGTTTTGGAGAAAAAATGGACTCCTATATTGAAATTTATGATCCTTTTAGGGTTTTTAGGGGTTTTATGGTGGGTTTTCACATTCGATGGCCTTTCAAATGATGAAAACATATGAATTGAGTGTCCATTTATCCTATATCACATATAAAATTGAATCTTTTAATGATATCTATACCTTAGAGACCCACAATAACCCTTTATCACCTCTATTGAGTCTAAAAAAGGTCTAGAAGGACTTCAAACGGACATAACTTCTGCTACGAGTGTCCGTTCATGAAATAATTTTTTTTTGAAATATACCCTTTATTAATGCTCATAAAAAATAATTTATAAAGGGGGTATTTATCAGAGTTTATAAAAAATCACTGATAAAGACCATCCTTTTATCATATCTTTTTATAAGTGCTGATAAATACCTCCATTTTCAGCACTTTTTTAGAAGCACTGATAAATGCCCATTTTATCAGTATTTTTTTACTAGCACTGATAGGGGGGGGTGGATTTATCAGCAATTTTTGAAAAGTGTTTATAAAGGGGCCACTTTGAAATAAATTTTTTATCACTATTAAATTACCCCTTTAACAGTGCTAAACAAGTCTATTAAAGATTCCCTTTAACAATGCTTTTTTTAGTGCTGAGAAAGGGGGTTTTTAACAGTAATTTTAGTGAGCGCTGTTAAAACCCTAGCTCTAGATAAACCCAATTTTGTAGTAGTGAACTTATTTAGAGATATTATAATGGTGTGAACATGGTACCTAATATGTGATTAATCCATCCCTCTATATTATGCAAATAGGATAATGAAATAAGTGAATAAATCATTTGGATTTTGGGTTTTAAGGGCCAAGATTATAACTAGAAATACTGAGTAAGTAGAGATATATTTAAGTACTATAAATAGACAATATATGTTTTCAATAACATTATAAATGAGATATAAATGGTTTAGAGTTATTCAAATAATTTCCACAATTATTTAAATATGTTCTGAGGTGATTTGAAGTGGCTGAGATGGACCAAAGATAATTTGAGTGGAATCTCAGCTTAATTTGAAGATTTTTTGAAATCTAAAAAAAAATGGTAAAGTAAAATTTGTGTAAACATCATTCTTGGGAAATTTAAGGATGATTGTAAAGTTCATAAGGTTCACCCCAAAGTTTCATAAACAATAATATGAACTTTTTAAATATTATTTTCTTATATATAAACAACATTTAAGGGAGTATAATCATTAACTCAAACTTCATAAGGATGGTTGGAGGCTATGTAAGAATGAATTCAAAACCATGTAAGGGTCATCAAGAAACTGTGTAAAGTTCATTCCATCACTTTTTAAGGATAAATCCATGTGTAAAATTTATATTAAATCTCGAATATTTATTCTAAATTAATTATTTTAATTCAGATTATATTGATGAGTTATTCTTCATCAAATAAATATAAAAAATAATTAAGAATTAATGGGTTTCAATTTGAGATAATTATATAATTAAAAGAGATTTATAATTAAAAAATAAAATGTTCCATGCCATGAATAGAGGATTCATTCCACGAGACTTCATTCATGAATTCAATTCTAGCTAGTGTAGAGTTTTTTTTAAAATTAGTTCATTTTTAATGAGAGATCATGATATTTTAATATCTTATGAATAAGAATAAATAAAATATCGAATCTTTAGGTGTTTTGAATGAGAATCTTGACTCAATTTGAATTTAGTATTCTTATAGTGGATTAAAGGATGAGATTTCAGAAAAATTAAAATATGAATATTTTAAGAATAATATTCACTATATTTTTATGATATTATCTAAAAATATACATACATGTAGGAAAATAATAAGGGAAATTTAGTGAACAGTCCCTTCAACATTAAAACATCTGAAACAAGATGTAATATATCAAATAAAAAGAAGAAGAGTTTAGAACCTGATACTTTCTAAGTATTAAAGAGAGACAAAAGAAGAGTTAGAAGTTAAGAGATATTTTTATAGAGAACATGACCTGCATGCCCATGTATTTGGAAAATATAAAGAATAACTAGATTATCTAAATATCTGGAATGAGTATTTGAGACCAACACATTTGATCACAATTATCAACTTTCAAATTTCTTTAAGAAATGTACATGGGAATACTAGTTGATATATTGTGCTCATTGAGGAATATAATTTTAAGTGGTGTAAAAGAAACCAAGAGTGGAAAAAATCTCTTTCTAATTCTAGAAAAGAACCATATAGTGAGAAGTGCGATGTTGGAATCCCTCTATTATGATTCAAGATAAGAAGCTCAGTGGGACTCTAAGCTGATGGGATTGGGATTTTTCCTAGCATAACTACTTATGTATATAGTGTCTAATCCATGGTTGAGGTGACTAACTAATCATTAAAGGAGTAGGTTTTATGGTTGAACCATATAGATCATCATATGTTACGATTTTATCATTTTTATTGCATTTAATGTGAGGTTGAGTAATTCAGATTGAGTGGATTGAAGTTTTAACCAACCACATAGGTTTGATTTTAAAATAATAATTTATAAAACGAAAGGAGGATCATAAACTCAACCCTCTCCCTCTCAGTGTTACCACTGATCCAAGGTAATCACAAGTGGTATCATATTGATGATTACCTAAGAAAGATAGATGAATTTATTGAGCATAGAATCTCTAAATTTAGTAAATAACAAGGGTGTTCCAACTTTCAATGGTAGGAATTATCATAGCTGAAAGAGTATGATTCTTTCTTACCTTTTTTATCTATCCGTAGAAGTGAGAGATGCTAAAAAGTGGGGTTTACTATAATTGATGAAGGTTTTATAATAACTTTAACTAATAAGATAAACTAGGATGTGGATGGAAAAGAATAAAATTCTAGTTTTATGTATTTATCAGAAAATATATACAGAAAATATATAGAAATTAAAACTAAAAAATAAATCTAGGAAAAATTAGGAAGAAGTTATAAAGTTATTGTAAAATTAAGGTAAGACTTGTTAAAATTCTAGAGGTGTATGTTTAAAGACATTAAAATTTCTAATTATGAGAACATTAATGAACATTTTACAAGAATCATGAATATTTTGAGAAATATTTGAGGTTTTTGTGAATAGATGAATGATAAAACTATTATCAAGAAATTTTGGAAAATTTCCTAGACAGATTTGATTTTAAGATTTAATATTTATAATATAGGGATTATCTGTACCTAGATAAAATTCATAACATTATCATAGCATGTGAAATGAGAAAGGATCCAACTTTCAAGAATAATTTCAAGGATGAGATAGATTATGAAGCCATAAGAAAGGTCAAGATTAAAGATTAAGAATTAAGTGATTATGAAAGTAAGGAAGATAATGAAACCTTTAATGAGATTATTTCACTTCTATCAAATAAATTCAAGAAGGTAAAGAAAAAAGGAAATTGAAAACAAGCTTTAATGTGCTAAAAGTATAATAGAACTAAAAATTTTCACATTAAATTCCCAAAGAATAAGGTTGTTGAGTTTAATTATGATAAATAATATGAGAGATCCCAATATTATAAAAATAATAAAATTATAAAGAAGCATTAAAATAGTAAAATATGAAAGTTAATGAGTAAAAATGAATATAATGACTCATAACTAATCATATAATCATATGATGAAGTCAAATTTTTGGCCCATGTTGAGAACTAATTTTATTCATTAAGTAGTTATGATGATGAAGAATAAAGGATATAGCTGGTGTAGATACCAAAAGGAGAGTTGGATGCCTATCTTGAGTAGAATACACAGCTCAAGAAGGAGAAAATAAAACAAGTAAAATAGAATAATAATATGGATACTAAGAAAGAAGATAAATCCCATAAAGAATTATTTTTTATTGATGAAATCAATAACTAAAGGTCGGGAGTGGCTGATAAAGAGAAAATAGTGAAATATCCTGACAATACTATAAAATTGGGTTTATCCAACATTTGGGATTTAACTGTGCTAGCTAAAAATGCTGATAAAGATCCCTATTTTTAGTTCTAAAAAAGAGATGTTAAAGGGGGACTTTATTAACACTTTTTTAGAAGCACTGATAAATGAGGTCTTTTATCAGTTCTTGTAAAAAAAATTGATTGGGGGTTATCAATTATTTTTCAGAAGCGCTGATAAAGAATCCCTTTATCAACACTTTTTATAAGCACTGATAAATGTATACTTCAAAAAAATTTACATTTAATTAAAAATAATATATAAATATATAAATATATTTATACTGATATAAATATAAGATATATTTTTTGAAATATATTTTAGATAAGGTAAAGAGGCATTTACACTTAATATGTAATATATTTAATGAAAATGGATTCTAAAATAACTAAAAAATATTTTTAATTAATAATTTTCTTATTATTACTGAGCAATAGTCATTTAATACCAACTTGAAGATAAAAAAATTCAAAAAAAATAAAATAAAATAAAAGATCTAAAATAAATTGAAAACGTAATTCAAACTTCAAATAGTCATAAATTTTGATCTGAGTGTCCATTTGGGATCTACCACATATCAAATCAAAGAATGAAAAAATCTCTATGCCTTAGTGACTAAGGATAAACTCTATGTCACATTTTTCGAGGCCAAAAAAGACTGTGAAGGACTCTAAAACTGAATTTTTAGTCAGGGTATGCCATTTTTTATCTTTCAATGGATTTTAAGTATCATTTATGGGGGCCTTTTTGATCTTTTTCAGTGGAGACTGAATTTATTCCCAGGGATTACATTCATATTGATATTATGGATTTTATATTTTATCGTTTTTTATAATTTAATTTTATTTATAATCAAATATATAACAATATATAGATGTTTTTATATATTTATAAATAAAAATTAAATTTTATAAATAATTAAACATATTTACATATAAAATATATATTATTAATATATAAATCCATTTATAAACACATATATAAATATATGGATAAAAAATGTGATTAAATATATATAAATATATATATATATATCATAAAATCTAAAACAAAACTGTTTTGCAGAGTGGTAAAGTCACTGATGTATAATGTGAAGGTCTAGGGTTCGAACCTCGCTAGAGGTAGGGGTGTGCAAGAGAGGTTGGGATTATCTAAATTACTAATAAAGGGGTGGGGGAAGAACTAATAAAGGGGGGTGGGTGGGCCATGATAATTTTTTTATACAATTTATCAATGCTAAAAAAGCGCAACTAATGGCCCCCTTTAATAACACTAAAAAAGCATTGATAACGGGGGAATTTGACAACAATTTTTTAGTGCTGATGAAAGTTTCATGCTTTTAACAAAACTTAGACTATCAAATCTTTTTTAGCAATGGTAAAAGCCTTTTCAAGTGTTTTTGAAGGCTTATTTTATATTAGTATGAGGAGAGACTTTATGCAAAGGAAGAAGAGTTGTCCAAGATGCAATCAATATGTATTAAAGATAAAAATGAGTTAAATGGAATAATAGAATATTTTTTCATGTTAGTGGAGATTAAATATGATTCTTATCAACCTAGTGAGATGAATGAGTCTAATAGGAAAGGTAACTTTTTAACTATTGAGTTTCAAATTAGATATTCTATTTTTAAAAATACAAGTTTTAAAAAAAATCTGAGGAGGTTTGAACTAGAAAGAAACGTGAGAGGACTAGTTACACATTATCATAATAATGAAATAATCTAATAAGACCAATACCTCCTTGTAAAAATAAGGATCAAACTATAGTAAAATAAGAACAAAATTATGGATATATTCACCATAAATATGAAAGATCTAGGTTAAAAGGTTTTTGTTAGTTCAGTGGAGGTTATAAAAATAAATCCTACTCTTGATGGCATAATATGTCTTTAACAAGGAAGTGGCATGAAAAAATGGAGAGTTACACTGAACATTTAAGGATATGTTCTCAAAGAAAACACACTATAACCCAGAATAATGGTAAGCTATCCAGTAAAAAAATATTTTAAATTTTAGAAGATTTATATGGAAGATGTAACTAGGAAGGTCATGAAGTTGAGGAATTCCTGAATTGACTAATATGATATTTCTCTTATTATGTGTATGTGAATAAAAATCAAAATGGGAAATAATATCAACCATTTCATACTAAGGTTTCTAATAATTCATGTTAGAATAGAAATAAAGTTGAAAAAGAAAATAATGAATGCTTGATATTTTATATAGAATAACTAAAAATGGATAAAAACATATAGTAGACTCAAATAGGTGTTGAGGATAAAGGGAAGTAAGTGGATTCATAAGAAAAGATAGAAGTTATTAAGATTTCATTTAAAAGTGGTAACATAAAAATTCAAAAGAATTTATGTGAAATTTTGGATAGGTTGGGAATTACATGAAAAATTATATAAATATTCTACCAACCCATGAAGAAATGATGAAAATAATAATACAAAAAAAAATGAAGTTTTCATGATAAATAATGTAAATAAGTCCATTCCATGTGAGGAATATAAATTGGTAATGAAACTTGTGAAATATCATGATATAAAAGGAATAATGAAGAAACAATCACATAAAAAAATCAAAAAGAAATAAAAAATTTATTGAAAGGATACTCTAAGCCTTTCTACTATTACAGAGAAGAAAAGAGGTTCCTACCTATTCCATTATATCTTAGTTATTTTATACTAACTTATAGGAAATTGAAGAAGAAGGTTGAGTTTATCATTACTGGTAAACAAGAGAAGTGACCCTTTATGGAGTGTTCTAACTACTAAGAAGAGGAGGAAGTGATTGCATCCCTTTAGTTGGAGAAAATAGAGAATAATATATCAAGTTTTAAATTTTAAGTGAATCTAAAATTTGTGGAAAACATTATTAAATTGGATAATTAGGAATTATAATCACACTAAAATCCATTATTTTTTTATTATAAAAAACATATTTTTTAAGGGGGGGTGTTGGTTGATGAAAAATATATAAAATATGGGGAAATTTATATCATTCAATTGAAGTTTTTGATATATTTTTTGAATATGAGTGAATGACACACATTTTTTTAATAAAATAGTTATCACCAAAACAATAATAATAAAATTGAATTGAATATGAGTGGGTATCACATACTGAATTATTTATAGATAGCCCTAATTCCTTGGTAAAGTATATCTCATTTTCTATATTGGGTTAACCCATATATTCTTAGATTAGATTAACTAAAATATCTTGGATATGTTTTATGTGGTATTATTATTTTCTATAATTGGATAAATCTATGATTTAAAACAAAATGAAAATAATTAATTATTAATAATAATTGTAGAAGCATGAATATGAGTTTAGAAGACCCCCATAACTCCTTTTTACTTATTTTCAATATGGGGGAGAAAATAAAGGTAGACATACTGACATAAGAAATTTTTTATTGGTATTGAAAAAAAATACAAAGGGGGAGATTTAATGTAAGGACCCAAACTTAAACAATACATATTATAGTTATTATAAAACTATAAATTACTTTATTCTCACAAATATATTTTAGGTTTAAAGTTTTAGATAATTAGGAAAAACTCTTAAATAGTAAACCCGTACATTAAAATTGTAAACCTATACTCAGTATCCATTTTTACACTAAAGGGAACCGTTTTAAAATAAAACATGTTTTATTTTCATGAAATATCTTCAAAAATTTGTTCTTGAACTCATCCTTGTCCCTACTCTTCCTTAAATTCCTATTATTTTTAAAGAAAATGTGGTATGTGATAAAAAATATCAAAAAGGGACATAAAATAAAGAAAAAAATTATTCCAGTGAAAACCAATAAAAACATTTCCTTAAAAACAAAAATTTTTACCCCGAAGAAGGAATCATCTTTTTAAAAACATCATTATCTTACCTTGAGAAAATAAAATAATTTACATGAAAACTCAATTGATATATAATAAAAGTTATGTATGTAACTTGGGACATCATTTTACATATCAATATTACAAATGGAGTAACCAATATGGTTAAGCTCCAACTCTAGAGTACCCAATGCATTGGAGGTTATAACATAAGTATCAATCCTTGGTTTATTGTGGAACCACCCATAATTAGTTACTAAAATAACTAAACGTCCATGGTATATCATGAAACCACCCATCATCATAAATGATTTTAAATACCCATATCATAATCATAACTCATGAATTCTTGCATCATGAAAAATAGTCTTAAAGAAAATAACCTTTTAATTTTTAAATCACATATTTTAGAAAAAAATTGTGTACATACAAAGGAAAATATTTTGATTGAAAATAACCATGTATAATTGTAAAGAAACCATCAAATTATTAAGGTGTAATTAATTACAGAAAATACAATCATTCCATATAGGTAAAAAACAGTCCTTTTGTATTTTGTAAAAGAAAGTGAAATAGAAACTTTTAAAGAGGGTTTTAAAAGAAATTTCTTTACATAAAACCTTAAAGATATTTATTTTTGAAACAATTTTAGATAAATTTGAAAATTAAAATTTTAAAACATTCATTTACATATAAATAAATTCATAAAAAATATTTTAAAAACATGGACCTGAAAGAAAATGATTTAGAACATGAATCTTTAAAACATTTAAATTATGTTTTTAGTTAAAGAGTCCCTTACCTTGATTAAAAATCCTCACGTACATTATTTATATTCCTAAATAAGAAAATTAGTTTATTTTTTTAAATTATTTATAACCCTTTTTTAGTTTAATATTACTTTATTATCACTTATTACCATGTTATATATAATTACTTAACCATTTAAGTTCTCTTCAGATGTTTTGATGATATTCAGTTCATAAGTCCAAAATGACTTCAATAAGTTGAATTTGGTGAAAGAGTTAATTATTACATCATCTAAAAAATAATATTCATAAAAATAATTATAATTTTTATGCATAAATTATAGTTTTATATCCATCCATTAAATATGATTACGGAAAATGTACTACATTACAATCATCAAGATGATATGCCGATGTATGCATGAGTAACTTTCCATTTTTGAACGATCATTATGGAAATGAGGTAAGTATTATTTTATCTTTATATAAATATAATAATATCACAAATATAATATTAATTATTTAAATATACTTATATATATAATTCATGTGATATGGTGATGAAAAATTAATCACATCGCTTCGTAGAGGTGGTAGTCCACACGTATTCATGAACGACATTATCATTTTTTGTGTGTGGAAAGGTAAGAATTTAAGTGATTTATTATCTTTAAATAATAATAATATGTCATAAATATCATATATAAACATTAATTCCATCGTTATAACCAGTCTTGAGAGAGTTTTATGGAAAATGGATTACATCAATTCGCAAGGCGGTCGTCAGCTGTACACATGAATGATTAATTATTCTTTTCCCATTTGATGGAAGTAGAGATGAATATAGGTCATAAAACTAACATAATATAATTTTATTATATTAAGGATCCTATATTTATTAATTTATCATGGTTTAATAATATTTTAAGGAGGTGGAAGAAGAAATAAAATAGAAACACTTGATTAAAAATGATACCTCTTCATCAAACAACCTCCTTTTCTTAACACCTTAATACCAATAAGGTTGGTGTTAAAACTAAAATAAAGAATCTAGAATAAGGTTAAGGATTATAGTAAGGTATTTGTGTAACTCCCTGACCCCAGTTACCTAGAGTTAGTGCATTATTACATAACATTGGCATGATCACAAGGAATCAAGTCCCGAAGGACCGATCAGTTTAGCAGTCTTGGAAAATATATTACATACATGAATGTTACATTACACTTTATAACATAAAAAAAACATAAATAATACATTAAGAATGCCATTATTCCCTTGTCTTAACCATGCATATCAATCACAATACACTTCTTGGAATCCTGGGAAAAAATAAAACATAGAAATGGGTTAGCTCAGATGCTCAGTAAGGATAACAATATAGCAGAAACTTTAATAAATAATCATAAACATTTAAGGCAATGTATAACTATAACAAAAGCCTTTTAAATTCTAACTTCAACATAAAATGTCAAAAATAAAATAATTCCATTTACTTATTCACATGGATATTCTACTAGTCAAATAATCACACGCAATATCACTAACCACTTTCATAATGATGGAATGCATAATGCCAGACTATCATAACCACGTAGCCAAGGCCTCGTGCCAAGACTACAAATAAGATTTTGTCAAGGCCTCGTGCCAAAAAACTAGTTTTCTCATGAGACCTACCGATGCATCGAAGAGATATAGCGGGCTCCACCTGTCACTTACTAAGTCCAATTCATTCCTCATATGAAAAGGTCTAAACATAACATAAACATTCGTATTAAAACTAGCATACGAAATGTCAATAATTAACACATAAACCATGAATGGTATAAAAATAACACATACACAATCAAACATATCACAAAACCTTCAACACAATATGGAAGATTTGTATCATAATAAATCAACTTCAAAACAAGTTTAAAATCCATTAAAGGATTTTGACGTTGATGAAAATGATTTGTAAAACTCTTTGAGATAAATACCCCTTTTTCATGAAAAAATTTAAAAGTCACACAATTTGGAAAAGAAGTCATTTAAAGACAGTTTTGAATCAAAGTGTCCCATACCACTTTGAAACTTTTGAAAGTAATTAAAATTTTAAAAACATTTATGTCCATATAAATAAATCCTTAAAAACCATTTTGAAGACATGGACATTAATGAGAAAGATTTAGAAGAATAAATATTTAAAACATTTTAAATGATGTTTTAGTAAAAATTACCTTAAAATAATCCCTTTTAAAACTCTTTCATAAAACATGGACATGGATAATAAATATTTCCCAGTATATACTTACGTAAAAACAACCTCGGATAATAAAGAGATTGTGAAATTAACCCTTACCAATTTGGTAACTTACGAAACATACACCAAATGAAAGAGGTATCATACAATGAATATGTAAATACACATAAATTAAAGTTTATTACATAAAGAATACAATTATGGGCAGTACATACACCACAAAAAAAAGGAATAGTGGTAATATGGCATGAATCTCACGGGAATAAGGAGTGAGATGAATACCCCTTACCTTGTACTTTTCCTTGATAGTGTGTATGTTAACCTACTGTATAATAGTTAAATCATTTTTATTAAATTATAAAAGAATCATATTAATAAATATGATATCATATATGATATTTTAATATTTCTTTGTTAATAATATTTTAGTATTATCGTCGTTTCAGGTGTTAACTGATTCGTTTTCCTTTATATGTTTTGTTACGTAAGCCGTGTTTGTTATGGATAGGTTTTATCTTATTCATATTCAGAATGATATAAAATCCTTAAACATTACTTTTAATCATCAAATGATAATTATTCTTTAATGGATATGATGGGGAAATGAATCTCATCGCGTTCGTGGAGACGGTAATCCGTACGTGCGTACGAACGCTACTTCCAGTTCATTTTTCATTTTAAAAGGAATCAAAACCAAATTATTCATAGGTATATTATTATTCCAGTATAATATAATATCTTATATGTGTTACTTGAGTTCATTAACACCATATTTTATACATTCCATGTATGGTATGAACGAGTCATATCACTTTGAGGGGGTGGTAGTCCGCACTTCCTCAAATGAAATTATCGTATATATATACAACATGAAATGAATAATGGTATGATATAAAATGGAATTAAAGAAGATTATATATAAAATAAATATTATTAATATCATATTTAATTATAGTACCATCATAATGGCCACCCTGAGAGGTGATAGGAGATAATTGAACAATCATCACTTCGTGAGGCGTTTGGTTGCCATCCACAGAAACATTATGTTCTTCACCCATTAGATGAAGGTGTGTGTAAGTGTAGTTAAATAATTATAATAATAATATACTAGTATATTTAGGATATTGGTTTTGTTACAAAATAAAATAATAAGAAGATTTTAGGGGTTGGAGAAGTAAAATAAAAGAAAAGAAACTAAGAGAAATCGTTACCTTTAATTTGTGTAAATCCCTTTGGTTTGAACCAAAAATGACTCTTGAAGTGCCTTCTGCCTATAGTAAGGCTCTAAGAGGAGGAGAGGGATGTAGGGAGATTAATTGGGCAGAGTTTGGACGAGCCAAAAGGCTTGGGAGGTGTGAGGAATTGGTTAGAAGTGGTGTCCTTTTATAAGGGGGAGAAGGGGCTCTTTAGGAAAAACATAAAGTATTATTTTATAATAAATTTATATTCAGTTTCTAATTACTCAAAAGTAGATTATTCAAAGACTAATGTGGGTATGGGTCGAAATAATTTCAACCAATATATTTTAGACAGGTTTGGGTCATTATATTAACCTTATATGTTAGTTTTAAATCTTGGTCAATTAGTTTGACACTTACCATGTCACTTTGTATTTTTATATTATATAGTTAATAAACTTACTATATACCTCCAAGAGACCACCAAGTGGTCCATTAATTATAAACCTATCATGATAAAAGTACTTTGGACGAAATTTAGATTTTTAGGAATTTAATATCAATTAATAATATAATATTTGTTTTAAAAACTCTTTTATGTCAATTTTGACACTATTTGGTATTTGATTTTTGTGAAAATCATAACAGCATGATTACTTCTAAAAATGTTAATTAAATCATTAATAACATGTCTTATTAACCTATAAAATTATTGTAATTCATTAAAAGTCTCAAATTATATTTATTTGGGTATTTATAATATCAATTATTTTAATATTTTACTAATAAGGTAATTACTTCATCATCAATGTGTCATAAATAAATTAAATTATTTAATGTCTAAAAATTATAAATAAAATACTATTATGTAGGAAATATTTTTATATTTCTAATAAATATTTATAGTCGAAAATATAACATATATAACCCTATGTAAAAATTGTTTTACTAAAAGATACAGGCTTATGTCATTTTTGTATTTACTTTAACTTAATTAATATAAAGTGTCATTATCACTTACAAGTGGATCCATGAGGTCCCAAAATCGACCCAAAGATGCCCATGGTCGGAAATTATCAACCAATAGGGATAAGAAACATTTTAGGGTAATTTATTATTATTATAATATTATTGTTTTACCCTTATTTACCGGATTTACCCTTTAACCATGGTAAATAAAATATTTACCGAAGTAATTATTCAAAATGTCTAAAAATAAAAGTTACCTATTTACTTAATTTGGACATCCTGATTCCAAATATGGAGTCCATTTTTTCAAATTCAAAACACAGAAGTGGCAGAAATTAATTTAAAATTAATTCCCGCTGTCAAAACAAAAAGCGTGTTTTTAAGAGATAATAACTATCAAAAGATTGACACTTGTTTATGTTCGGTTTAAATGTGAAATTATGTCCAATGATAAACATTGTATTAAATAGTAAAAATATATTCTAAATATACTTTAAAACCACTCAAATTCATAATTTATCACTATTAATTATTTCGATTAAAAAAGTTGTTTTTATTAAAAATTTAGTAATTTTCACTATTCATCATAATATAAAAGTTATCCGAAAAGTACCAAAATTTCATCCTAGGATAATTTAGATATTACGAATCCAAAAATGAAGTCCATTTTTAAAGATAAAATGTATAAAATTTCAAAAATTAGGTATTACTATTCATAAGGGCTAGTTTGATTGGTTGTGGTGTGTGTTAGAACTCAAAGTTGTGTACAACACACGCTACTGTATTATTCAAAAAGAAGCGTACCGAGGAAGCTTGGGGTGTTAAATTGTAAATTTTTGATGTCCCCATTCTAAAGAATACATTTATTTAGTCAAATTGAATATGTAAAAGTTTTAAAATATTGGATTTAAAAAGGGTTCACCATTAAAAGTCGATAAAAGTGCATTTTTGAAAAATACTTCTTTTATCTGAAAAAAATGAATTTGTTCATACATTATGTCTAAGAAACTCATAATATGGATTCTAAAATTATAAGGATTATATAAAGTTCAAAATTCAGTTAATACTATTCATAACCTCTTTTGAACGTCTAGTTTGGTAAGTCATGGTGCGCTTGAACTCAGTGTTGCGTGTAGTGCAAGTTATTGAATTATTTTGATGAAATAAAGCACTATGAAATCTTAGGGTGTTACAATTTGGGTAGATATTGGTAGAATAAACTGGGTTTTTAGGTGTGAAAAAATGTGTATATGTTCCCTTTTATAGGAGAGGGGAGGGGCACTTTTGAAATTTATCAAAATATTTAATTAAAAATGGATCCAAAGTGAGTTATTTAAAATATAATATGATTATGGGTTTAAATTATGTCATAATATAATTTTTATATAAGTTTAGGTCACTTTATTACCCTTATCATTTATTTTTAACCCTTATTTAACCACCATAACTCTTACCGTGAAAACATTGATTTTTACACTTTGAGGGTCTATAATATTACTATAAAATTTCAAACAAAACATTTTAGAATAATGGTTGATACTTTAAAAATTATAATAATAACATGGTCAAATTTAATATTTTTAGGATTTTTATATCATTTAATAAAATATTATTTATTTTAAAATATCATCAATGTCAATTTTGACACTATTCATTACTTTGACTTTTAAAAACATCAATAAAACAAGATAAATTATAAAAAAATATTTTAATACATCTATAACATGTAAAATTAATATATAAAATTAACTAATTACACTAATTATGTCATATTATATTTATTTTAATATTTTTATATCATTTATCTGATTTTCACATTAATTAAATAATTAATGCATCACTATTGTGAAACCATTTAAAAAAATTATTTAAATAATAAAAAATAAAAGATAAATTACCATGTTGAAGATAAATTTATTATATTTAAAAATAAAATTTACATTCGAATATATCTTTTGTATAACACTGTATTAAAAATAGTATACATATTAAAAATAAGAGTGTGACTTATTTGACTTTTCTTTAAATAAAATATTATAAAGGTCATAATCTAATCGTAGTGGAAATAAATGGTCATATAACTAAACATTTAATGATAATTAATTAATATTATTCATAAAAAAATTGGGCAAGTTTTAGGGTCATTTTCTAGTCATTATAAATTTATTTTTAACCTGAACTACCCAACTTACCCTTTACTATGGTAGCAAATATTACTAAGGTTACTATTAATATTCTCTAAGAATAAAAGTGACCTATTAAATAAATTTTTACCTCTTGATTCCAAATATTAAATCATTTTTCAAAACTCAAAACATATAAGTTTCAGAATTTAATTTAAAATTAAATCGTAAAAGCGCAACTTAAAATAATTTTCCAGAAAAATGACTTTTTTAAAATGTAATTATTTTATACTAAATTCATGTATAAAATCAATTTCAAGAAATATAATTTCATTATTTTAATTAAAAAAGGAAAATAAATGAAATTTTAAAAATAATCCAAAATATAATTTTAATTTTTAAATACTTTAAATAAAAATACAATTTTCAATAAAAATTTGTATTTTTCAATATTCATAGAAAAATAAAACTTTTCGGATAATTCTCAAAATTTCACCATAATATAATTTTAATATGATGGTTTAAAAAATTATATTAATTTAATTAAATAAAATTTCTAAATGTTCTAAAAATTAATCAAATTGTTCACTCACAAAACCAATAAAAATCATTCTTAAAGAAAGTGTATTTGAAGAATAAAACAACTTCTCTAAAATTATGTTAATAATATTCTAAGCATAAATTAATAAATTATTAATGAGAAGGAACATTTTATATTTCATAATTCCATTAATACTATTCATTACCTTCAATTTAATGGTTAGGTTATAACGATCACATAATAAAAATATTTAGTTGTTTGTTTAAGCTTGGCGCTGCATATCTTTTATGCTATAGAACATAGTATTTCATTTTAAAAACTTGGGATGTTATATTATCATCCCTTTCATAAATGTCAACCTCTAAATTTTTAATTTAGGGTGAGTAACTAAGGTTTTAATTTTCAAAATACCTTTTTTGAAATCCCATATCATTAAAAAAGATTAATAAAACTTCCACATTAAAAGAAATAAAGCGAAATATGAAGGTTTTCTGGAATAACACTTAACTAAATTTCCATGTAAGAAAACATGGGCATGAAAGTGAAAATATAGTACCCAAGTACTGATAGAGTGTCACGACCCGTCCTCGGGGCCCGTGCCGTGACTACCCCAAGCCCGCCTTCCATAGGCCAGGGGCTGGTGACTAGCACCAAAGGCGTGAATCCCGATAACTGGGAAGACATTGCCTTTATAAAAGTAAAGAAAACACCACAGAGTACAAGCGGAAATAAAACACTAAGTACAAATAGAAGTGTTGAAAGGTAAATGGTCCAGAATACAAACCCAAAAAGAAAGTAAAACTACAAATGAACAAGTAAAACAGAAAAGAAAACAGCTGAAAGGACGGAAGCGGCTCCTGGGTCGTCCTCCTTGGATCCTACATGAAGGGTAGGTACAGATGGCGCAGCTCCTGGATCATCCACCACGGATCCTACCTGAAGGGTAGGTACAGATGGAGCAACTCCTGGATCGTCCACCACGGATCCTACCTGAAGGGTAGGTACAGATAGCCTCCACAGCGCTTTCACCCGTCAACCTCCTCCGAGTGTCGTCTCGCCGTGAAGTCCACCTCCGGGTACTGACTCGTCGTGTAGTCCACCTCCGGGTAACATCCAGTATCGAACACTCGGCCTCCGTCAGCACTGCCCGTCGTCTGCAACCAACACAACGAGGTGCGGGCATAGCCCGTGCAGGAGTGAGTATAATGATACTCAGTAGGGACCCCGAGACCCTCAAGGTATCACTAAAAACAACAAGGATAACCACAAGAAGATCTCAAAAGATAACCTCTACTTAGGTATATGCCCATACATATACCTAAGTTATCAAGTAACCCATCTCAATCATGAGGAAACACAAGGATTATGAAATCAACGGATAACCACTACCCAGGTATATGCCCATACATATACCTAATATATCAAGTGACCCATCTCAATCATGAGGTAAACACAAGGGTCAAAAGTCTCAACTCAAACCAGGATTTTCATTATCGAAACCGTAACTGCTGAAGAGCTCCGTCTCTCGAGTGAACAGTGGTCCTGTCACGACTCCGAGGTACTGCTCACTAACCTAAGACTGCTGAGGTACTCCTCCTGTCGAGTACCGCGGTCCAGCCACCCAAACATAGTAGTGCTTCCCGCCGGGGTATGCCACCCAAACACAGTAGTGCACACCCCCTAATAGCCTGCAGAGGTACTCTCCGGACGAGTACCGCGGGTCTGCACTGTCACACAGGTAGTGCTCATCCGCCATGGGTCTGTACCTCACAAAGTAGTGCTCCGTCCACTGAGCTAGTCGACTCACTCCAAGTCGAGTCGGTCAAGCAGTCGTCAGGTCTCAGTCGGCTACACGGTCTCCGTACTCCGCATGCTCGTCTCTAAGAGGGTCCTCTCCATGAGCTACAGGTCAATACTCCAAGTATCTCAAAGTCCCACAAATAAGTATCCCAAAGGACCGCCTCGTCACAGGGGTCTCAACGCAACAGACGGCACGTCAATCGGACGCTCGGTCTGTGAGTTACTAGCTCTTTCGTCCCAGGGGCCCGGTTGGTTTCGTGTGCGAACCAACCCGGCTGTATCTCAACTGTACCCCAACTCTCATAGGGTAAACTCAAAGGGACTGTTTCTCAACGTGATCACCAACGCCGCAGACGGTTTGTCAAACGGACTTCCGGTCTGAAAGATAACAGCTTTTTCGTTCCAAGGGCCCGGTTGGATTTCGGGTACAATCCAACCCGGCCACTATCCAACAACAACCAAATCTCGGGCGAAGTATTCCAAAAGGTCCGTCTCATCAAGAGGAATTCAACGAGACAGACGGCGCGTCAATCGGACGCCCGGTCTATGAATTATTGGCCTTTTCGTTCCAGGGGCCCGGTTGGCTTCGTGAGCGAACCAACCTGACCGCACTCCGACGGTATCCAAACCTCAAGAGGAGTAATCCAAAAGATCCATCTCACTTATAGGAATCCATCAAAGTCGGCGGCACGTCAATCAGACATCCAGAGCTCAAGATATGAGCGTTTCCGCTCTGAGGGCCAGGTTAGTTTCGTATCCGAACCAACCTGGCCGAACACAATGTGTTCCAAAACATTGAGTGCGATATATCGAAACGACCGTCTCGATCCAAGGATCGCATCGCCACTGACGGTGCGTCAATCGGAGGTTCTTAGCCCAAGATATGGGCAAAAGACCAAAGAGGGTCTGAAATCGGGGGGTCTGGGCCCGGACCGACCCGGCCCGACCCCCCCTGGGTCGGCCCAAACCGGGTCGACCGGACCTGGGTCCGACCCGGCTGGGCCCGGCCCGGCCCGGCTCGGTCCGGCCCGGCCGGCTCTGTTTATCTCGACCGGCCAGCCGCGGCTCGGCCAGCGCGGCCGAGCAGAAGCCGCGGAGCGTGGGTGCACGGTTCCCCCCGCCCTCGCCGCTGATTGATGCCGGCGGCAACCGCCGCCGCCGCAGCGCCGGCGTGGCGTGCCACCACCGCCTTCCGCGGACCACCAGACGTGCTCCGGTGGTCCGTTTCTCCTGCCGTCTTCGCCAACGGTCCTCCCGGGACCCGACCTTCACTGCAAAGGTTTCAAATCGCTCTTACGGCCCCGTTCGTCGTCATCCGACAATCCGCACGTCAATTAACAAAATGCGCCGTCTTCGTGGTTCTCCGGTGCGATGCGATGGTGCCACACCCTTTCACCGTGGCCCGACTCCGTCCGCGGATGTCTTCAAGTTTCTCCGACGCGGTGCGACGGCGTCGCGCCCTTGTTTGTTTTCACGATGCGGTGCGACAGCGCCGCGCATTCCTTGCTGCGCGATTCCGCGTGGTGCGACGGCACTGCGCCATCCCCGTTTCAATCCACAATAGAAACCCAGAAGGATAAGGAGGAGGGTCGGCCGTGTTTGTGTGGTCCGGCCCCCTCTCGTTAGTTGATATCAAAAGGTCATATTTCACGAAGATCGTCAAGGTAATAATCACGAACAAATTAAATAATAATACGCAACAACAATCCGCATGATCGAACGATCCATGAATCAACCTGGAATTGGTTGGTCCACGCTTGTCGTACTTTTCTCAAAAGATAATAGAACACCAAAATAAAAATTCCCCTACCTCAATCGTCGTCGAGCGAGGGTTCATCGTGGATTTTCTCATCATGGAAGAAAGCGTCGCGGAAGGAGCATCGCGGAAGAAGCGTCGTTGACGTCGCGGTACACGGCGTCGCGTCGTCGATCTCCGAGGGTTTGGCGTTCTTCGTCAGAGGTCGGAGCATTATTCGCGTTCTTCGCTTTCTTCTTCGAAGAAGAACACTTTCCTCCCAAATTCTCTCCACGCCACAAGTCCAACTAAATAAAATAAGTTCAACCCTTATTTTATTATTGACCTAAGCTTTTGAAATTCAAAAGATAAGAAACGAACAATTAATTCGTTTAATTAATTGTAACGATTTAACTGCCCAATTAATTGGGGCGTTTCTTAACCAGAAAAACGCACGGTTGACTTTCATTAATGAGGAGGTTTCGCGGGTGCGTTACTTAGAGGAAAAGAAACAGTGAGGCTCGTGCGGGCCCCACCTCACAAATATCCTACCAAGAGGGTAGGATATTTTGGATTGCACCCTATCCGCTTCAACTCAGCTTAAGTAGATTTAAGTGGCTTTTAAGTGGCCTTAAGTGAAATAAAATAAATTTTGTTGTACCACATTATTTTATTTCTTAACTTAAAGTCCAAAAATTAAAAACCACACCCGAGAAAACGCAACTCCGGAAGAGGCGTTTCTAAGAAAACACCAGCGCTGAGATTCCATCGGTGCCCTCGAAATTTGATTCCAAGCACCGGTTCAAAAGTTAGAAAAACCCGCTCGTTCGTTCACTGAACGTACCTGAGCCAAACTTCGGAAAATGATTCCGGGCACACCGGGCCTCAGAATCAGGCGCCGTCAGAAACTGCATTCTTAAAAAATTCCAAAGAAAATTAAGAAAAACAATTTCCTTGAAATTTATGGGTCTTTACATAGAGAGTGATAGAGAACATGTGTCACGACCCACCCTCGGGGTCCGTGCCGTGACTACCCCAAGCCCGCCTTCCATAGGCTAGGGGCTGGCGACTAGCACCAAGGCGTAAATCCCAGAAAAAGGGAAGGCATTGCCTTTGTAAGGTAAACAAACACCACAGAGTAAGCAAGCGGAAGTAAAACACTAAGTACAAAAAGAAGAGCTGAAAAGTAAAAGGGGCCGGAAATACAAGCCCAACTGTAAAGTACAACTCGAAAAGGGAAAACAGCGACTGAAAAGTAAAGCTGCTACGCTGAGATGTCCACTGGAAATCCCACCTGAAGGGTGGGTACAGATAGCTCCTCTGCTCCTCGGGTCCCACCATCCGCTCCGAGTATGTCCCGCCCAGTGGTCCACCTCCGGGTACCGCCTCGTCGTATAGTCCACCTCCAGGTACCGTCCAGTCCTCGAACCTTCGGCTTCTGTCAGCACTGTCCGTCGTCTGCAACCAACACAACGAGGTGCGGGCATAGCCCGTGCAGGGGTGAGTATAACGATACTCAGTAGGGACCCCGAGACCCTCAAGGTCTCACTAAAACCAACAAGGATAAACACAAGAAGATCTCAACAGATAAACCCTACTTAGGTATATGCCCATACATATACCTAAGTTATCAAGTAACCCATCTCAATCATGAGGAAACACAAGGATTGTGAAAACGACGGATAACCACTACCCGGGTATATGCCCATACATATACCAAAGTTAGCAAGTGACCCATCTCAATCATGAAGTAAACACAAGGTCAAAAGTCTCAGCTCAAACCAGGATTTTCATTATCGAAACCGTAACTGCTGAAGAGCTCCGTCTCTAGAGTGTACAGTGGTCCTGTCACGACTCCGAGGCCGCCGCTCACTAACCTAAGACTGCTGAAGTACTCCTCCTGTCGAGTACTGTGGGTCTGCTGCCAACTACCAGGCGCTCCGTCCGCTGAGGGTCTGCTGCCAAATACCGGGCGCTACCCAGATAGCCTACTGAGGTACTCCTCCTGTCGAGTACCGCGGGTCTGCTGCCAACTACCAGGCGCTCCGTCCGCCGTGGGTCTGCCGCCAAATACCGGGCGCTCCGTCCACTGGGCTAGTCGACTCACTCCAAGTCGAGTCGGTCAAGCAGTCGTCAGGTCTCAGCCGGCTACACGGTCTCCGTACTCTGCACGCTCGTCTCCGGGAGGGTCCGCTCCACGAGCTACTGGTCGATACTCCAAGTATCACAAAGTCCCGCAAAGAAGTATCTCAAAAGTCCGTCTCGTCACAGGGGGTCTCAACGCAACAGACGGCGCGTCGATCGGACGCCCGGTCTGTGAGTTATTAGCCTTTTCGTCCCAGGGGCCCGGTTGGTTTTGAGTGCGAACCAATCCCGGCCGTATCTCAACTGTACCCCGAACTCCCATAGGGTATACTCATAGGGACCGTTACTAAACGTAAATACCAACGCCGCTGACGGTTCGTCAAACGGACGTCCTGTCTGAAAGATATCAGCTTTCCCGTTCCAGGGGCCCGGTTGGATTTCGGGTACAATCCAACCCGGCCATACTCCGACTGCATCCAAAACTCGGGCGAAGTATGTCAAAAGTTCCGTCTCATCAAGAGGAAGTCAACGAAACAGACGGCGCGTCAATCGGACGCCCGGTCTGTGAGTTATTAGCTTTTTCGTCTCCGGGGCCCGGTTGCTTTTTAAGGCAAAACCAACCCGACCGTACTCCACCTGCGTCCAAACCTCGGGCGGAGTATGCCAAAAGATCCGTCTCACTAAAAGGAACGCAACGCGACTGACGGCGCGTCAATCGGACGTTCGTGGCTCAAGATATGAGCGTTTCCGCTCCGAAGGCCCGGTTGGTTTCGTGAACGAACCAACCCGGCCGAACTCAAAGTAATCCGAAACCTTGAGTGCGATATACCGAAACGACCGTCTCGATCCAAGGATCGCGTTGCCGCAGACGGTTCGTCATTCGGAGGTCCGAGGCTCAAGTTATGAGCCAAAAACCAAATCTGGTTCGAAACGGGGGGGTCCGGGTCCGGGCCGACCCGGCCCGACCCCCCCCGGGGCGGCGGCCGGCGGCGGCGGCGCGGCGGCGCGGCGGGCCGCGGCGGGCCGCGGTGGCTTGGCGGCGGGCGCCGCATGGAGGCCGCGCGGGTGGGGCGGCTTGTCGCCGCAAGGAGGCCGCGCGGGGGGGGGGGGGGGGGGGGATCAAACCCCCGCGGATTGACAAGGCGGCGCGGCCTTGTGCCGTGCCTTTGCAACAAACGGCCCCCCATGTGGGGGCCGGTTTAATTAGAGGAACCGGGGGGGCTGTTGCCCCTCTTTCATGGAACCGCCCCCCTCTTAAAGAGGGGGGTTTTTACAGGCTGGCCGGCCGGTTTTCTCCAACGGGACCGGAATTTTCCGGTCCCCTCTTCGGCTTCCGATGCCGGCGGCCCGGCCGCCGGTCTTCTCTTCCGCCGCGGCCCGGAACCGGCCGCGGCGTTCGTCATCCGGCGCAGTGCGACGGCACCGCGCCCCTTTGCCGTGCTCTGATATTCATTCAACGCGGCGCGACGGCGTCGCGTTCTTGTTGTTTCTTCCATGGTGCGCACGACGGCATCGCGCAATATATTTGCACGTTCATCCGCGTGGTGCGACGGCACCACGCCACTTGCTTTCCTCCGAAAATAATTAAACAAGAACGATGGAGGGGGTTCGGCCGTGTTCATGCGGTCCGGCCCCCTCACGTTAAGCAATAACGCATCTTAAAATAATCAACATCCCCACGTTAGTTATACGAACCATGAGCAAGAATGAAATAATTAAATATTAAATCAACAACCCCTACCTCGGGTTTAAGATTCGAAGATTCGTCTACGTTCCGCGGAAGACGGCGTCGCGGAGGTTGGGCGTCGCGGTCGTC
This sequence comes from Viscum album, assembly GCA_963277665.1. Lineage (NCBI taxonomy): Eukaryota > Viridiplantae > Streptophyta > Magnoliopsida > Santalales > Viscaceae > Viscum > Viscum album. The sequence continues at coordinate 1,087,731,867 of OY728150.1, read as the reverse complement.
GTTCGTCAAATCCGATGACGAAGGGATGCGTTCGAAGAGACACGACGTTGGCGAAACTTGCACGCCGACGAAGGTTGTCCGAAGAAGAGGTGGCGTCCCCTTCGTTGACACGGTGAACGAAGAAGGAGGTGCGGCGTTCTTCGTCGGAACTTGAGCGTTCTACGTCAAGTCTTGAGGAAAGTCAAATAAAAAGGAAACAACGAACTCAAGAACCTCTACCTCGATAGTAGCACGTTGACGTAGTCGTGAAATATCGGTGTCACGGAGGAAGAGTCGTTGTCGAATCTTCGTATGCCGACGAAGAAGGTCCGAAGAGGAAGCGGCGTTCCCTCCTGTTGACACCGAGGACGAAGAAGAGAGGCGTCGTTCTTCGTCGGAGTTTGAGCGTTCTTCGTTCTTCGTCAGAGCTTGAAGATGAAGAGGAAGCTCTCAAAAAGCTCTCAAGGGGACAAACAAACAACCCATAATAAAATAATATAACATCTTATTTTATTATTACAAAACATAAAAGAATTTCAAAAGTTTGAAATTCAAAAGAGTTTAACCCCCAAAATTAATTAAGTAACTTAAGTCAATTAAGAGGGGGTTAAGGGAACTTGAAAAGTCTAGGGGTTCGTGTGGGCCCCACCAAACTTAATCCTCCCAAGGGAGGTTAAGTGGTTGTGGGTCCCACTTCCAACCCCCTTTGGTAGGATTTTAACAAACTAAAAATAAAATTTGTCTTACACAAATTTTATTTAACTCAACTGAAATCCCCAAAACTTAACTTACAACCCGCAACAAACGCAACTCCCGAAAAGGTCTCTTTAAGCGAATATCGGCGTTGCGAGTTCATCGGTGCCCTCAGATTTCAATTCCGAGCACCGGATCAAAAGTTAGGAATTCCCGCTCGTTCGTTCACTGAACGTACCCGAGCCAAACTTCGGAAATTAATTCCGGGCACTCCGGGCCTCGGAATCAGGTGCCGTCTGAAACCGCGCTCTTGTAAAATTCTAAAGAAAATTAAGAAAAAATTTCCCTTGAATTTTACGGGTCTTTACATTACTCCCACATCAGGGCTTTACGTCCCCGTAAAGATACAACAAAAACTAGGGAAACAAAAGAGGGTACTGAGCACGCATCTGAGCCTCCCGCTCCCATGTGCTCTCCTGGAGATTCCCGTGCCGCCATCTGTTGCGCACAAGAGGAATCGATCGTCCATGTGGGACCCGCTCCTGTCGATCCTCTATCTCCACCGGGACCTCCGTAAAAGTCGCCCCATCGTCAACGTCAAGCTCCACATGGTCAGGGATGTGCGTCGGGTCGTGCACGTATCTCCTCAGCTGAGATACGTGGAAGACGTCGTGCACCCGGTGCAACTGAGGTGGTAGAGCCAGGCGATAAGCCACCTCACCAACCCTGCTGAGGACCTGGAAGGGTCCGATGAAGCGCGGAGATAACTTGCCTCTTCGGCCAAATCTCCGAATACCACGTCGAGGTGAGACCCGCAAGAAGACGTGGTCACCATCCTCGAACTCTAGTGGCCTCCGCCTCCTGTCAGCGAATGACTTCTGCCGGCTCTGTGCTGTCCTCATCCGCTCCTGGATGACCTGGACCTCCTCTGACGTGGCCCGGACCATCTCTGGTCCCACAAGAGCTGCGAGATTTCTTCTTTGCCGATAAGAGAAACCTGGTCTCATCCCCTGGATGAACCACATTCTTTGCCTAAAACAGTCAATCCTCACATGGATAATACTAATCCATACCAAGGATGACGTCGTAAGGCCTCGACGCTACTACTAAGAGATCCAACCGTTACTCTCGCATCCAAGGGTTGATTCACACTGTCGGCATCAGTGTGTGGTAACTGGTCTCCTCTAGTAGATGTCTCACAAGTGAGGGTCAAGTCAACAGTCAACTGGAACCTCTTAGTAACATCACAAAAGAGGACAGGAATGAAAACATCACAAAGGATGCGTCTTTTATTATTGCAGCTCATATTACAAGACGCTACACAAAAGCAACATCAACATGGAACTAGAAGTACAAGAGACGTATCCACTAGTTCCGCTCCTGTCCACCTGCTTTACTATTGCTCAAGAATTTGACGCTGCCTCAACCTCGGTGGCTCCCCCCAAGCCTGCGGATCGAGGAGTCGGACAGTCACGTGCCAGGTGACCCTTTCCGCGGCATGAGTAACACAACCTGCTCCTTGCACGGCTAGCTCTGTTCCCACTCCGGGTGCCCTGCACCACTGGTCCTAAAACCCGAGATCGCCCAACTGCTGGTCTGGTCCTCCTGGACCTCTGCATCATCTGTCTACTGCCCACAGATGACTCGGCTTCTGATCGAAAAACACGCGGCAAAGGCAGAATCTCCTGTACACGCTCGGGATGTAGAGATACTGGCACAAACTCCACCCTGAAGAAGGTCTCGAAGTCTTCCCATGCGAAGTCCATCTCATCGCAAAACTGAAACAAGTGGCTCCACCACCTACCTGCTGCTGCCTGAAGGAGGCTGGTAGCAAAGACCACCATGAAGTCCGCCGGCGTCCTCACTAGCCTAAACACTCGTACCACTGCCTCCAGCCAGTCCTCTGCAGCCTGGGGATCCGTCTCCCCACGAAACCTGGGCGGTCGCTGGCGCTGAAACTCATGCAGTGCGCTGAGGCGACGTGCATCGTCAGCGGCTGCTGCTGGAAGCATCGGGGGCTCGGCGGGTAGAGCTACCGCCGGTGCCACTACTGACAAAGGGCCCTGCACCGAGGCCTCGTCGCTCAGTGGGCTGTCGTCACGTTCGATTCTCGGAACCCTAGCTGGCTGCCGTCGTGGGGCCATCCTGAAAGAAACAACGTAACACGATCAAACGATTATACCTGGTGAGCTGACCTGGTTTGAGCTGTTTTAAGGGAAAAAACCTTTGAAAACACACACGCAATCAGTGTTTTCGTGCACAAAGTCGGAAATCAGTTGTCAGGGTCCTGGTGTATGGATACGTCGGCCGCCCGCACCAACACTGGACTCCCTGAACTGAAAACCACACTCGGTACCCTTAACACTATTGCTTCACAGAAAGAAAGATCAGAGTTATAAGTTCTGCGGTAGAACCGAACTCCTCTGATACCAATTTGTCACGACCCGCCCTCGGGGTCCGTGCCGTGACTACCCCAAGCCCGCCTTCCATAGGCCAGGGGCTGGCGACTAGCACCAAGGCGTAAATCCCAGAAAAAGGGAAGGCATTGCCTTTGTAAGGTAAACAAACACCACAGAGTAAGCAAGCGGAAGTAAAACACTAAGTACAAAAAGAAGAGCTGAAAAGTAAAAGGGGCCGGAAATACAAGCCCAACTGTAAAGTACAACTCGAAAAGGGAAAACAGCGACTGAAAAGTAAAGCTGCTACGCTGAGATGTCCACTGGAAATCCCACCTGAAGGGTGGGTACAGATAGCTCCTCTGCTCCTCGGGTCCCACCATCCGCTCCGAGTATGTCCCGCCCAGTGGTCCACCTCCGGGTACCGCCTCGTCGTATAGTCCACCTCCAGGTACCGTCCAGTCCTCGAACCTTCGGCTTCTGTCAGCACTGTCCGTCGTCTGCAACCAACACAACGAGGTGCGGGCATAGCCCGTGCAGGGGTGAGTATAACGATACTCAGTAGGGACCCCGAGACCCTCAAGGTCTCACTAAAACCAACAAGGATAAACACAAGAAGATCTCAACAGATAAACCCTACTTAGGTATATGCCCATACATATACCTAAGTTATCAAGTAACCCATCTCAATCATGAGGAAACACAAGGATTGTGAAAACGACGGATAACCACTACCCGGGTATATGCCCATACATATACCAAAGTTAGCAAGTGACCCATCTCAATCATGAAGTAAACACAAGGTCAAAAGTCTCATCTCAAACCATGATTTTCATTATCGAAACCGTAACTGCTGAAGAGCTCCGTCTCTAGAGTGTACAGTGGTCCTGTCACGACTCCGAGGCCGCCGCTCACTAACCTAAGACTGCTGAAGTACTCCTCCTATCGAGTACTGCGGGTCTGCTGCCAACTACCAGGTGCTCCGTCCGCTGAGAGTCTGCTGCCAAATACCGGGCGCTACCCAGATAGCCTACTGAGGTACTCCTCCTGTCGAGTACCGCGGGTCTGCTGCCAACTACCAGGCGCTCCGTCCGCCGTGGGTCTGCCGCCAAATACCGGGCGCTCCGTCCACTGGGCTAGTCGACTCACTCCAAGTCGAGTCGGTCAAGCAGTCGTCAGGTCTCAGCCGGCTACACGGTCTCCGTACTCTGCACGCTCGTCTCCGGGAGGGTCCGCTCCACGAGCTACTGGTCGATACTCCAAGTATCACAAAGTCCCGCAAAGAAGTATCTCAAAAGTCCGTCTCGTCACAGGGGGTCTCAACGCAACAGACGGCGCGTCGATCGGACGCCCGGTCTGTGAGTTATTAGCCTTTTCGTCCCAGGGGCCCGGTTGGTTTTGAGTGCGAACCAATCCCGGCCGTATCTCAACTGTACCCCGAACTCCCATAGGGTATACTCATAGGGACCGTTACTCAACGTAAACACCAACGCCGCTGACGGTTCGTCAAACAGACGTCCTGTCTGAAAGATATCAGCTTTCCCGTTCCAGGGGCCCGGTTGGATTTCGGGTACAATCCAACCCGGCCATACTCCGACTGCATCCAAAACTCGGGCGGAGTATGTCAAAAGTTCCGTCTCATCAAGAGGAAGTCAACGAAACAGACGGCGCGTCAATCGGACGCCCGGTCTGTGAGTTATTAGCTTTTTCTTCTTCGGGGCCCGGTTGGTTTTTAAGGCAAAACCAACCCGACCGTACTCCACCTGCGTCCAAACCTCGGGCGGAGTATGCCAAAAGATCCGTCTCACTAAAAGGAACGCAACGCGACTGACGGCGCGTCAATCGGACGTTCGTGGCTCAAGATATGAGCGTTTCCGCTCCGAAGGCCCGGTTGGTTTCGTGAACGAACCAACCCGGCCGAACTCAAAGTAATCCGAAACCTTGAGTGCGATATACCTAAACGACCGTCTCGATCCAAGGATCGCGTTGCCGCAGACGGTTCGTCATTCGGAGGTCCGAGGCTCAAGTTATGAGCCAAAAACCAAATCTGGTTCGAAACGGGGGGGTCCGGGTCCGGGCCGACCCGGCCCGACCCCCCCCCCCCCCCCCCCCCCCCCCCCCCCCCGGGCCGGCGGCCGGCGGCGGCGAGCGGCGGCGGCGGACGGCGGCGCGGCGGCGCGGCGGGCCGCGGCGGGCCGCGGTGGCTTGGCGGCTGGCGCCGCATGGAGGCCGCGCGGGTGGGGCGGCTTGTCGCCGCAAGGAGGCCGCGCGGGGGGGGGGGGGGGGGATCAAACCCCCACGGATTGACAAGGCGGCGCGGCCTTGTGCCGCGCCTTTGCAACAAACGGCCCCCCACGTGGGGGCCGGTTTAATTAGAGGAACCGGGGGGGCTGTTGCCCCCCTTTCATGGAACCGCCCCCCTCTTAAAGAGGGGGGTTTTTACAGGCTGGCCGGGGAATTAATTCCCCGGTTTAACGGCATCCGGCCGGCCAGCTGGCCGGCCGGTTTTCTCCAACGGGACCGGAATTTTCCGGTCCCCTCTTCGGCTTCCGACGCCGGCGGCCCGGCCGCCGGTCTTCTCTTCCGCCGCGGCCCGGAACCGGCCGCGGTCTCCTCGTCCCGCCGCGGCCCGGAACCGGCCGCGGCGTTCGTCATCCGGCGCGGTGCGACGGCACCGCGCCCCTTTGCCGTGCTCTGATATTCATTCAACGCGGCGCGACGGCGTCGCGTTCTTGTTGTTTCTTCCATGGTGCGCACGACGGCATCGCGCAAGATATTTGCACGTTCATCCGCGTGGTGCGACGGCACCACGCCACTTGCTTTCCTCCGCAAAATAATTAAACAAGAACGATGGAGGGGGTTCGGCCGTGTTCATGCGGTCCGGCCCCCTCACGTTAAGCAATAACGCATCTTAAAATAATCAACATCCCCACGTTAGTTATACGAACCACGAGCAAGAATGAAATAATTAAATATTAAATCAACAACCCCTACCTCGGGTTTAAGATTCGAAGATTCGTCTACGTTCCGCGGAAGACGGCGTCGCGGAGGTTGGGCGTCGCGGTCGTCGTTCGTCAAATCCGATGACGAAGGGATGCGTTCGAAGAGACACGACGTTGGCGAAACTTGCACGCCGACGAAGGTTGTCCGAAGAAGAGGTGGCGTCCCCTTCGTTGACACGGTGAACGAAGAAGGAGGTGCGGCGTTCTTCGTCGGAACTTGAGCGTTCTACGTCAAGTCTTGAGGAAAGTCAAATAAAAAGGAAACAACGAACTCAAGAACCTCTACCTCGATAGTAGCACGTTGACGTAGTCGTGAAATATCGGTGTCACGGAGGAAGAGTCGTTGTCGAATCTTCGTATGCCGACGAAGAAGGTCCGAAGAGGAAGCGGCGTTCCCTCCTGTTGACACCGAGGACGAAGAAGAGAGGCGTCGTTCTTCGTCGGAGTTTGAGCGTTCTTCGTTCTTCGTCAGAGCTTGAAGATGAAGAGGAAGCTCTCAAAAAGCTCTCAAGGGGACAAACAAACAACCCATAATAAAATAATATAACATCTTATTTTATTATTACAAAACATAAAAGAATTTCAAAAGTTTGAAATTCAAAAGAGTTTAACCCCCAAAATTAATTAAGTAACTTAAGTCAATTAAGAGGGGGTTAAGGGAACTTGAAAAGTCTAGGGGTTCGTGTGGGCCCCACCACACTTAATCCTCCCAAGGGAGGTTAAGTGGTTGTGGGTCCCACTTCCAACCCCCTTTGGTAGGATTTTAACAAACTAAAAATAAAATTTGTCTTACACAAATTTTATTTAACTCAACTGAAATCCCCAAAACTTAACTTACAACCCGCAACAAACGCAACTCCCGAAAAGGTCTCTTTAAGCGAATATCGGCGTTGCGAGTTCATCGGTGCCCTCGGATTTCAATTCCGAGCACCGGATCAAAAGTTAGGAATTCCCGCTCGTTCGTTCACTGAACGTACCCGAGCCAAACTTCGGAAATTAATTCCGGGCACTCCGGGCCTCGGAATCAGGTGCCGTCTGAAACCGCGCTCTTGTAAAATTCTAAAGAAAATTAAGAAAAAATTTCCCTTGAATTTTACGGGTCTTTACAACATGTTGATGATAAAGTGAACAATCACAAAACCATAAATCTGTGATGGGTTAAAAGGTCATTGATTTCCTGGTAAGAAGAGTAAACAGATAACATTTTTGTTTAAAGATACTTTTCAAAGAGTTAAGGAATTAATTCACTTAATTTTCTAAGAACGTGAGTAAATATACTTAATTTACAATTAGAGTTTCTTGCTTTAACCAATTTTCACCACAATCACATCTTTTTCTCCAAAGGATGAGGGTTTAAGATTATTTTTTCATTCATGAAGCATTATAATCAACTTTTACAGATTAATAAATCTACAGAAAGATGAAAATGTATTGCTTATATATTTATTAATTAATAAAATCCAAAATGGTTGGGATAATAAAAAATAATTCCCCAAAAATAATAAACCACTATATGATGAAAAACTACTTTAATCTCTAAAATTTAAAAGTAATAACCAAAGTTCAACATAGACCATTAAATAAATAATTGTCCATAAAATTACTCAAAATAGACCAAATTAATATTTAATCCCAAAATTTAGAAGGATTTAATCACATATTCTTCCAAGATAATTTTAATATTTATCTCCAAATAACATCAATTACTCTCATACCAAAAATTATAAACCCAAATAGTGATATATCCAAGACATGCTAATCATTTAAATAAATCATAAAGCCACAAAAAGGTAATTCAACCAGTATTACTCAAGTAAAATACCATAGTATTCTGTTTACCTTAATCCTATAATGCTTCACAAAATTATAGTGATGATCTTATAAAATAACATTAATGACTTAATCACCAAATAAATTTTTAATCCCATGGTATTCAAAATGATAATACATATGTTTCCAAAATATAATTATTCTTTATCCATAAAATCATTCAACTAAAAATAAAAAGTTATACTAACTGGGACATCACATAGGCTAGTGGTAGGATATGTACCTTTATTGACCTTATATTATGGGTTCAAACCTTGTGGCCTTACTGGATGTGATGAGTTATCACACGGTTTAAAGTTTATCCTTTTATAAAATTATAAAATTCTTATAATATTACCGAAAAATGATAAACTCTCAAAATAAACATAATAATTTCAAAATTAAAGAAATGTTTAACCTCAAAGTTTAAATCATTCATTTCATTTTACATCCTAAAATGTAATAACCCATAATTAGATCAAAAATAAAAATCTCAAAAAATATCATTATTCACCTTAAAATTTTATAACTTAAAGCCTAAAAAGGGATTTCTAAAACATTTATCTTATGATCAACATTAAAATTATAAACCCATGATGGTATCTATAACTCTTAACAAAATGAAACCTGAAAAAATTATAATATCCAAAGTTATCTAAACCCTTCTCTAATACCAACTATAAGGACCAGACCTCAAATAATATATATTCTAGTTTTTTTAAAACTAGAAATATCTTTCTTTTCCCAAATATTTTATAGGTTTATAGTTTTATAGAATTAGGAAAAACTATTACATAGTAAACCCATAAATTACAAGTAGACACTTATACTCATTATCTATTTTTCCACCAAAGGAAACCCTTTTAAAATAAAACATGTTTTCTTTTCATAGAATATCTTCAAAAATTTGTTCTTGACCTCATCCTTGTCCCTAATTTTCCTTAAAATCCTGTGAAAAAATTATAAAAACATGGGATGAGCACAAAAAATACTAGTAAGATACATAAAATAAATAAAACCATTAGTCTAGTGAAAACCCATAAAAACATTTCCTAAAAAACATATATTTTTACTCTAAAAAAGGAAACATATTTTCAAAAAGATCATTATATTACCTTTTTAAAATCAAAATATTTCCTTGAAAACTAATTTTAAATAACATAAAAGTTAAATAGGTAACTTAGGGAATCATTTTCTATATAAATATTACAAATGGAGTAACCAATATAGTCAAACTCCAACTCCAGAGTACCCAATGCATTGGAGGTTATAATATAACCACCCATCCTTGGTTAATCACAGAACCAACCATCATTGGTTAATAACATAACCACCCATCCATGGTTTATCATAAAACCACCCATAATTGGTTTATAATGGAACCACCTATTATCATAAAAGATCCAAATAACTATATCATAATCATAAACCATGAATTATTTCATTATAAAAATATTCTTATGGAAAATAACCTTTTCATTTTTAAATAACATATTTTAGAAAAAAGTTCACACATATAGAGGAAAAACTTTTCATTGAAAATGAGAATTTATACTTTTAGATAAAACATAAAATTATTAATGTGTAATGACTTAGTAAAAATTCACTCATGCTGTATAGGTAAAAAATCATTCCTTTTGACTTTTGTAAAAGAAAATGACATAGGAACTTTAAAAGAGAGTTTTAAAAGAAAGTCCCTTACATAAAACCTTATAAATATTCATTTTTGAAAACACTTGATAGAAATTTAAAAAATTAACCATTTAAAAAATTCATTTTCATATAAATTCATTCATAATTTTTTTTATAATCATGTAAATGAAAGAAATATATTTATAAAATATATATTTAAAAAATTTAAAACATAGTTTTTTAGGTAAAGAGTCTCTTACCTTGATTTTGAATCATCACATACATTATTTATATTCTTGAAAAAAAATAGGTTAATTTATACTTTATTGAGAACATTTTTCAAGTTCAATATGACTTTAATTTCACTTATTACCATGTTATATACAATTAGTTAATCTTTTACATTCTCATCAGATGTTTTGATGATATTCGGTTCATAAATCCAAAATGGCCTCGGTCGGTTAAATATGGACAAAGAGTTAATTAACCCATCATCTCTAGAATAATATTAATAAAATAATTATAATTTTTATGAATATAATATAATTTCAAATCCATCCATTAAATATGGTTATGAAAAATTAACTAAGTTACAGTCATGGAGATGGTAGGTCGTACATATGCATGAGTAACGTTTCCATTTTTCAAAAATCATTATGGGAAGAAGGAAAGTATTATTTTATCTTTAAAAAATTATAATAATATCATAAATATCATATTAATTCTTTAAATATAATTATATATATAATTCTTGTGATATGGTGATGAAAAATGAATCACATCGCTTTGTGGATGTTGTAGTCCATACGTACGCATGAATGACATTATCATTTTTATATACATAGAAAGGTAAGAAATTAAGTTATATATTATATTTAAAGAATTATAAACATGTAATTAATATCACATATAAATATTAATTCCATATTTATAACTATTTTTCAGAGATGGTGATAGAAAACGAATTACATCGGTTCGTGAGGAGGTAGTCCTCCATACACACGAACGGTTAATTCTTTTCCCATTTGATTGAAGAGGAGATTGATATAGGTCATTACTGTAAAATAATAATTTTTTTTTTATATTTAGGATAGTATATTTATTATTTTATCATGGTTGAATAATATTTTAAGAAGGTGTAAGAAGAAATAAAATAGAAACACTTGATTAGAAACAATACCTATTCTTTGGACAACCTCCTTTTCTTAACACATTAAGACCACTAAGGTTGGTGTTATGACTAAAATAAAGAATATAGAATAATGGTATGGATTATAGGAAGGTATTTTTGTATATATTTTCTAAAAAAATGGGTTTTGAAGTTTGAATCAATGAGAAGAAGAGGTTCCCTTATATAGGAGAGGGGAGGGACACTCTTGGAATCCCTCAAAATATTAAATTAATATAAATTAAATTTTAATTAAAAACAGTTATAAAGTAATTTATTTAAATTATGATATTATTATGGGTTCAAATAATCTCATAAAATAATTTTTAGATAAGTTTAGGTCACTTTATTACCCTTATTATTTAGTTTTAACCCTTATTTAACCCCTTTAACTCTTACCATGACAACATTGATTTTTACTTTTTAAGGGTTTATATTGTTAATATAAAATTTAAAACGACCAATAATTAGTTAATGATTGATTCTTTAAACCCAATACTAATAAATTAGATGAATTTATTATTTTTGAGAATTTTATATCATTTAATAAAATATTAATTATTTTAAAATATCATTAAGGTCAATTTTGACACTATTCAATACTTTGACTTTTAAAGATACCAATAAAACGAGATAACTTAGAAATATTTTAATAAATAATAACATGTAAAATTAAAATATAAAATTCTTTTATTACATTAATTATCTCATATTATATTTATTTTAATATTTTTATATCGTTAATTTGATTTTTTTGTTAATTAAATAATTACTATATCAGTGTTGTCAAAGCCTTTAAGGTAATTATTTTTAAAATAAAAATAAAAAATAAATTACCATGTTCAATATAAATATATTTTATTTCAAAATACTATTTATAGTCAAACATATATTTTGTATAACACCATAATAAAAATATTATACTTATTAAAAACAAGTGTGACTTGCTAGATTTTTCTTTAAATAAAGTATTATAAAGGTCATAATCTAATACTAGTGTCCATTAATGGTAATATAATAGAAAATTTAATTATTATAAATTAATATTACTCATATAATATTTTTTTTAAGTTTTTGGGTCATTTTCTAGTCCTTATAATTTTTTTAATCCAAAATTACTTGATTTATCCTTTATCATTGTAACAAAAAATCACTAAAGTTTCTATTCATATTGTAAAAAAATAAAAGTGACATATTAAATAATATTGTACATAAATATTAAAAATAATGAATACATTTTAAAAAATTCAAAACACATATTTTTCATCATTTAATTTAAAATTAAATCAAAAAACACAACGAAAAATAGCTTTTCAGAAAAATGCCCTTTTTAAAAAATAAAATGTTTTTATACTAAAATCAAGTATAAAATACTTTAAAAAAATAATTAGATTATTTTAAATCAAAATTAATAAATGAAAATTTTAAAATAATCCCAAAAAGAATTTTAATTTTTAAATACTTAAAATAAAAATACAAATTTCAATAAAAATCGGTATTTTTCACTATTCATTAAAAAAATAAAACTTCTTAGAAATTCTCAAAATTTTACCGTAATATAATTTTTATATTATGATTTCAAAAATTATATTTATTTCTTTAAATAAAATTTCTAAAATTTCAAGAAATTAATTATAATTTTCTTTCATAAAAGCGATAAAAATTATTCTTATAGAAAGTGTATTTGAAGTATAAAATGACTATACTAAAATTTAGTGCTTAATTTTATAAGAATTAATTAATAAATTATTAATCAGTAGTAAAATTTTATATTTTATAATTAAATTAATACTATTCATTCCCACGATTCTTACATCTAGTTTATAATGGTCACATAATAACAACATTTAGTTGTTCATTTAGGCTCAGTGTTGCGTATCTTGTACGCTAACAAACATAGTATTTAATTTTAAAAACTCTGGATGTTATATTGAAGTTTCCATATATTAAGTTGTATTTGTTTTAAATAAGGTATTAAGAAATATATCAATATGTTATGGAGAAATATTTTATGGATGATGAGCTGGTTCCATATAAAATGGAAAAGAGAATGAAAAAGGGATTGAGGAAGTAACTTAAAGATCTCACTTAGACATATTAAAGATAATAAACAATTTATATCTAATGACTGGAGTTTTGCGCCTCAAGTCAAAGAAAATTACTCTATATTTGAGTGTCATCTAAAATATTTTGAAGAAGTTTGAAAAGTTGGATGGTGTCTACAAATTATTTAGAGTAGTTATAAAGGTGCGAACCTACTAGATAATTTATAGAGAATCCATCCCCATGTATTGCACATGGTAGCATTTAAGATAAGTGAGTAAATCACTTATATGTTGGTTTTTAATGTCTAATATTAATATTGGAACTACTAAGGTAGTGGATCTATATTTAAATACTCTAAATTGAGTATAATGTTCTTTAAGGTGATTTGAAGTGGTTTAGAAGTCATTGAGCTAATTAAAATTAAATATAATATTAATTTGATGAATTTTATAAATATGAAGCTAAAAAATGGTAATTCCCTATTTTCATAAACATTCTTCTTGAGTAAGATAAATATGATAGGAAAGTGTGAGTGAGTCACTCCTAATATATGTAAACATGAATATGAAATTTATAAGGATGATTTGGATTTGTGTAAGAATCATTTAAGGCTATGTAAGAATGAAATCCAACTTCATAATTATGGATGGAAAATATATAATACTGAATTTAGAACTTTATAAGGGCCATCGAGGAACATAATAAGGCATATTCCATGAATTTGTAAGGATAAATCCCTATGTAGAATTTATGAGAATTCTAGAATATTTATTCTCAATAAATTATTTTAATTCAAATGATGCTGATGATCCAATCTCTAGTCATTCAATTAGATGATGAATTTAACTTTATGGAATATGATGAGAAAGTTTTTGATTCATAATGCAATGATGATGATAGAGAAGAAAGGACATAGTTGGAGTGGATTCTAAATGGAGAGTTGGTTGCATAAATTGAGTAGAATATAAAGCTCAAGAATGAGAGAATAAAATTGGTAAAATAGAATAAGAATATAATTGATGGGAAATAAGATCCTGATAAGAAAAAATCAATTTTTTTTGATAAAATCTAATACTATAGGTTGAGAGTGGATGAGAAAGTGAAGATGGTAAAAGATCTTGAGGAGAAAAAACTATAAAAGAAAAATATTTGGATGAGAAAAAATAAATATGACTTAGAGATAAAAATTAGTTAACAAAATCCATAGAGTTTTTCATCAAGTTAGTGAAGGTCAAATCATAGTCTTCTTAAGTTGTTGAGATGAAGGAGTCAAACAAGAAAGATAAATCTACACCTAATTATTTTCAAAACAGATATGATATTTCTATCAACATAGGTCTAAAAAAAATATGAGTTGGTTTGAACTAAGAATGAAAGTGAGACGTACTATTTATCATCATAAAAAAAAGGAATAATAAAATAATATCATTAAACCTTAGTAAAAATAAGGATCAAACTGAAGAAGGAAAATAAAAAAATAATAGACATGCTCACTATCAATTTAGATGATCAATGTTTAGAATAATTTATTAGTTTTTTGGAAGGCATAAACATAAAGACCACTCTTTCTAGCATAATATGTATTTACCAGGGGAGAGAAATAAACCAAAGGGTAGTTACATTTAATAAGTGATGATAGGTTCTCAAAGAAAACAAGATGTAACCATGAATAAAGGTAATTTACCCACCAAAAAAATATTTTAAATTTTATAATATTTTTATGTAAGATATAATGAGTAATTTCACAGAGCTATGGATTGAATTACCAGACTACCAAGATATTTTTACTATTATTATTGTGGGAATTAAAATTAGAATGAGATTTAATATTATTAATTTCATGCTAAGGTTTCTAAGAAGTCATGTGATAAGTGCACACAAGTTTAATAAGAAAAGAAGGAGTGATTAAAAGTTTATCCAGAACTACTAAAAATGTATAAGGAATAAAGGAAACTAAAATAGATACTAAAGATAAAGGAAATAAATTGGTTTTATAAGAAAAGGATGATGTTATTAAGAAATCAACTATTTTTGGTGACTTTAATTTTCAAAATAATTTTCTTTAATGGTGTTTATGGGTTGGGAATGACATGAAAAACTGTATGACTATTCTACCATATTGTTAAAAAATTATGAAAATAATAATTCATATAAAAGGAAATGGAGTTTATTTTATATCTAAGGTAAATAAGACCATTACACATGAGGAATAGAAATCAATCATGAAACTTGTTAAATATAATGACATAAATGGAATCATGAAGAAAAAATCACATGAGAAGATAAAAAAGGATAAAAATTGTGGTTGAGAGTAGAATCTCATCCCTTATTCTATTACTAAGGGGAAAATAATTTCCTTTTTATTCCACTATATCTTGGTTATTTTACACTAACTTACAGAAAATTTGAGGATAAGTTTAAGGATTCCATTTATAGATAATAAGAGTAGAGACCATTCATGGAGTCTTCTAACTATGACGAAGAGAAGGAAGTGAGTGCATCCATTGAGGGGGGGGGGGGGTAAATGAAGAAGAATCTTTCTAGTTTTTAATATGTAGTGAATATGGAATTCCTAGAAAGATTTATTAAATAAGAGAATGTGGTATTAAAATCACACTAAAATCCATTATTTTTTATTATATTAAACATATTTTTTATGTGGGGTGTTGTTTGATGGAAAATATGAAAAATAAAGAAAATTATTATCAGGAACTTGAAATGTTTTTATGTATTTGGTATATATGGATGCATGGTAAGAATTTTTTTTAATGAAGAATTTATCACAACACCTAGACTGAGAAAAGTGGATTTAATTTGAGTGGTTATCACATACTGAATTATTTATGGACAACAACTATGTATTGGTAATGTCTATCATGTTTTCTACATCGAGTTAGACCATATATAATTAGATTAGTTTAACTAAAAGATATTGGATATGTAGTATGTGATATCATTCTTCTCTATAATTGGATCAAGATATGATTCAAAAAAAGGGAAGTATAATTGATTTAGAATCATTCTAGAAGAATAAATATGATATTGGATGATCCTTATAACCTCTTTTAATTTATTTTCAATAAGGGGGAGAATATAAGGGAACATATATTGGAAAAAATGCATTTGGTGGTATTGAAAAAAAATCTACAGGGGGAGATTAAAGTGACCATGTGTTGAGTTTAATTTATTTTAAATAAAGAAATTAGAAGGATGTCAACATGGGTTAGAGAAATATTAGAAGGATGCTGAGTTGCTTCCATAAGAAATAAAAATGAAAATGAAAAATTAATTGAGCCTAAAACTTGAAGATATCACGCAGAAAGATTCAATTCAAGAAACAATTTATATAGGATGGTTGGAAAGAAAGTCCTAAGGTTTTATACAAGTTCCAAGTATGTGAGCTCTTTATACAGCAGTTTGAATAAGATTTAAAAGATGGATGGTGTGTATAACATTAGTAGAGTTTTTATAAAGGTGTGAATTGGATAATTACTTTTTAAAGAATACATCCATGTGTATTGTGCATGAATGATTATAAAATATGTGAGGAAAATACTTTAATTTTGGTTTTTGAACTCTGAGATTAATAATGAAACTACTAAGGAAATGAATCTATATTTAAATACTTTAACTTGAGAATATATACTGATAAGAACATTATAAACATGCTAATAAGGGTTTTTAATTATTTTAATAATTCCTACAATTATTTAAACATATTACAAGGTGATTTTATGTGCCTGAAAATTTTTTAAGATAATTAAAAGTGAATATGAACTTAATTTAAATAATTCTATAAATAAAAATCTGAAAAATGGTAGTCTTTTTGTGTAAGTATCATTATTGAGAAATGTAATGATGATTGGTAAATTAATAATGGTCATTATTGATCTCAAAGAAACATGAATCCACTCTTTTTAAGATTTATTTTACTAAATATAAAAATCATTTTAGGCTATATAAGTAATGAATTAAACTTTTATAAATGAAATTCCCTTTTGAGTGAATAAATTACTTATTAAGTATTCTAGTTATAGAAAACACATACACTACTTTGGTTATTTTGAAAAATTATAGTATATTGGATTTAAAAAATATTTATAATAACAATAGTTGATAATATAGACATTATACAGTGACTATTAAGATTAGTATATTAAGGGTTATTCTAAAGTTTAATTGACAAAGATGTAAGAAAAGATGGCCACAACTAGTAAAATCATACCCTATGAAGCCCATTTATCAGAGATTTAAAAGGATATATCATCACTGGAATTTTTCCTTAACTAATCCTTAGACTATATTCAATAACTAAATCATGAGAAAAACCATTTATGAGAGAAGTTCAAGCTCATCAAGATCCCAACCCAAACCATGTTTTCCAAAACACCCCATAAAAATGTCACCATCTCACACCTTACCCATTAGAAATTCACTGGTGTAATAAAGGGATATGTATCTAGACCTTCACAGTATGATTTTTTTTATTTTATTAATATAAAAATGATTATATTTATCCACTTTTAATATTACTTTTTAAATGATTAAATAATGAGTTTGATAACAATTATATTTTGATATGAAGAAACACAAATTGTATTTTTGGGAAATATATATCTTTAATTAAGTTAATATTTTTGATGAAATTAATAATTATTTTAATAAATGGTATTTTAATAAAATATTATCTTTATATAAAATGTAATAAGTTTAAATTATAATATAATGTTACAAATTCAAATGTAATTTTTATAAGGGTTAGTAAACTGTTATTGTAAAAAACCAATAATTTTCAATAAATGGAGATTTTTTATTTAAAATTATAATTTCTCATATTTAGAGTATTATTCTTATTAAATAAATATATTTTTTGAAATAATCACATGAAAATTATCCAATGTTTATTTTTGCATAAATTTACGTGATAATCGAATTTTTTGTAAAAATTAAATAAAGTATAAATACATGGTATGTATTTTGACATAATAGCAACCCAAAAGTGATGTAATATATTCCATAAAAGGTATCCACAACCAACATTAATTTTATCATTTCAAATAGCATGTTTTAAGTAATTTTATTAATATCATAGACCCTTATTGAATCCTCCAAAGCCTATATTATATTTTATGGTTTTAAAATCAATTATTTATAAACATGATTTACTTCCACATCACCAAGGGAATTATTTTAATGTTTTTGGTTATTAAACCTATAAAATAATTAAATAAAATATTCTTTGGTAGAAAAAATTTATTAAAACCATGGTATAGTTTGTGATTTTGATTACTTTATCATATAGAGTCTAAAACCTAAGTTTGGAAATTAATAAAGAATTCTCCTCTCTTTTTCTATATAAACCCACC
Organism: Viscum album; assembly: GCA_963277665.1. Taxonomy (NCBI): domain Eukaryota; kingdom Viridiplantae; phylum Streptophyta; class Magnoliopsida; order Santalales; family Viscaceae; genus Viscum; species Viscum album. The sequence goes on along the minus strand of OY728150.1, from coordinate 1,087,713,776 downwards.
CAAAATCCCATTATTGTTCACCCAAAACCCATTTAATCTTCCTTTTCCTATCTATATTCCTCCTTTTATTCCCCCATTCTATTATCAAGTTCCCTCAAGCTTTTATAAGCATCCTCTCAAGGTAAGGGATCCTCTCCTTCTCCTCTTTATTCAAGAACCTTTTTTATGTCAAGCCTTTTGATTTTAATTTTTTAAGTTAGGATAAGCTTTTACACACCCCTATTACTACCCTTATAGTTCCCATGTAATTATATTCCCCTTTATCTCTCATTCACTCCTTATATAACCCTTTTTGTACACCCATTATAATGTAAAAATTATCCTTTAATTTTCTATTATGTAGTGAATAACCATCTCCATTTCCACTTAATGGTATTAAACTAGTTGTAGTTATCCTTAATTTATTTAGTATTTACTTGTATATAACCTTTAATCCTTAATACTAGGGTTAAAATTGATGATATTTATCCTTATGTAGTATGATTTATGTGGCACACTTATGCATGTACATGATATGAAAGTGACGGGTGGGACATAAATTATATAACCCTACAATGCATTGAGTAATGTTTTTATCTCATGATATTCCATGTATGGTGAATATAAGTTTATACTAAGAACACTATGTTATTTTTTATTATTTATCCTTGACTTATGTTTATGATGTCAGGTTTTATGTTGTTTCCACATTCATATGTTTCCTTTATGCTATTATGTTATATCATGCCTCATTGTTCAAGATTATGATTTTAACCCTTCTGATGCTAACTTGATATGCCTATTGGTTCACATATACTAATTTAATTCATACTATGCTCTTTATTATTCCCTTATTGGTATTTATAGGTTATCATTTTATTATGTACGTTCCAGGTTATCCCATGCATTTATTGAAGAACGATGAAATTTTAAGAGCATGTTAATGAAGTTTTCAAATTTTTTGTTGTATTTATATTGCAAGTTTTTATTCTATATAAATAATTTCCAAAATAAATTGGGCTTAATAATATTATGGGATTGTATAATGTGTACATTTATGTAATAAATCATGGATTAAAGTGTAAACAATATGGGTTTTCATAGTTTGTATCAGAGGCAAGTTCATTTATTTTTGGTATTAGGATTATAAAAATATAGTGAAATAATTAGAGATTAGAATAAACATAGGAAAAATAATTTTTTTGTAAAGTATAGAGTAAGTGGTTTCTAAGAATATAGATTATTATTTGGAGACTACAACTGGATGTGGCTATGGCATAGAGGTACCTAGGGGTAATAGTGCCGAAAATGGATCATTGAGCTGGAATCGATCGTCACTTAGTTCTTGAAAATGGGACTTGATATACACCTCATTTGAAACTTATAATGGATATTATTTGGTGATCTCACAAGTTTATTATGAATTATTATTAAGTGAACAAAAATTCCCAAAATATTTTATCTTAGGAAATAGATAATGAATAAATTAGATTGGAACTTAGAAATTCATATATTAAAGAATATATATCATTTATGAGTTATCCATTTAATGTTCACGGTTTTCCATTTATGTATTTAATAGTTAAGAAAATTCTAACCCATAAATTTCCTTTTATTTATAGTCAATGTCCATAAATAGGAGGAACCGAGTCATCAAACAATTTCAGAGGCAATGTTATGATGTACCAAATGAGACTCCAAAACCCATGGGAGTATGAATCAAGAACTTCATGATAATAATTTCTCAATTGACTCAGGTTTTTAATATAAAACTAAATCAGGAAAATTCCCAAATCCACCTGAGAAAGAGAATGTTGGGATTGAGAAGTTTATGTGAAAAGGGCCTCTGACTTTTATTGGATCTTCTAATACCTTAATTATAGAAAAATGGATCAACTCAATTTAAAATATATTCTCAATAATTTAATGATATTTTTAAGAGAAGTTCACGATTTATATTTATTATATGGAGGGAAAATCTAATAAATGGTGTATATTAGTTTGAAAATGTGAAGACTGAGGAGGATATCAAGGTTATAGAGTGGAAGGAATTTAAAAAAACCGTTTTTAGATAAATATTTTCCTAAAAATATACAACTTAAAATAAAGAGGGATTTACTTATCCTTAAGAAAAATGATGAAAAATCCATTAGGGTGTATGAGGAAAACTTCAAAAGACTTAGATGATACAACTTCAGCTTTGTCATTTCCCTCAAAAGTAAAGTTGAATGATTATTAGGTGGGATAAATTAGAATCTATGAAAAGTGATAGCTATTTTAGACTTTGATAGCTATGTGGGAATTGTTCGATGTTCCCTCAAAGTAAAAATAGAAATCAGTAAATCTCAAGGGTCTCTTGGGACTAGAGAAAATAAGTAAATATTAGATTTTAATTCTGACAGAGTGATGGAAAAATCTCATGGGGGTAAGAAATTAAACCATACCATGTTGAAAAAGTGTGGGAAGAAGAATATTTTTTTAAAAAAAAAGGTATAAATAAATTATTTAGGTATAGAAGGGAAGAACACCTAGGTAGTGATTAATGATGGTTGAAACCCACCAATGTGATGGAATAAGCGAATTCTCTAGTCACCCCTCAACTTATCATCCAATGTATCAACTTCAAGGAATAAGGACACTATACTAATCAATTTCCTAAGACAAGGGTTGTTGAAAATAACTAACAAAAACCACCAAGGTCTAGAGAGAAAGGGAGAGAATATCCCATCATAACTACTGAAGTGAATCCCGACAAAAAAGTGGTGACAGGTACACTAGTTATTCATTCAAGGATAATAAATGTATTATTTGATTATGGTTCTATGCATTCTTTAATATCTAATAAGTTTAATAGGACTATTTTAACACTACCTCAAAACATTGAAGTCATGTTATTAGTGAAGATGAAAAATGGGTCAATTTTTTCATCCAAAGTATATAACTCAACCCTTGTCCAAATTTTTGGGTTGAATTTATTAGAATAACTTATGATACTCCCCTTAGAAGAATTTTATGCTATTATAGGAATGGATTTACTTTCCATGTATATAACCAATATAAATTTATTTGATAAGGAAGTCAAACTTCATATAAAAAATATCACTTCAATTATATATAATTTTAAAGAAGAATATGAAACTTATTTAGTACCAAAATATCAAGTATGGATATTATTGCCTTGAGAGTAAGCATATCTAGCTCAAATGATTGAGACTAAAGAAAATATCATCCTTGATAACATACCCATTTCAAGTGAATTCATTGATGTGTTTCCCAAATAATTTCTGGGTCTTCCTCCTAGCTGTGAGGTTGAGATATCAATCGATATCATACCCAAATATTTTCCAATATCCAAGACTCCATATCGAATGGATGTTTTTGAACCTGAGGAATTGAATAAAAAATTACAAGAGAATCTATATAAAGGGTTTATGTTCTCATGTGATTCATCGTATGGTACACCGGTCGTCTTAATCCATAAGAAGGATAGGCCATTGTAACTTTTCATTGATTATCATGATCTCAACAATGTCATTATAAAGAAAAAGTATCCTATACCATGGATTGATGACTTGTACGATTGGCTGTTTAGAGTAAAAAACTTCTCTAAGGTGGATCTTTACATAGGATATTATCAAGTAAAGGTAAATAAAGAGGATATACCCAAGACTACTTTTCATACAAGTTGAGAGCACTATGAGTTCGTAGTGATTCCATTTGGACTCACTGATACTCCATAAATATTCCTAGACTTAATGAATAGAGTATTTGGGGATTACCTTGATAAATTTTTGGTAGTCTTTATAGATGATATTCTTATCTACTATAAAATAAAGGATGCACCTGAGAATAATTTAAATACAATAATGAAGACCTTTTAGAAGTAAAATTTATATGAAAGGTATAGAAAATGTGTTTTTTAGTTAAAGAAAGTAACTTTCTTAGGACATGTTATCACCAAAAAAGGGATATCTATGGATACTTTAAAAAATACAGGCAGTTTAAGGATGACCCATAACAATATATATAACAGAAATCATTAGTTTATTTGAATTAACTGGGTACTATAATCTATTTATGGGAAATTTATCATGATTTTCAATCCAACTATATAAGATTACTCATAATGGAGTCTTGTTTTTCTGGATTGATGAATGAAATGAAAGCTTTAAAGTGTTGATGAAGAGTATAATCACTGGACCTGTGATCACATTATCCACTATTGGGGAAGGATTTTCAATCTACAATGATGTGTATAAAAAGGGATTAGGTTTTTTACACATGCAAGACGAAAAAATGATAGACTATGTCTCCTACCAATTAAAAATAAATGAGCAGAACTACCCAACACATGATCTAGAATTGGATGTAGTGATCTTCACATTTAATATTAGGTGACATTATATCTACAGAGAAAATTGTGATATATATATACAGATCATAAAATCCTCAAGTATATATTCACACAAAAACAAATTAATATGAACCAATTAAGGTTGTTAGATCTAACCAAGGATTATGATTATTCAATACATTAACATCTTGGGAAAGAAAACAAAGTGGAAGATGCACTCTGAAGAAAGGATCCCGAAATCCTATCCATGATGAGGATTGAAAGGGATCTAGTCTTCTTGGATATAAAAAGGATGAACATGAGAATCATAAAAGAATATTTATCCTATATTTCTCAAATAACTTCTCAACCATCTATTCATGAGAGGATCAAGGAGGACTAGATGTATACACACATAGTTTATCCTTCTCTATTCATATAGAAAGCACTAAGATGTATAGAGATTTTAAGGAAAAATTATGGTTGGATAACATGAAGAGGGAGACTGTATAATTTGTATCTTGACGATAGGTATTCCAAAAATTCAAGGTATAATAATAAATATATAAGTTTATGATGCGACTATTTCCCATACCAGTATGGAAATGGGAAAACCTAACCATGGATTTTATTATAGGACTCATTAGGACACATAAAGGTAATAAAACCATCTGGGTGGTAGTAAATTTCCTTATAAAGTATTTACATTTCATTTCTATAAAGGAACATATCTCTATCAACCAGATCTCCAAGATATACATAAGGGAAGTGATATGACTTCATAGAGTTTAACTCTCTATTGTATCTAATCAAGATGAGAGGTTTACCTTGAGTATTTTGAGAATAATTCAACAAGATTTTGATACAAAACTGATCTTCAACACATCTTATCACTTTTATATAGGTAGATAGTTTGAAAGGACCATTCAAAATCTATAGGATATACTAATATCATGTTCAATGGATTTACAAGGATGTTGGGATCAACACTTTTCACTAGAGGAGTAATCATATAATAATAGTTTCAATTGTAGCATTTAAATAGAAATTTATGAGGCTCTATATGGTAAGAGGTATCAAACTACAACATGATAGGATGAAGTTTTATATAGGAAGCTAATTTTATGTATTTTTATCCAAGATATGATAGAGAAGGTTCAAACAATTCCACATCATATGAAATTCTCACAAATTCAAAAGAAAATATATGTTGAAAATCATTGACAAGACCTACAGTTTGAGGATAAAGATAATTTTTTCCTTTATATATCTATATGGAATAAATTAATGAGGTTTGGGAAGAAGGGAAAGATTATTCCTATATAAAAAACACCCTTTGAGATCCTTTATTACATCGGAGTAGTGGCATATCAACTAGTTTTCCCAGCCAATCTATCTCAAGTACATGATGTATTCCATGCATCCCTCTCGAGGAAGCATATACAATACCAATTACATGTACTAAATCTAGATGTGGTACCATTGGAGAATGATATTTTATATGAGTAGTATCTTCTAAAGATCTTAGATTGTAGAGAGAATGTTCTATGAAATAAGACAACTAACTTGGTCAAAATATTGTGGTGGAACTAAAATTTCAAGCAAACAACATGGAAAACTGAAGAGGTGATTAAATAAAATTACCCTAAACTGTTTTAGTGTATGAAATGTAAAATTTTAGGGTGAAATTTCTGAAATGGGGAATAATTTAATGGCCTAAACTTTTATAAATTAAATTCCATTTTTGAATGAATAAATTCCTAATCAAGTAATCTAGTTATAGAAAAAACATGCACTACTTTGTTTTTTTGGAAATTTATAGTATACTGGATTTAAAATAATGTTCATAATCATAACCATTAATAATATAACCATTATATAATGACCATTAAGATTATTATATCAAGGTTTATGATAAAGTATAATTGAAAAAGATAGAAGAAGTTATGACCTTAACCAGTAGAATCATACCCTATAAAGTGCATTTATTAGAGCTTCCAAGGGAGATAACATCATTGTAATTTTCTCTTAACCAATAATAAGATGACATTCAACAAATAAATCATGATAGAAACCATTTATAAGATAATTTAAAGCTTATTGAGATCACAACCCAAATCATGTTCATCGAACTACCCAATGAAAATCTCACCACCACACACCTTACCCATAAGGAATTCACCGGTGTAATAAAGGGATATATATCTAAAAATTAACAGTATCTATTTCTATATTTTATTTTTTATGAAAAAATGATTATATTTATCCATTTTTAATATCACTTTTTAAATTATTAAATAATGTGTTTGATAAAAATTTGATTTTGATATGATGAAACATAAATTTTATTTTTGGAAAATATATAGTTTCAATCAAGACACACTTTTTGATGAATTTACAAATTTTTTAAATAAATTAGATTTTGATAAAATATTAATGTTAAATAATATTTATTAAATATAAATTATAATACATTTTTATGAAGTCAAATGTAATTTTTATAGGGGTTAGAAAACTATTATTGTAAAAAAACAAGTATTTTTTACTAAATACAGATTTTTTTAAAAGTGTAAATTATCATATTTATAGAAATATTATTATTAAATATTTTTTTTTGAAATCAGTATGTTTAAATTATCCAATGGTGAATTTTTTATGATTTCCTTAGATATCTGAATCTTTGGGAAAAATTAAATATGGTATAAATACACGATATGTATTATGACATCATAATGACCCAAAATAGATGTAAAATAATACATAAAATGTATCCATAAAAAACTATTTTTAACTTTAAAATAATGTTTTTAAAGTTATTTAATTAATTTTATAAACCCTTAATGAATCCTCCAAAACATATATTATACTTTAAGGTTTTAAAATCAATTATTTATAAACCTGGATCACTTTCACATCAGAAAGTTAATTATTTTAATGTTCTTGGTTATTATAATTATAAAATAAAAAGAATAAATATTATTTGGTTTAATCCATGGGTAAAAACAATAACAATGATTGTGTTTTTGATTACTTTATCATATAGAGTCCAAAACTGAAGTTTCAAAATTAATAAATAATTATTCTATATTTTTTTGTATAAACCCACCCAAACTCACATCCCTATTTACTAAAAATAATTTTTCATGAAATTAATATAGATTTACCTCTTTAGAGTCCTACTATGTTTCTCCTAATATCTTAATAATCTCCTTCCAATCTTTTAGAAGCATCCATTTATGCTAAGGGATCCTATCCTAATCCCCTTTATTCAAGCACCTTCATTATGTAATTCCTTTTGATTTAAAATTTTTCAAGTTTAGATATGTTTTTACATACCCATATTACTTTAATTATGTTTTAAAAGTAACTATATTACCCTTTTTCTCTCATCAACCCATTTTATAAGCCTCTATGTACACCTATTATGCTTCTTAAATTATCCTATGATTTTCTATGACAAAAATTTGTGTAGTGAATACCCATACCCATTTACACTAAATTATATTCAACTATTTGTAAATATCAATTATTTTTTAGGGATTTACATGTATGTAACCCACAATCCTTAATGGTGGGGTTAAAATAGATTAAAAAAATTATTAGGTTGTACTATCTATGTGGAACACTTTTTCATATACATGATATGAAAGTGATTGGTGGGCCTAGAATTATATAGCCATCCATTGAATTTGAATTTTTTATCTAGTGAGACTCCTTGTATAGTTCGTGGAAGTTTATCCTAATCACACCATGTAATTTTGTCTTTTTGGTTATCCTTGACTTATGTTTACAATGTCATGTTTCATGTTATTACCACATTTCTATGTTTCTTTTATCCTATCATGTTATATCATGCCTCATTGTTCTTGATTATGATTATTACCCCTCTTATGTAACCTTTATATAGCTCTTAGATCTCATATACCACTTTACCTAATTATATTCTTTTATTATTCCCTCACTAGGATTTATATATTACCCTTTTCTTATGTACATTCTAAGGTTATCCTGTGTAGTTTTAGAGGTACGATGGAATTTCAAGAACATGTTAAGGACGTTTTCAGTATTTTTGTAGTATTGTTGATGTAATTTTTTAGGATATGTACATAATTTTCCAAATAAACTAGTATTCATGATCTTTCATAATTTTATAATGTTTACCTTTATTTAATAAATTATGAAATAAAGTGTGTTAAGAAATGATTTTTCATAGTATAAGCCTGCAACACAACTTCATAAGGATAGGTGGAGGTAATATAATCATGAATCCATAACTTCATAAATTCCATCAATAAACTGTTCATGGGTTATTTCATGAATTCATAAGGATAAATCTCTATGAGTAATTTGTGATAGATGTAGAATATTTATTCTAAGTAAATTATTTTAATTTATATGATGATAAGGAGATATTATCCAAGGAATAAATATAAAAACTAATGAAGAATTATTATGATTGAAGATGAGAAAATTGAAAACATAAAATTTACCTTTAATTAATGTTCTAGGCCATGAATGGAGAAACCACACCATGATACTTCATTCATTGATTTCATTAATTATAACATATATTTATTTTAAAAATTAGAATAATTTGATAATAATTCAAAATATTTTAATATTTTATAATGAATAATAATTAAAATCCTAATTCTTAAGAATTTTTTAATGAGAAACTATATTCAATTTTAATTGAGGATTATAACCAAAATTTGTGGATGATTAAAAGGTTAAGATTTCAGGAGAATAAAAACATGAATATTATGGGAATAATATTTATCATATTTTTTTGATATTCTCTAAAAAAATATATAAGTTTAGTAAATAAATAAGGTAAATTTAGTGAGTTTTCTCTTCCATACTGCACTATTTGGAAGAATATCTAATCTATCAAAGAAGAAAAAAATAAGAACCTAATACTTTCTAAGTATTAAAGAGATAGAAAAAAAGATTATTAATCCATGATATCTTTTATAGTAGAATAAAAACTGCATGCCCAAGTATTCAAATAAACTGAGGAAGAACTAGATCATTTGAAGATATGGACTTAGTATTCAATACCAGAAGATTCAATCAAAATTATTGGCTGTTAAAGTTATTTAAGAACAATACATGTTTATACCTATTGATTTAGTGTTCTCATTAAGGAAAATAATTTCATGTGGTGTATAAGAAATAAAAATTCTTCATAAAATATTTATTATTATAGATTAAAATGTTGGATTTGGTAGTGTAAAGCTATAATATTTTTATTGGGACTCTAGAATAGAATCTTATTGGGACTATAAGTTGATGGGACTGGGAATATCCTTGGTGTAACTTATTGTGTATATAGTGATTAATCCATGGTTGGGGTGACTAAAAAATCAGGTAAAATTGTTGTATTTTATATATAAAACTTTTAAATACTTTTGTTCTATTATTTTATCATTTATATTGCATATAGGGTGAGGGTGAGTAATTCAGATTGAGTGGATTGAGGTTTTAACTGGACACAAAGGTTGAGTTTAAAAGAATAATTCATAAAATGAATGGGAGGTAACTGATTCTACCCCTATCACTCTTAGTGATCCAACTGATCCATGGTCATCAAAAATACCATAAATCTAAAGTCTATGAGGTAATATATTTTTAGTTTCCTTCAATTCTATAGTTCATAAGAATTATTACCTATAACTGGGTGAAGTAAAACTCAATTTATAGTATAAAATGATGTGACAACATATTTTTTTACAAAAAAGTATTTAGCAACATAACATTCATATTATAGAGTTAAAATAATTTATTAGAGTTTTCTATTCCTCATTTCCACTACACCATTTTTTATGTAGTTTTTATAATCAAGAAATTGTGAGTAATTTCCTTTTCATTATAAAAAGTTTTAATAGTGGAATTTAAAAATTCTCCACCATGATCACTCTAGATAGTGATAAATTTTAGGTTTTTAAAATTTTTAATAGGAGGAAAAAACATTAATAAGTAAATATTGTTTCTGATTTATGAGATAAAAAGTATTTCTAAGAAAAACTAATATAGAAATCAACATATATACATATACATATACATATATATATAGTATTTTCCTATAATAATTCCAATTTATGTAGAACCAAAAAGGTCCATGTCCACTAGCTTTAAAGCTCTGAAAGTTAATAATTATCCAATAGGTTTAATTATTGACTTGTTCTTCTTACAATATTAGAAGGTGTGACATAATCTAGTAGAGTTAAAATTAAGTTCCAGAATTTCCCTCACTATCCCTTTCCAATAAATATTAGTGATGTTTTTAACATTGCAGTGTCTTTGTATTCTATACCAATTTCAAGAGTTATCCTTTACTACACTATGTCAAAGTAAGTTTTGGAAATTGGGGTCCTATAGGTTAAAAGTGTAATCATTTTCATGCTCATCACCATATAAAACATATACTCCTTCCAAACATGTGTCGGTACATTTATCATTCTAGAATCTCATAGAGTAACCCTCATCACATAATTATATTATGATAACAATATTGTTACTAAGTTCTAATACAAAAATATTATTTAAAATTAATGTCATATAAATGAATGAAACCTCTCCAATATATAAAATATATCTTTGATTATGTCTTCAAAAGTGACATGTACTCCGTTCACTTTTTATAAGTTCTAGAAGTTGGACTTGTCTCCGATTATGTGTCAAGAACATTATCTGTCCCTATAACAAGTGTTTTGGATTTTATTACCTGACCTTTCTTCATAAAATTGGAAAGAATAAAATTTTAGTATCCAAAATTATTTTGGTATGATAATGGTAACAAAAGGAACTTTAGGAACCTATATATTTATAATTTGAGAAAAGTTTTTTTATTTTGAAAATTGATATCAGGATTTAGGTTTATAACTAAGTTCCAATAATTATAAGTTTAAATAATATTATATTTAGCTTCTAATTCCAATGTAATTTTATAAATATAAAAATTTGGCATTTAAAATATATCATCTTCTTTAGTATAATCTACCTTAGCATGATTATAAGATTTTTTCATTTTTTTTTATTTTTAATTTTTATGAACATTACATATCTAGATATCTCTTCAAATGATGGAATAATATCCTCATCACATGATGAAGAAGTATTATTATCATCTTTTAATGTATAGAAGAAAATGGTCATTTAGAGATAATTGTGAAAGTGAACCAGGTGTTATATTTTCTATGAAGCACAATTCATTTTGAGGTGCCTTTGTATAAAATTTAGTGATAATCTTTTATCACCATTATATTATGATCTACTGGTATCTGCTGACGATGGATCCTCACTAGAGCACCATTTTCACACAGTAACTCTTAATGGTTTTATTTCTTTCCTCAAAAATCTTTCCCATCCTTTATCTTTTTCTTTATTTTAGGATAATTAGGTTCTATGCGACATAGATTTTTATCATTTTAAATAGATAGTTTCCAAAGATTCTTTCTTCTCATGTCTATCATTATGATATATTTTATTATCATACAAGAAATTATTCATTCTAAAAATATTTTTCATTCCCCTTATAGGATGATCAATTTCATATTTATTAGATTATAAATTAATAACATATAATAGATTTGTATGGTTTTTATTTAATATAATAGGTTTAATAGTAATGATAGTTACAACACTAACAGTAAAAGAAAATGGAAATCTATTTTTCCTCTTTTACTTTTTAACATGTCTCATTAACTGAATTTTATATTTCATGAGATTTCAAATGATTTCATCTTTACTAAGATTTATTAGATACTTTTTATCATAAGTTTTTTTATATTTTTATTTCCCATTATTTTAGTAATATTTCATTGATATTATCCAATAGATCATCATTTGAAAATTACTTTTTAGTAAGTAATGATAATATATTCACAATAGTCATGATATTATTGATAATTTAATAAATAAATTATGAAAAATAAAATCAAACACTTGATTTTCTTATCACATAATTTTTATATTAGTCTCAAGAACATTCTAAATACCTAAGTGTGTAATTTCAAGTGTCTTATATATACTATTTTTAGGTTTACATGATGAAATGTAACTTTAGATATTTTTTTATGGAACATAACTGAGTATTTATCACTTTATAATTTCCTTGATACTAAAACTTCTTATCTATAGAAAATACTAATATATATTTATATGAAAATTTATTGTTTCGACAGATCATCAAATAATTTTCAACATTGATATTTATGACCAATGTCTTCTTTTGGTCATTCCAAAACTCATAATTAGATCCATAAAAAATAGGTGGATGAATTGGATTTAGATTTTATATAGTTATAATTTGTATCCCTTCCAATAATTTAGTGAACAAGAATTTTCCAGGTCATATATTAGCTCAATTTTGAGTTTTAAAACCCAGAAAACTCTCCAATTTTAAAACGGAAAATTTATCCTAGAATGAGTCAATGATAAAATTATCTGATGGTTCTGTTGAATCCAAAATGTGGTACTTACCCCTGGGATGAGCCAACATAGAACTATGAATTTTGAAGGGCCTTGATAAAAATATAATAAATATAAAACAATTTTTTAGCCTCCCCCATGTATTTGTGATAAAATGTTCATATATCTTGAATGGAGATTTGTATGGTAAAAATGACACTGTGTTTGCATTAGAAACATGGGTTTTACTATAGGGGTTTTATAATTTCTATTCGCATTAGAGACATGAGAGATGTTCATTGTTAGTGGATTTAATGATAATTAAAAAATAATAAAGTGAAATAATGTGAATATTTGTTATCATTATTATGAAGGATAATGAGACAAAACTTATAAAATAATGTTTAAAAGAATTTTTAGGGTTGTTTTATAAACCCTAGGAATTATAATCACCAACTAAGAAGTATTTATTGAATGTATTTAATAATTAATTATTAATATTGATGTCAATGTGTATATAACCTTTATCAATTAATGATCTATATTTTATATAGGGTGTTATTATAAATTATCATTCCTCATTCTTCAAATTATTTGTTATTAAGTTCTTTTCCATGTTGAATTTATGTCTCAAGGATGATTGAGGACTTATTCTCAATTTATTTTTTATAATGAAAATTTTGGTGGATTATTAATTATTCATTGTTGAATCATTATTTTACCAACAATTCATAGAGAAATATTATTGTTCTATTTTTTTGATATAATTTCTACGGTATCTATCTTTTTTGTATACTTGGAATTCAATAATTTCAAAAGTTAAGATTTATCAATTAGAATTTTGGATTTCACATCTCTTTGAGCGGATAGAATTGAATTGACCACCAAATCCTTATTTTCCCATTCTAATTTATATACCAAAAAAGATGTTGGTTACTAAACATTACATTAACTATTTTGGTTCAATAATAGAATACTATAAAAGATAAAAACAAAAAAAAAGAGACAAAAAAATCAGTGATGTAGGTGGATATGGTTCAAGGCAATTCTATGGTAGTAGTGTGGTTCTAGTGAGAGGCCATGATAATGAGGTGGATTCACATTCAACATTGATGGAAATATATATGTAAGCTATGTAATGCAATGTTGGGTGGAATAAAACCACCCACTATGACTTGGAGATGGCTTACTGAAGTTTTTAAGTGATGATTCAGTGCATGGAATTAGAAATAAAAAAAATATAAAATAAAATGGTTGAGACCATGTGAAAATGGTGTAGCTAATGGAATTATAGAACCTCATTTACCATTACATTATATATATATATAAATATGAATCTTCTAATAGTAATAATAAAAATAATATTATTATTATAAATTCTTATTTTTGGATGTATCTTCTCTATATGAAATTGGATGGATGATCCATCTATGACATCTAAAACAAGTCACAAAGATGAATATTTCAAGACTAATATGTGATACATAAATCTGACTCATAGAAAAGGCTCTGAGTCCCTTCATGTAGCATCTCTCATGTTTGATATGAAGAAATGCATATTTATTTTACTTAGTTTCCATTTTGGGAAAGTAAATTTCCTACCCTGAGTATTTTTTCCATATAGATCATAATGATGTGGTCTGTTTGGTCATCTGAGGCTATTTTTGGGGTGATATAATAATATTTAAAATTTAAATCCATATGAATAATGATGATGGGGTTCAGGTGTAATGATCAGAGATTTATCATCCTAAGCCATGTTTATATATCCCCCTATTTACCTTAGAAAAAATATAATATATCTATAGGTTAATTAAAATATAGGGTATGTCACTCCCCTGAATAGTCACGTATAATATCCTCAATCTCATCATACAGGTAAGGTTAGGTATCCCCAGTTTACCCAGGGCATGTGATCCTTTATCCATGGGATGGTTTATAGATAGGGTCAGATATACCCCCATATACCCAGGCATGAGACCCTCTATCTCATCCCATAGGTTGGGTTAGGTATCCCTCTTAGTTACCTAGGTTTTAGGATCCTCTTTCTATGGGTCGTACTCCCTCAACTGAGGTGTCATACAATGAGGAATGACATTACCTTTATGGTTCCTATATGGTTACAAGGGTTTCTTAGTAGTGGTTATTTAGAAGATTGTTAAGTAGTAAAACATGGATATACTAAAGGGTTTTTACTTCCTCAATTGATGATAATTATTAGTGATGATCAGACTCTTCTTCAAGGCATATGATAGTGGTGTGGTAGTTACAAGTCTTGAGTTTTGCGGGATTCTTCGATACTTTCAACTTCTCAGAAACCGCTAGGTTAGCTTGGATATATATAATATAGTTGGTTTATCAATTTAAGACCCTAATATTTTAGTTTATATTCCTTTAAATGGATACTATGTTCAGTATAGTGTACTATATGCAACACCTATCTTAAACAAACCACACCATTATTATTTAAATATGACCATTATATCCTAGCCATTAGATTGACATGTATGAATAAGAGTAACCTAATTATGAAGTATATGTTGAAAGTTTTATCTAATATAAACTTATTTATTATTTAATAGGAAATAAGTATTAAATTTTTATTTATAATAATTAAATCATATATGGTAAAGAATAGTTGAAGTTTAAAAGGGTGATTTTTCTGTAAAAATGGGTTTTCTTTGTATTTTATAAGTTTCATTTAAAAGATAAATATTTCTTATTTATAGTATTAAATTTGTTGAAACATTATTGTTTATACATTCAAACTAATGAATAATCCTTCATATATTGATTGAATTTTTTTTATAAATAAAGATAAAATCATTTTATGGTAAAAAGATATATTTTTCAGAAAACTATTTTTATGTGAACAATGCATTTTTGTCTTAATAAATTAAATTAATCAATATTTATTAATAATTTTTTTTTTGAAATTTATTGATAATATAAATTTAATAATATAATTTAATAACCATTTAATGTTTTTTACTAGGCAAGGTGTCAGAATAAATTCATTTTATTCTTTGAAAATACATTTTTTCTAAAAATCGTTTTACTTGTTTTGTGCATATAAATTTGAATTATTTTTAGAGAATTTTATAAATTGAATTTTATAATATGAAATTATTTTTTATTAATCATATAATTTTTTTATTAAGTTGATTTTTTGGTAATTTTCTAAATTGGTTGATTTTTAGTGAATAGTGAAAAATATCGTTTATACAGTACTGTAACTGTTATGAAATCATAATGATGTATGTTTGAATTAAATATTCATAAAATATTTTTATTGAAAAAATATGTGTTTAAGGATTAACATAAATATGTTATAAATATTATTTTTAATTTGGGAACCCATTCTTGAGTTTTTGGAACTAAAGTTATATTTTATTCTAATAAAAACTATTTTTTGGATCTCTACCTTTAATAGTGTGTTTGGAAGCTTAAATTAAGTTTTTTCATGATTAAAATTCAATATAAATTTCATTTTTTAATTATAATCCAATTAAATTCATGATAATCAGTAATATGCATAATATTTGTGTAGAATCATTTTTACTCGTAAAACAAGCATTTTTTTAAAAACCATTTTAGAGCATTTTGTGAACTTATATTCAAAGTAATTTATACCACCTTTATAAATTGAATCCGATACAATTGATTATATATTTTAAATCATAATTTCATTTTTTTATAAGGCCCCTTTTATTTTTGGTCATATAAATAAATTACCTTGGTTAAAAAGTTAAGTTATCTTAGTAAAGGATACAATGGGTTAAAAAGGGGATAAACTAAGAGATAAGGAATAAAATATCTATAAAACTTTTTTAAATGTGATTTTTTGAGTTTATTTCACCCCCAAATGATATTATCTTAGAAATGGGGTTTCCTTTATGCCACTTTCCCATGAAATATACTTTATATTATTTTTAAACATTGATTAATTACAAGAGTTCCGCTACCCTCACTTATAAAAGGGAGCCTTTTATCCTCACTTATTCACACACTTTGAGAAACCCAAATAAAATAATATCTTTCAAAATACCTACCCAATTATCCTTAACATCTCATATACCTACTTTTATTCTCTAAAGATCAATCTTAAAAGGATTAAGGTGTAATCCAAAGGAGGTTATCAAAGGAGGAGGTATAATCCCTTGTTGAACATGTTCAAGTTAATTTCTTATTCCACCTCATTATAATCTGTTATAACCATTATAAAATAATTAAATTATTATATTTTATATAAACAAATATTATTATTTTTATTTGAAAACTATTTTATACTCCTTTAATCATATGGGAAATGAAAGAATTGGTCATGCGTACGTATGAACTACCACCTCTATAAAGTGATGTATTTTATTTTTCATCAGAACCTCTCATGGTTGGTTATAAATATTAAATTAATGAATATATAAGATATTTATGACAAGATTATTATTATGTGAATATAATATATGAGCTACCTTCATTCCATCCCATCCATTGGAAAATGATAACATCGCTCATATGTATGTGTGGACTACCACCTCCACAAAGCGATGTGATCCATTTTTTATGTTTTCCTCACATGGATGAGGATTAAAATTATTTTAAATAATTAATATTATAATTATAAAATATTTATAATTAATAAAATTTAAAAATTTATTTATTTTATTTCATTTCCATCTATTATAAAAATGAAAACATTGCTCGAGTGAAGGTGTGGGAGAATGCCTCTGTGAAATGATGTATTTAATTTTTCATAAAGGACTTACATGGTTGGTTTTAAAAGAAAATTTAATATATAAATATAATAAATATGAAATTAATAATATTTTTAAACCATTAAACATTTACCATGTTCAAACTATAAATGATTTTTTAAAAATTAAAGACTGAACAACCTCAAAATGTCTGATGACACTTAGTTGATTTAGTAACTAAATGAAACATGATAACAAATGAAATAAAAAATAATGAAATTGGAATGAAAAATAAATAGGTTATATAGAAATTATGTAAATAACATAATTTTATTATTCAGTATTTATAGAATGTATGAATCTTGAGAATACTTAAGATAATATATTCTTCCTAAAAAAACTAGTTTTAAAGTTTTCTTTCTAATAATTTATCATCCATGTACATATTATTTTAAAATTTTCATGAATGTTATTATTTATACTTAAAATTATGTTAAATTACATTTTAAACCTTTTTTTAACCTTTTCACAAATCTTTATAAAGGAAACTTTGTAAAAATTTCCATATATTTATTTTTTACTATTTAAAAGTGTAAAAATAATTGTTTTGAATGTTTACAACATGAATGCATATTCTTAATGTCAAAGAAATTATTCATTATAAATATTTATCTTCATTTTTTAATTTTTTTTTCAAATAATATCCTTTTTCTAATAATTTTATAATTTATCATTTTTAAGAGTTTTCAAAAGAAATGAACATTTCTCTTTATTTTTATGAGAAAATGAAAAGTGCATTACTTATGGGTTAAAATGAATTTTTAAAGGGTTTTATAATGAAAACGTGAAAGATTATAAATGATTCCTTGATTATATGATACTTGGGAATTATAGATGATGATGGGTGATATTGATATAACTCAAGATGATGGGTGTTCCTGATATAACTATCCAATGCATTGGGTTATAATTTACTCTTCAAAGGTGATAAATGAGAGAGATAACTAGGTAGGTTACTACAATTAATTTAAATGGTCATTAGTTATTATCACATGGGTTAAAAACAATTTATTAATATGATTCTCCAAAATACCTATTTTATTATTTCCAAGAGATTTTATTGAAATATTTTTATTTCATGAGGTAATAAAAGTGTATGAACTTTTAAATGTGAATGGTTTGTTTTTCCGAGAAATATTATTTGGTTATCTTATATTCCTCTTAATAACTTCATTATTTTACTATGATTTATAATGGGTTTCTATAAGGCCCCAGCCTTAAACCTTACTTAATCTTGAGTTATTACAAGATTACACATTGAGGATCTTTTCAGGTTTAGAGTTTTAGAGAATTAGATCATAAAACTTGCATTACATTCCACATTTAAACAAAGTGGTTACATAAAAGATAGTATTCATTTTTCCCATCAACGGAAACATATTTAAAAATAAAGCATGGATTCTTTCTTGACACTTCCTTGACACTATCATCATAACATGTACCTTTCCCTTGACCTGTGAAAAACATTTCAAAAAAACTTGGGATGAGCATAAAAAGCTCAGTAAGGGTTATAAAAATATGGAAAGGAAACATGAGTTCATATATACATAAGAATGAAATCATACTTTACCCATAATACACAGGCACTTTAACATACCTCATCAAATCATGAATAAATCATAGAAATTATAAGACATAAAAGGTAACTTGAGGCATTCATAACATTCTTACGTAGGGAGTAACCCTCTTGGTTACATTTGGAATACCCACTATAGTATATTCCCTAAATCTCTTCAGAGAAACCTTAACATTTCACTCCTTCGCATTACCCAATGCATTGGAGAGCTATATCGGGCTCACCCGCCCTTAGTTTATCACGGAACCACCCGTTTTCATAACAATGCCCAAGAACCATAACATAAACGTATCACATAAAACATGCATAAAGGAAACATAACATTTTCACATTTCAATCACAATATAACATTTTAGTATATTGAAATAATGAATCCATTCAAAAAGAAACCATTTCCAAAATCATTTAAAACATTTAATAAAGAGATTTTTGAATCAAAGTGTCCCATACCACCTTGAAGCTTTTAAAATTTTAAAACATTAATATCCATATAAATAAATCCTTAAAACCATTTTGAAGACATGGATATTAATAATAACAAATAATGAAAACATTTAGAGCGATATTTTGGTTAAAGGGGTTTTACCAAAATTAGAGACACTTGAATACAATAATTGAGGAATAACATTTAGTCAGAACTTTATAATATCATGTGAATAAATTTATTCATGATATTATATTCCAAAGGACAGTATATACACCATATAAGAGTGAATTGGTTCATAACAACAATGAAGTCTCAATAGAAATGTCAAATGTGATGAAATCCCTTATAAAGAAGGTATCCTTAAATTAAGGATAAATCAATCTCAAAATTATGTGTGACAAATATAAATAAACCCAATATAAGTGGATATTAAGTGTAAAACAGTAAAAGGTCATTCACACATATTCAAAGGGAGAAATATTCAATAACTACATGTTAAACCCAAAGAAATCGAAATTGGGTTAAAAAGTTCCCTTGGTAAAATTCGACAGCCTAACGAAATCACTTCAAAATTCAGAAAATGAGTTGATGAGAGATAAAAAGGGAATACCATCACTTGGACATAAAATTTACATCAATAAGGATATAAAAGAATATATCCCAATATAATAGTATGTGAAATAAAAGACATAACAAAAGAATTCTTCTAAAAAGTGGAGGGTGAAAGGTCCCCTTACTGAGTTGGGTAACTTTCGAAACGTACACCCCATGGAGGTAGGGTCATACAATGAATATGTGAATACCAATAAATGAAATTATACTACACAAAGTGTATAATAATGGGCAGTACATACACCACTCAAAGGAAATTGTGGCAAATGTAGCATAAATCTCACGGGAATAAAAGTGAAATGAAAAATCCCTTACGAAAACTCGGCAGCCTAACGGCGCCACTTAAAACTTCCAAAATGGATTTATGAGAGAGAATAGGGTCTCTAATCATATGAAAATAAAAATTACAGTAATAGTAATATAAAATAATATCCCAATAACAATAAATATGAGCTTTAAAAGGAATGACATAAAAGAGTGTAATTTTAAAGAAAGAGAGGAGTCAGATCCATTACCTCAAGTACAACTTGTCATGTTCATTTCTTTATATTCCTGAATAATAACATTTGGTCAATTTATAATTTCCTAAGGACCTCCTTTAAAGATTATTATTCAGTTCATATCACATATTATAATGTTATAATAATTGTTTAATAATGTTAGTTCATATCAGACGTTTTTGCCGATGTTTGGTACATGAGTAAAAAATGAACTTGTTTGAAAAATGATTTCCCATGTAGTTATAAGTAAATAATTTCCAGAATAGTATTAATAATTAAAATATCATATATATCCAGTACATATTCATTTTATACTATTCGATATCATTTGGAGATAAAAAACGAAAAGCACCATTCATGGAGACGGTAGGCCGTACGTACGCATGAACGCTACTTTCATTTTTTTGTCATATTAATGGAATTGAAAATAAATGATATATATATATATATTATAATTAAATTATAATATATATGTTATATATGTCACATAATTTCATTAATTTCATTCTTTATACATTCCATGTATTTCATGTACGAGTCACATCACTTGAGGGGGCAGTAGTCCACACTTCCTCATATGAAATTATCGCATTCGCACAACATGAAAAGAATAAAGGTATGTTTTAAATATAAAATACAGAAGCATATAGTAAACATAAATACCATATATATCATATATAAAATATAGTGACATCATAATGGCCACCTTTAAAGGTGTTAAAAGAATATTGAACAATCATCATTTCGTGAGGCAGAAAATCGCCAACCACAGAAACAGTATGTTCTTTAACCATTAGACGAAGGTGTGTGTAAGTGTAGCTTGAATACTTCTTATAAAATATCCTAGTATATTTAATAGACTGGAGTTTTTACAAAATAAATGAATAAAAAGAGTTTAGGGTGTTGGAGAAGCAAAATAAAACAAAAGGACTCAAGTGAAGACATTACCTTAAAATCGGGTATCTCCCATTGGTTTGAGTTCAAAGGCTTCCTTGGGAAGTCTTCTGCCCAATGTGAGGATTCAAGGAGTTATAGAGGGATGTGGAGAGACAAAATGGGTAGGTGTTGGCTGAGACAAAGGCTTTGGATGTGTGGGTAAGGAGGTAGAGGTGGGCGCCTTTCATAAGAGGAGAGGATGGGCACTCTTGGAAAGTAAGAAAATGTTACTTTATTTTAGAATGATGTTAGGATTTTAATGGTCCCACATTGATGTGTTTCTAGGATAAGGTGATAAGGGTTCTAAATACACCCATAAAATAGGTTTTTTACATGTTTAGGTCTTATATTCTACATTATCTTTCCATTTTATT
Source organism: Viscum album (assembly GCA_963277665.1). Taxonomy (NCBI): domain Eukaryota; kingdom Viridiplantae; phylum Streptophyta; class Magnoliopsida; order Santalales; family Viscaceae; genus Viscum; species Viscum album. The sequence continues at coordinate 1,087,691,873 of OY728150.1, read as the reverse complement.
TAAATCGTTAATTAATGAGGTCATCGCTGCATCATCATGATGTCATAAATAATTTAATTTATTTAATGTATAAAAATTATAAAAAAATACTATGATGTAGAAAATCTTTTTATCTTTCCAATGAATATTTATAGTAAAAAATATTACTTGTATAACCCCATGTAAAAATTATTTTAGTAAAACATCTCATGTTTGTGTCATTTTTACTTTAACATTAAATAAAAAGGTATTTAGGTCATTTTCCAACCAAAGTGGCTCCATGGGGTCCCCAAGTTGACCCAAGAATTTTCTTGGTCGGACATGACACATAAAATGAGGGTAGGACATGTGTCTAGGTCATTTAATTTTATTAAAACATTATTCTTACCTTAAACTACACTAATTACCTCTAATCGCGATTAAAAACTTAATAAGTTACTATTCACCAAAAAATTATTTTAATCTCATTGAACCAAATTTTACTTCCTAATGACAACCATGCATGTCAGATTTTTGAAATTCAAAACACAGAGGTGATAAATTTCATTTAAACGAAAAATCAATTTCTTAAGTACCACTTAGTGGTTTCACTATTCATTAAAAATTGAAGTTTTTCAGAAAATTACAAAAAATTCACCCTAAGCTATATTTGATATTCCGAATTAAATAATGATGTCTATTTTAAAAAATTAAAAACTTATAGGTTGAATTAATTAATTTAATAATTAATTCCCGCTGTCAAAACAAATAGCATGTTTTTATGAAACAAAATGTATCAAAAGATTGACACTAGTTTAAGTCCGATTTCAAAGTGAAATTAATTCCAATGACCACTATTGGATTAAATGGTAAAAATATACTCTAATTTCACTTTAAAACCAATTCAAAATATAATCAAATCATATAAATAAATTAGATTAAAAAGAGGTTTTGAATTAAAATACAACATTTTTCACTATTCATTAAAAATTGAACTTTTTCGGAAAAATACCAAAAATTTACACAAAGTAAATTTTGATGTCCCGATTATAAAGAAGAATTTTATTTTTTCAAATATAACACATAAAATTGTCAAAAAGTGGATTTAAAAGAGGTTCGCCATCAAAAGGCGATTAATCGACCTTTTAAAGAATATTAGAATGTTTACGCTTAAAATTGGATTCATTCGCATTTTTAATCCTCTAAAATTTATTGTAAAAAGTAAAAATATTTGAAAAACATATATAATCATTTTGTAGTTAGTTCTGTTCATTCCCACCATTACAACAGCTAGGCGTTAAATACCATTTAAAATAATATTATTTTATTATTAGAGTGCAACGTAAGATTCCCAAGAAACTCGTTGTTGCATGTTGGGTACGCCATCGAGCATAGAGTCCCCTTTAAAGTAATATTAATATTTTATTCACAAATATGGATAAATATAAAAATGTCATATTCTTTATTTACCTAGGGTGTTACATCCTTCCCCCCTTTTTGGGAATTGCGTCCTCGCAATTTTAAAATTGAGCTTGGAAACATCCTTGAAAGTCCTACATCGGAACAAGAGTCGGTAAAACAATCACTTTAAAATAAAGTAAGATAAGTACAGAGTTCACCTGAGTTAACCCATACTAGGATTCCATGTAGGAAAACATGGACATGGAGGAGAAAACATAGGGTCATGTTCTAATGGAGAGTGATAGAAAACATGTTTAGGAGAAAGTTAACCACAAGAAAATCACAAACTTGTGATGGGTTAAACGGTATTCGATTCTTGAGTAGGAAAAGTTAATAGACAACATTTTTGTTTTAAGTTAATTTTTATTGAGGAATTTATTCATAAGGAAACACAATCACTTATCATGTTGACCTTCAACTTTTATTAGATTCCTTACACAAACTCATATTTTCTCCAAAAGATGAGTATTTAGGAAGACTTGTTCACATTAAGAGTACTGTAATCAACTTCTAGAGAATCACCTAATACACAAAAGAGAACTATATACTTCCCATGTCTTTAGACTTTAACCAAAACCAAAACCAAAAAGGTTAGTACAAGATCAGATAATCCAGAAAAGGATAACACTTTATAAAAAGAAAATCTATTCTTAATCTCCAAAGTTTTGTCTAACAAAACCCAAAGTTCAACGAGGACCATCCGATAAACAATTTGTCCATAAAATTCTTCAAAGTAAAACAAACTAAGATTGAAACCCAAATATTTGAAGGATTTAGTCACATAGTCTTCCAAGTTAAATCGTAACATTTATCTCCAAACAACATCAGTTGCTCTTAATGTATCGTATTGAAAAGTAATTAACCTAATCACATATCCTCCATGATAGGTTAATAAATTTCCACAGATAACCCAAAATCAACTTACTCTTAATTCATAAAATCATCTAACTAAAAAGAATCAGTCAAACTGAACAGGGACTTCACGTAGTCCAGTGGTAGGCAATAAATACCAGTTGCACTTTGGTTGTGGGTTCGATTCCTGCAGCTTTGTCCGACGCGACGGGTTGTCACACGATCTGAGTGTTGTCCTTTTTCCAAAACTATATAATTCTTAAAACATTCCCCAAAAACGAGATAAAATATTCAAAAATAATCATAACATACTTTATCATAAGATTATCTCAAGCCTTTCATTTTCCATCATATCATAGAGTAATCCATAATTACCTAAAAGTAAGGATCATATAAACCCTAATGGTTACCTTTATAATTATTACCTGAACTTCCACATCGATTGGTCATCTCATACATGAGGCATTACATAACATACCAAGGTTCAGGTGGTTGATCATGACTCCTTGATATTCGGTTTATAACAACCACGAGTTTCCTCATTGAATCCCCCATTTCATCCAGTCTCTTAATCAGAGAACCACCACAGTTTCCTTCAAACCTATTGTCACTTTGGTGCCTGCTAGATCCATCCATTAACTAAAAACAGAAATTCAGTGTGAGTATATCAACAAAACCATCTTCTACTATTGAGGAAGGTAAACACTAAGCTATACTTACTCATTCACTTTATCTAAAACTAGGACTCTTTCTGAAATCCTATCCATTATGGTACTATCACTTATGCTTAGAGAATACCCTAACCTCTAAAGTTATCTAAACCGACCTCTGATACCAACTATAAGGCCCCAGCCTTAAACCTTACTTAATCTAGAGTTATTACAAGATTACACATTGAGGATATTTTCAGGTTTAGATTTTTAGAGAATTAGATCATAAAACTTACATTAAATTCCACATTTAAACAAAGTGGTTACATAAAAGATAGTATTCATTTTTTCCCATTAACAGAAACATATTTAAAAATAAAGCATGGATTCTTTCTTGACACTTCCTTGACACTATCATTAGAACATGTACCTTTCCCTTGACCTGTGAAAAACATTTCAAAAAAACTTGGGATGAGCATAAAAAGCTCAGTAAGGGTTATAAAAATATGGAAAGGAAACATGAGTTCATATATACATAAGAATGAAATCATCCTTTACCCATAAAACACAGGCACTTTAACATACCTCATCAAATCATGAGTAAATAATAGAAATCATAAGACATAAAAGGTAACTTGAGGCATTCGTAACATTCTTACGTAGGGAGTAACCCTCTTGGTTACGTTTGGAATACCCACCATAGTATATTCCCTAAATCTCTTCGGAGAAATCTTAACATTTCACTCCTTCGTGTTACCCAATTCATTGGAGAGCTATATCAGGCTCACCCGCCCTTAGTTTATCACGAAACCACCCGTTTACATAACAATGCCCAAGAACCGTAACATAAAAGTATCACATAAAACATTAATAAAGGAAACATAACATTTCCACATTTCAATCACAATATAACATTTTAGTATATTGAAATAATGAATCCATTCAAAAAGAAACCATTTCCAAAACCATTTAAAACATTTAATAAAGAGATTTTTGAATCAAAGTGTCCCATAACACCTTGAAGCTTTAAAATTTTAAACCATTAATATCCATATAAATAAATCCTTAAAACCTTTTTGAAAACATGTATTTTAATAAGAAGAAATAATAAAAACATTTAAAGCGATATTTTTGTTAAAGGGGTTTTACCAAAATTAGAGACACTTGAATACAATAATTGAGGAATAACATTTAGTCATAACTTTATAATATCATGAGAATAAATGGATTCATGATATAATATTCCAAATGACAGTATATACACCATATAAGAGTGAATTGGTGCATAACAACAATGAAGTCTCAATAGAAATGTCAAATGTGATGAAATCCCTTATAAAGAAGGCATCCTTAAATTAAGGATAAATCAATCTCAAAATTATGTGTGACAAATATAAATACACCCAATATAAGTGGATATTAAGTGTAAAATAATAAAAGGTCATTAAAACATATTTAAAGGATGACATATTCAATAACTACATGTTGAACCCAAAGAAATCGAAATTGTGTTAAAAAGTTCCCTTGGTAAAATTCGACAGCCTAACGACATCACTTCAAAATTTAGAAAATGAGTTGATGAGAGATAAAAAGGGAATCTCATCACTTAGACATAAAATTTACATCAATAAGGATATAAAATATTATATCCCAACGTAATAGTATGTGAATTAAAAGACATAACAAAAGAAGTCTTTTAAAAAGTGGAGGGTGAAAGGTCCCCTTACTGAGTTGGGTAACTTTTGAAACTTACACCCGATGGAAGAAGGGTCATACAATGAAGATGTGAATACCCATAAATGAAATTATACTACACAAAGTGTATAATAATGGGCAGTACATACACCACTCAAAGTAAATTGTGGCAAATGTAGCATAAATCTCACGGGAATAAAAGTGAGATCAAAAATCCCTTACGAAAACTCGGCAGCCTAACGGCAACACTTAAAAATTCCAAAATGGATTGATGAGAGAGAATAGGTTCTCTCATCATATTAACATAAAAATTAAAGTAATATTAATATAAAAGAATATTCCAATAACAAGAAAGATGAGCTTTAAAAGGAATGACATAAAAGAGTGTACTTTTAAAGAAAGAGAGGAGTCAGATCCCTTACCTCAAGTCAAACTTGTCTTGTTCATTTCTTTATATTCCTGAATAATAAAATTTGGTCAATTTATAATTTCCTAAGGACCTCCTTTAAAAATTATTATTCAGTTCATATCACATATTATAATGTTATAATAATTGTTTAATAATGTTAGTTCATATCAGACGTTTTTGCCGATGTTTGGTACATGAGTCAAAAATGAACTTGTTTGAAAAATGATTGCCCATGTAGTTATAAGTAAATAATTTCCAGAATATTATTAATGATTAAAATATCACATATATCCAGTACATATTCATTTTATACTATTCCATATCATTTGGAGATAAAAAACGAAAAGCACCGTTCATGGAGACGGTAGGCCGTACGTACGCATGAACGCTACTTTCATTTTATTTGTCATATTAATGGAATTGAAAATAAATGATATATATATATATATATTATAATTAAAGTATAATATATATGTTATATAGGTCACATAAGTTCATTAATTTCATTCTTTATACATTCCATGTATTGAATGTACGAGTCACATCACTTGAGGGAGCGGTAGTCCACACTTCCTCATATGAAATTATCGCATTTACACAACATGAAAAGAATAAAGGTATGTTTTAAATATAAAATACAGAAGAATATAGTAAACATAATTACCATCTATATCATATATAAAATACAGTGACATCATAATGTCCACCTTTAAAGGTGTTAAAAGAATATTGAACAATCATCGTTTCGTGAGGCACAAAATCGCCAACCACAGAAACAGTATGTTATTTAACCATTAGACGAAGGTGTGTGTAAGTGTAGCTCGAATCCTTATTATAAAAACATCATAATATATTTAAGATACTTGAGTTGTTACAAAAGAAATTAATAAAAAGAGTTTAGGGGGTTGGAGAAGCAAAATAAAACAATAGGACTCAAGTGAAGACATTACCTTAAAATCGGGTATCTCCCTTTGGTTTGAGCTCAAAGGCTTCCTCGGGAAGACTTCTACCCAAAGTGAGGCTTCAAGGAGTTATAGAGGGATGTGGAGAGACAAAATGGGAAGGGGTTGGCCGAGCCAAAGGCTTTGGAAGTGTGGGTAAGGAGGTAGAGGTGGGGGCCTTTTATAAGAGGAGAGGAGGGGCACTCTTGGAAAGTAAGGAAATGTTACTTTATTTTAGAATGAGTTTCGAATTTTAATGGTCCCAGATTGATGTTTTTTCGAGGATAAGGTGATAAGGATTCGAAATCCACCCATACAATAGGTTTTGGACATGTGTAGGTCTTATATTCTACATTATCTTTCCATTTTATTTAAATCGTTAATTAATGAGGTCATTGCTGCATCATCATGATGTCATAAATAATTTACTTTATTTAATTTATAAAAATTATAAAAAAATACTATGATTTAGGAAATATTTTTATCTTTCCAATGAATATTTATAGTCAAAAATATGACTTGTATAACCTCATGTAAAAATTATTTTAGTAAAACATCTCATGTTTGTGTCATTTTTACTTTAACATTAAATAAAAAGGTATTTATGTCATTTTCCAACCAAAGTGGCTCCATGGGGTCCCCAAGTTGACCCATGGATTTTCTTGATCTGCCATGACACATCCAATGAGTGTAGGACATGTTTCTAGGTCATTTCATTTTATTAAAACATTATTCTTATCTTAAACTACACTAATTACCTCTAATCGCGATTAAAAACTTAATAAGTTACTATTCACCAAAAAATTATTTCAATCTCATTGAACCAAATTTTAATTCCTAATGAAAACCATGTATGTCGGATTTTTGAAATTCAAAACACAGAGGTGGTAAATTTCATTTAAATGAAAAATCATTTTCTTAAGTACCACTTAGTGGTTTCACTATTCATCAAAAATTGAAGTTTTTCAGAAAATTACCAAAACTTCACCCTAAGGTATATTTGATATTCCGAATTCAAAAATGATTTCTATTTTACAAAATTCAAAACATATAGGTTGCATTAATTAATTTAATAATTAATTCCCACTGTCCAAACAAATAGCATGTTTTTATGAAACAAAATGTATCAAAATATTGACACTAGTTTAAGTCCGATTTCAAAGTGAAATTAATTACAACAACCACTACTGGATTAAATGGTAAAAATATACTCTAATTTCAATTTAAAACCAATTAAAAAGATAATATAATCATATAAATAAATTAGATTAAAAAGAGGTTTTGAATTAAAATACAACATTTTTCACTATTCATTAAAAATTGAACTTTTTCGGAAAAATACCAAAAATTTACACAAAGTAAATTTTGATGTTCCGATTCTAAAGAAGAATTTTACTTTTTCAAATATAACACATAAAATTTTCAAAAAGTGGATTTAAAAGAGGTTCTCCATCAAAAGGCGGTTAATCGACCTTTTAAAGAATATTAGAATGTTTACGCTTAAAATTGGATTCATTCACATTTTTAGTCCTCTAAAATTTATTGTAAAAAGTAAAAATATTTGAAAAACATATATAATCATTTTTTAGTTAGTTCTGTTCATTCCCACCATTACAACAGTTAGGCGTTAACTACCATTTAAAATAATATTATTTTATTATTAGAGTGCAACTTAAGATTCCCAAGAAACTCATTGTTGCGTGTTGGGTATGCCATCGAGCATAGAGTCCCCTTTAAAGTAATATTAATATTTTATTCAAAAATATGGATAAATATAAAAATGTCATATTCTTTATTTACCTGGGGTGTTACAGTTTCAAAGGTTTTATTTGAGAAAATTTTTATTTTATAATATGAATATTTTTTTATTTATGTGCTCAAAGATTAATTTTTAAAAGGTAAGCATTTTTCATAGGGTTTCATGTTTTCACTAAAAAAATGGGATTATTTTATTTTTATATCCCTTACTAAGATTTTTTTCTCATACCATGTTTTAAAATATTTTTTATATTATTTAAGGATGTTTAGGAACTACAACATGGTCAATCATTTCACTATGGATACTCATATTAAAATAAGAATATATGTGTTTAATAAAACATATGTGTAAATTTAAAAACATGTTTTTGTGGAAAAAATATACAATGTGTGGAAGTTTACACTTTGATATGTAATATTTTTACCAATTATTTAAAACTAAAAACCTAAAATATCCCATAAATGTAATAAATTGAAAACCTTTTTTAAACTCATAATTATGGGCTGGTTATGCAATGACCCAAACATTTATAAATGAAATTCACCTTGTAATATAATTAAATGAATTGTTATATATTATGGATATAGAAAAAACAAGCAATTATTTGGTTTTATTATATTATATTGGATTTAATATACCTTTTTATATCATCACATTTAATAATATATCCATTTAACAGTGATAATATGATTAGTATAAATATATGGTTTTAATAAATCCAATTGACACAGACAAAGGAAGTGATAACCTCAACTATTAGGATCATACCCTATGAATCCCATTTATTAGATTTTAAATGGGAGATAATATCATTGGTATTTTACCTTTACCAACCTCGAGATGATAACCACAACATAAGCACAAGAAAAACCATTTATGGGAGAAGTACAAGCTCATCAAGATCACATCCCAAACTATGTATGACGAACCACTTTATGAAAGTCTCACTATCATGCACCTTAATCTTAGGGAGTTTTATAGCATATTAAATGTATATTTATCAAAAACCTAATAATATGAATATGTTTATTCAATATAATAATGAATATATTTTCATATTATTATTGTTACATTATAAATGATTTTGATTTTGATATAATAGAACACAAATTATATTTCTAGGTAATATTAAAATTCAATTAAGGAGTTTATTTTGATGAATTAATGTATTTTTTAAATAAATAATTTTTATTGAAATATTATTATTAAATAATTTTTATTAAATATAATATATTATATAATTTTTATGAATTCAAATGTAATTTTTATAAAGGTTCAAAAACTGTTAATTTCAACAAACCCATCAATTCTCAATAAATGTTGATTCCTATTTTAAAAGTGAAATTTCACATATTTATAAAATTATTTATATAAAATGAATATTATTTTTGGAATCATATTGTATAAATTATCTAACAGTGAAAACTTTTCATAAGTTTCCCAGATAGTCAAATTTTCGGGTAAAAATTAAATATGGTATAAATATATGTTGTGTATTATGACATTATAATGACCCAAAATTATGTAATAAATTCTATAAATGGTATAAAAACAAAATATATATTTTAAATTTAAAATAATATTTTTTTTAGTTTATTTAATTAATTTTATAAATCCATTATGAATCCTCTAAAACCTATAACATATTTTAAGGTTTTAAAATCACTTCTTTAAGTACATGAATAAATTATACATAATGAATGGTAATATTTTACAAATTTCGGTGAATATACTTATAAAATAATGATAAAAACCCTCTTTGTAAGAAACCATGGGCATTAACCATGGAAATGTTTGTGGTTTTGATTACTTATTATATAGAGTCCAAAACCTAAGTTTGAGAAATAATAAAGAACTACCCTATCTTTTCCTATATAAACCCACACAGGATCCCATTTTTGTTCACTAAAAAACTTTATAGAACATCCTTAATCTTCCATTACCTATGTATAATCCTCATAAGGTGACCCCAAGCTCTCAAGAATCTCCTCACAGGCATTTGGAATCACCCTCTCAAGGTAAAATATCCTCTCATTATTCTCTTTATTCAAGTATCTTCTTTATCTTATGTCTTTTATCTTTATTTAATAATGTTGTGAAATTTTCTTAAATATAAAACTTACTATAAATTTAATTTATAAATTATGATATACCCATTTAAATCTCATCAATCCCTTAAATGAACATTTATATGCCCTAATTATGTTTCCAAAAGTTCACCGTGATTTTATATGCCAAATAGTTGTGTAGTTAATACCCATACCCATTTACAATAAAGGGAGGTCCCATTTATGTAGTTATACTTATTAATTTGGGAACTAAATTTATTTATTATACACACTTTGATCATGGAATAAAATATAATGATGAATGTATCCATGTTTTAAGATCTATGTAGTACACTTAGGCATGAGAATGAAATGAACGTAATAGGTACACTTAGAATTATATAGCGCTCCAATGTATTGAGTAATTTTTTAGCCTCCTAAGACATTATGAAAAGGATTAGGGATTGAAACTAATATATAGTCGTAATTTTAACATCATGATAACTTGACAGTTATCCTTGACCTATGTTTATGATGTAGTTTTTATGTTATTTCTACATTTCCCATGTCACCTTTATGACTAGCATTCTATATCATGACTCATTATTCATGTTTATGATTAAAAATCATTTTATTCCAAATTTATATGACTATTGTATAAAATTTATTACATTATTAATTTTATTCCATGTTTATTTCCTTACTGGTCTTTATAGCTTACCCTTTTCTTATGTATGTCCCCAGGCAATCCCATGTAGTTTTAAGTACGATGGAATAATATAAGCATGTAAAAGAAGTTTTCAATAATGTTTTTATACACCATGTTTTAAGTTGTTATTTAATGTATCTAATTCCCAAATACACTAGACTTCTCAATATTCTGGGTTTTATTATGTGTAATCTATTTTAATAAATCATTAATTAATCTGTAATAAAGAGTAGAGTTTTCAAAGTTGGTATTATAGGAAAAGCTTAGTTATTTTTTGGGATTAGGATTAGAAAATTATAGAGAAAACATTAGGGATAAAAAATATATAATAAAACATCCTTAAATTTTGGTTAAGTATATATTAAGTGTGTTTTTCATGAAAATACATCTTTATATAGATACTACAAGTGGATATGGCTCTGGAACAAATGTACATATGGGTAAAACCTGAAAAAACCACATTGAGCTAAACTTAACTAAGAACTAGTGCATGACAGCAGACCTTGATGCACACCTAGTTTGACACTCCTGGGGGATATTCTTTGGTAAATTCACATTCTCATTATGAACCGTTACTAAGGGAACATAAAATCCCATAAGAATATATATAAGGAAATATATTAGGGATAACATATATTAGATCCTAGAAATTCATAAGTTATGAAATAAATGTCATTTATAATTGATCCCTTTGATGTCATTGGATTCCATTTTTGTGTTTAATAGTTTAAAACTTCTCATCCTTAATTTTCCCTTTATTTTATCCAATAGATGGAAATAAAAGGATTTGGGTAAAAAAACCAATGTAAGGGTAATGTGATGACTTCCCAAATGAGATGCCCAACCCGATGATAGTAGTAATAATGAAATTTTTGAAAATAATCTTGTACATAACCCAGGTTTTGAATTGAAAACTATATCAGGAGGATTTCCCAAATCCCCCTAAGGAATAAAAAGATGAAATTGAGACCTTAATGTGACAAAGGACTTCGACTTTCAATGGATTATCAAGTCCCTTAATCATGAAAAAATGGATCAACTCCATTGAGAAGATATTATCTAACCTTCAATGTATTGAGCAAGAGAAGGTTCTACTGGCTGTTTATCATATGTAAGGAGAAGATGATAAGTTGTGGAAATTGATAAAGAATACTAAGTATGAGTAATAGATCAAAGCTATGGGGTAAAATTAATTTTGGAAATTTTTTTTTGAAAAATATTTTCCTCACACTCCCTGACTTAAAATGGAAACAAATTTCCTTTCCCTCTAGAAAAAGGATGATGAATCTATCATGGTTGAAAAGGAAAAATTCTCAATACTTTCATGATATGCCTTTAGATTTGTCTTTACCCCCAAATTCAAGGTTTAATTCTTCTTTTATGGGCTAAAACTTAGTCTTTGAAAATCCCAAGCTATCTGAGACATTTCTAGGTATGAGGAAATTGTCTGATGTTCCCACAAATTTGAAATGGAAGTCAGAAAATATCTAGGGTATCTTAGGTATAAGAAGATGAAAGTAGAGTTTTATTTTGGAAGTTAGATGTAGAAAAATAATTTTAATAAGAAATTTAAACATCCCAATTCTCAAAGGTGTGGAAAGAAGCACACTAGAAATTTATTAAAGGGGAAAAGGAAATGCTTTAGGTGAGTAAAGGAAGCACACCTAGCTAGTGATTACCAATAGGAAAACCCCACTAATGTGATGTGGGAAAGGAATTATCTAATAAACCCTCAACAAATTTTTCATTGATTAAAATTCAATTAACCAAGTAACTTTTGAAACCAGTTAACTAAGATAAGGGTTTTCAAAGACAACTAACAACCTCCAAGGAAGCATGGGAGAGATTTTCCCATCACAACATCTAATGTGGATCCCAACAAATAAGTGGTGATGGGTATTCTAGTTACTCATTCAATAATAGAGAATGTACTTTTTGATTTTGGTCCTACACATTCTTTCATATCATGAAATTTTAGTGGAACTATTCAAACACCACCACAGATATTAGAAGTAGAGGTGTCAGTGAACATAGAAAATGGTTAATTTATTGCATCTTGAGTATATAACTCCTCCCCTATCAAAATGTGTGGGATAAAAATTCCATAAAACCTTATGATAATCCATTTAGTTTAATTTAATTCAATTTTATGTATGGATCATATTTCCCATTATAGATTTAACATAAATTTCTGTGAGAAAGAAATCACTCTCTGTATCATGAATCAACCCCCAATTATATTCAAGTTCAAGGAGGGGGATAAATCTTATTTAGAAATAACATATCAAAAATAGATATTATTTCCCTATGAGCAAGAATATCTAGCTCAAATTATTGATTATAAGGAAAATTTCATCCTTAAATACATGCCCTTTATAAGGGAATACACTGATGTTTTTTTAGAAGAATTGCTTGGTCTTCCTCTAAGATGATAGGTTGAACTTTTAATCGAGCTTATACCTAGGAGATTAACATTATCCAAGACTTTGTATAGAATGACTATATTTTAACTTTAGGAGATGAAGAAAAAAATATAGGAGAATATAGGTAACGGGTTCATATGCCCAAGTGCTTCACCTTGGGGTGCACTAGTCCTCTTAATCAAGAAGAAGGATGGGTTAATGTGCCTTTGAATTGATTATCGTGAGCTCAAAAAGATAACGATAAAGAGCATGTACCCACTTCCACATATTGATGACTTGTTCGATCAAATATGTGGATCAAAATACATCTCCAAGGTGGATATTTGGTTGGGATATTATTAATTAAGGGTGAAAAAGGTGGATATATCCAAGACTGCTTTCCGAACAAGGTACAAGCACTATGAGTAATGCCCTTTAGACTCACCAATACTCTATCAATCTTTATGGACTTGATTATTATAGTATTTAGAGATTAAATTGATAGATTTTTGGTAGTATTTATAGATTATTTTATAATATACTCCAAAATCTAGGACTATCATTAGGATCATTTAATCATTGTGATAAAGACCTTAATAAAGGAGAATCTTTATGAAAATTATAGGAAATGTGAGTTTTGGTTGAAGGAAGTATCATTATTTGGGAATATTATCTCAAGTAATGGGATATTTTTGGACCCTTCAAAGACAAAATAAATTAAAGGATGGCCAAGGTCAACCTTTTCAATAGATATACATAGTTTCCTTAGATTAGTTGGGTATAATCATTAATTTGTGAGAAATTTATTTTTATTATCAAAACCTATAACCAAGAAAACTCAAAAGGGAGTCAATAATGTGAAGAGAGATTCATAGATTTAAAAAATAGTCTTATCACTGATCTTATACTTACACTACCAAAAATTAGGTAACTTTTCATGGTGTACATCAATGATTCAAATAAGGGATTAGGATGTGTGTTAATGTAGAATAAAAAAGTGATAGCATATTCTTCAAGGAAATTGATAGTTCATGAATAGAACTATCCAATGCTTGATATAGCACTGGATGTAGTGATCTTATCATTGAAAATCTAGTGGAATTAACTATTTGGAGAGAAGTGTGAAATATATATGGATCACAAAATCCTTAAGTATATATTCACATATAAATAGATGAATATGAGCCAACAAAGGTGGTTAGAGATGATAAAGGACTACGACTGCTCAATCCACTACCATCATAGGAAAGAAATTAAAGTTCCTAATGCTCTAAGTAGAAAGGATCCAACATTTTTATCGTTGATGATAATTAAAATGATGTCATCATATTATATTTTGAAAGGATGGGAATGAGAATCATAGTGGAAGAAAAATCATCAATATTTTCCCAAATGATTTCTCAACCATCCCTTCTGGACATAATAAAGGATTCTCAAAGAGATGACATGGGAATTTATAAGAAAGTGGACGATATAAAAAGGTAAATCCTTAGAATTCGATGTTAATGAAGAAAGATTTTTAAAATTTGGTTCATGACTATGTATACCATCAAATCTTGAGATAAAGGAGCTATTGGATAATGCACACAGTTCACTATTCTTATGAAGATATCAAGTGAAGGAAGAAAGGTAAAAATAAACAGGGATGATTCAACAATTACCTATACCTACATAGAAATGGGAAATTATCACCATGAACTTTTTCACTAGTCTTACGAAGATATCAAGAGAAAATAATGCTATATGGGTTATGGGGTATCATCTTATAAATACCATTCACTTCATTTTAATTTGTGGGGAATTATCACTCAATAAACATACAAAGATATAAATTAGAGAAGTTGTGAGGCTACACAGAACACCAATATTGATTGTTTCTCATCGAGTCCCCAGACTTACCTACAGGTTATATAAGAGTCTCTGACATGATATAAATACTGATTTAAATACCATAATGAATTATCAACCCCAAACTGATGGGAAATCTGAGTGGAATATCTATACACTCAAGGAAATGTTGAGATCATGCTCAATCGACTTCAAAGGAGGATTAGATCAACATCTTCCTCTAATTGAGTTCACATACAATAGCAGTTTCTAATCAAGAATCTAAATGTCTCCCTATAAAGAACTTTATGGGAAGAGGCGAAGAACACCTATATTTTGGGATGAAGTTGGGAAAAACAAAATACTAGGTCCTAAAATAGTCAGGTAAATGGTGGAAAATTTCAAGACCATTCATCATCACATCAAGGCTTCTGAGAGTTGACGAAGAAGTTATGATGAAAATCATCGATGAGACCTAGAGTTTGAGGTTGGAGACAAGGTATTTATTTACATATCTCCATGGAATAAATCCATGAGATTAGGGAAGTATGGAAATCTTGGTATAAGATACATCATTCCCTTTAAGATCTTTAATCACATAGGAGTGGTGGCCTATCAAAGAGAACTCCGACCTGACTTATCTCAAGTACATGATGTGTTACACGTATCAATCTTAAGGAATTACATACCAGTCCCGTCACAGGTACTAAATCCATCAGTGGTATTACTATAGAATGATATTTTCTATTAGTAGCAACTGGTGAACATATTATATTATGGAGAAAAAGTTCTACAAAATAAGACAATGCACCTGGTAAAATTTTTGTGGAGAAACCAAAAGTTTGAAGAAGAGATATGGGGAATATAGGAAGTGATGAAACAAAATTACCCCCATCTATTTTAGTGCATGAAATTTAAATTTTTATGGTGAAATTTCTGAATGGGGGGAGGTTGTAACGGCCCAAACATTTATAAATGAAATTCACCATGCAATTTAATTAAATACATTCTTATATACCATGGATATAGAAAAAACATGAACTTATTTGGGTTTATTATATCATGTAAAATATAAAATACCATTAAGTATCATTACCATTGATAATATATCTATTTAATAATGATCATATTATTGGTATAAATATAGGGTTTTGATAAATTTAATTGGCATTGACAAAGGAAGTGATAGCCTCAACTAGTAGGATCGTACCTTATTAAACCCATTTATAAGAGCTTCCAAGGGATAAGAATCCTTTTTATTTTTATTGATAAAGACCAATCTAAGATCCAATAATTTAATCATGAGAGAAATCATTTAAAAGATAATTACAAGCTCATCTAGATCACATCCTAAACCATGTACACTGAACCAACCCATGAAAGTATCATCATTGCGCACCATACTCTTAGGTTGTCTACTGGTGTATTAAAGGTATTTGTATAGAAACCATAATAATATGAATATGTATATTGTATAGAATAATGAATATTTTTTATCATATTATTGTTACTTTATAAATAATTTTTATTTTGATATAATAAAACACAAATTATAATTTAGGGTAATATTCAAATTCAATTAAGAAATTTATTTTGATGAATTAATGGATTTTTTAAATAAATAACATTTCATTGAAATAATATTAATAAATATTTTTTATTAAATATAAATTATCCTAGAATTTTTATAAAGTCAAATGTAATTATTATAAGGGTTCAAAAACTGTTATTGTTAAAAAAACCCAGCATTTCTCAAGAAAGGTCGATTCTTATTTTAAAAGTGAAAATTAAAATATTTATAAAATTATTTAGATAGTATTAATATTATTTTTTGAATCATAAAATTTAAATTACCCAATGGTGATTTTTTCATAATTTTCCTAGACAATCGAATTTTTGGGTTAAAATTAAATACATTATAAATATTCAGTGTGTATTATGACATCATAATGACCTAAAATGATGTAATAAATAATATAAATGGTATCCAAGACCAAATATATGAATTTAATTTAAAATAATATGATTTTTAAGTTATTTTATCAATTTTATAAATCTATTCTGAATCCTCCAAAACCTATAACATATTTTAAAGTTATAAAATCATTTATTTAAGGACATGAATCACTTACACATAAGAAAGGGTAATATTTTAATAAGCTATGAACCTATTGTTATATAATAACTAAAAACACCCCAGTTTTAATAAACCATGGGAAAAAACTATGAAAATGTTTGTGGTTTTGAATACTTTATTATATTGAGTTCACAACCTTAGTTTGAGAAATAATAAAGAACTCCCCTCTATTTTACTATATAAAACCCTCAAAGCTCCCATTTTTATTCACTATAAAACATTGGATAACATAATTAATCTTACCTAACCTCTATATAGTCCTCCCAATGTTCCCTAAATCTCTCAAGAATTTCCTCCCAAGCATTTTGAATCACCCTCTCAAGGCAAGAGATCCTCTCTTTCTCCTCTTTATTCAAGAATCTCCTTTATCATATGTATTTTATCTTAATTTCCTAATATTGGGATATATTATTACATATACACAATAATATAAATTTTATTTATATATTATGAGATAACCCTTTCACTCTCATAAATCCCTCCCATGAACATTCATACACCCCCATTATGCTGTCGAAATTTCACCACAATTTTACATGCCAGACAATTGTGTAGTGAATACCCGTACCAATTTCTTATTAAGGGTGTTAACCTTTATGAACCTATAATTATTTATTTTGGACTTAAATGTATTTATTATATACTAATTTATATTGGAATAAAATATTATTATGAATTTATCCATGTTGTATGGCCTATGTGGAACACTTTAGCATTACAATGAAATGAAAGTCACAGGTGCACCCAAAATTATATAGGACTTAAATGAATTAGATAATATTTTAGTCTCATGATATGTCATGAAAGGGAACAAGGAGTGAAAATAATCCATCACAGGTCATTTTTTACATCATTATTTCTTAGAATGTATCCATGACCTATGTTTATGATGCAACATTTTAAGTTGTTTCCAAATTTCCCATGTTACCTTTAGGATTATCATGCTATATCATGCCTCATTATTCATGTTTATGATTCTCACTCATTTTATTCCTTATTTATATGTGTATTTTCTAACATGTATTACTTTATTCATGTTATTTCATGATTATTACCTTACTGGGATTTGTAGCTTACCCCTTTCTTATGTATGTCCCTAGGTAATGCCATACATTTTTAAGTATGATGGAAAAATATGAGCACGTCAAGGTAGTTTTCAATAATGTTATTGTATCCCATATTTTAAGTTGTTATGTAACGTAACTAATTCCAAAATAAACAAGAATTATCAATCTTCCGAGTTTTATTTTTTATAATATTATGTAATAAATCATGAATTAATGTGTAATAAAGAGAAAGTTTGTCATAGATTTTACAATTTTTATTATAGTTGGAACTATAACCATTATGCAAAGAGTATGTTTTTAGAAACAGATCTTGGGGTATGGTTTCAGGGAATTATAGTTAGTATCAGAGAAATTTTTTAAATAAACATAGAGGTTAAGATGATTCTAATGAGGATATTTTAAGTGTTTTATATACTATCTTGGTTTAATATATATAAGGTTGATCATAAGTTTAAAGGAATAAAACCCCATATGGAGGTTTTATTTGAGGAGAGTTTACGATTATTAAGGATATTTTTTGCGACATCTATTTGGTTTTAGGAAGAATACATAATTTCTAATATATAACCTTTAGGTTTAGTTTTTATCTACAACTAAGGATATTTGGGAACAATGTTATTGTATTGTGGATAAAAGTTATATATAACCTTTAGGGTTTATATATCATTTAATGTTGAGATAATTATGGTTAATTAGAAAAAAGAGTTATAAATATTGAGTAATATTTTGGAAGCATATATGGTTTTATTTTATCTTTATAGTGATTAAGGTTATTTGTGGAATATATTACCATATTTTGGAAATTATATAAATATGGAATATAATTTTTTGTTATGTGAATTTATGATTAATTAATGATGTTTAGAGATAAATTTTAGATTGATCTTGGAAGAACATGTGATCAAATCATTCTAACATTTAGGTTTCAATTTTGGCTGGATATATTATGATGAGTTCTAGGGTTAGTTATTTATAGAATGATTAAATTTAAACTTTGGTTGTTATTGTTGATGTTTTAGAGATTGAATTATATTTTATTTATATAATGGTTAATTCATATATATTATAACCATTTATTTTTTAGTAAATAGACAGAAATATGATGAATAAATTCTCATCATTTTGTGAATCTTATGATCTGTTAATTTTTTTAGTACATCAGGCATAAAAAATTCATCATTTATCATTTAGAGTATAAGATGATGCATAGGTGGAAAACTGACTGAAACACAACCGAAGGATGAAATTATAGAAAAAACATTAATTAAGTATATTTTATTATATTTACTATCTTAATAGTAAAATAATTCTTTAGAAAAAATGAAGATAAATTTATCGAGTCTTATGTAAAAAATATCACTGAGCTATTATGGTACACTTTTTGAAACTTTTTCACTAATACAAGTCTAATTATGGAACATATGTGGTTTAAGATATTTTTGGGAAATTATATGGTCTCTAATCTAAATTTAGATATAAAATTTATTCTCAAAAGTAAATATAATTGATAATTCTTGATACTTATGTGTATTTATCTCTCACTTTTTGGATTTAATTTTGAAAAGGTTTTAGCTTTTTATTCATCAAACAACAGATAAAATTGCGAATATGTAATATATTTAAGGGAAATAGAATTTAACAACAAAATATTTTAGTTTACCTTCATTTAAATTAGTACTATGTTTGATATTTTTTACACAACACCAAGCTGAAATGAACCAAAACATTATTATTTAAATATGGTCGTTATAACCTAATCGTTGGATTGACGGGTATGAATTTGAGTAACCAAATTATGAAGAACATATAGATTTTTTTTCCAAATACATATTTATTTATTAATTCCTTGTATACATATAGTAAATTTCAAATGATAAGAATATAATCATATGAGGCTAAAAAAAGTTAGAGTTTAAAATGAGAATTTTTCTATAAAAGTGGGTATTATTTATGTTTTATGTGTTTCATTTAAAAGATAAATTTATCTTTCTTAGAGTATTAAATTTATTAAAAAATTAATTTTTATACATTAAAACTAATTAATAATTTTTCATACATTGATTATCAATTTTATAAAAATGAAGATAAAATCATTTTATAGTAAAAAGAGATATTGTTTAAAAAATTTATTTAAGAGAAAAATGTATTTTCATCTTAATAAATTAAATTAATAATTATTTATTAATTATTTTTAAGAAATTTTGGGATAATATATTTACAATAAAATAAATTAGAAGTCATCTAGTTTTTGTTTTTATGCAATGAATGAGAATAAATTCATTTTATACTTTGAAAATACATTTTTTTCTTAAAAATGGGTTTTATGAGTTATTTGGAAGGAAACTAGAATTAATTTACATAAATTTTAGGAAGTATATTTGATAAAATAAAATTTATTTCTAGATTCAAAATTTCAAAATTTTCATAGGGAATTTTTTTGGGATTTTTCTAAAATGGTTGATTTTTGAGTGAATAATGAAAAATACCATTTATACAAATACCCTAACTTTTATGACATCATCTTGATAAAAATTTGAATTAAAAATTCATAAAACCTATGTATTTTACAAATACTTGAAAAATGGGTAAAATAAACCATTTGATAATATTATATTAAATTTGGGATCTCATGCTTGATTGGTTGGAACTAAAGATATATTTTATTCTAATTAAAAACTAATTTTGGATATTTTCATTTAATAGTACAGTTGGAAGGTTCCATTCGGTTTTGGCATGATGAAAATTTCATATAAATTCCTTTTTTTAATTATATTCTAATTAAATTCATTATAATAAAAAATATTCATAATTTTAGTGAGAAATAAATTCTATAATTAAAATAAACATTCTTATAAAAACTATTTTTCGTACACTTTTCATACTTATATTAAAAGTAATTTATTACAACTTTAGAAATTAAATATTATAAAATTAATTCCATATTTATAATCATAATTTCCTATTTTTTAAGGACCCTTTTATATAGGCTGCCCTTGTGCCACTTTCCTTTTAAATAGACTTTATATTATTTTAAAACATGGAATTATTACAAGAGTGCCGCTCCACTTACTTATAAATGAGAACCTCATCTACTCACTTTTTCACCCACATTGAGCTTCATAGCTCAAAAAATATCTACTAAAATTCCTCCCCATATCTCCTCCTCACTTACTAGAGGTATTTTTATTCTAAAATGACCATTCTCTAAAGGCTTAATGTTTAATCCAAAGGAAGTTATTCAAGGAGAAGGTATAAGACATAACCGATCTCTTTCAAGTTTATTTTTTTTTCTACATATTTATAATATGTTCTAACCATTATAAAAATATAAAATAAATATATTATATACTATAAAATATTATTATTTTTATGTTAAAATTATTTTCTACTTCTTTTCCATTGTATGTAAAATGAAACCATTGCTCATGTGTACATACTTACAACTATCTCCACGTAGTGATGTATTTTATTTTTCATTACTACCTATCATGGATGGTTATTTAGATATAATTAATTAATATATATAAAATTTATAAAATGATTATAATTATCTAAAGATAATATATTATCTACATTCTCACCCTTTCAACCATTGGAAAATGGAAACATCGCTTGTGCGTATGTGTGGACTTGACCTCCATGAAGCGATGTGATTAATTTTTCATTTTCACCAAAAAAGGATGGTAATTAGTATTAATTAATATTATACATATAACATAAACATTATTGTATAAAGGTAAGCCTTTATATATTTTAATTCATTTACATGTCTTAGAAAAAATAAAATGTCGCTCGATTATATATGCGGACCACCGCCTCCATGAAATGATGTGCTTCATTTTTAAGACCCCCTTAAATTGTTTGTTTTAAAATTTTATTTAATAAATAAATATATTAATTATTGAGTGAATAAAATTCTATAACCGTGAAACAATAACCATGATCATCCGATAAATTATTTTTTAAAAATTAAAGATTGAACGACCATAAAACATCCAAAGTAAACACAACTGATTTTGTAACTAAATACAACAGGGAAATAAATGAAATAAATGTAATAATTACAATGGAATGAAAAATTAAAAAGTCTTATAAGTAAGTAAATAACTATTATAATTTTATTATTTAGGAGTTATAGAGCGTATGAAGTTAGACAAGACTTATGGTAAATGATTTTTCTTTAAAACCTAGTCTTATATTTTTCTTTAAAATTCCATTTCATCCATAATAAATATAATTTTAAGGATCTTATGATCTTATAAAATATACTTTTAGTGATTTATATATGAAAAATCTATCATTTAACATTTATAATATGAGATGAAGTAGAGGTGGGAAACTGCTCGAAGCACAATTGATGGATGAAATTATGGAAATAAATCAAGTAAGTATATTTTCTCATATTCTATATCTTATTTGAAACTTAATTAAACATGAAAAAATAAGATAAATATATCAAGTATTATGTGAATAATATCACTCAAATATTATTTTATGATTTTTGAAACTATTTCACTAATATCATTCTTATCATGGTAAATGTGTGGTTTAAGAAATATATAGAAAATTACAAATTTCTAAGTCTAAAACAGGACATTAAAGTTATTATAAAAAGGATATATACTTGATATTTGTTCCAGTTATGTATATTTATTTTCTATTACTTGGAATTTATTCTTAAAATATTTTAAATCTTTTTTTCATCTGGCACAAGATAAATATGTGATGGTATAATTTCTTTAAGGGGTATGAGAGTGAGATTTAATGTTTAAGATGGGGCCCATGAACCAGCTTCTTTGACTTTATGATTTCCCATATTAATTCTCAATTGGTTCTATAGAACAGACTTCAATATAATTTATGATTTCCTTTATTAATTTTTCGAATATTAATAAACTTATTATCACATCATGATTTTTATTCTACGTGAAATAGTATGTGATAATTCCCTCGGAGCAACTATCACACTAAAAGGTCACAAAAGTTCCCCACTATTATGAGAACTGAAAAGTTCCAAAAAAATTATTCTTAAATATATTTTTTATATCCATATCATATTAGTTTATAGAAAAAAAATGATATATTCTATCAGTGGTGGAGACTCACAAGAATTTAATGAATATTCTCATGGTGTAAGACCTTGGTGGTTTCCAATGTAGGAGATTATGAGAACATGACCCGCTAGTAGGAAATACACATTTATATGTGTCATCGGATGTTACTATATTCATATGTGTGTCTTGATACTTATAATTTATTATTATTATTATTGAATTTTATTAGTCATGTACTTCGATGTATTGATGAAAACTATGATGACATATGTTTGCAGAGAAGTATGATATTTTGGGTGCATAATGAGTAATATTACATAAATTAATAAGATGATTATGGAATTCCCCCTCTAATATTTAATTTAAGTTTATATCTCAATCCTTTTGATAAGAATAAGACAGCCCAAATAAATCCATCACCGCGGTGTTCTTTGAGTAGGTTCATTTCCTGAAAGTCAATGAATGAGACAACAAGTACATAGGCTGACGACACCAGAACAAAACCAAATTTATTATATATATCATGAAAATTGGATTATATTACAAAGTAATTGTTCATATTAGTTTTATTTTTTGGGAAACTAACTTATATCTCAATGGTTTCCTCAGTATGTTGCTAGTTTCTAATCTTGGACTTTGAGTGCATTTGCTTAATGCCATTGATAATGAGGCATATAGGGTCACACAAAAAGTGTATCCAGAACCAAAGTTAAATAAAAATATTATTTATTATTTAACATTTTGAATAAATATTACTCCCTTGTGCAGTTTAATTATTATTCATTATTAGGTTGATCTTATATATTCAGTCACTACTTATTTAGGAGAATATTTTGTGAGAAAAATATTTAATAAATATTTAGTTTGTATTTAGTGGATATAATAGTTATTTATTTATTGGAGAATAATATAGTGATATTTATTTAATAAATAAATAGGCATTAATAAATTCTTGATAAATATTGTAGAGGAATGATGGACTGAGTTTAAAGGTATGGGGAGAAATAATATATATTAAATATTATTTGAATAAAATTTAAACATTTTATTCAAGAAATGATATTTAATTAATTCAATGGTTTTGTTTATATAAATAATAATAATAATAATATTATTATTATTATAATTATTGGTATGGGGTTCCATGGGGATTTTATAAATAATAAGGGAACATTGGAAATTATTATTTTTTAACCCCAACACTATTTAAACCCAATTATATTATTTCCAACAACAATGCTAGACATTTTTTTTGTGAACAATGAACATGGAGGAATTTATCAAGCCCCATAGAGAAACTTTCTAAGAATGATATCAAGAAAAAATAGTGATCCTCCTCCAAAACCCCTTTCGATTATAGGGAGATCAAGGAGAATCCTTCTTGGAAGAGATTCTCATGGTCACTAGAGATAAACAATGTAAGTGTTAGTATATTACCTACTAGAACTAAAATATTCCTATGATAATGATCAAAGGTTCATGCTATACATGTGGATCAATTTTGGAATTAATATACACCCAATTCCTATGAAACAATGATGGTATGTCATAGAGAGATTTCCAGATTCATCAATAAAGAAAGAATTAATTTCAAGAAAATATTTTAACTGCTTAAATTAATTATAAATCTTTATGTGATGATCTTGAATTTGGTTCAAAAATTCTCATGTCAATTAATCTTTGATTTAATTCTTATAGTCACAACATTATTCATCAATGTACATCTTAGATTAATCATCAATTACAACAAAAATACTAGTTAGGCATGCCCTACTCATGCTTCCACTATAGTCAAAACTGTCAAATGGTATCAGAGTAGCCACATAATTATTTATAATTATTTTAAAATTGTTAAAGGATTTATGCATTTATCTCTAGTTTTCAATGCCGATTTAATCATTATTTAATCAGTATCATGATATATTATATTCTTATTCTTCATTACCAAAAATATAAAAAATGGATTAACAATGAATGAATAACATTCCAAGAACTCATATGGAGGTTCCAAGGATTCTTACGGTTAGCAGAAGAGTACACAACATGAAGTCTGTAGGTATATATCATGTACCTATGTTTAATGCACCGAGATTACTGATGAATTAATTCAGAGTGTGTGAATTTATTTCACACCGTGTGTATTTAATACACTTCATGTTTACTAGGACAACCTGGTACATGGTTAGCTAGACTACAAAATATGTAACTAATCTACATGATGTATAATCTATTAGTCAAAGATGATCTATGTGTTTTTACATGAAACATGTGACTGATAACTGTATAACTCAGAGACCACATGACATGTAGCTCATATAAACATTGTACAATCCATTAATGTCCATGGAATTCCAAAAAACCTATTCCCTAAGTGTGTTCCAAAAATATATGGTGAAACATTATACATGAATTATAGCTATCTAGTAAACACCATGTATATTACCTGTTTACATAGAATTTAAAATTAATTCATTATACAGTTTAAACCTTACTAATACGTGTTTCATTTGTCATTAATTTGAATCAAACACACCATGTGATTCTATATATATATATATATATATTAAATGTATAATTTATATCTACGTAATATTTAGAACTATATATCATGTATAAGTCACGATACAAATATTACTCTACAAATATAAGAACATAACATTCTATGTAAATAACATGTTTTAGTTGTCATTTATTTGGAAGTGCTCACCATGAAATTATGTGATATGACATGTAAGATACATGTCACATGAGTAAATAGTTTATCAATACCATACACCCCATGTAATGACTCATACTTTCTCTAGTTTTATTTTTATATATTAATTGGGAAAATTCCGAGCCCAGGTGTTGAGACAACATAAGATTCTCAGGCTTGTTGTTCCCAGAACAACTCGTTGAAAAATATTTAGATTTTAATAAAGTAAACGGGATTTTTTTTCTTTAAATTGGAAGAAATTATAAATGGGTGCCCAAATTAGATATCTGAGGGCACCGTTGTGTTCATAATATAGAATTTACCTTAGGCAAGGATTAATATTGACTGATGTAGGCTGGGTGTGCAAGTTAGTTTTTGGACATAAACATCATTAAAATATTTAATAAAAATATTTTATTTGAGGATACATTGATATTATTTTCAAACAAACCTTTTTCATGGAATTCAGGGTTATCACCATAGCCCTAAAATTTCTATGAGATGTGGAATGAAACCCTCTCAATGAAAGATGATGACAAATCGAGCAGATTACAAATTGTTGTACCAATAGAGTGGAGGAACTCATCGATGATGACAATGAAATCTCTCTTCATCAACTATCAATCAAAACCTCAATGTAGGGTTTTGTATGTTAGTGATTATTTCTCCTATTCTAAATTTTCAATGATGAACTTGGACTAACCCACAAACATGTTGATCCATGGTTGAATCATTATTGCGGGATAGATAGTTTATGCGGGTTGATTATCGTTATTGATTATATTAAGGATATTTGATTTATTTCCCATATCAATTATTTTTCATAACATGAACGGGTTGGGGATAACATGAAAAAGTCTAAGATCTATTCATTGGGAATTATTGTGCATTTATATCTTTTACCCAATCCTTTTTCATTCCTCATTCTTCACAAAACATGGTTATAAGATCGTTGCGCCATCGATCTGTGGCACAATGATCTGAGACCAGGGATCCGACACCACAACGACACCACATAGGTGTAATGACACAAGGAGGTGGTGCACGGAAGTGATTAGATCCACAAATCTGGATGGTTTAGGATGAGAACACAACAAAAGAGAGCCCTGGGTAGGGTGACTGATAGAAAAGCGAGGCACACCCTAGTGGGGGGTCGGGTTCAGGTGGAGCGCGAGGCGGATGAGCCTCCGGCGGGGTGTCTGACAGTGGGTTTGGTTGTGGTCTAGGGAAAACCATGTGGGAGTTCGTAGAGGCGGAGGTCATAGGCGGTGACTAGGGACGTGGTGGTGAGGGGCCATTTTCGCGGAGGCAGTGAAGCCGTGAGGCAGGCAGGCAACGTTGGGCCGACCGTGTGAACATGGTGTAGCACCGCATAGAGCCGGGAAACATGAAGTCAGGGTGGACCGCGTATGAAACACTGAGCTAGACTATAGCATTGGCCACTCTAGCAGCTCAGTAGGTTGGACTGGACTGGACTGGATCGGGTCGGATGGATCGGGTTGGACCGGCCAACAGGTCAAGTTAGGTCCGCAGAGGTCAAAAAGAACCCGGACCCAACCCAAGTCAAACCTTTTTATAAAAATCTCTATAACTTTCAAACCATGTGTCCGTTTGATGAGATTTTTATGGAGTTGAGACCCTTATGACGAGACAATCATTTTAAGATACTCTAAGAGAGTTTTAGTGGAAGTTAACATATGACCCAATGGCTTGAGGAGTAGGTTCTCTCAGTGAAATCACTCTATGAGCGGAATCCTATAGCTAGATGTGACATGATGACTATGTGATTTAGTGACTATGTGAATTGTTGACTACGTGACTTGAGGGGTTCCAGAGTTATCAAAACTCCCTATGTTACTGAAACTCTATGTGTTATCAATACTATGTGTGTTATAAATACTCTATGTGCTATCGACACTCCGTGTGTTTTTGATACTCCATGTGTTACTAAGACTATGTGTTGCAGATACTAGGTGTTATGTGGATTATGTCTGATAGTCCTTATTTTAGCACTATAAACTTATACCCGTGTGAGATGACTGTACTTTATGTGTTTCCTTTATGGTATACCATTTATTTCTTTATGATATAATCTGTTTATTTATTCATGGTATACATTTTCTATTTCTTTGTGGTATACTTTGAGTAATTCTTTGTGGTGTACTTCATGTATTTATTAGTGGTATTCCTTTGTGGTTTCAGGCTGTCCTATTGAGTATTGTTCTACTCACCCCTACACGTTCTTTAATCGTATGTGTAATGTCTTGTGTAGAAAATTGACACTTTGATGGAGTTCTAGAGGGACCAGAACCATGTGGTTCTTAGAGTTTTTAGAAATATGAGTTGTGATTATACGACTTCAAATAACTGTCCTACACCTACCCTTCAGGTAGGGGTTTCTATGAACATGTTTCGGGAACTTGTTTATTTAATTTTTTAGACTCTTTCTTTGGTGGGCTTGTATTCTGGCCTAGTTTACTTTCCAGTTTCCTACTGTCGTACTCTGTGAGGTATGTATTATAGTGTATGCATGCATTTTCTACTTAGTGTTTTTACATTTCAACATTTTGGTCTTCGAGATTGTGTGTGTGCACAAGTACTTAGGAAAATTCCTCCCATTTGTGAGATATTCCAACTCAGTGCTAGTCACCATCTCCTGGTCTATTGGAGGCAGTCTTGGGGTAGTCATGGAACATGCCCCTATGGGATGGGTTGTGACTGAGTGGTATGAGAGGATTTTAGTTCTACTTAAAAACTTGGATTCTATGAGGTCGGTTTGGGGAAATAGTGTGGAGTGTTTCGAGTTTGGATTTCAGGATAGGGAATCCAATGTTGGTGCGGTGGCCAACATATCTATACAATAGGACTTTGAGTTCTTATTTTTAACTTGGCACATGAAAAAACTAGTTTTAGGGAAAACCATGGTACATGAATCATATAGGATTTGGGTGTGTCCTCATGTCC
This sequence comes from Viscum album, assembly GCA_963277665.1. Lineage (NCBI taxonomy): Eukaryota > Viridiplantae > Streptophyta > Magnoliopsida > Santalales > Viscaceae > Viscum > Viscum album. The sequence goes on along the minus strand of OY728150.1, from coordinate 1,087,663,245 downwards.
TTCTTGAGTTAGATCACCAGGTGTACTCTATTGACCATGGACCCTATTGATCTATTTTAAGATTCCTCATAGATAACTAGCTTGGATTATGTTAGGTGATCATGAGGATGATCCTCCTTGAGATGAGGAATCGATATAGGGGCATGTACCGAAGATACTCCCTACACCAGAGATTGAACCTTCAGGTGGTTTACCAGTGACACCACCACCCGTCGTGAAGTAGTTACTACCCGCACAGCCGGTTGAGGATTCATGATGGATGAACACATTTAATATGTTCTAGAGGTAGAAACCTCCTAGTTTTAGGGGGTGATCTAGACCCCAGATAGCTAAGGAATGGCTGGAGGTAGTTACGTGTGTATTCTGCCTTGTGAGGACACCTAGCGACCACATGACAATCTTATCCATGATTCTTCTTAAGGGCTCATCGGGGTAATGGTGGAGCTTAGTGACCCAAACACATGATGAGGAGAATATATCTTGGTAAGACTTGAAGAAAATCTTCATATAGGAGTTATTACCAAATACGTTATTCTCAGTGCATATACAGGAGCTCCTGCATCTATAACAGAGTAGTCAGACTATGGCGGAGTACTCAACAAGGTTTACTGATCCTTCTCACTACTCTATGGATATGGTGTGAGGCCCATTATTCACGGATCAGACCTTCAAGAAGGGGATACACTGGGAGATCAAGGAACACATGATATAACTTAGCATCCCTACATATGATATGGTATTGGAGTAAGATATGCTAGTGGAGAGATTTTTGGTAGAGCAGAAGCCAGTAGTAGGATCTACTAGCAGGCACTAGGCAGTTGAGTCTTTGGCAGTAGGTAGAAGACATCAAACATAGGAACCCAAGTAGGACAATAAATATAGGGAAAGACCCTATAACATGGAATCGTAGGTGAGGGTATCCCAGGGTAGAGAGAGTCAGCTAAAGGATAGGATGTGTTACTTGTACATCGGTTGGGGATATTTGGCTCGAGATTGACCAAACTGTCATACAGATGATCAGGAGGTGGTCAAGGGACCGATGAGGCATATGAGGATGCATGACAAGGGTGGTTCATAGGTTGGATGACATGGAATAGGAGTAGGTAGAGTAGAAGGTGGTGGGAAGAGGTTTGACACGTTACCACCAACACCTCCATGTGGTCCACACTAGGCTCATGGAGCAGGTAGACAGGGATGAGGGAAGTTTCATGAAATGGATGCCTATGACCCCAGTGCTCCAAGGATTATTAGAGATATGATATGTTTCTTTTCCAAATTAGATTTAGTTTTTATAGACATAGGTTCCATTATTTATTTTCCTTTCCATGAACCTTTTTCGAGACTCGGAGATTCTAGTGGAACTGTTGACTCGATCCCTATGCTTAGAGACTTCTACAAGGGGAGATTATATGATCACACACTGGTGCTAACAATGTGACTTTACACCTAGAGGTGAGAGTTTCAATTGGGATCTCTTGGTAGTGGCATCAAGGCCTTATGACATCATTCTAAGTATGGAATGGTTATCCACAATCCATGACAATATTGACTATTTTAGGCATATAGTGTGGTGTGTCCATAGTGATGGGACTAGATTTTCCTTTTCTGGTGAATTGTAAATGCAAGTAGTGTGGGATGGACTTACTCATAGGAGGTTGCGACATATTAATCATCAGTTGGATAGTCTCACCCTCAGTGTAGTGGATGATAGGATTCATCAGTTTCCTGTAGAGGTGGCGGAGTATGGGGATGTATTTCTTAAGGATGTACCTGAATTACCTCTCTATAGGGGGGTAGACTTCATCATTGATCTGTACCCCAATACATCACCAATATCTATACCTGCATATTGGATAGCTTACACAGATATTTTTGAGTTGAGGGTATAACTAGAGGACTTGCAGAGGAAGGGATTTGTGTGACCCAGTGTCTCACCCCGAGGCGACCCCAATTTTGTTTTACAAGAAGGTAGATATGAGCTTAATGTTATGTGTGGGATTCTGATACCTGAATTTTGTGACCATGAAGAACATGTATCCACTAACAAGGATCAATGACCACTTCAATCAGCTGAACGAAGCGAGGTGGTTCTCAAATATTGACCTCAAGTTTGGCTACCACCAGCTTCATGTACGAGATAATGATGTACCAAAGACAACCTTCAAATGTTGGTACGACCACTAAAAGTACTTGGTGATTCTTTTTGTCAGGAAAAATGCCCCAAAAGTGTTCATGGTACTCTTGAACATGATCTTCCATCCTTACTTAGACTGGTTCGTTGTGGTATTCATTAATGACATCCTAGCATACTTAGTGACTAAGGAGGATTCTGTGATACACTTAATAATGGTCTTGGACACACTATGAGAGAAAAAAATTTATGAGAATACCTTGAAGTTTCAGTTCTAGATTCGAGAGGTACACTTTATAGGACACGTCATTTCAGATGCTGGAGTTGTAGTGGATTTTGTGAAGATTGACGCATTTATTTCTTGAGAGCCACCCAAGAGTGTTACTGAGGTGTGAAGTTTCATAGGTTTGGTTGGGTACTATTAGAGGTTTTTACCTAATATTTCCAGAGTAGAAGCACCCTTAAAAACTTCGACATGGAAGAGAAATCCCTTCATGTGGACAGAGAAGTGCTAGCAGTGCTTTCAGGAGTCTAGGAAGTAGTTGACAAGTGCTCCCATCCTGAGATTACCAGAGGAGGGTATCGGGTATGTAGTATTCTGCAATGCACTGGGGAACATGCTTGGTTTTGTCCAGATGCAGAGGAAAAAATTGATTGACTATGGTTCATGCCAGTGGAGACAACATGAGAAGAATTAAGTGACCCATGATCTTGATCTAGTGGTATTAGTCTTCGCATTAAAGGTGTGGTGACACTACCTGATGGGAGAGTGGTTTATAATATACTCTAAACACAAGTGTCTCAAGTATATCTTATCTCATAAGGATATTAACTTGAGATAGAGGTGATGTATAGAGTTCCTCTAGGTCTATGAATTTGAGATTGTCTATACTCCTGTGAAGGGGAATGTAGTGGAGGACCGTTTCAACAAGAGATCCAGCATGCAGTTGCTGAGTGAGGTGTTGAAGCAGTTGGCTACATTACAGATATCCTTTGTAGATAGAGATAGATTAGTTTACCTCCAGTTTATGGTTGTCACCCCTCTACTCTTATTTAATGTCAGGGAGGCACAACTTGGGGATATCAACTATAAGACCTGACATGCGTAGTTTTCCATAGGGCATTACCTAATAGATATTCGATAGGTGGGGAGCACACCATTCTTTCCGTAGGGTGAACAGTTGTACCAATGGTGTTCTGAGATGAGGTTCTAAGGGATTTCCACACATCCCCTTTGGAAGTACATATGAGTGTTGTGAAGATGTACGAGTACCTTCGACGTCAGTTCTGGTGGCTGGGTATGAAGAAGGCAATGAACAAATTCATTTCTAGATGCCTCACTTTCTAGTAAGTGAATGCTGATCACTAGGTTCCAGCGGGCTTGAACCATCCACTTGAGGTGCTATAGTGGAAGTGCGATGAGATATAGATGGAATTCATGATGGGTTTACTATGCACATCTAGGGGACACGATACTATCTGGGTGATCATTGAACGACTCACCAAGGTAGCCCACTTCCTGCTGATCTAGTAGCAGATTTTAGTAGAGAGATTTGGATGCCTCAACATGCAAGAGATATTTTGACATCATGGAGTGACATTGATGATCGTTTTAGATCATGATATTCATTTCATATACCAATTGTGGAAGGGATTTCAAGAGTTGTTTAGGGATAATTTATTCTTGAGAACGACATTTCATCCCCAAATGGATGGCCAGATGGAGAGAACCATTCAGGTTATAGAGGATATATTATTTGATTGCATCCTAGACTTTGGCCATAATTGGGAGGATCACCTACCACTGGTGGAGTTTACTTATGACAACAGCTACCACTCCATAGTTGGTATAGAACCATTTGAGGCCTTGTACGAATAACCATGCAGGTCACCACTTTGCTGGACTGACCTAGGAGAGTCAACACTCATGGGTCCAGAGTTGGTGCGAGCTACCACCGAGAAGGTGCATATCATCTAGGAGTGGATTAAGAATACATAGAGCTGGTAGAATTCATATGATGATAGGAGACATAGGCTCATGGAATTCGAGGAGGGAGACCGTGTGTTCCTTCAGATCTCATCTTGATAGGGTTGCAGAGATTTGGATGGGGTGACAAGTTATCTTTGAGATAAATCATCCATTTTTAGATTCTATATAGAGTTGGAGAGGTGTTTTACTGCCTTGATCTACCCTGAAGTTGCACTAGGTGCATGATGTCTTCCAAATTTCATAGATAAGGAAGCACGTGCATGATCTATCACATGTATTAAATTGGGGAGAGCAGGACATTGATGATGGGAAAATTTTGCGGAGTACCCTGTGGAGATTGAGGATCAATAGGAGAGGAACCTTTATGGGTAGTTGATTACTCTAGTGCATATTCGGTGGCAGAACAAGAATCTCCAAGTGAGAATTTGGGAGTGGGAGTCTTATATTCATGCTCAGTACCCTCATTGTTTTGTTGAGTAGCCCTTGTTTTAACTTTCGGGGATGTAAATCCCAAAGGTGGGGAGAATGTAATGAATCTTATTTTCTCTAGATTTTTTAAAAATTAATTGGAAAAATTATAAGACCAGGCATTGAGACGACATGAGATTCTGGGGCTCGGTGTGCCTGAAACAACTCATTAAAAATGATAAGCTTTTAGTGAAGTGTAAAGTTGATTTTTCTTTAAATTATAATAAATTCTAAACAGATTCTCAAATAATAAATATGTGGGAACCGTTGCGTTTAGATTAATGAATTTACCTTAGGCGAGACCTAACATCGACCGATGCAGACCAGATGTGAAAGTTAGTTTTTGGATGTGAACATTATTAAAATATTTAATAAAAATATTTTATTCAACACAACATTGATATTATTTTTAAGAAAACCATTTTCATAGAATTAAAGGTTATCACCATGGCCCTAAAATTTCTATGAGATGTGGAAGGAAACCCTTTGGATGAATGATGATGAAAAATCGAGTGAATTGAATATCATTGTACCAATAGAGTGGAGGAATTCGTCGATGATGGAAACAAAATATCTCTTCATCAACGATCAATCCAAAACATGAGGTAGGGTGTTATATCTTTGTGATTATTTCCCCCATTCAAAATTTTCAATGAAAAACATGGACCAACCCACAAACATGTTTATCCATGATTCAATCATTCTCACGGGATGGATAGTTTATGCGGGTTGATTATTGGGATTGATTCTATTAAATAGATTTTATTTATTTACCATCTCCATTATTCATTATAACATGAACAGGTCGAGGATGACACGAACAAAGCCAAGATCCATTATTTGGGTGTTCTTGTGCTTTTATATCTTTTCTTCAATCCTTCTACATTCTTCATTATTTGTGAAATATGGTTAGAGGATAATTTCACCTTCGATAAGTGGTGTAATGATCCAAGACTGGAGATACGACACCGCAAAGACAACACAAAGGTGCAATGATACAATACGGTAGTGAATGGTAGTGACTAGTTCAGAGGATCTGGCCAATTCACGAAGATCATGCGGCAAAAAGTGTAAAACTGACAACAGAGCGAGGCGCTACCCGATGGGGGGCTGGGTTTAGGTGGAGTGCGAGGTGGATGGGCTACTGGCGGGGTGGCCGGCGAAAGTGTCAGAATGCTTTCTAGGAAGGACCATGTGGGAGCCTATTGTGGTGGAGGATGTGGTAGGTGACCAGGGACTTGGAAGAAAGGGGATGCATACATAGAAGGTGGAATGTGTGGACCGAGTGGTGGTGGCAAACCCATGAGGTATGGAGGTGATGGGTTGACCATGTGACTTCAGTGCGAAACCGCGTGGAGACGGGTGGCACATGGTCAGGGTGGACTAGAAGAGTCGGGCCAGTTCGGTTTGGACCAGACTAGACTGGGTTGGGTTAGGTCGACCAGACTAGATCAGGTCCATTCGGTAGTTCATTTCAGGTCCAGTGGGTCAGATCAGACCTGGACTAGATCCGAGTTAGATCTTTTTATAAAAACAGTCGTAACTTTCAAACCGTGTGTCCATTTGACGAGCAGTTTTCAGAATTGGGACCCTTACGATGAGACCCTCATTTTGAGATACTCTAAGTGAGTTTTTTTGGAAGTTGGAATATGACCTAAAGGATTAAGTAGTAGGTTCTCTTGGAGTAAGAATTCTATGAGCGGAATCCTACGGTTGGCTGTGACTTGGTGACTATGTGAATTAGTGACTGCATGACTTGGTGACTATGTGACGTGGGAGCTATATGAATTATCAACACTCTATGTTTTACCGACACTCTGTGTTTTATCGACACTCCTTATGTTATCGACACTCTGTGTGTTATCGATAATCCATGTGTTATCGAAACTCTGGGTGTTACGATACTGGGTGTTATATGGACTAAATCTGATAATCTTGATTTTCATGATATAGACTACACCTGTGTGAGATGACTATATTTTGCATGGTTACATTGTGGTTTAATGTTTATTTCTTTGTGGTATACTTCATGTATTTATTTGTTGTATACTTTGTGTATTTATTTGTGGTGTACTTCATGTATTTCTTAGTGGCATTCTTTTGTGGTTTTTGGGTGTCCTACTGAGTATTGTTTTACTCACCCCTACATGGAATTTTCCCACACATGTCATGTATTGTGCAGATGATTTAGACTTTGAAAGAGTTCTAGGTAGACCAGTACCAATTGTTTCTTAGAGTGTTCAGACATACGAGGTGTGATCCTAAAACTTCATACAACTATCTTACACATACCGTTCAGGTAGGGTTTTCTATGGATGAGTTTTAAGAACTTATGTATTTACTTTTTTAGACTCTTTCTTTGGTGGTCTTGTAATATATCCCTGTTTACTTTCTAGTTTCCTACTATCATACTCCATGAGGTTGGTATCTTAGTGTATGCATGCATTGTCTATTCATTGTTTTTATAGTTCAACATTTGGGATTTGAGATTGTGTGAGTGTGTACAAGTACATAGGAAAATTCATCCCATTTGTCGGATATGTCAACTTGATTCTAGTCACCATCACATAGCCTATTAGAGGTGGGATTTGGGTATTCATGACACATGCCCCTTTGGAATTGGTTGTGACACCCCAGGTAATTTGGATGGGTATTCACCATGGTTCCTCCAAGATAAATATTTTGTACTTTGTCAATTTTTAATAAATTATTTTATTTATTTAAAATAATGATTTATGATTATATAAATAAAGTATATATGGTAATTAAGACAACATAATTTATTAATTAGGAATCCAATTAAATTATTTAGGAATGATTTTTCTAAAATAAGAATAATTAGGAATAAATTCTAGTTTATTAAATATGTAATTAATTTCATGTTCATGAATGGTCATAAGCATAATCTAGACCTTTGTATGTGATTGTTTCCTTATAATTTATTATTAAAATAAATTTACGATCTATGCATCATCTCTCCTCTCATTATGTATGAAATTTCTTGCCCATAGTTTCTTTTTATGTAAACCCCTAAACCAATACTTTAGTTCCCCTCACCTTTGTGTGAGTAAAATCTTGTATAATGGACGAATATCCTAGGTTAGTTTAGCTGGTTCAAGTTTTGATCTGAGTTGAAACCAATCCAAGAGATACATGTGAGGATAAATGGAAATCTATGACACACACCAAGTCATGGTTCATGATGTTTTTCCCTAGGTCAATGGTTAGTTTATAATCTAATAGATAACTTAACCACTAGGAAAGTCTCATGATCATACAAATCTTATTATTTTTTTTCTAGTTGCATGGTTAATTTCATTATGGATAATTTTTCATGATCACAATAATTATTCAATTAACAAGCATGGTTAATCCCTTAAGTAAATATAATCAATGTTAATAAGAATGTAATAGAGAATAAATAGTCTATTTACACATAAAGATTAAAATCTATCAACTATATATTTTAATTCTTTGTAACCTTCCACTACTTTGGTATGGACCATTCCATAGTTCAAAGGGATTGAAAATCCTTCATTGGGGTGATTATAATTATCATGGAATTTCTATCTTGCATTTTGTGTGGACAAAAAATAGTTCTAATTAAGGGTTTATTACCTCAACAATACTTATTGTAACTAGTAGGAAAATCATTAAGGAAATATAAATTTTGGATTTCAAGATCAGGTTGCCCATTCTATAAATCAAGGAGTTGCAAGATAATGTATCTGAAAAATTACACCTACCAGAATACCTTCTAGTAGATTAATAGACCTCAGACCGAGTTATGAGAAGTAGAATATAGATCCATGACACTAAAATATCCAAGAAATAGGGTATCTAAAAACTAATGGTGTGGGATATTACGTTTCAATAAAGTAGTTGTAGAGTAATAAATTAATATTTATTATTTACTTTTACCAGAAAAGGTACTTAAATTTGAATCTTATTAATTATATAAATGATAATCATTATGACTTCAACCATATCATTGAAATCCATACTTCATAAGGATGAAATTATCATTGAAATTAATGTACAAGAATTTAAAAGGTGGTTGTGTGTTATTTTATTACATGAAATGAAATTATATGTGTTAGAAAATCCCATTATTAAAGATCCTAGACAAGATTTTAGTGAGGAAGAATTATCTATGTATGAGAAACATTTGGATGATTCCCCATATATCCAATGTTTCATGCTATTGTACATGTCAAATAAGATTATAAATAAATATGAGTATATGTATTAGTATAACAAGACTTCCCACATTTGTGATCTAAATCAAGAAAAGTTGATATAATATAGATATGAGATCTCCAATGCATTGCTCACATACAATCTTGGAGAGTCGGTGCCTGTTGGGATCATGTAGTCATGATGTTTGGATACATAGAGTGCTTAGACGTCCTAAGAATTAAATTACCTGATGAGATGCATATAGATCTCATCATTTAATTAATACCTAAATCATTCCCTAGTATCATTGTGAATTAAAACATGAGAGATTATGAGAGATATCTTTTGGAACTTTTTACTCTCATTCCCCAAGTTTACAAGGACATGGGGCATGAAAAATCTACAGTACTATTATTCAACATGACAAGGAAGAACAAGGAAATGGACACAATACTCATAATAATTCTAATTATTATGATCATTATCCTTCCAAGAAAAGAATATCCAAAGGTTTGTTAAGGAAAAACATATTGTATGTTCTTCATGTGGAAAACTAGTACACTGTAAGAAGAATTGAATCCATAAGAACGGGGAGGATAAAAGTTCATTAATTATCAAGTGTAATATTTCTATATCAAGACATTGGGTGTTAGATATTGCTTTTGGTACTCACACATTTATCCAAATTTAGGAACCAAGTAGATTTTGTAACATTTATAGAGTGGTAGATCTTTGAGAATCCAATGGAGAACAACTCATTTCTTTATCTATTGTAGAGTAACAAATTTTATTTTTAATTGGAATGATATTTTTAATGAAATTTCATTTAGTGCCAAGTGTTTCTAAGAAAACCATCTCTATTTTTTAACTTGACATAGATGTATTTATTTTCAAATCTGGAAATAAATAATGTTTCTTTTACGAAGACAACATTTTTTATGGTATGGAAAAAATAAATTATGGCCTTTATATACTAAATTATGAAAACCAAGTATTAGAAGTTAACAATGAATCATGTTTACTTGACTAATATAACACCTATCTATGGCATCACCATCTTGGTCACGTGAATGGGAAGAATCTAACAGCTCTTTATGAAAATACTTATTGAGAATCTTTTTATCTAAGACCACTTTAAATATGTCATGCTTGTTTACAGAGAAAAATGACCAAACCATTATTCAGTGTATAGGGTGAAATGGACACTAAGACTACGTGATTGGTATACACTGATGTGTGTGGACCATTTTTAATAGAATATAAAGGTGGATATTCTTACTTTATAAATTTTAATGATGTTTTTAGTAAACATGGTTATGTCTACTTGATGATGTATAAGTTTTATTCCTTTGATAAATTCAAATAATTCAATAATGACGAAGAGAAGAAACTTGGTAAGAAGATATTGAATCTTAAATCTGATCAAAATGGTGAATATCTTATCCAATAGTTTATCAACTTTATATAGGAGTGTGAGAATCTATCCCAAATCACTCCAACTTATACACCATAGTGCTATGGTATTTGTTAAAGGAGGAACCATACCTTTATTTATATGGTATGTTCAATTATTATTTATGAAAATATTCCATTATCCTTTTTTGGATATGTACTACATGCTGCAACACACATTATAAAACAATTACCAACTAAGGTGGAAAATAAAAATACTTATGAGTTAAAATATGGAAATAAATCTATGCTATCACACACTCATGTATGGGAATGCGAAGCATTTTTTAATGCCATATTAGGAAAAAAACTAACACCTTGAGGATTTTTTATCTTTATAGTTTATTCTAAGGAAACAAGGGGATACTTCCTATATAATATCTCATACAAGAAAGTTATTATCACAAGAAAATACATCCTTATTGAGAGGGGGCACATATTTAAGAGGTATAGTGGGATAAATATTAAATTCTATAAAGTTTATGCTCAAGACACACAATAGTTTGTATAGGAATATATTCCATAGGTCCGTATGGAAGAAGTTATTCCTGAAACCCAAGTATTTATTATGATTACTTGAGAGGTAAGAGAACTAGAAATAAATGAGTTTCTAATTACTGGATATAGTGAATCATTATTGATTATCATTAATGAACCTCTCTAACAAAGTGGTAGTAAAGTGATCATAAGCTAGAAGATTGAAATAAGCCATTAATTTTGAGATGGATTCCATGTATTAAAACAAAGTTTGGATTTTGGTCAATCCACTAGTGACATAAATCCCATTGGGTGTAAAAGGGTATTTAATAGAAAATATAACATAAAAGGTTGAGTAAATACCTATAAGGAAGGACTAGTGCCTAAAAGGTTTAAACAACATCAAGGCATTGACTATAGTAAAATATTTTATCCATTTTCTATGTTTAAATCCATTAGTACTAAACTTGGTAAAACATATTACCATAACTATGAAATTAAGTAGATGTATGTCAAAACAACTTTACTTAATGGAAAAATCCAAGAATATTTCTATATGAAACAACCAGAATGGTTTGTGACTCTAGGAAATACCAAAAATATATGGAGTTATAGAGATCCATTTATGGATTGAAGAAAGAATCTAGGTCATGAAAGATTTTGTTTCATGAAGCTATAAAAGAATATGGTATCATTAAGAATGAATCTGTAAGGCCCCAACCAAAAACATTACATAATCTCGAATTAAGTTAATAATTCACATTGAGGATCTTTTCAGTTTTAGAGTGTAACGACCCAAACATTCATTAATAGAAATTACTCTTGATCTAATTAAATTTATCATTATGTAAAATGTTTATATAAAATGTGAACTTCAATGGTTTTATGTTTTTTGATTTTAAAATATTGTTAATAATTGTGACTGTTTCCAATATTGCCATTGAACATTGATCACATGATTATTATAAATATATGGCTTTAACAAATATAATTTATTCATACAAAGGAAGCGATGGCCTTATCCAGTAGAATTTACCCATATGAAGCCCATTTTTCAGAGATCGGAAAGGAGGTGGCATCATTTGGATTTTCCCTTGACCAATCCCAAGCCGATATTGAATACATTAAGCTCGAGCAGAACCTCCTACAAGAGAAGTGGAAATTGACAAAGATTATTACTCGAGCAATGTTATCTGAGCCACCCCAAGAGTCTTTCACCATCGTGCACCTTAACCTAAGGTCTTATGTGGGTTTGTTAAGTGGTTATGTAACATGACCCTAGTACAATGATTATGTAAATTATTTTTGTATATAATAACGAATATACTTTCAATTTATTATTACTTTGTAAATTATTTTTAAAGCACAAATAGTATTTTTAGTTAAAATTCAACTAATAAATCTACTTTAATGAATTAAGGTATTTTAGATTTAAATAACATTATATCAAAATTTTATAATTATTATTAAATTAATTTTTATTAAATATAAATTTTCGTATAATTTTATTAATGTAATTTTAATTTTTATTATGGTTTGAAAGCTGTTTTTGTCAAAACCCAGGAATTTTTGATAAATGTCGGTTTTTATTTTAAAAGTAAAAATTAAAATATTTATAAAATTATTTAGATAAAATGAATATTATTTTTGGAATCAGGATGTAAAAATTATCAAACAATTAATTTTTCATAATTTTCTGAGAAATTCGAAATTTTGGGTAAAAATTAAATACCGTTTAAATATATAATGTGTTTTATGACACCATAATGACCCAATAGTGATGTAATAAAATACTATAAACATTATTTTAGGCCAATATATATTTTAACATTAAAATAATATTATTTTGGGTTTGTTTTATTTTTTTTACAAAGCTTTAGCAGACCCTCAAATAGTTATAAAACATTTTCACTTTTTAAATGATTTTCCTTGAGAGTGTGACTCACCTCCACATAAGAAACCCTATTATTTTATGAATTTAGGCCATTGGAATTATAAAATATTGTTTTTCAATTATCTTTGTCAAAAACCATGGGAAAAAACCATGGGCTGGTTTGTGGTTTTTATTAGTTTTATGTGAGGTGTCCCAAACCTAAATAATAAAGAATTCCTTCTCCTTTCCTATATAAACCCACCCAAGACCCCACTTACTATTCACTAAAAGCCTTTTGAGTTCGTCCAAACTCTTCCCTCCTCTCTATAGAATCCTCCCAAGGTGCCAAATCTCCCATGAATCCTCTCTCAAGCCTCTCTCAATCCTTTTAAAGCACACTTCCAAGTAAGGGTTTTCCTCCATTCTCATTTTTTCCAATTTTCTTTAAGTTGTTATTCTCTTTTAATCCAAATTATAAATATTGGGGTCTGGTTACACACTTCTCCATAATTACCTCTTTATGTTTGATTGACGGGAGCCCCTTTCTCTCTCATAAAATTCCTCCCATGTACATCCGTTACTATGCTGAAATTCCGAAAGGAATTTCTCTCTCCTCATTTACATTCAAGAAAATATTTTTTATCATGGATCTGAATTCAATTACAATTTTTGGGAAATGTATCTATATTACCCCCTTAATTTCTATTTCATTTACATATATTGAGACCCCCATTTCTCTCCCATCAACTATTTTTATGAATCCTTATGTCACGTCATTATGCTGCCGAAATTGCACTGCATTTTTTCAAGCCAAGATCATTGTGTAATGAATACCACACCCATGTCTCTATCAAGAGTATTCACCTTTATGCACATTTACTTATTTATTATATAGTTTAATGTATTAATTACACATTACTTTATCGTCAAATAAATTATGATGTTTAATGAATCCATGTTTTAGGATCCATGTGGCACACTTATGCATGAAATGAAATGTTTAAGATGGGTGTGCCCTGATAGCGCTTCAATGAATTGGGTAAAGTATAGTATCATGATACGTCATGTGAAATGAGTGTTGACTCATGATAATTCAAGTGCAACTAGGTTTTACTCATTATTCATGTGCAATAAGGATTTACTCATGCTCCATGTGCAATGAGCCTTGGCTCATTCTAATTACATGTTAAGTTTTGTTGCCACATTTCCTTGTTATGATTATCACGCCTTATCATGCCTTTATGTTCATGTTTCTCTTGTGATCCATTGATATGGATATTGTCTAACATGTATTTTATTCCTCATTTTATTCTATTTTTATTCCCTTACTGGGCTTTATAGCTCACCCTTTTCTTATGCATGTCCTCAGGTTATCCTATGCAATCCTAAGTACGAGGAAATGTAGTGGTCATGTAAAGGAAGTTTTCAATAAAGATGTTGTATTTATTGTTTTTAAGTTGTTATGTAATGGTCCTAATCCCCAAAGACACTATTCCTCTCAGTCTTCTATGTTTTATCAAGAGACTTTTCTGTCATAAATCATGTTTACTTGTGTAATAAAAAGTAGGGTTGTCATAGTTGGTATCAGAGGATAGGTTTATTTATTCATGGGATTAGGATTAGAAAACCCTAGTAAATACATAGATACAAGACTAAGTATAATAATAAAATCCCTAAGTTTTGGTTAGTATTGAGTAAGTGGTTTATCAAGCAAATACATCCCTGTCTGGATACGGGTAGGTAGAGGTGGCTCTAGCACAGATGTATCCTAAGGGTAAAAACCAAAAACACCTGATTATCCACTAAATGAGGATAATAATCATTGTTAATATATATAATATTAATGTTATTTATTATTAATAAACACCATTTTAGTGCATTTTACACATTGAACATCATTTCACATTATGATTGTAATTCCTTCTTAAAATGCACTATTATGTGGTACATTTTTGAACATCATTTAAAGTACCCAATGATTCATCTGATTTTAAGGAATGTAATTATCCATATTTTAATTTTATATTTTTGGAAATTGATCTATACTTCAATATTAACATGTTTCATTAAGGGATTAATAGATGATTCATAAAGGATGATGGAGATATTTGTAGATGAATGGAAGCAATTCTAGAGAAGGCAGATTGAAAATTGGACCACTGATGAGAATGCGGGACCCACATTACAGACCCAATGGAGACCAAATTTCATGGGATGCTAGAATAAATATAGAGGAAAAAATAAATCTATATTATCCAGTGCTAATTAGGCCTCCATTGTGGTCATTTAGGCGGCCCATTTTGGAGATAGAATTAAGGGCCAGATTCTGCGGCCCAGAAAAACATTCCACTAATATAATAATATCCTAGAATCCACAACTCAAAATGGGCACTAATATTACAGGAGTTTAGAAGCTATCCGGGGATACATTTTCTTCTTCTATATCCCACTCTGATTCGGCCATATATAAGGTCTTCCAAGCGCGTCTATTCGATGGATGAAAGCTGGTTGCCACCTCGGGTCAAGTGTGGAAAAGTCAAAGTTCCACAAGCTTTCAACCACCATAGGCCTACCATAATCAAGTGGGATGCTTTGTACTGTTGTAGTCTCGACCCAAGACTCCAAAAATTCCTATTTAATGTAGGGGTGGTGGGGGAGTTTTTCATCTTTGGTGCTTTGTTCAATTGTAATGTTATGCTGCGATTTTGTTGTCTCAAGTTTGTCTTTCACATGTAAGTTGTTCAATTCACTTTAGTTTCTTAATAAAAGCTCTTATTTTCCTCTTATTATGTTTTTATTCATATCACTTTGATACCATTGGTTCAAGGTGTGAATTTATTCACACCAAACCTTGTGAAATTATTCACACAATGGTGGAGTGATCATTTTTTTATTGTTTTCTTTACTTCTTCAATTCCTCCCTCATGAGTCTACTTACCACTTCCATTGAAACCATAACATCAATGGAGGGATAACCCAATTATGGGTTGATCCAAGGGAGTAGAAATGGGATGGATTAGATGTTATTTATCACCCCATTAATGTCTAATCACTTCTTTAATTGAGATTTTTATTTGATGATTTTTAAACTCTATCGTCCTTGTTGAATTTAAGGCCACTAACTTCAAGTGATAATACGAACCTTTACCTTGAAGTGCTCAAAACATTGATCATTCAAGTGTATAGGTTATTAGTATTAAATGTTGTAGGCATTAAACCAGTAATTTATGATGTTGTTTTATCTTCTTAAATGAACCCATCTCAAATATAATAAATTGAAATCATTGAAAAGGAAATACGTCCAATCCACCCCAAGTGAAAACCTAGGATCAACTCACTCTTTTAAATTGAACTAACTTAAGTATATTAGAGTTCATTTAAAACCATCTTAAATCAACCCAAGTTGGCCACTTCATAGCCAAAAATAATCCATAGAATGTATGTGTTTGTAGGTTACTTCTTAGCTCCCTTGCTACTCCCTTATAAAATATATTTATAAGTCATAAGTTTTTTCCTTGGATTACCCTTTATGTGTTACCCCTAAATTTCCTTCTATTCTATACAATGTCTGGTAATATGAGGGCTCGGGCTAAAAAATGATGTGGAGATCAATGTGATGACCATGCTAATGATATTCCCAATCCAATGGGAGCAGGAATCCATAACTTTGTCACACTTCCCTCTCAGATAACTCAATATTTGAATAGAAACATGGGTTAAGAGGAATGTTCAACCCTCCCTAAGAAAGAAAAAGTTGCTATTGGGAGCATCATGAGACAAAGGCCTCCTACTTTTAACAGATCATCTAATCCCTCAATCGCCGAACAATGGATCAACTCCATTTAAAAGATCTTCTCCTGTAAGTGATGATGTTGTTTTATCTTCTTTTTATTGTTTTCTTTACTTTTTAAATTACTCCCTCATGAGTCTAATTCCCACTCCCATTGAAAACATAGCATCAATGGAGGGATAACCCACTTATGGGTTGATCCAAGGGAGTATCAAGGGGCTGGATTGGATGTTATTTATCACCCCATTAATGTATAATAACTTATTTAATTGAGATTTTTATTTGTTGATTTTTAAACTCCATCGTCCATGTTGAATTTAAGGCCACTCACTTCAAGTTCTAATACGAACGTTTACCTTGAAGTGCACAAAACTTTGATCCTTAAAGTGTATAGGTGATTAGTATTAAAGGGTGTAGGCATTAAACCAGTAAGTGATGATGTTGTTTTATCTTCTTAAATTAACCCATCTCAAATATAAGAAATTGAAATCATTGAAAAGGAAATACGTCCAGTCCACCCCAAATGATAACCTAGGATCAACTCACTATTTTAAATTGAATTGACTTAAGACTATTAGAGTTAATTTAAAACCATATTAAATCATCCCAAGTTTTCCACTTCATAGACAACAACAATCCATAGAATGTACGTGTCTGTAGGTTACTTCTTAGGTCTCTGAGGATTCGACAACCCAAGCTAGACTACAAGGACCATTATACCTTCTTATCTTGGGTAAATTTGAGCGTGAATCAACACTGTTTTGAGCTAGACTCGAATGGGAATTGGTGCACAACAATGGGCCTTGATGCACTCTTTGTCACAACACTTCTGAGGGATATGATTTGGTAAATTCACAAGCTTAGTATGAACCATTATTAAAGGACATAAAAAAACTCCAAAAGAATATATGTTAGGAAGTAGATCATGGATAACATAGATTGAAGTCTATAGATTCATAAGTTAAAGAAATAAAATATATTTATAAGTCATCATTTTTGTCCTTGGATTACCCTTTATGTGTTACCCCTAACTTTCCTTTTATTCTATCCAATGGTCGGTAATAGGAGGACTCAGGCTAACAACCGATGTGAAGATCAATGTGATGACTGTGCTAATGAGATTCCCAATCTAATGGGAGTAGGAATCGAGAAATTTTTCATTATTACCTCTCATATAAATCAATATTTGAATAGAAACATGGTTCAAGATGAATGTTAAAACCCCCCTAAGAAAGAACAAGTCGCTATTGAGAGCTTCATGAGATAAAGGCCTCCTACTTTTAACGAATCATCTAATCCCTCAATCGCCGAACAATGGATAAAATCCATCGAAAAGATCTTCTCCATACTTTAATGTTCTGAACAATAGAAGGTTATCATGGATTTTTATTATATAGAGGGTGAGGCTGATCAATAGTGGACGTTGATAAAAATACGAATCCTGAGGAGGAGATCAAGGCGTTCGAATGCAAGGATTTCTAGAAAATATTTTTTGATAAATATTTTCTGCACGCCCTCCGGCTTAAGATGGAAAGAGACTTCCTTTCTCTCAAGAAAAAATACTACGAATCTGTCAGTGCATACTAGGAAAAATTCACAAGGCCTGCACGATATGCCTACAACTTTTTCATTACCCCTGAATTCAAGGTTGACCGCTTCTTTGGTGGGCTAAAACCCAGCCTGCGGAAAGTGCTGGAGATCCGTGACTTCGACAGCTATGAGGAAATTGTCTAATGTGCCCTCAAGGTCGAAATGAAGATCAGAGAATCTCATGGGTATCATAGGGATAAAAAGAGTAAGGTGGAATTCAATGCTAGCAGGTTCGATGGATAAATCAAATAGTGCTAAGAAGATCTAGCACCCCACTTTCCAAAGGTGTAGAAAGAAGCACCCCAGTAATTTCTTAAAGGGGATGAGGAAATTATTTAGGTGTGGAAGATAAGGGAACCTAGATATTAACTGTCGGCAAGAAAAGCCCGCATCTACAACAGAGGAGAGGAATGCTATGTTCGAAGCTCAACACGTTGTTCATTTCTAAAACTGCAAAGAACCAGGGAATCTATCAAATCAGTTCCCTAAGACAAGGGTTTTCAGAGGTAACCAACAACCTCCAAGGCAGCAAGGGTGAGAGTTTTCCATCACTACTGCTGAAGTGAACCCTGATAATGAAGTGATGACATGTACGCTAGTTATTCATTAAAAAATAGTGAACATACATTTTGATTCTGGTTCTATGAATTCTTTTATATCCCAAAAGTTTAGTAGAACAATCCCCAAACCACCAAAAATCATGGAAGTGAATATGTCAGTGAGTATGGAAAATGGGGAAATCATTTCACCCCATGAATATAACTCCTCCCCTATCATAATCTGTGGATTAAAATTTTCGGAAAAACTCGTCATACTCCCTATGGTGGAATTTGATGAAATTCTTGGCATGGATTGGCTTTCCTTATATAGAGCCAACATAAATTGTCGTGAGAGGGAAATAACTCTCCATATGGAGAATTGAACCCCAATTCTATACAAGTGAAAGGGGAAAGATGAATCTTCTTTAGCTACATCATATCAAGTGTGGATATAACTTCCCTATGATCACGTGTATCTGGCTTAGATGATCGAGTCTAAGGAGGAATCCATCCTTGAAGTCATACCTATTGAGAGGGAATTCGCTGAAGTGTTTCCCGAGGAATTGTCTGATCTTCCTACAAGAAGAGATGTTGAATTATTAATTGATCTCATACCTGGGGTGTTGCCAATATCCAAGACTCCATATATAATGGATATTGTGGAGCTTGAGGAGCTAAAGAAACAACTACAGGAGAATATGAATAAAGGGTTTATACACCCAAGTGCTTCACCATGTAGTGCACCAGTCCTCTTTGTCAAGAAGAAATATGGGTAAATGCGCCTTTTCATTGATTATCATGAGATTCAAAAAATCATGATAAAGAACAAGTATCCTCTCCCATGAATTGATGACTTGTTCAATCAGTTGTGTGGCGCACAATACTTCTCCAAGGTGGATTTTCGATTGGGATATTATCATGTAATGATGAATAAGGAAGATATCACCAATAATGATTTTCTTACAAGATATGGGCACTACGAATTCATAGTAATGCCTTTCAAACTCACCAATGCTCCAGAAATCATCATGGAATTGATGAATAGAGTCTTTATAGATTACCTTGAAAAATTTGTGGTAGTCTTTATAGATGATATTCCGATATACTTCAAAACTAAGGAGGATCATGGGGAGCATCTAAGAACTATACTAGAGACTTTATAGAAGGATAAGATCTATGAAAAGTACAAAAAGTGTGAGTTCTAGTTGAAGGAGGTCTCATTCTTGGGCCATATCATTACAAGCAATGGGATATCTATGGATCCCTCTGAAATAGATGCAATTGAGGGACGAACGAGGTCAACATTGGTAACAGATATCCACAGCTTCTTTGGGTTAGCTGGATATTATCAATGATTTGTGAGAAATTTCTCATGATTGTCCAACATTTTTACCAAGCTAACTCGGAAGGGAGTAAAGTTTTCTTAGAGTGATGAATGTAAAGAAAGCCTCAAGGAGTTAAAAAAGAGGCTTATCACTGTTCCCATTCTAACTTTACCCACAAGTGGGGAAATCTTTGTGGCATTCAGTGCTGCTTCGAAGAAGGGCCAGAGATGTGTGTTGATGCAAAATGACAAAGTCATTGCATATTCTTCAAGGAAATTGAAAGTTCATGAGCAGAACTATCCAACACATGACCTTGACTTGGATACAATGATATTTGCTTTGAAAATTTGGCAGCATTATCTATTTGGGGAGAAGTGTGAAATATATATGGACCACAAAAGCCTCAAGTATATATTCACACAGAAAGAGTTGAACATGTACCAACAAAGATGGTTAGAGCTGATCAAAGACTATGACTGCTCAATCCATTACCACCCTGGGAAAGTGAACAAGGTGGAGGATTCTTTAAGTAGAAAGGACCCAATAATTCTATCAATGATGATAATTCATAAGGATCCAATCTTCTTAGATTTTATGAAGATGGACATGAGAATCATAAATAAGGGAATATCATCAATCCTTTCACAAATGATTGCTCAACCATCTCTTTTGGAAAGGCTAAAGGATGCTCAAAAGTTTGATATGAGAATTCAGAAGAAAGTGTAAGCTACCAGAAAGGGAAAATCCTCAGAATTCAATGTTAATGAAGAAGGCATTGTAAGATTTGGGAAAAGAAAATGTGTTCCGTCAATTCTGGAGCTGAAGAAGGAAATTTTAGATGATGCACATAGTGCAAACTTCTCTATTCACCTAGGAAACACGAAGATATATCGAGATCTCTGACAACATTATTGGTGGGATAATATGAAGAAGGATATCGTAGAGTATACATCAAAGTGCATGGTTTGTTAGCAAGTGAAGGCAGAGAGGCATAATTCTAAGGGGATAATGTAACCATTGCCCATACCAGCATGGAAATGGGAGAACATCACCATGGAATTTGTCACCAGACTTCCAAAGAAATCCAAAGGAAATAATTCAATTTGGACTGTTGTGGATCGTCTAACAAAGTCTGCATACTTCATTGCAATTCGGGAGGATTTCTCATTGGATCGATTGGCACTGATATATATCAGGGAAGTGGTATGGCTGCATGGAGTACCACTATCTATTCTGTCGAATCGAGATCCAAGATTCACCTCTATGTTTTGGATGAGTCTTCAACATGCTCTAGATACTAAGCTGAACTTTAGTACAACTTATCATCCTCAAATTGATGTCCAATCCGAGCGGACTATCCAAACACTTGAGGACATGTTGAGAGTGTACTCAATGGACTTCAAAGGAAGATGGGATCAACATATCCCTCTGGTTGATTTCTCTTATAACAACAGTTTCCACTCGAGCATCAAAATGGCACCATATGAATCCATTTAAGGGAAAATGGGCATAACACCAGCGTGTTGGGATGAAGTCGGTGAGTGTAATCTTCTAGGACCATAAATGGTCGAAGAAATGGCAGAGAAGGTGAAAACCATTCAACATCATATCAAGGCATCCTAGAGTCGATAAAAGAGTTATGCAGATATCCATCAATGATACCTTGAGTTTAAAGTCAGAGACATGGTATTTCTACGCATATCCCCATGGAAGAAGGTCATGAGGTTTATAAAGAATGGGAAGTTAAGTCCTAGGTACATCGGACCCTTCAAGTTTCTTGATCGTGTCAGGGTTGTGGCCTATATACTAGAACTTACACCAAACATGGCCAAAGTACATGATGTCTTTTATGTATCCTTCATAAGGAAGTACATACTTGACCCTTCACATGTACTCTCTTCAGAAGTGGTACAGTTAGAGGATGATCTTTCTTATGAGGAGAAACCAGTGAAGATCTTAGATCGTAGAGAAAATGTTCTACAAAATAAGACAATGCCCCTAATCAAGGTGTTGTGGAGAAACCACAAGTTTGAATAATCGACATGTGAATTAGAAGAAATGATGAATCAGAGTTACCCACATATGTTTTAGTGTGGGAAAGGGAAATTTCGAGGTCAAAATTTCTTAAGGGGGGAAGATTGTAACGACCAAAACTTTCATTAATGGAACTTACTCTTGATCTAATTAAATGTCTCATTATGTAAAATGTTTATATAAAATGTGAAATTAAATGGTTTTATGTTTTTGGATTTTAAAATACCATTAATAATTTTGACCGTTGCTAATATAACTGTTGAACATTGATCACATGATTTGTATAAATATAATACTTTAAAAAAATCCAATTTACTCAGACAAAGGAAGAGATGGCCTCATCTAGTAGACTTGCCCAATATAAAGCCCATTTGTTAGAGCTTGGAAAGGAGGTGGCATAGTTGGGATTCAATCTTGACCAAGACCAAGCCGAGCTTGAATACATTAAGCTCGAGCAGAACCGCCTACGAGAGAATTGGAAGTTGATAGAGATTACCACTCGAGCAATGTTATCTGAGCCACCCCAAGAGTCTGTCACCATCGCGCACCTTAACCTAAGGTATTATGCGGGTGTATTATGGGGTTATGCAACAAGACCCTATTAATTTGATTATATACATTATTTTTTTTATATAATAAAGAATATACTTTCACTTTATTATTACTTTGTAAATTGTTTTTAAAGCACAAATAGTATTTTTAGTTAATATTCAACTAAGAAATATTTTTTGGAGAATAAAGGGATTTTTGAATTAAATAATATTTTATTAAATTATTATTATTATTAAATTAATTTTTATTAAATATAAATGATCATATAATTTTATGAATGTAATTGTAATTTTTATTAAGGTTTAAAAGCTATTTTTGTCAAAACCCGTGAATTTTTTATAAATGTCAGTTTTTATTTTAAAACTAAAAATTAACATATTAAGAAAATTATTTAGATAAAATGAATATTATTTTTGGAATCAGGATGTCAAAATTATCCAACAGTGGATTTTTATTAATTTTCTGAGACATTTGAATATTTGGGTAAAAATTAAATGCTGTTTAAATATATAATGTGTTTTATGACATCATAATGACCCAATAGTGATGTAATAAAATACTATAGAAATTATTTTTGTCTAGTATACGTTTTAAAATTAAAATAATATGATTTTGGGTTTGTTTTATTTATTATAAAAATATTTAGTGGACCCTCCAAGAGTTATAAAACATTTTCACTTTTTAAATGATTTTCCTTGAGAGCGTGACTCACCTCCAAATAAGTAACCCTATTATTTTAATATTTTTGTCCATTGGAATTATAAAATATTGTTTTACCCTTATGTTTGGAAAAAACTATGGGAAAAAAAATGGGCTGATTTTTGGTTTTTATTAGTTTAACGTGAGGTGTCCCAAACCTAAATAATAAAGAATGCCTTCTCATTTCCTATATAAACTCAACCTATCTCCCACTTCCTCTTCACTCAAAGCCTTTTTAGTTCTTACAAAACCTTCCCTATTCTCTCTAGAATTGTCCCAAGGCACCCCAAGCTCCCAATAATCCACTCTCAAGCCTCTCTCAAGCCTTTGGAAGCACACTTCTAAGTAAGGGATTTCCTCCTTTCTCATTTGTCCAATTTTATTTAAGATGTTATTCCCTTTTAATCCCAAATATAAATGTTGGGGTATGGTTTCAAACCTCCCCCAAACTACCCTATATCTGTTTGAATTATGGGAGACCCCTTTATCTCTCATAAAATTCCTCCCATGTACACCTGTTACTATGCCGAAATTCTGAAAGGAATTTCTCTCTCCTCATTTACATTTAAGAAATTCTTTTGATCATGAATCTAAATTCCCTTAAAATTGTTGGGAAATGTATCTATATGACCCCATTAATTTCCATTTCATGTACATATTATGAGACACCCATTTCTCTCTCATCAACCATTTTTATGAATCCTTATGTCACACCATTATGCTGCCGAAATTGCAGTGCATTTTTTCAAGCCAAGATCATTGTGTAGTGAATACCATACCCATGTCTCTATCAAGGGTATTAAACTTTATTCACATTTACTTAATTGATTATATAGTTTAATATATGAATTCCACATTCATTTATCATGGAATAAATGATGATGTTTAATGAATCCATGTTTTATGATCCATGTGGCACACTTATGGATAAAATGAAATGTTTAAGGGTGCGCCCTGATAGCGCTACAATGCATTGGGTAAAGTATAGTATCATGATAAGTCATGTGAAATAAGTGTTGAATCATTCTAATTCAAGTGAAATGAGGGTTTACTCATGCTTCATATGTAATGAAGATTTAATCATGCTTCATGTGCAATGGGCCTTGGCTCATGATAATTCTATGTTAAGTGTTTTTGCCACATTTCCATGTTATGATTATCACGCCTTATCATGCCTTTATGTTCATGTTTCTATTATTATCCATTGATATGCCTATTGTCTAACATGTGTTGTATTCCTCATTTTATTCTATGTTTATTCCCTTACTGGGCTTTATAGCTCACCCGTTTCTTATACATGTCCTTAGGTTATCCTATGCAATGCTAAGTATGAGGAAATGTAGTGGTCATGTAAAGGAAGTTTTTAATAAACATATTGTATTTAATGTTTTTAAGTTGATATGTAATGGTACTAAGACCCACAGACACTAGAACTCTCGATATTCTATGTTGTACCAAGTGAAGTTTATGAAATAAATCATGTTTAAGTGTGTAATAAAAAGAAGGGTTGTCATATATAGATTCAGAGAATTATGTAATTACTTATACATAACAACTTGAATATTAAAAGTATACACTTATACTAAAAATTATTTTTTTCATAAAACAAAAATGATTAAAAAAATAAACATGTCTAGTTCCATGTTTTTGACAGCATAACTTTTCCTTGATCCCAACCTCGACCATATTCATTTTTAAGTCATGTGAAAAGCATTTCCAAACTTTGGATGAGCATAAAAATCTAAATAAGGGATACATAAGGAAGAAAAACTACTAGTTTTTCAAGACAACATGTAAATAATAAATAATTTATCATAAAGTAATACTGTTCACCTTAAATAAGTAGAAAGAACATCACCGAATATAAGATATGTTGACGTTACCTATTTTGATAATCCCAATTATGCTTTCACATACTTTGATGATCCCAAATAATGTTTATCTATATATTAATTCTTTCAATCTAGGACATTATATTATCAAGCTAATAATAAAATTAAAATAATCTTTAAAATATGTTAATCAATGTTTATCTTTGTTTATATGAATTTTGAAATAATTATAAATCAATCAGATATGTTTTGCATAAAGAAGATAAGTGTTAAGTCAATGATATGCTTATAGCTACTGATACAGATCTACTAGTACTTAGTCTACTGATAGAAATAGTCACTAATAAGAAAAGGTCACTGATACGCAGAGCTACCGGTATGTATAAGTCCACCAGTAAGCACATGTCACTGATAGATCAACTCCCCCGATATAGACAGCTACCGATAGAAGCAGAGCTACCGATAGAAAAAGTCTACCGATATACACTAAATCACTGGTACAGAATGAAGCTACCGATATGCACAAGCTACCGATACAAAGTTTACTGATACAGAAAGTCACGATACAAAAGAGCCACTGATACAAGCGAGCTACCAATAGACCAAGATCTACCGATAGAAGGAGTCAACAGTACATAGAGCTACTGATACACGGAGTAACAGCTACCGATACAAGGAGATAACGGTACATGGGAAAAGAGCTACCGATAGGAGCTCACTGCTATACAAAGTCAACCGTTACATATCTACCGACAGAAAGCTACTGATGAAAGACTTACCAGTCACTGATTCCTAAACTCTACTTTTGTCAACATTATTTATTTATTAAGCAACGATCATATTTGATGATTTTAATGAAATTAATGTTATTTAGTGATAGTTGTTGGCATGTACGGGGACTGTACCTAGTACCCTTGAAAAGGTAATCATTCCCATTGTTGGAGCTAAAAGCTATAAAAGGAAGGACAAAGACCGGGTAAAATAGAACAACAAGAAGTTGCGTGAAAGGTGAAAAAGGGGAAAAATAATGTAGTAAAGTGGTGCATACAGAAAGACTACATCCATAATAGAAGAACACTGGACGTACATGAAGCGATCCATACAAGAAGAGAACACAAAATAAACTTCAGTTAAGGAGTGAAGAACTACAACGCGCTTCTGATACACTCAAGCTAAACAAGCTAAACCTGAAAACCAAGGAAGCAAACAACACTCTATTTTCAAAACAAAAACCAGAGGACTCCGAACCATTCCTGATCAATCAATGGATTCCAAAGCTGCACTTCAAATCACTAGAGAATTCTAAACTCATATCTACTCTCTTAGTGATTCTTCTATTTACATTTGAAGCTGAGTGTGTACTATGTATATTTTATACACACACTGTCTCATGTGCTAAACTACAGTATCTCTAAATCCTCACACAAACCTTCCATAACTCTTTTGTATCCCACTGTGGATAGTGGTAGAGGTCAAGTAAGACCAGGACAACCAGTGTTCTGTTGTTTTGTTTTCCCACGTAGAACTGTGTTAAAGGTCTTAGTACCTGGATAGTCTTTGCACTGTTGTTTACCCCGATCCAGGCTGTGGAGAAAACTTATATAAATTGTTTGAGAGAAATAAGTCTCAACTTGAGACTGAACCTCTTGGTTATATCTGCTGTGCTTACTTATTTTAGTTTTAACCTATATTGAATATTCCGCTACTAATTACATTTAAATATAATTTTTTTTAAAGTTACTTTTACAGTTAATCTAGAAAGTGTTTGTAACTATTATAAATCAATAGGTTAGTTTCAAAAGATAATTTAATCTTCTGATTAAATTAACTGAAGCCTAATCAATATTTTGAGAACCTAATCGAACCATTACAGTTTTACAAATTCAATACAGTTTAACTTAGTTTTTAAATTGGGGGATTTTAATATGAATCTTTTTAACAGAAATTTTTAATTGGAACTCAATTAACCCCCCTCTTGAGTATCCACTATGACCAAAATTTGGTATCAGAGGTTGTTTATTATTAAAGGTATTCGAAACACTCTGTTTTTCAATTGTGATTTTAGTTGTATCTTAAAGATCTTAAATTTCCGTTAGTTCTAAATTTTATCTCTTTAAATACATTTACTAAAATAAAATTATGGATAATAGACTTGAAGGTGCTGATACCAAAAATCCACATTTCTTTAATGGTAAAAATTATGCCCAGTGGAAGCTTAAAATGAAAATTCATTTAGAGAGTATGGGATTTGATATCTAGACTACTATAGAGACTCAATATAAGATTATAGAATCTATTAGAACTACTTGGGATGAACCTACTAATACTTATTACAATAATAATTGTAAAGAAATGAATGCCCTGTATTGTGCTTTGGGAGATGAAGAATTTAATCGCATATCTATTTGTAAAACTGCTTATGTAATCTGGGACACTTTGGCTATTTCCCATGAGGGAACAACCAATGTTAAGGAAATGATATTGAACACCTATAAAATTAAATATGATAATTTTAAGATGAAGTCTAATGAACCCATTTCTGACATGTATCTCAGGTTCAATGAGATTGTCGACACTATGAGGTCACTTGGAAAATCTGTTCTTGAAAAAGAAAAGATCATGAGGATATTAAGATGTTTGCTAGAAAAATGGAGATGCACATATGTTTCCATTATAGAATCATGTGACATCAACAAAATACCTATTAAAGAATTAATTGGTAAGCTAATGATGTATGATGAATAGCTAAAGGTCAACAAAGAAGAAGATGATGAACCAAAGAAGAAGTCAGTGGCATTTAAGTATACTTCTTTGAAGAGAAAGGATAAGGAGAAAGTACACATACCAACTGAAAGCTCAACAGGTGAAAGTTCAGATTCTGACAGTGATGCTGAGATGGCTCAGATAACCAGGAGATTTGAGAAGTTCTATAGGAATAATAAATTCTTCAAAAAATCAAAATACAAAGGAAAATATGATAACAAAGGTCATTGGAAGAAATATTGGAAAAATCCCGATAGAAGTGATGAAGTTGTCTGCTATGAATGCAAAAGGAAAGGTCACATTAAAGTAGACTGCCCGAAATTAAAATCCAAGAAGAAACATGACTACAAGGACAATAAGTATAAGAAACCTATGAAAGAAACTTGGAGTGCTTCAGAGGGCAGTTCAAATGATTTTGATTCTACTCAGGATGAAAAATCTCAAAAATCCAACATGTGTTTCTTGAAAAACACATATGAAGTATCATTGGATACTCCTACTTTAAATTCATATTATTCTGGAGTTTATTCTGATTATGAATCTGAAAATATGTCTAGTGAAGAGTTATTTGAATATTGAAATATGCTAGAAGAAACCTGTAATGAGCTTAAGGAAAAGTATAAAGCTTTAAAGAAATAGCATGCTTTGACTAGATCTGTTAAATCTGCCCTTGATGTAGAAAAGGAAAAGAATGCTCAATTACTGAAGGAAAATACTGAACTGAAATTGTCTAATGATAAATTAAGGAAGGACTTAGAGAAATTCACAAATGGAAAAGATACACTTACACAAATGTTAGGAAAACAAGTGGCACCAAAATATACCACTGGAATAGGCTATCAGCCTGGACAGAGACATATTACTAAAACTAGATTTATTTCTAAGTCTGGACAGAATGCTGCTAGTTCTAGTTCTGGAAATTCATATGCTTCAACTAGTTACTCACATAGTTATAGATCAAATAAAGTTTATCTTTCAAAATATATTGATTCTGTGAATTATTTGAGACCCATAAGACAAATATGGGTACCTAAAGCTTTTCTTGCTAACCTATCTAGACCTAAGAGAATCTGGGTACCAAAATCATATTCCATCTAAACCTGTTTTGTAGAAAACTTGCTTGAAGAGTTCCCATAAGAAGATATAGTACTTGGAAAGTGGATGTTCAAGGCATATGTCTGGGGATTACTCATGTTTCAAAATCTTAATCAAAGTTGATGGAGTCCATGTCACCATTGGTGATAATTCTAAAGGAAAGATCATCATCCTAGTCCAGATTAGTAACACTAATTCAGTTTTAATTTCCAATGTTTTATTTGTTGATGGACTTAAATATAATCTGTTGAATATTTCTCAGTTATTTGATGATGGTTTCAATTTTAAATTTGAAAATGATTCTTTAATGTTTTTAATTCTAAAAATGTTTTAGCATTTTCTTCTTTGAGAAATGAAAATGTTTATGTTGTTGATTTGAATTATTTAGCTAAACAAAACATTACTTGATTAAATGATTTTCATAAAGAGTCTTGGCTATGGCACAGAATATTAGGACATTGAAATGTTTATTCACTTAGAAAACTGACTAGGAAAAACTAAGTTAGATACCTGCCCAAACTTAAATTCCCAGTTGATAAAGTTTGTAATCCCTATCAAAAGGGAAAGCAACACAACGTTTCTTTTAAATAAAAGAAAGAAGTTTCAACTTCTCAACCTCTCGAGTTGGTTCACATGGACTTGTTTGGACATTATAGAGTTTCTAGTTTAAATGGGAAGCACTATATCTATGTTTTAGTAGATCACTTTTCTAGATATACTTGGGTATACTTTTTAGACCACAAAAGTGAAGCTTGTTATTACTTTATTAAATACCCAAAATCTGTAGAAAACCATAGTGGACTTATGATTAAGACCCTGAGAAGTGATCATGGCCTTGAGTTTGAAAATCAAGAGTTTAAATCCTTTTTCTCACACAATGGCTATAGTCACAATTTCTCTGCCCCTAGAACACCTCAGCAGAATTGTGTAGTAGAAAGAATAAATAGAACCCTTCAAGAAATTGCAAGAACTATGCTTAATGAGTATGACCTACCCGTTTACTTTTGGGATGAAGCTATAAATACAACTTGTTATATTATCCATAGAGTCTTGATTAGACCCATTCTCAAGAAGACCCCTTATGAGTTGTGGAACAATAGGAAACCTAAGGTTAATTACTTCATAGTTTTTGGTTGCAAAGTATTTATTCTCAATACAAAGGATAATCTTGACAAGTTTGCTTCTAAAAGTGATGAAGGAATTTTTCTTGGTTATTCTTTTACTAGAAAATACTATAGAGTTTTCAACAAAATAACCAAATGTGTGGAAGAATCTATTCATATCATGTTTGATGAAACTGATCCACATGAACCTAAGTCCTCTCTTGAAAATCCTGAAGAAGATCTGTCTGTTCTGGACCTTAATGATAAAAACAAAGAACCTTCTATTAATACAACTAGTTCTGGACATATTCTAGAATCTACTTATGTAGAACCCAAACTTAGAGAAGAGTCTGAAATTTCTAGTCCTACCTTTACTAGATCAACTTGGATTTTAAAGAATCATCCTTTAGATGCTGTTGTTGGTAATCTTGATAGAGGGACATAGACTAGAGCTTCTCTAAGAAATCAAGTTGAACATCAAGCCTTTATTTCATAGTTAGAACCTAAAAATATCAATGATGCAATCAGTGATGAATTTTGGGTAATGGTTATGCAAGAAGAACTAAATCAATTTGAAAGAAACAAAGTCTGGGAATTGGTTGACAGACCTAAGGATACTTTGACCATAGGAATGAAATGGGTTTTTAGAAACAAAGTTGATGATTTTGGAAACATATTTAGAAAAAAATCTAGGTTAGTTGCACAAAGGTATATTCAAGTGGAAGGAATAAACTATTAGGAAAATTTCCTCCCTGTAGCTAGATTAGAAGCTATTAGGATTATACTTTCCTATGCTGCTCATATGACTTTCAAGTTATATCAAATGGATGTTAAAGTGCTTTTTTTAAATGGTTTTATAATTGAAGATGTTTTTGTTGAACAATAACCTAGATTTACTAATCCTCATTTTCCAAATCGATTTTTCAAACTATCTAAAGCTTTATATGGTTTAAAACAAGCTCCACAAGCTTGGTATGATAGGCTTAGTAATTTTCTTATTTAAAAAGGTTTTACTAAAGGGATTGATGATCCAAATCCTTTTATTAAAATAATTTCGAAAGATGTTTTGATAGTACAAATCTCTATTGATGATATTATTTTGGGATCTTCTAAACATTATTTATGTACTGATTTTTCAAAGAGTATGCAAAATGAATTTGAAATGAGTTTAATGGGAGAACTCAAATATTTTCTTAGATTTCAAGTTTTTCAAAATTAAAATGGTATTATTTTGAATCAAAGTAAATATACAACGGATCTTTTAAAATGTTTTGGTTTGGATAGTATTAAGGAATGTGATACACCTATGACTACTATTTGTAAATTGGACATTGATGAAACTGGGAAACCAGTGGATCAAACAAGTTACAGAGGTATGATTGGAAGCTTACTTTACCTTACTTCTAGTTGACCAGATATTATGTTTAGTGTGTGTATATGTGCATGATTTCAAGCTAATCCTAAAGAATCACATTTGCTTGCTGTTAAAAGAATTTTTAAGTATCTTAAACATACTACAAATTTGGGTTTGTTTTATCCAAAAGGATAATCATTCTATTTAATGAGTTATTCAGATGCTGACTTTGCTGGTTGCAAGTTGGATAGAAAAAACACTTCTGGAACATGTCATCTTTTGGGAAAATACTTAGTATCTTGGTGTAGTAAGAAACAGAATTTTGTTGCTTTGTACACTACTGAAGCAGAGTATATAGCTACTGGTAGTTGCTGTGCACAAATTCTGTGGATGAAACACACTCTTTTGTACTATGGATATGACTTTATACATGTATCTGTTAACTGTGATAACACTAGTGCAATTAATATTTCAAAGAACCCTGTATCTCACTCTAGGACCAAACACATTGATGTAAGGCACCATTTATTGAGATATCATTACCAAAAAGGTGACATTACTCTTGAATTTATAGGTACTGAACATCAATTAGCTGACATTTACACAAATCCGTTAAGCTCTAATAGGTTAAGTTACATTAGACATGAGTTAGGAATGATAGATCACCGGTATGAAACCTCACCGATATACCTCACCGGTATGAAACCTCACCGATATACCTCACCAGTATGAAACCTCAACGATATACCTCACTGATATAGACTTCACTAATATACCTCACTGATTAGTGGATCTCACCGTTAGGAATTATCACCAGTATACCCTACCGTTAAGTATGCGATGTTTTAAATTTTTGTCTGCCGCCATAATCTGTATCATTTATACTTTACTTATTATATTTTAATTATTTATTTTATGATTCCTAAATGATAAAACTAAGTCTTAATTACTTCTCGATCCACATCAAACCCTTTGCTCTCAAGCCTTAGCTCCCAAATCTCGTGAAATCCCTAAGGTCCTCGAACCAGAAATGGAAAAAACCAAAATGCCTACTGTTAGAGATGACATTAATGAGCCGAATGCGAAGAAGCAAAAGACAGATCCAGAAGCAAGTAGCAGTGTTAGTAGAACAAGGTCGGGGAGGCGACTAGTGGACTTGCATTTACAAAATAGAGTAATTGTGATCGAAAAAGAGCTATGTGTGGAATGGCTGTTTTCTAGTAAATTGATAGTTCTAGAGGTGACGGAAGATCAAGAGTGGGTAGAATGCTTTTCGAACAACAATGTACCCTACTATCTAAAGCTAGTAAAAAATCTCTATGAGTATGTTCGGTTTGAGAAATCAGAAGTCAAGAATAGGATGGTATCTGTCGTGAATGGAAAGGAGATAGATTTTTCTTCAACTGAGTGGGATGAATGCCTAAAGGTTCCACACGAAGGTGTTTCTGGATATTTCTCAAAATCTGTACCACCTACAAGTGACATATTTGATTATGAGACTTCCTTAGAGGAGCTCTCCGGTAGTGTCAAGCAAGGACATGTGGTGGCTGCTAAAATGGATGGAGAGAACAGATTGTTGTTCAAGTTTTTTTATCATGTTTTAATTCCAAGGAGGTGGGAAATTGAAAATTGGAGATATCAAGATATCTATCTGCTATATTTCTTGAGACATGGTGTGAATGTAAATCTGCGTAGGATGCTAATGATTCAAATAGAGGATATGAATAGGCCAAAATCAAATACCAATGCCTTATTATTTTCCAAGTTGATCTCAGTGATGATTAAGGTAAAAGGAGTATCTGAGTCTCAGGATGAGATAGTAGTGGTAAGAAACAACTTCTGTATCACAAGCACTGTATGTAAATACATGAAGATAAACTGGAACACATGGAGAGGATAGTGGGTTACTGATGAAAAAAAGTTATATGATATGTTCAATCCTGTGGATCATCCTTAAAGACCTAAGGATGTGTGGGATCCAGGTCTAGGACCTAATGAAGAAGATCCATAGTATAGTGATGATTCAGAAGAGGAAGATTCCTCTGTAGCAGATGGAGGAGATCCAAACTTGCCTCCTATCCCAACTCCTGAAATTGTATCACAAGAAAAGGAGAGTGCTTCTTTGAACCTACATAGTACAGAAACTATGTTGGGTGTAAGCAATAAAGAGGAAC
This sequence comes from Viscum album, assembly GCA_963277665.1. Taxonomy (NCBI): domain Eukaryota; kingdom Viridiplantae; phylum Streptophyta; class Magnoliopsida; order Santalales; family Viscaceae; genus Viscum; species Viscum album. The sequence continues at coordinate 1,087,629,825 of OY728150.1, read as the reverse complement.
CTATGGATGTGGAAGACCAACAGAAAGTAGACCTGGAACAGGCTAATCGAGAAGATGAATAATAAGTTCATGCAAGTAAAGCATCTGTTTCTGTCATCTTGAGCCTTAGTCAACTGATTGGATATTCCGAAATTTCTATTGAGGAATTTGATAGAGTTGATAGACCTTTACCTATTCCTGAGGAACCTCCTGCTGTTTCCGAAATAGAGATGGTTGTGCAAGATTATGATGAGGAAGACCGAACTGGTGAGGTTGATATTTCCATACAAGAGGATGCACCAGTTGAGGGGGAGCATCCAACAAGGCTTGGCACTGTCTCAGTAGCTAATGAAATTGAGGATTGGGCAGAAGACCCAGGTTTTGTAATTTCTGGATTAGATTATCCTGATTCTGATAATGAGGCATCCCTCAATAGACCAAAAGTCAGTTATGATATTCAGTCTGAGATATTACCTGAATATGTGGTAAGAATACATGATCTGGATAAATTAAAGTCTAATCTTAAATCCAGTTTTTTGGAAGAGATAATGAAAATGGAAGCTTCACTAGTGTCATATATTCAATCGATTATGAATGACTCTGTGGCTAGTATAATGTCTGAAAGAGCACCTGTTGTGGTTGCAGCTGCTGATATGATCACCAGGGATGACTTAGCATCCTTAAAGGATGAGCTGGAAGAGTCTTTGAGTGCTTCTGTTGCTGAGTTAAAGAATCACTTTTCTAAAGAGTTTACCAATTTGGAAAAGTAATTCGAACTCTCTCTTGGTTGTAATGTGTCAACATTTTTTGCAGAGATAGTGGATGAAGTTACAGCTTGCCAGACTCAAGTATCTAGACTGGCAGAGACTATTGAAATTCTAAAGCAATCAGTTATCTTTATGGAATCCCATATGAGTTCTAAATCTCAAGCAGACAAGGATTTGGCTTATGTGAAGAGTGTAGTTAGCCAAATGGTCTCAGTTTTTTAGGAGTTTAAGAATTACATAACAGAGCATGTTAGCACCCAAGATTCTGCAGTGAAAAATCTCCTTAGTGGGCTAACTAAGAGTTTTAAAGAAACCACAACCTTCTCTATTGGTTCTCTTGCTTCCAGACCTTCAGTGGATTTGGATCAGATTAGAGCTTTGATGAAGGAGGAGCTTGGTTCAGCATCAACCAGTGGCTCTGTGGACTCATCTGATCTGACCAAAGTGGTAACTTCTACTAGAGATACCACTAGAGATATCATGAAGATTGTTCAAGACTATATGAGAGAAGATTCCGATTCTCAGAAAGAGGTGAAAGACAAGGTAGATTATTATTTCCAAAGGTTTTATACCAAGAATTATCTTAACAACCATTTCAATATTATGTTATAAAACATGAATCTACAACCATTCAATCAAGCCTTTATATAACAAGTCAACAAGCTCATAGAATTGACACCTCTACTAGACAAATTCATGGAGAACACGAACAATTTCATTTCTACTATGGAAAGAGGAGGAGGAATCATTATGGATTTTGGAAATCTCTTGTTGCCTTTCTTGCATGTTGATTCTCAACCAGTGATTATACCTCCAGCTTTACCTGAATCTGCCTCTACTACTTCTCATGTTCAGATGACTCCAGCCTAAGCCATCCGTAGCCTTACTCCTATGATTACTCAGAGAGCTACACAGTACATGCCAGGAAAAATCTCAGTAGCTCAGCCACCTCTGATCATTTCTGGTGTTCCTAAGCCTCCACCTGCATCCACCACACCTGAATCCTGTTCTGATCCCAAGGGGAATTCTCATGCTGAGGATGTGGATTGATCGATGGATAATATTTTTTTTATAGGAATCACTTGTATTTCTTTTTTGTTTCATTTATGTCTTTATTTGTATCTGTTTCATCCAAGAAATATATATGATCTTACTTTCTTTTACTCTTTGTTACTTCTCTTCTCCTATATTTACTTTTTGTCCCACTTTTTGATTATCACAAAGGGGGAGAAATACTATCAAAGGGAAACATATATGGGGGAGTAATACTATCTTCTATGAGCTTAATTCATTTTCCTCTGGTAAATTTGTTTTATATTTGCTATATATTTTTTATAATACACTATTTTCTCTGATACAATTATATCTAATGCAATATCCTCTGATACATTACTAATTATATTGGGCTTATAATATCATAAGTTGTGATTATCAAAAAGGGGGAGATTGTTGACCTCACCTATTTTGATAATCCTAATTATGCTTTCACATACTTTGATAATCCCAAATAATGTTTATCAATATATTAATTCTTTCAATCTATGAAATTCCATTATCAAGCTGTTAATAATATTAAAATAATCTTTGAAATATGTTAATCAATGTTTATCTATGTTTATATGAATTTTGAAATAATTCTAACTCAATCAGATATGTTTTGCATAAATCAGATAAGTGTTAAGTCACTGATATTCTTATAGCTATTGATACAGATCTATCGGTAATTAGTCTACCGATAGACATAGTCACCGATAAGAAAAGGTCACCGATATGTAGAGCTAATGGTATGTATAAGTCCACCAGTAAGCACATTTCATTGATAGATCAAGTCCACCAATACAGACAGCTACCGATAGAAAACGTTTACCGATATACACTTAATCACTGGTACAGAACGAAGCTACCGATATGCACAAGCTACCGATACAATGTTTACTGATAAAGACAGTCACGATACAAAAGAGCCACTGATACACGCAAGCTACCGATAGACCAAGAGCTACAGATAGAAGGAGTCATCGGTACATAGAGCTACTAATACACGGAGTAAAAAATACCGATACAAGGAGATACCGATACAAGGACGAAGAGATACCAATAGGAGCTCACTGCTATACAAAGTCCACTGTTACATATCTACCGAAATAAATCTACTGATTAAAGACTTACTAGTCACTGATTCTTAAACTCTACTTTTGTCAACATTATTTATTTATAAAGCAACGATCATATTTGATGATTTTAATGAAATTAATGTTATTTAATGATAGTTGTTGGAATTTCAGGGGACCTTACCTAGTACCCATGAAAAGATAATCATTCCCATTTCCGGAGCTGAAAGCTATAAGAGGAAGGACAAAGATTGGGCAAAATAGAACAACAAGAAGTTGCGTGAAACATGCACAAAAAGGGAAAAAGAATGCTGTAAAGTGGTGCATACAGAAAGACTACATCCATACTCGAAGAACACTGGACATACACGAAGAGATCCATACAAGAAGAGAACACAAACCAAACTTCAGTCAAGGAGTGAAGAACTACAGCGAGCTGCTCATACACTCAAGCTGATCAAGTTGAACCTAAAAACCAAGGAAGCAAGCGACACTCTGTTTTCCAAACAAAAACCGGAGAAGGACTCAGAACCATTCATGATCAATCAATGGAGTCTAGAGCTGGACTTCAAATCACTAGAGCATTCTAAACTCACATATACTCTCTTAGTGATTCTTCTATTTACATTTCGAGCTGAGTGTGTACTCTGTACATTTTATACAAACACTATCTCATGTGATAAACTGGAGGATCTCTAAATCCTCACACAAACATTCCATAACTCTTTTGTATCCCACTATAGATAGTGGTAGAAGTCAAGTAAGACTTGGACAACCGATGTGATTTTGTTTTGTTTTCCCACGTAGAACTGTGGTAGAGGTCTTAGTACCTGGACAGTCTTTGCACTATTGTTCACCCCGATCCAGGGTGTGGATCAAACTTATATAAATTGTTTGGGAGGACTAAGTCTTGGCTTGAGACTGAACCTCTTAGTTATATCTGATGTACTTAGTTATTTTAGTTTTAACTTATATTGAATATTCCACTGCTAATTACTTTGAAATATAAAATTGGTTTAAAGTTACTTTGATAGTTAATCTAGCAAGTGTTTGTAACTATTGTAAATCAGTAGGTTATTTTCAAAAGATAATTTAATCTTCTGATTAAATTAATTGAGGCCTAATCAATCTTTTTAGAACCTAATCGAACCATTACAATTTTAAAAATTCACTACAGTTTAACTTAGTTTTTAAATTGGTGGATTTTAATAAGAATCTTTTTAACAGAAATTTTTAATTGGAACTCAATTCACCCCCTCTTGAGAATCCACTCCGACCTACAAGATCATTGCTTACTATTTTTTGTAACCAAACGATTACCATAAATCTCATATAATATAATGTATATAATATAAAGGTAACTTGGTACATAAACATACTTAAATAAAATAACCATACGGTCTACTTCCACACATATCACTAAATGGAATAGCCATACAGCTGACTTCCATACCCAGTGAATTGGAGGTTATAATATAACCACTAATATTTTTTTTATCATGGAGCCACGTTTCATTTGGTTTATCAAGTAACCACCCATTATTGGTTTATCACATAACCACCAGGGAAATTTCTAAATACCATTATATAATCATAACACATAAAATATTAAAAATATCAAAATTTCACTAATAACATTTCATTTGAAATCACAAGAAATAATTTCAAGATATTGAAATACTAAATCTATTTCAAAAACCATTTTTGATATGAAAAAAACCAAAAAGGGAATAAGGGATTTATTTTCCTTTTAAAAACATTAAGGCTTATAGAGGAAGCCAAATAACGATTACAGTGACAGATAGGTCATTATCGTTACAAAATTTAAAAACATTTCTTTGTTTTAGTAAAAATATTAGTATAAAAAATATTCTCTTTGAATGAAATGAAAAGTCAAAGGGGTTTATACACCATATAAAATAAAGTCATGTATAAATCAAAATATGCCTCAATGAAAGGTGATTGAGATGAAGTCCCTTACCTCGTGTTCGACTTGACTCATTCATTCTTTAATTTACTGAATAATAAAATTAAGTTAATTTCTACTTGCTTCAAAACCTTTTTCATGTTTATTATTCCTTTTATATCACTTATTTACACGTCATAAAAATTACACAATTATTTATGTTCATACTGAGGGTTTTGTCGATATTCGGTACTTGAGTCCAAAAATGAACTTGTTATAATTACAAATTGTCAATGTGGTAAAAAGTCCATTATCCACAGAATGATATTCATGTTTTAGTTATCATATATATCATAAATATCCAGTATATATTTATTTGTAATAGTCCATAACATTTGGAGATAATAAATGAAATGCACTGTCCATGGAGACGGTAAGGTGTACGTACGCATGAATCCTACTTCCATTTCTATTTCTTATTTAAGGGAATGAAAACTTAATGATACATAGGTATATTATAATTCTAGTATAATATAATTTTTTATATATGTTACATAAGTTCATTAAATCTATCCTTTATACGTTCCATGTATATCATGAACGAGTCATATCACTTTGAGGGGGTGATAGTTCGCACTTCCTCAAATGAAATTATCGTATTTATACAACATTAAAAGAATAAAAGTTTTTTCTAAATGATAATTACAGAAGAATAGAGATAAAATAAATATCATAAATATCATATATAATTACAATTCCAACATAATTACCACCATGAGAGGCTGTAGGAGATAATTAAACAATCATCATTTCGTGAGGCAGTAGTTCGCCGTCTACCGAAACAGTATGTTCTAAATCCATTAGATGGAGGTGTGTGTAAGTGTATTTCGAATAATTCTCATAAAGAAACCTAGAATATTTAGGATAATATTGTTGTTATATAAATAAAGAATAATAATAGTATAGGAAGTGGAGAAAGAAAAATAATGTAAAGGAACTTGAGAGAAGATGTTACCTCAAATTGGGTAAAGTTTTTTGATTTGAGAAAGAAGGATCTCTTGAATTGAATTGTGCCTAGGGGAAAGCTTCTATGAGTAAGGGGGGAATGTTGGGAGATTATTTTAGCTGATTTTGGATGAGATAAGGGTCTTGAGAGGTGTTTGTAAGGGGTTAGAGGTGGTGGCCTTTTATAAGAGGGAGGAGGGGCACCTTAGGAATGTTTGAAAGTATTATTTTATTATTAATTGATTTTTGAATTATATTAACACAAAAGTGATATAATTATAAGATAATATGAGTATGGGTTGAAATACTCTTAGACAATGGTTTTTAGACAATTTTATATTACAAATTTAACATTAACATTTACCTTTGACCCTTAGTTAACTAATTTAACTTTTACCACGTTTTCTTGTATATTCATAATATATGGTTACCATAGTTACTATAAAATGAAAAGTGACCCAAAAATGGATCATTAATGAAAATATTAACATCATATATGTCCTTGGGACTAATCTTATATTTTTAGGACTATTATATTATTTAATAAAATATTAATTTATTTAAAAACTCATTTATGTCAATTGTTACACTATTCATATCATGACTTTTTAACAATCCATAAAAACTTGATTATTTAAAAAAAACCACATTAATTCAGATATAATAAGTAATAATAATCCCTAAAATTTGTGTATGGCATAAAAAGTTTCAAAATAAATTTATTTTAATAATTATAATCTAATTTATTTAAATCATTCATTAATAAGGTAATCACTACATCACCATTGTGTCATAAATAAATTTATTTATTTGATGTCTAAAAATTATAAATATAATACCATGATGTAGGAAATATTTTTATCCTTATAATGACTATATATAGTTGAAAATATAATTTATATATGCCCATATAAAAATTATTTTACTAAAAGATACATGTTTAGGTTATATTTTCCTTAACTTTAAATTACAAGTAATTAAATGTCATTCTCACACACATGTGACTCCATGGGGTCCTAAAATCGACCCAAGGATGTCCATGGTCAGAAGTATCTCATCCAATAGAGTTAGGACATGTGTTAGGGTATTTTAATATTATTATAATATTATTTTTACCCTTATTTATCAGATTTACCTTTTAACCATGGTAAATAAAATATTTACTAAAGTTACTATTCATAATGTCTAAAAATAAAATTTACCTATATACATGATTTGGACCTCATTATTCCAAATATGGAATCCATTTTTCAAAATTCAAAACATATAAGTTTCATAAATTAATTTAAAATTAATTCCCACTGTTAAAACCAAAAAGCGTTTTTTTAAGAAGTTAAAACTACTAAAAGATGGACACACGCTTATGTCCAATTTCAAAGTAAAATTACTAAAAATGACCAAAATTTGGTTAAAGGATAAAAATATAATCCAATTATACTTTAAAACCAATTAAAAGTACAATATAACTATATAAATAAATTATATTAAAAAGTAGTTTTGAAATGAAATGCAGTATTTTTCACAATTCATTAAAAAAATGTAATTTTGTAGAAAAATACCAAAATTTCTTCCAAAGTAAATTTTTATGTTCTAATTTCAAATAAGAAGTTAAATTTTTTAAATAAAACATATAAAGGTATCAAAAACTAGATTTAAAAAGGGTTCACCATCAAAAGGCGGTAAAACTGCATTTTTAGAAAAATACATCTTTTATCTAAAAAATGAATTTATTCTTATATAATATATAGAAAACATATAATATAAATCTAAAAAATTAAATTAAATATATATCACATATTTTTCATTAAATAAAAATCCATAATGAGTGATATGAAAACACAATTATTCTCTTTTAAATAGGTTTTCATAAAAACACACCCATTATATTCAATTGGTTTTTATATCCATTTCTAATAAATTTGGTAATCAATTAATCATCATTTAAACTTGTGTAAAACATATTTGAAAATTAAGTTGATACTATTAATTCCCTCCATTCTAACAGATAGGCGTTAACTACCATTTAAAATAATAATAATACTATTGTATTATTTTTCAGTATAACTCAATGTTGTGTGCAATGTAAGATTTCAGAGAAGCCCATTGTTACGTGTCGAGTAAGATATCAGAAAAAGAATCCCCTTTAACATAAAATTAATATCTTATAATAAAAAACTAAAATTATTATTTTATAAATACCTGGGTTGTTACATCCTTTCCCCCTTTTGGAAATTTCGTCCTCGCGATTTTAAAATTGGTCTTAGAAAATTCATTGAAATCCCCACATCGGAAAAAGAGTCAATAAAAATATCACTTTAAAATAAAGAAGGAGAAGTAAAAAGGTCACCCGAGATAACACATACTAGGATTCCATGGATGAAGACATGGATATGAAGGAGAACTAAGTGTTAAGTTCTGATGAATATTGATAAAAAACATGATCAAGAGAAAGTTAACCACTAGAAAACCACAAACTTGTGATAGGTTAAACGGTATTTGATTCCCTAGTAAGGAAAGTAAATGAAATTTTTGTTTTGTTTTATGTTCCCTTTCATAAAGTTGGAGAATTTATTTATGATATTTACTATAAAAATAAGTAAATATACTTACCTTTAAAGTAGAGTTTCATCCTTTAAAACATTTATACCATAAACTCATCTTTTCTCTAAACGATGAGTATTCAAGATGACTTGGTCACACCTAAAGTGATAGAATCAACTTCTTAAGAATAACATGATCCATATAAGATGAAACATATATTTCCCCTGTCTTTAGACAATAACCAAAACCAAAATGGTTAGTACAAGATTAGATAATCCCCAAAAAATTATAATCTTTTATAAAAAGAAATACTACTCTTAATCTCCAAAATTTAACAAACAATACCCAAAGCTCAAAAAAGACCATTAAATACACAAGTGTCCTTAAATTTATTCAAAATAATCCAAAAAATGTTTGATACCCAAAATTCAGAAGGATTTGATCAAAAAGTCTTCCACAATAAATCTTAACATTTATAACATTGACTACTCTTAAAGTATCATACTTAAAAGTAATTTAACTAATCACATATTATATATGATAGGTTAATCATTTCCATAAATAACCCAAATCACTATATTTCCAAAATAAAACATAGATTATTCCAAAATAAAATTTCACCATTACTCCTCAATTGAAATATCAAAGTATTCTATTTTCCTTATGCATATAGTGTTCCCAAAAGAGAAAACATATTCCAAAATAACCATTATCACTTAATCACCAAATCATTTTACTATACTAAGGATATCCATTTGATAAAACAAAACACCCCTTATCAACTTATTATTGATCAATAAAATCATTTAACTAAAAAGAATATTTCATACTAATCAGGTAATTCATGTAGGCTAGTGGTATGAGATGCGCCCTTATCTCCCTTCAGTTGTGGGTTCGATTACCATGACCTTGCCGGACGCGAGGAGTTTTCATCCATCCGGCGGGTTGTTATTTTTTTTTCTAAAAACACATAACTATTATAACATTCTAAAAATAAGATAATTTCCTCAAATATAACCATAAACTATTTTATCCTCAAAGGTTATCTAATACCTTTCATTTTACATCCCAAAATGTAATAACCATTTATCACCTAAAAAAAATCATATGAACCCTTAAGGTTATCCATTATGTCCACATAAGAAAAGATAATTCTTTATTGAATAAAATTTTCACATATCATAATTCAGGGTTACACATACTAGAAAAAGTCTTCCAAAGAAATACCATCATCAAAAGAGCCTTAATAATTTTAAGAATTTCATCATCCTAAAATCTACCATAAATTTTCAATCCCTTATATGTAGACTTATTACTCATTGAAAGTTATCCATGATCCATTAACTATTATTTTCCATCTTATTCTGTAATATTTCTTTCCTACAGAAAAATCATGAATCATATCATAAGATTCAATAATGTCAAAACATCAGCTAAGAAATAATCCATACATTTCATTAGTCATTGTCAATTTTCTCATCCTCAATTAGAATGGAATTAGGTATTGGTAAAAATATATCTATACGGTCCTACTGATCCCATTCCAGAACCTTCTTCATAGTAAATATATTTTTATAATGACCATGTACACCATATTTACAACATTCAATTGATCCCTCATAAATAAATTCTTTCCCTTTCCTGGATTCAACTGGATGCTTCCTTTTTTCCATGGTAGGTTCTTTCTTTATGAACTTCATTACCACATCTATAGCATATTCCCATCCCTTTAAATAATTTTCCTAGGTGTTTATTTCCACATCCTTGACACATAGGTTTTGGAAGATACTTACCTGTATTATTATCACCTAAACATCTGTAGGGATTTGTTTCTCACATATAAAATGACTTATAAAAATAACCATGGTTTATGTGGTCAATCATGACTTCATATAGATGGTTGAGAATAACCATAAGAGTTAGCGTTGAATCTCCCATTTCATTCAGCTACTTATTTAGAAAACCATAACAGTTTTCTTCACATCCATTGTCACTTTGGTGCCTTCTTGATCCAGCCATTTACTAAAACCAAAAAGGTCAGTGTGAGTATATCAATAAAATCATCATATAATATCTTATGAGGAGGTTAAATACTAAGATATACTTATTCATGTTATCTTAAACGCATTCAATTTATCTAAAATAACTATGACTCTTTATAATATTCTAGCCATTATGGTTATGTCACTTATGCTTAAATAACACCCTAACCTCTAAAGTCATCAAAACGGACCTCTAATACCAACTGTATGGCCCCAACCTTAAACATTACATAATCTTGAATTAAGTTAATAATTAAAATTAATGATATTTTTAGGTTTAGAGATTTATAGAATTAGGTCATAACTTATACATAACAACTTGAATATTAAAATTAGACACTTCTACTCAAAATCATTTTTTCATAAAACAAAAACTCTTAAAAAAATAAACATACATAGTTACATGTTTAAGACAACATGATGTTTCCTTGATCCCATCCTTGACCCTATTCATATTTGTGTCCTGTGAAAAACATCTCAAAACTCAGGATGAGCATAAAAACCTCAGTAAGGGATTCATAAAGAAGGAAAACCACTAGTTTTTAAAAACAACATGTAAACAATGAATACTTTATCAAAAAGTAATACTTTTCACCTTAAAGAATTAGAAAAAACACTTCACTGAATATAAGCTCATTTCTTACCTTTTTTGTAACAAAGGATTACCATAAATCCTATATAAAACAACGTATAACATATATAGGTAACTTGGGACATAAAAATACTTAAATGGAATAACCATACAGTTGAATTCCACACATATCACTAAATAGAATAACCATACAACCGACTTCCATACCCAATGCATTAGAGGTTATAACATAACCACTCATCCTTGGTTTATCACGGAACCACCTTTCATTTGGTTTATCATGTAACCATCCATCATTGGTTTATCATGTAACCACCCATAAAATGTTTAAGTACAATTATATAATCATAACACATCAAATATTGAAAATATCAACATTTCACTAATAATATTTCATTTGTAATCACAAGAAATAATTTCAAGATATTGAAATAATGAATCTATTTCAAAAACCATTTTCGATATGAAAACAACCAAAAAGGGAATAAGATTTTTTTCTTTTTAAAAACATCAAGGCTTATAGAGGAATCCAAATAACGATTATGGTGGTAGAGCGGTCATTACCGCTAAAAACGTTAAAAAATTCCTTTTTTTATTAAAAAGATTTGTAGAAAAAATATTCTCTTTGAATGAAATTCATATTCAAAGGGGTTTATACACTTTATAAAATAAAGTCGTGTATAAATCAAAATATGCCTCAATGAAAAGAGATTGAGATGAAGTCCCTTACTATGTGTCCAACTTGACTCATTCATTCTTTAATTTCTTGAATAATAAACTTAAGTTAATTTGTACTTTATTTAGAAACTTTTTCAAGTTTATTATTCATTTTATATCACTTATTACCATATTATAAAAATTACATTATTATTTATGTTTATATTGGATGTTTTTCCGAAATTCGGTACCTGAGTCCAAAAATGAACATGTTATAATTACAGATTGTCCATGTGGTAAAAAGTCCATAATATCCAAAATTATATTGATGATTTAGATATCATATATATCATATATATCTACTATATATGTATTTATATTAGTCCATAACATTTGGAGTTAAGAAATGAAATGCACCGTTCATGGAGACAGTTAGCCGTACTTATGAACGTTACTTTCATTTCTATTTCATATTTAAAGGAATGAAAACATAATGATACATAGGTATATTATAATTACATTATAATAAATTTTTTATATATGTTACATAATTTTATTAATTTCATCCTTTATACTTCCATGAATAGAATGAATGAGTCATATCACTTTGAGGGGGCAGTAGTCTGCACTTCCTCAAATGAAATTATCATATTTATACAACATGAATAACATAAAGGTATGTTCTAAATGAGAATTACAAACAAATAGAGAGAAAATAAATAAAATAAATATCATATATAATTACATTTCCATCATATTTTCCACCATGAGAGGTGGTAGGAGATAATTGAACAATCACCATTTTGTGAGGCAGTAGTTCACTGTCCACAAAAACAGTATGTTCTAAATCCATTAGATGGAGGTGTGTGTAAGTGTAGTTCAAATACTTATCATAATAAAACCTGGTATATATAGGATACAATTTTTTATATAAACAAATAATTATAAGATCATAGGGATTGGAGAAGGAAAAATAATGGAAAGTAACTTGAGAGAAGACGTTACCTCAAATCAGGTAATTTATTTTGTTTTGAGCGAAAATGCTCTCTTGATTTGCCTTCTGCTTAGGGGAAATATTCTAGTATAAAGGGAGGAATGTTGGGAGATTATTGGAGTAGAGTTTGTATGAGAGAAGAGGATTGAGAGTTTTGAGTAAGGGGTTATAGGTGGTGGCCTTTTATAAGAGGGAGGACAGGAACCTTTCGAAAGTTAGAAAGTATTATTTTTTTATTAATTGATTTTAGAATTTTAATAACACCAAAGTGATATATTTAGAATATAAGACGATGATGGGTTGAAATACTATCATAAAATGGGTTTTATACAAGTTGAGGTAACAAATTTAACCTTATCTTTTAGCTTTAACCCTTAGTTAACTAATTTAACTTTTACCATGTATTATTTTAAATTCATAATATATGGTTACCGTAGTTACTATAAAATATCAAGTGACCAAAAAATGGATCATTAATGGAAATTTTAACATCATATATGTAATTTGGAAGAATCATATATTTTTAGAACTATTATATCATTTAATAAAATATTAATTGATTTAAAAACACATTTTTGTCAATTGTTATACTATTCACATTAGAACTTTTTAAAAATCTATAACAACTTGATTATTTATAAAAAAACACATTAATTAAAATATAACAAGAAATAATCATCCTTAAATTTCTTTATGGAATAAAATTTTTCAAAATAAATTTATTTTAATATTTATAATCTCATTTATTTAAATCTTTTATTAATAAGGTAATCACTACATCACAATTATGTCATTAATAAAATTATTTATTTGATGTCTAAAATTTATAAATAAAATTCCATGATGTTGGAAATATTTTTATATTTATAATGACCATTTATAGTCAAAAATTTAACCTATATAACTTCCTATAAAAATTGTTTTACTAAAAGATACATGTTTAGGTTATATTTTCCTTAACATTAAATTAAAAGTAATTAAACGTCATTTTCACACACAAGTGACTCCATGAGGTCCCAAAGTTGAAACAAGGATGAAAATAGTGGGAAATATCTCAAAAAATAGGTTTCATACATGTGTTAGGGTAATTTTATATTATTACAATATTATTTTTTACCCTTATTTATGAGATTTACCCTTTAACCATGGTAAATTAAATATTTACTAAAGTTACTATTCATAATTTCTAAAAATAAAAGGTACATATTTAAACAATTTGGACCTCCTGATTCCAAATATGGAATCATTTTTTCCAAATTGAAAACACAAAACTTTTATAAATTAATTTAAAATTAATTCGCGTTGTCGAAACCAAAAAGCGTGTTTTAATGAAGTAAAAACTACCAAAAGATTAACTTGCTTTTATGACCAATTTCAAAATGAAATTACTTAAAATGAACAAAAGTGGATTAAATGATAAAAATATATACCAATTATACTTTAAAACCAATTAATGTAATAGTATAACTATTTAAAGAAATTAGATTAAAAGGGAGTTTTGAATTAAAATGCAGTATTTTTCACTATTCATTAAAAAAATGAACTTTAGCAGAAAAATACCGAAATTTAATCCAAAGTAAATTTTTATGTTCCTATTTTAAATAATAACTTCAGTTTTTAAAATAAAATATATAAAGGTGTCAAAAACTAGATTTAAAAAGGGTTCTCTATCAAAAGATGGTAAAACTGTATTTTTAGAAAAATACTTCTTTTATCTGAAAAAATGAATATATTATCATATAATATCTATAAAACATATAAGATGAATTTAAAACAATACATTTAATATAAATAATATAATTTTCATTAAATAAAAATCCATAATTAGTGATATGAAAAAAAAATTACTCTCTTTTAAATAGGTTTTCATAAAAACACATCTATTATATTGAATTCGTTTTTATTTCTATTTCCAATAAATTTGGTAATCAATGAATCATCATTTAAACATGTGTAAACCATATTTCAAAATTCAGTTGATACTATTCATTTATGACATTCCAATGGCTAGGTGTTAACTATCATTTAAAATAATAATAATTTTATTGCATTATTTTTTAGTACTACTCAATGTTGTGTGCAATGTAAGATTTCAGAGAAGCCTATTGTTGCGTGTCGATTATGCTATCAAAACAATCATCCCCCTTAACTTAAAATTAATATATTATAATAGAAATTGAAAAGTATTATTCTATAAATACCTGGGTTGTTACATAATCTGAAGCATGTGTTTTTAAGATGTTTAGTGGGAGTGATTTCAGTATACTGGTTTTGAATTACGATAAAATATTACTTATCAAAAATTATGTACTGGTTTTACTATTAGTTATGGACTAGTTAAACAAGTGATTCTATATGATGGGATTATGTGAATTAGCATACATTCTAGGGATCCAGATCATTCATGATAGATCCATGAGGTTTCTTGGACTAATCAAGGTACATACATTGACTAGATACTAAAAATATTTAGTATGGAACAATCCAAGAGGGGATGTTATAGTGTCACATAGTAGACATCTCTATATTAAAATGTGTCCCAAAACACATGAGGAGAGAGAGAGAGATAATAAGTAAGATCCCATGTATGTTTGAAATAGGATCAATCATGTATGCCATGTTATGTATTTATCTTGATGTATCTTATCCTTTTATCATGGCAAAAATATATAAAGATGATACATGTGAACAATATTGATTTATTATTAAGGATATACTTAATTATCATGGGAGAATTAAGAATCATTTCTTGGTATATAGAGGAGAAGATGATATATTCATCAAGTGTTATACTTATCATCACTTTACAATACATCAGAATGATCTAAAGTCAAAGTATATATATGTATTAAGTCTCAACCAATGAGCTATAAGATGAAAGTGCTCAAAGAAGGCAATTATGGCCAATTCTATAGTGGAGTCTGAGTATATAATGACTTCAAATTTATCCAAAGAAGATATTTGGATACATAAATTTGTCTAAGATATTAATGTGGTTCCTATTATAAAATATCCCCAAACATTATATTGTGATAATACTATCGTGGTGAATCTTGCAAAGAAGTCAAGGTCACACCAACAAACAAAGAACATACCCTAGAAGAACCATCTCTTATGGGATTTTTCTCAGAGGGGGTGAAGTTACGATAAACATAGTTTCCATGTAAGAAAACTTGGTAGACTCCTTGAAAAAATCCTTATCTCAATAGAAGTATGATTACCATGTGAGAGATAGAAGACTGAAGGTTGTAAGAAATTGGATCTTGTGCAAGTGAGAGTATGTTGGAGTTGGATCCCTAGAAACAACTTCTATGTACTTTATGATCACCAATTCACCTGGGGAAACAAAAAGAAAGGAAGAAACTAGACTTGATGTCAGCTTGATAGTTACCTTTAGAACTATAATTCCAATTCCTCTTAACTAGATATGAAGGTTTCTCATATCACCCATAGTCTTTTTGATCAGTCTCCATTATACGTAGTTTTGGAACCCATGACTGATCCTGGGGAAGGATTCTTGTTTTCTCATATCTGGATGGAGGACCCATGTTTATAGCATATGCTTAGGTAATCTTGGATAAAAACTACACAGGTACATGCATGGAAGAGGCTTCAAAACAAACTTAGACATCATAAATGAGATCTTTAAAATTGGATAAGAAACCACCCCTTCATCTGTAGTGTTATATGTGATCATCATAGAGATCTAAATGATAAAATAAAACTAGGAAAATAAAAATAATGAGACATTACTAGATGATATTTCTAACAATAAAAACATCTTAACTGACACGCTTCTTAAACATGAGAATCTAGATTGAGAGCAGGAAATGATTAAATGTATGTGTGAAGGAGATCACAATTTGGGATTTTTCTAGGAAAGCATCAAATAGAAACAGTGTACCAGATGGCATAACATACTCATAGAGGATAGTTCTAACTCAGATGATCTAGAAATGGTTGAAAAAAATGATGGATAACTTTTTTAAAAAGCTACTTGCAGATCCCAACACAAACATTCATAGAGGATACCTGATGGGGAGTTCATAAACCTTTGAGGAAATACCTTTCATAAAAACTAGTCCTATGAATGATTTTTTGGAAGAATCTCTAGGGGAGATATAGATCTAGGTATCTGTTTGGTCACTAAATCCAAAAAATGTACTATGGATTGATGGATTTACTTTGTCTTTCTATAGCGCATCTTGGGACCTAGTTAAGGAAGAGTTGGTGAAATCGGTTCATGATTTATTTAAATGTGATAACCTTTCCCATGTTTTTTATGCCACTAATATGGTTATGGTGCCAAATTCTAAGTAACCACCTTCCTTGAAACATTATAGGACAATATGTATGTGAAATTTCCCTTATAAATCATTGTCTTCCATCCTCAATAAAATAATGTCAGTCTATCTTCCCAGATGGATCTATGAAGAACAACACAATTTTATCAAAGGGTGACCAATTCCGGGGCCATTGGGTTGGATCAAAAGGTGATAAGAGATATCAACCAAAAGTCTTTCAGATCCAATATAGAAATTACAATGTACATGAAAAAGGTATATGACATTTAAAGAATTTAATTTCATACTCAAATTACTATCTATAATGGGTTTATCTACACAGGTGATAAATCTATTGTTCTGGTGATTCAAATCCACCTGGATTTCTACTTATTTTATAGGTAAATAATATAGCTTTTTAAAGGCTATCTTAGGTCTAATTCAAGGAATGCCAATCTCCTCACCCTTTTCATTCTTACCTAGTACTCTCTATGTCGTCTTATTAACAAAGTCATTGTGTTGGGCAATATCCATCATTATCATTCCAGGTAATATTTTTATGATAAATCTCAATTTTTTTTGTAGATAAAACAATTGTGTTTGTGAATAATAGTAATAGATCCATCAGGGGAATTAATGATATCCTAGAGTACTTCTAAAAATTGAAAAGGTAAATGATTAATAGGGGAAAGATCAATATATTCATCTCAAGGAGGTGTTCTGAAAGGATGGATATATCCTTGGAAAGCATCATAGGCATGCAAAGAGGAACCTACCCCATGAAATATTAGGGTTCTCTAGTCTCAATAAGAAATCTACACACCCACCACTTCAATAATGTGGTTGATAAAATAAAAGGATGAATATTTAATTGGAAAAACTATTTCTTGTCATCTAGAGAAAGAATAACATTGATCAATAGTGTGATCTCATCTATTTCAATGCACATTATTTCTTCTTTCAAGGTCCCAAAAGGAGTCATTTTATGAATGGATAATATCATGGATTCATTCCTTCAGGATACATAGTTGGAAGGAAAGCATCATTGGTAAGCATGGAAGAGTCTAGCCATACCTATTTATGAGGGTGGGATAAATGTTTGAAGCATATAACGAACAATACAGGGTCTCCATGCTAACATATCTTGAGAAATAATTGAGGGGAAGATGCTCTTGGGAAAGATCATGTAGGATATGTATGGTTTTGACATGGGTAACTAGAGAGGACAGACCTCCATAACCTGGACCATGATCTCGCCTTGTGTTTCAGATCTCTATCATCACACTCTATGAATTGTGGGCAGGGGATATATAAAACTTTGGAAGCATAACTGTGTAGGTACAAGGCTTGGATTTCCTAGATGCCCTGCTTTGGATATTACCTTTAGGCATGTAAGTGCTCATCAGGACATCATCCATGCTATTCTATATATGGAACAATGAATCATATTTGATAACATAGTTTTAAAATTTGATCCGAGTAGATGTTTCTTCATAGGATCCTCCATGGGTGTCTTCTCAACCGAGTAATTCCATAGAATAAAAATTGTGAAACATGCCAGTGATGAATGGGGTGAAATGATTTGGCATAAATAGATACCAATAAAGATATTTTTTTTGGTTTTAAGGGTATAAAATAATAAACTACCTACCAAGGATAATATCAGTGGTTTGGGTGTGAGTCTCACCTTAAAGGGCCACTTCTACAGGGAGCCACGAATTGAAAACACTAAGCATCTATTTTTTTGAAAGTGATTGGATGAGAATGGCGTGTCATGAGTTAGATAGTATCACAGGATGATCTTCCCATGAGTTCGTTAGTATAAAATTAATCAATTAGTGGTTCCTAGAGGGGAGCTATGTACCTGAGAAAATGATAGGTGCAATCATATTTATGGTAGGTTGCTGGTGCATCTAGAAAGAGAGAAAATAATCCCAACATAAGGGAACCGTAGGTAAAAGAGCATGTCTTATCTTCAAAACCATGAATGTTATATTTAATTTAGTCCATCTATATAAAGACTGTGAGGAAACCCCGTTGATCATACCTCTTATCACTACAACCTATGATCCTAATTATCATAGTACTAGACTAGAGAGATGGGTATGATGGTACCATCATTACATGGGCCTCAAAATTAACACAAATAGTTCATGAAACCTGAGTCTTATGCAGGGTGGTGGGGTAATCCGGGCTATAAGGGGGTATGTGGTCCTTAACTTTTATTCTTTCTTTGATAGAGGTGAGTCAATTAAAGAAGAGACTCAAGAAATTATCTCTGGTTTCCTACTTTGTAACCATAATAATATCCACCTTGCGGTAGTTGAAACTGATTCACTCACAATTTATAATGATCTATGTGTCCCTTGGTCTATTTAATAAACTATTCGAAGGTTTAAGGGGATAGAGAACAACTGAATGGAAATTTATCATACATGGTGCGAAGTTAATGTTGTTTTAGGTTTTATGGCTTCCAAGTCTATCTATGGTGTGTATATTTCTTGTTTCTTAGCTCTCAGGTCTTTTCCCCTAGAGGGTTTCAACCTAGTTCGAGCAGAAGCCCTTATACTTCACTAATTTAGACCCCATGACCCTTGGAACCCACTTTTTTCTCTATATTTCATTTTTATTCCTTTTTACTATCTTTTATAAAATAAATAAAAATATTTTTTTGTCCATCATGTTTGTTATTCTTTATGATATAATATGTGCTAAAGTTCTAAGTGTTGCTATCACATTGAAACGTAATAATAGTTCCCCGCTATGATGAAAACCAAGAAGTTCCACAAAAATATTCTTAAATATATGTTCTATAGTCAGATGATATCATTTAATAAGACTCAAATGATATATTTTATCAGGTATTGATAGTCATTGGACTTTGAGGCACTTACTTATGGTGTAAACCCTTGGTAACTTACCATGCAAGTGATTATGAGAACATGATTCTCCAGTAGTAAATCCAAATTTATTTGTTTCATTAGATGTTTCTATTTGTGGACATATTCTTTTATCATTAAACTATAATAATATTATTAATTAATATTATTAGTCACATAATTTTTATTGATGAAAACCGTGATGACATATGTTCATAGAGAAGTAAGATAAGTTGGGTGAGTAATATTTTATTAAAAAAAAGTGAGAAAGGATTTTTTCCTTCTATTTTTTAAGAGAAGTTTAAATCTTAGACCCTTTAACTAGAATTAAATTACCTAAATAAATCTATGTCCATGATTTTATATAGGAAAGTTCTTTTTCAGAAAGTCAAAGAAAGATACATCGAGCACATTAGTAGATGACACCGACATGAAACCTACTTGATTAGTGATATCATTATAAAGATATTACACTACACCATAAGTGTTATTATTAGTTTTTGTGTTATTGATACATCAAATTATTTATATATGGATCCCTTGGAGTGTTGGTAGATGTTAATCTTAGACTTTGGGTGACTTCACTTAATGCCATTGAGAAAGTGTCTTTGAGGGTCACACACTAAGTGTATCTATAACCCATATTAAATAAGAAAAATTATTTATTATTTAATATTTTGAATAAATATTAATCTCATACATGGTTTAATAATTATTCTTGATTATTTTGATCACATATATTTAATAACTACTAATTTGAGAGATATTTTGTGAGATAAATATTCCAAAAATATTTATTTTATATTTAGTGAATATAATATTTATTTATTTTTTGGTGAATAATCCAATTATATTTATCTATTAAATAAATAGTCATTATTTAAATCCTAATAAATATTGTGGAGGAATGACAAACCGAGTTTAAAGGTTTGGTGAGAAATAATATACATTAAATATCATTTGAATAAATTTTAAAAAATTTATTCAAAAAATAATATTTAAATAAATAAATATTTTAATTCCTGTCAAGATATATTATTATTATTATTATTATTGACACGGGGTTTCATTCAGATTAAGGAAATAATAAGGTAGCATTTGAAATTATTATTTTACATCCCTAGAACTATTTAAACCCAATTATATTATTTCCAACACTAATTCTTGCTATTGTGTTGGTTGTGCACAATGACCAAGGAGAATTATCTGAGTCCCTAGAGATCCCCACTACAATAATACAATCAAGAATAGAGAGAGATCATCCCCATGCACCCCTCTTTATTCTTGAGAGATCAAGGAGGATCCTTCTTAGAAGTAGTTCTCATGGAATTCCGAGATGAATGAAACAAGCGTTATGATCTTCCATTCTAGAACACATAGATTTATATGGTGATGCTTGGAGATTTATGGTATATGTATGGATCACTATTGGAGGGAATCTACACTTTATTCCTATTATTCAATGATGATATGACTTAGACACATTCTTATATTCATCGACAAAGAAATGATTAATTATACGGAAATTATTTAGACTCTTAAATTAATTATAAATAATTATGCGATGATACTATATTCAGTTTCTACATTCACATTTAAATCAGTCTTTGATTAAATACCATTGGTTTCAAAATTATTTATCAATGTACATCCTATAATAATCATCAATTGTGACAAAAAAAGGAGTTGGGAATGCACTTCTAGTTCTTTAATCATGGTTGGAACCTTCTAATAGAACCCTAATATTTTATTTTATATTCATTTAAATTAAAAATATGTTCTGTAGAATGTACCACACACAACATTGATATTAAAAGAACAACAATATATTTATTTAAATATAACCATTATAACCTAACTATTGGATTGATGAGTATGAATTGGAGTAACTGAATTATGAAGTATATGTAGAAAAATTTTCATAATACAATTTTTTGATCAATTCATAGGAAATAAGTACTGAATTTTTAATAAAAATAATTAAATCATATAAGTTTAAGAATATTTCATGTTTAAAAGGTCATTTTTCTATAAAAGTTGGTTTTATTTATAATTTATATGCTTCATTTAAAAGATAAATTTCACTTTTTTAGATTATTAAATTTATTGAATTTGGTTTGTTTATAAATGAAAAATAATTAATAATCATTCATATATTTATTATCAATTTGTATGAAATGAAGATAAAATCACTTTATGGTAAAAAATATATTTTTCAGAAAACTATTTTTAAGATTGTAATATATTTTTTATCCAAATAAATTTAATTAATCAAAATTGATTTATGATTTTTAGAAAATTTATTGGTAATATATATTCAATCAAATAAATTAACAATCATTCAATATTTTTTACTAGAAAAGCAATGAAAATAAATTCAATTTATGCTTCGAATATACATTTTTTTTTCTAGAAAGGGTTTTTATGAATTTTGTGCATGAACATTATAATTATTTTATTCCTATTTTTGAAATTATATTTGATAAAATTAAATTCATTTTTGGATTAATCAAATAATTTTTTTTATTTGGGTTAATTCATGAGATATTTATGAAATGGTTGATTTTTGAAAGAATAGTGAAAAATACCATCTATACAAATACCACAACTTTTATGATAACATCATGGTGTAAGATTGAATTAAAAATTCATAACACCTTTATCTTGGAAAAAATGTGTTTTAGGATTAAAATAAATCATTTAAAAACATTATTTTTAATTTTTGAATCCATGATTTACCTTTTGGATTTTATGTTATATGCTATTATAATTAACAACTATTTTTAGATCATTATAATTAATATTGTGATCGGAAGGTTCCATTCAGTTTTAGCATGATGAAAATTTCATATAAATTTATTTTTTAATTATAATCCAATTAAAGTAATTATAATAAATAATATACATAATTTTAGTGTAGAATCATTTTTATACTTAAAATATACTTTTTTCTAAAAACAATTTTTCATGAATTTTATGTAATTTTATTTAAAGTAATTTATAACAACTTTATAAATTTAATATAATAAAATGGATTCCATATTTGGAATCTATAAGCCTAAATTTTTTTATAGGATCCTTTAATTTTTTTATACAAATAAATTACTGAGGAAAAAAGTTAAGTTATCTCGGTAAGGATAAAATGTGTTCAAAAGGGTTAAACTAATAGATAAGTCTTAAAATATCTATTAAACCTATTGAAATGTTATTTTTGAGTGTATATTGTCCCTAAATCATATTATATTTTAAATTCAGTTACCTTTGTGCCCCTTTCCCATGAAATAAAATTTATATTTTTTTAAAACATTAAATAATTAGAAGAGGTCGACTCCCCTTACTTATAAAAGGTATCCTCCACGTCTCACTGATTTACACAGTTTTAGAACCCCGGATCATCCAATATATACTAAAATCCATACCAAACTCACATAACTATGTCACTGCGGTCCTGATCATCTCAAAAGACAAATCCTATAAGGATTAAGATGTAATCCAAAAGAGGTTATTCAAGGAGGATATATAAACCCTAACTAGACCCTTTCAAGTTTATTTTTTATTCTACCTCCATATAATATGTTATAATAATTATAAAATAATTATATAAGTATATTTAATATTATTAAATGTTATTATTTTTATGGGAAAACTATTTTCTACCCATTTTCTATCCAATGGGAAATGAAAGCATTGCTCATGAGTACTTATGAACTAAAATATCTATTAAGTGATGTATTTTATTATTCATCCCCACTTATCATGGATGGTTATTTTAGGCCCCTAGGACTTCATTCTTGGGCTTCTTGGACCCTTTGTCTTGCTGTACCCCCCACCTT
Organism: Viscum album; assembly: GCA_963277665.1. Taxonomy (NCBI): domain Eukaryota; kingdom Viridiplantae; phylum Streptophyta; class Magnoliopsida; order Santalales; family Viscaceae; genus Viscum; species Viscum album. Next base: position 1,087,606,236 of record OY728150.1, on the reverse strand, counting down.
TTTAAAAAAATATCTTCAATGATGACGTATATGTTATTTATTAAATGATTATAATTATACAAAGTTAATATATTTTATACCTTCTAACCCTCCCATCTGTTGGAAAATAATAAACATCGATTGTGTGTATGTGTGGACAATCACCTCCACGAAGTGATGCGATTCATTTTTCAATTACACCATAAATGTATGGTAATTAACATGGATTTAATGAATTAATATTATAATTTTAACATAAATATTATTATTTAAAGGTAAACAAAAATATATATTTTATTTTTTTACATATCCTAAAAAATGAAAGCATTACTCCTGTGTACATGCGGACTACTGCATCAATGAAACAATGTGTTTAATTATTCATGTAGAACTTACATCGATGGTTTTAAAAGTGAATTTAATGTATAAATATAATAATTATTAAATGAATATGATTTTGAGACCATGTACCATGAACCATAGTTCTCTTATAATGGTTAAAAAAAATAAAGATCGAACGACCTTAAAAAGATCAACATAAACTTAATTGATTTAATAACTAAATAAAACGAGGTAATAAATGAAATAAAATGAATTAGGATAATGTAATTAAAATAGAAAAGTTTATTAAGAAATTAAATTATTAATATAATATTATTATTTAAAAGTTATAGAATGTACAAAGCTAGATGAGACTTAAGGTAAAGGATTTCTCTTTAAAACTGAGTTTTAAACGTTTCTTCCCAATTATTTTTCCTCCATACCCATATTATTATAAATAATTCAATAATTTTCTTATTTATACATAAAATATGATTAAATTTTATTTTCAATTATTTTTAACTTTCTTTACCAATGTTTAATAAGTTATCTTTTCAAAAAAAAATCAGATGGTTTTTTGTCTTTTTAAAAGGTGAAAAAAATATTTTTCAATGATTCTTGCATTACCTCCTTTTCTTATTATAATAACTCTTATTTTTTATCAATATTTATCTTAAATTTTTCATTTGTAATATTTTTCAAAATAAAATCACATTTCTCTAAATTTTTATATGAAAATGGAAAACACATTGTTTATGGGTTAAAATGAGTTTTTCAATAATTTTATGATGAAAATGTGAAATATTATATTTTTTTTATTTATGATATGGTACTTGGGAATTATAGATGATGACATGTGAGCTCGATATTTATCAATATGATGAGTGAGACGGATATAGATCTCCAATGCATTAGGTAATGATTTAGTCTTCGAAGAAAAAAATGTGGGAGATAACCGGGTATGTTACCCATATAGAATTAACTAGGAATCATTAAATCAATCATAGGTTATTAATATAAGGATCCAATATAACTATTTTATTCTTATTAATGGAATTATGATTTTTTTTATTTTATGAGGTAATGATGTTTATGAACTTTTAAAGGTAAAAGTTTTGTTTTTCAAAGAAATGTTTTCAAGTGTTCTCATGCTCCTCTTAATGCCATCATGGTTTTAATGTAAATTGTAATGGGTTTTAAAGGTTTTATTTATATAAAATTTTTATTTCAACATATGGATACGTTTTTCTTATATTATCAAAATTTTATTGTGAAAAAGGAAAACATTTTTGTGGGTTTTCATGTTTTTTAGTGGACTAATTGGTTTCCTTTATTTTTATATCATTTATCAAGATTTTTTTCTCATCCAAAATTTTCAGAAATTTTTTATAGGATATAAGTATTTTTAGGGACTATATAAAGGTCGATATTTATTCCTTGGGGAATTATCTTAAAATAATAAAAAGTGTCTTGAATAAAACATGGATGTAAATTTAGGAACCCATTTTTTTGAGAAAATGTACACTATGTGGAAGTGTCCAATTTGGTATGAAATGGTTTTCCTAATTATCTAAAACTCTAAAACTAAAATATATTTTAAATGAAATAAAGTTAAACACTTATTATTAAACTCATAATTATGGGTTGATTATGTACCGTCTATCACAACCAACATCAAAGACAATATGTAAAGAGTATGTTTTTAGCACCACATCCATGAGTATGGTTATAGGGCATTATAATATACATTAAAAATATTATGGTTACTAATGTGATATATATTTTATCTTTGGGAGTTGCGATTCTCAGACTTCCTTGTATTCCTATGACTTATAGTTATAGATCATATCTAGATTATCCTTGTTTATCTTACAAGGTTATTATCAATTATACCCAAGGCTTGAGTTGACCTATTAGGTTGTCCTTACTTAGTGGTTTTTGGGTGTCCTTATTATTATATTTATACTAACCCCATCATGGTCCTTTTTCCAACATGTGTTGTGTCTGTGTAGATGAAGTACAATTTAGAGTTTGTCTTGAATGATATAGAGATGGAATTAATTGTTTGTATCAGATTCTAGTTGATGGTTTGTAATGAATAGTGATTTATAGTGGATCCTGGTGATTTTCGATAGATTCAATTACCATTGTGTCAATATAATGATCTAGGAGTCAATACAATATAGGGAATATTCAAAATTCATTATGTTTTAGGTACTTTTTGATGTATTGTTTCCTTTTATTTATCTTATGGGTTATACTTGTATCTTTTGTCACATAAATGGTTTATATACTATTTGGTTATTTATATATTTTATACAGGATATTGTTTGTTGTTATGAAATGGTGATATGTGATTTTTCAGGTATATATGGGTTAATTGTTGTATCCAAAGAGGTTGTGTGTTTGATTTTTTGAAAATTACTGAAGAAGTTTACAAAAGAAAAAATGTCATGTGTTAAAGACATGGTGATGTTGAGGAAAAATTATTGAAGAATAGTTAATGTTGGATGAAAAAATGAAGTTATTGAGGATCTGGTGATGTCAATATGTCCATTTAATCATAGAAATATATTGACGTAAGATAATTGCTGATTTGTAAAATAGGTTACCATACAAGGTAATTTCATTGGAAATTTTTTGAATCATTTATTGGAGAGTCGTTTTAAAAAGAGATTATATTTTAGGCATGTTTAAAAATAAAATAATTTTTTTCTAGTGATTCATAATTTTTTGGGTATGAAAAATTAAGAATTATCATAGGTATTTTATGTTATAAGCTGGTTATTCTATGAATAATTTGTGTAAGACATTATGGATACTATAAATAGTAGGATGAAATCACACTGTGAAGTATCATGATCATAATATAACTGATTTTTTTAAGATCCATTCATTATGTAACTAGTTTTTGTATAATATTCATTAACACTACAACATAATTGTTCCATGCCACATATGAGGTTCACATGCTACTATTAGGTTTAGAGGTTGGAGTTTCATTATGTGAGTTAATGGTTGCACAGTGAAGGAGGATTAGTTAGAATATGATGTTTTTGAAAGTTTTAAGATTTATATACAGTAGAGGAAGTATATGACACTTCTAGTTGAAGTGATATAAGGATCATGTCATAACACATTAGTTGCACCATAAAGGGTGTATATTTGTAATAACAATATAGGTGAGTCATTTTTGAGGATACAATGTATTTTTTTCTTGATCAAAATATCATGTTATAACGAACAAGAATATAGAGAAGATCTAAAATATATTGTGCTATGAAGTAGTAGACCATGCTGTGGTATTCAATGAATTTATTTGGACTTTTCTAAGTTGAAGATTGTAGATATAAGTGTTGAATCAGAACATACCAATATGAAGGATTCCATGTATTAAAATATGATGAAATTAAGAAAACCATGTCCTAGATATAGAGATCACATCATGGAATAACTGAGGCAGAGAAGACCCTACTAAAATTTATAAGATTATGCCATGAAGAGGTGGTTTCTAAATATAATGGGTGAGCATTCAGCATTTGTTATTATACTGAGTTTGGTGATCATATTATTTTCTCCCTCGTATTTTCCTTCATACAGGATTTTCCTCCATGCAGGACTTGGGGAATCTGGTAATGAATCATTATTTAATACCTAATGTGTTTTGGTTGTGAGTTTACTCCCAATGTGGTTTGAGTTTGAGTGGGGTGAGCGACAGTTTGTGGGGTTATTTATCTAGGTCTACCTTTTCTTTCTTTGGTTGTGTTCTATAGTGGAGGATGTAATCTCCCTTGTGTGTCTATTTTATAAAATGAAATATCTTTCCGTAAAAAAAATAGATATAGGGGTTGGATACATATAGGTATACAAAACTTATCCAAGTAGTTATAGAGAAAAGTAAGAGTATATAAGAGATAATACATTTTATACACAACTTTTAGAAAGAATAATTGCACAACCTGAGCATATTGATAGGTCTGGTTCTAGTATAATAATAAGAATGACCCTGATATATCTGATATGGATAATTATAAGGAAACAAGATAATTCTAGTAATTAATTATCTTTATTTTAATGAATATAAAGTTGTTGTTTTTGTATTATTAAATGAAAATATTTAACACTCATTAAAGAGTTGATCATATTTGATATCGAAGATGAAAAGCCCAATAAAGAGGATCAAAACAAAATAACAACTTAGGGATAAAGATCAAAGGTTTATTTGATAACTATTATAATCTAATACATAATATTATATCTATAAATAGTTACAAAATACCCATAAGTCTATAAATTATCTTGCATTTTCTTATTAAAGTGATTGAAGAAAAAGAAAAGGGTGTGCCTCGGGATTGGCAACATGACATTCTGAATCATTTTTTAATAACTAAAGAGATTAATATCACCAAATAGAACATAGAAACATCATTTATGTGTGAAAATTGGATTATCCCTTTGCATTAAACTAAGTTAAAATATCCTTGTCCAATGCATGATTTTGATTTCACCAATTTATCTAGTGATTTTGATAGTTAATTTAAAAAACCAAATCTCTATATAGGTTGAATAAATGTTCCTTATAACATGGGAACAAGATCTGAATGAAACATATTAAGTAGAAGACAATTAAAATCTACCTACACCTTCACTTAACCCCCAATCAGGGAGTCCCAAGGTCTAAAAAGTTGTATCAGAGTAAGTTTCTATTGTGTGTTCAACCAAATTTCTGATGATTTAAAGTTTTTAGAAGTTATAGATTCTATTTATTGAATGGGTAGAATGAATTTTCAAAATGATAACGGATAAAAATAAATCGGTAATATAGAAGTTAAACTCAAATTTTACCATAAAGAATTATATATTTAAATAAAGAATAATCATAGTATTAAAGGACTGTTGGAAGAGTCCCATGAGTATATTTAATAACTTGAGGATGATCTTACACAACTTGAATAATTAATTGATCTCGATGATGAGATTCATAAAAAATCATAATCAAGTACTAATTTAATAAAAAATTAGAAAAAAAATTCAAGGCGGTTGAAAATATTAGCACCTATGTTGAAGATATAAATGAGATAATTGTGTATCTCAAGGAATAAATTGATGTTTTTATAGATAATTCTTTTAATTATCACTCAGAGTTTGATAATAAATGTTTTGGGGGATTTAATTTTAAGGATGATTCACATGAGTATAATAAGATAATTGATGAAGAAGAACGAGATAAGATTACAATGAGGGGAATAGATGAAGATATTTAGAAAAATATTGGGACTATGGAAGAGAAACTAAAGAAAATATAATAATAGTTTACATTAATATTAGTTGTAAATTATTCTCAAATTGGTGTCAAGGGAAAAATATTAAAGGGATTGAAAGCAGTTTAGTCACTTTATAAGAAGAATGCAATAATCAAGTGAAGATACTGAAAATAGAGTATGAGGATATGTTAAAATATTTTATAGATGAAAGCGATTATTAACATTAATTTTTTTATATGTAATTTAAGTTGAAAAATGTAAAATATTCAGCTGTATCATAAAAGAAAAATCATTGTGAAATTTTCAAGTACTCAAGAAGGGATGAGGAGTGTTTTAATGTCCAAAGACCAATTGTTATGGTTAAAGTAGGTTTATAGATCGAGAAATATCCATCCAAAGAAATAAATAATCATATAATGAATTATAGATTGCAGATAAAATAAGTATAAGGAACATAATAAGTAATGGAAATCTATGAATGATGAAAGTATTGACGTTTTATAGATGGATTTATAAGAATAAATATGACAAATTGTTATACTATTATAGGATTCTTGGTCATATAGTATTATTATGTAAATATTCCATTAGATTAATTTTAGATTATGAAATTAAGATAATATCCTAGTTTTATACGACATAGTAAAGAAGGTACAAATCAAAAATAAAATATATTCTTATAAAATGGAAAACAAGTAAAAGTTTTGATGGTATCAGTTATTATTGTGAACAATAAGTATATATTATGAGTAAATTCATAATTGAGTTTTTGGTATAACATCTATTGGATAGAAAAAGAAACACTGATCATTATAATAGAATATGATATGAATATGGATACAAAGTCCATATTGCAATGTATTTTAATAGGATTTGAAGAGAAGGAGTGATGAATAAATAAACTACTTTGGTTACTAGAAAAAAACATAGTTTGAAAATAGAATCAAATTCATTGAAGAAAAGATTTATCTTCTTGAAGGAACATGGAATATACAATTTAAGGTATGGGTTCCTAAAATCAAAGGCTTTTACTATAAAATAGCCCTCATGGAAGCATAATAAGCAATTATGGAAAATTTAGTTTAAAGATGAGTCTTCCCTGATGAGAAATAAGGAATATGTAAAGATAAATACATCCTTAAAAAACAAAAATAATAAGAAATATGTAGTATGATTGAGAGATTATATCCATACAACTACTAATAATGAGAATAAAATTAGAGTGGAATGCTCTTGACTGAAAAGAAAATAATAATAAAAAATGCATGGATGTGCCCTTAGAAGAATAAAAACATGATCCAAAGAAGATAGAGGAGCATCTTGAGGAAGTGTGTACTATTATTATTGTTAGAATAACCAATTATAAGGCTTTAAAGATGGAAGGAATGAACTTGTTTATTTAGAAAGAACAATAACAATCCTCTACTTGAGGATATCAAAGGTACCCCTTTCACTAGGAATTTAAATTTTTATAATATCTATTTAAAATAGTGTAAATTTAATATGGAGATATGATCTATGGGGTGTGTATGATCCAAAAGGTAACATATAGAGAATCTAAAAGAGTTCATATAAAAAAGGATCCATGATTTATTACAAATATTATTTTGTATCAAGCCTGAATAGAATTTATAGAGGCCTCAATCTGATTCAACAAGTGTTTCCAAAAAAAAATTTATTTTTCAATATGAATATGGATGTTTCATGCTATGAGGGATGCAGAACTAACATATAAGATACTTATCTAAAGTTGAAACGTTTTCAAAAGACATATTTAAAATATCCAATGGTGTAACACCACCATTTAAGATTAACTAATGACTGTAAGAAATTTTACTAGTTGTATTTGACCACTAAATGATGTAGAATATATATCTAATAATATCAATAATTTTATGTTTTTATTATTATCTATAATTATACTATTTTTTTTGAATTAGATAGCTATTTTTAGGATACCAACATCAGTTGAATATAGGGAGTTAATCTATACAATTTATATCCCAAAATTGAATAAAATTTTAATATTCATAATGATGATTTTTTGGGAGTTTTTATATAATATTTGAATATTGTTAAGTCATATATTGAACTAAATAAACTTATGATGAATAACGGGGATGTGAGTTTAATTTTTATCACTAGTTTATTATTGAAAAGTGGTACCACATGATCCTAGAGGTGATACATCTCTCAAAATAAATACTTTGTTATTAATTCAATAATAGTTTTGTGTAAATGTGATTTAAATAACAAAAAAGTTTTATAAATAAGTTAATAAGATCAAGATTTATGGATTTATTAGGGTAAATTGAGTGTCATGGAAAACTTTTATATTGTTACCTTAGAATCATGCTTCCTACATAGAGCTCTAACTCAGTAGGATTATATAATTTCTCATTGAATAAAATATTAAGAGTTAAATTCACCCACTAAAATAATTTTATAAAATTTAGTTGATTTTAGAATCAAAATATATGGATCTTAAAGGATAAAAAATAAAGAAATTTAAAACCGCCCTATGTTTTGGGAGGAAAATTTATAAATTATTGACAACACCATGATTTTTGGATGTTAACTAGTGGTTTCAAATGGTTTTTGGAAATGATTACAAGACAAATGGAGATAAAAATAACTTATTATCAAGATTTCATAATAAATAGTTTATCCATATAATATCTCAGTGAATATCATTGAAAAAATAGTAGAGGGAGGTAATTGAAAAAATGGTAGTAAAATATGATAAAGGCAACCCTATGGAATTAAATATATATTATGGGAGAATAATTAAAAATTAAAATAAGAACCCTTACATTTAAAAAGAGGGAGTAAAGATGAGAATGATTCCCTATGGGATTCTATGGGAAAGTGGGAGGAATAATGTAAAAGATAAATTTGGTTTTGTAGACCCTTTACATTCGTAATGAAAAATGGGGATATAGGTTGTTGGAATACATTTTTTATTTTTTTGAAAAAATGGGAGAAGAATTTACATTCACCATAAAACCCATCATGTTTTTTTACAGTTTGAGCAATAAGAAGAATAAGGATTTATGGTAGTATCATTATGAAAATATAAAGGGGGATAATTTTGCAACCAAAGAAGTTATGTGTTTGATTTTTTTTACAATAACTAATGAAGTTGACAATAAATGAAGAGGTTTTATGTAGAAGGATTAGTGATGTTTAGGAAACATTATTTAAGACTTAGAAATTTTTTATGAAAACATTAAGACATTAGGGATTTGGTGATTTTATGATGTTAATGGAATTATATGAGGAGATTGATGGAAGGGATTTTTTCTTGATTTTGAAAATAGGTGCTCATGGAAGTGAACTAATTTGGAAAATGATTGAATCCTTAGTTGGAGAATAGTTTTAAAAGGATATTATATTTTATAAAATGATTGTATATCTGAATTTTAGACATTATAAATGAAATAATATAGTTTTTTAGTGTTTACACATTTTTTTGTTACAAAAAATTGGGAATTATCATCACTATTCCATGTTAAAAACTAATTATTCTTTAGATAATTCGGTTAATACATTATGTATACTGAAAATCGAAGGCATAAATCATGTTTTTGAGCCTCATGATCATTCCATAACTAATTTTAATAAGATTCATTCGTGTGAAAAATGTTTTTTATAAGAGTCACTCACATCATAGCACATGTTTTTCACACTAGAGAGTAGATTCACATGCCACTACCAGGTTTGGAGGATGGAGTTTCACATGAGGATGTGGTTGCACCATGAAAGAGGATCAATTAGAATATGGTGGTTCTAGAATTTTTGGGATCTAAACACTATAGAGGAAGGCTATGTTTCATTTTGTTGAAGCTAATGAAGAACCATACCAGAAAAAATTATGCGCATCTTGGAGGGTGTATATTTTTCATAGAGAAAGAGGAGAATCATTTTGGGGATATGTGAGATTGTGTCATAAAACATAATATCATTTCACAAAATGTCTAATGATATAATATATCTAAAGGATATTTCACTGTGAAGTAGAGTACCATGAAATAATATTCAGTGAATTTAATAGGAGTTATTTGGGTCGAAGATCATGGATCTATGTGTTTACTCAGACCATGCCGTAGTGAAGGATTACATGCTATATAATCATGTGAAATTAATAAAACCACACCATGGTGATATTTATCATTCCATGGGATAGTTAAATTTGAGTAAATTATGTTACACTATTAGATATTCTGTCATGAAAAGGTGGTTCCAAGAATACTTAGTAGATTTGACTAGAATTTAAATATAAAGTTTTGGAATATTATTACATGGATTTATTTAGATTAAATAAAACTTAAATATTATACTAAAACAATGTGTCATATTTGAGGAAAAACAAACATTATATATAAATATGACATCATTTTATATGGATATTCAATATATCTAATAATATTAGATTTTCTCGAAACTATAACAACTCACATCGTTACGAGTTGGAAATTATCGAGGGAATTTGAACATTTGGTTTGGTGGATGGTTAGTTTTTAGAACTGGGACCTAGATAAGAATTATAATAATTGAAATATCCCTAAATAGTGTTTTTTGGATGTGTCTTAAGGCTTGGATGGTAACCTAATGGTTTATGAGGATGTTAGAGGAAGGGGGAGTAACTGGGATTCAGGGAGGGCCTACTGTAGGCCATTAATTCCATGAAATAGGTCTTCATGGTGTTAGTTTTTTAGGAAATGGGGTGAATCCCAAAAATAAGGTGGTACATTCAATAAAGGGGTGTTTTTTTCCTTTAAAAAAGGCACCAAGACACATTAATTTCTTATCTGAGGTGTGCACAAGGGATAATTGATCAGTCGAATCCCCCTGTTGGTTCATCCCTTGAGAGGAGATTATTTTAGTATAGTTTAGTGTAGAATCTGACTAAAAACCTCCAGATATTCTTGTTTCCTATTTTTGTACCCTAAATTGTATGATTCAATTTAGATTTCTTGGTGATTTCCACTAGAGAACAGTGTAAATCAACCTTATTGATGGGGATTTCACTCAGCTTTTGTAAAAGATAACTTGAGATGCTATCTGCACACCGTAATAATTGGTTTTAGTGAAGGTATGACACTGTATTATTTTCCAAGGGATTTTGGAAATTTTTGGAAAAATATTCCACCAAAATGAATATAATTTTTTGGGCTTTTGTGAAGTGAAGATCCAAGGGTGCGTCAGGGGTATACTACATCTGGTTGTTCATGGTTATGGTGATCAATTTTTATCCAAGTAGTTTTTAGGTGTTTATATTATTTAATTTAAATGATTTAATTAATTATAAATTGGTTAAAATTAATTGTGTGTATTTTGTAGCTTGAGACAGGTTCCTAGGAAAATGGATAGGGATTTATTGCCTTAGTGGGGTGTTAACTTCGATATCGAGTGTAAAGACTCCAGTTTCTATATTTTGACCCATTGAATATACATACATATATATATATATATATATATATATATATATATATATAAATGTAAGTATTTTTATTGGATTTGAATTTTTTTTGCGGTGTCGTAGGACCCTATAATTAATATATTAAAAAAATTAATATATATTAACGTATGAGAATGCATTTTTTCTTGTAAATGGTTTTCCCATTGATTAGTACCTCATATGGAAAACTATTGTTTTTTTGAAAATGGGGTTTATACGAGGCATGTCATAATGTTAGTCAATCTTATAAATTTTGTAACATCCCCTGATCTTTCACTCTATAATGTTGCCAAATCAGGTTGGTTATAGGACCTCAAGCGCACCTCCCCGTATGCCAAAGGCTACCAACTAGCTGTGTGGGTGTAATGAATATAGTTGGGAGATAATAACCCTTGTAAATAGTTACAAAACAATGGAATAATCAATAATAATAAACATTAGATTAATATAAATTGATAAAACAGTATAACATACAACTGGGAAGTAAATGATAAATCAATAAAACAATAATAATGAATCATGTGATGAAAAGATGAAATGTGTCTAAATGTAAAACTGAAAAGAATAAAAATAAAAGAATCAACTAACACAAATGACATAAAAAAACCTCATTCTTGAAACCCAGGTCATTCGCATCTCCAAACACTATCCCATCCAGAAATAAATAATCAGCAACAAGGTCCCTTTCCCTTCTTCAAACTAGTATCCATGTAATCCAATCGATTACCAAATGGTATCCCTAATGGGGTATGATTAAAACTCAGTTGGTCGACACCACCATGTCTAAATAAAACCAGTTTGATAATAAGTGCATGAAATAAAGTGATAGACATGTGTACTAATTAATCAATTAACATAATACATAAATAAACTTGCTTCAGTACCATGAAAAAATGTTTTGAGCACATAACACAACCATTCCAAACATAACCATAAACCATGACATAATCACATAACTAGGAGAAACATTCTATATAATCATTTTTTCCTCTAGTTAAATCCCTATATATAATCATTTCATTTTCAACTAGTCTAATCCTTATATATAAGCATTTCGGTATTGGTGAGCATAAGCCTAAATATAAGCATTTCACCATCAAACTGAGATAATATCACTATATAATCATTTCAATATGAAAATGGGCCAATATGCTATATAATAATTAAATAATCTCTAGGAATAGAACTATATATAATAATTTTAGAATAAAACTAAACAAGTCATAATAGAAAGGATATCATAAAATCACATCATAACCCACAATGGTAAAATTTTAAAATCACTATTTGTCTTTCGATTACACTTTCTTTTATATAGAAAATTATCAACAGTCATATTAAAATACCATAAGCTATTACCAAAGTGATTCTATATCAACAATCACTTGAAATATCATGCCATTATAATCACTCTTGAAGCCATTAACCATTTAAATATAATTCCAGGGGTTTCTCACCCAATGGGTATCTACAGTCTAGGTCGCAACATCAATTGAATCAAAATGGATCCAAGGATTAATCCAATCCATTAATTATCATAATTTATCATTTAATTTATCAATTCACACATAATTTCATTAAAATTAAATTATTTCAAATTCTAAATGATTAGAAATATCATAGGGTCAGGCTTAGACACCGTACCTTTTTCTAATGATTATGAAACACTTCCAACCAGAATTTCCAACAAGAAAAAAGGTGAGGAAGATCATTAGAAGGAACCTAGATAATGAAATAGTGAGATAAAAACCAAAACAACCATTTTCATGATATTTACACCACAATGACCATAGAACAATGGAATATAGGGGAAAACCTAAGAAAAATAACTCACTAGGGATCAGATGATTGATCTAGATGACCAAAATGGATAAAAAGGATTAAAAATCACTTGGATTAATCTATGGTTGAGAGATAAGAGGTTTCAAATGATTCGAATGAAAATTATATGCATTGAATTCACTTAAAATCACCAATCCCATAAAATAAACAGTGTGTAACCCCATTTCACATTTTGTTTTTTATATTTAAGGGTTATGCTAATAAATTCATAACATCAAGTGAATTTAAAACTAAATCAACATCACATTCCATTTAATGGATTCATAGTTTTTATTTATCTCATTTTATAATCTTGGTTCATGACTTGTTCCTAGAAATAGTTACACATCGTGTAACTCATTTACATGGTGTGTAAATATTCTGCAGGAAGCTTTTAAGTCTAGTTTCCACAGAAAATTATTGAACCACACTTGAAGCCGTAAAAACCCATGGAAAACCATCATAATACCATTTTACATATTTATACCTAGACTTCATTAATTCAAAAAAATTTACTTCCCCAAAATTTGGGTCATTTCCCCCAAAAAGGATCTCTCTCTTCGAACAAGACTCGACAGAAAAGGTTTAAAGACAAAGAAAACCCATATAGAAGAGGTTTAACACTAAACTCAAAGAGGGGAATACCAAGAAAAAGAAGTTATCTTACAACCTCCCCACTATATAAAAAATCATCACTGAGCTGCTCCAAGCATCACTATGGGGTCTCAAAAAAACAAGTCTGGATTTTATGCTCGCATATTATACTCCCTATCCAAGGTCTTCTATTGAACACACCCATGCTACCATTGTACTTGACATAGAGGTATAATCTTACCCAGGAGATACTTCTCACTACCATCCAAAATCGGTATCAGATGATCCTAAAAGGGATCATCTACATAAAGATTGATGTCTTCAATGTCTATCACAAGAGAAGAGTCAAGATAATATATCTGAAGATGAAACATGTGAAACACATTGTGCATAGAATTGTATAACTATGTAAGGGATAATAGGTATGCCATCGGATGGACCCTATCCACTATCTAAAATGGCCCGACAAATCTGGTTTCTCTATTTACATGTTTCCTGATACAACATTGACCCAACCTAGGTGACACCTAAATGAAAACATGAATACCAACCTCAAACTATAGAGGTCATCTCTAATGTTCAACGTAATATTTCTTCCTTTTACGCATGTTCACCAACCAAATCTTAGTCAAATGAACCTACTTAGATGTCTACTACATGAGTCTAAGACCAACAGGTGCTGACTCACCTACCACTAACCAAGAAAGAGGTGAACAACATGACATATTGTACTAGTCCTTGAATGTTTCTATTTGGATTGATGCTTAGAAGATTTTTATTTTGAAAACTCCATGAGTTCCATAGGAGGCTCCCATAAACCACTGAAATCCAAAACACAGGCTCATAACATATCCTCTAGAACCTAAATATTCTTCTTAGATTGACCATAAATATGATGATGGTTGTCTGTGCTTAAACAAACCTATGATTCCAAATCCTTCTGAAGACACTTCTAGAACCAATATGTGAAACATGGATCATGATTAGAAAAGATAATCCTTGGTACACTATGTAACCGAAATATATCACAGACATAGAGACTACCGAAATCATAAACGGTGAAGGTATCCCTGATAAGAAATAAATGGTCTTCCTTCATCGGATGATCTACAATCACCCATACTCCATCATTCTTATGTTTTTTCCTGGGTATTCTTATCACAAAATCCATAGTGACACCATCCCATTTTTACTCAAGAATGGGCTGAGGATGCAATATCCCAATAGGCCTATGCTGCTCGGATTTCACCTGCAGATAGCTAAAACATCTCTCCATAAATCCCAATACCTACTTCTCCATTACTAACCACAATTAATATCTATAGATATCATGATACATATTAGTAAAATCTAGATGTATCATCCATATAGAAGCATAAAAATCTATAATAAACTCTTTATGAAATACCATAGGAACCCATACTCATCCACATAAAATAAAAGAATTTTCACTCCCAAGAGACCATCCTAATGGTGTATTCCAACCATATAAGTTGTCTCTCATAACTAAGCCCCTAATATTAGATAATTGGTATTTCTATATATTTTAAAAAAGAATAGGTATAATATATGTCGAAGTTAGAGATACTTGTCCTTGGGACTCTTGTACATCTAGATGCATGTATGTAAATGGTGCCATCATCCTCCACTCATCACAAGACTCTAAATATTACTCTATTTGCGCCTTCCGAATCAAGGATTAAACAAATATATTTACTTTTCCCAATGTATACATAAAATCTAAGTTGAAAGATAATAGATACTCGACCCAAATCCCCTACTAAAGGTTCAGGTCCTTCTGAGAAAAGATGTACCTGAGGCTCTTATGGTATCTGTACACCACAAACCTCTCTCCCCTAAGATAATGTCTCCAGCATTTCAAGACATGTAGCATCATAGTTAACACCAAATCATGAGTAGGGAAATTCATTTCATATGGTCTGAACTATCTCAATCCATAAGAAAGCACTAGATCCCCCTCCATCAAAACCAATCTAAGTCCAACTCTAGATGCATCATAGTACACAATATATGATTTAACATACATCGGAAATACAAGGATGGGTTTTTAGGTCATCCACCTATTAAGATCTTAAAATCCTATTTCACAAGAATCCCACCAAACAATATTCACTCCCTTCTTGGTCATTCCTAACATAAACTCTTCCAAATGGGTGAATTTTTGAATAATATGCTGATAATAACCATACAAACCCAAAAAATAGGAATCTTGATGAAATTCATGGGATTATCCAAAGATACCATGGATGTAACATTCTTTGGGTCCACTGAAATTTTTTCATATGAGATGACACGGTCCAAGAAGTGCACTTTACCAATCCAAAAACTGCATTTGGATAACTTGGTTTAAATAACTTGATCTCTAAATGTGCTCAAGATGGTTTAATTTTTTTGGGAATGATCATCTAAAGATTGGGAGTACACTAAGATATCATTGATGAAATCAACCGAAAACTGGTCTAAGAAAGGATGAAAGATCTGATTCAACAAATCCATGAATACTACTAGTGCATTTTTCAAACCAAATGGCATCACTACGAAATCATAAAATCCATAACTACTCCTAAAAGTAGTCCGATGTATGTCCAAAGGTATTACCCTCAATTAGTGGTATCTTTATCTCAAATAAATCTTGTAGAAGATATTATAACCTCTCAACTAGTTGAATAAATCATCAATACATGGAAGGAGATATTGGTTCTTGACCTTCCTCTGGATCATTCTCATATAATCCACACATAAGTTAAATTTCCCCTCAACATTCTTGGAGAAAATAACCATATAACCCCATGGATATGTACTGGGATTTATGAAACCTTTAGATTCTATATCTTCTAATTAAAATTTCAACTCCTGAACCATTGTTAGTTCCATCCTGTAAGGCAATATTGAAACTATCTCTACTCGTAGAACTAAATTGATCATAAAATCAATCGATAAATTGTGTGGTAATCTAATAAATACATCCTGAAAATGGTTTACTATTGTTGTAAAGGTATATTGTTATATTCCACCATAATCCAGAATAATGCTTTCTATATAAGCAGTAAGACAATACAATCTACACTGAATTGGTCCTATACGACCAACCTGAATATCTCACTCACCCTGGTTCTTATAGAGATATAAAGGTAACTACCCTCTAGTAACATTCAATATGATCCTATTATAAAACTATGCAATCAATAACAAGAATAAAATTGAAACCTGTCATTTATAGCATGAAAGGTTCCCAAAAGAAAGTGTAATAGCTGATCTCAATAGAACATGCCTTTTAACATTTGATATTCACTAACCACACTCCCAATGGTGTGTTAATGGTCAAAACACCATCCAAGATTTCCAAAATCAAGAACAAACTATTTGAATAAAAGAGTATATAAAAATGAATGAAATTATCTTATATCAAACAAAATTAAAGAAAGGGTAGATGATATAAGAATCATACCTCGGATGGTAGAAGTTATTTTATCCATAATAGCCGAATTAGTCTATATAGTGTGTAACTAACGAGCCCCTCTTTCTTGGGATCTAGTATAATTACCACGATATATTCCCTTTTCTTGGTACTAAAATTCCTTTACTATGATACCTCATCCCCTATATTGACATCAACATCCTATGAAACTCCAACTACCTATCAATTGAGGAGTATCTAAGTCCTTCTCAGACTCGGTTACCTATTCTGATCCCCTTCCACTACTATAATACGAGAAGTTCCTACAAAAATTATTAATATAACCAAACCTATTAGAAGCATGGAACTCCAAAGAGGGGTATGAACACATGATGCATCTTGTGGCCTCACTTTCCAAACTAATAAGACTATAAAGAAACGCGGTCCTGAGATGCCTTACCACTACCCTGACTACTCTTACCACTATTTCCTTGGTGATAATTTTCAAAGCGATGCTTCTTTCCACTTGAAGAAGATATCCAAGTTCACTCTATTGAAATAGCCTAACCACTTCTTAGGGCCTCTCAAAGATTCCATTACATGATGAGTACTTGATTAATTATATATTAAAATATAGTCAAGATAACGATGTTAAACTATGACCTGATCTCCTAGAAAATCCCATCATAAAAATTCCTTTCCCTAAAGATCACATCGACAACAAAAGATGGTGTAGAAAATTTATGGTCAGTGAAATGTTTAACATAGAACATCCCTGACTCATGTTAGATGAATGAAATCATGGGCCTTATCATCTCTCAACGTGTATGGATAGAAGTGGATAGGGAAATTTTACTCAAATTACTTTCATGATAACTCTTTTTATTATATATATTTCTCTATAAAATACTACCACTTATTGGTAGGTCCATGAAGAATACATGAAACAAGATTTATCCTCTTATATGTAGGTGTATCATGGTGCTTGAAGATCATATGGACTGACTCAATCCAGAACAAATCCACCTAAGGGCCTCCCTTCCCAGTGAATGTAAGCAGATGTTGTAGCTGAAAATATCTCATTATCTTAAATATTGAAGGAATGGTGTGAAAATATCCCTTTCAATGGATAGAACGATGCTCAGGAAGCTGTTGCAAAGATGAACATCCTTATGATCCTTATAAGATGCATTAATATTCGTCTCAGAAGCATTAGGAGAGTGATGATTACCAATCCCTTGAAACTCAACTCAAAGATTATGAGGATATATTTTATCTATAAGAAAAACTCCTTATAACCCTAGCTAAAAACAATTTCAACCTGAATGGGTGATACTAGAGAACCACCCGATCATGGTCTCTCTAAACATGGATTACAAGTGTTTTAGAAATGCATAATAGTTATTTCATTTCACGTTTTCAGATATATCTAGTATCTCAATTAAAAATTCATATAGGTATGTATATCACATGAAATAAATATGTACCTATCATAAAAAATGTTGGTTAAGATATATCTCTTTGTACCTATCCTGATGAATGCATACTCATCTCATGCCATAATAGGACATGAGTATAAATACCAAGAAAAAATATCATCAGGAAATATTGGTATCACACAATATGTGAATCACCCTAGGAGAATTAATATAAACCATAACATGAAAACATCATGAACAATATTCCCATCCATGGGTACTCAGATTCTTCCCCATAAATTGGTTAACTAATTCCATGAACACTGTCATGACCAAGTCCTAGCATGTACCAGTATCCTTTTTACCTTTCCCAAATATTAAATCAATAGAAAATAAAAATAACCTATGCCTTTGATGCCACTTTGTAACATCCTCTGATCTGGAACTCTCTCACATGGCCAAATATCGTTGGTTATGGGACATAAAGTGTGCCTCCCATATGCCAAAGGATATTGACTAGTAGAGGGGGTGTGGTGAATATTTTAGTGAGACTGTACGCTTTAGTAAGAGTTACAAAAAAATGTAATAATCAATAATAATAAACTTCATAGTAACAAAAATCGTGGAAACAATACAACATACAATTGGTAAATAAATGAGAAATAAATAAACCAATGATAATGAATCATGTAATAATAATATGAAATGTGTCTAAATAATAAACTAAATTCAATAAAAATAAAATAACCATCTAACACAAATAATCTCAAAAGACCTCTGTCCATGACTCCATGTCATTCCCATCTCCAAACTTCATCCCATCCAATAATCAACAATTACTAACAAGGCTCCTTGCCCTTATCAAAAACTGAATCTATGTAATATAATAGGGTAATTTTTTTGGCCTGAATAGGGTGTGAGTGAAACTCAATAAGTAGAAACTACCATGTATAAAAAACCATTATGTTGGTGAGTGCATGAAATAATGCGATAAACTAGTGTATTAATTAACTATTTAATATAATACATAAATTAACCTGCTTCAAATCTATGATAGAATGTCTCTGAGCATATAACACAACCATAAAAACCATAACCATAAACCATAGAATAATCACATAAATGAGAAAATCCCTCTGTATAAGCATTTTAGACTTCGGGAAAATATCTATATATAATCATTTCAGCATCAATTGGTCCAATCCCACTATATAATCATTTCAGCATCACTGTGAATAGACATTTCAGTATCAAACAAATCCAATCCCACCATATACCATTTTCAACAAAAAACTAAGAAAATCCAACTATATAAGAATTATTGCATCATTGGGAATAGTCCGATATATAATAATTTCAACATCAAACTAAAAAATTCATAAAAATAAGGATATCACAATATCATATCATAAACCTCAATGGTTAATTTTGAAAATCACCATTTTAATTTTGATTAAACTCTCTTTTTACATAGAAAATTATCAATAGTCGTATAAAAAAACCACAATCTATTACCGAAGTGATTCTATAAAAACAATAACCTGAAATATCATATCATTATAATTACTCTTTAAGCCATTAACCATTTCAAAATTATTCTAGGGTTTTCTCACTCAATGGGCAGGCACAATCTAGGTCAAAAAATCGATTGAATCCAAAGGTATCAAAGGATTAACCCAATCAATTAATTATCATAATTCATTTTTTAATTAATCAATACAAAAATAATATCGTTGAAATTGAATTATTTGACATACTCAATAATTAAGCAGACCATAGGGTTAGGTTTAGACTCCCTACCTTCATCTGAAGATTAAGAAACACTTCCAACCAGAATCTAAAAAAATAATAAAGGCAGGTAAGATCACAAGAAGGAACCTAGTTCACAAAATAACAAGATATAAACCCAAAAAACTGTCATCAAGAGATTTACACCACAATGACCAAAGAACAATGGAAGATAGGGGAAAACCTAAGCAAAAAAACTCACCAGGGATTAGACACTTGATCAAGATGCTCAAAAGGGATGTAAAGGCTCCAAAATCAGCTGGAGTCATCTTGGGTTGAGAGAGAAGAGGATTCACATGAGATGAATGAAAACTACAAGCACTGTATTCCATTAAAACCACCCATACCATGAGTTACATGACCCATAATACCAGTTCACATTGTGTGTTTTCTATTTAAGGGTTACGCTAAAAAATTCATCACCTTGGGTAAATTTAGCCCTACCAAAACATTACACATCATTTAATGACTTCAAAGTGTGTTTTTATATCATGTTATGAAACTATTTTGTGTCTTGTTCCTTTTTGTAGTTACACATCATGTAGCTAATTTACATGGTGTGTAAAAGTTCTCCAAGTATCCTTTAAGCTCAGTTTCCATAGAAAAGGCTCGAACCACTCCCTGAATCCTTCCAAATGCATAATAAACCCTTATAATCCTCTTTAATAAAATTATACCTCAAATACATTAATTAAAACAAGCATACATCCATAAAATTTATGTCATTTTCCTCAAAAAGTCTCTCTATATCCAAATGAGACCCAACCAATAAGGTTCAAAGATAATGAAAACCCCAAAAAATAGGTTTAATAAAAAAAATCAAAGGGGGAAATACCTGAAACAAGATGGGATCATACAAATTTAGTTAAAGGAAATCATCATTGGGTATGATAAGTAAATAAAATAATTTATTTATTTATTTTACTTAAACTATGAAAAACCCTACCCCACCTCTATTAATATGTAATTATAACAAATCTATAGGGATAACTACATAACTCTTGGAAATTAGAGAGGATAAAGAGATATTAATTGGAGTTAGTGAATCGAGAATGTGTATGGACAACAATGATAAATAAGAATTATTAGATAAACTGATAATGTAGAGGGATATTCACCTTCATTTCTAGAGAACATGTTCTTCACCATTGATCAATCCATTTTTGAGTTAGGGCACATTATTTTTTGGATTTACAACCATGGTTTAATTTTTCAATAATGTATTTCTTATATGATTTTATTTATCTATGATTTACGTTCTTTTCATGATCCTAACATTAAATAGTGTTCTTCAACCTATTTATTATTTTCTTATGCACAAATCATTTCACCCTTTTTTCCGCATTATGTAATCATTGGTTTGGATTTCATCTACCAATGACGTTTTCACCTAGTTTTTTTAATATCACCACCACTGTTATTCAATTTTTTTGAACTATAGGGTTAGTGATTCAACATTTCTAGGAAATATTCAAGTGTCATTGAACCCCCATATTCATGATATATGTGTGAAAAACTTAGAGATCAATTTTTTGTGGATGGATTAATGTGGATTGAGGGTTGAGGATTGTGGATTTGAGTATAGGGATCCTAAAAGGTGGAAGACGAAATGATGGTTACCTATTGGGTAACCATAATATCATTTTCCAACCACTAGAGGACAAAACATGAATATTAGATAAGAAATCCTTCAGTTTTGGCTGTTTCAAGCGAGTAAAATGGAAGAGTAAGTAACATTAAATATAGATTTGGATTCCTCATGAAGAAAAAATAGCACTATCTATGAAAAATATGACTATATGTCACGTATCCCAAAGGAATACACACCGTGAAGTCTAGGACTTCACAGTGGCTGGGGATTTGTCATGAGTTAAATATCACATGCTATGTGGCTAAAACCACATGTCATGTGACCTTACCTGGGAAGTGAAACTATGTGAAAAAGGCACACACCCCAAACCCCAGGTAAATATACATGTCGTTTCTCCGAAAGGGACACACTATATAGATGCACATGGCTAATCGAACTATGCTATGTGAGCAGATGCTCAAAACCTTGAGTGAATGTAAATACTGTGTGACCCTATGTACACACTTTGTAGAGACACATGATTTGGAAATTCATGTCCAGGTGAGGATATGCCCAGGTGTCCAGATGAAGATCCAATGATATGTGACCCTATGTACATTTCACATACTGTATCCAAAAACTTATACCTTACATCACTACTATAAATCCGGCCTTTAATAGTGCTAGTAAAAGGGTTATATTATTTCTATATAAGTGTTGATAGTGTAACAGATATTAAAATATTATCTTTAACAATGCTCATAAAAAGTGATGATAAATGCCCCATTGATAAAGGTATATATATATATATTTTCACACCCCCTTTGTCAATATGCCCACGCCGCTAATCAGTGATTCCCCCACCCATTTATCAATGCTTTAGATAATCCCACCATCCCATCCGTGCCCCTACCTCCAGCGAGTTTCAAACATGAGACATCTACATTATACCTTAGTGACTTTTCCACTCCCCTATACTATTTTTTTTACATTTTATGATATATCTATATATTTATATATATTTAGTTAGATTAATTTATCCATATATTTATATATATATATATATGTTTATATATATATATATATATATCTTTATATATATATATATATATTTGAAAATACGTATATATATTTATATATTTTTTTAAATATATAAATATATAAATATATTTATATATTTTTAAAATGGATATTACTATTTATTTAGATAAGGTCTATATATTGAGAAATATATATTATATGTAAATATGTTTAATTATTTATTTATAAAATTAAATTTTTATGTTTTAATATATAAAAAATCATGTACATATTGTTATATATTTGATTATAATTAATAGTAAATTGTAATAAATCATAAAATTTCAAATCCATAAAATCAATATGAATGTAATCCCTGAAAATAATTTCAATCCCCACAGAAAAAGGGAAAAATACCTCCTTAAAAGAGGATTAAAATCCAGCGAATGTTAATGAATTGGGGTACCCCAACTAAAAACTCAGTTTTGAAGACCTTCGAGGCCTTTTTGCGGTCAAAAAATGTGATAGAGTTTTACCTCTCTCACCACTGGCTTATAGATCATCGCAGGCTACGATTTGATATGTGGTATAATTCAAACAAATAACTGGATAGAAAATTATGGTTGTTTGAAGTCTAAGTTATGTTTTCAACTTAATTTAGAACTTTTATTAATTTTTTAATTTTTTACCTTCAAATTGTTATTAAATGACTGTTACTCAATAATAATTAGAAGGTTATTAATTAAAAATATTTTTTAAATTACTTAATAATCCATTTTCACAAAATATCTTTTATATTATGTGTAAATTCCTATTTAACCACATCTAAAACATAGAAAAATAATTTATATTATATTTTTATCTACATAAATATATTTATATATTTATATATTATTTTTAATGATTTATTTTTAAATATACCTTTTATCAATGCTAGTAAAAAACCATCGACAGGGGGGTCATTATCATCTCTTCTAAAAAAGTGTTGATAAAGACCTCCCTTTATCAACACTTTTTTACAAGCACTGATAATACCCCCTTTATCCAAACATTTTTCAAAGTGTTGATAAAGTCCCTGTTTTTCAAGACTTTTTACTAGAACTAATAAAGTCCCCCTCAAACAGTGCTTTTTTTGCACTGTATAAGACCCCCTTGAACAATGCTAGAAAAAAGCACTATTAAAGACCCCTTTTAACAGTGATTTTTCTAACACTAACAAAGGGGGTTTTAACAGCACTTTTAACTAACAATGTTAAAACCCTAGAACTGGATAAACCCAGTCTTGTACTAGTATATATCTCCTTCTTTGGAACTCATATTTGGGCCCGTGAGTAGCCTATCTTGAGTTTTTTTCCATGTGGTAAGTGATGGTGGTCTTCATTTAGAATCGGATTTATGATGCAAAGTGATGATAGTGAGACACTTTTTGCAGCGATGCTTCCCCTATGTCAATTTTTGGGCGTGACATCAAAGTGTTACCAGGGTTGGTACTCCCCTATCTTTCTAGGTGGTGGGTCCCCCATATCCTTTATTAAGGTATATAAATAAATCCACCACATTACATAAGGTAAGGGTCCTCTATATGTAGAGTATAACTCCTAGGGTCAAGAATCCCTTGTCTCTCTAGGTAGTGGGTCTCCCATATCCTTTATATAAGAAGAGACAAAACTCCCCCCACATTACAATTGGCACAAGTCCTCTATCTATAGAGATGAATCCTTGTCATTGAGTTCTCGCAGTGTTCAAGTCCTCCTTTAGAGTAGTTCTCACTCATTTGTGCTACTTAGTGGTGAGGTGAAGGTCCTCCATTATCATTCTTGAGAGGTTATGTGTGGTGCTTGGCTTATAGATGGGACCATTAGATCTATAAGAAAACTCTTCATTCCCACCTAGACATGGAGATGGAGATCACATTTCTCTCTTTACTTGGGTTTCTTTATGAGAATATATGATATTGGTTATTCAATACCCTATTTATTTATGTGTCAAGATGACTATTTATTTCTATTTATTCTCTTTCTTGGTTTTCGAGACATATTACTAGATATGTATATACTCAATCTGTCACGACCCAAACCGTACTAGGGCTCGAGCCCCAAATACCCCAAGCCCGCCTCCATAGACCAGGGGTTGGCGACTAGCGCTGAATGCACAAAAAACTAGGGGAGGCCTTTGCCTAAGAAACTGTACACACACACGCAGCTAACTCAATGAAAAAGTGTAGAGAAAAGAAAGCAAGATACAACACTGCTACAAAAGGGATACCAACACACATGCATCATCCTCTAACCAGTACAAGTAAAGTGATGAAAAGTAGAATGACAAGTAAACTGAACAGTAAAAGGGGAAAAACACATGCCCAACTAGAAAGGTGACACAACCCGACAATAGGTAAAATGAAAGTAAACTGCTGGTGAGTCTCACACCTGAAAGTCCTACTATGTCCACTGAATGCAACCCAAGCTCCTGTGTCCTCTACGCTCCTCTGTAGTCTCGACCGACCTATCCGTCGTCTGCAAGGGCACACCAAGTGTGGGAAAAGCCCAAGCATGGGTGAGTATAATGATACTTAGTAGGATACCCGGAAAGCTCGAGGGAGAAACAAAGGAGGCACTGAAATGGCAAGCAGTGGATAGAACAAAGAACAGTGTAAAAGGACAATAGTGAGAGTACATCTCAACCCAATAAAAGAAAGGAAGTGGACTCATCAAATCCAAGAGGATCTAGACATGAAAATCATGTGGAATACCCCTTGTGTCTTCGCCCCTCCTAGAAAGAGAGTAACAAAACCCAAGGAGTGGGAACAAAAGTAGGGTGTGTATATATATATGCTCAATAAGAAACCCGAAAATGTGTGTAAGGAGATCTCCATATCCAAGATCAGCCCAGGAAAAGTCACCAATATTTATAAGTAAAGCCATCCACAAAGCGCAACAACTCATCACGTCTACCTAGGAAGCCCAAGTCGAAGTGGCCCAAATCACTGCACTTTGATACTATCCGCTTTGGGCGGCACTGACATGCCCGCACGGTTTTAGGTCATGTCACAAGGACACATCTCAGTGGGGAAGGTTCCCCTCTTTCCTTGTGGGTCCTTAGGTAACATCAAGCCATCACACCGCTGATCCGCACAACAAGAGTACCGCACGGATTTAACCACATCTATAATGCCAACGGGTGACCCAATGCCCATCCCTACTGGAGGGTAAAACCCACTAAGTCGACGGTGAACCACTTCCCAGCCCTGCTAGAGGGTAAACCTTAATAAATAATTGGGTGACCCACTGCCCAGACCTACTGGAGGGTAAACCCCAATAAGTCGACAGTGACCCACTGCCCATCCCCGCTAGAGGGTAAACCTTAATAAATCATCGGGTGACCCACTACCCAACCCTACTGGAGGGTAAACCCCTATAAGTCGACGGTGACCCACTACCCAGCCCCGCTGGAGGGTAAACCTTAACAAATCATCGGGTGACCCACTCCCCAGCCCTACTGAAGGGTAAACCCCAATAAGTCGATGGTGACCCACTGCCCAGCCCCGTTTGAGGGTAAACCATAATAAATCATCAGGTGGCCCACTGCCCAGCCCTGCTGGAGGGTAAACCCCAATAAGTCGACGGTGACCCACTGCCCAGCCCCACTGGAGGGTAAACATTAATAAATCATCAGGTGACCCACCGCCTTGCCCTGCTAGAGGGTAAACCCCAATAAGTCAATGGTGACCCACTTCCTAGCCCTGCTGCAGGGTAAACCTTAATAAATCATCGGGTGACCCACTTCCCAGCCCTGCTAGAGGGTATACCCCATTAAGTCTACGGTGACCCACTACCCAGCCCTACTAGAGGGTAAATCATAATAAATCCTTGGTTGAACCACTGCCCAGCCCTGCTGGAGGGTAAAACCCACTAAGTCAATGGTGTCCCACTGCCCAGCCCCACTGGAGGGTAAACCTTAATAAATCATCGGGAGACCCACTGCCCATCCCTGCTGAAGGGTAAACCCCAATAAGTTGATGGTGACCCACTACTCATCCCTCCAGTAATTGCTTCGATAACTTTGCACTACAACTGACTTCATAGGGTGTCACCAACATTGCTACCATGTGTTGGTTTAGAGTGCTTCAAAGGAACCTCCGACCAACACCCTTTCATTTTTCCAAATTTAATGAGATCTTGAACGAGGCTCCGCACACCCAAACAGATTACACTGTTGCAATCCTCGTAGAAAAACATGCAGGACATGCTATTCACTCACCTGAAAAAGACAACCGGTGAACATGGTACTATTCACTATAGCCAGCCCGTGTGGCGCCAACACCATGATCCCAAAACTTTTCAAGCGGATTACACCATTGCGATCCCCTCAAAAAAATACATGGGAATGACTACTCAAATTCCCCGAACGGACGTGTGATGAAAAAGAGACATTTCCTCGTAAGACATGCAAATCAGGCCCTATGGGGATCACACCTTGACTTTAACCCAAGTACTCAAAGAATAATCTCAAAAAGTCTTCACGACAACTAGGATCACGTTGCTGCTGATGGCGCATCGATCGGACATCCCAAACAGGATTTAAGTCCAACCCAAGAATAATTAATTAATTAATTAATTAATTAATTAATTAATTAATTATTCACATTAAGCGTTTTGTGCCACCGAGCTATGAAACCAAACCGCAAAGGTTCCGAACTAACTTTGGAAGGACCATCTCAACTCCAGGGCCACAAAACCTCTTACGACATGTCAAACGAAGGTCTGGCTCCCGAAGTACGTCCGTCGCGAGCTTTAATAATAATTTGATATTATTAAATTAAAGCGTTTCGAGTTACCTGCCTTTGGGAGCAGAACCCAAAATTCCTGAAACCCACTTCAAATAGTCCTCCTCACAGACACAATCCTGCAGCCATAGACGACACATCAAATGGATGCGCCGTTTCAAAGTTACGGACCCCCGAACGCAGGGGCCCAACTGGGCCGGTTCACCCCGGGCAGCCTGGTCCGAACCCCCGGCCCACGGCCCAGCCATGTGCCTGGCCCGAATTGCCGCGACTCACTGGCCACAGCCCAATCTAGCAACACCGGACCCCCTCAGGTCTAGTTCTTCAAGAAGACCGGCCCTTTGGCCGGTCTTCGTCACCCAACAGGACCCGCAAAGGGTGGGTTCTTGTCTTCTACGCACACCTGAGGTCAGAGCCTCGGGTGCCCCCCTACCGAGTGTGACCGACCACCACCGGATGCCGGTGCCTCCGCATCCTGTAGCACACCTCCGCACTGCCTCGGATACACACTACACTTCTTTTCTGACCGCGCACCGCCCGCTCGCTGCCGCCCGCACCGCCTGGTCTTCCGCACTCCGTCGTCCTGGGCTTTACCTCCCACACGAACCCACCTCGATGCTCCCTGATACATCGACCGAAGTCATCGGTACTCCACCACTCGACCCCACCCTGGACTGTCGCTTCTGGACGAAGTCTCCGGCTGACACCCACCATCCGCACCGGTGACACCCGACACCGCCACCTCATCTGAACCCCCTGCCGAACCTCACCTGAGCACTGCGCTCTCGGCCGCACCTACTGCCTGACGTTCGAACCCCACTGCGCCACCCCGACCTCAGGACACCACCCTTGCCGGAGCTAGGGCTTTCGAAGGCCACCACCATAGCTCCAGTAGCCCGATTTCCAAACCAAACGCGAGTTCGGGATCCTCGGGATGAGGCCTTTGCAGTGCCTTCCCCTGATCGTCGATCCAACAAGATTTTCACATTCGAAAATTGGGACAAAGAACGCCCAGGAATGAGATTTAGAATGGGGCTTAGATGATGGTCATGTTCATTCGACCATCGTCCCCATTAAAAAATTATAGAATTAAAATGTCCAAAACTGACAAAAACTCCAGAAATTGATGAAGGGGCAGATAGGCAACAAAAATCCTACCTTGAATCGGTTGTGTGTCGTTGGCGGCATGTCCGCGACGCTCCTGCTTTAATCCGCCAAGGTTCTAGTGGAGGTCGCTCCTCGATTCGGTGAAGAACGATGAAAGAACTCTGAATAACAAGAGAGATAGAGAGAGAGAGGAAGAGAGAGAGAGAGAGAGAGAAGAAGAAGAATGGGTTCTCCCCCTTATCTCAAGCAAATTTATAAAAACTCGCTAAAACGCTACCCACGGTCGCCGATTCCAAAACCTCCGTGCCGACTTATTTTATATCGCGCCTAGGAAAAACTCCCCATATTGAACTCAACGGAAGTATTGGATTTCCATTCTGAGATTTCATTTGAATGTTATTTGAAAATAACATCAATGTTAAAAATCACTAAGTCATTATTTCAAAATGATGATTTTTCCCCTGGGTGACATCTCTCACAGCAGGCCCGCACCTGCAACTTTTTCACCCTACCTAGGGTAAACGACATGATCCGGATGCAACTGTGCCATTGGATTTCCGATATGAGCTACCGTTTATGAGGGAACACAAACCTACCACGTGCATATTATAAAAACACTTAATATTTTTATAAAATCTATTTCGGGCACACCGGGCCTCAGAATCGCACACCGTCTTAGCTCCTAGCTCTGGAAATATATGTAGAAATGTTCCAAAAGTATTATAGGGAAAAAAACGGGTCTCTACATCATTCCCTACTTCAATATTTTCATCCCCGAAAAGAAAAACTAGGAAAAACAACTTGGGATACATAGCTAACACCTAGCTCTCCCACTCCCAAGAAAACATGCACAACACCATGCTGGCACAACATGCGAACCACATGGATGGTTCGTACTCATAAATTCTTCTAAATTTGATGAAATGTGTAGGAACACGTACTCACCTCATTAGCTGTGACATGTGGAAGACATCGTGCACCCACTCCTACTATTAAGAGGGTAGGGCAAGATGGTAGGAAACCTATCAATAACTTGCAAGATTTCCGAACGGCCTAAAGAAACTTGGGGGACTTCTCTGGAAAAACCCATACATTCCACGTCCCGACCGAAATCAAGATTTGTTCTTGGAACATGGTCTCGTGATTCAATCCTTCAGAATACCCATCTGGTGAAACACCCAAGGATATCTAGTCACATAAGTTTTCATAGTCGGTGCATCACAACCGAGGCTCTCTGCTAATGGAACCTGCTACAACATTTCCATTTTCCCAAAACATAGAGTACCTCAAAATCATAGTCCTAAAAAAATTTCAACCAGCACCATCGTCTCAGGATCAAGTCTCTCTGGGGGAGGAAACACCTAAGAAACTAGTGGTCTGAGAAAACCACAAAGCAATCTCCCAAAAGATAGCATCTCTAAATTCTCAGTGAAAAGACTACCACTACTAGAACCACATAGTGAAGTGCGTAGTTCTATTTATGGGGTTTCCATCACCTCAAACTGTACTTGATTACAGTATCAAGATTGACGTTGATCACGCAAGGTAACAACGAATATGGAAGGTGAGAAAACTCATCCAACCGCCAGAGGCTAGAAACGGAAAGCACGTGGCATACTCAATGTGTCTTTTCCCCTCTTGGAAGGAGAGTAATTCCCAAAACAGGCTCTCTTCCAAACCCACTAGTGGAACCTCAAGAGAAGGGAGGTCAAGCAAAAAAGTCCCACTGGAAAATCTAGAACTTGCTCTGACACCCCGTAGTATAACCCCGCCATAAATGCACATGTCAGAGGGACTCATCCACCACACCTCAATACTATCAGCTTTGGGTCAGAGGGACTCATCCACCACACCTCAATACTACCATCCACACTAGAGACACCCAACATCGCCACCTCTTCCAAACCCCCGACCAAACCTCACCTGAGCACTACGCTCCTGACCACACCCGTTGCCTGACTCATGAACCCCACTGCGCCATCCCGACCTCCAAACACCGCCCTTGCTGAAGCTGGGGCTTCAGATGGCCGCCATCACCTCCCCGGTGGCCCGATTTCAAAACCAAATACGGGTTTGGGATCCTCCGGACGAGGCCTTAATAGCACCTTCCCCTGATCATCTATCCGACAAGATTTGCATGTCTAAAAATTGGGACGAATAATGCCCAAGAACGGGATTTAGAATGGGGCTCGGACGATGGTCATGTTTGTTCGTCCATTGTCCCAATTCAAAAATTATAGAATTAAAATGACAAAAACTGACAAAAACTCCATAAATTGACGATGGGGTAGATAACCAATAAAAATACTACCTCGAATCGGTCGTGCGTCGTTGGCGGCATGTCCACAACACTCCTACTTCGATCCGCCAAGGTTCTGGTGGAGGTCGCTCCTCGATTCGGTGAAGAACGGTGAAGAACATCGAAGAACAAGAGACAGAGAGAGAGAGAGAGAGGAAGAGAGAGAGAGAGAGAGAGAAGAATGGATTCTACCCCTCATCTCAAGCAAATTTATAAAAACTCACTGAAACGCTACCCAGGTCCGCGGATTCCAAAACGTCCGTGCCCACTTATTTTATATCGCGCCGAGGCAAAATGCCCTATCTCGAACTCAACGGAAGCCTCAGATTTCCATTCTGAGACTTTGTTTGAAAGTTATTTGAAAAGGATGTCAGTGTTAAAAATCACTAAGTCATTATTTCAAAATGAAATTTTTTTCCCCTGGGTGACATCACTCACAGAAGGCCCATACCCACAACTTTTACACCCCACCTAGGGTAAACGACATGCTTCAGATACAACCGTGCCTTCGAATTTCTGATCCGAGCTACTGTTTAGGATAAAACACAAACCCTCCATGTGAATAGTATAAAAAACACTTAATATTTTTATAAAATTTATTCCAAGAACACCGGGCTTCAGAATCGCATGCCGTCTCAGCTCCTAGCTCTGGAAATATATGTAGAAATATTCCAAAGTTTTACAGGGAAAATATTGGGTCTCTACACACTCATACATGTTTTATTCATGCATATTTTTTGTTCTATGTAGACAATAAGCAGATCAGTGGTGACTTTAGTGTACCCGGTATTGTAGTATTATAGTGGTATTAAGAGGTGTTGACCATGTTTAGTGGTTATCCTTGGATATTATGAGCTAATGACTCTTCAATTTTCCCTTTTTCTAGTTTTTTTCATTTTGGGACATTATTTCTGGTTAGGAATGATTTTTTCCCTTCATATATCTATTTTACCTTACTTTATTTTTTGTATTTCCTATACATTGTTGCAAGTATTGTTTACACCCTAGATGTTTCAGTCTTTTCTTATATCTTTGTACTATTTTTGGAGCTCATTGTGTGTGTGAGTTTATGAAATTTAGCCTAAGGACCCCCATTTCAGTTATATGCCTACCCGGTTTTGGAACCAGCCCATATACTACTGGAGGTAGGCTTGGGCTGTCAATCTCGGCTTGATTTAGACCCAAGAGAGGTCTCAGTGGTTCGGGTCAAGATAGAGTGACATCAAAAGGGGTTTTTCATTGGGTCAATGTTTGGAGTTGGACATATCATGATGATTGGTTTGGGAAATTAGTTAAATGTTGTTACATTTTCTCGAGTTCAACTCTCGGGCCATGGAACCCAGTGTTGGTGTGGTGGATGATGTATCCATTCACTAGGAATATGACTAAATTCATGTCGAATGGGTATTTAGAGGTATAAATTGTAGGGAAATTGATGGTACATGCATCATAAAGGATTGGTTTTTTGACTTTCTTGTCCTTCTTGAGTAAGCTCTTAAAATATTATCTTTGATTGTGGTATGCCTTGAAAATTTTCAAGATGCCTCTATAATGATAACCAACTAGAATTTCGAGATAGTTTCATGATGATGAAAAGTTAAGAAATGATTCCTTAGTTTAGGGAAACATTCATGAGGTATTTTCTCTAGGTGATCATAGAGAAATTATTTCCTCAATAAGTAGTGTATAGATCCACCTTTAGTGGACTAGGAAGAGGATCGACCATGTGTTGGATATTTTATAGTTCCATAAGGTTAAAATGATGATGTGCATATGATTAGTGTGTTTCATGAGATCTAGTGATATAGAATGATTGGGTTCCAGAGTGATCTAGACCCTTAGGTGGGTGAGGAATAGCTTGAGTTAGAGGTATGATATTTTCTACTTGTGCAGACCCAGACCAATCAGATGGTTGTACTTGCAACCAGTCTTCTTCATGGAGCTATAGGGAGATGGTGGGATTTGTTCTTCTAGATCCACAATGAGGTGACCCTCTCTTAGGATATGGATGATCATATATTCAAGTCATAGTAATTTCCTGTGACCTCATGGGTAATCAAGGTTTAGCTAGGGGTGAGGGATTGGGTTTTCCACCTTGACTAGGGACCCTCCTAGTCATATGTTTATCTTAACATATAGGTTTATTTGGGGTAATATAGGGCATCCATGGATCTGTTTTTTAGTGATGAATGTGTGGATTTGAGCATTAAAGGTATAAGGATGCTTCTCCCCCTGAGACACATTATCTTATGATGCAATTTGGAGTTGTTCATGGGAGACAGTGTCACACAAAGAGGAAAGTGCCAGCGTGTGGTGGATGAGTACCATTGATTTGTATACTTGAGGTCATTTTGGTTATTACAAAGAGGTTTTGTGAACATTGTTTATGGGGAACCAATAAGAAAGTGAAAGGATAGCTTTAGGTAGTGGAGCATTATGAATCGGTTGCACCGAGGTGATCCAAGGCATAACCCATGACTTCTATAATTTAGTTTTAGTTTTAATAGACATAGGTTCCTGTCACTCCTTCCTTGTCATAATCTTTTTTTGGGACCTTGAGTTTTTAGATGATCCTTTATCTTGACTGATGTATCTAGAAAATCCTACCTAATAGGTGTCAAAGATTATGAATCACTTATGGTGGTGTGACTTAAGTCTTAGTTGAGATAGTTTCTTGTGAGATATCTTGGTCATTGTGATGAAACCTTATGAGTTCATCTTTGGTATGGAATTGTTTTCTAAAGTGCATGCCCAGATAGATTGTTATCATTGGAGAGTTAGATACCTTCATGGAAAATAGGGATCTTATGGTTGATAGATTGAGGATCATGAGCAGGAAGCTACAAATTGTCACCCATTAGTTGGTAAATTTAACCCTTGTTGCATCAGAATATTTCAGAATTTGGATTTCAGTGGTTGTGGATGATTATATGGAAGTCTTCCCCAAATATGTTCTAGGAAAATCTCTGAGGTGGGAGATTTAACTCTGAATCTACATTCATGTTAGGACCAATAGGTATCTTCTTTGACATATTGGGTTGACCCACTAAGATCTGGGAGCTAAGGGAATAGTTATAAGACCCTAGCAAGAATGGTTTTATCAGACCTAATGTGCCTCCATGGGTGGATTCAATATTTTTCTTGAAAAATAAATATTGAAGTCTAATTCTTTACGTTGATTAATGTCACCTAAAATAGGTGATGGTCATGAACAAGTACCCCTTACTAAGGACTGGTGACCATTTTGACTAGTTGAAAGGTGCGATTTGGTTTTCAAAGAACAATCTCAGGTCCAACTACCATCTATAGTGGTCTTGAAAGGGTTATATTTTGAAGACAGAATTCCAATATTGTTATGAAAATTTTTATTTCTTAGAGATGCTTTTTGGTGTGGATAATTTCCCTATTGTGTTCATGGATTTTATAAAACAGATCTTCTAGCCGTACTTGGACCGATTCATAGATTTATTTGTTGATGACATCCTCATATTAATGATGTTAGAGGAGGATCATAGAGAGAATTCTAGGATGGTCCTAGAATTAATCTAGGAGAACCATCTTTATGGTAATCCCTTGAAGCTCCAGTTTTGGGCCCGAGAGGTTCACTTTCTGAGGCATGACATCTTTGAGCATGGTGTAGATGTGAATACAATGAATATTAAGGTAGTTCCTACTTTGGAATCACCCATGAGTGTGTCATAGGTTTGGAGTTTTCTTGGTTTGGAGGGGGTACTATCAGTGGTTCGTGGAATAATTTTCCAGTGTAAAATCCCCTTTAAATAACTTGATGTGGAAAGGGTATCTGTTTTTTAAGACTAATAAGTTTTAGAAATACTATGAGGAGTTGAGGTAGTGGTTGACTAGTACTCTTATTTTGAGACTACTCTAGTTTGAAATTAATTACATGGTTTCTTTTTATTCTTATAAATATGGGATCAGATTTGTGTTTATATATTGGTTGGTAGTAATATTTTATAGGTCATGGAAGTTGATACACCATGAGAAGAATTATGTGACCCATGAATTAGAGTTGGTAGTGGTATTCTTCACCTTGAATATGTTTAAGAATTATCTTTTGGGTGATTATTTACTTTTTTACTCAAACTACAAGAGTCTCAAGTACATATTCACCTTAATAGATCTCAACCTGAGATAGGGGCATTGATTGAATTTCTTATAGGACTAAAAAATAAATATAGTGTACATTCCAGGGAAGGTAAATGTATTGGAATATTTCCTTACTAAAAAATTCCATTCTTGCTTGGAGGAGGAGGTTTTAGAGTAGTTGGCCTCATTATGGTTGATCCTAATAGAGTAGATGGGTGAAACACACCTTTAAATGATTATGGTGACTCCACCACTTAATCAGTGTGTGAGATAAGCACGATTAGAATATGTTCACTATGAGGATTTTTATAACGAGATATCCTTAAGAGATACAAAATATAGATTTTCTGAATGTTGGGAGAATGTCATCCTTTTTCAATGATATAGGGTAGTTCTGGTCATGGTTTTTGATAAGTTTTTTAGGGAGTTTTAGACCTACCTATTTTTTATATCTAGATATTGAAAAGATGTCATAGGACCTTCAACGGTCGTTTTGGTGGGATAAAATGAGATGGATAATGGGCGAGTTTGTTTCTCGGTGTCTCACATGTTAGTAGATAATGGATGAACCTTATGTTCTTGTGGATTTGAATTAATAAATTAAGATACAAAATATAAGTTGTATATCATATGAATGTATTTTTGGATGGGGATTCCATAGAAAGTGAGAGGCCACGACACCCAGATGATTATCGACTGAATTACCAATTCAACACACTTTCTTTACATCAGGGTGTAGAGTTTGGTTGAGAGTTTATGGAATTTGTATATGAAGGAGATCATCCAGCTTCATGAGGTTCCCAAAATGATCAGATATGGTTATGATTCTTAGTTTATGTCACAGTTTTGGAGAGGTTTACAGGTGGATTTTTTTCCCATCTATGGATGACCATGAACTTTCACCCCCATATAGATGGCTAGACTGAGTAGACCATCTAGTTTTTGGAGGATATACTGAGATATTGTGTGTTATACTTTTGATATATGTAGGAGGATCAATTAATATTGGTTGAATTTTCATATAATAACATCTATCACCCCACTATTGTTAGAAAAACTTTCAGGGCCCTATGCATGAAACCATGTAGGTCACCCTTGTACTAGAAAGAGGCCAACAAAGAAAATATTGTTAATGGAATGTTGGTATAGGAAATAATGGATAATGTTCAGGTGATCTATGATCATATGAGGATATCCTAGGGCTAATATAAATCTTATTATTATCTATATAATAGTCTTTTATAGTTCGAATAGAGAGATCATGTTTTCCTGAGGGTTTCCCCATGAAGAGGATTTCATAGATTTAGTTCAGTAATCATGCTATCACCATGGTTCATCAGACCAATATAGATCCTACATAGGGTTGGAAGGGTTTCTTACCTCTATCCTTACCATCATAGTTTTACCGAGTGAATGAATTATTCCATGTGTTGTGGCGGAGAATATATGTGCACGAGCCTACAAAAATTATTGAGTAGGGTGACCTGGACATCAAGGATGGATGCACATTATTAGATTACCTAGTATAGATCAAGGAATAATAGGACAGGATCCTACAGGTATGGACTATTCCACTATTTTGAGCAATTTTGTGGTATTGGTGTGTGAAAGAGAGCTCATGGGATCAAGTGATACAGATGCAGGAACAGTACCCCCACCTTTTTTGTATGGATTTTTCTTTTTGCGGTGAAAATCCTTAAAGGATGGGAGAATGTAATGACTCAGGTTTTTTTAGTTTGATCCTTTGAATATATATATATATATATGAATTTTTCAGGATGTTGGAGCTATGTCTGGGGTGTTGTAGGACATCAAAATTAATATATTTAAAATATTAATATATATTAAAGCATGTGTGTGTATATTTTCAGTGTAAATGGTTTTCCCATTGATTGGGGTCTCATATGGGAAATCTTAGATCATGTTTTTTTGGTACATGGGGTTTACCCTAGGCACAATATATAGTTTTTTCAACATTAGGATTTTGATCGAAGGAAAATGTTTGTAGGGATGTTAAGTAAATTAAAAAAAAATAACTTATTTTAGTTAAATGCACCAGAACCCTAATACCCCTATAATAATATTTCATTTTGAAAAATCTATAGGGTTAACCATATAACCCTATTAGACCAGAGATGATAAGGATAAATTCATTGGGGTTGGAGACTCAGGAATGTGGATCAATGATAATGATCGAGGAGAATTGTGAGATGAAAAAAATGAAGTGATATATTCACCTTAATCACATACATATGTATTCTTCACCAATTATGGATCCATTTTTTAGGTAGAGATCATTATTTTGTGGATTTGCGCCCTTAGTTTATTTTTTCAATCATTGATTTCTTATCTGCAATTTATGTTCTTCACATGCGCTCAATTTTAAAAAAAATTATTGAACATATTTTTTGTTTTTTATATGCACATGGATTCACCATTGTTTCTTATTTATGTAATTTTTGGTCTATATTTTATTTTCCAATGATGTTTTCACTTTGTTCTTGTGCTTTTCCTACCATAGTTCTTCATTTTATTCATCATTGACCAATTGGGTTGGTGATTTGACATTTTTGGGCCAGATTCGAGCATGATAGAACCCCAGGTTTCATTAAGGATGTGAAAATGACTTATAAATCAATTTTTTCGGATATATTAAGGTGGATTGGGGGTTTCTGGGTGATGTATTTGAGTATTGGGACCCCATACAACAATGAATGATGCAACATTTACCAATCGGGTAACCAAAACCTCATTTTCCAACCACCAGAGGTTAGGAAATGATGATCATAGAAAGTATCCTTTAGTTTTAGTTGTTTTGGGTGAGTAAAATGTTGGAATAAGTAATAGGAATCATAGATCTAGTAGACGAGTGATGAAAATACTTCACTATCTAGGAAAAAGATGACTACATGCCATGTATCCTATAGGAACACACACTCTGTTGTCTCAATTCTCATTGTGGTTAGGGTTTTGGCCCAAGTCAAATATCACACACCATGTGGCCAGGACCACATGCCTTGTGACCCTACCTAGGTTTCCAAGCCATGTGAATAGGTACACTCCGAAGACCTTGGTTAAGTATATATGCCTTGTCTTCAAAGGGAAATTCCATGTTTATTCACATGTCCCACTGATCCATGTATAGTGAGAAGACTCCCTATACCCTGGATGAATTTATAATTTGTGTAACCCTATGTACACATCATGTAGGGCCACATGGATGGCTAAGCCATATATAGTTTAGTACACACCCAAATGTCTAAACAAATTCAAATTCCATGTAACCCTATGTACATGATATACGATTTTTGTAGAAACTTATAAATTGTGTATCTAAATATTCAAAACATGGATTTGGGTCCATGAGTAGCCTATCATAAGTTGTTTTCCACATAGAAAATGATAGAATCCTTCATTTTAGTCTCAAAATTACAATTTATGGTGTGTATTGCGAGATGATTCTTCCAATGATGTTTTCCAAAGGTCCATTTCCAAGTGTGATCATCAGAGTGTTATCAAGGTCGTACTCTTCTATAAATCCAAGTGGAGGGTCCCCCATATACTTTAAACAGGTAGATATAAAACTACCCCACATTATAAAGGGTGCAGGTCCTGTATATATAGATTATAACTCTAGGGTATCAGTACTCCTCTCTATATCTAGGTTCAAGGCCCCCATATCCTTTATACTAGCAGAGAAGAAAGTCCCCAACATTACAGAGGGAATGGGTCCTCTATATATGGAGTGAAATCCCCATTTTTCAACTCTGGTGGCATGTGGGTCATCCATTGGAGTATTTCTCTATCTTCCGTACTATGCAGTGGAAAGGTGTGGGTCCTCTATACTCATTCTTGAGAGGCTACATGTGATTCTTGGCTAGTAGATGAGGCCTTTATAGCTATAGGAATACTCTTATTTCTTATCTAGTTTGGGAGATGGAGTTCCCATTTATCTATTAAATTGGGTTTCTTTATGAGAATATCTGATATTGGGTTTTCTTTACGCTCTTTCTTTATGGGTTGAGATTTCTATTTCTTTCTATTTCTTCCCCTTTTTGGTTTTAAAGGCATCATAATAGGTATTTATATACTCACCCTTTCATGAGATATGCCCAAAAGTGCTGTCACATGTGGATCATTGGTAACTTGTGGAAATTGTAGTATAGATGTATTTAGAGGTGTTGACTATGTTTTGTGTTTGGACTTGGAGATTGTAAGCTAGGAACTCTTTAGTTTTCTATTTTTCTAGTTTTTTTCATGTTGGGACCTCATTTCTGGATGGTTGTTATTTTTCACCTTTAAATCTTTGTTTTAACTTGCTGCACCTTAATGTATTTTCTAGAGGTTTTCTCAAGCATTTTTTATAGTGTAGATGTTTTAGTCATCAATTATATAACATCACTATCTCATAGAGATGGTTATGTGTGTTTGTTTAATTAATTTATGATAAGACCAACCATTTCAGTTATATTCCTACTCAATTATTTTCACTATCCCCCAACCTATTAGAGGTAGACTTGGGGCATTACCCTTAGCCTACTGTTGACATGGGCAGGGTCCAGATGGGTTGCGTTGTGAAATCGAGGTTGGTGGAACCTGTAATACAAGACCACATTCTTGTATATTTATGAGCATGCATACATTTATGTATCACGGGGTTCAGGCTTGATATATTGGGACCAAGGGTTCCATGGGTAAAATTTATAGGATGGTAGTAGGCCACCTACGCTTTAACTAAGTGATCTTGAGAACTTAGGTGGATCGAGATCACCCGATTACTATGTCTCGAAGAATAGAGAGTAATGGTTGAGTTGGAATGGATCCTCAAGAATGTATCAATATATGATATGACATTCAAAATATCCTAGGCTAGGTTCCTTGGGATAGTACGAAGGAATGAGTGGCTTAGAGCTACTTGAAGATAGGAGAGACAAATTTATATCTCATGAGTGATGAAAAAATACATCTTGAAGTTTGAAGTGAGTCTAGGTGTTTGTGTTTAGTGGGATAATTACTCGAAGACTTAGAATATGTAATAGAGAGGGGTTTTTTTAGGATAAAGGATGAGGGTCATCCCTTAAGAGACGTGATATGGGACCTAAATGTGGGTAATGGGAATCATTTAGGACTGGGTATCAGGATTCCATGCTATTTAGAATGTGATGACTTGGGATAGTCACTCAGTAGTAGGAATAAGACTATTATAGGGCTTGGAAAGGGGTTGGACCATACTTGGATTACTTTTATGGTGAGCCTTTGGGTATAAATATCACTAAAGGGTGATTTTATTGAGGTTTTATCAATAAGATGATACCCTGATGGGTCTAGGAGACCCAGTAGATTCCCTGTCAGGTGAGTTGAGACATGATGCAACATGGATCTAGGCCTTGGAAGAATAGTACCCTAAGATCATCTAGTGAGTTGTGATATTGGATATAATCCAATAATTTTTCATGTTCTTGATAGACCTCCCCAAAGCCTTTACAGATGGTTTTGTGTGATGGCCTCCCTAGAGTCTATGAGGATAGGCCTGTGTGATGGTCCTCCCAAGTTCTTACATTGACACATTAGTGTGATTATCATTCCATGATGAGGTAAATGGTTTTAATACCTTTTCATATATGTCTTGGATTAGTGGGAAGAGGATGACATGTTTCTTCATGTATCGGCAGAGGACCTTTCTATCTATGTCTTGCGTTGGTGTACATGAATCGAAAAGTTACTTATGTTGGATTGAATCTAGAACCACCCTAGGGGATGGATTATAGTATTTTGTGATACATGAATGATGGATATTCCTATAAGGATTAGGGATGGGTTGATTCTAATGGAAGTATGACTATGCCTTGTATCAGTAGGTATTTGGTCAAGGTTTTGGAATTTTCATTTCCCTGAGTCTGTGGGTATGGTTTATGAATTAATATGATGTAATGATACTGTAAGTGGATTCCTACATGAAACCAAAGAAGGTATGGTTAGGTTTATATAAGAATAGTCATCACCCTATGACCTAATAGGTGTGTGTAGCTTTTTAGGTGTCATAATAGACCAGTTATCACATGAAGACTCGATGAGAATGTTAGTTTTTATTTCATTTTATATTTCTAATACACACATATGATGGTGTATATTATGAGTTCTTGGTAAATTCATATCAAGTTTTATGCTCACACTTTTCATGAGAATATCAGTGCATGTGTAGACCTTTTGAACACATTTAATTTTAGGGAACAAGTTGTGTAGAGGATCAGTCTAAGGAAGATTCAGGGTAGTAGGAGATTGACATAAGTCTTGGGGATGGTAGTATGACTAGGTCACATGTGTTGTATTTATTTTTATTTCAGTTTTGTATTTAAGATCAGCCCAATGATAAATAAGTTGTATGTTATGTATGATACAAAAATGTATGCAATTGGATATGTTTATTATTTACTATGCATACTATGATGTTTATAAATGTGTATGATGTTTGGTTATTTTTCTATTTTTAGTATGATTTTGATTCAGGGGCATCATATCCCCTTATAATGATTAGGCTCTCTCTGCTAGTCAGAAGCCACTAGCATACGAGGAGGTGTTCCTAAAATCATATGGTGATCTAAACTAGGCACTGATGACTGGACTGGGGCAGGTCATTACAAAGTTGTATCAGAGCTTGTTTTGTTTAATGATTTAGGTAGATTGTATATCAATGGTTTAGGAATGTTTTGGATCCTGGGAAGGATATCATAGTAGTGCATCGATAACACATATTCTAATAAGAAATCTAGGTCTTCTAGGGCATGTGATTGATTTTAATGGTTTTAAATGTTACGAGTATATGATTTCACTTTGGAAAACAAACTTGAATTTTAAGGTTTATGATTTATCGAGGTTTTTTCTCTTGCCCTGTTGGAAAGAGTCTATATACATGAATCATAGTTGGCATATAGAATTAACATGAGATAAGTGGGATTTCCAATGATTGCTGACTGATGAAAATTATTTCTATTTAAAGTTTTATAAAAAATTTAATTTTCCCATATAGCTTATTGAAATAAATCTACCCATTTGGACCTTAGTGTATTTTATTCTTATGATAAATTATATTGGTCTTATGAAGGGAGGTTCTCCAGTGATAGAAATACAGTCCCTTCCTAAAAGGATAAATGGAGACCCATCTCAAGATAGTTCAAGCATTTGATACCCTAGTAATGTCTTGATGAGAGAATTATTTTCATGAGAGGTGATATGTAAATGAGCACATGTTTTCCAAGGAATTATGTACCCTTGTGGTTCATTGGGATCATTTTGGTTATTTAAAGTGTAAAAAAAGTCCTATATGTATTTTTCCTATATAACTTCTTGGTAGAATTCTACTTAACCAAACTAGAAAATTGATAAAATTAATAATAATTCATTGGGATTTCAAGATGCAAAGTGCTTAGATAATTTTTTTGTATCAAGGTTGAGGCTCAAGGGAAGGATAAATTGAATGCTTGGCCTGGTGGTTTTTGGATACACTTTCAGCTAGCACAATGGGAGTATGGGTGGATTCTCATAGTTCATTATGTGAAACCTGTGTGGTGGGTGGTCATGTGGTTAGCCTTTGCGTAGGATAATCCTTGAGCTATTGGTTTAGATGACATGTAGTAGAGAATGTCCTATGGGTTAGGCACATGATCCTATATTAGACTGGGCGAACTTTGCGAGAGTGTGATTTGGGTTGTGTGATCTGGTTGAACCAGAGTGTGCAGTTGTTCGGTTCAGTTGATATTAGGATAGATTTTGAGAAATAACTTGTGAGTGTATTCTCAATGGATCACTCCACCTTGGGTGTAGGAGTCATAATTTTTGAGACTTTTTGAAAAATTCTCAATGTGTGGGGGAAGGTTCATGCAGGTTATGTGTAGTTCCATTTTGAGTTACGAATTGGTGAACCAAAAGTGTACAGGTCCATTTAGTATTGCACGAGTTGTGGATGAACCTATTCCACACAACATGAGTAACACTATAGTGGGTTTTGTTTGGGGTCACTGCTAAAGTGAGGTGACCAGTGCATTCAGTGATAAGATCATGGGATTGATGTCCTGAATTTTAGTGTAAATGAGATGTACCTTAATATTTAGAGGCGACATAAATGGTGGATCGATGTACCATAGGATGGAATTCATGAGGAATGTTTTTTGACATGGGTTTTAAATAAGGCATGTTTATGTGGGGACCTATTTTAGTTGACGCTTGAGACGTAGTGTAAGGGAATCCATATGTGGGAGCACAACATTGACTATTAGAATATGGCATTCCTAATTAGATGGAGATGAATTATGATTGGTGTTTCTTTTTAGTAGTTAGGTATGAGTG
Organism: Viscum album; assembly: GCA_963277665.1. Classification (NCBI taxonomy): domain Eukaryota; kingdom Viridiplantae; phylum Streptophyta; class Magnoliopsida; order Santalales; family Viscaceae; genus Viscum; species Viscum album. The sequence goes on along the minus strand of OY728150.1, from coordinate 1,087,562,943 downwards.
GAACAACCTTGTACATTCATTTCATTTTGTACTTGATGGAGGATGTCCTGGGAAAAATGGGTGTTTAGGTTCTTAAAAGGATGATAAAAACACTCATATAGTGGGGAGAGTCTTATCGACTGTGGGTGAAGATAACATCATGTCATAAGGGTCATTGGTATGGTGAGACTAGTTAGTGGAAAATTGGGGGGGAACTAGGTTATCGGTGTGTGGTAAGATATTTTGACATCTGGTTACTTGTAAAATATAATATTCAGGATGTGTATGTATTTTTATTTGTAGATGGTGTGTTGGAATTGAGATTTGGGTGATCTTAGTGGAATCCATCATTTATACATGGGATAATGTATGAATTCATGACATTATTCAGGGGATGAATCAAGGTTTGTTTAATAGTTTTGAGGGTGAACTAGTGATCCGTGACATGGTTCAAGGGGTGAACTAGTTTTTTTGAACTTTTTAGGGGTTGAAACTATGTTTTATCCCATGGATAAGGAGGTGAACAAGTTCTGTCGCACGATTCCGGGGGTGAACCAATTTCATCACATGGTTCAGGGGGTGAACCATCAAGTCATGACCTGTTTTAGGTGGTAAAATCATTTTTCACATGGTTCATGGGGTGAATCAAGTGATGATATATCTTTAATGTGTCTATTGGGAAAAAAATATTTGAAAAGAAAGGGAGCCTATTACCATGGCTCATGGTATGAGAAGGAACCCACATGTAGGGGGTGGGTTATGGAAACTCTGAGTTGGAGGCAAGTGCTATTTGAGGAAAAATAAGTTAATGTGGTTGAGTGTATTTAGGAAAAGTTAGAAAAATGTATTCCAAACAATGTTATGTTTGGGTTTAGAAATGGTGATAGGTGAATTATTTTGGGATCATAATGTGAGACATGGTTAGTGGGTTGGTGGACCACTGGAGGAGTGTTTTGAGTAGGTGATCCCTATGGGGGGCACTAAGGAATGAAATAGGATTTCATGAGTAGAGGTAAGAACCATAATCCTCGAAATAAATTAGTGAAATACAATGAGGTGGTTCAGGTGATATTGGTTAGGTGAGCACTTTGTTGGTTTTGGTAGTGAGCATATGGATCAATTTTTGGTAAAAAGTGATTTTAGTTGCCAGAGTAGCACAATGGAAGCTTGGTTAGTATTCATTTATGGAACACAACTAGTAGGTTGAGAATGGATAACTATGGTAGTTCAGGAGATGTGTTTCAAGGCCCACCATATCTTCTCATGTAGGATAAGCATTATGTGGTGTATTTTGTAATTACCTTTGTCAATACATGTTATAAATTTTTGAGAGAAATTTTAACATTTGGTTTTTTGGATGGTCAGTTTTGAGAATTAGGGACCTCACATTAGTTAAGAACATTGAAACATCCATAATTTTTTTAGATGAGGATTGTGGATTGGGTGTTTACTTGGGGGTTTAGGAGGACACTAGAAGAGGGACAGAGTGGATATACTATAAGAAGGATCTTATATAGGGAATTCACATCATGAAGAATGGATTCACAATATGAATTTTTAGAATAGGGGTTTGAGTCCCCTAACATTGTGGTTCATTGTATAAATATATGGTTTATGATGTGAGGTGGTGTTTCTTTCCTTTCAAAATAAGGGGTCAATCCCTTTTGTTTCTCGACCATGTTATGAACATAGGAGACCTGAGTGGTCAGCTATCTCTCCCTTTTGGTTCTCCCCTTGAGATTAGATGATTTTGATGGAATTTTGTGGTGAATATGAGTAGGATCCTCCCTCTATTATTATTTCCCTCAATTATGACCTAAATTAGATGATTTAGTTTAGGTTTCTTTTTTATTTCCATCATAATGTAGTGTAAATCATCCTGGTTAATGGAGATTTTTCTCAGATTGTGTAAAAGACTACTCGAGATTCTATCTTTATTCCTTAAGAAATAGTTTTATTGAACATACATCAATGTATAATTTTCCTAGGGGTTTGGTGATTTTTGGAAAAAATATTCAATTGAATTAGGTGTAAAATTTGGGTATTTTTTATATCTTGGATATGGAGGTGCATTTGGGGTAGACTACATCCATTTTTCGCATGGTTCAAGTGATCGGTTGGCGTTCAATGAGTTTTTAAGAATTTAAACTATTTAAAGTAAATGTTATAATGAATTATAAGATGTTTATAATTAATTTTGGGTATTGTTTGTAATTATATAGGTTCTTGAGAGTGTCTAAAAGGCTCAGTTGGCTTGGGCGTGGCACACTAGAGCTCATTGAGGGGTTAACTCAGGTATCAACGTAGGTGGCCCTAAAATAAATAAACATACAAATATCTATTTATAAGAATAAATAATTTCATTTCTAATAGGATTCATACATAGGGTGTAGGGAGAAATATTACCCATGGGTAGTAGAGGTAGGTTTATAGTAGGCCTCTTAGGATTAAACTAAGTCCTCTTGAGTACTTAGAAGAATCGAGATCGCCCAATGTCTATATCATCAAGGGGAGAGATTATAGAATGGGTGGTTGTGGGTCCTTGGCAATGTCTTGAGATCTGAGATGAGATATGAAATATCCTAGGTTGGGTCACTAGGGCTAGAAGTTAGGCATGGGAAAAATGGATCTGAGTGGCTATGGGTGATGCAGATGTATGTCTCAGAAGTGACAACAAACTCCATCTTGAGGTCGGAGGTGAGTCTGGGTGTAAAATTTGTATAGGATAAGTCCTTTGGGACTTAGAGTATGTGATGGAGAGGATTTTTCTTTGAGTGATAGGCTGAGGGATCTTTCTTAAGAGATGTGAGGTGGGACCCCAATATGGGTCATGGGAATCAGTTGGGACTAAAAATTGGGATGCAAAGAGGTGAGAACCATTCCATGTGTGGCTTGGGTAGTGTTTCTAAATGGGATATTTCATTTAGTAGTTTTGGGATGTGGAATAACATAGGGGATAAGTCATTTTAAATTATGATAGAGGATTAATGGACCTCCCTAGTGTGTTTAGGTATGGGTCAAGGCTAATGGAAATATGATTTTGCCAACTGACTTTGGGTATTGGGTAATGGTTTTGGACATTACCCAACCCTGATCCTGTGGGTATGGGTCATGTATTAGTATGATGACACGATTCAATGATTGGATTCATAATTTATGAAAAATTATATATTTTCAAGGTTGGGGTGTCATGGTTAGCACATAATGACTTGATAGTTGTGTTTACCGCATCACGTGTCATGGTATCCTAGTTATCTCACAATGACTCAACATGCATGTTATTTTGTATTTATTTTACTCATGCATACACACACACAAGATGGTATTTATTCAGGATGATTGGTGAGATCCTATTGACATTTATACTTATTCCAAGGCACAAGTTTCATAGAGGTTCAGGCTGAGGAAGATCGATGGTACCAAAATACTAGGATGAGGCTTGGGAATGGATGTAGGGGCAGAGAATATGTCTTGTATTTATTTTCATTTTGTTTTTTAGTTTGGATCAACCTAGTGGGTGATAATTTGTATTCTATGTATGATAATATCATTTATAATGTTGGATATGATTATTATTTATTTTATATACTATGATGTTTATGGAGTTGTATGATGATTTTCCATTTTTATATTATTTGTATGAATCTGATTCAAGGGAATAATCTCTACACTCTATGGATTAGGAAATCACTAATAGTTGACATCCTTTGATGTATAGGGAGGCATAATTAAGGACACATGGTGCTCCATTTCGGTCTGTGTTGAGTTACCTGATGCACGGAGTTATAGAACTATAAAGGTTTGGTGTAATTGGAGACTAGATGTATAATCATATTATTTCATTAAATATCTTAAACATCACCCAAAAATATATTATCACATAGTAAAATTAATTGATATACCCTACTTAAAACCTTTATTCATAAGCTAGGGAAAGGAACCATAAGAAATGGTGAGCTTATATGCTCAGTAGGGGTAAACAAATGAGATATTAATCAATGATCATAAGTGAGCAGAAGATAATCCTAAGGGTATGTTAATATGATAAAAAATTACAAAAGTCAAACCCAATTAGTCAAATATCTTTAATCATGAATTATGGAAAAATTATTTTGTTATAAAAAATACACAATTCATAAGAGTGATGAATCATTAATAATATTTCATGAGCCATGAGAATATATCACGAACATAATATAGAGGTTTAAGGCATATACACAATTATAGAAAATTATTTCCATAATAACGGATCACTTCTAAGACTGTCATAGTGGATTGGGTTCACTCCCCATTCAATCATTTCATTTATCAACATTTACTCCCAAGACAATGATAATAGATAGAGTCCCTTACTGAACTAGGTTCATTGCCCATTCCAGTCCATATTATATCATGAGATATAAATAGTTACCCAATGAGTTAGAAGGTTATATAACTATAGGCCCACCCATAACATAAGAATATATATATATATATATATCTGTGATATAATATTATAAAAAATCCACCATATCATCATATCATATCCTATGTAAAATAAATGGGTTTTATAAATATTTAATCACAACTTAATTAACCCATAAGAATGAAATGATTTTAATGGAATCATTCATAAATCATATTCATCATAAAAGACCCAAATAAAGAAAATGGATAGTATTATAAGATTATATCCCTAGTGAATCATAAAAATACTTAAATTATATTAACATAGATGAAAAATACCTTTAAAAGGTCATTTGAACATTCCTTTAAAGAAATTGGAAAATATCATTTTCTTTTGATATCTTTAAATACTAAAAATTCCCAGAATATTGAGAAAAATATTTTATTTTAAAATAAAACTAGAAAATTTTAAATTAATATTTAAATAAGACAATAGCCATGATGGTTGATTTTTTTAATGTGGTAAATGTTAAAAACAATATTTCTTTCAAACATTTTATAGAAAATAAAAAATAATCTATTTGAAAAACATTGTAAAATTTAATTTTTAAAACTATTAAAGGAAAGAAAAATTTAGTCAAAAATTAAATTAAATAATAATTTATCTATATATAATAGAATTATTAAAAACATTTTAAATAATATGGACATGAAAGAAAATGTTCATCGACTACAGAATAAATAAGGTCAGATTTTATTAAAAAATATTTTCTCGATATATTTAAGTACCAAAGAGATGAAAATGGTACTTATAATTAAATATTTTAGGAATAAAATAAGGGTAAGAAAATATATGGGTTTTAAAGTTAAGGACAATATAATTTAACAAAATGTATATTTAAAAGAAACAATCTGAAAAATAAATGATATTTTAACACAAACCCTTGCCACAAGTTCCATATTTCTTCGTACATGTTCAAGAATCATATATAATAAATATATATTTATTATAAATATATTATAGAAAAATATTCATAAAAAAATTCCAATTTATTATTCATTAATAATTTCTAATTATCCATTTATTAATAATTCTTCATTAAGAAGATCATTCAGGTGAAAAATAATTAGTTTTTATACATTTTTATGTTTGATATATTAAGTCCTTGAACCATGGTTATGGTTTCATTATATCTAGAATATAAATATTTCCATAGGTATCATATTTATTCTGTATATATAACTTTATAACCATTCAAATAAAGTGGTTATGAAAAATTAATTACATGACTTTGTGGAGATGGTAGTTCATACATATGCATGAGTGATGTTTCAAATTTTCAATAGAAGGAATGATAGAAAATTAAATAATAATTAAACTTTATAGAATAATAATTATATCATAAATATAATATATATTCATTAAATATACCTTTATGAACATCCATGTAAGGAGGAAATGAAAACCAAATCACATCACTTTGTGGAGGTTGTAGTCCACATGTACACATGGGCGACATTATCATTTTCCAATGGATGAGAAGGTGGTAGAACACTTATATACCATTAAAATAAGATTATATAAATATAGTAATTATACTAAATCTATTATTATAATATGGTTATAGAAAATTTTTATATGGTTTAAGAAGAAATAAACATGAAAAAAACTTGTAAGATGATATACCTCTTTTTCAGGTATCCTCCTTTAAAAAGAATCATAAGGATTATTGAATGAGTATTTTGGGAAGACCAAAACCCCATGATCATGGATAAGTATTTTTGGAGATTATTTTGGTAGATCTTGGTAAAGTTTAAGTACTCAAGTTATGTGGATAATATAAGAGTGGAGTAACCCTTTTATAAGTGAGGGGAGTGACACCTTTGTAACTACTTAAAAAATTGAAATATAATAAATTCATATTCAAGTGAAAGTGTCACTAAATATTTTTTGAATATAAGTTAAGGGTGGATATAAATAAAATTAATAATTATAATTTATACAAGTTTTTATGTCATTTTATCCCTTATCTCTTTAATTTAAACCCTTATAAATCATTTTAACCATTACTATAATAATGGATTTTTATTTCAGTTACTATTCATGTGGAAAAATTAAAATTGACCAAATTACCAAATTTGGAAATGATGATTCCAAATATGGAAACCATTTTATCATATTAAATTCTTATAAGTGGTATAAATCAATGTTAAAATATGTTCATAAAACACAATGATAACTATTTTTTATAAAAATATATTTTATGAAGAAAATTAAAGTTATTTTATTCATTTATTAGTAAAAAATAGTAGATGAAGGTTAAAATATTTTAATGAATATATTATATAAAAATTATATTAAGAAAATTCATAATTAGTGATTAATTTATTATATAATAACTTATTGAATATATAAAAAATCATTTATAAAAACATCTCTTTTTTACTTTCAACTAATTCTATCTTCAAATCTAATCAATTGGTAACTAATGAATTCATTTTATACATGTGAAAAATATAAATTTTCATAATTTATTTATCCATATTCATACCCACAAATCCAATAGTTTTTCTATAAAGATATCATTTAATAATAATATATCAATAGTATATCAGGATTTTTTTAAATGTGGTGTTGGATATAAATAAAGTTATCAAAGACATCAAATTTTATTTAAAGGGATATGTATCATAAAATATATGGGGATTTAAATTCTACATCCTTATAAGAATTCATTAGTTAATTTTTTTCACATTGATACAAAAAAACCAAGGATTCTTTTTCCTTTTCAAATCATTTGGTTCCCATATAACTTCCTCAAATTTATAGTTTCACCACAAAAATTTGACCAAGTGAGTGATCTTTTTCTACATCAATTTGTCTCTTTGATGACTAATCTACACCAGTTATTAGTTATAATAGAGATAATGATTTTATGGTATGAAATTTGAGTTAGGTAGATGTGAATATTGGGTATGTATTTTCTAATAGGAGATATAAAGAACAGATTATGGACTTGAGAGAATTAAGTGAAAGTGAAAAGAGGTAGCAACCATCCTGATATGATTAAAAATTTACAAGGGACATATATATCTAGGGTTTTAATTTCCTATAATTACAAATCTCATAAACATTTTCCAATAAGATATTAAAAGGAATAACTTATCACCAAAATTAAATTCTATATCTTTCTACTAATTTTCAACACAACTTTTCAATCGCCTATGAGTTTCCCTGATGTGTTGTGGAATAGATCTAACCTTCTATCCCATTTTATCAAATATCTCATATCCAAATAATATTTTTTATCTATCATCATATCAACACATTGGAGTTCTATAATTACTTCCATAGAGGGATTCATAAGGAGCCATTATAATTCTTAAGTGATCGTTATTTTTTAAGAAAACTTTACCAGAGAAAGATTTTGATCCCAACCACATTTGAAATACACAAAACATTCTATAAACATACAGTCTAAGGTTTTAATGGTATACTAAGGATAAATATTTGTATGAGGATGATATGAAATGATAAATTTTAACTTCATATCTGAATATTGTTAAATACTTATATAGAACTTCAAGATAAACCTCATATCTTAATCAGATAAAATAGAATGTGGTACTCAATGGAACCTTAAAAATTAATTAATCTATATCCTAGAAAACAAATCAAGAGACAAATTCTCATTTATTATAATTAAATGTACCAACTCCATTAGGAGATCGAATACAACCCTAATATCATTATGATGTTTAAATGTTTTGGAGATTCTGATGACCAAATCCATGGTAATGTTTTCCCATTTTCATTATGGTATGTGTAATGGTTTTAATATCCCTTTATAATTCTGTTTATTAGACTTAACTTTATGAAATAACAAGTGTCTAAATACATACTATATTATATATCTTTTTATGTTGTCCCACCCAAAATACCATTTTCAATATGTATACATCTATATACTTCCCAGATGAATTGAGAATAATGAACTGTGAGATTCATCAAATAAATTATACAAAAATGGTATTTGAAAGACATATGCCTGGTTCCTAAACCTTATAATTCCATGAAAATCATGGTTTAACTCAAGAACATTCATCACTTTCTTTTATAGTTACACATCTTTGTTCTGTGTAGTAAACCGAACCCATCAAGCCCAGATCTAGTGTCATGTTACCATTATATTGGAATAAGATACTAGAAAATAATGTCCCAAAGGACCAAATAGTTTCAATTTCTTGGTAAAATAGATAAATACATGAGTATTATTTTAAAAATTAATACAATAATTATAATATTTTTTTTCTTTACAAGATAATAACTTTATTACATCTAGAGTATCCTTGAATATCGTTTTTTGTACACTTCATTTAATCACAGGGAAAGGAAATAAAATAAGGGTAACCTAAAATTCTCATTAAGGGTAATATACAATGAAACAAATACTAAATAAATGTGAATAATCAATATGGAAAGGTAAATTACCAAAAATACATGCCATTTTAAATAACCGGAAAAGGAATAATCTATATAGAAAGGTAAGAAACTAAAAACACATTCCATTTAATCTATTATATTAGAATGAAATGCATCAATAGATATGTCAATGAAAAATAACATGGATAAATAATAACAGAGTTAAAATTAAAGAAATGATAATTTTTTTGACATCATGTTTGAGGCACATGAAAAACTATACCATCAAGAACTTTCAAAAGATGGTTTAAAACTACAGGTAGAAATATGTTTAATTTGAGAAACTATTTTTTCTCATGAGAACTTGTCAATCCATCGAGGGGCTATATAAAGTTCTAGACCCACCCGTCATTGCCTGTCCAAAGAATTCCTCACTTCGAGTAATCTATTTACGTAATAAAAATATATGCCTTATAAAATATTCATATTTAATAAGGAATATGGATTTATAAATATTTCCTCAGTGGAGGATACCTAACAACAAGGTTTTTTGATGTTGATGAATGAATATACCATTGAAATATCATTAAAAATTTCTCGAGAAAAATAATATTTAAACACTCTAAAGTGTCCGATTCCACTTTGAATTTTTTTTATCATAACTACCTAGGAATTAAAAGAAACTTAGACTATCATGAGAATACCAATATTCCAGATAAAACATGTCAAAGTAAAAACCATATGTAAAAATTACATATGGTTTAGGCAATAAATATATCCATTATAAATGGTATGGATAATGTAATGCCCCAACCCCATAAACCCAGATCCGATGAATTGTTTTATAACATTTGAATTATTATAAGGAATTATATCCCAAATTATTGATCAGTTTAGTAGTCTTAAAGAAACTAGATACATACTTAGAACCAAGTTTATATAGGGAAAAGAAAAGAAAATATAATACATAACAAAAGCTAATAAGATACATCCTTGAAAACTCAATAAATGATATCATCATTATAACCTAGGAAAAGAAATAAAATTAAAGGGGTGATCTCAAATTCTTAGTAAGGATTACATATATTGTAAGAACGAAAAAAATAATAATTGACTCATAATCAATTAGACATAATCAATATTTTATGTTGAATAATTGAAAAACACACACCATCAATGATCTAAGAATGAAAGTGCGCCCATATATTTTTGTCACAATGAAAACCTCATGGAAAGTAATAACTGAATAAATAATAAAGAGAATTAATTTTATTTTTATTTCATGTATCTGGAACATGAACTATAATACCATTGAGATGGTTTAATTTTATGGGTAGAAACCCATTTGATTATGTTTTGGAAATAAACTCAAAGGGTTTGTCACCAACTGTTTTGTCTCATGTAACCTGTTGATGCATCAAGGGGATATAGTGGGACCCAACTATCACTGTAAGTGAAAATAATTCCTTATAAATGAATAATATTCCTTTTAATATCCTTATTGAGTAGATTATATAGATTCATCAATATTTCCCCAGTTAAAATAGCATTCAAAATAAACACCATATGTAAAATGGTATATGACTAAGAAAATAATCATTTCCCTAATAAAAGAATATATATATTTAATAGAATTATAATTTGAAATAAAAAATTATCTCAAATAGGTAGTATATACACCATTTAAGAATGATTAGGTTCATAATACCAAGTAAGTATCAATGAAATAGAAATGAAGAAAAATTTCCTTACCACCGTGTAATCAATTGAATCGTATGACCAAAAATTAATAATCATAAAATGAATAATTTAATACAGTGAATAAAAATAGAATAATGATATTATATATAAAATTTTCATAAACATACATCACAAACAATAAATAAGTGGTGAACAATGGAAATCTCATGGAAATAAAAGTGAGATGAGAAAGCCCTTACCTTATGCCCGAATGTGTTCTTCACTTGATCTTAATGTCCTGGATGATCAAATTAAATATATTAATTCATTATTTCATAAACTTTTATATATTTATTTGATTAATTATAGTTTTACTAATTTCATTCATGTATTTATTGATAAGTTATAAGATTTAATTCCATCGTTTCGGAGTGTTCGTTTTCATGATTTCCTGATCGGTTCGGTTGATTATAAGTAATGGAGTTCATGTAAAATGTATAAAATTCTCTAGAATTGAAATATCATGTTATTAATTAGAATACATAATTTTAAATGGTTATACATATCATTTGGTTATATGGTATCAGAATGAATCATTATATAACCTGTTAATGATAATCATTTAGCTAAATTTTAACGGTTTTTCGATCATAATGAACATGTTTTGATACATCATTTAATATCACATATATAAACTGGTTTCATAACCTTATATAAGAGATAATACATATTTTATAATCTTTTTCGACCATAAAAATGGTTTCATTATGATACATGAAGGATAAATTGAAGAACAAAAGTTCATCATCCGAAAAGGTTGTAAATCAACAACTCTCGGACGATGATTTCATTTTTAAAATAAAAGAAAGAGAGTAAGGATATTAATGATGTATCTTCCATTAACATGATATAATTCCAATATATATATTATAATGGGGTTATCATGATCATTTGGACATATTAGGTTAGGATAGAATCTTAAATAAAGAAGGAACTTGAAAAGAAAATAAAAGGAAAAGGAAGAGGATTTTACCTCTTAGATACCCCTCCTTGAGAATATCCTTAAGGGGATTGATTTTGATGTTATTACTAGAACAAGAGCTCTTGGATGTGGGGAGGGACTAGTGGAGATGATTTGGGTAGAAATTTTAAAATCTTCTATACTTAGAATAGTGATGATAATAGGGGGTGATGGGTGGTTTTTATAGTGGAGGAGAGGAGTTGTTTCAAAATATTTTATTCATTATTTTATTATCTTGCTCAAGAGAAGAAATAGTATTGATTATTGTGACACAAAATAGTAATAATTTCATTTTATTTCAAACCAATGGCTATTTACATCATCAATGAATCAAGCATGATGCATAAATTCATTTATTTAGCATATTCTGTAAATTATCGAATTTCACTATTCACCAAAATTTCAAGTATTTCAAAAAAATTGAAATATTCACCCTAACAATTTTCACCGTGTAGAATCATAAAATAAACTAAATTTTATGAAAATAATTTTCTTGATAGGATAAATTTTATTTTTAATTAAAATTACCATTTTCTCAAAAAATAAGTTTATAAAATTATAACTGATTTTATAATACCCTAAAAAATTGACTAAGGTCTCATTAAATTATCAAAAAATCATAGGAAAAAAATATTTATTTATGAATAAATTTTATGAAAATTAATTTTATTTTAAATTAATTTATTAATTATGAAAGTGTAATTTAATATTTATTACTCACAAAAATACCAACACTTAATTATTATTTTTTAAAATATTCACTCTCTTGTATAAGGTGCCTAAATTTTATTTATACTTATATGGGTGAGGTTTCTATTCATAAGGTCATGTTACTATTCATAAGGTTCAAGTAACTATTCATAAAGGTACATTACTATTCATAAGGTTCATGTTACTATTCATCAAAAATTAAGTTGATCCTATCAGACTCTGAATAACTTTCTGAATGCAACCCTGTATAACTATTTTTCAAAATTCAAATCATAGGAGTGGAAAAATTATGCTTAACGACTAGGTTATAACTATATCCAATAAATAACTAAGTGTTGTTTCATAGAGACTTAGTGTTTCATGAATTATAAGTTATCTAATGAATTGAAATTATTGAAGAAGAAACTTACAGTAAAATATTGGGGTGTTATATTTTTTCCTCTTTCTAAAATTTCATCCTCGTATGTTTTCATGCATATATCCATCTAAAAAGATATGGATGGTTCATCTTCATAACATCCTCAGGTTCCCACATTGCTTCCTCCTTTTTATTGTTTCTCCAAAGAACCTTTACCAGTCGAGTTGGCCGATTTCTCAATACTTGCTCTTTAGTGTCAAGAATCTTGATAAGCTCCTAATAGTAATACAAATCAAGTTCCAGTTCTATTTCCTCATAGGTGAGTACATTTATTGGGTCTGGAATATGTATTTTTAATAGTGACATGTGGAAAAAATCATCAACCTTTGAGTTACTTGATGGAATTTACAAACGATAAGCTATAACTCTAATTATATCGATAATTTCAAATGATACGATGTACCTGGGGCCTAGTTTTACTTTCTTACTAAACCACAAGACACCCTTCCATGGAGGTACTTTTAGAAAGACATTATCTCCCACTTGAAATTTAAAATCCTCTCTCTGGTTGTCCGCATATCTCTTTTTACTACTTTGGGCTACTTTAATATGGTCCTGAATTGTCATAAACTTCATCGTTGTCTCTTAAACAAGTTCTAGGCCTATAAGTTTCCTCTCGCTAACTTCATCCCAACAAGTTGGAGTTTGACATCTCCTTCCATATATTTCTTCATATGGCACCATTTGAATACGACAATGGAAACTATTATTGTAGGAAAATTACACGAAAGGTAAGTACTGATCCCACATACCTTAAAAGTTGAGTGAGTATGATCTCAACACGTATTCCAGCGTATGAATAGTCCTTTTAGACTATATGTCAAATTGGGGGTGATAAGCAGTACTCATATGAATCTCAGTATTCAAAGCCTTCGGAAAATTTTTCCTGAATTTTGATGTAAATCAGGGATATCAATTAGACACAATTGATAGAGGTACACAATGAAGTATTACAAATTCATTAATATAGAGTCTTTCCAAGTGATGAAGTGGTAAATCCTCTCTTACAGTAAGTAAATGTTCTGATTAGGTAAGATGATAAACAATTACCCATATTGCATCATTCTTTACAGGTTTCCTGGTAGTCCCATGATAAAGTCATTCATAATGTCATCCCACTTCAACATAGGAATAGGTAGAGTTTTCATGAATCCTCTAGGATGTTGTCTCTCGACCTTCATTTTTTGGAAAACTAGATACCTTGACACATAGTCAGAAATTTCTCACTTCATGTTATCCCACAAAAAATGTTCCTTCACATCTCTATATATCTTGGGGATACCAAGGTTTATAGAGAAATTTGAGTTATGAGCATCATATAATAGTTCTCTATTTAGATCAGGTATTGATGGAACACATAACCTCTTTCCAAATTTCTTAACTCCATCCTCAAACATGGAGTCTTCCAATCTTCAATCCTTAATAGCTTTAATGTTCTTTTGTAGATTCTCATCATCAAATTGAGATCATTTTATCTTATATAGTAAATATGGTAAAGGAATCATTTAAAAAAGGAATGATGTTTCCTCTTCTTTAACAATTCCTATATCAATATTTACTAGATCCATGAATAGAGGATCTCTCTCAATCCACATTTGGGGTCAAAATTCCATGATCTTTCATGTTTAATGCATCTTCCACCTTATTTTCCTTTCCTAGGTGGTAGTGTATTGAACAAACATAATCTTTGAGTAACTCGAGCCATCTCCTTTTCCTCATGTTGAGTTATTTATATGTAAAAATGTATTTCAAACTCTTGTGATCCTTATATATCTCACATCATTCACCATAGAGATAATGTCTCCATATTTTTAGAGCAAATATTATGACTGTGAACTCAATATAATGAGTTGGATAATTTTTCTCATGAGTCTTCAACTACCTTGATGCATAAGAAATAACGTTATCATTTTACATAAGGACACAACCCAATCCATTCTTTGATGCATCACTATATATCACAAAACCATCATTTCCATATGGAAGATTGAAAATTGGATCATTAAATAATATTCTTTTAAATTATTCAATGAAATTTGTACATTCCATTGTCCATATGAACTTAACCCCTTTACATGTGTTCTTGGTTAGCAGGTTATCCAATCAGGTATAATTATTTATGAAACACTGATAGTAACCTTCTAATCTAATAAAAATCTATACCAAAATTATGTTCATTAGTATATTCCATTCATGGATTGCATTTGTATTCACATGATCAACTAATATTCCATCCTTAGAGACAATATGGACAAGAAATGAAACCATTTGAATCCATAATTCACAATTACAAAACTTCCCATATAACTATTTTATTCTAAGAGTCTCTAGAATAATCTGTAAGTGGTTATCATAGTCCTCATAGATTTTGGAATATATCAAGATATCATCAATAAATACCACAACAAAATCATCAAGATATTCCTTGAAAACTATTCTCATTTTCTTCATAAAAATGGAGGGTGCATTATTCAACCCAAATGGAATTACTGTAAACTCATAATGTTCACATCTGGTTTGAAATTCCATATTTGGAATATCTTCCTTCATCACATACAAATGATGACATCCAGATCGAAGGTCATTTTTTGAAAAATATTGAGCCCTATGAAGTTGATCAAATAGATCATCAATGCAAGGTAGAGGATACTTGTTCTTTATTGTAATATCATTGATTTTTTTATATTCAATGCACAACCTCATGGATCTATCTTTCTTCTTAACAAAGAGAATAGGGGCTCCCCATGCGGAAACACTAGGGTGAATAAATCCCTAGTCACTGAATTCTTCTAGTTGTTTCTTTATCTCCAATAATTCCAAAATGGAAATTTTATAGGGAGTATTTGATACAGGTATTGCACTAGGAATGAAATAAATAGATAAGATAACTTCCTGCTCTGGAGGATATCCATGTAAATCCTCTATAAATAAATCAACGTATTCTTACACAATAGGTACATATTCAATTTAAATATCCATAGATGAGGTTTTATCTTCTGCCCCAATAATTTCATTTAGAAGATCTAATGAAGGCGAATCTATATAAGATCCATGTGATAATGTTTCTACTCTAAAGATAACGGATTCCACATCATTCTCAAAGATTGCAACATACTTATTCTTGTAATATATTTTTGCATCATAATTTTAAATCCAATTCAAAATGTGAATTATGTCAAAGTTAATCATAGGTATGATGATAAGGTTAGAAACTAAAGTACATTTATGTGGCACAAAGGGGACTGACTGACACATCTTTGTTGCAACGATACTTTCCTTAGGAGCTTTGACCAACCGTTTATTTATTAAATCTAATTCTAAATGTCTAATATTCTTGCCAAACTGGGATGATATAAAATAATGCGATGATATAGAATCAAATAAATAATTGGCTAAATTTGAGTAAACGATTGAAGTTCCATCCACCACATCATTATAAACTTTAGCCTCTGTAGTTGTGATTGCATAAGCTTACCCTTTCTCCCATGGCCTTTTTTGAGGCGGGTTTCCTTTATGTTTAGGACAATCATTTGATTAGTCTTTAATCTACCTTTTATTATATCATTGAATATCATTTATTTTTCTCCTCCCCTTTCATTCACTAGATCAGTGACCCTTTTCTCCAAACTTATAACAAACTCTCATGCCTTTTACGTATTTTCCAGAATGGTTCTTTCTACAGTTCTCACATAATGGGAATTACTTCATTCACTTCTTCTTATTTGAATATTTAACATTTCCATGATTATCAGAAGATCTATTCTTCTCTTTATTTCCCTTAAAAAAATTGGATCTAGAAAATTCCTTCTCTTTTTGGATGGAATTTAATAATATTTCATCATATAATGAAAATTTTTGAGATGCCAGTGAATGTAGAAGACTTGGATTAAGACCATAAAATAAATGATCAATATTGTATTTTAAATCACATACATAATCTATATAATATTTGGCTAGTCTTGTGAAGATAGCCTCATACTCCTCAACACTCTCTTCTTACATTTGTTTTAAGCTAATAAATTTTATCTTTATTTTGGTCTGTTGCTCACGAGGGAAATATTTTTCAAAGAATACTTCCTTAGCAGTTCTTCATTCTATATCTTCTATTTTTTCTTCCACCATAGTATTATGGATCAAAGAACATCATTGATCAACATTACCCTTGAGACAATATACTACCAGTACTACCTTTTCATTTTCATTGCATCTTAGTGCCTGAAATATCTTTTTAAGGGACTTGATCCATTGCTCAGCTACTATTGGATTAGTAGTCCCACTAAAATATGGGGTCTTCTGCCACATGAAACGATCCATCACACGTGTACCAGGTTATTCATCACAGACTAGTTAAGTTTTCCTAATATGTTCATGATCTACTTAGCTCCAAAACTAACTATATTGACTTACTGAGTAGGGAAATACCTACATTTTCTGCGGGTATTGATTCCCTTTCTTCCATTAGGAACCATAACTAAACAATATTATACACTAAATTAGGTTTTAAATCATAGTTCATAATTTCAAACTATCAAAACCCTTAACATAATTTGAATGTTTATTGATAGATAATATCATAATCATATACATGGTTTCTATTTACATTCAAATCCTTAAAAATGGGTTATAAAGAAAATGTGAATTATCCTAAGAATATCCCCCATGAGTGTCAAACCAGGTGCATAGTAAGGCCTATTGTCGTTTACCAGGTTACCCAAAGTAAATCCCGTAACACCTTGTCCGAGTTATTACTCTTAGGTAAATATGTGCCAGAACCACGTCCACTTATAGTATTCATACAGATATGTATTGCTAGGAATACCCAAATAATCTCTACCTTACCAATTTTTTTGTATTTTCTTGTATACTTATCCTCAATGTAAATATTACGGTTTTTCTCCCTAATAAATTTTTTCTAAATTCAGTTCCCATGGTTTCTATTAATCTTCATTTGATACCAATTATAATGCCTAGACCTAAGAAACTCGGAGCCAGTACATTAATTTATTACATCAGCATGATTGCAAGGAATCATATACCAAAGTACTGATCAATTTAGTAGTCTTTAAGAAACTAGATACATACATAGAACCTATTTTACATTTATAAAATAAAACAAAATATAATACAAAACAAAAACTAATAAAATGAATCTTTGAAAACTCAATAAATGATCTATTCTTCATAACCTGGGGAAGGAAAAACAGTGAAAGGGGTGAGATCAAATGTTCAGTAAGGGTTAAATATAGTGTAATTATGAAAAAATAATAATTTAATCACAATCTTGTTGACACAATCAATATGGTATGGTGAATAATTCAAAAATGAGTGAGAATGAAAGTGCATCCCTAGATTTTGTTAGAGTGAAAAAAATCATGGAAAGTAATAAATAAATAATGAGTAAAGAGAATTCCAATTATGTAGACATCATTTATTTGGAACGTGAACCATCATACTGTTGTGACAGTTTATGTATGTGGGTAGAAACCCATATGATTATGTTTTGGAAACAAACTCGAAGGGTTTGTCAACAACTATTATCTTTAATGAAACTTGTTGATACATAAAGGGGATATAATGGGTCCCAACCATCACTAAAATTCCAAATCATTCTTTATATAAGAACTATATTCCATTTTAATATATTTATTGATTAGAGTACAAATATTCCTCAGTATTTCCTCAGTTAAAATAACATTAAAAATAAACACCGTATGTAAAATGGTATACAGATAAGAAAATAATCATATCCATGATACATGAATATGTATATTTAATATAATTATAATTTCAAATGAAAAATGGTCTCAAAGGAGAATTAGATACACCACATAATAATTATTAGGCATATACTACCAATTAAGTCTCAATGAATTAGAAATCGATAAAAAGTCCCTTACCACCTTGTAATCAATCGAATCATATGACCAAAAATTAATATTCATAAAATGAATCATTTAATAGAATGAATATAAAGAGAATAATGATATAATATATCAAATTGTAGTATATATAGACTATATATAAGAAATAAGTGTTGAAAAATGGAAATATCACGGAAATAAAAGTGAGATGAGAAACCCCTTACCTTATTTGTGAATGTGTTCTTCACTAGATCTTAATTCCCTAGATAATCTAATTAAATCAATCAATTAATTTTTTGATAAAATTTTATAAATGTATTTGATTCATTATATTTTTATAAGTTCATTCTTGGAATTCTTGGTAAGTTATAATATTGAATTCCATCATTTTTGTGTGTTCGTTTTCTTGATTTCATGATCAGTTTGCTTGTTTATATGTAATAGAGTTCATGTAAAATGTATATAATTCTCTAGAATTAGAATTAAATTTTATTAATGATAATATAGAAGGGTAAATTTTTATACATATCATTTGGTTATATGGTATTAGGATTAATCAGTAGATAACATGTTAATGATAATTGTTTAGCTTAATTTTAGCGGTTTTCGATCACAATGAACTAATTTTGATCCATTATTTAATATCATGTATATAAAATGGTTCCATAAAATTATATAAGATATAATAGATATTTTATAATATAGTTCAACCATAATAATGTATTCATAAATTGAATAATAAAATTTCATCATCCAAGAAGGTAGTAAATCAGCACCTCCCAGATAATTATTTCGTTTTAAAAATAAAAGATAGAGAGTAATGAGATTGATGATGTATCTTCCATTTACATGATATAATTCCAGTATGAAGATGATAATATATTTATCATTATAATTTGGAATGTTTTTGTGAGTAGATAATAATAAATAAATAAGGAACTTGAAAAGAAAATAAAAGGAAAAGGAAGATGATTTTACCTCTTGGATACTTCTCCCTGAGAATCTCTTTAAGAGGATTGATTTTAATCTTTTGGAAAGACCAAGATCTCCTAAACGTGGGGAGGGACTAGTTAAGAGTATTTGGGAAGAAATTTTACCAGTTTTAGGGATTAGAAGAATGAATAGAAGAGGGTTGGGGGGGAGGGTGAGGGGTGGGTTTTTATAGTGGATGAGAGGAGTGATTTCCCAATATTTTATTCAATATTTTATTATTTTTCTCAAGACAAGAAATAATATCTATTCTTGTGAAAAAATAGTAATAAGTGAATGTGAGTTCGAACCAATGGCCATTTAAATCTTTTACTACTCATGCATGATGAATAAATACATTTATTTAGCATATTTTTAAAATTATCGAATTTCACTATTCACCAAAAAATCAAGTATTTCAGAAAAATTGAAAAATTCACCCTAACCATTTTTCAATGTGTAGAATAAAAAAATGAACTAAATTTTATGAAAATAAATTTATAGATATGAGAAATTTATTTTTTAATTAAAATCACCATTTTCTCAAAAAATATGTTTTTAAAATTATAACTGATTTTATAATACCCAGAAAAATTAAATAAGGTCTCATTAAATTTTCCCAAAATCATAGGACAAAAAAAAAAATTTATTTATGAATAGATTTCATGAAAATAAAATATCTTATAAATTAATTTATTAATTATAAAATTTTAATTAAATATTTATTACTCAGAATAATACTAAATCTTAATTATTATTTTTAAATATTCACTCTCATTTATAAGGTGCCTAAATTTTATTTATACTTATATAGGTGAGGTTACTATTCATAAGGTTAAATTACTATTCATATGGTTCAAGTAACTATTTCTAAAGGTAAATTACTATTCGTAAGTGTCTAGTTACTATTCACCAAAAATTAAGTTGATCCTATCAGACTCTAAATTACTTACTGAACACAACTCTGTATGCCTATTTTTAGAAATTCAAATCACAAAAGCAGAAAAATTATGATAAATGGATAGATTATAAATATCTCATATAAATAAAAAAGTTCTGTTTCACTTAGACTCAATGTTTCATGAATTATAATCTATCTAATGAATTGAAATTATTTTAGAAGAAATATACCGTAAAATATTGGGGTGTTATAGATAATTAGTGAAATTCAATGTCAAATGATAATAGAAAATACAATATTTCAAAGGGGACTAAAAATGAATCAAGTTAGTGAATGAAAATAAAATACTTGGGAAAAAATCATAAAAAAATATAATGGAAGAATAATTATATTATTAATACAGCATATCCCAAGTGGATTAAAAATAAAGGATTTTTTTCATGGATGAATGGAAATTTTATAAAAAGTTATTTTGAAAGAATACTTGAGAAAAATATCATTTTTATTTTGAAAAACATTTTGAAATTTTTTTATTTGAAATCAATATTGATTTTTTTAAAAAGTAACCTTTTAAATCAAGGTAAGCTTCAAATAAACGATGACAGGTAAATCAATACATTTAGTACAAGGTAAAAAAGAACATTCCTTTTACATGGTAAAAATGTTAGAAAAGTTACTTGTACGAAAAGAAACATGAAGATTCCTTTGAAAATGTTTGTAAATTTAAAAATGATAAATATGACTTCAATAAACCATTTTGATAAGGATAAAATAGTTTTTAATTTTCTTTGGAAAATAGGGTTTTTAGAAGAAAATAGATTCTTTGACTAAAGAGAGAAATGAAGTTTGGTTTTCTTAAAAACATTTTCTTAAAAATTTTGAGTACCAACGAGTGAAAAAATTATAATAATACTTGAAAATATCCATAAATAACCATATTATAATAGAATTAAATGGTTTATTGAAAAATTATTCAATAATTCCCTCTTATGTAAATTCAAGTATAAACAGTCCAAAATAGAATGATATTGTGAAGTAAACTCTTCAAAAGACCATAATGTTGTTGTGAGAATAAATCGATAAATATATTATGTATGTAAAATGTAAATACACATAATTTTTTTTAAATATATTAATATATAGAAAAAACTTATTACACACATAATCTTATAATATTAACGACAATGTGGAAGTAATATAACCCAATGAAAATGAATCAGGTTGTGAAATTATTTTCCAATTGGTAACTTTTAATTAAAATACCATTAGAAGAATTAATTCAATTTGAAACTAAAAATACCATGAACATAAAATATTTCATGATATAATATATCAAAAAGGGTAATACATACACCCCACAAAGAAGTAAGTGGTGAAAATGGAATATGCCTCATAGAAAGAAAAGTGAGACCATAATCCCTTAGCAAGCATTTCATTTTTTGGTGAACATAAACTAAATTAATGTATAATTAATTTACACATGTAAATTAATAATAAAAAACCATAATAATATTTATAATATCATTTATTATCTTCTTATAATATATTATTACCCGTTTGTTAAGAATCTTTTATTATTTTCACTATTTCAGGTGTTAATTGCCAAGTCTTTTGAGTATGTCTTATCTTGTTATTTTTTGTTCTTCTTACACTGATCATGATTTAATCATATGTATGATGTAAAACATGGATTAATTATATATATTCAGTATATATGTATTTATAATAATCTATAATATTTGTAGATAAGAAATAAAATTCATTGTTCATGGAGATGGTAATCCATATGTACACATGAACACTACTTTCATTTCTTTGTCATATTAAAAGAATAAAAATTAAATGATATATCTGTATATGTATATTTTAAGTATAGTATAATATCTATTTAATATATTATACATAGGTTTATTAAAACCATACTTTATACATTATATGTATAGCGTGAACGAATCACATCACTTTGAGGGGGAGGTAGTCCACACTTCCATAAAACGATGTTATCATATTCCCACAAAATACAGTGAATTAAAGTATGTGTTATTAAATAATTAAAGAAGTATAAGGAAATTATAAATATCATATATAACATATATAAATATATTTTCCATCATAATTCTCAACCATGAGATGAGGTTGTAAAGGAAAAACGAACAACTTCATTTTGTGAGGCGGTAATCCACCGTACACATAAACGGTAAGTTCGTTACCCATTATATGGAAGTTTGGGTAAGTGTAGGTCAAAACCATAACATAAAAACATATTAGTATATTTATTATACTTTTTTTATTATATAATCATGGAATAATAATAATTTAAATAGTGCATAAGTAAATAAAACTAATGAGCTTGAGGAAGGATGTTACCTCTTAATCCTGGTAACTCCTTTTGGTTTGAACCAAAGGGCTTCCATGGATAGATTTATGTCTAAGGTGGGGATTATAGGTTGAGGGGTTGAATTTTTAGGATCTATTTTTGGTATATATTTTTCCATAAAAGGTGTATTGATAGGTGTGAGGAAGTGGGAGGGGTGAGTTCCTTTTTATAGTGGAGGAGGAGTGCAACTCTTCTAATGTTTTGGGGAGAGAATTGAACACAAATTTTTCCTATGAAATTTGTATCCAATAGTGGTAAATATTATATAAAAGGGTGGATATGGTCTAAATATTTCCATCAAATTCATTTTGTACAAGTTTATCAGTTAGTTTGGCCTCTATGTTTAAGATATAGTCCCTTGTTAAGCTAGTATTGTTCTTAATCATTGTAATAAATTTTAATCACTTTCACCAAATATTGTTTTTTGTAAAAAACTAATTTTACCTTATTAGAAATTATAAATCACAATTATTAAAAATTTTGAATTAATTTTTCAAAATTAAAATCATATAATTGGTAGAAATTAATTTGAAATTAATCCCACATATGGGATGCCAATATGTGTGTTTAAAGTAAAAACATTTAAAATTTTGAGATGTTTTTATATCCAATTTCAAAGTGAAATTTATTCCAATGAACTAAATTGGATTAATGGATATAAAATTTATAAAATTAATCTTTAAAAATTAAAAAGTATATAATTTAACCTTACAAATAAATTATATTAAAAATACGTTTTGAATTAAAATTCAGTATTTTTTCACTATTCATTTAAAAATGAAACTTCACAGAAAAATACCACCAATTCACCCTAAAATAATTTTTACATTATGATTTCAAATATTAAGTTTATTTTCAAATATAAAATATACAAGAGTTCCAAAAATTGGATTTAAAATATGTTTTCCATTAAAATCTGGTATAAGTTCCTTTATAAAAATACAAGTTTGTATCTGTAAAAATTAGGATTGTTTTATCTTATTCCTATCACATATTTTGGATAAATTTCAAGAATATTTTATTTAATATATATATATATATATTACATTAGTATCACTAAAAAATTGTAATTAATTTAATTTATTAGGATAAAACACCTTTGTGAGCATAAAAATAGTTTTCTATAAAATTATTTTCTTTATATTCAATTGGTTTCTCTATAATTTTCTAATTAATTGGTAACCTATAAATTCATATTATATTTATATATAAAATATATTTTTATAATTTTTTTAATCCTAATCATAACTTCAAATTTAACAGTTAGTTTATATTATATTATATTAAATAATAATGTTTTAATAAAATATTGTTATTTACTAAAACTCAGTCCTGCGTGTTAATAAATCCATTGAAAAAAGTATTCTTTGCATATAATAAAATATCACTTGATATTGTTTGAATTGAAAGATATATCCTAAATTAATTTAAAATAGTAAATAAAATCTTGGGATATTATATTACCTTACACGATTGATGTTGCGTGTCACACAAGCTATCGAATACAATGATATTATTTTAGAATTTTGGGGTGTTGAATTCTGTGGCTCTTTAACCCTCAAATGGATGGATAGTTGAACATCTATTTGAGAAAGGTATGGATTCCTTCCTTTAATCATGATTTTAATATCAATCTTCAAAAAATCTATAAGTATTATATCCTTTTTAATAATCATCTTGGAAAAACAAGCATGATCTTTCTAACTCAGAGCATCAACCACCTTGTTTGCCTTATAAGGGTGGTAATGTATTAAAAATTCATAATCATTAATCAAATAAAAACATATACTTTTGTGTATATTAAAATATTTCTATGTGAATATATACTTCAAGTTTTTATGATATGTATATATATCACATATTTCATCATAATGAAAATATCTATAAATATTCAATGAAAAAATTACCATAGTGAACTCCAGAGCATGAGTTTGGTAATTTTTCCCATTAATTTTCAATTATAATGAGGAATAAGCTATCATTATACCATTATATATAACAAAAAATCCCAATACATTCTTTGATGCATCACTATAGATCACTAATCATTCTCCATTGTAGGGTTGTGTTAGTAATGGTGCATTAACCAAACTTCTTTTTCACTCCTTAAAATTTCCATCACATTCATCAATCTAAAATAAATTGGATCCGTCATATGTAAACTTTTATATGTGTCTAAATATCTATGAGAAATATATCAAAATCATCAAAAGTATCCAACTAACCCTAGAAAACTATGGATCTCAATCAATGTGGTTGGTCTGGGCCATTTCTCAATAGATTCCATCTTTTAAGATTTCACCGATATACCTAGACTTGAGATTACATGACAAAATAATGATACTTTCAGTAGATAAAATTAACACTTGATAAATTTGGAATAAATATTATCCTTCCTTAGGCTATTCAAAACAATCCCTAAATGATCTTTATGTTATTGCTTTCTCTTAGAGTATATAAGAATATCATCTATAAAGACTACCATAAACTAATTGAGGTAATATATAAAGAATCTATTCATTAAATATATAATGATGGTAGGGTAATTAGTAAAACCAAATGGAATCATATTAAATTAATACTAACCATACCTCATATAGAAGGATGTATTGGGAATATCTTCCTTATCGATCCTCAACTGATGATATATAGAAATAAGTTCAATCATGGAAAATTATTGATCTCTTTGTTGTTGATTAAACATCTCATTAATATGGGGTAGATTATACATGTTATTGATATATATCTTGATAAATTATCAATAGTCAATAAAAATACACATAGAACCATCTTTCTTCATAAAAAAATAATAGGTGTGCCCTATGGTTACACACTAGGGAACATGAACCCCTTATCAAGATTCTCCCAGAGTTACTTCATCAATCCCTAAAACTCAATCAAATACACTCTATATTGATAATTTTAAATAGTTGTAGAACCAGATATGAGTTCTTTTGAAAATTCAACATCACAATTTTGGGTAAGACTATGAAATTTTTTAGGAAACACATTAATATATTCTTGAAAAATAAACATATCTTAAATTTTGAGTTTATCCCCAATAATTTGAGATAAATATCCCTCGTAAATAGGTTGTAAGACCCATATAATGGAAGTAATTTCTATCAAAAGTTATATTCATCAGCACACTAAAGGAAGATCATAAGTTGATTTAAAATATCAAATAGGAATTATCTAACATGTAAATTGAAATTGGATCTATATAAATAAATCTAATACATGACCAAAATAACATCAAATTCAACTAGAGGGAGAATAAAAATATTTATAGGAATTACATAACCAAAATATTTTATCAGAGAGGATATATAGATTGGATATGTGATCATCATACCATTATGAGTTTTTATTGCAAACTCAACATCTAATCATTGAGGTGGTAACATGACACACTTAGTGAATTATTCAGATATAAAATATTTGTTAGATTTAGAATCAAATAAAATATTTAAATTTCTATAGTGAATGGTAAGAATACCTTTCACCACTTAATTATTGTGACACACTTCAATAGTTGTGATTAACCCTCAGGTTCATTCATTGATAAGTATAATTTCTACAGTCTTTAAAATTTTAGAATTGGAGTATGATTGGTACATTCAGTTGAGTTATTTCTCTATTTATTTCATTGATTAACCTATTAAAATAAATTTAACATTTTTATTCTCGACAGTCTTATTTTATATACATAAAATATTTACCAAACCCCATAAGATAATTTTCTTCATGACACATTCTACACTTCTAGTATGAATGATGATAGATTTTCTTTCCTCCATGGGTTTTATTTTTATAATTTCCCTGAAATTCCATCCTTATCTTTTTTCCCCAAAACCACTAGAATAATGAGATTATATAATATATATTTTTATATTGAGAGGACATCATAAGATTTATTCATATTTATCAAAGTCTCTTATAGCTGATGACTTTTAGAGACTTGCTCATAAACCACTAAATAGCTTGTCAATGTTTTTAGGGTCAATGAAAAAACTAGAATCATGCCTAGAAATTATAGTGAAAGTTTTCTCATAGCTACTAATAAATTCCTTATCATTATAATTATGTTATAGAAATTTATTTTACAATTTAATGTAAAGAGTTTGAGGAAAATAATGATTGAAAAAAAATTCATTCTTAACCTCTTCCCATTCCATAGAGTTTATTTCTTCATCTTAAATAAAATTGTTTATTATAGTTCACATTTGATCAGTTTATTCCTCTAAATGAAAATCAACCAAAATAACCTTATCATGATCCAAGAATTATAGATAATAGAATATATTTTCTTTAACATCAATCATTTTCTTAGTAAGAAGTAGATCAGAGGAACCATTGAAGGAAGGTGGATATTTCAACATAAGAGACTCAATAGCGAGTTTTCCCTTCCTTTGTCCATTTAAAAGTTTAGTATGATTCATGTTATCATTCATAAATCAAGAGGGTGAGGTAAGAATCACCACACGATTTTACATGCCATTTCCCATATAATTTAGTATCTTATGAGGAAATTTATTTCAATTTCCACCACATTCATTGTTCACATGATTCTTCTATGTACCATCCATTGACTAAAACAAAAAATATTTGCGTGGGTATAGAAAATCAATAATTAGAGTAAAAATAATATTATTATGAAAATCATTCTTACTATTCCCTAAATTACAAAACCTTCTTTCGACCCATTAAACTTTAAGTTCATATCATATCACTATGTATTTTAACATTTTTTCATATATTATATCATCTCATTCATCATAATGGTTCATAGATACAATTTAAATTATCCAAATCACATCCCTTGAGAGCATCTAACTAAATGTGTAGTCTTAGACCCACTCATTATGCACTGAGTGAAGACCGAGTTGATGCCCAACCATCATTTCTCTATGTATTTACCCCCAGATGCATATATTTCATATCACATCCAATTTAATGTATATATATGGGGATGTAATTGCTAGGAAACCACACAATCTCAATTTTACCAAAATTATATGATGTTATTCTATATGTAGACTTATGGCTAGTGTTTTCACAAATGTTCTCTATACCTAATATAAGAAACTAAACCCTTCTGATATAATAACTTAGGCATCCTAATAATTTCATGAATAAATATTACATCATTTTATATGAATATTCATGACATCTCATAACATTACAGTCTCCATAACTATAATGGTTTAGTATCTTTAGAGACATGATACATAATTATATTATTTCATGAAATATATTAAAAATATAAAACAAAATAATTCTTATATATCACAACTTTTATACATTACCTAATTAAAACCTTTCTTCCTAACCTAGAGAAAGGAAATAATAGAAAGGGTGAGATCTGATTCTCAATAAGGGTAAATATAAGAGATATAAATCAATGTCCATATGAGAGAATAATTTAAGAATAATGGTATTTTACTATGATCACAACTTACCTAATTCAAACCCAACTATTCAAAGATATTTAATAAAAAATCATGGAAAATTTATTTTTAATAATAAAATAAATAATCCATAAGATTGAAAAATCATCAATAATCAATCATGAGCCATGAGAATATATCATATGTATAAGACATAAGTTTGTGGCATAAATATAAGGATAAAAAAATTCTGTAGTCAAGGATCCCTACCAAGACTATCATAGTAAATTGGGTTACCTCCCCATTCCATCATTTCCTTTGTCATGGTTCACTCTTGATACTATCATAATGGACGTAGTCCCTTACTAAACTGGTTTCAATCCCCATCCCATCCCATATTATCCCATAAGATATAAATTTTAACCCAATGCATTGGAGGGATATATAATTATAATCACACTAATCACATAAAAAAATCCTTAAGTATTTTTATGATAATATCCTAAAAGAAATCATCATTTTATCATTTTATTACTTAGAGAAAAGAAATATGTTTCATATAGATTTCATTATAAAATAATTAACTCATGGGAAATAAAATAGTTTCCTAGAATCATAAATAAATGATCACAATCACAATCCGTACATAGAAATAAAGTTGATGGTATCTTAAGAGCGTATCCCTAATGAAGTTTAAAAATAATTAAATTAGTTTTACTTAGAATAAAAATAACTTTAAAAGATAATTTAGAAATCTCTTTAGAAATAGGGAAAATATCATTTTCATTTGGTATCTTTAAAAACTAAAAAATCCCAAAAATATTAAGAAGATAATTTTATTTTAAAGTAAAAATGTAAACTTATAAAAAATTATTAAAATTAAATAATAGTCATGATAGTGAAAAAAATCCATTCTTACAGTAAATTTTAAAAAAAATATTCCTTTCAAACTTTTTTTAAAAGTTGTAAATAAAATCATCAAAAAACATCGTAAAAATTTATTTTTAAAACATTGAAAAGGAAGTAAAATATTATTTAAAATGAATTTAAATAATAATTTAAATATATAATATAACATTATTGAAACCATTTTAAATAACATGGGCATGGAAGAATATGTTTATCGATCAAAGAGAAAATAAGTTTTGTTTTTATTAAAAAACATTTTCTTGTTATTGTAAAGTAACAATGAGAGGGAAATTGTAATAAAAATTAAAAATTATCTGAATAACTACAGGAAAATATAATACATAGGGTTTAAAGTATAAATACCATATAATTTCCCTAAATGTAAATTTAACATAACAAATCTCCAAAAGAAATGGTATTGTAACATAAACCATTACTTTAAGTTCTATATTTCTTCATACATGATAAAACCTTACATATAATAAATATATATTTATTATAAATAAATCAAATAAAAACATTCACACATAAATTACAATTAGTCACTCTTTTATAATTTATAATTATCCTTTTATTAATAATTCTTCATTAAAATGAACATTTAGGTGAAAATGAATCCTTTTTCTATGCATGTTTTGGTTTGATTATTCTGGTCCTTTCAACATGGTCATCATTTAATCATCTAAAAATTATTAATCATGTCATAAGTATCAAATTTTTTCCTTATATATACTTTTATAACTATTTATATAATACAGTAATGAAAAATTAATTACATCACTTCATGGAGATGATAATCCATACGTACACACCAGTGATGTGTTCACTTTTAGATGAATGGAAAAAATAAACTTAAATAATAATTAAACCTTACATAATAATAATTATATAATAAATATAATATATATTAATTAAACCTATCCTTATAAACATCCATGTAAAGAGGAAAAGAAAATTTAATCCCATCTCTTTATGGAGGTGGTATTCCAAACGTATACACTAGTGGTGTTATCATTTTACAACAAAGGGGAAGAAGATAGAAAATAGACATAATATTAAAAAGATATTAACATAGAAAATATACTTATTACATAATTTTAATATGTTTATATAACATTTTATTGAGTTTTAATAAGAAATAAACAAGAAAAATATTGGTAAGAACATATACCTCTTCTATGGGTACCCTACTTCGAAAAGCACCTTAAGGATTCTTGGATGGGTATTGTGGGAAGAAAAGAACGTAAGGGTCATGGATAATGATGTTGTGATATTATTTAATTATATCATGGTTGAGGTAAAAGGATAAAGTTGTGTGGAGAATAGAGGAGAAGATGTTCCCTTTTATAAGTGAGGGGGTAAAACTCTGGTAACTACTTAAAACATTTAAATATAATAAAGTCATATTAAAGTGAAAGTGGAAGTAAAGTCACCAAAATTAGAGTATAATATTTGGTTGGGTCTTAATTCACTTATAAAATAAAATATAGAAATGTCTTTATGTTATTTTATCCATTATATTTTAGTTTAACCCCTCATTAACCATTTTAACATTTTCTATAATAATGTATTTTTACCTCATTTACTATTTATATTGAAAAAAATGAAATTGAACTCATTAAAAAATCTTTTAGATAATAACTACATATATGGAATCAATTTTAATATATTCATTTTCTTTAATTTTCAGAAATTAATTTTAAAATAAGTGTGAAAAACACAATGAAAACCATTTTTTGGATAAATACATTTTTATGTATACAAATATATTTATTCTTTTCCCTTTTCTAGTAATAACCATTATATTAATACTAAAATATTTGATTAAATACATTATCTAAAAATTTAATTAAAATAATTCATCAATAGTGATTAATTTAATTTATAAAAAATCATTATGTGTATAAAAATAGATTTTTATAAAAACATCTCCTTTTTTTACTTTTAGGTGATATTATCTTCATTTATAACCAACTGATGTCCAAATAATTCATTTTATAAATTTTTATAAAATATTTTTAATAATTTAGTTAGTCCTATTCAAGAAATCTAACAAAAAAAGTTTGTGATAATAGTCACATTTAGTAAATATATTTCTATAGTATATCATGGTTCGTTTAAACTCAGTGTTTCATGTAAAGTACGCTATAATAGACATACAATTTTATTTTAAAAGAAATATGTCATAAAATATCATGGTGTAAAAATATATATAAATAATTTTTATTAATTAGGTGCTTATGTGATGAACTAAACCATTTGATCAAGGGGTTAGATCTATGAAGTTCTATAAAACTTCTCCAAGAAGTACTGAAGAAAAGCAAGAGTTAAGAAGAGAGATGAAATTATATATTTGACTTTTAGAGAGAATAAAGAGAGAACTATATGATACATAAAGATCTTGTTTTAGAAGAAGAATAATATTAGCACCACTATATCTATTATGAAGAACTCGAAGGGAGAAAAAATAATTCCATTAAGAAATTTTCTTCTTATAAAAGGAGAGAAAGCTACTATTGTTATATTGCAAAAGGAAAATCTTCAAACCTAATTGAGGATTTGATCATATTTGATATTAAATGTGGAAATAAAAAAAGGGATCATAATAGAGTAAAAAATTGGGTGTTAGGATGAATGGTTTATCATTAACCTATGCTGATCTGAGATAGACCATTTTATCTACACATTGTTGATGATGACCCATGAGTCTATTAATGGTCCACCCTTTTCCTATAATAGTGACTAGATTAAAATAATAGGGATCAAATTTTTTTATAACTTTATCTATATATATCATGTTATGTTTGATTATTATAAACACTCAAATATGTATCTAATGATTTCATTTAAGTGGATGGAAGTTGCATTTATAATGTTCCATGTGTTGATATTAATGATACAAATGAATGTGTCTTATTGATTGTAGTATAAAAAATAATTATAATTGAGTATTTTAGGTTCATTAAACACCTTATTGAAGTCATAATTCATATTTTTAATTCATGTAAGGAATTAATTGAAGGCATTAAAGACCTTAGAAGCATTTTGATGGACAGAAGTGGTGTTTGAGTAGAGTAGGCTGAACTAGAAACTGATAAAAAGTAGATTTATTTACTAACCTATAAGAAGTCCACAAAATAGAGTATGGAGAAGAACCAACAAAATTGTGGATTAAATAATAGATAATTATCTTTCATTGAGTATAATGGCTAGCTGGTGACATTGGGTAGCTATCTGGTGGCTTCGATCCAACAAGTCAAGCAGTCATTATTTGCTAAACCCCATAGCTCTTAAATTTATTTTTATGATCCTTAATGACCATGATTAATTGTAGAACCTTCATAGATATTTTTGAGGATATAAATAGATAACATTATTGGCATGAATATGGGTTGTGGAATAATTTGTGGATTTAAAACATTCCAGTAGTGGATCTCTAGCGAATTCTCTCCAATCTCAAAATCCTCTCAAGACCTATTTTCAATTTTCAATTATCTAAGGCTCACATCTCCATTACCTTTATATATATCTAGTAAAATTAAATATATAAACATTAAAAGCTAAGGGAGTATATTTTTAATGGATTTGAAATAATAAAATCTCTATTCTTCTCACCTACCTTCAATAATGGCTATCTTATTAAAATAAGTGAAAAACTATTGAGATGGGTGTTTACTACCATAGAAGTAAAGGAGGTGGGGTTATTGATACAAATACAAAAAATAATGGAAGGTGAAGTTTCTTGATAACTTTTAAAATCAAATTATTAATAATAATAACCTATCAAACCAAGCGATGTAGACGTAGTGGCTCACATCAATCTATTTCTAAACTCCTTTATCAATCGGTGTTTTATCTCTCATTTAAATTAATGATTTAGATCTTTAAAATATCAAACAAATAATTTCATAAATCCTATATGACCATTTTTATTATTCATACTTTCTTAATTAATATTGAAATTAACTTTTTAATTCATTTCAAATTTATCACTTTATCGTATCATCATATTTTTATTTTTAATTTACCTTTTATGTTTGTTTTAATTTTTTAAAGGCAATTCAACCATCCTCTTTCCATCCTACTTTAACAAAAATTTCAGATAAAAGGATGCCTTTTAATTTTTTTTCTAAAACATGATTTTTTATTCTTAAATAAATCCTTATTTTTAAAATTAGTTCAATTTTCAAAATCATAACTGATTTCAATGTTTGATATTTTTAAATGGAGTCTACTTATTATTTACAAGGTTCACTTGAAAGACTCTCCTTGGGATGACATAATTTTTTAATGGTAAAAACTAATATTATAAAAAATCACATATTTTATTTTCATAATAGTTTAATTAATCCTTTTAGAATATATTTTGAGCTTAATATAAAGTTCATAAATTCTCTCAATTGTTGTCTTAACCAAAATGAATTCAATCGTGTTTCGTTTTGAAAAATTATAACACCAGGAAATTCTGTGAAATATATTTTCAAATGAATTTAATATTTTTTATATTTTTCATTACATAAAATACCATGTTTATCTTTCATTATACACAACATAGAGTTTGTTTGACGTTACAAACCACGCCGAGTTTAAACAAAACATGACATAATATTAAAATATTATTATTTAATATGATAGTTATCACCTAGCCATTAGAATGGTGGGTATGAATAGGATTAAATAAATTTTGCAAATATATGGTTTACATATGTATATAAAATTAATTTTTTGTTGAAAAATTAATAAAAAATGAAACTATAAAATATTTTAAAATAAAGGAAATGTTTTTTTTGAAAAATAATTTTTATGAAAGAAAACATGTTTTACCTCAAAAAATTATTTTTTGGTGAATAATGTTAATGAAATTTATGTATTATATATTAAATATAATTTTTAACATTAATATTATGTTTTTTATACAAGATATAATAATAAATTTAATTTTACAGTTAACAACTGTATTTTTCTTAAAATTAGTTTTGCCACCTTTTTTTATTCTTATATTAAAATTAATTTTGACACTTATCAAAAATTTATTAGAAAAAATAAATTTCAATTTTGAAATTACCATGTAAAAATTATCTTAAAGTAATTTTTTTAAAATTTTTTGGGAAGATAAATTTTTCGATAAATAATGAAAAATACTAATTATTTTTAAGAATTTTCATTTCTTTTGAAGTTCTTAAAAACATAAAAATTGTGTTAACATATTTTTAATATAAATATTTTTTTTAATTATATATCTATTAATCCAATTTATTTCATTAGAATAATTTTAATATTGAAATTTTTTATATAAACGTTTTAATATTTTTACCATTTTCTCTTTGAAAACTAGCTTTCTCATCATATTTGTGAGATTGATTTTAAATTATATATTGCCACTTATGTGAATGAAATTTGAAAAAATGGATTAAATATTTTTAATAATAATAATATCTAATATCTAATATGTTTAACTTAGTTTTTTACCTTAATTAATAGTACAATCAGTAAAAATTATTTACCACACATAAGGTAAAAATGGGTTACCAGGGGGTTAAACTAAAAAGTTAAGGGCAAAAAATGAAAAAAAATTTCTCTCCAAAACCCACTTTATGGAAAATGTTTGATCTTATATCTTATATATTATATAATTACCCATTTTGTATCCTTTTTTATGTAAAACACATAGGAACACCATTTTATTAGAAAAAATTACAAGTGTGCCACTCACCTCACTTATAAAAGGCCACCACTTCTATTCTCCTCTTAAAACATCCAAAATATTTTTTACCCCAATATTTACCCAAATAAATTCTTCAATTAATTAATATAATCCAAAAATACTTATTTTAGTGAGAAATACAACCTAATAATCCTTTTGGTGAAAACTAGAAGAAGTTTTCTAGAGAAGGGGTAACGTCCCTAATCGAGCGCTTTATTTTATTTAAGCCTTAACATCCTTAAATTATTATTAAAAATTGATGATATGATAAAATAAGTATTTTAGATATAATTATATATTATTATTTTAATTTAATAACATAAATTTTTCTCCTCTTCCATCAAATGGTTCAAAAAATCATCAATCGTGTGTATGATGGACTATCGCCTTGCGAACCGATGTTATTTTTTTTCTATCACCACCTTTCAATGAAGGATATAATAATGGTTTTATTTTTTATATATGATATTTATGATATTATTATTCTTATGGAATCATTCTATCACATATTTCTTCTTACTTTCCATTCTATGGGAAAATGATAATGTCATTCATGTGTACATCAGACTACCGCCTCACGAAGCGATGTGATCCATTCATGATTTACATTGAAGGCAATAAAGATGGGTTTAATGAAAATATGATATATATATATAACAAAAAATATTCTCTAATAGTAATATATAATTTCTATTTCTATTTTTAAAACCTTAAACAAAATGGAAACAACGTTCATGCATACGTATAACCTACTATCTCTATGAATAGTGTATTTCATTTTCCACCTAAAATTTTATGGATTAATATAAATAAAAATATACAAAATTTATATTATATTTATATCATGGTTATAATTATATATATTATACAACCATGATCAAAGTAATAGGCCCAAAAATAAAAAATCCCAGCATTCATGAAAACAAAGCGATTATTACCAAAAATATTATTTTAATAAGGAATTGTTAATAAACTAGTAATAAATGGTCATAAGTAAATCATATATGGTATGAAACATATAATTATAGTTTTAAAATATTTATAATAAAATTAAATTTATTATTTATGAGTTTTAATTTGTATGAAGTAAGTTGATACTTAATGTAAGAGATTTATAATCTCTATTTTATTTCTGAGAGACATATGAAAATTCACCACTCATTTATATTTTAGGTTGTATATAATTCCCATTTGAAATGTTATTTCATGAATATAATTATTTTCATATTATTTAATGTTTCATTTTATTTTATTCTTTATTAGGTCTTATGATCCAAAAGATTACTAAAGTGGTATAGAATTTTCATCTCACTTTTATTTTTTGTGAGACACATGCCATATTCACCATGTGTTTATTTTATAGGGATCATATAATATAAATGTATTTATTTTATTATTAATATATTGAATATTATTTGGATTTAAATATCCATTTTAGGATGTCTCATTCATGGGTTTTATGGTAAAAAAGTTACAAAAGTGGTAAGAGTTTTATCATGAAATCTCATCGTTTATTGAGATAATTTATGTTTATGCATTCGATGATGAAATATTATGATAAATATCTCATGAAACTCATGAAATTTATTCGAATTTGGTTATTTAAAAATAATAAAGAGTTACTATATATTTTAATATCTTTATGTACTCAAGAGTTAAAAATAATTTTTTAAAAAAATCATCTATATTTCTCTCTTCGGTCGAAAACACTTTTTTCCAAAAATAATGGTTTATAAAAACGTTTTAAAAAATGTAATTGAAATTATTGAAATTATTTATTAGAGAAATGTTTACCCATTTTTGACTTTTTACAATTTTTTTGAGAGGAATCTTCATGTCATTTTCTAAATAATGCCAGTTTGTCTTTTACCAAAAATTTGAATGAAGTATTTATTTTAATGTGTATATAATGAATGAAATTTCCCACTATCATGAACATTATTTTAATTGAATATTAATTTATAAATATTAATTTTTTTTAGAATAAAATTATTTTCAAAATCTTTAATGTATTAAAATGTGTTTTTCAAAGTTGAAATTCTATATTCTTCAATAAATGTTCCAAGCAATCCTTCAAAATAACTTTACATCTAAGATTACATCCTTTTATGTTACTTATGGATTAATTGAGATAATATTGAATTATTTAGCCCTATTATTTCTTTGGATGGTTTGTGTTTATATTTATGAAATTTTTATAAAACACATTTATTTTTCATGGGTTATCCTATGGCGAATTGATGAAATGTTTATGAAACCCATTTTCTTTACATGGGTTATGATATGATGATATGATGAATGTTTAATGATATTATGGCACACATAAGTATGGTTTTACTTATGATATGGGTGAGACCTATATAACCCTCCAATTACTTTGGTAAAGATTTATATATCATGAGATAATAATAGGAAACAAGTTGAACTGCTTGATAAATTATGGGAAATAGGTGCATCCAGATCTACTATGGGAAATAGGTGCACCCTAATCCACAATAGTAAACAGGTGATGATTACTAATAAACTATTTTTATTAATTTTATATTTAACCTTTAAATATTAATTAGTTTTCTATATTTTTAATTTTTCCACACTTTTTTGACATGAGATTATGGTTCATGATTTTTTAATGGTTTATCACTCTTATAGGATATATGTTCTGATATGATAAAGTTTTATTCCATGAATCATGTTTATGATATATGAAATTTTGGGCATTAAATTTTTAAGTTATTTTCATGATCACATACCCTTATTCTTATCTTATTATTTCATTTGATTATATATTTATATCTCCTATATTTACCCTTACTAAGCATATGATTTCACCCTTTATTATATTTCTTTCCTTAGGTTATGAAGAAATGTTTAGGTAGGGATTTAATAATAGGAGTACTATATGAGAATATAATTTTGGGAGAAGTTGAAGATTTTTCATTAAATAATAATATTGTGTTTCTAGTCTCTTAAAACACTGAACTATTATGGTCCTTAGGCATGAATTTATTAAATGTATTGAATATTCATCTGAAAAGATGTGATATTTATATATGAAAACCCTGGGTTATTTTATTTGGTCTCAAAATAAAGGTTTAGTTAAAATTTTTAAAATAGGATGAGAAAACAATAGTTATTTTTCTATGTATATTTTTAAGGACATGTCTAGGTATTTCTCTAAGGACAAGTCTAAGTATGAGTCAATGTATAAGAAAATGTCCTGGAATTTTTATAAAAGATAGAGTGAGTAGTTTCTATGAAACTAAATCCCTATATGGTTGCTAAATGTGCATGTGGATATAGTAAATAGTAACCTATGGGTAAAAATATATGAAAAGGGTGCATTTATATAGGATCTTTCATCACATTGTTCAAGAAAATAGGCCTTAATGCATGCCTGGTTTGACACTCCCATGGGATATTTTTTGGAAATTCACAAACTCTTTATGAAAAATATTGAAGGATTTAAATAATGAAAATACATGACCTATTTTAACCCTAAGGTGTCATAGATTAAAAATAAGGTATCATGATTTAGACACCCTTTAAGTGATTTTTCACGATTATGTGGGTTCTCACTATGAATATTGTTACTCACACTATGTTTTTTGGATTTAGTCAATGGAGGGAAATGAAAAGAACTAGATTAACATTAAATGTTATAGAAAATATGTTGATGATAATCCAAATGGGATGATGAATGGAGTGAAGGATACTGTTAATATTCCTAATCATTTATCATGGAACATTATTAAAAACATAAACCTTAACCAACATTCATACTCACCAAAGAATATAAGGGTATAGTTCCATGAGAGTTAGGGTAGTGGATAACATAGAGTAAATATGTTAAAGTTTTATATATTTCAATAATTTTGTAAGAATAACTTAGGTGAATGAATTATAGTTATGATAAGATGTTATGTGCATAGAAAAGAAGGAAACACCTAAATTAATAGAAAAGGGAAAAAATTGAAAAGTTTAATCAATGAAATGGATGAGAATAATGGTCTCCCTAAGGTATCACTGAACCTTTAATGTTTTAAATGAGTAAATTATGGGTATTATGAAAAAAAATTCTTAATGGGAAAGGTAATGAAGAGAATCAGAAATATTATACATGTGATGGTTATTCTGTTCAAATATGAAGTGACTACAAATGAAATATGGATTGTATAATATTTTCATTAAGGATATTAAAAAATATTTTTAATTATTATGATGAACTAGAAAAGTGATTTAATGAAAAGTTGATATTTTTATTATGGTAATATAACCTTTAAAATGTTCATGAAACTGAGAAAATGGTGTTTATTTTGGATAAATAGATGATTGAAATGAATAAAATAAATTGGATAGTATTGATTACCTTGGAAGTAATTAATTATATGAGGAAAAAGTGGTTTATGTTATCATTCATAGAGTTTGAAACATTATTTTATTTAGGTAATATATTCACTAATCTA
This sequence comes from Viscum album, assembly GCA_963277665.1. Classification (NCBI taxonomy): domain Eukaryota; kingdom Viridiplantae; phylum Streptophyta; class Magnoliopsida; order Santalales; family Viscaceae; genus Viscum; species Viscum album. The sequence continues at coordinate 1,087,523,751 of OY728150.1, read as the reverse complement.
TGGTTTTATTAAATTAATGAAGAAGTATGTATATTTTCATTAATGTGTTATGGTAATTCTGGTTATTACCACGATTCATGAAAATATATGACTAAGGTATTCACATATTTGGAATGTGACAATCAAGAGTTACTTTATGATATTTGGGGTATTAATGTTAAGTTTATTTTGATAAATCTAGTGGACTTATTTATAAATTTTGAATTTTGTAAGGGTTATAAGGTTAACCATTTATGGAATGGTTCAAGTTTAATTTTCGATGAGGTTTTAAGGATTAATGTATTATTTCACCATATTATGATTTATGCATAACTTGTGTTAAACATTATGTTTTTGATAATAAATAGAGATATAAAGAATATATTATCATTATTTAGGGATCTTATTTAGTTCTTGAGACTTGATGAATTCATCTCTATGAGTAAGAGATGAATTAGAAATTGATCATGGCACAACCAAATGGTTATATTGTTCTTATGAAATACAATTAAATCAAAAAAAATATCTTCTCCAAAAAACCCCCCAATATTAGACAAATGATATTGAAATAAAATTTTATCATATTAAAATCATTTTTGATGATATCAATGACCTTTTTCACACATATTGGGTTTATATCTTTGCAGTTTCCAACATTCTCCTACCATGTCCTCTACCACTCTCCATCAATATTTGGGTGTTAGTTTTCTCTTATATATCTATGTTTTCACTTCTCAACTGTGTTATCCTATTTAAAAATAAAGTATGTGTTATTCTAGATGACCTTCACACATACATATATCTTTTTTCAATAGGAATTTTTATTAAACTATTTTATGATGTGGGTTTCCCACAATGGGATTTGTAAATATTAAACCCTTTCTTATGGAGCACAAGTTTAAATTGTAAGGATGAAATTTATTTGTGGTGGGGGGGGGGGGTAAAATGTAACACCCAAATATTATTTGAAATATTTTTTTCAAATGAATTTAATATTTTTGATATTTTTAGTTACATAAAACACAAATTTTAGCATGTGTTATATGCAATACTGAGTTTATCCAACATTAGACGTAACACCGAGTTTAAAAGAAACAAGACATATTATTAAAATATTATTATCTAATCTGATAGTTATCACTTATCCGTTGAAATTATGGGTATTAATAGAATTAGATAAATTATTAAAATATATGGTTTAAACTTTTATATAAAATGAATACTTTTCTGACCAATAAATTAGAAATGAAAATAAAAAATACTTGAAAATAAAAGACATATTTTTTTGAAAAACTATTTTAATGCAAAAAAATGATTTTTAACTCAACAAATTTAAATTTATGAATTTTTAAGAATTATTAAAATAATATTTATATATTATATATTCAGTTAAATGTTTAACATTAATCTTATTTTTAATCTTTACAAGAGATAAGAATAAATCTAATTTTACCTCTAAAAACTCTATTTTGGAAAATTAGTTTTGTCACCTTTATGTACACTTATTTCAAAAATAATCTCTGAAAAGTTTATAAAATTTATTTGATAAAAGAAAATTAATTTTTAAATCATAATTCTAAAATTATCTTAAGGTTTATTTTTTATAATTTTTTGAGATGATAAATTTTTTCGATGAATATTAAAAAATACTTGTTTTTATTAAGATGTGCCATTTTCTTAAAAATTTAAAAAACTTGAAGAAAAATATTTAAGATGGTTTTATAGTTTTTTTAAATTATATTTATATTAATCTAATTTAGTTTATTATAATAATTCTCATATTTAAATTTGATATAAAATCTTTTTAAACTATTGAATATTTTCTCTTTGTAAACCTTCTTTCTAGTCGCGTTTGCGGGATTAATTTTAAATTAAATTTTGTGATTTATTTTTATTTAATTTTTAAAAATGGATTAAATATTTTGAATTATAATAATTTATATTATCTAAAAAGGTCAACTTATTTTTTATCATAATGAATAGTATAAATAGTAAAAATTATTTACCGCGGTTAAGGTAAAAATGGGGTTTCCATGGGTTAAACTAAAAAGATAAAGGTAAAAAATGACCCAAAACTTGTAAAACACAAATTTTATGGAAATATTTCGACATTATATATTCTATGTTTGATAATGGACCATTTTTTGTCCTTGTGTAAAGTGAAAAACAAGGGGATACCTTTTTCTTTTTAAATATTACAAGTGTACCACTCACTTAGTTTAAAAAAGGCCACCCCCTATCCTCTCCATTTCTCCCTTAAAAAGATATTTAGTTTATACAAGAATAAAAAATATCAATTCCTTAATTAACTTATGTATTCCAAGAATAATTTTTTTATAAATCCATCCTAATAATTCTTTTGGTGCAAACAAAAATAAGTTATCTAAAGAAGTGGTAACATCCCTAATCAAGAATTTGATATTATTTCGAACTCAAAATCCTTAAATTATTATTAAAACATGATTATATTACATTATTAGTATCTTAAATATATTAATATGCTATTTTGTTAATGTAATAACCCAAATAATTCTACTCTACTATCAAATGGGTCAGAATTCATCATTCGTGTGTACGACGGACTACCGCCTCACGAACTGGTTTTATTCATTCTCCATCACCAACTCCCATGGATAGATATAATGATATATATATTATTTATATATGATATTTAAGATATTATTATTCTTTTTTAATACTTATTTAATACATTTCTTCTTACTTTCCATTTCATGGGAATACTATAATCTTTTTCATGTGCACAGTGAACTACCACCTCCCGAAGCAATATGATTTGTTAAATATTTACATAGAAGGTAATAAGGATGATTTTACTGAAAATATGGTATATATATGACATAAAAATTATTCGGTAAATTTAATATAATATTTAACTTTTTTTCTTTCAACCTGTTAAGATACTGGAAACAACATTCATGTGTACATACGACCTACTATCTCTATGAACGATGTATTTGATTTTTTACCTCTAATTTTTATAGATTAATATAAATATATATAAGGAATATATATGATATTCTTATAATATTTATAGTTATTGATATTATTTATCCATGATAAATATAAGATGACCAAAAACAAAATATCAAAACATACATGAAAAACAAAGCGATTATTACTCGAAATAAGATTTTAACAAGGAATTGTTAATAAATGAGTAATAAATGTTGATAAGTAAATCATATATGGTGTGATATAAATAATTATGCTTTCTTAATAGATTTTTCAAAAAATTATATTTATTATATATGTTTTTTTAATGTGGTAAAATGAATTTGAGATGTAAGGTAACATATTTCTAGTCTATCCTTTATTTCTGGGAGACATATGTAAATTCACCACTTATTTATTTTTTGTGGTGTATATACTCCCCCTTTGACATGTTATATCATTTATATAATTATTTTAATTATATTTAAATATTAATTTGATGTTATTATTTATTTGGGATTATTATCCAAAAGAAACTAAAATGGTAGAGAATTTATATCTCATTTTTATTTTCTGTGAGACACATGCCATATTCACCACATGTTTCTTTTATGAAGTGTATATAATTCCCAAGAATTTATTTTATGATAATTCTATAAAAAATTATTTAGATTTAAATATCTATTTTAGTATCATTATTTCATGGGGTTTATGGTAAACATTTTCACCAAGTGGTATGGGTTTTATGATACAACATCATTGTTTATTGGGATTGTTTATGTTTATGATCCGAAGACGAAATATTATCATACATATCTAAAAAACTATATAAATTTCTTATACTATAGTTATTTCATGAGAATAAATTGTTTCAATTTTTTTCCTCTCTTTATGTACTCAAGAGTTTAAAAGAATATTTTTATGAAAAATCATATTTATTTGTCTCTTTAGTCGAACATGCTTTTTCGAAAACCATGTTTTCTAAAATTGTTTGAAAAAATGTTTTTAGAATTATTTAAATGATTTATTGAACACATTTTTACAATGTTTTACTTTTAAAAAATGTTCTTAAAGTAATATTCTAATCATTTTCCAAATAATTCATGTTTGGATTTTACCAAAAACATGAAAGGAATAATTGTTTTAACTTTTATGACATGAATGGAATTTCATTCCACCATAAACATTATTTTCATTGAGGACTAGTTTCTATGTTACCAAGTTTATTTTCAATGAATATTATTTTCAAAATGTTTTATGTTTTTAATAGTGTATTTCAGTATGTAAAGGCTATATTCCTCAATAAATTATCATAATTATCATTTAAAATCATTTTCTATCTAAGATGAAATCCTTTGATATTACTTATACTTTTCTAGGGTTAATATTAAATGATACCATCATTATTATATTTATATGTGGTTAATTTTTATGTTGATTAAATTTTTATGAAACCCTTTTATTTATCAAGGGTTATGCTATGGTGAATTGATGAAATATTTATTATACCAATTTTATTTACATGGGTCATGATGTGATGATATAGTGAATGTTTTCTAACAATATGGGAAAAATAAGTTTGTTTTTTATTTTGTGATGGGTGGGAACAATGTCTAACTCTAACACATTGGGTAAATCATTATATATCAGGATATAACAATGAAAATCAATTTGATGGGATAGATCCACTATGGAAAGAAGTTGAGTCTGGATCTACTAAGGAAAACAGGTGCATCCTGATCCATAATAGGAAACAAGTGATGAGCCTTGATCCAACATTTTGATGGTCTTGGTAGTTAAGTTTGACATATGAATTTTTTTATATATTTATGATTGTTACACACTTTTATGACCTGATATTATGGTTCGTGATTGATTTTTAATGATTTTTCACTCTTATGGGATATATTTTCTGTAATGATAATGTTTTATTCCATGAATTATGTTTATGATATATGAAAGGTTGGGTATGAACTCTGTAAGTTATATTTATCATCACATACCCTTATTATTATCTTATGATTTCATATGATAATATATTGATATCTACTTTCTTTACCCTTACTGAGCATCTGATCTCAACCTTTCTTACATTTCCTTTACTAGGTTATGAAGAAAGGTTTATATAGAGCGTGCCTAAGAGGAGTAATATGTGATAATATCCTTGTGGGAAATGTTGAAGATATTTTTTTAAATAATAATGTTATATTTACAATCTCCAATGACACTACAATATAACATACCTCAATAATTTGTTAATGAAACTAATTGAATATTCATATAAAACTATGTGATATTTATCCATGAAAATCCTTGATTGATTTAAAAAATACCCATGAAATTTGTAAAGTCTTAAAATTCATGCCTGAAGAGATGAATAAACTTAAAGATACCATATTTGATATGTTCATAAAAGACATTGGAATATTTTTATGCATCAAAATGAAAATGTTACTGAGACGTATAACTATTTTACGGACACTTTCAATGGATGAAAGTATCTTGGTGATAATTTTTCTATATAAAATTTAGTAATGAAATTTTTTTGGGTCTTTCTTACCTCATAGGAACCTAAGGTGAAAAATATAAAATAATATAAAGATAAAAAAAATATTTTTCTCAAATAACTAATTAGATTTCATATTATATATGTGATCACTTTGAGTAGATAATCCATTAAATAAGAAAAATAAAAAAAGGGATCCAAAATAAAAATTTCATCCAAATATATTGATGATGAAGAGACATAAAATAGTGAAGTTAACATTTAACATTTGGAAAATAAGTAAAAAAACCTTTTAAGAATAAAAAGATAAATTTTATGAACAAAAGAAAAATAAAATTCAAGATCTAAAAGTGAAATGATAAAAATGAAAGAAAAATGTCACATAAAGATATATTTCCCTATTTAAAAAATAATGTGAATGTAAAGAAGAAAGAAATGAAAGTCCCTAAAGACCTAAATTGGAGTAACAGTGATTAATAAATGGAATCAACCTCCAAACCTTATCAATAAATTCATATCCTAAGTTAAATTTTCCACATCTTGAGGTAGAAAATGAGTTATGTTCTACCATTTCATATTCTTCCACCCCTTCCTACCATTATTCCTCTTATTCTACTCTTCTAAAATAATAAAATTAATAATTTTTTTAAATAATTCATTAATAAATAAAAAATATTTTACAAGGAAATATAATCATTTTTTTAATGAAATGATCAAATTTTTCATGAAAAGGATATCATTTCCAAATAAAGATGTTTTTATGTTGAAACTTTAAGATCAACATAAAATAAAGTTTTTAGAATCCAAAATCAAAGCATTGTAAAATACTCTTTCTCAATTTACCCATTATTATCCATATATAAATGTGATTTTGGGTTCTCAACATTATAGAAAAAATATTTTTGAAATTGGTTTATCAAATTCAAATAATCTTTCTCAATAAACCAGTTTTATAGAAGGATATTCCATCTTTTGAAAATATTTTCAGAAATTTTGAAATCTTGTTTATGAGTAAGATTGAAAAAATTATATATATGAGTGACCTAAATATATTCATATTTATTCTATTATTTATAATATAAAATATCATATCAAACAAGTTAGGGATCCAAAATCCTTATTATCTGACCTTACCAAACCCAAGTTTACATGGGTAAAAAATGTAGTCAAAATTTATGTTTTATAAGACTATTCCATATGAAATTATTGACACATCACTTGGATTATTCTAAATTAAAATAGACTATAAAAATATGAAGTAGTTCACTATCTAAATGGAAGATCTATAGATATTAAAGGCACTAATTTATGGGGAGCCTCACTTTTTGATTTATGAGATGTTTGTTTCATAGAAGATAGTATTTTTCATATTTCTCTTGAAATTAATTTAAATATAACCTCTCTCTACCTATCTCACATATGTTTTACTGTTTTTAATTGGGAGAAATCAGTTTTTCAAATTTATTATTTTCAAATTTTTTTATTTTTGATTTTTCTCTTTTGTATGAAAACTTCTTTGAATTCAATATTGAGAATAAAATCACTTTTTATATTTTATTTTAAATATTATAGAATCAATATTATATTTTAATTTAAAATTTTTCTTGAATTTAATTCATTTTCTTTTTAAATGATGTGAACTTCAATGTTATATCTATAATCCATCACACATGCATTACTTCTTTCTAATTTATGTATTATCTCTATTTAAATCACTTTTTTCACTAAATATTTCTTTTAATCTTGTGATAACCATTAACATGGATATATAATTACATTTATCTATTTTCTTATCTTTTTTGAAAATATATCCGTTCCTTATTTGTTTTATCCTTGTTTTATTTTTGATAATCATAAAGGGGATAATTTTTTTGAGTATCCTTTTAAACAAAGGGTGAGAAATGTTTAGATAAGGTGGAGAAGTTTAAGTTTTAGAATAGTTTTTTTATATATATTATTTTGGGATAAAAATGTTTTTTTACAAATGGGTATATATTTATTATTTAGATGTTTTATGTTTATCCCTTGAGAATACTTAATATCTTTTTTTAAAAAATATATTGAATTATTTGGAATACATGTTCCACTATTGATTTAAACATTATATATGATTTTCTGTTAAGTGTTTGTGATCATAAAAAGGGAGATATTATTGTACCTATCTCTATCTCATGGTGTTTTCATGATAAAAAAATAACAATTTTGTACCTAATAGTTTCATTTTAGTGGATGAAAGTTTCATTTATGAGGTTCCGTGTATTAATATTATTGAAACAAATGAAGCAATATTATTGACTTTAGTATCCTGGATAATTCAAAGAAGGATTTTAGGTTTATTGAAGATATTTTTGAATCCATATTTTAATTGTTTAATTAATAGAAGGAAGTCATTGAAGGCATCAAGGAATTTATAAGAATTTTTAAGGACCACTACTAGAGTTAGAGTGTAGAAGGATGCCTCATCTAGTTGGTGTAGTTCCATTGGACAACTAGTGGCAGGTGGATAGATTTACCATTCTATAGGAAGCCCACCATCCAACCAGAAGAGGAGAACTACCCAACCGGTGGTAGCAGGCAGATTTGGGTAGCCTCCAATAAGCCTACCAGCTAGCCAATGACATTGGACAACTAGTCGATGGATTCAATAATCAAGTAAAAAAATCCTTATTTGGTGGACCCCATAGAAATTAAATAATAGTTTATGATACTTATAGTAGGATGAATTATAGAACCTTGCTATCTATTTTTGAGGATATAAATAGAGAAACTTGGTGGCTTGAAGCCATGTGGTGGACTAACTGATGGAGTTGAAATGTTCCAACAAAAGTTCTCTAGTAGATTCTATCCAATTTCATAATCATCCCAAGATTCATTTTTATTTATCAAACCTCAGAGGATATCATGTACATTACCACTTTATCTCTCTTATACAATCATATCTATCCATATGGATATATAAGGGAGAAACTTTGTAAGGTATTTGCACCAAGAAAACTTATCTTCTTCTCACCTGACTTATAGAATAAATTTCATTCTACTATGAGTGAAAATCAAGGGAGATGGGTGCTTAGTACCATTTATGTATTAGAGGTGGGTTTATTGATACAACAGAAAAAATTAAGGTAAGACAAGTTTCTTAATCACCTTTAAAATCAAGGGAGTAATAAGTAAAACCTCTCAACCCAAGAGTTGGAGACGTAGGGTCTCACATCCAGCTATTTTCAAACTCCTTTATTAAACCATGTTTTCTCTATTGTTTTATTTAATATTTTAACTATTCAAATACGATACACATTATTTCATGAATTTGATTTCATGACCTGACATGATAGGGCTTGAACTAAACTATCCCAAGACCACCACCAATAGGTCAAGGGATGATGATCATCACTGTGTAGGCATATCTCACTCATGGGAGGCATTAAACTACCTACACACACATATATATCCCATAACATACGATGTTGAAATATAAAAACTAATAAAAATTCTTGCATAAATCAGTAATCCATCAACTAGAGTATGATATAATGTACTAGAAATCGTAAAAGGGGAAAAATACCAGCCCACCCAAAACTAGAAGTAAAGTTCAAGCTGTTTAGAAGGAGTATATTGCTGTCAAATGAAATGTTAGTATACACCTCTGTCTTTCTAGACCAAACAAAGATCCACCTTCTCCCAGTCCTCTAAGGACTCTATGAAAAGTTCTTCCATGTACATTAGACATGACATGTGGAGGAAAATTCCATATATTGGCGAGTATAACAATACCCAGTCGGGCACCCTGAAATCACCAAGAATAAAGCATCAAGAGTAGATATCTCATTACACGATATTTCAATCATAATATGAGACATACAATAAAATATCTTGATATAATGATATTAGAAACATGATATCAAGGTAATGCGACTACTTCATTCACAACCTAGGATTCCTGTAAAAAGGTCATATATAACACGCATCCATAAGAACACACTCCATGAGCTATATATCCACTAATGAAACTCATATCATATTTCATGCTAGTCAGGTATATCTGAGAAGAATAAAAAAGGTTATTGATGACTTTTTTGAGAAACACACTGCTTTATACTGAACCTCATTGAAAAGATTAGATCTCAACATACAGATAGTGGTCAATGCCTAGGTATCACTAGGGGACACCAAACCCTACTAAAAACATACTCTTAGATACAGGATCAATTACCAGGTAAATATTGGTAAAAAAACACTAGAAATCCCTGTCAACTAATCATGAAGGATATGAGGATCTATTTGGGACTCTCATCAAGATACATTGTCCAAGACACTGAGGGTGTAGTCTATACAGACCAACACAACTCACTCTAGAATAAGGGAACACACAAAAACTGCACTGATTAAAAAAAACTATAGAGGGTTAAAAATCTAAGACAAAAATGTTATTCTACACCAAAAATTAATAGGAATGGACCAAAGGGAACACAATCAACTGATACAAGTCTAAGTAATCTCACACAAGATCATAATGAATCTGATCTAAGAAGAAAGAGGAATCCAAACTGTCCTCAAATGAGTATGTGGTGTATCCCTAGGGGTGAAAAATGTGTCTCTAAAATCCTAGAACTACCAATGTATCATTCTCACATGGAACAAAAAATCACAAAATACATGGGTTGTCCCTGAAGGTAAATTTTATGTAAATATCGATTTGGAACTCGGTGTTCCATTCTGGCCATGCCCTTATATAATTATTTGTGCTCGTGTACATGGATGTGTTTGAGTACATGACTCTACCTGTGTACTCCAGCCTACCCATGTACTTACAAAGTAAAAGGTGTGGGGGTAAACATGGCCACCTAGAAATGTACCCCCTATACCCATTTATCACTCCGTCATGGGTTACACAATGTATGACTTGGCACACACGACATATTGGACTACATTGTCTCCTAGGTGTATACCCCTGTACATGCTGAGATGGTTAGATTATGTTCACACAGTATGCGACACATGTCACACGACATGTGATACATATATATACATAGAAACCATAGAATCATATATATTGGGCTATATGGTGTGTGTTCATAGGAATACATTTTGTGTAGTTGGGTTTTTTACAGAATCTGTGGGATTCTTCATGAATCATTCTCTATATCTTCAATCCCTACAAATCCACCTTGATTTTTCCCAAGGATCTCAAATCTAGTCCAACCAAGTCCTAATTTCTCTTGATCATTGGATTCTAGACACATCCATCTCTTGAGAAAACACCCACCATCATGCCTTAGTGGTTCCATACACCAAAAATGTGATCGTAAACACCCGATGTATTCATGGATATATTGATATCATCATGCACCATTACTTTAGTGTCAGATATCCATACCAAATCCATTTTATTGATTCTTTGTTCCAAATAATCAATGTGTAATGATCATTCACTTGGTATTAATCAAATCGTAGGACAGAATAAACTGTCAATGATGAAGACACGTAGAACAGGGGGAGAAAACCATAAACCGTAAACATGAAGAATGGACCTCAACCTTTGTCAATTTTTAGACTCAATACCTTGTTATAGAAAATACGAATGAATATTTATAAATATAAATGAAAAATAATAATAGCTATCCCCATATCACATAAATAAACCCATATCATTAAAATGACCGATCCATGAATCAATACTTTGGTCGATTGGTTCACATTCATTAGAGGGATAAAGAAAATGGGGATAAATCCACAAAAAGTGTAATACCTCTATTTAGATCAATTTCTAACAAAGAATGATTGCACGTTGTTATCATTGATGCGATCCACAAGCTGGGTTGGTGCATGATCCTCGATCTGATCTATATCAAATGTTGTCTTCCAAAGAAGCTCTAACGACTCATCTCAATCCCTAGGTTATTAATATAACCCTAGAGATTAGGCATAACCATTTTTAAATATAGTATGATAGGTATATATGTTTAAATAAATTAAAAATTATATAAATTTATTTATTTTATTATTTTTCCCACGATAACACTTTACCAAAATGCCCAATGTTGGTAAAGATTATGTTGCACCTAGGGTAAATTAAATGTTCTAAAATCAAAAATGGTATTATATTTTTATCCAATACTATGTTTGGATGTTATTAAACTTTTTAAAGAAAGCTGAAAACACATGATATTACTATTTTGATATTTTTAAAATATCATTTTGGGCTTACCGAGACTCTTAATCTCATGCCGTCTTAGCACCTAGCTCTTGAAATATTCTTTGAATTATTATAAAGTATTAAATGGGAAAAAACTATACATTTTATTTTTTATGACCATTTTCTCTATGCATAGTCACTTAATTAACATCGAAATTAAATTTCTAATTTGTATCAAGTTTATTACCATGTCTTATCATTATCATTTAATTTTTAATTTACCATTTTAGTTTTTTTTATTTTTAAAAGAAAATTCACCCCCTCATTCCATCTTACTCTTACTAACACCACCGTATTAGACTAAACCTTTCAAAATAATTTTTAATAAATATGGAATAGTATTAACTTTTGTCACATTGAAACATCATCGATGTATGCTCCTTAGATTATCCCTTTATGGTTATCCAAGTATGTATTGTTCATGATTTTCATTCCACCAATTTCTCTATAGATTTAGTGTAATAATTAGAAAAATTAATTTATCTAAAGGTTGAATAAATATTATTTCTAACATAAAAGTATCTTAAATAAAGCTTTTAAGGAGAAAAATATTAAAATCTACCTACACCTTGATTCACCCCCTCTTAGGGTTTATCAAGGTATAACACTAAGACCTACAATCTAGTGATATATTCTCACTTATTTCTAGTCACTATCACCTAACCTATTGAATGTAGGTTCATGGGATAACTCTTGACTTGTTGGTGACCTAGAATGGGCCCGGGTGAGGTTTGTTTTTCAATATAAAAGATAAATAACATTACTATTCAATGCAGTTATTATAAATAAAATGAAAAATTATCTCAGAAACTAAATTATTATAACTATGTTCTGATTGGTGGATACAAACTGTATTGGTCAAATGAGGAGACAACCTCTGGTAAAAAATATTTTCTTGCATAAAAATAGGCATGGTATTAATAAGAGGTGGGGTGGGGGTGAATTATATCCACAAACACAACTAAAATTTCTCACTCACTCTGGTTGTAACATCCCATGTAAATAAAGAATAAAACATCTTCATATTTATTAATATTTACGAATTAAATATTAATTTTACTTTAAAGGGGTTTCTATGTTCGATAGCGTACCCGATACACAACAAAGAGTTTCTTTGAAATATTACGTTGCACACTAGTAATAAAATAATATTATTTTAAATGGTAATTAACATGTAGCCGTTGTATTGGAAGGAATGAATATAAATAACTAAAATATGACTATATATGTTTGTTAAATGTTTTTACATTTATCCAATAAAGGATAAAGGCTTAAAATACAAAAAAGAATTCAATTTTAGGCATAAATACTCTAATATTCACTAAAAGGTCAAACTATCGCCTTTTGATGGTGAAGCCTCTTTAAATATATTTTTGGTCACTCTTATACATTCTATTGGACCAAATAAAATTCTTCTTTATAATCGGGACATCAAAATTTACTTTGTGTAAATTTTTGGTATTTTTCTGATAAAGTTCATTTTTTAATGAATAGTGAAAAATGTTGTATTTTAATTCAAAACATCTTTTTAATAGAATTTATTTATATGATTAGATTATCTTTTGAATTGGTTTTAAAGTGAAATTAGAATATATTTTTACTATTTAATCCAATAGTGGTCGTTGGAATTAATTTCACTTTGAAATTGGACTTAAACTAGTGTCAATCTTTAGATATATATTATTTCATAAAAACACGTTATTTGCTCTGACAGCGGGAATTAAATACTAAATTAATTAATGTAACTTATATGATTTGAATTTTGTAAAATAGACATCATTTTTGATTTCTTAATATCAAATATAGCTTAGGGTGAAGTTTTTGTATTTTTCTGAAAAACTTCAACTTTTAATGAATAGTGAAACCACTAAGTGGTACTTAAAAAACTGATTTTTCGTTTAAATGAAATTTTACCACCTCTGTATTTTGAATTTTAAAAATCCGACATACATGGTTGTCATTAATAAGTAAAATGTGGTTCAATGGGATTAAAATAATTTTTTTGGTGAATAGTAACTTTTATGTTTTTAATCGCGATTAGAGGTAATTAGTGTAATTTAAGGTAAAAATAATGTTTTAATAATATGAAATGACCTTGAAACATGTCCTAACCTTATTGGATGTGTCTTTACCGACCAAGACAATCCATGGGTCAACTTGGGGACCCCATGGAGCCACTTTGGTAGGAAAATGACATTAATAACTTTTTATTTAATGTTAAGATGAAAATGTCACTAACATGTGTTGTTTTACTAAAAAAAATTTTACATGGGGTTATACAAGTCATATTTTTGACTATAAGTATTCATTAGAAAGATAAAAATATTTACTACATCTTGATATTTGTTTTATAATTTTTATACATTAAATAAATTAAATTATTTATGACACCATGATGATGCAACGATTACCTCATTATTTAACGATTTAAATAAAATGAAACGATAATGTAAAATCTAAGAACTAAACTTGTCAAAAACCTATTGTATGGGTGGGTTTCTAACTCTTATCATCTTATCCTCGAAATATATAATTTTGGGACCTTTAAAATCCAAAAATAATTTTATAATAACGTAACCTTAGATAACTTTCCAAGAGTGCCCCTCCTCTCCTCTTATAAAAGGCCCCCACCTCTACCACCTTACCCACACCTCTAAAGCCTTTGGCTCGGCCAAAACCTGCCCATTTTGTCTCTACACATCCCTCTATTACTTCTAAAAGCCTCACTTTGGGAAGAAGTCTTTCCAAGGAAGCCTTTGATCTCAAATGAAAAAGAGTTACACGATTTAATGGTAGTGTCTTCTCTTGTCTTCTTATGTTTTATTTTTCTTCTCCAACCCCCTAAACTCTTTCTATTCAATTATTTTGTAACAACAATAGTATCTTCAATATACTATGAAGTTTTTATGTGAATTATTAGAGCTACACTTACACACAACTTCGTCTAATGCTTAAAGAACATAATGTTTCTGTGGATGGCGAATTTCTGCCTCACGAAATGATGATTGTTCAATATTATTTTAACACCTTTCATGGTGGCCATTAATATGTCACTCTATTTATATATGATATATATTATGTTTATGTTTTCCTTATGCTTATGTATTTTTCATTTGTGGCATACCTTTATGGTTTCCATTGTGGGTAAACACGATAATTTCATTTTAGGAAGTGCGGACTACGACCCCTCAAAGTGATTTGATTCATTAATGCCATATGTGGGACATATAAAGGATGAAGTTAATGTTATTATATATGATTTTATAATGGAATTATAATATAACCTTATATCATTATAATTTCACTCCATTAAATACGAAATAGAAATGAAAGTGGCGCTCATGTGTACGTACGACTTACCGTCTCCATGAACGGTGCATTTCATTTCTTACCTCTAAATGATAAGTACTATTAAAAATAAATGTATATGATGGATATATATAAAATATATGATATCCAAATCATGAATATAATTCTGGATATAATGAACCTTTGACCACATAAACAACATGTAATTATAAGAAGTCCATTTTTGACTTAAGTACCAAATATCGACAAAATGAACATTATTAAATTAAATGATTACATAAAGTTTATAACATGGAAATAAGTTATATAAAAGGAATAATAAACTTGAAAAAGGTTCTTAAGCAAATAGAAATTAACTTTAGTTTATTATTCAGGAGATTAAAGAGCAATCGAGTCACGTCGGACACGAGGTAAGGGATATCGTCTCATGCTCCTTTCATTGAGGCATATTTTGTTTTATACACAACTTTATTTTATATGGTGTATAAAACCCTTTTACTTTTACATTTATTCGAAAGGAATCTTTTTATACGAAGCTTTTACTAAATGACAAAAGGGAATGTTTTTTTGTCGTACGTATGCGGCGACAACGACTTCTCCACCGCCGTGACCATTATTTGAGTTTCGGCTTCCTCTACAAGCCATAAATTTTCTTGAATGAAAGATAAATACCATGTTTTAATTTTATTTTATTTTGGTATTTAAAATGGTTTTCATAATGTTTTTATATCAATGTGTTGTATTGATATCTTGTGATTGAAAAGTGGAAATGTTATGTTTCCTTTATGCATGTTTTATGTGATATTATTATGTTATGGTTCTTGGGCATTGTTATGAAGACAGGTGGTTACGTGATAAACTAAGGGTGGGTGAGCTCGATATAGATATCCAATGCATTGGGTAACATGAAGGAGTTAAACGTTAAGGTTTCTCCGAAGAGATTTAGGAAATATACTGTGATGGTTATTCCAAACATAACCATGAGGGTTACTCCCTACGTAAGAATGTTATGAATGCCTCAAGTTACCATTATGTCTTATGATTTCTATGATTTATTCATGATTTGATGAGGTATGTGATTATGTTTTACGAGTAATGTATGATTCCATGCATGGACTAATTTTTTCTTTTCGTACTTTTATATCCCTTACTGAGCTTTTTATGCTCATCCCAAGTTTTTGAAATTTTTTCACAGGTCAAGGGAAATGTACATGATGTGGTGATAGTGTCAAGGATGTGTCAAGAAAGAATCCATGTTTTATTTTAAATATTATTCTGTTGATGGGAAAAATGAGTACTATCTTTTATGTAACCACTTTGTTTAAATGTGGAATGTAATGCATGTTTTATGATCTAATTCTCCAAAACTCTAAACCTAAAAAGATCCTCAACATGTATTCTTGATGTAACTCAAGATTAAGTAATGTTTAAGGCTGGGGGCTTATAGTTGGTATCAGAGGTCGGGTTAGATAACTTTAAGAGTTAGAATTCTATTAAATGATAATCCAAAAATATTTTTTTATGGTCAAATTTAAATGATATAGCATTTGAAGATTACCATGTTACTTCATCTAAGACATGTTTGTTCAGAATGGTTTTCTGTAGAGGAAACAGGGAAGCAGTGCTAAGAAGGCATATAGAAGGAAATGATCTTCCGAATCAGCATCCTGAGATGGTCAGAATTGGAACTGAACAGTTTTTTGTAGTAATGGTGCAGTTGACTCAAGCGATAAATAGTAGTGGTATCTATGCACGAGATCAGCCAGATCAACCGCAGAGGAACATGTCAGTGGTGGAACATTTCATGAGGAAACATCTGCCATCATTCAGGGGATCATTTGACCTTGTTCTAGCTGAAGGGTGGATTAAAGTAATGGAGAATATTTTCGATGTCATGGGGTGTTTAGACAATCAAAAGGTTAGTCTTGCTATTTACCGTTTGGAGGGTGAAGCAGATCAGTTGTGGTTGATGGTTAAAAATATCAGGGACGCTGATGAGATTGATGCTCTCGACTGGGATGAATTCAAAGGTATGTTTCTTGAGGAGTATTTTCCTAAGTCTGTTCGACTTAGGATGGAAAACAATTCCTATAATTGAGGCAAGAGTAAGACTCAGTGGCTGACTATGAAGAAAGGTTCACTCTATTGGCAAGGTATGCACAAAATTTTATCTGAGACCTTGATAGTAAAATCAATCGTTTTTACTCAGGATTAAAGCCAAAATATCGAAGGGTTTTAGCTTCTCACGAGTTCAAGAGTTATGGAAAACTTTTTCGATGTGTTGAGAAGGTGGAAATGGAGTTTGCCGATGATCAAGTGTTCTATAATAACCAGTAGAAGAAGAGACCCAGGTGGCAGGAGAAAGGAAAGAATTCTTCAAAAAGGTCTGACGGTAAGAAATCTAAGTTTCCAGTTTGTGATAAATGTGGTAAAAGGCATGATGGGGAATGTCTTATGAATTCTGGAAAGTGCTACCGATGTGGTAAGATGGGACATAAGGCTCTTGATTGCACTGAAAAATATCAGGGTGATGGTAAGACCAAATTTGATTTACAGTTAGTGAAATGTTTTAAGTGCAGTGAGATCAGTCACTAGGTAAATGAGTGTCTGACAAAGAGCTCGAGTGATGGAAAGTAGTTAGACTACAAGAAGAAAGGGGTGGTGAAATCCTTTGCAACTACTTCAGTAGATGTAGAGTCATCAAATGAATTTGTATCAAGTACTTTTTTTGTTTTTTCAGATTATGCCAGGGTTTTGTTTGATTTGGGGTCTACACATTCTTTCATATCTGAATACTTTTCTAGTAAAATGGGAATACCATCTCAAGAAATGACTCATGAAATTGTGGTAAAAACACCTGGGGTAAATGTTGAGGCAAAAAGAATTTATAAGAATCTTCTTATCCTTATCCATGGAAAGAACCTACTTGAAAACCTTATTGTTTTACCTCTAGTAGAGTTTGATGTTATCCTGGGTATGGATTGGATCTCTATTTACCATGCTAATATTGACTGTAGAGCAAAAGAAGTTTCTTTTTAGAAAGACTTTCAGTTTGTGTACAAGAATGAACCCTTACTATTGATAACATATCAAGAGGCTGAGAAACTTGTAAAAGATGGAAATGAATGTTACCTTTCAAATATTGTTGAAAACAAGGGAACTGTTCAGATTAATGATATGCCAGTGGTAAATGAGTATCCTGATGTTTTTCATGATGAGTTTCCTAGAATAATACATGATCGGGAAGTTGAATTTACTGTTGACCTAGTTCTTGATGCTAACCCCATTTCAAAACCCCCTTATCGAATGGCTCAAACTGAAATTTTAGAGTTGAAGGAGCAATTGCAAGATTTATTAGAGAAAGGTTTCATTCGACCTAGAAAATCACCATGGGGTGCTCCTGTTTTATTTGTTAAAAAGAAAGATGGTTCTATGAGACTTTGCATTGATTATAGAGCCTTGAATAATATCACTGTTAAAACAAGTATCCTTTGCCTCATATCGATGATTTGTTTGATCATCTCTAGGGAGCTCAGTTTTTTTCAAAGATTGACCTGAGATCGGGGTACCATCAGTTGAATGTAAAGGAAGCAGATATTCCGAAGACCGCGTTTCGAACAAGATATGGCCATTATGAATTTTTAGTAATGCCTTTTGGGCTAACCAATGCACCTGCTATATTCATGGACCTTATGAATAGAATTTTCCATGAGTTCTTGGACAAGTTTGTGGTTGTTTTCATTGATGATATTTTAGTGTTTTCTAAAAGTAAAGAGGAGCATGAAAGACATTTAAGGGTTATTTTACAAACCTTAAAAGAAAAAAATTGTATGGGAAATTCAGCAAGTGTGAGTTTTGGTTGCAACAAATTTCTTTCCTTGGTCACATTGTTTCTAAAGATGGGATAACTGTTGATCCTGCAAAAACAAAGGTTGTTGAAGAATGTCCAAGACCCACAAATGTAACTGAGATTTGTAGCTTCCTTGGTTTGGCAGGCTATTACTGAAGGTTTTTTAGAAATTTTTCCCGGTTATCTAGTCCAATGACTAAGCTAACTCGGAAGGGTGTTAAGTTTATCTGAACAAAATAATGTGATGATTTTTTTCAGGAACTGAAAAAAGATTGGTGAATGCTCTGGTTTTGGAACTACCTTCCAAGAATGGTGAGTTTGTTATCTACAGTGATGCTTCATTTAAAGGACTTGGTTTCATCCTATTGCAGAATGATCAGGTAATTGCTTATGCTTCACAACAGTTGAAAACTCATGAGGTAAATTACCCTACACATGATTTGGAATTAGCTTCTACTGTTTTTGCTTTAAAAATTTGGAGGCATCATTTGTATGGAGTAAAGTGTGAAATATATACCTATCACAAAAGTTTAAAATATATATTCACTCAGAAATAATTTAACATGCGACAGAGGAGATGGCTAGAATTAATCTAGGATTATGATTGTACAATTCATTACCATCTGGGAAAATTAAATAAAGTGGCTGATGCTTTGAGTCGAAAAATTAATGCTTCATTAACAATTTTGCGTTTGGAATGTGATCCTTTGGTTAAGGATTTGATAACATTTGGAATAGAAGTTGTTGGTGCTGGAAGTTCTTCTATTTTGTTTCAGGTATCAGTGAGATCATCTCTATCAGACAGAATTAAGAAATCACAGAAGCAAGACAACGAGTTGCAGAAAAAGGTAGAGCTGGTTCGGAAGGGTAAGTTGCCTAAATTCAACATTGATAATGATTGTGTTTTGAGATTTGAGAAGAGATTGTGTGTGCCTTGTGATTCACAATTGAAGAGAGAGTTGTTATGTGAAGCTCATAGTTCTCCGTTTTCAGTTCATCCAGGCAGTACTAAGATGTATAGAGATCTGCATGAGTATTACTGGTGGGACGGAATGAAAAGGGATATTTCTGATTTTACTGTGAAGTGTTTGAATTGTCAATAGGTAAAAGAAGAGTGACAGTTACCGAAAGGGATGCTTCAGCCTTTACCAGTACCAGAGTGGAAATGGGAGAATATATCCCTGGACTTCGTTGTGGGATTGTCGAAGACACCCCGAGGTAATAATGCAATCTGGGTTATTATTGATCGCTTGACTAAATCTGCTCATTTCCTTGCTATATGAGATACTTTTTCCCTAGATCAACTTTCCCGTTGGTATCTTAACGAGATAGTCAGGTTACATGGAGTTCCTCTCTCCATTGTATCTGATCTTGTCTCAAGGTTTACTTCTAACTTTTGGAAAGGCCTTCAAAAGTCGTTGGTTACTGAATTAAATTTTAGTATAGCTTTTCATCCTCAATCAGATGGGCAATCAGAAAGAACAATTAAGACTTTGGAGGATATGATATGTGCTTGTTTGATGGATTATCAGGGAATTTGGGACCAACATCTTTCTTTGGTTGAGTTTTCTTATAATAACAGTTTTCATTCTAGTATACAGATGGGTCCATTTGAGGCATTATATGGTAAATGGTGTTGAACTCCAGCTTTTTGGGATGAAGTGGGTGAAAGGAAGCTGATGGGACCAGAATTGGTAGAAGAGATGGCAGCAAAAGTTCAGTTGATTCAGAAACACATGAGAATAGCACAGAGCAGGCAGAAGAGTTATGCGGATAACAGGAGGAAGGATCTATCTTTTGAGGTAGGTGATCATGTTTTTCTAAAAGTTTCACCATGGAAAAGTGTGATGTGATTCGGTAAGAAAGTAAAGATGAGTCCAAGGTTCATTGGACCATATGAAATTCTGGAGAAAGTTTGATCAGTTGCTTACCGAGTGGGTTTACCTCCGAGTTTATCTCAGGTACACAATGTTTTTCATGTTTCGATGTTGAGAAAGTATATGCCAGATCCATCTCATGTTTTGAGCCCAGAGGTAGTTCAGTTGGAAGAGAATCTCTCTTATAAAGAACAACCAGTCCAGATTCTTAATCAAAGAGAGAAAGTGTTGCGAAATAAGGTAATTCACCAGGTAAAGGTTTCGTGGAAAAACCATATGGTTGAAGAGGCAACGTGGAAATCTAAAAATGCTATGGGGGATAAATACCCCCACTTATTTTGATAAGTGAATAAAATTGTGAGGACACAATTCCCAAAAGGGGGGAAGGATGTAACATACCAGATAAATAAAAAATAAAACATTTTCATATTTATTAATATTTATGAATTAAATATTAATTTTACTTTAAAGGGGTTTCTATGGTTGATAGCGTACCCGATACGCAACAAAGAGTTTCTTTAAAATCTTACGTTGCACACTAGTAATAAAATAATATTATTTTAAATGGTAGTTAACACGTAGCCGTTGTATTGGAGAGAATGAATAGAAATAACTAAAATATTATTATATATGTTTGTTAAATGTTTTTACATTTATCCAATAAAGGATAAAGGCTTAAAATACGAAAAGAATTCAATTTTTGGCAGAGATACTCTAATATTCACTAAAAGGTCGAACTATCACCTTTTGATGGAGAACCCTCTTTAAATATAGTTTTGGTCACTCTTATAAATTCTATTGGACCAAATAAAATTATTCTTTAGAATCAGGAAATCAAAATTTACTTTGTGTAAATTTTTGGTATTTTTCCGATAAAGTTCATTTTTTTAATGAATAGTGAAAAATGTTGTATTTTAATTCAAAACCACTTTTTAATATAATTTATTTATATGATTAGATTATCTTTTAAATTGGTTTTAAAGTGAAATTAGAATATATTTTTACCATTTAATCCAATTGTGGTTGTTGGAATTAATCTCACTTTTAAATTGGACTTATACTAGTGTCAATCTTTTGATATATATTATTTCATAAAAACACGCTATTTGTTCTGACAACGAAAGTTAATTATTAAATTAATTAATGTAACATATATGATTTGAATTTTATAAAATAGACATCATTTTTGAATTTGGAATATCAAAGGGTGAAGTATTGGTATTTTTCTGAAAAACATCAATTTTTAATGAATAGTGAAACCACTAAGTGGTACTTAAAAAACTGATTTTTTGTTTAAATGAAATTTTAGCACCTCTGTGTTTTGAATTTCAAAAATCGGACAGACATGGTTGTCATTAAAAAGTAAAATGTGGTTCAATGGGATTAAAATAATTTTTTTGGTGAATAGTAACTTTTAAGTTTTTAATCGCGATTAGAGGTAATTAGTGTAATTTAAGGTAAAAATAATATTTTAATAATATGAAATGACTTTGAAACATGTCTTACCCTTATTGGATGTGTCATGGCCGACCAATAAAATCCATGGGTCAACTTGGGGACCCTATGGAGCCACTTTGGTAGGAAAATGACATTAATAACTTTTTATTTAATGTTAAAATGAAAATGTCACAAACATGTGTTGTTTTACTAAAACAATTTTTACATGGGGTTATACAAGTCATATTTTTGACTATAAATATTCATTATAAATCTAAAAATATTTCCTACATCATGATAGTTTTTTTATAATTTTTAGACATTAAATAAATTAAATTATTTATGACACCATTATGATGCAGCGATTACCTCATTATTTAACGATTTAAATAAAATGAAAAGATAATGTAAACTATAAGACCTAAAATTTTCAAAAACCTATTGTATGGGTGGATTTAGAACTATTATCACCTTATCCTAGAAATATATAATTTTGGGACCTTTAAAAGCAGAAAATAATTTTATAATAAAGTAACCTTTTATAACTTTCCAAGAGTGCCCCTCCTCTCCTCTTATAAAAGGCCCCCACCTCTACCACCTTACCCACACCTCTCAAGCCTTTGGCTCGGCCAAAACCTTCCCATTTTGTCTCTCCAAATCCTACTCTTACTCATATAAGCCTCAATTTGGGCAGAATTCTTTCCAAGGAATCCTTTGAGCTCAAATCAAAAAGATTTACCCGATTTAAAGGTAGTGTCTTCTCTTGTGTTCTTATGTTTTATTTTTCTTCTCCAACCCCATAAACTATTTCTATTCATTTCTTTTGTAACAAAAATAGTATCTTAAATATACTATGATGTTGTTATGTGACAGATTTGAGCTACACTTACACACACATTTGTCTAAGGGTTAAAGAACATAATGTTTCTGTGGATGACAGATTTCTGCCTCACGGAACGGTGATTGTTCAATATTATTTTAACACCTTTCATGGTGGCCATTAAGATGTAACTATATTTATATATGATATATATTATGTTTATGTTTTCCTTATGCTTCTGTATTTTTCATTTGTGACATACCTTTATGGTTTCCATTGTTGGTAAACAAGATAATTTCATTTTAGGAAGTGCGGACTACCGCCCCCTCAAAGTGATTTGATTCATTAATGTCATATGTGGAACATATAAAGGATGGAGTTAATGTTATTATATATGTTGTTATACTGTAATTATAATATACCCTTATATCATTATGATTTCACTCCATTAAATACGAAATAGAAATGAAAGTAGTGCTCATGCGTACGTACGGCTTACCGTCTCAATGAACGGTGCATTTCATTTCTTACCTCTAAATGTTATGTACTATTATAAATACATGTATATGATGGATATATATAAAATATATGATATCCAAATCATGAATATCATTATGGATATAATGAACCTTTGACCACATAAAAACATGTAATTGTAATAAGTCTATTTTTGACTTAAGTACCAAATATCGACAAAACGAACTTTATTAAATTAAATGATTACATAACATTTATAACATGGAAATAAGTTATATAAAAGGAATAATAAACTTGAAAAAGGTTCTTAAGAAAGTATAAATTAACTTTAGTTTATTATTTATGAGATTAAAGAGCAATCGAGTCACGTTGGACACGAGGTAAGGGACATCGTCTCAGTCTCCTTTCATTGAGGCATATTTTGTTTTATACAGAACTTTCTTTTATACGGTGTATAAAACCCTTTGACTTTTACGTTTATTCAAAAGGAATTATTTTATACGAAGCACTTACTAAATGAAAAAATGGATTTGTTTGTCGTACGAATGCGGCGACAACGACTTCTCCGACGCCGTGACCATTATTTGAGTTTTGGCTTCCTCTACAAGCCATAACTTTTTTTGAATGAAAAATAAATAGCATGTTTTACTTTTCTTTTATTTTGGTATTTAAAATGGTTTTCATAATTTTTTTATATCAATGTGTTATATAGATATATTTTGATTGAAAAGTGGAAATGTTATGTTACCTTTATGCATGTTTTATGTGAAACGATTATGTTATGGTTCTTGGGCATTGTTATGAAGACGGGTGGTTCCGTGATAAACTAAGGGCGGGTGAGCCCGATATAGCTCTCCAATGCATTGGTTAACGTGAAGGAGTTAAACATTAAGGTTTATTCATATAGTTTTAGGGAATATACTGTGATGGGTATTCCAAACGTAACCATGAGGGTTACTCCCTACGTAAGAATGTTATGAATGCCTCAAGTTACCTTTATGTATTATGATTTATATGATTTACTCATGATTTGATGAGGTATGTGATTATGTTTTATGAGTAAAGTATGATTCCATGCATGGAATAATGTTTTATTTTCATACTTTTATATCCATTACTGAGATTTTTATTCTCATCCCAAGTTTTTGAAATGTTTTCACAGGTCAAGGGAAAGGTACATGATGTGATGATAGTGTCAAGGAAGTGTCAAGAAAGAATCCATGTTTTATTTTAAATATGATTCCGTTGATGGAAAAAATGAGTACTATATTTTATGTAACCACTTTGTTTAAATTTGGAATTTAATGCATGTTTTATGATCAAATTCTCTAAAACTCTAAACTTGAAAATATCCTCAACGTGTATTCTTGATGTAACTCAAGATTAAGTAATGTTTAAGGCTGGGGCCTTATACTGGTAGACCAACTAATTAATCAATCTAAAGTTACAAGATAAAATAAAATTAGAGTAAACAATGTAATAATTTGGTTGAAAGAATTATTATTAGTTAAGAAACTAAACTGATAAGCACATTGGAAATTAAGAACAATGTATAGATTCTAGGATAACTATTCTAATACCCATACATAGAAAATATTAACAAAATGATTCCATTGTAAGTAAACCTTTAATTTTATCTAATTAAATTATAGGATTTGATAAACTAATCCAAGGTATCCCAATTTCACAAAAAAACATTATTTATTACTATAGTTGGAAGATAACGAGCTTTGCGCCAGAAGCTTCACCCAAAAACTGTTGTAAGATAGAATGATCTCAGGAGAAATTATTTGAGACCATAATCAATAACTAGGAACT
The DNA here is from genome assembly GCA_963277665.1 of Viscum album. Lineage (NCBI taxonomy): Eukaryota > Viridiplantae > Streptophyta > Magnoliopsida > Santalales > Viscaceae > Viscum > Viscum album. Next base: position 1,087,498,533 of record OY728150.1, on the reverse strand, counting down.
CTCTCCCCAAGATATTATTCAATATGGTGGTCTATAAAATGTCCAAGTAACCTTGACTTTGTTGAGTACAACCAATATTCATAAGGAGTAAACTCCAAGCCTTAAAGTCTCATCGATTACCTAGATTGGTACCAAGAGATTTCCTTACCCTGAAACCTCATCAATCATATAGGAATGAAAGTAAAGTGATTTTAAAGAAAAAAAATACAATATAATTATAATTAATCCTCCCCATAAAATAGAACTAAATAGAATACACTAGTTTACTCCCACTAAATGAGAATCTATTTTGAAGAAATAAAGAATAAATCCTGAAAAAATAGGGATTAACCACCCAACTTATGTGATAGCATAAAACATATTGAGACACATGATAGAATAACTCCTGAAACATCACATTAAGAACCATGTAAAATTAGGGTGGATATCTAAGACAATTATCACACCCTTTCGTGAGATCCAGGACTGATCACACAATACCACCAAGAAGTATCATGGTTGAGTCCATGATAATTAGTCATGTGAAAGGCTTGCATGATAAATAAGGCAAGAAATGATAAAAGGATCACACAGTTGTTATTACACGTGTGAAACTCCTTGGAGGTATAAACATATAGAGAGTCTTTCCATGAAAATTATCACATACCATCTTGAGATCTAGCATTGATCATGTGAATCACCATGGACAAGCAAATTGGTTTTCCATGACAATGCTTGCACACCATCATGAGATCTGAAATTGATCACATGAAACACCATGGATAAGTGGATCATTTGACCATGATAATTCAATCTCTCTTCCACAACATGAAACATTGATCTTGTGACACACCATGTAAAATAGGATCATCCATCCATGATAATTCATGTATGTCATCACAAGATCCAATATTGATCATGCCACACACCATGGAAAAATAAAGTGGATCTCCATAAAAATAATCTAAACCCCTCATAAGATCCATCATTTTTCATGTGATATTCCATGGATAAGTTGAGTGGTTGTATATGAAAATTATCACACACAATCATGAGATTCAACAAAGATCATGTGACAGACTATAGACAAGGAAACTGGATATCCATGAGAATTCTTGCACACCAATCTGATATCTAGCATTGTTCATGAGATGAACTATGGATAAACAGAGTCGTTGTATATGAAAATTCTCACATTTAATTTTGGGATATAGGATTGAACATGCAATTTACCCCTCAAATTCTCACAATTGACACCATGACAATTAGGTCATTCAATAGGTTTACCTGAACGAGGAGGATATCGATGATGTTCTAGTCACATTATCAATGTTTATCATGCGATAAATGGAGGACGTCACTAATTTCATGTGAATTTTTCACATAAATTACATGATATATTTCCAACTCATATAAACAACGCTTCCATTAGCTTAAGCTAGTTTATATTTCTTGGACACTGTATAAAGATGCATATGTACAAGACTGATGATTCCTATAACCCCCTCCCGAGTAAATGAAAGAGGAATCACATATGAGAGATTTTTTTGTAGTGGAGGGATTATATAATCTTATTATTCTTCTACTTAACAATATAAAATGATTAAATTAAGATAAATAAAAGAATGGGTTACATGAGGGTTGATCACAAGATGACTTCTTGATCATATAGTAGACAAAAAATCACGAGATAACATATTATTCACACAGATACCCTTAGAAATGTCATAAATGTTATGTAAAATTCCGTGTACATGTCACACTTTTCACATAGATAACCTTGGACATATTATCATGGTCATACAAAATTAGTCGGACATGTCAGCCATGTTACGTAGATTGTCACACCCATTTTTTTTCTTTTCATGTCATGGTTGTGATCTGGTTCATTGAAAATATATTTCATTTTATTGGTTGTTGGGTGAGATTTATTTTGATTTTTTAACTACCATATATGTCTAATCACCCTAATTTGGGTTCCCCATTTCTTGTTTAGGATTTTTTGGAGAGAGGGTGGTTAGTCTATGATTTGGGCCAACCGTGAGCCCATTCCTAGTTTTAAAAACCATAATTGTTTCTTTTATAACTCATTTTTTTCAAAAATTTTCACCCATTCCACTTCATAAATTGCCTCCAATGACATATTCAAACCTACATATCATTTTTTACCCCATAAAAATTCATAATCATGGTGAATTTGGGTTACTTATTTAGGTATTGGGCCAGCATGTGGGCCCATTTCTTATTTTAAAGAAATAATTTGTTTCTTTTATATATTTATTATTTTTTAATATTTTTCGGTTTATCCACCTCCCACTCAAAGAAAAAATACCTAGGCACACCCCCATTATCAAGTTTACTTCTTTGGATCTCATTGGAATCTAATATTGGAGGTAACTTTCTCTGGTTTCCCCAAATCGTCTAGATTTGAGAAGGTAAATTGTTTCATACATTAATCATTAAATTCATACTCTTTTTTCCAAAAATATTCTTTCCCTAGTTATTTCAGACCTTATGATCTTATTCAAGAAGTTACAATCCATTCCATTTTCTCTAAGGGTTCAGATATAATGGAAGACGAAGAGTTTTCTAGTTGAAAAGGTGAGATTCCTTCTCTTTTATCCTCCCTCTTCTTCCTCTATTCACTATTTCTTGGTTTTATAATCTCCCCTAGTAATGATAGACCTAGGGTTCTGTTATAACATGATTTTTTATTGGGGTTCTGTTTGTTTGGGGTTGTTCTTCATAGGTCCAGGGTTTGTAAACCCTTGGATGGTGATATTGGGTGTGCAATTCCATTACGCCAAGGATTGGAGGTTGGATATCCCCTTCCCATTTCTTTATCATTTAAGTTTCATCATTTTAATAATTTTCAAATCTGATATATATGTTTATTATTGTTTTTCAGCCTTTTTATAATTTTCTTGGTGTGAAAAATGGTTGTTTAAGCCTTGTTTTGTGAAAGGTAGTGTTATTTGTTCATAAGAGTGCACACCAAGTGCTTATTTAATGTTCCACTATCTTCCACAACTGTTTTATGAGGTTTAGAACCTTTTTATGGTTATTTTAACATGTGAAATTATATCTAATAAAATATTTCATTAAATTGGTGTCTTATTCCTTGTCAAGTTCTCAAAATTAATTATTTTTTTTAAGAAGGGCATGTCATGTGTTTGGTAAATTGCCCAGTTGGCTTTTATTTGTTATGTGTGATTTAAAAATTATTTGTTTGGATTTATAAATGTATTATAAGAATTATAAATGGTATTTTTGGTTCCTTATATGTCTTTCCAATTTTTATTTGGTTTTACAGACAAATGGGTTTTGGTTTACAACATGTTTTGGCCCGAGTTGTCTGAAAATGGTCCGTTTCACATCCTTATGAAAATGGTTGTGTTTTGAATATGTAAACTAAGTGTATTATGGGATTTATGAATTTGGTTTTATGATTTAAATAGTTTTTATACACCTCCTTAATAAAATTTAAATTTATACCATGGTTAGATGTTATTTTTGAGAATGGCTTAAAGGCCCATTTGGCATTTTTTTGTAAAAATGGTTTCTATGTGTATTTCATGTTCTATATTTTTGGGCCATTTTATGGTCCATGAAATTGATTTATTAATTGGTTTTGGGTCTTCCAAATCTGGGTTGTTATGTTATTTATGGTTTTTTGGCCTTAAAATATCATTTTAGAATGGATTTTATGTGCATGGACTCGTTATACTCTTTGAAATTATTTTACAAATTTTTTAGTGGTTTGTTGATTCGTGAAAGAAATGTGATGCATGTTTGGGGTATGTTTGTGTGTTTATTTTTTGGTAATGGAATATTGATGTGAAAGGTGTATTTTATAATAGGTGTAACTTTATTTAGCACTAAATTGAATCCCAGGTGTCTAGGTGGGCGAACGTGTACTAGTATGCTTGTGATCCCGTGGGGTTTGACCCCTGTTTCATGTAGCAAGATTGACGATTTCAACACTAAATATACTATGATGATGATGTTGTTGGGGGAACACTATTTTATGGGTATTATCTCAACTAGTGGCTCGTGTGTATGATAAAAAATATTTGTTATGGTTACTTTCACTGAGATATGAGTTACCTCGGGATCACAACAAACTAGTGCCAAGGGGTGTTCCCGTGACTTGTGCTCATTGACTATTTTGTACTCACCATCAGAATAAGGTGTGTTTTTTTGATAAATTAATAATTTTTTGTGATTCATTTAAATGTTTACATTCTTTAAATAAGCCCTCATGGAAACTAGTTTCATTTTGAAGTTGCACCTCTTTGAAAATTGTGAATAGCATTCTTGTTTATAAAACATGCATGTTTTTGTCTAGTAACTTTTTTATAATATGGGACCTCATTTAAAAAAAATACCTTTATATCTTGTATTTAAAACGTGAAATTGATTTTTCTTTTATTTTAAAGGATGTTTATTGGGAATAGAATATCGGGCTAACCTACAAAGTTTTAATACTCACACCTATAGTATTCTTCTGTTTTTAGCCCTTGTGCAGGTTTCATCTTGAGTTCGATCACCTTGGGTGATGTGTGATCATTGTGTAAGAGAGTGACCAGAGGGGTCACATGGAGTTGATTGGTTATCGAGTTTGGTTACTTGAGTTATTGGTTTAGTTGTACTTTTAGTTTGTTGTACAAATAATGTTTAGTTCAATTTTCATATAAATGTATTTTGGGATATCCATTTCATTCTGCTATTTGTTTGATTGTTTATATATGGGCGAAATAGTTCCCTTGTGTACTCTACTGATATACTTGGTTCTTGTTGCCACCCCAGGAGGATCAAGAATGCCTCTCGGGACTTGTCACGGGCTGGCCTGGGTGACCGATTCCAGGTAGACTCGGGCAAGTTCATGACATAGATATTCATAGACATGTTGGCATGGGCATGTGAAATTCCTTGGATATATCAGCCATATCATGAGGAAGAACTTGGACATGTTAGCTATGTTATGTGAAATACTTTGGACATGTTACACATACACCCTTAGATATTTTAACCAATTCATGAAAATACCTTGTACATGTCAACATTTTCACATAGATATCATAGTATACATCATCTATATCTTGTGAAATACCTTTTAAATGTTATTTTGTTAATGAAAATTCCCTTGGATATGTCATCCTTGTCACAAAAACACCCTTGGAAATATCAGTAGTGTCATGTAAAATCCCAGACAAGTCAACCTTATCATGAAGACACCCTTGGAAATGTACACTATGTCATATGAATTACCTTTTACATGAAATACTTATTATTTTGAAACCCTTGGGCTTATATGTCAAGTAATGTGAAAAACCATGGACATACTGTCTATGTCATGCTAACACCATTGGAGATGTCATCCTTTTCACACAGAAAACCTTGGACATGTCAGATGTGTCATGAGAAATTCCTTGGACATGTAAACCTTATCACATAAACACCCAAAGAAATATCATCATTAATCATTTGGACACCCTTATGCATGTATTACTATTCATGTAAAATCCCTTGTGCATGTAAGACTAGATCACGTATACACCCTTGGACATGTCATCCTATTCATGTGAAAGCCCTTGTACATGTCAGAATTGATCACACATGCACCCTTGGACTTGTCATATTAGAAATATGAAATCCCTTGGACATGTCATCTGCGTCATGTGAAACATCTAGGATATGTTAGCCTTATCATGAGGACACCCTTAGACATATCAACATTTTCACATGGACACCATTAACATGTTAGTCTATTGATGTGAAATCCATTGGGAATGTGTGGCCTTGAAACAAACCCTTATCCTTTAGGAACCCCAGTTATACGCCCTAAGTCATGATTTCACTTATGAATACATGACCCACTTGAGGTCCCATGATCACATGACCCCGAGATAGCCAGAAAAACAGTTAACACTTGTGGGGGGATAAGGATTTCTCTTGTTCCATTCCCTTAAAAGGCACTATCTGACAAAAAAATAATATTTAATAAACCAGTCAGAATCCTATCTCTTTGGTTTTCAGTGGATAAAGTGTGAATATGTGTCCTTGGGTATCTAACTTGGTGTAGGTCCCATAATATTCCATTTATTATAGATTATGGGACCAAATTATCTTATGAGTCTATTATCCTTCTCTGTCTATCAAAATATGAGAAATGGGTTAATAAATGGGCATCCACTTTGGAGTAAGCCACTACCATTTGTTTAAGAAACATAAGATGATATGTATCCATCGTGATTTGTCATATATTAGAAGTCCATACCCAGATGCTATTTCTGGGATAATACCAAACATGTATCCACTTTGTTATGACACATTCTGATTATAAGAAGGATACATAGGATGCATTCCTGAGTGCTAAGCTCCATAACAAACATAAATATAATGAATTTCCATAGGGGGTTATATCCTTCATGGGGGTTATTCTTAAATATCATGTAGAAGACATTGTGTAATCCCTATTCAAACATCATGGTGACCTCGGTGTGTAATCCCCATTAAAATATCAAGCTGAACTAAGTGTTCATGTCTCGTTCAAACATTAGACCATCCTCAGTGTGTAATAATCACTCAAACATCAGGGAATCCTCATTGTACAAGCCATTCTCAGACATCAGGGAAACCATAGTGTGTATGAACTGTTCAAAAATCTGGGCAACCTTCATGTTTAATCCATGTTCAAATATTAATATGACTTTTTTGTGTAATCCTCACTCAAACATCAAGGTTAATTTAGTGTGTAATCCCCACTCAAACATTAGGGTGACCTCAGAGTGTAATATCTATCCAAATATAAGAGAGACCTCAATGTGTAATCCCCACACAATTCAATATAACATTCCTATAAAATGTGTCTTGTCCTAAACTACCTATTTTTTTACATTTATAATGATTCATCCGGGTTTAGATATTGGTGTGGATTTTTCAATCATCATGATTCTAATTCCCCAATATAGGCCTCATTTCATATGTGAGTCTGATTACGTATTTTTCTTCCTTCAAAGGGACATATTACTAATGAATATTCTTAGGGAACCCTTATATACATAAGCCCCACTGAAACTTCTATTTTCATACCTTTTATGATTAATAAATATAACAAACTATGTTGGGTTTGATTCATTTTATTATAAGATATATAAGATGCCTCTTGGAGATTCAATCCCAATCCCAAAACACTAATCACCTCCTTAGATGATAATAAACTTCAGAGTTCCTTTTTGTGTAAATTTAAAACATAATCAGTCCTCCATTTTTAAGTAATAATGGGTCTAAATATGGAGAACTTCAGATATATATAGAATGTCCCATTGATAGGATTCCCTCCTTCATGTATAAGGATTCAACAACCAATCATTTTGTTATGGTAGCTAGTCCCAAAATGAGATCTGGGAAAGAATAATACATATATCTTAAATCTATAAGAGAGTCCCAGAGTTGGAAATAATTCCCCCCAATATGGTGTCACATTCTTGAAATCCCATCCTCATGACAAATGTGAGTTCTTATGTCTTTTTGGTAAGAACCTTCAATGACTGCATGGCTTTGGAAAGTATAATGATAACCCATTACAAGTGTGGGATCCATTGGGTTTTTCTATGTTTAAACCTTGACGATGTGAATGATTATAAAACTATATATAATTCAACTATAATCATACATTAGGTCACATAGAATTCATTCGAAAAAAATGGTGAACAAAAAAATTAATCAATCAATTATTAATTACAATCAGGTTTCCTACATGTCAATCCATTTTTTTACATATATTACATGAAAAAATGGCCAAAAAACAAGAGTAAACAAATAGATCCACCTTGAATAGATGATTAATAATATTTATTTAATTTTAATTTTATACTGATTAGTGACCTTATTTATTATTTTCCTTTTTATTGTAGATATCATTTGCACAAATTCTACCTTGAACTAAATCTATGGAATCTTTAATAAAATGTTACGGAACCTCAATTATAGAAATTTACTCCATATATCATGAAATAACAACACCCTCTCAATGAATTAAACATTGGGTAATAAACACAATGGTTATGAAATACCAATGAAACATTATGATCATCAACCTCAAGGTTTCACGTAAAGGACTTTAGGAAGTGTATCCCACAAGTACACATTGCTTGGGTAAAGATGCATTGAAACAAACCATCCCACTCTCCACAGTTAAAATCCTTAGGATCCTTCCCCCTAAGCTTGAAAATCAATGTATTCTTTGACTAAGGAGATTGAAACAAGGAGTATATCATGGCCCTATCATGGTTCATAATCCACCGAAGAGAGATTCTCTCAACTGTCATTTCCAGCTTCAAGTCCCCAACACTCCTAGGTCACTTGCTAAGGGTAAAACTTAGCAGCCTGCCACCCAAAATGATCATATTTAGGCATCATAGAGATATTTTTGGAAAAAACACATTTTATTTCTTAGGGAGATGACCCATATTATCGATTTCATCAATGAAATCTGCCAACATATTCTGGTGGAAAATAATGACCAGGCCCATATCCCTAGTTTCCCAAAATAGGTTTTCCCATATATCCCTATTGTATGAATGGGAAGGAACATATTCCCATCCTCACACATGAATACCATCAAGATATTTTGATGGCAGAAGGAGAACCAAAGTGTGAATATTTATCCAATTCTATTGAAGATATTTATCGGCATGTCCTGGAAATGGAGAATGTGTAGGCCTATGTTACTGCAAAAACCCTTATGAAATTCCATTACATTATATAATAACTACAGGAGCTTAATTATAATACCTTGATGATGATACAAATACAAGGATAGACATATATTCATATCCTAGTATCCCTAACAGTATATCATCATTGACAATATAAACATATGGATACTTTGGAGAAATCACATATTATTGATGACATCCAATAGGATTATTGGCATATTTATTTAAAGGACAAGGCACATGACAAGACTCATATTCCCATTTTGACTTGGGTTCATCAACCAATCTTAGCAATAACCCCAGGATGGGTGCAAACTCCTTTCAAACAATGGAAAACAAATATTCTAAATGAAAACCAATATCGGAACCATATCACCAATCCAATAAAGGTCTATCAATCCACTTTGGAAATAATATTAGTGAAAGTTCATATTCCTTCTAGAAAATAAACTCAGCATATTCTAGAATCTTACATGAGCTAGGCACATATTCCTACTCCCGCCAATGAATATTGTGCCAACATCCTTCAGAGCCCATATATAATGAGGCATATATTAATTTTTCCATTTTATAATTTTATCTAAATATTCCATCTAGGAATGATTATTTAAACTTGATTCATACCACCACTTAAACAAGGGTTGACTAACATATTTTAGAATCTACCTAAAGGAAGGATCATATTCCCACAGACAATACAGAAGCTCACCAATATATTCCAACAAATTCTTAGTAGAGATCTCATATTTCAACAAAAATATATAGTCATCGACATACTTTGAAGACCACTCTGTAATCATATTGTATTTCCACTAAACCCCAAAAGGTAGATCAAAATATCCTGACTATGACATAGGATGAGGATTAAATTCCTAACCTACTCGATGTTATAATACTTGAGGCAATGTAATGAATATATACAACACCTCAAGGGTTTGAAGACTATTCATTTGAATAAAAATACAACAAATACCATAATATTCCTCCTCCCAGTAGTATGGAGATGGATTATGAGGATCCCATTCCTGATATCCTCCATGGATGACCTCCCAATGGTGATATATTTCCCATATAAGGAAATCATCCCCTTTTCAGGGTTCCATCATACAGAGAGGTTCCTAACACATCATGGTTAACAACATATAGTGCCCCATCAATCACTAGAAATACCTTATCTCATTCAACAAGTGACTTAGAGAAGACAAATATATGGTCTGAATAGGTGGAGTAATGTGCATCTAAAGAAAAATTAATTTACATGGAAATATTGAAGGATCTTGATGAAAATAATATTTTAGCCATGTTATGTCCAATCACTACATCAAATTATAGACACCTTGATGAGATAAAGGAATAGTTCATGCCTTAATTATTATAGAACATGTGTGAAATATTTTAGTAATTTAAAGGGTATGAACCTCCCTTATCAGGGATACAAAGGCCACCTACAACTATAAACACACTCGGTTGTCAGATAGACTTGGTTTCATTCTCTATGTCCTGACGCTCGAGATCATAAAGGCATAGTAAATTCCTTAGGCATGATTGCATCTAATCCTAATGAATCCAATAACACTAATTACTAGATCCCCATTATAAATAGGTATTGAGGATGGGGTGACTATAGAACATTGCACTTCAATCCATCCCCAGGACAAAATAGTTCCCCAAATTTGATGTTCTTCAATGTCATAGCCACATGATAGATAACAAGACTAAATAATGTGTGACCCAGTTGGATAATCTAATGAATTTCCTAAATTTTAAAAATGAAAAATCATAGAGAGTAGGGGGTGAGGGGTTCTAATAGTCTCCTAATCAAGGCTTCTATAAAAAGGGAACACATCTCAGATAAGGAAGCCAATGTCTCATATTTCTCAACAACTCTCCATAGAAAGTGACGCTCATCACAAGAAGACACTACAATAGGCCTATGTGTAAGTAAAATTATGAAAAATAAGAAATATTATGATGGAAAATACCATGATATACATCTAGGAGTAAAAATCTCCCATAAGGCTGGGGTAATTTTTACCACCACCTCCACCCCAAGGGCCATCAAATCCCAATAGGGTCCTAAATAAATTGGTGGTGGCTCCAAATCAACTCCATCCCACTAGATTATGGGAATTTATTTCTCAACTACCATCCCATGAATAATAAAATCATCAATAATGGTGTCAAATAGTATGAATGATGGCCCTATATCAACCACAACTCAAAGGGCTAAGGGAATTTTTATTAGCTCCTATTAAGAGATTGGTCTTCTCCAAGCAAGTTATCATTTACCGATGATTGGTACCTCATCCATTCCTCTCACCACATTACATACCCCTGAAATTCGGGGCCCACTCAGAATGCAGGATCATAAATCCCATCAAGTTCACTATTTAGAAACCAGAACCAGTGAAGCACCTTAAAAAAGTAATTAAACCTTGAAAGGGTTGTAAGCCAAGACATCCCAACAAGACCATGGGACAGAGGGAAGAACCAGATATATCTTTCAAAGTATAAGTGAGTGGTATATAACATCCCCATTATTCATAGGATGAAGTGATGATTCCTGACACTAGGTATGCCCCAATGAATGTCATCACCATCAATTTTCTATAAGATATGAACCGAGAAATGGATTCGGTGGAACAATGACATGGAGATGGTACATTGATAGGTGAGTGATGATGATGCAGAAATTGGAACCACACATATATAGAATCATAGGAGGAACCATAAATTGAAAACTATAAATGATAATATTCCAAATCCTCAATGAAATTATACCAAGGATAAAGGAAAATGTGTGGCTATATCACACTCACCACCCAAAAAGGATGAAATTCCCTCCACAGAATAATGGATAAATAAATATGAGAATAAGATATAAAACCTTATAAATATAAATGAGGAATCACTCAAGGTAAATGTTCCCATTGGGTATAAACTTCAAGAAAAACAATTTCCCCCTCCTCCTACCCATAAAGAGAGAGCTAGTCTATCGGGGAGGACGAAATCAGAGTGTTAGGATAGCTGTGGATATAGACAAACAATTTACATAATCATAGGAATTAAATAATTATATGGTTATCTTCTATTATGGTGAAAGAAATCATCCTTTTTAGGGTGATCATCTTACCCTAAGTCAAATTAAAAACAAATTAGATATGAAATAATGACAACCACAACAAGCCTAACCCACTCCTTGTACTCAGGGGATGATCTACATGGAGGAACCTACATATTTCCTCCACATAATTGAGTCTCTAGCTTATTGAATGGAATATATATTAGAATTAAAAACCCATATATATCCTGAGATGAATCCATACCCCAAATGGGTGGATGAAACTTTCCCCTGCCCAATTTTTATAACATTATTTTTTAACCATTGATGACATGGGGGATCTATATCAATATCACATAAAATTATTTTACTGATGTATCCATAGTATGTGTCATCAATACCATAAATATTCAATGAAATTGATATTATTTGTACATACTCTAGTGGGGATAGCTTTAATTTGGTAAAATATCCCTTCAGAAGGGTCCATTTCCATTAGGGAAGAACTTGATAGTAAGACCCTCTTTTAATCTAGTTCCATGATAAAGAAAATGATGATCATCAACCTTAAAAATTGAAAAAAAACATTAAAATTATAGGGTCATGTAATTTATCTCTAGATGAAATAGTTTAACATACTCACTTAGTATTCCACTCCCAGAAGAGAAGTTTTTGGATTTTTTGTACTGAGAACTTCCATGATGAGATACAAACACCTTTGATATGATGAAATACCTAAGATGACTTTCTGGGTTTATAGAAATTTCATAGAATCTTAAAGATTCCATTCAGGGAGGTCCAACTCTTAGCCCATACCCACAACATAAGGAAAAAGTTCTGGAAAAGTAGAATCCACAACTGCATTACTCAAAACGGTAACAGTTCTCACTGGAATAATTATCTATGACCCAAATTCCCCAAAACGTATTACCAAGTGAAAATAGTAGAAAAACCACCATCTACCAAAGGTATAGAGAGAATGGGGATTCCTAAGATCTGAGGAATGGAATAAAAATGTATATTATTTATAAAATGAATACGACCTTGGTTATTTCCTCATATCCATGGAAAACAGTCTCCACAGGCAAGTGGATCATAGAAAACCCCATGATTTTGGCCACAATGACATCCTTGACTATTTCTCTTTTCATAGAATATTGGTTAAAACCATATAGGACTAATTATTTTTCAAATATATCCTCTATAGGATGGATAGTTATATATAGATGATACTAGGAAAAGAATTGTTGTAAGTGACTTGTCTAACCATCACCCAACTAGAAGAAGAGGGTGACTGGACAAAATTATTGGTTAGGTGTGAACACAAGTTCAATAACCAGATGACCCAAAATACAGTTGTCCAGTATCACATCATTGTTTGAGAAAAAATTTATAAACCTATCATGATTGTGTAACCTATGTAGTTTTCATTCAACCTTCCTCCTTGAGACGAAAACGATATTTAGAAGTAGGAAAAGGTCCATGAAAAAGAGTCTCATCCAACAAACACACTTGCTCTGACTCTAATGGATTTATTTCCTTCCACATATAGAGTTTGGGAAATAAAAAAATAATAATACTCATCAAATTAAGAGTTTATTTTAATCTCTATAAACATTTTCCACTTAGAAGACCCCTTTTTATGATGAATACACCCATGAATATGTTCTCCTAGTACTTGACCGAGGAGCTAGAGGTTGTGGCCCCAAAATATGAGGTCATAGTGGATGGTGTGGTTATATAAGATTATAATATCCCATTCAAATCCCCACTAAATCCATTTATATTGCTGTGACCCATAGTTGAGTTCTTCAATGAGTCCAATAGGGGAATGGATATGCCTCAGATACTTTCAGTAGTTTTCCAAGTATGATTTTCTTGGATGACTTAATGGTGATTGCACAACTATTTGATCACCCTAAAAAATGGGTATAATATCATTTCTTACACTATTATAAATATATTATTCCCTGAAATCCATATAATAACTATGAATTTCTACCTCAGGCACCTTTTTTTTAAGATACATACTAAGGAGAAACCATATTCCAGAAAGCATTGACATCTAGTATAGAAATATGAAATTATTAAACAATTTGAAACTATTTCGACCAAGTTATAAATATTGGATTATATACATAATTTAAAAGTGATTAGGTAGGTTTTTATCATCGCCCTCCAAAGTCTCCAAGAGTTTGAGATGGAAGTCTTTGTAACTAAGGTTTATTGAATTGAAAATAATTTAGCAGCATGTCATAACACCATCTCTTTCATAAATAAAGATCAATAAAAATCTATTTAGGGATATATAAGACCCCTATATGTTTTATTCAAGAACAATAATGTTTAAATACAATGTGATGTAGTTAGAAATGGTTCTAGGATCAATATCATCATTGTTTAGACCCTTCTACTTTTTGGATGTGGTGAGGATGATCTATCTCCACAAAAATATGACCATAAAAGAGTATGAAAAGATTAAGCAATTTCCTATCAAAAAGATCAAGTTAAAGGGGAAATTTAGGGACCTCACATCTAATTTCAAGTTCATGGTTTTCTAGTAATACATTCCATACAATTGTAATATTATAAGATCTTCTAAAATGACAATACTTACAAGAAGGGGGGGGGGGGTGAATTGTAGATTAAAGACTTAGTTTGGAAGAAATAAACTAAATTAAACCCAAATCCCCTTAATTTAATTTACCAAACTTGAACCTTGATCTAATTAAAAAATTCAAAAGATTTTAATCACAATACAGTCTGATTATATCAATGATAAAATCAAAATCAATATGGATCTGATAAATATCAAAGTGATTATCATAATCAGAGTTAATATGAGAAACACAACACGAATAGAAAGCTGAATATTGTTAATTACATTGTGTTAAATTACCGTCGAATATAAAACTTGTAAAAAACAAGTAATAAAATAAAAATAAAATGTAGTAATTAATTACTAGTTATTTAAAAGATAAACAACTTTTAACCTTAAGAGAAAGGTAGTATATAACCCAGGCTAAAGGTATCTGCTATTTTATACTTATAATAATGTATATCTTTACTTACTAACAATGAAATTGATATAAATACTGGAATGGATCTATCTTCATATCCCCTAAATCCCTCGATACGATGATCAAATCTGTATTAATATCCCTAAAATCCCTCAATTAGATGGATTATATTCTCCTTCTTCTTATCCTCTGAATCACTCAATCATAACAATGACTAGGCATAGTTACAATTACAAAATTTCTTAAGGAAATAACATTATAAGGTTTCCCTAGAATGAATCTACCTAATGAATTAAAAAATAATAATAAGTATATGTTCATGCTAAGTAATATTTATAAAATTCAAGAGAGAATGTAATTAACCAACATCAAACTCTTCAAATGACTTGGTATTTATAGGCATCCTTCCAGTGGTCATATTTTCTATGTTTTCTTAAATGACTTTGGACATCATAAACTTGATGGATCATAATGATATACTATAACTGAATGTTCTATGTCATACTGATAAATACCATCACAATGTTTAAGAGATTACTTAGATTATAAATAAGCCTATGAATTATGATTATAAACTTACTCAGTCTGATGTAATTTCTTAACCATGTCAATAAGATAATCTGTATGACTATTAGTCCAATGATATCAGTACCAATATCAGTTCTATAGTTAAGACTTTTTTTAGAATGAAATATAAGAAAAAAGTACAACTTCTGGTTCTGATGAAGTTGAGTCCAATTAATCAAACACATACTAATTATGATAATCATAATGAAGAATATAAACATTATATATATAACACTTTAGAACTTATTATATGTGTGGTAAAATATAATATTTTCAATAAAAACATTCTAAAACACTTAGGACATAAAAATTAAGTAAAAATGTTTTTAAGAAAGTGTTTGTTATTTCAAAAATAAAATAAATGGAAAAGTAATCAGAATAAATTCTAACTCAACAATATCCCCCCGTTTTGAAATCACATACCCCAAAACTTAAATGAAAATACCATTAAAAACTTATATTATTTTTTAGGAACTTCATATTCAAAGTTATTAATTGAACATTAAACCCCACTAAGTTTTTAACCCTTCTAAATATGATGGAGAACACGATTTTGAATACGATAAACGCCCCCTTAGGATAATATCTCACCTTTTTAATAGAATATTATTTCATTTGAAAGATATTACACCCTTTATAAAACAAATTACCTATGATAAATATTTTCTCATTTAATAATTCCTCCCCCATTTAATGATTTAACACCTTTGTGATTTTCAAAAGGAATGAGAAAAATTTCAATGTTTCACTAAATATTAGAGAAGGGAAAAAATATATGAAAAAATATAGTGAATTAACTAATCATCCACAAGAAATATGAAATAATATTCAACCAATCAGAATTGGAAAACATCCAAAAAAATTAGATTTGAAAAAAAGAAATTCATTTATAAAAAAATTCCAACATTTTTACAAAATAAGTAAAATGAGAGTCAAAATAAAAAATCAATCTTTTTTCATCAGGGGTTTCACAAAAGAATTCATTTTATCGAACTATTTCTAATATTTCTCTAGATTATTATATTTTTCTTCCATAGTTATTAGCTCATTTAATCCCTTGAAAGGCTTGTTATTCTCATCCTTTAAAAATAAAAGTTTGGCTTCAACAAATCAGAGTCTGGTCATATCAAGATTCATTTATTTGATCTTTCTCTTAAAAACATTAAATTCCTTAGTTATTTTATCAGTGAAATCTTTAAAATCCTCTACAAACATTACTATTTCATATATGTGTGAAGATAATTAATTGAAATTACTTGTTAATTCTACCAAAATATTATTAACTTCATCAAATTGTTCATCACATATTTTGGATCAACATCAACTTGATGAGACCATTTAACCCTCTAATTGCATGAATTTTTATGATTCCAATTTCTTGATTGAAAAAATATTAATTTTGCCTCAGTTTGAAACACTTTCTATGTTAAATTTTATAGTCTTTCCTAATTATAATCAAGACTTTATTAAATTAGATTTTCCCTTGGGTAAAATCTATAAAAATAATGATTTTTTCCAACACATGAAAAATATAATCAATTACTTATAGATCAATGGTTCTAGCTGAATCTGACTAATCTTTCTGAACATCAGAAGTGTTTACTTGGATTGTTCTTAATTACACTTATTTTTCATTCTTCTTATCTTTCCTTTAAGTTTCCTTATAATCATTCTTATAAATATTCTCTTCATCAGATTATTCCATAATTTATAAACTTTTAGTTTGGACTTTATCTGAATCTTTAGTTCATGAATTCTGATCATATTCCTCTTTATTTGATGATGATTAATCTTCTTATTATGATGATTATTCTTCTTCATAACTACAAGCTTTAATTTCATTTTCATTATTTGAAAGGTAGATATGATGATGATGATAATGATGATGAATCTGATGAATTTTTATCAGATTTAGTTTCTTCTTTATCATCCTCCTATTCATTCTCATATTTCTCTTCCTTTTATTCATCTTCCACCTATTTTTCAATCACTTGTTCAATTTCTTCTTATTCAAATACTTCTTTATCATCTTTTATATTTCTTTCGTTTTCAACTCCATAAACTTATTTATTTTTTTCTTATAAATTTCATCTTGAAGTTTTATTACTGTTCTAAGAGTTTCTTTTCTTGATTTTTCTCATTACAATTATTTCTATGGAACCATTACTTCATCAAGAACTTTTTCATTTACTTTGTTTTCCATGGATGGAACATCTAAATAAACCACACATGTTTCTTCAAAATATGATATGGCTCCCATATTAACATGATCAGTATGAGAATTTGGTAAAGAAACTTTCTCATATTCCATTTCTACTCCTTTTAATAAATTTTCACAAAAATGGTATTCTTATAAAATATTTTTTTGGTTATTATTATTTATTTCTTCTTCAAGAGTTTTAGCAGCATGAATTTTTAAGGCCTTAGACTATATAGGGTCAAGTCTGATCTCTAGATATCTTGATTTTTTATCACCATTATTTTTCATCCAATAATCAAAAATATCATTAGGAACTATCTTTTTATTATTATTTTTCTTTAGTGGGGAGGTCTCAACCTTCATTTTTTTTATCATCCTTTTCTGACTTTTTTGATGGATCTGTATCTGATACAGCACTGCCAATTTTCTCAAAAAACATTTTAGACTTTTTATCAAAAACCAATCTCATACTGTTCATACTATCATCACTTATAAAAGAAATTATTTTTATCAATGGATACAATGTATTTAAATCTTTACAACTTCCATAAATTCAATAAAAAAAATTATTACAAAAGATGGAAGCATGATAATATAGGATTTTATTATTCCAGTTTTGATATTATAGAATGTGATATAGTAACACTTGTAAAGATCAATCTTTCTCAGATTCACTAAAAAATACAAAATTAAAACATCAGATACTTTTAAAGAATATCTATCTTCCTTCCTTAGTAGTAAAAATCCTTGCATCCATAAAGAAACTACATGATTGTATAGAGTGATATGGGAAAAATTTCTCACATTCTTGTATCCAAAAAACAAATAATCCTCAGTTTTCTTCAATCAAATGTACCAAGATTTTCTGGAAACTTATGTGATGGACAATATGCTTATCTTTCATAAGTTATTATAACCAAATATGAATGTTTCTTATAGGAAAAATTATATCTATGACTATACATTATGTAAGAAATTTTTTCTTTACCATATTCCATGAAAAAATTATGAGAAGCCAAAAATTCCTGAATAATATCTAGATAAAATAAATCAATGTCCTTATGTGGAATCTCAACAAAAACACACTCCCATCCTTGAAAAGAGATAATATTTTTCCATGTTGAATCATAATTATAATAGAAGGATATTTCTATAAAACTTTCTCTAAAAATGTAAATTTTTTAAAAGTCCTCCTTGGTCATATTTTGTTCGGAAACTAGTAAATCAGACAAAAATGAAAACTTCCAGACTCAACAACTTGAAGGGTGCAACATATCAGGAGAAAAAAAATGAATCAAACAATTTGGGGGCCCATTGGGTTACTCCTTTATATATTCATCAGGTGTGATGGTTCATCTTAGATAATATTTTTAATAGTTGAGTTTGAAAAAAAATTTATATGGTGGTTTTAATTGATCTAAATAAATTTTTAATGAATTTTGAACTCTTTAAGTTTAAAAAAATTATCAGATTGAGAATGAATTTGATTAATTTTTTTAATTTTATTTGGAAAAAAAACAAAATTTTTATAAAAAATAAATGTATAACAATAAAAATTTAAGAACTAATGTAATGAAAGAGTGTAAAAAGTAAAATAATAGAGAAGTGCCTTTCAGATTGAAGAGTTCCATCGGTATGAATAACTTGTTCCTCTTGTTTTTTTAAACTAAATAGATTTCCATAGTATTGAAAATAAATACTGAATATGATAGTTTTATTATGAAAATAAATTAATATAGTTTCATTAGGAAAACTATTTACAACAATTTTTTAATCCAAAAATTTTATTAAAAAATTTGAGTCTTGAAATTTTTATTACATTTTATATATCTGAAGAACATTTTTAGAATTCTGAAATCAGAAATTTTATAAATAAATATGATTTCAAAAAAATAATTATGATATTAGTTTAAAGAAAACTTAAATTTTAAGAAAACTAAAAGTTTTAGGAAATACATAAAACATATATACTCCTCTATTAAAATGAGTGTCTTAGTGTAAAGAGATATGTCAATATGAAATAGATAAGCATGATTAATTTATATTGATCATTCTTAAATTCTATTTGTAATATTCAAATATACTATAACTGTAACACCCCGAGCTTCCATGATACGCTTCTCATTCAATAATGCAATAGCTTGCATTGTACGTAACTTCGAGTTCTAAAACACCGCGACTAATCAAAGTAGCCGTTATGAATAGTAATAACCACTTTTTAAAATTATAGAAATTTTATATTTCAAAATGGACTTCATTTTTGGATTCGGAATATCGAAATTAGCCTATGTTGAAATTTTGGTATTTTTCTGAGAACTTCTAATTTTTTATGAATAGTGAAAAATACTTAAAAACAACTTTTTTAAATCAAAATAATTTATAGTGATAAATTATACTATTTAGTGGTTTTAAAGTATAATTAGAATATATTTTTACCATTTTATCCAATGGTGGTCATTAGAATTAATTTAACATTGAAATTGGACATAAACAATTGCCAATCTTTTGATATAAATTGTTTCTTAAAAACACGCTATTTGTTGTAACAGCGGAAATTAATTATAAAATTAATTAATGAAACTTATATGTTTGGAATTTTGTAAAATAGACATCATTCTTGAATTCGGAATATCAATTATATCTTAGGGTGAAGTTTTGGCCTTATTCTGAAAAACATCAATTTTTGATGAATAGTGAAACCACTAAGTGGTTGTTAAAAACTGATTTTTTGTTAAAATGAAATATTACCACTTCTGTGATTTGATTTTCAAAAATCCGACATACATGGTTGTCATTAAGAAGTAAAATGTGGTTCAATGAGATTAAATTTTTTTTTGGTGAATAGTAACTTTTAAGTTCTTAATCGCGATTAGAGGTAATTAGTGTAGTTTAAGGTAAAAATAATGTTTTAATAATATGATATGAGCTTGACACTTGTCCTACTACTATTGGATGAGTCATGGCCGACCAATACAATCTATGGGTCAACTTGGGGACCCCATGGAGCAACTTTAGTTGGAAAATGACATAAATACCTTTTATTTAATGTTAAAGTAAAAAATGACACAAACATGAGTTGTTTTACTAAAACAGTTTTTAAGTGGGGTTACAAAAGTCCAAATTTTGATTATAAATATTCATTAGAAATCTAAAAAGATTTCCTACATCATAGTATTTTTTTTATAATTTTTAGACATTAAATAAATTAAATTATTTATGACATCATTATGATGCAGCGATGACCTCATTATTTAACGATTTTAATAAAATGAAAAGATAATGTAAAATCCAAGGCTTACACTTGTCCAAAGACTATTGTATGGGTATATTTATAACCCTTATCACCTTATCCACGAATTATATAAGTGTGGGACCTTTAGAAGCCGAAAAGCATTGTGTAATAATGTAACATTTCAATCTTTCCAAAAGAGCCCCTCCTCTCCACTTATAAAAGGCCCCCACCTCTCCCACCTCATTTACACTTTATAGCCATTTGGCTCGGCCAAACTCTGCCCAAATACTCTCCCAACTTCCCTCTCTTACTCCTAGAAGCCTCACTTTGGGAAGAACTCTTCCCAAGGAAGCCTTTGGCTCAAATCAAAAAGAGTTACCCGATTTTGAGGTAATGTCTTCTCTAATGTTGTTTTGTTTCATTTTTCTTCTCCAACCCCCTAAACTCTTTTTATTCATTTCTTTTGTAAAATAACCTGTATACTCATTATACTAGGATGTTTTTATAAGAAGTATTCGAGCTACACTTACACACACTTACATCTAATGGTTAAAGAACATACGGTTTCTGTGGATGGTGAATTTCTGCCTCACGAAATGATGATTGTTCAACACTCATATAACACCTTCAAAGGTGGCCATTAAGATGTCACTATTTTTATATATGATATATAATATGTTTATGTTTTACTTATGCTTCTGTATTTCTCATTTATGGCATAATTTATGATTTCCATTATGGGTAAACGCGATAATTTCATTTTAGGAAGTGCGGACTACCGCCCCCTCAAAGTGATTTGAATCGTTAATGCCATATGTGGGATGTATAAAGGATGGAGTAAATGGTATTATACACTATATTATACTGGAATTATATTATAAATTTATATCATTATGATTTCATTCCATTAAATACGAAATAGAAATGAAAGTAGCATTCATGCGTACGTACGACTTACCGTCTCCAAGAACGGTGCATTTCATTTCTTACCTCTAAATGTTACATGACATTATGAATGAATGTATATAATGTATATATATGATATATATGATATCTACATCATGAATATAATTCTGGATATAATTGATATTTCACCACATGAACAACTTGTAATTATAAGAAGTTTATTTTTGACTCAAGTACCAAAGATCGACAAAATGACTGTTATTAACTTAAATAATTAAATAATGTTCATAACATGGTAATAAGTGATATAAATGGAATAATGAACATGAAAAAGGTTCTTAAGTAAATATAAATTAACTCTATTTTATTATTCAGGAGGTTAAAGAACGGTCGATTCAGGACAAGACGCAAGGTAAGGGAATTTCTTAACCCAACTTCCATTCTTTGGGTTAATCTCCTACTTTCAAATTATGTCATGATATTATTATGTCCTATATTGTATTTGTACATTATTTATGTGTACTTATAGTGAATACACATTATAGATGTACTTTATTTAAAAAAAATGATCTTTTTAAGGACTTTGTCTCAATCCCCTTTCATTGAGGCATATTTGGTTTTATACACAACTTTCTTTTATACGGTGTATAAACCCCTTTGACTTTTACGTTTATTCAAAAGGAATCTTTTTTATACGAAGCGTTTTACTAAACGACAAAAGGGAATGTTTTTCTTTCCGTACTTATGCGGCGACAATGACTTCTCCGCCGCCGTGACCATTATTTGAGATTCGGCTTCCTCTACAAGCCATCATTTTTTTTAATGAAAAATAAATACAAAGTTTTAACTTTCTTTTATTTTGGTATTGAAAATGGTTTTGAAAGCATTTTTATTATATCAATGTGTTGTATTTATATCTTGTGATTGAAATTTGGAAATGTTATGTTTCTTTTATGCATGTTTTATGTCATACGATTATGTTATGGTTTATGATATGTTTTAACCTATTCATATGAGGAATGCATTGGACATAATAAGTGACGGGTGGAGCCCGCTATAGATCCTCGATGCATCGGCAGGTCTCATGATACAAACTAGTGTCTTGGCACGAGGCCTTGACAAAATCTTATTTGTGGTCTTGGCACGAGGCCTTGGCTACGTGGTTATGATAGTCTGGCATTATGCATTCCATCATTATGAAAGTGGTTATTGATACTGCATGTGATTATTCGACCAGTAGAATATCCATGTGAATAAGTAAATGGCATTATCTCATTTTACTTTTGCCATATTATGTTGTAGTTCATGTTTAAAAGGCTTTTGTTTTAGTTATACATTGTTTTAAATGTTTATGTTTATTTATGAAAGCTTCCGCAATATTGTTATCCTTACTGAGCATCTGAGCTCACCCCTTTCAATGTTTTAATATTTTCCAGGATGTGAAGAAGTATTTTATGAATGACCTGCAGGGATTGTGAGAAGAGGATATGAGTGTGGACTATGGAGACTTTGTTATTGTAGTTTTTCACTTTATGATGTAATGTAACGTTTACGAATGTATCTAGTGTTTCCAAGGCTACTAAACTAATCGGTCTTTCGAGACTTGATCTTTTGTGATCATGCCAATGTTACGAAGTAACGCACCGGCTCTGGGTAGCTGGGGTCGGGGCGTTACAGTTGGTATCAGAGGCAGTTTAGTACTAACCTTGGAAGCTAGATTTAGATAAACTCTGATTAGAGAACATAGCCCAAAGATAGACTTTGAGGATTAGTATAGAAGAACTTCCTAGAATTTTGGTATTATAGAGATGTTATGAGTTTTCCGAGCAATACATCTCTGTCTGGATACGAGCAGGTAGAGGCGGCTCTGGCACAGATGTACCTAGGGGTAAAACCCGAAAACACCGCTTTGAGCTAGACTCGAACGGGAACTGGTGCACGACAACGGGCCTTGCTGCACTCTTGGTTACGACACTCCCGGGGAATATGCTTAGGATAATTCTCATTTTATTTACAAACCACTATGAAGGGTTATGAGTATATACTTCCTCAAAGAAAACATTTCTTTTTATGATTATGGATTATATCCATAAATAGTTCAATTTATGTAAAGTGTTTTACAATTATGGAATTATGTATTTTGATTCATAAACTAATCTAGTTTATGCCATTGTTTAGAAATGGCGCCTAGTGGAAGGAATGGAAACCGTATCAATTCACGCACTCCATGTAGGGATTTCCCTCCTGCTCAAGATAATTTTGGTGGAGCTAGTGATACAACTGGTGCTGATCAGCTTCTCACCGTACTGGGACAACTCACACAGGTTATGAATAATAAACTTACTCGTATGGAGCACCCTGATCCACAACGTGGAGGATCAATGCTAGACCGTTTCATGAGGCAACAAATACCAACCATCAATGGGAGTACAAATCCTATAGTAGCTGAGCAATGGATAAATTCCTTAGAAAAAATATTCCATGCCTTGGGGAGTAGTGAAAGGGAGAAGGTTGTCATGGCAGTTTACCGCCTCACTGGAGATGCCGATCAGTGGTGGTCGCTGATTCAAAACACAAAAGAAGATGATGACATATCGAATTTGGAATGGAGGGAGTTCAAAGAGCTTTTCTTAGAAAAATACTTTCCTCGTGACCATCGAGCAGATATGGAGAGACAATTTCTGAGTCTGAGGCAGAAGGAGGATGAGAATGTCGCAAAGTATGAGGCTAACTTTACAAGGTTAGCGAGGCATGCTTCCGATTATATACGTAACCCAAGGAGTAAGATTGATCGTTTCTTTGATGGGTTAAAACCATTTCTCTGTCGAGCTTTAGTATCACAATCCTTCTCATCATATGAAGATATTGTCTCGTGTGCTATCAAGATAGAAAAGGAATTCTCTAAGTCTTATGACAACAAAGTAAAGCAAGAGAAGAAGAGAATGGGGGAACAAGAGATAGATAAAGGGAAAAAGGGAAAGAAGTATTTTCCATTATGTGATAATTGTGGGAAGAATCACCCTGGTACGTGCCTAAAAGGAATGGGAGTTTGTTATAAATGTGGAGAAAAGGGTCACCAGGCTCGTGATTGCAAGGGAAAGAAAGAGGCTGTCAAAGTTGAATGCTACAATTGTAGGGAAATGGGGCATTATGCAAATGAATGTCCTAAGCGTCAAGGAAACTTACCTTAGAAAAGGCCAAGGGATCAAGGCCAATCTTATGCTGTGACTACAATTGAAGCGGAATAATTAATGTATTGGTGCTTTTGGACTCAAGGATTATATTCTGGTTATAAGAATAATGTGATATATATAAAGATTGTACTGCAGTACTTTTTGATTAAGGTAATATGATTAAGGTAATCATATTTTTAGTATGTGACAATAAGAGAATCTTTTCTTTGTTTGGGGAATCTGATGTTACAATTGATTTTGGAATTTAGAGACCTTTTAGAGAAAGTCTGGACGGAGGTATTTTGGATAACTATTAAGGTTGGAATGGATTAAGTTGAACCATGGATAGTATTGTTTAAGGTTAAAGCATTTATGAAGATTATTTTTGGAATATTATGATACTATAGTTTTAGGAAAAGGACAACCTGCAGGGTGGGGCATAACCCGTCGCGTCGGACAAAGCTACAGGAATCGAACCCACAACCATAGTGCGACAGGCCTTTATTTCCTACCACTAGCCTACAGGAAGTCCCTGGTTATTAAAAAATAATTTTACTAATCTAAATGGTATGTGTTAATATTTGGAACCATATACAATTAGGATAAGTGTAATATTTTTGAGTTCTATATCTTTTTGAGTGAAAGATGAGTTGAAGGTTGAAACTCTAATTGTCAAGCATAAATATATATATATATACCTATCTCTTATTCAATGAATAAATTAATTCTTAAACTTTAGTAAAGGGATATTAAAACAAAAAAAAAATGTGTTATCCTAATACCTTATGTCTTTTTGAACTGATGATATTTCAAATCAACATAGATTGAAGGCTTTGAGGCCCTCAATTTGACAGTTGATTGTGATTGATGACCTCAATCACTCCCTACAAATATTTACGTTTTCCCTCCAATTATATGTCTCTAATTTCCACCAATGTTCTCCTTATCGAGATCATAGTTTGGTGGTGACTTTCTTATTTCCATTTCCCCCTTATTAAGACTAAATTTTATTAACCTTATTTCCGATGTGGGCTTTCCACAAAGGTATTTTCTATTTTCAACCTTTTATTTTCAAAGAAAAAATTTTAAATTGCGAGGACGCAATTTATTGAAGGAGGGTAGAATGTAACACCCCGAGCATCCATGATACGCTTCTCATTCAATAATGCAATAGCTTGCATTGTACGCAACTTCGAGTTCTAAAACACCGCGACTAATCAAAGTAGCCGTTATGAATAGTAATAACCACTTTTTAAAATTATAGAACTTTTATATTTCAAAATGGACTTCATTTTTGGATTCGGAATATCGAAATTAGCCTATGTTGAAATTTTGGTATTTTTCTGAGAACTTCTAATTTTTTATGAATAGTGAAAAATACTTAAAAACAACTTTTTTTAATCAAAATAATTTATAGTGATAAATTATACTGTTTAGTGGTTTTAAAGTATAATTAGAATATATTTTACCATTTTATCCAATGGTGGTCATTAGAATTAATTTAACATTGAAATTGGATATAAACAATTGCCAATCTTTTGATATAAATTGTTTCTTAAAAACACGCTATTTGTTGTAAAAGCGGGAATTAATTATAAAATTAATTAATGCAACTTATATGTTTGGAATTTTGTAAAATAGACATCATTTTTGAATTCGGAATATCAATTATAGCTTAGGGTGAAGTTTTGGCCTTATTCTGAAAAACTTCAATTTTTGATGAATAGTGAAACCACTAAGTGGTTGTTAAAAACTGATTTTTCGTTAAAATGAAATATTACCACTTCTGTGATTTGATTTTCAAAAATACGACATACATGGTTGTCATTAAGAAGTAAAATGTGGTTCAATGAGATTAAAATAATTTTTTGGTGAATAGTAACTTTTAAGTTCTTAATCGCGATTAGAGGTAATTAGTGTAGTTTAAGGTAAAAATAATGTTTTAATAATATGATATGAGCTTGAAACTTGTCCTACTCCTATTGGATGAGTCATGGACGACCAAGAAAATCCATGGGTCAACTTGGGGACCCCATGGAGCCACTTTAGTTGGAAAATGACATAAATACCTTTTATTTAATGTTAAAGTAAAAAATGACACAAACATGAGTTGTTTTACAAAAACAG
Source organism: Viscum album (assembly GCA_963277665.1). Classification (NCBI taxonomy): domain Eukaryota; kingdom Viridiplantae; phylum Streptophyta; class Magnoliopsida; order Santalales; family Viscaceae; genus Viscum; species Viscum album. Next base: position 1,087,471,545 of record OY728150.1, on the reverse strand, counting down.
TTTTTAAGTGGGGTTACACAAGTCCACATTTTGATTATAAATATTCCTTAGAAATCTAAAAAGATTTCCTACATCATAGTATTTTTTTTATAATTTTTAGACATTAAATAAATTAAATTATTTATGACATCATTATGATGCAGCGATGACCTCATTATTTAACGATTTTAATAAAATGAAACGATAATGTAAACTCCAAGGCTTACACTTGTCCAAAGACTATTGTATGGGCATATTTCGAACCCTTATCACCTTAGACACGAATTATATAAGTGTGGGACCTTTAGAATCTGAAAAGCATTGTGTAATAATGTAACATTTCAATCTTTCCAAAAGAGCCCCTCCTCTCTACTTATAAAAGGCCCCCACCTCTCCCACCTCATTTACACTTTCAAGCCATTTGGCTCGGCCAACCTATGCCCAAATACTCTCCCAACTTCCACCTCTTACTCCTAGAAGCCTCACTTTGGGCAGAACTCTTCCCAAGGAAGCCTTTGGCTCAAATCAAAAAGAGTTACCCGATTTTGAGGTAATGTCTTATCTAATGTTGTTTTGTTTCATTTTTCTTCTCCAACCCCCTAAACTCTTTTTATTCATTTATTTTGTAACAACAAAAGTATACTAAATATACTAGGATGTTTTTATAAGAATTATTCGAGCTACACTTACACAAACTTACATCTAATGGTTAAAGAACATACAATTTCTGTGGATGGCGAATTTCTGCCTCACGAAACGATGATTGTTCAACACTCACATAACACCTTCAAAGGTGGCCATTAAGATGTAACTATTTTTATATATGATATATAATATGTTTATGTTTTACTTATGCTTCTTTATTTCTCATTTATGGCATACTTTATGATTTCCATTATGGGTAAACGCGATAATTTCATTTTAGGAAGTGCGGACTACCGCCCCCTCAAAGTGATTTGAATCGTTAATGCCATATGTGGGATGTATAAAGGATGGAGTAAATGGTATTATACACTATATTATACTGGAATTATATTATAAATTTATATCATTATGATTTCATTCCATTAAATACGAAATAGAAATGAAAGTAGCGTTCATGCGTACGTACGGCTTACCGTCTCCATGAACGGTGCATTTCATTTCTTACCTCTAAATGTTACGTGACATTATGAATGAATGTATATAATGTATATATATGATATATATGATATCTACATCATGAATATAATTATGGATATAATGGATATTTCACCACATGAACAACTTGTAATTATAAGAAGTTTATTTTTGACTCAAGTACCAAAGATCGACAAAACGACCGTTATTAACTTAAATAATTAAATAATGTTCATAACATGGTAATAAGTGATATAAATGGAATAATGAACATGAAAAAGGTTCTTAAGAAAATATAAATTAACTCTAGTTTATTATTCAGGAGGTTAAAGAACGGTCGAGTCAGGACAAGATGCAAGGTAAGGGAATTTCTTAACCCAACTTCCATTATTTGGGTTAATCTCCTACTTTCAAATTATGTCATGATATTATTATGTCCTATATTGTATTTGTACATTATTTATGTGTACTTATAGTGAATACACATTATAGATGTACTTTATTTAAAAAAAATGATCTTTTTAAGGACTTCGTCTCAATCCCCTTTCATTGAGGCATATTTGGTTTTATACACAACTTTCTTTTATACGGTGTATAAACCCCTTTGACTTTTACGTTTATTCAAAAGGAATCTTTTTTATAGGAAGCGTTTTACTAAACGACAAAAGGGAATGTTTTTCTTTCCGTACTTATGCGGCGACAACGACTTCTCCGCCGCCGTGACCATTATTTGAGATTCGGCTTCCTCTACAAGCCATCATTTTTTTTAATGAAAAATAAATACAAAGTTTTAACTTTCTTTTATTTTGGTATTGAAAATGGTTTTGAAAGCATTTTTATTATATCAATGTGTTGTATTTATATCTTGTGATTGAAATGTGGAAATGTTATGTTTCCTTTATGCATGTTTTATGTGATACGATTATGTTATGGTTTATGATATGTTTAAACCTATTCATATGAGGAATCCATTGGACTTAATAAGTGACGGGTGGAGCCCGCTATAGATCCTCGATGCATCAGCAGGTCTCATGAGACAAACTAGTGTCTTGGCACGAGGCCTTGACAAAATCTTATTTGTGGTCTTGGCACGAGGCCTTGGCTACGTGGTTATGATAGTCTGGCATTATGAATTCCATCATTATGAAAGTGGTTATTGATATTGCATGTGATTATTCGACCAATAGAATATCCATGTGAATAAGTAAATGGAATTATCTCATTTTACTTTTGCCATATTATGTTGCAGTTCATGTTTAAAAGGCTTTTGTTTTAGTTATACATTGCCTTAAATGTTTATGTTTATTTATAAAAGCTTCCGCAATATTGTTATCGTTACTGAGCATCTGACATCACCCCTTTCAATGTTTTAATATTTTCCAGGATGTGAAGAAGTATTTATGAATGACCTGTAGGGATTGTGAGAAGAGGACATGAATGTGGACTATGGAGACTTTGTTATTATATTTTTTCACTTTATGATGTAATGTAACGTTTATGAATGTATCTAGTGTTTCCAAGGCTACTAAACTAATCGGTCTTTCGAGACTTGATCTTTTGTGATCATGCCAATGTTACGAAGTAACGCACCGGCTCTGGGTAGCTGGGGTCGGGGCGTTACAATAACTGAGAGGTTTTATAAAAATATCATCAAGTCGATCCTGCATTCTGATGAATTATAAAATTATAGCCCATTTTATTGTCTGTCCTAAAGGAAATAGTGTATTATATTTTTATTATTAGAATGAGAGTGATGTGTTGGGTTTTTTACATAAGTCAATGTAACTTTTATTATCACAAAGTATTTTAGTTTTAGTAAAACTCATACCCTAGTTAGTGAGGGTGTGTTGCGTCCAAAACACTTGAGCACAAAAACTTTCAGATGCAATATATTCATCTTTAGTAGTGAAAAGTGCTACTGAGTGCTATTTATTACATAGAAACAAAACTAAAAAATCTCCTAATAAATGACATGTTTCATATGTACTTTTCTGATCCATTCTACAACAAATAAAGTCAGCATCCAAAATCATTTTAGTTCAAAACAAATTCTAGAAGAATAAAAAACCATAAATCCATAGTTTCCTTAAGATAAAAAAATTAATTTAAAAACTTTTAAATGGGATTCCTTTGGATTTTCTTGATATATTGCACATAAGAATACATAAAACATTAAATCTTGATGACTAACAGTTTGGTAAAGTAAACACCATATCATACCTCTAAAAATAATTTGATCAACTGGTTGGAAATACTCATTAAGATATAAAGTATTTTAGGTACCAATGGGAGTGTAAATACTTTTAGTTTTTTCATATCCAAATTTATTAATAAAATATTTTCTTTAATTATGTTTATATATAAAAGTTCCTTTTAGTTTTTGTGAAATTTTAAAACCAATAAAATAGTTTAACGGGTCCATCATTCTCATTTCAAACTCAAATTTCATCGACCAACAAAGGAATCTGTTAATTATTTTTGGGTTTTTTCGAATATAATTTCATCAATATAAAATTTCACAATCATGATGTTTTTATTAACTTATTTTACAAAACAGGTTGGATCTAAAGATCCTTTGAAAAATAATTGAAAAAAAATTCATGTAAACCTATCATACTAAGATCTAGGGGACTATTTGAGTCCATATAAAGATTTGGTATGTTTATAAATATATTCATGATGTTTTTTATTTTCAAAACCATGGGGTTTTTCAACATAAACTTCTTTTTTGACATATCCATTTATAAAATAACATTTCACATCCATTTGAAAAAATTTGAAATGAATGAATACTATAAAGGCTAGAAGTATTCTAATAGCTTCAAGTTTTGATTTCAGTGCATAGGATTCTTCATAATCTATACCTTATTATTTGTTATAACCCATATAAAAAATTATAGATTTATTTCAATCAATTATTCCATTCTCATCAAACTTATTCTAAAAAATCCATTTTACTCCATTTATAGAAGTTTTTAAAGATCATTCAAATAATGTCCAGACTTCATTCATATCATACTCATTGAGTTCATATTTCATTGCTTTATAAAATAATAATCTCCTAAATAATCATCAATATTATTAGGTTCAAATTGTTATAAGAAATATAGATGTTGAATTTTGAGTTCTTAAGAAACTTATAGTCCTAACTGGTTGATCTACATCACCAATGATACTTTCTATAGGATCATTCCTAAGAAAAAAATGACTTCTTGGATTTTGAAAAGTTTATTATTCAATAATAGGTATAAAATATTCTTAATAAATAACTTTAGAAACTCTTTCTTGATTTATATCATTGTGAAAAGAACCTGTTAACCAAGGTTGAAAATTAGTTTTTTGAAATAACACATGAAGATATTGGTTGAGGTTGTTTTAAAACAAATGGATCTATTTCATGAAACTTATCATTCAATATTTCCTCAATAGTACTATAATTTTTATTCAAAACCTTATAATACTTATAAGTATTGGAATAACCTAAAAATATTACTTCATCATATTTGGGTGTAAATTTTTGTAAGTTGTATTTCATATTCAAGATGAATACTTTTCGACCAAAAAATTTTAAGAAAGAAACTATTTTTTTTTTCAATTTGTCTACCACTCATAAATATTTTTACTATGAAAAGGTATAATCAATACTCTATTTATAGTATAGAAGGAAGTTCTAAATGCTTTTTCCCAAAAAATTTTATCAATTGAGTTTTCACTCAACATGGTTCTGGTTATTTCTTGAAGAATTATATTTAGTCTTTTAACAACAGTATTTTTCCAAGGGGTTCTAAGTGATGAAAAGTTTTGTCCAATACCTTTCATGCTAATTTTGTTTCAAAATCATAATTTACAAATTCTACACCATGATCACTATGAATAGTTATCAAGAGAATATTTTTTCACATTTTTCACTTTGGCTACAAAAGTTTTAAAATTACATAATGTTTTAGGTTTCTTTGTGAGAAATAAACCCATTTTTATCTAGTGTAATCATCGACTAAGACATATACATAGTATTTTCCACTAATAGTTCTGGTTTGTATAGGACTAAATAAGTCCATGTGAACTAACTTTAAATTATCATAAGTTAAGGATTCACTATTAGATTTAAAACTTGACTTATGTTTCTTACCATGTTGAAAAGGGTGAAAGACTTTTGAAGAACCAAACCTTTGTTCAGGTAGATCCTTAACAAGTATTTTGTTATCCAACTTGGATAAGTTTCTAAGGTTACAATGTCCTAAACTTATATTCCCTAACCAAGATTTATCTTTCAGTACACTAAGTCATGGTAAGTATGGGATCCTAAGTTCTTATAAGCTAAGTGTATTAACATTCTCATATCGATTAACCAAAATAATAAATTCATCATTGGAACTATGTACTAAATATTTATCATTACTAAATCTCACAAGGAAAATTTCATCACATAATAGACTTATTCTTATGAAGTTGTGATTAAGACCATTAATAAAAAAAAATTAAATAATATATTTTAGAATATGAATAATGTTACCTATATCGATAATCCATCCTTTAGAATTATCTTCAAAAGTTACTTTTCACAATTCATTCTGATCATATTATTGAAAAAGTATTTGTTTTCAGTCATATGCCTGAAACACCCACTATCCATGTACCATATATTTTTTTTGGTACATTCTATGGTATCCTAAAAAAAATATTACCTTTTCAGAACCCAAACCTTCTTGGGTCCGATAATATAAGAAAAAAACATTAAGAAAAAACATTTTTTTTATAAAAACAGGCTTTATAAAATATTTGGGACTAAACTTTGTTTAATGAAAAATTATTTATCTAATGAACACCTCTTTGAAACTTAGTACAAAAGGGTTTATTTTTGGGAACAAATACATTATTACTAAAAGTAAATGTTTTATCTGTATAACCCACTCTAGAACAGTTACAACAAGGTGTAATTTGTTTATACATTTTATCCAAATATTCCTTAATAGTTGTAAAGTTTGATAAAATATTTATAAAAATATATATTTCAAATTTTATTTTGAGAAAAACTTTTTTATCTTCATTAGTATTTGTTTTAGAAGTAAGTTTTTTTGTAAACCATTTTTCACAAAAACCAATTTTTCAAAATATTAAGAAGTAGTTACTTTCTTAGAAATAGTCCCATAAAAATCTTTTGAAAGGTATGATATTTAATTTTTCAAAAAAATTATTCATAAATCATACTTAGTAAGTTTTTACATAAAATTATCAAGTTATTTAAAATTTTAAAAATTTTATTCACAAGAAATTTATCAATGTAAGAAACTTCATCTGAATGTGAAAAGTTATTCTCTCCAATGGTACCAAAATCAGTCACACCTTGCTTGAGGGAAATCAAGTTGCGGATCACCTTTCTTCTATGGAGGTCTTTGGGAATGAGTTGGTGTGTGTGCATGAAATTTCCACTTTGTAGCCTGAAGGGGTCAATTTTATTAGAGGGGATGCCCTCAGCTTGCATCATTTTAGACCTCCTTAGGCATCTTTGTTTCTGATGTTTGGTGTATGGTTCTTCCTTCTTAATAACAAAGTAAATTTGAGTGAGAAAATTTCTACTAAGTAGGAAGATTATTATCTTATTCCAACAAATATTATTCATCAAAATATATAGAATCTTTCTCATAAAGATAATTATTACTTAAATACATGTTGTTATGGATTTCATTTGTTCTTACATTCTCCACAAAACATTGATTAACTTTAGGTACATTAGAAAAAAGACTTATGTTCCTATGACTAGAACTTTCATTATCTATAGAACAATCAAAAGAATCTCCTTCACTGGAACTCTATATTTTATAATCTTTCATAACTTTATTTACTTTAGATATAAAATACTTTTGGGAATTCATATCTAAATTATTTTCCTTCCTATATTTTCTCTTCATATTTGGACAATTTGTTTTTATGTGTCCAACTTCCTTAAATTCATAGCAAGTGAATTCATATTTCTTATCAGTTATATCCTTATGAAATTATATATATATATTGAAATAATTTCTTTATGAATATTTTATTCATCCTTCTGGAAACGTTTTCTAACTCATTTTTAGAATGTTCAAAATTAGTATAATTGTATTAAAAAACTGCTTTCTTCATTATTAATGACTTAAAAACTTTTTTAAGTAGATTGAACTTTAGAAGGTAAGGTATATGTTGTATCAAAAGAAACACCACTATTTTTATTCATCAATTTTTCTACATATCTCTTAAGTTTAGATTCATATTGCATAAGTGTACTACTAAGATCATCCAATGTAATATTATTTAGTTTTATTGTCTCATAAACTTCTATTAATTTAGATTCCCACTCATTAGAAATGATATCAATAATTTTCTCAATATCTCATCATCAAGACCTTTCTCACTAATAGATTGCTAACTTTTTATAATATTCAAGAACCTATGATGTATCTTATCAACTAATTCACTTGTTAAGAAATTAAAGTCTTGGTAATATGATCTATGAATTACTCTTTGATTATAAACAACTTTAGATGTACCAAAGTGTGTGATCCCATGATTTTTCCATATACCATTGGAAGCTTCACAATAATAAATCAAAATGTAAATATTTCATATCAAAGAACATAAAAAAGTATTCCATATTCTATAATTTAATTGATAATATTGTTTTTATTAATGATTAAAATAAGTTACTTCCTTATCTAGAATATTATAATCTCTAATCAGTATAAAAAAATTTCCAACTCCTATGTTGATAAAAAATGTTTTCATCTTACACCTCCAATACTCATAATCAACACCATCAAAGATATGTGTTTTTTGGATTAATATTTTTTATAGATATTATATGAAGACCTTACATATTTAAAAATATATATATTTTTTCAAAAAATATTTCTTAGTGTATACAAATTTATAAACAAAAAGTATATAAAAAACTTCAACAACTTGCAATACCAAATAAAGTAAAAATATAGCATGTATTTGAGAAATGGAATCCTACTCTCCAATTGTACGATCATAAGATCTTCTCAAGTGACAATACATAAAAATGGGTGGGGGAGAATTTTATTTTAAAAACAAAGTTCAAAATAATTAAATTAAACAAAACCCAAAGCCTCTTAAATTAGGTTATCAGACTCATCCCTCATTCTAATTAATAATCCCATGATCGTAATCACAATACATTTCAATTATATTAATGTGAAAATAAGAATCACTATGAATCAGATTAATATAATAGTGATTATCCTAATCAATGTTAGTACGATTAAATCAATTTTAACAAAAATATGAATATTATTACTCACTTTCTATTAAATTGAAATGGAATATAATACTTGTAAACAATAAGTAATACAATAGAAATCAAATTTAAGAGTGACATACAAGATATTTAATAGATAAAACTCATTTAACCTTAAGAAAAAGGTAGTTTATAACCTAAACTAAAGGTATCCACTATTTTATACTAATAAAAAAGTTTGTCTTTCATTAGTAGAAAATCCCTTAATACAACGATCGAAATGGATATGTCTTTCTATCCCCATAATCCATCAAAATAATGACCATATCTATCTTACTAACCCTATAATCTCTCAATATTATGGATTATATTCTCCATATTCATATCCCTAAAATCCCTTGATCATAACAATGATTGGACGTAGTTACAATTAAAAAATTATTAAGGAGAAACACTGACAAGGTTTCCTTAGAACGACTCTCTCTAAATAATTACAGAATAATAAGAAAGAGTTGTTATAGCTAATTAATATTCAGAAAAATTGAGAGAAAATCTAATAAACTAGCATAAAACTCTTCGAAGGACCTAATATTTATCGGCATCCATCTGATGGTCATATTTTCCATGTTTATTGCAATAGATTCAAACACCTGGCACTTAATAGCTCATAATGATTTGGTGACACTGAATATATGATGTTGTATTGATAAATACCATCATAATGTTTAAGATATTACTTACATTAGAAATAAGTCTTCTTATTTATATTATAAACTTATTAAGTCTGATGGACTTCCTTAATAATGTCAATACAATAATCCTTATGAGTATTAGTCCGATGTTATTGGTACAAGTATCAGTCTAATAGTTAAGACTTTTTTCAGTATAAAAGAAAATAAAAAAAGTTTATTTTTTTCTTCTAATAAAAGTGAGTTTGATTAATTATACACATAATCATTAGGTTAATAAAAATGAATTATATAAAGTTTATATCCATAATAATTTATAACTTATTCTAATTATGGTAAAATATAATTTTTTTTTCTATAAAAACATTCAAAAACACTTCATACATAAAAATTTAGTGAACATGTTTTTATGGATGTTTTGTGTATTAAAAAAATAAAGGAATGGAAAATTAAGAAGTATAACTTCTAACTCAAAAATAATGTCTTACTTGGGAGACATTGGCTTCATGAACAAATGGTGGTGCCATAAATATTTCATCAAAATTTGAAATACCATATCAATGGAAAGGTTAGAATACTATATTGTGATATATCCCCCATTGATTCTTATGAATATCAATATATTGTGGTAATGTTATACAAGAGGAAGGGAAAATATCCAATTATAGGGGAAAATATATAGGTCATTGCACCCAAGAACATTGGAACCACCCCTTCAGACCCTTGAAGCTTGCCCAACAGTGACTATGTACTACCTATAAACATAATTAAGGTAGTATATCTAGACCCAACATACTATTTTGGAATAGAAACTTCACTGGCCCATGTTAATGTGATCATAATCATGCAAGTTGGCATGACCCGTCAAAGGAAATTTATACCAATGATCCATTTGAGTAAGATAATTTCCTTACTTTATCAATGGAAATTAATAAATCCCTTAAGAAATACCCTACAACTAGGGATGTCTATACCCCCACCATTGATAAAATTATAAAGGAAACAAAACATCTCCAAAATACTTCCATGATATCCTCAGTAGTTTAGGATATCAATGCTTCTTCTCGTAGCCTCTTATCCATTAAGAGGAAAAATGATACCCCCATGTTATCCACCACTTCTGAAGATTCACCCACTTTTAATGAGATGGAAGAAGTAAAGGATGATCACAAGAACTCCCCTATAATACTTGAGGAAGGAAAATTCACCTCCATCAATGAGATTAGGTTTTTAAATTTGGTATTAAAAGAGGACCTATAACCCATATTGATCAGTAATAACATGTCTCTCAAGGATATATAGATGTATATTTCATTATTGAAGTTAAATAAATATGTGGTTTCTTAGAATTACATAAATACATCTAGACTGGACCCTGATGTGATACTCATCGCTTGGGATTTCTAGATAACAATAGAGTCTTAATGAAGGTAGTTAGTAGAATACACCACTCTCAAACTATTAGGGTAGAATGTGAAGATGAAAAAAATGATCAAGTTCATAATTATCTGAGAGGTACAATACCCAAAATGGCTTGTGAAAATCATTCTAGTCAATAAAAAGAACAAAAAAATTAGGGTGTACATTTATTTTAGAGAACTTAATCAATATTATCAAAAGGATAATTTACTAGCACCGATCATAGAAAATTTTATTGATGCAGTTGAAGACATCCAAGAACTTTCTTTTATGGATGGATACATAGGGTAAAATTCGATCAATAAATCCTGTGAGGATAAATAATTCACTTCCTTTATTGAACCTCAAGTAATTTTTTGCTACAAGGTCATGCATTTTAGCTTAAATAATTTCGTCATAACTTATCAACATGATATTCAACATATCTTTAAGCATGTTTTGTGATGAATCATGGAGTGTTACATTAATACATAGTGGTCAAGTATTAACATCATTGTGATCTACTAGATGATATTCAAACAATATTCACAAAATTACAACATCAAGGCTTAAAGATGAATCCTTTAAAGTGTGATTTTTGGGTAATGTTAGGTGTAATGTCCTAACCCGAGTTCTACTAAAATAGTTCCCCAAACCGATGTTCCACATGACCTCAAGCGCACCTCCCCATATGCTGGAGGCTGCCGACTATAATATTCATTCCTAATGAAACATGTGGGGATATTATACCCTCTTTACCAAAGTAAGCCAACAACAGAAAGAAAAATAAACATTAACATAAAATAAAAATAAATACCAAAGAATAACACACCACTATTCAAAATAGAGTATGTACAAACAAACCAATAGATTAAAAATGTAATGTCATGATAGTACAAAGTTCCAAAAGAGAAACCGAAATAAGAAATTAAAGATGTTCCCCATAACAGGTACTGAAATAATTTTCGGTCTCCTCATCCATCATAAATCCCAAATCAACTATCTAACATAGGGCCTTTGTTCTTATTCTGACTTGAAAGAATGAATTTTTCTTAGGTACCCAATGAAATCCCCAAAAGGGTGTGAGTATAACTTAGTAGGCCACCACCAATGATGTCTACAAAAATATCTAGTCAATTAATAGTGTATGAAGAAATATATATAAACATTATTCAAGTAGTAAATGTATATAGGTATTTAATTAAATAATTATCAATTATACCAAAGGTTTCTTCATTCCCATAATGGTATTAACACACTAAACATGCTTCAACCCATGATAGGAGTCTGAACCATATTATATAAGGGGTAAACACTTTACATCATAAGGTTTATTGTTAATTAATTCCATTTAAATCATTATACCTTGAAGCATAAGTCTAGGTACCCATAAAATACACATCGTCATACCATGGATCATCAGTCCATGCACCCATACCATATACATCATTAAATCTTATAACATTAGTCCGGTATCCCAAACCATGAAAGGAATCGATAGGGCCTAGAGAATCAGTATGTCCCTGACCATGCAATGCATTGGGGGTTCCTAGAGCATGAGTTTAGCCCACCATAAGGATGAGGAGAATTATTTGAACATCGATGTATATTTATTTACATTTTCTAATGTTCATCATCAATGACCTATTATCAAAATAATAATAATAATATGGGTGTAAATTTTCATTTATCACATATGAATGTATCATCTATTTCAATAAATTTAACCCAATTATGTACCTATCCCATTTCACTATAAATTCATAACCAAAACCATTAAAAATTATTTCAAGCATTTAACAATATGGAAATTCCCTATTTATGCATTTATCACATTTACCCTTAAACATATCATAACCCATTTAACATATAAATTCAAGCTAAACATCACTTCACATAATTTTAACATTATTAAACCATTTAAAATCGTTTTAATCTCATAAAAACTTTAATTAATAATTTAATAATTGTTTTTAACATTTCTAATGAGTGGAACACATAATGGGTGGCCATAGACCCATTCTTATAATCATAAACAAACTTGATGTGGTCTGTGAAGGGTATCACAAATAAAATTAAGAATCAATTTACATTTATTAATCAAAATAACAATTTAGTGGTCTGGATTCACAATAGAACCACCACATATACAAGGTAAACATCAATACTATGAGAATATCTTGTAGACAACCTACCTCAATCTTGTAGAAAATTGCACGCTTAAACATGACCCTTGATTCAATCCTAGGCAACCCTCAATTCCATATTAAATAATATTCTAGAAAATAAGGGTTTTGGGATTCATAATTATAGAAAACATTAAACCATGATTACTCTAGAAAATAAAAGGAAGACAACTCATAAAATCACATGGATCTTCTATTCGTAAACATTGACACTTTAAATGCTTATGAATCAAGTGATATAGATCTTTGGAATATTATAGAACTCTTGATTTACACACAAGGTTTTTGGGGAATAAATGACGTGAAAAATTAGGTGAAAAAGTTTAATGGTTGGGGTGGAAAATGGGAATTTTTTGTTCTTTTAAGAGGTTCCTAGTTTGGCCGCATGGTTGGATAAACCATGCACTAACCATTTAGTTCCATCTATCTATGTGAAACTAGGATGCACGATCTTCTAGGGGAATGCACATGGTTTAAAAAACCATGTAGAGGATGTGTGTTTGGATCTATCTATGGCCACATGGTTTAGATCCTCCCCATGCATGATTTATAAATCATGCACCTCCTTTCTCTTGGGTGCATGGTTCTATCGTACGATTAGTCCTAACCATGCACCGAAAATGCACCATGAACTGGATGGCCAATTTTCCCCCCTTTTAATGAACTGAACCCCTAGAGTCACTCCTGATAAATTTTTTAATTTTTAGAGGCACTACATAAAACAATTTAAAGGGAGTTAAACCAATACTAAAATGAAAACATACATCGTAAATCATTAGGATCTTAGGACATCCCAAACTTATAAAAACTAATCCTTGAGCTTCCCTTAGAAGAATCACTAAGCATAAAATGTAACAAGTTTTTCCACTAGACCCACATGTAAGGTTATATTTCCGAAGTATCCTTATGATCATGTACATGCTTCTATAACACTCTAACCAATGACATAGTCTTACCCCACAAAACTTTCTCACAACAATCCACAACATGAATCAGGTGCTCCTCTAAGGACACATTAGAAATGATCTCAACATAAATAACCCCAATAATATGAGAAGGGTTTGGGTGATAATTTTGAAGCAATGAAACTTGAAAACCATAGTGTATATAACTATACCATTTTGGAATAGATAACCTATATGATATTGTCCTGATCCTCTCCACAATGTCAAACAACCCAACATATCTAGGAACCAACTAGTAAGGATTCCCAAATTCTATGGTAAACTAATATTGGTGACACTAAAAGAAATAAATGGTCACACAATATAAAATAAATAGTTTAAGAATGTCGATCTATGTATGAATTATGTTTACTCTCTAACATATCCATACGCTTCAGTATCAACAAAACATTCTCTAACGTCTCCTTCACGATACTTGGTCCCAACAACACTGACTCTCTTGATTCCAACCAACATAATAGAGAGTGAAATGTATTTCTATGTATCATTTCATATGAATCTATTATAATAGTCTCTTGATAACTATTATGATAGGTAAAATCAATAAACACTAAGTGTTTTTCCCATGTTTTTTTAGAATCTAGGATGCATGCTCTCAACATTTATTATAGAACTTGTATAGTATATTCTAATTTCCCTTCTATATATGGGTGGAAAGCCATGCTCAAAAACACCTAAGTACCAAGAATCATCTAAAAAAATTATATAATAACAAATTAAAACAAGGTACCCTATCAAAAACAATGATCTATGGTTCCCCATGAAAACACACTATCTCTTGAACGTACAAGTTTCCGAGCTGATCAATAGAAAATTCTCCTAAATTGGAAAGAATGAGATACATTTTTAAAACGATATAAAATTACCCATATAGTTTCACTCTTATGGTGATTCCTTAGTAATCCCACAACAAAATCCATTATAATGTTTTCCTACTTCCATTTTAGAATGGGAAATTACTGTAATAAAATAGAAGGTCATTGATGATGAACCTTCACATGCTAATAGGTGTAGCATAATTCCATGAAACCTATGATATCCTTCTTGATTTTGGGCCACCAATACTATCCATAAAGGTCACTATAAATCTTTTTTAATACATAGTTCACTTCCCACTTCAAGGAATGAAACTCAGACACCATCTCCTCTAACATACATGCATGAATAATAACATGGTCTCAAACATGTATGATCTCATCATCATTTATAGTCTAATAATGAGGTATTTTTCTACCATCATAGATTTCCCTCAATTATAGAAACTATAAATTCTCATACTATATCATCACAATATGTCTCAGAAGAGAGGGATTTAAGGATAAAGACACAAGGGTCATTTTTTCCATTTCCTTCTGAACATCTTCATTCATATCAGTGAATAGAGCCATCATTTTCAACTCTAACTTGACTCTTGAACTTCCAAATTATGCATCTGGTAACTCAAAACATCTCTAATTCTATTCCCATCTCCTAGTGTATACACCAGCTGAAAATCAAAGTAATACATGCACTCAAACCATATCTATTTCCAATGATTTAAATCATATTTAGAAAATATGTATTTAAGGATCTTATGATTAGAATAGACAATAAAATTCCCACCCCAAACATAATGTGAATAACAATATAAAGCATAAATAATTATGGATAACTTAATATTTTTAAAAGGATAGTTCCACTCACGTGGCGCCAACTTCCATGATCTATACACCACAACTTGATCTCCATGCATTAACAGTACCTAAAGCCTAATCCCATATGAATCACAAAGCATAGTATACTCTTCACTCAGTTCATGTAAGATCAGAATTAGTGTTTTTTTAAAACACAACTTCATCTTTTAAAAGTTATATTCTAATTATATATGCCATTAAAACTTTATACACTTCATGTTTAGGCTTGAGAGAGGCCCTTCTAAGATGGTAAATCTCTTTTTGAACCTTTATTAATAACATACCAGACCCAAAAATATTCAAATGTCAAAAAAACTCTTAGGCTGATCCCAAGAAACAATCTCTTTAACCTTCTCAAGGTCCACTAACCCACAATCCTTTGAGATGATGTGACCCAATATATTTACATTTTAAATCCATAAAGAACACTTAGATATATTATAATATAGTCGATGATCTCTCTGTGTACTCAATATGATGTCAAGATGTCTGGCATGATTTTCATGATTTTGGGAGTATACAAACATATCCTCCACAAAGGAAAACATAAAATGATCCAGGTATGGGTAGAATATTCAATTAATAAAATCCATAAACATATAAGGATAATTCGTTATCCCAAAAGATATAACAAAAAACTCATACAATCTATAACTATTATGAAATCCATTCATGGTATATTAGAAGGTATCATCGTAAACTAATGAAACCTTGATCTCAAATAAACCTTATAGAAAACACATGAAAATTTTATCTGGTTAGAAAGATTCTCAATGTGTACAATTGGATATCTATTCTTAATCATCATTTGATTTTACTTCTGTAATCACTAAAAAAGTACAACACTCTATTTTCCTTCTTAGAAAATAAAACCAGTGATCCCTAAGGTGAAATAATCATATTGATGGACTCATTATCTTCTAAAACCTTGAACCATATCTTTCACTATTTTAACTCTGATAGTTCCATTCTATATGGAATAATGGAAACTGAACCAGCTTCACTGACTAACTCAATTATAAAATCAACCTCTCTCTTAGCCGGAAATCCAAAAAAATCATCAAAAAAGACATCATGAAAATAATATACTATAGGAGGGAAGACATAATTCCCCAATCCACAATTATTAAGTAAAATAATTTGAACTTAGGTCCTGAGATAACATAATTTTTGATTAATTTGACCTACACGACCTGCCCAGATATTTCATTATCCCCAATAGACTTAAGTGGTAAATTTTGAAGATGTGAAAATCACTCTCCTATGGTAACAGTCATTATGATATTATTATATAACCAACTAATCCATTCCTAGTATCAGGTCAAAACTTGACACCTCAATAATTCAAAAATGATAAAGGAATTGATACCCATATACTTTAAGGGAAAACTCTTTACAATGGCGGATACCCTCAAACCATACTTCAAATAACATGTTGATGGACATTACCTCAAAAATATAATTCAACACCAAATATAAACCATTCACAAACCTGATAAATATAAAATTATAAGAATCCCCATATTGAATAAGGCATTATAAATCATGGGATCTATAATAATAATACTTAAAACTATTGACAGGTCAACCCTGTTACCCTTCAGAACAGGTTGAATAACATGCAGTTGTATGGTTCCAATACCCTTGGATTCTATCTGAGTCCCACGAAATTCACTTACCTGTTGATATGTATGATCATGTACTGAATTACCTTATCCACTATCCCTACTGGTATCTCTAGTAGATCTCTACTAAGTAGAATGATATTGGGTAGAAGATACACTATCAAATATCTGCATCAATCTAGGTACTCTGTCACCTTCTATCTATCAAGGTTTCATAGAAAGCCTATATAGATGCTCCATCATACCACAAGATCTTCACTCTATCTATGGTCATGGAAATTGGATACACATGTGACCAGGTTAACTACATTGATATCATAACACTCGATTTTTTCCTTAGAAAGATGATCCACTCCATTGGCTACTCTATTCACCACTGACATGATGAAATTTCTCATAACAATATTTCCTACTATCATAGGACACACCACCTAGTCACCTAAATGATCCTGCTTTTTCACCACTAAGAGACTCCTTCAGGTGCCCCTCATAAATTATATCATAATCCTCCACCTTAGAAAACCTTTTGAAAAAAAATATATTTACTTATGACTTAATTTCACACCTAATCCCATCCTGAAAATGTATGTCCATAACTTCCTCACCCCAGACCAATGCTAGAAAAAATCACTGCAAGTTAGTGAAGCATCCAACATAATCCATCACTGACATATCCCCTAGAGTCATACGTATAAAGTCAGTATCTTTCTCCCATCTTAGGGTATATATGAAAAAGATCTTCAAGAAAATCACTTGGAATTCAATTCAAGACATGTCTTTTATTTTCTCAGCCTATACCTAAATATCCCACCAAATGTTTTTGATCCTCATAAAATATATTCTTCTAGATTGACCCTTTTATATGGAGGGATCTCTAATTAGTCTAATATTGTTAGGACATACTAAATATAGAACATTGCTTCCACAGGTTCACCCTCTATATAAAACATTAAAGGTTGATATTGTGAAACAATCTCATTAAAAAAAATATACTCATAACTATCTTCCCTACGTCTACCTCTATTAACTTCATAAAAGGAGTAGATTTTTCACAAAACCTCCCTTCGCCTTTATTAATCAAAGCCAATGGGGGGTCTTGTCCTGATACTAGAGGATAATTCTAGACAATGTCCCCTTATTTTCATACCAGTAAATGACATCATGGTGTCATTGTTTACAATTCCAAAAACAAGTTTCATGGAACATAATAATTAATTCTATAATTATACAAAATAAAACCACACTAGACATAAAAAAACCACCCCATGCACACTATCCCGATGAATAAAAACATATCTCTAGAACTACCCTTATTAATCCATAACAGAGGCCATTAATAATGCAGGGTAAAACAATCATCCAAATATCAACATCAAATTAGAAACCATTTCAACTAAATTAAATTTTAAATAGTTACAAATTAATCATCAAGAACAATTGAAAACATTTTTATTTCACACCTTTATAATATAAAATTTTCACCTCATTTATTAGTCTCGACTCCATTTAAATCTCAAAATAAATGGAATAACATTTTATTTTCTATAACAAGAATTTTATTCCTTGTGTTCCTAACATGATTCAGGTCACATAAATACCTGAGTGCCTAAAATTATGAATTCATAAAAAACCTAGTGTCATAACATCCCATGAGTAAAATCACAGAAAATAAAAACATAAAACCACATGTGTATAACCCAGGGTGAAATAAAATCCAACTGTAACAAGAAAACATCAAGAAGATTAGTTGATCCATGAGAACTTGGGTTTTCCACGACACATGGGTAGGATAATCCCTTGTACAAGCTCATTACCAATGCTTGAAACATCAGAGTCTCTTATATTCCTTACCCAAATAATAAATAGACAAAAAAGAAAACTCTTAATGATACCACTTTGTAATGTACCATCCCCTAAGGTCCACTAAAATGGTGCCCCAAGTTAGTCTACCACATGACCTCAAGTGAACCTCTCTGTATGCTAGATGCTTTAAACTTGTAGTGAGTGTCTAATAAAACATGTGGGGAGACTATAACATCCTTACCAGAGTAAATAAAAAACAAAATCAATATGATATAATAATAAATACCAAATCATCACACCAAACAATTCCAAACTAAGTAATTACTAACAAAACCATATAGTAAACAAGTCATGTAATGATAGTATAAATTACCCAAAGTGAAACCAAAATAAGACACTAAAATGATCACCAAAATGGGTCCTAAAATCATGTCACTTTCCCTCACCCATGATCCATCCCAAATCAACCATCTACCATAGGGCCTTTTCCCTTATCTTGTCCTGCACCAATAAAGTCTACTCAGGTACCCAATGATGGCTCGAGAAGTGCATGAGTACAACTTTTTAGGCCATCACCAATGGAGATTAAAACAATAGATAGTATAATAATAGTGTATAAATAAATATAGATAAAAATAGATAAGAAGTAAAAGTAGACAAGTGATTAATTAAACAATTTTGAATTTTATCTAAGGGATCTTTATTCCCAAAATGGTATCAACACCCCAAACCTACTTTATCACAATTCGGTAGTCTAAACCATTTATTATAAGGGGTAAACACTTTACAACATAAGGGAATTAATAAAATTATCCCATATAATTTATTTTAAAATAGAGAATCTGTCCAAGTACCTATACCGTATACATCATTATATGTTAGAGCATCAGTTTAGGTACCCATACCATATATAACATCATACCTTAGAGTATAAGTTTATGTAACCATACCATATACATCAACCGAGCATGGAGAATCAGTCCATCATCCCAAACCATACAATGCATTAGTGGGGATTAGAGCATCATTCCTTCCTATACCACTTAATGTATTTGTGATTCTTAGAGAATCAATCTCGACCACCCCATGGATAATAATCATCATTTTAACATCCACCATACCATTATTTTCATTTACAAAGGTTTATCATCAATTCACATTTATTAAACAATAATTACAAGGGTGAATCGATTTTACCATTCATTTATAACCATAATAATTAAACATGATTTCAATCATTTAACACCATAGTTATTCCCCATTTAATCATTTATCACATTTACCCTTAAACATATCACAACCCATTTAACCTCTAATGTGAAATAAAATTTCCATTTACACCATATTAACATGATAAACACATTGAAAATTTATTTAATCTCATAAAATATTTAATTAATCATTTAATAATTCATTTAAGGATTTTGAGGAGTGGAACACCCTATGAGTTTCCATAATCCCATTCTCATAATCATCAACGAACCCAATGGGGTCCATGAAGTGTCTTACATATCAACACAAGGATCAATTTAATTTTATTATTCAAAAGTAAAATTCTGAAGCATGGAAACACCATTAAACCACCACATACACAAGGGAACCATCAATACTATAGGAATAAGTTATAGAGAACCTACCTCAAGCTTATAGACAATCACTCGCTTAAACATGATCATTTATTCAAGAAAAAACCCCTAACTCATAATCTATTAATCTGATGGAAAATAATGGTTTATGGTCTTCGAAGAAGAGAAAACATTCAACCATAATTTGACTGAAAAATAGAAGGAAGAGGACTCATAAACTCACCCAAAGCATCGATTCGCAACCAATGAAATTGAAAATTTCCATGAATAGAGGATAATGTGTCCTTGGAAGAGGGGAGAGATCTTGGATAATAAATAAGGATGTTGGGGAATAAATAATGTGAAAATTTTAATGTTTGGGATGGGAAAATAGGAATTTTATCTACTTTTAAGAGGCACATGGTTTGGATGCATGGTTGGAAAATACATGAACCAACCATATAGTTCCCTCATTCCAAGTGGAACCAGAATACATGGTTTTCTTGGGGAACCCTCACAGTTTAAAAATTCATGCAGAGGTCTCACAATTTTCTCTTTCCAAGGTGACAAGGTTTGGTCCCTCCCCTTTCATGGTTTACAAACTTTCAACCTCCCTTCTCTAGGGTTTATGGTTCTAGTGAATGGTTAGTATTACCCATGCTCCAACCCTGCGCGATACACAAGATGGCCAATTTCCTACCTTTTCAAGTCCTAAAACCATAGGTCACTCCCAATACATTTCTTACTTATGGGAGGAATTCCATTAACAAAATTAAAGGGAGTGAAACCAAAACTAAAACAAAAAAATACCTTATAAAACATTGGGATATTAATTATGGAAATTCCTTGACTTTGTAGTATCCCACTATGGCTCTGTGGTCGATAAAAAACACTGGTGAAATTATAGAATTGTCACCACTTTAAAATCTTAATGTTTTTAGAGGGATCTAGGGGGTCCTCACTTATATCTAGAATTTCAAAGATAACATAAGTAATATATTTCTCAGGTTACCTATTATAAATAAGAAGAGTGTTTCCTACTAGTGGGATAAAGGCTTATTGGAAGCTTTTGATAATATCAAGTAGTACCTGATGCGTCCACCAGTTTTAATGATTCTAGTAGAAGGGATGAAACCCATCCTATAAGTAGAATCCCTATAGTGACAACTTGGTTCCCTCCCAAAAAAGAAAAAAAAATTCAATGAACAAAAATAATCTTTATTATCACATTTTAATAATTTTAGGCACTAAGACTTGATATTATAATATTGAGAAGAACCACTTTACACTCATATTCATGGAAAAAATCTGGGATATTACTTATAGAATCACGAGGTCTATTGGGAATCTCATATTGACCTACTTAAGTATATTATTAGCCACCCCATACTAATTGGGAACTTGGCCATATGGGTGGTTATATTGAAAATGCACGACATCTGATTCATGTCACATAATGAAATCAAAGGGTAAGAGTTAGATTATTTTCTCACAACGCATCATCCTATAGAAAGCATGATAGAGAACAATGAAATCCTAGATAAAGAAGTTTTCTATTCCAATGACACATCCTAAATATTGGAGATGTATTTCTATGGATGTTTTTAATATATAATTCAGATGAAAATGGATACCCCAATGTTTAACTGGGTTGGTCTAGTGATTTCCCTTGTTTACCTAGAAAAGGAAATTTTACCCTACTCTTTTAAATATTATAAAGGATTCACTAATAATAAGGAAAATACCAACCCTTTATTATAGGGTTTCCTATCTAAATTTAAAATATAATTTAGAGATAGTGATCAAACAGATCAATGGTGAATATTCAATCAAGAAGAAATAATTAACCACTCTCATGTGTTATATGAGGGGACTTATGATTGAGTTACCTTATAAAAATACATTGTATCATGTCCCTAGATCACAAAATACTCATGATGATGCACTAGATAATGAAGCTATAGTCTTGGATGATTCTAATATTTATGAGAAAGTTTTATGCATCACACATCGAAGGGTGGACTCTCTAGTCATTGTCTATGACATTGAGGAAATAAATCGGGTAAACTTTTCCCTAGGTCATGATAAGCCAACATATATTTCTGGATAGATGAATCCTATAATATATTACCTCTAAAATGGAACCCTCCCATCAAGTTGATCTAAAAGGTAATATATCAGATATTAGTTAATAAAATTTACCCTTTTAGGTGGTTTGAATGAATAGAATACCATATATAAATGAGGCTTCTATTGAGTTAGATGAATTATAGAAGGATATACCCCCACCATCATGGAAGAAGTCCATCTATGCTCTTAAGGTGAACACTAGTCTAAAACCAGGTTCTCCCACAAAAATATAAGTCTTGGTTACTTGTGGATGATGATGATACATGACTATGTGGATATCACTAAGTCATTCCACACATGACATATCCATTAAAACTTCATCCATTAACCCTCAAAGTTGTTTTATATGACTAGATATTCCTAGAAATTTTATATATTGGGAATGAATGTCATGGGACCATATCCCCCAACTAAAACTAAGAATTTAAAGTATATCCATAATGATACTGGATGAGTTTCCAAATGGAACGATTCTATACTCCTCAAGGAAGTTGGAAAAATGTATCATCAACATTGTAAAGTCCAATATCATCACCAGGTTTGGTGTCCCTCACCCGATATTGATAGGCAATGAATCCAAATTATATTCTTCTAAGTTAAAGAGGCCATATCACTAGTATAAAATCATGCACAACCATTCGTACCACTATCATGCAAGGTAAAATTGATATATAATGGCCATACATAAGAATATATAAACATAATTTAAAAAATGGCTGACAAAGAGAATAAGTCTTGTCCATATAAGTTCCTTCATGCTTTATGGGCCTATCATACCATAATCTACACTACAATAGAAGTGGCCTCTTACTCACTATTATATTGAAAAATTGTATTATTACCCAAAAAAGTATAGTTTACCTCACCCTAAACTACTATCTATAGAAATATTTTATAAGATAAAAAATCATAGAAGTGACTTAATGAGTTAGAAAGAATTGATGAGAAAATGCTACATACACTGCACGACCATGGAGTCCATCAAAAATAAGATTACGTGTTCTTCCAACAAAAATGTTCACCTCCAGTCATTCATATAAGGAGAATTGATACTAGTTCTTAAAACCCTACTGATACTAGGAAACAAATCCCCATTAATAGAACCCATGTGGGAAGATCCTTATATCATCATAAGGTCTATTCAAATAGATCCTACTCATTAGCCATAATGGATAGGGAATGTGTCATTCCCCCACCAATGAATTTTTTACCATGTATTTTTTTCATAATTTCCACCATAAAAAAATTCATAGTCATGTGACGTTATACTAAAAAACACCCTAGATACTCTTCGCATGACCCAAAACTATAGAGCGCATATGTCCATTCTGTATGATGTTATACAGCATGAAATGCATATTGGTTACATGATGTTAGATTGTGTAATATCCTAGGTCCTTTACCCATGATGTTAAACTACATGGAACATATCCTAGTCTCAAAATGTTAAACTGTGCGACATCTTGAGTCATCACTTTATGAAATAAAACTATATAGTCTCCCTTATTGAAAGAACTTAAAAAACATAGCATGTGTTTACCTTGTTGGACAAACCTCCCCTTTTATGTATTAAATAAAGTTTCATAAAATTTTTCTAGTTTATGAGTTTACCATCTCATTATGAGTTTTAACCAAAATCCCTACATGGGAAAAAAGTAGTCCCACCTTTATCCTGACACCAAAACCTTATTTGGACCAAGTTACTTTTTATCTATATAAGAAACCTCATCATCAACAATTCACTATGCATGAAGAATATATATGTAGAAAATGAAATAAACCACCCCTATATGAGATACATATCTTCATAAGGTACCATATATAATAACTATATGTGTTTTGATTCCCATAATATGGGATATGTAGAGAATCCAAAATCTTATATTTCGGGTCTAACCATGAATTGTCATAACTCCCAACCATTACCCTCTATAATATTCAGATCCATATATATATTCTAGTTCACATAAAAATTTTAACATCCCCACATATTACCTTTCATGAATTTGTTTCAATTTAATTGGCTTCCCTGCCATCTCTTGTTTCTCACACCAAGCATAACTCATGTGAGCTTAGAGAACCTAACAAGTTTCTTTGAATAGAAAAATTTGAAAAATATTTTATTCAAAGATAGAGAAACTAATCCTAGTTGAATGATATTAAACTACCTGATATGAGTTCTTCATGATGAATAGATCATCACCTCTAATGAGGTGTACTCAAGAATTACATTTTTTATCCTTTTGACCGGAAAATTGTGTTCAATACACATTTAAATAGCCTTTTAGGGTGATCAAACTCCGATTGAATATTGTGTTCTACATAAACCACATTTATAACTATGATATCTGAGTTAATACCATCTGATTCCTTGATCACATATTCTATTAGTATTCTATGAACCTTGGCCCACATACTCTTGGTTCCCCCTATAGCATATTCATAATAAAGACTAAATAATATGAAGGTACCTCACTGGGTTTTTATAGGGAATAATACAATGCCTTGTAGATTGTTTTTAGTGGATGATATGGTTCTACAAGTGATATACCCCTTAAACCCTAGAATTATTTTCTTATCTTGGTGTGAAATAGGTTTCCTCCATTACTAATAGCCAACATGTACCCACCACCCTTCACATCTCATTGAATCAAATGATTTTGGGTTATGATTAACACTTCCCATAACTAAGAAATTCAAGATGATTAAAATTCACTTGATATTACAAATCTATGAATCGTACTTATTTTCAAATATAGATTATAACATTTTTTATTATACCCTATCATTATGGGTTATGCATCTCTTGTGAAGACAAAAATTCAAGGACTTAATTATTCCACTTTATAATCTTATTTGTCCAAATCTACATGACTATAAAGAATTATCCCTAATTCATCCTTGTCTCATGAAGTTAAAATATATGACACATGGTCAATCTTACAAGACCTTAAAATATTTATAGAGAGCCACCAAAATGGAAAAATGACCAGCATGATATCCATATCCATGTAAAAGATATATCTCACCAAGTATATGAACCGTACCAGTGTAGGGAAATTTCATCCCAAAGAACCACATGTAGCTTGAATCCTATCTATATGGGATCTATAGTGAAGAATGAATCTCAAATCACAAGACCATACAAAGTGGTATGAGAATATAAAATGACTCATCCTCTTCATATGAGTTATGTCTATGTTGGGGGTCATTTCACTATAAGAACTATATGTTCCTCGATTCCAGACCTTTCATGATACGTAGTAATGGCCAGGTCTCCTAATCAAATTCCCAACCATAATATTTAAAACAATAATGATCCCTTAACCATGTGTGGGCCTCATATATGTAGGGGTACTTTCCTTGAATTAACCACATGTCACTTGATTCATGACCTATCAAGACACATAGTGAAACCTGATCATATTTTCCTTGTCCTAGCCCTAAGTTTAATACTATCATTAACTTCCTTGGTGCTTGATCCATATTGAAATATTTTAACATTTTTTCTGTAAGAATGTAAAGATTACCCCACTAGAGAAATCCTCTCTTGATATGATATTTGATCACCTTTATGGTACCACCAAAAATTATGAATCATCCACACAAATGATAGTGGATGACTATTCATTCGAAAAAGAACATTCCCTCCATCATGTATATGTGTCAGATCTATATAAGATATTTGGATATGGGTTCCCTTATATAGGAACATAAACACAAAATAAAATTCATCTTACCTTACTTATGATTTATATCCATATAGGGGACCCTTTAACTTCTACAGAACTATGTATTACTTGATTGTTATCTCTATAGGATATATAGGGATGCTCAGATCTTCAACCACTAACTCAACCATAAATTCAATAAAAGGCCCCTCTTACCTCAGTGTTTGAAAATTTTAATAGATAGTTCAATTTTTTGATGTTTATACACCATGTAACATATTAATTATATTTTTTGACACTTGTAATGAATCAATGCATAGGAATCCTCACAAATATTGCATATGTCCTAAAAAACATCACCCTCCTGATCTATGATTTCAATCTATGTGGGGAGTCATATGAGAACTACATGCACCTTGATTTCCATTTCCATAAGATATATAGCAATTACCATATCCTTAAAACATAGTCCCAAATACAAAAAAAAATCATCTCCCCCTTTTCATATGATCTAGATCTACATAGATGGATATCTTTGGAAGAACTATCTATGTCATGATTCCTACCCTCATGAGATGCATAAGGAAACCCGAGGGAATATTGAACACATAAATTGCATATTACCCTAGCCAACACAATAAGTTTTATTATTCATTCACATATTTTTTCTCACATCGAGAATGAATCGCATTAGCTTAGAGTATTGGACTAACCCATTTGACATGGTTGGGAGTATCATGACCAAAGGTGAGTGGAATCAATGGTCCAACATGAAAGGCCTTTAACTTTTTAAGAATGGTTGAGTCATACAAGATTTTATCACATATATATGAGTTATATATTTATTTATTTCCAACATATGAGTAAACTATATGAAAGAGGGACCTTGTATAAGGGTATTTACCCATAATCCTATATTAGGGTGAAAATCCTTCATGTATCTGAATGATCCTGAATAATGTTGGGATTCTCTAAGGATATGCTTCACAATTTTCTTATAAATTCATAACATACTTGTTATATGCGGTTAAATTGTATGACCTTTTTTTTATCCCAATGAAATGAAAATATATATCATGAGGGTATTTTTATTATGATCTTAAACTTTATGCACTTTGGAAAAAGTTTTACGACCACAAACTCAATCCTTTAGTGGTCCAAATCGTATGAATTTAAATTGATAGTAAAAGATATGGAAATTTTATTTGAATAAAATCCCAAAAATGGTGGTATGAGAAAAACTAAAGCCTCTTATCAATAATATCTTCATCTATATAGTTTAGGGAAAAGTTAAATCATAAATAGAAAGGCACAAATCTCATGGGCCCAATCTCAAAATTCCAACAAATTCATCCCATCCTCACTAGACCCCTATAGTCTAGGAATAAAATAGAGTAATGTTTTATCACATCCCCTAACTATGGTATCATGTTAAGTATGTGGTGATATGATATTTTTGGTAGTTGGACCCTTCTTAAATATTACATTTTACAAAAACCAACTCCATATATTTGAAGTTTAAGTCAAAACCCACTAGTTACTTGAGTTGTTTCACATATTCTGGAACCCCATATGCTTAAGTCATTTCTTTGGGGTTTTCTCTATAGTGTATTTTTAGAAGGGGATGACTATTATGAAGGGAATCCACTATGATTCACTGGTTAACAAAATTACCAAGATCTTGTTCCTAGAAGATGTTTTGATCAAATAATTTCCCCTTTAAACCCATGAGTTATTCTCCTAAATATGTGTGATATCTATTTCCACCATTAATAATGTTTGAAATGTTCCAACTGGTATTAGATTTTAGTTGGATCAGATATTCCAAGATCTTGACTTAAAAGTCCCAAAACAAACTATTGAAGTATATTCAACATTCTCTACATTACACCATTTTGTAATGCTCATATAATCACAGATGAAATGCAGTACTTCATTTTTGAATCTTATGGTGGTCCTAATCACATGATCTTAAAATAAGTGATATAGGGCCTGAACTTCACGACCATAAGAAAAACCTCCCCCAATGTTACAGGCCATCCTAGGATAGTTTTTATCCATATCATACTTCATCACCTGAGTGTTTGAATCTTTACAAACCTCCCTCAATCCTTAGAAAGGAATGTGGGCCCCTATTCTTGACCATACACAAGTTAAATATACATAGGGGTCCTTGATTCATAAACAATAGGTGTATCCTCTTTTCAAGAAAGGCCATATCATCTTCATGAGCCCTAGAAACATCATAGTGGAACTTGACACCTCGTTTTGTTTTAAGATCATCACTAGTGTGTCTACCAAATCTCATCACCATCGGTTCAAAATCTCTAGGATGTGGTTCACACAACCCATATTCCAACTATCCAAGTGAATTTGGACTCCCTAACATCATGATAATATCTTCAAAGGGGCAATGAAGTAATGATATAGGGTACCTTCACTCATCATTAATATTCATCCTTAATAATATTAAGAAAGGATATAGGGTTCTAAAACCCTTCGTATGTATTCATCCTTCATAATCTTAAGAAAGAATGTATGGTGGCATAATCCTTCATGAATATTCATCCATTGTAATAAAATCCAAGTATTAAGTATATGAATTTATAGAGGTTCAAGAGTTATGACCCAAAAATATAGAAAAAGATAATATAAGCTATACGACCTTAAACTACATAAAAAAGTTCCAATCTATATGACCTTAAACAATAAAACCTCATCGGTATGGCATACAAGACTTTAAACTGAAAATTGAAAGAGAAACACTACTCACCAAGTTGAAAACCCAAAAAGGGTGACCTGGGAAAAATTTGAGTCTCTACTCTCTATACATGAACCCTATGTTATCTAGGGAAAATTGAGCACTTATGAAATAGAAAAGTTACAAAACATGTCAGTCTAGACACATATAAAGTTAGGACTAAGAGAAATCCACATCCACTCCAACTAAACCTCCATCTAAAATTGATTAATTAGAAGTTAGTAAAAAATAATTGATACAAATATTGTAGGAATGATTATATTGACCTAGAAAAAAAAGACAAACTAATAATTTCTATAGGAAGGTCACATGAATCCTACAAAGTATTATGCGATCATGTGATAACTAAGGGAATCATGTGGATCACATGAAAAAATGCAATGGAAAATTTTATTATTCTATAAGCTGTGATGTAGGGTCTAAGTGATTTTCCATTAATAAATTAATGATTGGTTTTAGTGATCTATCTAGATAATTTTTTTACATAGATCAATCACATGGATGAGTCATGCGGAGCAATCATGCGATAGAGTGTGGTGAAGAAAACACTTGAGAGAAAACATTTGAATGCTCTGGAAGCCTGGATTGATAGTGAAGTTTCCATAACCTCTCCCTCCTATATATATAGAATCTTATGGAAGACCAAAGATAGCTCATAAGTTCAAGATTCACCCAAAATACCAATGAGTTGAATCCTAAGGGACTCAGGCGGGAATTTACTTCCTAGGAACCAACTTCTTTCTCTTTACTTTAGACATTGATTCTGAGTCGGGAATTTTTTCATGCACTCTAAATGATTAT
This sequence comes from Viscum album, assembly GCA_963277665.1. NCBI lineage: Eukaryota > Viridiplantae > Streptophyta > Magnoliopsida > Santalales > Viscaceae > Viscum > Viscum album. Next base: position 1,087,441,946 of record OY728150.1, on the reverse strand, counting down.
CATTTAATTTGGAGTTGAAGAAAAAAAATAATGCATGAGTATATGGGGATAAAGTTCGTAGGTTATGTGAATGAATAACCTCTAGCAATACACACGATCACCTAACCCCTAAAATATCACGCGATGCCCCATGGATAATCAGAGTGGTTTTACATGACAATGCTCGCATGTCATCCTGAGATCTAGGAATGATCATGTGATTCACCCTCAAAGTCCCATGATCTAATCCAGGACAATTAGGTCGCATGAAAAAATTGCGCAATCAAGGAGGATAGTAATGATGGAAGGATCGTGTAGTCGATGTTTCTCTTGTGAATCCCCTTAGAGTCCTAAACATGTATAACATCTGTCCTTGAAAATGATTGCACTCTGTCATGAGATCCACCATTGATTATATGATTCACCATGTTAAAGTGGAGTTACTATCCATGAGAATGATCACATTCCATTGTGATATCCAACATTGATCACATGACACACCACGAACAAGTGGAGCATCTTTACATTAAAATTATATCCCACCATTTCAGGATCTAGAGTTGATCACATGACACACCAGGGAGAAGCATATTATCTATCCAATATATTGATCACATACCAAAATGAGATCTATCACTGATCATGTGATGCGCCATGCACAAGAAGAGCAGCTATCCATTACAATGTTCATACACTGTTATGAGTTCCTGCATTGATTAGACGATGCACCATGAACAAATAGAGTGACTTTCCATGATAATTCTCACACGCTTTCATGAGATCCATCATTGATCACATGACACACCATGGAAAATAACAGTGTTTGTCCATGAAATTCTGACATGTCATCTCAATATATGGGATTGATAACATGACATGGCCCTTGAAGTCTCATGATCGATGCTATGACAATCAGGTCATGAAAAAATCTTACGTGACTGAGGAGGCTGGTAATAATGCGTTGTTAATGAGATCGCTATATATCATTCCATAAATGGAGTATAAAACCAATGATGTGAAACTTGATCATGTGAAGATCATGATACATCACAAACTCAGAAGAATGACCCTTCCACCAAATTAAGCCATGTTAAATTGCTTTGTCGCCATATAAAGTGGCATAAATATAGGGGGGATGATACTCATAAACCCCCCAACAAATAAAAAAGGAAACACATACAAGATTATAATTTTTAGAGTGGAGGGATCATATGACCATAAGATTATTTCACTACAGGAAAAATAGCCTTTTGCGATGAGCTATTTGCGACGTGATATATTCTCGTTGCAAATAGTCTGTCCCAGAGGTTATTTGCGATGGGGGAGTCAACACGTCACAAATAATTGGTTATTCGCGACGGGATTTGGGGTCCCATCGTAAAAATTTCGGCGCGGTTTGGTGCGGGTTGCGCGCCAATCCACGGGAATGTTATTTGCGATAGGGGGATTCCCCCATCACAAATAGTGTGTTGGTCGGAAGGTATTTGTGACAGGACCTGTCGCAAATACCCAGCGGTGGTAAAAAGGTTTTTGCGACGGGATGTTGTCCCGTCGAAAAAAGTGTGTTGGCAGGTAACTATTTGCAACGTGACCGTCGCAAATACCCTTTTAACTGCCGAAAGTAATTAATGCGGGCGATGGTATTTGCGCCAGGTCCCGTCGCAACTAATCGAACCTATATATACCCCCATCAGTTTTTTACTCTCCACCTCAATTCTTACTCTCTCTCTCCCTCTGAACTCTATTTTTAGAGTGAAAATTTATTTGACTTAGTTTTTTTTTACGAATAAGTTGTGAAGCCGCCTATATCAATAGGAGATCGAGTTTAAAAGTATTTATATTTTATTTAATTTTGTATTTATTTCATTTTTTATGTTAATTTTAATTATTGTTGATTAGTTGTAATTAAATTAGATTTAAATTGTTTTGTAATCCGTATTTATTTGTAATAATAAATTGAAATTATTAGTACTAATTCTTAATAATTAATAATAATTAATAATTATAAAGGATAATTGGTATTGTAAATAAATAATTAGCGGCAATTAGTAATTAGTAGCTATAATTTGTAGTTATTAACAGTAATTAACCCTAATTAGCAATAATTAAGGGTAACTAGTAATAATTAGAGCTAATTAGTAATAATTAGCGGTAATTAGTAATAATTAGGAAAAAATAGTAATAAATAGTAATAAATAGTAATAAATAGTAATAAATAGTAATAAATAGTAATAATTAGTAATAAATAGGAACAATTAGTAATAAATATGAATAATTAGTAATAAATAAGAATAAATAGTAATAAATACGAATAAATAGTAATAAATAGCAATAATTAGTAATAAATAGGAAAAATAAGTAATAAATAGTAAAAAATAGTAATAAATAGTAATAATTAGTAATAATTAGTAATAATTAGTAATAATTAGTAATAAATAGTAATAGTTAGTAATAAATATGAATAAATAGGAATAAATAGGAATAAATAGGAATAAATAGGAATAAATAGGAATAAATAGGAATAAATAGAAATAAATAGAAATAAATAGGAATAAATGGGAATTAATAGGAATAAATAGGAATAAATAGGAATAAATAAGAATAAATAGGAATAAGTAGTAATAAATAGTAATATTTAGGAATAAATAGGAATAAATAGGAATAATTAGGAATAAATAGTAATAATTAGTAATAATTAGTAATAATTAGGAATAAATAGTAACAATTAGGAATAAATAGTAATAAATAGGAATAAATAGTAATAATTAGCAATAATTAGTAATAATTAGTAATAATTAGTAATAAATAGTAATAATTAGTAATAATTAGTAAAAATTAGTAAAAATTAGTAATAATTAGTAATACTTAAGAATAAATAGGAATAAATAGGAATAAATGGGAATAAATAGGAATAAATAGGAATAAATACGAATAAATAAGAATAAATAGGAATAAATAGGAATAAATAGGAATAAATAGGAATAAACATGAATAAATAAGAATCAATAAGAATAATTAGGAATAATTAGTAATAATTAGTAAAAATTAGTAATACTTAGTAATAATAAGTAATAATTAGTAATAATTAGTAATAATTAGTAATAATTAGTAATAATTAGTAATAATTAGTAATAATTAGTAATAATTAGTAATAATTAGTAATAATGAGGAATAATTCGTAATAATTAGGAATAATCATGAATAATTAGGAATAATTATGAATAATTAGGGATAATTAGGAATAATTAGGAATAATTAGAAATAATTTGGAATAATTAGGAATAATTAGGAATAATTAGCAATAATTAGGAATAATTAGCAATAATTAGTAATAATTAGCAATAATTAGCCATAATTAGCAATAATAAGCAATAATTAGAAATTATTAGCAATAATTAGTTATAATTAGAAATAATTAGAAATAATTAGCAATAATTAACAATAATTAGTAATAATCAACAATAATTAGCAATAATTTGCAATAATTAATAATAATTTGTAATAATTAGTTATAAATAGTAATAATAAGAAATAATTAGTAATAATTAGTAATAAAATGCAATAAATAGTACTAAATAGTAATAAATAGTAATAAATAGTAATAATTAGTAATAAATAGTAATAAATAGTAACAAATAGTAATAAATAGTAACAAATAGTAATAAATAGTAACAAATAGTAATAAATATTAATAAAGAGAAATAAATAGTAATAAATAGTAATAATTAGTAATAATTAGTAATTATTAGTAGTAATTAGTAATAATTACTAATAATTAGTAATATTTAGTAATAATTAGAAATAATTAGTAATAATTAGGAATAATTAAGAATATAAATAATTAAAAACGATTAGTAATAATTAGGATTAATTAGTAATAATTAGTAATAATTAGTACTAATTAGTAATAATTAGTAATAATTAGTAATAATTAGTAATAATTAGTAATAATTAGTAATAATTAGTAACAATTACTAACAATTAGTAATAATTAAGAATAATTAGCAATAATTATTAAAGTTGTAATTTGTATTAATTTGTAGTTATTAGAAGTAATTAGTAGTAATTAGTAGTAAATAGGAGTAAATAGGAGTAAATATGAGTAAATAGGAGTAAATAGGAGTAAATAGGAGTAAATAGGACTAAATAGGAATAAATAGGAATAAACAGGATAAATAGGGAATAATTTGGATAAATAGGGAAAATTGGGGATAAATAAGGATAAATAGGGATAAATAAGGATAAATAGGGATAAATAAGGATAAATAGGAATAATTATAAATAATTAAGAATAAATAGGAATAATTAAGAATAATTAGGAATAATTAGGAATAATTATGAATAATTAGGAATAATTACGAATAATTAAGAATAATTAGGAATAATTGGGAATAAATAGGAATAAATAAGAATAATTAGGAATAATTAGGAGTAATTAGGGGAAATTAAGTAAAATTAGGAATAAATAGGAATAAATAGGAATAAATAGGAATAAATAGGAATAAATATGAATAAATAGAAATAAATAGTTATAATTAGGTATAATTAGGAATGAATAGGAATAAATAGGAACAAATAGAAATAAATAGGAATAATTAAGAATAACTAGGAAATACATAGGAATAATTAGGAATACTTAGGAATAATTAGGAATAATAAATGATAATTAGAATTAATTTTTAATAATTAGGAATAATTAAGAATACTTTTTAATAATTAGGAATATTTAGGAATACATTTTAATAAATTTTAATAAATTTTAAGAACTTGGCACAATTTCCAGTGGATTGACGACACTCCTTTTGCGCGATGACTCTTCTCCTTTCAACTCTCATTAACTCAAAGCATTATGAAAAATGAGCTCCTACGTATGCATATCCAATCTCGTATGCACGAGATTCGATATGCATTCATAGGACAATATTTTTTATAATGTTTTCAGGTGGTGACAGTTGAAAGAAGTTGATTCATTGACGAAAAGGGGGCTCTTTTGTCTGATAGCTCATTTACTTGCATCTTTCTCACACTAAAATCAAAATAAAGAATCTGCTCAGAGGTACGTTTATGCATTCTTGTATGCACGAGAATGGATATGTGTACCTCCAAGAAGATACTTCATTTTGATTTCAGTGTGAGAAATTTGTAAGTAAATGAGGAGTCAGACAAAAGAGTTTACATCAATCCACTGGAAATTGTGCCACCCTTAATTAATAGTAATTATTAAGAAGTAGTTGTAATAATTTATCTTCTTTTTTAGATAGTGTTTTTCTAATTTCAAATTATTCAAAACTAGAAATGATTTTATATTTTATAGAAAAATATGGGAAGTCGACAATAATCATTATTAGATGATCATGATTGTATAAATCAGTGTAGAAATCCAAACGTCTCTGGTTTGAATTCGGTATATATTGAGGGTGTTAAAGATTTCATATCATTTGCATCATCAAAACTCGAATTTGTTTTAGAAGGCATAATTATGTGTCCTTGTAAAAAATGTTTTCTCAGAACTTTTGAAACATTTGACAACATTGGGGGACATCTCTGTCATTTTGGTTTTCAATCAGATTATGTGTTTTTGTATCAACACAGTGAATGAAATTCCAGAGAAGATACTAGTAATTTGATTCTAGATCCATCACAGTTTCAAAATTTATTATATGATGTCGCAGTTCCATCTGTTCAACAAAATGAAACACATGATGATATTGATTTACCTCATGAGTTTGAACCATATGACTTTTATGAGTTGCTGAGGTCTGATGAAGATGCATTATATCCTAGTTTTAAGAAAACAAAATTAAAAATGGTTGAAAAATTTATGGCTATTAAATCAGATAATGTAATGTCAAAAAACAGTTTTGATCAGATATTTTCTTTAGTTAAAACACTATTTATTGAAGGAAATGTGTTGCATGAAAAATACTATGAGAGAAAGAGGTTGGTTTGTAATCTGGGCCTTAGTTATCAGAAGATTCATGCATGCAAAAATTAATGCATAATATATTCTGGTGAAAATGTGTCATTGTATATTTGTCCCACATATGGACAGTCGAGGTATGAAAAAGATCAATAGGGGAAGTTTGGACTGATTCCTATAAAATAGTTGAGATATTTTCCCCCTTACATCCATGCTGTACCATTTATTTATGTCTCAAAACACAGCATCAATGATGTCATGGCACAAAACCAGGATTTCAACTGGTAAAATCCTGAATCATCTATCTGATGGTGATTCAATGAAACATTTTGACCAATTTCATCTGTCTTTTTCTTTAGAAGCTCGGAACGTGAGATTGGGTCTTTTTACTGATGGTTTCTATTCATTTGGTTCTTATGGTAGTCCATATTCATGTTGTCCTGTCTTTATAACTCCATATAATTTACTTCCATGGATGCTGATGAAAAATCCTTATTTATTTTTGACCTTATTAATCATAGGACATCCGAAAAATAATATTGATGTTTATTTGAAACCATTTATTGATGAGTTAAATTCATTGTGGAGTAATAGTGTTATTACATATGATGTTGCTGCGAAACAAAATTTCATATTAAAAGTTGCATTGATGTGGATGATTAGTGACTTCCCAGCATATGGCATGTTATTTAGCTAGAGTACACATGGTCCAAAATCTTGTCCTTACTATACCAAAGACAACAAAGTATTTATGATTGTCAATGAAAAAAAAACCTTGCTATTTTGACTGTCATTGCAGATTTCTTACAACCGATCATCCTTTTCGAAGGAACTAATATCATTTTAGAAAAGGCACAATTGAAATGGATAAACCTCCAAAAATGATCTCAGGTATAGAGTAAAAATTAGTTGTATTTTCATTACCTCCAATCACATTTGGACCAATAATAAACCAACCGAAAATTCAGGGATTTGGGAACGAACACAATTGGATAAAATGAAGCATTTTTTAGGATCTACCATATTGGTTTGATTTTTTGGCCCGTCACATGCTGGATTTCATGAATATTGAGAATAAATCTTTTGATAATTTATTTCATACAGTTTTGGATACACCAGGTAAAACCAAAGATAATGTAAAGGCATGATTAGATCTTTTCCAAATTTTTAGGCGACCAGAACTTAAACTATTTGAAAATTTCAGATCACAGAGGTTAATGAATCTAAAATCATCTTATAAACTATGAAAATAGAGTCTCTTATTATTTTTTTAGTGGATTGTAGATTTGTGACTTCTGGATGACTATGATTCCAATTTGGGATGATGTGTTAAGAATGTTCATGTTACTAGATTAAAAATTCATGATTGTCATGTTATAATGGAAATACTTATATAGATTAGATTCATAAGATTGTTGAATTATATGATTTTATATTCAATAACATACATATCATATTTTTATCGATACATTTGTGTAGCGACAACAGACTACGATGCGTTAAGAAAATTGGAAGAAGATGTTGATTTAATTATATGTAAACTAGAAAAAATCTTCCCACTGATTTTCTTTAACTCAATAAAACATATGATATTACATTTTACAATTAAGATAAATGGGGAGGTCCAACACAGTTTCAATAGATATACCCATTTGATAGATGCATGCAGAAATTGATGAAAAAAGTAAGTAACAAAGCATGAGTTGAATGCTCAATTGCTGAAGCTTATTTATAAGAGGAAATTTCTTTTTTCTGCTCTCATTATTTTAAATTTAAATATCCCTAAAAACACAACCACATGGGATAGAACGAGGGGAATATTGATGAAAAAATGGACAATAAATTATCAGTTTTTAGTAAGTAAAATCTTGGCTTCAATAGAGTTCATGATTGATAGATTTTAGATGATGAACATCACAGAGATCATACATATTTTCTGCTCAACTGTGAAGAAATGAAATAATTTTTACTATGAGTGCTTCTATCACTTATTCTATAATTTATGTTACATTATGAAAACTTATTTTCTTTGTTTGTTATATGATAATCATATCAATAAACAACTTCCATAAATTAAAGCAACTGCTCTTGAAGAACGCATACAATTTTTTTTCTCAATAGTTTTAAAAAATGATAACATAAATTATTGATGGTTTAACATATAAATTCAGTTTATTATTTATTATATTGATAATTTTATTACAAAATTTTTCAGGTATCTCAACATGCTGATAAAATTGACAAGAAACTGTATATATTGAGTAACCCAACATCCAAAATGGTTAAATCATATAATGCATATGTGGTGAATGGTTTTCGATTTCATACATGTTCATATGGGGAATAAAAAAACAATTAATTGTGAAATTAGTTTGAGAGAAACGCATCATTGAAAAAATAAAGTTGACTTTTACAACATTTTGGATAAAATTATTGAACTGTGTTATCTAGGACAAAATTACATAATGATGTTTAAATGTCGGTGGTTGGATACTGAGAGAGGCTTCCATGTTCATACGACTCATAGAATATTCGATATTTCTAAAGACCCGTAAAATTCAAGGAATATTTTTTCTGAATTTTCTTTGGGATTTTACAGGAACGCCGTTTTTGACGGCACTTGATTCCGAGGCCCTGTGTGCCCAGAATTTCTATCCGAAGTTTATCTCGGGTACGTTCAGTGAACGAACGAGCGGGAATTCCTATCTTTTGAACTGGTGCTCAGAATCGAATTACGAGGTCACCGATGGAACCGCATCGCCGATAATTGCTTTGGAACGCATTTTCTGGAGTTGCGTTTGCTCGATATGAGTTGTTTAAATTTGTGGATTAAGTGTGATTGAAATAAAATTTCGTTAAGAATTTTATTTCTCTTTTCCATGAGTTAGAACCTAAGTGTAGGAGTTAGGGTGGGACCCACTGATTGTTAGTTTCTCTTGAGTGGATTAAAGGTGAGGTGGGGCCCACACCAGCCCCACCTTTTCAATTCCCTTAACTCCCTAACTCCTCTTAACCCCCCACTTAAGTTGTGTAACACTTTTAACTTTTAAACTTCCCTTTATTTGGGTAACTTTTCCTCTCTTCTCTTTAAGTATTCCAACACACCAATTCAATTAATTAAATTAAGTTTTGAATTTTTGAATCGTGGCATGAGTTAATAAAATAAGGATGAGCCTTATTTTATTTTGGTTGGTTCTTGTGTGTGGAAAATTGAGGAGAGAGCTCTTGGGTGTTTTCATCTTCATCACGAAGAACACCAAGACTTCGATGAAGAACGCTGTCACCGTAAGAAGAGATCGACGTGCCGTCTCTTCTCCTCTCCGCAGCCGGTGTCTGACCCCTTTTTTCGAAGATCGACGATGCACCCTCTTTCGATCTTTTTACCGTGTAAAAGAAAAGGAGACGCCACTTCCTCCTCGGACGTTCTCCGTCAACATACAGAGCTTCACCTCGCGACGTCGTTTTCCGTGGTGAACCCCCTTCTAGCTACGCTCAAGGTAGGGGTTATTTAATTATTTTATTCGTGTTTACCAGCTTGTCGTTCTTCGTGAAAATACGACCAAATGCTATCGATTAACGAGAGGGGGCCAGACCGCACAGTCACGGCTGACCCTCCTCCCTTATCCGTGTGTTTTTTCTTTGTGGTTTGAAACGAGAATGGCGCGGTGTCGTCGCACCGCGTGTGATCGTGTGAAAAGGAATGTGCGGCGCCGTCACGCCGCGTCGTGGAAACGAACAAGGACACGACGCCGTCGCGCCGCGTCGGAGAAACCCGAAGACACCGCGGCCGGAGTGGGGCCGCAGTGGAAGAGCACGGCGACGTCGCTCCGCACCGGATGACCAAGGCCACAGCGAAGCAGGGTGACCGGCGGCCCGAGACGGGCCGCCGGCGTCGGAGCAGGGAGGGTACCAGCCGTCGCCGGTCCCATAGAGCAAGAACCGGCCGGACAGAGCAGGCCGTCCGGACAGGGAACGAGCCAGGGGTCAAAACCCCCGGCTGTCCAGCTGAGCGGCCCCTAAATTGGGGCCGCGTTTTTCGAACTGCGGGGGGCAGCGCCCCCCCCCCCCCCCCCCGCATAACCGAATGGCTCGGATGTTCGGCCGAGCCAGCTGGCACCGCGCGCCAGCATGCCGGGCCGCTGGACCGTGCTGCCGGGCCGCGCCGCGCCTAGCCGGGTCGACCCGGACCCGGGCCGGGTCGACCCGGTTCGGGCCGACCCAGGGGGTCTCGGGCCAGGTCGGTCCGGGCCCGAAACCCCAGTTTTCAGAACCTTTTTGGTCCTTTTGCCTATATCTTAGGCTACAGACCTCCGATCGATGCACCGTTAGCGGTGATGCGATCCTTGGATCGAGACAGTCGTTTCGACATATCGCACTCAAGGTTTCGGAATTATTTGGGTTCGGCCGGGTTGGTTCGTACACGAAACCAACCGGGCCCTCGGAGCGGAAACACTTATATCATGAGCCCCGGATGTCCGATTGATGTGTCGTCAATTTTGTTGGATTCCTCTAAGTGAGAGAGATCTTTTGGCTTACTCCGCCCGAGGTTTGGACGCAGGTGGAGTACGGTCGGGTTGGTTTTTCCTTAAAAACCAACCGGGCCCCTGGGATGAAAAAGCCAATAACTCTCAGACCGGGCGTCTGATTGACGTGCCGTCTATGACATTGAGTTCCTGTTGGCGATACAGAACTTTTGGATACATCAACTCCAGACTATGTGTCAGTTGATGTATCAGACTCTCGGCTCGTGGAGCGGACCCTCCCGAACGAGCTTGCTGTGTGCGGGAACCCTAGAGCTGGCTGCGACTGACGATGAAGACAATCGTACTGGAATCCTATGTGGGATCGAAGATGAAGACTATACTACTGGAATCCTATGTGGGTTCGATGATGAAGACTATCGTACTGGAATCCTATGTGGGTTCGACGGTGAAGACTGTCATACTGGAATCCCATGTGGGTTCGACGATGAACACAATCGTACCAGAATCCTATGTGGGTTCGATGATGAAGACTATCGTACTGGAATCCTATGTGGGTTCGACGATGAAGACTAGCGTACTCGAATCCTATGTGGGTTAGAAGATGAAGACTATCGTACTGGAATCCTATGTGGGTTCGACGATGAAGACTATCGTACTGGAATCCTATGTGGGTTCGACGATGAAGACTATCATACTGGAATCCTATGTGGGTTCGACGATGAAGACAATTGTACCGGAATCCTCTATGGGTTCGACGGCGATGACTACAGTGATTTTATCCTACATGGTCTCAGTAAGATGAATCAGTGACTACATCTGATCATTTCTCTTACTTTACAAATGATGTGTACCTGTGTGAGCTGAATTCTGTTTTGCTTCCTTTGTGGATTGTGTTGTTCTATCCTGTGTGGATCCTTTTTTTCTTTCCTTTGTGGATTGTGTTGTGCTATCCTATGTGGATTACGTTTTGCTTCCCTATATGGACTGGGTTGTACTTCAGCTCGAATGTTGGAGCCGAACGAGAATTGATGAATTAGGTATTTGTATGGGCATATACCTAAGAAGTGTCAGATGTTATTTTGTGATTGCATCTTCCCTTTGTGGATTATACTTTGTGGATTTTGGGAGACCTTAGGGGGTCTCGGGGTCCCTACTGATTAGATTATACTCACCCCTACACGGGCTATGCCCGCACTACGTTGTGTTGGTTGCAGACGACGGACAACGCTGATCGTGGATGAGGTTTGCGGAGTAGGACGATGCCTGGAGGTGGACCACTGGATGGGACGTACTCGGAGCGGTCAGCTGGACCCGAGGAGCAGAAGAGGCTATCTTTACTCACCCTTCAGGTGGGATTTCTAGTGGACAGCTCGTCGTTGCGGCTTTACTTTTCAGTTGCTGTTTTCCCTTCCAGTTGTACTTTACTTTCAGTTTGGGTTTGTATACTGACACACTTACTTTGCGCACTTACTGTTGTACCAGTTTTTACATAGTGTTTACTTCTTCTTCTTGCTTGAGCTGTGGTGTTTGTTTACTTTACAAAGGCAATGACTTCCCCTTTTTATCGGGAATTTATGCCTTGGTGCTAGTTGCCAGCCCCTGGCCTATGGAAGGCGAGCTTGGGGTAGTCACGGCACGGGCCCCGAGGATGGGTCGTGACAAATTGGTATCAGAGGAGTTCGGTTCTACCGTAGAACTTGGGACTCTGATCTTTTTCTATGTAAAGCAATAGTGTTACGAGTATTGAGTGTGGTTATCATTCCAGGGAGTCCAGTGTTGGTGTGGCGGCCGATGTATCCGTACACCAGGACCCTGACTTATGATTTACGACTTAATGCACGAAAACATTGATTACATGTGTGTTTCAAGTTTTCTTTGTGATTACTTTGTGTCAGCTCACCAGCTATACTGTTCTGACCATGGCGCACCTGTCTCTTTTCAGGATGGCCCCATAGCGGAAGCCAGCTAGGGTTCCGAGTGTCATGTGTGGCGAGAGCCCACCGAGCGACGAGGACTCGGTACATGGCCCTTTGACAGCTGAGGCACCGATGGTACCTATACCCACTGAGCCACCGATGCTACCAGCCCCATCCACTGACGATGCACGTCGCCTTAGTGCACTGCACAACTTTCAGCGACAACGACCGCCCAGGTTCCGCGGAGAGATGGACCCTCAAGCCACCGAGGACTACTGGAGGCAGTTGTACGGGTTTTCATGTCGGTGAGGACACCATCAGACCTCATGGTGATCCTCGTAGCGAGCCTCCTGCACGCTGCAGCAGGAAGATGGTGGAGCTTGATGCTCCAGGTGAACGATGAGGCATCTCTCCTCTGGACGGACTTTGAGAGCATCTTCCACTCGGAGTTCCTCCCAGCCACCCTCAATGCGGTGCACATCCAGGAGCTACTACAACTGCGGCAGGGCAGCATGACGGTTGCCCAGTACTCGGCGAGATTTACTAATCTGTCACGCTACTCCACCGATAAGGTGCAGGATCCGTTATTTCGGGCCCGGAACTTCGATCAGGGACTGAGGCATGAGATCAGGTCCTCGATGATCTCCCTCAACATTCCGACGCAGGAAGAGGTGTTGGAGAGAGCCCTTTTAGTGGAGAGTTTCCTCGCCGAGCAGGCACCAGCGGCAGGACCCTCCGCAGGACGACCCGTAGCGGAGTCTTCTGCAGCTGGCAGTCGACAGGTGACGCAGAGGTCCAAGCGGGCCAGACCTTCAGATGGGGAATCTCTGGGTAATGATTCGGCTGTGTGGGGTGCACGAAGGAGAGCCAGCTACTTGAGGAGAAGGTAATGCTACGTATGCAGCGGGCAACGTCACATGGCTCGAGATTGCCCGACTCGTCCTGCTGATGAACAACAGGTGGTAGAGGGACCTCCCTGGTAGAGGTTCGACCATGGTGGTCCACAGGGAGATGACGGGCGAGGAAGAGGAGCTGGCCGAGCAGTGGGTGGTGGACGACGCTTTGAGGCCTTACCACCACCACCACCTGGGAGACCACCCCGACCGCAGGGAACAGGTGGACAGGGAAGAGCTCAGTTTTAGGCAGCTGAGGCCTACGATCATGGAGCTCCGGGAGCAGATGGACAGGAGTGGGACTAGCTCTAGACCTGGAGACTTTTGTTCATGTTGCTTCTAGCTTTGTTGATGTTTGTTTGATATTGCTTTGTGTCTTTGTACATTGAGCTGCAGTAATAAAAAGACACTTTTCTTGTGGCGTTTACCGTCCTGTCCTCTCTTTTAGTTGTTACTAAGAGGTTCTGGTTTAAAAACCGTTGACTTGACCCTCACTTTGAGAAACCTACTGGAGGAGACATAGTGATCACACACTGATGCCGACAGTGTGACTCAACCCTTGGAGGTGAGAGTAACGGTTGGATCTCTTGGTAGTAGCGTTGAGGCCTTACGACGTCATCCTTGGTATGGAATAGTATCATCCATGTCAGGATTGACTGTATTAGGCGAAGAATGTGGTTCATCCAGGGGATGAGACCGGATTTCTCTTATCGTCAAAGAAGAAATCACAGCAGCTCTTGTAGGACCAGAAAGGTCCAAGTCATCCAGGAGCGGAAGAGGACAGCTCAGAGCCGGTAGAAGTCTTTTGCTGACAAGAGGCGGAGGCCACTAGAGTTTGAGGATGGCGACCATGTCTTATTGCGGGTCTCACCTCTACGCGAGTTACAGAATTTTGGCTGAGGCGGCAAGTTGTCTCTGCACTTCATTGGACCCTTTTAGGTCCTCAACGAGGTAGGCGAGGTAGTTTACCGCTTGACACATCCACCTCAGTTGTACCAGGTGCACGATGTCTTCCATGTATCTCAGCTGAGGAAATACGTGCACGACCCGGCGCATATCTTTGACCATGGGGAACTAGACGTTGATGATGGGGTGACTTTTGCGGAGGTCCCGGTGGAGATCGAGGATCGAGAAGAGCGGATCCTACGTGGATGGTCGATTCGTCTAGTGCATATCATATGGTAGCACAGGAACCTCCAGGAGAGCACTTGGGAGCGGGAGGCTCAGATGCGTGCTCAGTACCCACATTTGTTTCCCTAGCTTATGATTTATCTTTACGGGGATGTAAAGACCTGAGGTGGGAGTAATGTAAAGACCCATAAAATTCAAGGAACATTTTTTCTTAATTTTCTTTGGGATTTTACAAGAACACAGTTTCTTACGGCACTTGATTCTGAGGCCCAGTGTGCCCAGAATTTCTATCCGAAGTTTAGCTCGGGTACGTTCAGTGAATGAATGAGCAGGAATTCCTGTCTTTTGAACTGGTGCTCGGAATCGAATTTCGAGGTCACCGATGGAACCGCAGCGCCAGTAATTGCTTAGGAATGCCTTTTCTGGAGTTGCGTTTGCTCGATACGAGTTGTTTAAATTTGTGGATTAAGTGTGAGTGAAATAAAATTTCGTTAAGAATTTTATTTCTCTTTTCCATGAGTTAGAACCTATGTGTAGCAGTTAGGGTGGGACCCACTGATTGTTAGTTTCTCTTGAGTGTATTAAAGGTGAGGTGGGTCCTACACGAGCTGCACCTTTTCAATTCCCTTAACTCCCTAACTCCTTTTAACCCCCCACTTAAGTTGTGTAACACTTTTAACTTTTAAACTTCCCTTTATTTGGGTGACTTTTCCTATCCTCTCTTTAGGTATGCCAACACACCAATTCAATTAATTAAATTAAGTTTTGAATTTTTGAATTGTGGCGTGAATTAATAAAATAAGGATGAGCCTTATTTTATTTTGGTTGGTTGTTGTGTGTGGACAATTGAGGAGAGAGCTCTTGGGTGTTTTCATCTTCATCATGAAGAACACCAAGACTTCGACGAAGAACGCAGTCACTGTAAGAAGAGATCGATGTGCCATCTCTTCTCCTCTCTACAGCCGGTGTGTGACCCCTTTTTCCGAAGATCAACGGTGCACCCTCTTTCGATATTATTCCCGTGTCAGAGAAAAGGAGACGCCACTTCCTCCTCGGACGTTCTTCGTCAACATATGGAGCTTTACCTCACGATGTCGTTTTCCGCGGCGAACCCCCATTCTAGCTACGCTCAAGGCAGGGGTTATTTAATTATTTTATTAGTGTTTACCACCTTTTCGTTCTTCTTGAAAATATGACCATGTGATATCGATTAACGAGAGGGGTCCGGAAAGATCAAACACGACCGACCCTCCTCCCTTATCCGTGTGTTTGTTTCTTTTTGGTTTGAAACGAGAATGGCGCGGTGCCGTCACACCACGTGTGATCGTGAGACAAGGAATGCACAACGCCGTCGTACCACGTCGTGGAAACGAACAAGGAAACGACGCCGTCGCGCCGCGTCAGAGAAACCCGAAGACACCGCGGCCGGAGCGAGGCTGCGGTGGAAGAGAACGACGCCGTCGCACCGCACCGGATGACCAAGGCCGTGACTGGTTCCGGGCCGCGGTGAAGCAGGGTGACCGGTGGCCAGAGACGGGCCGCCGGCGTCGGAGCAGGGAGGGGACCTGTCGTCGCCGGTCCCGTGGAGCATGAACCGGCTAGCTAGGGCGGGCCAGACTGATAGGGAAAGAGCCGGGGGTCAAAACCCCCTGGCTGGCCAGCTAAGTGGCCCCTTAATTGGGGCCGCAGTTTCCGAACGGTGGGGGGCAGCGCCCCCCCCCCCCCCCCCCCCCCCCCCGCATAACCGAACGGCTCGGCCATTCGGCCGAGCCAGCTGGCGCCACGCGGCAGCGCGCCGAGCCGCACCAGCCGGGCTGGGCCGCGCCCAACCGAGCCGACCCGGACTCGGGTGGGTCAACTCGGTTCGGGCCGACCCAGGGGGTCTCAGACCGGGTCGGTCCGGGCCCGAAACCCCCGTTTTCGGAACCTTTTTGGTCTTTTTCCTATATCTTGGGCTACAGACCTCCGATCGACGCTCCGTCAGTGGCGATGCGATCCTTGGATCGAGACGGCCCTTTCAACATATCGCACTCAAGGTTTCAGAATACTTTGGGTTCGGCAGGGTTGGTTTGTACACAAAACCAATCGGGCCCTCGGGGCGGAAACACTTATATCTTGAGCCTCGGACGTCCGATTGACCTGCAGTCGATTTTGTTGGATTCCTCTAAGTGAGACAGATCTTTTGGATTACTCCGCCTGAGGTTTGGATGCAGGTGGAGTACAGTCAGGTTGGTTTTGCCTTAAAAAACAACCGGGACCCTGGGACGAAAAAGCCAATAACTCTCAGATCGGGCGTCCGATTGATGCGCCATCTGCGACATTGAGTTCCTGTTGGAGATACAAAACTTTTGGATACATCAACTCTGGACTATGTGTCAGTTGATGTATCACCCTCTCGGCTTGTGAAGCGGACCCTCCCGAACGAGCTTGCTGTGTGTGGGAACCCTAGAGCTGGCTGCAACTGACGATGAAGACAATCGTACTGGAATCCTATGTGGGTTCGAGGATGAAGACTATCGTACTGGAATCCTATGTGGGTTCGACGATGAAGACTATCGTACTGGAATCCTATGTGGGTTCGACGATGAAGACTATCATACTGGAATCCTATGTGGGTTCGACGATGAACACTATCGTACTGGAATCCTATCTGGGTTCGACGATAAAGACTATCATACTAGAATCTTATGTGGGTTCGACGATGAAGACTATCGTACTGGAATCCTATGTGGGTTCGACGATGAAGACAATCGTACTGGAATCCTATGTGGGTTCGACGATGAAGACTATCGTACTGGAATCCTATGTGCATTCGATGATGAAGACTATCGTACTGGAATCCTATGTGGGTTCGACGATGAAGACTATCGTACTGGAATCCTATGTGGGTTCGATGATGAAGACATTTGTACCGGAATCCTCTATGGGTTCGACGACGATGACTACAGTTCTTGTATCCTACATGGTCCCAGTAAGATGAATCAGTGACAACATCTAATCATCTCTCTTACCTTACAAATGATGTGTACCTGTGTGAGCTGAATCCTGTTTTTCTTCCTTTGTGGATTGTGTTGTGCTATCCTGTGTGGATCCTGTTTTTATTTCCCTTGTGGATTGTGTTGTGCTATCCTGTGTGGATTACGTTTTGCTTCCCTGTGTGGACTGGGTTGTACATGAGCTCGAATGTTGGAGCCGAACGAGAATTGATCACTTAGGTATATGTATGGGCATATACCTAAGCCTTGTCAGATGTTATTTCGTGATTGCATCTTTCCTTTGTGGATTAAAATTTGTGGATTTTGGGAGACCTTCGGGGGTCTCGAGGTCCCTACTGAGTAGCTTATACTCACCCTTGCACGGGCTATGCCTGCACTACGTTGTGTTGGTTGCAGATGACGGACAGCGCTGATCGTGGATGAGGCTTACGAAGGAGGACGGTTCCTGGAGGTGGACCACTGGACGGGACACACTCGGAGCGGTCAGCTGGTCCCGAGGAGTATAGGAGGCTATCTGTACTCACCCTTCAGGTGGGATTTCCAGTGGACAGCTCGTCGTTGCGACTTTACTTTACAGTTGCTATTTTCCCATCCTGTTGTACTTTACTTTCAGTTTGGGTTTGTATACTGGCCCACTTACCTTCCGCAGTTACTGTTGTACCAGTTTTTACTTAGTGTTTACTTCTTCTGCTTACTTTCTCTGTGGTGTTTGTTTACTTTACAAAGGAAATGCCTTCCCCTTTTTATCGGGAATTTACGCCTTGGTGCTAGTCGCCAGTCCCTAGCCTATGGAAGGCGGGCTTTGGGTAGTCACGGCATGGGCCCCGAGGACGGGTCGTGACAATATTAAATATAAAAGTCTTCTTGCAGTAAATAAACCATTTTTATTGGATCAACAGGAACATAAAAATTATTATGCAAAACACTGTGCTACTTCAGGAGACCTGGGTGATTGTTGGAGGAATATAAAAATGAAATCTCGGGAAAATCAGTTTACTCAAAATGAATTTAGTTCCACTGAAGTGGAAGGAATTGAAAATTTTCAAGAGACTACTTAAAATCCATCTTTCTCACAAAGTGACGTGAATATTGATGATGAAACCCCACAATTAAGGGTCGATGATGATGATGATGTTAGTGATGTTGCAAATGAATCTGAAATGACAAGAGATGATGAAACTAAAACTCATATGGATATTGATGATGCCAAGGAGGAATATGAAGAAATTAACATCATCGGATATGAAGATGATGATGAAGGTAAACATGGATATAGTTGAATACTAGTTATAATCATAACTAATACATATCTATATATAATAGTTGTTTTCAACTATCTTTTAACAACCATAATTTTGTGTTTCAGATGGACCCTGACATATTTTGGGGGATGGAGGAGGCTGATCTACCTTTGGACGAGGGGGATTTGGGATCATCTAACCCTCATCCTACTGACGGTTCAGGGGGTACGCAGAGGGGGCATAGTCTTACATGACTGATGATTTCTTACCCTATCCCCACGTGACTTTCACATCTTGGATTCTATCCATGCGCACAGAGGTATGGTAACCTGTATATTTTAGTTAGATTTCATTAATTTATTTATATAATAATTGTTTGATTATTTATTATTTTTTTATAGTTTTTCTCATGTAGCTGTTGGACAGGGGAGCACTATCTTGCGGAATTATTTTTCTCATCCATGGATCACATGGGAATAGATTCTCATTGTTGTATAACTCATAATGTTCAATCATTGGCTGGTACATAAATAAATAATATTTATTTTGAAATTTATTTCATTAATAACTTGATATTAAAAATTATTTGTAGGGTTTATGGTATCACATCGATGATAGCATGTATGACATTATCCACGAGGCATGTGAGGTGTCTATGCGTGACCGTTTCTATCAGTTTTTGCACAATTTGAGAAGGATGACCATTAAGAAAGCAAGAGTGGCAGTATTTGATGAGTCGTGTAGAGCCCACCGACCAAAGTACATTTTATCTCACATTTGGGATGGATTATGTTCACATTGGTTGGGTGGTGGATTTCATAGGAGATTTTCATTAGGTCGATAGAACTGGGGGAGACAGGAGGTGACACCTTGAGCTGGTAGCTGTACATTTAGAACACATAGAGAGCATCTAGTAAGTATCATTTTTAAATATTTTACATAACTTTAAATATAAACAGTTTATTTTATATTTGTATAGGTAGTTGAGAATCCTGATATTACGGATTACAATGTTTATTGGAAGATATACAGTGATTTATCTAGTGGAGAGATTAGAGGTGATCGCGAGCATCAGATTGTGGTCAGTATAATTTTTTTAGTTTTAAAATTAACTGCATATAATATTTTCACAATTTTAATTTCAAATTGGAATTGAAGGAGTCATATGAGGCCATGCCCTCTCAGACACAGTCTGAGATTCAGGATGAGACGACTAATCAGACTAGTACCTACCATTTCGATGATATAACATGGATGCATGCAACTCTGTATGGATTTGAGATGCGCTAAGTAGTTGGTATCAGCTCTTATTTGACTCCTTGTACATATAATGTTACTGCTGCAATGTCGGTGTCCAGCTCAAGAGGATTTTGTGGAGAGGCATCATCTTCTGGCTCACAGTATCATGAGAATTTGTGAGCTCAGAGTGAGCTTATAGAGAGTTTACAGAAGCAGCATGAAGAGATGCATCAACAGCAGCAGCAACAACAATACGAGGATGATATGCGTCGATGACAACAGCAACAACAACAACATCATGATCAGATAGAGTACATGGACTGTCTGAATCGTAGTTTAGGGATGGATTTTCCTCCACCATCTCCTTCAGCTCCTCCACCTCCTCGAGAAGAGGACCCCCAGTGATTTTTTTGTTATGTTAAAAACATTTGAATTCAAGAGATTTTGTAATATGAACTATTTACAGTTTCGGTCTTTTATATTGGTGCGAATATTGCATAAATTTTTTTATATATTATTATTTATTATTACTATTATATTTTTGAATTTTTTTTATTTTACTAATAATAATTATAATTACATTTTATGATTTCTTTTATATTTTTTTGTGAATATTGAGAATTTTAATATTTTTTATTTTTTTATTAATTTAATTATATTAATATTATTTTTTTCATTAATCGTAATTTTATTAAATATATATTTTTAGTATTATATTTTTAAATGTTTTTTTATTTTATTAATAATAATAATAATAATATTTTATGATTTTCTTATATATTTTTATTATATTGAGAATTTTAATATTTTTTATTTTTTTATTATTTTAGTAATATTTATATTATTTTTCTTTAATCATAATTTTATTAAATATATATATTTTTAATTTATTTATTATTTGTTAGGGGGCCTGTTGCGACGAGATCCCATCACAAAAAGTTCATTTGTATATAACGTATATAATCCGAGACTTATTTGCGATGACGTTTTCTACAACGAGCTATTTGCGACGAGACCCTGTCACTAAATCTTATTTGTGATGGGATCCCATCGCAAATAAAACATCGTAAATACCTCAATTTCCAATAGTGTTTTTCATAAAAAAGGTTGGTGAGTTTCTTAAGATAAATAAAAGAATGAGTTACATGACGGTCGATCAAAAGTTTGCATATTGATTATACGATGGGAATATAATCACAAGATGACCTCTTGGTCATATAGAAACCCTTGCTCATGTCATCCTGGTCATAAGAAATCCCTTCATCATGTGAGCCTTGTCATTCTGCAACCCTTTTTCATGTCATCCTGGCTATGTGAAACCCCTAGGACATGTTGGTCTTGTCACACGGATACACTTTGACATATTGGTGTGGTCATGTGGAAGAACTTTCACATGTAGGCCTTTTTGAAATAGAAACATTTGAACATGTTGTCCATATCATGGGAGATACATTGGAAATACCATCCTTGTCACAAAAACGCCCTTGGACATGTTGTCCTAGTCATATAAAATACCTTGGACATGTCAGCCTTATGACATAGAGACCATTGGACTTGTTGGTTATTCTATGAGAAACGCCTTAGATATATCATCTTAGTAATGAAAAATACCTTTGATATGTCAGCCTAATCATATGTACAACCTTGGACATGTTGTTCGTGTCTTGAGAAATACCTTGGATTTGTTATCCTTGTCACATTGACACCCTTGGACATGTCATTCGTGTCATACAAATTCTGTTAGACTTGTCTTCCTTATCACATAGTAACCCTTGGAAATATTATTATGGTCTTATTAAATAAATTTTACATATAAGCCTTATCATGTGGACACCCTTAGACATGAAAACATGTCCTGAAAAAACTTGTAATGTCCCAAAATTTTAGTTGAGGTGCAAATACATTAAATTTCTGTCTAAAACTTTCTTCTCAAAATTAATGGAAGTGACTAAAGTCTTGATAAAGTGTTCAAAAGTGTCACAATATTTTTTATATCTCACATATCCTATTTATGAAGAAATAAAAGGAGGCACAAATTTAGTATTAGATGTGTAGATCAATTGAGAAAACCATATATTGAAGATCATGAATTGATAAACCATGTGAGGGAGGCTACACAACCATGAAAATACTATGGAAGAGTTTCCATGGGGATCCACATGGGTTGAGCATGGTTTTCCAAAAAATCACCTAGTCTACACACTTAGTGCCACATAGGCAGCAACTTCACATGGTTGGCACATGGTTTAGCAAAACCATGTATCCAAATAGTGTTCCCCCTTAATTAAAGGTTAAAATTCACTTTTTTCCTTCCCCCTCTTAAAATTAAATGTCTTTATCCTTTCTATTTTTCATAGTGGACAACATTACTAGAGAGATATAAACCACTTCTTCTAGTCTTTTAGCTAGATCTCTCATTCAAACTATAATTCTTCTACCATTGGTTGAATTGGATAGATACTTGTAAGCCCTTCATTACACTTCCTTTTTTTGTTTCCATTTCCATATGTAATTCTAAACTAGTGTGAGATAATATGCCCTATTTTAAAAAAATTATTTTCATTGATTTAACCCATTTCATATTGAATTAATGGACACAAAAATACAAGGAGAGTACTACCAAGTAAATATATGCAGTCTAGTTCTTTTACCCCAGTGTCTCAATGTTTATTTTTGTCATAATAGTGTCATGTGTCTGGACTTCCATGAAATTCCACCTAAACATAAAATTAATTAAACTAATTGTTATTTCTATGGTTATGGTAGCTCTATAAACCCAAAATCAAAATAGGAGCATATACACCTCAATTCACACCACCAATTTGGGTGTTCAATTATTAAAGGCCTATGATCGTTATGCCCTGAACAAATTCAAACCAATAACTACAGATTGTTATGTTGATCCTTTTTTAATGAAGTTTAAATTGAATTAAACTAAAAGAAAATGGTTGGCCATGTGTACATTCCCTTGTTTTTATTTTTCAAAACTTCATATATCATTATAAAACTAATTTTCCAAAAGTAATTTAGTGTATTGTTTAAATTTTGTGGGTGAATCTCTAGCCATGAACATTCTCTTATACCATGTCAAGGGAGATTTTAGGTTTTCATTTGTAACTAATTGTATGGGCTCATTGAGCATAATAATTGGACGTTTATAAATTAATTACACACACTTGGAGTGATACATAGGTTCTTAAATAGAACACCATGGACGAGATCAACGAGAGGATTCCTTATATTACCCATCAGTGATACTTGGTTCCCTAGTGGATTACCTTGGATGAATTTAGAGGGAAATGATACTATACCATGTAATAAGTGATAACTAGTTCCCTATATGGTATTCCATGGATGCGATCAGGTGATAATACCTTTATACTATGGAATGAGTATATCTGGGTTCCTTATATGGAACACCATGGATATACTCCTATAGTGACAGGTCATTATATTGATCTTGGAGTGATACTAGAGTTCTTTTTTACGGAATTCCATGACTTGGATCCGAATGAAAAAAAATTAAATCAATTGACACATCTACTATGTCAAATAACATTCTTGGATTCAATCTATAAATAACTTATATGATTTCTCAGGTACACTTTCTTTTTTACATTCATATTCCATGAGAATTATGGGTCCCCTCACGAATATGCATGGATGCCTTGGGTATACACCTCAGGTCTGGGATATTATCATGTGTCTCTATATATAAAGATATATGTTCATATGTATATTATATACATGAACACACAAAACTAATTATATATATATATATACATAGGGAAACATCCATTCAAAGATATTTTTACTTAACTTGAAGAAGGTAGTGGCACTCGGGTGTCCCATGAGGAACCCTTATCAATGTGATTAATTTTATTTACTTTTAAAATTTTATTATTACCTTCAAACTTTTTATTTTATTTCAACAAGATAGATATTTCTAAAAACCATTTTTTTTCCTATTGAGTATATATCACCCCCTTTTCAATCTTCTTATTGGTACTTGAAAAAAATTAATGGATATATTTGGGACAAAGGGAAGCATCTAGCTTTGGATGCCTGATCTCTGTACTAGGATGGAGTATGGGAGAAAAGGAATAAAATTATGCTCCAAATTTTAGTGGATATATCTTTTGGTGTTTTTTTTAATTTTTTTTATCACATGTTGTATATTCATGCTTCTCTACTTCTATGTATTAAATTTTTTATAGAATACAAACATTACATCATTTTATATATGATAATGAATATTATTCTAAATTTTTTCATATCTAGATGAATTATGATTCCATAGTTCATTTTTATAATGTTTTTGTTTCTATACTATAATCATATGGTTATAGTATCCCCATCTTACCATCATAGTCCCTAACTACTAGTTGGTATCCTCTATCATATAGGAAGTAATGCTTGAGGCCATTTGTCCAACCGGGTTCGATTACTTATGACAGAACCGGTCCTAGGATGCTACAAAGTGCCATCATTGGTTTTCTTCATTTTGTGTTTCTATTTGTGTTATTAGAAAGGATACTAGGAATGTTTCAATAATTGGAAATGACCATGTTCTTAAGAGTAGGTAACTAACATACATGGAAAAATAAAAATTACTTGGGTTGGGATATTGATGTTCTTTTTTTTCTATTACCATTATATTGATATCACATTTGTATGAGATACATGATTTGTGGTTCTATTATTGTGACTATGGATTTTATTTTCATTGAAATGGTATGGAAAGGAGGTATCACTCCATGCATCACGGTAGAAACTTGAGAATTCACATTTTATGCGTATTCTATTCCATATTTATATTACTACATGCATTTATTTCTATATACTATTGGTTACTTGAATATTATATTCATAAATGTGTAACATTTCTCAGAGGGATAGAATTATGGGATTAATTAAAGTGTGTGAATCAACTTAAATGGTTTTTTCCAAAATAGATTTATTGTGGAACCTTAATTAACCAATTATACCATGATTAAGCCATGTAAAACTGGTCACATGGGATAAAAAATTATATGATTTTTATTACAAGAATTACAAATTTCATTTATGAAGTACATATTTATATAATTAAGTAATGGTGATTCATGTAATTAAATCATTGTATATGACTTGTTACATCATGATACCAGATGTAAGGATTGGTTTGCTATTAAATGACGTTCTAAATGTAACTTATACAACTTATTTCATTATAAATTGGGAATTGTGAATCATCTAACTGGACTGTGATATATATATATATATAAATTATTAAAAAATGTAATAAATTTAAATTCATTAAAAATGATTATTGTTAAATAAGGATTTCAATTGAAATGTAAAGGGTGTTTTCCCATATAACATGAAATTGACACAATGTATATCAGGACCACAACCATGAGATGTGAGAAATTGAACTTAACTCAACCTTTATAGTGGGTAGTAATAAGTGTATCTCATGATTCCTTATGCTATTATATGTCAAATAGGATTAGATTATAGAAGAAGGAAAAGGGTTGTGACTCTTATATAGGTAGGCTATATACCTTTCCTTTTATGTATATTGAGATATGTAATATTATCAATTTATTTTATAAGTGTTGTACCCCTCTCTCTTGTATTTTAATGATCACAATCACTCTTATTTTGTTCTAACTTGTTTTCAAGTGTTTTTGTTGATAGGCAAAAGGTTGCCAAGGAGTTGGGCCAAGAAGGACTGAAAGTAGACTCTCTGAGTCTACCGGCTAACTAGTGGATTCCCACCGGCCAGCTGGTGGTCTCTGGCAGTAGTAATGGTTTCTGTCCAGAGCCACCGGTCAGCCGGTGTGAGCTCCCCGGCCAGCCGGTAATGTCACCAGCCAGCCGGTGGCTGACCACCGGCCAGCCGGTAGAACCTGGGCAGAGAGCTTGCTCTCTGCCTGGAGCACCGGCCAGCCGGTGGCTCAGGACCGGCCAGCCGGTGGACCACCAGCCAGCTGGTGAGACACCACCGGCCAGCCGGTGTGCCCAGTCAAACTAGCCATTGGGCTTTGACCAGACTTGTACTTTTGACTCCCAATGGCTCCGAAGGCCTCTCCAATGGCTCCGAAGACCCCCAATGGCCATTTGAGTGTTCCTCTCCTATAAATAGAGGACTAGGAAGCCCCGGAAACACATAGTAGCCCACGGGAACATTTTTCGATCATTTGGCGAACCTCCGGCGCATTCTTTCAAGGATCCCCACCTGCTCCAACTCACTTCAACAACCAAGGAGCACCACCATAGAAGCTTGGGAGCGCTCTTCATCATAACCAATCAATCCATTGGCGCCCAAGACTTCTCCTCTTTACGGTTTTTATTGTTTTATCATTTTGAGCATTATTTTGAGTTTGTGCTTACAAACCCTTCTTTCTCTCATCCTCCCTTTGTTTGGGTTTTCACACCACCTACAAGGTGTGAAGAGGTTAGTCATGTCTTCCCTGTAAAAGACTTGAGTCATAGGTGAGCTAGCCTTCACCTGTAAGAAGGCTAGTGGGTTTCTTGCTACAACCAATAAAAAGCAAGCTGTAGTAGGTTTCTAGGCTGCCTAAAAGTCTAGTGGGTTTCTTGCTACAACCATTAAAAAGAAAGATGTCGTATAAATCTCTCAACGGTTGAGTTGGGAGCGGAGACGTAGGCTTGGGATTTAGGCCGAACTCCGTTATCAATTTTGTGTCTTTCCTCTTTTATTTCCGCTGCGCTTTAACTTTTTCTCAAATTGTTAAACTTTTTTAAAAGGCAATTCACCCCCCCTCTTGCCATCACTCTCCGTCCCAACAATTGGTATCAGAGGAGTGTTTGTGTAATACCTTAACCGGTTTCAAATTCAAGATCCATTGTGATGGATTCATCTTCTTTCGCCCCCGAAGGTTATTCATTGGGTCGTGCTCCTTTTTTTGATGGAACCGACTATACCTATTGGAAAACCCGCATGTCTACTTTTCTTAGAAGTATAGGTTATCCTATTTATAGAATTGTCATGCATGGTTACTCTCTCTCTTCTCCTGATGAATCCAAATGGACCCAAGCCGATATTAAAAATTTCGAGCTTGATGGCAAAGCCATGAACGCTCTACATTGCGGCCTTGATCGTAACGAATTCAATCGAGTTTCCACATGCACTTCATGTCATGAAATATGGAAACTTTTGGAGGTTACCCATGAGGGGACCAACAAAGTTAAGGATACTCGATTGGATATGTACCGTAAAGATTTTGAGTCTTTTACCATGCATCCATCTGAAAATATTACTGATATGTTTACTCGCTTTACTGATGTTTGTAATGGGAGAAAGTCTCTTGGAGATGATGTTTCTGCAGAGATGATGGTCAAGAAGATCCTTTGGATCATACCAAGTTCATGGGAACCTAAAGTCACGGCATTTCAAGAAGCAAAAGATGTCAAGAAAATGCTGGTCGAAGAGCTCATCGGATCCCTCATGACCTACGAGATCACCATGAGGAGGCAAGCTGAAAAGGAAGACAAACTCATCAAAACTCCAAAGAACATCTCCTTCAAAGTTCAAAAAGAAGAAAGCTCCTCCTCCTCATCTTCTTCCTCTTCAAGCGGCGATTCAGAAATCGAGAACCTTACCCACAAGATGCACAAATTCATGAAGAAGAAAAAAAAGAAGAAATCTCGCAAGGCTCGAAAGGAAGAACTCGACGAAAAATCCGAGCCCGAGGTAATATGCTATGGGTGCGGCAAGAAAGGCCATTTTAAGCCCGATTTCCCACTCCACAAGACAAGGGCCAAGAAAAAAGAAAAGAAAAAGTCATTCAAGGCCACTTGGAGGATAGCTCCTCATCCTCCTCCTCCTCAAAAGACAATGGTAAAAAATGTCTAATGGCATTTCATGAGGTAACCTCTTCCGACTCCTCTTCCTCTTGTTCTTCCAATTCATTCAATCATTTATCTTACAAGGATCTCCAACATGCGAGAGATCAATTGGAGGAAGGTTTTCACGAACTTTCTTCCAAATTTATTGCTTTAAAAAAGAAATTCAAAATTCTTTCTTCCTAAAAGGATCAACTTCTCAAAGAGAAGGAAGACTTGTCCCTCAAGATCCAAAACCTTCCCGATGTTGATTCTATGGAATCAACAATCAAGGATTTAAGGAAATCCCTAGCTAAGTTCACCGAAGGTGAACATAACCTTTCGAAGCTCCTTGGTTCCCAATGCATATCTAGAACCACCCAAGGGCTTGGCTATTCCAAGCAGGCTTCGTCTTCCCATGCTCCTACTATTTTTGTAAGGGGGAGCTCCCAATATAAATTTTGCAACTATTGCAAAAAGATCGGGCACTTAATTTATGAGTGCGACTGCAAAAATGCCCGGTATGGAAGGCCCAAAACCATTCCTTTAACGATGAATTTAGTAGGAGAAGACCCGCCACAAGACAAGTTTGGATTGAAAAATCCCTTTTAGCGAGTCTCTCCGGACCAAAACTTGTCTCGGTTCTAAAATCCTCTCCCCAGTGATTTGTTGTTTTTATTTAGGGGGAGTTAGGATCTTTTAAGCCTTTTTGCGTTTTTCTTTCAAAACATTCAATTCAAAACATTCAATTCAAAACATTCAATTCAAATTTCAAAAATTTCGTTTAAGCCTTTTTGCGTTTTTCATTCAAAACTTTCAATTCAAATTTCAAAAATTTCAATTGGTTTAAAATCTCTATCTTGTTTTTCAATCCTTTCTTCAATCAAATTTTATGCCCCGTGCTATTTTGATAATCACAAAGGGGGAGATTTCCTTGGTTGATTGGGGGAGAAATATTTTTCAATTTATCCTTTAAAGCATACATTTCATTTCAGTCTTTTACATTGCTTGTTTTGGTGATTGTGATCATCAAAATAGGGGGAGATTGTTGTACCCCTCTCTCTTGGATTTTAATGATCACAATCAATCTTATTTTGTTCTAACTTGTTTTCAAGTGTTTTTGTTGATAGGAAAAAGGTTACCAAAGATTTGGGCCAAGAAGGACTGAAAGTAGACTCTCTGAGTCTACCGGCCAACCGGTGGATTCCCACCGGCCAGCCGGTGGTCTCTGGCAGTAGCAATGGTTTTTGTCCAGAGCCACCGGTCAGCCGGTGTGAGCTCCCCGGCCAGCCGGTATTGTCACCAGCCAGCCGGTGGCTGACCACCAGCCCGCCGGTAGAACCCGGGCAGAGAGCTTGCTCTCTGCCTGGAGCACCGGCCAGCCGGTGGCTCAGGACCGGCCAGCCGGTGGACCACCGGCCAGCTGGTGAGACACCACCGGCCAGCCGGTGTGCCCAGTCAAACTAGCCGTTTGGCTTTGACCAGACTTGTACTTTTGACTCCCAACGGCTCTGAAGGCCTCTCCAACGGCTTCGAAGACCCCTAACGGCCATTTGGATGTTCCTCTCCTATAAATAGAGGACTAGGAAGCCCCAGAAACACATATTAGCCCACGGGAACATTTTTCGATCATTTGGCGAACCTCCGGCGCATTCCTTCAAGGATCCCCACCTGCTCCAACTCACTTCCACAACCAAGGAGCACCACCATAGAAGCTTGGGAGCGCTCTTCATCATCACCAATCAATCCATTGGCGCCCAAGACTTCTTCTCCTTACGGTTTTTATTGTTTTATCATTTTGAGCATTATTTTGAGTTTGTGCTTACAAACCCTTCTTTCTCTCATCCTCCCTTTGTTTGGGTTTTCACACCACCTTCAAGGTGTGAAGAGGTTAGTCAAGTCTTCCCTGTAAAAGACTTGAGTCATAGGTGAGCTAGCCTTCACCTGTAAGAAGGCTAGTGGGTTTCTTGATACAACCAATAAAAAGCAAGCTGTATTAGGTTTCTAGGCTGCCTAAAAGTCTAGTGGGTTTCTTGCTACAACCATTAATAAGCAAGTTGTCCTATAAATCTCTCAATGGTTGAGTTGGGAGCGGAGACGTAGGCTTGGGATTTAGGCCGAACTCCGTTATCAATTTTGTGTCTTGCCTCTTTTATTTCCGCTGCGCTTTAACTTTTTCTCAAATTGTTAAACATTTTTAAAAGGCAATTCACCCCCCCTCTTGCCATCACTCTCCGTCCCAACAATAAGGTGTATGTTTAGAATTTTAGATATATTCCAGCATGAAAACCTCATGTTTTACACCAAGAAGGTGGTGACTACAATGGTCTATCAGTGTTGGGCCTTGAGCCACTAGTATTGCTTCCTATGATTCTACATAAGGTGCCTATTTCTATTCCTAATCTAGTTTTCGATGCTCAATTCTAAGAGACATTATTATGATTTATGTATTATGTGTAGGGAACTCCATGAACTTCTAATACTATGGTAGATTTGACATGAGAAATCCATTAGTATAATCCAGTATCTTCCTCCAGGAATGGTGGCCCCTAGGTTAATGAGTCATAGATAAAGGTCATACTATCTATATTCACGCATATAGAGATGCATTTAGTGAGGAGGGTCAATATTGAATCCTATATGATTTTTATATTTTTCTAAGTGATGGTGGGATGTAATCACACAGGATAATTGTCATCAAGGTATGGTATGGGCGGATTTTTAGACAGCCTTTTTGAATACTAATTTCTTAGACACTGAGAGCGGACTGTATTAGGGAATTTATGAAACTAAAGTAGGGTTCTATGTCTATTATTGATATTTATCTCATTTCACCATGCTTCAAGGTTTCACACCAACACTTATTGGTGATGTGTTTTAAACATCTAGACAGTTTTAGGAAGGGCTTATATACTCTATCTAATTGTAGGTGAATGTATTTAACTGGAAAAACATTTTTTAGACAGGGAACTATACACTCATCACCGAGCTGAACCTAAGGGAAACCAAAAGTGTGGACCAGGGTGGTTCAACAACAAGATAGGGAGGAAATTCTTTAAGTGGTAGTAAATGTCACATTGAGTATGTTAATGGGGGAAATGGTAGTCAGATGACACACAATGATAGTTATGTGTTGTGTCACCATTGTGGATGGGTGAGACATAAGAAGCCCAAGTGTATCAAGGACCTAATTGAGTGTTGTTATTTTGGTAATATGGTCTATCTAACAAATTTTCTCAAAACGTTTCCTCAAGTTCATTGTGGTAAGGGATCTACACTGACCCCACAATGGCAAGGTAGGATTAGTTGCTCCATGTTAGAAAGGAAGCTAGACTACTACCGTACGATCATGACAAGGAGGTGGATGTGGCCATTGAATCCAGTTGTATGAGATGTAGTGTTACTAGAGTATATTTGATCATTATATTCAAGCTATAGATCATCTTCATGAATCAAGCTAGTTGCATACAGTGCAAGCTCTACCAGAGGAATAGAGTTCCCAAACTTCTACAATTAGAGGTACTATTCTAGTAGCCTCTACTTTAGTATCTACATTATTTGATATAGAAACTTAATATTATTTTATATCTTCTATAATTATGTAAATTTTGGGCCTAGAGACAATGTAATTCTATTTCTCCATGTCTCTCAAAACACCATTGGGGATCTGATTCAATATTGTACATTTATGTAAGGAATTCCCCCTTGAGATAGGTGGTTATCTTTCTTATGAAACATATTTGTCCTCAAGATGATGGTCTTCGTAATCATACTCATAATGGAATATTTATTACCCTATCATGATCACTTTGATTTATATAGTTGAAGGTTTTCCTTTCCATCCCCAGAAGGCATTACATATATTCACGAGGGATAATGATATGTCCAAGAAAGTTGAGATAGACCAAAGCATCATGGGATGGGTAAAGTGATATCTTAGATTCCTAGTATTTTATGAGTGATTAGGGAACACAATGTATATATTTCCCTTCTATAGTGGATAATTTCTTGTATATATTCCCCGGATAATTATCTGGGATACCTCTTATAATAGAGGTGAAGTTAAATATTGATATAGTTCCAAGAGTAGCACCATTTTCCATTCCCACACACAGGATGTCACCGGGTCTAGGATTGACCATTGTATTGCTAACATTCACACTATTTCTTCACTATATGACAAAAAAGTGATTCATCTTCTTCGTGATCTCTTGGATCAGTCTTCAATCAATGTGGACATGTCTTCATATCAAAATAAAGAGAAGTGCTTCATCTTTTCCTGGAGTTCGATTTATGAACCTGGGTTTCTTTAAACAATTTTTGATTCGTGGTCTATGATAGTCAAGGATATCTGTGGATAGTTCTTCATAATAGGATATGTCAGCTTCATGGTGATATTCAGACCAAGAGAAAGAATATTCCCCATAGTTTATTGACTTGAAAGTTCTTAAATCATAGGTTGAAAATCTAGAGATGAAACATGAAGATGAATAAGATGAGGATGCCTTTAACAGTATGAACTCTAAGAATAATTATTTGGAGGTGCATCTTATTGAATAGGAACGACTTGATATTGATTATTCTAGCATGATATGGCTTCAATAGGGGGATAAAAAACAAAAAATAATTCAATTATTTTATAAAAAAATAAGTAGGATTATTAGTCCCAATATACCCTATAAGGATAGATCCTATTCTAATGACTGGGATGAGGTTGTGGGGCCTTGTTGTAAGATTTTTCAAATCTCTTCTAGCTGATCCTAACCAAAACATGCTAAGTGAATATCTAAGGAGGAACTCATATTTATTTTATTTTATTCCCTATTTGGAAATGGACCAGGATAACATGAGAATGAACATTGTCTTGAATGAACATGAAATCCATGAGTCTTATATTTTTTAGGCCAGATAGTGCTCTTGACCTATAAGCCTTTCTATGGTCTTTTTTGTGGCTACATGGGATTTGGTAAAAGAATCCATTGAACATGTGATTCAGGATTTTTTTAGAGGTGGTAGTATGCCTCACGCAACAAGTACATCTTTTATGGTGATTATTCCCAAATAGAAGGATCATTCTTACATGAACCGGTATAGACCCATTAGGCTGTGTAATTTTGTGTACAAAATGATGAACACAATTATTAATTGGGGTGTGACCTATTACCTGCACCATTAGGTCACAAATGAACATCACACCTTTATCAAAGGGTGAAAAATTTAGGGTGCAATTGGCCTATCGCAGGAGATTCTTTGTGATTTAAATCAGAAGGTTCGAGGATCAAACATCATCATCATTATGGACATGGATATGGTGTATGACAGGATCAAATGTTTTTTTATTATCAAAGATCTCACATGCATGATTTTCTTGTTTTTAGTTGTGGATATTTTTTATTGTTTTTTCTCCACATGGCTATCCATTTCATTTATGGGGAAGAGATATGGTTTCTTAGAGTTAGTTAGGGGGATATATCAATGATATACTTTTCCCCCACCTTATTTTTCTTGGTTTAAAACATCTTTAGTATGTTATTTAACAATAACCTTCATGAAAGAAGGCTCAACCTGTTTTGTTGTACAAACCATTTCCAATGTCCCTCTCACCTCATTTATGCAAACAACAAAATTATTTTTCTCAATGGGGTTAGAAATAAATCCATGGTATTAAAGAGATTATTAATGTCTACTATCAATTGAGTTGGAAATGAGTGAAATGTGAAAAGAGAATCCTCATGATATCAAATTGGTGCACAAATAGGAGAATGAGGTTCATGGAAAACACTCTTGGTGTTAATAGGATAACTCTACACTTGGAGTACTTAGGTATCCCCATCTCTTCATTCCACCTTTAGGTGAATCACTTTGATAAAGTGGTGGATAAAATTACTTTCTATATCTCTAACTAGAAAATCCATTTCCTATCCTTTAAAGGAAGACTTATGTTGATAAAATATGTTCTTTCCTCTCCCCTCATGAATGTAGTTTCTATTAGCAGGGTTCCATTGGTAGTTATTTTCAATCTATATCGGGTATTGGGTTCTCTTATTTGGGATTCTCTTTTTGAGGTTATGTGACATTGGGTTTCTTTGGGTAAATTATAAAGGATAGTGAGATATGGGGGTGTGGGAATCCAGAGTATTTCAGAATCTAAGCATGGAATTCATGGTAGGATGGAATTGGAATGTTTGGAAGGTAGGTCCATTTAGGGGTGTTTAACTACTAGGAAGTATGGGGAATCTTTTGATGATATTAAGGGTATGGTCTTTGATATTTGGCATACGGTGAGCCCATTATTTTTAGAACTTGAGAGAAAGGTGAGATGGATTGTGGGTCGAGGATACATTAGCTTTTTGTTTCACAATCAGAGTAGGAAGAATATTGGGTTCCTAGGTAGTACCACTATGAAAATTTCCTTCATTGAGGCTCATGGGTACACTGGGTTCATTAACACCATTATATATAGGTACCAACAGGTAGCCTTTAATTTAATAAATCCTTCTATAGAGTATAATTTATGTGTGCTTACTAGCATAACCAATGGGTCCTAATATGTTATTAAATATAGAATGTTGGTGCACTCAACTGTGGAAAATGATGTCTAGGGTGAGAAGTTGCGATGAAAGGACATTCCATAAAAGATCAACTTACTTGTATGGTGTATCCGAAACAATTCCCTTCCCACTAACAACGACGTCCTGTGATGTGGTATCCAACATTCCTCTAGATGTTTTTTTATAGCTCATATTATGTGAAATCTGTTCAAAACCTATTTTTAAAGTGAAAATGGTCTCAGTGTAAGTAGAATATCCTTGGTATATTTAATGGTGTGGATTCATAGGATAATACTAGTGACATTTTTCTTGATCTTTGGTTTCAAGATGTAGGGTATAACACCTATGAGATGAAATCTCTAGG
This sequence comes from Viscum album, assembly GCA_963277665.1. Lineage (NCBI taxonomy): Eukaryota > Viridiplantae > Streptophyta > Magnoliopsida > Santalales > Viscaceae > Viscum > Viscum album. Next base: position 1,087,407,399 of record OY728150.1, on the reverse strand, counting down.
CTACATCCTCACTGCTGACTGTTGGTGTTTATGGATCACAAGAAACCAAGCTCAGTTTGAGGGAAGTTATATCTCATATAACTCCATTACCTTTATAAATAAAATTATGATGGAAGATTTGGTTGGTCATGTAGAAAAATGGGAAGCTTCTCCTTCTTTAAGATCTCTTAATTTACAAATATCTTTCAGTGCATCTCCTACTATCTCATCCTCCCTTGAACGATGGATTTTATGGTCCCCTAGAAATATGGGGTTGAATCTCAACATGGAAATCTTGTGTATCTTATGGATGATGTGGGTGGTGGTTTAGTGCATGATAGTAAAGTTCCTATTGTCATTTCTTTCACAACTTCTTTTGGTTAGGGAGATTCTCTTAAGGACGAGGCTAATACAATGCTTTTCGGTATCAAGCTCTGAAATGAAACAAACAATAGGATGGCTAAATTAGAGATGGACTCCATTCTTATCCTTTATTATATTAATGGTATCATTCCCATTCCATGGTCCATCATCTTCCAGGTTCACAGGTGAAATAATTTCATCAATGCAGAAATGATCATCCCTCACACTTGGAGTGAGGGGAACAAAGCAGTCGATTATCTTACCTCCAAGGCCTCACCTCTGGATTATATTTCTATTTTTATGGTGTAGAGTCCTTTACATAGGAGGTTTTTGTTTTTTTACTATTTATGAACTTGGAATCCATTATTATAGGCATCTAATATTTTGCCCCTCCCTAGCCTAGGGCTACTAGGTTAGGTCCTCTTTAATAAAAATACCATATTGTTGTTGTTTTTGGTTCACTAGTCCTTTTTTCCAAGAAGGAGGATGGTACCCTTAGACTTTGTGTGGATTTATAGAGATTTAATGAACCTATGGTGAAGAAACTATATCCTTAAATCTTATTTATGACAAATTTTAGAGGCTCCAAGGAGCTCAAGTTTTCTTGATGATCTATTTGAGGTCATGCTACCATCAGGTTTGAGTCGGACCATTAGATACACCATGTACAATATTCCCTAAAATATATACCTTTTATGAGTATTTGGTAATGTCATTTGGTCTTACGAAAACAATCGAACACTTCATATTTCTAATGAATCAGGATTTATACCCATATCTAGATTCATTTGTGGTAGTATTTATGGATGAAATATTTGTGTATTCCCGTACCCAACAAGACCATGGAAAAATTTATATTGTACTGAATACTCTAAGAGAGAATCAAATATATTATAAGATCACTAAATTCCATTTTAGGACCAACACGGTTTACTTAATAGGTCACATCATCTCATAGGCAAGAGTATCTGTTGACCCATAAAAGGTGATATTTGTAGTTACCTGGGAACATCCAAAGAATTCATTTTACACATAAAGTTTCTTGGGGTTGGATATATATTATAGGTATTTAATTAAATAATTTTCATTCCTAGAATTACCTATTATAGGATTCACTGAGAAAGCAGTCATGTTTACCCTATCTAAAAAATTCAATAGATCCTTCCAAAATATTTAAAGGAAGATTGGGTTTAGAACTAATCTTAATTATGAAGGATTAGTGCATATGATATTCAGTTTATTATGACGCATCAAGTATATATCTAGGAGCAGTTCTGATGTAGGGAGATCGAGTCGTGGTGTATAGTTATCAACAGTTGAGTTCTTATGATATTAATTACCTGAAACATGATCTTAAGCTGGTATTTGTGGTAGATACTTTGTGATATTGGGGGAACTATCTACTGGGAGAGCAGTTTGTGGTGTATATAGACTAAAAAATCCTCAAATACATGTTTACATAGCATGAATTGAATCTTAGGTATTGGACATGGGTTGAATATATATATTACTTTGACTTTGATCTTTATTATACACCAATGGAAGGCAATGAAGTTTCTTATGATCTAGGTTAGAATACTTAGATACATGTAGTTAAGTAGACCAATAAAGATAGGAAGTTGATGGAAATATTTTTTGTGATGCCTCTAGTGGTTGATTAGTATTTATGGTAGCCTTACATAGTAAACTTAGTAGTTACATATTGTCTTCTTGAGTGGGTAACTATGGCACAACATTATAATCCCAAGGGCTTAGTACTGAGGGAGAGTGTCTTATCAGATTACACATCACCTAATTGGCTTATCAAGGAGGTTGAGATTATTCACATCCATGGGAATGTCTAGGTGCCTATAGACATATGGGAATAATTGATGTGGGAATATCATGCCTCCACATGGTCTTCACACCATGGGTTTACCAAGATGTACCATAACATACGTCAAAATTATTTATATCCAGGTATGAAGATGCAGATTATAGGTTTTATTACACAATGTTCCACCTATCAGTGGTTGAAGGAAGAGCACCAGTGGTACGCAAAATTTTTATAGCATATGTCCATTATGAAATAGAAATGGGATGATGTAAAAATGGATTTTTAATGGTTTTACCAAGACCCCCTCAAGGAAGTGATGTAGTATGGGTGATCATTGATAAGTTGACCACAATCACTCACTTTATACCAATAAAAGATACTTTTCAGGATATTATATTAGTAGTATTTATTTATAAGAGATTATATACCTTCATGGTGTTCTGTGTTATATCATATCAGATAAGGATGCTCAGTTTACATCATAGTTTTAGAAAGGGATATATAAGGCCTTTATTTTATAGGTAATGTTGAGTCCATCTTATCACCTCAGACTGATGTTCGGTCTAAACATAAAATAAGAGTGTTGGAGACATTCGTAGATCATGGAAACTTTATTTTAGAGGTCCTTATGGGAAGCAACTTCCTCTATACAAATTCTTTTAAATTAATATTTTTTTAAAACTATACATATGGCTTTGAATGAGGCCCTATATGGTAAATCATTTCATTCACCCCTATGCTGGTTAGAGGTGGGTGAGGCATCACTACTCAGACCTCATCTTGTTCAGGATACTTCAAAGCAAGTATAGATAATCCATAAATTTATGATGATAGATCAATCTAGAACAAAGTATTATACTAATCATTTCCACCGGCTTTTGGAGTTTTAGGTCAGACATCGGGTCTTTTTGAATGTTTTTCTTAGGTTGGGTCCTAGATGGTTTCATGAAACAAGTAAATCTATCACCTTTTTATGTTAAGACTTTTGAGATATTAGATAGATTTGGTTTGGTAGCATATTTATTGGCCTTACCTTAGAGGTACTAGGCCACGATTTATATCTTCATTGCATCACAACTTAGTCATTAATACTCCAATCCATCATATTATGTTGATCTTAAGGATATTAACTTGTATGTAGATTCTTCTTTTGAGGAGTATCATATTTGTATAATCCATTAGAGATCGAAGGTGATCCGATACAGGTTGGTTCCTATATTTCATGTTCTATGGAATCATGACCGTGTATTGTATGAGACCTAGGATAGAGAGTCCAACGTAAGCACCCATTTTATAAAACTTTTCTCAGAATATTTCTTACCACCATTGTAAGGGAAACTCAAGGATGAATTGATTAAGAGAGGGGAGGTTATAATATCCCATGTTTTCTTACGAGGTGTATATTATTTATATTTTATTATAAAACATTATTTCCAAAATAATAGAAGATCCTTGTGGATTAATCATGGGTTGGGAGTATCGACAGACTATTTAGAGCTTATATATTCAGTTTCTAGAGAAACTAAATGAAGAACATGGTTGGAACAAGGTTAGTAATAACCATGAAGATCAACCATAAAAACCATATATTAATGATTTTTTTTGATAAACCAAGAAAGGGAGGAAAAATAGATGTGAAAAAATTGCAGATAAGTTTCAAAGGTGATCCACATGGGTTGTGCATGATTTTCCAAACTGTACACCCAACATGAACACTTAGCGCCACTTATGTAGTGGCCCCATACGGTTGGTGCACAGTTGGAAAAATTGTGCAGCCAAATAATTCACCCATTTAAAAGAGCAGAGAAATTTTATTTTTTACCTTTCTTCCTCTTAATAAAAAATCTCCATCTCCATTCTCTTTTTCACAATAAACCCTGGGCATAGAGAACTCTAAACCTCTCCTCCCCATATTTGATCTAGCTCACTCAACTAGACTATAATTTTTCTTTCATCATTTATATTGGATAGCTACCAATAATCCCTTTATTCCTCTAAATTATTTTCTTTGTTTCACTTTCCATATGGGAGTTTTAATTCATGTGATCTAATATGTCTTATTTTAAATGAATTTTTCCTTTTTGTTGATTTCTCCCATTTCAACCCAAATTAAAGTATGAATACAAAAGAGGAGAGTAATACCATGATAATGTATGTGTTCTAGTAATTTTTTATAAAGTCTTATTGCCATTTTGAAATTCATCAGACCTTCCCTACAACACCACCTAAATGTCATATTAATTAAATGAATCGGTATTTCCATTATTAGGGTCATTATAGAAACCCAAAATCAATATTTTAGGATGTTCACCTCAATGTACTCCACCCCTTAGGGCATTAACTTCTTAAAGGAATATGATCCTTATGCCACAAATGAATTCAAACCAACAATTAAGGTGTCTTGAGTTGGCATTTGTGAATAAAATGTAAAATTAATTAAACCAAATGGAAATGGTAGGCCATGTGTAGAGGCCCTTGTTATTAATTTTTATAACTTTACACAACCTTATTAAATTAATTGGATAAAATGGATTATGTTTATTGTTTAAATGGCTCGGTTAAATAATATCCATGACCATTCCCTTATATTATATCAAGGGTGATATGAGGGGTTCTATTCAGAATTCCTTAGATGGGCTCATCAAGCATAATAATTAGAGGTTTTTAAATAAATTTCACACATAATAAGTGATACCTATGTTATTACATAGAACAACTTGGAAGAACTCATTGGGTGGATTCCTTATATTACCATTGAGTAATACCCAGTTCCCTAGTGGATTACCCGATACAGGCACAGAGGGAAATGCTACTATTCCATTCCATGAAAAATACTGGGTTCCTTATGTGGTATACCATGGATGAGATCAAGAGGTTATGCCCTTATACTATGAAATGAATGATACCTGGGTTCCATATATGAAACTCCTTGAACAAAATCCTTTGGTGATGGGTATTTATAATGATCCAGGAGTGATACCAGGGTTCCTTTCTATAAAATTTCTTGGACATGAACATGATCAAATTAATTAAATAGATTGAAAAGTCTTCTAAGTACAATAATGTTCTCAGAGTTGTTTTATGATTTAATTATGTGATGTCCTACTTAAAATTTATTTACAATTTCATATTCCTTGAGAATTATGAATCCTTTCATGACTATGCATCACTAATTCAAAAATGTGCAATATAAAATTTTAGAAAAAAGCATTGATAAAGGAAGACTTTATCAGCATTCAAAAAAAGAACTGATAATGGATGGGTTTATAAACTCTTTATTTTCACCACGGATAACAGGTACACTTAAAGGAACCCTAAAATACTATAATAAATTTTATCCATGATGGGAATTTCAATTAGAATTGAAAATTTCCATGAAATGGTGAGATTTGGTCATTATAATTTTTTTTTGGTGAAACTGGACTTAAGTTCCATATTGATCGATAGGGCGGTTCTTTCCACTCCACAAGACGATATCACTATTAGAATTGAATTGGAGAAAATGCCTCTATTTTTTTTTGAATCTTGTAGAATTATTGGTAATTAAAAATCTATATATAGAGGCAATCTTGTTTTTTATATTTGTAAAATTATAGGTCATGATTTGGAACATTTTAGGAAGAAAGTAATTAAGGTGAATGACTAGATCATTTTGGGTCATATTCAGAATCAGGAGGTAGATAAGTTTGGGAATGTTCCTCTACTTATTTCCCATGGTGAACATGTTTTTTTGATGAAGTGTATTATCTGGTAACAAGAATTATTCTTCTTATTTTTTCTTTAAAATATTTTTCTCTCACGATCATATCCTTGGATTTGTTTCCTCTCCTTGAGATGCCCATGGTTCTACTATTCCTACTCATAAAATGAGAAGATTCATTTATCTTGGGATCACATTACTGAGGAGTTCCACATTTCCATTGAAGGAAAGCATCATAAAGATGACTTATCAAAGGTAATTACTAATGAACATATGGGATAATAATCTGATGATTTTCAATCTACCATGGAAATTTATGCCCGGACATATGTAGATTTAAATTTTTAGAAAGGTCAAAGAGTAGTTTCTTCAAAAAAATCAGAGGGAAAAGCGTAGATAATTGCTTCCAACTCAGTGAAATATAAGATAAAAATGACTTACACTTAGACCCAAGTGCAATTATACTCTTCCCCTACTTTGGGGGAATCCCCTTTTGGTATAAACTAGTACCCACTGAATCATTGACTACTTCTTACCCTACCTATGACCATTTTAGGGATATTAAAATTGGTATAACATCATATTAGAATGTGTTGGATAAACTTAATTAGGTAGGATGTGATACTAAACCTTTTTTGGATGATGTTCATGAATAAATGGTTCAAACAGAACCTGTTCTCTCCTTTAAACAAGACAGTCCTTCAAATACTGTTAATTCTCTCTATTTCTCAAGCACTCTTGAAGGTCCATACCATTTGGACAATGAAAAATTCCCTATGAAGACTATATGTTCTGATTTAGATAATGTTTCGGGAAAGTAATCATAAACCTTACATTCTATGATTTCTCCTGCTTCAAATAATTCCGTGGGGATTGGCACATCTAAGACCACTTTTAGCAGTACGACTCATGTCGTCCACGAAGAATCTTCTACTCTAGTATCTTTGTAGGATCTTAGTATATATTAATCTCTTGTTAAGAGTAGAAACCATAATAGTGATATTTCCTCATCTTAGAGTTTTTCCAGTGTAAAATAGGATGGGAATGAGTCATCCTTGCCTTGCAAGCATCACATTGGTGATTTCTCTCCTTATAGATATGGCCATGGGGTTTCAAATTTTCAGACTCCCATGATGGATAAGGTAAAGATTTCTTCTTCTACTCCATGATCTGACCTTGTTTAGCATGTGAAGGATAAACCAAACATGAAATTCAGTACTCATAATTCATTTGAGTTAATTTATTTAGGTAGTAGTGAGGAGGATGGACAAAAAAATGTTCAGGTTTTGGGAGTTGAAGAAATGTCGGACTACGTTGATGTTGGACTTCCGGATGATGGAGGAGCTCCATGAATGTAGGTCAAAGGTTGGAGAAGAGGGTGGTATCCACGTGGTTGGGGTGGAAGTTCCTCTGACTATTGCATGCGTACTCATTCACGAGTTACTTGATCACTCTTTAATTGGTTATGTATTTCTTGTTCCTCTATTGCACTTTATTTTTGGACATTAGAAAGAGGTTTCATGCTTCATGTTTTAAAAAAAATTGTAAATATTAATAAATAGTATATACTAAATATAAAAACGTAAAATAAATAAATCGAAATAACTAAAAAAATAAAAAATTAAAATGAGTAAAATGAAATAAAATAAAAAATATATTAATCAATTAATTATTAATAAAAACGAATAATTATAATATAAAAATATAAAAATATAAAAATTCATAAATAGTGTATATTTAATATAGATATATATAATGAATAAATTATATTAATTAAACAATAAATACAAATTAATAAATTACAAAATTATTAAAATAATTATTAATCAAATAATTAGTAATAAAAACGAATAAATTTGATATATATATATATATTATATATAGTAATAACTAATATATATTAAATATAAATATAGAAAATTAATAAAATGTAATCATTAAAAACATATTAATGTGTTATTCTTTATAATGGTTTTTATACATAATCATTAATTAATATAATCAATATTTTTATTATATAAACATATTTACATATATATATCTATATATATATATATATATATAATTAAATAAATATATTTATTATTCCCTAAAATATGATTTTTATAATACAAAATATTTATTCTTATATTAAAAAGAAAAATGTTTATTGAAAAATGGTTTATAATTAGAAAATAATATTAATTAAAAATATTAAATAATTGCATTTAGTAATGAAAATTTAGTTGAATGATGTTTGATTTTTAAATTTAACATATATCAAATGTGTGTTCATTGATTTCACACATACATATACTTAATAATTGCATTTTTATAAACAACCAAAACATAATATTTTTTAATTTATTCAATTTTTTAATATTAATTTTATAATTATGTCTATTTACACAAGATATATATATATATATATATATATATATATATATATTATAACCCATAAATTTTATCAATTTTTATATTTTTCTTCCATATATACTATTTATTACTTTTTAATGTTTTTTTTCATTTTTTTTTCATTTTTAATATTATTTATTCATTAATTATTTTAGTTGTATTTATAATAATTTTTTAATTTTTAATTTTTTAATTTTTAATTGATCGATATGTTTGTAATTTTAACCATTTTCCATATTTTTATTGATTTTTATTCGTTAACATTTAATTTTTTAATATGGTTCTATTTTATATAATTAACATGTGTTCATTAACATATATAAATATTTATTTTTCATTAGTTTAAATTATCTATATAATTAATAACAATTTTTTTAATTTATTCATTCTTCTTATTATTTATTTCATTAATAGATTTTACATATTATATAATTTCATTGTTCAATTTAACTCAAAAAAACACACAGACAAACACACACACCCAGAAATATATATATATATATATATATATATATATATATATATATATATCAAACTTTTATATATATAGACACACACACATTAATTTCCCAAAAAAAATATTTATATAATTAATGAAATCTTATATAGAAACACATACACATAATATTTATGGAGTTCATTAAAAATATAATATTCACTTTATAATTTTATTTGGTAACATGATATATTTAATATATTATGTCTTTAATCAATATTTTTATTATTATAATAGTTAATATTATTTATTCATTTTTTATATATTTTGTTTATATTTTTTTAGAATTGAATCATTTTATAATATTTTATTATACATATTTATTTACCATTTTTTTAATCTTTTCAATATGTATTCATCATCATTTCAATATATATCCATATATTTTTTTTAACAATTAGTATAATTAATAAAACTTATCAAAATTTTAAATATTTTTAAAGTCTAATCATTTTAATTTATTCAATTTAACTCATTTTTAACATTCATAAATTTAAGATTATATATGCATTAATAATTTTAAAAATATATTTAAAAATAAATATTTAAAAATAAATATATTTATATGTTTATATTTAATATATTTATAAAATTATATATTTATAATTATAAATAAACACATATAATTTTTTGAAAAATATTTAAATGATTATAAGTAAATAATTAACAATCTATATAATTAAAAAAATTATAATAAATATATTTAAATGATGAATATATTTACTATGTATATATATAATTATATAAATATATAATGATATAAATATATTTATAATCATAAAATTATAATAAATATATTTCATTAATGAATATATTCACTATATTTATAAATATATTTATATTTATTTATTAAATATATATAATGATATAAATATATTTATAATAATAAATAACTAATTATAAATATATTAAAAAACAAGTTTATAAAATTATATATGTATAATTATAAATAAAGAATTATAACTTTGAAAAATGTATTTATATAATTATAAATACATAATTTGTTTTAATAATTTTAATTATTATAAATATATTTAAATAATTAATATAATTAATATATTTATATTTATATTTATATATATATTTATTAAATACATATATAATTATATAAATATATATAATGATATAAATATATTTATAATTATATACAAATATTTATAAATATTTTTTTACAAATATAATTATAAGTCTTTAAAATCCATCTTTATGAGTGATAATGTTTATGAATAGATAAAGTTTTCTTTTATCAGCGCTTACTAATTTAGAAACGATAAAACTCTTCTTTGTTAATGGTTTTTGGGTAGCGCTGATAAAACAATAACTAATAAATTTAAAAAGAACCTTGAATGAACAGATTTTAGTCTCTCCTATCGAGATCCTCTAGAATTCAATTATTGTCATCGCTCCCTCATGACCTTCTCTCGAATAAATCAAGCCCCAAATCTATAGCATGTTTTTCTCCTGCACCCTCATTTCTTGCTTGTACGGGTTTGGTAGTGTGAGTTATCACATTGTTTTCTTTTCCCAGTGCTCTCATGGGTTCCACAACTTTCTTCTCCTTCATTTTATCCTCTATCCATGTTCTTTTTTCTCCTCCCTCACTACATTTGGCTATTGTCTAAACCCTATTTGGGTTTAGGTTCTAACTTTTTAATGTCTCGTTTCATAGGATGTTTAGGTTCTATTTGGGGATATGTTTTATTATTAGTTATTGGTATCTATTTTTTATTGGTATTTATAATGGTTTTATGGTTATAGATTCTGGAAATAGGTTTCATTTTAATGGTATATTTACAGATTTTTAAAATTTCTTGTATATGTTGATTTGGGTCAGTTCTAAGGGTTATGAATTAGAAATATAATGAATTATTTGTGGCATAATTTAGGGTGTGTTTTTGAGTTATGTATTGGAAATATGGTTTTGAGTAGAATATTTGGGATCTGGTTTCATTGGTATTTCTTACAATCAATTATACCAGTTTTTGTGATTTGGTTTCTTTTGTTATGAAATTGCATTTTCGTGGTTTTTGGGATTTTGATGATCATTTAGAATTTTAAAATATATTTATTAATATTGGTAGGTGGTCTCAACTCACCATGGGATTCTCAAGATATTCCTATAACATGTTTCCCTCTATTTTCAAAATATTTTTTTATAAAATACATATTATATTTTTAACATATCCACATACATTATCCAATTTTATTTTTATATAATGTATTAAATTTATTCAATGGCTCCAAAGGATTTTATATAGAGATCGTCACTCTCTCTTGCTTATTTTGGGTAAAAATTACATAAAAAATTTAACTTTAGGGATCCCCTACAAACCAATATCATAATTTTTCTGGAAACTTCTTGAAATTAAAATCTAGTACCCCATATTAGATCTTGTCATAGAACACCATACACTTAATGTGTCACACAATTTATATTGAATTATACTTGGAAAGAAATGGAACAGTTGGGAATGTTTCTAAGTTATTATATTTTATAGACAACATGTAGCTAAGGGCATCCACTTGACTTATCAACTTAGTTAATTTTCTTATAACTAGTGTGGAATTATTTTAACCTTAACCAAATCTATAATTATAGTCAATTAATCCCATTTAAACTTGAATAATATAACATTCAACAAACCAAACTTGATTTACGGTAAAGAGTCTTTCAATGGTGATTTGGATGCTGATTTTAAGAGGTGAGAAGAATGGATTTTCAATACAAAACCAAAAAACATAATATATATACCCAAAAATCACACGTGAAAACTATTATGGTTTTATGAGAGTTAATGTGTGTACTTTTTTATGAAATCCTTTTTCAAGAAATGGTATCTCTTAGGATATAATTTATATTTTTTTCTTTATTTCCATCTTTAATTATTCTTAAAAAGTTTTTATACAATCTTTTTTCATTTAGTACTCATATTTCCCTTTTGAATCATGGAAAATAAATTGAAATTTGGTTATATCTAGTGTTAACTATAAGCCTTTTTCTTATTGTTGATTTAAGAAGTATAACATTAAACCTAAAAAACCTAAAAAATTAATAATGATAGTATATTAGAAATTTATTAATTAACATTTCATCAAAAAGACTACCCCTAGAATTCCCATGTTTAACTTTTAAAACTATTTTACTATATATATTTTTAAATTATTAGATATTTTTATTCTCACAGCCTTTTTCTCTACTGTATTGAGACACTGTTTGTGGTTTCCTACAATGTTTTTTTTCTAAAACCCTATATGGACTCCTCGATGGTCATAAAACCTCTATTATACTAATTTAAATGTACATATTGATAGTTTTAAGCATAAGATCACCTGAACGGGTCATTTATGTTTGTTATAGAAGAGGGATTGGTTCCTACATCAGACTATGAGCAACTAGAAGTTATCCGAGATCCTGTTTGGATTATCTCTAATTACTCTTAATTTTTCATTATTATTAGGATTCATTTGGTTTGAATTATATTATGTAATGCCTTTATACTATGAGTTTCTAGTTTTTAGTTGTGTTTTCATTTATTTAGAGAGTTATGGGTAGGATATATTACTGCTCATTCCCCATATGGTTGTTTTGGTTAATGTTTCATTCTTGGAAGGATTGACCTACCGATGAGTAATTATGAATTTTATGTAAATAATAACCATAAAATATCTATATATAAAAAGTTAAAATTATTCCCCAATAGTAAGTTGAGACCCACAACACTATTTACCAGTTGATTGGGGACCAAGGATCACTCTTGGGGTAGTAGTGAACATGAATCATGTGTTTTTTGGGTAATCAAGTCATTGATTATAATTAAATATTCATTTTTTGATTATATTAATATTATTAATATCATGGATTCAAATTCATAATAATTTTATGTAAAGGATCAATATATTGATGTTTAAAAGAATGAGTAAAAATATAAATATTGATTAAAATAAAATGGTTGACAGAAATTTATCACTCCTTTAAAGCTTCACTAAGACTATCAATGAAAAACCACATAACCCACCATATACCAAGTGAATAAATGACTTAACATCAACTCCTTACACATGTTGGTTTCCCATCTTGAAAGGTTACAAAAACCATCTTAGAATTACTACCTGTTTTCATGGGAAGTTAAGAACTTTTGAAATTCAGACCATTAACAAAAGTAATTATACTTTTCATGGGTTAATTGATGGATTTATTTTATTGTTGAAACTTCAATGGATTTATAATCATGAGTGTGTGTAAGACTATCCATCTAAGCCTTCTCAAAGTCACACAAATCTATGAGCTCCATGCAGGGATCAGACTACTCCTACTGGTTTTTTCAGATTTAGGAAACAAATTAATTTTTTTGGTAGTTCTCTTAATCCCATCTTGAGAAAATTTAGATTTTATGAGACAACTATAATCCTCATCAACTTCATCTCCCATGTATTTATTATTGCCTTTTTTTCTTAAGAATCATCTCCCATCTCTTTGGGACATGTACCTGTATTTCGTGAACTACTTTATGAAGTTGTTATCCCATATTGGGTATTAGTGAAAATTTTGTCTAAATTCAAAGGATAAAAACTTCCCCCAATCGAGTAATTCTTCTCCCAATTCAATAATCCATTACCTTTAAAAAATACTGAAATTTATCTAAACAATCAAATATTGGGTTCCCCTTATTAGAATTATCTTTAACTTAGTACATTGATTATGAATATCTTATGTGTATTTATTTATTTTCTATAAAAAATAAATATTTTATAAACCTAATAGGTTGTATATGAATAAGAAATGGATGCATGATAATCATATTAAAAGGAGTATAAATTTTGAGTTAAAGTGTTCATAATGTTTGCAATAGATTTTGGGTATAACCCTTCTCAAATACTTTGTTCATGTTTATGTTTTTTATTCAATGAAAATTACTCCAGAAGAGTTTGAAGAACATTTTATAGGTTATAGAATAGATCAAATCTATAAATTTTGGATTAAACATGGGGAAAGAATGAACATTCACATTGATTGGGAGGATACTACAGTTTATGGATCATTTGATATGAATAATAGTATAAATGTTGATAGAGATCACATGGAAGGAATGAAAATGAATATTGAAGATGAAATTCATGATTTTTGAATGTTTTTTGTCAATTTAAATAGCTATTATAAGTGACCATGTAATCTATTTGTACTAAATACATGACATTTTCAACTATATAAAAGTTATATAATTTGAAAGGTGACAAAGGATGGATCAACACTAGATTTAAATAACTACTTGGAATCCTAAATGACATCCTACTAGAATAAAATTAACATCCTTGTCGAAGATATTATGATAAATTAATTCTATATCAAATGAAAATGACCTATAAAAAATAAATGCTTTTACAAATGATTTCATATTGTTTCTCAAAGGCCATGGATTACTAAAAAATGTCCTAAGTGTGGAGAGGATCAATATAAGAAAAATGAATCAAGTCCTTCAAAATATGTATGGTACTTAACAATCATTCCATGAGTAGTAGACTATATGGAAATAAGGACACAATAAGAAAATTTACATTACATGATGATTCAAGAATTAATAATGGGAAAATAAATCATCCAGCAGATTCTCCTCACTTGAATAAAAATGATTATGAGTATCCTAAATTTGTAAATGAGATGAGGAACATTCGTCTTGCATTATCTATATATGGAATAATTCACTTTAGTGTATAGTGTATTACTCAAAGTACATGAACTATAATATTGGTAAATTATAACTTGTAGACATTGTTATTAATTAAGTATAAATACATTATATTGTCTCTGATTGTATATAAACAGAATAATCCTGGTAATGATATTGATTTCTATTTGAATCCATTGATCAAAGATCAGAAATTGATATGGGATATCGGTGTTACAATGTATGATTCTCTTAGAAGTGAAGAATTAAAATTGATGGCCATATTATATGGGATGATAATTGAATTTCACACTAATGGAAATTTTTAGGCAATAGAATTAAATGAATGTTAGGGGGTCCAATTTGTAAATAATTCACACACTCAATTCAGTTAAAATATTACTCAAAGACTATGTTGTTAGGACATCATAAATTTTTACCAAGATGACACAAATACCAATCTTGGATGGAAGAATTCTATGGGAACACTGAACAAGGTATAACACAATATCCACTAATGGGTGATCAACTGTTTGATAAAGTAAAAGATATTTCCAATTTTTTCAGTAAACTATTTTTCAAAAACCTTATTAAATCAGGTAGAAAGGAGATCAATTTTCTTTGAATTACCATATAAGAATTGTTTTTATGTCAGACATTTTCTTGATGTCATTCATGTAGAAAAAATTTATTTTATAGTGTTATTAGAACATTATTAAATTTTCATGAAAAAAATATGTCCTCAAATATATTCAGACATGTTTGACATGTGGATAAGGGATGAGTTGGCACCAGCGAAGGTTAAAGGACAAAAGTTTCTTCCTTTAGTAGTATAAAATCTACCCAGATAGGAGAAATTTCAATTTATCATATTCTTTAAGGTGTTAAATTTTTATAGGGGTATTCATAAAATCTCAAAAATGTCGTGTCAGTGACTAATGTGATGTTATAGTGACTAAAATCACATGATTTTCATGTTTAATTCCCATAAATTTATGTTTCATTATGCTTAGAAATGTACAACAAACATTAACCAAAATCTGCTACTTTTTTAAAAACAAATTTATTATATTTATAGACCCGAAGAAGTTTCCAATCATGAATAAGAAGGTTGTAGTCATAATATGTGAATTAGATATGTTATTACACCACCATTATTTTATATAATGGACCACCAGATGGTTAACTTGGTAATAGATGTTCAACTATGTGGTTCTATCCATTGAAAATGGATGTACTCCATTGAATGTTATATGAACATTTTGAAAGGGTATGTCATGAATAAAATTCATCTAAAAGTTTGTATTGAATAATGATATATTATTGAAGAAAATTTTAAATTCTATACCGATTACCAATCATATGTTGAAAGTATCGGTCTCCCAAAGTATCATCATGGTGTACACCATATGGGTGAATGGATTTATGTAATAGATTTTGTTACAATTACCATCATATTATGGGAAGAATAGAGCCTTTAAATTTTACATAATAGTGTATATGTTGATCCACATGTTTAATCCCACAAATAAATTCTTATATATTTGAATCTATAAACGGATGAATGATGGGTATCAAATACACATAATCAATAGTTCATAGGATGGTTTTTGAGATCATATTTATAAGGAGTTATCTAAAAATAAAAATTCAATTTTAAAACGACTACGATAAAAAGCAAGAGGACCAAATGAAAATGTTATATCTTACAATAGTTTTGTAATAAATGATTATAAATTTTAAAAAAAACCTGATTGCTGCAGTACATTGAAAAATAGTGGAGATATTCTTGTAGTGGAAGAAATGAAAATATTTGGATCTAAGGATAGAAAGATAATTTATGTGAATATGTTATATTTTTACATTATCAAATAGATATAAGAGTGCTATTATACAAAATTTCAAGTTATAACATTCTATTTCAAATGGGTTGATAATAGGAGTGTAGTGAAATTTGATGAAATGGGCTTTAAGAAGGTAAATTTTAGTGTATACGGGGAAAATGATGAGCCATTCATAATGAAATCAAAAGTAGTGGAAGTATTTTATGTATCAAATCCACAAAATAATAAAATTTCAATTATCTTTTTGGTGACTAAAACAACTATAGGGTGAGATGAAAATTTAATCACGGATGACCCTTTCATTGGGAGATCAAAATCAGTTTATGGAGGTTGCAATGTAAGAAATATATTATACATTATAGTTGATGAAAAATAGGGGATTTGGATTCTAGATAAAAGATCCAAATACCTTCAAACATTTAAAATAATAAATAGAGTCTAATGGAAATGTTAAAGAGTTTTTCTAACATACTATTATTTTCCTCATAAAATTATGCGTTCTCTACAGTATTAACTTAATATAAATAAAATTTTTGAACACCCATGCAAACAATGAATTTTGTACCTGATTATGTTACCAATACCAAAGAAGAATAGATAGTTTATGAGGAAAGTATAGAATTATTAATGGATCAACATCATGTGGATAAAAAAAATAATGATGTATTATTACAATGTTGACTAAAAGTATCAAGGAAACAAGTATGGGTATAAAATTTGAGGTTGGATGGAATCAATAAAGACAAAATATTGAACCCAATAAGCTAATGTTCATTAGTTATGTTGGGGTCATAATAATGATGAATGTGATAATTGTTATGGAGTCATGGTACCATGTCCATCTTGTAACTAAAGAATTTTTTTTAAAAGACATAAAGGTAATGTTACGATAACCTTTCTATAATTGATCAAAAATTTATAAAATGAAATAATTATTTATTTTTTATTATTATTTAATAGGTTTGTTTATTTTAGATGAATCCCATACTAAATATGTTTTAATGGCTACTATAAAATCCCACATAGGCTTATATACTCTTCTTACCAAGTTTTACCATAAGGATGTTTAGGGTAAAGTAAATCACCACGCAGTAGTTACTTATGAACACATTATAAACCAGGAAACAAGGAATTATTTCATTAGATTTAGAATTGAGAAATCATTTTAGGTGAATTTCAGGGTATAATATATTATTTGAAATTATTTATTTCACCCAATTTGATTCAAAAATTTTAATTAATGAAATAGTAAATAAATACTGAAAATAAATAATGTGTAGAAAAACCAACGTACCCTCATAATAAAGCAAGTATTAGGTAAACATCACTAGATAATAAATTGGTATGTATTTTAAATAAAAAATAATATTTTTATGGGATATGGAAGAACATATGTTCCCTTGTTTATATATAGATTGAGGAATCAAAATCTGAAGCCATTTCCATCTCACATCATGTAGGAGGCTCGCACAAATAAAGTGGGTAAACTAGTTGATGAAATCCAAAAAAAAAGTATTGGAAACATGTGTAGGTATGAAATAATAGTAATTTTCATGATTTATAATATTATTACATAAAAATATCTATTTATGTTCATATTAATTTTATAAATTTTAGACACAAGAATCTATAATGACATTATAGGAATAGAAAAAATACTTTTAGTAGCTTTGAAGTGGCCAGATAAATACGGTTGCATTAGAGTTATAGGATTTGGAGTGTCCCCTTAAACATAATTTGAGATGAAAAAAAGGAAGATACATGTAATAATATGAAAGGATCTCATGCACAAATATATTCTTTGCAATATATTATTGTCTTGTCTATTTTGGAAGAACAATATATGTGAAAGGAACAAAGTGATCTAGTGGTGGAAGGAATATACACACATGAACAACCAAATGACCCCATTGGATTTGAGGATAGTCATTCCCATTAACCATGTACCTTACCCAAGTTAATCAATTTTTTTATTAAATATTATCTTAAATGTGAATTAAACAACATACAATAAATTTATATTACTAAAATTATACAGGGTAAAGTTTTATGTGATTTCTGTATTTCAACACATACATATCTCCTTGTTGCAAGGAATACAGTGTATAATATCCCAGAATACATGATATTAAATAAATAACTCCTAAAATATCACATGGTAGCGGGGATTGGGGTATCTTAAGAGTTGACCATTGATTTTTATGATCCACTTGATGATATGGATATTCCAATGTTGTTGGAACATTCATAGCATAGTCATTTGATCATATAAATATACATGAGGTATGTCTTTAACAAATTTTTTAAAATGAAAGGCCTATAATATTTGATGAAAAAAGTGTGAAGTGAGGTATGGTACTACAGTTAAATCAATAAAATCCAGTTAATCAACCAAGAAAACAAAAGGAAATTTCGGGAGTACCTTTTCCATTCCATTTCCACTACAACATTTATTATCATTACAAGTTCAGGCATATACCACATTCAAAGATGGATATATGTCCTACATTTGATACGATGAAGAAATATTTGGAACTTCCATTACATAAGCATCAGTTCTAGAGAGTATTAATCAGATTCATATTCTTTAATGGTTGGGAGTATCAGTTTTGATTACATAAATAAGGTATAATTTCATAATACGTCTATGAAAAAAATGATCTAATATGTCATTTAAAGACGAGAACTATTCATATTTTCTAGAGGTACATATATTAATACTTTATAAAGGTAAAACCTTTTGAATCATGACTTGGATTCATTAATCCCTCTATCATTTCTGTGGAAGAAACTAAATTGGAGTAAAAATAAATTTGTATGAAAAAATATGAGTTATGAGGAATTTGAGTACAAAATAATAGATGAAAGACTCAACCTATATACCTAAAATATTTATCTTGGGGATATAAATCGTGGTTATCCATCAAACCAACCATAAATGATGTGTATTGTGAATTTGTAATGAACTACAATCAATATTATATAGATAATATTTGAAATCTAAGTTTTAGTTTGTGTTTCACCAAGAATATTGTTATAACAGGGAAGTCACTTAATATAGGATAAATCATGGTATAATGTCAATGAATGAAGATAGTAAGCCTACAGAATTATTCAAATGGAAAAAATTTATGGTATAAATAGAAATATTTCACTATCAAATCTTGTTGCAAAACAATTTAATTATTTTTTCAATGTTTCTGAAGTGTCTAAAATAAGAAAACAACAATGATTATGGATATTATGTTTGAAAACTTATAATGGATATCATAAACCATTGAAAGACCAAAATTCCTGAATATGTAATTTCCAAAGGTAATTACAATCTCATTAAAAACATTTGTTAATCATTTGTTTTTATATATTTTCTTAGTACTACCAAGATCGAAGGAAACATTAATACTTAAAAGAAGATGTAAATTTTTTTGAAGATGAGTGGGAAATGTACATGGTGTCAGAATTGTTTCTAACATCAAATTTAGGTGATTACCTAGGAATTTTGTGATTTAGTATGTGTTATGACCATATAAATATATTTTTTGTGTGAAGCATTAATATAAGAATAATTATATATTATTTTTTATCTATTCCTAAATGATATGTATAATGGAGGAAATTGATTTTCTTAGAAATGAATGGGTAAAATTTATGGTGTCAGAATTTGTATAGACATCAAGAAGATGTGACTTCATACTACTTATTTAGTTAATTTTATCATCATTTTCTCAAATATTTTATTTAATTTCTTTATAATTTTTATATGATACATATTTTTTAAAATTTTCAAATTATATAAAAAGACAAATCACATGCTCAAAATCAACCAAATAAGCTCAGATTGTTTTCAAATATTAGAGAAATGATCCATAAGTCATTTTTGGTGTGTAGGAATTGACTACACATTATCATGACACCTGATTTGGTTGATCTAACTTGAAGTACATGTTTTCAATACAAGTGTAATTTTAACATTAAACATATATAAAATAGTCAAAACTAAGAAAATAATCTTGGATTATTTTCATTCTATAGGAAAATGATCCATAATTCATTTGTCAGGTGAAGGAATTTACCACAAATCAATACAATACCCGATGTTGTTGGTATGACTTAAAAAATATGTTTTCAATACAAAAGTTTCATTTTAGTTTAAAATATAAATCAAATATTCAAAACTGAGAAAATTATCTTTGATTGTACACATATATCATGAATATGTGACTTACTTCCACTCATTTATTTGATATTCTCATCACTTGATCAAATTTTCTAGTTGATTTCCTAATCATTTTTATCTAATACTTATTTAGGTAATTTTCACAGAGTCCATGATCAAATGAAATCTTCAAAAAGGATGATTCAATCATGTACTATGATAATGCACTCAACAAGGATGATGCACTCATGATGATGCAATTTTCTTTTTTATTTTCTAGTGTATTCAATATTCTGAGTTATCAAATAGAAATATTGTTAGATATCCCAAAATATTTAATGAATTATAGAATTAAAAGACACAGTGTACCCAGTATGAATCAAATTGTCTGGTTTTACTATAAAATTGGTGTTTAAATAATGTATTATTAAATATTTATGTTTAATTTATTTGTTTATAGTATTACAGAAATAAGAATTGTTTTCTTATACATGTGAATTCATTTTCTTGAGTTGGAGTGGTTTGTGTGATGCTAATCTTACTAATGAGATATTATAATTTGAGGTTTCAATTTAGATAATAGAAACAATGAAATGGGTTAAGAATGTATACAGATACCATGAAAAGGTGTGTTCCTACTACTTATTTAGTTAATTTTTTTTATCATTTTATCTAATATTTTTATGTCAAATTCCTTACCACTTTTATCTAATACTTATTTAGTTTTTTTCATAGAATATATTTTATATTTTTCTGTCAACTATTTACAATGAGAAAAAATAGATAGAACATGTCCTTTTTGGATAGAAGATGAATCCTTATTCTTATTGAAACATGATGTGTTTCATAAATAATGGGGTTTCCTATTCCATCGAAATAAAACATGCTCTCTATATTCTAGATTATTGCACATAGTTGAAAGGAAAACACACATTAGAAAGTCAATAAGACGCACCCCAATTTGATACATAGTGTTCTTGACATGAATTGAATTGTATTTTTAGTGTAAGTCACATTTAATTTTAAAAAACATAAAACAATTCCAATTCATAAAAAACATTCCGATTTTTTGATAATTTAAGAAAATGATCCATAAGTCATTTTTGACATGTAGTAATCATCCGCAACTCATGCCTGTGTATGGTGTAACCAATATGACTCTAAGTTTTTCTTTTTATTTAAAAGAGAAATTAATTTTAGTAAAAAAGAGAAGTTACATACTCAAAACATAGAAAAATCATTCATATTATTTTTATACTTTTGTAAAATGATCCATAATTCATTTGTGTCATGAAAAAATCATCCACACCTCAATCTGAAACATGGTGGGAATAAAATATATCAAAGTGTTTGTTATTAGTTTAAAATTTAACATTTCATTTCATAAAGTGTGTCACTAATTGAAAACCTAGAAAATTCATTCATATTATCTTAATAATTTTTTAAAATGATTCATAATTCATTTTTGATGTGTAGGAAATAGTCTCATGTCATACCACCACACGATGCGACCAATATGCCTCAAAGTGTGTGTTTCCAGTTTAAAATGATATTCTTTTTAAAAACACAAGTGACATACTCAAAACCAAGAAAATGTATTCATATTGTTTTCATAATTTAGGAAAGTAATTCACATGTCTCATTTGATGTGTGAGAATATTCTAAACCTTAACCTGACACATGGTGTGACTGGTATGACTAAAAGTGCATATTTTTATTTAAAATTGAATTTAAATAAATAAAAAAAGACAAGTGAAATACTCAAAATTAAGAAACCACATATGGATTGTTTTGATACTTCAGGGAAAAATCCTAATGTCATTTGTGAAGTGTAGGAATTAGCCTCACCTCAATCTGATACACAATTCTCTCCATAAGGCTCGAAGTGTCTGTTATTAGTTTAAAAATGATTTTTTCATTAAAAAAGAGTTCCACACACTAAAAACTGATCAAAAATGGTAGGATTTTCTTGATAATTTTTTTAAATGATTAATAAATCATTTTTGAAGTGTATGAATCAGTCTAACATCATTCTAACACACGATGTGACCGGTATGACTCAAAGTTCATGTTTCCAGTTTAAAATGAAATTTTAGTAAAAACATAAGTGACATACTCAAAATTGAGGTAATACATTCATATTTTTTATACTTTAGTAAAATTATCCATAATTCATTTTTGAAATGTAAAAATAAACCAAACCTTAATCCAAAACACATTGTGACTAGTATGACTCAAAGTGTGTCTTTTTATTTAAAACGGACATTAATTTTAGAAAAAAAGACAAGTGACATAATAAAAACAAATAATAAAAACAAATAAAATGAATTCATATTGTTTTGATATTTTAGGAAAATGATAAATAATTCAATTTTGATGTGTAGGAATCATCTTCCCCTCAATCTGATACACAGTGTTCCCAGTACGACTTAAAGTGTCTATTATGAGTTTAAAATTGACATTTCTGTTTAAAAAGTTTTTTTCTCATTGAAAACCTTGAAAAGTGCTCATATTGTCTTGATAATTTAAAAAATTATTCATAATTCATTTTTCATGTATATGAATATGTCTCATATGAAACCAACACACGATGTGACCGGTATAACTCAAAGTATGTGTTTCCCATTTAAAATGGAATTTTAGTAAAAAACAAAAGCGACATACTCAAAAAGTGAAAATGAAACCGGGCTGTTTTTAGACTTTATCAAAAAGGTCCTTAAGTCATTTTTGAAGTTTAATAATTAGTTACACCCCAATCTGATGCACAATATGACCAATATAACTCCAAGGGTGTCTTTTTATTTAAAATTGAATTTAATTTTAATAAAAAACACAAGTGTTATACTAAAAACAAGTAAAACACATTTTTATTGTTTTTATACTTTAGAAAAGAGATCCATAAGTCATTTGTGTCATGTAGGAATCAACCACACCCCAATCCGAAACACATTATTCCCGATATGACTGAAGGTGTCTGTTATCAGTTTAAAATTTACATTTTAGTTCAAAAGGCATGTCACTCACTAGAAACCATGAAAACACATAGGGACTATCATGATGATTTATAATAATTATTCATAAGTCATTTATGATATAAAAGAATTAATATCACATCAAATAAATACATTATGTGACTGATATGACTGAAAGTGGATGTTTCCAGTTTAAAATGACAATTTAGTAAAAATCACAAGGGACATACTCAAAAATGAGAAAACGAAATTTTTATTGTTTGATAATTTTTTACAATGATACATATGTCATTTTTAATGTGTAGGAATCAACCACTCCTCAATCTGACACATAGTGTGACTGGTATGACTCAAAGTGTGTCTCTTTATTTAAATTTAACATTATTTTTGTAAAAAAGGAAAGTGACATATTCAAAACTGAGAAAAAACATTTGGATTATTTGGATACATTATTAAAATGACCCATACGTTATTTTTAATTTTTTATAATTAGTTTCACCTAAATTTTATGCATGGTGTGCTCGATATGACTCAAAGTGTCCCTTATCATTTTAAAATTGACATTTTAGTTCAAAAAGTGTTTCAATCACTAAAAAACAAGAAAACATGCTTGAATTCTCAAGTTAATTTATGAAGATTATTCGTATGTAAATTGTGAT
This sequence comes from Viscum album, assembly GCA_963277665.1. NCBI lineage: Eukaryota > Viridiplantae > Streptophyta > Magnoliopsida > Santalales > Viscaceae > Viscum > Viscum album. The sequence goes on along the minus strand of OY728150.1, from coordinate 1,087,383,357 downwards.
ATGTATGAATTAGTCTCACATGAAATTGACACACAATGTGACCAGTATGAATCAAAGTGTGTGTCTCAAGTTTAAAATGAACTTTTTGTAAAAAACATAAGCCGCATAATCAAAACTGAGAAAATGATTTTGGATTGTTTTAATACTATAATAAAACAATCCATAAATCATTTGTGACACATAAGAATCATCTAAACCTCAATATGATACATAGTGATCCTGATATGATTCAATGTGTCTGTTATTAGTTTAAAATTGATATTTTGGGTCAAAAAGTGTGTCACTCACTGAAAAAAAATCAAATATGCTTGGATTATTTTGGTAATTTATGAAATTGATTAATAAGTCATTTTTAGGTGTAGGAATTAGTATCACATTAAAATAACACATGATGTGACCGATATGACTCAATGTGTGTGTTTCTAGTTTAAAATGGAATTTTTGTAAGAAACACATGGGACATACTCTAAAATGAGAAAGAAATTCATATAGTTTTAATTTATTAGAAAAATAGTCCATATTTAATTTTTGATGTGTAAGAATTATACACACCTCAATAAGACACATGATGGTACCAGTATGACTTAAATTGTATCTTTTTATGTAAAATTGAAATTAGTTTTAATAAAAAAATAAGTGACATACTCAAAATTGAGAAAACTCATTTTAATTTTTTGACTCTTTAGGAAATCTATACATAAGTCATTTTTGGCATGTGGGAATAAACCACACCTCAATCCGTAACATGATGTGTCAGTTATCAGTTTCAAATTTCTAATTTTGTTAAAAAAGTGTGTCACTCAGTGAAAACTAAGAATAAAAACTTGAATTATATTGATAATTTATAATGATCCATAATTAAATTATGACATCTGGAAATTAACTACATGTCAATCTAACACACGATGTGATCATTATGACTGAAAGTGCATGTTTTTAATATATAAGTTCCATTTTACATACAAATGCGCATCAGATTAGATTATTCTCTAATAAATTTATCTGTTATTTCTTAGTTAATTTCTTTATCATTTTTATCTTATAATTATTTTGTTAACTTTCACAAAGATAATACTCACCACATATGAGATACAATATAATAGTACCCTCTTTTGAGAATAATAAGAAATGGTATGACGTAAAGGAATAAACCACAACTCAATATGTTCTTTTTGTTTCTAGTATGACTTAAATAATATGTTTTAGTTTTGAAAGTGTAACTTTGTATTTTATTTATTTATTTATAGTGTTTCTAACATAATAATTGTTTTCTTATAAAAGTGAATTATTTTTCTCAAGTTGTGGTGGTTTGTTCAACAATAACGTGACTGGGGTCAGGAACCAAAGACAAAGGTACATTGATGGTTTTGAATTTCTATGATAATGTTTACTTGGTCATGTAATTATACAATCCAATGTTTTAAAGTTATTTAATATAGTTTTTTTATTTTATTTGTGTTGTAAATTTTATTTCATTTAAACTGTATATTTGTAACGGATATTTTCTATTTTTACTAAATTTTTTGATTCTATAGTGTTCTCAAATTTTAATAACACACAATTGTAGTATGGACCTTTATCAATTCTAAATGAAAGAGTTGATAGATATATAATTAATGATATTGGTACCTTTTATTATCACTTATCCAAGCATTGATAAGGTGTCCATTTATTAGTGATTTTCTAGAAATGACAAAGTGTTACATTATCCGTGATTTTCTGGTGTTGATAAAATACTTTATATTTTAATCATACTTTGGTAGTCAGATCTCTTTTTGCATTGACAATGACAAATTTTAGCACTATTAAAGGCCACATTTGTAGAAGTCCATGAACTCCGTGGGTATACACCTTGAATCGTGGATATTATCATGTGTCTATATATACACACATATATGTTCATATATATATGATATATATATTTATATACACATACACACCTACTTATATATATTTATATACACAGGGTGACATCCATTCATAGATATCTCAGCATAGGATGAAGAAGGTAGTGGAAGTCAGGTGTCATGTGACGAATTTAGACCAATGTGATCTATTTTATTTAATATTATACTTTAGTTATTACCTAAAAAATACTCATTTTACATGAAAAGTCAGGATAGTTATAGACAGTATTGGTGGTGGCCTACTAATTATATCTTACACCTTATTCAGTCTGCCGATTGGTACGTACCCAAACAAACTTCATGGATACAGGTAGGGACAAAGGGAAGCATCCCTCTTTGGATGCCTGATCTATGTACTTGGATAGAGTATGGGAGAATAGGACCAATCTTATGATTATGATTAAAGTGGAGATTTGTTTTGTTTTTTTATTTTTGTATAGAATGTTTTATATGTCTACTACTCTTCTTCCATGTATTCCCTTTTTGTATATCATAGAGACAAGACATAATTTTTAAATGACAAGGATTATGCTTCTTCTTGCTTATCATATCTTGATGACTTACGCTTTATCAATTCAGTAATTATACTACTTATTGTTATTATATACAAAAGTGTTAGAATCTGACTAGGAGGGTATAGTCTCCCCAACGTACCATCCTAGACCCCCACTACAAGTCTGTAACCCCTAGAATATAAAGATTATCACTTGAGGCTATACGACCAACTGATTTTGGTTACTTATAATTGAAATGGGTATGATATGCTTCAAAAAAATTGAACATATCAGTCATGCCACATGAAACCCCTTGGACATGTCATCCTTTTCATGTTGACTCACTGTTAGAGTTGGTTCCTTATAACCAACTTTTTTAGTAATTGATTACATATCATAATTTTTAAACACATTTTCTTATCACCACACAATTTTTCTAATTCATAATAATTTAATGAGATAATTTACTAAAATATATGTTACATTAAAATGTAATATCAATTACCCACTATGATGATAACGTAGAGGTGCCATAACATTATTCATCGACCTTGTTATATGTCCAGTTGACATTTTCTAATGGGACACATACAATGTAGGATATTAGGGGAAAGATGTTCATAAGTCATTGAGACACCTTATCATGGTGTCATCTCTTGGTAATATCCAAGACATGTGGTTATGATAATATACCCTTTAATAGTAAAACCATATTTCCATGTGTTATTGGATATTGATATCTACAAACATGTGTATTGATCTTTTGAATTTAATATTATTATTAATATATGTCCTGACTCATGTGATTTGATGTATTTATGAAAACCATTATTATGTATTATTATTTAAAAATTGGATACATTGGGTGTGTCATAAATGATATTTCAATAATGGATAATGTGAGAAAGGATTTATATCTTTTTTATATTGATAAAAATTGATATCTTCGGCCCTTTAATGGGAATTGAACTGACTAGATGAATCAATGGCCATAATGTTCAATGAGAGAGTTCATTTCTAGAAATTCATAGAAAGAGACATTGAGCATATAGGTTGATGCAACAAAAAATAAACCTACTTTGTTTGATATATTGTGAAAAAATGTCTATATAACACGGTAAGCATTCATGGGAGGTTGGACAAAATTGAAATGTTAAATTCATTCTTCATTAATGCCTTGGAATGTTGTTAGATTCTAACCTTAAACTTTACAATTCTATTCCTAATTCCAATAAGAAATATGACTCAAGGTTCACCCACTATGTGTATATGAAGTCTCAATTAAATTAGAGTATTTAATTTTACATTTTATAATAAATAAAATTCATTTAGGTTTGGTTAATCTGCATAATTTAATCACATGTTATTAAAAAAATGAGTTAAATAATAATAATAAATATTTATTTTCATGTTTGGTGAATGTAATAGGTATTATATTTATTAGTGAATAATGTAGTGATATTTATTTATTAAATAAATTGTCATTATTTTAGGATCAGTAAATATCGATGAGTGAAAGAGGACTGAGTATAATTGTCCAATTGCAAATAATATAAATGATATTTATTTATACATTTTTATAGGTGTTTCACATGTTAATTTAATAATAATAATATTATTAACTTTATCATTAAACATGGTATAATTTTACAAATATAAATATAGGAATAAATTATAAATTTATAATTGGTTTAGTGTGAAATTTTAAAACTCCAAACCTTCCATAATAAATATCTAATTATATCACTTTCTAAAAAAATTAAGGTTAAAAATATATATAGTGAGACTCTATGAAGATCTTGAGAGGAATAAAGAGATCTTGAGTTCTCTCCTCCCTTCCTCTCTCAAGACAATGAAATAACATCAAGACTTTTTCCTCTCTTGAGAAGAATCATCCTACAGTTAACCATGAACAACGTAAGCGATCATGATCAGATGTGGTATCACCCAATGATTTTATAGCATTGTTGAGAGACTTTAGTGCATGTGTGGATCACTTCAAGAGGTATTTTTCACTTGGAAACTATAAAAAAATAGTATGAAAAAATCATGATAACCATATCATCAAGAAAAGTGGAATCACAAGTTGAGGTAATTATATATCTTCTCATAAATTAATTATTAATTACATTTTAAGATCTTTTGTTTCTAATTCCATCATTTTAATCTAGCAAATTAATTTAATTTTTTTATTCAACATCATGTTTTGATATTATGAATAAATTATTATACATGTTTTATTACGAAAATATGAGCTATTCAAACCATCTAAGGACACTTCCACTACACCCGAAACCTATGGTGGTATTAGAGTGGTCACATGTTTAATTAATAATCATTTATTATTCATTGATTGGTTTCATGTGTTTTCATTTTATTTTACTTAAAATGATTATTTTTAAAATATGATATCACCATATCCTACCTTTCCTTATTATTGATAACATAACTATAAATTAATTAAGGTTTAAAAATAAAAAAACATATAAATAACACCATATAGAGGTGCCAAAGTTTCTTCTTGGATTTAACTATAGTATATAATATGTTATTCCTATATACATGTTGTGTGTTATGTTTTATCACATGTATATTTTTATATTGGATTAAATATGAAAAAATTGGACTTAAGATCCGAATAAGATGGATAGACATGCTGATCCAGAGAATATGGAACATAACGTGAGGAACTGTATTTCGTTTAACAACTGTACATGATGTGTAGTCCTTTTCTTCTACCTGTTGAGAACATATGGTGTCCCAGTGAGTCTTGTATCAGATAAATGACATAGGTACATACATTATATGTAACACCAAGGTTACCCACCATGTATGTTGGTATCTATGTTATGTACCTGAAGGTTTTCTGCAGGTAGGAAAAACACCCAATCCAAATGCATTTGTTACAGACATAGAAAGAATCCAAGTATGCGCATTATAAAATACTATACAACATGTAGTTTGATGCTAAAAACGTTTTAAAACATTAATTAAAAGAATAATTAAATGCATTTTAAACCCATTGATTATTGTTTCTATGTGTTCTTTATTCGATAGTACAGAACATGTCGTTGGATTAAAAATTATATATTAAATTAATTTACAGGTTAATTATTTTGACTAACACATGTTTTTTTTCTCAAAGTAAATTTGTGTAATAAATTAATATTAAATTATTTTATTTTATTTTAAAATTTCAGATAATGGTGAGTTAAAGATGTTTATATTGAATTAAGATAAATATAATTAATTGAATTAATTCATTGCACGTTATCTTATTTAAATAATGAATCGATGTAATTGAAAAATGGATTTAAAATTTATGTTCGTTCCTTGATGTGTAGATGATAATGATATTAGGCCAGACCTTTTATGTGTTTAGTTTCCTTTAATTTATTATGGTTAAATTATTGTGGATGTACTATGTGTCATTTTAACTTCCCTAGATGGATTACCATCGAACCGATAATCACAATTGTCACCATAGGACCTTAAGTGCATATCCCCGTATGCCAGAGGATGCTGACATGAAATGATGATGTAAAGGTAGTTCTGTGGGGAGAATATACCCTCAATATAAGAGTGCACAATGTTAAATGAATCATAAAACTGGAATTGGAATGTTTCTATATTCAGTGGTTATTACAATTTTCATCTTCTTCTTTAGTCATTTATTTATACTGCTTTGGATAATTTCTGAATTTTACATTCTATTTACCACTATTCACTCTAATACTAAGGGTATAGTATCCCCACAGAACTAGATTTACAACATCACTGCTAGTCAAGATCCTATGGATTATATGGAGACATGCTTCAGGTCATGCAGCGACAAGTTTAACTACCAGTTATATCGTATGATGGGTTAGGACATTACAGTCATGCACTCCCCCTTATTATGTAAGGTCATATGTTCCTATAGTTTCTTTTATATAAACCCCCTTTATCCAAATTGTTAGATCCCCTCACTTGTGTGTGAGTAAATATTATGTATTGATGGATCTCCTGAGTGATTGAAGGTGATCCATGGAAATGAGATGATGTGAAACCAATCAATGTGATACACATGATCAAAGTATGAATGATGTAACATGAACCATGTTGTGGTTCAATGTGTGTTCTTCCCTAGGGTTGATGGTTAGTTTATCATATGTAAGATAAACTAACCATTATAGAATATCATGATCATGCCCCTTATATTTTATTTATATTAGTTTTATGGTTAATTATTTATGTATGTAAATGTTTTGTGATTACCTAATAAAATAATTAATAATCCTGAATGATCGAATAAAATATAATTGGATTATGCATAAATGTATTATAAAAAATGTTTCATATCTTAAGTAAAACCGAATTAATATTAACCAAGTATGAAAAAGGATAAAATAGGATTAAAAAATAATGATAAAAATCCATCAACTAAAATATTAATATATTATAGACTTCCAATACTTAATTCATAATTGACATCATATTTCATGGTTCTCTACCATCCTAATTTGGGATGCTTTCAATTTATGTAGAACCTTTAACATGATATTTTCAGTTGACTTAAATTATTTAACATCAACTTTTGATGGACTAATAAGGACTTTGTGTAATTAATAGTCAAATGTTGTGGAAATATTAAAACAAGAATTTTGGATTGGGGATTCCAATAAATAGATCAAGGAACTGCGAGTTAATATAGTTGGAAAGTTACGACTACTTAAAAAATTCAAATAACTTGTGAGACCCATGTCTAGGTTATGAGAAAGGGAATATGGATCCTTGTAACTATGATATCTAATATACAAGATATTCCAAAATTGAAGGTGAGGGATATTGAGCATCAAAAAATAGTGGAAGATTAATATAATTTAATTAAATTTAAATTTATTAATATGTTTTTTAATGAAAAAAGTATCAATTATTTGGTCTTAATTTTTATAAAGAGAAAATCCAAAAAATTTGTCAATAGGATTGCATTACATACTTGAGAAGTATAAACTTTTCACATGAGTGAATTTATAAGAATTTTATAGGCGATTACACTCCATACTATGTGACAAAAAGAAATTGTATGTGCGGGAAACCCAAATTCTTAAGTTCATCTCCAAAGAGTGTAATGAGGAAGAAGTATCTCTCTATTTGAAAAATGTGGACAATGTAATGGATTTATAATTTTTTATTTTATCTTCCATTTCTAATGAAATTATTAATAAATATGAGGATATGTATGTAAATGGAATTATTTCTCACCTTAAGGATATCTATCAATAGAAGGTGAGATAAAAAAGATATGAGATCTCAAATTACATATTCACCTACATGCTTAGAGATATGGATCCAACTGGGGTACATGTATTCAAGATGATAGGCTACATTGAGAACCTAGACATATTTGTTTTTAAGATCCATGATGATCTATACAATGTTTTTATTATATCTTCATTACCCCAAAAATTATCCAATTTTATTATGAATTACAATATGATAAATAGTGAGAAGACATTTCCAGAACTTCTTACACTTATTCACCATGTTTTTGAAAACATGGGTTGTGACAGAACCACCATCCTTATGGTGAATAAGAATAATTAAAATAAGGAAAATAGGTTGAAGACTCATTCTATGTATAAAGCTCTGAACCACCATCCCTTCAATAAGAATTAGATCCATAAGCAATGAAAGTAACAATATGTAGTATGTTTTCATAAGGAATGTAGGTCTTCTAGATGAGGAATTTCACCCAACAAAATAATAAAGGGTAATATTTAGGTTCATTCATTATTGAGTGTAATATTTCTATATCTATAAGTTGGGTATAAGATAATATAGGTAGTGCACAAATTTTTATCCCAATAAAGTAAAAAATTATATTTAGAAATATTTATATAGATGAGGTGGATCTATGCGCTACCAATTGAGTGAGGATGGAAGATCTTTCCATTAGAGACTATTATCTCACATTTCTTACAAGATTGATTTTGGTTTTAATGATTTTGTATTATATGCCGAGTGTTACCAAGAACATTATTATTTTTTATTTATTAGATATGGATAGATTTATTTTTAGCTATGGAAATAAAGTTTGATACTTTTATAATGATATAATATGTTTTGGTATGTCATAGTTGAATTCAGGACATTCTATATTAAATTATAAAAAACAAGTACTCGTAATTGATAATGAAAACAATATAAATGACTCATATGATAGATAATTGTGTAATCAACAACCTAGTCATGTAAACAAGAATAACTTCATATAACACTATCAAGATGGTTATTTAGACTCTTTTGAGAAAAATAGAATTGAAATATGCCGTTCTTGATTATAAGTAAAGAAAACCAAACCACTATTCAGTGGTCAAGGTGAAAGGGTCACAAATCTTCCATAATTGGCACACAATAATGTTTGTGGACCTTTTCATTTAGAAGCTAGAGGTGGATTCTAATACTTTATTACTTTTACCAATGAATTTATTTGGTGTTGTTATGTCTACATTTTGAGGTATAAGTCTGAGTCATTTGAAAAGATCAAAGTGTTAAATAATTATGCTGAGAATCATCATGTTAAGAAGATAAATAAACCACGATCAGATTGAGTTGGTGAATATATTAAACAATAATTTATCAACTTTCTTTAGGAGTATGGAATTTTATTTAAAATCATTCCAACTTATACACCAAAAAGAAATGGTGTTATTGAAAGGAGGAATCATACCTTGTTGGACATGGTAAGGTTGGTGATTATTCATTCATTCTTTCCATTACCCTTTTAGGGATATGTATTATAGAAGACATTATACTTACGAAAAAGAGTACCAACCAAAGTGAACACTAGTATTACCTTCAAGTTATAGAGTGGGAAGAAAACTGGTTTGTCACACGTTCATACAAAAGTCCTGAGGAAATTTTTAAGGCTAGATCAAGAAACAAACTAGGACCCTAATTCATCTGTAGAAGGTTCCTTGCAGGGTGTTCGATTGTGTTTGTTCTCTTCCCCTTGGGGGTACTGATGTTGTTATTGGTGAAGCTCTTAACCTCCACTTTTATAAACCCATTGATGTATTTTCACTTTCTTCCTCTCATATAATAATAATTATATGTTGTTTTTGTGTATCTTTATATGGTATCCCATGGAAATAAGGGGTCACTATCTATAAAACCTTTCATACAAGAAAGTGACTATCACAAGATAGGTTGTATTTCTTGTGAGGGATAAAATCATCAAAGAGGATAGTGGGATACATGTTGACATTTATGAATATGATTCTCAATATTCATAATAGTTGGTAAAGGAACCAATTATCTAGGGCCTTGTGGAAGAAGTTAATCCTAAAACACATATACTACATAGGATCACTAAAGAGGTAAGAGAACTATATATATATATATATATATATGTTTTTCTAGTCATAGATTATGGTGAATAATTATTGGTTTAAAAGGATGATATGCTATCATATAAGGATTTATTAGAGATCATAGAAGGTATAAGATGGAAAAAATCCTTGAATTCTAAGATGGATTCTATGTATCAAAAAAATATTTAGTTTTGATTGATCTGCTAGTTGATATAGAACCCATTGGGTATAAATGGGTATTAAAGATAAAACTAGACATGGGTAGTAAAGTAAATACATATATTGAAATTATAGATGATAATGGGTTTAGAAAAAACCAAGGATTTTAATATGATGAAAACTTTTCTATAGTTTTCAGGTTTAAATCTATCTGATTTTTTTTTCCATAGAAGCTTTCCATGATTATGAGATTTGGAAAATGGATATAAAATCATAATTCCTTAATGGGAACCTTAAGGAGGATGTATATAGGAAAAAACCCAAATATTTTGTTACTCATCAAAATTATAAAAAGGTATTCATGTTTCATATATACATATATGTATTAAATTAATAATCAATGTCATGAAACATTTGATTCCATGAATCTATAAAGGAATTTGGTTTCATTAATAATGAATGTGATCCATATGTTTTGAAATGATCCTATCATGGGGTGTGTAAAAAAAATTATTTAGTAAGTTAAATTGCAATATATTGGAAAAATAAGGTTGTATCCAAAGATGAGAACACAAAATTCACATTTTTTAATTTGAATTTGATGAAAAAGTGTGGTGTTTTTGAAATATTTTGAGTTTTCAAAAATAGGAATGAAATGAAAAAATAAATAAATTAATAAATATATTGTAAAATATAAAATTATAAGGGTTATCAGGTCCGGTTTAGTTTTTTAAATGCAATAATATACTAGTTCTAATTTATCCAATCCTCTTATACTAAGATGAATAAAGTGATATTCAATATTCAATTTTAATAAATCCCTTGATCATATGGTGATGGTAAGAATAAAAATTTCCAAAATATCATCTTAGATTACCCTTATTACAATGTGTGATAGAGTTATAGTGAATTTCCCTAATTGACTTATGAAATAATCGATTAGGTCTTACTTATCCCAAATAATTATGAGTGTGCACTACCCCTCCCACAAGTAATGAAGATTATAGAGTAATTCAATACTAATCACTGATATATAATTTCATATATATACCAAAATCTAGTAGATATAGATAATAATAATGTCTGAAAGAAATATAAATTATGCAATCTATAGTAAAATTAAATCGTACTTGATAATAAAAACCTCTATTATAAATTGAAACCAACACCATGGAATAGAGAAAAGGATTTTTATTCCATTAAGTGAAAGAAATCAATAATTTCAAAAGGAAAACCTCCCTTTACCAAAAAAATCATAATATTATCCCCCCATGTGAAGGGTAACCAAGAATAAGGGGGAATAGGAATCCACTGAAAAAATAATAAGAATAAAAAGAGATAAAAGTAAGAGAAGACTTTATTTTGTTTTGAATCAATCCACCAAATGTTTTCTCTATTTCTTACCACTAGATGTAAAAATACCAAAGTTATTTATTAAAAGTAATTAATTATTTTATTGAATAATAACCATCAATATTTAGAGGAATTTTCAAATATATTCAATAATTTATGTCTGAATTAATGAAGTTAACTTTTTCTATACTAAGAGACATGTCATCTTCCTACACAATATTTCATTCAATGACCACCTTAATTATAATAATTTCTCCATGAAAGTTAATGATAAAATAAACCTTAGAGTAATATTTCACTTAAATCTAGATAAAATGAATTTGGATTAATGTATCATGATATATTCCTCATTTAATGAGGAGGGGTTCATTCTATCATCCTGAAATATTTTTTAATTTGATTATTTGTATTGTGCCTGGAGAAGTATGAATGAGATATGGTTATAGAAGAAGAAGATGAATCCCATGAATAAAGTAAGAATAAAAAAATAATCACTCCATTTGGATAAATATTGTAAATTTTATACTTAAAATAAGGAAACAATAGAAAATTGTTAAAATTATAGAATTAAGAAATTTTCATAATTTAGCCCAAAATTCACCAAAAATGAAAAAATTATGCAAATCATATCAAAATGTTTAATTTTAAGGTATTAAATCCTTTAAACACACATTAAAAGTAATGAAAATATTTTCTCTACTAATTCCACCACACTTATCACTTAGACTCCTGGACAAGTAAGCATCATAATGAAATCAAAGAAAATTTTAAACACAAACCCATGAGAACCACAAATTTACCAACAAGAAAAAAAGATATCATACCTACATTTTTTCAATTTCTCCATTCATATTATTAAATATGTTTACACTTCATTCTGACTCCTTTACACACAAGAAAATTACCTTGCCTGAATTTTCACTCATCTCACAATGTCAATTTTCAATAAGGAATTTCTCATTCAAACAAATACAAGAGTCATAATAGGATTGATAAATTCATAGATATCCAACCGATATGAGTCATGTACATGTGCTTATCATGAATATTTTTCTTGTTTGTTAAATATATTTCCATTGGAAGGATTTATATTCCAAAAATTTTGAGGCCAAAGAAGGAGAGTTTGACACCTTTTGATGTGAAAATTCATGATTCTAATTTTTAATCAAGTATGGATTCCTCCTCACCCACTTAAGAAAATTACTCCAAATTAATATCAAACTTTATTCCATGGAAATATGACACATTATCTAACTCTACAAATTTATCACATCAATTACTTACCAAAATTTTAGATTATTCTTTTTTTCTCTTTAAAAGCTCTAGAAAGGGACACCATTTTTTTTCTCTTGAAATCCAGAAAAGGAAGAGTGTTATGAATAATTATTTTTTAAATAGAAAAAAATTAACTTAATAATCTTATTTTAAATAAAATATAGCACCAAATGAGGTGTCACACCACAAAATAGCTCCCCCATACTTAAGTTCAACTAGATTATGCAATTTCACTTGAAGGGTAGGCTTGATATAAAATGTTATATTGTAATGTGGAAAAAAATATAGAATTTACATGGATTATAAGGGATATAAGGATTAAATATACAAGTAATACGTGATTAAAAAGTATTCTCTTGAAAAGGGGGATTTAAAACAAAAAAAATGTCTAAATTATTTAGAACACAAGTACCTAAAACCCTCAAGTTTTGATTGGAATAAATCAAATTGTTGTTGAATCAAGCATGCTTTTTTCTCTCAATAAGTGAGGTGAATATAATGAATTTGATAACAGGGTTCAAAATACTCATGGGAAAGTGATTTTAAAGACAGAGACAGTGATATGCGGCATACGATTCAAAAATTAGTGGCCTTCTCATGAAATTTCAAATGTTTAAAACTAGAAATAAAGTCATTTTTAAGGATATTGGCATTTTAATCCTCTTATTGGTGCCAATATCCTTAAAAAATTATTATACATTGGGATTTTTTTATGTTATTCAATTATAGGGATGTTAATTTCCACCTTTTTGATGGTTTCTATAATTTATTTTTGAAGTGATTCCTCATAAATTTTAATTTATTATTCTATACTTGATCAAAAATATTAGGGGTAAGTGTTTTTTATCCCTTAATTTTATTTGAAATGTTTTTTATTGTCTCTTCCTTTTTGACATATCCTTCTTCTCCTCCTATTTCTTTTCATCTTCTGAGATAATTTGCATAGAATTTTCAGAAATCCCAACCTCATTCTCCCTCAACACAGGTGCAAGGGTTGCTAGGGGTGGGTGTTCTTTTCCACTTATTATTTTTTTCATATTGATATTCTATTTTGGTTTTTTCATTTTTTGGGCTAGTAGTTTTCTTGGGTTTTGGATAAGATTTCCAAAACAATTCGTACTATTTTTATATATTATTAAACTTATCTTCTAACCCTAAATCCTGGATTGTATCTATTTCAAAGGATGTTGTGTATTGGTGTATGGTTTATAATAGGGTCTCTAGAAATTGAGTGGTTTCCAGTAAGAAGGCTAGTTATAAGATTTATTTTGTTGAAATGATTGTGGTTTTTGGAATTATTATTGGAATATGGGGTTTGTTTTAGAACTAGTTTTAGTACAAGAGCTTATATTGATTCTACTAATTTCCAAAATCCTCATTGGACTTGGTTATTCTCTCAGCATCATTGATTTTATTGGAATTTCCTCAGATGAAAGGCTTATTCACAACTTTCCATTCCATGTACCTCAATGCAACAGTCAGTGAAATGATTAGGTGATGAACATATAGCACATACCATTGCTGGTGATTATTTTCCAGTCACCTATTTTAGGTCCATTTGTATTTCCAAACTAGTTAACTCTTCAATCATATTTTCTAAAAAGGTTGATGGATGATAAGTTCTTTCTTCATGAATACCTCGTGTTCTACTATCTCTTATAAAAAACTATTAATTTTTTTGAGAAATCATCTTAATCAATAGCTTGGATTATTCTAGTTATTTTTCAATCAATGTTCCTCTAAATGATGCATCCAGAACATCTCAGTCATTTTCTAGTAGACCTTAATAAAATAAAATAATTATGTGATGCTTCTAAATTTTCTGATGTGGCCAGCTGGCACATTGCTTCCTAAGCTTCTTTTAGTACTCATAGAGGGTATATCTATATGATTTAATAATAGAATATATATAATTTTTGATGAATTTGATTATATATGTGGGGAAGAATATTTGTATGAATAATCTTAGTATGTCATTTCAGTCATTCACATCTCTTAGATGCAGGTCATATAACCATTTTTGGCATCTCCTTATAATGAAAATGGGAATTACTTCCACTTTTTCTCTTCCTAAGCTACTTCTTGAGGTTTAAAAGAAGACAAGACATATGTGAAATCTTTAATATGTTTATTTTAGTATTGTCCTAGTAATCCATGGAATTTATTAAGTAATGGAATTTTAGGATTCATCCCAAAATCATTTTTGTAACTCCAGCATGGAATGTTTATTTTTTTGATTATGTAATTGTGGTTAACAAAAGTCTCAAAGGGTTTTGTTGATATTTTTATCCATGATGACAGGATTAGAGTGAACACTTGAAGTTTAGCTCAAGTTTTCAAGAGATATATCCAAAAATTCATATTGATAATTAATGTTTTTAAGTCAATTCAACATGGTTTTTTAAATTTTGGGATCTACGGGGAGAGAGTTTGTGTTATTGGTTATAGTCAATAAATTTTAAAAATTATATTATTGGGACCATCTCCCTAAAAATGGTTCCAGTTTTTAACATGATCATATCTTGGGGTGTGGGAAAAAAATTATTTCCTTAGTTATAGTGTAGTATTGTTTTCAACCAAGGTTGTCTCCATAGTGGAGAACCCAAAAAATATTTTTCACTTTGAATTAGATAAATATTGTATGTTTTTGATATTTTTGAGCTTGAAAATACAAAAAATAAATAGAGAAAAGAAAACAATTAAGAAATATATTGAAAAATATGATATGATAATTGTTATCTGGAAGGGTTCAGTTTTCCAAATTCAATTCTATAATAGTTCCAATTTATCTAATCCTATTCTTCTAAGATAATTAAGGTGAGATTCCACAATCAATTCCTCTCATTATTGTGGTCAAATGATGATGGTGTGAATAAAAATTTCCAAAATCTAATAATGGTATACCCTCCTTCAAATTTATTATGTATTTGTAGAGAATACCCCTAATTGAATTAGGGACTACTCGACTGGGTATTGTTTATCCCAAACAATTTAGATTGGCCACTACCCCACCCTCACATACTTATGATCGATGAGTACTTCACCACTAAGCCCTAGACAATTCCATTATATACAAATCAAAACATAGTATAGGTGGGAAATGATCATTGACTTGAGAATTATTAATAATATAATATAAAACCAAATATGATCATACGTGATAATAAAATTCTCTATTAAAAAATTTAAACAACTTCATAGATGAGAGAAAAATATTTTTATTCCATTTAGTGCAAGAACTCAAGCATTAAAAAAGAAACACTCTCCTTACCCAATCACTCATAAGTTTTACACTCCATGTGAAGGGTAACCAATAAGAAGGGGGAAGATTAATCCATTGAATATATAAGAATAAAAAAGAGAGAAAAGGAAGAGTATAAAATTTATTCTCCATAATATTTTAACAAATATTTTCTCCATTTCTACCTAACAGAAGGCCAAAAATTGCTAAGGATACTTCTTATTTTTTTCCAAATTATATTCGTAATATAATATAAAATTTTAAAAGTATTTAGACATGTATACAATAATTTATGGTTGCATTAATTAAGTTAACTTTTTATATCCGAAGAGACCCTTCATCGTCCTCCCCTTTTTTGTATTGAAATTTTACCTTAATGATATAATTTCTCAAGGAAATTTAATTTACACATGATACATAGATTAGTATTTAATTTATAGCTCAAATAACTTCATTTAGATGCATTTATCTTAATATATTCCTCATTTAATGAGGACAAGTCCATTCTATCAGAAAAAAAATATTTTTGAACTTGATTGATTTGTTTGGGCCTACATAATTTCTAATAAGATCTAGGAGTAGAAGAAGAAGTTGAATCCAACTAATAAGAAAACCCCAAAAAATAATCCATGAATTTTGGTCTATATTGATAAATATAGGCTTAAAATACAAAAGTGATACAACTTTTTTTAAAATTACAAAATTAATTAATTTTTACATTTTATCCCAAAATTCACCAAAGATCATAAAGTGATGCAAATAGGCTATAATTTTTAAATTTTAAGGGATTAAATCATTAAAATAAACATGAAAAAATAATTAAAATATTAGTTTTATCATATTTACAAATGGTTTAGTGGGATTATTTTTTTCATAGTTGTGTATGTTGATGACATATTACTAATTGGACACAATTAACCATCCATAAAATAAGTTAATGTGTGGTTGAGCGAGTGATTTTCTATGAAGGACTTCAGTGAATCATACTACATTCTAAAGACTAATATCATTTGTGATAGATCCAAGATATTTCTCAAACTAAGTAAGGACATATATATTAACTATATTTTGAAGAGGTTTAGTATGGAACAATCCAAAATAGGATTAGTTTTAGTGTCACATGGTATAAATATTTATAAGAATATGTATCCTCAGACAAAAGATGGAAGATAGAGAATGAGTAATATTCCATTAAAATTTTCTCTAAGATGAAGAATGTATTCCATGATATATACTAGTATTGATATTTCCTATGCTTTGATCATGGTAGGAATATATCAAGAAGATATAGGGGAACAACATTGAATTATTGTTAAGGATATAGTTAATTAACTAAGGCCCACTAAGGATATGTTCCTAGTGTATAGAGGATATAAAGTACTCGTCATTATGGGATATATAAATGATAGTTTTTATATGGATTATAATGATCTTAATTTTTAGTTAGGATATGAATTTTGTCTCAATAGAGGAGTTATGAGACTGAAGAGTTAAAATCCTCCAGTTGTTTCTGATTTTATAGTAGAGTCTAAGTATATTACAAATTATGATTAAGAAAAGGAAGTAGTTTGGATTCAAAAATTTTTAAAAAAGATTAATATAGTATATAATAGTAAATATTCTATCACATTTTACTATGATAACACTGTAGTGGTGACTCCCTCCAAAGAGATAAGGTCACACCAAAGGATAAAGCATATACTTCATAAGTTTAAACTCATGATATATTTTTATAAATGATGTGAATTTATAGTGATTAGTGTATCCAGGGAGGAAATGTTTTTAGATCCCTTAACAAATGATTTGTCTTAGCAGAAGCATGAATATCATATGAGGTCTAGTGGGCTGAAAGCTATTATTTTTTGGCTCTTGTTCAAGTAGGAGTCTATTAGAGTTAGTGACCTAGAACCAACTTTTTAAGTACTTGATTATATTTTTTTTGTTAAATAATTTTTCTTATCACATAATGATTTTTATTCTACATAATATTTGTATGTGAAGATGTCCTTGGAATATATGTCATGGTGAGAATTCAAAGAATTTATATAGCATGATGATAACCTAGAGGTTTCACAACATTATTATTGAACCTTGCTCTATGGTTGGATGATGTTTTTTGATAGGACACAAAAAATATAGGCTATTAGGGGTAGAAATATCATTATACATCAAGAAATATTCTCACAGCCTTTAATCTTGGTAATATTTAAGATTTGAGGTCATGAGAATAGACCCATTAATAAGAAATCGACATTTCCATGTGTCAATGGATGTTCCTATCCATGGATAAGTAAATTGATCCCTAGAGTTTAAGATTATCATCAATGGATATCTTGACACACTTTATTTGATATATTTATGTAAACCATGATGACATATTATCATAGAGAAGTATGATATGTTGGGAGCATCATGAGAGATATTTCATTATTGGATATTATGAGGAAGTATTTATACCTTTTTTCTATTGAAAAAAGTTTATTTTTGAATCCCTTTAATGGGAATGGAACTTCATGAATAGATACTTCGACATGGTTTTTGATGGGTGAGTTCATTTATCAAAACTCAAAGAAAACTACATCACGCATATAGGTTTATGGAACCGACATGAAACATGCATGATTTTAGATATTGTGAAAAAATAATTATATTATGCAGTAACTATTAGTGGGTAGTTGGATGTCACTATGATATTAATTTATTTATCTATGGTTTCCATGGAATATTTTTTGGAAATTACCTTGTAATTGAGGGGTCTATTCCCGATACCACAGGGAAAGAGACCAAAAGTGTCACACTAAGTGTATATATAATCTCTATTAAATTATAGTATTCAAATTAATAGTGTAGAACTAACAATATTTATTTGGGTTTAGTTGATATTCATAATTTAATCACAAGTTATTGAAAATAATAATTGACTTCAATAATAATATTAAATTTTTTTGTTCAAGTTTTTAAAAGATAATATTTTTTTTATTTGGTAGTGAATAATGTAGTAATATTTTTTTATTAAAGAAATATTTATTATTCAATGATCAATAAATATCAATGAGGGAATGAGAACCAAGTTTAATGGTCTAATTTGAAATAATATAAATGATATTTATTAATATATTATTAATTTTTATTGATAGGTAAAGTGATAATTAATATTATTATTATTGTACATGGTCAAATTAATATTTACAAATATAGAAAGGA
This sequence comes from Viscum album, assembly GCA_963277665.1. NCBI lineage: Eukaryota > Viridiplantae > Streptophyta > Magnoliopsida > Santalales > Viscaceae > Viscum > Viscum album. Next base: position 1,087,364,369 of record OY728150.1, on the reverse strand, counting down.
TTTAGTGTTAAATTTTCCATCCCAAAACCTACCATAATAAATATCAAATTATAAATCTTTACAAATAATTTTTTTTGTATAAAACAGATAGAGTGAGGCCCTATAAATCTATAAAGAGAGATAAAGAGATCAATAGATCCCTCTTCCCTTCCTTTATCAATCAATTGAGATATCATCAAGATTTATTCCTTTCATGAAAATATTTCTGTTACGATCAACCATGAACAATTAAAGAGACCAAGATTAGTTATGATATTATCTAATGATTATATAACATCGTTCATAGAATATGGTGCATATGGGGATCACCAGTAGAGGGATTATTCTCTTGGATCCTGTTTCACAATGATTATATGAAAAGATATTGTTAACCGGATCCTCAATTAAAGAAGAATTTCATGTAGAGGAAATTATTTATCTATTTATAAATTAAAAATAAATTACATGTTGAGGTAGTTATATATCACTAACCATTGGTTTCTATCTTTATTCTCTATTTTACTCTAACCATAGTGTTCATGTGGGATAATTTTTATAGCTAAGATTGTCCATAATTAAGGATTTTTGATTTCAATGGCTGTGAGGCATCCATGGAGTCCATTTTTGCTGGATTTCATAGATGTCAACTTACTTCCAACAATTGAGGTAAGTGTTTTTGATTAATTTCTTTTTATTTAAGAGTTCCCGGAATTCTTGGTGCTTCAAAAGTGTTTTTTATTTAAATCTACAATTTTTATGATAGCTGGTTTGTATTCTACAATGGGTTTCCATGTTTGGATGGATTTCTTCCATTATAAAAGATGGATCAATAATTTCATACACTGAAACTTGAATTTAAAATGGTATTTGATTAATTAATTATTTTTTATAAATTTTTTAAGTCTTCTTTCATTGAGAAATTCATTTATTCATTGGGTTTTTAATCCTTGTGGGTTTTTCAATGTGGGTTTCCCTTATTTTGTAAAAAGGATTCCATTTTTTTGAAGGGGTGTTTTGGTGTTACTAAGTTAAATAATGTTTCCAATAGGTTATGTGATTTTTTATTTTATTGATCATGGTTTATATTGAAATTGTGTTTGAATTAAAAATGGTTTTATAAATGGATTTATAAATTCATATGATATAGGTGAAGGACTAATTGTAACTTTGTAATGTCATATTGATTTCTCCCTTATTGAGAACACTATGTTATTGTTTTTTTGGTTATCCATATAATGGATGATTTTTGATGTGATTTATGATGTGTGACTAGTTGGGGATATTTTAAAGGGTAGTATGGGAGGTGGGATGGATGTGATTATGGTGTTATCCCTAGAGTATTATTATATTCATGGTATGATATTTTTTCCCCATTTCCAACATCTGTTATTATTCTACGAGGAGAATGAGGTAACTAGGTTAGTAATAGTGGGATACTGATATGTTCAGTTGATATTACACCCTAGATGATCACACCTATTTGAGATTCACTTCTTGGATAATGGGATTTCACTGATGAGGCAAGTTGCGTTCGATTTAGATGAAATATGTGTTCATATTTTCTTGCTGATAATTTAGATCCACTTTTTCTTATGTCTTGTTTTTTCTCAGTGGTACCAATGGTGTTTCCCCATGATATATATCTTATGTTATTATTTTTTCTATATATAGATTTTAATGTGGGTTTCTTATTTATTGGATAGACTTTCTTGTTGATTTAATTCTTTTAAAACATATACATGATATTGAATAATTTTGTTCCATCCATTTTTTGGAATTATGTATGCCCTTTTTGGTTGTGATACCTTTATTGTTTACCTTAGTTCCTTTTTTACCATTTATTTGGGAATGTGTTAGTTTTTAAAGTAAATATAATTAATTTTTTTCCAAGTGGCATGATTTACTTGGCATTATTCTGAAATTATTTAAACTATGTGTTAGTTTATTTTCGAAATTATGGTGTTTTTAAAGAAAAATGGTTGGAAAATTGAATTGGTTGATGTATCTTAAAATCTATTAATATATTTTTTTTATGAAAGTTGTGTTTTGAGAAGGTACATTTTCCATGTTTTTTTCTCGCTTATATTATGGAAGGGAATGTTAAAACCTATATTTTTATATTAATTTAAAACTAGAAAACTAGGTTTATATTATAAAGGGAATGAATTGGACTCATGGTGGTATACTACTAGCTTTGACACACACCCCACATACACATGTTTTTGGTATGTAAGATTTATGTATTGTGTAGTTTTCTGTAGGTATTGAATTCTAGGTTGTATCTGATTCCATATTCCTTGGGAAGTGAGAATTATGGGGTGATGGTGGTGGCTAGGGTGTCATATGGAGGTGATTTTCAAAACATTGGTTTCATGGAACCAGTTGTCTTGTATTTTGTTCAATCTCATTGGTCTTCCATCTTCTTTTCTTTTAGATTCTTTTGTAGCTTCGTAAATATGTATTAAATTCTTATCTATTCTAAGTGTTTTATGGGATTTTAATTTTTCTCTTCTCTTGGTTATGAAATTTTTGCATGATTAGTTCATTTATATTCTTGAGGTTGAAACCATTTCCAATGGTAATGTATGATACCCTGGATACTTGATGTCACCCGGGGGGATTAGTGATGATCCTCAATGTATATTGCGGGATGGTTCGAGCACTTATTTGGATGGAAGTATGGGTTGGTTCATTTAAAAAATATATAAGAGAATATAGGATCTAGAAGTGGGGCTATGTTTTCAATATTCACCTTCATGTTATTTGGGGGTTAGTGGTAGTAAGTAGATAAGATTGTCAAAAATCAGGTGGTAGGTTCATGGAAGTTCTTGTCCTACTATTCCTTGTGTTGGATCTCAATTTTACTTTGTTGGTTGGGTATTTTCCTTTATTTTTGAGTTTATGGTGAATTTTATTCATATATTTTTGTGTAGAGTACTATTACTCAGAATTGAAGTGATTTTTTTGGTGATATCCCTATAATTTCCTCATTTTTTTGGGTAAAAAATTGAAGGGTTTTATAAGGAACATGGTTAAGGTACACAATCTTTCAAAATATGAACATGATATGCGAACCATTCGGGATAACTTACAGTGGTGCTATCACAGTTTTTGCAAGGTATGAGAAACTCTATAGACAAACCATACACAGTAGAGAGGGTGGGGAAATTTGTTTGTTTTCAATTATTTTTTGGTTTGAGACTCTATTGTGTTTTGTGGAACTTTTTAATGTATTTATAATCATTGTTTTGTGGTTATTTAAATTTTATGAAAATAAATGTTTTATTATTTGTATTTAAGTTCTTTTTAATTTTTTTAGTTAACATAGTTTATTGGGTAATTTTTTTGGAACCCTTGAAAATGTTTTTGGGAATTGAGGGTTTAAAAGAAATAATTTCAAATTTTATTATATGATGGAGTCCTTGAAATGTTTTGGATGAGTAGAGGTTTTAATATGATATATATTGGACCATGCACTACAAAACAAGTGACTTATAAAAATAGAAGGTTTGTTTCAGATAATATATCTATTGGTAGAAATGATTAATTTAAACAGATATATTGTTACTTTTTTATTTTTTATAAGTACCATCAAATCTTATTACCAACATATACATCTGTTAGTATTAACCATCTTCTTCCAAAATATCATTTATTATCAATTAAAATTTTCTTAATATCTTACAGATACCAAAAATCATCTTACAAAAAATTGAATATATTTTTATTATTTATTATTAATGAAAATAATTTTCCTATTAAACAAACAAATCACAAGAAATTAGTCAACATCAAAAAATATTTTACTAATAATTTATAACCTAAATTTTTAATTTTTTATTACAAAGAAGTCATTTGTCGATAAAAATATGTGCATAAATATTGAATTAAAATATTGATAATTTAATAAAGCTTTATGAAATTAATATATATAATTTAAACATACCAATGAATGATTAAAGCATATATTTATTTTGACCAAATAAATTATAAACATACAAAGTTAAAAATATAGAATTAGTTGTATTGAAAATAAGTAGTTTATTTTTGAAATATGATTTTTATAATAATAATCATTATCTATATTTATTAATATAATAATACAATTAAATGGGTGACTCCCAACCACGGAAAGTTTATTCCCAAATCCCATACCCCGATAAACCTAATTATACTGAGGAATTCCTTTGTTCATCACCACAGTTTTTATCCCACTCTGGCTCGTTGCCACAGGGTTCAACATTTCGGTTCATCGAAACATGGTTCATCTGTTTTGTTCATCAATATAGAGTTTAGCCTTTCGATTTGTCACCACAAAGCTCATCCCCATTTATATTTTCCCCAAATCTGGTGATCATTCAAGTTCCCCCAAATATTTGGTAATATTTCACCCCCTTTAGCTAATTGCCACACCATTCCTCACTAGCTACATTCCCTTCAATCAATCACCCCTTGGTTCAATGATCTCACTCCCTCTTGAAGAACTTATTGGATGTTAAAAAATGTGAGATCACTATTACAATTTCTCCATTCAGGGATACAAATGTTTAGTTGATGATAGCACCCACACAGTTTAAAGATTGAATTGACTCATTTTAAAGTATTATTATACATCCAAATGTAATTTTAATTGAACAAACATTTTCATTATATGAATTATAGTAAAGAATACAATTCACACATAAAGTTTACATATGAAATTAGTGTAAATTAAAATTTTTACATAGGAATGTACTCAAAATCATCTTATTAAGAGATTCATTCTTAATGCTTTGAATAATGGTTACTAATTTATTATAAGGATACAATTAATTTTTTGATTTGGTGTATAAAATACCTAAATTATGTTCCATTTCATGATTAATATATGATTCCATTTCCTTTTGATGTATAAATTTATTTTATTCATTTTATTATATCAGTCGTTTAATAGGATATTTAATTTAATATCTTGTTCCACAATATTATGAATTTTTTCAATGCAGGACTGCTAGATTTAATTAGTTCAAATAATATAATAGTTGATTATCTATATTGAATTGAATTTATATTTGAAACATCACAATGAAATGATAACATGATTATAAATGTTTTTGAATAATAGTATGTCATGATAGTGGAATCATATTTTTGGGTTTTTCTCTGGTTCTTGTGGATGTAATGAACATGTTGGGGTTCTATGGTTTTACTAGAGGTCGATTATTGGAATTAAGTCTTCAATTCTGGGGTTTTTTTTGGGATTTAAATTAACTGTGGTTCTTATAGTCCTTTCATGTACTTTTTCAAGTGTTTATGTTGTGATAAATTGAATTGGAATGCTTGAAAATGACATTTGTAGGTGATCTAGGTGAGTAAAGAGTTCGAAGCGTCATGATTCTTTACCTTAAACAATAAGTTTTTATTATTCAGTTTTTCTATTGTTTTATCATATTTATCTGCTTGTAGAAAATATAAAGGCTCATGTTGGTAGGTTAAATATGTCATAATATAGAGAAGTAATTATTAATTTCTATTATACTACTTTTATAGTGTTATCAAATGGAGCATAAATGCGATTCTCATGTTATGGTAGTGTCCTCAAATGTTTGGGTTGTGCTCTGGTTCTTATTGATATAATGGAATTTTTTGGGTTCGATAGTTTTACTAGAGGTTGATCCTTGGAATATTTTCTAGACATTTGGTGGGATTTTTCTTTGATTCATGTTTATTGGGTTTCATATAGGCCGTTCATGGACCTTTAGAGGTTATTACATTAATATTTTGGTATACTGTTGAATTTGATACTTAGAGTCTATGATATTAAGTTATTTTTAAAATGAATTCATTATAGATTTAATTATTTGAAATACATGTAGTAGTTGATGTTTATATTGAATTGCATTTGTATTTGGAACATCAAAATTCTATATTCATGTGACTAAAAACAAGTGTTTCATGTAATTTAATCATAGTTTATTTTAGTTTTCAAAATTATCAATTTTATATGTTATTTACTTATTAGACATTTTGCAATGAAGATGGAATACATGTAAAACTTATCTAAAGGGGTTAAGGCGATTTTTACAGATTAATCTCAAAATAAATCAACTTAAATAAGTTATAATATAGAGAAGTACATGTTATTTATTATAAAAAATTATATTAATATGTTTAGTTTGAGCACTATGATGGTCATGGAGGTGATTTCTGAAGTTATAATATAATTATGAGGTCATGGAGATATGTAGTAAATTATTGAAGGCAATATCTTATCATAAAGAGGATTCTCTAGTGGATTTTTCATATTGAATGAAGTTTTAAGTATAGAATCACTGATGGTTTGTGTTGTCGTTGGTTCTATTCTTAGGTTCATTTCTAGATCTATTCCATGGTGTTCAATTTTGGTTTTGCCCAATTGAAGTTGGTCTATTGTTTCTATTCATAGAGATTTTGAGGGTCATTTTCAGTTTTAGAAAGGGGAACTAGAGCCACTAAATTCAAGATTCTTGGTTGTTAGAGTATAGAAAATGGTCATAGATTCAAGTAACATAGCAATATATTTCTATAGGTTGAATCATTGCAGTTTTATTTTCAGTGTTTTCCATAGATTTTGTTTGATGAAATACTGCTATATATTTGAATTGAATAGAGACAAAAAATGTGGGTTTTTTAGGTTTTGATTGCAATTAAGTCAGAATGTAGATGACTATAATTTTAGAACAATATGGATGATGTATAAAATGAGTTCATTGCTGCTACTGTTTCTATATGGAGGGTATTCCTGTGATATTGTTCTTGTTTGAGTGTGCAGTTTTACGGTTGAGGTGTTTTTTTCTATTTGGGCAGTTCATTTCACATATGGATCTGAGCTATTTTAGAGTTATTAATTGAATTTTATAACTCTAAATGTGAGTTTCCATATAAATCATCAATTTAATGTCTGAGATAGCCTTAGTGTAGTGGATATAGAAGTGAGGTTCAATGCATGGAATGATGGAGTACGTGTATTGGTGGTTGAAACTGATTTTCCATGCGTAGGTTATTCATCATTACATGCTACATACATTGTGTAAAGAGGGATTCCTCACTCAAGGTTTTTATAACCAATACATTCCTAAAGTAGTTGAGCTGAATCAGGAAGTAAGAGAGGAAGTATATCTAGAATTTCATTACCTGAAAAGTAGTCAGATTTATAGAGCTGTTACTGAAAAAAATTAATTGATTGGTAGAAATATAGGAGTGTGAACATGGATAGAAATTAAATTAGTGCATTATTCAAATATAAGTAGATGAGGAATTCAAGACCACACCATATAGGGAGGCCGACACCCTAAGAGTATCTCAAAAAATAGCATTGAGAGGGTGTTGGATCCTACCTAAGAAATTCAATCTTCACCATGGGGGATTCATAAAATCATCCTAGAAGGTTGTAAATAGTTAAAAGAAGAGAGTTATCATTTATTAAATCCACCTAGAACACTATCACTTAGTCTTGATTAAGATACCTTTGAAATATAATGTTTCAATTAATAATTTATGTTATCTTTTATGAATAGGTATTTTGATGTTAGAAACCAGTTTTTCATTTTTGATATGAAAGATGATTATTTTTTGATTAAATTATTATAATAATAGTTATCATCAGGGAATATTTCTTTATTTCATATTAGTTATTTTATTCCATTGATATGAATTAATTTGTGCATTCTATTAAAAAACGTTTTGAACCTAAAATTGTGTAATTAAAAATGCGTTTAATACTAGTTGACCCACCACATATCATGTAACAAGCATTATTTTTTCAAAAATAATTTTGATAATATGTTTTATTTGGATTATTGTTCCATTATACTTATATTCAAAGAGGTTCTTATTGGATATGCTTGTAATTTGAAGGTGTTCAAGTCCTGAAGAGATAAACATGCTATCTTAATAAAAAAAATTTAAGGCTTTTTAGGTGAGTGAAGTTTCCATGGTTACCTTCAACTATAAGGGTTTTTATTCTTCATTTTTTCTCTTTTTTTCTTATTTCAATTAGCATTTGTGTACACAGATTTTTATTCTCGTTTATAATAAATATTTGGGGAAAAACATTAATTACATACTCTTATTATTATTTTTTTCATTTTGTTATATGATCTTTTTCTTATTCTTCATACTGAGATTCTAATAAAAAATATTAAAGATTATATTGCCTTATAATTTTTGTTAAACTTATTTAAAAAATATTGGGGGGGTGGGGGTTGTTGTTCTATTTCTTTCTTGGTAAGAATATATGATGATTAACTCATATTTTCATCTTCAACCATGGTAAAAAAACACCCATTACTTAGTTTCATTGAGTTATGTTTTGAGATTGAATAACTCATGGTTCTTCATGGTTGTGACACTAAAATCATGTTAAAATAACCGGTTCTGGTGATTTTAGAAAGAATATTCCTTAAAATATGATCAGTGAGGTAGGGTATTAGCCCATATTTATTTGGATTAATTCTGGATGTAATCTTTTTTCCTTTTTAAATTTTCATTCTGAAAAATATTACAGTAGTCACTCACCATGTGATTTAAACCAACCAAAATCAATAGATCCCCAAATCAGAATATTCTCAATCATCCAATAGCAAAATAAAGTATACAACAAGGGAAATGGTTCTATATTTTTCTTTAACTATAATTTTTGTTATTCTTCTTTTTTATCTTTTTTTTCTCATTTCAATTAGTATTTGTGTCCCTAATATATTTATATTCTCATTTCTTACAATCGTTTGGGAAACAAACACAAATTATATATGTTTACTTCTTGTTTTCATTTTGTTATATGCTATTTATCTTATTGTTAACTTTAATATTATTTTATAAATGGGTAAGAATTTATGATGATGAACTCTTGTATGTGAATGAATCATATGGTGTGGAAAACCTTATGTTGTAGCGGCATACTTTCTACTACACGAGAAACACTTGCAGCTAGGATATGTCATTACTTAAGTTAATATCCCTTGAAATATGGATTGAAATTGTTCAATTGTTGATATTATTGTATATTGAAAACAATAAAATTAATCATCATTTTCCAGGTATTCCATAATTTTTTTCTCAGTTGAATCCATTATTCTTAGGAAGGTGCTCAAAAATACTGTACTATCAAACAAAAAATCCTCTAACTATGGTTTGATAGTACAATATTTTTGGCACTTTTGAGCAATGATATTTCTATTTCTTCTTGATTCAATTTTCTAAAAGGATGAAAACTTTTTTGATATCATTTTATACCTAGGACTACTGAGTCATGATGTCCCTAGATTCAGATATTTCACGATATGATGGACAAACTTTTGGAAATAGCATCATATTTCTACTGACCTTAAGATTTTTTATTTTTAAATGTCTAAGGATTATTTCCTTGAGGAAGAACTAATCAATTTATCATTCATCTATTTGTGTATACTTATGCCATCATCAACATTTTAATATTCTAGGACTCCACTACATATTTTTCTTCTGATCATGAAGTTCTTGTAAGGATGAAAAAATACAATATTTATTTCTTCTAGTATTGATGTTTATTGTGTCAAAGGAAGTAACCAGTTCTGAAATGGAATATCAATATTTCATAGATAACTGCATAATGAAGAATTAAAGATGGAAATCCCATTTTTGTATACACCTTCATGTGATAGAAACCTCTTATATGAGGAGTCTACGGATTTGTGGATTCAGTTTTACAGTGAAAGGTTGGATTATGGGTCGATTATCAAAGAATGGATCCATATATAATGTAGGCTTGATTTCCTTAGAGATGATCTGATCCATTTTCCTTCACCGCATTGTGGATTTTTGTAACAATTTTCAAATTCAAGTTTGTGTAAGCACATTACACCTCTTGTATTCACACAATTTATTTAATAAATTTTTGGAGGTATGAGTTGGATGTCCAACTCATGTCTCATTTATCTTAAAGAACAAAAAAATTGGGTTTTAATTCATGATGTTAATTTTCACTGATTTTTGGGTAGGTTTTTTGGTTTCTTTGATATAGATATTGGATTTGAAAGGTGTTTCATAGCAGCAACTTGAGGTTTCTTACTGGTATTAGAGTTGGATTTATTTGTTTCTTACTAGTTCAGGAGATGGCTCGTTGGTTTTGGGGCATGAATGGGCCATTGGTGCTGGTGTGCTAAAGGTTGTGGTATATATGGAGTTGACTTGGGGGGGGGGGTGATGTATCCTGCTAGGGGTGTGGGGGTGTGATGGATCTTGTTTTAGTTGGGGGGGGGGTGCTGAGGGATCTTTCATTTTTGATTAAATATTTTGTATTAAATTTCATTATTAATGTAATTTTTTTTCTAAGTTTGAACATTTGTATCAATTGTATTCAGTTTAATAATTAATGGAAATAAATTATATTTGAAAAATTAATATATAAAAATATTTATAATTTTTATTCAAATGTAATTTATAAATAGATATTATATGTTGGTAATATTATTTTCAATAGAAATATTTGTCATAATAATCTCTTTCTAAACACTTTAAACAATATAAATATTATCTATTTGTATTGTTATAATTATAATAGAACTATTGTTTTGTCACAAAAACATTTAGCAAAATTGTTTTTACTGATAGTTTAGTGACATCGACATAAGTGTTGGAAAAACGTTTTACCAATAGAAAATGTACTTTTACCAACAAATATGTCCATATTGGAAAAATTTACATATTTTTTAATGATTTTAAAAGTGATATTGAGGTTTTATGAAATTCAATATTATTTGGGTGTGTGGTGAGAATTTTTTTTAATGATTTTGAAATGGGACTCGTAACCTTGATTTTGTTTCTTTGATTTTTTTGGTCCCCTTGTGTGGATGTTTTGAGGTGTTTTGTAATATTTATTTACATTTTCCTATTTTTTGTGGTTCTCTTTGTGTTGATATCTATTTAATTGGTTTGATTTTGTTATTCTATTGTGATGTTTTAGAATGAGTCTCCCATAAAGTAATCAACAATTTAATAAGGGGATAACTATGGTGGTTTTCCTAGTAATCCAATAGTTTTATTTTTGATCTTTGAATCTACACCAACTCATGATGGAGTGGTAGATCCATGATCTTCTCATATTGTGTATGGTTCATGATCATATATAAATAGTTTTCCCCTTGTCTCTTATAGTGACCAAGGATCCCATGACATGGTTGAGTGCATAGCTAAGTGTGAAGATATTTTCAGCTCACTACAAACTATAGAATACTCTAGAGTGAGTTACACCATTACATAGTTCGAATTCATGGGTTTGGTGTAGTATAATATCATTGTTCATGAAAAAACATTTGAGGCTCTATCTTGGGGATATTTCAAGTATTTTTTTATTTATAGGGTTTATCCAGCAGAAGTTGGACTCAAGAAGCTGATGGAGTTTTTGAGTATTCTCCAAGGTGATAAGTCTGTGAAATACTATGTTAAGAATTTAACTTTTTTGTGGATTTCTCTCTAGAGTAATTATATGATGGTGTGAAGAAGGAATGGTTCTTTTCTAGAGGCCTTCATCCAGAACTACATTTTTCAGTGCTTTAGTATGGCCTGCATATCTTTGTGGATTCATTTTACAATACCATCTCCAATGAGGTAATATTAATAGGGAAACCTATATTGGTAAATGATTCATCTCCATATGGTGTTAATAAATATAATCCATCCCATGAGTAAAGGAAATGTAATTGTGAAAGGGATATGAATCCACATTCTTGACATATAATTCTTATTTCAGTAATGTAAAAGATGGTTGTGTGTTTCCTCTGTGGGAAGTCCATTCATGTTTGATCATCTTGTCCAACAACTTTGAAGGCCCTCCATCTGTGTGGCTGGCTAGGTCACATTTAGATTTTTTTTGATTTGTTCAAGAATCATAAGAAGAATAAATGAACATATAATTCTTTTGTTTAGAATTATGCATTGTTTCTTCTATAGGAGGGTTGTGATCTATGCATTATTTTGGAGATTCCACTTTTTCAATTTTTTCTTTTTGGTTTGGGAAATGTATAGTATTTAGTGTATCTAGTTCACTTGTTTATAATGGATGAAAGTGATTTTGACCATGCTTTTTATATTATGAAATGTTTATCTGTCATTGATTGATTCTTATTTCACTATCTAAGTGTGGACAATGGGCTATTTATTTTTCAGTTTTTTGGACATGGAAAGGACCTAGGGTATATGCTTGGATACATCAAATGTTGTTTGTTTCCAATTGGGTTGTGGATTCCATAATTATATATATTTCAATTGAAATTACTGTGATACTTTGTTCCGAGGAGTGTTATATTAACACCCTCATATGATAGTTGAGATCTAGATATTAGAGCCCAGTCATTCTATAATATGGAATGGTTATTGTGACTGTTCTCTCCTTTTGTGTTTAGTGCATTCCCTTTGGAGATTTTTGGCACAAGGATTCCCATAGCTTCCACTTTTTTCATTGAATTACGAAGTAAGTTTTATCTCTATTTTATATTAACTCTAATGGTGGGGAGACAAATTCTCAGTCTTCTTCTCTTAGGGTTTTTTTTTTCTTTGGTTGTTGTGGTTTGGGGAATCATGTCTTTTTGGTGATAATCTTACTCTTTGGGTGTTCTTATCAAATATTTAACCATTTTAGAGAAATTATGAATGGTAGGGAGACCAATTACATGTATTTTTGTGTTATTCTTGTTCCTGTGGTGTGATACTTTTAGATTCGTTGGTTGGGATCTTTTATCATTTGGAATTATAACCTTGGACATTTAAATGGTTGTGTTTATGTTTGGTACTATAATATAGTATGAATTTCTATATTCTCTTTAGAGAATTGGTGGAAACTTGATATCCTTGATTTCAGAGAAATTCATAGAGTGGATATCCCAACATATTTTATTTTTTCTCTTCACTCTCATTCGGTGGGGAGTTATTAATTTTTAAGTAGTGGTTATCCATATAAATGTTTTTTTCTTTCCTCATGTCCTTTGTTTTGAGGTTTTTGAGATAATTTAGAGATCAATTCCACACCAGGAAAGAGTTTTTCTTGGAATTCCCACTCAATCAATGTTTTTGGTTACTTTATTAGGGAAGTAAGTGTCACAATGGGGAGTTTGTGACACCCACAATGTTAATACATTTTTAACTCATTAAGTGATCATTAGGTGGCCTCCCCCTAGTCTTTTGTGGTGTTATTTGAGGCATCGTTTTCGGATTTTGTTTAAGTTACATAGTTTAAGAATGATTTTCCAAATCCATGCAACATAAATTTTCAAGTAGAAAATATGTTTCCAGTAGAATTTTGATGATTTTTGCACGGTTTAAAACACCATGTAGAGAAAAATTAATCCCATTAAAACCAAATTAATACTTTTTTTAAAAACCTTATTTATGTGTTTCCACCTCCCATTTGACTCACTCTTAGTTGGGTATTGACTAGAAGGATCACATCATTGTTTTACTTCATCTTTGGCCACATTTTGGGTGATTTATAACTAATCTTTAGCGATTATTCACGATTTCTTCATCAAATCTTTAACATTTATCGTATATTATCTCCCAATCATGGTTTCTCTCTTTCTTCCAAATTTTAATCTAGCCTTAATTTACATGAGGTCCAATTTTTATGGGTAGGGTTATTTAGAAATGGTAATTTTTTAATGGTTTTGATCCATCCTTAGAGTCCCTTTCCGATGGGTTTCATTGAAGGAGACGTGGTTCAAAAACTTGAGGTAGTAATTTCCAATTAGTTCCCATTTTTTAAGAGTTATATGTATTATTGACGATTTAAAAGTGTTTTCTATTTAATATAAGATGTTTATAATATCTTTTCTAGATTTTCTAATGGTTTACCATGTTCGGGTGTGTTTCACCTTTGAAACAAATGGGTGAATTGTTTTTATCTACGAAACTAGGACATTAAATGATATTTTATAAATTACTTTTGTTTGATAAAACTACATATAGTGTTTTCATAGAGAAATAAATTTATTCAGTGGGTTTTAAGTAATATGGGGTTTTCAATGTGGGGTCCCCTTATTTTGTGAAAATGATATCCTTATTTTAAAAGGGCAGTTTTGTGCTAGTAAGTAAAATAGATTTTAAATTAGTTTGTGTGATTGTGTTTTTAATGGTTATTAATTATTTTGTAATTTTTTTAATTATAAATGAATTTTATTTTTTTCCAAATATATATGATATAGGTGATGGACCGGTTGGCACTTTGTGAGGTAAAACTGATTATCCCCCTTTTGATCCCCCTTGTGTTATTGTTGATGTTGTTTTTATCTATGTGATGCATTCTTTGTGATGTGATTCAAGATGTTTCATATTTTTGGGATCTTTTAAAGGTTAGTGATGGGGATGGGATGTATGTGATTATGGTGTTATACCTGGGGGCTTGTTATTACCATGTGATGACATTTTTTACTCATAGATCACCTCTGTTATTATTCCTTGAGGAGATCGAGGTTAGTAGGTGAGAAGTATTAGGATAATTATGTGACTAGATGAAATTATTCTTGTTCTAGTCACCCCTATGTTATATTCACACACTAGCTAGTATGATGTCAACAATGAGTATAGTTGAGTGATATTCATATCAAATACGTCTTACTATTTTCATACCAGTAGTTTAAGTCCACTTTTGGTCATGTCTTGTGTCTTACTAGTGGTACCTATGATGTTTCTTAATGTTATATATCATATTTTATGTGTTTTCTTATATATATATATATATATATATATATTACTATATGGGTTTCGTATTTCTTTGATGGATGTAGTTGTTTCGTTGATTCTTTAATGTTTTTGTCATCACATTGACACGACTTATTCCATCAATTGTTTTCATTCTATATGAGATTTTTTGGTTGTGGTGCCATTATTATTTCTCTTCTTTACTTATTTTCCCTTGAGATTGGCGCGTGTTTGTTTTTAAAGTAAAAAAAGATCGAAGTGTGTTTTCAATTAGAAAATTATATATGAAATGATTTTGAAATGATTTAAACCATATGGGGGTTTATTTTCAAAATTATTGTGTTTTTAAATAAAAAATATTCGATCTTTGAATTATTTTTGTGTTTGGTAATACTCATTATGGATTTCTTTTTATAAGAGTTGTGTTTTTGAGAAAGTTCATGTACCATGTTTTATTTTCCATCATATTACTTAATGGAAGGTGAAAAATTATTTATTAAAATGACTTTCAAACTATAAAACGTGGTTTCTTTTATAAAAGGAATTAATTTGATTCATTGTGTTATCCTACTGACTTTAAATAACACCCTATATGATCATATTGGTGGTTATATTTCCTTTATGTCTGGTGAAATTTTCTTTCAGTTTTGGATTCTAGGTAGTATATAATGACATATTTCTTAAGATGGAGGAATTTCAGGGGCAATGGTGGTGACTTGGATGTCATGTGAATGTGATTGTAGGATTTTCAATTTCATGGAACTGGTTGGACTTAATTTTTTCAATCACTTTGTTCCTCTTTTTTTTTCTTTTATCTTTTATTGTTTCTTTATAACTCTTTATTAACAACTATCTATTGTAAGTGTTTTGTTATATTTTTGTGTGTGACCTCTATTGGTTATGACTTGTTTGGATGATTTTTCTTGGATTCTTGATGTTGAAACCATTCTCAATAGTAAGGTATGTTACACTTGATGCCTAATGTCATCCTAGTGGGATTAGAGACACTCCTCAGGTATGTGCTAGGCTAGTTCAAGCCCCTATTTGGATGAAATACCAGGTTGGTTCATTATAGTTCTCTGATTCCATGACCTCAAAATGTCCTATGTACAATACAAGTATATTTAATAAACTATCCACAGTCCTCTCTGTTTTTATATAAGTGGATAAATAATGAATATGTGACTGTGATCATCCACCTTGGAGTAACTCCAAGAATAATCCATTTATTCTATCTCATAGGAAAAAAAATTCAATTATGAGTTTATCATCCATCCTTGTCTATCAATGAATGAGAAATTGGTTCACACATGGGTATTCTATTCAGTGTAAGCCCCAACTACTCCCTCAAGTAACTTAAGATGAGTTGTCTCCTTTCAAACTTATCATGCATCATGAGTCCAAACATAATTAACATTCTTGGTTAATCCCATGTATGTTTCCTCCTTGGTAGGCCACCATCCAGTTATAAGATGTATATTCATGACACCTTCATAAATCCTAATCTCTTTATCAAACATAAATTTCAAGCCTTTCCTTTTGAAGTCATATCCTTTATGGGTATTCCACTCAATCATTTAGGCAACCTTAGTGTGTAATCCTTGCTAAAAAATCAGCGTGACCACAGTGTCTCAGACCCATTCAAATATTTTGGCGACCTTAGGGTGTAATTCCAATTCAAACATTGGGGTTATCTCACTATGTAATCCCTACTTAAACATCAGAGAGACCTCAAAAAGTAAGCCTCACTCAAACATATGGGATACCTCACTGTGTAAACCTCATTAATAAATCATGGTGACCTTATTGTATAAGCCACGTCAAAACATTAGGGTGACCATAATGTGTAAACTCTATTCAAATATCAGAGAATCCTCAGTGTGTAATACCTTCTCAAACATCAGGGTGACCTTATTTTTCAATCCAATCTAAAATATCAGGGTGACCTTAGTTTGTAAGACCCATAAAATTTAATCTTACATTCCTATGTGATGTCTATAGTACTCCACTACATCTTATTTCTGACACTAATAATGACTTGTTTAGGCTTATAGACCGAAAACTATTGTGTAAACATGATTCCAATTCCGCAATATGGGACCCTTTTTTATATGAGTCCAACTAAATATTTTTATCCTTCACAGGGCCATATTTCTGATAAAGAAGATCATGGAATCCATATATGAACAATCCAAACTCAAAATTCTTACTACCATACCCTTCAAGTTGTAGAAATCTAATGATCTACATCAATTTTGATTCATTTTATCACATGATATGTAGGACACCTCTTAGTGGTTCAATCCCAATCCAAAAACACCAATCGCCTCTCTAGACAATAATAAAATCCATATTAAACAATCGTACGACTTTCAATAATACCCTCATTACTATGTAATAATGTGTATCAAGATGGAGAACCACTAATACATAAAGGTGGTTCAGTTTATTTGATTCCCTCCTTCATGTATAATGATTCAACAAACAATAATTTTGTTAAGGTAATCAGTCACATAGGGAATGATGATATTTAACTCCCATCATCTGGACCAATGTGAGTTTCTAAATAGTATTGGTAAGAAACTCAAATGAATTCCTACCTTTGGAAATCATGATCGTTATCATTATAGATGTGGGATTCATTGAGTGTTTCTATAGATAAAACATACTATATTTAATGATTATGGAACTATATCCAATCCACTAATAATCAATAATTGAGGCCACACAAGTTGTTTGAAAAAACACCGAAAGAAAAATATTATCATGAATTTCTCATGAAAAGAAGATGATGGAAAACATAAACACGATTAAACGAGACTCAACTCAGTACATTAGTTATATTTACATCATTATCCATTATATGAACCTCATCTCAGTTTATATTCATTGATGAAATATCTGACTCGTATATTTTAGATTTTATTATAATAACATGAAAAGTTTCTTCAGCAACAACTCTATCTTCCAATAAATGAAGTCATAAAAGAGCCTCTATGTTCTAGTAGATGTGTAGTTTTCTAAAATCCATCAAAACATGGGAAATTGATAATTAATTCCACATAAACACAAATATTATAACTTTCTATGGTAAAAAAAACAATAGTTTATTATGAATTTAAAAATAAATTAATTAGAAGAGTTAATTGAATCAACATATCCGACTGACCAATATTATCTAAGTTGACTTTTCTATGATTCACCAATAACTTGATTTATATTATTTGAAATTTAGATATGGGAAATATATGTGAATATAAACATACTCATTAATTTTCCACTCTGCCCTCCATTTATAATGACATGATAAATTATACTGTGACATTTTGGCCATAAAATATTAAACCTACAACCATTCCCCTTCTGGGTACAGTCAATGGTCCAGATATAACCAATAGTTCGCTACAATCCAACTTCCAAAAATCTTAAGGGTATATATATATGGTGTATAAAAATGAAAACATTGAAATACTTCAAAATAAGACACCCCAACAAATCATACCCACCAAACTATTAGTTGACACACAACATCACATTTTTTTGAACAACCAATTTCTAGTGTTGTAATAATATATCAGTAACCATGGAAGTCATAAATAATTATCAATAAGTGTGGTGAAATAAAACTACTTATAAACTAGACATCTAACATGATGCATCCTCCCTAGATGTTGGGTCACACCCACACTTCACATACCCATGTATTATTTCCCATAGAAAATGATCTACTCTATCACTCAAATAATATAAAATACAATAGATACACATAAAAATAGTAATACCAAATCAACATTCACCAAAAAATTCACCACTATATCTATCGGATGATGAGGTGACAGAGCATGT
Organism: Viscum album; assembly: GCA_963277665.1. Classification (NCBI taxonomy): domain Eukaryota; kingdom Viridiplantae; phylum Streptophyta; class Magnoliopsida; order Santalales; family Viscaceae; genus Viscum; species Viscum album. Next base: position 1,087,345,856 of record OY728150.1, on the reverse strand, counting down.
GTTATTTCTCAATGACTCTAAAGAGGAAGTGACCAAGATGATTGGATGAGATATTGAATTGAATCTAAATGAGGAACAATATTGTTGGGTTGACAAACAGGACACGATCCTGGTTGGGGGATTCAAAAAGGGGATGATCAAGCTCGAGGAGTATATCCAGGTCTGGGATAAACTGACATCTGATATTGAAGACCTAATAAGGGGAGATCTATACACTTAGGTTACCACTATATCCTGGAAGTTTTTTAAGGATATAGACTCTAGAAAAATTAAATTAATTTTTAATTATTCCACTTTACCCTTTTCTAGATAATGCATGGTTTCTCACCTTTTCATGATGCGTTTGGAAATAAGTAAGTTAATTTTCAATTTTTGTGTCTCGAGGTGAATCTGGGTATTCAATTCTAGCATGTTACATGGTTATGCTTTATTTGATGTTCAGAGCATGAGGCTGTCACTTTTTCATGGCACTTGGAGTGGAAGAATGAGAGGGTATGGCTTGGCCATCAGTTCCATGCCCGTGAAACTTTGCACAAGACTGTTTTCCGAGTTCCCATTATTTGTTGGAGTCCTTTTAAAGATGATTTTAGATGGAGATGCAAAACCAATATTTTTCTTGGGGTTATTTTGTGATATTTTATTTGGATATTTTGATGGAATTTTGGTTTCTCACTTCTCCTCTAAAAGTGATTTTATAATAAAATAAAAAATAATTTTCAGTCAGTTATAGTGGGTATGATAGCTACCCATACACCTAAATAATCTCCAATATAGGTATATCTCAAATACTCATGTCATACCATAACAAATTGGGAAGGTATAATCACCTAGAAACCTCAATCATCATAATACCATTCACTTAGAAATATCATATGGATAACATGGGAAAATACATATCTGAATAAAAAGTATTCATAAAATCATGTTAAGGAAACACCACCATCTGAACCATCACAATTTGAAAATAACCCCCATAATAAACTCTGTGGAATAAACCATCATGATAAAATTGAATTAAATTATCTTGAACCAATATTAGATCCATTAACATCTTCCTTTAAAACAAGAATGTTTGGGATCTATTAACATCAACTAGAGCCAGAAACAAAGTCACCAAATTCAATCACTAGAACTCATATGCTAGGTTTTATATAGTCACTATCTAGAACCATATTTTAGGTCATAAAAATAGAATGTTAGAAATAAATACTCTGTTAGTACTGTCCAATACTTTATAATCACACCCACTATATAAATATCCACCACCATTAGCCAATAAAAAATGGTAAAAGGAGGCAATCAAATTTTCATCCATACTGGAACTTGAACCTATAATCTAAGAAATTTTGATATCCATAAAAAAAATACAAGGAATATATAATGAAATCCAAGAGGGATCAGAACACCCTCCAAATAAATCCCTATAATTCCCATAAACATTACCTTATACCACTTTCCAAAACACAACACATGACCCCATGAATAAACCACATAAATATAAAAAGGGGAACGAAACTTAAAAACCTACCAAGATAACAAACACCCTCAAAAATTAATATTAGGTTAGAATCATATTCTGTTAACTCTACAAGATACAACATAGACATACTACCAAGATCTCACAAATATGCATACATTATCTAGAGTTCTAGTCAAGAAGAACTCATCTTTTAAACCTACTGTAAGAATATTCTTGAAGGAAATCATCATTTAGATTAAGAATAAACCCCAAAGGTTTAGTGTATTAATTAAAAAATATTCCTATGAATCCTGAATATTTAAAATTCATAGGAAATATCCAATTGAAATCTTCCAATAAAATCCTATAAAAACTATCTAAAACATCTAAAATCTACCACTCACAATATGGATCACAATCCATAAAAATGGAAATAATAATGATATAAATGAAATTAATCTAGATAATCCAAAATAATTTTTCAATAAGAGAAAATATAAGCATGATAATAGTCACAAAGTGTGTAAAAGAATTAAATTGGAATCATATCCTAGAAATCTGATAACCAACTCTTATAAAAATGAGAAATAATTATCAAATCATTACCTCTCAGAAATTATTATATCAATGAACAAAAAATGGTAAAAAATTCCTTTTAAAACCTCTAAAATAGATGAAAATTATTTTACAAAACAAAATAGACCCTTTAAAAAAACCAAATTTCTATGATCTTCTTTCATATTTAAAGATATAAGACTCAAAATAATGGAAATGATTATTCATTTGATCTCCCAAAAACATATTTATCAGAAAATATATAGATCCTCTAATTTATCAAAACACACCACATGGAGTGAATATTAAAATAATATTATTTTCCACTAGTTATAATTCCTACTAGTAGGAGAACCTATCCTTTGATGATGCTGAAACTGGAACTCCACCATCCTAATTCTTCCCACCATTGACTAAAACTTCAAAATATATCTTGAACGATACTAATTTTTGACTATATTATAATAAAATTGTTAACAACACAAAATGATAAAGGGTTAAAATCCTAAATTATATGAATTAGGTCAACAAGGTGCATCTTTATTTTTAGGAGTATGACCGGTTAGAACACCACAATTAAGAATGAATTGCATGGAGTAGTGACCCGGATGGTTGACCTCTTGGGATGTTTTCTAGGGTGTGTTTGAGTGAGTAAAAAACATAGTGAAATAAAACGTGACGTTATGTTGGGACATTCATTAGTATAATGACCTATTCAGACATGTGGGTGGACCTTTGGGAGGGGAACACGTGTCAAAAGGGAAAATAGTTGCACTTGGTGGGTGAAGAGTCAATGGATATGTTAAGGTGGGGGTCTATACTATCAGAGGGGCCATTTATTACATTGATATCAGTGGTGTAACCCAACTAGAAGTGCAGTGACAGTGCCTAGGTTGAGATGTAGGGTCCAAAATAAGGGCGTTGTCTTATAGGGGTGAATGTGATAGCCTATAATGAAAATTGGTTAAATGAATAAATGATATGAGTCATGTCAACATGGTGAAACTTTTTTTCTGGGATCTTACATAATTATAACTCAAAAGTTATGTGTACTTGTCCTAGAGTAGTGATAAATATGGGTGGCCTTTTGGTATGTTTCTCACAGTTATTGTGAGTGGGGACAAAGAATGCTAAAAAAGGGTTCATGCAGGGGATCACATTTCTCTGAGGAAACTAGTTTCACCTAGAGGGAGAGGACTTCATGTCCATGTTATGGTGGTGGTCTTTATAAAAACATAGGGGCCCTATTGCCACATTATAATCAGATGAGAAATGTAGCTAGAAGTATGGTATTATAGCCTTCATTGAAATCTTGGGTGCAAAATGAGGGTGTGGTTTCCATGGGGGGGGGGTGAATGTAACACCTCTAGATGATAAAGGGTTAAATTTGTAAATGATATGAAATGTTTAAAACAATGATACTTTCTTTCATAGGCACACCTGATTAGAAATCCATAGTTATCCATGTTCGGCCTAGAGTAGTGATCGAGATGGGTTCCCTTTTGCAATGTTTCCCAGGTTGTGTGTGAGTGAGGAAAAATCACACTGAAAGAGGAACTCATGGAGGGGACCACATGTCTTCGAGAAAACTGGTGGCACCTAGAGGGAGAGGACCTGATGGAAATTTTAAGGTGAGGTGTATGTGCTATCATAGGGGCCTAATTGTTACATTTGTATCAGTGGAGGAACCCAACCGAATGTGTAGTGGCACTTCCAGGGTTGAGATGTAGGGTCCAAAATGAGGATATTGTTTCCAGAGGGAGTGTAACACTCCAAAATGATAAAGTGATAAATGACTAAATGATATGAATCATGTCAATATGGTGAACCTTTTTTTCTCGAGATGCTACCACTTTAGAACTCCATACTTAAGCATGATTTTCCCGGATTACTGATCAGGATGGGTGAACTTTTGGGAAGTTTCTCAATGTGTATGAGTGTGAGAAAAAAGTACCATAAAAGAACAAGTTTTGGCCAGTGGGGGAATTAATTAGTCTGACAATCTGTTTAGGCACATGTGTGGTCCCCAGGAATGGGACCACATGTCTACAAGGAAACAACTAGGTTCAGTTTTTATATTGGTATCAAAGGAAAAACCAAGAAGGAAGTATGATGACACTTCTTCGGTTGAGATGCAATTTCAACAATGAGTAATTTTTTCTCTAGGTGGGGGTGTGAATTTAACACCATATAATGATAAAGGGATAAATGAATAGATGATATGACTTATGTTAATATAGTTCACCTTTTTCATTCTGTATCCTACCTGATTAGAACTACATAGTTATGCATGCTTGGCCTAGAGTACCAATCAGGATGGGTGACCCTCTGGGATGTTTCCCTAGGTGTGTGTGAGTGAGGAAGAAGGATACTAAAGAACAAGTGTTGTCCAATAGAGAAAATAATTAGTCTTATGATTCATTCAGGCATTTGGGTGAGCTCTAGGTGGTATATTGTATTACAAGACTTGAGGAAAATGTTAAGGTGGGTATCTGTATTGTTAGTGGGGCCAGATGTTACATTAATATCAAAGGAGAAGTGCATTTAGGAAAATGGGTGGGCCCAATGGAGGGGACTGCATGTTTTTGGGGTAACTAGTGGCACCTGGAGGTCCAAGACATGACGAGCATGTTAAGGTGGAGTGTTAGTTTTATTAGAAGGGCCCAGTTGATACATTGGAATCTAAGGAGGAACCTAGATAGAGGTGCACTGGATAACACCTCATAATGATTAATGGATTAAATAAAAAAATGATAGGACTCATGTAAGAAAGTTCAACCATTGTTTTTATGAGTATACCTAATTAGATTACCCCAATTAATCTTGTTGGGTGTAGAGTATAGATCAGGATGGGTGAACTTCTAGGAAGTTTCCTACGATGTGTGTGAGTGAGGAAAAAGCGCACTAAAAGAATATGTGTTGGCCAGTGGATACATTCATTAGTCTTATGATCCGTTCAGGCACCTGGGTGGCCCCAAGTAAGGGACCATGTGGCTCTGGTGTAACTGGTGGTACATGGAAGGTCATGACCTGGTGACCATGTTAAGGTGGGGTGATTGTGCTGTAACCGAGGATATGTTTTAATCTAGTATAAGGGGAAGAACTTGTTTAGGTATGTGGGTGGTCCCCACGGAGGGGACCACATGTCTCTGGGGTAACTGGTGTCACCTGAAAGTCTATGACCTAAAAATCATGTTAAAGTGGAGTGCCTGTGCTATTAGAGGGGCCCAACTATTACATTGGAATCATAAGGGGAACTTATGAAGAATTGTGGTGGATAAAACCTCATAATGGTAAAGGTTTAAATAACTAAATGAAATTAATCATGTAAATAAGTTTAAACTTTCTTTTGGGGAGCCTACATAATTAGAAATCTATAATTAAGTGTTCTTGTCCTAGAGTAGTCATCATTATTAGTGACATTATAGGAATTTTTAAATGTTTTTTAGGAATGAGAAAAAAAGCACATTGAAAGAACAAGTATCGACCAGTGAGATAAATCATTAGTCTGATGATTCTTTTGGGCACCTCGATGGGCCCTAGGTAGGGGGAAAAGTATTTGAGAAGAAGATAACGGTGTCTAATGATCCAATATTTGAAAATGTTGTGGATTAATGGTGTGTATGCTATCAGCAACTACCATATGTTACATTGGAATTAAAGGAGGAGCCTAGATGGATGTAAAGTGGGAATACCTAGATTGAGATTTAGGGTCCACAATGAGGGAATTGTGCACTAGGGGGGATATAACATATCATAATGTTAAAGGGTTAAAGGGATAAATGATATGGGTCATGTAAACAAGCTATACCTTTATTTTTAATATCCTACCTGGTAAGAAATCCATAGTTAGGCATTCTTGGGAAGGAATAGTGATCATGATTGGTAACCTCTTGAGACGTTTCCTAGGGTGTGGGTGACTAAGGAAAAAGCACTCTGAAAGAACATGTGTTTTCCTATGGGGAAAACAAATAATCTAATGAATTTTTACGGAACATGGGTGGGCCCTAGGGAGGGGACCATGTTTCTATGGGGCACCTGGTGGTACCTGGAAGGCTAGGACTTGACGACCATTTTAATGAGGTGTGTCTATGCTGTCATCATGAACCATATATTATAAAAGTAATATATCTGATAAACAATATTCACACCTCAACACATCCCACTAACTAGTAAACTATTCTAAAACCCCCATAATATTTAAAATCAAATTATATTTATCATAATGAATATCAAAGTAAAGGGTATACATAACTGACTAGTTTCAACCATATTGATAGAATTAAAATTTTAGATCATCCTATGATACCAATAGTTTTTTGTATGTTAATCTTATATTTTACATTTTATGTTACGCAATTAGTTAATTAAATTTGAAGAATTGTTATTGGGGTTCCTAGTTTGAATAGGTTATAGGAGTTTCTATGATGTAGTGTTAGTCATGGTGAATGTTGTAAGACTGCTGATGGATGTGTTGTGGGTGTGTGAGTTTGAAAATCCACAAGGATATCCCCAAAAAATAACACCTTCTATTATGGTGGAAATTATGGTTGGTAATTTAACATTTTGGAAATGGTTAGACCAAAATTCCCATGTAAGTATGAGTTTTGACTATGTTGTAGAAAGCTCAGTCCCATCCATACAGTCCCAAATAGCTTGGGAGAGTTCCCTGAATTGTGGTCCAAGACATGATGGTCTAGAAAACAGTGAAGGTATCATCCTTTTTCTGTGGTGGTCATTCATGGGGAAAAGATATCTTCCAATGAATTTCGGAATGCTGAGGGTGATGAGAGGGAGTGTCTCTCTATGAGAAAAGGGAGGGACAACATTCCCTAGAGATCAGTATGGTGGCTAGGACATGGCACAATTGGATTTTTGTGAGGGTGTTTAGAAAGTTATTGGGATATAAAACCAAATAATGTTCCAATTCATGGTATTAGTCATCCAATATTTTAAAAATAATTGATTTAACAACCAAAATTTGGTGGGAGTTATGCACCGTGAATGGAAACCAAATTCATTTTTTGGGTTCATAATTATATTTTTTCACACGATTACCATTCAAAAACTACCATTCATTATCAGGTCACTAGGGCGCATGAACATGAGGCTTCCACATACATGTTTTTTGAATCTCTTTTTTTTTCTAAAAGGTCTTCCTTTTAGTTCTTTTGGGTGAACTGATGAAGTTTTTTGGATTCTCTCCCACTTTACTAATTCAAAGAACTTATAGGATGGTGTTTTATATGTTATATTCTTTTCTTCATAGTGGATAATTCTAGTCAATACACTTGTAAATATTGATTCTAGTTTTTTGAAGAAATCATATAGTGGGTGTGAACTAGACAAGGGAACAGGATTGGTATAAATTTATATCGCATTGGAATGTTCCAAAAGGATTCAGACTTGGATTTCATGAAAATTGGGGGAAATGGGATGACTTCGCCAAGTGAAAATTTAAGTTGGAGAATCTAGGTTCCACACATGAGTTTTTTCAGTTCTTGGAATCTATTTTTGACAGGGGATGCATCATATGTTGGACATCATTCTATAATAGAGTTGTTTTGTACATATCACTGTTATTTTCACAACTTGTTTTCTATACATGGATTAATAAACTTTGGTTATTATTTTTCTCTTATTTTTATATATTTATTGCAAGATAACTTTTTATCTCGCTATTGGTGTTAAAAAAACCATGAAAAAGGGGGTTTCATGTTGATTTTTTAGGTTTTTAACATTAGTTACCATGAAATGTTATAAAAAATAAAATCGTAAATATGTTTTCAGGTTGGTTTAAGATAACCAATGTGATATAGATTTATAATATTGGTTTTTTAAAAGATGATATTGAGCCTAGAACTATATATTTGTCTTGGTTTCTCATGTCACTTATATAAATATTGGTTTGATGAGCCCATATGCTTAATTTTTCAATTCAAATATAAAATAACCAATGGTAAAAAAATTTAATTTAAATTAATATACCTAGAAGTAAAATAGAAGCACTAGAAAAAAAAATAGCAGCACAAGAATCCATAAAATAACATCACCCTATAGGAGTACTAAAAAAAATTAGAATAAAAAATTCAAAGCATTTTAACATTATAATATGAAATTTAAACATTATAATATATATTAAAAATACACTAAAATCCAACCAAACATGTGAAATATTATATCTAATATCTTTGAAAGTGATTTTTCTCATGTTCATTATAAGGGATATGGTCATAAAGAATTTAAACATTAAAAATAAATAAATTTTCATTTATTCTCAATATAATTATAAGGTAAATTAAAGGAATTAATTTAATAAAATATAACCCTCTGAAACATTATAACAATATCGGTTGAAATAATTTCAATCATAAATCTTATAACATAATATCCACATTCATTTACTCATTATTGATGATGAAAATTATGTGTAAAAAAAATTCAAAAGAGCATTTATAGTACTTTTATCCAAAATATAGTAATTATAAATGAGAAGACACATTTTTTTTTTAATATTTTATATTTTTTCTCCACTTTCCTATTGTATATCTAAATTAATTTCATTCCCTTTTCTAAAATTTTATGTATGAAATAAATTTAAAATTAATTATAATGTATAAGTTTTAAAATAATCAAACTTAAGTTTTTAATAAGTTTATAAAATATTTCCTCATGTCACAATGTATAGAGCATAACCTGATAGATTTTTACTCACTTTTCTAAAAAACACACAATATTCAATGTATACTAATATAGAAAAAATTTAATACGAGTGGTTATTTAGTTAAGTTAATTAACACATAAATATATATTTCATTCATTTTAAGATATGTAAGCATCTAAAAATTATTTTTATTGTTTTAAAATATTTTAGAAATATATACTTTTCATATTATATCATTCATTTTCATCACTATTAGTGAAACAAATTGTGGGTAAAAAAATCCATATATTGAAGTCATATCATACGGTATAATAATTGTATAAAGATACCCTTTAAGAAATAACTATACGTATTATGTTTCAATAAATTTATATAATTTAAAGTTATATGATAATCAAAATTCCTAGAAACTACTGACATAATGTTGATGCCCAAAAAATATCCAGTTACAATATCCATGATATCACTCTCCAAAATATTCATAGTCAGTGTATACCCACAAACGTTATATTTTATTTTAATCTCATAAACTTACAACAAAAATATAAGTATCTTGATAATATGTTCATTGAAAAATAAGTAGTATCTAAAGTTATAAAAGCATAAAAATGTTGTTTTTATAAAAAACATGTATTTCTGTTTAAAATATTCCTGTAAAAAATTGATAAATATATAGATTTAAAAATTTAAAACAAATTCAACACCAATATGAAACAAATAATATAATCTATACATAACTCCAATGGATTTGTTTTTGGAAAAGTCTATATGGGAAACCCAAAAAATGGATGATAATTTTATCAACTGACGTTACCACATCTATTAGAAATGTTATTATTGAAAATATCTCTAAAATATTCTCTATGGCGATCCTAATATTCTCCATATCTATCTATTTATAATGAATAGTATCACCAATATAATATTTAAACCTATATGAAACAATATTATATTTTATATGCTTAATATATAACTCAAACTAGATTAGAAGTTGTAGAGGAGGAGGTGTAGGAGTAGGATAAGAAAAATGAGGTGAAATAGTGGGATTAACCTGTAAAGATAAGGGACTAGGATCTCCAGGAAGAGGTGGATGAGTGAGATCTATTTCCAAAAACTATTTTTTTTATTCCCATATATATTTATTGTAACAAAGGTCAGATCCTATCCTAAATATTATAAACAATATCCTAAACTTCATCTTCTAAAAATCCTATTTTCATTTTATATATATCCTCACTTGAAGAAGAACAAGAATGAAAAAACATTTTTTGTTGATACACCAACTGTGTATCCTCATATACAACTTCGGTTTTCAGAATTTCCCAATGTGGATTATAAAATATACTTCCAACCCTTAGGTATTAAGGTCTTATATATTATCTACTCATAAAAGGATTATTGTATTGAATATTTGAAAAATTAATTATATAATCAAAATATAGAAAGATTTTAATTATCCTAAATGACATAAATTAATTAAATAACTCCTTAAAATCATTATAACTACAACTCTTGACTCTTCCATAATATATTTTCCCTTTTTCCCATTTGGGACCTCTTCTATTTTTATATCTAGATGAGGGGAAGGAAAATTAAGATTTATAGATCTTAAAGATTCAACTCTAATTACTTAAAAATTTATAGCTATGATTTTTTCTTCCAATAACATATAAACTCTATGAGATAAAGTATGAGGGTGTATGTTTTTGGATTATATTTTCTATTCATATATTCTAATTTTATTTCAATTAATAATAATAAAATAATTAATATGATCATTAATATAAGAAAAAATATAAAATATGGCATTTAACATTTAAAAAATGATTCTTATGGTCTACTCTCAACAAAATTCTTCTATGTATATTCATCCAAAAAATGATATACCTAACATGAATTGATATTTGTTTTCTTTCCCAAAATATGAAATATTATGTGATTGTTTATTTAAAATCACTCTATCTCTTAGCATCTGAACCTAAAAATTTCTTCCTGATTCCTTCAATGTTAGGTATATCAAATATCATCTAATGAGAAGGGAAAAACCTATAATAGTTAATACATTTCAGGAGAAGTAATATAATTAAAAATCGTCATACCAAAATTTTCACTCATAATTGAGATAATATTTATTTGTCAATAATTCTCAAATCACAAATAAAAATAAATAATTGGTTTGAGATTTCTCGACATCAATAGTTTAAATTTTCTAGAATTTAGACCCATTGGAATATCCTTATCATCAAAATAAATTGTTATCCTCTTGTTCTAGCTATCAGACACTAAGGATTTTGGAAAAAAATTTCTATCATATTTAGCACCCTATAAGTATTCTTTGACCCTATAGAAGTATATGGATCGAGTATAGAAGGATGATAAGGATCATTATAAAATGTATGTGCATGTTCTTCCCAGAAACTCTAGGAGATTTCAATGTTTTATATGACATTATCCTAAAAATAAATGTAACAAACAATTACTAAAGGAATATACAAATACAACTATTTCATATATAATTAAATCAAAAATGAAAAATAATCCAATAAAAAGTATAATAATCAAAACAAAATTTTATCCATATTTTTTAATGTAGTTAAATAGTATTATAGAAACATTAATGAGAGATTAAATAACATAAACGAATGAAAACAAATCCCACTGATTCCTAAAAATTTAAATGAAATTGTTAAAATGATAATAAAAAGGAAATACTAAAAAAACTAACTTTTTCATATTCATTAGAGTGTTTGATTTTTTTTAAAAATAATACCAATAATTTTGTTTATCTTAATTTTTAGTGGTTATCAAACTTAAAATAATATGGAAAAAATTTATGAAGCATAAAATGATATAAGACAAAATAAAATAAAAATTTAATAAAAATTAATATTGTTCCAATAGTTACATATAAATTTGATTAATTTAAAAATAATACAAATAAAACTAAACTAATCTAAACATAAAAATTTATAATATTAGTTTTAATATTATTTAAGCAAAAAAATATCTTATATTTTATGAAATTTTAAAAATAATACAATAAATAAATATATGTTACCAATAATATTAGGAAATTAGTTAAGGATTACTTAACCACATTATTTCCTCTTGATTGTTCCATATGGAAAACACCATGTGTATTATATGGTCATCAATATTATCTATTAATCATTCTATAAAATTAGTGATCTCATATAAATAAACATCTACATCATGTTTTTATCACTAAAATATTATTTTTTTCATTTTAATGTGAGATTACACTATATATTTTAAGGATCAAGAATATTGAATTTTTTATGTATTTCCATGATAAAATGATTATCTTTGTATTCTAATTAATTCATATTTACTAGTGTCATTCTGAATTCATCATGTATACACTATTATTATCTATGAATCATTTTCAGTTAAACACTATAACTTGAAATTTATTGTAATAAACCTCTAATTTTTCATTAATAACTCTATAATATTATCATGACATGTTGATTTCATTTTTTATTTAACACTCAAAAAATATATTGATTATAAGAACAAAAGTACACTACAATTCTTAATTTCACAAATATGTTCTAGATATTTTGTCTGAATTGTATAATCATTAATTCCATACCTAGACCATGTTATCAAATTTAAACTTATATCTCCCACTAAACATCTCAATGTTTCTAATTTATTTCATCTTCATTGAATAATCTCTTTAAACCATGGAAAAAAAATTTCTATGTGAATTCAAAATACACATTTCTTTTTTATTTGGATAACATTGTTTTAGCACATGAATATGTAATCTTATATATGTATGACCATCATAAATGTTATTCATGACGTATCAATGTAACCTATTTATCATTTCACTTATCTTTATAAGGAAAAAACCTTAAACATTACATAATCAAGAATTAAGTTAATAATTCAAATTGAGAATCTTGTTAGGAGTTATAGAGAATTAGGCTGTAACTATTATATTAAATTTCAAAAATTACAAAGTGTACACTTCTACTCTATCCAAATTCTTAACAATAATAAAAATCCTTAAATAAAACAAGAGTTATTTTCTTGATATATATCTTATTGAATTATTTCCTTCTTTTACCCGTCCTTATACCCTGTGAAAAACATTTCAAAAACATGTGATGGGAATAAAAAGATCAGTAAGGGTTAAGTAAAGGAAACATTAGTCCATAAATACATAAAAATAAATGAAATCATACTTTTAAATCTTTAACATACCACACAAAATCATATGTTTTATGAATAACACATGTAAATCATAAAACATAAAGATAACTTGTGGCATCAATAACTTACTTACATTATATCTTTCACAGCTACATATGGAGTTATGTTTGGAATACCCGTCATGGTATATTTACTAAATCTCTTAGGAGAAGCATCAAAATTTACCTCTGTCACGTTACCCAATGCATTGGAGAGATATCTCGGGCTCACCCACCCTTGGTTTATCATGGAACCACCCGTATGCATACACATTGCCCACGAACCATAACATAATCATAACACATGAACAAGCACCAAGGAAGGATAACATTTCCATATTGCAAGCACAATATAAAATTTAAATATATTTACATAATAAATCCATTATCAAAACCATTTTGAATAACAAAATACATAGAAAGATTATATGGTATTTATTTTTCTTTTTAAAAAACATTACGACTTCTTAAGGAAGACAAATATCAAATAATGCTCGCGGTAATGAAAAGGACGTTGTCACCGCATATGTTAAAAAGAAACATTATTTTTTTTTGTTTAGTAAAAATATTCACAAAAAAACTATTCCCTTTTAATAAAAGTAAAATTAAAAGGGGTTTATTATACAATGTATAAAATAAAGTCGTGTATAAATCGAAGTATGTCTTAATGGAAGGAGATTGAGACAAAGTACATTAAAAATATAATCATTTAAATAAAATAGTTTGATTATATGTATTCACTATAATTACACATAAAGAAATTATAAATACAAGATAATAAATCAAAATATATTTCTCACATAATCATAACATGATGTAATCAAGAAGTAGAAGTTCAACCCAAAGAATGGAAATTGAGTTAAAAATTTCCCTTACCTTGTGTCTGACTTGAGTCGTTCATTATTTAATATTGTAAATAATAAACTAAAGTTAATTTATACTTGATTCAGAACCTATTTCAAGTATATTATTCCTTTTATATCACTTATTACCACTTTATAAAAATTACATATAACTTAAGATACTAACGGTCGTTTTTTCGATATTTGGTACTCGAGTCAAAATGAACATGTTAAAATTAAAAATTGTCCATGTGGTTAAAAATAAATTATCTCCAAAATGATATTCATGATTTAAATATCATATATATCATATATATTAAGTATATATATATATACATGTATATATAATAGTACATAACATTTGGAGATATGAAATGAAATGCATCGTTCATGGAGACGGTAACCCGTACGTACGGATGAACTCTACTTTATTTTTTATTTCATATTTAATGGAATGAAAACATAATTATAAAAATGTATACTTAAATCTAATATAATATCATATATAATTTCATTAACTCCATCCTTTATACATTCCATATATGTCATGAACGAGACATATCATTTTGAGGGGGCGGTATTCCACACTTCCCCAAATAAAAGTTTCATATTTACCCATTATGGAAACAATAAAGGTATGATATAAATGGGAAATACATAATAATAGATAAAATAGAAATATATATCACATATAAATACAGTTCCATCATAATGGCCACCATGAGAGGCGGTAAGAGATAATTTAACAATCACCATTTCGTGAGCCATTAGTTCACCGTCCACTGAAACAGTATGTTCATATCCATTAGATGGAGGTGTGTAGATTTAGAGTTCGAATAATCATCATAAAAACATACTAGTATATTTATTATACTGTCTTAGTTATAAGATAATTAAATAAAGAGAGTTTAGGGGGTTGGAGAAGGAAAATAAAAGAAAATAACTTGAGAGAAAACATTACCTTTAAATTGAGTAACTTATTTTGATTTGAACCAAAGTGCTCTCTTTAATCGGCTTATTCCTAGGGTAAAGATTATAGGGGGAATATAGGTATGTTTGGAGGTTTTTTTAGTATATTTTTGATGATCCATGGGGCTTGAGAGGTGTGGGTAATGGGTTAGAGGTGATGGCCTTTTATATGGGTGAGGAGGGGATCTTTAAGAAAGTTTGAAAGTATTATTTTATTATAAAATGATATTCAGCTTCAAAAGGTCCAAAACATATTTAATTAGAATATATGGTTCATATAATTCGAAAAAAATAATCCAATAAGAATTGGATAGGTTTTGGATATTTTTTAATCCATATATTTTTTATTTAACAATTTGTTAACTTATTTAACTTTTACCATGTCCTCTTTTATATTCATACTATTTGGTTAATATATTTACTATAAAATTCCAAGAGATACAAAATGGATAATTTATGAAATTTTAAAAAACATTTAAGTTATTTTGGAAGAATCTTATATTTTTAGGATTCTTTTATAATTTAGTAAGATATTAATTATTTTAAAAACTCATTTATGTCAATTTCTAAATTATTTATATCAATCCTTTTAAAAAATATATAACAACTTGATTATTTATAAAAACCTTAATTAATTAAAATATAACAAGTCATTATTATCCTTAAAAATAATGGATTACATAAAAAGTTTCAGAATAAATTTATTTTAATATTTATTATATCATTTAATTGAATCCTTTATTAATGAAGCAATTACTGCATCACCATTGTATCATAATTAAGTTTATTTATTTAATTTCTAAAAATTAAAATAAAATACCATGATCTAGAAAACAGTTTTAGATTTCAAATTAATATTTATAGTCAATCATATAACTTATATAACCCCATATAAAGTTTTTTTACTAAAAGATATATGTTTATGTTACATTTGTCTTTACTTTAAATCAATTAATATAAAGTATCATTATCAGTCCCATGTGGCTCTATGGGGTCCCCAAATCTACCCAAGAAGGCCCTTGGTTAGAAATATCTCATACAATAGGGTTAGGACAAGTTTATGGGTAATTTAATATTATTATAATATTATTTTTCACCTTTATTTACCAGATTTACCCTTTAACCATGGTAAATTAAATATTTACTGAAGTAAATATTTCTAATTTATAAAAATAAAAGATACCTATTCACACAATTTGAACTTCATGATTCAACATATGGAATCAAATTTTCCAAATTAAAAAAACAGAAGTGGCAGAAATTAACTTAAAATTAATTCTCGTTCTCCAAACAAAAAGCGTGTCTTTAAGAAATAATAACTATCAAAATATTGACACTTGTATATGTCCAATTTCAATATGAAATTACATCCAATGACCAGAATTGGATTAAATGGTAAATGTATAATCTAATTACACATTATGACCAATTAAAAGGTTAATGTAACCATATAAATAAATCAGACTAACAGGTAGTTTTGAATTAAAATGCAGTATGTTCACTATTCATTAAAAAAATGAACTTTATTAGAAAAATTCCAAAATTTTACTCAAAGAAAATTTGATTTACTGATTCTAAAGAAGAATTTTATTTTTTCGAATAGAACATAAAAAATCAACAAAAACAAGATTTAAAATGGTTCTCCATCAAAAGGTGGTAAATCGACCTTTTAATGAATATTAGTGTATTTATGCTTAAAATTAGATACATTCACATTTTATGCCTCTAACTTTTATTGTATAAATGTAAATACATTTAACAGACATGTATAATCATATTTTATTTAGTTTTATTCATTCCCTCAAATAAAATGGCTAGGTGTTAACTACCATTTAAAATAATATTTTGTAATTATTTTTCAGTACGACTCAGCCTTATGTAATACATGAGATTTTTGGAGAAACCCATTGTTGTGTGTCTAGTATTCCATCAAACATAGCATCAACTTTAAAGTAAAATTTATATTTAATTAAAAAATACTAATAAATATGAAAAATTCATATTCTTTATTTTTCTGGGATGTTACATCCTTCCCCCCTTTTGGAAATTGCGTCCTCATAATTTGAAAATTTGGCTCAGAAACTTCAATGAAAGTCCCACATATGAAAAAGAGTCAATAAAAATATAACTTTAAAAGAAAAAAATAGAAGTACAAAGGTCACTCGAGATAACCCGTAATAATATTCCATGAAATCATAGATATGGAGGAGAAACTAATGGTCAATTTATGATGGAGAGTGATATAAAACATGATTAGGACAAAGTTAACCACTAGAAAACTGTAAACTTGTCATAGATTAAACGGTTATTGGTTTCCTAGTAGGAAAAGTAAACGGACAACATTTATGTTTTAATTTTCATTTAGTATATTTGGAGAATTTATTTATGATATTGTATAAGGACATAAATAAATATACTCACTTTTCAAGTAGGGTTTCATCCTTTAATAATTTTCTACCAAAAATGATCTTTTTTCCAAATGATGAGTATTCAAGATGACTTGGTGACACATAAAGTTCTAGAATCAACTTCTAGAGAATCAAAAAATACCAAAAAGATAAACTATATATTTCCCTTGTCTTTAGATATTAACCAAAACCAAAATGGTTACTACAAGATCAGATAATCCCCAAAAAAGGATAATACTTTATAAAAATAAATACAACTCTTAATCCCCAAAATTTGACAGACAGTACCCAAAGTTCAGAAAATATCATTCAATAAACAACCTTCCTTAAAATTATTCAAAGTAACCCAAACTAATATTGAAAACCAAAACTTAGAATGATTTAATCACATAGTGTTCTAGAATAAATCTTAACATTTATCTCCAAATAACATTGACTACTCTTAAAGTCTCATACTGAAGAGTAATTAATCTAATCACATATTCGATATGAAAGGTTAATCATTTCCAAAAATTACTCAAATTTCTATTTGTCCACAATAAAAACATAGATTCCTACAAAATAATATTTCAACCATTACTCCACAAATTAGATCCCATAGTATACTATCTTTCTTAAGTATATAGTGTTCCCAAAAGAGAGGACATCTTACAAAATAACCTTTATCAATTAATCACCAAATCATTTTCCCATACTAAGGATATCCATTTGATAAGAAATAAGTTCCCAAAATTGAATTATTCTTGATCCCAAAAACCATCTAACTAAAAAGAGTCAATCATACTAACCAGGGACTTCACGTAGTCCAGTGGTAGGCGATAAATCCCAATCACACTTGGGTTGTGGGTTCGATTCCACCTGCTTTGTCTAATGCGATGCTTTGTCACACGGTCGGCATGTTTTCCTTTTTCAAAAACTATATAATTTTATAACATTCCAAAAAATGAGATAAATTCCTAAAAAGTAACCATAAAATATTTTAACCCCAAAGGTTTTGTTATACCTTTAATTTTCATCCCAATATATTAAGACCTAATTATCTTATATATTTTCATTTTTTTAACCTTCATATGATAAAATAAAACTATTACCAATAGATAAAACATCATATCTTGATCCTGGTGTCCATATGATTCATCATCATCTTGTTTACATAGGTAGAAGGTCCATACATTGCAACAACGATTTAGAGATCATTCAAAATAATTTTCCTCCTTCATCCAAATACACCTTGTACAACATGGGTCATATGGGTGTTCACAGAAATATAGTTTTAGAAAATAATCATATATGAAATATAATTTAAAAAATCTAATAAAACATGACTTTTATAAAACAGTTAGACCAATTTTGAGTTGAAAATTTTAATCAATAATCATTTTAAAATACTATAAGTATTTGTTGAGGGGATATATTGTGAAAGAAAATATAAATAGGATGCACAAGGGCCTCATTCTTCAACACCCTTCTCAAAATTATAATATGCTCTAAAATCTTATGATAAGGTAAAATATTTTAAAATGCCTCGATAATATTTAACTTTCATGAAAATATGAGAATATTATAAAAATAGGAGTTAATTAAATACAATCCATGATCCACAATGATATCAAGCTATAGTGGAGGTGTTTTATATCTCAAAAAACTTCTTACAAGTGAGTTGTATACTAGAAAAAGTATCATAATCATCTAACATGAATTTTTGATAACTATGGAAATAATTTCATTAGTAAGAGATAAGAATATTGTTTGAGATCCTCCTCCAACCATTTGTAACTGACTTACCTTGATCTAAAAAATTTATAAAACAAGGATTTAACTAAAATAATAGACATAGGGATTAACCATGTATTTAACAAAAACTCATAATCCCTAAAGTTGTCTAAACAGACCCATGATACCAACTACAAGACCCCAACCTTAAACATTACATTATCCTGAATTAATTTAATAATTCACATTGAGTATATTTTTTGGTTTAGAGTTATAGCGAAATAGGTAGTAACAATTATATTAAATTTCAAAAATTATAAAGTAGACACTTATACTATATCAAACAAAATCACTATAATAAAACTCCTCAAATAAAAAGAGAATTATTTTCTTGATATAAATTTTCTTGAATTCTTCCTTTCTCTTACCCTTCCTTATACCCTATGAAAAATATTTCAAAAACTACGGACTAGCATAAAACTCTCAGTAAGGGTTAAGGAAAGAAAACATTAGTCCAATAATACAAACAGATCAACGAAATGAAAATTTTCAATCTTTAACATACCACACAAAATCATATGTTTTATGAATAACACATGGAAATCATAAAACATAAAGATAAATTGTGGCATCCATAACATACATACATTGTAGCATTCACAGCTACATAAGGAGTTATGTTTGGAATACCCATCACGGTATATTCCCTAATTCTATTAGGAGAAACATCAACATTTACCTCCTTCAGGTTACCCAATGCATTTTAGAGCTATCTTGGCCTCACCCACCCCAGGTTTACCATGGAACCACCCGTATGCATAAAAAATTTCCAAGAACCATAACATAATCGTAACACATGAATAAGCACAAAGGAAAGATAAACTTTCTATATTTAAATAACAATATAAAATTTAAATATATTGACATAATAAATCCATTATAAAAAACATTTTAAATACCAAAATATTTAAAAAAGATTATATGGTATTTATTTTTTTTAAAAACATTACGCCTTGTTAAGGAAGTCAAATATCAAAAAATGCTTGCGGTGATGGAAAGGAAGTTGTCACTATGTATGTTAAAAAGAAACATTATTTTTGTCTTTTATTAAAATGATTAATAAAAAATATTCCTTTTAAAAAAATGTAAAATTCAAAGGGGTTTGTTATATAGTGTATGAAAGAAAGTCGTGTATAAATCGATGTATGCCTTAATGAAAGGAGATTGATATAGAGTCCCTTAAAAGATCATTATTTTAAAAAAAATAGATTGATTATGTATATTCAATATATGTACACATAAAGAAAGTATATATTAAAGATTTGATATCAAAATATATTTCTCACATAATCATAGCATGACACAATAAAGAAGTAGAAGTTCAACCCAGAGAATGGAAATTGGGTTAAGAAGTTCCCTTACCTCATGTATGATTGGACTCATTCATTATTTAATCTCCTGAATAATAAAATAATGTTAATTTCTTCTTTATTAAGAACCTATTTTAACTTCATTATTACTTTTATATCACTTATTACCTCGTTATAAAAATTATATAATCATTTAAGTTAATAACAATCATTTTTTCGATATTTGGTACTTGAGTCAAAATGAACATTTTAAAATTATAAATTGTCCATGTGGTCCAAATTAAATTATCTATAGAATGATATTAAATATTTAGATATCATATATATCAAATATATATCTAGTATATATATTTATATATATTCATGTATTTATAATAGTACATAACATCTGGGGATAAGAAATCAAATGCACCGTTCATAGAGATGGTAATCCTTATGTACGCATGGACGCCACTTTCATTTTTATTTCATATTTAATAGAATAAAAACTTAATAATAAATAGGTATATTATAATTATAGTACAATATCATATATAATTATATTAACTCCATCTTTTATATGTTTCACATATGGCATGAATGAGTCATATCACTTTGAGGGGGTGGTATTCCGCACTTCCTCAAATGAAATTATCATATTTACCCATTATAGAAACCATAAAGGTATGATATAAATGAAAAATACCTAATAAAACATAAAATATAAATATATATCACATATAAATATAGTTCCATCATAATGGCCACCATGAGAAGCGGTAGGAGATAATTGAACAATCATCGTTTCGTGAGGCAGTAGTTTTCAATCCACAAAAACAGTATATTCATATCCATTAGATGGAGGTGTGTGGATGTTTAGTTCAAATAGTAATCATAAAAACATACTAGTATATTTAATATATTGGTGTTTTTATAAAATTATAGAATAAAGAGAGTTTTTAGGTTTGAGAAGGAAGATAAAAGAAAAGAACTTGAGAGAATGAAATACCTCTAAATCAGGTAACTTCTTTTTATTTGAGCCAAAGGGATATCTTAAATTTACTTTATCCTACAGGAAGGCTGATATAAGTAATAGAGGTATTTTGGGATATTCTTGGATCAGAGTTTGGTTGAGGCAAGGGGCGTGAGAGGCATGAGTAATAGGTTAGAGGTGATGACCTTTAATAAGGGGGAGGATGGGCTCTTTAGGAAAGTTTAAAAGTATTATTTTATTATAAAGTGTTTTTCAGTTTCAAAATGTCGAAAACTTATTTAATTAGAATATAAGTTTCATATAAGTCTAAATAAAATCATCTAATAATAATTGGACAGGTTTGGGTTTTTTTAATCATTATAATTTTTTATTTACACATTTGCTAACTTATTTAACTTTTACCAAGTCCTCTTATATATTCATACTATATGGTTAATATATTTACTATAAAACTCCAAGAGATCCAAAATGGATCCTTTATGAAATTGTTAACATTATTTAACTCATTTTTCTGAATATTATATTCTTAGGATTATTTTATCATTTAATAAAAAAATAATTGTTTTAAAAACTCATTTATGTCAATTTCTAAATTATACATATCCAGACTTTTAAAAAATATATAACAACCTGATTATTTAAAAAAACCTTTATTAATTAAAATATAAAAAGCCATTATTATCACAAAAATTAATTTATGGCATAAAAAGTTTCAAAATAAATTTATTTTAATATATATATAATAACATTTATTTGAATCCTTTATTAATGAAACAATTACTACATCACCATTGTGTCATAATTAAGATAATTTATTTAGTGTCTAAAAATTATAAATAAAATACCATGATGTATGAAATATTTAAATATTTAAAATGAATATTTATAGTCGAAGATATAAATTATATAACCCCATATAAAATTGTTTTACAAAAAGATATATGTTTGTGTTACTTTTTTCTTTACTTTAAATTAATTAATATAAAGTGTCATTATCTCTCCCATGTGGCTCTATGGGGTCCCCAAATTGACTCAAGGAGTCCCTTGGTCAGAAATATCTCTTATAATAGGGTTAGGACAAGTGTAAGAGTAATTTAATATTATTATAATATTATATTTCATCCTTTTTTACCAGATTTACCCTTTAACCATGATAAATAAAATATTTACTGAAGTAAATATTCATAATTTCTAAAAATAAAAGTTACCTATTTACACAATTTGAGCCTCCTCATTCCAAATACGGAATCCATTTTTCCAAATTAGAAACACCAAAGTGGAATAAATTAGTTTAAACTTAATTCACATTGTCAAAATAAAAAGCGTGTTTTTATGAAATAATAACTATCAAAAGATTGACCCTTGTTTATGTCATCTTTCAAAGTGAAATTACTTCCAATGACCATAATTGGATTAAATGGTAAAAATATAATCCAATTACACTTAAAAATAAATTGAAATTTTAATTTGACCATAAAAATAAATTAGATTAAAAGGTCGTTTTGAATTAAAATGCAATATTTTCACTATTCATTAAAAAAATGAACTTTATCAGAAAAATACCAAAATTTTACCCAAAGTAAATTTTGATGTCCCAATTCTAAAGAATTTTATTTTTTAAAATAGAACATAAGAAATAGGAAGTTAATATATTTAAAAAGGGTTCTCCATCCAAAGATGATAAATAAAACTTTTTAAGAATATTAGAGTATTTATGCTCAAAATTAGATTAATTCACATTTTAAGCCTCTAACATTTATTTTATAAATGTATAAATTTAACAAAAATGTATAATAATATTTTATTTAGTTCAATTCATTCCCACAAAAAAATGGCTAGATGTTAACTACCATTTAAAATAATATTATATTATTATTTTTCAGTATGACTCAACCTTACGTGAAACATGAAATTTTCAGATAAACCCTTTGTTTCTTGTCAAGTAAGCCATAAAACATAGAATACCATTTAAAGTAAAATTAATATTTAATTATGAAATAATAATAAATATGAAAATGTCATATTTTTTATTTACCTGTTATGTTACAATCTATGATTTTACTTTCAATCCATGGACTCCATTTCCCCCAAAATTGGCTTGTTCTTGGAAAGATATAAGAAAAATGATGTGATCCACTACATATAATAGCTTGTACAAGACATTTCAACCTCCTTAGAAACATACTTCCCAATAATTGATGCTCTAGATCAATATGGATTCTTAGTATAATCCTTAAATATTATTAAATTCCTTTCAGAAAGATACATACAATATAGATATACATGCCTATAGTGCATTATTAATCATCCCAAATGAACTATTAAATTCACCATGATGTAAAAAAATATAGGGTAAAATAATTTTCAAGCTAAAAATATATAGATTCTTCAAAATTCTCCAAATTTTTCAATGAATTGAGGTAAATCAATTTGATAAAAATTTAATTTATAAAATAACACACCTTCGTGATATTCATTCTAACATGGATGAGAAATACTATTCAATGAAACTAGTAGGAGTTGCTGTATCATAACGTGAAATCATGATATTTCACACCTATAAAAATCAAAACTATTAGTGTCTCAAATGTTTTTACATTTGAAGTATAAACCTAAGGAACTTTGATGCCATAGAGAAAATAAAAGAACATAATTTTCAAAATATTGGATAATGTATGACAATTTTAATGTAGTTATGTTTATATTCCAACACAAGTTGTAGCTAAATCCAATCATATTCCCATTGAGAGTAAGTACGATCCATAATTCAACATATCTCTAGTATTTCCTCTGATATCTAAAAATATTACAAACAAACTATCACACATATTATTATCCAAGTACATAAAATCAATTTTATGTTTGACATCATGATATCTACAATACGAAATCTCAAAAAATATTGATCATTTCATCCAAATACTTTAACCATTACCTTATTTTTGTGTCATTCTGAATGTGACAAAACGTTTTTAACCCTAAAAAATATTGATGAGTGGGGAAAGATTTTGGAGAAATATCAAATTCATGTGATCTATTGAATTAATTTTTTAATCTTATATAAGAGTGGTCTATAGACAAAAAAATCTTTGATGACCCATGTATACTATTTTTATCACATGTTGAAATTGATAATATGAAGTCTTTTGTTCACAAATGGGACAAGATTTATTCCCCTTAACATTGTATCTAGAAATATTTATATATATTATGAATTAATTTATAGAAAATATTATTATTTCACACTGTTAAAAATGTTCAATTTTATTAGAATCATACATTGTAATACCTTAATCTCTTAAAATATTCAAATCATCGATTAATAATTGTAAGAAAACATCAGTATCATTTGCAGGATATTATGGTCTAAAAATACATAAAATCAACATGATATATTTACACTTCATTCCAAATTTATGATATAAGTTTTAAAATACAAATAAAATATCCCACGAATTTTTTTTTTCTACTAATAATTTTATATTTATTCATTCTATCTATGAAAAGTTCGAGTCTAGGATTTCAAACTTCATTTTCAAAAATAAGAAACTATTAATCAAGTTTCTTCCACTATAGGAAATTAGCTAGATCCAATAAGTTTTTATCACATATCCACTCCTCTATATTGCACTTTAACCCTTCTCAATCATTTTAATTTTCAAATAAATGTTTCAAATGATGAATTATAGGAAGATACCAAATCTCCTTGGTAGGATTCTCTTTAACTGCTAAATCAATATGCGATTTGTTTTACAACTTGTACTGTGTTATCCCTCATTCTTCACATTCAAACGCACATTTGTATTCTTTCCTATATAGAACACAATAATTTAGGAATATATGTATCTTCTTATACCATAAACACATTAGGTATAATGTATTTTTTGAATTGTAATATGAATATGGAAGACCATTACCTTTAGGAAGTATATATTTTAATAGCTATAGAAAATCTGTAAAAATATTTTCACACCACCCATTATTCTTCTTCAATTTAATAAATATTAACCTGTTGATAAAAACATAAATTCTAAATGACCTAGATAAAATATTTTTCAACATCACCATATTGATTATCAATTTAAATTTCCATCCCAATTTACTTTACTTTAACATCAAAAATCATTTCTTTAATTTTATCATACTTATCATATTAAACATTATCACAACCAATAAATCCTGAACTCTACCTAGTTTAACCATGTGAAATACAAGGGTTGTAACTTGGATGAAAACCATTAAAAACTTAATAATCTTTTATTTCTCGACTTTTTAACTTTTTTTATATTTAAAAATTTCAATCATGGATAGGAAAATAAGTCACTATCTGAAACATTTCATTTTTCAAATTCCAAAAAACTATCAACACCTCCCTCATACTCATCACTTGTCTATTGTGAAGTAATAAAAAATTTACTCCTTATTATCTATAAAAATCTCACGAATTGAAAATAATATAATATATTTTAAAATTTAATTTCAAATTTACTTTTATAAAAAAAATATGTCAAGAAATTTTTTAAAAAGGAAAGGCAACATATTTTATAAAAAATATCACTGTAACATGTTTAATTATAATTATTTCATAAAAATAAAAAAGTATCATGAAATTAGAATGATCATATAAATATATATTATTAATACTTCATATTCTAACCCCACAATCCACTATAACATAAATATTCTAGTTCACAATGAAGAACAAATTATATCATTGAAACAAATTAATAAATAACTTAAAATTATTTAAAATAAAAAATTCAATAAATATTCATTTAATCATATCGTAATATAAAAAATACAATATTTTTAAATACCTCAGATGCACAAATAAACCGTATTGAAAATAAAAATAGTAAAGAGATGAAAAATAATATTAGTGTTAGTGAACATTCATGAAAAAAATTCCAAAACAAAATTCATTAATTAAAACATGCCTTGGATGATTTTAAAATTTAAAAAATAAACAAATAGAATTAAATATATTCCAAAAGGGGGATAAATGAGAAGTAATCAAAAACGAAAGTATAATGCCAAGAGAGCACGATTAGTGACTGATGATAACTAATGGTGGTAAAAATGGTTAATTGCAAATAAATTATATTAGAGGCCATCATATAAAAGAATAATGTGTGAGGGTTATTATTGTGATAGAGAATAAATGATAGTTAAAATAATTAATGAATACCAAATGATTCAACCTAAAATTTCATAACAATTTTATTGGGTTTTCACATCAGTTATAAAATGACTAAAATTTAGAAGAAAAATCAGGTGTTTTTCATGTTGTTTATTACATAATAAAAGTAAAAACTATTTCTAATGTTGTCCATAGATAAATAATGTGAAAAATGAATAACCTTAATTGTATTTATGTACTATTTTTGGGAATAATCTACTGGATTTACTAATGGGTTGCATACTCACCCTTGTATATTCACTTTGGCGTGTACATAAATATTGATTACCATGACACCAATAAGGGAAAGGTATCATAATTCACTAGTGGGGAACCATGATGTGGTAGTCATTATTGTTGAGGTTGAAGATTGCATTGTTCATGGTGAAGAATATGGTGTAGTGTCACATTTTGTATCAGAGTCATATTTAAATTCTTTTTGGTTTTATGGACATATTCCTTAAACTTATTATGCTAAATCTATGATTATTTTCTTATCATGTTATATTAGAGTTCGATTTTTTTTCTAACATAATATTTATTTTACAAATTTATAGATGTATGTAGTAGGTTGTGTTATCTATGATGGTAAATCATCTCAAAAATGGATGATATATGTGTTTCCATTTAAGTATATTGTTTTACCATCCCAAAAATTCACTCAGATCACAATATTATTATTATTTAACATCACATAAAATTCAAAAGGATACCCCTAATCCATTTAATGTTAATAGTGTATGAATTGAAACTATTGAGTGTATGGTGATTATCATGCATTCATGAAATATAGAATCACTTTAAATCCCTTTATAAAAACTTTCTGGAAGGATCAAAAACTTCAAAATATTCCTAAGAGAGTGGAGTAAAAAATCATTCTCCAAATTTTAGGAGGACATCATGACTACAGAAGATGATCTTTCTTAGTTCCAAATTAGATATCAAAACGAAGAATCTCTCTATAGTGAGGAAATACTATCCCTCTATACGAGTGTTGACCATTTAACACTCAAGGAAATGTTGGAACACAATATTATTGTTGTAAAATAGATAATGTAGGGTGATAGGAATTATAATTTTTTTCATTAGCTAGAGAGAAATAAAAGGGAAAGGTGGGTAGATAATGACATCAACATCAATGATTCACTCTCACCTATTAAAATGACATCTCCAATTTTATGATTAATAATTTTAGAACCCCATAATCAGATGATGGATCTGATAACATCAAGATGATGGTTGAAAACATTCTTTCATGCATTGAGGACAATCAAAATAGAAGCCTTTCCATAGATCTTTCTAAATAGGAAGTTATTAAAGATCTTTTATCCCTAAACATTGATAGTGCTCCTGGACCAAATGGGTTCAAAATGAGTTATTTATAATCTAAAAGTACATATTTTTTGAATATTTGATTAATTCTATTAGTTATTTTTTTTAAACATGCCTCGATAACTCATGAAATCAGATGAAGCTTTATAGACCATATCCCTAAGGAAGAGGGTTCCATTGACATTAAAGACTTTAGTCCAGTTTTAAATAGAAAATATGGATCCTAAAATCATTAGAAAATTCACTGATACCCACACATTGGATACCATTGAGGACATAATTACACCAAATCATTGTATATTTTCCCTAGGAAATAGTATTCAATATTTTTTGTTCACTTCTTTATAAAGTATCAACCTAATGAAGAATAAAGTAAAATATTGAAAGTTCTCCCTAAAAATTGACATCCCAGAAATATTTAAACTATGAAGTAAAGAGTCATTTTTTCTATCTTCAGGATGTTTGGTTTCTTCACTATGTTTCATAGACTCATCAACATCATCCTTAGCATGCTGAGAGTATGTATCCTCATCAATGGACCCCCAAATTTTTTTTAAATTCACAAGGGGAGTGAGACAAGGTGAACCCATTTCTATACTATTTTTTTTCTATTGATGAATACTACATTAGAATATGCATTAATAATGTGAATCTAATTATCCATAAAAAATTCATAAATTTAGGATATGATTTGTTTACCCTATAAAATCTTCTATATACTGATGAAATCCTCTTATTTTTTTGAGCGTCCAAAAACACTTTTTTATCCATAAAAGTTATTTTTAGTCACTATGAAGATATAACTAGTCAGACCATTATTTAAAATAATTATTTTATTGTATTTAGAGATTGAAATCATGTTTCTAGGAAGAAAAATATTTCTAGAGATCTTAGAGTAAATAAGGGAACACTACCATTCATATTACTTGGTGTTCCCCTATTTTGGGGAAAAATAAAAAGGTAGTTACCTTGAAAACCATTATTCTAACATCATCAATCTTTTGTAAAGTTGGAACAAATAATCTATTTTCCAAGATGGAATAATTTTCTTGGTTAACTTTGTGATCACCTCTATATTTGTTTATGAATCACTTTTATACCAATTCCCATGGGGAATTATTAATAATATACAAAACAAGATCATAAATATCATTTGGACTGGTTCTTTCCATGAAACTAATATTATAACTATTTTTTAGAAATATTACATAATTCCCATTGATATAGGAGTACTAGGAATCAAGGATCTTAAGATCCTTGATAATTCACTTCTTGGAAAACATTATTTTAATCTTATTACATGATATGAATCTCATCTTTATTTCTTATCATATAGGTTTATTTGAATGATGATAAATGAGTCCTCTAAAAAACTTTCCTTATTTACATGGAACAACCTCAAAATATATTTCAATGATATTATGATAAATTCAAATTGGATAGTATGAAGACAATCCAACCTAAAATACAAAAGTACACCATATCTTGATAATCCACTTGAATACATCGTGGATGTGCCACAAAACCTACAAAATATGTCTATTGATGAATTATTATATAAAATCGATAACATAAATGTGATTATTACATATCATGTCTTCATTGATCTTCAAATATATAGTTTTTTATAGGGATGTCCTTATGTAGAAAAAAATTTAATTGGACTCTTCAACACTAAGAAACACTACATACTAATCTATAATGTAGACATTACAACACCCTCGTGGGTATTGAAACATAAAACTCCCATCATATAACCCTCTAGATGTATTATTATCTAGAAGATTTGGAGGGATTTAATGCCAAATGATGATCAAATAAAAGGGTATGGAACTCATCTTGCCTCATTTTGTTATTTGTGTATGGGAATGTTGAAAACTCTCAATATGTTTTCATTAGATTCAAGTTTTATACCAAATTTAGTGAATATATGTATGACCTATTTAGAGTGAAAATTTGCAAAAATGATAAGGTGAAAAATCTCTTTCAGTCTATCACTACTTCACCCATGAGCGAACAAGTTCATAGTTTGTTTATGGAAGACACCGTATCTACCATGATTTATATCTATAAATCTCATAATGAGCTGGTTCTTTATAGTCAGACTCCTTCCGTTCATGGAGGAATGATAACCATAAACATGGATGTCTTTGTGAATTTCAAGATACAATTAGGTGAGATGTAAAAAAACATTGTTAATAAGAATATTCTAAGGCTGTTAGGTGTTAATGGTAGGTCTAAAAAACCTATTGTTTTGAAATAAATACGATGGACTCCCCCAATTCCATAATGTAAAAAATAGAATGTTGATGGCGTTTTCTCTAGAATTTGCAGGCCATATGGTTATTAGGGTTTCCTTTAGAATAATAAAGGCTTCATTAATTGTTAATAAAACCATTGCATTCAGATTAGAATAAAATATAAAGTTGAATTATTGTCCATGGTTAATACTATCAAAATATTTTTTCCATTATGACTAATATTATATTTGGATCAAATAGGACTCTAAGATTACTATTGAAACCATGAATTCTATATCCACGAATGTCCCTTGGAAAGGGATCCCTAAATGGATTAATTGTATTCATGTCACCAGTAATCTTAACTTGGTTGTCTCACAAGTATATAGGGGGTCCAATCAAGTTGCAGATGCCCTGTTGAAAAAATAAATTATGGAAGTGAACTTTATGTAGTCCTTTTATATTACATATTCTTGTACATAACTTATTTATGTGAATATATGGGTTGAGATTAACTCCTACCTTTGAAAAACCATTTGTAACATTTAACCAGTCTATTTTTTTATTTTCTCTAATAAATATTAGGATTGAGCTAGCCCGGATCCTATACCTTTTAGAGTAGTAAGTGACTTTCCACTACAAATTCATCAATCATAACATATTTTTTGATATTTATTATTATTATTATTTGATATATGGTGAAACCATTAACTAGAGTGTGGGTGGATAATATTTTTTGGTTTTTTCTATGTCTATAGGAAAAATACACCTATAAAAAACTGACAAGAGGTAGCTGATAAGAATGTGGTTTTTTATGATCAATAAGGGAATCAAAATCTTCCTCAAAAAATTATAGAATCCTTTTATGTTGTTAAAAAAGAAACTAGAGTGAAGTAAACCCAATATGTGGATCACTAATTTGAATTCTAAATTCAAAACCCACTAATCTTTTAGGTAGACTTAGGACCAAAATAGGTTGAGGCATAGCTGGGTAAGATGAACTACATTTTAAATTTTCTTGTTTATATAGTAGAAATCAATTTAAATATTGTCTTATATATTGTTTAATACTATGAATGACATTAGTGGGACCTATATTTATAGGATAAGGTTGATCAAAGAATTACTTGGTAGGGGTTTGAGGAATTTTTTAATAAAAAATACTATCAATGTAGTTTTTGTCTATCAGGGATGAAAAATTTATTTGATGTCATGAAAATAAATATTTATGTTATGGAATATAGAGCCCAATTCACATACCTATATTTCTTTTCATTGAAAGAGGAAGATAATGAATCTCTTAAAAAACACATGTTCTATTTGGGGTTATTAGTAGAAATATTCTCTAGAGTGGTGATTTTCAACATTGATAATTACAAATGACATGGTAAATAAGGTGATGGTGGTAGGAAATGACATTTTTAGGAAAAATAGTAGAGATAAAACCTTTGTCCATCCATTAAAAGGTTGAAACTATAGTTGTAGAAATAATCATAAAAAAGGATAGAAAATATTATAGTAATGATACACCTAATAACCAATCTTCAAGGTCAGTTTCTATTCCTCCATGAAGTACCAAGAAACATGGTTACATCCAATGTGGTTAATTAGACTAATTCTAAATGGGAATGTAATACACAACTTTAATAGTCCAATAACTATGGTTGAACGATGAATATAAAAAATTTATGTAAGAATACTCAATATTAAAAAAATAGAGGTGGTTTTAATTTACCTAAAGCGTCAAAATCTCCACATATATGATCTAGTTATATTGGATCTCATCCGCAAAATTTATCTATTCATAGTGATTATAATAAAAAATTAGTATCTCAACCTACAAAATCTAATCATGAGGTATTGAGCAATCCATGATGTGTTGATCAATAAATTTGAGGAGCTGATTAGGATATAGATAATGGAGATCTTGGTATTTTGGTGATGTGAGTTATGATCCTTCTTCATTCCACTTTAATAAAAGTCATGTTCAATAGGATATCCTCACTTTCTTTTATTACTTCTCATGTAGTGACTCAAATGGGGTTATATATGGAGATGATTCCTCATGTCCTAATATTCAAGAATCCCATCATGAAGTAAGAGTGTAATGGATTTAAGTGTATAAATTGTTATACCACCACTGATGAATTGCAATTTTAGGAGTTACATTTCATGAAAATGGGAATTTTCATATTATTTTGGGGATGACTGGTAAACAACATTCAACTACTATATTAATGTATATGCTCAATATTTTTATTTCACATACCCAAAAAGAAATGATAATCTATTTAAAGGGAAATGGGACATAAATGTTTGGAGGGTATGACCTTTTGTGACAGTAGTTATAACAATATTGTATCAATTTAGAACGATGAATTTGGTAGATATTGATTCAATCTGATGTAAGGATATTTCTCAAATAGTGGATCGATACCATGTTGTCTTTTTTTGAATATTTCTTTAATTTATTATCTAAAATGGATTTTTAATTCTCTATAAAACTTGTTTTGTGGATGATTTCTATTTATCTTAAAGTATATTGTATGATAGTAATATAAATACTTAAAAATAAATTCTAGATGGAAAAATTGGAAAGAGGGATTTATTAGACCAAGTACATCACATTTGTCCATTCTAGTGTTATTTTTATGGAAGACAGATGGTACTCTTAAAATATGTATCAATTATCATAAATTAAATCAAGTTATAATTATGAATTGATATCCTATTATTTGAATTGATGAAATTTTTTATTAATTTGTGGGATCCAAATGGTTATCCATGATTTATCTATGATTGGGGTGCCATCAACTTAGTTTTAGGAAGGAGTATATCCCCAATATAGTTTTTCAAAGTCATTATGACCACTACGAGTACATATGAATGCCCATTGTTATGATGAATTAACCAAATATATTCATAACACTTATGAACCATATCTTCTATAGATATATGGACTCTTTTGTAAGGGTGTTTTTAAATGAAATATGGATTCTCACAAAAAATATAGAGAACCATGAAAGGAAATTTGATATTATACTAATAAAATTGATAAATCATAATCTATATGAAAAAATCTCTATGTGTGAAATATAGATACAATAAGATTGATTCCTTAGTTATTTCATATCTAAAAAACCCATATCGGTCATTATAGAGAAAATTAAGGATTTCATCTCATGGAAACCACCTAATAATTTCTTTGAGATACAAATATTTCTATGGTTATCAAGTTACCATCGATTCATTATCCACGATTTATAATTTTTATCTTCATTTATGGATTCACTAATTAGAAAATGGATTGTATTTCATTAGATCAACTAATTTTAGGAATCATTTCAAGAGATTAAGTCTCTTCTTAATTCAAGACCTATTCTAGTTTTTTCAAAATAGGTTAAGGGTTACACCATCTATTTTGATGCATCTTGATCTATATTATGTTAATTTATTATATAAGAAGAATATTTTTTCCTATAGTTTATGAATATTTAGACCACCCACGAAGAACTATATGAAACATGAAATAATTAGGGACATTGATACATGTATTAATCAAATGGATCCAATATCTATTTAGGTATAATTCTACTATGTTTACTAATTTTAAAACATTTAAAGACTTCTTCTAAAAATAGGATTTCAACTTAAATTTTTTTTGTTGAATTTAATATCTTAAGGTTCAAAAAATTAACATAGTTAATACACATAAAAATTAAAATTCAATTATATATTAATTTAGTCCTAAATAATAAAACCAAGTAGCTAGAGAAGATTTAAATAAGTGGAAACTAATAGGGGGTAATCACTGGAATTCACATAGAGTGTATGAAATTAAAGGATTCCAACATTTTGTTTTTGGTCACACTTATCCCTAAGTTCGTGGAGATATTTAAGGAATCACAACGGTTAGATCCAAACTACTTTACAATTTGTAAAAACTCAATAGTGGGGAGACCATTGATAGATGGAAACTCAATGATATATTAATGTTTTGTTTCCATGACCAGACTATAGTTCCTCCTTATTTATATAAATATTTCCTTTATTGTAATCATCATTCTAATTGGTTTTTCTAACTTGTTATATAAAAATGTATCATTTAATGAAGGAAAATGTTTTTGGTTGGTCATAAAGATAAGGGTATATGAGTTTTTGGGAATATTCCTAACGTGTTAGTAGGAAGAGGTCTAACATCAATGACCAAGAAACATGTTTCAATCATTACACAAAACTGTATCAAATTGGGAGTATATTTATTTATAAATTTTCACTAGAATACTGAAGATTCTTGAGAAGAAAAATTATATGTGGGTTATTTTTGACAGACATAACAAGTTATCACACTTCATTCCATTCATATAAATGAATTCAGTTGATGAGTTGCAAAATATGTATATTTGAGAGGTGTAAATGTTTTATGAGGTACCAGTTTCAATTTATAGTATCCAAGAACCTTGATTTATTGCAAGATTTTGGTGGTCTCTAAAGCAATAACTTAGAATCCAATTGAACATGATCATAGCATACCACCTTTAATTGATGGTTAGTCTGATCATACTATTCAAACTTTGGAAGATATTATCATAGCATGTTTTATGGACTTTTTTGGTTCATGGGAGGTACATTCTCCATTAATGGAGTTTTCATTTAATAATAGTTATTATGTGTAAATACATATGGATATTTTTGAACAATTTTGTAGATGACCATGTCGATATCAACGTTTTTGTTTTGAAACTTGAGAAGCCTCCTGGCTTGGAACTAGTCTTGTCCATTAGACATCCAAGAAAATCTAGATGATCTAAAAGCGAATGCAAACGACAAAAATTCTATTAGAAATAGTTTTCAGATCACCATTGAAATCCTTTTTATTTTTCAGTGGGTAATGATGTTTTCTTATGCATATATCTGTGGTTAGGGAACCGACATTTTGTTATATAGGGAAAGATAACACCTTGGTATGTGGGACCATTTGAAATTCTAGAGAACATCAGGGAAGTATAATACTGACTCGATTTACTTTATAAATTGAGTGCATTTTATAATGTTTTCTATATATCTCAACTAAAGAAGTAACAACCACATCATACACACATTATTAATTAGGATCACATTTCTATTGATCTAGATAATTCATGTGTTCACAACCCAATTCAAATTTTGAATGGATAAGGAATGGTATTGTAGGGTGGACTCATCTCCTTAGTTTTTTTGTTATGGAAACATGGGAGAACTCTATAGGAGACATGGGAACAAGAGAATCTTATGAATTTTAAATGGATAAATATTTTCCAATGCACTACTAACCTCAATACTTACTGATAATAAAATCCAATTGATGGGTAGAATGTAACACCCCTGTTTTATATTTTTTACATTTTAATTTGGAATTTTTAGTTTTGTGATGGATTTGTTCAATTTAAGGAAGAATTGGAGGGGAGAATAGTTAGGATAAGATATAGAATTCACCACTGTATTGTGTCATCCATGTTAAAGGATATAGACCTTCACATAGAGGCACTGAAGGCATGAAAATTAGCTAAGATGCAGTGAAATCATTGCACCAAAGCATATACCATTTTATCAGCATTGTGACTATGAAGTCCTCTTATGGGAAATGGGTACAAAAAAATTCCTATGTAAGGAGGTGCGGTTGATGCTTTGAGTAAATCTCAGTCCTATTCATAAATTCTAATATAA
Organism: Viscum album; assembly: GCA_963277665.1. Classification (NCBI taxonomy): domain Eukaryota; kingdom Viridiplantae; phylum Streptophyta; class Magnoliopsida; order Santalales; family Viscaceae; genus Viscum; species Viscum album. The sequence goes on along the minus strand of OY728150.1, from coordinate 1,087,310,223 downwards.
ATTTTAATAATTTTTTATTCCATGGTCCAAACAATTTTTTCATGAGGCAACCCATTGGGGGAATCCTGTCTGGTGGCCAGCTGAGTGTGACACCCCAAGACAGCCTCCAATAAGCTAGTTGATATTGACCAATGTTGAGTCATCATATCACACATATGGGAGGCCTTAACCTCGGGTAATTTTACACATGAATGTGTCTCCAAAAAAATAATATTATGAAGAAAATATAGAATAAAAAAAACAAAATATGCATGCATATAATTAATCCCACATCAGTGTATAAAACAAATATGAGAAAGAAAAATGGCTAAATAAAATCCCATAAAAACATAAAAATAGTAAAACCTATTAGTCAATAGATGAATAATATCAAGATGAAAATACATGAACTGAATGTGGTACATCTAGTGAAACTAAAATCCATTAGATCTAGTCCCTCTTAGGAATCTGTCAAAAGGCCCATCATTTACATAATACATGATACATGTGGGCAGAGCCTATGTAGGGTTGTGAATAAACATACCTAGTAGGACACTTTGAAATCACCAAATAGAAAGCATAAAAGATTTATAACTCATAATAATGGATGATAAAAATATATATATTCCTAAATATATACACTAAGTCTCAAGGTAAGGTAATTCCTACACTTCAAACCCAAGATTCTTCTCGAGTCTTCAAAGTAATGCTCGTCTGAGAGAAATCACTCCTCAAGTCTTACTAACACTGACAGTTATCATCCGATAGGTCATTACAATTGGGAATATTCATGAAAATATACATGATGTAACTCATAATACATTGATAAAAGTACAAGGGATCACACCCATGATCTATTTGGGATACCTAAACAACTCATAGAAATCCACTGGGATGAGACTACATGCCCTAAAAGTTGGTAACGTGATAGATGACTCAAACTGGGGAAGAATGATAGGGAATTACACCCTAGGATGCATAGGGGGATACCTAAATCTATTCCTAACTAACTCATAAAAGGTATCAATCATCCTATGCTCAGGATGGGATGCTTCACTATACCCTCATAGCGGTGTACCAAGGGAATGTACCCTAAGAAAACTTGTCTAGATTGAAGAAAACAAGGGATTCAACCTACCCTAGAAGGTGTACAAGGTGTTTATAGGGAATAAACAACATATATGTGCTATTTTGGTCTTAATTGAGTCCATTACCATTTCCTATGCCCCATTCCTATAATATTTGGTCTTTCCCATGAAATCTAGTAGTTCTTGTATATGCTAGTCCTGCATGTGCACACCGATCGTGTTTATTACCATGTACCCCCGGAATACACCCCAAGTTGTTGAAGAGGGGTCACATAATGTGTGACATGTCACATGAAATTTTATATTTAATTTCATGCATAATCCCTATCCATCATATAAGTAATCTACATGGTATGTGTCCCTCCAATCTGCATGACATCTATGTCATTTTTTCATATAATTTTTAGAACTCTCACACATATTCACCTATGCAAATTCCACCTATTATTCTTATATTTAAAACACCATAGATCTCAGATTAGTGGTATAACACACCTTATCTATCACTAGTGGCAAGATTCCATCCAACAATCTGCTCGGGAATGTCTCTTGTCACACTACATCATCAAAGTGCCAACTGGATGAATTCAAACCTACGGATTGATATGAGGTCTTCCTTCATCATCATCACACCATGATCATGCCTTTTATTCTAGATCAAGACCTTAGTAAATAATCCATTTCATTAAATATTTATTGTTTAATGATCTATTTCTTGGTATTGTCGAACCACCAATCAAAAAAATACAGATGATTATCATTCGAAGAACAAGGGGAGAAAATAACACCACATAAAGTGAGGGGATAAACATTAACCATTTTTTTAGTTGGGCTCAATCCATTTTTGATAAAAATTATGAACAACGAATAATCAGCAAGGAACAATAAACAATTATCAATTCATAATTATAGGGAGAAGAACCATCAAATGTTAATCCAATATTCACCCATGATTTAATTTTCTAATGGAATTAAATAATGATTGATATGAAGATCCATTAGTGGGTATTAATTCAAAATAATTCCTAAATCAATATTGGATTGATCACTGAAGAAGAAAAATTTCCAAATCATTAATATTTGTGCTATATAAGAACTCATTTTTTAAATCCTATATTCTAGGAAAACTGATCATCGATCCCTAATTATATTTTATTTCATCAAATTCCTCATCCACTATCATCTCAAATCTATAGGGTTATGCAGAAAACCCTAGGATTTTTCCAGAACCGTGTTTTAATAAGATTGGATTAGGTGACAAACATTTAATATAAATTAAACCGTTTGATATATTTTTTATTATTCTTTATGTGACTACTCTTAAATAGAACACGTGATGTACACAAATGTTATATCATAGAAAAGGTAAAACCCACATTTTTATATAATGGAGGCCCTGGTTCTCCCATATGAAACACCATTTTATAAATATTTCATTATTTGTTTGAAAAAACGTGCATGTGTGATATAATATATTTAATATATCATCACAAAGGCTCCATAGGCCTTGAAATACCATGATACCTTAGTGCCCAACTCTGAAAATTTTATTTATAATATTCCAAAGTGTTATAGGAAATAAAAAAAGAATTTACATTCTCCAAACCACATTTATTTTTTCATAAAATAGTAAAAAGTGTAATAAAAAAGATTTGGATACAAATCTTGTATCTGGTTTTCATGCTCTAAGGTTCTCTCATGATGATTCTCATACTGCTACTAGTCACACACAATAAGAATCACTCACTTACTGAGTATCTACTCTTATGGATAATTGACCTCAACCAGGTACTCTGTGATGGTATATACATCCTCAATGTACAGGTTCCCCCAATCATTGACTCCTAATATATATATATATATATATTTGTATTTTTTTAAATCCAATTTGTGGATTAGTGGGAACCGTACATACAAAAAGATAAATAACAAAATAGAACCAGACCCCATTATCCAACCAAAACAAATCAGTGGGGAACCAAATTGAAAGTAATAAAATAGTACACAAATAAATCCAAATATGATAATTCAAAATTATACAGTGAACCTCGAACCTGACACTGAAACCACCTCAAGCCACAATCTATCACCCTCACCAATGTCAGTCAACTCAATTCAATATCCACCATGCCATCATCCCCATCAATAGACACCGTTGTCACCATCTCAACCCTAAAAACACAGGTTAGTGGCCTCAACCAATCACCCCAGTAACCAGAAACCCGAAGAAATGTCATCCTCACTATTGAACCAAACAAAAAAATCCTAGAAAACGATTACCAGAATCAACCAAATGAAATTGGTAACAACAACCCATCATCATCGGTGATCATTGAGACCTTGAAGAAGAAATTCAATAGATTTAAAAATCAATCCCAACATGGATCCAAAACCAAGATGGATCCACCATGGTAGATGCCTCCACAAACATTGATGACTGCACAAACCCACCTCCCAATACACCTTGAAAAACCACCACACAACTCTGACTGGTGGAAGAGGTGTGGAATCCTGGAGTAAGAGCAGAGTAAAGAGTGGATGAAGCCTAAAAAAATCACCAGCCATCTTCAAGACTACGAAACACTACCTCAGATTCATCACCAAGATAACATAAAATATAACGAAACAAACAACATATCGAACCAGAAATACAATAATCCATCATCATCATCATAGAGGAAACACCAAAACCAACCGACACATGAAAACAACCATCACAATCCAAAGACCAAAAATATATATAAAATGGAAAATTACACACAACTGGAAACCCAAAATCTTGGTGAGCCAAAATCAAAAACCATAGAACAAAAGATAAACACCAATATTAAATTGAGACAGTGAAAGGGGAATCATGAATCAAGGAAGGAAAAAAACAGACAACAGATAAAATCAGAACATAGATTACTTAAACAATACTACCGCACCATCCCAAACAGTGCTAAAATTACATAGTGCTTGGAAAAAATGGGGTATTTCATAGTGTGTATGGAAACAAGGGTAGAAGAGGAAAATAAAAAAACCGGACTAGAGCCTCGAGACATGAGATCCAATAGAAACAAACCCCAAAAAAAGAGATATCAGAAAGTGAGAGAGAGAGAATCACCATATTCCACCACCAATAGAATCCCCATTCACTGGAGAAACATCGAGCTAAATCGAGGTGGGGTTTATTCATGATTTTTGCATAAAAAAGAGTGAAGGTCACAACGGGGGAGTCCTGATAGGAGAAAAGGGACTTAGGAAGGGATTGGAAGAAGCACGAAAGATCCTCTCATCTCAAGGATGATAATGATTGGGAATAAGTAGTGGAACTAGGAAGGAACCCTAGTGCAAGGTGAGGGTGGATACCTAGATAGTGGGGATCCTTCCTCCTTAAAGAAAGTATCCCCAATTATTAATATGGAATAAGTTATTCACATATCTCCTCAACCATGACACTTGTAACACATCATTTACCTAGTATAACAATGGTGGTATGGATAAGTTGTATGACCCTTTAAAATGATATATATTATCTATAAAGGCCCAATTAATCCTAGAGATAAATTTCCACCCCAGAATAACCTCTGCTATCCATGAAAATGTGAGACCATTATGAACACATGGTATCCCTCATGGAACTCCAAATGCCTCCATAGTCAATGTTCACAAGACTTCTGAAGTCTATTTTTAGTCCTTATCAATTCTTTGATGATCTAAACATACTCTATAATTGATAACTCCAATTCTAGGTCCATGATTTTTTATTCCCCTTGATCAATTCGAAAAAATGATGACCTGTAGGTTCTCTCATAAAAGGCCTCAAATGGTGCCATACTGATGGTGGAGTGGTAAATATTAATAAACAAAAAACTCCACCAGAGGTATATGATCCTCCCAGTTATGGAAAACATCCAACATGTAGGGCCAAAGCATATACTCTATAACCTAAATGATTCTTTCTATCTGGATTTTATTCTAGAGTTCAAAATCCATGATTAATCGCAAAAGAGTGCCAAAGGCCTCCAATAATCCTATCTAAAATCATGATGTGAAGAGATAATCATGTCCTAAGACTATTTTCAATTTAAATCCATTAAGAATTACTATATCCAACAAATAATAGTATCCTATTATCTCTACTAAACTCTCTATCATGGATGGGTTGGAAGATAGATGACTTGGTGAGTTAGTTTATGATCACCCAGATCGCTTTGTGACCTCTAGATGATCATGGAAGCCCAATCACATTGTATATAGAGATACCATTACACTACCAGCATAGAACCTTAAGGGGATGATATAAACCCATTGGAACATAGTGCTCGACCTTCACATATTGAAAATTGATTCAGTGAATGATAAAATCAGAAATAAACCACTTCATCCTAGGATCCTGGAAATGAAAATGAAGGAGATAGTATATATTTTACCCACCTAGATGTATTACTAACGGGGATGTATTGAACTCCATCATTACCTCCTCTCACAAGATAACTGATACCATTTTCCATCCTTATAAAAGTATAATGTTCACACCACCATCACAAAATCCATCATGTGCACATCCAGTGGATATCTATCCATGAAGGGTATCACAATTGATATCACTAATATGAGTCTCCCTAACATGGTAATAAAAAATATGGTTAATAAACATTTACTATAGGTAAGCTTAATCATCCTCATCCACAAAGGATGACTTCAATTAAGTCTACTAATCTAATGTCTTGCTCAACAATTGTGAACAAGATCTCCAACTAAGTGTATCTGGCACCACATTCTACTTTATTGAAGTATATACTATATCAATTTTATAAACTTGTAGGAACTCTATCCACCACATCTGTCTAAAGTTGATATATTTATGTGAAAAGGCATAATTGAGACTATTTTTTTGAGAATATATGACAAAAATCTCTCCATTAAGGTAGTGTTGTTATATATTTAAGGAAAAGACCACTACTACCAACTTATTATCATTGTTCACATAGTTCTGATCAGAGGGATTTAGCTAGGCAATCACCACCCACCTCTGCATCAGAACACATCCAATAATAGTTATAGTGGAATTTCGGAACACAACATATTTAGAACTATCCTTAGAAATCCTTGAGATTGGGGTACTCATTAAACTCTACCAAAAATCTTGAAAATCCTATCAGAAAAAATATTTATACATAAAAAGATATCCCTTTCAGGTTAAGGTATTCAAGGGTAACGAAATCCATGAGAAAATGAACAAAAATATCATATAATATCCTGGAAGCCCAAGGAGGCTCCGTACCTTGGTCACATTCTTGGTTGGATCTTAATCTCACACTAAATTAACCTTTGTTGGGTCCAATAATACATCCTCTGATGAGATAACATATCCTAGGATTTGAGACTCTTGAATCTATTACTGACACTTTTATAGCTTCCCATAAAGCTTTTTCTCTCAGAGTAAGCCAATGACCATCCTCCAATGCTTCGATTTCTTATAATCTGACACCGAGTACACAGTATTTTCATCAATGAAGGCTACCATGAAAAAGTCCAAAAATAGATTAAAATATGGTTCATAGGTCCCATGAACACTAATGGGATGTCCATCAAAATTAATTTAATCACTACATACTTATAGTGACTATAGAGACAACAAAATGTCATCAATGGTATATCCCCATCTTGAATTTGGAGTTGATGATAGTCAAACATGAGGTAAATATTTCGGATCCCCCTCAACCATTTCAACTATCACAAGTGGTTGTTGATTTTTGGAAATAGATATTAATTATTTATGGTCACCTAATTTAGGAACAGTAAATCCATACACAACCTCATGCTCCCATATTACTTATTATAAAACAACACTTTGGATTCCCAAGGAGGCACACTGGGTCTGAAAAAGACCTTCCAATAAAAAACCTCAAACTAAAAATTCAACCGTCATATATCATTATGGGATATATGATAAGCTAGGGAAGAAAAAAGGGTAGTCTCTAAGGTGTACATCTATTCATAAGTCTATCTCTTGATGGGGAGTTAATCCCGTAACATCCTCAAGGAATATTCCGACATACTTTCCCACTACTATATGAATTTTAAATCCTGTAACATCTATTGATAGAAGGGTATTAATATTCAACTAATGGATAATTGGTTGCATCCTCTTATATAAAATCAAATCCTACAATACCATGACTTTCTTATACCCAATGTATGAAAACCTCATCCCATTATGTTAGACACATTATATCCTCATATTAAAACAGTTAATCTATATATGAATCATAGTGAACTAGTACATACCTAGAATGAAGTTGTAAGGCCTCATCACAAAAATTAAAAAATCCCACAAGAAGATATCTCCTCAAAGGGATATGTCACACTATCAGTAAAAGTTTGTTATTACTGAATGTCCCCTAGTTGGAGTCTCTAAGTGTTAGGGTCAAGAAAATGGATCCAATGTAATATTAAGATCTCAAACAAAGTATGTGTAAAGAATAGAGTGGCTATTAAATATATCTATCAATACTACAAATAATGTTTAGAGTACATATATTATACCTCAAATCATCCCCAGATCATACGGGTCATAAACCACTACTTCTTGTAGCTTCCCATTTCAATGATCTCCATCTGCCTAAGCCTATTGAGGACCATATAGGGGTGGTGGAAGACAAATATACAATTGTATACCACTTTATACTTATCTCTTAGATCCTATACCTTGTCTACCACCCTATGGAACTCGCTGCTCCAATTAGTGTCTCTTCCTAGGTGGTCCATCAACCATCTCCTTATTTTACACATGGAAGGTTGGAAAATCCAACATGGTATTTACTCACCCATCATAGGAGTAACACTGAATCTCTCTCAAATGGATAGAACTATTCTGTTATCCATAGAATAAAGACCCTATATTCTGAAATAGTCTATAAAAACCCCTTTCACTCCTTGATCCATAATCATATCAGCAACTACCAGCTATCAAAGTCTCGGCTCTAGGGTTACCACTTCCAGCACCAATTGTTGGTGACTACATCGCTAGAAACCTATCCTCCAAAAAGGAATGATCTAACACCCTATAATAATAAGGGATACATATAGATTACAATCTATACAAAATATCTCACTAAAGGACACACTCTATGGTTCATGACTAAAAGTACGCATCAAAAACCTATTCAATGAGTACCCTGAAAGGTTAGTGAATCTCAATCCATACTTTGTTTCTGATATGATTCCCTACTAGATCTCTAGAGTCTTATGGATATATATGTCTTGTATTGTATCTAGGTAAAAATATTCTCTAAAGATACACTTGATCTCTATCAAAGTGACATTCACCTAATCATATGTCTACATCACCAAGATCTAGCATTATTATATAGAGCGAATGAGAAGGATTACCAATCAGACCACCATATGATTGGGAGGGGTCTTAACAAGGAAGAAATCATTCCTAACTACCTTAATCCAATCCTCAAATTCATGTGGGTATGTGTCACCCTAAAACATGAGGGTTATATACCTTTATAATTCATGGAGTTCACTCATCCTATGCACATCATCTATTTGTACTTTCAAAGAAAATTGTTACTCAGTAGGTGGTGGTAAGATCGTGAAACCACCTGGGGGTAATTTCTCTTAAATAGCCCCATAAAAAAGCCTCATTATAAAGAATGTCATCCTCACAGTCTTACATTGGAATCCTAGATGGATGTCTTCTTGGAGGCATCCCAAAAAATTCAAGAAACACTATGGTCAATGTGCATATCTTGGGAGAGGAATCCAGAAGGGAATGAAAACCACAACCAATTCCAATATGCTTCATGTACTGATGTTTTATCTACCATAAATTCCTATATGTACCAAGTAAATAATAAGGTTATCAGAGTCCTATTGAATGGATATATCAGACGCCACACCATCACTGGGTTCCCCAGCTTGAGAGATGAACTTGAGGCACTTTATAGTACTTTTTACCTAGTTCCAAAACCAAATATCATTTCTATAATATCTCCAAAATCTTGTCTTAATATGACCAACTTTCATACAACTCTATCTTGAACTGAATAAATGGGTCCAACATGTCATTGTCTTGTATAGTGTGACACCACTATCCCTCCTTCAATAGGATAGAGGCTAGTGGCCAACACTAAGTAGGAATATGAAAAACATTTAAATACTTACCGTAAAGGACCTTTAAACATGCATGAACCCCTAAAAATGAATAAAATTCTGAAATCTAAGAAAAAACTGATACAAAATATTCATACATACAACTAGTCACAAATCAGAGTTTGAAAAAATATGGGAATGAAAACGGGTAAAATACAGGGCCAACAGAACTAAAAGAGTCTAACTAGTTAGTGAATTGTAGAATGATTTAAATATGAATATTCTATAACTAATAATGGTTCTTATAATGCAACTAATCTCCACTAAATCCTGGTCCTAGGACTCCATCAAAAAACCTATTTTTCTCATAAGACAAGAAATGTCCAGACAATGTCCATGCAAGAGTGAGTATAAACATTCCAAGTAGGACACCCTAAAATCACAAAAAGTAATATATAAAAGAGATTAATATCATAATAAAGGATGATAAAAATTAATATATTACCTAATATAGACACTAAGCATCAAGGTAAGGTAATTTTTACACTGATAGGGTAGGACTCTACTCAAGGATTAAAGGTAACTCTTGTCAGAGTGAACTCACTCCTGGGGTTTTAATAACATTGATGCACTCATTTGAGTGGTCATGACCATATGTACTTTCCATGAATATTTACACAATATAAATTGTCATATTTTGATACAGATATCGGGGATCACACTCAGGTCTTATGGGGGATACCTATCCCTACCCGAATTAGTCCACCTTGGTGGGGATCACATGCCCTGAATGTCGGTAATTGGATACCTAGACCATCATGGGGAAGAATGATAGAGGATCACACCCCTAGAATAATTTACGAATACATTACTCTATCTAAAATTAACCCATAAAGGGTATCACTCATCCTATTGTAAGGGCATGATTCCTCATTGTACCTTAATAGGGGTTGACCAAGGGAATATACACTACTAAAACTTTTCTAAATGGAAGAAAATGGGGGATTCAACCGTCCATTTAAGAAAATCATGATGTGAATAGAGAATACATGGTGTGTCTTGGATGGTCTTAACATGCCCTATTTTTTCCCGTGTCCATGCCCTTCGGTCCATGCCCTTATACTCTAGCAAAACCTGTATACATTGGTCGTGACCGTGTACAATGGTCATGCTCAAGCACATCATCCATGTATGTTCTTATGTACCATTGGTATATAATATTATTCACCAATAAAGGGTCATGAAATAAGGTTTAATTAGTTCTACATATAAATCCTAGCCACCATGTAAGGGATCCACACGATATGTGTTCCTCCAAACTACATTCCTTATTTTTTAGTTTTTCTTAAAATTTTTTGAATTATCACATGTATTAACATATGCTTCTACCATCATTTATTCCACCATAGAATCTACCATATATCAAAGATTAGTATTTACTATGTCTAATCCATCATAAATGGTCTGATTCTATCCATCCATCTGCTCGAGAATGCCTCCCATCACACTACATCATCAAAGTGCTAATTGGATGGATGAAAACATTTCATTTGATCCCAGATCTTACATATTCATCATCACACCGCAATATTGAATTTGATCCTAAATATGAACCTATGAGAATTATCCATTATTCTAAATATTTATTACACAATTATCAATTTATTTTTATAATCAATCCACCAGTCAAATGAAATATTGATGATGATCATTCGAAGAACAAGGGGAGAAAAGAACACATAAAAAATGAGGGAACAAAAATCGACCGTTGTTCTTGTTGGAATCATTATATTAATAAATAAAATTATGAACATAGAAGAGTAATCAAGGGGCAATAAATGTTAGTTAATTTCTAATTCTAGTAAGAAAAATCATTAACTTTTAATCCGTAATCGATCCTTGAATTAATTTGATAAATGAATTACTTAAAGTTCAATAAGAAGACACATAGATGTGGATTAATATAATAAAACAAAATTATTATATAAATATTCAATTTATCACTGGTGAAGAATTATTTCCATTTTGTTGTTATTGGTGAGTTCAAAGAACTGATTAGTTGAATACAAAATCCTAGTAAAAATGATCATTGATACACAATCCCATTTTCGTCTGTAAAAGCTATCTTATATAGTCCTCTAAAATCTGCAGGATTATAATTTAACCATATGATCTAAACAAAAACATGTTTAAATAGGATTATATTATTTCACAACCATTTAATAAGCAATAAATCATTTAATTAATAAATTTATATATTTTTCTGTTCGCAACTTCTATTAAACAAAATTGATTTCATGCACAATGTTTATGTTATACCAAGGGGAAAACCCATATTTTATATTTAATAGCAGTATTGGTTCTCACATAGGAGACACCATTAATGAGATATTGTATTATTTTAGGAAAACTACATGCATATGATATAATATATTAAATATTTTTAATATATCATCATGAAGGCTTCACGGGTCTTAGAATCTCATTCTAACTCTACGCCTAACTCAAAAAATATTTCTTAAAATATTCAAATATGTTACAAGAAAAAGTATAGTTATTATAGTGGTTAAATATAAAATTAATACTGAATCATACCTATACTATGGTGGTTTCCCATGGTTAAGGGATTTCTAAATCACATTTTAGAGCACTAGGCATGGTGAGAAGGATGGTCTCCCTAGAGGGAAATTGGAGGGAAAACAAGCTATATATATTGAACAATTAAAGATTGCAGGAATATAACTCACTTTAATTCTTCAAATAAATTTAAATATGATGGTATCTAGGTTAAATTATATTCTTCAAAATGTAAAATTATAGGAAATCATATTGAAAATAATGATTCTAGTTATTTTTTTTAAGAAATCCTTTGGTGTGTGAGAACTTGATATTAGAATGGTATTGGAGTGCATTAATATTTCATTAGAATGGGCCTTATTGATCCAATAATAGTTTAAATGGTATTTTTGGTACATTTTGTTACTTTACTAAGAGATAACCTTGGTTGGAGGAATAGGGGTTCCACTCACTAGTTAGGTCTGTGATAGGAAACCTATTTTGATGGGGGATGCATTCGATGAATGCCACTATTCTATTTTGTATGTTTTGGGTTCATATCATGGTTATTTACTCTGTTTTTTTGTTTCCATTTATTCAGGAAATTTGGTTATTTTATTCTCTTGATTTTATATGTATTGATTGGGAACTAACTCATTTTTGTCTTAGTGGTTTGTGTGGGAAGTATCTTTTAGATTACTGACTAGGCTATACACTCTCCCCACACATATAATTTTTTTATCATGATACTAGTAAAGTGGATATTTCTTACTTCTCTAGTGGAACACCATGACGTGGTAGTCAATGATTTTAGAGGCCAGATCTTAGAGTGCTCATAGTGTATAGTATGGAGAAGTACAACATTGGGCATGAGATATGCCTTCAGAGCGTTTTGAGTTTATGGACACATTTGATGAACTAATCATAAAACAACTGTAATTGTTTCCTTGTCATATTATATTTAATTGTGATTTATTTTCTCTCATGCATCATTTTTTTCACACATTTATGGCTTTTTTTGTATGTTATGTCGTCTATCTAGGTAAATCATCTCAAAATGAAATTACATAACCATGAAATTTATTTTTATCTTTTGGTATATTGGGGATGCACTTAAAGTTAGTATAACTATGATCTTTTCCAGGCCAATGGGTTCAGATTCAATATTACACATACAAAATAATAAAATTACCAGATTTCATATAAGTGAAAAAATGATTAAAATTCCATCAAATTTATCTAGACACCTAGAAATAAAAACTACTGACATTATCATTTTATGATATATTTAGAAAGTATATATGAATAAAATAGAGTAAAATGACTTATATGATTATTGTAAGGAGTTAAGAAATTTATTTGGGCATGGTTACCATTAGAGGAAAAATAACTATTAGGGGTAACCATTGAGAGAAAAATATATGTAAATGTATAACATGAAAAGTATTGATGAACCTAAGTATCAAAATATCACAAGTAAATATGAAAAATAACAAATATAATATTTTAATTCATATATATTATAGAAATCATAATGACACTTATTTTATTTCAATATGTTTTTATTTGTTTCATTAATTTTTGTTATTATTAAGTTAAATATTTATTTTTCTCATTTATAAATTTATTTTGTGAAAATGACTTTATTTTTTTTGAATGAGTACATTCAAATGAAACAAGTGTTAAAATATAAAATTTTAAGTGAACAGTAAAATGAGGTAATTGATGTTCCAAGGAATGTGAGAACCACTTGGGGAGTTGAATCAGTGATGTCCATTTTCAATTCTATATATATTGAAATTAACACCTACATACGTTTAGAGTTTATATCTTTATTAAATTTATATAAAAATCTCAAAATTATTAAATGATAAGAATATAAAGAAAGAAAAACAAGATTTACAAGGTTAGAAACCATTGTGGTTGACTACATCCTTCCCATGGTGACTCCCATAGGTCCATGTAAATACACTATTATAGAAAGTGAATATAAATACACTAACTACCGTTAACATCCTTCAATATCCTGATAGAAAATTTTACCAAATTCTATCAGTTATAAGGTTTTATAATGTTTCAAATATAATTTAAGATAAATCAAGAAATATTTCTCATGAAACTTGGTCTAAATGGTTTTTTTTCTTCTGTTTAGTAAGACCTTATCTAATGTGTTATGAATTCACCTGTTATGATTTAGTCTAATAAACTGTAGAATAATCCTCATGAGTCACCATTTCTGAATATGATGAACAAAACCATGGGCCTTTGACCAATAATGTATTATTTTCATATCATTTTTAAAACTAAATCCATTATTAATGTGGTTGGAAAAAATCAACTTAGTGCCTCTAATAAAATCTTTTTTTTAATAGATCTCACCAGAATCACTCTCTGGTGCCATTTCTTCAACCAAAAATCTACCTTGGTTGGAAACTCACCCTTATTGAAAACATTTACAACTTCACCTCTCACGTTCACATATGAACAGTGTTCCAAATCCCCAAAAAAACAAGCACCCAGTTATATAATCGTTCATATGGTATAAAAGGCAGTAAATGTAATGTTTCCCACTCAACTAAAACTCAAATTTCATAACTCTCACTCAATGTATCTTTTTTTGGATGATTCTAAAAATAATCTAGATAATTATTGATGTGTCCTATGAACTCAATTGATAACTAATTTATTATAACATACAAAACTCGGCGTTATATAACATTATAAAATATCCTCAACCTTATTAAATGGAAAATGTTCATAAAATAGCTCAAAAAAATCATTATTTAGGGATTTACAAAGTTTAAATAAATCTTCTGGAAACTAAATCATATGAAAAGGTGTGTTGAGGAAATTTAAAAGAACATCTATAATCAGTTACTTTATACATCTCCATCTGATGGACTCACACTTTTCTTTGACCGATTATATCAGTATAATGAAATCTTAACTATTTCTCTAACTAGAGAACCCTCTAAGGATTCCTACTTTTGATGATCTCTCAATAGTTTGATTGAGGGGTTTCATCACTTTTTATTTATCTGATGGATTTGAGATTGATTTTCAAGTAGAATTTATACTATTCATCCCATTATTTACAACTCAGATACATTAAGGACTACATATACCCATTCATTATCTAGTATAATTTAAAGAACCATATGTCATATGGAATTCTATTTCTCTAAATGATTCTCATAAATCCAATAGATCTTAGTCTTATGAATTTAGACTGATAACCATAAAATTTGTAAAAATTGTGTATCTAATAACCACATCTACCTCTTTCTAGTAAAATTGTAATGACAGCCTTCAACCTTCTTTTTTTGATAACTATTTCTTCTTTAACTTTGTACACACCTTCTTTCTGGTGAATCTAGCTAGAACAAAGTATTTTTACTCTAACTAATATTTCTAACAACATGAAATTCTGCCCTTTATATTTTTTTCACCTTTTAGAAGATATAAAATCATTACTATAGGATTATTTATTTTCTACATCTAGAAACATTGTCCATTTTATATCTAGTAACATAGTTAAACTTCAACTTTTTTCACTAAATTTGAACCCAACTAGGATAATGAGTAACTTCATTATGTTATGAACATCAATACTGGAATAAATTTTTTTGAATTTAGGGACCTTTTATTTTATTGGTAATAAAATTTTCTTAAACTTCATCAATAACTCATTTTCTCGTCAAAATAAAAAACATACATAAATAAGGAATGTTGATAACTAATACAATATTTATTAAAAAACAACACAAATGATCTTCAATCTATTATTTTTTGACTTTTTTTGTAATATTAATAATTAATTTACCAATATATTAATCAAACCAAAAACCTTCTTATAGAAATTTTCAATATTCCACACTACTGGTTAAGTAAATTTTTAATGGAATTTCATTCCTTGGGGACAAGATTTTTTCCATGATAAGATAAACTCCCTCTCAATATTTTTCCCTACCTTTTTTTATGATCACACCATCTTTATATTAAAATAAATTTTTGTGAAGAGTTTTTCATTTTATCCACATTTGAAAACACAATACAAAACACAGTGTGGGTCATTTTTTATACTATTTATAAATTCAATAGTTGAGTATGAACATATAGTTCCACCTAAATTCCTTAAGTTTTTCAATTGGTATAGATTTGGTGAAAACATAATCCAATTGATATTTTGTGGAAATATATTCCAACTTAAAATCTCAAAAAAACTATCCTTAATGAAATGATATTTAAAATCAATGTTCCTTGATTGATAATGTTTTAAAGGATTTTTTTGAAACATTAATGGAACTTTCATTTTCACAATGTATCTTTAATGGTTCTTCAATATTCACTCTAAAATATTCTAGATGAACTCTCATCCATAGATTTTTGTATAACCATGGTTGGTAGAATCATATTCTAGTATTTATGTATTCAATGAAACAAAACATGGTTTATTACTATTCAGTCATACACAAAATTCTATCAGAAATAAAACTCTCGTTGATGTTGATTTTCTACCATTACTATCTACTGCCCAATCAAAATTAGTCAACTCTAGAAATTTAATGTCATTATTTATTTTAAGAATTAGTCCATACATTCATATTCCTTTAACATAACTGAGTATTATTTTATCTTAAAGAAAATGTGATTATTTTGGAACAGTATTATATCTAGCACAAATGTAGCAACATAAAAAAAATTTGGTCTTGAAGAAGTAATATAGAGTAATCTTCTTATTAACTTATTTAAGTCATTTGGATTCACACGTTTTCAAGCTTCATCTTCACTAGTCTCTATGACAACAAATATAGATGTATGAAATTATTTTGAATATTATAAACCAGAATTTGGTAATAAATCCTTGGAATAATGTTCATGGGATAGGAATGTTTATCTCCATTTTTGTTTAACTTATAAGCCTACAAATAAATTCAATTATCCTAGAATCTAAATCTAAAAGTTAATCCTCATCTTCTTAATAAATTATAAAAAATTTATATCCCTTCCACTAATAAAAATAAAATTGTGAACCAAAATAATGATAATCATGGAACCTATTCTCATACCCTTAACATATAGTTTTCTATAAAAATTTACTTATGAAAATTTTAACTACTTTAGGAAACACTCATATTTAGAGTATCTCATATGGGGAGAATATTTCAACACATAAAAAATTTCTTCATCTCACATACCATGGTTCCATAATTTTCAAATAATAACCCAATATGTTTCTTAATATAAAGTTCTTCATCAATTTCTCAATTTATGAAAGTTGAATCAACATCCATCTGATAAACATTGTAACAAATATGAGTAGAAATTTACATAAATGTTATTATAGTTTATAGTCTTGCAACATGTGAAAATGTATCTTTAATTTAATCATATTACACCTACGAGTAACCATTTGAAAATAGGTGTTCTTTATTTATTGTAATATCTCCATGTTCGTTGAGCGTATTTATAAACACACATTTTTTCTATATGACATTCTTTCATTATTGTCATGGAACAAGATACCTAGTGTAATTTTTTTCAATATAACTTAACTCTTTATTCATAAAATTTAACCACTCTTTATTTTCAACTACCTATAAAACTACCAATAGTTCCCCGTATGATATAAGCGATGTCTGGTTTTGTAATATCATTTTTCCTCTAGTATGAACTGTAGAATTATAATTTTTGATGATCTTATTGGATTTAAACTATTTTTTTAATGTTTAAAATTTTAAAAAATGTTCTCTTGGATTTAAGTTCCTCACCATTCGAATTTTCTATACCATATTGAAGAAATTTTTGTTCGATGTCACATTTTTCTCTTTATCTTCTTTGGATGAAAACATTATAACTTTTTTTACACATTTTTTATTGTATTTAATAATGTTTGTTAAAGAACTATTAATTTAAATGACCATTACATTGTAGGAATCAACTTTCATTTGAAAATTTGTATTTGTGCACTTGTAACTTATTTTTCTGGATGGATATCGCATGATAATTACATATTTAGGCTTTTTATCAAAATTTACTAAATCCAGATTTTTTATCTTTAGAAAGAATGGAATACAAATAAAATTGAAGTATGTAAATTTTTGAGTTTTCTTGTATGATATCTCATAAGGATTCATATTTGACTCCAACCTTAACAAGCATTTATTTTGAACATGAATAGTTTTACTTATAGCTTCTCTATGGATGAATTTATAAAGTGTGTATTCAGTATGAATAATTCTTCCAGTTTTAGCTAAAATTATATTTCTTATATTTTAAAAATCCAATTTTTTAAGAGTATATGGATCACTATATCAATTTTTAATTTCTAAGTTTCTACAAAAAATACTCAAAAGTGTTTCTTTTATACTATTTTCCATTATTAGTTCTTATCTTCAGTATATAAACACCCATTTATCTCTCAAAATCCCATCATAAACATCAATACATCTCTATAACCACCGACTTATATTTAATGAAAATTATATTGGTCATTTTAGAAAAGTTATCATTGAAAGTAATAAAGTAAAAAATCAAATTTTATTTATTGATATTTCATCAACTCACAATGATCATAATTTATAAGCTGAAGTGTTCTGGTGGATTTAATTTCAACATTATTATGTCTATCACTCACCATTATTACTTTTAAAAAATCTATAAAAATAACATAAAATTTTCTATTGATTGGTAGTAATTATATTACATAATATATCATATAAAATTTACTCATAATGTCTTATCTGAGATGCCCAATTCTTCGGTGCCACAACTTATTTTAATCCTCATAACATAAATAACATTAGTCATTAAGTTCTCCTATCTAGAATTCATTTATATTGTTTATTTCTCCATTAGTAACAACTTTTAATTCTCTTAAAAATATGATTATGAAATAATATTATCTAAAGATAAATTCCTTACTATCAGCACAAAGTTTTCAACACTCAGTAAATTTTGTTTTATCCCATTAAAAAATCTTCTGCTGAATTCAGTGTCCGAGCATCAATATCAACAGTTCCAATTATTCTAATTTTTATTGATCTATAATTATAAAAATTAAATTCAACACCCTCAGGTTATTAAACAATTTTAAAGATTTTCATATCACTTTTTATGTTTGAGGAACAACCATTGTAAAAAATCCATGGTTTGTTCCTTTTTCTATATCTTAGAAAAGTCTCAATAATGAAGGATCTTTCTACAATTTTCTTATTAAAAGTATTATTTTTCTTTATAAGTATAAAATAAGAATCTCATAATCTCTTTTATAAATTATTTAGTATACTAACATGGTTGGTCACAACTCCCACAAAATTCCTCTAAAAAATCAAATTGTTGGTATTTTGATAATTTTCACACTTCTAAAGACTTTTCCTTTCCTTTTTTCTTTCAAATTTGGAACGTTACTTTATTTTCATCCAATTTTTACCCTTCTCAATTCAAAAATATTCCCATGTATTGACACATTGTGACAATAATTATAATAATTGTTAAAAAATATACCCCAATACCAATAATATCCAATTAATATAAATCTTTTATAGAAAATATTTTATTTCACGTGTAATATTTGTTGAGGTTTAATGCGTATTTCTGTATCAAATTATCCCCAACATTGAAAATGTAATATGGAGGCTATTTTTAAATTTCATTGATTTGATGTGTTTCTAAAATATTTTATCAACCAAAATATCCTCATGTTTGTTTCTAACACATACATGGTTATAAAATATAGAGGAAATAATATGTTTATAAAGAGTAGATGTCACATGATTCTTAGGATGTATTATTTCAACATATTGAGATGTTTCAACATTTTCTTATGAATATTTGAGGTAATTATCACTCATATTATTTAAGTTACTTTCATCCTCAAGGAATATGGATTGAGTTTTACAAATATCATTCTCCTTAGTAGTATGATCCTTACCAAGATCTTCCACCATATTTTATTATTGTTCAACATTCTGCATGAGGATCCTAATCTCATCAATATAAAAATATTTCATTTTAAAGAATTAACCCTTTATTTAATTCTTCTTCTCAATTAAGTTATTCATGATTTTTACTTCTATCTTGAGTTATTTTTTTAATACATTACACATGTTGTGATGGTTACTAATATTATCTATATGTTTATTCACCTTCTTCTTATACACCATCAGAAGTCTATTTATTTCTTTCAATGTTATAAGAGTAGATTTTGAAACTATTAGGGTTATAATATTCTAATGAAATTTTATTAGTAGAGTCATAATTAACATTTTTATTCAACATAATATTTTTTCCAGTGAAAGTTTTATTATTTTTTGTTGAATGCTTATCTCCCCGAGAAGTTTTGTTCCACTTCTTCCACCAAGGTTATTCTTCAAGATAATCGTCATATCATCCAACTTTATTATTCATAAAAATCATATAAAATTAAAATTTCATCATAACATTAGAAATATTAGTGAAAGTTTACCTTTGTACATGCATAGTTATTGATGGTAGTTTCTAGAGATAAGAGAAATGATTTTCTCATTCATTTTAGCACAATATTCATTATCTTATGAATCAATACATTCCACTATATTATGTTTAGTATAAAATATACAAGATTCCTCATATATTTAATTGACATATCATACTTAATATTTTTATTGAATTTTGGATCATTCATTATCTCATCTGAAATAATAATTTTATATAATAAATTATGTGGTAAATCCTATTTATCTTCTAAAGTAGATATTTTAGGATCAAAACTATTAAGAAAGCTTCACATTAGTTTCTTAAATATAGTATAATAATCTAATACATCTTTAAAACATATGATGTTTTTAATTGTTTCAATAAATATGGTAAATTAATCATCAATATATGGTTCTTCCATCATTACTGTGGCTTCAAACATATGTCTCCAGAATTTATATTTTTCTTCCTTCACTTTTATGTTTCCATCAAAGATTCTTTCAAGGTTATCCCATTTTTCCTTATTTATCATGAGAACCACCACGTTCATCTATAAATTATATGAAAAAGACATAAGAATAAAATTTATATGTTTCCCATTTATGTCAATATTTCTTAAATTTTTTTCCTAATATAGTATTTACAAGTGGTTGGAATCCCAAAATATGTTGCATCAATTACCTCGAGGCCAAGTGATATAAGATGGAGAATCATTATAATTTTCCATACATGAAAATTTATTCCATCAAATATAGGAATTAATCTTCTATTTACTGAATTGAGATTATAAATAACAAATATATTATAGGTCAACATTATTATCTAATTAAAAATGAAGTTCCAATAAATATGAGTACCATGAGGAGGGGGGGGGGGTAGGGTTGAAATAATGGTGATCTTTTACAATTTTGTTTCTCTTGAAATTAATCCCTATAAATTGTTATAGTCTTTATCTTAGTAAAAAATAATAGAAAATATCATAAGTTTGAAATGATATGATTGTTAATAAAGGAACACATGATTACATGGTTCTCCCTTGGTGAAGGTGACTACATCATTTCCACAAAGACTCTTGTTAGTCCATGAAAATCCACTATGATAGGAAGTGAATATAAATGAGCCAAATCCCATTAAGATCCTCCTATTCCAAAAAAGAAAATTATATTAATCTAAATAAATTTTTATTTTTTCACATAGTTAAGATAATATATATAATAAATCAATAATATTTATCACAAAACATCAAGCAAAAGATTATCTAACTAGAAAAATATAATTGGAATGACTATGTCTACTGCACTATATCTTTGTCCAATATGATATTGTTTGATGTACCTTAGAAAAGTATGTTCCATCAATGACCTCTATATTTAATGAACTAAACCTGAAACCTCTCATGGATACCCTATTTGATTTATTTGATAAATATACCTCTATCTATTGTAACTATAACTAGAACAACTATTTTGATTCCTTTAATCAGAACCAATAATCGATAAATCTGGAAAAATAACTATTTGGTGAATCTTCTTTAAACATAACTTTACCTTTTTGGAAACTCACACAGCCTAAAAATAGTACCTATACTCTCACATGAACATAATAATAGTGTTCCACATCACCATATAAAACATTCAAAAATTTATATGAGTACACTTTTGGGATAAAATGAGGGATCTGAAATTTTTTTCCCAGTTGACTAAAACTAAAATTTTACAAATCCCTACCAAAATAACATTAATGGGTTATTCACTTTACTTCTAGAATAATAATGAAGATTACTAAAAGATTAAGTTAAAACCACTTTCATCAAACATTATTCACTAAGTGTTAAGGAACATATTCAAATTTTCTTAAACATAGCAAGATAGAAAATATTGGATTAATATATTAGCATCCTAATTATTTAAGGATTCAAAAAGATTATATAAATATTCTTCAAACTCTATTTATAGAAACTTTTATTTGATGATATTGTAAATAAATTCCTAAACCAGTTACTTTAGACATCTTAATTTGATGGCCCCATTATTTTCTTTTACCATTGACTCGGTCTGATGAACTCTGCACTGTTTCTCTGACTGGTGAACCTTGTAAGGAATCCTCCTTCTTATGATAACTCAAAAGTGTGACTATATATATATATATAGATATTTTTCTCCATTATATGGATTTTACAGTGATTATTTGGCATCATTTTTACTCTTCTCCCCATTTATTACAATTCAAATTCATCAAGGGATGTATACACACTTTCCTCACTTGGTGCACTTCATAAAACCATTAATACAATAACATCATGTTTCTCTAAAAAATTATAATCTATACAATGGATATTGGGCTGTTGGATTTGATTTTCTAGACATTCATTTCATACAAACTGTATGTCTAGTAAACTCATATTGATAGATTTTTGCCTTATATGTTGGATTAGTATTGTAGGTTCAACTTTGTACACACTATATGTCTGGTGAATCCAGATATACATTAGTAATATCGCTCAAAATATGAGTTCACACACTTTTAACTTACATAATTTTTTTTACTTATTTAACTTTTTATAGAAACATAAAACCATATTACTATATAATTATTTATTTTATCCTCCTGGTAACATTCTCCATGGTCTATCTGGTAATATTATGAAGTATTAATCTTTTTTTCACATCATTAGAACCTACATATGATATTGTGTATCTTTATTATGTCAGGAATTTTATTATCATTGTAACATCATTTGACTTTTGAAAAATTTCAGACACTTTGTAAGAAATCATTATTAAAACTCATTAGAAATTCATTTTATCCTATAAAACAAAAACATGCACAAATAATATATAGTGACAAAAAATACAAGATTCATTACAAAAAAACCTAAGTATCTTCAATACTAATAGTGAAATTTCACATTTATTGAAATTTTCCTAGAAATTAAAACCCTTATCTTGCAAGCCTTGGGATGGTTTCGAATGAGTTCATGGAAAGAATTATCATCACCTTAGGCACGTTGTCACACCCAAACCATTAAAATTATTTTATTTTATTATTTCTTGGATTTGGATATTCTTGTAGTGGTTGGGTTGAGTGATGGTTTAATGTTTTTTAAGATTGAAAATTTTGGTGTCTTTCGGCCTGGTGAATGGGAACGATAAGGTTAGGTGTAACCCTACGGTCGGACCAGGTGACCATGAGACTTCCCAATACTGAAAATAAATAACTTTTATGAAAATAAAATAATTCAAATGTTTAAAACAAAATTTTTTATTATTATTGAGATAAAAATAATATTATTATTAGCATTGTTATTATTATTATTAAATTATTATTAATGTTATTATTATTAAAAAATTAATTGGATATTATTAATATGATTAATATGATTACTATTTTATTATTATTTTATTATTATTGTTATTTCATTATTATTATTATTGTTATTATTATTTTTATTATTATTATTGTTATAGGTGTTTTTATTTTTTTAGAAATAGAAAAGGGTTTCCCCTTTCTCCCTCACCCCTCCATCATATAGCCCCTTTCTCCCCCTCTAGACCTATGTGTTCCACCTCCCATCCAAAATTCTCCTCCGGTGCCACCCCACCATTCGATCGTCTCCCTCTCCAATGCACGCCTCTCCAATGCTACTCTCTTTGGCAGGCTCTCCCACGGGCATCACACCTCCCTCCGGCTCACCGTCACGTGCGACAACCGCCATCTGAAGGCATCCAGTGTGCCACCTCTCATTACCTCTAGTGAACTCATATCCTCTCATCTTCATGGGAGAATCCCTTTGCATTGAGTTTCTCCTCATTCACCTCTCGATTTCTAGGGTTTCTTTGTGGGATTTATTTGTTGTTTGATCCCTAGATATTTGGTTTGGGGTGCATTATTGATTTCTTTGGATCTAGGGTGTACAATTGGTCCACGAGGCTTTTTTATACCTCCCTTTGAATTTTAACTTCATATGAACTCCACTGAGGTAGGTTCCATAAGGAAATTTGTTTCCTTTGTAATTCTAACATTCTTGTGCAGTATTTCCCTTTGAAAAAAGTATATGATTTTTTGATAGTATTTTGTTAATTTGGACAAATTTTAGTCCTTGGCCTTGGAAAAAATGGTTGGTTTGATGAGTCATCATTTATTGATTTAATAGGTTAATTTAATAGTGATAGGATTTCTATGAAATGAATTTGGGTATTTCTAATGGTTTTAAAGTAGGGAACTGCGTTTTTTCCATTTGTGTTTTAATTGTGTTAAAATGTTCTTTTAAATAGAATTTGGTTTTAAATTGGGATGAGACCTCAAATGATTTTAAAATGGTGACTTCTGTTTTATTCTAATGGTGGTTTTAAATAGGATACTAGTCTATTCCATTGTAAAATTTTCTGGTTAGCCTCTTTAAAAAGGGTTTCATAGAAATGGGTGGCCTTGGGACTTATTTTGGTTTTCAAATAATGAGAACCATGTGTGTGTCCTGTGGTTTTGTAATGTTTTGAAATATTGTATTGGTTTTTCCTTAGATGTAATGGGAGATTTATTTGTGCAATGGATCTTGGTTTTGAAATGGGGCTTTATGCATTCTTTTTTATTTGATATGAATTACAACTAATATTTTTATTGTGAAATACACTTGATCACTAATCTTTATGATAAATGAGTTTTTGAGTGGTATTATTTTTTGTTTAAAAGGGTTTCCTCATATTAAAGGGATGTTTGGTTTTATAAAGAGAAAATGGAGTTCCCTTGACTTTTTTGGTTATGATTGAGGGTGTGTATGCATTCACTTGAAATTGTATCTGAACATAAAATTGTTTTAAAATGAATTTCCAAATTTATATGATATGAGTGAAGGCATGGTTGGAACTAATGAGGTGATATTGATTTTACATTTATTTATTAAATGCTATAAATATTAATTAATTAATTAATTGAAACCATAGGTTAGGGTTTTATTCGGGTATTGTTGTTTCTTATGGTTTAGGGTTCTGAGAATGGTCCCTCGAGACCTATTCTTGTGGATTCCATCAACTATCACTGAAGGCAAGGTGGTTCAGGATGTTTCTATTCATCACCTCCATCCGAGGTATGGATTTTATGCCATTTTTTGGTTTCACACCATATTAATTAGGGTCTTTATTTGTTTTAAGGTTTGTATCATTTATGGATTATTATGTTGAACTCTTTTTGCAGTTTTCATTCATCGAGTCTAATAAAACATTACTGTGCGTGCATAGGTAAGTGTGTGTATATATAAATATATATATGTGGGTTCCCCCATTACATGTATAGTCATACATGGAAGTGAATATACATTTATGAGGATTGGTGTGCCCATGTATATATATGAAAATATTTATGTATGTGAGTGGTAACTAGTATATGAATATAATCAGATATCTAAGGATCCCCTTTAACATGTTCATGTCCATGAAGATGTATGAATAGTGGCTAGGTGTCCTTACATGTATGTGAAGGTGCATATTCTTATTAGGGGAGAAATATCTTTTAGTTAGATAGTGCCAAGGGCTGAATGTTCATTTTGGTTCCACCTAGAGTTAGGTTCCCTATTCCTTGATATTTAATTAGAATTTACATTATTTCTTTCTATTCTTTAAATGTGTTTCTTCAGATTTTATATGAAATTCCCATGTTAAATAGATATATGTATAGACAAAAATCATCATGGTTCTTGAAAAGTGTTTTCCTAGATGTTTTAAATGTTAAATGGGTATTTCTAAAGACGTGTGGCCTTTTGGATGATTTTGTTATAAAAGTATAATGACAAGATTGATTTCAAAATAATTCAAAAGTTATTTAAAAATGGGTTTTGGGTGTGAACATGAGATAAAAGGGTGATTTTACATTCTTAAAAAGGTATTCTTCATTGTAAGAAAGGGTTTCAGCTTGTTTTTAAATATATAATACCTTGTTTTTCTCATTAAATTTTAAAAGGATTTTGGAAATTTAAAATTTTTGGGTGATTTTGTGTTCTAAAATGAAAACTGTTTATTATAATTAATTAATCCCATTTGGAACTTTGAGAATGCTTTGAGAAAGTAGAAAACCCCCTTTTAAGGAATTCCCCTTAATTATAGAAATGGGATGCAAGTTTTATTGTGTGATTTGTGATATGTTCCTAGTGTAATGGATTTTTCGCGGTTGTGTGACATAAAAAGTGAAATGTGCTTAAGGAGGGAGATCAGTGGTGAGAGTTTGAATGGAGTTTGGATAAATAAAGTGTTATGTTCATTTGTGTTTTATTGATAAAACCTCACAAAAAATTGAAGTAGGGAACATGGGAAACCCTGGGTACCTTGGTGGGAAGACAAGGACTAGCATGCTAGATGATTTTGAAGTGGTTCATCCCAATTTAGTTTAACAGGATTGATGCTATAACACTAACTAAACATTTGTGATGATTAAAGACCAATAGGACATTGGGGTGTCCCCTACTAGTGTCCCATTCAAAATAATACTGATGGATGTGGTTTATATACCACGTTTCACTAAGGTATGTGGATCCTAGGTCTGTAACTAACACTTGCTTCTCAGGGATTTCCCAAGGTTCTTGTGATGTTATTTTCTTTTCCGTTGTTTCATACTTGATGTTTCATTTGTGAAAAAATATATTTTAATCTAAACTGATTTCTTTTCATATAGAAATTTTAATGCATTCTTGGGAACTATTTTGAAAATTTAGTGGGATGGAATTTTTTTTCTAATAATGTAAACTTGTGACATGAAATTTAAAATAATGAAAACATTATTTTATTATATCTTATTTTCGAACTAGCTTGAGTGGGTTAATTTTTAAAGGTAAGAGCATAGGGCATGGTTATTCTTTTATATTCTCACAGATATTCTCGGTGCTCAGGCCAACTTTGTCTTCTCAGTTTTATGTTCTTGTTTAGGATCTCTCTTACAATTAGTGTGTTTCTATGTTTGGTGGTGATCCATGAGGTCCCTTGAAGGTATGTTCAGTTATATAACCTTACTCTTTTTACCGCTATTAGGGTTTATTTTTTTTAGATTATATATTTTCTTTTGTCTTATTTTTATGGTCCAAATCATTCCCATATAGTTTATTTTGATTTCTTAAACTAGTCTCTATCCCGTTTGGATTGGGAATTCCCTTCAAGCCTTGTCACGGGCCAGCTCGGTAGACCAGATCATGGTTTACCTTGGTTGGTTCATGAAAAATTGGCATCATATGAGTGTTCTAATTATTTTTTGTGTCTTGAAGATATATACTAGGATTATCGAGACTCAGGAGGTATGTATGGGAAGGGATTCATGAACCAATTATCATTCCCAACATCGAGTTCCTAGGGGTAGTTTGGGAACTGAGTCTTCTATATTTTTTTTGGATTGATGGTTGACAATAGAGGCGAGTTGGTGTAATTTTGTGATCCCAAAAAGATTGGTGACCAATGTAGGGTCCAAGGGAATAGTTCAAGTCCCTCTTATAGTTATGATCTACTTGGGTTATAACCAACTACCATGTCTCTAAGTTAGGCATAAATGCTAGTCCCTCATTCCACTAGTTTTGTGTAAGTTTTGATTTGTCTTGGTTTTTGTTGGTGTAAGTGCGCTTTTTAGGATAAAATTTGTTTTCAAATGAAAATACATTCTTCCAAATGTATTTAACTTGGTAAATATGATTTTAAAATTTAAAGAGTTTTGTCTTGAATGTTTGGTTCTTGATGGACATGTAATAGAATTCCATTGGTGCACCTTATGAGCGTTTACAAGTGTGTGGGCTTGTGTGAGAAGTGTGTGTTGGAACACGTGGATGGAAACAGAGGTACAAACATGTGAAATTTTATGGGATTTCATGGGTGTTTATTTGAAACCATAGGCATGGGATTGTTTTCTTAAAAGTGATTTTGAACAGGGGAAATTATTTTGTAAATTGGAATTTGTTTTGTGAAAGGTGGTTCTGAATTTGAGATGTAGATTGAAATAATATTGTTTTGAAAATCAAAATTGAAATGGAATTTTTGAAAAGTGGTGAATTTTGATTTTTTTGGAATGTTTTTGGTCAACAAGCGTAATGATTTTTCTTGAAGTGTTTCTTTTGGTCATACATTGGTTTGATGTTGGTTTCCTTTTTTTTATTTTTTGGAATGTGCCTCCTAGAAAGGTCTCTCAATGTTTTCATGATTCACAAAACTTTTCTGATTTTTATTTGATTTTTCCTATCATTTTTGGTGTTAGAGGTAGGTATATGGATTGAAAAGGTATAGTGTGTCTTCAGGGAATTGGAAAATCCAAAGGATATGAGGGTTCATACTATTTTGGAGTTCTTCAGGAGTAATGTTTTGGAATAATGTAAGTTGGTTGTACCATATTCAATAGAAGTTTGTGTGACATGGGAAATGTATGAGGCCAAAAAATTATAAGGGTTAATTCATGAGGAGGTAAATTTGAGGAATATGGAAGTGTTTTGGGAAGTTCGATAGTGTTAACGGTTGGTAAATATTTACATTGACCACTTTAAACATCCAGTTCATGGGGTGCATTTAGTGGTGGTTTGAAATATGGAACCTCTTATTGTTCATAAGGGTCATCTATATGGAAATAAGTGTAGGGAAAATAAACCTATTCCTAAGGAGTATTCTTCATTGGTTCTAGTGTCTAGTTCATCAGAATGCTTCCTAGTGTGCCACCAGGGGGTGGTTTGAGAATTTGAAGCCATCTTGTTATATCCCCCTAATTTCATTCACCCGATTTGATTGCTAGGGTCACTGGAAGAAGTCTTGTAGGATGAATTCCTTAAAGAATGAGTTATAAGTGAGTGATACTCATACCTAACAATGAGGTAGGAGATTCTTCAACCATCAAATCCCCAACCTGAGGTGTTGGGGTGAAGCTCGCTCATAGTTATAATTTTTAGGAGTATGTGAGACCTTTTCCTGGTTATTAATATTTTTTCTTAGAATAGAGACATTTAAGGTTTCCTTAATATTTTTGACCATACCATTATATGTTC
Source organism: Viscum album (assembly GCA_963277665.1). Lineage (NCBI taxonomy): Eukaryota > Viridiplantae > Streptophyta > Magnoliopsida > Santalales > Viscaceae > Viscum > Viscum album. The sequence goes on along the minus strand of OY728150.1, from coordinate 1,087,281,060 downwards.
ATCATGTACTTGTATGGTTATGATGTATTTTTTATGTTTTTATCGAAGTAGTTATAATTGTTCGAATGTGGCTTTTGGAGTCATTAATTTTTCTTAGTGGTTATTTGTCCCTCACATGGGATGTTTTCACTTTTGGTACCATTTTTGCTCATTTAGAGATGTAATTGTTTGGGAATATTGATGTTTGAAGGTGTGTTCAGGTCTGCTGTTTGGTTTGAATTTATTTTTTTGTGTTTTACCTAGTGTTGGGAATCTAATCTTGGCACTAGTTTGGTAACGTTCATGCTAGGGAAGTTGGATAATGTTTATATCGGGAGTTCCATGCCTCATTGGTGGTGTCTTTTAGTTATTGTGGAGAAAGGGTTATGTTAGTTCTCTCATCCCAGTGTCCCAGTTTTCTTGGTTCCCATGTAGTGGGTTTTTTATTTAAGTATTGGTGGAATTATCTACCTTTTAAGGTTCCTGAGCAAGTTGTGTTCTTTTGGATGTGAGAAAAAACCCCATGAACTACCCTTAATATTGGGCTTTGGTTTCCTCTTTAATTGGTATAGAATGACCTGTGAAGAGTAGGGTAATCCTTGGAATCATGATTTTCCAAAGTTTTTTTTGAGAATGGACTCGAGTTTTGGTTAACTATCAGTTTGGTGAATTTATGGGGGTTATAAAGTGTCTGTGGTGTGGATAATTATCAAATCCAACCTCTAAAATTATTTTATTTTTTATTTATTGGATTTGGAGATTCTCATCGATGTTTGGGTTGAGTTTTGGTTTAAATTTTTTGATGTTTGATAATTTTGGTGGGTTTCGGGCTGGTGCACAGGCACCACTTAGTTAACAGTATCCGTTTGGTCATCCTAGGTGATCTTACAACTTCCCAATACTTAAAATAAATAGGTTTTATGAAAAAAATAAAGAAAATGTTTAAACCATAATACTAAAAATATTATTGAGATAATAAAAATTTTATTATCAAGATTATTATTATTATTATTATTATTAAATGTCTATTAATGTTATTATTATTACGAAAAGAAATTAATTTTAATAATAGGATTATTATAATAATGATTATTTTTTCATTACTATTATTATTATTATTGTTATTTATTATTATTATTATTTTTGTTGTTGTTATAAGTGTTTTTCTTTTTTATAGAAACCCAAAAGGGTTTCCCCTTTCTCCCTCACCCCTCCATCGTGTTGCCCCTTCTCCTCCACTACACCTACACATGCCACCTCCCAACCAACCTTCTCCTCCCACATCACCCCATCAGCCAGTCATCTCTGTCCCCACTATGCACCTCGTTGGCACTGCTCCCTCCAATTGGATCTCCAATTGACATTTCACCCCCTCCATCTCACCCTCACGTGCGACAACCACCAGTAGAAGGCCTCTGACGTACCACCTCTCCTTCCCTTCAGTGACCTCATCTCCACTTGTCTTCATAGTAGAATCCCTCCATGATGAGTTTTCTCTCTTTTATGTATCAATTTCTTGGGTTTCCTTTTGGGGTTTATTAGTTTGGAGAACCCTAGATGTTAGGGCAGAAACGTATTTTTGTTTTCTTTTGATCTAGGGTGTTCGGTTGGTTAGTGAGGATTTATTCTACCTCCCATAAAAGTTTTGTTTCATCTACACCCCACTAAGGTAGGTTCCACTATGAAAAATGTTTCCTTTAAAATTCTAACATCTTTTTATTTATTTCCCTTTGATTAAATTATAAATTTATTTGATAGTCTTATGTTGATTTGAACCAATTTTATTCCTTGGACTTGGCATAAATGGTTTGTTTTGTGAGTACTCATTTTATGATTTAAATTAGAACATTTAATTTTTCTAGGATTTCTATGAAATTAATTTGGGTCTTTATATTGGTCTTAAAGTGGGGAAATGGGTCTTGTTCTGATGGTTTTTCATTTGGTGAAAATGTTATTTTGAGGAGAATTTGGTTTTAAATTAGGGTGTGACATCAAATGATTTTAAAATGATCTATTCTCTTTTATTCCAAAGGTGGTTTAAAATGGGAGAGTGGTCTATCACTTGTAAAAATTCCCATTTGGCCTCATTAAAAGTGGTTTTATGGAAATTATTGGCATTGGGCCATGTAATGGTTTTCAAATAATAAAACCCATGTGTATGTTAGGTGGGTTTGTAATGTGTTGAAAACTTGGGTGGTTTTTTTCATTATATGGAAAGGTGGATTACTTTGAACAATGGAACTTGGTTTTGAAATGGTGATTTATGTATTCTTTATGTTTGATAAAAATTATAATGAATGATTTCAACGTGAAATACTCCTTGTCATTATACTTTAGGAAAAATGGGTTTTTGAGTGGGATTATTATGTTTTTAAAAGGGGTTTCCTTGTATTAAATGGGTGTTTTGATTTTATTAAGAGAAAATGGAGTTCCGTTGATTTATTTGGTTATTCCTGAGTGTGTTTATTCCTTCCCTTGGAATTTTATGTGACCATCAAATTGTTTAAAAAGGAATTTACAATTGTATTTGATATGATTAAAGGCATGGTTGGGACTTATGATGTGATACTGATTTTTCCTTGATTTATTAAATGATAGAATGATTAATTATGTAAATAATATAAACCATAGGTTAGGTTTTGATTTCGTTTTTTTGGTTTCTTGTGGTTTAGGGTTGTGCGAATGGTCCCACAAGACCTATTCTTGTGGATTCCATCAACGAACGCTAATGGCGAGGTAGTTAAGGATGTTTTAGTTCACCACATCCCTCAGATGTATGGATTTTATACCATTTTTTAGTTTCAATCCATCTTAATTAGGGTATTTATTTTTTTAAGGGTTGTATTATTTGTGGGGTAGTGCATTGAACTCTGCTTAGTGGTTTTGAGTCACTAGGTCTAAGGCAACTCACCTACATGTGAATAGGTAAGTATATATATATATATATGGATTCTCCTGTTACATGTATAATCATCCATGGTAGTTAATATACATGTATGGGATAGGTGTTCTCTTGTATATATATGAAAATTCATACGAAGGTGAGTAGCTACTAGTATATGCATATAAGCATATATGTAAGGATCTCATTACACATGTTCATGGCCATGCAGATTTGTGCATAGGGGATAGGTGTCCTTACATGTATGTGAATGTCCATATTCTTAGAGGGGGGAATCTGATTTTAGTTAGAAATCACCAAGGGCTGAATGTTTGGTTTGGTTCCACCCTGATGTAGGTTCCCTATGCCTTGATATTTAATTAGAATATCCATTATTGGTTGGTGTTCTTTAAATGTGTGTCTTCTTCGTTTTTACGAAATTCCCATTCTATATATATATATATGTATATACATAAATTGTTTTGGTTCTTGAAAATTGGTATCCCAGATGTTTTTAATGTGAAATGGGTATTTCCAAAGATGTGTGGCCTTTCAGACGATTTTTTTAATAAAAGTGTAATGGAATGGTTAATTTCAGAAGAGTTCCAAAGTGATTTCCAAAATGTTTTTTCGGTGTGAACATGATATCAGAGGGTGATTTTACATTCTTATAAAGGATTGATTCTTTTTAATCATGTTTTTAATTTTTTTTTTCTAATATATAATACCATGGATGTCTATTTTAACTTTAAAATGGTTTTTGAAACTTAAAAGTGTTGGGGGATTTATTGAACTAAAATTAAATGTCATTATTTTAAGAAATTAATCCCATTTTTCACTTTGATAATGGTTTGTGAATGTGGAAATACCCCCTAGGGAATTCCCCTTAATTTGAGAAATGGGATGCAAGTGTTAATGTGTAATTTGTGAAATATTACTAGCATAAAGCCTTGTGTGTGGTTGTGTGACATAAAAAGGGGAATGTACTTAAGGAGGGAGATTTATGGTGAGAGGTTGAATGGGTTTTGGTAAAAGAAAGTGTTTTTTGTATGTGTTTTCTTTATAAAACCTCAACACCATTGAGATAGAGTAGATGGGAAACCCTATGTACCTAGGTGGGAAGAATTAGACTAGTACACTAGATGATTTAGAAGTGGTTTATCCAAGTTTCATCTATAAGGATTGATGCTAAAACACTAACTATACATTTATGATGATTGGAGACCACTAGTCCATTGGGGTGTCCCCTCCTAGTTGCTCGTGCATGATAATTCTGATGGTTGTGATTTCTATACAATTTTACACTGAGGTATGAGGATCCTAGGTCCCCAACTATCACTAGTTATCTTGGGATTTCCCATGGTGGTTGTGATGTGATTTTCATTTCAATTGTTTCATACTCTATGTTTCATTTGGGAAAAACCATATTTCAATATAAAATACATTCTTTTCATTTAAAAATTTTAATACATTCTTGGGAACTATTTTTAAAATGTAGTGGAATGAAAACATTTTTATATAAATGTAAACATGTGACTTCAGTTGGAAAAGAATGAAAAACATTATTTTATTATGTCTTATTTTCAAATTGCATGACTGGGTTTCTTTTTAAAGGTAAATGCATAGGGCATTGTTGTTCTTTGGAATTCACATTGATCATATCAGTGCTTACACAATCTTCATCTTTTCAGTTTCATGTTCAAGTCTCAGATTTCTCTTGTAATGAGCATGTTTCTATGATTGGTGGTGACCCATGAGGTCCCTTGGATATATGTTCAATTATAGAACCTTACACATTTTATCTCTCCAAGGGTTTATTTGTTTTTTTCTAGTTTATATCTTTTTGTTTGTCTTCTGTTTATGGGCCAAATCATTCCAATCTTCTGTATGTAAATTGATGGTACTATTTTCCAGCCCATGGGAATCAGTAATGAACTTCGGGCCTTATTGTGGGCTTGATGGGTTTACCGAATCGTGGTTGGCCTGGGTTAGTTTGTGACCCACATTATCCGTTTTTGGCATATGATTGAGAATTCCCAATCTAGAAATATTATTTACTTATATTAACATAAAAAATTCCTATTTCACATAATATTAATGAAAAATAACATTAAAAAATTATAGAATTTTTTTCTATACATTTATTACATAAACAATTATCCATTCAACAATGAATAAGGTGTGGTGAAGTGTCATTTTTTTAGTTTATTCCATGAAGTGGTCGTGTTTATTTAATCTTCTATAGCACGAGACTAACAAGTAGTAATTTATGATGATAATGATTGGATAAAATGGATTTATGTGTTTAATAGTGTTGATGTGTGGTGTTCTTGGAATCAGGAAGTGTGTGGTTTCTTATTCAACTTATCATAGGGTCCTAAGATTCATGATCCTTAAGGATTGACTCAAAGTTTTCTCCACTATCCCGAAGGTTTATCCCCTCTATTTCATATTACATATCCTTCAATAAACCCATCTCACCTTAGTGTTTTTATTCTTTTTTGGTCTTGATTTTAGGTTTTGTTTATATTTATGATGGATTATGTGGCTTCCTTAGAGAAGGTTGGATTTCAAGCTAGCCTTTTTATAGATATTTCTATTTGTTTTGGGTTTTCATTTTACCTAACCTCAAAGTGTCTTTTATAAAATTTTAAAAGTGTATTAGAGAGAGGAAGATGAATCAATACAAATGAACATGAATTTTTTTTGGTAAATAACAAGAAATGAAGATGAAAAAAGTAATAATTTCATTAATTATTTACAAAATACATAACCAAATATCCCAAAAAATCCACACACATTTCTACTATATAATAATCCTTGTTGTTTTTGAAAAAAATAAAAAATTTCCAATAAAACATTAATAATGGAAAAATATAAAATGAAACTAGGGTTTTTAAATTATCTTGTAGGTGAAATATGAGGAAGACAATTTTTTAAAACATAAGAATCATAGAATCCCCTATACCGCTATTGGATTCACTATAGAAATCGAGATATATTAAAAAGTGGGGAGATATAATAGGGGTATATTTAATTTTTGAGGTGGGTATATTAAGACAATGTCTCAATGATGGTGATGAGGGATAGGAAATGTGAGGCATCAATGATGGGGGGATAAGAGAGAGAAAAATAAGGGAATGAGAGGTGGTGGGGATGATATAATAGGATGAATAGATGTTAATTTCTAGTGTTGTAAGAGGATATTGAGAGAGTTAAAGAGTCTAAATATATTGTGATTACCATAACCCTTCATTACCATGTCTTGGGGATTTCTGGGTTTACCCCTTAGGACTGAGCATGGTGATTGAACCCACAGTAAAGGGTAACTTTGGTATAGAAATATATCATTAATGGGGACTCATGAAACCAACACTATCACACCCTTTTTTATACAAACCTCTCTAAGGGAGTCTTATACCTAATACCACCTCATGATTCAAATTCCTTACCAACTGACATAAAACATAATGGAATACTTCATACATAAAATGTCATGTAATAGTGATGCATAAAATAATTTTATGGTTTATATAAGATAGATTAATAGTAAAATATCCTAATTATTATTCAATCAAAATAATAATAATTTTTGAAGAAACATATTTATCCCTATAGATACTATTAAGACAAATACAATTTTTATTAAATTTTTATACAAAAATATCACTCCATTAACCTATAAATAGTCCCTTCATAATCTATTTTCCAACATAAAAAAATAATTTCCTTGCTTAAAAAGTAAACAAATTATCCCCATAACAACTTGTCCACATTAAGAAATCTTTTGTCTCACCAATGGTAAGAACCTAAATATTTGAGTTGTTTGAAAATTTCAATGAGGAGGTTGATAAGATCAAACATAAGATATTTTTTTATTTCTATTATTACCATTAATAAATACAATTAATAAATATAAATTATAAATTATTTTTTGTCAAATTTATAAAATATTAACATAAACCAAAAGTATTAATTATTTTTCTCTACATTTAATAGGACCATTCCATGGTTAATGTAACCACCTACATGGGAGGTACTATTCTATAACTAACACCATCCCCATAGATGATTTTAAAAACATTATTTTTCATAAAATATAACAATAATGATATTTTTTTATATTAGGATTTTGGAAATATATAATTGACTGGTAAAAAATAATATTAAACTATTATTTATAAAATAAAAAATTAACAAAATTAAAAAATTATGACACATCTTATAAAAACCAAAAATATTCATATTATTAATGAAACATGGAACTTCATAAGTTATGTAACCATTATAAACATATTACACTAATTGTTTTGTTGTTTATGAACTCTTGAATATCGATTTTGTTTTACTTAAAAAAATATAGATCCACTATGATGAACATATTATAAAGACTAATATAGACAAAACATAATATGATGAATGAATAATAAAAACACAAACAGTTTCTAATAAGTGAAATAAATATAAATATTTATAGTAAATATATAAATAATAAATAATCTTTTTAATCAACATTTCATACTTGGGAGTCATGACTTGATCTAATATGATTTATTACTAATATAGACTATTTTTATTTGATTCATCAGTTTTATTTCTATCAACATTAATCTTTTTTTTCTCATACTATAAAATTTTGATATGCTTTTATGCATTTGTATTTTATGATAAATACATTACTTATGATATTATATCATGATTTATTCTCCCATAATTCCATATTTTAATCTTATGTAACCCCCATTTTTTAAAGGTTTAATCATGTTATGAATTTTTTATAAATATATTATAATTTTCATTACTTTATTCTATATGATACATATATTTATTAGTAAACGATGAAGTTATGGTTAGACTCAAAAATATACAGTCCTATGTTATTGAGTGATGGTTTATAAATCATATGATATTATGTATAGAGCATGGTAAGTGAGCCTAACCAACAATGTTATGAAATCTTGAATGATAGACTTATATTGTATACATAACTTACAATTTATATGTCTGATGAAGATTCTTAGGATGTGATTCATGTTTATATTATTTTCATGTTATTTATATATTCTATATGATCTCATTATTCCTTTTCTTAATTTATTTTTTTATATTTTATTATTATTATCCACTTAATGAGGTTATTAGATCAACATTTTATTTGATGTATGTACCTAAAATATTTCATGTATTAAGAATGTAATAGTTGAATTATAAGAATATTATGATTAATAATTAATTTTTTTTATGTATTTATATTTAATTTTGTAAAATATTCATCCAATATCTAACATATACTAGGAATTTGAGTTATAGAGTGTGTAGTAATATTTAATTTTATTTGTAAGTTTATGAATAAAGAACACTTAATTATTAATGAGTGATATAGACCATCATAGTTTGTATCAGATAAATATTTTTTATTTTTTAAATATTTGGAAAAAGATTAAAAGATTAAATATATTAAAATTGACCTAGGTTGAATACAAGATATCATAAGTTAAAAATTATTAGTGATTTAAGGTTTAGTTCTTTTAAATTCAAAAGTATCCTTATCATTTTCTATTTATATTATTTATTATTATCACTAACCCATATCATTTTTGGTAAATGAATAGAAAAAATAACAATTATATTAATAGTTTATTCTATTGAAAATTCAAAGATCATCTAAATGATATATCAAATGCGGTGGGAGTAGGTTTCAAAAAAATAATGGTTGAAATAATGAATTGTTATTTAATATCTAGTAAAAAAATACCACTAAATTGGTTTCATTAAATGTTTAGGCGGTGGTTCATTTATATGGAACCAATATGGACTAAGGGAAATAAATTCTAAAGGTAGAATTATATTAAGCCTTAGTAATTTATATTTCAGAAATTTTTTGTTTCTTATGTTATACAAAACATCATCCAGTTTATTGAAAAATCTTGGAGGATTTGTAATAAACTGGGATGTCATTTTCAAAAATAGAAGACTTGAATGATATATTTGAGTAAATAGTGAATATGGTGGATAATTGGGAGAAATATTTCCAAATAAAATTTATATATAATGATCTAACTTATTTAAAAGTCTCCTTGTATTGATTTTTTTTTGTTAAAAAATGGTGTAGATCCAAAAAGGAGGTTCTTAGCACTACTAAAGAGTTCATAGAGTTTTTGAAGATTTTTATACTCAATTTTATAAAAAAATTCTATATAACACATGTTTTTTCCTTAAGAGTTCCTAGTGGCCTTGTACAATTTTTATTTATAAAATAACTACTACAAAAAAGAAAAATATATAACATTTAATATTCAGTAGTTCAAATAGTGGGTTTTTTAGAAAAATTAATGGCGACTTTAATAGGGGTTTGGTAGAAAAAGGAAAAAACAAAAAAAATCAATATTCTTTTTTGTAATGATAATATGAAAAAATTATTTCCACATGGGATAATTCGTGATAAACCCAAGGTATATGATTCTAACATTTAATGTGGGAATGTTATATTTGAAAAATATAAGACTTATATAGAATTTAATAGTGTTAATTGTTAGAAAGTGTAATTATTTTTTTATTAAAATTGAAAATTTGAATGATTTTATGCATTTTCCATGGCCTTAGGTTATGAAAGAATTTTATAGAAAAATGACGGAGTAAGAGGTATCTTAATACTCTATTTAAGATAATGAAATAAAATAATTTCATATATTTTTCATTATTAATATTTTTAACACTTGGTTTTAATATAAAAGACTTTTAGATAAAATTATGATGATTGAATTTTTTGTGGTGTTCATTTTATGTAATATTTATTATCTATTAACTCTATATAAGTGTTCCATGTATTTATAGGTTTCAAAATTTTTGAGAATATGAGGATTTATTTTTCTTATTTCATGAAGAATTTTTTAAATCACAAGTTTATAAAAAGTAGATGAAATATATATTTATTAAAGAACTTCTTGTAACTTATTATTAAATGTCATCAGTCATCAGCTATTTTTATTTTTTTTGTGATTTAATATGAAATTAAAATTTATTAGTTATTCTATAATAACACTATTACTAATATGAAAGCATGGGACCATTGAAATAAAATCTTGAGAGGAATACACTTTTTATATGATTTAGAAAATTTAATAAGATCATTTATGATAACTATTATCATTATATAGATGCATATGACCATGGAGTTATTTAGAGCGGAAAAAATTGAGCTCAAAGGAAGAAGTAAATTTCCACATGGAACATGTTCTATATAAATCACAATTTTAGTGGACTAGAATCATATGTTTAATGCTAAAATAGTAGTTATACCAAAGTAGTAGGTAGATCATAACAGTTCTAGGGCTTAAACAATAGTTATACAAGAGAACTATATGTGCTATTTTTATTATATTATCTTGTATTCATGGTATAGTGTAACAAACAATATATCATTTAGTATAATTTATTCATAGAGAAAATTCAATGGATTTAAAATGGGTTTCAATAAATTTTAATTCTTTTGAGTAATGATTGTGTAGATTCATTAGTGCCACATGTGAAAATCATTGTTGACAAAATACATCTAATACACTCAAGTAGAGTGTGTATATATTGTTTATATTTAAAAATAATACTTAGATAGTCAAATGATGTAATGATGTTATGTTAATTATTTGAACAAAAGCAATAAAAAATTTATAAAAAAATAAATGGAAAAGAATATTCTAGTTGCCTTTAAAGGGTGAATAAAAATATATGGTTAAATTAACATCTTGGAAACATGAATCAATATTTAATTATGGATTTTATAAAGTGATATATTTTTAAAAACATTCCCAAATTTAAGAGAGATTAATAATACACTTTTGGTGTGTGAAATGAATAATAAATCAAAATGAAGTCCAAAATTACCAAGAAAATAAAAAAACAAGACTTGTTGGACATGATTCAAGTTAATTATTATGGACTAATCAATCTGAAAAACTTGAAAGAAAATGATTATATAATTTTTATTAATTATTGGAGTATAATTGCTTTGGTGATACTGATATGTAAACACATAAAAGTGTGAAATTTCAAAATGAAATCTTGGAGAGTGTTTTCAAATATATATGAACAATAAAGTGAAGATAATAGAATAAAATTAATAAACTATAAAGTGTAGTATTATCATAAAAAACATGTGTTTATTTCATTAACTCTTGGTTTTGAATAAAACCTAAAAAATAGCTATAGAAATAGGAAATTGAACTATTTATAAAATGATAAATATGATGTTTATTATGAAGTTATTATTAGTGAAATTTTGGTAATATGATATATTGATAAAAACTTACATATAAGTTAATCATTTTTTATCCCTTATAAAGATAAGATAACATATGATATGTGATCTAAAAAGAATCCATGCCTCAAATATTATTGTGTGTTTTTGAGTAAGTGTGTTATGTTGAAAAAATAAGATGACTGTGATTTCTTGAAGAAAATGAGTTGATTGTATCTTTTTTGGGTACTATTTTATTAGAAAATAATTTATATTATTAAATTAAAGTTTGATAAACTAAGATAAAAGTTTGGATGTTATTATTATTAAAGATAATTTTGGTATTCATTAAAACATTGATGTAATTATTAAGGTAGATTAATATTTATGGTTTTAATATAATTTAGTGGAGTAGTATGATGATTACAAATATTATATAGAAGTAAATGATGAATAACACAAGGTTATAGAACTTAAAACATATAATAAATTACATAGGATGAAAAATTTAATCTTGATATTTTTTATGATAAACAAACTCTATTAAAAATGGGGTGAATGGAGAATTCTCAATGAATTATTTATCATTTTAAATGCATTGTATTTTAAGAATCAATGAAAATTAAATAATAAAGAGATTGGTAAAATAATTAAACATCACAAATATGAGAGTATTTCATGGATAAAGGATAAGAACATAATCATAACCAATTGAGTCTTTTAAAATAAATTAAATGAATTCGGTAAAGTGATATTGGATAAATAAAAGTTATCTTTTAAGGGGTATTCATAGACTAAAATCATTAATTTAAATGATACACATTAACCAATTGGAATATAATATTCTGTTATATTATCCTTGCAAATTACTATTCATAGGATGTTTAAAATATTCTAAATAGTTGTAAAATCCTTTTTTACCAATGTGTTGTTATAAAAAGAGTTGTTTATCAAGAAACTAGATGACTTTTATTTTTTAAATGATGTAATCATGGTATATATGATTTATAATTAATTTTATGGTCTTAATAATGTTAAAAAAACAAAGTATCATCACATGGATTTATTTGAAGATTTTATTTAAGAAGAGTTTGGTGGTGATATTCTACTTGAATGAAATTATATTAAATGATTCAATAAAATAATGTTAGAAGGATTATTTTTGAGAAAACAAAAAGTGATTTTAAATTTTTTTCCATTAGTGATGTTATATTTTTTACCTAATATTTATGTTATTTAAATACATTATGTCATTTTTATATTTTATAAAAAGTATTCCATGACATATTAAAGTGATTTCATATAGATCATTACAATACTACATCAATAGAATTTGCAAAAGAGATAAAATTCATAAATTATATAGGTTGAAATTCAATTAAAGGGTTGGAATATTTATAAAACCATCATAGTATATTATATTTAGTATCAACATTACATCATATTATTTACTAGAAATGGAACGAAACAATTTTTCAGAGTAAATTGAATTAAATCCACTTATTTTATGTGAAAATAGCACTTTATTATGTTAATGGTATAATTGATTATGACTTATATAGTACAATGAAAAATGAGTTAAGTTGATAAGCTTCACCAATTTGGATTTTATTGGTTCAATAAAATATTAAAATACACAGTCATAGAACTTATATCAATTTTGTGAAATATTTTTAGTGAAATTATAATATTGTAAAAAATATTATAGAATACTTAATGAAATTTTACATTAAGATTATATATTTACTAATAATGGAGATGGTTTATCAATGTTTGTGAATTTGGTGTTCCTACCACATATGATTCAAGTTGATTATGTAATGATTAAGATGATATGAATGTGGATACTATAAACTATACAATTATAGATAATTAGTGATGTTAAATAATTCTTCCCATTTCTACAAAAGAAAGTGGTTTTGGTTCTTGATCATGCATACCTTTCCCACAAATCAATTGAGGATGAATGAAAGTATCTTTATCTTTTTAAATTCACTCTAAATGGTTCTCTTCCATGAATCTCTCCTATCGTGACTCATCCCTTAGCTTCAAAGGTGATGCATGGATGTATAAAAACTTATATTTCTTTAATTTCTTTTGATATTGAACATTCCTCTAGTAATTTTGTATTGGTTTATTTTTTAGGTTTTTTTCTACTTGAATTTATTTATTTGATAAATTTCTAATTATGTTTGGGGTTTAAGGAATTAGGGTATGTTGGGTATCTTTGGTTCAATACAGATTACAATTTAATGCTATAATGTTGGTTAATTATCTTTATCCAATCTTAGATCTACTCACACTTCTAATCCCAATGGATTTTATATATTTAATTAGATCATGATGATCTTTGATATGAAACATCCTTCAACAGATGCACTCTGGATAACTCATTTTAAACCACCTCTTATTTATAATACATAAAAACCCTTCAATGTTTTGGTAATTCAATAAGAATATTTATTCTATAATATCTTATAACTTTAATTATGAATCACCTGATTCTATCAAGGGACTATGTAAATATAGATTTTTCTTATCCCCTTTTTAGTATCATTAGGCTTATTTTTAGAAGATGTTGGGGACTAAGTAAAAAGATTATGTATGAGATAAATATTTATTTACAGGTTTCTAGCATTTTTTTGAGTCACTATATTGAATCCAACGATAAGGTTATTATAAATATTATTGAATTATGAGTCAAGTATAAGAAGTATAACATGTCTTTGGAAGGGGGTCTTTTAGGGTTTCATAAACCCACTCCTCCCCCATTTCGCCCTATTGAGTCTAGAATTTGAGATGTTGATAAAGAGATAATCCCAAATTATAAGTCATTTTCCCTCAATGGTGTACATCATTTATGTTATAAAAAATTTCAAGTATCTTGTATAAGTTATATTAGTGGGAATGTGTCTGTTTTTTATTATGAAAATGTTAGAAAATTATATGAATTGTATGTGGTTTCTCCCTATTAAATGGATCTTGTGAGGGCTCACATGTTTGAAAACATAATCTAGGTAGTTAAACCTATAATTCCCAACCCACTTCTAGGGGAGCTAGTTGTATTTCAAGAGTTGAATACTGCTAATAGCTCTAAGAATGAGGGTTTTTTATAATCATAGTTATATATAAACATATTTCTCATTATTAGTATGTAGCCATTGAGAGTCATTTTATATATTTTTAATGAGGTTTTAGTTCCAAGGGTATATTACAATATAGAAACTTATATGGTCCTAAACAATGAATATTATTACTTATTTATATCAAAAAGGAAATAAGATCTTCTTTTAGAATAATTCTATTACTGTATTGTGAAAAAAAACTTTTATTAATTTGGGATGGTATCTATATTGATGCTTCCTAGAAAAGATAAAGTAAAAAATTTCACTGTTTTCCTAATAAAACCAATTATCACTAAGTGACTTAGAAATGATACTTTGTATAATCGTTCTAATCCTGAACTCAGGATAATTAATTCTCCTATTAATATGGGAAATGAACCATTTATTCAACTATAATAGGTTATTTTGGGTCCACTCTAGTTCAAATCCATGTTTAATGAGTTCCAATTAATTAATTACAATAAAATAATTATCAATATTTTTAAAAAATACTAAAAAATAGTTTTATATCACATAATTTATTTGAGAAAATAGATCAATATTAGGTGAATTTTTCATAGATTAATTATGTTTGTTTATAATGTTGTGGTTAAAATATTATAGAGACATTTTCTCATTATTAAAATTATAATAGTTCTCACCTTTTATAGAATATATTATTTTATTATATTTTTCACGCTTTATTTCTTTTTTGAATGGAAAATTAGGCGTTTCAATCTCTAGAGAGTGAGACCTTTTGTATTTTATCTTACCTATTTCTCAAATGGTATATGGTTCGTAGATTACTTTATTGTTGTAGTTAAATGGTTTCGCCAACACTAGTTTGGATTTATTAACAAAAATATTTATATATTAAAAAAATAAAATGGATAAAGGTATATTTTTACATGGTTTTAAAATACCCTGTTTTGACATCCCAGCCTGGACACCACTCAAAGGTGCCCAGAACTAGTGGTACACATGGCCTCAAGTGAACCCCCTATATTCCAGAGGCTTTTGACTAGCAGAAAGGGAATAGGGTGTTTATATAGGGAGAATATTCCTTCTAGTCAGAGTATCAAAACAGAGTAATCAATAGATTAATAGTGGAATACTATCAATACTAGAAAATATAGTGGAATCTTGTGTAATGATACAAGAACTAAATAATAATTAATAGAAGTAAAATGAATTAATTAAAAAAATATGATGATGCCATGTATTTAAAAAATAAGGAAAAAATTATTCATAGTATCATGAAGACTATATAGTACATGATATACAAAAGTAAAAAAGGCTAAAATCTATCCAAGCATCCCAGGATCCATCATGGTCATCTACTACCCAGATCCCACCAAATTCATGAAAAAAGTCACACATCTGTAAGAGGAATATTCCCCTTATTTACACCTATAATCAATAATCTAGCTGGGTACCATCTGTGGTCTGGATATAATTTTTGAAAAACCAAGTAGGCCACCACCAATAATGTCTATAAATATATATTTAGTTATTATAACATGGAAGTGTTTTGATATAATAATTAATATAAGTAACAATAACTGTAAAAGGGATGGATCTAGTTTGTAAAATAAAACCAGGATAAAAATACCTTCTTCGACAGGTTCTTGGATACCTATGAACAAGTATCAAGGTACACAATGCCCAGTATCACAAGAATAAGAGATTCCATTCCTAGTGTCATAGTAGTAGGGACACCATGCACTGTATCATAAGATTAGGGGATTCCATTCCCAATATCACAGTAATAGGGACTCTATGACTAGTATCATAGTAAGGTTCATCATGAATGTGTATAAAAACAAGGGTTGTCATTACCATATATAACAGTAAGGGCCATCATTCCCGATATCACAATGTAGGGTCATCATGCTCAGTATCACATTTATAAGGACACCATTCTTATATAAAAAATATTGTCATGCCATGTCTTTATGACATATATATGGTCTCCATGCTCATATGAAATATATAGGGTCATAATGGTCTTATTACATATAGGTACATCATCCCCATATCATTTATATACAAAGGGCTTCCATGTCATTGTATCACATAACCGAAGAAATTCCATGATTATATGTATATATAACATGAAGAAGGTCATAATGACCCTACATTAGCAGTGATAAGTAATCAGTATCTTTAATATGATCCAAATAATTATTCATATCTCAGTAATATTTAATAATAACAAGGGAATAACAGTTTTTCCTATCAATTGGGTGAATTGTTTTTACCACTCACCTACATTAAATTAATATTAAAATGATACGTTTGTTAGTCATGATATACCACAATGATTATCCATTTAATTTATTTTATCAAAAATTATAATTTCATGCCAAAACCATTTAGATTATGGTTTTTTTATTCATTCATATCTACAATGGAAATTTGATCATTACACCATTAGGGGTGACCAAAATTGAAGAGGGACCAATAATGATATGAATCAGGGGATGCTTCTACAATTCTATGCAGGAAGATATATTAATCATTGTTTATATAATTTAAGTAAATTCATAGATAATCTAGTGTGTTTCATATAAATCATGTTATAAAAGATCAATACTTTAATGGATAAATACTAAACTTCTTACCTCAAACTCGTAGTACTCTACTTGTCTAGTATCAGCCCTTCATTTGGCCTGTATTGAGAGAAAATGTGATAATTGATGAACTCCATGGAAATATGGCATGTGATCTCCCTACAAAATAGAACATCCAAAAGAATGAAGAATTTTGAAATGAGCCTAAGGTTTAGAGAGCTTACCCAGAGGAATCCAACAAGAAAAATGGATCCTGAATTAGAGATTGGACAATAATACAAGTTAAAAAACTATGAAGAGGGTACTTGAGAACTCCAATGGGAATGGTTCTTGGAAATGGAAGTGAAAAAATAGGAGAAGGGGTAATCTTAATAGATTTAAGGGAAAAATGGTAAATTCATCTAATATTTATGGGGTCACATAGTTTAGATGCACAGTTGGAAAAATCAGGATCCAATCATGAACCTACAACTATCTAAAGAGGGTCCCCACATGGTTACGGTTGGAAAAACCATTGTTAAACCATTCTATATGGATATGATAAAACATGAATACCATTCCCATGGGAGTGTAGCCCTAGGTGAAAGGTTAAGGAAAATTGTGTGCCCTACTAACTCTTTTGAAATTCCATGCATGGTTAGGAGAAACCATATGTATAGTTTTTCACAGTTTCTACTAACCGTTATACAAAATGAATTTTTCTATCAGCTAGGGATTCAATCTCTGAACAATACATGGACACACACGTAACCTTGATGATATCATTAAGAATTTATATTAGTTCAAAAACAAAGAGTTAGAATGAAATTTAAAGGATTCGTGCCTCATAAAAAACTAGGTTCTTATTTTCTCCCCACTTAAGGAAGTTTTTCCCCATATTTTCCTTTAAAAAGAGGTGAAATATTATGTGAGAACAAATCTGATCACTAATAATGTAAATCATCTTCCCGTTACATTACTCATCCTATACATAGATTTTATTTCATTACATTGATAATAAAGGGACATACTGACCTCATAGAGCCGTTTTTCTATGATCAAAAAAGTGTTTATGATACTTCTCAAAATAGGAATCATCATCTAGCACATAAAAAGTTTATGACAGTTCGAAATGATAATAGAAAGGATCTAAAATATGGAATATATCATGCATTTCATGGTACCTTAGTGAAAATATCACCTAATAGTCTACATGACCGACTCTCTTTAGAATCTCAAATGGTCTGAAAAATCATGGTGACAACCCCCCTTAAATCTGTATCAGTATGTTTGGATGTCTGGGTGATATCCTCAAGAAAATATGACCCCCGACCTTGAACTCTGGAGGTCATCAATAGTGATCAGAATAAGATTTCTATCCATACTGAGTGGTAGACATTTTTTTGCTAATCATTCGATCCTTCTCTGAAGTCTGATGAACAGGATGAGGACCCATAATCACTAAATCGCCTACATCTAACCACCCTAGGGATGAACGTCATGGCCTAACATAAAGTTATCCATAATGATACATATTTATTATTTCTTGAAATCTTTTATTATAGGTGAAATTAATGAGAGGGATATGATTCTCCCAAGAACCTCTGAAATCAATGATTCTTGCTCAGAGTAATTCTTCTAAAACCTATACAATACCTTCCAAATAGCCGTCAATATAAGGGTTAAAATCTATTCTCATAAGCACCTATCTAACAATTGATCTGTATAACACCTTCCATATCCTCGATGTAAATGAGTGTCCCTATCTGAAACTATAGTACGAGGGACCCCATGTAGTTGTATAATGTCATAGACATATAACCTTCACATATCATCATGTGAGAATGTATCCCAGATATAAATTAAGAGAGATACATTATTCATTCAGTCCATGACTACACAAAATGTGTTACTAACTCTAGGAGACCATGGTAAGCTAAAGATAAATTCCACTGAAATATCTTCCCATGTCAATTCTAG
Source organism: Viscum album (assembly GCA_963277665.1). Taxonomy (NCBI): domain Eukaryota; kingdom Viridiplantae; phylum Streptophyta; class Magnoliopsida; order Santalales; family Viscaceae; genus Viscum; species Viscum album. The sequence goes on along the minus strand of OY728150.1, from coordinate 1,087,262,331 downwards.
GACCGATAACAGTTGTAACAAGTCAGTAGGAAAATGGTGCACTACCTTCACATACTAACAAGTGGAACACCTATTGATAAAACTTTATATCTAGAACTTCATCCATGTCTAAAAATATTATAATCACATACAATGATATGCCTTGGAGATACTTGGGTGAGCTTCCCACTAAGAAGCATGTGACTCATGCATTAGGTCCTCTCTCATATCTATGATAACCTATATTATCCGATGTATACACGGGTTTTATTCAAAATTGATAGTCCAATCCAAAGGTGGCCCCTCCCCATAAATTATTTCTCATAAAACAAAGACTTTAGGATCTAAAAACTGGATCATCTTCAATATCTAGGGAATTGAATAGTCTATTGACACAGATGAGAGTATAGACTATCCATGATAGTTCTTTACTTTGTTGTGCATCCCAAAAAACTAATCCACAAGCTACCACTTGCTGCTGTCCTCCTGAACAACATGTGTATGATTCCTCATAATAAAATAATCATAAAAAAATTTCCCTTATTGATTAAATTGGATAGATCAATGTCAAGGGACTGTAGATATTCCACCCAGCTTCGATGAAAATGATTCAGGTCATGCTGTGTGAAAACATAAATAAGGATTTTATGGTTCATAAAGACCATAAAACACTCTCCCAGTAGTTAATGACTCAAAAAAATCAAGGAATGAACAACATATGAAAACTCGATAGCGTGCATCAGGTAATTCTGGCCATGAATTATCAACTGTCATGACCCATACACAAAAACTCTATCTTCTTACATCAAAACTACTACTATCCTAATACATAATTCATCACAATAGACTGTACAGGACAATCCTAGATCTGGTAGAATTTGAATCAACACTGAAGTAAATATCCCTTTCATCTTATCAAGGGTTATCTCATCAGACTCAGATCATATAAACATCACACCCTTCTTAGTCAAGCCGATAAGAGGTGATGCAATGCGTGATAAATCATGTATAAAATTGGTGTAGTAACCAACTTGCTCCAAGAAACTTTGTACATCAAAGTCATTCTGGGGATTCTCCCAAGAAAGAATAGATCTCACATTCTCTGGGTCAACTAAAACTCTTACCTATGACATAGCATGACCCATGAAGCGATCCTTTTCAACCCATAGGTGAAATTTACTAAAGCTTAGTATATAGTTGGTTCTCACTCAGAGTATTCAAAATTATCCCAAGATGAGTGGAATAGTCATTTCGAGTATGAGAATACACTAAGATGTCATCTACAAAGACTACAATGAAGGAGTCCATATTGGGATGGAAAACCATATTCATCAAATCCATAAAGGTAGCTCGAGCATTCAAAAGACCAAATGAAATAAATAGATACTAATATAAACCATATTGACTATGGAAACCCATAAACAATATATCTAAATTCATGAATTTAACATGATGTGTAATGAACCAATGTGTTATCAATGAAAATTCCTTGCTTATAGTTATGTCATATATTCACATGAAATCACAACACAATGAAATTATAAGTAATATGTGACCTTTAATCATAATATTGTCACTTTTGTGATTTGAATTTTGAAAATATGACACACACGGTCATGATCAATATGATGTTTGGAGTCCGATAAGACAAACATAATTTTTTACTGAATGGAAACCTACCCTTATTAATAGTAATATAACCCTTAGGAATAGTAAATATTCTAAATGAATAGTAACCTCACCCATGAATTTATAAATAAAATTTAGACATCTTATAAGAGATAATTTAACCATAGGAAAAGTACTGATATTTTCGTAAGTCATAAATAGTTAATTATAATTAATTAATTAATTTAAAAGAAAATTTATTTTACTAAATGTTTTTAATAAACTAGAAATTTTATGTCTTCTTGTTTTAAGATGATTTTATAAGACCTAATTTATTTTTTGAAATCATTATAAAATTAGTTGTAGTTTTGAAATCTATATTTTTCAAATAAATTATTATTTTAATTAAAAAATAAAATTAATCATATTGAGAAAATTATTTTTGAAAAATGGATTTCATTTTTGGTTTCAACACATTAAAAAAGTTTAGGGTGGATTTTAGGTATTTTTCTAAAATACATGAATTTTTTGTGAATAGTGAAATACAATAATTTACTGTATATATACATTATAAGTTAAATGCACTATTCCAAAAATCATCGCTGAGGTAACCACCCTTGGTTCAAACTCACATGAACATATTACTATTTCTAGTCACAAAATCATCACTATTTTTTGTCTTATAGTAAAATAATTAACTAATGATTAAAATACTATGAACCCCCCCCCCCACTATAAAAACCACCAACACTACCCTCTTCTATTAAATCCTCCCAATCCTTGTTCCTTGCCTAAATTATAGTCAAATCTCTCCCCAAGATCCTCCCCCATGTATAGTATCCCTTGGTCTCCTCAAAAAAGACCAAATCCTCTCCCCTTAAGAGGCTGTCAAGGAATATTAACTCAAGAGGTAAATTCCTCTTTTCAATTATTTTGACTTTCCTTTCAAGTTCATTTGTTTTCTTTTCCATCCTTACCTATCCTTATAAAAATTTTATGAGAACTACACTACCTTATATGTACTAGAATTTTGTTATTATAGTGGAATAATTTATTTTTGTCTCCCCTTTACCCTTATTTTATACTAGAAATGAAAACAACATCTGAGATGTGTTAATTTATCACATTCACGGATGACGGGTTTTCAAAATCTTTTACCATATTTTAATCTATTTAGGAAACAATTTTTATGGTTCAAACATACTATAATATATTTATTATGTATCATCTGTTGGTCTGGAGTCTTTTTTTGCACATGGTTTCGATTTATAAAACAAAATGTGTTCGTTGTAATAAAAACCACCAATTAACCCAAAAGGTTATCACTAATGTTTAATAGAATGGTTCATCTTCAATATAAGTAACTAGAAAGAAATTTACAACCATTTAACCTTTTGAATTTTAAATAATAAAATATAACTCAAATTCTGGATTACCATCCTCATTTGACATGATTATCCGTTCATGTGTATAAGTAAACCGAAGATGAAACAAATGGACCCTAACAATGAAATTGAACCACATAACCCATAAAAAATGTTATGAATGAACTAAAAAAGTTTATAAAAAATAAATTAAATTTCAAACAGGTTCTGGAGTTATTAATAAATGAACATAATTTTATTATTTATGTCATTAATAAAAAGTGTAGAATACCATTGGACTTAAGGTAAGGGATTTTACCCGAAACTCCAATATTCCTTTGGGTTATTCTTACTCAATTTTTACCCAAATGAAATCCTATATTATGTTTAGGTACATATTAATATTTTTTTATATATTTACAAAATAATTTACCAATATCCATTAATGATTCTATTATGCGGATATACATGCTTTAAGTGATTCCCTCCTCAAAACTTCCTGATAAGAAAACCCGTTTGAAAGGAAATTCCCTATTTCTTACCCAATTTCAAGTACACTGTACGATCTATTTTTATGAATCCATTAAATTTATAAAACCAATATTTTTGTCATGAAATCCTTTACAATTCACTTCTTTTTTTATATAAAATATTATTCCCCTTTCTACTTTAAATGATCTTTTATATTTTCATTAGACCATACAAAAACATTTTAATTTTAAAGATTCTTTCTAAATATTTTAAATGTTATCACAAAAATTTTGAATCAATTATTATTATATATACATATTATACCTTATTAATGTTTTTTCTGGATCTAATTTTTTTTTCATGCACACTGGTATGATAGGCCCATTAAATTATGCATTATGGTTTGATTATGATACCCATTTCATTCCATGGGTTTTATTACGTTTATGTATGATTGGTTATGCATTATTGTATATGTGTAAAGTATATTCATGAACATTTTATGAGGTTATTAATAAGATAGGGATCCAATGAATTGGGTAAATTTATATCTCATGAGATGTTATGTGCAACGGTCTTGGTGGTTTTCCTTGACTCATGCTACTTTGTGAAATAGTCTTGGTGGTTAACATTGACTTCTGATCCTCTATGTGAAATGATATTGGATACATAATAAATCCATGTTTTATTTTGCTACAAAATCACTATGAATTAATGTTTATAAGATCCAATGTTTATATATTATTTTTCAAAATTTTGCACACCTTTTTATATCATTATTTTTTACCTTATAACCCATGTGCTAAAGCATTATTTCTCATTTTTATTCCCTTTCTGGGATTTTTAGCTCATCACCTTGTTCATGTTATCCTCAGGTTATCCAATGAAGATATATGAGCACAATGGAAGTTAGAGGCTCTTTATGAATAGTAAATAAAGAAATTTTATATTTAGTCCCATGTTTTAAGTTTTATGTATCTAGTCTTCCAGGACACTGGACTTTACGATCCTTGGCTTCTAATATGATATTTTGTTATGATTTAAATCATTTAATTTCATGTGTAAAAGGATGGGGTTTCTATATGATGATAGGTTGATCTCTGGTAAATATTTTATAACACCCTCTCTCCTCTGATCTGGTCTAAGAGATCATCTATATGTGGTAAGGGATATTTGTAAATAAATGTAATATGGTTCAATTTCTAATAATCCAAAAAAGACTGATGGTTCTGTCTGCCTTCTTGGAAAAAGGTTCGATGAACACCTGGGTGAAGTAATAGTCCATATAAAAACATTTTCTTCAAAATACTCAAGATTATTCTTGTACTGCTATAACTTATTAGTAGTCATACTATAAGGAATAATATATACCTGTATAGTTCTATGAACCAGCTCAATAGTAAACTCTACCTCTCTCTCAAGAGGTAGTCTAGAAAATTCATTGGGGAAAATATCACTAAATTGATTGAATATTGGGGGTTGCTCATTATGATGTAATACCAGATAATTAATAAAATAAGTCTATCAATTTGGGTAGTCATTCTAGCTATCCTAAGAATATTTAGTCCAATTATACCTTTGTGTACATCCCACACTCCCTTATAAATATAAGTACTACCTTATGGTGATGTAAACAACACCATCTAGTGATAACAATCCTCAAATTCATGATATTGGGAAAACCAATCCATCCCAATAATGAAATCAAAGATGGTCATATCAAGGATGAATAGGTCCCTTAATAAATGATAGATTACTACCTTAAGAGTACATTCCTTGGGATGAATTATACTCTCTGAACATATACATAAAGGTGTATTAAGCATCATAATGTCACTAGAGAACTGAACACTGATCCCTAGTCTCTTCGCAATAGGCACATATATGAAGGAATGGGATGCACCTATTTGTAATAAGGAAGAGTTGAAAGTATATGCTACTATAATAGTACCTATAATAGTAAATGGCCTAGTGCCCTATTTCTCAGGTATAGGCTATACTAAATAAATATTGAATGATCCACAAACTTGTATAATAACCTGACTACTAGAAATGGGTCCACTCTACTGGTGTTATATATCTGAATCTCAGCTACCTCATCCACAACCTCCTCCTCTTCCTATATAGATAGTAGCTCTCAAACAGCTTGTATATTGAGGTTCCCCTGAACCTACTCTTGAAGGTGGAGCTATCATGGATCCTCTCCCACTCGACATAGATGGTAAGGTCCTAAATAATCATTGTAGATACCTCAATATTCAAAGCCTCAACACTCAATGGGGTCTCTGTGAAACTAGGGAATCTTATACCCAGGATTTCCACAATGTTGACATAACACATAATTTTATATTGGATTCACCTAGCTACCACTGCTAACACATCTAGTCTCAAAGTGTTGCTTCTGGCCACTAATCAAACCACTACCATATCTGAGTTCTTAACCACCCCATCTCACACCATCTTCTTCCCTAAGTTACTACCCAGTAATAAGTTCCTTGTTTACTATTTCATATATTGTTTTCAACTAGAAAAAATTCACATGAGAATTAATAGGATACCATAGGCCATCCTCAAATCTTCCAACTTTCACTGGATCATCAGTAGTATAGATAGGCAAAAAGTGCTAAAACATTGTAAAATGAGCTGAATATTCCATAACTATCATAGAACCCTAATACTGTTTTAGGAATTCCCTATCATGATCACTCCTTAGGGTATCAGTGAATTAATAATAAAAAGATACAACTTGTAATCCCTCTATGTAACTTATTGATACTAATATTCCATGTTCAGCATATCCCACAAGTGTTTGGTGGATCCTAAAAGAATAAAAAAGTGAGTTTCACTATACTCTCAGTAGGTCTATCCAGATGCTTGAATATAGACCTTATTGTCTTGATCCATAGGTCTGTAGATTATTGTCTTCCATCCCCCCAAAACACGGGCTGATGATACTATTTAAACTCTAGAGTTTACTCTCCCATAAAAGGGACAAAGAATGGAGCTCCCTATATCATATGAAAAAGCTATACAAAATATTATTAAAATTATGAATCATCATCCACAATAGAAATAGGAAGATTTTCCATTGGTGGAAGTATTAGAGGTATCACTGGAGGCTTAGGGCCCACCAACTCTAAAGTATGACCGTCACCACACTCCTAGCATATGACTAGAGGACATCATGGTGGAATTTCTCTACAAATTCAAAAAAAACACCTGAGATAATATTTGATAAAGACATAAGCTTTATATATCAAAATAGAATAGGTACAAAGCCTTTCTATAAAAAAACCCCTTTGTATGCACATAAATCCATTTCTGGGTGGAAAAAACATTATATAGAGCTCCAGAGATCCTACCTAATTCCAGTTACTAAGGTTGGGTCTCGGTCATGATTTGTGTTCTTTTGTTTCAAATTAAATTAAATTTCATATCTATATTAAATTTCTATTTGAATGGTTAAAACAAATGGGTCACCACTTCCAATCCACAATGGACCATAAAACTTAAGAACCAATGTCTGGCGTCCAATTAATCAATACAATAGAATGTTCCAGTCTATGTGACCAATGGTCAATGAATCAATGTGATGTAGTTGACTGATTAGGGTATATGCTACAACCTAAGTAGGAAAACATTTTTTGGTTATGGAAGGCACTCTATGTACGTTCTACGTTTCTCAATCCCCTATATAAAATCTTTTTCAGGTTAACACTTATATCAAAGAAGGAATATATAACAATGTCATGTAATCAAGCTTTTCACCCTACATGCCATGGCATAATGAATGGCATGTGAATTCAAATAGGTTCCCAAGATGATGGATGAGATGAAATTCCATCATCTCATTAGGTCATGATAAAAATAAAATCATCAATCATGATCATAGAAATAATAATACCACAATTTAAGTGCATCACCCAAAACTGGAATCGAATCAATTGTAATAATTATAATACATAAAAGAGCAATTTTCATTCGTGGGAACTTGGATTTTCTCTATCAATGGGTTAGTTACTCCTAGGAAAAACTCATTACCAAATTCCAAAACATTATGATTATCCTATCTATTATCTCAAACTAGGAAGGTAATAAAATAATCTCTGATGCCACTTTGGGACATCCCGATCCAGGTGCCACTCAGAGGTTTCCCGAACCACTGGGCCACATAGCCTCAAGAACACCTCCATATATGCCAGAGGCTTTCCACTAGTAGAAAGGGCCTAGGGTGTGTCCATGGGGATACCATTCCCATTGATTAGAAAATAAAAATAGAGTAATCAAATGATAAATATCACAAGAACATCAATAATAGAAAATATAGTATAATAATTCTTAAATATACAAGTAATAAATAATAATAATAAATAGTAATCTGAATTATATACCAAAGATAATGATTTCATGTCTCTAAAAAATAATTAAAAACATGTATACATGGTGCTGGAAGACTATATAGTACAAGATATACAAAAGGTAAAAAAAATATCAGAATCTATCCAAGAATCTTGAGCTCCAAATTAGTCATCATATCCCAAGCTCCAATCCTATGTCATGAAATAAGTCACACATATATAAGAGGAATCTTCCCTTTATATGCACCTACAAAATATAGTCTTCATGTGTATTATTTTTGGTCTGGATAAAGTGTGAGATAAAATCAGTAAGACACCACCAAGGGTGTTTATAAATTTTCAATAAGTTCTTATAACATGGTAGTGTGAAAATATAATAATAAAAAGTAGAAATTACAACTGTAAAAATGGTCATCCATGGTTCCTAAAATAAATCCATGATGACACTACCAGAGGGTACCATACTCAGGAAGACAGTAGTAGGTACCTCCTAACCAGTATCATAATAATGGGGGATTCCTTTCCCAGTATCACATTAGTAGGTACCTCATGCCCAGAATCAAAAGAATAGGGGATTCCATGACCAATATCAAATTAAGACTCGTCATGCCCATGTATAACAACAAGGGTCTTAATTCCTATATATAGTAGAAAGGGTCATCATGCCCAGTATCATAGTATATGGTTGTCATTCCTAGTATCAAATTTTAGGTCGTCATGCCTGTATCACATATATAGGTACTCCATATCTGTGTCACACATATAGAGTTTCCAAGACCGTATCACATATATAGGGTCTCCATTACCATATCACATATAGGTAATTCATTCTTGTATCATATATATAAATTTTTTCCATACCCATGTATCTCATAGAAGATAGGAAACCATTCCCATATGTATATATAACATGCACAATGGTCTTCATTCCCATACACCAACAATGATTAGTAATCATTGTCTTTAATACGAGCCAAATCAAAATTAATAACTCACTAACATTTAATTATAACAAGGGAATAATTGTTGTTCCATTTAATTGGGTGGAATAGTCATACCACTTACCTCCATTAAATTCATCTAAAAATTAAAATTTTGTTAGTTGTGCTATAACATAAGGATTATGAATTTCATTTATGATATCAAAATTTAGAAGTTCAATCCAAAACCATTTAGCCAATGGTTTGGCCATTTAGTCATTCATAGACACAATGAAAATTTGATCATCACACCACTATGGGTGGACACAATTACAGAGGGTCCTATACCAATATGAATAATGGGATGCTAGACCAATTATATCAATGAAGATCAATTAATCATTGTTAATATATTTTAAGTCAATGCTTGTAGAATTCGAATTTAATCTTATAAATCATCTAATAAAACATCGAGACTTTAAGGGATAAATACTAGACCACCTAAATCAATTTTGTAGTAAAATATTTTCCCAGTATTATACAAATTTGTTTCTTGATTGAGAGAAAAATAAATAATAAAAGATATCCCTGGAAATAAGGCATATGATCTCACACAAAATTACCAGAATCGACCAAAATAAGTACTGAGAAATGAGTTTAAGGATTGAAGAGCTTACCTAGAGGGATCAAATAAGACCAACTAATATCAAATTTGAGCTCAGGTGATGAAATGAGATAGAAAACTATCTAGAGGGTACTTGGGAGCTCCAAAAAGAGAAAAAAGGGATATTGGTGCTGGAAATTAGAAAATAGGAGAAGGCATAACCTTAATATATTTTGAAGTGTAAAATAGTAAATTTAATAACTAATTATAGGGTCTCATGGTTCGGACGCACGATTGAAAAAACATGCACCCTCTGTGCACCTCCAAATGTCTATGGAGGGACCCCACATGGTTAGGCTACAATATTGGAGAAATTTTGTTCCAACCATTCTATGCAAGGGTGTGTGGCCCTGGTCGGATAGTTAGGAAAAAATGTGCACCATGCTTTCATTTCTGAAATTCCCTGTAGGGTTAGGAGGAACTGTGCAGTCTTGCTTTCATGGTTTCTACTCACCATGAAACCTATTGAATTTATCCACTGGTTAGGGTTCCAAGATTTTTACATTCCCAGAACACCCCTATATCATATGTGAACTCATTAGGAATCCACATTACGTCTAAAAAAAGAGTTTTACTATATTTTAAAAGATCCATGACTCATAGAAAACCCATTTTTTTACACCTATATCAATGGAGAGACAAAATATTTTTCATTATGCTATGGAGATCTAAATACATATCCAAGGACAATCCACACAAATCCAATATTGATAATGATCTCATAACAAAATGAAATACTATAGTACCCTTTGATTTAATTGTACAAAGATCAATATATTGGTCCGTATTGCTATAGTAACCCTCATCAATGTGGTTCAAATGACTACAATAGATTCAACATTGTGTATCTAGTAATTTTTTCAATGGTAGTCTACATCAATATAGAAAAACCAAATTTTTCTTGGAACCTTCAACCCTTAAAATCCCTAAAAACAAAAATATTAAGGTTAATCTGTGAAAGGTGTCATGAAATTTTCCACATAACCCCAATCAGTTTGAACTAAATCAATCTATATGATTAGACTCAATAATTATAGAAAGATACACTCCAATAAAATTGGTTAAAATTTATAGGTTTAAACATGGAGTTACTATCTCATTACACAAGACTGAATATAGAAAACCCATATATTACCAATTTATATAATGTAAAAAAAATTCAATTCAAGGTGATGAATTTTAAAAATCACAATACTCTTCTCCCTAACCTTGGGTCCATTTTAATTTGAGGATATAAGTAGATAATTTATGAATCGAAATGGAAGAAATAATATAGTGAATAAGGGGATTTTTTCATTTTTGTAGAGAATTAATTCAAGGATTAAGAGATGGTTTCAGTTATGTAATAAATGGTACTAATAGGTAAATGTCTGTAGGTAATGATAAAAAGGAAACTTTTTTCCATAGATACTATTAACATTCATTTATTTAGTTATATTCCCTACAATGATTTCGAATTATATGGTCTTAGGGAGGTTAAATTTGATTTATTAGCTATTTTAATTTATTATTATTATTGATATTAATGTTATTTAAGTGTAATTAATGTTTTCATAACGGTTAAGTATAGGTCTATTATTAACAAACTCAAAATAGGAAAGTAATGAACCCAAGTGAGGGATTACTTGATATATTGTGTATGTTGAGAAAATGATGATGATAAGAGTTTTAATATCCTCTAATATCTATCATTTTTTAATTATAAATAAATCCTAATGGATTGAGTTGGAATGTTATGAAAGACTATAAATTACAACAACAATAACCATAACACAATAAAAAATAAAGGGAAAAAACAAAACAACAAATGGAATGGATTTAACAATCATCTACATACATCAATCATGGGGAATAGACTTCATGAATTTTAAATAATTATCATGGATTAAGTTTAGAAGAAATATTTAGAATTCATGAATTAGTTAAAAGAAAATTTTATGATGTTAGAGAAACCATTCTATAGTAAATATCTAACACACCATGATTCTTGTGCATAATATATTACTCCATCATGAAATAACACAATTATTTTGAAAGTAAAATGTCACAGAATAGAATATTGTTTCATAATGATGAAGGAAATAAAACCATGTTATGGTTGGTTACATGGATAAGACATAAATAAGAGTTTTCCCTCATTGATGTGGTGAATATTAAAAGATACATAATGATGTCATTGATTTTTAGAGAGATGAGTGGAGCTATAATTGTATTAAATAACCATATGAATGAAACAATTCCATGAAATTAAATTCATTTTCATTGGAAGAACAAACACACTTTAGGTAATTTAGAATATTCCATGTTTGGGTAGTTTTTTTGTTAGAAAACACTGGTTGAGTTTATAGTGACAACACCATTCCATAAGATAATAATTGTTACATCCAACCATAGCAGTAAGAAAATTCTAAAATACCACCTCTAGTAGGATAGGGTATAATAAATTACATTAAGGTATCTTCACAAAATGCCGTGAGTCACTAATTCTAGATATAACTTGTCACCTTCTATCATGAAACATTGTCCACCAAGACATAGATGAAACATAAACTGAGAAATTTAACTCATACATATATAAAAAACACCTCCATGATATAATGTAAGATAATATTAATGATATTACCTGATAAAACCAACATATCTTAAATAAATGTAAGATCAATACTAATTCCTTGAGGGTGATCATCATAATGGGAACTACATTCCATCATCTATCATATCAGTCATCTACTTGTAGCCTCTATATATCATCTTATAAAATTATGTGATGATATTTTGGTAAAAAGGTATAACAAAACACAAGTGAGGATGCTTGGGTGAGAAATAACACTTTTTATGTTTTTCCAAAACATTGATCTAGCCCTATAACATCTAATATCTATGTGAAAAAGTAATAAATAATAAGTAGATAATCCAATATTAAATAACATCATCATAAATCATAAAAATATTTATGATAAATCATTAATATTATATCTATATCTCACCTTCATCACAATCACTGATTTATAAGGTTACATAAGTTTTATTAACCCATGACATTATGAGAATAGGATAAAATTACCCAAAAAACTACATCCTACTAGGGTGAAACCAGAATCCCATAAATTAATCCACTATCCTTATCATCAGAGAGGATACCTTGTGAACAAACATAAAAATATATTCCCACCACATCCTAAATGTTTTAACTCATCTACCCCACATGTGGATGATAGTTATGAAAATTTAAAAGCACCAAAAAATAATAATATAATCACACATCCCTACCTTAATTTTATACATGATAATTAATATTAGATGCAAAATAATAAAATATTCCATATAAAATACTCATCTCCACACATATATAATATTAAATATCAAACATACATCTACACAAATTCTTTTGTATATCTAGATATTGGAGGAAATACACATCTCCAAAACTATAGCAATATATATATTGTCCTCCAAATCATACTTCTATCAGTTCCCCCATCATCCACCAAGATCCATGATCTATGGGAGATAAAATTTGTAAACACTTTGGAGAATTATCATCCGTCAAATTATTATATCATGTATGACATAGGAACTACCCATCTCCACACATCCTATATTGGAGATGCTGGAGGAATTACCCATCTCCACCCATCCTGTATTGGAGATGCTGGAGGAATTACCCATCTCCACATATCTCATAGCGAATATATGTTCTTTCTTAACCTAGAGATGTGGATGAATAAGGAAAAATATATGTATCAATCAATGATATCTCTACCCAGATTAGAGGGTTAGAAGGTATGGTCTTTGTTATATCACTCTATCTTTAATTAGTGGGTGAGTGTAAAGGAATACACTATAGTATCCCATATCCAATGATATCTATCTATTATAAGCATTGCCACATCTCAAAGTAAATAAGTTAAAAAAACTATCAACTCATTCACAATCAAGGATCCTCTTATTTGTTATAATTTTTTTCTATATATAATATATAGAGTTGTTATATCATCCTTAAAGTATTAACACTTTCCAATATCTTAGAATATAATTATAATTTGATAATCATTAATTTTTCATTATTTAATTATCCAATTAGCCACATCATAACATAACCGACATCACTTACCACATTAAAAGTTAATTTCATATTAACAGATGTAATCAAAAATATATTACACTATATTAACTAGTTGATATCAAGATGATCTGAATATGTATCATAAATATTCTTCCAAATTATAAATTAATGTTCATGATATCATTAATCATTATGTACATTGAATCCCATTATTATTATATCCCAACATTAGGAGGAATAACGTTATATTTATATGATGTGATAATTTAATTATATTTAATTTCTTACAACATTACTAATCATATAAACCTCTATAATTCAACTTCATTGATCCATATTTATTATTTACAATAAATTTAATTCCATGATATATATGAAAACATTTATATCATCTAGTTGTATTCAATGATTTTTTTTATGAAAACAAATTTTATGTAATCATTAATTATTTTATCTATTGATTTCTTATTTAAGTAGTTAGATTAGAATATTTGTATTTTAGTTAACATTATGATAATCATATTTCATATTTTTAACCATAATGTAATCTCTAACATTCAGTTTATCATTCACACCAAAAACCTTGTCATTAACCATTTTCTAAAATTCATCCATTCATAATTGATAGGATCTCAATGGGATATATACAACAATGGAGTGGGGGGGGGGGTGAATCATGTTATTATAGTCTTAAAAAAGGTTAAACTTTGGGAAAAATATAATCAATTAAAAAACAAGACCTTAATTCCATGTTATGGACCTCCCCCATTTCATACTAAAGTGGAATCTCATTTTATTAACAATTCATAATCCTTTTTGTCCTTTATTGGATTTTTCTCATGTTTTTATCTCCAAACTGGAATTCACAACCGGTTTTGGTCTTGGATCATCATTTCCCATAAACTTTTATCCTCTATCACATATTATCTTTTTTAATGAATAGATATTTCTCTTTTTTTATCTCAACTTTGGTTGGTATGCATGTAGAAATTAATTGGAAAGCAACATAAAAATAATGCTAGCATTTGTTGACTAGGTTAAACTCTCTTTAGGATGACTTTTACCTAGTGTATGGTGGTGGTTATTCAAATCAGACAAAAATAAATTCTTATTATCGAAAGAGGCTCAGATAAGGGTATCAACATAGACCCATACAAATTATTATATCAACCATTATTCCATGCAATCACTAACTTTTCCTTTCAATTTCTATTTAAATAGATACAGTATTCGACCTGCTTCTAAAAACATATGATCGATAAATCTACTATGGTATTATCTTGATTCAAATCATTTTTTATGATTCCTCAATATGAAATAATCATAAATACTAACTCAATAATAGCAGTCAGTGTGTTATCTCATACATGAAACAAATAAGGGTTTTCATGAATATCATCACACAATACAATATAAATATTGTTGGCTATATATATATGTAATTTATCATGAATATAAATTATAGATAACATCGTTTATCCTATTATTTTATTCTTATTATTTAGTGAAATGGGATGATAAATTTCTCTGTAGCACTGGAAATGACAATTATTAGACTCATAGAATAGCTAGGTGAATGTAGAGTCATATATTCTCCACGCTTCTAAAAACACTAAATTTAAAAGTGAATCATCTTTTATATTCATATATCTCATCAGAATTCCTTTTTATATGCCTAAAGAATCAATTTTATTATTTACCTAAAATATCAGAATTATTATGGTATCATTTATCTCCTCACAAAACCACATATATTTAAAACTTTCTAACTACATGTTATCATGTAGTTAATTTTTGATGTAGTGAAAAGTTCACTGACATTCTAAATCTATAAAGCTTCTTTATTCACCATTATCAATCTATCAACAATATTTGATCACCATTATCAATCTATAAATATTATCTAATTTATCCTTCTAATATTTTATTAACTTATTCAAACATGAACTTTTGATAATATTCCTCTCAGATCATCAATAGTTTTTGTGCTTGATGTTCTTTCTCCATTCGGTAGATTTATAATCATTATTTTATTATTATAATAACCAATGATTTTTATCTTGACACTATAAAGGAGGTGTGATTTTTTAGTATACGAACCTTGGAGGCTCATAGTTTGAGATGAAGTTTTATGATGTTGTATAATCACATTTTTAAATAAAGAAAAATTTCAACATGAAATGTGTCTCACATCAAAAAAAACTATGCGAGGCACCTTATTTATTAACTTGGACACACTATTGAGCATTAATTAAAATAAATTTGAGTTAATAACTCTAGGGGAGAATCATGATACCTTTTAGGGCATATCTCTTTCTCTAGATCCATCCCACACTACTACTCTCATCAATCCAGTTTTGGATCTCTACTTGATTCATACACACTGCTCTAGGTTGACTACCACTTGGTCGGTTACCCCTCGGTCTAGTTACATTACTTGATTTTCACTCCTTCAAATATCCATACGATGTACTAGATGAACAATTTGGATATTATTTATTTTCATTGGAAAATTATTTTCACCCCCATACAAATCCCTTTATAATAACAATAAAACATCCAGTATATAATATATCCTTCCCAAACTCTCTCAATAATTCTTTATTAAAAATATTTTTTTCCAGTAACTCAAAAAATTTAAACTTTTTTATATCAATTTAATAGGTCTCTAATTAGTAATAATCTTATAAAACGTAAAATTATTATGGTAAATTATCAGCACTAAAATATTATTCATAATTCATCACATGTAATAATAACATGTCTTAGGAACTCCATGTTTTTTCTCATCAATCATGGGAATTTCAAAGAACTTATATGAAATTAAAATTCATCATATGTTGATAATATGTATAGATATTATTTATTACCATTTAAAACTAATATAAAATAAATAAAAATATAGGTTAAAAAATATCACCCTTTGTATCTTTTGACACTACCAAGACTAGAAATTGTTAATCAAACATGTTATCAACCTTTTTCTTCTTAAATTATCAAATTTTCTCCTCTCCTAATTTTAGTTAATTTTTTTTAATTATATAATCTAACTATTAATGATAATAAATACAATATTCAAGATATTGGATGGTATAAATTTATACAAAAGAAATATTTCATCAATAATTTGACTCTTTGACTATTTAATTAAGGATCAGTGTATAAAACAAGAGGGTTTTATTTATAATATGTAATTTTTCATAAAAAATATAATACCAAAAAATATTAATTACCACAAATTATTTAGGGTATATTAAAATTTCCTTAGGAAAAAATTAATTGTCTCCAATTGAAAACTTTATCCTAATTATAATTATGACCAGATATCATGCACTCATCTCAACACATATGTCAAATACATTCAAACAAATATTGTTGGTTATTTTTTTTTTGAAATTAGTCCAGATATATCATAAATTTATCCATTTAACATCACTGATTAAATAAATTTCTTCCACTTAACATATGAATTAATTATTGAAAAAATAAATAATTAGGGACTCAGTAAATATTCCTTATCAATAAAAATTATTAGTCACCTTCTAGAACTCAAATTTGTATAAATTATATAGTATTAAAAGAATCTGAAAATAAAATCCACCCATAGTGTATTTTCTCGGGATTCACATCATAAAGGTAGATCATTTAGTTTGATGTAATTTAGAACACTTATTGACAAATAATAACAGGATTTCAACTTTAATAAAATATAGAATAGTTATTCCAACATATTTTTCTACATTAGTTATCCTCTTGAGAACTACCTTCACATTTAATTCCCTATGATGAAAGTACAAAAAATAGTATAAATAAAATATAATAAGGTGGAACTACTTTGAGACATTATAGAGAATATTTTTTGGAGAATTTATTCTCAACCACAATACTATTTTCTTTTCTCCTCCTACATTTATAGTTTTCCTCGTGCATTATTTTTTTGTTTTATATCATCATTCACTTCTAGAATCATGGATTCTTTTATTTTATCCTTGCTTAGAGTAATATTTTTAACATGATACATCATGACACATTCCCCATCTAGTGAAGTTATTATATTTTAAAAAGTCTATTGTTTAGATAGTGTGACTGTTTTATAATCATTTGATTTGTTTACAGCTAACTTTCACCTCCTATACAACTCCTCATGAGGTATTTAGCAATCAAATATTGAAAAAATATTAGTAAATTTGTGTTGAAATTCATGTGGAATTCTATATTTTTATTTAAATATTTACATTTTTACATCCTCAAATTTCCTTGACTTCTCCAAATCATATGTCCAAATGATCAAACACTCCTTGGGTGTGTGGTCAAACTTCATGGTTATTCTGCATGGCATCTCAAGAGTTTCTTTCACCAATTCAGTCCATTAATTTTTATCTTAAAATGTTTTATTCTTTAACTTTGTATTTTATCTATAAATTTTATAACACATAACTTATTACAATGATCCATGGTGTACCTTATTTTTCCATAATATAATTATTTTCTTTTTATTAATGAATATTTATACTTTCTCTTATTGGGTTTTTCTAGAACCCAATTATTCTTTTGTTTACTTCATAGAGACGATTCAACAATTTTATTAACATTATATATGTTTAGTATTTGTGGTTTAATATCCTTAATTAATTTTGATACATTCTTAGATGTATTTGAGAATTATGCATCATCACTATGATCAACTTGATTAAAAATGTTATAGAGATCTTTATTGATTTTGATTTTTTATGAAAATATATTTCTCCCATTTTTCTATGGAATTTTCCCTATCTCAGATTTCCTCCCCCTTAATGTGGACCATATTTTTATTTTTTATGGTAAATTGTTTTTCCATAAATTAGTATTTATATTCCCAAACATGCAAAAACAGTAAAAAATAACCCCAAATCTTGATCTTTTCCATTTCACACAGTCTATCCATAATGAATTACTTGGTGTTTTTTGTACATTTTCATTCACTGAATAAGATTATTTAGGTGAAAAAATACAAATATTATTTATTCCAACCACTTTTGATGTAATGGTGGGATATTGAATATTTTTATTTATCCAAATTGATATTTCTTTTGGATTTAAAAATGTATAGTACATGAAAATAGATTTAGTATAATCATTATTATTCTGTGATGGATGGTACGCTTTACATAGTTCCTATGGAAGATTTATCGGAGAATGGATTTAGGAAATTTTAGAAATAAATGGGGACCTCTCAAAAATAAGATCCCATTCTATTGCTCACATTGTGGAAAATTTTCCATTATACAATTTTTGAAGACATAGATAGAAAATTTTACAATTTTCAATTATGACTTTCAATTCCAGACTATTCATATTTTGGATAATTTTATCATTATCCACTGATTTTATTTTTTAGTTACACTATATCATGATATTATCTTTTATATCTTCATACATATGGTTCTTATCTTTTATTATACTATCTAGCTATTTTGTTTTTTCCCCATGATCTCTAGTTTTTAATTATTGAAAACAATTACGTCTTCAAATTCAAGGTTCCATTATTTTAGTAATTTAATATATTGAAATATCTACTGGATTTATTTTAGAAATTTCATATCCAGTATAGATAATTTATCTTCACGTTCTAAATTACTTATTATCTTGGACTCTATTTTTAGGGTCGGGTTTTTGCATAGAAATTCATTTTTAGGAATGATATAATACTTTAACTCTAATGTTTTCTGGGGGGGTGAAATATTTCTGGAATTATTTAAAGGATCCAACAACAAAATAAGAAACACATTTGAGAACACATTACATGGGTTCTTTAAAGTAATAATATGAATAATCATGTGCTTTATCAAATAGATCATTAGAAATAAGGGCTTCCACACTTGTGGTTGGATCATTAGAGGAAATATCTTGAAAAGAATATATAGTTACCTAATATTAATCTAAGAAATATGTAATAATTAAGGTAGATGAGTTATCATTATTATTTATATTTTATTTATAAATCAAATATTTAATATAAATGCTACATAAGATTTCAACATAATGGTAACACGATGATGTTGAATTTTTTTACTCTTAGCATAAGATGGTAGTTTTCATCATCTTTATAAACTCAATATTCCTTCTATTATTTTGAGCATTGGAAGAGATAAAAATATGAAGAACCGTTGATATAATTCCTCCAATTATTCATTCTATGTTATAATTAAAAGTGATGCTCAATTTTTTATGAAATTTAGGATTGAAGAGATTCCCAAAATAGGTGTAATCAGTCGCTTTGATAAAAGTTGATAAGATCGTAATGCGATATTCCAAATAATGAGAGTGGGGAGGGGTTAAATTAGTGTTGGTATAATTTTAGACCAATTAAAATGTTATCCCTGATTACCTCCTCACATGTTCAGTAAATTTATCTCTCTCTTTTTTTGTCTCATATTTAGTTGGTATACATAATGAAATAAATTGGAATGTAACACATCAAGAACCATATGATTCATTAATGATATTAACCACTATTTAAGATGAATCTATCCCCAGTGTATAGTGGTTGTTATCTCACTCAAACACAGCTCCATTCTTATGATAAAAATATGCCCATGAAAGGGTATAAACTTGGAATTTTACAGATATTGGCATCAAATGAACATTTTTATACTAAAAAAATCCTCTTTCTCTTTATAGAGATAAGAGATTCTACCTGATCAAAATAAAGTGTGATCAACAACATAGCTATGATATTCTATTGACATAAATATTCTAATCTGCAACCTCATTGTGAAAAATAACCAATACCACAAAAATTAAAGCAATTAGTGTGTTATATAAAACATGTAGCAAATAAGGTATATCATGAAAATCATTAGACACTACAATATAGAGATTATAGTATGGATAAATCAGCACTTTAGTGTGAACATAAACTATAGAAAATAATTCTGATCCTCTTCCTTTCTTCCTCATGTTCGCAGAATAAATATGATAATTTTCTCCATAACCATGGAAATCACAAGTCTTCGACTCTCAAAATAGGAATATTAAAATAGAGTAATTTATTCTTCTGATTTATTTGATACATAATATGTAATTTGGAATACAGTATCAGAACACCCACATATTTCTTTATCTCACTACTACAAAACCTGCAACAAATAGTTGTATCTTTTACTAGCACAAAACAAAAGCATTGATAAAGGATCCATTTATCTGTGGTAAAGAATCTTTATTAAATTTTGGTCTTTAACAAAACATAAAAAAGTGATGATAAAGGGTAAACATTATGAGCTTTTTTAGAAGGACTGATAAAGACCACCTGATATCAATGCTTCTTTTTAGCGATGATAAAGGTCACCCATAATCAATACCATAATTTTTCAATGATAAATGGTATATTAAATTAAATAATATTATCTTTAAAAACAACATATTTATTTATAAATATATTTTTATTAATAAAAATATTAAATATTATATTAAATATGATTTATATATGATTAAATATATATTTTTCCTTTATATATGAGATATTTAGTTAAAAATATCATATAAAATAACACACACACACACACATATAATTTTCATAAATATTATTTATATAATATGAAATATGAATATAAATCACATAAATTTATATTTAATAAATTTAATGAAAAATAGTTTATTAATTTAATTACAGATATTAAATATTAATTAAAAAATATTTTCTAATTATGAAATTTTATTTTATCAGTGTCGTTTTTTTCAATTTCACACATACACATATAACAAATTAATTCAATATAATATATAGAAACA
Source organism: Viscum album (assembly GCA_963277665.1). Lineage (NCBI taxonomy): Eukaryota > Viridiplantae > Streptophyta > Magnoliopsida > Santalales > Viscaceae > Viscum > Viscum album. The sequence goes on along the minus strand of OY728150.1, from coordinate 1,087,241,131 downwards.
AGAAAATAATGTAATTTGTTAATAATGTTGTTTTATATTTTTATTTATCAATATTTAATATTTAATATTTAATATTTAATATGGTGTGTTATTAACTCCTAAAATTTATTCATTTTCTATATTTATATTTAATATATTCTATTTATCATTATTTATAATTAATATATATATATATATATTTAATTTTTTATTATTTTCATTTTATAAATAATTATTTCATTAATAATTTTTTATTAATTTTGTAATTTATTATTTTTAAATTTTAATTTGTTTAATATTTTTTAGATTTAATTCATTTGAAATATTTATTTATATTAATTAATTTTCATTTAATATTTTTAATATAGTAGAAATTTACATATAATTAATACGTATTCATTTTCATTTTAACATATATTCATTTTTATATTTTATTTATATAATTAATCACTTATTAAATTATTAATATTTTTGAATTAATTCATATTTTAATTAATTATCATTCATTTTTAACATGAATTCATTTAATATTATTTATTCATTAATAATTATACGTGTTTTTTTAAATTTTTATAATTTATAGTTTTTAAAGATTTATTATATTAATAAATTTGTAGTTTCTCAATTTTTATTGTTTTTATCAATAATTATTCAATAATATAAATAATATTTTAAATATATATATCAATATATATAATATTTTCCTAAATTTTATATATATAATACAAAATATTTATATTTACATTAAATAAGTGATATATTTAGTGAAAAATTGTTCATAATTAAAAACTAATATTAATTCAAAATATTGACAAAATTTATCTGCTAATTAATGGTTGATAAAATTTCATTTTTTTGATTTAGCATATATCAGACATGTGTTCCCTTAATTTCACACACATATATATACGTAATTAATGAATTTTAATATAAATCACACACAAACATAATGTTTCTGTAATTTATTCAATTTTTAATATTCATTTTATTGTTATATTTATTAACACAATATATTTAGTATGCATTATGTTTTGAATATGTGCATTTTATTCATTTATTATATTTTGGTTCAATATATATTTTTTATTATTTTTTAATATTTTTCTAAAATTTATTCATTTTTAATATTATTTATTAAATAGTAAACTTGACTGGTTATTAATATCTCTTTAATTTATTCATTTTCATGTTTTTATTGTTTTCTATTTTTGTAATTTTATCCATTATTAGTATTTATTTATACATGTTTATTAATTTACATTTAATTTGTTTAAAATTTTTGTAATTTTTATAATTATTATGTATTAATTTTAATTTTAAGAAATATACCTTTTAATTTGTTTAATAATCTATATAATTAAGAACCTGAATGGACCAAAGTACTTTTTATTGATTTTTGATAACCCCCATTTCATGGGATGAGGGGAAATCCTAACATGGCCCGTAGGCTTAGAAATTACATTTCTCATATGCTTGGAGACATTAGAGGACTCGTAGGTCATAAAGAAACCATACAGACTATAACTACTTGAAACTGCCCCTCCGAAGCATCTGCATTGTGATCAGCTCTCCACCTTTGCACGACTCTTCGACTATCATGTCCATGTGTAGGTGCAGAAGCACGGTACCGATGGCAAATTCCATACCCTCTCATTCTCCCTAAATCCGTTCAGCCCATGCTCTTGGTGAATGTGCCCTACTCTTGAATCCTCTTCTGGGCTGGTTCTTTGTTGAATCTATCATGTGAAACTACATATTAGGTGCCCTAAAGGTCTTGAGGTGTCTTGAAGACCATTAGGTGGCCTGAAATCCTTACTGACCCGAAGGCCTTGGGTGGCATGAAGGCCTTAAGGACTCCCAGCCCAAACTGGTGGCCCAAGGTGAATAGTTCTGGCTATTACAATACCAAACAGTACCTACTACAGTACCTGCTATAGTACCTGCTACAATACTACTACAGAAAACTATAATTATGCGTCTTCTTGGTCTCGAACCTGGGTCTCATGGATTCACTTAGAGGGACATCACCAACTTGGTAGAGGCTCATGTTCTTAACAACACATGTTCATTTTTTGTAATATTTTTTTAATTTAATGACTTCATAATTATTATATATTACTCTATTTTAACATTCATTCATTTAATATTATTTAGTGTAATTTATTCAATAATAATGACACTTATTTTTTTACTTTTCTTTATAATTTAAGGGGTTTAAATATTTATTTTTTAATATATTTTTATGTTCTTCATTTTTAATAATTTTTATACATATTTATTCATTTACTTTTAATGGTTTTAATATAAAAATTTTATATGTATTCATTACATTTTAATGTATATTCAATTTTAATTTTTTTAATAATCTATATAATTAATAAAACTCATTTAGTTTTCAATATTTTTGAAGCCTATTCATTTTTATTTATTAAATTTGACCCATTTATACCATTGATGAATTTAAGATTATCTACTCATTAATAATTTTAATTAAATTTTACCTTTTTTATAATTTATTCATTGTAAATATATATTCAATTAATATTTTAATTTTTTTATATATTTTTTATCAGTTCATTTTAAAGAGCGCTGGAAAACATAGGGGTTTTCAGCACTAAAATAGAAAGCGCAGTAAAAACCTATATTTATCAATGTTTTTTGAATAACACTGATAAAGTTCAGTTTTTAGTGATTTCTATTTTAGAACTAATAAATATGGGTCTTTATGAGTGTTTTTTAAAAAATAACTCATAGAACCTTTATGATGTTTAAGATTTAACCCTAATAGAGGTCATCATCAATCACTCCATTCAAACTCCTGTGGAACTGAAACTCCACAGCCAGTCTCCCTCACTATCCCTCACCCTCTCCTAGATGAATTGAAACTTTCAAATCCTATGGTATGTGACTTCTGGTATGTCATTCAATATTTTATAATTTTTATTTTTTCTTTGATTGTTTTTAATTTTAAAAATAATTTGAACATTGTGGATGAGTGATTTTACCTTGATCTACCTCCCTGAATCCCTACCCAATCTCCATCACCTCAAGTCATTGTTTCTTCACATACCCCTTCCCCCCATGTTTATTATCTTTTATTCTAAAATGAGGCTAAGTTGTGTTTTAATCTATTATTTTACATGTTTCTCATCATTCTAATTATAATGTGTATAAACTTGTCATTATTTGATGTTGCTACCATATTTTCTAAAAGAGTAAATACATTCTTGATTTAGAAATGGATGTACTATTATCACTTAAATTTGTTTAGTTGAAAATGTTCTTCTGTTATATTTAAGTTTCATAACGAGTACTTGTTCATTTTTTGAAATATGGTTTGGCTGAATTTAAAATTAAAAATGATAATCAATCATTTTTTTAGAATTTTATGTGATGAAATTTTCACAAAATGAATCCATTGAATTTACACAGAAATGTGTTTCATATAAACTATTTTTTTCCATTAATAATTTATTCTGATGCCTAAATATGTCTTATAAAAAATATTTTTAATTTTTAATTTTTTCCAATATATATAAATTTCACCTTTAAATAGAATGGATTTTTAATCATGTTGTTGAATTTTAAAATATGTGTTTTTGGTATTAGTTTATAATTTAAATCATTTTTTAAAAATACCCCATTCCTAAAAAATATTTGGAGATATTATATTTAACTAATTTATGGGAGTTCAATTTAAGAATATTTTTTTGTTAGATTTTTTATAAATTCATATAAATATATTTATTTTTATTTTTATAATTAATTTTAAATGTGTATCTTTAGCTGAAATCACTTGTTCTCCTTTATAAGTGTATTTATCCTTGACACACGTCACCGTCCTCACACATACATGATATGGAACCACCATTACACACTACTTAGATATCACCTGGTCCACCTAAGTATGTGGAAGGAGTTTGAATGTTTTGGTGAATTATACTTTTCATATGTAAAATTTATCCAATGATAACTTTCGGTCACCTGAACATTCACTACTAAAAATTTGATCTATAACAATGGAACTGTACTTACAGTTTGGAAAAAACAATTGGTATAATTATATTAGAGAGAACCTATATCAATAGTTTGGACAGAACTTTTGGAATAGGTACCATGTAGAGACCATATACCCATGGTTTTGGCCAAAACCATTGGTACGATTCCTTTGTAGAGGCCCTATATCAATAGTTTCGGCCAAAATCATTAGTAGAGGTCCCTTATAGAAAACAATACCCATAGTGTTTATGAAAACCATTGGTATAGGTCCCTTATATATAAGCTATAACAATGGTTTTTTTAAAACCATTGTTATAGTTCCACCCTATATGAACAGTTTCTCCAAAACCATTGGTATATGTTAAAAAATATGTGTACCTATACCAATGCTTCTCAAAACTGTTGGTATAGGTACCCATATTATTTATGGATTAATTTCTAAAATTTCATCAAATATATTACTAGTAAAAATGTTATAATAAAAAATATATATTTATCAAATTACGTTCATAAAATTTAGCATAACATAGTGTTTAGGTTATTGGAATATAAATGGGAGGTGTTGGGATCAAAATCTTCTAGGTTTTTTCACACTACATATACCAATGGTCTTTTAGAACCATTGGTATAGGTTTTTCATAGGAGTTATACAAATTATTTTACAAAAATGATGGTATGGGTCTATGAAAATGATTTCCCCAAAATTTTTGATACAGTTATATACCAACAGGATAACAGCCAACTCCCCTCCAAACCATTTTCATAGGCTATGCCAATGTTTCGGAGATCTATAACAATCCTGCCAAACTATTGGTATATGATTATTTTCTAGTAGTCTTTCCCCATCCTTCCATATCCTGAGGTAATTTTGGAATGAGGTCTTGGATCAAACATCAATTGTGAAGATGAATAATAATGGTTACATGTATCCTTCCTTCTGTAGTGGATTAAAATAAAAAAACTCATCGCATTTTCTTCCAATTACAAAAAAAATAACCCCAAAACTTTTAATATTTTTATTTTTGTGGAAATATATGATAGGAATTTTTCAACCCAAAATTTTAACCAATTTCATAGTTAAAAAAATCCTTCTTGTAATAATGATACAAAAAGTGACCGTACACACTAGAAAGTATCAAATAATTATTAATTAGGTTAGTTCCCTTGATTTATCATTCTTAGTACCCCATATTTGTTAATTTTCTGAAATTGTAGTTTCTTCCCCCTACTAACCCCATTCAAAACATACATATCTGCTTCAGTATTTTTTAAACCTCTATCTTAGTTTCCACTCTAATATTTTTTCAGTGTTGATTGTCTCTATTAGTTCTACTAAGCATGAGTTTTATTTTTAGATGATCCCAAGTAGATGTGATTATATTTCAATCATTATATTGAGATGAGGATTTTTTCTAATCTCACTTGGACGCTTCTTCAACTTTTATGGAATTTGATTGTTTCATTATCTGATAAAAAATCATCCTCTTCGGCTCTTATTAATCATAGCACTAAAAAAACCACCTAAACCACCATGTAACATGTAATTAAATGAATAAATATAAAATCTTCCCCATTTATGGAATACGACATATAAAAGTTACAAAAACCGTCCTGGAATTATCACGTTTTTTCCCAAAAAACATGAAATCAAGAACCTGGACCGACAACCACATGTTTACCCTAGGTTATTTCTTTACATGTCATCCTTCTATAAAATTATAACTTGTTAGGAATCATAACCAATAATATTCAAGAGTTGGGTTCCCCTCATTATAATTATCTATAACATTCTCCTTTTATTATGAATACCGTATGTTTATTTATATATTTTTTATACAAAATGAATATTTTATGAATCTAATATGATGAATATGAGCCAAAATGGATAGAATCTAATATTATGAAAAATTCTTATGAGGATGGAGTTAAATAGTTCCAAAATATTAAAATAGAGAATAGATACGACCCTTCTAAAATCTTGTGTCCATGTTTATATTGTTTTTATTAAATAAAAATTAGTCCAGAAGAGGTGGAAGAAATTTTATTATCATGGAATAGATCATAGCTCTAAATTTCGGAATAAAAACAAGGAGAAACTAAATATAAACATCGATTGGTATGATACTATGATTTATGGACCATTTGATATGAATAACAGTGTCAATGGTGATGGAGATTGTATGAATGAATTGAAAATGTAAATTATAGATAACCTTTGTGATTGTTAAAAGTTGTTTTAGATGATAAATAGTGGTTCCAATACACAGTTTTATATTGGTTATAATAAATATAAAACATTGTTAGTTGTGTTGAAGTTATATAATTTTAATGTTGATAGTGGATGGAGTAACACCATATTTATAGAACAACTTGGTCTCTAGAATGATATGATAATAGAATAAAATTACCTTCATTTTTTAACATATGATACTAAATAAATTCAAAGTAATATGGTTATGATCTCTAAAAAAAGAAATTCATGTCCAAATTATTTCCTATTTTTTTTGCAAGGACCATGAATCAATCATAAAATTCCCTATGTGTAGAAGATATCGATAAAAGAAAGATGAATCAGGATCATTAATTTTTTTTGGAGTTTTCCTATCATTATATAGTTTAGATGACTATATAGATGTGAGGAAACCTATAGATAATTTACATGGAACCCAAATACAAAAATTGAAGACATAAAACTACCTCACTGAACATACTCTCCTCTATGGAAGAAAATTGATTATGAGTATCCATAATTTGGTAATGAATCATGAAACCTCAATTTATGATTATGTATAGATGGAATAAATCATTTTGGTGTGTAGAGTAGTACTCATAGTACATGGAAAATTATATTGGAAAATTACAAACTTCCACCATTGTTATGAATTTAGTGAAAATACATTATGTTGTGTCTTCTTATATCTGGATCAAAAACACCCAATATTGATATTGATGTCTATTTGGATTCATTGATCAATGATCTGAAATTGATGTAGGATAAATATGTTACATTTTATGATTCTTATATAAGTGAAGAAGTATCATTAAGATCCATGTTTTATAGAATGATAAATCAATTCCTTCTTAGTAATATTTTTTAGAGAATAACATTAATGGATTTTTTGGGTGTCCCATTTAAGAATAATGAAAACCGATAGTTCAGTTGAAACATTCCATAAGGAAATTATTTTTAAGAAATAATTTTTTTTTACCTCAACTACATAAATATCAATCCTGAATGAAATTATTTGTTGAGAATACAAAAAAGTTACAACCCCATCTACAATAATTGGTGATCAAATATTTGATACAATAAAATAAATTTACACTTTTTTTGGTTAACCATTTCCGAAAAACCTTATGTAATCCAGTTTGAAAAAGGGATCCATTTTATTTGAATTAATATATTTTATGTTCTTGTAAATCATAAATTTTCTATATTTTATTCAGGTAGAAAAAATATATTTGATACTTTAATTTGAATGTTACGAAATGTTCCTGACTGTAAAAGATAGAACTAAGGCTTGGTTGAACATTATTAAAATGGGGATAGGGGAATTGTTGGAATTAGTTAAGGGTTAAAGGCATAATTTTCATCCTCCAATATCCTAAACATTATCCATGCAAGAAAAATTTAAAAAAATCAACTTAGTTATTAGTGTAAAATTTCTAAATGTGTATTCATTAAATATGGATATTGTACCCGCGGGGCACGAGTGAGTTGGTTAAAGGAGGTGGCATCTTAACCTCGATGTTCCATGTTCGAGTCCTCGCAATTCAACACACACTATATGATAGAAAACCACTTGTGGGCCCTTATACCCTATTGGGAACTAGCCTAAGACCAAGGGTTGGCCACCTTGGGCCTCACTGGGGACGTGCGGCGAGCAAGTGGGTAGGAAAGCCCAATACCTCTTTACCCAACAACACGTTTGAAGCCTGCGAGGCATGAGTGAGTTGGTTAAAGGTGGTGGAGTCCTAACCCCGAGGTTCTGAGTTCTAGTCCTCGCAAGGAAACACACACTATATACTAGAAAACCACTTGTGGGCCCCTCTACCCCGTTGGGAACTGGCCTAAGCCCAAGGGTTGGCCACCTTGGGCCTCGCTGGGGACATGCGGCGCGCAGGTGGGCATGCCAGCCCAATACCTCGTTACGCAACAACATGTTTGTCACCTCCATCCTCCAAGAAATATGGAATGGTGTGGTCCATATTTCCTAGCCCCTTACATCTCACTGGATGATATGCATGGTATCTCTTCGAGAGATTAGATATATTTCCATACATGCCTACCAGGAAGTGAACATGGTGGATGATGCTCTTTCTAACAAAGGAATCAACCATAGCGTTATGTGGGTTGATAGTCTGCTAGTTGACCTTATTCCTCTTTATGAAATATATTGTAATAAAATCCCTTCTTTCAGACTTTTGTAGTTCCCTTCTTTGATTATTAATAAATTGTGTCCTGGTCTTTGACCAAGGCATTACCTTTAAAAAAAAAATTAAATATCAAGTTTGTCATATCAATGGAAAAATTTGATGATGTAGATTCTAAAATCACACAACTATCATGTTTGATTGAAATATTTGATTCCCTTTACTTTACATTGTATTCTACCTAAAAATGAATGGCATACATTAACAAAAATCTTCTTATTTTTAATGATATATGTAGTAAATTTAAAATAATGGTTATTTTTCTAATCATGAATAAGGAGATTATATTCATATTATGTAAATTAGATATTTTATTCCCAACATAATTATTTAATATAATAATCCACCTGGGGGTTAAATTAGTTAGATAGGTTTAAAAATATGGTATTATCCATTACAGATGGATGTACCTCATTAAATGATATTTGATGATTTTGAAAGTGTACATTAATAATCAAAGTCATCTAGAAGGTTGTATTGATGAATGATATATTATTGATGAATCTGTTGAATTCATTAATGATTACCTATGATATGATGATAACATAAATCTCCCAAAGTCTCATTATAGTAGACACATTATGTTCAAATGGATTTCTAAAATAGATATTGTTACAATTACTATAATAGATTAAGAAAAATATCAAATTTAAATTTTACATAATAGGGAAGAGGTTTATCTATATGTTTAATCCCAAAAAGTAATTTTGAGATATTTGAATATGTCAATGGATGAATGATGGATATAAAATACGGACATAAAATTATTAATTGTATGGTTTTAAGATCATATTTATAAGGAGTTTTCTAAAAATTACAATTCTATTTCCAAACGACATTTATGGATAGCTGGGGACCAAATGTAAGTTTTATAAATTACATTGGTTTTGTAATTAATGGTTATACATTATATAAAAAGGAACAAGTTGAATTTAGTATGATGAAAAATAGTGGATTTGTGATTGTGGTAGAAGCGAGGAACGTATCTGGTTCCAGGGATATAAATAAAATTTATACAAATATGGAATATTTTGGCAACAAAGAACATATATATGCATTGGTCTATACAACATTTCAAGTGATGATTTTCTATTTTTGATGGGTTGATAACATGAGTGTAGTGAAATTCAATGGATTGAGCTATGTGAAGGTGAATTTGATGGAGGAAGGGTGTAAGGATGATCTGTTCATAATGAAATTACAAGTAGAGACAGTATTTTATGTCTTAGATATAGTAAAAATGAACTGGGTTATTTTCCTATTGGTAATAAAAAAAGTGTAGGGTTAGATGAAAATTCAATTAAAAAAGACCCTTTTATTGAGAGATCACAAGAATTTCATGGTGACCCCAATTAAAAAATTCCTTATATTTTAGAAGGTAATAAAATGAGGGAATTTGGATTCTGGAAAGAGGATCCAAATCCCTTCAACCATTAATAAAAAATAGATATTTCAATGATCAGGTGAAAGTTTTTTTTAAAATACAATTATATTTGACGTAATATTATGTGTATTCAACACCATTTACAAAATGAATAATAAAATTTTGACTACTTATAGAGATAACTACTTCTAAATTTGATGATGTTACTAATCCTTTGAAAGAAAAATGATTAATGAAAAAACTATGGAATTATTACGGGTTAAAAAAATTATGAAAAAAATTATGAAATAGAATCATTTTGTTAAATAAAATTATCAAGGAAATAAGAAAGTGAATAAATTTTTTCATCATTTGGAATCAACACACCCAACATGTTTACCCCAACAATTCAATGTTCATTAGTTATGTTGGGCTTAGAATGCGAATGTATATTCCAATTGATATAGATACATGGATCCATATCTTTCCTTTACTAATGGAAACCCTTTGTGAATATATTAAGGTAATGTTACAATAAACTTTCTATATTTTACTAAAAAACTACATAATGAAACATTGATTTACTTTTCATTATCCCTTACATTTTTCAATTATTTAAAATTATTTTCATAATAAATATGTCTTATTGTTCATTATATAAGGTCATAAAAGCTTCGAGAAAATACTTATAAAGCATCATCTTAGGGATTATAAGGGGAAAGTGAACCCCCACCCACCAGTTATGTAAGCACACATTATAATCCCGAATACATGGAAATATTTCATTATTCATCATGATGGGAAATCATTTCAGGTGCATTAAAATTGATAATATTTTATTTGAAATTATGTATCACATCCAATATTATTAAAAAAATTTAATTTATGAAATATAAAGGGAGTAATGGAAATTAAGAATGTTCAGAAAAACTAATGTACCCCTATTGTAAAGAAAGGATGGGGAATACGAAATATAAATTAAATTTTTTATGTGATATGAAGAAACATATGTTCCTTTTTTTATATTCATAGTGATGAATAAAAATATTAAACAACTTCAATCCCATTACATGTGCTATGGAAGGAGGTGTATAGAAATAAAGAGGATAAACTAGTTCATAGAAAATAATCTATATGGGAATCATGTGTATATATGACATAATAGTAATTGTTTATGATCATTATGATTTATAACTATTTTATATAAAATTTTCTATTTATGTTCAGATATTATTTATATGATTGTGGCATAAGAATCAATACTGATTGTGCCTGAAGAAAAACTACTTTTAGTAGTTTTGAGGTGGCCAAAACAGTAAGGTCGTGTAAGACATGTACTTTTTAAAGTGTCACAATAAACATATTTTTTGAATTCAAATACACAAGACGATTAATATGATATTATTAAAGGACTATCAGAATTGATAGATTATTTAAAATATATTATATTATAGTTTGTTTTGGTAGATCAATATATGAAAAATTATCACAGAGAACTAACAGTGGAAAAAATATCAATACATGAAGATCCAAATATCCCCTCTAGCTTTGAGGCCATCCATTACATTCAAGTTCCTACCTTACAAGATGTAATCTACTTTTTATTAACATTCATGCTAAATGTGAATCAAACAACTTATTGTAAATTTATATGAATAAAAAATTTTAGGGTGACATTGTATGTGATTTATATCTAGCAACACCCATGAATTGCCTTATTGTGAGAGTCATGATATATAGTATCATAGTATGAAATATACACAACAAACAACTCCCAAAATATCAAATATGATAAGTGGTTGAATTAGTTCACATTCTGAGTGATGAGTTTATTACCAGATTGATGGTTTTGATGTTAATACTGTCAATATATCTATTATGAATTTTATATAATGAATGTATAATTTTATAAAGATACATGTAGTATGTTCATATTTTTTATCAAATGAAAAAACCTTAACAGTTTGTGAAATGTGGTTTAAAATGATGCACGATATTATAGATAGAAAAAATTATGGGGAAATAAAAGGTCTGATAATGATAATCCATTAAATCAGCCAATAATTTTAAATGGCCTTATATGAGTACCATCTCCCCGCTAGTTCCCCTACAGAATTTCTGACATTATAAGTTTATTCCAATGCAAAATTTGGAGAAGGAAATATTAACTCTATTCTATATAAAGAATAAATATTTAGATATGTCATTATAGATGGGGTTTTTCTAGAGTATATAAATACTATTATCAATTTTGAATGGATGAGATTCTTAGTTTGAATGCATACATGAGGTACATTTTTATAATCCATCTACCAAAAAACCAAGTGTCAATGTTCATTAAAATTAATAAATATTCCTAATTTATATTGGAATTTATATTACTACATTATAATGGTAAGACCATGTGAAGTATGAATTGGACTCATTAATGAACTTAAGAAACCTATAGATTTATTGAAATAGAAATATATTAATGTATATATAGTATGATTTAAATATCAAAACACATTACAAAATAATTTACATATTTTAGTCAATTTTTCCATAGTGTTTGGAAAATAATAATAATAAAGATTGGAGATATTACATTTGTTATTTTTTAAAGATAGAATATATCATCAAATGAATAGCATCCTCAAACATGTAATTTCCATATGTAATTACAATTTCCTCAAAATATTTCTAAATAATTTTGTTATTTATATTTTCTCACACCTACCAAGACATCCAACATTCCACATACTCAAAATAAGAATTAAATTTCTTTAGAGATGTTTGGGAATAGTACTTGGAGCCAGAATGTTTTCCAACATTAAATTTATGTGATTATTTATAATGTTTTTGATCAAGTACCAGACATGACTTTAGGGAAACATTTTGTATGTGATGAATTAGTATCATAATGATTATATATTATTTTTTACTTTTTCTCAAGGATATGTATAATGGAGGTTTGTGCTGTATGGATTTTGGAAGAGCAAGCAACATGTATGAATCTTCTCATGATCAAGATAGATAGGACATCAATATAGAAACTAACATATGGGTGATAGGGAAATGAGTCAAGAATGTATATAGACATCATGAAAAGATAAATTCCTACTATTTATTTAGTTAATTTTCACTGAGATAATTCTTGAATATGAATAAAAAATGGTGTGATGGTTGAAGGCTTATTTTTCTCAAAATCACATGCTATGAAATTGGCTCACATACATGGGGTTAGTTTATTATTCCCACATATGGGATCCAATTAATGAGAATATAATTTTAAGAAGAATAAGAAATGGGGTGATATATAGGGACAAAATAGACCTTAATAAAATAAATCATGTGCCCAATATGAATCAAAGTATATGTTTTTAAATTAAAAGTGGCACTTTATTTAAAAACAAACATTACATTCTCAAAACCGAGAAAATGATCATAAATTTTTTTCAAAATTTTGTACAATGATCAGTATTAATTTCTGATGTGTAGGAATTTACTACATATTAATCTGACACACGATTAATTTTGTATGACTATATGTGTTTTTTTTAAATATAAAAGTTTCATTTTACTTCAAAATGTACAAAAATATGAGAAAACGATCTCAAATATTTTTAAATTTAGAAAAATCCTCCATAATTAATTTGTGACATATATGAATTGATGGAAAATCAATTTAACACATGATGTGGCAGTTATGACCTGAAGTTTCTGTTTTCAATATCAAATTTCCTTTTTATATTAAAACATACATCATAGAGCCAAAACCAAGAAAAAATCATGGATTGTTTTCAAACTTTTGGAAAAAAATTCCATAATTCATTTAAGATGCGTAGAAACCAACTACATGTAAATCTTACCAATGATATGGAAGGTATGATTTGAAATTATTCTTTTCAATATAGAAGTTTAATTTTAGAATAAATCACACATAACACATAAAAAATAAAGAAAACAAGATTGTATTATTTTCAAACATTAGTAAAATGATCCTTAATTTATTTTTGATGTGTAAGAATCAACTAAACATCAATATGATACACAATGTTACTAATATTATTGAAAGTATATGTTCTTAGTTTATAATCTAAAATTTAGTTTAAAAAACTTTTCACATGCTCAATACCAAGAAAATGAGAAAAGATTTGTTTGAAAAATTAGGACAAATATTCACAATTCAATCCTGATGTGTAGGAATTGACTACACATCAATCTGAAATATGATGTGATCGGTATGACCCAAAGTGCATGTTTTTAATATTAAAGTGTAATTTTTATTTTAAAAAACACTTCACTATCCAAAAACAATAAAATGAGATCATATTGTTTCCAAACATTTATAAAATGTAATATAATATATTTTTTATGTGTAGGACTTGATTGCACGTCAATTTGATTCTATATTTGACCAGTTTTACTCGAAGTTCATGTTTTCAATATAAAAATACTATTTTAGTTTAAAACATTAATCACATTTCCAATACTATAAAAATTAGATTTTATTATTTTCAAACTATAGAAAAATAAGTCATAATTAATTTTTGATGTGTATAAATTTTCCACACATCTATCTGAAATACAATGTGGAAGGTATGGGTCAATGTTTGTGTTTTCAATATAGAAGTTCTATTTTAGTTTAAAACTCATATCATATAACCAAAATTGATAAAAACATTCTCACATTATTTCAAACCATAGAAAATTTTCCATATTTAATTGTTTATTTGTAGGAATCAACCACACCTCAATCTGATACATAGTTCACCCATTTTGACTCAAAATATATGTTTTAGTTAAAAATTTGACACTTTAGTTCAAAACAAACATCACATAATCAATAATGATAAATACGAGCTAAAATTATTTTCAAAATTTAAGAAAAATATTAATAATTCAATTTTAAAATTTAAGAATCAACCTCACATAAATATGATATATGATATTTCTAGAATGACTCGAAGTGTGTGTTTTTAATATAAAAGTGTTATTTTAGTATAAATACATGTCACTAGGAAAAAATGGGAAAAAATCTCATATTATTTTGGGATATGATTCATAATTCAATTTTTATGTGCAAGAATTTTCCTCATTTCAATTGGATATATGATGCGGCTGGTATGACTCGAAGTGATGGTTTTAAATACAAAAGTTCTATTTTAGTTTAAAATCTGCATCACGTATCCAAAAATGATAAAATTAACTTAGGTTATTTTGAAACAGTAGGAATGTAATACCTAATTCATTTTTTATGTCTAGGAATCAACCAAACCTCAATATTATGGATAATGTGGTAGGTATAACTCATATTGTTTGTTTTGAGTATAAAAGTGACATTTTAGATTCAAATGCATGTCACATAGACCGAACTGAGTAGACGACCTCATATTGATATCAAAATTTTGTAAAATGATCCATAATTCATTTTTAAAGGTATGAATCAACTCACTTAGATATGATACATAGTGTTCCTAGTAAGACTCATAGTATATGTTTTTATTTTGAAATTTACACTTCAGTTCAAAACCCAAGTCAGATACTCAATATAAATAAAATGTGCTCAGATTATTTTAAAATATCAGTAAAATGATCCATAATTCATTTTTGATGTGTATTAATCAAATTAATATCAATATGACACATGATGGGCATTTTATGACTATAATTATTTATTTAAAATATAAAAGTCTCATTTTAGTTTAAAATGCGCATCACTAACAAAAATGTGAAAATGGGCTCAGATTATTTGCAAACATTAAGAAACTTATTCATAAATAATTTAAATTATTTCTGAATTTAACTCATGTCAATCTGAAACAAGATGTGTTTTATATGACTATATGTTCATCTTTTCAATTTAAATTTTCTGTTTTAGTTTTAAACATAGATCACATCGACAAAACCAAACAAATGATATCAGATTATTTTAAAAAACTGATAGAATGTCCCATAATAAGTTTTAAGTGAGTAGTAATTAACCACACATCAATATGATATAATATGTTATTTTTATGAATTTAAGTGAAAGTTGTCAATATAAAAGTGTCTTTTTAGTTTAAAATAAGGGCCACATATCCAAAATCTAGATAATGATCTTTTACTGTTTTTCAATATTAGGAAAACAACCACGATGTCATTTTTTTATGTATAGGAATCAACCAGCCATAAATATCATACATGATGTTCTTGATATGACTCAAAGTATCCTTTATTGTTTTATAAGTAACATTTTAGTTCAAAAAACACATGACATACTCAAAACTAAAAAAACCTTCACATTGTTTTGATACATTAGAAAAACAATCCGTAATTCATTTTTGATACGTATGAATTGTCCATAACTCAATATGATACACAATGTTCTTGATATGAATCAAAGAATAAGATTTTAGTTTAAAATTGATGCTTTAGTTCATAACAAACATCACATACTCAAAACCAATCAAATGAGATCAGATTGTTTTGAAATGTTAGGAAAATGATTCAAACTTCGTTTTTTGAATCGTACTAATAGACCACACATCAATCTAAAACATGATGTGACCAATATGACTCGAATTGTCTGTTTTTAATATAAAATTTTTATTTTATTTTAAAATTAGCATCACATAGCCAAAAATGAGAAAACAATATCATAATGTTTTCAAACATTAGGATAATACTTCATGATTGTTTTTTCATGTGTAGGAACTGACCATATGTCAATTTGACACACAATGTGGATCATTTGACTCAAAGTGATTATTTTCATTATAAAAGTTTCAATTTTGATTAAATTGAGTTTTACATTGCCAAAATATATAATGAGAGTTAATATTGTTTTCAAACTTTTGGAAGACGATCCATTATTCATTTGTGATGCGTATGAATTGATTTCATGTCAATCTGATGCAAAATAAACTAGCAATATCATTAATATATATACAATAATTAATAATATAATTTATCAATTTTTAAATATATAACCATTAAATTATAATTTATCTTATATTTTTATTTACTATTATTAAATTTAACATTGGTTTAATTACAGGAAAAATCATTTTATAGAGTTTGATCATAGGAAAAAGTCTGCTAGATTTAATTTTGTATATGGGTTGTAATTTTTTTATTAATTGTAAATATAATATCGATGTCAATATTTTAATGTAAATTTTGTATTGAATTGATTGTGAGATGTGATAATTTTATTCCCATTCATTTTTTATTATATTACTATTTTTTATATATTATAACTATTGTTTGGTTTTATAGGTTTCCTACATGACTGCTATTGGGATACAGCTATGTAATAGCTAATATGGTCTTTATTAGTGCTAGAGAAATTGATGATAAAGGAAACCTTTATTAGTGTTAGAAAAAATTCCAAAAAATTTAACCATTATTAATGCAAAAAATAAATCTCTCATAAAGTGGTCCTTTATCATCACTTTTCTAGAACTGATAATGGCCCGACTCTTTTAATGGTGCATAGGTAGTTATTTCTCTTTTAGGCTATAAATTCTGTTTTTTGGACAATTAAAGGCCTCATATATTATAGTGCATTCAATGAATATATATTAACAAAATAATATCTATTATTTATATAATATTTTATACATCTTAAACTAATATACACCTTTTCATTTTCCAGAAAACTCTCTATTTAAAATCTCATCATCGTTAATATTCATACATTAGATTTATAATATATGATTTTAGGAAAAAATATATAAATAAACCAAGTTTATTTAAAAAAATCACAAAGGTATTGGACAATTTAATTTCATGCATATGAATTTAAAATTCGTTAAGGTCCATAACACCTTTCCCCAAAATTGATGACATGAAAAAGGAGTTACCACCCAAAACACATTCCTCCCGTCATTAGGTGAAATGTGTTTTGGGTTGAAACTCATTTCTCCTAAAAAAGGTGAAATGAATTTTGGGGAGTATCAGCTTTCTCCCCACCCCCTATGAAAGCCACCCCACTCCCTTCACTCAATTTTGGCCTTCCTATTGTTTAAAATCTCCCCTATCTCTCTATGTTTGGCCTAATTTGTTTTTTCTTCCTCGTGTGTTGTAGCATCCTACCCCTCACCATTGGCTTGGGAAGGTGGTGAGTAATTACTTGGAAATAGGTGAAACCCCCAAGAAACCAAAGGATGAAAATAAATTATAATGGATTTATAAATAGTTGGGTATGATTTTCTATTTGAAGATAAAACAACCAAAAGATCATAAAAATAACCAAACAAACCACTATATGATGCATGAGTACAATTTAATACAAATCAAAAACAAAAAAACCAAACAAAACTATATCAGAGAACAAAGTAGAAACTAAAACCATCAAAACTCAGGGACACTAAATACATAAAATCCATGGCTCCCAATATTATCCAAGATACAACTACCCAAGTTATTCCCATGGTATCATAATGCATCACTAATCAACAGAGATACCTTGACTTTACCTGTGTATTGATATATCACATTTGAAAACACACCAAACATCCCATGAAGTGGGCGAGAATAAAACTTATTAGGATTTCACCATTGAATTCCCAAATCCATCCACTTTTATAGAACAAGTTAGATCATTTCGATAAAATTGGTCAATTTAATTTAATGCAATTTATATCAAAACATAATCTATTTATAATAAAAATAATTTTACTTTGAAAGAAACCAAACATGTCTTTGAAATCATTTTAAATATACATTTTTCATAACAGATTGTATTCCCCAAATCCACATAAGAATTCCTAGGTGACACTACTGTACTCATGAGTGGTCTCTCATCGATCAACCAAGTCTTCACAAGGTAACCATACAACATGTTCCCAAATGGGACATTCCCCTTACATAGAGTCATGTCAACGCTAATGAATGCACATGGAAATTTTATTCCAAATCCAATTCCAAACTAACCATTCCAATCCATTTCAATAAAAAATTTCTTTTATTGAATAAATTTCTACCAAACCATTTACACGAATAAAAAAATTCATATTTTAAACCATCATTTTAGAGTAATTAAAAAAATCACTTTTCATGAATTTTTTTTTCGAAATTTTCAAAACACATCACTAAATTTTGTTTTAATAAATATTTTTAAATATATTTCACAATGAAATTAAAGACACTCAATAAATTTGAAATCAACAATTCATGTTATAACAAAAGGAGTTTAGAGTGAATCCACCTATGTCACAACATAGGAGAAAACTAAGAATGTTGAAAATTATTTAATAAACAAATTTAGATCTTGTTCCGGACCATCAACGTAACTATATCTCATCATAATTGTCATAAAAAATGAATCTATCCCCAAGGGATAATATACATGAATAACAGATAGTTAAGTAGAAGAAAACTAGGGAAAACAATGAAGAACAATCACTTAACAAGGAATCCATCCTCTAACACACTAATATTCGCCTACAGATTTCTCCCAGATCGAAGGGAATGGTCTTATAAGCCTTGAAAGGTCGATGAATTTTGTTTAGGGGATATTTAGCTTAAAGATGAATTGATTATGGTGTAAATATAATTATATCAAAAAAAATCTATTTTTTATTTTTTTGGGTTAAAGTATATGGTTATGAAAACCCATGCACTAACCACACGCTAGCCACTACCTCAAAAAAACCCTCGTATAGTTGTCTCACACTGTTAGAAAAACCATTCCCCAACCATGCTAAATCCTTCTGTTATACCTTTCTCAATTTATCCTCGGTGGCCATATGGTTTTACAAATCATGCACCTAACCGTTCACCATCCCAGTGGCTACTATTTCAGTTGTACAGTTTTCTGGAATGTTTTTCACTGTTTTTACTAAAAAGTATCATGATTTGATGCTCCCTAAAATATTCAAAAAAATTATAAAAATATTATGAACCTCCTAAAACATAACCCAATTACAGTATATACATAAAAATTATAAATTAAGTGTTAATTTCTTGAAACTGCGGGTGATACATTATCCCCACCATTGGAATTTCCTTACCTAGAAATTATAAAACAACCATTGTACTTAAATAGTTATGGCCATTGCATTGTCATTTCCTTGTCAAGATCCCATATTTATTTCTAAATCCAACAATGGTGCCACAAAACTCATACTAGACTAATTATTTTACCTCACAATACAATCTCTTACATATCCACATTTAGTACTAGCACATGACCCAAAAATAAATATGTATCTAGGTTAATGTGATCCCATAGAATCACATGGTTATGATGAGGTCGTTACCTCTAAAATTGAGATACATGAAACACAATGTGCATTGAACTGAATCTTGGTGGAAAATCTAACTAATAATCCATCTCCCATACCTGTTCAAGTATCTCCAAAGGTAAAATTTATCATGAAAATAAATTTACCTACTTCCCAAAATGATGATTCCAAAGCCTTAGAGAGATTATCAAGACCACATTATCACCTTCCTGGAATGAAAATTCCAATTAATGATGATCCACATATGATATCTAATGACTCCAATATGTATTCATACTCTTCCTAATCAACTTAATATTCTCCATTAATCTTGTACAAGGTCCAATATTACCAGTGATGTCTCACCTATTTCCACCCAAAAATAATGAATAATGACAAGGAAACCCATGAAATAGGGATATATTGACTCTTTGATATGGCCTGGCATGCATTCAATTTTTCACATCATAATGTAGTGTTCACATTGGGCAATCAACATGAATTCTTCACTTCATTTTAGGACTACCAACTGGACTGGCACCCCACTTATTGATCTTTTCAATACTGAGGAACATCATATTGAATGTAGTGTTTCCAACAAAAACTAGATAGATCATCTTGAGGACCTTCCAGAAGAGGTTGTTTCCATTATCAAGGACTATGATTTTATTAATTATGAGGACATGATTCAATGGGAAGGTTTGTCAAATGGTATGATGGATTCAAAATTTTTTTATAAGCATTTGATGCTGGATAAGGAAAAATGGATTGGTGATTTGAACAAAAAATAGTTTCTTCCGTCTCGATTTACGTTGCTATGGAGACTTTTCCACAACAGGATTCCAATGGATGAAGCTATCCAAAGGAATGGGGTTTATCTATGTTCGAGATGTTATCTCTACCATCTGCAACGTGTGGATGTTGATCATTTATTTCTGTCATGCAATACTACTTTCTCACTTTGAAATCTCTGCTCAACACATTTGAGCTGCATCCTCCCAGCACTGCCTCAGTACTAGAGCTCATGCGGTTGATGTTTAATGTTTAGAAAACTTAGCAACTTAAAACACTCTTTTGGGTCACCTACATTGAAGTTATTCAATCAATCTGGAGAGCTCACAACAACATTATGCATCGAAGGGAAAAATATCATGAAGCCTTGACACTGGAAGAAATTGTAAAGGTAGTCAGAGTGGATAGCGATCAGATCAATGATCATTTTAGAAATTCGGTGAGGGACCTCCTAATATTATGAAGGATTCAGGTTGTAGGATATTTCCCTAAACCAAGGGGTAAAATGTTGGTTTTTTGGTCCTCCCCATTTAAGGGATGAATGAAATACAATACGGATTGGTCCTCCTGGGGAAATCTGAGACTGTCATGTTTTGGGATTATTTTCAGGGAATCTCAGGGGAACACAGTGGAATGTTTTAATGGATCATGTGGACAAGAAACTACACTGGAAGATGAAATTATGGTACTAATTAGAGTGGTTGATATGGTATACAAGAATCATTGGAACAATATTTGGTTTGAATGTGATTCAGTAGTGCTTGTGCAGGCGACTTGGATGAATCAATATCAAATCTCATGGAAGTTTACCGGAAAATGGGTCCATTTCCAGGAAAAACATTCCAATATGAACTACTTTGTCACACAAACGATTCGGAAAGGGAAATATATTGTAGATGGCCTTGCAAATAAAGTTAACTTGGAAGAATAATGCATGAGACTGTCCACAATGCCTAATGACTTGATGCATTTTCTGATTCGTGATAAATCTAAAATAACCTCCTTTTGAATTGTCTAACTCTTTGATTTTGAAAATAAATTACAAGGAAACCCATACAATTCTTCAAAAGGATCCATATCTATCGAGGCCTGAAAAATATTATTATATGAGAATGTTTCCCTCAGAATCCGGGGATGACCGCCTTGATGGGAGGATCAAACATTCTGATCGGTTTCTAACAGGTTTGTTCGTAGAACCGGAAACATCCAATGATTCCACATCTATTCGGACCTACTTCCCAAAGGTAGGTGCTCATTAGTTTGTGGACTGATGAGGCTTAGGAATTTTCATTGGTCAAGAGGATGGGAGGTCGGACTCATCACTCCTTTTTGAGGGGAATTATTGTCTACTCCGGGACTCTCTTTATAGATTTATGTTATGTTCATGAATCCTTATTACATTACCAAGTATAAAATGAGCTTTCCTTCATATCTAACAATCAATGATTAAATATGTAGGAAATTTAGAGAATCTTTTGTATGTATTCTAGGTTCTTCATCGATAGAGAATCATCTGTATTTATTATAGATTCTTGGTCAATGGTACCCTTAGACACATTTATATAGAAGTCTCTTGGTCATTTTGATGACCATGCTGGTTTTAAGGCCACTCAGTGGGGCACTAGAAGTTTATTGTCATTCAGAAGGACATGGATTATTTTAGAGTTTGGATCGAACCCATAGACGGGCTACCTACGTATCCTTTGTTTAGAAAAGGAATCAGAACCCACGTAGTTCGAGTGAGGGAGTATGATGTATATGATTGATGGCTCAAAGAAGGATGTCACAATTACTTTTACACTCTAAGCTCACGTGAGTCATGCTCGGTGTGAGAAACAAGAGGTATTGGTAAAAATTAGACAATTGTTCCATGAAAGATGCAATCATATGAAAAAATGTGGGGCTTATATATGTATGACTGCCCAGATAAATGAAGGTTAGGATTTACTTTAGGGAAGAAATCTAGGAACAGGGTCCATAAATGTATATGTGCTTCATGGGGATTTTGAATACTCTAACTTGGGGGTTACTCCTTAAAAGGAGGCCCAAATTAGGAGAAGTCTTATGATTGGGTTTTACTCCTGAAAAGGAATCCCAGTTCAAAGGTAAATTAGGACTGTTTAAGAGAAATTAAGACTAGGGATTACTCCTAAAAAGGAGGCCCAGGTCAAGGATTAAGGTTTGGGGCTTACTCCTAAGGAGGATGCCCAAATTAGGGGACTGGGGCTTACTCCTAAAGAAGATGCCCAGATTTGGGAACTTTAAGAATTGGGGCTTACTCCTAAGGAAGATGCCCAAGTTAAGAATTATGACTGGGGCTTACTCCTAAGGAGGATGCCCAAACTTGAGACTAGGGATTACTCTTGAAAAGGAAGCCCAGGTTAGGGGATCTTGGGCTTACTCATAAGAGGATGCCCAAATTAGAGGACTTATGACTGGGGATTATTCCTAAAAAGGAGACCCATGTTAAGGATTCTCTCATCTTAAAGGATGAGGTTGAATGAAGAAAATCTCAATCTTTAGTGACATAAAGATGTGTAAATCACTAGGTTTTGAAAGATAATCCACAGAATTCCTTTCAGATAAGGAAGTAAAATCAAGAAATCATGCCATAAATGGCTTTGAAGAGTGTCTTGAAGACTGAATCATGAATAGGAAAGGTGTAATGGCTTAATAGGGGTGAAATGGGCAAGAAAGGCACCCAAAAAGGCAGGGGCGCACAAGTCCTGGAAGGCGCGCAGGTACAGCATGGGTGCGCAAGTCCTAGTCGCACAGGTATATTCCTGCGTGACAAATGATGTACTTGTGCGACGGTGAACCAGCAGGGTAATACTTGAGAGACTCTTCATTAAAGCCATTAGAATCCTCTTGAGGTTCTTCCAGAAGAGGGGCATGCAAGATCTATTGAAGGATTAAGGCGGCGCGCAAGTGTTGATGAGTTTCAACACTTAGGCCTTCCTCTCCCTCTTTAGATCTTCCGTTATAGGTAAGAAATTACCTTAGAAGTGTTTCGGAAGCTTTGAGAAGAGACTAGGGCGCCGTGACCTCAAATATGAGTTTCTGGAAAAAATCCTCCCTGAAATGGGGGGCCCACAGGGTCTATTTATAGGCAGGAGAAGACCTCGGGCAGTTACCACTTAGGTCGCGCAAGTCACTTGCGCGACCATAAGGCGTTGCACAAGTGGACTTGCGTGACAGTGATAGAACTTGAATGGCACATGTGCTTTTGATCCCTTGTTCATGCCTTTGTCGATTTTTGATATTTTCTTCAAAGGTTGAATCACTTTGAGCTCAGATATTCTCCTTTTCCGATCTTTAGATTCTGTGACGAAAGAAGCATCAACAAAAGTCCCGCCCTCAGAGTTGGATCCGGAGAGAAATGAGGATTTGAATCTGAGGAAATCAAAGACATCTAGAGGAAAGGTGGCGCGCAAGTCTTGATGGCTCAGAGGGCGGCGCGCAAGTGCACATCGCGCAAGGGCTGGGCACATTGGGTGTAGGCGCGCAGATAGGCCGCCTGGCCTATAAATACGCGGTTATTGGCTGCGCTTCGCATCTGATTCCGAATTCTTGAGCTCTCGCCGCGCAGGTCACCTTAGCTATGCAGGTTGCTTTGTTTTCTGGTGTTTTCCTTGATGTCACGCTACTGTATTGGTATTTGGGCCTGTGCGGTGATACTTGCATGAAAAATACTTGCGCGGCACATCCATACTTGCGCGCCAAGTTTTAAACTTGCGCGCCTTAATGCTTTAGAAATATTTTTCGAATTCTTTAACAAATTTTATGAAAAATAAACCTATATAAGAGTTAATTTATTCATCTTTTTTGTAGATTCAATGGATCCAAAGGGAATTAAAATGGCTGATGAACAGGCTAGCAAGCGGATTGATGACATTATGAACATCATTGTCCATGATTACTATGATTTCTGCGAAAGCACTCTCCCAGATTTTGCTATGTACTTGAAGAAATATCATCTTAATTTCCCACAGAGCATCTACCTGCCTCTATATGGTAATGGTCATCTACAAGGAGTCAATGTTCCAGATGTAAATAACTATACACCTGAAATTCCGCTGCACTGCTACTCCTTCATTTCGGTTATGCTGTGCATTAAGAGCAACAACAATGGTGTGAACTTTCAAATTCTTCATCCATGTCATTTCCTTGCAGATATGAAAATGGAAAACCCATGGGCTGAAATGTTTTCCACTGCCGATTGGTGGAGAGAAGACAAACATGGTATTAGGGGAATATCTGAAAAGAGTACTCTCTCCAAATGGCTCTTTACTTCCAATGATCCATTCTCAAATCCATGTATCCATCTTCCAAGTCTCTTGGACAGAAACAGAGTCACTGTTTGATCAGCAGAAAATTTTCTCAAACCGCACTCAAGAACATCCTTTTACAATTATTCCAAGAAGAGCTGGTATCACTGCATCTCTTATTGTATCCAGTTGAATGAATGAATTCCAGGTGGTTGCTGATGAAGCTCAGGATGCCGTAAATAAAATGAAGAGTTATGTTGAAAGCCTCTTGTAATTCTTGAAAAATAGAAGAGACTCCAGTCTGTGGATGTCCTTCTATCTCCTGTGCATCAATGAAAAACACTTTCACCTTCACTCATTTGTACCTGCATTCTATTTTGCTACATCCTTTAGATTTTACCTAAGACAATGGGCCTAGTAAGCATAGTTTTATTTTTACTCAGATTAATGAAAATAACCATACAAACTTCGAACCTTTTAATTGCTCAATGTTACCTAAATCATACAAAAAATGTATGTTTAGTGAGCTAGGAACTTGACTGTTATTCAGAGTTCCCCTGTCTTTTGTGGGTAGTTTAAATTCATGCACGTCGAACATAAAAAAGGCTAATGTTGAAGGTCAAAATAGCTTTGACCAAAATGGATTAGAATTGACTCAATTCCTTGAAAATTCATCTGAAAACATATTACCATACACAAGTATGAGGGAAAATATGTAAGCTATGACTTAAGAATATTTGAATCCGAGGAATGATATGAAAAAGAGCTAAAAGAGATTAGAAGAAGTAGTTTCCAAGAATGAAGTTACCATTATTTAACAAACCCGTTAGGGTGTTGAATTATGCAGGGCCACCTAAGGGCATTGGCAACATAGTTAAATAAAATAATATCTTTTGGCTAACAAATCTGTTATGTAGACTGTTTATGCAAGGCCACCTATGGGCACATGCTGCATAGTCAGGCAAAAGAACTCTCAGAAATTTACTTTCCTAGTGCTAAAAGCCAGTGAAAGTTTATGGAGATTCAAATCTTCCAAAGTATAGAGTTTGCTGTATGGAAAGAGGTACTTGAATATGGAGAAAATATTTCCAAACAAAATTATCAAAGAACTGGATGAATATCACTCCTACGAAGGTCTGACCCTAACGTAGGGAAGGAGAATATAAACCATAGACTTGAATACTTTCAGATCATGAAAACGGATATGGGACAAATATGTTAAGGATGGCTATTTTTGTGGATCCCTACATGCTGTCATTTAAGACAAATAAGGAAAAAAGATGCATTCTTCCCAAGAATGATGTTACCACTATCCGACAAACCCGTTAGGGGGTTGAATTATGCAAGTCCACCTAAGGGCATTGGCTGCATAATTAAATAATAGTATCTTTTGGCTAACAAGTCTGTTATGTAGACTGTTTATGCAAGGCCGCCTACGGGCATGTGCTGCATAGTCAGATAAAAGAACTCTCAAAAGCTTGAAATTTTTGTGACTAGAAGTCATGAAAAGGGGTTATGTGGATCTGAAAATATTTAAGGTTAGTATTATGACACATAAATATGGGTATTGTTCAATGTATACAAAGATACATAGATCAATGTAATCATAATCATGTTGTGGCTGGGTCCTGAATTGAAATGTTGGACTTCATTACGTATCCCATAAGGATGAGAATCAACCCATACATAGTTATTAAAATATAGTTTAACGTCGTTTGGGACAAAAGGATTAGAGATCTTAGTTTTGGGTCATAGAGCTTGGACCATTGTAAGAAATACACAGTGTGTGTTTTTATGGGGACTTTTCAGCCAAGGGACTGAAAGTGGAATTTGGGGTTAGGCCCAAAGACTTAGGACTGGATTCGAGGGACACTCGAACGTTCCTACGTATCCCATAAGGATGGGAATCAAGCCCACGTAGTTCTAGAAATACCCTCTGTACAAATTTGGTTCGTACATGTAAAGGGTGAAAGGGGACTTTAGTGCAATGATGGTTTAACCCAAGATAAAAGGTTCGGGCATTGCCATGTATGCATGTAGTCTTAGAAATGAAACATGATTGAAAAATAAAAAAATAATGGTTCCCTCTTAGGTGAGGGTATCAAAGAAATTTGTAGTTTATTGTCATACTGGACAAAAGAGTTTTATAGTTTACCGTCGTATAACAAGGGCGAAATTGAACCAATGTAAAGATATTGATTCTAAGGGAGGTTTCACGAATTATCATCGTATGAGATGGAGATGAACCGGTGTGAAGAGATTGGTTTTGGGATTGAACCATGTGAGGTTTCCTACATACCTAGCCTAGAAGGCAAGGATCAAAGTCCGTGTAGTTCAATTAAAGAATGAATTAATGATCAAGTTGTTCTTGGGGACAATGATCTAAAAAAATGATGTTAGGACTTACACATGGTTAGCGGCCCAGAGAGAGTGTTATGGTTGAGGTTTGCTCTAAGCTCACGTGAGTCACACTCGGTGTGAGAAACAAGAGGTAACAACAATCATAATGATGCATAGTTTAATGTCATGTAGGACATATAAAGAGACTATGCAGTTTAAAGTCTTGCAGTTAGGACTATTGGTGCTGCACAGTTTAGTGTCATGTAGCAGGGACAAAATACAGTTTAATGTCATGTAGGACGAAAGGGGGGTGACTGTGCAGTTTAATGTCATGCAGTGAGGAAAAAAGAGTGCACCATTTTAACGTCATGTTGGACGCATTGGGGATTTTTTCACAGTTTAATGTCATGTTGGACGAAAAAGGGACGACCCAGTTTAGTGTCATGTTGGACGAAAGTGCGAATAGTTTAAGGTCATATGGATGGACCGTGGATGGTGCAGTTTAATGTCATGCTAGACGGTGGTGTAGTTTAAGGTCATACATGACCTTTGACGATTATGTAGTTTAACGTCTTTCCGGACGTAAGGGACTTTTATACAGTTTAGATTCATGTAGTTAGGAAGTCACATTTTAACGTCTTGCTGGACGTAAGGGACTTGCAAATAGTTGAGGGTCATATGCATTGACCGTTGATGATGCAGTTTAAGGTCATACAGGACCTAGTTGCAGTTTAAGGTCATACTAGACCATTTAGGGAACTTTTTCACAGTTTAACGTCGTGTGGGACGAAAGTAAAAATAGTTTAAGGTCATATGTATGGACCATTGTTGTATAGTTTAACGTCATATAGCAAGGAAGAAAAAGGGACTTTGCAGTTTATACAAAATACTTCTTCAAAAATCAGGCATTGGTTGGAGTAGTGATGAGTTCTCCTTCTATTGAGATTAATGAATAAGATTCATTGGAGTGGACCCTATGTATTGAATAAGGTCCTTCCCATTTTGGCTCAAGCTTGGAAGGTTTCTTTCTTGGTATCATTGGAGTTCTGAGAACTGATAACAATTCTCCCTGAGTGAATGGACGAAGACGATCTTTTTTGTTAAAAGCTCGTGCTATTCGATTTTGATAGACTTCCAAGTGGTTCAAAGT
Organism: Viscum album; assembly: GCA_963277665.1. Taxonomy (NCBI): domain Eukaryota; kingdom Viridiplantae; phylum Streptophyta; class Magnoliopsida; order Santalales; family Viscaceae; genus Viscum; species Viscum album. Next base: position 1,087,212,613 of record OY728150.1, on the reverse strand, counting down.
GCACAATCATTTCTCATCTAATCGTTCCAATTCATTCAATCGCTTTTTAGATTGTTCATCTGTAGATGATTGATCACAAATGGAAACTCTGAGCGAGGGTAGTTGAACTTCAATGGGCAAGACGACTTCCGTTCCATATACCAATGAATATGGAGTTGACCGAGTTGCAGTGCGGGTGGTAGTCCGATAAGCCCATAAATCATGAAAGAGTTTATCAGGCCATGACCTCTTATCTCTATCCACCATCTTTTGCATTATATTTGAAAGAGACTTGTTAAAGGCTTCTATCTGGCCGTTGGCCACTACATGATATCGAGATGAATTGTTGGGTTTGATGTTGTATTCTTGATACAACTTCTTCATCTCGAATGAATAGAAATTGGTGCCATTGTCCGTCAAAATGGTATAAGGGACACCAAATGTGGTAATGATGTTAGAGTTGATGAAGCTAACAATGCATTTAGAACTGACTTCCTTGAGAGGTATTTCCTCTTCCCATTTGGAAAAGAAGTAATTAGTAGTAAGAATATACTTAAACTGCTTGGCCGTAGCTGAAGGGTAAGGACCCACCACATTAATTCCCCATGTGGCAAATGGCCATGAGTATTTAGCTGTATGAAGTAACTCTGGAGGCTGATGAATGAAGTTGGCATGTACTTGACACGAATGACACTTCTTTGTAAAATCAACACAATATCGTATCATTGAAGGCCAAAAGTATCCAATCCTTCGAACCTGATCAGACAGTCTATGTCCAGACTGCTGGGCACCACAGACTCCTGCATGCACTTCTTTCATGATAGCCATTGTCTCTTCACCATCAATGCATCTGAAGAGAACTCCATCAAAACCACATTTGTAGAGAATTTTCTCTGGGTGATCTGGGCTATCATAAAGAGTAAAATTAACCACACGTCGCTGGATTTGTTCTTTCTCAGCTCTATCAGGTGGAAGTGTTCCATTTTGAAGGTATTCCCTAATAGGTGACATCCATCCTGTAGTATGACAATACGGTTCAGGAATGGGAAAAATTTCATTAATTTCCTCTGTTCTGATTCGAACAGAAGGTGAAATTGCACGACGGTGGGAAATACTGGTGGTTGTCTTGTCCCGATTTGGATCTGGCAGAGCTGTGGCTATATTAGCCAATGCATCACCTTGAGCATTTTTTTATCTTGGGACATAAGAAAATGTTGGTTCCAAAGGAAATTCCGCCATTAACTCTCTGACGTAATCATACAAAGGGATTAGTTCTTCTTTTCTGATGGCATAATCCCCATTGACTTGTTTGATTACCAGGTCTGAATCACCTTTCACCATTAAGTGATTCACTTGTGCTTGAAGTGCTGATTCCAAACCTACGATTAGAGCTTGGTATTATGCTTCATTATTGGTACCACCTTCCCACAATAATAATGAATAAGGTAACACTGCCATTTTGGGAGAAATGAGCACAATTCCTAAGCCATCTTTGTTGAATTTAGGATTTTCCATTTTCCTCCCTGTTGGACTTCTGGAAGCACCATCAAAATACATTTCCCATGCCTGAGGAAATTCTTGAATAGAGAAGACTTACTCATCAGGGAGTTCAATATTTGAAGATGTGTCTTCCACTGAAGGGTGTTCAGCTAGGAAATCAGCCAGAGCTTGGCCCTTTATCTCCTTTTGAGACACATACTGAATGTCGAATTGCTGCAAAATAACTGCCCACCATGCCAGACATCCTGTAAGCATTGGAAGACTTAGGATAAATTTGAGCGGGATATTGCGAGATACCAATTGGACCTCGTGATGTTGCAGGTAGTGTCTCAACTTCTGAAATGCAAAGATTAATGCCAGGCAGCACTTCTCAATACTTGAATACCGGGTTTCTGCTTCAAGCATGGTTCGACTGAGATAGTAGAGACTGTTTTCATTCCCAACATCATTCTTTTGAGCTAGAAAGTCACCCAATGATTGCTCTAGAGCTGTCACATAGAGGATAAGAGGTCTTACTTCAACAGGTGGCATGAGTATCGATGGACTCAAGAGGTATTTCTTGAGAATATCGAATGCTTCTTGACATTCTTCAGTCCACTGGTAAGTGACTCCCTTTTTCATCAATTTGGTGAAGGGTAAACTTTTTCCTGCTAAATTGGCGATGAAACGCCGAATATAGGCTAAGTGTCCTTGAAGTCCTCTTAATTCTTTCAAATTTTGAGTAGGTGATATACCAAGGATTGACTTGGTCTTCTCAGGATCGACTTCAATACCACGATGGCATACAACAAAGCTGAGAAATTTTCCTGAGGTTACCCCAAAAGCACATTTTAAGGTGTTCATCTTCAAATTATGTTGTCGAAGCTTGCACAATATGAATTCCAAATCAGCCAAGTGATTAGAACATTGTTTGGATTTAACTATGAAATCGTCTACATAGCATTCAACAAACTTCCCTAAGAAGGGTTTGAAGATACAATGCATGGCATGCTGATAAGTTGTACCTGTATTCTTTAAGCCAAAGGGCATTACCCGGTACCAAAACACACCCTGAGGGGCTCTGAAGGCTGTAGATTCATCATCTTCTGGGGACATTTAGATCTGATTATATCTAGAATATCCATCCATGAAGGAAACTGCTTCATAGCCAGCTATTGCATCAATTAGAAATTCTGAAATCGGAATTGGGAAATCATCCTTAAGACAATGCCAATTAAGATCTCTGAAATCGATGCAAACTCTAATTTGTCCATTCTTCTACTTTAGAGTGACAATATTAGCCAACCATTTGGGATATTGAACTTCTCTAATGAAGTTAGATTTGATAATCTTATCCACTTCAGCTTCAATTTTGGAAGCATAAGTTGGGTGTGTTCTTCTCGCGGCTTGCTTAAATTTTCAATGTTCTTCTGGTAAACCCAAATGATGAGTAGCAACATCAGGATCAAGCCCGGGCATTTCTGTATAGTTCCAAGAAAATATATATTTATTTTTCTTTATGAAAGAAATATACATCTCTTGCTCTTCATGTGTCATGGCCGCACTGATTAAAGTGGGGCGTGGATCTCCTTTTGTACCTAGATTTATTTCCTTGAGTTCATCCACAGTGGTAGAGATACCCTCTTCAAATGCTGGAGGAGAATCTCTGAGATCTTCCTCTTCTTCTTCATCAAGTGTTATTTCTTCCATTTCTACTTGCATAGTAGATGATAAAGTAGAATTCTCATGATTTGAAGAGATATCAAAATTTGAAAATTTTGAAGAAGAAGCTTCCATTTCCAACCCGATTGATGATGAAGGGTCTTCATTGGGTAATAAAGAGGAGATGATGGATTAAGAATCGACATCATTGTTCACCTATGATGTTGCTATAACTTCTTCTGGACTAATTGGCGAAGCATAGACTTGTTGGATTTTAGCAGATGAAATGAAGACGTCACCATTTGTGCTTTCATCATTGCTTGTTAGATTACCAATTTCTCCTATGTTGTCTGGCTCGATTACCGTAATTGACATTATGGATATTTCCATAAGAGTATTTTGATTTGGGTCTATCTTGTCAATTTGACTGATAGGAAACACATAATCTGTACTCACATGTGTAAATGGATTTACTGGAATTTTTTCCAAACCATATGGAGCATTAACTTTGGTAATCCCCTTTGTTATGGATTTCTCCCTTTGCTTCATGTGATAGAATTCCGCCTCAATGTATTGAGACTCAAATGACTTGAACGGGGCCTTACCACCATACAATGTCCCTACATGACCATAAAAACAATATTTGAGACATTGATGGTATGAAGAAGGGATAACCACATGTTGATGTAGCCAGGGTCTTCCAAGAAAAATGTTGAAGGCTGAGTCTTGATCAACAACCATGAAATCTGAATTGGATACAAGATCTCTAAACTGATTTCTGAGTGTAAATTCACCCAGTGGTTCTTATTCATTTTTATCATATCCCTGTAGCATCATGGTGGAAGGAGATAAATCAGATTCTAGGAGGCCCAATCAACGAAGTGTAAGAATGGGCATGAGGTTGTCTCCTGAACCATTGTCAATGAAATCTCTTCAAACATCCACGCCATTGACCTTTCCAGACAAGTACAATGGTCTAATATGTCCATGCACAACATCATCTTTATCTTCATCAGTAAAGGATATTATTGCATGGAATTCTACAGGATTATTCTCTATGTGATAGACTTCAGCTGCATCAATTTCAGTTTCAAACTCCTAAGGACTTGACAAATCCTCGATGAGTACTTCCCAAAGATCTTTTGTCAGATTCAGAGCATCCAGAATTGATAACTTGGCTGGTGCTTGGGCCAAGTGTTTCAATATATCATACATTTGATCTAGACGTCTGCATTTCCCAATAAGAATATGTGGTTTAGCAGGTACCTCGGAAGTAGATGCGTTGGAAGTTGATGCATCTTGTATTGGGATAGGAGTTGATAATATTCCTAGTTTTGGAAGATTAGACCGATTAGATCCATTTACTTGCTGAGAGGAAGAAGATGGAACCTTCAACCGGTCTTCCAAAATAACTATGCCAGGACAGAATTTTCTATTGGTAGAAGAACTTTCTTGTCCTTGCTGAGCTCGCTGAAGGGCTCTACCACGAGTTTCTACTACGTACACAGTTCTAGTAGGGGTAGAATTGGAATAGTGGCTTCTGAAAGATCCATGTATTCCCCTGTATCCTGAGACCTTGGTACTTCCTCTGATTCCACTTTTTGATATAGGGAATTCAGGCTCATTGAAATTGAAACTGCGATTGGCATATGGATCTGTTAATTGAATCATATTAACATAGCCAATGATTAACTATTCATCTGATGAAGACTCTACCTGATTAGCCTGTTTAGGATTTTCCATTTGGTGGGGCGGTACCCGTGGCTTTGAAGTAGATGGCGTGAAGTCCGCCAAAGTCAAAGACAACTTAGTCTTTGAGACATACTCATCTTCTTTTGATTCTGTTTCTTTCATTGAATCATGCCGTTTCTTTGAGGACTTTCCCTCTGACGAAGAGGGTTTTGCCGCAATATTCATGGCAGAAGACAAAATTGGTTTCCTTAATTGTGTTCTCAAATTAGAATGAGTTCGATTGATTGTCTTTCTAACCATCCAATCAGCATACTTTTGTGCATTTTTTCTTTTGACTTCCTACCATTCCTCTTCCTCCTCTGGAACTGTAGCAGTGACACATGCTACTTGGTCTGAGGAGCCTTTCAATGTGACCTGTCCCGAGTAGACCATCTTTTGCAGGAGGTCTTTAAAGACAAAACACTCCTGGATGGGATGCCCCAACATTTGATGAAAAGGGAAATAATTAAGACGGTCTTCATCTCCTTTCTTTTTTGGCCTCTTGGGTATTGGCAATTGATCCAAATTGTTTTCCAGAGCATAAATGAAATAACCGGGAACTTTTTTGTTTCGGAAAGAGTATGTTTTTCTCTTCAGGTCCTCAAATTGTTTTCGTCTTTGATCTTTTTGATCATATGGACGAAAAGGCCTTTGTTGTTGGTGCTCAGAAGGTGGAGCCCTTCGAGAAGATGAAGGTTTTGAGGTAGAAATAGGTACAGGTGCTTGTTTAAGAATAACTGTAGCAGTTTCGGCTTTACCCATTCTCCTTCCTGGAGCTGATGAAATTACACAAGATTTAACCTTAGCCTATATAAGGGAATCTTCAATCTGCTGAGAAATTGATGTTAGGTCTCGAAACCCTCATGTGTATTTCACAGGGATTAACATCATGCGTAATTCATCATGCAGATTTTCCACACAGATTGGCAACAATTCATCTTGAGGGAGTGATAAAATCAAGGAAGTTTTTAATCCCTTCCATCAAGCAATGAAATCAGAGACCCTTTCATTCTCCATTTTTTTACAGTTTGTAAGATCGAAAACTATTTTCTTTGGATAAGTTGAGTTGAACTAAAGGAGTAATTTTTGGTAAAGATCCTCCCATCCGGTAATTGACCAGGATTGCAAGCTTGTATACCAAACAAAAGCTGGTCCTTGTAAGGTTCACACGAAGCATCTGAGTTTCACTGCTTCTTGCTGCTCCAGAGTTCCCATCATAGGATCACAACAAGACATGTAATGCGTCAAATGTTGTCCTGGATCGCCTGATCCATTGAAAATAGGGAATACAGGGTTTCCAAAACTGGATGGAGGAGAAATTGAATCTACCCATTCAGGGTAAACTTTCTTTTCTGATTGAACTTGTGGACGCTTCCCTTCCATAGTTTCTAACCGAGCTATTAATGAATGAATAGTAGATATTAACTTTTTAGAAACGTATGGTTGAACTTGGACTTGGGTAGGTGCAATGACTGGAGCTTGGATAGATATGGTGATTGGTTCTGCAACTGATGGTAGAACTTCCAACTGTTGTTGCACTTGACCCGTTGGATTAGACCTTTGAGGGTGAACTGATAGATGAGGATATTATTGATCCATCTCAGTAGCTGCAACAAATTTCTTTGGCTGACTGACTCCAGCATTCTCAAGAAGAAGACTACTCTAAATTAGTTATGCATTAAACCTTCTTAATTCCTTCATTTCTTCCTCCTGTTGTGCAAACCTATGCTCCAGTGAGAGCGATTGACCTTCTCCAGTGGAAGGATATGTAACCTGGTTCTTTCCCATCCCTTTGTTGGATCCTTTTCGGAGAGGGGGAAGTGGGTTACTCGAAGGATTACTTATGTTTTGAGTAATCCTTTGACTTTGTGTATGAACACCTTCTTCATTTATGTCGGTGCGTACATCTTCTTGAGAAGGAACCTCTTCATCTGAGTCCCCTGAGTGAGCCTCATCTGGTGGATCAGCAACAACGACATTGATGAAATTAATCGATGCATAACTCAACACATACCTTCTATCAGCATTTCTGTGATATTGTCTTCTTCCATGTCTTTGATGAGGCATTGCCTTTTGTTTATTCAATCCCTCAGCAACTTCCTGAAGATCCGTAATTTGGAGGGAATCTCCTGATAATTTGGCGCATCGTTCCTCATGAGGTTTTTTTCCCAATTGAGAAAAGACCGACTTTCTCTGAGGAGGGGACTGATGATTTGAAAAAGTCCCCAGTCCAGTGGACTGGGGTTGTTCCTGCTGTTCTTGCTCAACTCCCCAAATCCTTTTTGTTGATTCCAAGGGTTGGTTTAAAAGAGTCCCCAGTCTGGCGAGCTGGGGTGGTTCTTGAAATGCTATGTCTGAGAATTTCTTGAAAGTCCTCCTGATCTTGTGAACCTTAGTCCGGAAATTAGCTGGATGCATTAATCTGTATCCGCTTTTATCACCCGGTTCAAAAGACCGTTGGATGATTTCTGGCACTTCTGTCACTTGGTGACGTGCTTGCTCCAAATGAGAGGCCTGTTCAATATTCTCGTTTTCTTGATGCAAGAGTAATTAAAAAAATTGTTCTCTTTATTCTTGATTTTGAGAGGAACTAGTTGAAGCCTGTTTTCGGGAAATCTTTTGATTACAAACAAATCCCATTGACTGTGGCCGGCCCTGGGCAATAACATTGCATGAGACCATTTTTGGCGGGCTTTGCTGACTAGAGAGCACCGTGAAATGTAGTGCTCTATGAACACCCCATCCTATGACACGAATACCAGATGGGGCATTAGAAATTAACTGATGCAATCTTCTTAGTGCGCCAAATCATGAACGTTGAAGGGCTCTCTGATGCTTTTCAGCCTTCGGATATCTAGAGACTGATAGAGACGCCAAATCAATCTGATGTTGTAACCCTTCCATTATCTCAAGATGATTTTCATATTCATCATAAGATAATACTTTTTTTTCAACTAACAAAGAGTTTTCCATATGTTGAGACGAATATCATGAATTTCATCTTCCATCAACATTTATGGAATATTATACTGAGAGTCAGCCAGAGGCCAAAACATGACAGGCACTTCACCTTTCACCAGTTGTTTTCTCATATTCATCATTTCCTCTTTATCATTTGATGAAGATTATTCTACCTGATTTGACTAGAGTTGGTGTTTCCTTGTTGCTTAATTGGATTCAACAGGATTGGTAGAGAAATCATTGATCAAACTAGAAGATTCCTGACTAAGGGGTGGTTCAGAGAATGACCTACACCCTGGGCTATCTTTTGATTGAGAAAGTATTTCACCTGCTAGCGATGAAGCTTCAGACATGAATGGTTTCTCATTTGCAAGTGCCTCAAGATAAGAGGGCTTTCTCGACACTACATTGTCCACTGGATCATGTTTCGGGCAATGTGCATCACTACTGTGGAGAGGACTTTCGCAACGAAATTCATCATCATGGGGAGGACCACCATAATGGGTTACAGCAAAAGATGAGATCTCTTGTTCCTTGGTCTTCTGACCACACAGAGGGTTCCTGTGGATCTCATCTGAAGATAAAACTTCGAGATCGACCGAATTGTCATGAAGCAAGCCTTCATGAGGAAGTGTCTATTGAAGACCATCGGAATTAATGTTACCACTTTTGGGAACTGAGGGAGTAGAATATTGAATTATAACAGATAATTGTCTGAGGGCTTCATGAACTCCAGCATTGAGCAAGGGCTTGTTATAGATTGGCTCTTGATCTCCTGACTGTGCTGGGCGGGTCTTTTTCCCAGAAGCCTTCTTACTCACCTTGGAAACCACTTGTTGATGAAAGTGGCCGCTCTGAGAAGGTGTATATGCCTGATTAGGAAAGATGGCCATGTTAGTCTGACGATCTCCTCTCAAATCAGGTGTATGTGCCTGACATGGTCGTCTGTATGATATGGGGGAGTATGCCCCATAACCCTCTTGGACTGGAAAAGATGTGTGTTTCTATTCCGGAGTAAATTGTTGATGTATCACTCCACTGGTAGGGATAGATTTATGTGTCTTTCCCTGAGATGCCAATGAAGTTGTTATAATATCCTGGCAGGCATCCAGAATATGAGCATGGATTTTCTTCTTCTCTTTCACCATTGATAGAGTATGCTTGGTGACGTCAACTGCCGAAACGAGAATATACATCCATTTCGGGCTTGGAGCAGGTGCATGTGCCTGCTCCTGTCCTCCTTTTCCTGTCAGTGAATCCTGACAGTACTCAAGTGTGGGGGCAGAGAGTTGAGTCTGCCTCATATTTGTTGTTGGGGATTTCCGACTAACTTCTCCGAATGCTACCAAGCGAGACTGTTTGTAGGCTTGATTAATACTAGCAGGTCTATGTGTCTTTTGATTGCACTTCGCTAAATGTGATTGATGAGATCCATCATATGTAGTCAGACAATCCTGCTAACTAGCTGATGATGTATAAACAGGTTTATGTTCCTACCTATAGTACTCTGCCGGAATTGCCAGGTGGGATTGGTGTGATGCTGCCAGATGAGTCTGTAGGACTGCGGGTTTAAAATGGGCAGGTGTATGTGCCTGCTCGTTGCTTGCCACCAATTTAGGTTGGTGTACTTCTCCGGAGATGGCAAAGATGAGAACCTGCCCACTGTTGACCAGATTCCGCCTCTGGTGGTTCGTCTTTCTTGCTCAGGTTCGAGGAACCTGAGCCGAATGCTTGGAGTCGGTACCCTCATCGTGTTGAGGGCGCACTGCCGCACGAGTCTGGCGGTGATCATTGGTGGGATCCCTCAGGAAGGACTCATGTCTGTTTGAATTAAGGTCCGGAAAGACCTTCTCATTCACCTCCCCAGAATAAGGGAGCGAATGGTGATTGCATTCCGGGGATAATGACCCGAAACGGTTGGAGACAGTAGTCAACACCACCCGCTTCTTGATCACTGGTCGTCATTGTCCGAATGACCGATGTGAGTTTTTTACTTGGAGGGATTGTCGGAAAGCCTCCAGAGTTGGTATGGTACCGTTTTGACGGTACTTCTTAACCGATGTGTTTGATACCCAGCGTTGAAGACGCTGAGTAGGTGATATCGTCCTAAGAGCAGACGATGATCCAACAGGAGTAGCAGTAGTGGCATTTGCAGCAGCAGTTTTCACAGGTGTGAACTTGAGACCATCCATTCTACAAATGTAGAAGATCTTGGAAAAAGAGTTCCTATTTGATATAACAGACGTAATCAAGATAAATTTATCTACTACATATTTTGGATGGGCACATATTTCAATGATTGTTTTTGTTGGCCCTCTCATTGAGTTTTAAATAGGGGCCGAACAAATAGGTAAAACATCATTTTAACTTGGTTAAGGATTCACGTCGGGTTCACCATTTTGTTTTCTCGAAATCCGGGGATGACCACCTTGATGGGAGGTTCAATCATTCTGATCGGTTTCTAACGGGTTTGTTCGTAGAACCGGAAACAACCAATGATTCCATATCCATTTAGACCTACTTTCCCAAGGTAGGTGCTCATTAGTTTGTGGACTGATGAGGCTTAGGATTTTGCATTGGTCGAGAGGATGGGAGGTCGGACTCATCACAACTTTTTGAGGGGAATTATTGTCTACTCCGAACTCTCTTTTTAGATTTAAGTTATGTTCGTGAATCCTTATTACATTACCAAGTATAAAATGAGCTTTCCTTCAGATCTGACAATCAATGATTAAATATGTAGGAAATTTATAAAATCTTTTGTATGTATTCGAGGTTCTTCATCGATAGAGAATCATCTGTATTTATTAGAGATTCTTGGTCAACGGTACCCTTCAACACATTTATATAGAAGTCTCTTGGTCATTATGATGACCATGCTGGTTTTAAAGCCACTCAGTGGGGGCACATGAAGTTTATTGTCATTCATAAGGACATGGATTATTTTAGAGTTGGGATCGAACCCGTAGATGAGCTACCTACGTATCCTTTGTTTAGAAAAGGAATCAGAAACCATGTAGTTTGAGTAAGGGAGTATGATGTTTATGATTGATGGCTCAAAGAAAGATGTCACAATTACTTTTACACTCTAAGCTCACTTGAGTCATGCTCGGTGTGAGAAACAAGAGGTATTGGTAAAAATTAGACAATTGTTCCATTAAAGATGCAATTATAAGAAAAAATGTGGGGCTTATGTATGTTTGACTGCCCAGATAAATGAAGGTTAGGATTTACGTTAGGGAAGAAATATGGGAATAGGGTCCATAAAGGTATATGTACTTCATGGAGATTTTGAATACTCTAACTTGGGGCTTACTCCTAAAAAGGAGGCCCAAATTAGGAGAAGACTTATGAATGGGTTTTTCTCTTAAAAATGAATCCCAGATCAAAGGTAAATTAGGACTGGTTAAGAGAAATTAAGACTGGGGCTTACTCCTGAAAAGGAGGCCCAGGTCAAGGATTAATGTTTGGGGCTTAATCTTGAGGAGGATTCCCAAATTAAAGGACTGGGGCTTACTCCTAAGGAGGATTACCAGATTTGGGAACTTTAAGAATTGAGTCTTACTCCTAAGGAAGATGCCCAAGTTAAGAATTATGACTGGGGCTTACTTCTAAGGAGGATTCCCAAACATGAGACTGGGGCTTACTCTTGAAAAGGAAGCCCAGGTTAGGGGATCTGGGGCTTACTCCTAAGAGGATTCCCAAATTAGAGGACTTATGACTGAGGATTATTCCTGAAAAAGAGACATAGGTTAAGGATTCTCTCATCTTATAGGATGAGGTTGAATGAAGGAAATCTCAATCTTTAGTGACATAAAGATGTGTAAATCACTAGGTTTTGAGGGATATTCCACAGAATTACTTTCAGATAAGGAAGTCAAATCAAGAAATCATGCCATAAATGGCTTTGAAGAGTGTCTTGAAGATTTAATCTTTAATAGGAAAGGTGTAATCGCTTAAGAGGGGTGAAACGGGCAAGAAAGGCAACCAAAAAGGCAAGGGCGCGCATGTCCTGGCAGGCGCGCAGGTACTACGTGGGCGTGCAAGTCCTGGTCGCGCAGGTATACACCTACGCAACACATGATGTACTTGCGTGATGGTTAACCAGTAGGGTAATAATTGAGTGACTCTTCATTAAAGTCATTAGAATCCACTTGAGGTTCTTCCAGAAGAGGGGTGCACAAGATCTATTGAAGGAGTAAGGAGGCGCGCAAGTGTGGCCCTTTTCCCTTAAGGGCCGGTCACTCAGGCATCCAAGTGTTGATGAGTTTCAAAACTTAGTCATTACTCCCCCTATTTAGATCTTCCGTTCTAGGTAAGAAATTACCTTAGAAGTGTTTCAGAAGCTTTGAGAATAGACTAGGGCACCGGGAGCTCAAATCTGAGTTTCTGGAAAAAATCCTCCTCGAAATGGGGGGCCCACATGGTCTATTTATAGGCAGGAGAAGACCCCGGGCGGTTACCACTTAGGTCGCACAAGTCACTTGCGCGACCATAAGGCATCACACAAGTGGACTTGCGCGACAGTGATAGAACTTGCACGACACATGTGCTTTAGATCCCTTGTTCATGCCTTTGTCAATTTTTTGATATTTTCTTCAAAGGTTGAATCACTTTGAGCTCCGATATTCCCCTTTTCTAATCTTTAGATTCTGTGACGAAAGGAGCGTCAACAGAGAACTCCACTAATGTTATCTTCTCCTCCCATGATCCACCAAAATCAATTACATAAGACCTAATAATGTCATCCAATGTTTTTATCATCATTTGAAATTTTCCATCCATTTGAGATGATCATAGTCAACTGAGTCCCAAGGGATTTATATAAGGATTTCAAAAAATGAGACACAAACCTTGGATATTAGTCTAATACTATCAAAACTAGTAGGTTATCCCTCTTTACCACATCTCAGATATAGATTTTAGAAAAGTATTCAACCATATGAGATTCATGAATAAGGATGAAATGGGCTCACTTTGTGAGTCGATCCACTATCACCCATATGGAATCATGTTTTTGAACCATCTTTGGGAGACCTGTCACAAACTCCATATCTATCTACTCCCATTTCCAAATAAGAATAGGTAAATACTGCAACATACTAGTTAGACATTGGTTCTCTAACTTATCCTAGTGACAACTGACATATCTCATAGGAAACTGAAACACTAACCTTTTTATGCCATCCACCAAAATTGTGTTGTCAGTTCCTTATAAATCCTTCATATTATATGTTGAACACACCATCTCTAATGGTGGTAATCATAACGAAGATGTTCCTAATATGCTCTAGGTATGACCATATGATCTTGGAAACACAAAACTGATCCTCTATCAAGATTCTATCCCTCAATAGTTTTCCCACCATTGTATTTTTACCTCCTAGAAAAACATTCCGAATCAAATGGCTATTCCTATTTTACTATATCAACCAAATCATGAAAAACAACTAGATGGAAAACTACAACACTAAATGAGTCTTCACAAAAAAAGTGCATTTGAGAAAACACTGATATCATCTACCATTGATATAATGCCTTTTTCTCTTGTTGACTATATGAATTTCTACTTAATTTATATTCCACTAAATCACCTTTACCTGGTGTATACATCAATTCAATGTCAAACATTTTAAGATAATCCGTACATATTATTTATGTCAGATTCAAATCTCTTTATGATAAAATTATTTTCAATATTTTAGGATCTATAAACACAATAATTTTATTACTAATGATCTAATAACACTATTTATTTTTAGCATATAATATAGTATCTTATTGAAAATCATGTGTTGGGCGTGTATTCTCGTGAAACCATAACTATAATGATCCATAATCAACAACATTATCACTATGTCTGAGAACAAACCCCAACCCAAATCTAAAAATATCACAATACACCACATTACCCTGTATTGATTACAGTAATATAAATATTTGTTCCAATTTAAGGAAAAATTTAAGATATTAAAAATACAACTTCCATTAATCATTCCATTTAACTATTAAACCTTTCCCTTTTAAATATTCCTTTGGTGAAGAATGTTATTAAAAGTTCCTATTAAAATGTTCATAATAACAAAATAATCCAAAGAAATTTTATATCTAAAAAATCTTTCGTAGTTACCAAGAGATCAAAACCTCTATCTTTTATAGATCCATATAAACACATTTTTCAGAGATAACATTTCCAGGGAACCGTACCTATTATATCGAAAAATCACACTTCTAATGTTTTTCATAGAGATGATGATCCCACAATATACCCAATACATTCAACGAGTATAGATCATGCTCAACCCATGTCCTTTAATACAAAAATATGTCATCGAAAAAAGAATTTAGATACGTTTGGAATATTTGATCCATCATTTCCCTAAATAAAACTAGTGTATTTGTAAGATTGAAGGGAATAACCACATACTTGTAATGGACATGTCTACTCACAAAAGGTGTTTTAAGAATATACTCGTTATAAACCTACAGTTGGTGGTATCCTGAATGTAATTCAATTTTAGAGAACCACTGGGATCCCTTCAATTTATCAAATAGATAATTAATTCATGGAATTAGATACTAATTATTTATTTTATCTTGGTTACGATTACGATAATCCATACCATGCCTTATAGTTCTATATGTATTTTTCACAAACAAGATCGATGCTTCCCAAGGAGATGTACTAGGATGAACAAACCATTCAATTCCCAACTCTTATAATTGTACATTCAATTCCTTTAATTCTATTGGTTCTATAAAATAATATAAAAGTGATATATGATTTATCCATTGTGACAGATCAATCATAAACTCTACTTATCTTTTGTGTGGAAGCCTTGATATTTTTTTTTGGAAAAACAACTTGAAACTGATCAATAGTTACTAGAAAAATTATACTCTTAACTACATCCACTAATTCCAAGGATAAAGCTTCAAATATTTTTGAGATAGTTCCATCCTCTAGTTCTAATAATTGTATGACACTTGAATTTATATTGTGGTCTCCTCTAAATAATTTCTTGATGCCATCATCAGCTGTAAAACGAACTCTTCATGTATAATAGTTGATGTGAGCTTTAAAAATTTTCAACCAATCCATAACCAGTATTAATTCATAGATATACATTTCAAGAATAGAGAAATACTCTATCAATTCAGACACATTGATAGTTTTATAACATCTTTTCACATAAAGGTTCGGTATTATCTTTAGCCAAGAGAAGTTTAATGTTTCAAAATGGAAGACATCATCTCAACAATAAAACCCAAAATATCAATAATATGATAATCCATAAATGAAAGGGATCATCCATATCAAAAAAATTTAACAAGTATTGAATTCAAAAGAATCACACCTCACAATATAAGTTGTCTAGATTGATCATCGATAACTACTTACTTAGGTCCATAAAATTACTTACTTATTGAACTTTGTTATTTATTACCCTATTGAGATTGCACTAGTTGTGGAGTCATGAAATTCCAAAAATATCCCTAGATTCCTTTGTTCAGATAACAATAAATATTCTTCTTCCCCCATCCTATCAAATTATATGACGTATTCAAAACATGATATATGTTCCCATCACCTAAAAATAGAGAATATTTATAATAGTACTTAATATTCCCCATAAGTTTACAACTGTGATGGGATCTAGGTGGTTCTCAATAATATCCCATCATGTGATCGAAGCTTCCACACTAAAACATCACATATTACTATTGGGTTTTCAAAGTATATTTATTGATCTAGAAATATAATTATTAGTCATACCACTACCTTGTAAATAGGTTTCCCTATTCCAATTATTCTTAGCATTAATGTTCCCACCATTACCCATAGGTATCAACATTATCCCTCCACCAATATTTCTTGATATGTTTCTTTAAAAATACATCGCTTTATTGACCATCTCTGAATAATATGTTATAAAAAGCATTGAAATATTAGATTGAACCTCAGGCCTCATCCCTGATTAAAAAATTTGTGCCTTTTAAGGATGCAATTTCTCTAAAATCAGGTGAAAATCAGAATAAATTCATAAATTTAGTTTCATACTCTATCACTGAGAGACTCTCCTACTTAATAATGAAAAAAATCTATTGTTCTATCAATTCTACACATGTGTGGATATAATTGTTGGTTGAATAGTTCTTAAATGTTATCCCTTGAAATGACCTAATCTAATTTATCCCAAACAACTAAGTCCCGCCATTAGCATGATAGACCCTATAGAATGTACATTGTTAACTTGAATTTTAGCGTAAATAGTGTGCCTAAGAAATCATAGATTCGATTCACAATATTCATCCACAGTTAATCTTTCTATGATTCCGAATCACCCCTAAAGGTGGGTGGATTCTACTTCTACAACCACATGGAATGATCCACATTCATCAATTCACCCCTTTTTATTTTTCTGTCCCCATAATAAAAATCTTGTATAATACTCTTAAATAGCAGTTGGTTAACTTATGGCTAAAGTGGAACAAAATTATCAGTAGTCTCTTCCATTTTGTTTCTTCTATGCCTATCTGATTTCATTTTTGATAACCATAATGAAATTACATTTACTCTCACTTAATATCAAGTGAAATCATAGAAATTTAAAATTAACTCTATCATAGATATCCCATAAAGGCTTTAAAAAATTCATTATTTTTTTAAAACCATTTTGAAAATACCACAATGTTTCTGAAAATCAACCCATTTTCAACTTTTTTTAGATATTAACACATTTTTAGAAAATCATAAATCATTAAAGAAATGAATTATGCACCCAAAGTGGGAAGTCATTTCTATCATTGCATTTCACACTATTCTTATAAACTAAACACATAATGATGAGTTTATAAATCCTAAAAGTGTCTTAAAACACCCAGTTACCCAACCCCCTAACAACTTAAAGTTTATTATAAACAGGTTTGTTTCATTTATTAATTCTCTACATTTCAATTCCAGATGAGCCAACTTCTTAATACCAATAACACTCAAGGACTAAATCAGAAAGATTTATCAACTCCAGAACTGAACAAATTGATACCATTTGAAACATCCCTCCCCTCACCATTGGATCAAGAAGGAGGTGGGATATTACTAGGCCTTAGGTGACATCTCCAAGACACTAAAGAACATTAATAAAGGAAATGAGATCCATAAACAATTGGGGTCGATATTTGATTTTAAAATAAAACAACCAAACAAAGGTCACAATGAACAAACAAACCACTATATGATGCATGAGAATAATGTAATACAAATAAAAAACTACCAAATCAAACCAAACTATATTCGATTAAAAAGAGGAATCCAAAACCAAAAATACTAAAAGACACTAAAGATATAAACTATGTTGATCCAAAAATACTCCTAGATTTAACTCCACAATCCATGCCCAAGGTATCTCTATGCATCCCTAAAGAAATAAGATACCTTGGCTTTACCCATGTCTTGATTTATGACATCTGAAAACACACCAAAGTTCCCAATCATGGGTTTAGTATAAAACATGGTAGGATTTAACCAATTAAATACAAACTCACACCACTAGGATAGAACAAGATACCACATTTATATAAAATAGTTCAACACAATTTAAAGCATCATATATCAAAATAAAAAACATTTCTATGGAAAATAGTTTTCCAGGGAAAGAAACCACACAAGTCCATCAAACTATATTAAAAATAAATTTGGAATTACTCATTCATTTCCACACATCCACACATGCATGCCCAGGTGAGAGTTATGTACTCATTATAATATCTCATCAATCTAACATGTAGTCATAAGATAAAAATATACCAAGTTCCCCAATGGTGTACACCCCTTCCGAAGGTTCGCATTAATGAAAATGAATAGACACCAACCATTTATACTAATTCTCATTCCAAATAATACATTCCATTAAATTATAAATAAACACTTAATTTATTGAAAACATTTCTACCAGACCATTTCCAAAAAGCAAAACAAACCCATATTTTAATATCATAACTTTAAAATCATGAAACAAAGAACTGTTCACAAAAACAATTTTCCACCATTTCACAAACCATCACAAAAGAGGGTTTCTATCAAGTATTTCACATTGTTGTCACACTTAAATAAAATAAAGTAAGTCAATTTTAAATAATGCCTTAAATTTATACTAATAGTATTTTAGAGTGAATCCACTGACCTTGTAACTTAGGTGAAAATGAATAACGATACAAATAATTCAACAAACCATATTGAGACTCTTTAAAATGTCCTTAGATATTTTTTACAACCATCAACAAAACCATATCTCATCATTATTGGGATAAAAAAACATGCATCTATCCAAAAAATATTATATTCCTTAATCCAGGGGAGTGAAGAATAATAATACTAAGGGAAACAATGAAAAATGATCACTTACCAAGGAATCCAGCCTCAAATGCCCCATGATTCACCTACAGATCACTCTCAGATCAAAGGGAATGTATCCAATGCCTTGAGAGGGATAGAAATTTTATTTGGGACTTGTATATGGGGGAAAATGTATTAGTGTGTAAATCATATTAGATCCAAAAAAATACAAATCTAATTTTTAATGTTAAACAGTTAAGGTGCATGGTTAGGTAAACCATGTGCTAACCGTGAACTAAACACTACCTCTAAACACCTCTCACATGGTTGGTTTGAATGTTTATGACAACCATTAAAATACTATGTTAAATACCTATATCCTCACTTTCGAAGTTTCTCCTGGGTGGTCACATGGTTTGGTCAGACTGTGTGCCTAAAGATGCACATACCCAGGGCCCACTGTTTCAGTTGCACTGTTTCTTTGAAGGTGTTTCAAAGTTTTTTTAACCGTGATATATGTGTGAACCTCTATAAAATCCTAAAATACATTCTAAAACTCTTTTTAACATCCTAAAACATAGCACAATTAACTTATATATTTAAAATACAAAAATAAAATATTAATTTACTGAAATCGAGGGTGCTACATGTGCACCTTTTTTTTGCCTTAAAATAGAGCATGATTTTTGAAACACCATTTAAAGATATTTTGTCAAATTAAATTTATTTATTATTTTAGTTGTTTATTGGTTATTTATTTTTAATTACTTTATTTATTTAATTGTTCAAAAGGATAGATATAATTTATAAATAATATTTAATATTAGTAAGTATATTATTATTATTTTATTATGACTATTTTGGAAATTAATTTATAACTTGTCTTTGTAATTGAAATATTATAATAAGATGATTATTATTCAGTATAAAGTAAAAGTATTTAAATATTAGTGATATAATTATTAAATAGTTGATAATTAATGAAGTGGTCCTTATGAACATAAAATTAAATAATAAATAAATAATAAATAAAAACATAGTAATTAGTTAGTAATATTGATTAAATGGTGAATAAATATTAGAGAAATAATAATTAACTAGTAATTAAATATTAAATAACTCATAATTACCAAATTATTAGATAATGATTATCAAACAATTAAATAATTATTAACTTAACATAAAATATGACCAAATAACGATTAACTAAGTGTCAAATAATGACTAACTATTTATTTTTTAATGGTGAACTAATGATTAAGTAATGATTAACCAATAACAGAATAATGATTTACTAATAATTAATTATTAATTAAGTATAAATTAACTACTTAATAACAATTAAATATTGAATTTTTAACTAATTATAAATTAATGATTAAGTATTGATTAATTAATGATTAAAAAAGGAATAACTTTGGAATAAATAATAATTAGACAATGATTAACACAGGATTGAATTACGATTAAATTAAGATCAAATAATGAATAACTAATGATAAAATAATGATAAAATAACTATTAACTAATAATTCATTAATGATTAAAAATTAATTAACTATAAATTAACAATAAAGTAACTAGTTAATTATCATTAATTAACTAATGACTAAAGTGTGATTAAAAAATGATTAAAAAATGATTGAGAAATGATCAACATAGGATTAACTAATGATTAATTAATGATTACTTAATGATTAACTCATTATTAACTCATGATTAACTAATGAGTATATAATGAATAAGTAATGATTAAGTAATTATTAACCATTAATTAATTAATTATTAACTATTAATTAATAATAATCTAAATAATTAATAGCTATTTATTAATAAATGATTGAAGAATGATAAACTAACGATTAATGAGTGATTAGGGAATGACTATTCAGTGAGTAAGTAATGATTAACTAAGGATTAACTAATGATTAATAAATGATGAAAAAATTGTTAACTAATGATTAACGAATATTTTATAAAGGATTGGATGTTAATTAATAGTAAATTGACATCTTAATGACTATTAATTAATGAATGATTATAAATTATTAATGAGTGATTACAGAATGATTAACGTGTGATGAACCCGACCTAGATACCCTCTCAAATTGGAACATAACCTGAATTTACATATACCCTATGGGTGTTCCTTATCCCCATGGGATGTAAAATATCACCTGATAATCAACAAAAACTAGTGGTAATGGTTTCTCCCAACATGAATAAACAACATGACATCTATAAATCCACAATGAGAAAAAATAGAAGTGATAATTATATTCCATAGCTAAAAGAAGACAAGAAAAATTATTTAACTCAGAATAAGTCACAATAACCTAACGTAAAAGTATAACATCAAAAGAATACTAAAACATAAAATAAACTAATCCATCTGATATTGTGATAAAACTTCCAACATCTCACCACCATCTACCCAGACTCGGCTGATAAAAACCTCACCACCTCACTGTGGATCCTTTCCTTCTCCAACATCGAAAGACATACAAAGGTCTAGGAATATCTGAATTGGTGAATATGGTGTGAGATAAATAGGTTTAGTATAATCCCACATAGATTTTCCATAAGATTTCACTGTATAATATTCTGAACATACATAAAATTAAATAAAACAAGGTATGATAAATAGTTAAACAATATTTATATCAAAATCTTGGAAAAACATTTAATTTTCCCCTCTTCCTCATTTCCAAAATAATTTAGGACATACTAATTTAATTAATTTAATATACATCAAATAATTAAAACCAAATCTAGGAATATATCACATATCATATAAAATCCATAGAAGTACAACATAATATAGTACAATCCAAAAGCATAGGTAACATCACGCCAAGGATCACTATAGTTTGGGCTAGTTACGACACTCATAACGTAAATATAGAAACTTTTATTCATCAAGAACCTACATATATGCCTCAAAATAATAGATAAGATGAAAATATATGAAAATAAACCATTTAAAACTCTATAAATTCTTTAGAAAGGCATGCTTCGGGAGAAGAGGAACACCCCATGAGTGAACCTACCAATAGTATCAACATATAAGATCTATTATTACACCTTTGACTTATGTAACCAAGGATTCCCACATCCTCTATTTTATAATAAATTTCATCAAAAACAATATTTTGAAAACCTTCTTATAAAACCATTTCACAATGATTTTAAAATAACTTTTCCTTCACAAAACTATGGGAAACCCCATCTTAAAAAAATACAGACACACGCAAATGAATCATGCCAATTCAATTCTAAAATAATTTATAAAACCATAGAAATATTGTTTATACAACATAGGCTAGATACATAAGGGATTACCTCAAACTCGGGTCAAACATGCTTGTAATGGGATCTACCAACAACGAAGAACATAAAAAACCACAATATTCCTAGTATCAATCCTCACATCCAAGAGTCAATTCAAGAAAGAAAATAAATCAATGGAGAGAACGTAACACGACATACCTTAAATAAACACACATTCCACACCAAAACCAACAAAAGTGTTAGCCTCTAAATTAATTTTACAAAACATATCCATATATAATCAAGAGGATTATCATTACACCTAATTAGATCCAAAACAAAAAAAGGTTCTACCATGATCAGTGGAAATGCAGAAGTAGAAGGATTATTCGCTCTAATAAACTCACCACAACAACAATGGAGATCAATCATTAAGAAAGGTGATTAAGAAGGAGCATTGGATTCTAAAATCAACTAGTAGGTATCCTAGGCTGATAGGGAATAAGGTTCAGATAAATAAGAAAACACATTCTATAAAAACATCCCTAAAATAAAAATCTATGAGAATTACACGGTATGAAACCCCTTTCACATTATATAATTCCTAAAACCCAAAAATTCCAAAAAAAGTCACCTTAGTTTAAAAATATTTATTTTTACTAATTAACAATGTGTAATATTTGCACGTTGTGTAAAGATTTCATGACTTGTATTGATTCACAACATATTCTCATTGACCAATCAAAACCATGAACATTTCAAAAGACATGTACTACTTTCATGATGTGTAATTATTTACAAGATGTATAATCTTAAAGAAGATAGTAAATAATCCATATTCTACTAGAATTCCAAAACCAACACCAGTAATCTCCGAACATTAGGAGAACCCCACTATTCCATTAACACGTTTATACCCTAACTGCATCAATTGAAATAAACATACATTTTCAAACATTGGGTTATTTCCCCATAGAATAATTTATCCATTCTCAGAAGTCCTAACATGTACCCAAATAATGATGGAATGGAAATAGTGTATATAAATACTTGAAAGTGGAAAACAAGATGTTATAAACTCCAAAACATAATATTTTTCTTCCATGATAAGTCATGTGGAAGCATTGTGTCCAAAAAAGAGTTGATGCCACTACTCCCTCACCAATGACTCACTCTCCCATGTATTATGAGAATATAATATGTGTCTCCATAACATTTTAACTGATGGAATCAAATTCCCATGAATGAATTTCATATGAGAGTCTATGATATCCATGGTCTTCTCTACAACAAAAATGTATGGCTCATACTCGATCTCTTCCCAACTCAAAACCAGATAGGGTTTAGAATGATATTTATTGAGATATGATATTTGTAAAACATAATAAATTCCCTTCAACTGAACTAGAAATTCATATCAATAATAAATCTACCCAAGCCTCTCAAATACCTCAAATTATCCAATATATTCGAGAGGCAACTTTCCCTATTTTCAAAACCAAAGGAGACCCAATTAAGGATAAACATTCAATAAAACATGATCACTAATGGAAAAATCCAATGGAAGACACCAACAATCCGCATATGATTCCTACCAAATCTTTGATGTAACCAGATTCTGATGTATATCTAGAATCCTCACCAACATCTTCTAACAACACATGGTCTTATAATAGAGGCCTCATCCACCCCTACACAATGAAGAGGTGACCTGAACCAGTGATAATACAAAGGATCAAAGGGATCCATTTTGATCAATGAATGATAAATTTTATTTATAATCCAACTCAACCAGTCCCATATGGATATCCCATGATCCAAAAAAATTGAAGACACATGTATAGAGTATATCCTCAAGGATTTGAATTGAACACTCTATCTGAATTCTTTATTTGGATGGTAAGTTATAATCAATTTCACCTAAGTCACCATCGCCTCCTAGAGAACCTTATAGAGCTATGTGGTAAACCAAGGATCCCTATCCAAAAAAATGGAATAGTGAAACCCATACCTCACAACCTTTTATACATATAACTTTCCCTTGTTTTTAAATTTAGTGGTGTCCCTGATTAGAATGAAGTGATCAAACTTTTTCAACTGATCAGTCTCTAAAAATATATAATTCCTCCTTTTACGAGTTCATGGTAATACAATAAAAAATTAAATGGAAACCTTTTCCCATTTTTGAACTATCACTAGAATATATGGGAGAATCCCTAAAGGTTTTAGATGCTTTGTCTTTATCAGTTAGTAGGTGTAACCATGGGAAACATAATCTACAATGTCATACTTCAAACCTGGCCATCCGAATCATCTTCTCATGAAATAATACATCTTTATAGTGATTTGATGAATGAAACATATAGAACTATTTAAATAACATAAAAATAATCTCCTCATAGTTTTTTGGATGAAACACTGATCCCCAAAATGGATAATACCATTTGAGGATAGATACTGACCATAAATGTTCTCTCCACTATATAGGGTTTTTTGAATTTTTCTAAACTCATCATCATGATGATAATCCCACATAATATACTCAAGAAGAGGTGATGATAAGTGAACACTGATTGTAATCATACCTGAATTATCCTCATAAGCATCCAATTTCAACTGAGCTAAGTATCCCATAAGGTTTCACTCATACATAAATTCTAGAATAGGAATTGATGGTACATTCTTAATGGGAGCATCTATGACTATATTCCCCATTACCTAGGGTGTAGAAGATATCAAAGTTAAATATATTAAGGTATTACACCCACCATATCTTTCTAAGATTCATGTCTTTCTAAGAGAATATATAGTTAGGACTATTATGGTATGAAAAGACCATGAAACATTCCACTAAAATAGAGTTTATCCAACACTTAAGTGAATTCATAATCGTGACAAGCTCTAAATAAAGAGTGTGGTAACTATTCTCATTTGGTCAAATCTAGGGATATCGGTGACTACAACATGATCATAATTCCAAAGAAAAAACCCAAAATATCACCCAAATAATCATAGAAAACCACATACGCCTTACTGGGATCTGGTAATTTTGTAATAAGAGACGCTTTCAATTTTTTTTTCATCTCATCAAAAGCAAACTGACACATTACATCCAATATGAATTTAACCTATTTCCTAGTATGAAAAGTAAAATGTGATTCCAAAATTTATAAATCCAAGAACAATTTTTTGTAATATCCATCAAGACCAAGGAAGATCAAAATATCAAATATGATATGTCATTGTTCCCATAAAAAGACAATCGTCACCTTCTCATATTCATATGATTAAAACATTCATAGAGATAAGGTTCCCTAAGAACTTTATTACTTGGATCTAGAAATTTCAATTCTAAATCATTAAATATAAAGGGTGAATCCTCATGATTTATAGAGATGAACTCAAATGGTGGTCATGCTCATTATCATATCTCAAATAAACCAAAATATAATCCATGAACACTACCAAAAAAGTATCGGGATACTTATCCAATATTGGATTCATAAAATCCATGAAAAATTTAGGAATGTTAATCAAATCAAATGGAATCATAAGATATTCATAATGGATATACCTGCTCATGAAAGATGTCTTATATATTTCAGACTCTCTATGTCTAAGCTGTTGATAACCTGACTAATGAGAAATCTTCGAGAACCACTTTTCCGCCATTGACTAATAGAAAAAATCATCCACATGGGGAATAGGATAATTATTCTAATATGTTACTTATTTAAAATTCATATGTTCTACACACAACATGAGTGAACCATATACCTTCATGGAAAAGAGAATAGAGGCTAACTAAGGTGAAACAATAGAGATAAAAAAACATTTTCCATAGGTTATCCAACAAAATCTGGAGTTGTTTCAGCTTCACTAGTGACATATGATAAGAAGGAATCGAAAACAGCTGCATACTTGGTGGTAGTTCAATCATAAAATCTACCCTCCTCCCTAAAGGAATATGGGAGAAATTTTATGGTAAAATACTAGGAAAATCATGAATAATAGTAGGAATTTCAAGAATATAGTAAAAATCATTCGTATCAACTTCTACATTACAAAAAACATATGATCTATGGGAGGGATGGTCTTGGATGACCAAACCTCAGATCCCAATCTCCCAAAATTACCCTTGATCTCCCATCGACTGCAAGAAATGAGACATGCCGATGATAACATTAAACATTGGATTGATGATAAAAAAAATCCAATCTATCCCAATAATGATGTCAAATATATCAAGATCAAAAAATGAGGAAATCCTAGACTAAGCCTATATAAAATATCCATAGTGAAGCTAAAGTACATAAAAATCCATATTGTTTTCTCTATAAAATAGGTGTCACTAAATCCATAACGATGGTAATGTTATCTATTTTATCTTTAATTGTACCAATAGAATGGAAAGATATAATTGAGTGGGAGAAACCAATATCAAATAATTTTATCCCTAATGAAGATTCAATAAATATAGCACCTCTCACTATCATTGGACCCATGTATACCTCCACTGAAAAATCATCTATTACATGAAGGTGCTTCACCACTATGGCCTGTAGCTAGATCATTATTGACATTGAAGCATCTAAATTTTCCACAGTAGCTTTTCCAACTAATGATACATCAATATAATGAGGCATATACATAACATGGAAGAAAAACAGCGGATGAACGTGAAGTCTATCACTATTACACATCTTTGAAGTTTGTAAGAGAGGAACATCGGGTGTGTCCTACCTTTCAACACATGATGTAATTTAGGGAAATACTACTATATGCAAATGAAGGTGTAAAGAAGGCCTTCCACATAGAACCATCTCCACCACTACATTGATGATCTTTTAATTTCCTCTTTCCCAATACACACCAATGGAGATGAAATTGTTTATTAGAGATGGTGCATAATATCCAAAATATCATTCTATTTTCATCTATTCCATCATCACCCTTTCTACCAATTTCACATAGGTCTGACATTTTAGCATAAAAAAATGTGATCTGATATCTGGTAACAAACCCTGTAGGTACTTATGAGTCTTCATTTTTAATTCTATACTACATATAGAGAAAAATAATCTATATTAGAATAAAAAATGGTGTATGATGACACCAATCACTCTACTTACTCTAAGGAGAGAAACTGCATAGACTTTACCATCATTAGTGACTCTACAAAAACCTACTAAAAGAAGGGAATTTGGAAACCCTTACAGTCCAAGCCCATATACCTAACCAAAAATACCATGGAGTCCAACCATCACTTTCTAGGACCCTATAATATGAACACTACACACTTCACCTTGATACTCTAAGGTGTGTATAAGAATTCAATGATCTTATGGATGTTGTCTAGATAGTCCTTCTCCTCTTGAGGTTCATGTGTACCCTTAAAGGATGGTGGATTCTTATTTAAGAACACCCATGATCAATCCCTATATCCTTCAGATCCTGGTTGTAAATTTTTTTTCATTACTTGTGGTACTTTTTTATAGATAGAAAGAACTTCCTACATGATTTCCTTAATATGATTATGATCTATATATAGATTCCCTTGAGGATCATCTGTTGCACCATCCTGATGAACTCATGGAAGTTGCATCAGAGGCATAATGTGTCACACCAAAATATAATAAATGATTAGAAAAAAATAATATCATTTACAACCAGAAAGATATAAGAAGAAAATGAAATTAATTTCAAGATCATAAAACAAAAGACACACATCCCAACATCCCATGGTAACTTGATCCTTACAGAACAATAAATGGATTGGAACTCACCGCAACCTACCCCTCATGTCCCAAAAATTATATATCCAATATACAAAATATCCCAAGACAAGGAATCTTAAGGAAAAGCCACATTTGATTCCAAACTATGACAAAATCGACTCAGATACCCATTAAAATTGGTACTCGACCCAAATTTCTACATACCCAAAGGTCATTCTTGATCACTGAAGGTTGGATACTAGCACATGGACATCAAAAACATCTGTAAGGAATTATTTCAACCAAACTAATCACTAATATGGAATATATAGTTACAAAAGTGGGAAATTATGGTAGAGATAATCATATCCCATAACTGAAGGAAGACAACAGAATGATACAAGCCATAAGTTTTCAAAACATCCTTATGTAAAAGTATAACATCAAAGGATAACGAAAATAAAAAACTAACAACTACATGTAATAGTGTGAGAATACTCCAACCATATCACCACTATATACCTAGACCCAGCTGATATAAATATAACAATCTTACTATGACACATTTTGATTTCCTACATCAAAATACACACAATGGTTTATACACCACTGAAGGGATGCACAATGTGTAAGCTAAATGGGATTAGTAGTATCCCACCTAAGTTTTCCCTAACAAGTCTCTATATTATATTATGAGAATTATCAAATTTAAAGAAAACCATGCATTATACATATCTAATTTGTTTTTATATCAAAAGCATGGAAAAAATTTAATTTTACTTTTCCCCAGATATTTAAAATAGGATAGGTAAAAAAATTATAAGAATATCATATAAATTAGTGAAATAAAATCAAATCAAAAAAAGTATCAAATATCATATAAAATCCAAGGTAGTACAATCTAAAATAGTATAATCTAAAAGAATTAGTAAAATCACTCCTAGGATCACTATAGGCCAAGATATAAATGACACTAATCCTCTGAACATAGAAAATCACCTTAGTCAAGGACCAAGATATATTCATATAATCTATAGAGCATATGAACACCCCATAAAGTGATCATCCCAATAAGGATATCATGTTATTAGAACAAAATCCCTATGGAGTATTGGAACACCCCATGAGTGAACACCCTGAATGTTAAAATAGATAAGGTCTAATAATGCACCTTCCACCTATATACCTAAGGATGACCATGTTCTATATTTTAAAAACCATTTCCTATAAATAATTCTTTTAAAACCATTTCATAAATCCATTTCATAGTTTTTTGAAAAAAAAATGCCTTCATAAAACCAATGGAAAATCATATTTTATCAAAGAAGAAAAATATTTCTAGACACACAAATCAACCCTAAAAATTCATTTATAAAACAATTTATAAAACCATAGAAATACATTTCATCCCACATATGATAAAAAATGGAACCACTTACCTTAAACTTGGGTTTCACACACTTTCAATATATTTAAACAATAAGGAAGAATTTAAATACAACAATACAGGTCCTATAATAAATACTTGCATCTCATAATCAATTTAACAATTAAATCAGTCTGTAAAGAGGAAAAAATACAACATACCTTGAAGAAACATGAATATCCCATAATTAACAACCCAATGGTTAGCTTATGGAATAATATCACACAACGGATCTAGAAAGGATCTATAATATTATCAACATATATCAATAGAACCCAAATTTAATATATTAGTGCTACCATGATCAAATTCAGTGAAGAAAAAGAAAGATTACTCGCCCAGATAAATGCACCACAACTACAGTGAAGGTCAATTGTTGATCAATGTGATCCAAAAGGAGCATAGGTCTAAAAATATCCTAAGATAGAACATAGGTTGGGAGGAATATGCTACGGAATAATAATAAAACACATTATCCATGTAGTTACCTAAAATCAGAAATAATGATAATTACACATCATGAAACCCCCTTTCGTGTTGTTTAATATATGAAACCATGAAACACTAAAAAACATATCTCCTAAGATTAAAAATCAGTATTTTTAATATTTCATGAAAGGTAATATTTTTATGGTTTATAATCCTCTCATGCCTTTTATCAGTTCACAAAATATTCTAAGTGACACACACACATTATGAACATTTTACAGGGTGTGTAAATGTTTCACAATGTCTAATCACCTAAACGATAATAAAAACTCTAGATTCCTCTCGAATTACCAAACAAACAACAATGTTATCCAAAATTGAGGGTAACATCACAAATCTATCAAAATATTTATATCTATTAACCGTTAATAAAAAAACATCCCCAAAATCTAGGTGATTTTCCGTAGAAAATTATCACTATCCTCAAGAGTCCCAAAACAAACCCAATTTTGGAGGGAAATGAAAGATAGAATAGAAATACCCCATTGTTCATAATGGGATATTACATAATGAGTGATTAAAAAATTATTATGGAATTATTAACTTAGGATTAATTAATTTTTAACATATGATTACGTAATTCTTACAAAATAAATAAGTAATGAATAATTAGTGATTTACTATGGATTACATAATGATTAACTAATAATATACTAATTATTTTCCAATAATGAATTAATTATTACCTATTAAATTAATATTATTTAACTATAAATTATATGTTAATTAACTATTAATGAACTACTTATTAAGTATTAATTAATGAATGATTAACGAATAATTAACTAATGATGAGATAGTGATTATAGAATGATTAATGAATGATTAAGGAATGAATAACTTAGGATTAAATAATCATCAACTAATGACTAAGTATTAATTAATTAATTGAAGATTTAATTAGGATGAAATTATTATTAAATAATAATTATCTACTAATTAAATACCTAATAACATTGAATTAAATTAGGATAATGGAGGCCTAAATTCATAATAAAGAGGCCTAACTATACACCATGTTTTTCACTCATATGGGTAAATCTTTTGATACTTCACATTATCTTAAAAATATATATTTAGACAACTTGGTGAATATTAAAATTTAGACTATGAAACATTAGTTGCATCACTGATAATATAATAAAACATTTTAAAATTTCATTAAATTAATTGTTGTTTTGATACCTGAGAAATGAAATCTCAATCTTGATACTACATGTTGATATCGATCTGGCATAGCTATACCAAGGGATAATAACAAAAATAGGGTGCATTAGGAATTGAATCAATCATTACCTAGTGCATGACATAGAGTCCTTGTTTCAAACCTATCTTCACACTCTCGAGGGATATTCTTTACATGATTCACATTCTATTTATAAACTAATAAATATACCTTTATGAATATTAACGTTTAGAACATGAAAAATATGTTCCATCATTGATAATATAACAAGAAATTATAAAACATTGGTAAATTAAAAATTGTTTCATTATCTTATAAATTAAATCCTTGACTATATACTATAAGTGGTTGTGGATCTATCTTAGTTGTATGTAGAGGTTATAACCCCCAGAAGGGAATATTGGGAATTGAATTGATCATCACATGGTGCACAAAAAAAAGAGGCCTTAATGAAAAACTGTTTTGACCCTCATGTGGGGTATAATTTAGACGATTCACATTATCTTTATAGACTACTAAATATACCTTTATGAATATTAAAATCTAAACTATGAAGCATTAGTTCCATCATTGAGGATTTAAGAAAACATAATAACATTTTAGTTAAATAATGATTATATGGTTATCTATGTAATGAAATACCTATCTAGATATGGTATGTGGATGTGCCTCTAGAATAGTTTTACCTAAGGGTTATATATAAAAAAATGCCATTTATGAGTGTTGAATCAATAGTCATAAATTTCACAACAAATATGGCTTACTGCAAAACTAGTATAACCCTCCCAAGGAGTTTATTTTAGATGAATAATATTCTATTTATAAATTACTAAATATCTAATTATATCATTGTACTATGAAATAAATTTACACAATTATTGAATGATCAACACTATAAGATTATTCTTCATTTTCAATATTATATACCCTATTATAATCTTGATCCAAAATCATTTTTTATGTTGAAAATAATATTTTCCTTCATCTACTACTATATGGAAGTTACTCAAACCTATCAAGGAGATTCATATAGTAACCAAACAACAAAAATGGACAAAACATCTAATTGTGTTACACCAAGATAACTGTATGAAACAATTCACGGTCAGATAAATTTGAGACTTGATCATGAGATCTAATCTATCAGTAATAGATATTTTCAGTTTTTGGATAGGTTATGGAATCTATATTATCTATTGGTTGATAACGAGGATTGGGTATAGTCAACAACTTTATTTATCCAATGATCTTATAATGCTTTGTTGGAGTTATATGTGGAGGTTTATACTAGTATGCAGCAACATGTTATTGGATGATGACAAAGGAATATAATTTTCTTTAGAGATGGTAAATCCCAATAATATGTGACTCTTACCTATCACGAGGAAAACGATAACAAAAAAATCACCAATATATGTTTCGAGATAATTTTGACGACTAGGAAGGGTCTATCGATGGAAGAAATAAAGGAAAAAATGATGATGAGAAGGAAATTGAAGAAGTTGGGGAAGAAGTTGGTAGAAATTAAGTAGTTGTACAGTATCCTTGACACACATTAAATCATCCTCCAATCTACACGTATGGGTTGGAAATTATAGATTTTTTCATGAATTCAATAGGAATATTATCACACATAAATCTAAGATTCCTAGATTTATAGAGGATAGATTTTGTGAAATTAAAAAAATATTATATGATGTAAGATATATTCCAATCAAAGATTCCATGAAAAATATACAAAAAATATTTCATATTGAGAGTCACCAAAAATATTTAGTTAAGATTCAAAAAACAATGCATTATATAGTGTGAAACATATTGTGATTATTGAAGATTTTTCTTGTGGTAAATTCCTCACATTTATTTTGGAGGGTGGAGAATTTACAAGAGTAAGTAATCTCATACTTTCATGCATTATAACCTAAAAAAAGATCATACAAACTTGGATATTTAATTTTTTGATCTATTATTATTGAGATGATCAGAAACTTAAAATAACTTTCTATATTCATTGTGAAGGAGAGGATATGAAAAAATTTGGGTTAAAATAATTCATACGGAAAGGCATGAGATGACTAGGATGACGTGAATAAGGGTTTTCCACAACTATTATCTATACTATGACAAAAAAAAATCTTTTCTTCCATATTGATATGAAATAAAATTTGTCTCAAGATAACCTTATTGATCCATCTCATTTCAAATTTCATCGGTTGTTCTAGAAATTCATTCCTAGTATCATGGAATTATTTTATTCAAAAAGTTTATAAAATTTTTTATATTTTATATATATATAAATTAAATGGGTGTTATACTAATTAAAAATCTAAATATGGTAATAATTAACCTCTACCTCATGTATTTTTCATTGTGTATAAAGAAATATATGAATAGTGGTGTTGGTTTTTGGATTGAATCAGCAACCATTTCACCAGAGTTTGGGGTGTATGTTTTATATCTAGCCATCATAATGAAATATATGATACAATAAATATTGATAATATTTCATAGAGATATTAAATTCACATTATTGATAATATATTTGAATACTTTTTAGTAACGTGCGAAATACTTTTCACGATGAATCTATGAATAATCCTATCCCAGAGCTTGGTATAAAATATATTTCTTATTTTTTACTATGTTAACATAATGATTATATTAATTTAGTCATAATATGATCACATTGATTTAGAATATGATCCAGATCAATGGAGGATTTAGAAATTATTGGAAGGAATTCCATGGGAAAATCTATGAATTTATGACTATACAATACATATTCCAAAATAAAAATGGACACTTCCATATGATAGGGGGAGTAGGTGTAGAAGAATGACAACAAACATTGTGGATTGAATCAATGAATTAATCAATGGGTTTACTATGTTACTTTTAATTAGACTAGTTTGTGATAAATTTTATCATTGTGTAAATTACTTTATATACAGAAGAAAACATATTGGTAACGGGATTCAGTAAGGATTGTAGTATGAATAAGACATTCAATGAGATATTGAAAAGAACATTGATGAATATTACTCTCATTGGTTGAAAAATTTTAATTGATAAGATAATTTTTTGAAGTAATAGAGTGTTAATACCCCATCACAGGTAGTAGTAATCTGGTTCTCATGGCATTAATAGATGCAAGGCATTGTCAATGTGTAAACATCTAGGCATTGTGGTTTCCATATGCACATGAAATTATGACATATGACTTTGTGAACATATCATGGGGAATATATGTTGATCCATTATACTGGATCGATACCATTAATAATAGATATAGTGAACCATGGATTCCTATTGTGGTGTTTTGAAATTTCACAATGCCCAAAGATGAACCAACATTGATACCTAATATCCTTAGGTTATGACTCCGAGGTATATCAAAATCCAGTAAGATTCCAAAAGAGATCGTCTAGCCTCAAGAACAAGACAAACATTTGAGATGCATCATATTTTATTGGGAAAGTCATAACAGGAAATGAAGCTCTGACATTGTTGGGATGAGTTCTCTTTCTCATCAATGACGATGTATTACATGAAAAAATTAATTCCCTAATTATATAAAATTCATGATCTAATATATATTTATTGAAAATAAACATTTAGATAAAAATGATTTTCTTAGTAATATTATAAAATTAATAAGAGAACTTATGAATAAGATCAATGTTAAATTTTATCTCATTTGACACACAATCACTTCATTGTTCATAAAATCACATAGATTTAAACGTATGGTCACTTCCATATGGACACATTACATTCATGGTAAGTTGATATTATAAATTTAGTGGGTTGTTATAGTCACATCAATTCTTAACCATTTTATGACTTTGGACATAAAATAAATTTACTATCATAAAACATGATAATCATTCTTAACATAATAAAAATGAATTGTGATAATTAAAATAAAGAGTTTTTAGACTAGGAAAAAAATGATCAAAATTAATTTTCAAGAATAATGCATATGTAATTATGTACAATACATATGATGAAAAAATACCAATCAATGGTATCATCTATGGAAAGATAAAAGGGTGTTAAAAAAACTATTATATCCTAAATTCTATCAATCATAACATTCTACTAATCATAACGTTATATATATATATTTTACACAGAGTATTTAATTCATTTTTTTTACATTGAGATGGATGATACTACTCTATTAACCGAGAAGTATAGTCATGTTTCACATGAGATGCTAAAAGGTTTTGAGGTTTAATGGATTAGGGTGAATATAGAACATTATTATAATCACATTCCACCTCTAGATACTATTATTGGATAACTATGCTATGAAAGACTCTTTGGAATATTTTTATCTAATTATAAATCTATTGATCATAATTTCGTTGCTACCTCATAGGGATATGGAGACCTAGGACTCACACTTTCCACTTTCCTGAGGGAGATATGACCACCATGCTTGAGTATATGGTAGTTATGATTAGTCTTCCTATCTAGGTTGTTGCAGTTAGAGGACCCACTTACAGATACTAGCCTAAGATTGTATAGTGATTTCTTAAAATCTACATTGTGGGGGATAATACTACTATAGATGTTGGTTCTATATCTATGAGCTGGACAGATATACACTTTACACATTTAATCGATGACGTTGATGAGAAGATTGTCATATTTCAGACCTATGAATATATCTAATGGATTATTTGAGGTACATGATGAACTAATCACTCTATTATTTTGGTATTCATGATGTATTTGAGGATTCTAGAGGACTTTTATTAGATAGAAAGACACATCAATGAATTTTCATGCTTAACATACTTGTAGATAGCATTATGAATAACGTACCAATCAAATCACAATGATATAGGGGGTTGTTTCATACTCATTCAGATGTGTGAATGAGATATTATCCCTCACCAATTCCCTATTGTTGATTATATGGAGCTTTATAAGGATGTGCTTTATGATGCCATATATGGACCCTAGTTTAACCACTCATCTTTATTGTTTTTTATGTTAATATGAGTAATTATACATAATTTCTTATTATTTATCACTTTCAAAGGTTTAGGTTACCTATGAGGTAGGTACAATATTTCATCAGGACTTTGGGATATAATTTGTGTGTATGATATATCATTTTAGACAGTCTACTACCCACCGATGTTGGTACATACAATATTTTGTTTAATAATCCATTTCAAAATATTATTGTTTTTGTGAATTATTAAAAAAATATTTTAACAGATTTCACTTATCATTTAATATTTCATGGATTCCATATAAGGATCTATTATATCAGCTTCAAATATATTACACTGATTGGATTCAAGATTCTAGGGTTTTAGTGCCTCACATTCACTTTTATATTGTTGAGTGGCAAAAATTCAATAGAGTCATGCGAAAGTTTTTACTTTTTAGTATGTTCCATTTACACACTAATAGTTAGAAACACTTCATTCCTTAAAGATGAAAGGGAGGCCGTATTCCAACTAGCATTTATGATATGTAGAGTATCTCAACCCTTGGGATAAACATGTGTTGTTTCATATTGAGTTCACATGTACGATGTGATTCCATCAATGAAAACATATTTAGTATTATCCATGGTAACGACTAAAATATACAATGTCAGTTACACCACATGGAAGAGGGATTTAGGGTCTAGTAATTCAAAACCTTTACATAATTTTTTTTTATATTTTTTCATCAATTTTAATCACTTTACAACATACTAAAATACAACACATTATTCACATGTCTGATTTAGAGGAGGGTAATGTATTTAGCTAGGTAGCATACCATTCTTCAATACAGGAGATGGATATATTGCATCATGGTCTATATGATAGTATCATTGATCATAAACCTCATGATGATGATGTTATTATGTAGGGAGATAAGGTTCCTACTCACGAACCTCCTATAGTAATTACTAATGTTGGGGATCCATGATGGATGTTGTAGACGTCGAAAACCACTCAAGAGCTGAAGAAGGCTAGGGAACGACAAATCGAATCCATATTGGGAACCAGTGATCCATTCTAGGGTCCCAAAGGGGCGGCGTGAAAAAAATACCAAGTTGCATGAAAAGAATATATCCTGCGTGAAAAACTCTGGGATTCACGAGAGTTTTCAACGCGGGTGTGTAACTTTCCGTGTAACCGCCCCGTGCGGTTGAAATGTCACACTGCCGATGCCGGGGTGTGCAATATTTCACGCCGGCTTGTTTTTCGTGTGGACCCACGATCCTGAGTGCCTATAAATAGAAGGACACCCCTTCTACTTCCAGGCTGAAAAATCTGAACCTTCTCTCCTATGTGAAATTTCTCTCCCATGCATGCAAGCTGATGGCTCTCAGGTACTGAATTTATCACGCCAGGTTGCTCGGGGGTCCTCTTTTGCGTGAGACCCCTCAGGATTTATCCTCATAGAAATACCTTCGACTCATGTCCCCCACATGAAAATCCTTCCAATTTCAAGCAGTCCTCTCGCCACTGCATGCAATTCCTTCCAAATTACGCGTCCGGACCGACCCTTTCACGCCCGAACCCGATTGCGCACTCGACCTAGACTCTTTAGTGCACACCACTTAATTGGGTGACACCCCCATTGATTTCACTCCAACATGGTCTTTTTCATGAAAGCATATAAATTACGTACCATCGCAACACTTTGGGTGAAACAGTCCCTCTTGCGCGAAAGCCCCTACCTTGTGCTTCCGTGATGTCCCTCTTTCGGGCACCATTTTCAGGCGCCTCCCGCACCCAAAGCATCTTCGCCACTTAATTATTTCCTATGAAACCTCATAGGTTTTCATAAAGTAACTTCAAATTCCCCTGGATTATACCATCCATTTCATTACATATCCTCATGTTTCTTCATATTGGCACGCTAACGGCTATTGCCTCTTTGCATAGTCACGCTAACATGGACCCCTCGATGGTTCTCTCCATAACACCCCCTAGCCATGGAGTTTCCTATCCCCTCTCTTCACCAAGGTGCAGAGGGTACCGGTTATGTAAGTCCTAGGGGTGAAGAGCAAACCCTTATCATCTGAGCTATAGGATGTTAAACTTCCAAGCACCATCATCCTCAGCACATTACATTAAACTGTGATTTCTCCTTGTGCATCATATGTGGTGTGCCCCATCTTAGACATTCTCTATGTCAACTGGCCTCTATGGGAGTCAAATCATTCCTCACATAGAATGATATCCTCCTTATCAGAGTGGAATCTGTCCGCAGGGAAATGGAAACCACACTGGTGTAAGCCCCTATCCTTCTTATAGGAGGCAACATCCTTTCTCCTCCTTTCTTCATTGGTCCTTAGGGATAGCAAAGGGAATGACGGGGAATGGTGCCCCTCCTTTATTCGGTCGCAAATCCCTCACCCGCCACACTTTTTCTCCATCGAGCCTCTATCAAAAAGTAATTCCCAACCTCTTCGGGCTGTTAACCATGAATGACCATCTTTTTCCTCTTTGGGCCGCTCCATACACAAGCCCGACTCCACTTCCCACTGACACAGCTTTCACGACTTGATCATCAGGCCTTTCCTACCTTTTGTTTCTAACACCATGAATGAATCACGTGGGCTTAGAGTAAGAATTGACAATGACATCTTATCTACCACCATGCACCACCTGAACAACGTGGTCTTTGATCCTTACTAAGGCAGGGTATGTAGAAAGCCTCCATGAGGTTCAATCCCACCATCCAAGGGACCTCAGGTCCGCCTTCATGTCAGTTCGCCGATGTCCACCTGAACTATGTGGTCTTTGATCCTTGCTAAGGCAGGGTACGTATGAAGCCTCCACGAGGTTCAAGCCCACCACCCATTCGTCCCTCCGACCCCAATCATGTCGGTTCACCGACCCCTACCCTATATCCGAATTACGTGGAATTTGATCCTTGCCATGTCAAGTAATATGGGAAGCCTCTATGAGGTTCAATCCCAACAACCATGGGTCTCCACTATCTTCCAGTAGGTGCACCAACCCCCCATTCCGAACTACGTGGACTTTGATCCTTTCCAAGAAAAGGTACCTATGAAACCTCCCTGAGGTTCAGGCCCAACACTATCCATTGGCTCCGACCCCCTTCATGCTGGTTTCCACCATCGGAAATATGTGGTCTTTGATCATTGCCAAGGAAAGATACGTAGGAAGCCTCCCTAAGGTTCAAGTCCAACACCCAGTCTTCCTGATCATATTTACATCTATTCGCCCTCATACAGCGGTAATCTGTTGCGACCCCATCCAGCGGTAAGCCACTGGAAACCTTAATCGGAGGTAATCAGTCGTCAGATGAACTATACGAACTTTGATTCTCTTCCATAGGGATACGTTGGAAGGCTCTTCGAGGCTCAAGCCCAAAACCATAATCATCCACATGACGGTTCCATCCCATTCACTACCCACCTCATTCAAGCACTCCATAATCTATTCTGATTCTTACCCGGGCCTGCACATCCCGGTGGGATCACGCCACTTCATCCCCCATCCCATTTAACAGCATTCGGGAAGTCAACCACATGTTAGCCCCGACATCAATGTTCCCTCAAGAGGTTGCACCCATCTGACCCACTCCAGTCAGTGTTTTGATTAGTCCGATACATCTCCTTGGATGTTAACCTTGAAGCATACCCTGTGTTAAACATGGTAAGCTGAGGAAAAACGTAGATACATGCCCATGGCATATAATTCCTCGCATTTGACATGGATGCCTCAGGATTTTGTTCCCTAGAGAAGACCTATAATAAGGCGAAGAAAACAAAGACACGCCAGTGTTCGAGCACCCAGACATGCCAGTGATACCCAACGTGACTACTCCCCTGACTGAAGGTTGCTACCCTAACCAGACCCTTCAGAATGTCCTGACATAAGAAATGTAATTAACCAGAGTCCATGAAGATATGGCGCCAGGAAGAGTTTCACGAACAACATCTTAAGTCTATAAGGGAGACCCAGACTAGGTGAAGAGTTCAAAGGAGGAATCCAATGAAGGAAGAACTGACATCCCATCATCCTGTTTCAATCAAGGAGCAGACTTCTTTGAACAAGCGACAGATGCCCCCCCCGAACGAGATGGATGCGTGTGCCCCGGAGAAAGCATCGGAAACAGAAATGGTGAACCTAGTGTAAATTTATTCTCCTTAATATGTAGAATAGTAGTTCTCAGGGCATCGATGGATTGATGTGTCACCAGATCTAGTTATCTGTCACCGGCTCCCGCCAAGAAAATAGTGGGCCTCGCGTGAAACTCATCAGAAGTTGGGGTAGTAGAACGTTGGATATCCCATTCTATGATGTTGTCAGTGCGGATCCCTATTACCGGCCATGGAAGATAGGATGCGTTGG
This sequence comes from Viscum album, assembly GCA_963277665.1. NCBI lineage: Eukaryota > Viridiplantae > Streptophyta > Magnoliopsida > Santalales > Viscaceae > Viscum > Viscum album. The sequence goes on along the minus strand of OY728150.1, from coordinate 1,087,173,027 downwards.
GGAATTGTTCATTAATTCATTTTTTCATTCAGCACTAATGAGTTAATCTCCCTGGCTCTCAAAAACGAGGTTGCTGCACTAGGGACGTAATCACCGCCTGCCCATCGACACAGGGGCAGAGGCAATGCCAATGTGGCAGTCCCGTGTGGCTCTGCCTCCTCTGCAATGACCTCTACAACAATGGTCCTAGGGCACCCACACCCCATCTCCCCATCCGAGGTCATTCAACAGAGGGTAATCAACGACCTCATGTGCCGTTACGAGGAGGAGGGCATAATCCTGACCCGGGATATGGCCCGCCTGGATGTGGAGGCGTCTGCGCCACATCACCAATGCCACCTCTGAGGGCCGCATAGGGAGATGCTAATCCCCACCCTGACATACAACTGTTTATGGAGCCTGTCCCCGGAACACTTCGACGACTCCCTGCCCTACACAGATGAGGTAGGTGAGGTCTGGGCTAGCCCAATCAGAGTCCCATTATAGGGGCTCCTAGCTAGGGATCTTAACTAGATGCATCTGCACCAATGCCTGGTCATTCTGGACGAGGAGAAGGTAGGATATGCACCACCAGCCCTGGTTCATCCAAACTGATACTAGTGTCGGGAACAAGCTGAAGAGGACTCCCTCCAAGGGGCATCAACGTCGGAAACTACCGTGTCCCGAGCCACCGCCGATGCATATCATCAGTCCCCTACATACAATGAGCAAGGGTACTTATACGCCTGACCATGATCATGGCCCCAACCCCCCCATGAGCGGGCTGGGTCAAATATCTTGGTTGCTCACACAAGCAGTGGTCGCCGCATGCTAACTTGCAGTGATGTCACCTAGTACATAGGTCCTCCCCATACCACTACCATAGAAATTGTGGGCCTTACCCACTTCGAGACTCAGCATGGAGGTCCGTCCCTTGCAACCCGCAATCTAAATGAATGTCTTCCATACGGCGGTGATACTCAGTACGAAATCCTCTCTCGTGCCCATTACACTGGGTATGGAATTATTCCTTCAACCCCCGACTGCTTGTATAGGTACATTTCCCATTCAGTGTATCTTCAAAGTGGGGACCCTCCCCATGTCCTTTCAGCAGCCAGTGAAGATCCTCGCCTCAAAAACCCGAGGGGTGAAGGCCAGCCTCGCCTCACTAGCACCCAGCAGGGGGGTCCTTCCCGTGTTCAGCTAGATTGGTACAAGGAGCCTCCTCGTATAGAGGTTTCCCAGGAAAACAAGCGTAGAGGTCCTCCCCATGCTTCTTCTAGTTCCAGTAGAGGTCTTTCCCACCCTAGAGATATCCATAGAGGTCTTCCCCATGTCCCCTTAGACATCTGTCCCAGTGCCCATCGCACCCCAGCTTTCTCAGGTGTAAACCCTCTCCGCCCCAGCACTAGTGTGGCTGAAGTAATCTGTGTCAAAAATCAGCCATGTCTTGAGGAGCCACCTAGGGGAAAGGAGGTGGGTCATCGCCGCAAAATGAATAATACTGCGATGGTATAGACAACGATCAAATCGTTCTGCTTCTCAGAATCTGAATGAGAGTATGACTCTACACGGGAACCCTCCCCTCACTCATCCGAGTCAAGGGATATGGCAGTAACAAGGCTCATCATCCAAATACTCTCAAAATTCAAGGTCCATATGCCTGCCTCCCTCCACTGGTATATCCAAAAAGATGAATCTTTATAAACCTCAAATGTTACGGTCTTTCAATCACCACTATCATCACCGGAAGCACTCTCTACCTCGGCAAGATATCATAGAGAACTATTCTGGAGACCAATGGTGGGCGAGTAGCATCGCGACCTATGGACAGTGGCCCTAGCCCCTAAGAGAAAAATGGCGGCCGTCAACCCATCTTATCGTGATGTGGTGGCCAGGTCACTACACTCTTTGGAGGACAACCCAAGATTCGGTGGCCAGTTATCCCATTCACCATAATCTCCACCAGCCAGCATGCCATCCCAACGGTCTGTGTCAGTACTACTGCCAGTTTCTTAGCCACCCCTAGTTGACGAATGGGTAAATGAAGGTCGAGACCATGAATCTGATCCGAGGAGCTTCTGGAACATTCTCGCAGTGTACCACTTCCTCGAGAAGTTCTGGCTCGTGGCAGCATTGTATTTCTACATACCAGAATCCCTCACCCTGGAGGAAATTGAATGTTTCTCCCAAAACATATGGGTGACTCACTTTCGTCTTTTCCACAAGTGAATGTCTTAACCTAGGATCCATGCACACATTGAAGACATCGGCAAACAATTCCATCTGGTTGATCTAGCTACGCTCCCTATGGAACAGCCCCCTGAGTCCCTAGGCCGCCGTATGGCCCTCCAACAACAATGCGTTCAGAGTTTACAGACACTCCACAGGATCATCAAGGAGGCTTCCCCCCATGTGCAAGTCTATGGCTGGGGGTAGTATTCCTCCCTTCTCTTCAGTCTCATCTGGCGGTATCCAAACTTGCTAGGCGACATCGAAGACATTCTCTCGGGAAGGGTCATGGTCAACCTGGAAAATATAGTGGGTGAGGAGGATGAGTTGGAGCTTCTTGAGGGGGACTTACCACCTAAGGGTGTGCCACCACTATTGGACCCATCTGGAAGGATTACTCGTTAGCAGAGGAACCTACTTGGTCTCCCTGTGCCCACTGAGGCACTAGTACTCAGTAGGAATACCACTAAGGTAAAAGAACACGTCAGAGCGGCCACGAACTCCGACCCATCCACCTCATTGCAGAAGACAGAGGAGGACCGTGAGAAGGCCACATTGCACCAACAACTTGCTGACCAGAAGAAGTTGGTCGATGAACTCCTGGAAGAATGCGTTGCAGAGCGACGGCCTGACTACGTCAATCCTAGGCTAGTACAGTAGGGGCAGGAAGAACTTCCCCTCGGCGAGCTACCCACATGAAACCCTGATTATGATACCCCGATGGATAGGGTTGAGGTTGGAGTTCACGGCAGGAGGGCGAGGTATGTCTCTCCAAACCCTCCTGAATGACGTGGAAATCCAAGGGATCCTACTAGGGCTCCCCCAGCCGCCCCAAGGGTCATGCCACAAGCTGATCAATGAGACGATGAGACTGTCTACCATGTTGAAGAACCCACCAATGCGCTCATAGTCCGGGATCCCCATCATGATAGGGACCCCCACCCATATGATCCTATGGCGATGCTCATATCTCGCTGTGAGGCATTGGAAATGCAGCAGGTGGCAATCCCACATGATGGTAAGCCACATCCATCATGGGTGGATGACATTCTAGAACCTATGGGTTTCGGGAATCCCACCTTCTCCCCCTTTAATAGAACGTGTGACCCACCGAAGCACATGACCCACTTGAACTCAAGGTGTGGGCACATGTTAGAGACTCCAGCACAGCAAGAGGCTGCCAAGCTCTGCTGCTTTGTTCAGACATTGGAGGGGCCAACATTCGTCTAGGATAGCCAGCTCCCCGTCATATCCGTAACCAGCTGGGTAGACCTTCTCAAGAAATTAATCTACCAGTTCAGCTCTAACATGCCGAAAACTAAAATCACAGACCTCTTCAAATGCAAAAAAATACCCAATGAGCATGTCGCAGACTTCATCACATGGTGGAAAGGGCATACATACACCCTTGACATGCCACAGAATCAGGATCAATTATAGAAGATATGTGTAGGTAATGATAGGATGGAACGGGTTCCCTATTTGATAACCCAGAACTACCCTAGGGGATTTTGAGACCTCTCTAATAAGGCCCAATTCCTGGAAGAAGCCCAAAAATAGGCCAGCCAGGCACATCCGTTGCCCCCTGTAATTCCCGCAAGGAGGGATTCCAGAGATAAGCCCACCACGGTGGCATAGATAGAGGCCCCAAGACAGCTGGAATTATTACCATTGGATCCACCTCCATATCCTCTCAGAGGCCCTCAACATCAGGCGTAGCCTCCAGCCCAGCAGTGTCCACCTCAAAATCGGCAAGTGCCTCCGCATAATGCACCACCACCTCCTAGGCTGGGCAACCAGGCTCCACCTCATCGACATGCGCCTCCATATCCTTGTCAGGGCTAGGCTCCAAGGGACACCTTTTCGGACAGAAGAAACTGGGCCTACTCGTTCCATGAGAATCAGGTTCTCGTCTATTTCAGAAGTTCCTTAGAACAATGGATCATGCGGTTTTCTAAGTGCAGAAGGCCAGAAGAGGCGAAACTCACCGATCGCCCCAACCATTTCCCCTATCATTAGATTCTAGGGCACACCCTTAAGCATTGATTTGTGTTCAATGATTGGATTCAAGACTAGTTCGATAAAAACATAGTCTGGATAGGCCCGGCCCCAGCACAAGTGGTGGGTGTCTTTGTGAGGCTAGACAAGAGTAGCGACAACGAGTGCGTGTGATAGCAGGTTTCTAACTGCGAGTCACAGAAGTATGACAACTGGATGGCCCAAAAATGGTTTTCCATGCCCATGGAATAATTCGTGCACACCTCAATCAGTCAAAGCCTTTAGAAGCCACAACCACCACTTCTGCATCATCATCTTAGCCGGCCTCTTACTAGAAGATCAAGCATCGATGACACAAGTGAAATTAACATGTCCTGCCACTGTCATCAACGTCCCACACACTTGGAAATTTCATGCCCATGGAGATGAGGATGCTTCCTAGAATCCCCCAGTAGTGGATGACCTTTCAATTGGAAGTCAAGGGTATGCTTCGGTTAACACCGTGGAGTTGGTAAACCCCTATATGATTCCCAATGACGGGGTGTGCTTGGGGATCCTCCCCAACGTCCCCAGCCTACGCCAATGTCAATGAAGCCACTGCCATATGGGTGGTTGAGGCGCATCAGTTGGAAACTCCAGCCAGGCTGTACATGCCACTGAGACCGGACAACAGGCTAAGCACAAATCTCTACATGCGCAGGCTCTTCATCTGGTGTCATTAGGCCCGCCTCCACCACTATTCATGCTACTGGATTAGGCAGAGCTACCTCGACCATGCTACGACTAGCCTTTCCCCATTACAGGATGATCTTAGTCATTCGGCCCTCATCCATCAGCTACTCTTTGGGATTATACTAGATAGAAACGAGATATTCCCAACACCAGTCATCTACCGACCCAGCTAGCAAGGTCAGCCATGCCTCTTAACATAGAGCGGCCTCTTGCAAGTAGAAGTTTGCACCTGGCATGAAAATATGATTTCATCAATCACATTACCGACATCCCATCATGGATTTCCATCCTCGAGGCCCTTATCCTATCACAGGACATGTGTGAGGCCCTCACCGAGGCTTTAAGAAGCCCCCTCCAGTTCAAGAAGGAGGTGGCAACTACATATGCTTTTCATGTGGAGGCTCTCGAGAATGCTGAATGTAATGCAATAATTTCATTCTCTAGAGAAGATGACGGCTCTCCCATATAAGACCTCATTTGTTCACTGTACATCACCAGCCAATTCAACAACATAGAGGTTCGCTGATGTCATGCTGACACCGGCCCCGGGATTAACCTCATCCCGACACAGACACTGCAGAAGCTAGGGTTATCCAAAGATGGCCTGACTCCCTCCGATTTAATAATTCAGGGATATGATAGTAGAAATTAGAGCCCAGTCTATAAGATCCCTTTGTAGACCCATTTCGGTGGCCTAGATTCCAGTACTGAGTTTATGGTTGTCTCCAAGGACACCGCCTACAATGCATTTATGGGTAAACCATGGCTCCACCTGCATACGGTGGTCCCCTCATCATATCACCAATGCCGGAAGTACTCCCTCAATGGTCGAGTAGGGGTACTCCATGGTGATGCGTTTCCTTTTGCCTCTTGTAAATCCCGCTACCTCGATTCGAACTATTACCAGATCTAGGATAAGCATATTTTGGCCAGTGAGTTCAAACCCATCGCAGTTGAAACTGACCCATGGGTAGGTCTGGATGACACATACGTCTTTCCGGTCCATCGATTGGAGGCCATGACCCCCCGACATGGGGAAATATTTTTTTGTTTTAGGTACAAGGGGGAATCAATTCCCAAGTCTAAGCGACAGCGGAAAATCACCTCGTACTCTTACACAAATCAGGCTCAGGTGATCCTGGAGCCTCCTACCCCCATCTGGAATCAGGATTTCCACCCCATGGCAATGACAGTACGTCATAAGTGTCTATTTCATCGGGTTGGGATTAGCCGGGTCAAGCCAACTCACCAATATTTCTTTGATATCATCATGCATGGACCATTGGGCCGAAGAACAGATGGGATCAGATTGAATGCCTTCATTGATATGGTTTTAGCAGCACATGAATCTCCTGATATGTTGTTCACTACTACTCAGGCCGGTACGAGCCTCATGTCAGGATATTTTGACCTAGAGGAATCTTCTCCTACTAGGTATCCCTCCTCCGCAAGTGAATAAGATTATTTAGAGGACACTCCCCTGCCTTCGAAGAAGGCGTTTCCGTCCCGATCGATGAATTGGTAAAGGTGAACCTCGGTAGCGAGGTAGATCTGAGACACACATTGACCAGTGTCTCCATGTCCCTGGAGTAGTAGAAGTGGTACATAGACTTCCTGAAACAACATTGTGAAATATTCTCGTAGAGCTATGGCGAGATGCCCGGGATAGATCCTCAGGTAGCCGTCTACAGCCTCGGTCTCCCGACAAATCATTACGGGTTTAAGCAGCGTCCCAGAAAGATACACCCTTATCACAATTCCATGGTCGAGGAAGAATTTGACAAACTCATTAGAGACAAATTCATCAAGGAGGTATAGTACCCCAAGTGGCTATCCAACATTGTGCCAGTTATGAAAAAGAACAGATAGATCAGAGTCTACATCGAATTCTGGGATCTCAACTGTCATTGTCCGAAGGATGATTTTCCCCTTCCTTTGACAGAATTGTTGATCAACGCTACGACGGAGTTCCAAGCCTTTTCCTTCATGGACGGTTATTCCGGATACAACCATATCCGAATGGTTCCCAAGGATGAAGAGTTCACAGCTTTCACGGCACCCCAAGGTACTTTCCGTTACCAAGTTATGCCCTTCGGCCTAAAAAATGCAGGTGCCACCTATCATCGGGCCATTCATATTATATTCAAGCCAATCCTCAGGACATTGGTGGAATGCTATGTGGATGATCTGGTGGTCAAATCTAGCCAGTTCCAGGAGTATTTCAATGACCATGATAAAGTGTTCTACTTCCTCTGTTCCCGCCACCTGAAGATGAACCCGTTGAAGTGTGCCTTCGGGTTCACCTCTGGGAAGTTCCTTGGCTTCGTTGTTAGGTACCGGGCATCAAGATCGACCCAGAGAAGATCAAGGCCATTATTCAGATCCCCCCCAGATCAATATTTGAGAACTTCAAGGTTTCCAAGTCCACTTAGCCTACATACGCCGATTCATCGTGAATCTGGCCGGTAAGTGTAATCCCTTTTCTCATCTCATGGAGAAAGGATCCACCTACAAATGGGATGAAGAGTGCCAGGCCACGTTCGAGGAAATCAAGTATTATCTACTCCAGCCTCTATTCATGATGCCACCCATCTCCAGAAAGACACTAATCCTATATGTGACTACCCTGGAATGATTTTTATGTGCCCTTATCAACCAGAAGAATAATTAAGGAATAGAAAATAGCCTCTACTACCTCATCTATATGCTTATCAATACAGAGGCTAGATACCCCCCCATCGAAAAGAGCTCCCTCACACTCATATTGGCCATGAAGAAATGGTGACACTACATGCAGCTCCATGAGGTACAGTTGGTGTCTCAGGCAGACCTGCTGAAGTACATCCTGAACTTCCCCACATTGACTAGCCGTCTAGCATGGTGGGTAGTTATTCATCAGCAGTTCGATATCAGTTTTGTCCCTTAGAAATATATCAAGGGAAAAACATTGTTAGACATCCCTAATGCCTATCCTGCTCCCATTGACCCATCCCTGGACCTAGATTTTCACGATGAGGAAATCCTCTTAGTAGATCATGTCATCCCGTATTGGCAGATGCACTTTGATGGTGCTTCCTGGATCCCCACCGACAGGAGGCTCGATGATCCCATCCTCAATAGGGTGGGCTTGGGTATTTTCTTTATTACACTGGCACAAGACATTCTGCCATACTCATTTCTATTGTCAGAAGTATTCACCAATAATGAGGCAGAGTATGAGGCTCTTATCACTGGCCTCGAGCTGGCCCTCGAGATCGATGTGCCCCATTATCATGTGAATGGGGATTCTGAACTAGTCATAAAGAAGATCAATGACGACTATGTCATTAGGAATCCAGATATCGTACCATATTTGGAGCACACCATCTAGCTATTGGCCCAGTTTCTATCTCGGCCGGAAGTTAATCATGTCCCTCGATCTGAGAATGGTTGAGCGGATGACCTGGCCGGCCTGGATGCATCACTTTCAGAGCCTGAGTAGGATGATCTGATTATACACATACCACATTAGAGATTCATTGATCCCGTCACCCCAGAGGATGACAATGACCTGCAAGTAATCCATCTTACTACCGGAGCCTCCACATTAGGACCCCCGGGACCTTCAGATGTAGTGGTTGAAGTGACCCCCAACTAGAGATCCCCCTTTGTTGAGTATTAGAAAAATGGATACCTCCCAGATGATTGGGCTGAGCGTGAGTGAATCCAATGCCACCTGCTGCGGTTTACCCTCTAGAGTGGTCATAGTCTTGAGAATATCCTCTACAAGCACGGGTTATATAGTATTCTCCTACATTGCATCCAAGGGGTCGATATTTCTTAGGTCATACAGGAGGTTCATGCCGGTTCCTGCAAGGCTCACCAGACTGGGCCGAAGCTGTCCCATCAGATCTAGAGACTGGGGTACTTCTGGCCCTCCATGGTCCATGATTTCATCATGTTCTCCAAGAGATGTCAGGAGTGACAAATTCATGCTATCTTCTTGCATCAGCAACCAGAACCTATCCACTCCACCAAGTACTCTTGGCCATTTGTGGTGTGGGGACTCGACATTGTGGGACCATATCCACTGACGATAGCTCTCTAGTGCAGGTTCATCCTGACCACCACAGATTTCTTTTCCAAGTGGACAGAGGCAGTTCCTCTCAAGGAGGTCAAGGATTGTTCCATTTTTGACTTCATGAGCTCCAATATCATCTACTGACTTAGAGTCCCTAAAGCCATCCTTACCGATAACGACACCAACTTCTGAGTAGCCCAGATGAAGAAATTGTACGCCATGTACAACATCCATTAGAACCATACCTCCCACCATCATGCATAGGAAAATGGGATGATCGAGGTGTTAAACAAAACCCTCTCTAAATTTTTTCATAAAATGGTTGGTCAGAATAAGAAGAGTGGGCCGGAAAAGCTCCGCACCACCCTCTGGTCTTATCGGAAGGTGACTAGTAATTCCACTCAGGTGACCCCATATTCCTTGGTGTACGGAGCTGAGGTCGTCCAACCCATCGAGATCCAGCTGCCTTTGTTACACACAGCATTCTATGTCCAGCAGGTGCCAGATAAGGTACCCAAAATTCATCTGGCTGAATTGGAAGCACTTGACGAGAATATGCTTCGTGCCTTGCACAATACGGAAAGGCATCAGAATAAGATAGCTAGAGCCTTAAACAAGAAGGTTCACCTTTTCTCTTTCTTGCAAGGCAACATGGTATTGGTCCTTCGAACACCAATGATCCATGGCAGAAAACCACCCATATTGGAGCCCAAATGGGAAGGACCTTAAATAAACCACATGGTTTACCCCAATGGAGCATACTACCTGGTGACCATAGATGGTGAGCATATAACTCCTCCCACCAATGCCATGTTTCTCAAGAAATACATTGCCTGAGCCTGTCGATCCTACACGACCTTAAAATTCCGGGTCCTACAGGACCATAAACTGCCCGGTCCTGCACGACCGTCAACTTCACGGTCCTACATGGCCTTAAACTGCTCAGTCCTGCACAACCTTAAACTGCCCGATCCTGCATGACCTTAAACTGCCCGGTCCAGCATGACCTTAAAATGCCTGGTCCTACAGGACCTTAAACAATTCGGTCCCGCATGACCCTAAACTGCTTGCTGGTCTACCGTGACCTTCAATTGTATAGTACTACATGACTTTAAACTGTGTGTCATCCTGCACGATGTTAAACCACGTTTTTAAGAACTAAGTATTGCTTGATTCCCATCCGCATGGGATACGTAGGAACACTCAAGCATTTCATCTTGATCCTAGTCCTAAACTATTCTCTAGGACTATTACCCTTGGGTATAGTTCTCTTGGAGGATGCTTGTATGATATGGTGTATGAGTCCTTATCCCAAATAAATATAGGATTATAATGGTCTCACCATGTGCCCGCTCCTCATTCTTATATCCTCTCATGTCCTCACCGCATGAAGTTAAACAGTATGACCTTCAAGAACTACGTATGTCTTGATTCCCATCCTTATAGGATAACTAGGAACACCCAGAAATTTCATATGTTGGCCCATCCCAAATGCTAGAACCTCCCATCTGGTCAAGTCATATGGTGTGGTGTAGGTTTTTGCCTCAATACACGTTGACCTCATCTCGATCACTCCGTACATCCCACTCCCCAGAGGTGTCCGCCCACCCTACTTGATTTTAAAATGTATGGGTACAACTATGATTCACCTAATACTTTTATTGGGACTCCATCATCCATTCCATCCAAAAGGCCCCTCGAACGACAAGGATTCTAGGCCGAAGGGCTCTCCTACCATTTCGAGCCAACACCCTCGAGGATGCTGGGCAATAAATTGATACAAGTCCTGCCTTGCAAATATGGTCAGCGGTCGATGATCATTTGTTGTTCCCATTCTCGGTCACTTGAAGGACGATGTGTTTCAAACATGGTTAAAGTTATCCTTCATCATTATATCCAACCCAAGATGTCTCAAACATCGAGTGAAGTGGTTCATTCGGCCCCATTGTATATCCAAGTGACGAACTCCCCTCGGGCGATTCCAGCTACTAGACCCCTACATTATAGGGAGAGCCGAGTCCAGCTCCTTGTTTCCCACACTGAGCACTGATCACCTGTGATTATGAGCTATGATGAGGCAGTAATTGCACAAGAGGTTTTATGGCTATCATTAGTCAAGATGCCCGACCTCAGGCCCCATGGCCCTTTCTGGCCCCTAGCCTAAGTTCTCATTTAGGGTGTGCGGTGTGGAGCAGATTTATGTCCTCATTCACTTCGGGCTATTTCTCCATGCCACGCATATCCCCTTGAGATATCCTTCCCTTCATTTATCATCCATACCACGAGCATAGGCCCTATCGTGCTTCGCACGCCCAGTTTCGGGCGCCTGGCCCTGGTTCTCTTTTTTGGGATTATACGGTGTGGTATGGGATTCTATCCTCATTCACGTCGGGTTACTCACTATGCTATACACATCCTCAGATGATATAATTTATCCAAAATCATTCTCACTGCATGATGTTAAACTACAAACTGGTTGGGCCTTTCTAACAGAGGCCCAGCCTCAGGCCCCCATCCTTTTTCGGCCCCTTGGCCTTCTCGTGCCCTGTCCCAAGTTCTTATGGGATAGTACGGTGTGTTATAGGATTATGTTCTCATTCACATTGGGTTACTCATCACACAATACGCCTCCCTTGTTTGGGTGTATATTACCCCTTTGTGCATCATTTCCAGAACTATGTGTGGCTTGATTCATATCCTCATGGGATACGTATAAACGCCTGAGCATCTCATCTTCGGGTTTAGCCCCATCATGGCCCATTGGACCTCATTCCCCCAGAGAGAGGAATATATGATGGGCTATGATATTATGTTCTCATTCACGTTGGGTGTTGTAACGACCACACCACATACCTCTCCCTCCTAGGAGTTCTCTATCCCTATATTCTATACTCAGCCCTTCAAATTGGTTACTCTCAAGTTGAGCACCCTCCTCGACCCTCGTTAGCGATTCACCAATCTATCTAATGGTACTCTGGTTCAACATGTGGAGTGTCAGATTTTATGTGAACATTCTTTCTTCCATTTTTAGGATTCATGTTCCCCTTCATTTGGGCTTCCATAATTGTACACACCCGAAGGGACCCCCAAATGGCATGGATTCTAGGCTTAAAGGATCTCCTACCATCACGGGCCAACATCCTCGAGTGTTTCAGACAAAAAATCGATACAGGTCCTGCATTTTAAATATTATTAGTGGTCATCGCTCATTTGTTGTCCCCATTTCAGGCTAACGCGATATGGATTTTTTGTTTCGAATATGGTCAACAGTCATCCTCCATTAGCACGCGAACCCCTTTAAGCCTTGAATGTTGGTTACATGATTCAAATAATTGTCCACCCCATCATGTACAAGTAGAATTTGGACACTCCTGACACTATCCCTCATTGTACATTTGCAATTTAGGAGGAAAAATCCATAGTAAAGGCATCATTCAGGGCTCCGCACTGATTTTCCCTTCTAATCACATTTCTTGTATTGCACGGAGCTCCTTCATCATTGATTCCTACATCATGTTAAACTAAAATAGGCTTAGGGATTGGACTAAGGCTTGCACCTATTTGGAATGATTCTGCTCCTCCATGGTCTAAGCTATAAGATAATAAACTAAGATCTTTTCTAAGAACTACATGTAGCTTGATTCTCATTCTCATGGGATACATAGGATCACTTAGACATCACATCTCTGGGTCCAACTCAACTAGAAGCTTCTCCTGCTTCTTATCCTCTAAACCTTACTGGCCCCTGGCCCTAGGCTCCATTCCAGGAGATGAGCATGGTGTGATGTAGACCTAGTCCTCATTCACGTTGGGTATGATTTATCACGTTGTATGCATTCCTTCATGTCCAATCCACATGAAATTAAACTGTGCTACCTGGTCCCATCACATGAAACTTAACTGTGACAACATCATCCAGGCCACACGACAAAAAATGACACTGCATTGTGATGACCTCACCATGGCGGGGCATCACGTTGGGTATCAGTCATCCACCATACTATTTGTTAATTCCATCATCTGGTTTGATTCCCTTGGTGATACTGAGATCCCTAGGTCCTCGGTATGTCACTTAAAAAAACACATCTACCCTAAAGGACAAACCTGATCTATCAAATACAACTTCTTTGGGTGTGAGGGCCAGACATGCACACCCATTTCATCCCTAGCACTGATACCTCACTATTCCACCCCTTAGAACTACGTACAACTTGATTCCCATCTCCATGGGATATGTAGAAATTCCCATTCACCCCGTCTTGGCCCCAGCCTGACTTTTATTTTCGGTCCCTTGACCTAAAACCTCCACAAGGAACACATGATGATGTAGAAATCATCCTCATTCACGTTGAGTTGTAAAAATTACATCACCATGTGTCTCCTTTATTTCCTACTAACCATGGTATGATCTCTATGACCTTAAACTAAGACCCTTCTCTAGAACTATGTATGGCTTGATTCCCATTCTCATGGGATACATAGTGACGCCCGGACATTTCGTCTCTGGTCCAGCCCTAGTAATCATCAATATTATTCCTCCTCATTTCTAGTCCCCTGGCCTAGCCCCTCGTGGAAAACCATGTAACTATAGCTGTTCCCTGATCAAGTTCGGGATTCCCCACAATAACATTGGGAAGCGATGACTCCCTTGCCTGAGAGGTCCTCTCTAAAAGAAGAAATGATCCACGATTAGACTGATGTGCCCCTCTAATGTTCTTCCACCAAGGTGGTGTAATTTCAAGAGTGTTGGATTCTATTCGAAAAAATCATCACTCCACATTTCACACTTTGCATGCCCCTTATTCAGATCCCTCATCCTATTTCATGTCTAAAGGGACCCTAATAGTATGGATACTCTGCCGATGGCTTGCCTACTATCTTGGGCCAATGTTCTGAAAGACTAATGGATGACATTCTGTGTCAGGACCAATGTTTCGAACACAATTAGCGGTCAGACCTCGTTTTTCATCCCCAATTTGGGCTGATACAATATGGATATTGTGTTTCAAACATGGTCATCAATTATCCTTTATTTCCGTGCCACCTCTGCAGTGTTCTGAATATGTGATATTGTGATTTAAATTTTCCATTCCCCTATGTTATGATTGATTCTAATGCCCCTAGCGCTAAACCAATCATGCACTAGAGTACATTTGGAAGATGATATGTTGAGTTTTTAGGCCCTCTTCCTTATTCGGAGCTCCCTATTATCCTCTTGGGAATCCAGATTGGCTGTTCGAATCATGAAAGCCCAGAGCTTGATTGATGCTCCCACGATCAAATGAATTAATAGTACGAACATCCTCTGCTTCTCACATTGGGTTCAACCCACGTGATATTAGGAATGGATTTCTACCTATTTCAGGAATCTTTTTGAATGTGTTAAAAACCAAACAAATAAATAAATTTATCTATACATGCAGTTTAGAATAAAAATCAGTATGGAGAAAAGAGTTTATATGTTCATCCAAAACCTGGCCCTTAAAATTCATCTCTTTAGATGGATCGTTCTAGCAGCACTACCTTTTGGATGATGGCCTCTAGGATTTCTTCCCACCCCTTGAGGACTCTCTATTCATTAGTGGCCACAAAACGCAGTCCACTAACCCTAGCTCATGCTTGCACTTGTTCAGTTTTCTTGGTCAGTTGGAGACCCACTTCCACAATTTTCTCTTGGGTGTCTGCCAACTGGGCCCTCAACTGCTCCAAAAGAGTAGAACAGTTTGAAATGAATATCTTCGTTTCCTTCAACTATCCATCAAGGCACTGGACCTCTTGTTCTGCCTTTATGAACTCTTGGGTACTCCCTGACTCCTCCCAAAATTGGTCAACGTCAGAGCATTAGATGCTCTCACACAACTTCTCGGCCATGTAGTCACAGACCGTTTAATGAATGGATTGAGAATCCACCCCTCAAGAACAGAAGAAGCGCAACCAGGTTTGGATTGATCCCATCTATTTTAGCCATTCTGTCTGGGGCTGACTGGGAAAGCTCTTGATGCACTTCCACCCTTTGCGCTGCATCATTAGGCTCTCCTCATCCACCTCCGAGTTAGAATCATCTATCTCATCAGGGTTTGTAGGAAGATAGTTAGGGAAGGTATCCAAGAGACTCATAGTAGGGTCTTCTTCATACGCCCCTCCCAAGGGGTTGGGATCTTCAATGCCTGGGCGACCATCCCCTCTCGCCTTAGTATCACTAGCTCCCTCGCTGAATTATGGCCTGCCTCGACGTGTGTACCGCTAATGTCCACCGCTCTCTGCTCACCATGTGCCGAGGATGGCTCAGTTTTAGAGGTGTTCCATGAATGGGACAACACATTAGCAGTTAAATAAAATTCGAATGACCTGGGTTCGACAGCCCGACGAGCCTCCAGGGCTGTGAATAATTTACAAACAATGAACACCCTAGTCAATTGTGCTCTCCTATGGTGACTAACTTGCATTGAAGTATTGAACTTAAAGGAGCCCAAAGCATCATCCTCTGGTGTTCTAGCCGCTACAGGATCCACCATTAAGGTTGATCCATTTGCACTTGCCAACATAATAATGGGCGTCGGCTCCCCACCATGTTCTACTGGTTCCTCCTCCCCTTCGAATGGAGACCCTTGGTCGGTGCCCATATGCTTCTGAATAGGATAAGGAGATATGATTGAGGGATACAAAAAAAGATGAGGGGAATGGAGAGACAAGGACTGAGATGTACCTCAAGTAGCTCTGTTATATCCACTTCAGAGTCAATGATCTCTCCACTCTTCTGGAGACTCCCTTGGTGGGACGCCCCCTGAGACCCTCCACCTTTAGGCTCCTCTTCTCCTTCTTCATCCTCTTCCATCTCGGCACCCTCCAGCTCATTGTCGCTGTCATTATCCTCTGATAGCATCTATTCTGGATCATGCTCCAGGACGAGCATTACTTTCACCATGAAGGATGGTTCCTCACACAGACCCCATTGGCGTTCATACACGTCCATGGCCATCAGATACGCATGACGACGATGAAAGTTTACCCTTTATACAACCCAAATTAGTTTGACCTATGGTAGCTAGATTCCATCTTGCATTATCTTCTTCCAAAGAGCTTCAGTACTCATCGACTGTTGCATGGTCATCTAGGATGACCATAGGGCTGGGAAGATTGCATCATTGGAATGTTGAAGAAGATACTCTATCTACTTCCCTCGGAGTTCCCTGTCTGCTACATGATCCCCTCTCCCCTAGGAGATGAGGGCCCGACCGTTCCATAAGACATCCCCAATGCTGAATTCCAGGCCTGTGCGGGCCTAGATGTTTGACGTGCGTCATGCATTTCCTTCCCAATAGCACCCTGTCTGCTCTCTCGCCGCCCATGTCCTACACTGGCTACCATG
Organism: Viscum album; assembly: GCA_963277665.1. Lineage (NCBI taxonomy): Eukaryota > Viridiplantae > Streptophyta > Magnoliopsida > Santalales > Viscaceae > Viscum > Viscum album. The sequence continues at coordinate 1,087,156,657 of OY728150.1, read as the reverse complement.
ATATTCCAAATTCGCTTTCACCAAATCCCCTCAGGGTATTCTATGGAATAATGCTTGGAATATTCGGTTGAGAGGATAGAATCATCTTCGGTCAGAGGAAAGGTGATAATGTCACTAGAGCCTTGGGTCGTGAACATTAGCCACATTTGGCCAAGAACACATGGATGCCTTTCCTCCCAAACATATGTATGAACCTTCTTTGGCATCCTCTGAAGGAATCTGAACTGCCTGAAAAAATGTGACGACACGTAGGGATCTCAAAACTTCTTCCCATTAATCCGGGCCCCGAGCACCCCACCTCTAATGCTGTGGAAGTATTCCCTCTACTTCAGTGAGCCCTTCCCATTATCTATCATCTGGCCAGTGGGGGTGGCGAATGGGATGAAAGTGAATTTGGCATGATTGTCGATCCTGATTCTTATTCCCTCCTCATTGAGCGTCAATGGCATGACCCTAGCGATGTTCAGCAAGGAAGGTCACCGGCCATTACCTGGAGGATGAACGACATTCGGAAAGGTATACCCGTCGCAATGGGCTGTAACATAGCCATAAAAGATATGGAAGGGGACATAGATCCTCCATAGAGACCCTCCACTCAAAATGCATCCTAAAATGGCATATAGGTGAGAAAACACAGGGACTCCCAGATTGATTCTTGGATTGGAGGCCATGACACCGACCATCACCAGGGTCGCTAGGTGTACTCCCATCCTTGCATCCCTCATCGGTAAGATCCACCCACTCAGGAATGCAGAAAGGAATCTGGCATACCGGACGTTTGGGTATTGGATCTTATTAATACTGAAGCCCTATGATCGATAGTCCCCCATCGCCAGGATCCTTCAGTACAATCCGCTTTTTCTCCTCTATGCTGTGGTTGGACACCGCCTCCCTCACCCTAACATCATGACTTTCGGATCCCATTCTTTAAACAAGCTGAAACATTTCTTGTAAGTAATGTCCTTCAAGAAATCCTTGACCCCCAACCTCTCCTTAGCCTTTTCCAATAAGTGCCATGTCAGCATGGGGGTTCTTGATCCGTCTCCCCTGACGTTCATTAGCGGCATGAATTCATCATATTGGTTGCCATCCAAAGGGATAACCCTGATGCAATGAATGTTTCAAAGGATGATGCCGACTTCCCCATGATGAAGGTGGAAGGTATTAGTTTCGGGGGACCATCGAGTAAATAGATATGGCCTGGGATCAGGCTGGTGATATAAGTGAAACTGCGACGTCCACACCACCTCAAACAAACTGATGTGCCGCATTTTGGCCCAAACTAGTCGTATGTCTAGTGAACCCAATATGTCGAGGCCCATTCACTGGGAAACATTCTTCCAGACCACAGATCCCAATCCGGTAGCCAACCTTTGGTCTCGTCAGTAACACTCTGATATAAGGTTCTTGCGTAAAGGTCCAGAGAACTCTCCACGATAGGGTCACTCCCTGAGATGGTCCTTGTCCTGGGATTCAGGACGTAGACATCCATGTGTCTAGATTATCTAGTAGGATGGCATTTTTAGGTTATGTTATACTGGGGTAGGTCATCATCACGGGTCAACCATGACCGCGATGTGTCAACCTCAAACCTTGGAACATGTACCTCCTCCAAGATTCCAAAGTCTCAGATCGGCATGTTAGAAGATAGTGCATAATCCTTTTACACTGGGTTCAACATGTTGAAGAGAGTATGGTTGTTGGATACAATCCTTCAGGCACCATAAACCTCATGTTTGGAAACCATCTCAGCCCTAAGAGCAGCAGATACAACTTGCCTCTCAATGTTAGCCCAATTGGAAGCCATCTCCTTCCAGCAAGACTTTAAGAAGTCGGCGCGAAAAATTAGTAGTTTGCGTGAAAAATCAGCAGCTGGTGTGACAAAACTGAAGTCGGTGCGGAAAATCCTTGGTTTTCATGTAAAAGGATTACTGACCTTGGTGAATTATGCGCAACCAAAGCATTTTTCCTGCTGGTGGAGGAATTGTTTTTGCACGCAAGACCTCCTGGCTTATCACGTGAGAAAAGTCCATACGGAATGAGGAACCTGTAGGGTTTTTTATAGGCACAGAGAGCAGTTTCCGCATGTGTGTGGAGATCAGATTGCGCGTGTGGGTTAGTTTTTCGGGCCACTCTAGTTTTACACGCGCTGTAACCCCATAGAGTTCTACATCTCATAATTTCCATCGAAATTTGACCTTTGAGGCCCCTCGCCGATTTGATTTCGAGGGGGGTAATTTGTAGATGCTGAAAACTACTTAAGAGGTGAAGAATGTTGGGGCATGACAAGGAAAATCCATATTGGGAACCATCAATCCATTCCGGGAGGCCTGGAAGGGCGACACAAAAAAAACACTGAGTTGCACGAAAAAAATATGTCCCATGCGAAAAACTCTGAGATTCGTGAGATTTTTCCTTATGGGCGTGAAACTTTTCACGCAACTGCCCTGCGCAGTTGAAATGTTGCGCTGCTGACGCTGGGGAACGCAATATTTTGCGTCAGCTTGTTTTTTGCGTGGAACCGCAATCCCGAGCACCTATAAATAGAAGGCCACCCCTTTGACTTCTAGGAAAAAAAATCTAAACTGTCTCCCCTGCCTGAAATTCCACTCATGTGCGCAAAAGCCGATGGCTCTCAGGTACTGAATTTTTCACGCCAGGTCACCCGGGGGCCCGCTTTTGCGTGAGAGCCCTCAAGCTTGATCCTTGTCCAAATCCCTTCAACTCCTTTCTCCCAGACACAATTCCTTCCAATTACACAAAATCCTTCCGCCCTCGTTCCCAATTCTTCCAAATTGCGCGCCCAGACCAAACCTTTTATGCCCAAACCCGATTATGCACCCGAACTGACCTTTTTCGTGCACGCCACTTAATTGCACATCACCCCAGCCGATTTCATGCCGATGTAGTCTTTTTCATTCAAGCATCTCTATTGCGCTCCAGCGCGACCCTTTTCGCGCAACAGTACCTATAGCGTGCAATCCACAGGCCTTGTGCTTCTGTGATCTCCCTCTTCCAGGCATCATTTTTGGGTGCCTCCCATACCCAAAGCATCTTCACCACATACTTATTTCCCATGCAACCTCCTAGGTTCTCATGAAGTAACATCAAAGTTCCATGGACGATACCACATGTTGCGTTACTTTGCTTCATGCTTCTTTGCATAGGCATGATAATGACTATTTCTTCTTCTCATAGCCACTCTAATGTGGACCCCTCGATGGTTCACTCCATAACACCCCCTAGCCACGACATTTCCTGTCCCCTCTCTTTGCCAAAGTTCAGAGGGTACCAGTTAATTAAGTCCTAGGGTGTGGATAAATCCCTTATCCTCTGAGCTATCAGACATGAAACTACCAAGCACCATCGTTCTCCGCACATGACGTTAAATTGTGATTTCGCCCCGTGCATCATACGCAGGGTGCCCCATCTCAGACATTCTCTACATCAACTGGCCTCTACGGGAGTGAAATAATTCTTCTCATGGAATGAGAAACTCCTTATCAAAGTGGTTTCTATCCACGGGGAAAGGGCAACCGCCCTAGTGTAAGCCCCTAACTTTCTTATAGGAGGCAATATCCCTGCACCTCCATTCTTCTTCAGTCCCCAAGGAAGCAAAGGGCATGATGGGGAGTGGTTCCCCTCCTTTCTTCGGTCCCAAATCCCTCTACTGCTGCGCTTTGTCACCATAGGGCCTCCATCCTAGAGTAAGTTCCAACCTCTTTGGGCTTCTAACCACTCATAAGCCCCTGTTTCTTCTTTGGGCCTCTCCATGCGCAAGTCCCACTCCACTTCCCATAGATTCACCTTTCACGACTTGATAATCAAGCCTTTGTTGGCTCTTCATTCTCACACCGAGCATGAATCACGTGGGCTTAGAGTAAGCATAAATCATGACATCTTATCTACCACCATGCGCCACCTGAACTACGTGGTTTTTGATCCTTTCTAAAGAAGGGTATGAAGGAAGCCTCCACGAGGTTCTATCCCACCACCCATGGGACCCCAGGTTATCCTTCACGTCGATTCGCCGAAATCCACCTAAACTACGTGGTATTTGATCATTGATAAGGCCGGGTACGTAGGAATCCTCCACAAGGTTCAAGCCCACCACCCATAGGACCCCATGTCCTCATCCACATCAGTTCACCGACGTCCACCAGAAGTACATGGTCTTTTATCCTTGCTAAGGCAGGGCACGTCAGAAGCCTCCACGAGGTTGATGCCCACCACCCATTGGTCACTCCAACCCCATTCATGTCAGTTCACCGACCCCTGTCCCATATCCGAACTACATGGACTTTGATCCTTGCCAAGGGAAGGTACGTAGGAAGCCTCTGTGAGGTTCAAGCCCAACAACCATTGGTCCTGACCATCTTTCAGTCAGTGCACCAAGCCCCCATTCTGAACTACGTGGTCTTTGATCCTTGCCAAGATAGGGTACCTCGGAAACCTCCCTGAGGTTCAGGCCCAACACCATCCATTGGCTCACATCCCCTTTACGTCAGTTCCCACTACTTGAACTTTATGTTCTTTGATCATTTCCAAGGAAAGATATGTAGAAAACCTCCCTGAGGTTCAAGCCCAACACCCGATCGTCCCAATCATCTTCACATCGGTTCGCCCCCATCTAGCGTTAAGCTGTTGCAACCCCATCCAGTGGTAAGCTGCTGGAAACCTCAATCAGTGGTAAGCCGTCGTCAGATAAACTATGCGAACTTTGATTCCCCACCACGGGGATACGTAGGAAGCCTCTTTGAGACTCAAGACCAAAACCATCATCATCCTCATAACGGTTCCATCCTATTCACTACCCACTTCATTCAAGAAATCCATCATCAATCATGATTCTTACCAGGGATGCCACATCCCAGTGGGATCATGCCACTTCATCCCCTAATCCCATTTAACAACATTCAGGTAGCAAACCACATGTTAGCCCCGACATCAGTGTTCCCTCAAGAGGTTTCACCCATCCGACCCACTCTAGTCAGTTTTTTGATCAGTCTAATACATCTCCAATGTACGTTAAACTTGTGGAATACCCCCTGTTAAACATGGGAAGATGAGGAAAACAATAGATACATTCCTATGGCATATAATTCCCCACATTCGACACAGGATGACTTAGGCTTCCACACCCTTGAGAATCCCTATAATAAGGGGACGAAAACCAAGACACGCCAGTGTTTCAGTGACCAGACATGCCAGTGATGCCCAACGTGACTACTTCCCTAACTGAAGGTTGCTGCCTTGACCGGACCCCTTGGAATGTCCTGATAGAAGTAGTGTAATTAACTAGTCTCCCTGAAGATATGGCGCCAGGAAGAGTTTAACGAACAACATCTTATGTCTATAAGGGAGACCCAGACTAGGTGATGAGTTCTGTGGATGAATCCATGTAACGAAGAACTGACATCCCATCATCCCATTTCAATCAAGGAGCATACATACCTGAACAAGCGACGAATGTTTCCCCCCTTTGGAATGAGGGGATGTGGGGAAACAAAACAGTTCCTCACAACCTCGAACGAGAAGGACGTGCGTGCCCTGACGAATGTGTCGGAAACCGATGTGATATACTCCATGTTGTGTTGCACATGTTCACCCACCTATTCCATTGGAAGAGGCTGCTCCACTAGCAGTAAAGCCTCATCTATTTACAGATCTGCACAAGTAGACCAGTGATCAATTTATGTCATCAACATATCAACTTTTTTTACAATTTATTTCTAAGATGCACCCTTATTAGGAGTAATTTCTCATTTCTCAATCTTTCTTAAATGACCCTTCATAAGCCTTGTCGTTCCCCCAAAAGATGGTAGGTCCTTCCACTAATGTAGTGTGATAAGTATGAGGTGCACATGTCAACATCGTGATGAGACATACTCGAAATGATTTAGAGATATAGGATTAGACAGTCAATGTTTTCTCACCATAGGTATAACATACTGCCTTTTTATCACAAAAACTTTCATTACATTATAAAAAACTGGGGATCTTTAAGGTTTCGTGTCTTGGAAACGAGGAACTTAATACACGACAACAACAAATAACATTCTTCTTAAACACTTGAAAGGATTCTCCTTATGTTCATACTATGTTCATTACTGCATCTCATAACCTGGGGACATACATCAAAATAAAGGGAGAGCAGAAGGCATAATAAGGGAAATAAGGGAAACATTTTACATGTGAACTTAAGATACATCAAAAGTCAAGAAAAATAACTTTAAGGCATGAGAAAGAGATCATGAGGCATTTCATAATAAAAATAACGTGTTTGATAACGTGAATATGTGGATAAAACATTTAACAAAGACAATCATTTCCATTTCACCAAGGTCTATCCCGAAGGTGTCATTAAAAATTACCAAGGTTATTCACCAAGGTATCAGTCAACATGGTCATCTCTAGAGATTAAGTCTTTAACCAATACATTGGAGCTCTATCAGGGGGCACCCGTAAATTTTCCTTTATTACCATGTTTGCCACATATATTATCATAAATAATTTCCTAAACAACCCATATAACATAAAAGAAATGGGTTTCATTTCATAGTCATCACATTTTAAAAACTGCTTTAAAGACGTGATCTTTATGCCACTTTAAACCCAAGAAAAATGAAAGAAGGTTTCACGTATGTAAATCCCAGAATTTAAAATAGAACATTTTGATATATATGTGAATACCCCTGTATAATAAAGAGACTTGAGTATTCAATTAAAAAATTTAAATAATTTGAGAAAAAGAGGGAGACGTTTTGAGACGAAAAATTCTGCAGCATAACGGCTATGTTACAGGGTTTTAGTAAACATTGAAAAGAGAGGGGACATGGGTCACCCACTCATAAATGATACATAAAACAGTAAGGGAACATAATATAAAGGATTTAAGAATATGGTAATGAAATTTTAATGATATACCATATGAAACGAAGAACTTGAAGGGAAGAGAAAAATAAGATTTCTCTTATGAAAATTCGGCAGCCTAACGACGTCACTTAAAACATAAAAAACTGAATTGAAGAGATCAAATAGGGAACCTCATCATATGAAAGTAAAATATAAGTATGATATATATAGAGATAATACCCCAAAAAAATTAAAATGAACTTGAAATACTTGACATGGACATAGAACTTGAAAACGAGAAGGGTGAAAGAATCCCTTAAAAATTTGGCAGCCTAATGGTGCCACTTAAAACATCAAAATACTGAATTGACGAGATCAAATAGGGTATCTAATAATATGAACATAAAATATCAGTATGATTGATTTAGATATCATACCCCAACATAATAAAATAACATGAATGACATGACATGAAAATAGATCTTGAAAACGAGAAGGGTGAAAGAATCCCTTAAAAATTCGGCAACCTAACGACGCCACTAAAAACTTCAAAATAATAAATTGAAGAGATAAAATAGGGTCTCTCATAATATGATCATAATATATCAGTATTATATATTTATAGATAATAACCGAACATAATAAAAAGGAAAAAGAAAGACTTGACATGAAAATAGATCTTGAAAACGTGAAGGGTGAAAGAATCCCTTAAAAATTCGGCAGCCTAACGGTGCCACTTAAAAATTCAAAATACTGAATTGAAGAGATAAAATAGGGTGTCTCATCATATAAACATAAAATATAAGTATGATAGATTTATATATCATACCCAAACATAATAAAAAGGAACATGAAAAACTTTACATGAAAATAGATCTTGAAAACGAGAAGGGTGAAAGAATCCCTTAAAAATTCGGTAGCCTAACGGCACCACTTTAACATTATTAAAATAAAATGATGAGATAAAGGGGGAGATCTCATAATATGAACATGAAAAGGATAGTAGGATGAATATAAAAGAAAATCCTCCAACATAAGAACATGGAGAATAAAATAAATGACATAAAAAAGAGTACTTGGAAAGAAAGAGGGAGGTAGAATCCCTTACCTTAAAACGTAACTCTTAAAAATAAAAGGTTGGGACCTTGAGGGCATGGGGGAACCTTGGGAGGACTCCTTGGGAGGTAATGAGACCAGAGATTAGTTGGGGAGATTTGGGAGTGAAAACTAAAGGAGGAATGGGTGGGTATTTATAGGAAAAGTGAGCGGACAAAGCATTAATGGCCAAGGGACACCTCCTTGGTGGTATTGGAAAATCCATGGGCTTTCCCATGGTATTTTCCCATGGTATTGGCCAATTTGAACACATCATACCGTATTTTACTATTCATAAGACGACCTTATTTATTACATACTAAATACATCATTTAATGATGTCATTAAACACTTGTAACTTAAAAACTGTATTTTCACTATTCATCGAAAAATCAACTTTCTCAGGAAAATCCCAAAATTTCACCTTAACCAAATATTGATGATCTAATTTCAAAAATGAACTCCATTTTATAAAAATAATTTTCAAAATAATTTTAATTTAGTTTTTAAATAAATACACTATTCACCGAAAATTCATTTTTTTTTCAGAAAAATCCCCAAAAATTACCTTAACATAATATCGATGCTATGAATTCAAAAATGAAATACATTTTATAAAAATAATTTTTTAAATATTTTAAATTTAATTTTTAATTAAAAAAACTATTCACCCGAAAAAACTAATACTTGACTAATAATTTCTGAATCAGTTATTTACCTATTTTATTGAATCACATTACTTAATCTAGGTGCCTAAATTATATTAATACTTTATTTAAGTGAGATTACTAATCCATTTGGTCACATTATTAATAATAAGCGTAATATCACTATTCATAATTTACTATGCATCAAAAATTATGTTGATCTTACTAGACTCTAAATTTCGTACTGAACATAATTGTAGAAGACAATTTTTTAAAAATCATTACACATTTTTAATTATTGAAGGTTTACATAAACATTTTTTTTAAAATATCCTTCTTCTAGAATTCATCCAAACTATGCATACTATATTTCTCCAGACATTTGAAAATTCACAAACTTTATCGTAAGAAAAAATCAAAATTTTTATTTAAGTCAAAGAATTATGGACTCCTTACATAGCCCCTTATAACCCCATCATATGACCTATGTTTAAGGTTTGCTAAGGTGAGAGAATCTGAGGGCGGCTCAGCCAACATCGCACAACTAGTAATTTCTATCAGTTTGAACTTTTCGAGAAGGCGATTCCGTTCTAGCTTCACACGATGAAGTTAGGCTTGGGTTTGGTCCAGAGCAAAGCCCAGTTGTACTACCTCCTTCTCAAGTTCTGTTAGATGGGCTTTGATCGGTCCAAGACTACTGGATGAGGCCATCAAATCTTCTTTCTATATTAATTAACCTAGATAACATGTATTTAGAGACCATAGTCTCAACATTTAGTTTCCAACGGTCATACTGACTAACAGTCATATAATAGTCAAAACCCAACAATCTATTTTTTAATTATACTCATGCTATCAAATGAAACAGTTTTGTTGAGTATGAAAAATTAAATAACACACAAAATTAGGAAACAAGATTTATTCAAAATTTCAAGTCGTTACATTCTTCCCCCCTTAAAAAATTGCATCCTAGTAATTTTTAAAATTGGACTTGAAAATTTTATTGAAAGTCTCACATAAGAGAAAGAGTTAGTAACACTATTACTTTAAAAGAATGAAAAGGAAGTACAAAGGTCACCCGAGTTAACCCATACTAGGATTCCATGTAGGAAAACATGGACATGGAAGAAAAAAAAGGGTCACGTTCTGAGGGAGAGTGATAGAAAACCTGATTAGGAGAAAGATAACAACAAGAAAATCACAAACTTATGATGGGTTAAACGGTATTTTATTTCCCAGTAGGAAACGTTAACAGACAACATTTTTGTTTTACGTTCCTTTTCATAGTTTTGAGGAATTCATTTACTACATAGATTAAAAACACAAGGAAATATATTTACCTTAATGTAGGGTTGCATCCTTTAATAAGTTTCTACCAAAACTAATCATTTCTCCAAACGATGAGCATTAAAAAACACTTGGTCTCATAAATAAAACAAGAATAATCTTCTAGAGAATCACGTAACCCACAAAATAAAAACTATATATCTTTAAAAATTTATCCCAAAAACAGAAAGGGTAAGATAAAACAGCACTTCAAAAAGAAAGAACCCCAGAAAAGGGGAAACTTCTTTAAATCATCAATATTCCACTGTACTTCCAAAAGTTCATCATAGACCATTCCATAAATAACTATCCTTAAAATTCCTCAAAATAAATCAAACTAAGATTGAAACCCAAATGCAAGAAAGATTTGATAACATAGTCCTCCAAAATTAACTTCATCTTTCATCTTCAAATAACATTAACCACTCCTAACATCTTCTAACAAAAGTAGCTAACCTAAACATATTTTCCCCAATATAGGTTAATCATTTCCATAAGTAACCTAAATTACTATATGTTCACCTTAAATTCATCGATTATTCAAAATATAAGTCAAACTTTACTCCTCAAAAAAATACCATAGTAATCTATTTACCTCGATCATATAAGATTCCTAAAATAGTGAACTTCTTCCCAAAATAATAACCATCTTTTTATCCCGTAATCAAATTTATCAGACGAACATCCTTGAGACTTTGTATTCTTCTTCCTTGATGAATTTGGGAATTCAACTAGGTACCAACCATTAATTGTGATTTTTGATAGCTGGTTTAGAAAAATCATAATATGTTCAACTTGATCTCTCGTCATCTCTGTCATATTAATAGGGAAATAGTCACATTTCCTATCACATTGGTATTTGGGACATGTTCTTCCATTTCCCACCAGTAACTAAGAAAAGAATGTATAATTAGGGGCTTAAATACTTAGCCAATAATTATGAAAAGGAAACTTTAATCATAGAAGGATAAACTTTTAGAAGAAAAGTATATCCTAACTTGTGATCCCCTAGGTTCCAATCTAGGTTATCCATGATAATATATTCTTATGTTAATCTTTATTTTATTTTATCTTTGTTCATTTAATAATGGTTCATACTAAGCTTATTAATTTACCAAAGCATATCCCCCATGAGTGTCGTAACCAAGAGTGTAGAAAGGACCATTGTCGTGTACCAGTTCCCGTTCGAGTCTATCTCAAAGTAGTGTTTTCAGGTTTTACCCCTATGTAAATCTGTGCCAAAGCCACCTCTACCTACTCATATCCAGACAGGGATGTAGTTTCTTGATAAACCACTTACTCAATACTCACCAAAATACTATGAATATTTCCTATATTTAAACATTTCTATAGGGTTCTTACTAAAGTTTTCATATCCTAATTTCCACAAATAACTAAATGATCCTTTGATACCAACTATAACATCCTGCCTTTTTATCACATAAACATTCATTACATTATACAAAACTGAGGATCTTTATGGTTTAGTGTCTTGGAAACCAGGAACTTAATACATGACAACAACAAAAAAACATTCTTCTTAAACACTTGAAAGGCTTCTCCTTATGTTAATCCTAGGTTCATTACTTTATCTCATAACCTGGGGACATACATCAAAATAAATGGTGAGAAGAAGACCCAGTAAGGGAAACAAGGGAAACATTTTACATGTGAAGTTAAGATACATCAAAAGTCATGAAAAATAACTTTAAGGCATGAGAAAGAGATCATGAAGAATATTATAATAAAAATAATGTGTTTCATAACTTGAATATGTGGCTAAAAAATTTTACATAGACAATCATTTCCCTTTCACCAAGGTCCATCCCCAAGGTGTCATTAAAAATTACCAAGGGTATTCACCAAGGTATCAGTCAAAATGGTCATCTCTAGAGATTAAGTCTTTACACAATGCATTGGAGCGCTATCAGGGATCACCCTTATATTTTCATTTATTAGAATGTGGTCCAGCTATATATTCATCAATCATTTCATAAACAACCCATATAGGTAAAAGAAATGGGTTTCATTTCATAGTCATCACATTTTAAAAACTGCTTTAAAGACGTGATCTTTATGTCACTTCAAAACCACGAAAAAGGAAAGCGGGTTTCATTTATATAAATCCAAGAATTTAAAATATAAAATATTGATATATATTTGAATAACCCTAGATAAGAAAGAGCCTTGAGTATTCACTTAATAAAATAAAATAATTTCAGAAAAATAGGGAGACATTTTGAGAAGACAAATTCTGCAGCATAACAGCTATGTTACAGGGATTTAGTAAACATTGAAAAGAGAGGGGAAATGGGTCACCAACTCATAAATGATACATAAACAAGTAGGGGAACATAATATAAAGTATTTAAGAATATGGTAATGAAATTTTAATGATATACCATATGAAATGAAGAACATGAAGGGAAGACAAAAATAAGATTTCTCTTATGAAAATTCGGCAGCCTAACGGTGTCACTTAAAACATAAAAAAATGAATTGAAGAGATCAAATAGGGTCTCTTATAATATAAACATAAAATATCAGTATGATAGATATAGAGATCATACCCAAACAAAATAAAAAGGATCTTGAAATACTTGACATGAAAATAGAACATGAAAATGAGAAGGGTGAAAGAATCGCTTAAAAATTCGGTAGCCTAACAACGCCACTTAAAACATCAAAATACGGAATTGAAGATATCAAATAGGGTCTCTAATAATATGATCATAATAGATCATAATTATAGATTTAGAGATCATATCCCAACATAATAAAAAGGAACATGAAAGACATGACAAGAAAATAGATCTTGAAAATGAGAAGGTTGAAAGAATCCCTTAAAAATTCGGAAGCCTAACGGCGCCACATAAAACATCAAAATACTAAATTGAAGAGATAAAATAGGGTCTCTAATCATATGAACATAAAAGATCAGTATGATAAATTTAGAGATCATACCCCAACATAATAAAAAGGAACATGAAAGACTTGACATGAAAATATATCTTGAAAACGAGAAGGGTGAAATAATCCATTAAAAATTCGGCAGCCTAACGACACCACATTAACATTTTTAAAATGAAATGATGATAGAAAGAGGGGGTATCTCATAATATGAACATTAAATATCAGTATTATAGATTTAGAGATAATAACCCAACATAATAAAAAGGAACATGAAAGACTTGACATGAAAATAGATCTTGAAAACGAGAAGGGTGAAAGAATCCCTTAAAAATTCGGCAGCCTAACGACGCCACTTTAACATTCTTAAAATGAAATGATTAGATAAATAGGGGGTATCTCATCATATTAAAATGAGAATGACAGTAGTATGAATATAAAATAACATCCTAAAACATAAGAACATGGAGCATAAATGAAATGACATAAAAGAGGGTACTTGGAAAGAAACAGGGAGGTAAGATCCTTTACCTTAAAACGTAACTCTTAAAACTCAAAGGTTGGGACCTCGAGGGCTTGGGGGCACCATGAGAGGACTCCTTGGGAAGTAATGAGACCAGAGCTTCGTTGTGGTAGATTTGGGAGTGAAAAATAATGGAGGAATGGGTGGGTATTTATAGGGAAAGTGAGGGGACAAGGCATTAATGGCCAAGGGACACCTCATTGGTGGTATTGGGAAAAGCACGGGCTTGACCATGTTATTTTACCATGTTATTTTCCACATGGAACACCTCATACCTTATATTACTATTCATAAGTCAACCATATTGATTACATACTGAATACATCATTTAATGATGTCATTAAACTGCCGTAACTTTAAAACTTTATTTTTACTATTAAATTCAAAATTCAACTTTCACAAAAAAATCCAAAAATTTCACCTTAACCAAATATCAATGCTCTGATTTCAAAAACGAACTCCATTTTATAAAAATAATTTTCAAACTATTTTTAATTTAATTTTTTAAAAAATAGACTATTCACCGAAAATTCCTTTTTTTCGAAAAATCCCCAAAAATTACCTTAACATAATATCGATTCTCTGAATTCAAAAATGAAATCCATTCTATAAAAATAATTTTGTAAATATTTTTAATTTAATTTTTAATTAAAAAACACTATTCACCCAAAAAAATAATACTTTACTAATAATTTCTGAAACAGTTATTTACCTATTTTATTGAATCACATTACTTAATAAAGGTGCCTAAATTATATTAATACTTTATTTAAGTGATATTACAAATCCATTTGGTCACATTACTAATCCTAAGCGTAAAATCACTATTCATAATTTACTATTCATCAAACATTATGTTGATCTTATTAGACTCTAAATTTAGTACTGAACATAATTGTAGAAGACCATTTTTTGAAAATTCATTACACATTTTTAATTATTTAAGGTTAACATATTTTTTTTAAATAACCTTCTTCTAAAATTCATCAAAAATATGCATACTCTATTTCTCCGGACATTTGAAAATTCACAAACTTCATCAGAAGAAGAAATCACAATTTTTATTTAAGTCAAAATATTATGGTCTCCTTACATAGCCCCTTATAACCCCAGCATAGGACCTAAGTGTAAGGTTTTCTATGGTGAGAGAATATGAGGGCGGCTCAGCCAACATCACTCGAGTAATAATTTCTATTAGTTTGAACTTCTCGCGAAGGCGATTCCGTTCTTGCTTCACACGATGAAGTTCGGCTTGGGTTTGGTCCAGAGAAAAGCCCAGTGGTGCTACCTCCTTCCCAAGTTCTGTTATATGGGCTTCGATCAGTCCAAGACTACTGGATGAGGCCATCAAATCTTCTTTCTATATTAATTAACCAAGATCACTTGTATTTAGAGACAATAGTCACAACATTTAGTTTCCAACGGTTATACTGACAAACGGTCATATAATAGTCAAAACCCAAAAGTCTCATTTTAATTATACTCATGTTATCAAATGAAACAGTTTTGTTGAGTATGAAAAATAAAATAACACACAAAATTAGGAAACAAGATTTATTCAAAATTTTGGTTCGTTACAATAGGAGGATCCCCCAACTCAGCAGAGTCGACTCTAGCATAGAGGTCATAAATCTTGATGCAGACATCCCAAACACACACACACACACACACACACACTATATTTTAGGATGAGACCTCAATGAATAAATTTACTATTCTCAATTTTTTTACATTATATTACAGACATAAATGATTTGAAAAGACAACTCTTTCTAACTTATATTTAATTTTTTTCTATTATATTAATGATTTTTTTAAATTTCAAATAGTTTTAGATGTTTATCCTATAATTTAATTTTCATTTAGTTTGTAGTTATTGTTGAAATTTTATAATTTTACAATTTTGACTACAAGATACATAAGAAAATTCATTAAACTTGAAGTATTTTAATTTAAAATCTTATAAAAAATAAAAAATAAAAATAATCTCATTAAGATATAATTGATAGACAAAAATATAAAAAATAGTTGAAAATAAAAGGAAGTTTTCACATATAATAAACCAAAATTAATTAATATGATACAAACATTATTGATTAAAATCATAATATTTACACATTAAAAAAAATATTCACATAAAATATAGTATAACTAAAATCAAAGTGAAATTTAGAATATTGAATAAACATATAGAAAATAATTGAATATAAAATTAATTTAAAAGAATTTATAAATAAAAATTGTATGATTTGAAATAACAAAATTTTTTCCATTAACAACAACTTTAATTATTATTTATATAATTTTTTTTAATTTAAATTTATTTTTATATTTATAGTAAATGTGTCTAATTTAATTTACAATTTATTTATAAATTATAATTTAAATGATTTCAGAGTCATCAACTAGAAACATTATTATGTTTTTTTTGGTAACTTTCAAATAATATGAATTATAAATTATAAATACAATATAAATTAAATTCGAGAAAATTACTAATCATATGAATATAATTGAAAATTATAATCATTTAATAGATATAACAAAAAAACATAATTTATGTGTCACACATATTATTTCTTAAATACACAACTTTTACAGTTTAATAAACTAGTGGGAGTAATTATTATTAATTATTATATAATTAATTACATTAATATGAAGTCTTACTAATTATGCTATTATAATTTAATTTTATTAGTTATATTATTAATAAATAATACTTATATTATTAATTATTTACAATAATAAGAAAAAAAATATGAATAATAATTCAAATAATATAATTATTAATGATACTAATAAACTAGTGAATTATAAAAATTTGAAATAATTATTAATTAAATTAGTAATAGAAAAAATATATTTTTTAAACAATAAAGGTATTATGAAAAATAATATTCAATTAATAATAATTTATAATAATCATATTATTCATGTTTATTTGTATATGAATGTTTGTAAAAAAAAATAAAATATAATTTTTAAAATTAATCTTTTCTTTGGACAAAGGAGTTATAGCCCTTAACGCCTTTGCCAATTTTTTTAGAAAAGGTGTTAAGGGCCCAAAAGACTTTTTCACGTGAGGAAAAAGTAAAAAGCCATGATAGACCTTATTTCAATTTTTAATTAATTTTTTTAAAAACATTATCTTTGGGTTTTTCCCTGAATTTATTTTTTCAAAAACCCTATATAAAAGAAATATTTCATAAATCACATCATAATTCTTTTAAATGCACCTAAAATAATCAATATTCTTATTCTGTTCATTTATTTTCCTTATTCCTATTCTATAATAGAATGATTCCTATAAATAAGCATAATATTTTTATCTTTATCTCACAACTAGATAAGAATAAATTGATTTCTAGAATTATATCATGATATTTTTATAGTTCACTGATTTTTTGAAAATTTATTGAACCTTTAAAAATTAAACATAATCCTCATGGAGTTCAATGTTTACCTTAGAAAAATGATTAACCTTCAAAAAGAGTAATTGTTTTGGGATATTATCAACCTTCCACACAAAAAAAACCTTTTGAGTTATATTTATTATCTATTCTTGAGAATGGGATTTCATGCACCATGATATTCTACAACTTTAAACAATGTTCATCATCCATCACTGTGAAGAATTCCACAATTAAATGAAAACTAAAGCCTTATAACATTCTTTCTTTCATGAAGTTTTCATATTTTAGACGATACATACACAATTTGGAGAAAATATTATGTATTGGGACCAACACTTTAGAATCTCCTAAAGTACTATATTCCTTATTTCATGTGTTTACCATGTCCAAATCCTCTTGTAGATCTTCTCAAACTTTTTTCTTTTCTATTATCAATCTATTTATCTTCTCAAATTTCACTTTATGATATTTATAAATTCTATAAGAATTAAATTTTGATAATATTCTTCTCATATCGTCAGAAGTTCATATTGAATTTTCTTTCACCTTTTATTAGTTTCATGTTAAATCTTTTATTTTTTTGATCACCCAATACATTTATCCAGCCACTATAAAAAGGAGTGATATTTTGGTATTTTATCCATCGGTGATGGAGGTAGTATATGATGTGTTTTGATGAAATTTCAATGTCCATGTATAGGGAGTATCATATTCTGAAATATTTTCAGAGGATCTTATTTATTAACCTATTTGCGTTATCGGCCTGTAGTTGAAATACCTTGGTGCAATATAATCCATGGGTCCATCATCTCATCCCTCATGTAGGGTCTACTACCCTATAATCCATGGTAGTCAAACTCATTAGTATACTATTCCGGATTGGTACCAAACTCAATAGACTCTTAGATTCACAAGGTAAATTATTGAGTTTGATAACCTTATTATCTCTACCCAGTTCTCATAATCACCTCAGGACTATGACGACCCATTATGACTATCTACATACTTCATAAAAACTTCTTAAGTGTGGATAATAACCTTAATCTCAACCGAATGTCCTTGTGATGGAAGGTTTTCGTGGGTGGATGTCCTGGGTTTGACTTGGTGTATTTTTTCCCCTTACATTGAAAATTATTTTCTAATAAAACTATATCCTCTGTTATATACTCCATAATACATTTACTCTCTAAAAAATTATCCATTAAAAATAATAATTTTCAGTAACTCATGATTTTAAAACATTTTGATGTCAATTGAATTGATCTATAGGTAGAAATAATCTCATAAAACCGAAAACACTTAAGGAGAATCATCAAGAATGAAATAGTATGCACAATTAATCACACATAACAATAACTTGGCTTATTAACCCCGTTATTCTTCTCATGAGGATTAGTAAAATTAAAAAACATCCAAAAAATTATCCTTCTTCACACTCTTATTTTATACTTAGATATTATTTATTTTTATAGACGACAAATACAACCCATAAAAGGTGGGTTCAACAATAAATAATTTTAGTCTCATTTTTTAAAATCATTACCATGATAATCCATTTATTTATCTCTAATAAACCATTTCCATTTTTATTAATATGAATCCACATATTATGAAAACAAATGAATTATCATCATAGTTTAATATTAGTCATCCTTATTTATGTAATCCACCAACATGATTAATCGAATCCCCCATTTAATATAAAAAATATTTTTGATATATATATAAATATATATATGTATATATACAACCATTAATCAATGAAAATATATTACATATTATCATAAATTATATTCTAGTCTACACATTAATAATTCACATAAATTGGAGTTAATTCCATTTATTAACATAATTCTTGATAATAACTAGCTTTAAATAACCTAATAACTTATTTAAACCATGCTCAATTATGAATATTTAACAATAATAATTTCCATATTTATTTAATCACTATTTTCATATTTCATCATTCAAACATCTAAAAAATAACCAAAACATGGTTCAATTAGGTTTGTGTTATTGATTGGATCCTGAAATAACATTTGGAATCTAAAAATATTCTCACATATTCCCCTATAGGCCCAAAAAACTCTTATTCAATTTGGGGGTTTCACATAGAACCTAAACGTTACAAGTACTCATATACTCCCCCCACCAATTCATACTTCTACTTTCTCATGACCTAGACGATATGATGTTATATTGGACAACAGAGACGAACCGGGTTTTCTTAGCTAATATGATACCCCCATATAGTGATGTGGCCATGTCGGATGTCATCATATTTGAGGGATAAGGTGACCCCATTTAAACAAGGAAAAAACCTCTATAGTGCAACATGTCAATATAGATCAATATTTTATTCATGTTATCAAAAAAGTATACATGGTCCCCATTACCCCACCACACTATATCAGCTAGGGAAAAATCAAATTTTTCTCTACTATAAAATAATTACAGTTTCTCCTATTATATTTTCCAAATATGATGCCTCCACTGCCTTTTTTTGGAAGTGAAACCTAGAAAGAAACTAATCTATTTATATTTCAATAATTAAAAATACTTCGATTTATTCTTTATTATGATTTAACTTTAAATTTTTCTCTTATTAATTATTTTTAACATTATTTTTAAGATTTCAATCTTTGTAGAATAGTTTTCCTAAATTTATTGCAATTATTTTTATCCTAATATATTTTTTTATAAGTATTTTTTAATCCATAAAATTTTATTCGTACGTTGATTTATTTTATCCATATGAAGTTAAGGATTATCCTTAAGATGAACTGTGGCTATGAAATTTTTGAATGGAATATTTTATCATTATAAATTATACTTTTATACATCCATAGATTTAATTTATACTTATAAAGTTTTATTTCATGCTTACAAATTTTCATTATACTTTATTAAAACTATAATATACTATAGAAAAATTTAGGTCTTCAATTTATCAAAATATAATTCTAATTTATAAAATATGAAATGTACTTTATGAATTCCATATTTTAGAATTTTAGAAAAGGTATTCTACTTTATGAATTTGGTAATGTACTTTAAAAAGTTTTATAATTTTAAACTTATAAATGGAATTCCACAAGGAAATTTACAGTATGAAATTCACTAAATGAAATCTACCTTGAAAGATATACTTTACATACATTATACTTGAAACTTCAGGATTTGATTTTTGAAGTTTGAGAATATAAAATTATTTTCTTATATCCAATATAAATTTATTTTCTATTTTAATCTATATTTATGATTAAAAATTAAAATTAAAATAAGGATTAGATTTAAATGAAAAATCAATTGTTTATTATTTATATGGAATATTTCCATTATTAAGAAGTGGTTAAATGGGAATGTCAATTAATACTTTTATTATCTACTTCATATATTCTATTGATGTATGTGAAAATATTTATAGAAAAAATTGATGAATACTTTTGAAGAATATATATGGATTATTAACACATTTTTAGTGTGATAAACTTCTTTAATTTTTTTGTAAACATGTGATTATTTGAATATGTTTATTTCTTAATTTTTAAATAATTCATTGTTTTATCTTGAAGGATATAAACTACATGCTTTAGTAAATATCAATTATAAATAATATTAATATTTAATATTTATTTATTTATTCAAGTTTTTGATGATAAACAAACTATGTAAATAGATTTTGAAAAATTCTAAACTAATATCGATCAAACATAGAATAGTTTATAAACATGCATTTAAAATGGGTGGCATTAAAAAATAGAGCATCGTGATCCTTTTTTAAAATAAATCAACTAAATTATTATAAGCATTAATGATATGAACTATGTTGTACCACACTACTAAATGTGATCAAAAGTTACCTTGACTTATCTCCACACTTCACTATCATATTCTAGTTTTGTAGTGGTTTCTATATATTTTACTATGAGAATAATAGTTAGTTTGTTATTTTACTTTAAATAGAAATATATTTTAGTTTGTGACTCCCATAAATCTATAAATATACTTGGGTTTTTCCTTCAAGTGAAGGATACATGACTATTCTGGTTATGCCTCTAGGTATAAAAAGGATGGTGTTTTTGTCACGGGTGTTGACTCCCTTTTAAAATACACATATCTATAGTGTATGTTAAGACCCAAGTATTTATAGAATTATACTTTTTAATGTATTTTATAAGATATTAATTTTATTTTAAAGGGGACTCTTTTTCTGATAGCGTACTCGACACGAAAGAATGGGCTTCTCTGAAATCTTAAATTGCACCCAACATTGAGTTATACTGAAAAATAATATAATATTATTAATATTATTTTAAATGGTAGTTAATGCCTACCTTTTGGAATAGAGGGAATGAATAGTATAAACATGAATTTTAAATATGGTTTACACATTTTAAAATAATTAATTGTTTGTTACCAAATTTATTACAAATGGAAATAAAAACCAATTGAATATAATTGATGTGTTTTTATGAAGACCTTTTTAAGATAGAATAATTGTGTTTTCATATCACTCATTAAGTATTTTTATTTAATTAAAAATAAATGATATATGTTCAATTTAATTTTTTAAATTCATGTTATATGTTTTCTAGATATGATACAAGAATAAATTCAATTTTTCGGATTAAAGAAATATTTTTCTAAAAATGATGTTTTACCACCTTTTGATAAAGGACCATTTTATATATAGTTTTTGACACCTTTATCTATTTTATTTGAAAAAATAAACATATTATTTAGAAGCATAACTTCAAAATTTTCTTTTGATGAATTTAAGTATTTTTCTGCTAAAGCTCATTTTTAATGAATAGTGAAAAATACTTCATTTTAATTCAAACTTGCTTTTGAATGTAATTTGTTTATATAGTTAGATTATACTTTTAATTGGGTTTTAAGTGTAATTGGGTTATAATTTTATAATTTAATAAAATCTTGGTCATTGTAGGTAATTTCACATTGAAATTAGACATAAATGCATGTCAATCTTTTGGTAGTTTTTACTTCTTAAAAACACACTTTTCTGTTTTTACAACGGGAATTAATTTTAAATTAATTTCTGCAACTTCTATTTTTTGAATTCAGAAAAACGGATTCTATATTTGGAATTATGAGGTACAAATTGTGTAAATAGTTACATTTTATTTTAAGACATTATGAATAGTAATGTCGGTAAATATTTTATTTAACATGGTTAAAGGGTAAATCCAGTAAATAAGGGTAAAAGAATAAAATTACAATAATATGAAATTACACTAACACATTTACTAACCCTATTTTATGAGATAAATCCGACCCTGAGAATATTTTGGTCGATTTTAGGACCCCATGGAGTTACTTGTGTGTAAACATGACATTTAGTTTCTTTTAATTCAAAGTTAAGGAAAATATAACCTAAATATGTATATTTTAGTAAAATAATATTTATATGGTGTTATATAAGCTATATGTTTGACTATAAATATTAATTAAAAAGATAAATATATTTACTATATCATGGTATTTTATTTATAATTTTTAGGCATCAAATAAATAAATAAATTTTTGACACAATGGTGATATAGCGATTACCTTATTAATGAAATATTTAAATAAATGTGATTATAAATATTAAAATAAATTTATTGTGAACCATTTTTTTCCATAAAAAAATTAGGGATTATTATTACTTGTTATATTTTAATTGAAGGGTTTTTTTACAATGACTAAAGATATTATGGATTTTTAAAAAGTTAGGATATGAATAGTATAAAAATTGACTAAAATGGCTTTTTAAATCAATTTATATTTTATTTAATGATGCAATAATCCTAAAAATATATGATTCATCCAACTGACACATATTATGTAAAAAACTCATTAATGATCCATTTTTGGGTCACTTGGAATTTTATAGTAACTATGGTAACAATATATTACAAACATACAAGAAGACAAGGTAAATGTTAAATAAGTTAACTTAGGTTTAAAGCTAAAATATAACATTAAATTTTTAATCTAAACTTGTATAAAACCTGTTGGATGAAATTATTTTGACCCATAATCATCTGATATTATAAATATATCACTTTTTTGTTACTATAATTCTAAAATCAATTAATAATAAAATAATACATTCAAACGTTTCTAAGGATCCCCTCCCCCTCTTATAAAAGACCACCACCTCTAACCCCTTACTAACAACTCTAATGCCCCTTGGTTGGTCCAAATTCTACTCTAATTAGTTTCCAACATTACTCCCTTACTCCTAGAATCCTTAACCTAGGTTGAAGGAAATTCAAGAGAGCCTTTCGTATCAAATCAAAAGATGTCACCCAATTTGTGGTAACGTCTTCTCTCAAGTTCCTTTCCATTATTTTTCCTTCTCCACTCCATATTCTCTTCTTATTATTATTTTATACAAGAAACCTTTATCCTAAATATACTATATTTTTTATGAGATGTATTCTAACTACACTTACACAAACCTCCATCTAATGGATTTAGAACATACTATTTTTGTGGATGGTGAACTACTGCTTCACGAAACGATGATTGTACAATTATCTTATACTGCCTCTCATGGTGGCCATTATGTCGTCACTGTAATTATATAAGATATATAAGATATTTTTTTATCTCTATGATTCTTTAATTCTCATTTATAACATACCTTTAAGCTTTTTATGTCGTATAAATATTATAATTTCATCTGAGGAAGTGCAAACTACCGCCCCCTCAAAGTGATACAACTCCTTCATGCTATAAATGAAACGTATAAAGTAGAATTAATGAAAATATGTAACATATAAAAATATTATATTATACTATAATTATAAAATAAACATTTTCATTATGTTTTCATTCAATTAAATATGAAATATAAATGAAAGTGTCGTTCATGCGCACATACGGCTTACCGTTTCCAAAAAACGGTTCATTTCATTTCTTATAACCAAATCTTATGGTATGTTATGAATACATATATACTATATATGTAAGATATATATGATACCTAAATCATTAATATAATTATTTAGATAATGGAATTTTGACCACCTGGACAATATGTAATTATAACAAGTTCATTTTTGGACTAAAGTACCGAATATCGACAAAACGTCCAATATGAACATAAATAGTTATGTAATTTTTATAACGTGGTAATAAGTAATACAAAAAGAATAATAAAATTGAAAAAGGTTCTAAATAATGTATAAATTAACTGATTTTTATTTTTAGGAAATTAAAGAATGAACGAGCCAAGTTAGATATGATGTAAGGGACTTCGCCACAATCGCCTTTCATTGAGGCATGTTCTTATTTCTACATGAATTTATTTAATAATGTTTATGTAACCCTATTATTATTAATTTCATTCAAATATAATATTTTTTATATGAATAAATTTACAAGAAAACAAAATGAATGTTTTTAACATTTTCAGAGACAATGACCCATTTCCCATCATAATCGTTATTTGGCTTCCTCTATATGTCTTAATTTTTTTAAAAAGGAAAATAAATACCTTATTTCCTATTTGGTTGTTTTCATATCAAAAATGGTTTTTGAAATAGATTGAGTATTTCAATATCTTGAAATTATTTCTTGTGATTGAGAATTAAATTTTGTTAGTGAAACGTTTATATTTGTAATATTCTATGTGTTATGATTATATAATGGTACATTGACATTTAAAGGGTGGTTATGTGATAAAACTATGAAATATGGTTACGTGATAAACCAAATTATGGGTGGTTCCATGATAAACCAAGGACTAGTTGATACATTATAACCAATAATGCATTGGGTATGGAAGTCGCCCGTATGGGTATTTCATTTAGTGATATGTGTGGAAGTTGACTGTATGCTTATTCCATTTATGTATGTTTATGTCCCATGTTACCTTTATATTTTATACAATGTCTTATATGGGATTTATAGTAATATTTTGGTTATAAAATGTTTAAGCAATTATCTTATATTTAGTGATGTGTTTTTGCTACTTCTTAATGGTGAAAAGTATTACTTTTTGATAAAGTATTCATTATTTACATGTTGTTTTGAAAAACTAGTAGTTTTATTTTTTACATATCCCTTACTGAGATGTTTATTCTCATCCCATGTTTTTAAATGTTTTTCAAAGGACTTATGATGAATAGGGACAAGGGTGGGATCAATGAAAATTCATATTGTCTAAAACATAGAACTAGACATGTTTTTTAAAGAGTTTTATTATATGAAAAAATGATTGTGAGTATAAGTGTATACCTGTAATATAAAATTTTTTATGTATAAGTTGTGACCTAATTATCTAAATCTACAAACATGAGAAGATCCACAATTTAAATTATTAAATTAATTCAAGATTATGTAATGTTTAAGGGTGGAGCCTTACAGTATTTTCCTCTATGTGAGAAAAATGTAGCCTGTAAAATGTTGTGACTCTATATAAAAATAATATGATTTATTTTTAGTGTATACCATTTCTTTCAGGGAAATATATAATTGAAGAGTAAAATTTAGTTCACTTTGATCATAACTACTATAAAATACCCTAATCCTTGTAATTTTTCTAATACACTAACATTAGTTGATTTAAAATGATTTATGTTTTTAAATTTTAAATACTGTCAATTTACCCAACCTATTGACCATTTATCCATATATATATCTGGGACCATTAATATGAATCAAATCTTATTTCGAAAGATTTTATCTCAATTTTTTTTAGTTTAGATTATTTATCATATCTATTTGTGCTTATAAATATTGATCTAAATTGTAAAAATTAATCGTAAATTATAATTTGAGATGGAATAAGTAAGTTTAGATGATTTAATTATTCAATAAAGACATCCTTATTTTATTGGAAATGATTATAATTTTTATAATTTCATATGGGATTTCTTCTCAAGATACATAACATCGATCACTATACCATTAATGTATATCCTGACAAATTACCTGAAGTTGAACTAGAAACTCTTACTGGAGATGATTTGTTAAAGTATATTTAAAATTACAATGTTACAAATATTTTACATTATGCTATTGGAATAAATGTTTTAATTAATATATCAGCATCTAAAACTGCACATGATATATGGATAAATTTATAAGTTACAAATTATAGAATTGGTAAATTAAAGATAACTAAACAAGGAATATTGATAGATGAATATAATGATTTTATATGGGTGAAGAAGAAACTGTTAGTCACATTTTTCATTGATTTACTAGTATTGTAAATAGAATGAATTCTTATGGAGATTTTTTGGAAAGTGTTGTACTTATTGTTAGTGTTTTAAGAGACTTTCCAAATAAATGGCATACTAAAAAGGTTTCTATTGTTGAAAGTAAAAACTAAAAATAATATACTCTTGATGAACTTAATAGCTCACTACATTAATATGACTTGGAAAACAAAAATATTACTGATGAAGAACTTATAAAAAGAAAAGGTTTGATTTTAAATCAAATGTTATATCTTACTATCCCGAATATGAGTTACAAATTAGTGAAAGAGATGAAGTTATTAGTGGATTTAAAGTATCATACTAAATAAATAAATTATATTCCTAAAAATTCAGAAATTTTTATCATAGGGAATATAAAAAACTATGTATGAAAGATAATATTAATTCTAATAATGTTTTAGTAGTAATATTTTATTAATATAGAAATAAAGCTACATCAAACATGAATTCAAAAGGATGATGAATAATATGGAAAATAAAAAATTACAATAAAGACAAGGCATATGTTACTATTGGATTTAATTATACCAAGGATTCAAGCGTAATTTAAGACGTTGAAAATAATCCGAAAATTTATGTCTCATGGATTACTTAAATGAGTAATTATGAATAATTATTACTCCTAAGAATTTGGTTTTGAAAAAACCACAATTAATGAAAAATTTAATGTAATTATAATATTATAAAATTAATTTGAGAAAATTTCTATTATATATACAGATATTAAGGTTAAAGAAAAATAAATAATTGATGAAAATATACCAATTTATAAATATAAAAAAAAATATGGAAATATATTTTTAGAACAAATTAAACAAACTGTGTAGATTAAAAAATAAATTAATATAATCATGAATATGATAAGAATGAAATTATTGGTTAGAAAGAAAAAAATACCAATATAATGATTTTATTTATAATAATAATGAAGTAAAATATAGAATGTTTAAATCCTTATGTAATGAATCATACATTTCAAAAAAAGAAAATGGAAGTTATAAAAAAGATGTGGAAAATTTAAATCAAAATCTATCCATATTTATTCAAGGTATAGAATTTAATGATAAAATTACGAGAAGGAAAAAAATAAATAAAAATAACAAAGGTCTTTTATTTAATAAAAAATAATAAAAAATGTACAAAATTTTCATTATTATAAGTTATACAGGATGTGTATCTACTATTACATGTTTTAAAAGTATAATGAATGGTTATTATGCTATTGAGTGTTCTTAAAGACTTCTAAAATATCTCAAACACAATAAATATTTCATTTTTGAATGTTTATCATTTATTTTACTTATGAATATGTTTATGCTTCCAAAAATTATTTTACTAATCCCATTGGACCTAAATAATATTTGGTTCCAGAGCTATATCCTAACAGATTTTTCAGGAAGAATTATTTAAATGTTTTGAGAAGGATTCTTTGTAGATATGTAGTGGATACTCAAGACATATTATTGGTGATGTAGTAAATATTTTGTAATTAAATTGATTTGACGGTGGTTTAGTTTCAATTTAATATAGCATTAAAGGAATGGTTTGTGGTTTTGGAAATATTCATATTTCTATATCTTTTCTTATTTATAAATATTTATATTCTAATGATTTTAATTATAATCTAGTTATAATATTATATTTATGTATAATTGTAATGTTTTCTAAATTCCAAAATGCCAATTTCATTGTTTTTAAATATTAATTTGTTTATGCTAACTGAATGAAAAATATATAATATATATAAATTGATAAAAAAAAATATAAGAATGTTATGTGTTAATATGTTATACATATATATGATATTATTTGGCATAGGAGGATTTAACATGTGAATTTAAAATTACCACAATGTTTAAAACACAACATCATCTTTTACAATTCCTTGAACTAAAAATTCAGTTGAATCAATCATGTTATTCATGAATAAAAGGTATGTAAAGGAAATAATGTTTCATATCTATAAAATATATAAACACTATAAGAACTATTAAACCCATTCATTTATCTTTATTTAGCCCTATTAAATCTAAAAATATAGCTGGAAAAAAATAATTTTTTATTGTTGCTAATTTTAGTAGATTTTCTTGGGATTATTTTTTATCTCATAAAATTGAAACCTTGTTAAAATTTAATGCTTACTTTAAAATCGTTCAAAATGAAAACAATATTTAATTATATAAATTATAAGTGATATAAGTGGATAATTTTAAAATATACAACTTTAATGTTTTTTTAATTAAAATGGTTGTTAACATAATTTTTTAGCATATAGAACACATCAATAAAATGGTTTAGTTGAAATAAAATGAATAAATATTCAAAACATTTGTATAAACATTGTGAATGAATACAGTTTACCAAAATTATTTTCTGATAACACTCAAATTTTTTTTTTTACATTTCAAATTGAATTATTTTATGAAATATTTTGAAAAGATTCATTATTAGGACCCTTCAGGGACTTAAGTGAGAATACCTAAGGTGGGTGGGGTGTCAATCAGGGTAAGGTAGTTCTTTTCATATTAAACACTATCTGATAAAAACATATCAATTTTCTATTTTTATTAAACTATATTTTATTAAAGAAACCCATTATACTATTCTTTTCTATGTTTATATGATTTTGATTTTACATTAGTCTCCATTACCAAATTCTCATCATCTTTATTTACCCTTTTAACTGGTTGGAGTGTATGCATAAAATAAACAAGACATGATTATTTTTACTTGGTTAACCCATATGGGGATACATTAATGGGCATGCAGTGGTGATGTGTCGTGCACCAAAATACAGTAACTAAACAGATTGATGGTAGGGTTCAGGCAAGGTCACTCTTTCCCAGGATTACTACTCTTAATAGTTTTAGGGATGGTGTCACTCCTCCCTCATGGGACACTTCCTATCCTCCTACTGCATACATTGTTCTAGGGTAGGACACCACTATATTATTTCTCATACTACCTCATTTTCTTACATCTTTAGGGTAGGAACTTCAGAGAGTTTATAGACTTCTATGTCCCTTTAAATAGAAACACTAACATTAGGTTTCTTCCTACATGAATGGATGTTCTCTTGAATCTCATTGTTTCTATTCCATAGGCCTATTGTGATATCCCTCTTTAAAACATATTTTTCTTTCCAAAATAAAAATGGAATTCCTTCATAACCTTGATGCACCATAGAAACTCCTTATCCTTTTGATAAGTTTTATCTATAGTAATTTTCATAATTATTTTATTCTTCAACATAAAAAATACTCTCCTCAAGAATATCCCCATAAAGATCCTCTCTTTCTTGATATAAAAATATGTTTTTCTTCCATAGGAGTACACTCCTTCTCTAAGTCCTACTTCTCTAGATGTTGATATGCAATTGACATCCTATCAAGATATAATTTTTTTACTTTCACAATTTTAATACAAAATATGTCAATCTTAGGAGATTTTTAAATTTACATAAATGGAATCTTTATAAGGCCCTCTATGTAGTGATAGAATGAAACTCCCATACTTATAATTATATTTCAATATTTAATTTGATTGAAACAATGTTTATTAAAAATATAAAATAGTAATTTGGCTGTTTCAACCTCTGAAATTTCACTTCTTTTTTCATTAGTGTGTTAGATGCACAATCTTGATCAACCATGATCCATGATCTCCCATGATCCACAGTTATGGATCCCTACTTTCAACATGGAAACCTCCACTTGCAGTGTAGATATTTCACCGCACTTAATCCACAGATACTTATTCCTTATCATCATGGATCAGGGATCCCATTTGATTTTCCATGATGATTGAAACATTTCTCAAAAACTTCTAAATCAAATGATGTTATTTCACAGTTTTCCAATATGTCCAATAATATGTAGATAAAATCTCTACAGCAGTATTGATTTCCCATACATCCATAAAAAATAACATATTTATACAGATCCAGATACATGAACTCCCTCAAATAGCACAATTTTCCTACATTGTATAAATCACATGATCATCAACAATGTTAATTTTTTATTACTAATGGGGAATATCCCAATAAAATGAAAAGTTACAGTGGTTTGAAATAATTAATTCCATGAGAATTATCACAAAAAATGATATCATATTATGTAGGATGATAACCCAATATAAAAAATAAAAAATAGTAACTATCATGTGCCACCTGAGAAGAAAGGTAGTTCTTACCATTATTCATCCCCTTCCAGGTTTGAGAGAGAGCTACCCATAAATCAAGAAGTCTTTTGAATTTTCAGATATGATATGTAATAGACCATGGAATTTTAATCTTATCATGAATCAATCCTAGAATAATTGTAGAATCTATCTCCACATGCTCTAACATGATGTAATGAACAACAAAAAGCTTAAATCCCTTAAAAATCTCCATTACATCAACTAAAAAAGAGCCCCCCTAACTAAAGATTTCACTGAATGAGAGAGGTATTGAATTCCCATGAATGGGAATATTTTTATACATGGTTTTCAAATTCACCCAATTCTCATACATTTCTATTTTTGGGAACATAAACTCACTTACATAGAAAAATTATCATATCCTTTGAAACATACTTTTTAAAAAATCCCCACATTGCCAAATGAATATATGTCACCCTTTGAAGAAATTGCATACATCGGAGATCACATATGTGGGTAAATTTCTATATTTTTTAAAAAAACTTCTCATCTTCCATATTTGGTCTGAACTGCTTATAGATCCTTATCCCATATCTTAAATACATCACATATCATTCCATGGACTTCTATATGTGTTGTCACATGGATATACTAATATATATGATCATTATTTATCCTTTAAAATATCCATGCTCCACTTTAGTCTCCACATCTATTTATCAACATATCTAACAAATATTTCCATAAGATTAATTTCTCTAAAATATAAATATCCTCCCTAAAAACCAGATTAATAATTCTAACTCACATTTAGGGTGTCAATAAATATCACAATATTATAAAAAAATTACATTGGGTAGATCCCACACATGTTTTCAAGAAATTTAACACTCACCAAAGTATGTCCAATAATCTCCCCCTTGGGATTTTGTGGGAAAGGAACTCTATAATTCCATGATATCTCCCCATTTTTAAATGAAATACAAAGGGTCTATCGATAAGTATATTTTTACTTTATTTTATACCTCATAGGATGTTATTGGATCTTCAAAACATTATGAATATGGTTCTCTATTTTCAGCTCATGCACCCTCCCCTGAATGGGGTCTATATTTCCAACTATATATAGAGAGATATTAATCTCCACTCTATCAATACATGGGGTTACTCAATGTTTTTCTCCCCCTTTAATTTGTTGTTGTAAACTCAAATTAATATCCACTTACCATTTTTTCTAAAATGAGTATTCTCATGGTATTCTTTTTCCTTATGAAGTATAGGGAAGGATTATCGAACTCTTTACATCCCCCCTTATGAAAATGTTTTCCTATTTTGGTCTCCCAATTTTTTAATCATGGGATGATACCAATTTTTAATTCATTCTTCATAAAACATTGTGTTTTTCAGAAAAATTGCGAACTTAAAATTTCTAGTTGGACTAATATATTCCAAAACCTCTCACACAATATCAGATTCCTAATAAAAAAATTTATTTAATTTACCATCATGAACCTAGTCTATCAAAAAAAACTCTAAGCCTACTAATCCTAATATGTGTATAGGAAATAATATTTTTTGTAAAAAATATGAAATATTTCTATGTCACATAAAATTTCATGAAAATACCAGTTGTATCTTCTTTCAACTACCCCAAAAATAGCCTGTGATTTTTTGAACCCTTCTAGACAAAACAGTTTGTGAATAAAACATAAAGCACTTTATGTGGGGACTACACTAATTGTTGAAGAAAAAATTGAAGCCACTTATTGTAATATTATTGATACTACATAAAATTCAATTATTTTAGATCTTAGAAGTCTCCAAATTAATTCAAATGTGGCTTAACAGCCTTGGATATACATCCTCAAACCCCTTAAGTCATTATATTATATATAAAGGCTTGATACTTTTACACATATTATTACATTAATTTTTACATAAAAATCCAATAATTATAACATAATTATCATGAGGCCTCTTGACTTTGTAAACAAGGTATATAAAACATCAAAAGAATCTAGAACATGACATATTTATTTTTTTCTCATTAGTAAACTCTTTAAAATACATAGGATATATTTGTAAAATACATATAATAAAGGGGTGATCTAAAAATCGTAATAAGGGATCAAACATGATAAAGAATCATAATTTTTGAGTAAAAGGCATAAGATGATATCGTAGAATGGAAATATCAACAACAATCATATTGGATAATAACATAATGTACATGATATTTTAAGATCATGGAATTATAGGGATGTTTCATAAAAATAATACAATATATAAATAGTAGTCATGTCTATCCATGGACACAACATCACAGAGTGGATAGAGTCCAATAATGAATTAGGTTCACTCCCTAACCCCATACATGACAACTCATGAGACTAAAAGATTATACAATTCATTGAAGGTATATAAAATACCAGTCCTACCCATCACATTCATATCATGAAAATTAATATGTGTTCCACATAGGGAAATAAATCATAATTCAAAAACATAAGAATTACACATGGAAAGAAGTTGGGTTTCATAATCTCATCTTATATCATTATCAAAGGAAATTTCATAATGACAGAATTTGAGAGATAAAAACAAGGAATTTATTACTGCATCAATGTATGGGATAATAATATTTTTATATATGTGATATATATGTATATATAATTTATAATCAATCCATAACATTAATGGTTCTCTTTATTGATGAAAATTTCTTTAAAATACTTGCAATATTTGTTTTGAGAAAAATACCATTTCCACTTCGAGAATATTTCTTAAAGATCTAAAAATTTCAAAAATATTATAGGCACCATGTTTTTAAAAACCCATTGGAACTTATAAAGTAAGATTCAAATAATTATTTGGCCATGATGGTAGTTAATTTCTTACATGCTACACAAGCTAAAAAACATTCCTTTTACACTGTTGTAAAATTGTTCAAAGGTACTTAGCTCATAAAACGAGAAGAATATTCCTTGAAACCCATATTAAAAAACATAAAACATGGGTAAAAATTATTATAATAAATAATTTTTATAATTATGAAAATATTATTGAAAATATTATTAGAAAACATGTATATAATAGTAAATGGACATTCAACCAAACAGAGAAATGAAGTCGTATTTACTTAAAAATGCATTCTCAATATTTTTTGTAAAAAAGTGTGGAAAATGGTAATATTAGATGAAAATTTCATGAATAAATAAAGGAGAATAAAATTAAAGTGTTTTATTATATAATTATTAAATAATTTACTAAAACAAAAACTGAGGCATGGACAATCCTGATTAAAATGACACTGAAACCTAAACCACTACTGCTTTGGAAAATTTTGAATCATCACTCCCATGAATGAACAAAATGAATTGTAACAAAAAATATCATGAATTGTAAATAATTCATGATATAAAATTTAAATGTTATTATATACACAAATTAAAATATATTAGGTGCATAAAATAACACATGTCTTAAAGAAGGGTCTTCTGAGATAAAACCATTACCTCAAGTCCACACTTTTCATTTATGTCCTTTATCTCCTTATAATAAAATTATATCAATTATTTTTTTTATTAATAAAATTTAACCTATTTAATACCTTATAATTACACTATTTAATTAATTTATTTTAGTTACCTATTTCAAAGCCTAATTAGTTATGTCTACATCTTGTGTATTGAGGATGACCGATGTATAAATTTCAAAACAACATCAGAGGGGTGATTATGGTCAAAGGGGTAACCTTTCAATAATATTTTGAATAATAAAAAATAAATATTTATCATTTTTATAACAAAATATACTTTTAAAAATAACCATTAATTAGGAATATAAAAAATGAACTGTGTTACAATTATGGAGTTAGTAGGCCATCGTACACATGCGTATTGTTTCCATTTTTCAATGATCATGATGAAATGAAGGTACGTTTTTTTAAATATGAAAATAATATCATAAATATAATATTATATCTTTAAATATACGTAAATTTAACATCTATGTGATGTGATAATAACAAACAGATCACATTGCTTCGTGGGGATGTAATTTTCTATACACCCGAACGATGTTATCATTTCTCTAAGGATGCTAAGATAAGAAAGTATATGATATGTTAATTTTAATGAATTATTAATATTATATTAATATCATTTAAAAATATTAAATCCATCAACATAAATAGTTGTGATAGGTGATGTTGAAAAAAGAATTTATCGGTTTGTGAGGCGATAGTCCACGATACACACAAATGATGGTTTTATTTCCCATTTGAAGGTAGAGGAGATGGAAATGTATTATGAAATAAAAAAATAATTTATTAATATATATGATATAATTATTGTATTATATGTTAAATTTTTAAACATAATTTATGGTGGAAAAAAGAATAAGTAAAAAAAAGAAGGATCTTGGTGCAGGTGATTAACTTTTCTTAGAGAAACCACCTTTGGATATCTTATTAAGGACCATAATGTTGGTATTTTGGTAATAATAGATGATATAAAATGTGTATAAGGATATTGGGGAGATATTTGTGTTGAGATTATTCTATAAAAATGGATTTATATGTGTGAATAAGTTAGGGGAGGGTGGGGTGACCTATTATAATTGAGGAGTTACATTTTTGTAAATACTCAAAACTACTCAATAATGGGAATTCACTCTCAAGACAGGTGCCTAGAAAATTTAAAAATAGAGGAGGGGGAGTTATAAGGATAAAATGGACCTCAAAAACTAAATAAATTATGTTTTATACATGCTATCGTTTTACATCCAAAGTTACTCACTTTTACCACTTTAATGGTTTTACCATAGTAACTAGTTTTGTTATTATTCTTAATATTCATTATGACCAAAAAATAATTTAACCTTATTAAATAATATAAATTATTATTATTAAAAATATTTAATCAATTTTTCTAAATTCAATTCACAAAATTGGAATAATTTATTTTAAAATAAAACCCCTAGAGCGATGAAAAATCATTTTTCTGACGAATGCATTTTCAAAGAAAATATGATTTTACATTAACTGTATAAATAATAATATTAAATATATGAGTTACAGTTAATAAATTTATATTTATAATATATAAATTTTATTTAAACAATTTCTTGTTAGGGTTTATTTTAATTAATTTTAAATGGAACTATTTATCCATTTAACTTGTTATTCAGAAACATGTGTTTTTAAGACAAAAAATAAATTCTACAAAAATCCAGTATAAAAAATTTCAAAATATAAATAATTGGATTAAATATATAAAAATTATTTTTATCTTACATTTAAATTAAATTATTATAATAATGGGACATTTTAGGAAAATAATTAATAAAAAATAACAGTTTTATAAAATATTTATATTTTCACTATTCACTAAATAATAATATTTCCCAAAAATCCCCAAATTATCACTATAAGTAAATTATTATATTATAATTCCAAAAATTATTTTTATTTTATAAAATAAAATTTATAAAATTTCTATAAATTAATTATAACATTTTCACACAAAAAACAATTTTGAATGAAGTTTATTTTTTTTGTATACAAAAACAATATTAAAAAATGATCTCTTATTAATAATTTATAAATAAAGTTATATATGAATTATATATATCCTAAAATGTTTAATATTATCTATAGCCACTAATTTAACATCTATGTTAAAACTGTCACATTTATATAATAATATTTTAATATTATATCATGGTTCTTTTAAACTAAATATTGTGTGTAGAATATGATATTGAAGATAGATTTATTTTAAAATATATGGTAGCTATATCATAAAAAAATTAAAATTACTACATCATCACAATTATATATTTTAATCTTTAATGAAGGGTGTGAAATTTGAAGAAAAAAATTTCTAGAAAACCTACAACATATAATTTGTTACTAAAAATTATTTTGAAAAAGATAGAAAGGTAAATACAAAGGTTATATGGAATACAGATGAATAGGTTTACAAGATTGGTAATATCAATGGAATGTGAAAATATTGAAATAGAATATTAGTGTAATTAATTATAGAAAGTTATCGAGATAATTTATCAAAAGAAATTGAATGATCTAGAAAATGATAACAACCACAAAAGCATAAATATGTTATGAATTAAAAGACCATTAGTTCATTTAATATGAAGGTAGTAGGATATAATTTCTATTTAAAAATAATTTTTCCTAGAGTTTAGGTATTTATTTACTATCAATATAGAAAACACTAGAAAATATACATAAATTATATCTTTTCTTTTCATAAACCCTATTTCAACCATTCATTGTTCTTAAATAAATTTTCAATTCAACTATTACTCTAAGAAATGAATATCCAACATAAATTATTTTATATATGAAGCTCTAAAGTAAAATTTTAATAAATAACAATATCCATAAAATATTAACAAGATATTACTTTTATATTTAATAAAACCAAAATAGTTAGCACAGTTCAACATAATACCCAAAATTTATACAAATAAATTAATCCCCAAAAATAAACAAAAAACCTAAGGATTAACATAGATCATTATTCAATTAAATAATCCTATATTTATAATAACCTCAATATCCTCAACATTAAATAAGGATTTAATTTAAAATATTATATCATACCGTTCAACTTAAATCTTAGAAAATATAAAAACATTTTTCATAAATAATCCCTTACATTACATTTAAAGGCTATATAAATCTAATCCAAAAAAAAACATTTCCAAAAATATCATTAATTACATAAAAGTAGTAAAAATTAAAAAATATTTTGTCCTAAAATATGTCTCCAAAAATCAAATTAATATTTATATGTTGAATCATTTAAGTTAAAAAATATATGGTATACTAACAAGAAAATCACATTGGTTAGTGGTAGGCGTTTCCCCCTTATCAACCTTCAGTTTAGGGTTCAAGCCTCGCAACCTTACTAGATGTTTTGGGTTGTCACCTGATATGTGAGTTGTCATTTTTTTAAAACTACATTAATATAAATCAATAAAATTCCCATAATTTTGATGGAAATATTAAAAAATAACATTAATCATCAAAGGAATTTTCAATACCATAATGATTTATTTGATAAAACATATGCTCCCAAATTTTAATAATCCACTATTACCTCATCTTCACAGATCTTATAATCTATAAAGTTTACAAATACCTTTAATCTTATGTACATAAAAATAATTATTCCTTAAAATAATTTCACTAAGATATATATTAAAAATAAGTGTTTTATTTCCATAAATGTATCTCAAAATAATCCTATTCATATTATAAATTCCTTACTTAAAACCTCAAAGAGAAAATTTATGCCTTTAAACTTATGTTAAACCTTATATTTATCAACCTAAGTCACTTTAGGTTTATCCTTGTTCATCCCTTATTATTATATATTTATGTTCTTCATGATGGTTTGTAAATATTTTTTGAATTGCCAATACACATCCCTTGGGAATGACAACCCAGGTGTGTGGAAAGGCCTATTTTCATGCATCAGGTGATGGTCGATTCAAATCCAAATAAACCATTTTTTATATATTAACACTAGGTAAAACATTTATAGAGCCACATCCACTTGTAGTATCTTGGTAGGGACTTAATTTCATAGAAACTACTTACTCTTAACTTCTCCAAATGTTTATGATATTTTCATCTAATTTGGCTTATCCTTATACTTTTTAATAGGTTTATCTATAAAATATTCCATTAACTAATTAAAAAAATACTAGACCTTTAAAAAATACTAATTATAGAAACTCAATAATTTTAGATGTATTTTTACATGTGTTTTAACCTAAACATCCAATAATTAAACCTAATAACTTTGAGGCCTAGTGTATTTGGATGACTATGTACATAAAACATAAAAATAAAATAAAACATAATATATTTTTTATTCTCCTTAGTGATCACTTAAAAATGTATAGGATAACATGGTGAAACACCTAAAATAAATTGGTGAGCTAAATATCCTAGTAACTGAATGAACATGACATGGAAGCATAACTTTCGAGTCAAAGGAATAACATGGAATCATAAAAGAGAAGGCCCAAGATTAATCACATGGGTGAATAAAATAAAGAAAATGGTATTATAAGATCATGTAACCATATGAAAATGTGAAAGAAACATAAAGTATAATATAAAAATAAGTTAAGGATGAATGTCGAGACAACATCACATAGTGGAGAGATTCCCATAGTGGATTAAGTTCCCTAACTAACCCCATACATGATGTATCACGAGACTAAAAAATTTCCATTGATTTAGAGGGATATATAATTCTGGTCCCACTAATCACAATCATATAATTTACATTCATATGAATTACACATAAAGAAATCATTCAAAAAGAATAAAAATTATAATTACCAATGTAAATAAAATGGGTTGCATAATATTGTATCATATCAGAATCACGAGAAATTTCATAATAAATAAATTTGACTTAATAACATAAGGAATGCATTAGACCATCAATATAAGGGATACAAATCTAGGCATATATGTGATATTAATATTTAAAAAATTTATAATAAGCCCATTAAATTATATTATTTCATTATTTATGAAAATTTCCTTAAAAGATTTAATGTAATATATTTTGAGAAAAATACCCCTTTCACTTTGAAAAAAAATTCTTAAAAAGGCTAAAATTTCAAACAATTTATATAATTTTTTTATTTTAATATATCTATGAAATCTTATAAAAGAAACATATAATAGTTTAGTGTTCATGATGATGGGTAGTCCCATACATTTTGTACAAGTTAAAGATACATTCCTTTTAAATTATTATAAAATGGTAAAAAATACCTCATTTGGAAATGAAAAAAAGAATTCTTCCCAAAAATATTTATAAAAAATAAAATATGTGTAAAAATTATTTCAATAATTAATTTGGATAATGTTAAAAACATTCTTGAAAATAATTTAAGAAAATAAGGATATGGAAGAAAAGGATTTCCGACTAAAGAGAGAAATGATATCACAGTTACATGAAAACATGTTATCAATCCTTTGGAATTAATAAGAGTGTAAAATGGAAATATAAAATGATAATTTATTTAATAAAAAAAGGAGAATAAAATAAAATTTATTTTTTACATATTGATCAAATAATTTCCTATAATGTAAATTCAATAATGAGCAATCCCGATTAAAATGAGATTAAAACATACACCCTAACCACATTAGAAACTTTTGAATTATAAATACCACGAATGAAGTAATTTTTTTTAAATTCATATATCATAAAAAATGAATTATTCATTCTATAATATTTAAAATACCATTATATTGACCATTTAAAATAAATTAGGTGAATAAATGAACATGCATCTTAAAGAAGGAAGTTTGGAGTTGAAACCCTTACCTCGAGTCCGGACTTTTCATGTATGTCCTATATTTATTTTAGAATAAATTTATATCAATTATTTAAAAAAAAAATGAATTTATAGGTTTAATACCATATTATTAAACTATTTAATTATTTTATTTTAATTTCATGGTTAATTACTTAATTAGTTATAACCATGTCAGGTGTTTCAGGACGCTATGATCATAAATTTAAAAATGAAATCGTTGAATTAACAATCGTCAAATGGTCATTGTTATATTATATCAAGAATAATAATAATTACATACTTATAATTTTTATATAAAAATTTTTATTTTAAAAATAATCATGAACTATGGTTATGAAATGTTAACTACTTTATAATCATGGAGATGGTTGGTTCTATGTGTGACCTTATAATGTTTCCATTTTTAAATGATTGTGTTGAAAATACAATTCGTGTAACTTTATCCTTAAATAGGATCATAATATCATAAATTTATTATTTTTTATTTAAATACAATTATATATACCATTCATGTCATGCAATAATAATAAATCAATTACATCAGTGTGTGCGGTGGTAGTTAGTTGTACACACGAACGACATTATCATTTTCTTATAGAAGGTAAACTAAGAAAGTATATAATATATTAATTTTATAGAATGAATAATATTTCCCTAATATAATATAGAAATACTAAATATATCATCACAAAAAATCATGAGATCCATTTATAGAAAAGAAGTATATTGGTTCACGAGGAGGTAGTTTGCTGTACTCATGAACGGTGGTTTCATTTCCCATTTGATGGAAGAGGATATTGATAAATATTGTGCCATAAACATAATAAAATATCATTATATAGTATATAATATTTTTATTTTATTTTAATTGTTATGAAATAATTGATGGTGGAAAATGAAGAAGTAAAATAATGTACTTTGGTGGAGACAATTTCCCCTACTAAGAGGAACCTCGCTTGGATATCTTATAAAGGAGCCTATGGATGGGTTTTTTGGAAAAATAATCTCTAGAATGTTTATGTGGATTCCTATGATATTTTTTCGGGTTTGGTTGATCAAGAATTATTGAATGGTTTCAATAAGTGAGGGGTGGGGTGCCCAGTTATAATGGAAAAGAGGCATTTTTTTAAATACCCCAAACTATTCAATAATGCGAGCTCAATTTCAAGGAATGTTAAAAAATAATTGAAAAATAAAGGATTTTTGGAGTTCTAATTCTAGGAAACAGCTCCACTATTAAAAATAATTTTTTAAACAATTTTCCCCTTCACCTCTAAGGTTTCTCTCTTGTACTATTTTTTACCATGATAAATAGTTTTTACATTTTTTTACTATTCACTATGATAAAAAATAAATTTACATTTCTATATAAAATAAATTATTATGATTCCATATGCTGAATCCATTTTATCAAATTATTTTTTTGTAATCAGAATAATTAAATTTGAAAGAAATGCAATCATGATAGAAAAGTGTTTTTTAAGAAAATGAATATTTCAAGGAAAAGATGATTTTACAATAACTCTTTGACTCATAATATTAACTATATGAATTTAATTTAATAAAGGTAGAATTATAATATATAAACTTATTTTAAATAATTACTCATTTTGGTTAATTTTAATTAATTAAAAAAGGAGAAATATAATGCACTTTAAAAGAGCTTTCAAAAAATGGGAGTTTAAGGCAAAGAATAAACATATATTAAAACCCAGTATAAAGATAATTAAAATGTAATTAATTGGATTAAAAATAACTAAATAATACTTATATTATCAAATTAAAATAATAACAGGATGTTAAAATATATTAATTTTTTAAAAACATGATTGTTTTACAAAAATCGGTATGTTTAATAGTTCACTAAAAAATCAACATTTTATGGAAAATCAAAAAAATTTACACTATGTAAATTTTTATATTCTAATTGAAAAAATGATATGAATTTTTAAAAATAGCATTTCTAAAAGTTACATAAAATTAATTATAATATTTTATCACAAAAATAAATAAAAATCACTTTTTAAGGAAATATATTTTGTATAGTGTACAATATATTTATTAAAAGTTGAGATCTTATTAAGAATTTATCAATAAATACATATCCTAAATTTACATATATTTCAAAAAGAACATAACACTGTTAAAACCTACCGTTTTAAATTTTAGCTTAAATTTGCCATGTATATATAATAATATGTTAATATTATATTGTGGTTCATTTAAACATAGTGTTGGGTGTTGAATATGCTATCAAAGATAGTGTTATTTGAAATTCATATGTTGTCAAATTATGAAACAAATATTTGTTTCTCAATATGGGGTTCCAATTTTTAGGGGGGAAATCTTCAGTTCAACAATTATGGATATCCTATACACAGAGATAACTGATACCAAATTTTAAACACGTAAACACAAATAATCATTAAAAATAGTAATAATGGAGATGTTGTTCTGGCCTTTTCTCTTTAATTTTCTGGTCTGTGACCAATTATTTCTGGCCCTAATACCACTTGAATTCACTTATATTGGTTTTGATATGATTTTTAAACTTGAATTTTTCTATTCACTTTTTCTAACATCGTTTTAGGCTATTTCAACAAAGAAAAATATGTATTATAGAAAGCATATTTTTATACCATATTTGACTTTAAACATAATTAAAAAACTTCCAGGTGTATTTTTAGTGAAATGTTTTTTTCTTGATGCCTTTGGATGAGTCAGGTTCATCCTAGACTTTTTTAGGCTTGATAATAAATAATGGTATGAAATACTCTTTAATTTAACCGTTGCACGAAATTTTTATATTTAGAGAGATCAATAATTCAACTCCAAAACATGTTATTTTTTAACACAACTACCGCATGGATCATATGTCCCCCATATGACTATCTCAGTTAAAAAAATTACAAGGAATTTAATTCATGGTGATATTTATACCTCAAACATACTCAAATATAGGAGTGGGGAAATTCATGTTGGACCAACCCTTTTTATTCCACCTTTCTTTTCCACTTTTAATTCATAAGGAGAGGAATTCCATCACACCATTCACTTATTTCTCATCATGATCATTCTACATAGTAAGAAACTTCTTTATAAGATTAATATTTTTCTATATTATGTGGGATATCCCAATTGTTCACTTTTTTTCACTTTTAGGCTTGACATGACATCTTCAACTGATGTTCATTCTCTATTATAGAAAACTTCCAATGGGATTGTTTTATTGAAATATAATGGTTTCTATAATGCCACATAGTATTAGTTTTTTTCTCTCATCCTAGATGGATATTAGTTTCATATCATACTAATTATTAGGTGGATTCTTCTAATTTCCCCCAACTAGGGATTCCTTTTCAACATTTATAAAATCAAATATTTCTTAACATTTTGACATCCATGGATAAAATTTTTACATCCATGCATTTATTTTTTAAATGTAAATTTGAAACCATTTATTGATATTATTTCTATATTAAACCCATTTATAACTAGAACATGAAATCTTTTCTAGATATTGATAGATATTTCCTTTAGTTTCAAACAATTATGCACTTTTATTATGGATTAAATCCTCTTAGAATTAATAATAAAGAGGTAAATAATATTATACCATTATGAGAATGATAACCATACCTCTTCTGTTGTGAATGAGAGATAAGTTTCTCATAATTCCTACCAGATTCAAAAAAAAAAAACAATTTACTCTAGTGACAAATATATATATATATATATATATATATATATATGTTTTTATTGATCTTAAAATAGTAGAACATATGTTCATCTCTTTTTTAAGTGTTATCGGTTTGTCCTTACCTATTGTAAGGGATTTCATGAATTTTTTTCTAGAACATGAATAATCATACCTCTTCTTGGGATCTTCTAAACCTATATTATTTTCATCCTTTAGATATTCCTTATAAATAAATTGGTTTTTGATGAGTATGCATCCTTTTAAAAATTATATATTGTTTTTATCTTCAATTCAAACTAATAATTCATATTATTATTGAGTATTTTTACTAGACATATATTCTTCCAATAATTATGGGAGATAGTCCAACATGTCACATTCTCCATAATTTTTGAGTTTATTCATGAAATTGAGACATAGATCACCTTATATTATTGAAAAATTCAATTTTACTTTATTGGATCAACCATGTGTATAACTAACTCATCTCCCTTAGACATCAAGGATTGTACTTCTTTTGTGTTATGTCCCTTACCATTATTATCATCATTGAACATCTGTAATTTAAAATAAATAACTTCTAATTTAT
Organism: Viscum album; assembly: GCA_963277665.1. Lineage (NCBI taxonomy): Eukaryota > Viridiplantae > Streptophyta > Magnoliopsida > Santalales > Viscaceae > Viscum > Viscum album. Next base: position 1,087,112,827 of record OY728150.1, on the reverse strand, counting down.
CATCTAAAGATTCATTATTCTCTTTTAGATTAGTATCCAATTCAATCAGTCTCATGTTGAGGACTTATATCCTTTTAACATCAATTTTGAACATCTTATAATAAATTTACTGAGACATGTTTTCTTTTTTACACATTATTTTTTCTTCTTATATATTCTGATATAATTCCTCATAAATATGTATATATTACACCATATATCCCATTGGGATATCCTCATCATAAATAATATAAAATTCACATAGAATATTAGACTTTTCATACATTCCTACAATATAACTATTATCGACTACTAATCATATTCCCCTGAATCATACTGAAAACAAAACTATTAAAAACTGTGTAATTATTTTGGCGGTATGATTCTTCAAACTTATTCCCTTTTTCATGATTCCCAAAAAATATATGGGTACAATGACCTAGTAACAAAATTGAATCAAATAAATTTATATTAATAAAAACAAACCTTTATGCTGATACCAATTGTTAGGAACCTCAGGGGAGTTGAGTGAAAATAATCAGGGGGGATAAAGGTATACAAATTATTTTCAAATTGAATATTTTATCCTAAAAACCTCTCACAATCCTATTGATCTTAACCTTAATGTTATTAGGGTTACCTCTTCTACTCTTATTTTTTACGTTGATCTGATTATGATATTACTTGACCAAAAAATACCAGATATTATTTAGATTCCTTTGCCCGTTTTACTATTCGGTGTCTATACATAAAATAAATAATACATAATGTTGTTTACTTTATTTAAATGAACTGGGCTACTCCAAGGAGTATACAATTACAATTTTACATGAACTAAAATACACTAACAATAATGATTAATGATAGGGTTTTGACTAGGTAACTTCTGCATAGGATAACCTCCATTATAAGGTTTAGGGACATGTTTACCCCTCTCCCAAGGTGCACTGCCTATCATCCTCTTTCATGAACTAATCTGGGGTACAATAACAAGATCATACTAACAATTCCACGTATTTTTTTTCACTCCTTTAATGCAGTAACTTTACAAAATTTATGGACTTATAGACACCTTCAACTAGTAACACTCTTGTTTGGTTGAATCTTATATGAATGGATGCACTGATGAATATTATTTTTTCTCTTTCATAGGACTATTGTGAACTCTCTCTTCACAACTTTTTATTATTTATATAATAAACCTGTAATTTCATTATTCACTTTGTAAAATGATAACTCTCATCCCCTTCTGAGAGTCTAAATCTATAAAAAGGCTTTTAGTTATATCATTCTTTTGTATCCAAAGTATTTTCTTTAATAACAATATCTTCAAGCTCCTATTATTATCATTATGTATATATGTACTTATTCCATGATATTACTCTCCCTATTTAAGAATCACATCTTAATATGCTGATATATTGTTGAAATTTTCTCAAGATGAAATTTATTATTTCTTGGTTCCGCTATAAAATATATTAGTGTAATGATATTTTTCATTTTAAAAAAATAGAAACCAAAGAAAAATTCATGTGTAATAGTATAATATAACTCCACTTGTTCGAAATAACATTCTATATTTCAAGTGACATAAAAAATATGTATTAAAAAATACAAAAAAGTCATTTGATTTTTTTAACCTTTATGAAATCACTTTCTAATTCATTAGTGAATTTATTGAAAAATTAAATACTTTATGATGCACAAAATCCCATGATTTGTGGTTGTGCACCCCTACCTATAGTGTTAAAACCTCTATTTGAAGCATGAATATTTTACTACACTACACCCCTAAATCCTTATCCCATTTTTAATTGGATCATGGATACCAATTGATGTTTTATGATGTTTCAAACACCTTCGAACATATCCTACATCCCTTGAAGTGTTTTCATAATTTAATGATATCTTTAGAAAAACATATAGAAAATACATTTATCGATGCATAATTCCCATCCACTAGGATTAAATTTTGTTCATGGATTGATTTTGATATTCCAAATTAATCAAATATAAAAATTTACACACATGGTATAAATTTATTACACCACTGGATTTGTGTACATGAACCTATTCAAGTAGCCCTATTCACCTATGTGAGATATTTTTGTATGTGACACAACCAAATTTTGTTACATTGGTATATTTTCATATATAGTTTGAAACTTCACCGAATTCACAAACATTTCTATTTTTGGATATGTGAACACCCTAATGTAGTTGAATTCTCATACATCAATTAGATTAATCACATGAAATCCATCATATATCCAAATTATTATATATTGATTTTTCATACATAGTCTTTTTCTAAAATTCTGTATGTGGGAGAACCCATTTGTGGACACATAGCTATATTTATAAAAATATTATCATCTTACTGATTTGATTCAAAATACTTCAAGATCTCTTTAAAAATGATATTGGACTTCATGGATCATCCCATGACATTATCTAAGTGGTGTCACTTGGATCATTGCATACATATGGCCATTATTTTCCCATTAGAAGCTCTATTCACTACTTCAGCAACCACAAATTTATTTATCAAATCCAACATATATATCTATAAACACTATTTTTTAAAAACATCAAGATCCTCTTTATCCACATTACAACAAGTTCTACTCACATTTAGGGTATCCATGAATCTCCCAAAATTTTCACAAAATCACTATGGTCTAATTTCACATATCTTATAAATAAATTCAATACTCACCAAAGGTTTTCCAATAACCATTATGAACTATGAAATTGAAAGAACGATAAAACTAGTTATTTAAAGGTTTTTATGTTTTAATGCCTTTATTATTAGAAGTAAAAACAATTTAGATAAGTTTAAAATTAAATTTGTTTGAGGAATTTTATTTGGATATTCAAATGTAAGTAAATATTATAGAGTTTATAATCAAATACCTATGTTTTTTAAACATCTTATTCGTGATAAACATTATGAAAAAGGTTTAAAATATAAATTAAACAATGAAAATCATCGTTATGAATATTTTAGAGATTTTATCTTTAGATAGAATGAAAATTCAGAATTGAATGAAATTATTTTGGGGGAGCATATACCTTCTCAATCAGAACCTAAATTTTCAAATAATCACAAGGCGATCCTATAAAAAAATTTATTGTAAATGATGGCTCTAATGTTCAAACCAGAGGATCAATTATGATTTGTTTGTTCTCACAAGGATTTTTTTTACTTTGTTCTAAATGATATTTTAGAAGATTCAAGGGATCCTAATATATTTTTACAAAATTAATATGAATTAAATTAGATTTATAGAAATATTTTTTTTTTATTTTTTTTGCTACCTAAATATTAAAATTATATTAGTACTAAATCAATTTTTAGAAATAAACGTGACGAATATTGACAAATAATTAACAAAATGAGTTTCCAAAGAATATTGACAATAATTGGTAATTGATTTTGATGAATCTTTTACACCTATTTCAATATAATTATCTATTATATTTTTATTGTATTATGGAATTGTTCACAGATTTAAGTTATATAAAATGGATGTTAAAAGTTAGTTTTTAAATAGATTCATTTTTGATGAATTTTGTATAAAAAATCATAGTATAAATCTGAAAAATTCCAAGATCATGTTTGAATACATTATAAAGCTTTGTATTTATTGAAATATTCCCTTCAAATTTTTTATGAATGATTGTACCAATTTCTCTTTATTTTTTTATGAAGGGATAATTAGATCCCAATAGTTTTTTATTAAAATGAATTATAATGATATTTTGGTTGTTAAAATTAATGTTGATGATATTATAATTATAAAATCATTTGAACAACTTTGTAAAGAATTTTTATATATAATGAATTATTAATTTGTCATTTATTTTGTCAAAAAATGAAATTTGTTCTTGGACATAAAATTTTCCAAAAGAATGTTAGTATTATTATTAGTCAATGTTAGTGTACTAAAAAATTGGATATAATATTTGGATTATACTATTATAAAATTATTAATATTCCAATAAGGGATTCTTATAAACTATATTTTTATAAAACTAGGAAATTTTCTAATATTAATGTTTTTATAATAATTATTGGAGACATTCTATATTTGATGACTTAAAGAAAAAGATTAAGCATTTTAGTATTAATGTGTGATAAATTTCAAGATGAAACTATGTAAATTCATTTGATATATATTTAAAGGATTATCAAATATGTTAAAGGTTATTTCTATCTTGTTTTATTTTACCCTACAAGAAATAATTCTGATTTCACCAGTTTTACTAATTTTGATTTTGGGGAGGAAAAATAAATAGAAAATGTTCATTAAATATGTATCATTTCCTTAAAAGAATATTAGTTTCTTCGAGCTCTATGAAACAAAATTATGTTACCTTATATAGACTATCATGTAAATATATAGCTTTAATATCTTGTTGTTATCAATTTTTTTTGATTAAATGTACTTTATATGATTTTTGTTTCAATTTTTAAAAGAACCATATTTATTATTATAATTCATCTACTATTTATGTTTGAAAAAAGGCATTTTAATGGTTCTAGAACTAATCATACAAATGTTATATTGTATTTTCATAGAAATCATGAATACCAAGGAAATATTAGTTTGGAATTATTTTTCATTTATAATAAATTAGATCTTATTTTTATAAAACCTCTAAATTTTATTGAGTTTGAAAATGTTAAATTTGAACTTTGTATGATGGAAATTTAAATATACAACAATATTTTAGTGAGAGTTTATGTTTTAAAATTCTCACTATATCTAGTATATATTTTTCGATAATTTTTTAAATATTTTACTTATTATATCACGGATCCTTGAAATATTCTTTAAGGATATTATATATTATTAATGTTTTTATGTTAATATTATGTTACTATAGATTTCTTATTATCCCTATTATATTTCAAAAATATTTTAAAATTTTTATACTAAACTCGTTATGATGTCCTCTTTTATACTTATGTAGAATAATTTTATACGTAAAATGGTTCCTTTATCCTTTTGAAGTTACATTTTACTCTATTAAAACTATAATAAACTATAAATAATTTAGAGTTCTAAATATTATCAAGGTATTTTTAGTTTAATAAATCCAAAATGTAATGAAGTTTGGATTTCAGGATTTTCAAAATGGAATTGTATATTAGAAAGTTAGTAATCTAATTTATGAATTTTAGAATAATAAATTCAAGAGTGGTATTTTATAATGAAATCAACCATATGAAATCTACTATACAAAATCTTCCATTATAAAATAATTTATAGAAATTATAATTTACTAAATTTTATATTCATTGATATTTTTATTTTTGAGGATTTTAAATTTTTACATAAAGCTTATATAAATTTATTACCTATTTCAATCGATATTAATGATTTACAATTCAATTAGAATTTTGGATAAGATTAAGATGGAGAATTAATTGAAATTTATTTACTTTGAATATTTCCTTCATTAAATAGTGATTAAAATGGATTTTTGATTATTAAATTTGTTTTTATCTATTGTGTTCTCATATAATATGTGAAAATATTTATAAAAAACATGTCACGAACCAGATATGGTTGCCTTCAAAATAGGCACCAGACCTGCTCTATGGAAAGGATCGAAGAGAATTCCTAATCCCCATAAGCTAGGGAAAGTTCCTAGGTATCATAAAAAAGTGTTTGGGAACGATTTACCCAACTTTAGAAATAGAATACAACCCAAAAAAATAAATAATCTGAATCTGGAAATATAGTTCAAACAGGCATTTAAAAAATATTATAATTGAAATAAAATGTTTTAAACAATACTCAAGTGGTCCATGATAAAAAGTTAGTATCATGTAGAACTCTATAACGAACACATGGTGAGGGAACATAAACCCCAAGCCTTCTCCACAACACCGCACCAAGGAGCTAACAATGTGAACCACCTTCACCAATGACCCTGTCCTTATCTATGTCAAACTTAACAAATATATTTACACCAAAAGGTGTAAGTAGGGTGTCAGCCTAGGTCAACTAGAATTCCACCCAATATTATCTATGTGATAGACATTATAATATAATAAGTTTACATGTTTTATAAACAAAAATTCTTGTAACAATTTCAATGGGGTGTAACTTTAAATGAAAATGGTTTTCAAGAGAGATACTTTAAATAATGAGAACTCTTAAATAAAACACACATTCTACTAAATTTTCCATCCAAACCGACTATATGTTGTTGGTGAATATCATATAGTAAATGAGCACTAGTCATGAGAACTCCCATACACACTAGCTAGCTGTGGGCCCCAGGTACCTCATATCTCAGTGAAACGTAACCATAAAAATATCCATTCTCATGAAAAATCTAGTAGTTGGGGACATAACCATAACCTAGTAGTCCCCAATAATAATAAATATTTAGCTAGTGTTTTTAGTGTCAAACATTCTACTTGAAACAAGGTAGAAAGAACTTCAGATCACAAGCACACTAGTACATGTCTGCCCACCTAGATACTCATATTTTTCTCTTCGTGATCAATCAACTTCCACATTTCATAAAATTACATTTTCCCATGAAAATTCTATTTTCACAAGAAAATTTCATTTCCAAAAAAAACCCACACCAAATATAACACAAGCATGAAACATAACACTCCTTTCACATCCAAATTCAATTTTTATATCATACTCACACACAACAGCCCATAAAAATGTTTCTCACCTTTTTTACAATTTGATAAATCATTTAAACAATTTATGAAACGTTCTCAAAAAGTTTTACATCACAAATAAAAATATTCCATTTTAAAACCCCATTTTAATAACACCCACCCACCCAAATAGTACGCAAACATCCTTTTCATACCTTTTGTAACTCAATAAACCATTTACAATTTTCATAAAAAACATACAAGAAGTATAATAAGGGTTTTCACATACAACCCATTAAAAACCCTCTTTCAATGATAAAATCACACCAAGATCCCACAAAACAAGAATTTTCATCCCAAACCTAATTTAATAAACCCCTTTCATATGTTATGAAACGACCCCAAATGATACCACAAGAGTTATATATGAAAAACATGCCATTTCAATAAAAAATAAAGCTTTAAAATTAAATGCTTAATCAATGATACAAAATTATTTTTCTAACCAAATAAAATGGGAGGGGAATATGCTAATAATTCTAATCAGGAAAAGCTAACTCATCAAAGAATGTCTGCACATGGAATCACCTACCTTTTGCATCATACCCCCAAATCGTTGTGTGAAACTTCAATCACACCACCGCCACACCACCGCCACACCACAAGGTAATAAAAATAAACCATAATTCACATGATTTCACCAAAAATACATATAATAAACCCCTATGTATGAAAAGTATCAATTGTAAATTTTTGAACTTCAATGAGGAAGGAAACCCCAAGGAGAAGGAAAAAATAAAGAGATAATAACTTACTTGCGTGATTTTGAAGTACCCCCACCAAAAACCCATAAAAAATGGGTTATTAAGGAGTTTTTGGGAGATTGGGAGCCTTCCATGGATGTGAGGAATGAAATGGGGAAAGAATGGGGGAAATAGGGTTTATTTAAGAAAGGAAAAATTATAATTATAGAAATATTTTTAATGTGCTAAAAAACCTGCATGGTTTGGTTTTATGGTTAATAAACTATGTGACCAAACCTTGTGGCCTTTTTTCACCCAAAAACATTACAATTTTCTCCAAATTCAAGGGGAACCAAGGGGTAAATTAAAAGGAAACTTAGGGAGGGATTTTTAAGAGTAAATTAGTGAGGAAAGATAGTCCAAGGAAAGGATGAAATGATGCCCAAAAATTACAAATATGTCACACCCTACCTTGAGGAAAATGACCAAGAACCAAAATGAAGTGAAAAATAAAAACCCATGTGTAAAAAGTTTTCCCACCCTAATTATTTCATCCCCAAAAAATCTACAACAAAGACATATTCAAAAATAGAACCCAACTTATAGACAAAGATGGACTCCTTTCCCGAGTTTCACCTGCTCCCAAAAGGAAAAAAACCACCATTTGATCAGACAAAGGAAATGGATACTCTAAACTACAAACATTTTACCCACTTACATGAAAAAATAAAATATAATCATACCATATCCCTAATATAAACACCTCAAAAACCACCAAACTAAGCTTAAGCATTCCACCTGAAATGAACAATAAACTCAAAAAACTTTACCTCAACTTTACTTCAACAAAACCATTGGGTGTGATCTAATACCATGTTTACCCAATGAAGAAATTGGTGGTCAGATAGTTCTGAACTATACTACCTAAACCCAAGCCAAAAACAAGGACAAAATCGAGTCACCAATACTGGGAGACCCGAATGGACTCCCCACCATTCAAACAAACTAACGCCTGAGACCAAACCATAAAACCAACACAGGGAGGTCCTGATGGACATACCAGCATAAGGGGTAGAATAACATTATAATTTTCAAAAATAATATAAATTAGAATAATAGTGGGCCTCCCAAATAGAAGAAGAAACCTTATTAAGAAATTAGTGCGGGTTAACCTAAAAAAGACCCCAAATTTTAACGAGCTGGAAGCCGTGCATGGTTAGTCTGTAGGGTTTCGGAAACCATGAGGTAAACATAAATATCATCATATCTAAAGGTGGAACTTCGTATGGTTACCTAGGATGAGGCTCAGAGCCATGAGGAGGCCGTGCGGTAGATTATATCTTTTACCACATGTTTTCTTGAGTTGACACATGGTTACTACTAACCTTGCGAATAGCATGGGCTTTAATCATTCTAGACAAAATTCTATACATATCTCTAAAAACTCAATGAAAACTAAAGGGGAAAGAAAGGCCCAAGAAAACAGAAATAATTCCTCAAATTTTTAAACCTAGAACACCTATTTATTGATAGAAATTCCCTAGAACCCCGTGAGACCCAACATCCAAGGTTTCAAGAGAGGGAGACAACTAAGCATCCATCTAACCAAAAGATAACCCCTACACTAAATTAGACTACAACGTGGAAATGATATTCTCCAACCCATTTACACTAAACTAGATGAACTAGAGAAAGACCAAGACACCAGAGGTTTGAAACTATTCCCATCCTCCATATTGGGGATAAAAATTAGACCAAAGACTTTCACGGCCCAAGGATTTACCTAACTATATGACAGATTCACATTGTGACTTGTTGATGGGGATCAGATGACTGAAGAATCTCATGTCTTGCAGTCAGGATTAAGAAACCCCCGAATAGAACTTCTCTTTCCGGTGCCACAAAAAACAACTTCGTGGACCCAAATGGGTTCACCAAGACATAAAACACTTCAAATTAACTTTACCATAACATGATGGTTTATTGAAATAAGGGATTAGAAGATGCACACAACTCACCCCTTGTTTTCTCATATTAGAAACAATAGAATTAATGGAAACATAGAAACACCTTTCTCTAAAATAGAGGATTTCATAAATTCTTGAAGGGAGACGCACTTCCGAAAAAACATAAACTCTCATAATATTTCACAACCTTCACATTTATAGTCAAATAATCACACAACATTGTAAGAAATCACAGAAAATGGCCATTGAGACTACTAGAAAAAAACAAGGAGACATACCTTATGTTATGTCCCAAAAAAAACACGATTCCTAAAAGTGGCCATAACAGAATCTCTTGGAAAGATTTTCCCCACTAGTTGCCTAACATGAACCCTTATTTAGATGAGACTGAAAAAAGACCCAATTTCCCTTTAAGACATCATTCTACATTGAAAATTACTAAATTATTTCACCTTTAACGACTCAGGAAAGCTAAACAATTGTGGTCTATTTCAACCACCCACAACCATGCTCCCTCTATAAGAGGAACCACGAAAATGTATAAGAAGATGGTTAAACTCAATCTCCAATGGTCAAGAAGAAATTCCTTATGTTCATGAACTTAAGGATCTTCCAATAGTGAATCACCTATGTCTACACTTCAATCATGCATTTACTCTTTATAGGGAATACCCTAGAGAAAAAGAAAACCCAAGGACCTAACCAAGATAGTATTTGATTCAAAACATACAACAAAATAGAACCGAACACATGAGGGGAACAAATGCAAGGGATTCATGAAACACTTCTTGAAAGTGACCAAAAACTAACACTTCAGGACAACATATTGACAAAAAGAACACAAAACATTTCTTAACAAGATGGGTTCTTAGAATCAAAACATCCCACAAAACAATCCCAAATACACATAATACACACCACTCAAAAACTAGTTATCAAAATATAAAAAATTACTTAAAAGAAATCATTTCATGAATGTAAATGAGGTCGGTGGTTAGCGCATTCATGAGTGGTATCTCATGGACTTCACACATTCCTGTTTCCATGCCACACCAGGAACCCTCCTCATATCCACCCTGGAACTATCTATTTGTGACATTAACCTTCCATCTTCCCAAGAAAACCCAGGTATGTGGTCACTTGTGAGAACACCAAAAAACAAAACCAAACCTTTACACTTATCAAAATTAAAACATTCTACCCACACTTTCTCTTCCTCAAAACTACTAATTGCAAAATCAAAACCCAATATACATCTTACAATAATTTTAAAAAAATAACCAAACAGTAAAATTACATCTCACTTTCATATTGTACACATTAATTTCAAAACATCTTAGCCTATTTCAAAATACTTCATGTTTTATGAAAAACTCTATTTCATGAACACCCATTCATTTAAAAACTAATTTATACTCATTGAAAACACGGTTCCAATATTTTTTAAAACTTTTAAAAATCCCATTATTTACCAAATCTAAATAAATCATCAAACTCCACACATCAATTCCAAAACACTTCATTCCATTCAAAACACTTTTCCATAGTTCAAGAAATTTGTATTTGAAACAGGTTTTTAAAAACCACTATAGCATTATTTATACTTTTAAAATAGGTGTAAACACCATTTAACATTTCAAAATAATTCTAAAAACTCATTTCAAAACATTCAGAAATAAAACTATTTTTGATTTACCAGAATATCATTTAAAAAATGTTCACATTTTTTAAAATCACTTAATTGTTGTATTAAAAAAAGTCTCCATGATTTCAAAAACAATTCATAAGACAATGCGACCAGAAATTAGTGACGTCTTGTGTCTTGGAAATATGGTTGGAAGACATATTCCAGTCACTTAAACAACAAAAATATATTTCTTTGATAACATCCCCATATAAAAATGTCTTTCTAGGACCTACGAGCTCCCCAAGACCATTGACTCAACTCTCTTTTCATTTCCCCAGTCATTAACACATAATGAGAACAAAAGAACTCAGATAAAACCCAACTTCCCATAGAAACATGAATCATGGAACAAGGTGTTCTGGCTAGGAACAATACTCATAATAATAATTTCAAATCTTGAAAATCCTATCTATAGTATACCTAGACTCTATTCCAAAAGAATATGACCCAAAAAGAACGAACCTCCCCAGATACCATTTTTTTCACAAACTAGATCTGGTCACCATTAAAACCGACACATGCCCTGGTCCATGGAAAGTATTGAAGGGTGTTCCCAATCTTCACGGTCTAGAAAAAGTTTTTGGTTAACATAAATAAGTTTTTAAGAATGATTTACCCAAGTTTAAATAAATAATACAACCAAAAGCAATAAATTTACTGAATCTGAAAATATAGTCCACACAAGCCTTTACGAAAATTGGGAATTGAAATAATTTTTTTTAAAAAGTCTCAAGAGTTCCATGGTAAAAAGTTAAAAGTTATTACAACTCTAGAACCACCATATGTCATGGTAACATCAACCCTAAGCCTTCTCCACAACACCGCACCAAGGAAAGAGCTAACAACCTGAACCGCCTTCACCAAAGACCTTGTCGTTACTTATGTCAAACATAACCAAATATACTTACAACCAAAGGTGTATGTAGGATGTAATCCTAATAACAATAGGATCCCGACCAAGATATTCTATATTGTAATCATTTTATGATAAAAATCCAGAAATTTTTATATACAAAAATGCTAGCAACAATTTCAAAGGGGTGTAACAATAAATAAAAACATTTTTCTATAGGAATACTTTAAATAATGAAAATATTTAAATAAAACACACATGGAAATTAATTTTCCTATTAAATACACTATAATACTATGGGGAATATCATATAGTAAATGAGAACTAGTCCCAGGAACACCCCTATGCACTAGTTAGTAGTGGGCCCCAGGTATCTCATTTCTCTGTGAAAAGTACCAATAACAAATATCCCTTCTCATGAAAGATCCACTATTATAGAATATACCCATAAACTAATGGTCTCCAATAATCATCATTATTTAGTTAGTGTTTTCAACATCATATTTTCTACGTGAAACAAGGACAAAACCACTCCAGGACACTAGCATATTAGTATATGTCTTCCAACCTAGATAACTATGTTTCTTTATTTGTTCTCAATCATGTTCCAAATCTCATAATATGATTTTTTTATGAAAATTACATTTCCAAAATAGAGACACACCAAACATCCCACAAGCATGCCACATAACACTCCTTTCACATTAAAATTCATTTTAACATCATACTCACACACAACAGCCTATAAACAACATTCAAACATTTATTACAATTTTATAAATCATTTCAACAATTTATAAATCATTCGCAAAATTGTTGAAATCACAAATAACAACATTCCCTTTCAAAACAAGAATTTAAGAGCACACAGCCACCCAAACAGTACATAAGTAGAAATTTCTCACTTTGTGTAACTCAATAAACCATTTAAATTTTTTATAAAACACCTCCAAGAAGTATAATATGGTTTTGCACATAAAACCCATTCAAAACCGTATTTAAAGGATAAAAGAACACCAAAACCCAATAAATAAGAATTTGAAGCCTAAGAAACATTTAAAAAACCACTTTCACTTGTTATGAAACAATCCCATTTGATAACAGAAGAATTATGTATGAAAAACACACCATTTAAAAAAAACGATAACATTAAAATTAAACGCTTAATAAAATATACCAAAAATAGTTTTCAAACAAAATATAATGTAAGATGAACATGGTGAAAATTTAAATCAAGCAAATATAACTCATCAAATAATTGTTACACATGAAATCACCTACCTTTTGCATCAAAACCCCAAATTGTTTTGTAAAGCTTTAATGACACCACCGTCACACCACAAGGGAATAAAATCAAAACCTAATCCATAATATTTCACTAAAAAGACACAAAATAAATCTCTAGGTATGAACCCTATTTACTTGAAATTTTATAACATCTATAAGGAGGAATTAAACCACACAAAGACGGAAGAAAACCAATATAGAATAACTTGCTTACATGATTTTAATGTTTCTCCACCAAATCCCCATAAAAAATGGGTTCCTAAGGAGCATGGGGGATCTTGGGAGACTTACATGGATGTGATTTATGTAATGGGGAAGAAATGGGTAAAATTGAGTTTATTACAGAAGGTAAAAATTGAAAATACAAAAATATATTTAATGTGCTAGACACCCTGCACAGTTTGGATTCTTGGTTTAGTAAACCATGCGTCCAAACTATGTGGCCTATTCTATCCACCCGAAAACATTCCATTCTCTCAAAATTCAAAGGTATCCAAGGGGGTAATTCAAGGGAAACATATGGTGGATTTAAGAGGAATACAAGGTTGAAATATAGAACAATAAAAGAGGAATAGATGCCCCAAAATTACAAACATGTCACACCATTCTTTGAGGAAAACGACCAAGAACCAAAAAGAAGTAACAACTAAAAACCTGAGTGTCACAAAACATGAATACAGGTTTAAATAGATTAAATATGCATTATTCATATAATTGTTATTGTGATATACTTTCTTCATCATTTCTTGGAACATGAAATTATTTGAACATGTTTATGCCCCAACGCTGAAATACATTATAATTATTTCATAAAAAATTTATGTTTCATGCATTGGGAAAGATCTATTAAAATGAATATGAAGATTTGAAGAATATTATTTAATAAAATTTTGGATGATTAAGAAAATCAATAAATAATTTTTAAAAAATAATGAACTAATATAAATCAAAGCGATAAAACATTTTAATCTAACACATTTAAAGTGATGCATTCAATAATAGGGCATCATGATACATTTTGAAAATATATGTACATAGAAAATGTAAACATTACTACACTAAAATATGTTATTCCACACTTACAATAATGGTATAAATCTATCTCAACTTCTATCTACACTTTTATATCATATTTTGGGTTTTTAGTGGTTTCTTTTATATTTTTCTCTATGTATATTGGTTAGTTTATATTTTTTTATTCAAAATATAGAGCTTCTGAGTTTTTAATCCCATTCAAATGTCTAGATTCATAAATTATTCCACTTGGTGAAAAATAAAGGATAGTATGGGCTGAGATTCTATGAAGAAAAGGGAAGATTTTTTTATAATGGGTTGTGACTCCCCTTTAAAATATAGGTATAATTGGGTTCTGCATCCTGGTGAGTGAAAGGAAATATTTAAAGGGTTGTGACTCCCCATAAAAGGTTACTGTTTAATTATTAGTATATTCTATTTATATTAAGAATATTGAGAATTTAATAGTATTCATAAGATCACTTTGATCCAAATTACAATGAAAACACACTGTGTATATATTTTTACTTTTTTCTATATCAACATTTCAATTTAAATTAATTTAAATTATTAAATTATAAAAGAGTTAAATTAACCCTTGATAACAATCCAACCATCTATATATCTAAGACCAAAATTTTTCACCACTAATTACCATGCATGGTATACCCCTTGGAAGAGAGTGTGTTTTTATTCACTAAATTTCACGTTAAAGTAGATATCGACCTCTTGATTTCAGAAATGGACTTCGTTTTCAATAATTGAAAGAATGGACGTCTCAAAAAATAAGAATTATGGTGGAATTATTGAAAAATTATCTCTATGATTTATCATAAACAAAAAATACAATTAAGCTGATTTAAATGGATTTTGACAGTTGTCATTAAGATATTTCCAATGATGAATGGTAGGATTCAAGAATCATCCAAGTACAATGGTTATCAATAGTTCTTTGAAATAAATAGTAAAATTATCTTAAAGTTTCACCTAAGAACATCCTTTAGATTTTAATAAATACAAAGGCATATAATTCATTTAATCTTATAAAATATATATCTCAAGGGGTTTATTATAATTTTAATAATATACCTCTATATTTAAGAGAGAAATTTTAGATCTTCGAATTTATCTCTATGGTTTCTCTATTTTTGATGATTTTTCTTGGGCACTCTCATATGACTGTACATGGCATGTGTGCACTGGTTTATCTTATTTCCCCACATTCCCACTTTACAAAAGTAGGTGAATTTCCTCACTTTCCCTGATAATGGCTGCTCCTTGATAGAAATAGGATGATGGGATGTTGGTTCTTCCTTACATGAATTCCTCCATGGAGCTCTTCTCATAGTCTGAGTCTCCCTTATAGAGTCAAGTCATGTTTGTGGAACCTATTCCTAGTTCCATCTCTTTGTGGATGATATCTAATTACCCTACTTATTTCTTTACATTGATTCTATCTTGGTAGGGTTCTTGACATTGTTTCTATCTAGGAAGAGTAGCAACCTTTGGTAAGGAGAGTATTCATGTTGGGCATTACTGGCATGTCTGGATGTTGGGAACATTTGTAACCAATATTCTTCCTATTAAGAGCGTATCACATGGAGGAATTTTGGGCACGAAACCAAAGGAACCATGTTTTAATCATGAGGCTACAACTCCAGGGGCGTAAGTCCACTGAGGATTTTTAACTCAAGTATCCTATGTTTTTTAATGATGTAGATGACATTATAGGTGAATATATTTCAATTATTTTAACTTAGTCATCTCTTGTTCTACATGAGGTATGTTTTTGGGGCCAGTTCAAAAGTTTTACATCCTATGTAGATGGATTTTATTGATAAATAAACCCCATGGAGGTGAATTAAGGAGGTGCATCCCTAGTAGGGTATATTTCACACCTGGATGTTAGCCAATGGATGTATTGGAATGCCTTGAGGATGTGGATCTAGGTGTCCCATAAAGGGATTATGTCACACCATAAAGGTTAGTCAGAATACCCCAAGGGGTGGATTATAACGGTACTCCCTAGGAGGGATTTAATGAAATAATTACCATTGGATGGATTCAAAATCCATGTGGAGGAGAATCTATGGGTGTCCCATAAAGGGAACATGTCCCACCACGAAGGTTGATCAGAACATGCCTTGGGGTTGATCATGGAGTTAAATCCCTAAGAGGGAGTACCTAAAATTATTATTGATAAATGGATCAGAACACCCTGTGGAGGTGAATCTAGGGGGTGTTTCCCATGAATGGAATATTTCATACCCTGAAGGATAATCGTAACACCCCTTGGGGTAGATCATGGAGGTACATCACTAGAAGGGAGTACCATAATGGTTTACTTATGGATAGATCATAATTCCCAATAGAGGCGGATCTGAGTGGTGTTTCTCACAAAGGGGAGATGTCACAACATGATGGTTGATCAAGACACCCCTTGGGTGGATCATGGAGGTACATTCCTAAATGGTAGTACCTAAATGGATTATCATTATTCAAGATTGAACCTCATAGATGCATCCTATGTGCCTTGTTTGGAAGGTAGGGATCATAACCCATGTAGTTCAATGTTGCGATTTAAGGTCATGTGATAAGACTATTCTATGTTTCTTAATTTAATTTATTAATAATGATAGAATATTGAAGGGAACACAGATGAAGGATGGTTTGGGGATTATGTGTTTAATATGCCCATCACAAGATGATTTCTCTTAGTCTGAGTTGGTGTGGAACTTACATATTGAGCTACCATAGGGTCTTAGATGAGATATGGTTTCCTAGGAGAGGGATATGATAAAATATAGGATGTGGACCGGATAACATGAGAGTGGATTTTAATGTTAGGTTTAGACCTTAAGGATGCTTTCTATGTATCCTGGACTGTTGGGAATCAAATCCTACATAGTTTATAAATGGTTGGGGATTATACCGAAGGAGGATTCCTGTTAAGTAGAGATTGGGGTTTATACTGGATAGGATGCCCAATGTGGATATTTTTTGGATGTCAGGATCACCACTAACCTCTAATCCCGCACAATTCATTATCAATGTGAGAAACAATAGTAAGTAGTAGACCTGATGCTCGTGTCTCAAAAGAAGCTTCAACGAGATATGGTGTGGTTCTTACATGATAAAACATCCTGAGGAGGATCTCATTCCATGTGAGGGTAGAAAGTGTGGAGGCCATCCCATTCCACTCATATATGGAGTATCATATGTTTATTTCATAGGGAAAATAAACATTTTAACATCAGGTTTTGCGGATGTTGGGACTAGGTAGTGATACATCATGAAACAGAAATGTCAGGAGAATAACTCCATATCCATTGGGATTATGTAATCATAGCTAATAAATCTCTTGGTAGGGCATGGCTTTAGAACTTCCAGAGTACAACAACAGGTGTATCAGTCACTCGTGATGTCCATGTTATGATCCATTTACTGAGAAGAAATAGGGATTGTTGTACCTATGATAAGAATAAATAGTTATAGAAATGTATGTACTAGAGGCATAGGGGACATCATGTGAGGGACCATGAGATTCTTGTGTACATGTTTGGAGGGGTATGTTCAATAGGTGTGTGAAAGGTTTGGGCATTACTCAAAAAGACTTCTTGATCATGCTTAAATAAACAAGGGTAGGATACGAAATCTCAAAGAGGGGGTGTATTCAAGATTCATGTTTGTGTACAAGTTTAGGGTTGAATGAAGGTGGAGTCTTTTCATGCACCATACATAGTTTGAAAGAGGTTGGTCAAGGATTACTGCACTGTCATCTCGGTAAATTATGAACCCAAATGGAACCTATTGTGAAAGAGTCTCTACCTTGAGCGGTCTATGTTTTAATGTTTTCATGAAATATTGGTATTATGGGATATATTGTGATACTTTGTCTTCTGAGGGTCACCGTGAATAGTTTGTTGGGGTGGGGGGTAAACATATATTTATAGCCAAAATATTTGGTGATGGTATCATAATATTATAGTTGTGTAAGAGGAATTTTCACAACATATAGCTATGATGTGGTACCTCATGCATGCAAGATGCTAACTTTGATGTCAGCTTTGGCATGAAAAGATATCGGTGTTGCACACATCTTCCATTTCTTGTGTATAACGCTTCTTTCCTAGGTGCAACTTCCTTTTCTTTCTATTCATCCTTGGTGGAAGAGGTGTTAAATCCTACCTCCTTTATCATGTAAGATCTTGTGTGTGGATTTTAGTTTTTCATGTAGGTGTAGAATCTTGGGTACATGATACAATTTAGTCTTGAAATGGTCTTTTGGAGTGGGATACAATTTTGGATTGTTCAAAACTTACCATTGGGGGATTTGGATGAAATTTCAGTGCCAAAAAATCCCCCCTTAGAATGTATGCTAAAAGGAGACCAAATGGATGGATTTCGAGGGAAATTATGACGAGATATTTTGATACCTATTGGTGCATGAAAAAATTCTTCATGGGTGTGAAAACATTTTCTTTCAGATGCAAGGTTCTGGTCAGAACCTATAAAAACTAAAATAAGTCCCTATATATAGTACTTGGAATTTTTTCATGATAGTCTTCTTTCTCATGTGAACGTAAGTCTTCATTTTTCATGAGAACCTAATCCTTGGGCACTTCTTTTATAAAGAATATCTCTTTCACTCATCTAATAATGCAATCTAATCCTCATCTTACACACATTCTACCATACATTAACACGCCATTTCCTTTTGTATATCGAACCTTCCTTCTTTTTCGCACCTTCCTTGAATTTTTTATAATCATTTGAAATGGACAACAAAAAAACCCATATATTATTGAAGACAATATTGCTTCTTGAATAGTTGAAATGGAAAAAACTTCTTAAATCACTGAATCTATGAGGGTTATTTTAGACAATCAGGTACTTGTATACATAGTGAAATAGGCACATAAGATCTATCCACTGAGAAACTATCTACCACTATAGAATTTCAGGTTGTTGGATGTGGTTAACATCCCATCTTTTGAGGTTAACACATTGTGATCAGGGTTCAAATGTGTGGATGATGTCAATTTCTTGAACATTACAATTCACATCCATCTGCTAGGGAGTGAAATAATATTGTTTTCTATGAGTTTAATGGGAATACAATGACATCATGGGAGAGGATCCATAGGCAAAATAATTCTCCAACCACTATGCCACCAATTTTTAGAGTATCATGAGAGACATTAGCTTGGTCTAGAAAAAAGGATTGTGATCTGTAATTGGGTGTAAACTTCACTAATGAATGAGTGTGGGTGTAGTGGGCATGCTAAAACTTCCTATAGTATGGGGTAAATCTAGGTAATATTGGACTACATGAAGTGTTGTGGATGCCAATGTTCCACATTAACTGTAAACAGGAGATAGTTTCAGGGCTCCTCAGCCAATGTTTTCCAGATATGAACATGTTCCATCTATAAATTTTGGGACGTTATCATCATTCTATGAAGAAGCCACTATATTTGTGAAGTTCCACTTGAATAGTTTCAGTGTAATGATTTCCTTCCATCATAGAACACTTGTAATTATAGGTTGGATACTCCTCTCCAAGAACAACACCATTATGAGGAATGAAGAAAAATCTATGTGATTATCCTGTTTATCACAGGTATATCCAATTAATGGCATGGTTTTATTTTTTTTGAATAAGAATTCAACTATGATAATCCCAATGTGGGGAAATTAGTTCCCCATAATGAGAAGGAGGAGAAATCTAGGATCACATTAGATGAACCTAGAATATGGGTAGTTAAAATAGAGAGCATATATCATGGTGGAAAGTTGGGATCCACTAGTCCACTCCACTATGTTTCTCCACATTCTTGAGTGGTTAGCTTCAACTAGTCTGGGACAAGCAGTTGTGATTGTGCCTGGGGACACTGGTGATGATGACGATTTTGGTGGTCAACAACTGAGTCAGATTGGGGGTATTATTGCTGGCCTAACTCTATATCCTAATAGTCCATGTTTGAAGGGGATTCATATAGAGAATGATCTATAGACCTTTCCATTTATTACATTCCTAGATCATAGCTCACCTAGGGGTTATTAATTCTAGAACGTAGTCATCCATCAAAATACTGGACTACGACGACCTCTGTGGAATATTTATAAGGTCCATCCAGTTTCACATACAAGGATTAGATTATTATTTAGATTATAAAACAAAGAAACATAAAATTCAACCCTTGTCAACTTTCGTCAGGCCGATGGTGGAAATTCTTCATGCGACATGGGAACAATAGGGGTACCTATAGAGATTTAGGGGAGGAATGCGGGTGTCTATAATTTACGAACATGTCTATAGTGATCTGTATAAATCGTGCCCATTTCCCAGATAGTTTGGTACCTCTAAAGAGAGACAATTACAATCTACACAGGATTCTGTGTGGAGATTTACCCTTGTATCCTTCATTATCTATGGTGTATACTGGTGAATGTCATATATTGGGCAACTATTTTAATACCACAATCCAACGCCTAAAATGGCCTATTGATGAAATATTCTTGTAACTAAGTAGTATAATATATTGGGGAAATATTGAAGAAGTGAATTTAGTTTACTGAGAAAGTGAGTGAGGATATAGAGAAATGAAGAATCAAGCGAGATGCCCCTCGAGGGGAAAGCCAAGAAATAGGTTCGGCTTATGCGGGATCCATGGAAGGTTTGATGTAACGTGTGGTCGCACCCCCACCTTCTAGAGGAGAAGGGTCTCATAAGTTACCTTGGTGGAAAGAAATTGGTTTCCATGATGAGATGAGAGGGGACATGGGGGCTCCCAATAACAAGATGAGGTACCTATTATAGCTGGATTATTATGTTATGTTTCCTTCTATCTAGTCATCTTAGTGGATGCTGTGAATATCCATGTCACCAGAGGATCTATGGAGAAAGATAAAAAGATATGGGATTGAGTTTCCAGACATTGGAGTGATCCAGATAACATCCCGGGTGAGCTCGCATAAGGGGAATGTTTATCTAATAGCTATAGATTCCTACACATATCAGTGGGGTAGTATAAACCACTTTCCACCCTAGTGTAGGTGATTATTGGTGACTAGACATAACAGGAGGAGATACCAAATGTTGATGTCTCATCATATGAGGAGGAAATGATTAATGATGGAAGGACAAGAATCTAGTAACAAATAGTACTAGGGTTCAACCTCTCATCAAGGGAGTCCAGGGATAGTGGTGAAGTCAAGGACTTTGAAGAATACATGATTGAATTTCTTATGGTAAACCTTAACATACATTCCATTCTTAATCATTCACCTTTCATTATCCAGAAGATATTATTAAATCCTATTTTGTATAGTAGAATCTTGGAGATGTGAAAGGGGCCCTGATTAAGGGGGTGAAGGTGAAGCTATAGGAGTCTATGTTAAAACTCCAGGGCCAATGCCTAGAGATGAAGCAACTGGTGGGCCAGTTGTGGAGGTCAGGGTGATGACCTCAGATACCTATGTCCTCTCAATTATCTATGGTGGACCACATCCCAATATTCAAGTGACAGTTCTCACTTTTGAGGAAGCTACCCATCCAGGGTGGCTCATCATCAAAATCCATCGTCCTTAAGGTCATAAAAAATTTTGAGTCACTTTTACATTGCCATATTTCCATGGAGCCATCAACTCAACCTGTTTTTTTATTTCATGTAGCTCTCACCCGATCGATGCAAGTGGATCCAGTTCCATCTATTGAAGTACCAACCAGTGTTGGGGGGTCTCCTATGTTGGAGTTTTCTACCAAGACTATGGGACTAAATTTCCATTTATAATATCTTGTAATTTTATCATTCTCAAATTAATTCATATGGTCATTCATTAATTGAATTAACATGTTCTAGTTTCTATAAGTTCTTGAAAGATTAAGTTACTGACAAAAAGATGAGGAAAAATCATCTAGGGTCCCTTCTATGATAGTATATTCAGTTCTTTTGTAGTTTTAATTTCATGATGACCCAACCTTTTTCTTCAAAAAAAGTCTTCCATGGATGAAAGTGATGCCAATTATGCATTGTAACTCAAGGATAGTGGGGGAGAGGATGATGAGTAAGAGTCAGCGGAGGGTGAAATACCTCATGATCTAGAGCCCAACATTTTTGAGAGAATGGATGAGAAGAAACCAGCTACCTCATTTCTTTCAACATTCCCTGAACATGAGAGTATAGCCCTTGAAGGGAAAGAATATTCCTAGACCAAGGACACTGAATAAAATTGCGTAGTCCGATGCTGACCATGGGGGTACATACAAAAATTAATCACCTAGACCTAGGAACCTGACCTGGTGAGTTGGATGGGGTTCATCTTCCATTGGTTGCATAACCCGAGCACTTGAGGAGTGGATGTTTGGTGTCTCCATGCGGTAGTCCATGACTTCATTACTGAGAAGGTGCATAAAGGAATCAGTCATTTAGAGGTTCCTTAGCACATGAAGAGGTCTGATAAGATTTATAATCTCATAGAATTCTATTAATAAATCTAGAATCACGTGGAGCAGATGAAAAAGAATATCATATTCCTCAACACTCAATAGAATGTTCTCATCCAAATGAGGGATCGATTGGAGGAGGACGAGAGGCAGGTGACACTTCAAATAGATGATTTACTGGATGAGTGGAACTGATCCTAGAAATGAACTGATAACCTTCACCCTAGAGAAGATGTGGAGTAATCAGATCTCGAGAGGTGGTATTAAGTTCTTGATTCCATAATATAAAATTTGGTGGAGATTCTATGATAAATTTATAAATAAAATCCATAGGGGTAACTTTGAATGAATTGAGAGAGGCTTCATCATGTGGATGAACCTTTACAATTCCATATTTTTCTTGGTTTTCTATTTTTGAACCTTTTGGTGTGCTTGGAAAATTTTTCTTTTTGCCTCTTAATTATTGTAATTCAATCATATTTATGAAAAAACTAATGACCAATCCATAACCTCACATGATTCATTCTTAGTTTGATAAATAAGGGATTAATTTATCATTTTTCATTTTTGTGAGAGTATCAGATAAACATAAAACACCCAGGGTTTGATATTGGTGATCAAACATGAAGAGTGTTTATGATGAGAGACGTTGTGACTAGAGAAACGAGCTCTTAGAATAATCAACATTATTTTCCATTGTGTTTTGATTGAAGAATGGGGTAATTCAAGGGGTGTTGAATTCAATATGAATAATGGGGAATGGATGAGTGATTCAAAATGTCCAAAATCTATAACACAAGGAGAGTGTAATCATGATATAGGATAAATTTTGACCATGTTGGAAAACACAACATTCTTATCGCTTATCCGGTTAAAAGGAAAAAAACTAAGTGTCCACCAATGACCATATTCAAAACACATGATCTATCTCAAAATTTCATCTAAATTATTATGATTCATTGACCCAGGATGGTAGGTGAGCCTTAGCCAAACACCATTCCATTAGGGGGTCCCTTGAGATGTGGAGGAGGATGATGATCCAAACAAGGATCATGTGAAGTGTGGAAATTCAAGTAATGAAATGTTTGAATGGGTTATAACACTCCTAGAATTAAACCAACATGGCTTATATTACATTGGTGTTGGAATCTTGGTATGAGAAAAAGGCTGAACTCATCTTCCAAGGGAAGCACCATCTCGGATGTCAAGCTAAAAATGAAAAAAAAGGTTATGAGGTAGATGACCAACACTAGAGGATATGATATATCAGGGGAGGTCCTCAGATATCCTATAGTTTTATGTAATGAAAATGAGTATGATAGAACCATATTTTAACATTGTACGGTAAGTACATTGGGAATAGAGATTTATGGCATTAGGTAAAGATGGTACATTGAACTGTTTAACATCATGTGATCATGTTGTATCCCACAATTTAATTTCCTATGATTGTGATGTTGCACACAGATTAAGGAATTATGGCATGGACCATACAAAATAGTTTAAAATAATTTTTCAGAGCCTGTTAAAAATCAGTTTGAAGTCGTGATGTATGAAATGTAGAAGTGTGTATTACAAGGGAACCTGTGTGGAATGAAGGAAATAAACATGATGTCAATGATCCAAAAGAGTATTTCATACCACAAAAGTTTCAGGATGAAAAGTCTCCTACCATGAACCTTGAAAAATTGTTCAAACTCAGACTACTTGGCCTCTAGGGGCTGTAAATATTTTATTGTCATAATGCTCGGACCTACTGTAGATGGTTTAAGGTTGTGTTGTGTGGACTGTAATCCGGATATTTATTTTATGGTTATAAATATGGGACCGTTAACTCTTAGATTCAGGTTGTAGATATTAGACCCTGGGAAAATAGTTTATGATCGTAATGCCTGAACCATGGGATATATCTCAAAAGGGGAGATGTATGGCATGGAAGAGTGATAAACCTAACATGGATTACGACCTAGAAGGGCTAATTCCACACCATGAATTCCAAAGAATAATTGAATATAGATTAAGGTTATGATTTTTGGACTCAGAATAGCTATTAGTTTAAGGTATCAATGCTCAGAACAATGATGGGTCTAAGGGGACAAAGGATTTAATAAATTTGGAGTTGGGACCAAAGATGACATGTTCAGGCATTACTATGTATCCTATAAGGATGGGAATCAAGCCACACATAGTTATGGAATGTGGTACACATAGTTTATGGTTTTATGGATTGGACCATGGAGGACAATTTAGATTCATGTTGATTGGAATATAGGGGAAACGTTCGCTCCATGGGTATATATATGGAACAAAAGAGGTAAAAACTGATGTTAACGAGGATAAGGAGGCTCATATACCACCTAAATATCTTAAGACGGACCACATATGGTTCAAGTTCATAAATACAAAACCCTAAATGGAAGCAAGGGGACAAAGGGTTAATGAATATGTGGTCTGTGCAGAAGATGAAAAGTCTAAGCCTTAGTACGTATCCCATAAAGAGGGGAATCAGGCCAAAAATTGTTGTAGAACATGACATGGTAGAATACTAATGCCTATAAAGATGATCCTTATGAAAACCATGTTCTTTATTACACGCATAAACATGATTTATTACATAAAATTAACTTGATACAACATGAAAGATAGAGAGGTCTAGTGTATTTGGGGCTTAAGACCATTACATAACAACTTAAAACATGAAATACGACATATTTATTGAAAACTTCCTTTACATAACCCCTACATTCCCTCATACTTATAATTGCATTGGTTAACCTGAGGATATCCATAAAAAGGGTGAGCTATAAATCCCAGTAAGGGAATAAACATAGAATTAAAAAGAGGAATACAATATGTGCTAGAAAATAGGCAAATCAATAGAGAACTAGAGAAACATGAACATAAAGGCATGATAAGGCATGATAATCATAACATGGAAATGCGGAAACAACACTTAACATGGAATTAGTATGAGCCAAGGCTCATTGCACATGGAGCATGAGTTAATCCTCATTACACATGAAGCACGAGTAAACCCTCATTGAACTTGAATTATAATGATTCAACACACATTGCATATGACGTATCATGATATTATACTTTACCCAATGCATTAGAGCACTATTAGGGAACACCCTACTTAAACATTTGATTTCATGCGTATGTGTGACACATGGATCATATAACATGGAATCAATCAACATCATAAGTTATTCCATGATTAATGAATGTGGAATAAATAAATGAAATTACCATTCAATATTTTTATGTGCATAAAGGTGAATACCCTTGATAGAGACATGGGTATGGTATTCAATACACGATGATCCTGGCCTGGAAAAACACAGTGCAATTTCATCATCATAATAGCGTGACATAAGAATTCATAAAATGGTTGATGAGAGAGAAATGGGTGTCTCATTATATGTACATGGAATGGATAGTAAAGGGTTCATATAGATACATGTCCCAAAAAATTAATTTAATTTAGAAATGCAATACAAAATAATATCTTTAATGTAAATGAGGAAAGAGAAGTTCCTTATGGAATTTCGGCTTGGTAACGTGTGTACATGGGAGGAATTAATGAGTGAGAAAGAGGATATATCATTATTCAAAGATGAAGAGGTAATTATGGGGGAGGTGAGAAATCATACTCTAACATTTATAATTTAAATTAAAATGTAATAACAATATAAGGAAACTTGGACAGAATTAAGGAAAGTGAGAGTCCCTTTTGGAATTTCGGCATGGTAACGAGTGTACATGGAAGGCGTTACTGAGCTAATAAGGGGTCTATAATCATTAAAACATAAATTGTTAAGTATAGGGAAGGTTTGGAATCATATCCAAACATTTTTAATTGAGAGGATAAGAGTATAGAAACATAAATTAACTTATACAAAATGAGAGAGGTTGAAATCCCTTACTTGGAAGTGTGCTTCCAAAGCCTTGAGAGAGGCTTGAGAGAGGATTGAGAGAGGCTTGTTGGGAGCTTGGGGCGCCTTGGGAGGATTATAAAGAGAGTATGGTAGAGTTTTGAAGAACTCCAAAGGCTTTTAGTGAAGGGGAACTGGTAGCTTGGGTGGGTTTATATAGTAAAGGAGAAGGAATTCTTTATTATTTAGGTTTGGAACACCTCACGTTAAACTAATCAAAACCACAAACCATCCCATGGTTTTTTCCCATGGTGTTTTCAAAATGGGATTGGAAAACATTATTTTATATGTCTAATATCCGAAATTCTTAAAATAATAGGGTTTCTTATGTGGAGGTGAGTCACACTCTTAATGAAAACAATTTAAAAAGAAAAAATGTTTTATAAGCCTTGAAGGGTCCACCAATGATTTGTAAAATAAATAAAACAAACCCCAATTCAAATTATTCTAATGGTAAAACATATATTGGCCGAATATAATTTTTATATTATTTTATTACATCAGCAATTGGTCATTATGATGTTATAAAACACATTATATATTTAAACGGTATTTAATTTTTACAATAAAACTCGACTGTCTCAGAAAATTATGAAAAATTCACCATTGGACAATTTCTACATCCTAATTCCAAAAATAATACTTATTTTATCTAAATAGTTTTCTAAATATGGTAATTTTTACTTTTAAAATAAAAACTGACATTTATCGACAATTCACGGGTTTTGACAAAAACAACTTTCAAACCTTAATAAAAATTACAATTTCATTCATAAATTTATACGAAAATTTATATTTAGTAAAAACAAATTTAATAAGAATAATTTTTTAATAAAATATTATTTAGTTAAAAAATATATTAATTCATCAAAATAGATTTATTTGTTGAATATTAACTAAAAATATTATTTTTGCTTTAAATACTATTTACAAGGTAACAATAATAAAATGAATGTATATTCATTATTATATACAAAATAATTCACAAAATCCTAGTGCTAAGGTCTTGTTACATAACCCTTATAACACCCGCATAAGACCGAAGAGTAAGGTGTGCGATGGTGACAGACTCTTGGGATGGCTCGGATAACATTGCTCAGGTGGTAATCTCAATCAACTTCCACTTGTCTCGTAGGTGATAATGTTCAGGATTAACATGTTGAAGCATGTCTTGGGATTGGTCTAGAGAAAAGACCAATGACACCACAACCTTTCTGAGCTCTGATAAAAGGGCTTCATACGGGGAAAGTCTACTTGATGAGTTCATCTCTTTCTTTGTCTGAGTAAATTGGATTTGTTAAAGCCCAATATTTATAATAATCATGTGAACACTGTTCAATGGATATATTTTCAATGGTCACAATTCATAATGGTATTTTAATATCCAAAAACATAAAACCAATGAAGTTCACATTTTATATAAACATTTTACATAATGATACATTTAACTAGATCAAGAAGAATTTCCATTAATGAAAGTTTGGGTCCTTACAATCTTCCCCCTTAAGATATTTTACCCTCAAAATTTTCTTTTCCCACACTAAAACATATGTGGGTAACTCTACTTCATCATTTCGTCTGATTCCCACACCGCTTCTTCAAATTTGTGGTTTCTCCACAACACCTTGATGAGGGGAATTGTCTTATTTTTTAGAAAATTTTATCTATAATCTATGATCTTCACTAGTTGCTCCTTATAAGAAATATTATCCTCTAACTATACCACCTATGAAGAGAGTTCATGTGAAAGGTCTGGTATATACTTCCTTAAAAGGGATACATGAAAGAGATCATGTACCTTGTCCGTGGTAGGTGGAAGTTCTAGTCGACATGCCACAACCTCAACACGATCAAGAATCTCAATGGGCTCGATGTATCTTGGACATAGAATCCCTTTATTTACAATCCTCACGACCTTCTTCCATGAGGATATACATAGAAATACCATGTCCTTGACTTTGAACATAAGGTCTTGTCACCAGTTATCTGCGTTACTCTTATATCAACTTTGTGCTGCCTTGATATATTGCTGAATGGTTTTCACCTTCTCCACCATTTCTTCTACCATTTATAGTCCTAGTAGCTTATGTTCACCGACTTCATCCCAATAATCTAGTTTTCTAAACCTTTTCCCATAAAGGGCTTCATATGGTTCCATTTGGATGCTCAAGTAGAGACTGCTATTATATGAGAACTCAATAAGAGGTAGATGTTGATCCCATAATCCATTGATGTCCATTAAGCATGCTCTCAACATGTTCTCAATTGTTTGGATAGTCTGCTTAGATTGGACATCCGTTTGAGGATGATTCACCGTACTGAAATTCATCTCAGTGTCCAGAGCATGTTGAAGACTATTCCAAAACATAGAGGTAAATATTAGATCTCAATCGGATACAATATATAGAGGTACTCCATGAAGCTTTACCCCATCTATGATGTATATATGTTCCAGTTAATCAAATGAGAAATCCTCCTGAATTACAATAATGTTTTCAGACTTTTTCAGATGATCCACAACAACCCAGATTGCATTGTTGCCTTTGGATGTCTTCGAAAGTCTGGTGACAAAGTCCATGGTGATTTTATGCAATTTCCATACTTTTATGGGTAATGGTTGCCTCATCCCCAGAGACTTTTGTCTCTCAACCTTCACTTTATAACACACCAGGCACATTGAAGTAAATTTAGCGATCTCTTTCTTCATATTATCCCACCAATAATTCTCTCAGAGATCTCAATACATCTATGTGTTTCCTGGGTTAATAATGAAATTTGAACTATGTGCATCATCCAAAAATTCCTTTTTCATCTCTGATATTGATGGAAGACATAGTTCTCTCCCAAATCTCACAATTTATTCTCCATTAACATTTAACTCTGAGGATTTCCCTCTTAAAATAGCTTCCACTTTCTTCTGATTTCTCACATCATCCTTTTGAGCATCCTTTAACCTTTCCAAAAGATACAGTTGGGCAATCATTTGTGAAATGATTTATGATGTTACTTTATTTATGATTTCCATGTCAATCTTCATCAAATCTAAGAAGATTGGATCCTTATAAATTCTCACCAGTGATAGAATCACTGGCTCCTTTCTACTTACAACATCTTCCACCCTGTTCACTTTCCCTAGGTGGTAATGGATTTAGCAGTCATAGTCTTTGATCAAATCTAACAATCTTCTTTGTCACATGTTAAACTCTTTATGTGTGAATATATACTTGAAGATTTTTTTGGTCTGTATATATTTCACACTTATCACTGAAGAGATAATGTCGTCAAATTTTTATATCAAAGATCACCGTATCCAACTTCAGATCATGTGTTGGACAATTCTGCTAATAAACATTCAATTGCCTTGTATCATAGGCAATGAATTTGTCATTTTGCATCAACACACATATCATTCCCTTCTTTGAAGCATCAATGAATACCACAAAAATTTCTCCACTTGTGGGTAATGTGAGCACATGCATAGTGATAATCCTCCTTTTTAACTTCTTCAATCTTTCTTCAGATTTATCACTCCATTCAAACTTTACTCCCTTCTATGTTAGATTGGTAATAGGTTTGGAAAATGGTGAGAAATTTCTCTCAATGTTTCGATAATATCCTGCCAACCACAAGAAGCTATGGATATTAGTTACCGATGTTGGCCTCATCCATCCCTCAATTGAATCTATTTTGGAGGGATCCACAGATATCCCATTACTTGTGATAATATGGCCTAAGAATGAGAACTCGTTCAACCAGAAATCACACTTCTTGTACTTTTCATAGACATTCTACTTCTGCATGGTCTCTAGTATAGTACTTAGATGCTCCTCATGATCATCCGTGGATTTGGAGTATATTAGAATATCATCTATAAATACTACCAAATTTTTTTTACGGTAATCTCTAAAGACTCTATTCATCAAGTCTATGTAGATTGCATGAGAATTAGGGAGTCTAGAAGGAATTCAATGAATTCATAGTTTTCATATCTTATACGAAATGTAGTCTTGGGGATATCTTCCTTATTTACCCTTACTTGATAATACTCCGACTGAAAATCCACCTTGGAGAAGTATTATGATCCACACAGCTGATCGAACAAGTCATCGATTCATGGGAGAGGATACTTGTTCTCCATCGTGATTTTGTTAAGCTTGCGATAATCGATGAAATGTCACAATGAACCATCATTCCTCTTGATGAAGATGACTCGTGAACCCCATGGTGAAACACTTGGGCATATAAACCCTTAATCCAATTCTCCTGTTGTTGTTTTTTAGCTCCTCAAGCTCCACAACAGACATTATATACAGATTATTGAATATTGGCAACGCCGAAGGAATAAGATCAATTGAGAATTCAACATCTCTTCTGGGAGGATGACCAGGAAATTCCTCGGGAAACACTTCAGTGAATTCCCTCATAGTAGGCATGTCTTCAAGGATGGTTTCCTCCATAGACTCAATCATCTATTCTAGATATGCATGATCATAATGAAATAATTTCCACCCTTTAGATGATGGAGCTAATGAATATTCATCTTCCTCCTTACACAAGTATAGAATCAGGGGCCAATTCTCCACATAGAGAGTGAATTTCCTCTCATGACAATTTATGTTGGATCTATATAAGGAAAGACAATCCATGCCAAGAATTGCATAAAATTAAACTGTAGGGAGTATGATGAGGTTTTCCAGATAGTTTAATCCACAAATTATGATAGGGGTGGAGTTATATACATGGGATGAAATGATTTCCCCATTTCCCTTACTCATCGACATATTCACTTCCGTGATTTGTGGTGGTGTTTGGATTGTTCTACTAAACATTCGAGATATAAAATAATGCATAGAACCAGAATCAAAAAGTATGTTTAATATTCTTGAATGAATAACTAGAGTACCTATCACCACTTTTTTTAGGGGTTCACTTTTGTAGTAGTGATGGAAAAGGTCGCCCTTGCTACCTTGGAGGTTGTTGGTTGCCTTCGAAAACCCTTGGCATATGAAACTAATTTGTAACGTGTCCCGGTTCTTTGCAGTTGAAGCTATAAACAACGCATTGAGGGTTGAGTGGAGCGTTCCTCTCTTTTGTCACTGTAGCAGGTTTTTCTTTCCGACAGTTAATAGCCAGGTTCCCTTCTCTTGCACACCCAAATCATTTGGTTGTCCCCTTCAATCAATTTCCAGGGTGCTTCTTTACGTATATTTTGCAATTGGGGTGATGGCTCTTCTTAGCACCATTGGATTTATCAATCGGACCACCAACATTGATGTCTACCGTTCGCTTCTTATCCCCATGATAGGCCTAAGATTATCTAATCTCCATTTCGACCTTGAGGGAACATCAGAAAATTTCTTCACAGCTGTCAAAGTTATGGATCACCAGTTCTTTCCGCAGGTTAGGTTTTAGTCTACCAAAGAATCGGTCAACCTTGAATTCAGGGGTAACAACAAAGATGAAGGCATATCGTGTAAGCCTTGTGAAGTTTTCCTCATACACTCTGATAGATTCTTCATATTTTTGCTTGAGGGTAAGTAAGTCCATTTCAATCTTAAGTCATAAGGTGCGTGAAAAATATTTATCGAAAAAAATCTTCCAAAAATCCTTCCATTCCAATGCCTCGATCTCCTTCTCAGGCTTCGTATTTTTGATCAACATCCACCATTTATCAAATTAACCCTCTATATGATAAGAAGCTAGGAAATCCTTATATTGTTCAGAACATTTATGGATGGAGAATATAGCTTCAATGGAGTTGATCTATTGTCCAACAATTAAGGGATCAGATGATCTATTAAAATTTGGAGACCTCTGTCTCATGAAGCTCTTGATAGCGACTTGTTATTTCTTGGGGGGGTGGGTTGAACGTTCCACTTGACAGATGTTTCTATTTACGTATTGAGTTACCTAAGAGAGAATGATGAAAAAGTTGGTGATTCCCTTTCCCATCGGATTAGGCATCTCATTAGCATAGTCATCACATTGATCATCACATTAGTTGTTAGCCCGAGTCCTCCTATTACAGGCCACTATCTGGAATAAAAGGAATGTTAGGGGTAACACATAAAGGGTAATCCATGGAAAAAACTGTTGACCTAAAAATTTATTTTATTTCCTTAACTTATGAATCTATAAGCTTCAAACTATGTAATCCATGATCTAATTTCTAGAATATATTCTTAGGGGCATTTTTTTAAATTCCCTTTATAATGGTTCATACTATGATTGTGAATTTAACAAAGCATATCCCCCGAGAGTGTCATAACCAAGAGTGAAGTAAGGCCCATTGCAGTATACCAGGATACCCCGATTCAATCCCGAAACTCCTTGTCGGAGTTTTCACCCCTAGCTATATTTGTTCCAAAGCCGCCTCTACCTGCTCGTATCCAGAAAAAGATTTATTTGCATGATAAACTGCTTACTCAAAAATCACCCAAAATTGGGGATTTTTTCATTATGCTTAGTCTTTTCTATAATGATTTACTATGGTTTTCTAATCCTACTCCCAAAAAAACTAAACTGATCCTTTCATAACAACTATGACCACCCTGTTATTTATTATACACTTAAACAAGATTTATTACATAAAATTCACTTGATACAACATGGATGACCGAGAGTTATATTGTCTTTGAGGCTTATTACCATTACATAACAACTTAAAACATGAAATACAACATCTTTATTGAAAACATCTTTTACATGACCCCTACATTCGCTCGTACTTAGCATTGCATAAGATAACCAGAGTACATGCATTAGAAAATGGTGAGCTATAAACTACAGTAAGGGAATAAAGATAGAAAAAAATGAGGAATACAATGCATGTTAGACAATAGGCATATAAATGGATCACAATATAAACATGAACATAAATTCATGATAATTATTGATAATCATAACGTGGAAATGTGAAAACAACACTTTACATGGAATTAGCATGATCCAAGGCTCATTGCACATGGAGAATGAGTAAATCCTCATTGTACATGAATCATGAGTAAACCCTAATTTCACATGAATTATCATGAGTCAACACTCATTTTACATGATGTATCATGATACTATACTTTACCCAATGCATTGGAGCGCTATTATGGCACACCCTTCTTAAACATTTCATTTCATGCATAAGTGTGGCACATGGATCATATAACATGGAATAAATCAACATCATAAGTTATTCCACGATTAAGGAATGTGGAATAAATACATTAAATTACCATTCAATATGTATATGTGCATAAATTTGAATACCCTTGATAGATATATGGGTATGGTATTCACTACACTGTGATATTGGCTTAGAAAAACACGGTGCAATTTAGGTAGTATAACGACATGACAGAAGAATTCATAAAAATTGTTGATGAGAGATAAATTGTTGTATCATCATATTTACATGAAATTTATAGTAATGGGGTGATATAGATACCTTTCCCAAAATATTTAATGAAATTTAGATATATAATTCAAAATATTTGCTTGAATTTAAATGAGGAGAGAGAAATTCCTTACAGAATTTTGGCATTGTAACAGGTGTACATAGGAGGCATTAATGAGAGAGAAAGGGGATATATCATTATTAAAATATGAATAGTGCAGTATGGGGGAGGTTAGAAATCATACCCAAACATTTATAATTGAAAATAAAATGGATAACAATATAAGGAAACTTGGACATAAATAAGGAAAGTGATAATCCCTTACTGGATTTTGGCATGGTAATGAGTGTACATGGGAATAATTAATGAGAGAAAAGGGGGTATATAATCATTCAAAAATTATAGGGGAAGTATGGAGGACGTGGGGAATCAAACCCCAACATTATTAATTGAGATGAAAAGAGTATATAAACATAAACAAACTTAGACAAAAATTAGAGTGGAATAAATCCCTTACTGGGAAGTGTGCTTCCAAAGGATTGAGTGAGGCTTGAGAGAGGATTACTGGGAGCTTGGGGCACTAGGGGAGGATTATAAAGAGAGGTGGGAGGATTTTGGACAAACTCCAAAGGATTTTAGTGAATAGAAAGTGGGATCTTTGGTGGGTTTATATAGGAAAATGAGAAGGAATTCTGTATTATTTAGGTTTGTGGGACCTCACATTAAACTAATCAAAACCAAAAACCAACCCATGGTTTTTTACAATGGTTTTTTCCAAAGGATAATGGAGAAAAATATTTTATAAGGCCAATTTCATAACTTCTAAAAATAATAGGGTTTCTTATGTGGAGGAGTGTCAGACTCTTAAGGAAAACAATTTAAAAAGACAAAATGTTTTATAAGCCTTGAAGGGTCCACTAAAACATTGTAAATAAATCAAACAGAACCAAAATCACATTATTTTAAAGGTAAAACATATATTGGCTGAACATAATGCTTATATTATTTTATTAAATCACTATTGTGTCATTATTTTGTCATAAAACACATTATATATTTAAATGGTATTTAATTCCTTCCCAAAAATTCAACTGTCTCAAAAAATTATAAAAAATTCACTGTTGGATAATTTCGATGTCGTGATTCCAAATATAATATTTATTTTATCTAAATAATTTTCTAAATAATTTAATTCTTAATTTTAAAATAAACACCGACATTTATAAAAAATTCTTGAGTTTTGACGAAAATAGCTTTCAAACCTTAATAAAAATTACAACTGCATTCGTAAAATTATACGACCATTAATAGTTAATAAAAAGTAATTTAATAAAAAAAATAACATTTTTATAAAATATTATTTATTTAAAAAAATCCATTAATTCATCAAAATATATTTATTAGTTGAATATTAACTAAAAATACTATTTTTGTTTTAAAAACTATTTACAAGGTAACAATAATAAATTGAATGTATATTCATTATTATATAAAAATAATGCACATAATAATAGTGATAAGGTCTTGTTACATAACCACTTATAACACCAGCATAAGACTGGAGATTAAGGTGTGTGATGGTGACAGACTCTAGGGGTGGCTCAGATGACATTGCTCGGGTGGTGATCTCTATCAACTTCCACTTCTCTCGTAGGTGATTCCATTCAAGCTTAAAATATTGAAGCTCAGATTGGGCTTGGTCAAGAGTGAAGACCAATGATGCCACCTCCTTTATAAGCTCTGAAAAAAGGGCTTCATGCGGGTAAAGTCTACTGGATGAGGCCATTGCTTCCTTTATCTGAGTAAATTTGATTTGTTAAAGTCCTATATTTATATTAATCATGTGATAACTATTCAACAGATATATTAACAATGGTCACAATTCTTTACTATATTTTAAAATCCAAAAATATAAAACCAATTACGTTCACATTTTATATAAACATTTTACATAATGAGACATTTAATTATATCAAGAGGAATTTCCATTAATAAAAGCTTGGGTTATAATCCTTTATGATGAAGGAATTGAGTTATCCCATGATTATTACAAGGTATCGAATGTTTGGTACATTGGAAAAGATTTGTCGACCATCCCATACTTTTCACACAAGGAATCCAGATTTTAAACAGAATAAGCATAATCTATTCTCTATTTAAGAGTCAACACTTAATTTTTTAGGGTAGGACTACATTTTATCTTCATGCACTGAGGAAATTGACATCTTGATCAAGATCATAGATTTCAAATAATTTTTATGTGATAAATCTTGAATGTATATGTGAATGGTGAATTTTCATGATATACCTAATGTGAATGAGGGCCAACAAAGACCAAGAACACACAACACATCCCGGTTATAACCTGCAAATAGTTTAAAGTCATGATGCTTTGACATGGGGAGTATATTGGATTAATGTCTTAAATCTCAGACCCTTGGGGATCTTAGTTTAAGGTTATAGAGTTTGGACCATGGAGAGGGGTCTCCACAAAAATATATTTTTAGTGAAATGGAGTGAATAACAAAATGTGAATGAGGTTACTACTGCCTTTAGGTTTCCTTTGGAATGTAATAAGAGGGTGTTGCGCACATCCTCTATTTATTGTGAATAACAATTGTTTTTTTGAGCACTACTTCCATTAAAATTTATTTATCCATGGTGAAGAGGTGGAAAATCATGTCGCCTTTAGCATATAAGAGATTTTCACGTATATTAGAGTTTTTACATAGGAATATAATTATATGATAACACTCACAGTTGGTCCTAGAAGGATACTTTGTAGGGATTCATGTTGGGTTTCTTCAATGATACTATTTAGAGCTTCAGATGGGTACCAAAATTCTCATAATCCATATGTTATACTTGAAATTTTTTAATTAATTTATATTCATTTAATTACCTAAAAAAATAATATAATTTCATTGAATGATACTATGAATAAATAATGTAATTATATGTGGGAAATTTAATCCATAAATGATTCTTCAAAATCAATGAACTATAGCTTGTTCAGTGAAACCATCATTATCTAGTGAACAATAATGTTTCTAGTGTCTACCAATATAGAAATTTGATCCTCCAAAGACCTATCCTCCCTCAAATATATTTTAAAATATTAATATAAAATAATAGGTATAGGTGAAAACCATTTAATGAAATTATCATTTATTTTTAACAAAATAATTTAAAAATTCTTTCCACTGATGTCACAACATCTTAAAGGCCTCCAATGATTTTCAAAAATACTATATGAATGGGAAAAAACTATTTCAGACTCAATATAGAATTCTATTTTTCAATATAAAATTATATTAATGTGGCATTTAATGTTTTACGCTTTGGTGCAAAAACAAACATTTCTGTATAAATATTCCTATTGAATTCAATTAATACAATAATGTAAATTATTTAATGATGAGTGATAATAAATTCTATTTCATAAAAATAGTCATGAAATTTTAATCATGTAAAATTTCATTCCTAGATGAGAAAAATTATTGTTATATCATCTCTACCATAGTGTTTTCTCATCCAAATGAAATAAACTAATTAAAATAAATTCAGCACGTTCATTCTCTAACATTCTTTCCTAAAAAATGGTTCCTGAAAGAAAATGTTAACAAATGAATGTAAAAACATTATAATAATTTTTAGTAATGAATACTATGAAAAAAACCTACTCAATATTAGGAGAACATATTAAAAAGACATATCTCCCCATTGATCCAATGAACAAATGGATTTCCTTCAAAAAAAAGTTATCCCACTAAAATTGAGAGGAACATAAAATTTACAATAACCAAGATCATACTAAGGCTTATTGATCGAAATAATTTTTTGTATCAGAACTCTAAAAAACCAAAAAAGTTTCAACTTATATAATAACACTATAATTAAAATTTAATATATTCAGAATATCATTTATCAAAATTGTGTGGTTTTTTTAACACATTATTTCAAAACTCATAAAAATTTATAGTATTTACCTAAAAAGAGTTCTATAATCATCACTATTAAAAGAAATAATTATGTTTTTTTCATAAATATATCTAACTTTGACCATAATTCTCATCAACCTATTATAATGAATTAATTATAGAACTAATAAATAATCTATATTCAATAATGAATGTCCAATTTTAGTGACATAATACCAACCATAAAAAAAATCACAGGCTTACCTGATAATCTCTACCAAAAAACTATCCCTTGTCGGATTAATTGGCCACCAATTCAAATTGTAAAAGATCTATATAGTATACTAGAACTATTCTAGTATACCATTTTTAATATGTAGTTAAAATTTTAACCCTTTTTTAAATCACTACTCCATGGGTCATCCCAAGAAAGAAAAATAGATAGTTTTTACCATTCTAATGGAATAAATGATCAATGGTTGATAGGAGTGTCAAGAGCACACTCCGCCATAATGACTGAACAAACAAAAAAAAGAATAATTCA
The DNA here is from genome assembly GCA_963277665.1 of Viscum album. NCBI lineage: Eukaryota > Viridiplantae > Streptophyta > Magnoliopsida > Santalales > Viscaceae > Viscum > Viscum album. Next base: position 1,087,074,418 of record OY728150.1, on the reverse strand, counting down.
TTTTTAGATGGTGATTATTACTAAAATAAACATAGGAAATCACTTTGAGATTCCTTAAATACCCATTTACTTTATTTAAGGAATCCTTATTTCATATATTCTCATTTAATTATGAAATAACATCAACACTAATTGATAAAATATTCATGAGATTTCTCCTAACCATATCATATAATATTGTCACACCATAATTTTCAACATCCTAAAATTTACTATAACCATATAATAATAATTTATGGCTATAATTCACATTCCTTACCATGTGAAATAGAATCATCACTTTAAATACACATATCCATACACCCACTATACACGATGGTTACTAAATATCTCCATAATTACATTAAATAGAAAATACCAACCACATTTCTTCCCCACTAGTATGAAACTGACACATGATGGAAATGGTTTTAATATTGCATCATCTATTTTTTAGAATAGTCTATCACTGAATAAAGTAAGTCCAATTTTCCCTAATTCTTAGAAAATGAGAAGGTTCGTCATCACTTTTCTATTGAATCTATTTTCATAAACCCTTACATCTATACCCAACTTCTCTAAAACATATAATACAATGGTCAGTAGTTTATTTAACACCACGATATTTTTATTAAATACTTCTCTTTAAATTATTTTATTTCTTCTATAGTTAGCGTTCTGCACAACAAGAATTTTAAATGAACCATGTAACAGTATCAAAATATTAGATATCATTTATCACATAGAAGTTAGATTGTAAAGTGTTAATATATACAAATATATTTTTAGAAATATATGGTCGGTACATTTATAAAATGAATACATTATTATAATTAAGAAAGAACAAAATTAAAAAAAAGTTAAGTATTTATTAAAGAAGTTTTTTTAAGCATACAACGAGTTTTATATCAAAATATTAATCCTTATTGGTGAATGATGTTAATTAAATTTATATATTATTTACTTTATAAATTGTATTGAACATTCAAAAACTATTTTCTAAGAATTATATAATAATAAATCTAGTTTTATGCATAAATGTTTTTTCCCTAAAAAATCGTTTTTCTCAAATTCTATTCACCTACATTAAAATTAATGTAATCTTTTTATAGTTATTTAATTAGATAAAATGAATTACATATTTATAATTAGGAGGATAAAATTTGGTAACCTAGCACCTTTTAATTTTGGCCAATATAAATAGTAACCATAGTAAAATTTATCACATTGGTAAAGGTTAAGTCGGGTTAACCTATGTTAAAACTAACTGATAGGGACTTAATTATTCCAATTAGTTATTATTAAATGAATTAAATTCAACTCATGAGACCTACATTTTGAAATTTAGTTATTTAATGGAAACATTTCCATGAAATTGACTTATATATTATTAAAACTAAAGGAAGCGACAAAATATCACTCTCTTAATTTTAAAGATAATTTATTTGTTAACATAGTGTAAAAAAAATGCTTCAGAAAGAATATTAATATTAATTTTGAGACTAATGAATTTATAAACCTGATACTTATTTATTTATAATTTATAGGAATTAAATTATTTCATAAAATACTTACACAATGCTGATACCATAATTATCCAATTAATATAAAAATAAAATAAATGATATTAAAAATAATAAAAGTAACATAATTTTACATATTAAGGTTATAAAATAATTATAAAAATGAAAATTAAATGTGTAGGATATAAAAAATAGTTCATTTTTATTTCAATTATTTTATTGATGTTTTAAATGACATTGTAATGTATAGTATTGAAATTGATAATAATAATATTTTATGGGATTAATATTTTTTTAATTGTTTAAATGTCATAAAATTTTAAATAAGAAAAAAATGATATAATATATGGTATAATATTTCCTAAAATTTTATTTCATAGTCCATTTTCAATAATTTTTCTCTATAATAGACTTATTATATTTTAATAATTTGAGAAATTCAAAAAGTACCCCTCACATCAATTATAAAAGGGAACTTCATCCTTCACTTAATTACAAATATTTGAGACTAATAACTAAACAATAATCTAATATATTATTTTATAAAATTACCTATAAACACTATATAGGTTTCTATATTATCAAAATTCCAACCCTAGAGCCCTTTTTATGAGATCTAAAGGAGTCATTTTGAAGAAGAGGTAATCTCTCTAACCGATCAATTTATTTTTCTACTACTATTTACCACCTATAAAATATATGATATTCAAAATAAAATAATAAATTAAGAATTCTAATTATGATTATATGTTATTAATATCATGGAAAAACCATTACACTTCCTCTTTCCCATGAAATAAGAAGTGAAAGTATCACTGATGCATACAAACATCTTACCGTCTCTATATAGGGATACAAATCATTTCACATCACCATATTTTATGGATGAGAATTATAATAGGTCAAATTTGTATATATTATATTTATGAAATAATTATAGTTTTTTAATAATAATATCATGTCTAATTTCTTATTGTATAATATTTTTTGAAATGATAACATCCCTCGTGTGTATGTATGGACTGCCATCTCCACGATACGATGTGATTCATTTTTTATTTACATTTAACATGGATGTTAATAATGATGAATTTTATAAATATATATAGTTTCTAATATTTGATAATTATTATATAAAGGTATATTATTATTTACCTTTCAGTCATTCCATCAGATGAAAATTTCCAACAACGTTTATGTGTACGTAAGGCCTATCGTCTCCATGAATGGTGTAATTCATTTTTCTTTCTGTAATTTTGATGAATGATTATAAATATGTAAATAATGAATATATATTTTTATTATACCAAGATTAACATTATAGAAATTATTGGATCATGATCTATGTATAAGGACAAGGACTATAATACTAAAACTTGCTTGAAAAATGAGGTTATTATCACCAAGAAGAGTGATGTTAATCAAAATTAATTAATAAAAGGCTGATAAGATGTTATAAACAAAAAATAAATATTATGATAGATATATGGTTATTTAATAATTTTATAATAAATCCTCATTTATTATACAGAATTTTTGAATTTTAACAAAGAAAGGTGAGACTTAAGGTAATGTTTTATTTCAAAATCTCATCATTATTTGGGATTTTTTAGGTTTAAGTATTTGATGAGAAACATTTATATTCAATGACCATGTTTTCTAAATATAATTTAAAAAGGTTTTTTTTATAATTTTTTAAAATTATTTGTATCCATGTTTCAATTCTTGAAAAATGATTTGAAAGGAATATTTTTTTCATTTTTTAAAGGTGGGTTATTTTGACATTTCTAACAAAAATACTGAAGGTATGATTTATAACTTTTAAATCATGAGAAAATTTTCTTTCCATCATCAAGACTTAATTATCAACATTATTTTTGGAATATTAAATTGATATTTTTGAAGAGAGTTTTTTCCATTATAATTTTTTGGCTTTATAAAATATTTTCAAAATGGGAAGGATATTTTCCCCAAGAATTATTTCAAATGATCATTCAAAATAATTTTCCTTATAAGATAAAATAATTTTATTTTACTTATGAATTTTTTTGGATATTATCCAAGGATACCATAATTATTTTTTATTTGGATGGTTTATGGGAATAATGGTATGATTTATATGAATCTCATTTCTTTTCCATGATTTATATTATGATGAAATGTCTATGAAACCAATTTTCTTATGGGATCTAATAAAATGAATGATTTAAGATCTTGTAGAACAAATAATTTTTTTTCATAATGTTAAAGGTGGGACGTATATAACCTTTAATTAATTAGATAAATAATGATATATCATTAGATAAACAAAACATTAATAGGGGGGTGAACCTAGTTTAGTAAGGGACCTCTTCCACTATGATAGTCTTGGGAGTGAACCTTAACTACTACGATGGTTTGGGGATTAAATCCATTCCACTCTAATAGTCATGGAAAATATCTTTGACTTCTAATGAAATGGTTTTATATACTTATGAATATTCTATAATTTCATGTTTTATGAAAATTTTACTCTAACAGGGATCATGTTCCATTATGATTCATGTCCCATGAACCATCAGGTTTATTATGTAAGTCTATATTATGAACTTTCATTTTAAGAGTACAATATTAAAATGTTATGTTCATTTTATTATTCCCCTATGATAATGTTATTATTATATAATCCTTGATATCTCCCTTGTTTACCATTAATGATCATCTGAGATCACCCGTTTATTATTTTTACCTTTCCCCAGGATACATAGAATGGTATTAAGTATGATATGTTATAATGTTTGATAGTTGTGAACAAATAATTGAGATATTATTTAGATATTTTATGAACAGGTTGTTTATATTTCAATGTTTTGAATGGTACTATACCTTTACGAACCTCATGAATGTGTTTATGTGATGTAATGAATGTTAATAAAAAATATATAATATCTATGTATAAAAATATTGGGTTTATAAAATGATTATCAGAGGCTGGGTTTAGTTAACCAATGGAAATTAGGAAGAGAAAAAATTTATAGATAGGTCTGTGTATAAACCTATTTTAAACCTAAGTTGTGATAAAAAAAGTGTCATGATTTAGAAAAATTTAAATGATTTTTCATAATTATGTGGTTTTTAACTATGATTATTTATTTTCACACTACGTTTTTTGGTAAATGGATGGAACCAAAATTAATCTTGATAATACCGAATGTGATAAATAATGCAATGATTTTCCTCCTGAGATTCTGAATGTTATGGGAGATGGAATAAAAAATATTTTTACTACGATCACATAACTTTATCAAGATATAAATCATGATAAGTTTACAAATGATCAAAGTATGAAAAAATGTAATGTTTAACATTTAAGAGGAAAAATACACCCTCTTTTAATGGATCCATTGATCGATTAGTGTTTGAGAAATGGATCAATTCCATTAATAAAATATTTTTTGTTCTTAAATTCTAAAGACATTAAACTTTTTTCTTGGATATTTATCATATGGAAGGCAAAGGAGATCAATGGTGTAGTCTTATCAAGAATATTTGGCAAGAAGATGAAATTTAATCCATATAATCGGATTATCTTAAGGGGTTATTGTTCACAAATTAATTCCCTTTTGGTCTACATAAAATGTTGGCGAAGGAATTTCTTGACCTAAAACAAAACGATAAAAAATTTATTTGTACACATGAGGAAGATTTTAAAAGCCTTTTATGGTATGTATTTGGATTAATTAACTACTCATAATATAAATTTTATTGATTCTAGGGAGTCTAAGAAAATAGTCTTCAAATGGATTTATCTATAAGAGAATTCAATACTTATGAAGAAATTGTTTTAGATGATTTAATAGTGGAAAAAGATATTGGAGTTACCCATCAAACTTATTTTATGATAAGAATAGAAAATTTTAATTCAAATTCAATTCTAAAAACCATGAATAAAATAAGATAAGCTTTACATTATTCTCAAAGTGTGGAAGGAAACATGGGGTAAATATTTTTAAGGGGACTAGTAAATGTTTTACATATAGAATGGAAGGTCATCGATAAATTGAATATCAATGTAATGGGATGAATATATCTAATGAGTATAATAGAAAAAATGTTCTACAGGATTCACCACCTATGATCCAATGTTAAAAATGTATAGAATATTGGGATTGTTCTAATTAGTGAATTAATTTGAAGTTTTTGATGTTCATAATCAACAAAATCATAAGCCCAAACAAAACGCCAAATCTCATGTGATCAGGACTATTGAATTAGATTACAATAATGAGATGGTTTAAGGTACACATATCAAAAAATCTAGAATAGAAAGTGTCTTATTTGATTTTAGAACCACCAAATATTTTATTTATAAATAATTTACTAATGGAATCATTGTATAACCTATGAAATTAGATACTCAGTTAATTGTGGAAACTCTTAATGGAACAATGATCTCATCCCATGTTTATAGTTATTTTAATATTAATGTTTGTGGGAAACGAATTCCTAAAATCTTGTGATTCTCCATTTCGGTGAATATGAGGTGATTCTTGGCATGTATTGGATTTCTCTATATGGATCTCATATTAATTTTTGATGAAGGTAATTCAATTTTCATATTCCAAATGAATCAATAATTATTTAGTGATGTAAGGATGTATATGAACATCCAATGGAAACTGCTTCCATATTGTCGGCCTTAGTTCATATAAATAAAGCTTATGTATCTTATATGGTTGGGGATAAATGTAAAATTAAATATACACCTATTTTATAGATATTTTTTTGACTTTACTAAATAATTTCTTGTACTTCCACCAAATTGTGAAGCTGTGTTTTCAATAGAACTCAAAAATGGTGATATGTCTATTTAAAAGACTCCTTATAGAATGACCCCAGTTGGGTTTTAGGAATTTAATAAGAAAAATCAGAAGAATCATGATAATGGATTCATCATCCCCTGAATGATACCTTGGGGTGACCTTATTATTTTTTTAAGAATAAAGATGGTTCAATTTTTATTTTCATTAATTATCAAGATATTATCAAAATTACAACCGTACAATGTATTCACTCCCACATATTGTGAATTATTTGATAAAATACAAGGTGATCAATACTTTTTCAAGATTGATCTTAATTTTTGATATAATCAATTGAGGTTAAAGATATAGGATATACCAAAGATGACATTCCGTACAACGTATGAACACTGAATTTATAGTGATGCATTTTGGTCCAAATAATTCCCCCACAATTTTCATCTATTTAATAAATATATTATTTAGATACTATCCTGATTATATTGTGGTATTATTTATAAATGATATTATTTTATATTTAAATAAAAAGTAAGAGTATTATGATCAATCGAGGATTGAAGTGATGACCCTGAAAAAGAATATTCACTAAGAAAAATTTATAGTGATTTTTTATTTATAATGTTTCGTTTTTGGGATATATAATATCAATTGAGATTTTATCAGTAGATCCCTCAAAGAAAAAAGTTATTGAGAAATAGACTATATAAAACATGGTGAATTAAATTCCTAGTTTTCTTTGGTGGGATGGATATTATCAAAATTGTTTGAAATATTCATCTTGATTGTCTATTTCACTCACCATGTTTACTTAGAAATTAGATAATTTGGTATGGATAGTGGAATGTGAAGAGAATTTCAAGGAGATAAATAGAATGTTGTTCAGTAAACCAATGATGACACTACCCTATAGTGGATAAATGATTTTGACCTATAGTGATGCATCCAAGAAGGTAACAGGATGTGTTATCATAGAATGTTATATGGTGAAAGATTATGCCTCACAAAAAAGGAACTTCCATAAGAAAAATAATCCAAGTCATGATGTTGAGTTAGCTATGATAATTTTTGTGTCAATAATATAGAGAATTTTATCTATAGAGAAATGTGTGACATATATATTTATCACAAATACTAAAGTATATTTTCACCCAAAAAAAGGGATGAATATTCACCAAATAATATGGTTGGATCTATTTAATCATTATTACTGCTTAATGTGTTAGCACCATGAAAAAGAGAATAAGGCGGAATATTCATTTTGCTAAAAGGATTGTGATAGATTATCAATGATTAGGATAAAAAAATATCCAATATTTATATATTTAAAATGGATGGATCTATAAATATTAAAGGGAGGATAGAAATATTATGTAGAAGAAATGAAATGTTTAATAATATATCCAAGTGAAGAATAAAGAGATATAGAAGGAAGATGTAGTGTTAAAAATGAAGGTGAGAAAAATTCTTTGATTCAACCTTCATTTTATTAGAATTTTATGTTTCAGGAACCATATATGTGTCCTACCCATACTAGATTTTATGAAAGGTATATTTTATGAGGCTCATAATTCACTACTATCTTTTCATCATGGAAATATAATGATGTATAGAGACATGAAATATTATTCATAGTGGGATTAAATAAAGATATATATTATATATTATGTTTCTTGTTACTTTGGTAGAAATTTAAGGCTGATAGATAGAAGTTTAAGGAGTTGTTACAGCTATTAACCATACCCTAATGTAAATAGAAAAAATAACCATGTATTTTTTGGTTGGACTCCCCAAAATATTTAAATTTATTAATACTATATGGGTTATAGTCAATCTTCTTAAAAATACTGAAAACATCATTTATATAATAGAATATTTCTATCTTCATTATATTTTTTTGAATATATATTTAATAACTGGTAATATTTCATTGAGTACCACTTTATATTGTATCTTATTGGGATTTTTTATTTTCCTTGATGTTTTGGAAGAATCTTCAGTAGGTTCTAGATATAGAGTAATGTTTCAAAAATACTTATCGTAATAAAAAATATGGTTATTCTGAGAGGACCACTCAAACTTTTGAATAAATAATGAGATATTTATATATGTAATTAAAAAGTTTTTGGGATCAACACATTCCTTTTATGAAATTTTATTTTAATAATAGATTTCACTCTAGAATTCAGATGATTACTTATGAATCAATTTATTGTAAGAATCCTAGAACTCCAACATGCTGGAATGAAGTTTGAGAAAGAAATATATTAAAACATGATGTTTTTAAAAAGATGACATATATGGTTAGCTCCATTCAAAAGCACATAATAGAATCTCAGTATAAAAAAGGTTATTCTAATATTTGTTTGAATGGTCTATAGTTTGAAGTGGGAGACAAGGTATTCCTATGAATATATACCTTGAAGAGATTGATGATATTTGGAAAGAATGGATAGCTAATGATTAAGTATATCAGCCCTTTTAAACTTCTTGATCGTATCAGGTTGGAAGCTTATGTAACCTTCACAAAATCTCTAGCAAGTACATAATGTGTTCCATATACTCTCTAGAGGAAGCATATACCTGATAATTCACATTTAATAAAATTAGAGTTCATACCATTGGAGAGTGATATATATTTTTATGATCAACTAGTATATATTCTAGACAACATAGATAAATTCCAATGAAACAAGACAACTCACCAAGCTTACATCTAGCGGTGTAAAGAACAATTTGAGGATGCTACATGGGAACCTAAGGATGTAATGTGACAGAGGTATCTTCATATATTCATATTCAAGGGATGAATTTGAAGGAAAAAAATAATTTTAAGGGTGGTATAATGTAACACCCCATGTTTTTATGAAATATTTATCTTTAAATTATTTATTTCATTGATATCTTATGTTACACACAACAACAAGTTTACAAAAACTGTGTAACCTTATTAAAATATTTTGTGCCCTTTTTTGTATCCATCATATATGTAGGTTTTAATATAAATAACAAAATTCTGAAAAATATATGATCTATAAATAATAAATTAAATTAGTGATTATATATAAAAAAAGGGAAAACTATTTTAAAATAAAAGTGATATTTTTCATAAAAACTTTATTTTAAACATATAATGAGTTTTTATCAAAATATTAATAACTATTGGTGAACTATTTTAATAAAATTAATATATTATTTAATTGATAAAATGTTTTAAACATTAAAATAATATTTTTCTAATTATAGGATAATAATTAATCCAGTTTTATTCTTAAATTTTTTTTTCCCAAAACAAATTATTTTTTGTCTCATTTTTTACACTTATACTAAAATTAAATTCTTAAATTTATAGGTAATAAAATATATAAAATAAATTAGATATATATAATTAGTAGGATGATTTTTTTTAATTATTTTCCTTTTATTTTTAGTTAATATGAATAATAAACATTGTAATCTTTATCACAATTGTAATGGGTAAATCGGGTTAATATTGGTTAAAACATTGTTCTTAGCCCATAATTATTCGTACTAATTCTTTTTGGATGAATAAAATTCTACACATAACACATGATTTTATAAATTTTGTTACATAACGGATAAAGTTTCATGAAAATGAATTACATATTATTTAAACAAAAGGAAGTGAAAAAAATCTGCCATCTTAGTTTTAAATATCATTTATGTGTTCACATTGGGAAAAAGTTAGTTGTGATTTAATTTTAATTGTAATCATATTAATAATTAAATTATATTCACGATGGTAGTTTCTTTATAATTTTTTGGAATTATATAATTAACTTGAATACATACACAATACTTATGTAGTAATTATTCAATTAATAGGAAAATCCAATAAATGATATCAAAAATATTCAAAGAAACATAATATAAGATACATTGGGTCATAAATGAATTTTTTAGACAAAAATTACATTATTGGAAATAATAATATATTTTTTCATATTTTTACTTTTTTTAATTGATGTTTTTAAATTCAAAGTAATGAGTAGTATCAAAATTGACAATAATAATAATTTATAGGGCTAGTATTTTATTAAATTATTTAAAAATTAATAAAAAATTTAAATGATCACAAATGGAATAATAAAATTGTCCAAAATTCAATCCCTTATTAATTTATAGTTCATTTGGAATTATTTTTATCTATAATGGTCATATTATATTTTTATAATTTTAGATAATTCCAAAAGTACCCTTCACCTCAATTGTAAAATGACACTTCTTCCTTAAATTCATTACAAATATTTGAGCCTTACATCTTGAATATACTCGTCAAAATTATTTTCTAAACAACCATTGACACATTATGTAGGTTCTGGTATTCTCAAAATAATTATCATAGATCCCTTTAGAGGAGATCTATAGGGGTCATTTTGAAGAAGAGGTAATTGCTCTAACCTATTAAATTATTTTTATGTTGTTATTTACCTCCTATAAATAAGTATTATTCTTTATAACATAATAAATTAAGTACAAAAAATATTCTTAAAATTTATTATGATTATAAAAACAGCATTAAACATCCTCTATCCCATTAAAGAATAAGTGAAAGTATCATTGATGTGTATATGCAACTTATCATCTCCACACATCAATACAATTAATTTTTAATCACTCTCTTTTATGGATGTAATTTATGATGTGATAAATGTTTATGTATGATATTTATTACATAATTATAGTCTCTTAATGATAATATCATGTCTACCTTCTTATTGTACAATGTTTTGGGAAATGATAATGTTGCTCGTGCGTACGTATGTACTACTATCTCCAGGAAACAATGTGATTATTTTTCATATATAATACACATGGATGGAAATATGGATGAATTTTATAAATATATATGATATTTTTTAAATTATAATGTTTCTATAAATGATTTTTAATATTTATCCTTCTTTCATTCTATCTGATGAAAAATAAAAACAACATTCTTACAAATGTATGACCTACCGTCTGCATGAATGATGTAATTCATTTATACCTATAATTTTTATGAATGATTAAAAATATTTATATAATGAATATGTATGATTTTATAACATGATTAAAATTCTATAAATGATTTGACCATGATCAAAGTATATGGATCATGACTACCAAACCGAAACATGGTTTGAAAAAAATGGTTATCACCCAAGACAATGTTTTTATAAACATTTACTAATAAAAGGGTGATAAGATGTTATAAATAAATAATAAATCATAATATAGATATATTGCTATGAAATAATTGGAAAATTAATCGATATTTATAATACAAAATATTTTAGCATTAACAAGGAAATAGAAGATTTGAGGTAATGGATTATCTCACAATCTCATAATTATTTGATATTTTTTATGTTTATGTTCCCGCTATCGAATATTTCTCTTCCATTTAATTTTTTCGAGAATAATTTTTAAAAAAACAATTAATGTAATTTTTCCCTATTTTTTATTTTTGCAAAATAATTTGAAAGGGATATATTTTTCATTATTTAAACAAGGTACTTTTTGACTTTTCTAACAAAGATATAGAAGGATTGTTTTATTAACTGACACAACATGATATAGTTTTCCTAAAATCATAATTATTTAATGATTTGATCATAACTTTATAGTATTATAGAAATATTTTCAAATAAAATATTTTCCTTCATAATTTCTGGACATAAAAAAGATTTGAAAATAGAAAGAATATTTTCCTGAAGAATTATTTTATGTGATCCTTCAATATAAATTTCCATATAAGATAAAATTATTTTATATAAATTATTCTTTAATGGGGATATTATCCAATTATACTATATTTATTCTTTCTATGGACAGTTTTTGTTTGTGATGGTGTTATGTTTACGAACTATTTTTTATTTTCCATGGGATATGTTATGATGAAATATTTGTGGAACCAATTTATTTTTATGGGTTCTAATATGATGAATGATTTATGATATTATGAAACACATATTTATTATTTTAATTATTTTATAGGTGGGATATATATGTCTCTCGAATTCATTCAGTAAAGAATGATATCTCATGTGATAAAATGGACTTTATAGGGGAGTAAACCCATTTATATAAATGACCTTTTATAATTTGAAAGTCTTGGGAGTGAACCTTGTGTACTATGATGGTTTGGGGAGTGAACCCATCCCCCTGTGATAGTCTTGGGAAAGATCCTTGAATTCTAATGAAATGAGTTTATATGTTTTTGCGTATTATAAAATTCTATGTTTTATTCCAATGTTACTCTCTCATGGATCATGGTCTATTATGATTAATGTTCTATGAACAATCATGGTTTATTATATGACTCATGATTTTTTATATACATGGTATAATATTAAAACTTTATATTCATGTTATTATTATTTAATCATTGGTATATCCCTTTTTTACCATACTGAGCATCTGAGACCACCATTTTCTTGTGGTTACTTTCCCTAAAATATGAATAATGGTATTAAGTATGATATGTCAAAAATGGTTTTAGTTATGAAGAAATTATTGGGAGATAATGTAGATATTTTATGAACCAATTGTTTATGTTTTCACATTTCCAAAAAGCACTATATCTCTATGATCCTAACAAATTTATTTGTGAAATATAATGAATATTCATCTAAAAGGATGTAATATATATGTATGAAAATATTGGGTTTATATTGTTTATCCATAAAAAATCCCCATATTTGAAGTGAATACTACCATTCATGTAATAATGATCATAAAAAGCCTAGTATAGGTTCCAACATAACACTTGGCCAAAGTAGATTGACACTAACAATGATATAAGAAGACTCTCCATTAATAATATTATGATCCTCACACTAATCATAATAGTGATTATATAGCAATAACCTAGACCTGAAATCATTAGACAACCTTATATTAAATTAGTATAACCATAGTACATCCCTATATGGTTTCCCCTTTCTGGGAAACTGTGAATAAATTTATTGTTTACATGGCTTTCATAAAATTCCACGTGTATAATGAAGAAGTAATATTTCATTGTCTAATATATTATTATTGGATTATGAATCACTACTAGAGAGATCCCAAATTTCAATATGAACTCACTATGCTACTCTAAACAATATGTTCCGACATGTCCAAAATTTTCACATGTAGAACATTAATCAATTTAATTTAGTGGCACAAGTCTCAAATTAATGAAAAATTTATAAAGTCAAAAATAATGTGAAATAATAAATTCAATGTTTAGATAATCTCATATCCAAAAAGGGTTAAACATTTAAAGCATTGATGCATTTCCCTCTCATATGTTAAGGAATCAATACCACCACTAACAAGACCACAATCAAAATCTGATTAGGTATTCTGAAAGTCTATATTTGGAGCTATATTATAACATATCATTTTCTATCTCCACATAAGCTCAAAATCACATCTAATGATGTACAAGGTTACATACCAACCTTAATAGTAATTTTCCGCTACCCCTATGACAACATATCAATACTGGGATCATATAATGTTATGGGGATGTCTATATATATTCCATTAGCCTATACCATAAACAATATCCCCTAATTCAATAAAATAAATCCTAAAATCACATAAACATGACCAATATCTATATGATTCATGTGATCCTTATATTAAATCCATGTTCACACAGTAATATCTCATTCATGTGTCATAAAAAAGATTCAAGATTATGAATAAATTTGCTACAACAACCATAACATAGTACTATAATATGACTATATAAACAATAGTTACTTAATAAAACCAAACTAACCATCCCAAATAATCCATCCATGTTCGTAAATCAAAATCCATCCTGTCAATATGAAACATGTCTTTCACATTATATAATACTCATATGTGAACATACCAAACCCACCCCTATAATATATGGTCTAGAAACCTGAGGTGAGGTATCTATATAAAAGCATGAAGGTTATTACATTTATATATGTATCATCTCACATATTATCATGTTACACCATCCTCTAAGACATTGATGAATCGTAAATCTATAAATTTAATATATGTAAATGTTATAAAAATCTATACGATACAATGTATTATGATATACTTAAAATCCCATGATATAACAAAAACATCCTAAATAAGTGTAATCTTTATGAATAATGACATGAGTGTGGCAGTTGTAGTGGGTACCCAACTCCTTTAGTTATCATATAAACCATCAATAAACAACCATCATGGATTGTCCTCTAATATTATCATCTAATATCTTTAGAAATGAATGAAACAAAACACATGGGTGAATAAAAAATCAATAATACCTAGTATTTTTATCTTAATAATTAGAATGACCCCATAACATCTAGTGTTTACATGAATAAAAAATAAAAAACATGGACATTCCATCATCTCCCAATTTTGTCTTAATATACAACAATATTCATGATTAACCCATACCATGCCACCTATATCTCACTTTAATCACACTCATTTGGTAACAATGTAATATATATTTTAGAAACCTAAAACATTATGGGAATTTGAAAAAGGATGCATGTGAACTATGTCATTCTAGGGTGAAACCGATATATTATAATACAATTTAATATGCCTCTCATAAGAATGGAGACCCAAGGTAAAACCCTAACTATCTCTTCCAACTACATGTTTTATGTTTGAACTAATCCAACCCATAAGTGAACAATAGTCATTAAATGAAAATAATAAATAATAAAAATAATATGGTCTCATATCCCTTCATAGATATCTTTCATAATATTTCCTCCAAGATACACCAAACCAAGGGGAGCTACAAGAGAAACTCATCTCTTCATATATTTAAAATTCATGAGTAAATACCCATCTCTATTCCTACAACTTCATATTTGGATGTTGGAGGGAAAATATATATTGAAAATTGTAGTGGAATATCTTTTTCTCCCAATCCCAATAATAAAGGTTGGAGGAAATATAACATTGGGTGCATCAACAACCACCTTGATCTCATTGATATAGGTGAGAATGACTGTAAACAACTAGGTGAATTAGTATCCATCATATTCTCTTATCAGTGATTCTAGATGAACTACCCATATCCACCTACTATGAACTAGACATGTAAGAAGAATTACCCATCTCCACCAATCTCTAATATAGAATCATTACATTATCAACCAAAAACTATGGGTTATTAGAGGAATATATATATATAATTAATATCCAATATCTTTATAGATTAGTCAGTGAAAATGTAAGGTCTATACAATTTCACTTTACCTCTATTCAGAGGGATAATGTAAAAGAGTACACTTAAATTTCCCATAAACATTGATATACTACCATTATAGGATGAATCACATCTTTATGTAAATAAAACAAAATTAACTCATTCATAATCAAGTATCCTTCTATTAGTCACAAAAACACAAGATATAATAATATAGATATTCTACATCATATTTAATAGATTCAATTTTTATGACTTAGGAAGGATAATTATAATTTAATAACCATTGATGTTCTTAATTATATTATAGTTCTAACCACATCATCATAAGATTTATTTAACTAAAAAATTATGATTTAGGTTAAAGTTAATAATAGTAATCCAATATACTTTTACTATATACCCCAATCAATTCAACACTAATAAAAATAACCTTCAGAAGGATTTCACTAAATAATAATTTAATGTTCATTTAATAATTCTTCATTAAGTGAAACCAATCCATTAATGACTTCATATTTCCATTTGGGGAATAACTATCTATTAGTGTAGTTTCAATATTTCTTTTCATTAATGACTGGAAATGTTAATCATTATAGTTTCTTCTATAATTCAACATCATTTAACTAAATTTATTGTTTATAATAAATATAATAACTTGATATAAATATATATATTTATAATATATATATGTTAGGACACTATGTTTTCCTTGTAAATATTTGGAATATTGTAAATAATCATTTTGATGCTAGGTACTAAGTCAGTTTGGAATTCCGGGGCTTGGGTCGACCCAACATTGATATAATAAAAATATTAAATATATTATGTCACATGCATTTACTTTTTTCTAAAAAATGGAATAACATCCAAATGGATTATCCAATGGAAACATATAACCTCTAGTAAATTTAGATTGCAGATTTAACCCCAGCCATAACATAATATTTTTAATGATGGGGGTTCGTTTAAAATGCAGTCTTAGATAGAGTAATAATTAATTTTTTTAATTTATTTTTTATTAATATAATAAAATTATTCCTCCCCAATATAAACATGATTAATACAAAAAATAGTGTTATTTGTATAACCGTAGGGATTTTAGAGAGAGATCTTGGAAGACACCCCTGATGAATAATGAATGAATCTTGGATCGATGATCGATGTGATAAGGAGATCACCTTCAACAACGATGTTTATAGATCTAATTAAATACATTTTATGAGAACCATTATTCATCGATGATCAATCTAAATTTTAGGTAGGGAATTATTATTTTTATTTAATCCTCTTATTTTTTTATCCCTTGATTGAATTCAAATTAATCCTTAAGAAAATGATTCGGGGGTCAATTGATAATTTAAGGGCATTTTTATCTTCATATGACTAGGAATGGATATTTTATTGATTAATCATTAATAATATTCATTATTTATCATTATAATAGAAAACAATAATGGCCAACCAGAATAATGGTTAGGTTTCATTCTTCATGAATCAGTTTTGTGATTTTTTCCATGTTTTTCTCACGTTCATTTCCCTTATATTATATGACTGATAGTTAGAAAAATAACCGGTGATTTATTTTTGGAAAAATATTCTTTATTGAAAAGATTGACATTGTGGGTTTAGGTTTGTAATTGATGACATTATCATGGTGTTGTGTTTCAATGGGAGAATTAAGATCAAATAAAGATGGAAATTCATGGTTTGGCATTAAGGATATGGTGTGTATGGATGAAAAATTATTACCAAGTGGATTGTATGGATTGAATCAGACCACATGTGATGGAAAGATTTAGATATCATTTGATCTTGGTCATATATTAAGAATCACAGCTAGATTGAAGTTAATAGAGGTGTGGGGAGAATACACATAAATAACCAGGGGGTTTTGTAAAATCCAATCTACATGGAATGTAGTCCAATGAACACATGATATGTAGTCTCTTATCTGCAAAAACTATGATTTTAGAGAAAATAAAATATCACACCAAATGTTGTACCCACCATACATCATGTGACCATGTATGGTGGCTTGGTGCATACCCTTATTGTATATGGGCATGAAAAATGATATGTATATAGGAAAAACTAGAGTAAAAATGAAAGAACCTATACATGGACACTAATAGGTACCCAGACATGACCTGGTACAAAGGAATTACTAGAGTACATGGGTGCGACCCAATACCTAGTCATGGCTAGGTACCCAGACACATTTAGGTACACGGACACAACCATAGTACATAGTCTTGGTTTGAATTACACGAGAATGATTTGGAGTACACCGACTAACCTGAGGTATCAAAGACACACCATGTACTCAAGGAACATGGTGTGTATTTTCTCTAGGATAGTATGAGTCTATAATTCTCTTCAGTGAAGACCAGTACCTTTTGGGTGAGTTCCCTTGGTCTATTCCTCTGTGAGTGTGGTGAGGTACCACATCTTGAGAATATGATGTGATCCCCAATGTGAGAATAGTCTTAGATTGATTTTAAGAACCCCTCTATGTGGACCTATTTGTAACCCTCTATCATCATTTTCTTTCAATATAGAGATTTTTAAATTTCATTCTAAAAATACCCAAAAATAAATCCCCTACATAGCAGGTTAATCTAGATTTTATTAGGTATAACCCAAAAATGTCTTGGGTGAGATCCCCTATACATGTATTTGTATCCTCTAAGTTCTATAATGAACTTATTTTAGTGAGGCCCGACAGGTATGACCTCTCAGATTAGTGTCATCAGTGTTATTAGATTAAGGGAGTGAGCTCTCTCGGATGAATGTTACCTTTAAATATTGGGTTGTAATCATAGTATGGCAGTATGATTACTTATTTACATTGATAAATAATGTTCAAATTTAGAATATCTAGGTTATTATTATTTTATATCATATTCTTGTTGACTTTCATTTGTAATGATTAGATGACAAGTAACTTAAGGAATTATTTTCAGTGATTTTGTGGTGTCATGTTGGATATGTATATACTCACCCCTATATTGGCTCTGTCTACACTTATCATGTCTTATAAAGGTGAAAATAATTTTGATGGAGTCCCATAGAGGCCATGTTTAGTTGGGGAAACAATGATTTAGAAGGTACATGGTTTATAACTAGTGTTACATTTGATAGCCGTCCAATCCATTCATATCAAGTTGGAATATTTTATAGTTTTTTGTGGGATTGTATTTTTCCCTTAGGCTTCCCATTACTTGTGTCATACTATGATATGAGAATTATATGTATTGATGCAATATGGTATATAATTTTTTTTACTTTTCATCACTCTACAAGTCTTTGGAGATGTGTGTGTATGTACATGTACATTATTCTAAGGCCCACCATGTGTGTGACATGCCTTCTTAGGTATGGTTTCCAACCCCTAACCTATTGGAGGTAGTATTTTGGTGTCACACTCAACTTATCACCATCCAGGTAGTCCCTAAGGGGTCAAGTTGTGATAGAGTGGTATTTGTGGAGTTCTTATTAGTATTAGAGTTGGATATTTTCTAGTATTATGGTTTTGTTTGGGAACTAAAGAAATGATGTTAAAGAGTTTTGAGTTCAGATATCTAGCTAGGGAATATGGTGTTGCTATGGAAGTTCATGTAACAACTCACTTGGACTCTAATAAGCTTCTTTTTGAATCGATACATGTAGGAAATGGTTGTTCAAAAAATATTAGTACATCCACCATATAATAATGGGCTGTATAATTAATGGAATTATAAAATCAGAACAATATATATACTCATGGACATGGTAAATCTGGCCTATTCAGGGATAATTATAGGGCGATTAATAGCTAGGATTACATAGTAGGATTAGGAAGATGATCCATACAGTGATGAGGCTTCGATACAAGGACTTGTTCAGGAGGTGGTACATGTAGTTGGGATTCCAGTCTTTCGTCGACTCGATGAGTAGTAGGTTTCATCAGAAGTAAATAGAGATTAGGTACAAATGAAATGGATACATCATGAGTTTCAAAGGTATAAACCCCTTAGGTTTTGGGGTGATCCATACCACCAATATGTTGACCAATAAATGAAGGAGTGATATTAGTTTTCCACCTAATTAGCACACCTCCATACCATATAGTGGTCCAAGTATCAATCCTTATTCATGGATTTGTAGGGAGATGGTGGAGTATCATGACCCTGCCATATGAAAAGGTGAATCTCTCATGGATATATTTTGAGTTTCTCTTAAAGGAGGAGTTCAATATCTTTATGTTATTATAGGTTTACAAATAGGATACTATACATATTCATCAGACTAAAATAATAATAAATGAGTATTCAATGAGGTTCACTAATATACCATGATACTCTCTGGATATGGTATTAGATGCATTAATTCAAGAGTGAACCTATGATAATGGACTCTTTAGAGACATCAGGTCTAGTGTGATATCTATTTTCATTCTTACATATTTTGGAGTTCTCAAGAGAGGTTTGTTGGTTGAGATCTTCATGGAAGATCATTTCCCAAAAGATGATTTTATTAGTCGAAACTATGGAGTAGAGATGTTGGAAACCGGTAGTTGATGCCTGACTCAATTATCCAATAAATATAGGTGTTTATGGAGATAGTCTTAGGTTTTAGGCTCTACAATTTCTTTTCTCACATGATAATTTCATTTAGCTATGGGACATGCAGTGCTACTCTTTCAATTGTAGGAGAAACCTCATAATGGATTATCTAAACAGTCTTACAGGTGATATTGAGATGTTTGATGGCTCCTCTAGGAAGAGGAAATGATTAGATGAGTGAGTTCTATAGGATGATGGATGTGGAAGATGATCTTGGATAAGAGAAAGAGGTGGAAGGTCTGTTGAAATATTTCCTCCACTACCCCCAGGTGGTCCATGCCTGGCTTGGGGAGCTGTTGGTCAGGGATGATGGAAATAATAGGTGGTGCAGGCCTATTACATAGAGGATCTATGTTTGGGTAGGGATGTGATCATTATCTTTTCCACCTTATCTTATTTTCTCATAGATATAGTAATGATACATTACATTTTTACACATCTTTAGTTCGAGACCTGGAAAATCTAGTTGAGCCTTTAGATCGACCCTTACGCTTGGAGACTTCTAATTGAGATTATTCAGTTGTAAAACAGTTATTACAATAGCATGAACAACACTTTGTGGATATATATTCCTATGGAAAAATTTCAAGGCCACGATTTTCAACATGGATATGTACTGGTTATTTATAGTTCATGCATAAATCGACTATTACAGAAAGAGGATACAGTTTCACAACATTGATGGGATGATTTTTTCCTTTTTTAGAGAGAAGGGAACCTAGTCTGAGAAGTATGGGATCATATATAGAAGGATATAATAAATTACTAACTTGTTCTCTAGTATCTCCCTTAGAGAAGAATCTTCTATGTTATTTCATCATCGTGCAATGGTTGTAGAGTATTGGGATGTCTCCCATGAGAATGTTCCATGTTTATCTCCCCCCCTGAGAGATAGATTACTATATATTCCTTCACTCATTAACATCCCCAATATCATAAACCATATATCAGATGTCTCCTATAGAGTTTTTTAAGTTGAAGGTATGTCTAGAGGATTTATAGCTGAAGGGATTTTTAGGATCCAACATTTCACCCCAGTTTTCCCAAGTTTTTTCTCTATGAAGGAGGATATGATATTGTGGTTTTGTGTCGACTACATTCACTTAAAACAGGTGACAATCAAAAATAAGTATCCAAAATTGTGAATATATGACCTCTTTGACCAGTTGAAGGGGGTAAGTTGGTTCCTGAAG
The DNA here is from genome assembly GCA_963277665.1 of Viscum album. Classification (NCBI taxonomy): domain Eukaryota; kingdom Viridiplantae; phylum Streptophyta; class Magnoliopsida; order Santalales; family Viscaceae; genus Viscum; species Viscum album. The sequence continues at coordinate 1,087,053,118 of OY728150.1, read as the reverse complement.
ATTCACATCAAGTCAATCTATCACTAGCTCCGAGTTCGTGATAGGGATATACCAATGATAAAATTGTAATGTCTCTTTGGTCAATATAGGTAATTGGTGATTAATTTCATCATAAAAAACTCCCCAACCATGATTATGGGCTCATGAAGTAGATCTTTTATAAATTATCATACTGATTCAAGGCAGTCTTCATCGATGATATTATAGTGTACTCAATGTCTAAGGAGTAGCATGTGAGACACTTGAGGGTGGTCATGAACATACTCTGAGAGAACAATATTTATAAGAATCACTTGAAGTGTCATTTATGGATTCAATAGGTCTGTATATTAGCACATGGAATCTCATAATAGGGTTTATTAGTAGATCTATGGATGTATAAGGTGACACAATTTTGGGAGCCACCAAAGAGTGTGATTTAGGTACCATGATTTCTCAGTTAGTCAGGATAATATATGAGATTCATAGACAATTTATCAGATAATGAAACACCCTTGAATTATTTAGGATGAAACCGGTATTCTTTCATGTGGATGGACAGGTGTTAGTAGGATTTTATGAGTTATAGAAGAGTTTGAAAAGATCCCCATTTTAAGATTTCTAGAGGAGGGTGTTGAGTGCGTGGTGTCTTATGATGTATCCATAATTAGTCTTGGTTTTTTCTGATGTAGAGTAATGTTGTGATTTACCAAGGGTCCAAACAACTAATACCCCATGATAATAACTATGCAACCTATGTTCTAGAGATGGAAGTAATGATCTTCACCCTAAAAATATGGTGAAACTACCTTATGGGTGACTGTGTTGTCATATATTCCCAACACAAGAGTCTAAAGTATATCTTATCACATAAAGATCTCAACTTAAGGTATATGTGGTGTCTAGAGTTCCTCTATAATTATGATTTTTAGAAAGTCTATACTCCTAAGATGGGGAACATATCGGAAAATTATCTCAGATATAGATCTTCTTCATAGTTTTTGAGCAAGGTGTTAGAGAAGTTAGACTTGTTAAAGTATCCCTTAGTAGATGGGGATAGTGAAGCTTACCTGAATTTAATGTTTATTACCCCTCTACATCTAGATCAGGTTGGTATTCTAAGCATACTGATATCGACTATGAGACATTACTTGTTTGGATATCAAATGGACTTTCTCCTAATATATTTTATAATGGTGGAGAGCATGTTATCCTTTATTGAGGATGGACCATGGTACCAAAAATGTTTCAGTGTGATTTTTTAGGAGAGATTCATACTTCCCCCACAATGGTACATCCAAGATTAGAGAATATGTACTACAAACTTTGACATCATTTTTAGTGGTCATTGATGAGATGTCTGTAACAGTGTTTGTCTCTCAATTTCTAACTTTTTAGCATGTGAAAGATGAGAATTAGGTTTTAGTGGGTATGGATCAACCCATTGAGGTTTCAGAGTGGAAGTGGGATATTATCTCTATATACTTTGTGAATGTTCTTACACGATCTTTTAAAGGACATGATTCTATCCGGGTGATCATAGAATAACTAACCAAGTCAGACCATTTCCTATCCATTTGAGAGAATATTTTTGTATAGATAAAGTAACACCTATATTTTCATGAGATATTCCAGTTTCACACAGTCCCCTCAATGACTATTTTATCCCATGATTCTCACATCAAATTATTATTATGGAGAAGTTTTAGGATGCCTCTAGGATTTAGTTTCATTTGATCAATAATTTTCATCCCTAGAGAGATGACCCGACTAATAAATCCATTTTGGTAATGGAGAACATGATTCAGCTTTGAATGTTGTAATTTAGTCATAGTTAATAGGACCACTTACCCTTTCTGGAGTTTTTATATTACAATAGTTACCCATCAACCATTGGTATGGTGCCATTTTTGGCCTTATATGGGAGATCATACAGGTCAACATTGTTTTGGACTGATCAAGATAAGTCAAAACTCATGGTTCTAGAGTTATTATGAGTGATAGTAGAAATCTAATAGATCACCTAGGAGAGGATGCGGACCACCTATTGTAATCAAAAGACTTATTCGTACTAATGATATAGGATTCTCTAATTTAATGAGGTATACCATGTATTTATAAAAGATGCTAGATGTCAAATATTATGGATATTTGGATGGGATGGAATTTTTTCTCTGAGGTTCATTGCCCTATTCAGATATTACATTGGATTGACAAGGTGGAATACCACATTTCCCCAACACCATAGTTAGACAAGGTACATGAAATATTACACATGTCAAAGATAAGGATGTATGTTCACACCCATCACATGGTATAAACTTGGGTGAAAATGACATTGAAGATGAATCTCATTTATAGAGTACCTGGTAATGATAGTGGATCAACAGGAGATGATAAAAAATGGGTGAGTGATTACCTTGGTGTGTTTATTATGGTAGTAAGTGAATCTTATAAGGATCACCTTAGAGTGGGAAACCATATGTTGGCCTAAAATCCTTCCCGTTTTGAGTACATATTTGTTGGTTGAAAATATCTAAGCTGGAGAAAATTTAAATACATTTATTTTTACTTTTAAAATTTTAAAATACTTTAAATAATATTTTGTTAGGGTTCGAGTCAATGTGGGATTCTGGGGCCTGATGAGGCCCCATATTGATATAATAAAAATATTAAACATATTACATCACAATCACAAATGTTTTAAAAAATAATGGGATAAATTAAAAATGGAGCCTTTAATGGGAACTCTAATACCACCATTAAACATGGAATATAGGTTTTACCCTAGGAATAACATTATATTTTTTGGAATTGCGTGGTTTGTATATGTGTGATAATGAGAGGAATAATAAATAAATAAATAAATAAATATATTTATTTTATATTAAAACCCAAAATGAAATCATATTCTTTATAAAAATTATTATTCTAAAACTCTAGGTTTATCAACATAAATATATGTATTTGAGAGAGTGATCATGGAGGAGAGATCTGATGAATAATGAAAAGAACAAAGAAAGATGATTGAGACAACAAAGAGTTCATCTTCAATAACTTTGTTCATAGATCTCATCAACGACAATGGCCTAGAACCATTCATTGTAAATGATTGATCTAAAATCAAGGCACGATATTATTTTGTTGGATTTAATCCTTGTATTGTTATTAAATTAGAACAAACATGAATCAATAATTAAGAAATTGATTCACGGTTTGGACATTAATTTATGGGTATTGATTTATCTCCCAATAACTAGGAATGGATATTATATTTATTAATTATTATTATTATTATTATTAGAGTTATTTCTTCATCATTTTAATAGAAATGAATTGATGCTAAACTGAATAATGGTTTATGTTCATTCCTTATGCCTTTAATTTTTTTTTCATTTCTCCCTTGTTATTCACATTCATCATTATTATTTTCTTTAGAAAATGGTTCCTGAAATACCTGATGATTGAACATTTCAAAATCTAATGTTATCTTAATTGATTTATATGAATGTTCTGGATCCAGAATAAATAACATGACTGAGTTATTGTTTTGAGATGAAGGATTGAGAATGGATTTGGATCGTGGGTTCACATTTTGGCATTTCAAAATAGGTTTTGAGTGACATAGGATGACTCTCTAGATCATTGTATTGATAAAATATGGTCATTGTCAATAGAAATTCATTTCCAATATTAGATTCATGTCTTATGATTGTATTGAAGAAGATAAATGTGTGGGGAGAAAATGTGTGAAGAACCATGGGTTTGAAAAAAAATCATGACTAGATAGTTAGTAGTATTGAGATAAATTTTTTTGTAGATCCATGTCTATGAAAGTTAGGGTTTCAAAGAAAATAAAATATCACATGTCATGTGGTACTTAACACATTCCATGCGACTTGTTCCTGGTAACTCAATGTGTATCATTGGGGAACACTGGAAGGAATAAGGGAGGGTACATCAGCATGACCAGAGTATATGGGCATATAATTATACTCATACACAGCTAGGCACTCATACATAGCTATGTACACGAGCATGGAAAAAATACATATCATGACCCAGTACTCAGATATGGATAGGGACCTATACAAGGCAAGGTACATGAGAATGACCATATTATATAGGCATATCTCGAAGTAAATAGGCCTGATTCATAGTACATGGGTAGAACCGAGGTATCTAATATACATTGTGTACCCATAGTACAAATTGTTCACTTTTTACATGGTAATGTTTTCACATTTTTTCTTTATTGTAAACTCGTATACTTATGTTGGGTTCCCCTAGTCAATTAATATGAGGGTTCTATGAGGAATCATGTCCATATTATAGAATGTGATCCCTTCTAAGGGGTTAGTCTCAGATAGAGTTTAGGAATCCATCCATGTGTCGTAGGGTGTTATAATGACCCCTAATTTAACATAAAAGGATATTACATAATTTTTATGAATATGATGAACATTAGAAAAGTACGTTCTAGGGAACTATAATAGTTTAGTGTCTTTGGAATCTTGGAACACATTATTCTAGTTTGGTGAAATATCTCAATATATTTTCTAAAGATCTCCCCCCTTTTTACTTCTACTTAAAACCTTTCTTCAAAAGCATGGGGAATGAAACATATGAAATAGGCGATCTTAAGTGCTCAGTAAGGGTAAATTAAAGATATATATAAGAATAACATTAAAATAAGGCCATATAACATGATCATCACATTTGAATATCATACCCTCTATAAAAATATAAAAAACATGAGACATGGAATAATTATTGATAGATCATAAGACATGAAATTATTAGATAATCAAGAACATGAACCATGTTAGCATATAAAAGGAACAAGATATAGAATTTGTGGAAGACACATAAACTTGTAACATCATTCCCTATACGTCAAGGGGCATTGAAAAAACATAATAAAGAACTTCAAGGGGAAGACACATATTTGACATGACACACCACCATCCCTATTCATATCCCTTTCATTGTAAGGGGTCAGGTTTTCCCACCTCCTCATAGTAGACTGAGATTCCCCATTTTCCCATAGTGGATTTTTTTTACCATCTTCATACAGTCGATTGGGGTTCCCCATCATACATAGTGAATAACTCCGGTCAACTTGGTTCCCATCATTATCTAATGAGATACAATAATTTACCCTACCAATTGGTGGGAGATATAGTTCCCACATGTCACATAATAATAACATGAATAAAAGTGACACAAGATAATAAAACATTCATCATATCATGATCCATAAAAAGACATGAGTTTTATAAACATAATTTCATAAACCATGAAATGGAATGGGTATCATAATAATTTAATAATATTTTTACCTAATGAAAATAGATAGGTATCATAATCATTTCATCAATGCATAAGCTGTGAAAATAAAGGCCTTCAAGAGAATTTAAAATGTGGAAGAGAAATGGGTGTCATAAACATAATTCCATCAAAATATAAAGCATTCAAGAAATAATATGAATGTTATTAATAGATCATATCCCCAATAAGTCAAAAAATATAATGAAGTATGTTATCTAATATGGATAAGGATTTTAAAATATCACATGAAATATAATGTAAGGAATATAATATTTCATTGAAATTCATTTTTATAAAACCATTATAAAAAATATATAAATCTTCATTTAAAAATTTATTAAGAAAAATTAAATTTCCAATGTGAAAAAATCTTTTAAAAACATAAATAATTTTGAAAACATTTTTATTTTAATATATATTTGAAAATCTATAAAGGAATCTTGAAATTGATTTAAAAAAAATTTTCTTTGAAAATAATTTAAAAACATAAAAAGAAGAGCCAATATAAATTTGAATTTTTTTTAGAAAATGGATTCTAAAAATTATAATGAAACTGTTAAATCATTGAGATTATTTTCTTAGAAATTAATCTTTTGAAAACATATAAACAAGTCTTTGAAAATCACTTAAAACACTTTTTATTCATAAAACAGTATTTGAAAACATTTTCCATTGAAACCCAATTTAAATTCAAACAATTCATATAGTTTTAGGAAAAAATTTATTTAAAAAAGAAACCTTGTAAAATATCAAAAAAAGCTCTAACAAAACAAAGGTTATGATGGTGGGTATGTTCGTACATGCCAAACATTCCCTTTGCACCATAATTATTCAGTAAAGTTCCTTGATTGAAGATTGTAAATGATATTACATTTAAAAACATTTTCTAAAATGGTATAACATAGGTAGAAATAGACATTAAACATTATAAGATAATAGTGAAGCATCATTGAAAACATTTTTAGAAAACATGCTTTTGAAGGAACATAGATTGCTGATTGAAAAAAAAATTCATATTTTCATAAAAATATTTTATTTTTTATATTAAGTACTAAAGAGTGTAAAATGGTAAAAATATTTGAATATATCATAAATGACTAGGTGATAATAAAATTCATGAGTTTTACTAATATTTAGATCATAATATTTCATTATTGGAAGAATTATAATAAATAATTCTTATAGGTGATGCGATTGTAATAATAAACTGTTACCACTTTGGTAACAATGAATCATAATCCCCATTAAAGAATAAAATTAAATAAAGCATAAAATATCATTAAAATAATTATATCCATTAAATAACATCTAAATGAGAATTATATACACCCCATAAAAAAATATAGGTGTATAACTTGGTATGTATCTCAAAGAAGGAAAATTGAGAAAAAAATACTTTAACGATTTGGTAACTTTTGAGCAAGAAACCCCAGAAAATAAAGAACATAGAATGGATATTTAAATAACCATACATGTAATTATATTTATAATATAATACAGTAGTTGTTAGTATAAACAAAAAATATAATAAATATTAGGTGAACATGGCTTGTGTCTCTTGGAAAATAAAAGCGAAATGAGAAATTTCATACCTTAAGTACTGACTTTATTCATATACATTCAAAAATATTGTATATTAAATATAATTTCATTATAAATATACAAAAAAACCATATTCTAGTATATAAGACATTATATTATTTATTTATTACTTTATTTTACATGTTTATTAATAATTCCATTTTAATCTTTTTTTCAGGTAATATCTGCATTGTTTTTCATCTATATGTTTTGAATTGTTCTTCTTGATCCTATTAATTAGATCATTATTTAATTATTTAAATAGAATAAAAAATTATTTATATATCATAAATATTCATTATATTAATATTTTAAAAAAATATAAAATATAGATATATGAAATGGAATAAACTATTTATAGAGACGTTAGGCCATATGTACTCATGAACAGTAGTTTTGTTTTCTTGTTGCATTGAATTAATGAAATTAACAGAAATATAAGTGTGTGTGTGTGTGTGTGTGTGTCTATAAAGTATATTATAATTATTATTTCATATATATCATATAATTTCACTGAACCCATCATTAATACATTCTATTAGAAATGCGAAAGAATCACATCACTTTGAGGAGGTGGTAGTCCACACGTCCACAAACGAAGTTATTATATTTAAAAAAATAGAAAGCTTGAAGGTATGATTTATTGAATAATTAAATATATATAAAGGTATTATAATATAATATATATCATATAAAAATATATTTTACATCATAATTTCCTACCATGAGAGATGGTAAAGTAAAATCAAACATCAACATTTTGTGAGGTAATAGTTCACCATACACAAGAACTGTATGTTCGTTATCCATAAGATAGAAGTGCTTGTAATTTTAGGATTAAAACATAATATGAAAATATATAATTATAATAATTATAATTATTTTGTTATATAATAATTTAATATGAATAATTGAGGGGGTGGATAATGAAATAAAACAAATTAGATTAAGGAAGGATTTTAACTCTTCTTTGGGTAACTCATTTTAGTTTGCACCAAAGAGATTCCATGGATGGATATATTCCCAAGGTGAGGATTATAGGTTTAGGGGAGGTATTTTTTGAAATTATTTTTTTAAATTTCATGTGATAAAAATGGTTGCATATGTGTGAAAAATTAGAGCGATGGTTTCCTTTTTATAGTGGAGGAGGAGTGATGTTCTTGTAATTTTTTTAGAATGGAATTCCACCCACGTTTTTTCTGATTAAAAGTGGATCCAATAATGAAAAAAGTATATAATAGTGATTATATGATAGAAATAGTTCTATGAAAGGGATTCTTTAAAAGTTTCATGGTCATTTTGTCCCTTAAGTGTAAGATTTAGTCCATTGTAAATCTAATTTTCCGCTTAATCGCTTTATTAAATTATAATTAATTTAAATAATGATTGTTTTGTTAAAAAATTAGTTGAAATTATTTAAAATTATATAATTTTATTAATCCAAATATGGAATCCATTTTTCCAATTCCAATCTCATAGGTGGAATAAATTAATTCAAATTTAGTCTGGTAGACGAGACAACAAAGTGAGTTTTAAAGTAAAAATATCCAAATGTTTGGTATACTTTAATATCCAATTTCAATGTCAAATTTATTAAAATGAACTATTTCGGATTAATTGATTTAAAATTTATATAATTAAACTTTAAAAAAACAAAAACACAATTTATCTATAATAATAAATTAGATGAAAAAACAGTTTTGAATTAAAATTCATCATTATTCACTTTTCATCAAAAAACGAAACATCATTGAAATGTTCAAAAAATTCAAACTAATATAATTTTTATGCTACAATTTCAAAAATGAAGTTCATTTTTTCAAATAAATTTTATAAAAGTGATAAAAATTATATTTATAACGGGATGTTCATTAAAAGACGGTAAAATTACCTTTTTTAAGAATACATCTTTTTTTCATAAATTTGGATTTATTATTATCTAATAAATGTAAATTTTTTTGGATGAGTATCAGAAATATTGATTGAATATATAATATATAATTATTTTTGAATAAACTAATCAAAATATGTTTGTTAAATTTATTAATGTAAAATTATGTTTGTAGATAGAAAAATATTTTTCGTAGAAAAGCAATTTCTTTATTTTCAAATAGATCATAAATTCACGTCTACAAATTAATAAGCAAAGGAATAATTTTATATATCTTTATAAATCATATTTTCACAATTTAGATAATATTATTCATAACTTACATTGCATGGGCTAGGTTGTAGCAATAATAATATTTATAGTATCTTGTAGTTCAATAAAACTCGACCTTGTGTGTAACACAAGAAATCAAAGAGACTCAGAATTGTGTGTAATACAATATAAACATAGTGTTTCATGTACTAGAATCTAATATAAGTGTTGGGTGTAGCATAATATTGACTTCATGTTGTATATAACGCAAGACACACTTAGTGATGATCTATAATAAAATCTATATTCAATATTTCTTGAAATGTAAAATATCAAAATATTAAATTAATTTGAAAGAATATAATTCAAAAAATCTCATGGTGTTACATTATACCTCCATTAAAATGAATTTCATCTTCAAAATTCATCTCGATTATTAAAGGTGTAATACATTAAATCTCATTTCGTAGAAACACAGATTATGAAAATGAATTCTAAAACTTCCTTTAAAAAGAGAATGCAGGAAACATAATGGTTACCCAATGGAACGTGAAACTAGGTCCCCACATAGGATAAAATAGGTGGGAAGTGAAAACATGGACATGGAATAGAAATATAACTATCATGTTCTAATTGAGAGTGATATAGAACTAGGTTAAGAGAAAGTTAACAATCAAATATTCCTAAATCTATAATGATCTAAGGTGCAATTTGATTCATAGGAAACAAAGGTACTAGGATAAAATTTTTGGTTTCAATATCCTTTTTCTTAATGTTTAATAATTTTCAAAAAATATATATTCTTTTATGATTACAAGAAAACATTACCCTCTCTTGTTCCATGATCACCATCCACTTCATCTCTTATTCCAAGAAATGAAGTTAAATTTTTCATTCCTGGAGCATTAACAAATCATGCAATCCATAAATATAAGGATAGGTCATTCCACCAATCTTTATCAAAAGAAAAAGTTTACCAAAATTTATCAAATATTCATAAATACTTATATAGAAAGATAATACTTTAACATAAACCATTCGATAAATGGTTAACCATATAACAATAATGAAATATTGAAGTCTATGATTTTATAAATAAGGTCACAAAGTTTCCAAAAAACATCTTAGAATTGAACCCCCATATATCATAATGTTTATCTTTGTTTTTACATACCAAATATGTGAATACCTTTATCATGTATCCATTGAAACATTGTAATAACCTAAATTAAAAAAAATACTTATTAAAAAAACGGATGTTTAATTATTCCAATGTTTATTGGATATATTTATTAAATAAAATAATGTTTTAAACTTAATCAATGATAGTATAATCTACTTTACAACAATTACTTAATTACATCTAAGGTAATTTGTACCATCAAATTTACTTATTCATATCCAAAATATCTTTATCCAAATAAAATTATCTTAACATAAGGAATATATTAAGGGCTTTATTTACCTCAGTCATGTGTTTTCTATGGACATATCCTTGACATTAAATCAATTTTCTAGTCTATCAGAACTATTCAACTTATTCTTGTAAATCCTCAGTGAAAAAACATAAACTAAAAAAACCTTATATATTTCACCATTTGTATAACATAATTCTTGAATCAAAAATACATATAAAAATTTTATTATTCCACTTCATCCTCAATCCATAAGGAGTCTACCTCATCCGATTACCTAATACCTCTTTCTATTCACATTTCATTTTTAGTCTCATCATCATCATCATCAATATGACCATTACTCATACGGCCTTTATGATTCAATTAGGGAGATTTCAACTTATGAAGTTGATTTTCAAAATGAATATTCATTCCACAATTATATAATTTTACCTTAGATGTTGTCTTAGGAATTCCAATACTTCCATCCATTGTGTTAAATGAACCCTTCCATTTTCTTTTGTTGTTACTTTCATTGTGAACTCATTTTCCACTGTCAAGAAAACATATTATTACTCTAAAAAATTCACTCAGGTTATTATTTACACATTTTTAACACTAAGGAAACTAAATACCATTTCTTTAATGGTCTCTATTACCCAAAATCTCACCTAACTCTTTATTCCTCTTCGTTAGTGAGTCTGAGAGTTGGTTAATTTACAGGTTGTCTATCATGTTCCATGAAAACTGATTAGGCATGAACAAAACACCCTTAAATACAATGATTATCCTATTTGGATGATCATAAAATAATTTCCCATCACAATCACATTAATATAGTTCTTTATGGTTCCCACTAACAACTAAAACAAGAAATAATAGTGTGAGAATCACTTTTCATATCAAAAAATCAAAAAATCATGAAAAAATTACTTATTGGATATCTAAATCATGACACCTATATACTTAATCTATTAAACCTTAGGTTTATACTAGGTTATAAATAGAAATACTCTATTTAAATGCTTCATGATGGTTCACAAAGAGTCTGTGAATTACCAAATCATATCCCCCGAGACTGTCAAACTAGTCGTGCAGTAAGGCTCATTGTCAAGAACCAGTTCCCAATCGAGTCTAGCTCAATACAATTTTTTTGAGTTACCCCTTTCTATATATATTCTAGATCCAAATACACTTTTAGAATCTATAATATGATGTATTTCTAGGAAACCACTCACTCTATCCTTTACTAAATGTTCCAGAACATTTTTTTAAATATTAACTCATCCTTATACATATCCTTAGTGACATCCCTAAACATATACTTACAAATATACCTATATTTATCACTAAATATTTCTCATCGTATTTCTTAATGGTTGAATAATCCTTTCATTTAATACCAACTAAAAAAGAGCATGATTTAACATACTTGGATACTACATCATTATTTTTTAATATTTAGTACATTACAGAATGACATGCATAAGGACCGTAATATATTTGTGTCTTCAAAAAATAATAAAAAATACTACTAGTTTGGTGAAATTTTTTAAAAATATTATTTAAATATCTTTCCTTTTTTACACCTACTTAAAACCATTATTAATTACATGGGTAAAGGAAAAATACGAAAGGGGTGATCTCAAATGCTCTGTAAGGGTAAATGAAGGAAATGCGTAAGAATAACATGAACATAAGGGTATGAGATCAAAAGAATAACATTTTATGATCTTAAAATACATGAAAATATCTTAATCATGATATATAAAATAAATATTGGATGTTCATAAGACATGAAATTATAATATAATCTAGAACATAAACCGTGTTATCATATCAAAGGCATAAGACATGGAATTTGTGACAGACACATAAACATGTAACGTCATTCCATATAAGTCAAGGTTAATTTCCAAAACATAATAGAGCACATCATGGGGAATTCAATTATTAGGTGGGACACACCACTATACACAGTATCAGTCTTTTCCCTATAAGGGATTAGGTTTCCCTATTTTCCCATTGTAGATCGGGTTTCCCCATCTTCGCATAGTGGATCAGGTTTCCCTATCACCCCATAGTGGATTGGGTTTCCCAATATTCCTTAGTGGATCAATCCCATAAAATTGATTCCCATCATTATATTATGAGATATAAATCATTACCAAATTCATATTTGGGAGATATATGTTCCACCCATCACATAATAATATCATTCATACATGTATAACAAGATAATAAAGCGTGCATCATATCATGACCCATAAAAAGAGATGGGTTTCTTTAAAATCACATCATAATGCCAGAAATGAAATGGGTATCATAAACATTTCATTATATCATTACCTATGTAAAATAGATAGGAATCATAATCATTTCATCAAATCATAACCCATGAAAATAATTAGGTTTTAAGAGCATATAACCCATGAAAGAGAAACAAGTTTCATAAAAATCATTTAATAAAAAGTTAAAACATTCATGAAATAATATGAATGGTATTATTGGATCATATCCATAGTAAATAATAAACTATAACAAAGTATGTCATCTTAGATGGAGAAGGATTTTGAAATATCACATTAAATATTCTTTATGAAAAATAGCATTTATTTAAAAATCCATTTTATAAAACCATTTTATAATATTTTCTTGTAAAAAACTATTTTAAATTTAATTTTAAACATTTATTTTTGAATATATATTTTCCTCCATGAAAAAGTATTTTTAAAATATAAATCATTTTGTAAATATTTTCCATTATAATAGCTTTGAAAAAAAATAAAGGAAACTTGAAAATATTTTTAAAAAAATTTTCATCAAAAATATATTAAAAACCTAAAAATAAGGCTTAAAATCATTATGAACAACCTTTTATAGAAAATATATTTGAAAAATTTTAATGAAATATTGAAATAATTTAAATTCTTTTATTTGAATATAACCTTTCGAAAACATATAATGGAAGTTTAAAAATAATTTAAAACCCCTTTTGAACATAAAACATTTTTTTAATAAATTTTTGTTTGAAAACCAATTTAAATTCAACAATATAACATAATTTTAGGAAAAAATTTTCTTTAAAAAGTAACCTTATAAAATTACAGTTGAAGGTATAAGGGAAAGACACTCATGACTGTGGGTTTGTCCGTATATACGGGAAAAAGATTTCACCTTAAATGATTAGAAAATTTACTTAATCAGAAAATGACAAATATATTCCTTTAAAAACTATTTATTAAAAAGGTAATTCATGGGTAAAAACTTATGTCAGAAATTATTGTATACTTCTGAATTGTTTTTCAATTTTTTTTTATAAAACATAGTTTTGATGTAATATATATTTTTTATTGAAAGGGGAAATAAAGGAAGATTTTCATTAAACATTTACTAATTATCTTAAGTACAGAAGAGTGGGAACATTTTACTAATAGATTAATATTTCATGAATATAGAGAGAATAAGAAAATTCATGAGTGTTACTGAGATATGGGTCATAATATTTCATTAATGGTATCATAATCATAAATAATATCGACAAATTAAGACATTGAACAACAAACTGTTACCACTCTGATACCATTGAATCATATTTCATAAAAATGAATAAAATTACAATAAGATTAAAATTCCATGAAAATAACCATATTAATGATATGATATTTTAATGTGAATTATATACACCTTGTATAAAAATATAGGTGCATAACATGTCATATATCTCAAAGAAGGAAAATTGAGACAAAATTACTTTACGAATTTGGTAATTATTGAGTCATAAAACTCGGGAAAGAAAGATAATCAAATGGATAAGTAAATACACATAAATTTAATTATATGAATCATATAATAAATTAATGGAAACTATACACATCACATATAATAAATATGTGTTGAACATTGCTTTTGTCTCACAGAAAATAAAAGTGGGATGGTAGGTCGTACATACGCATGAACGTTGTTTCCACTTTATTCTCCGATTGAATGATCTAATTTAGTAGATATATATATATATATAACATCATTAAATTATAATTATTATTCCATATATATCATATAATTTAACTAAACTCAACCTTAATACATTCTATGTATGGTTTGAATGAATCACTTCACTTTAAGGATGTTGTTTTCCACATGTCCAGATATGAAGTTATTGGATTTATAAAAATGGAATGAAGGAATGTATGATTTATATAATAATTACACAAGCATAAATAAATCATATAAATAATATATATATTATAAAAATATAGTTTTTAACATAATTCCATACTGTGGGATGTGGTAAAGAAAAAATGAACTACATCATTTCGTGGGGTGATAGTTCACCGTACACAAGAATGGTAAGTTCACTACCCATTAGATAGAAGTGTGTGTAGGTGTCAGTATAAACCTCATAATAAAACCACCTCAGTGTATTTATGATACTAAGGTTTTTATAAAGTAATGGAATAAGTAGAATTTATGTGGAGTACAATGAAAATAATGCAAAGGAGCTTGAGAAATTATGTAATCTCTTATGTGGGTCACTGCATTTGGTTTGTAGTAAAAGGATTCCTTGGATGCCTTTATGCATGAGGTTAATTTTATAAGTTGAGGGTAGGAATTTTGGGAGCTTATGTGAGTATATTTTGGATGATAAAAATGTCTTTATAGGTGTGAATAAATTATAGGGGTGAGTGACCATTTATATCGGGGGAGGAGTGGCATTGTTGTAAATTTTTTAAAAGGGAATTTCTCCCACGTTTTTCCTATAAAAAGTGACACCAATAATGTATAAAATTCTACGTAAGGGATTATGTGGTGCAAATATGGACATAAAATTGGTTTTTACAAGTTTAAAGGTCATTATGTAACTTCAATGGAAGGTTTAGTCCATTATTAAGCTAATTTCCTCTTAGTCGTTGTATTTAATTTTAATTAATTTCAGTAACATTTTTTTTGTTAAGAACCTTGTTTTACTTATTTGAAATTATATATTATTCTGATTCAAAATATGGAATCAATTTTTCCAAATTCCAATCATTGAGGTGGCATAAATTATTTCATGTTTAATCGCACATACAGCACGACAAAGCCATCTTTTAAAGTATTAATTTCCAAAATCTTGGTATGTTATTATATCCACATTCAATGTGAAATTTATTTAAATTACCTAAATTTTATTAAATGGTGTATAATCTAAATAATTTAATTTTAAAAACATTCAAAATCAGAATTTATCCTTAAAAATAAATTAGATAAAAAATAAGCTTTGAATTAATATTCATGAATATCCACTATTCATCAAAAAATGACACTTCAAAGAAAAATAAAAATATTTAACCCTAATATATATTTCGTTTTCCTATTTAAAAAATGATTTTTATTTTTCAAATAAAAATTGTGAAATTTTCAAAAATTGGTTTTAAAATGGGTTCTCCATTTAAAGGTAGTAAACTTATCTTTTAGAACAATACTTCTTTTTATTCATAAACTTTGAATTATTATTATCTTATACATATAAAATCTATTAGATGAATATAAAAAATATTGATTAAATATATAATCTATAGTGTTTATTGAAAACATTAATAAAAATTGGTTTGTTAAATTTTTTTATATAAAAGTTAGTTTGTACATAGAAAAATGGTTTTCTTAGAAAAGTAATTTCATTATTTCAAAATATTTCTTATATTAACTTCTAATAATTGATAACAAAATGATTCATTTTATATTCATGTATAAATTATAATTTTATAATTTATTTAATATTATTCTCAACATCTATTCCAAGGGAATTGAGGTGGCTATAATAACATTTCAATAATAATATTAATAGTATCTTGTACTTCGGTTAAACTCGACCATCCGTGTAATACCAGATATTGAAGGGACTCTGAATTGATTGAAATAAAAGACAAACATAGTGTTTTTTGTATGTAAAATTAATATTATTATTGCATGTAATTTAATATTGACTTGGTGTTGGGTATAGTGCAATCCACACTTAGTGATTTCGTATGAAAAAAGTTATATTCGGTGTTGTGTGAAATGAAAAATATAAAAATATTAAATTAATTTAAAAATTAATAATTTAAAAAATATCAGGGGTTTTCAGGTGTGATCCCCAATCAACATCTTATTTCTTAATTGGGGGTTTCCATTAGTTTTTTGACCAACATACTCATGCATTTATCCCCTACTTATCCAGTTATTTCGGCTAGGGTTTGGTATAACCCATAGGCCCTAAGAGAGAGCACTTATTTATGTATCAATATATTTTATATTCTAGAATGTAATTTTTCAGGGTGTGGTCTAACTAGAATGAACTCTTTGATGAGAACGATCAGTGTTATCATACTTGGGGAGTGGGTTCTCTAAGGATAATGTTACCATAAAACCTCATGCAGGAATCCTAGGTCAGTAGTGTGGTAATGTATTTACCTTGAGACTGAATTTATACCATGAATATATATGGGATATTATTGTTATGTATCATATTATGATTAAAATTCCATATTGATTTTTAGTTGAATGCACTAATGATTATTTATGATTAGTGATAATGGGGTTTCCTAATGGGAGTGTATATACGCACCATTTCATGGGATCTTCCCCGTGCATATAGTGTCTTATATAGATGATATATCCTTTGAAATAATCCTAGAGGTACTAGAAGCAGGAGGATCATAGTGATCTTGAAAAATTGTGGTTTATACTAGTTTTTTCATGTTATAGAAGTCCCCTCCTTTCTTAGCATGTTGGATACTTTTACAATTTTTGGGTAGGATTTTATATGGACCATATGATTTCTAGTACATGTTTCATACATTGATGTGGGACATAAATGTATGCATGTGTGGTGGAATCAATTGTATTTTACTTTTTGTTATTTTAAGGGTATTTACAAATGTGTTTGTGGATATATAAATTATGATAAGTCCTCCTATGTTTGTCATATGCCTATTCAGTGCTGGTTTCTAACCCTTATCCTATTAGATGTGGTATTAGGGGGTCACAATGGGCTTACCACCAACTATGCGAGCCCTGATGGTCTGCATTGTATCAATCTAGTTATCTCCATCGAGTTCATTCATGAAAATACATTTCATGTAATCAATATTTTTATCACACACTAACATTTCATTTAATTAGTTACTTTACAATATTCATGAATTATTAAATATTATGATAATCCTATTTTATATATTTAACCACAACATAATATCCTATATTTATTCTACCATTCACATCACTGCCCTATTCATTAAACACTATCTAAATTTCATTTATTCATGATGAATTTTATAATCTCATTTATTTTTATCAATAATTACCAATATAATTTAAATATTTATCTTGGATAACCAATTTTTCATTATGACTTTATTTCTTCATTGTAAAACATTGGAACATTTGAAAAATTCAACAATATGCATGAAGTCCGCTTGAGATTCTGGTGCCCAATGAGGCCCAACAATGATATAATAAAAATATTTAATATATTATATCCCACACATACAATTTTTATAAAACAATTGAATAAATAAAAAAAGAGTCTTGGATTGGAAATCTAAGGCAATAATTTAATCCACAATACTTATTTTACCCTAGGCATGACATAATTTTTTTCAGTGCTGTGTTTTTTGTTTAGGTGATGATGTAGGAGAAATAATTATTAAAAAAATAAATTTATTTATCTATTTAGTATTAATATCATATACATAATAATCCTATATATAAAAGTTATTATTCCCAAAAACTAGGATTATACACATAACTCTATGTATTTGAGATAGATATTATAGAGAAGAGCCTTTATGAATAATGATCAGATCATGAATTAATGATTGGTATGTGAAGAAATTTATCTTAAATAATAGAGTCTGTGGACCTCCTCTACAACAATAGATCATAACTATTCTCCATCAAAAATAAATACAAGATTGATGAAGATAATTACTTTGGATTTAATCCTCTTATAGTTTTTCCCTTAACTAAACATGAATCACTACTTAAAAAATTGACTTGTGAGTCCAATGTTAATTAATGGGTATTGATTTATCTTCCTAGAACTCAAAAAGGATATTGTGTTGATTAATCCTAATTATTGTTCTTCATTAATAATTCTAATGAAACCATATTTAGGTCAACACAAAAAATGGTTGTGGTTCATTCCTAATGTTTTTGTTTTATTCATATCACCCCTATTCTTTTCATGTTAATCGCCGATATTTTCATTGGATGATGGTTTGACAATTACCTTTTGATCAATTATTTCACAATAGTTCTTTGGTGTAACAGATCAATACCCTGGGTTTAAGTTTATAATTATTGAAATGATTGAGGTGTAGTGTTATAAAAAATGATTGGGAATGAATCATGATCAGAGGATTATATTTTGGCATTGTGATAGTACATAGTGATGATAGATGAATATAAAGCATAATGGTTGCCTGGAATCTAGACACTTCTGACAGTAAGGCCCGATCCACATTAGGACTTGGTTATATTATGTGAATAATATATGAATTGAAGGAGGATAATTCATAATTGAAGAGGTTTGGAGAACTAGTGGGTTATTGAAAAGTCCTAGATACAAGAAATGTAGTTTAAAGAACACACACACTGCAGTACCTAGGCTACAACAGAACGTGTTTTTAATAAAATAAAATATCACACACTCTATGTCATCCACCACAAAACATGTGATCCATGACTGGAAACATATCATATTCCCTTGGGGAACACATGAGTGGACCTTGAAAAATACACATGAACATCCAGACTACAATGGCATGACCCGGTACATGGAAATAGAAAGGTACTAAATTATGGACAGGTAGATAGGCATGAAAAGAGTACACTGGAACTTTCTTAAAATCTAACATATCTAGGTTACTATACATGGTATGGTATATGAGCATGACCATATTACATGGGTGTGACCCAAAGTACATGGGCCTGAGACAGAGTGTACGGGAAGACCTAGGGTATCAAAGACACATTGTATAGTTATATTAAACATCATTCACTTTCTCTAGGGTACTTTGATTCCATTATTCTATTCAGTGTGTACATGTATCTTTAGTTTATGTTCCCATGGTTCATTCCTGTGAGGGCCCTATAAGGCATGCCATCATGAGCATAGGATTTGATCCCCCCCAAAAATATTTGTCTTAGATAGAGTTCAAGAATCCCTCTATGTGGCCTAGTGTGTGATACTCGATCATCATCATCTTCCCTTGGTGGGTATTTCAATAATAATCATGAAAACATAATTGGGAATTGATCCCTTAATTCATGGGGTATTCTGGATAGAGTCAGGTATACCCCATTGGATCTGGGTGTGATCCCCTATCATGATAGTGTTCTTTCTAAGTACAAATCATGTACTTTTTCATGTAAATTCCTAATATGAATGATCTATTAGATTATAACCATCACAGTTATCAGACTCTGGGAGCGAGTTCTCCCATAAAAATGTTACTTGGAAGCTTCGAAAAGGAACTCTAAGATGATAGTATGGTTTTGGTCTTACATTGATACTTAATGTTTATATTAATTATATCCTGGCTATTATTATTATATATCATATTCGGAATGAAATTCCTTTGTGATGATGATCTTATTACTCCATTGATACTTCATGTTTATTAATTTAATGGTATTTTAATGGGTATTTATATACTCAACCCTAAATGGGGTGTTCCTAAACATATCATGTCATATGCACATAATATTCCTTTCAATGAATTTCTAGAGGGACCAGAAGTAGGCAGAGTATAGAGAGTTTGAAAGAATGTTTTTTGTACTAGGTGTTTCAGTTGACATCACTCCCCTCATTTATTAAGTGGTCACACTATTTATCTATTTTTTGGTGGAACTTTATTTATACATTTTTTCATTCCATTACTAATGTCATACTTTGACATGGGATATAGATGCATATTTGAATTATGTTATCAGTTGTATGATATGTTTTATCATTTTATGGGAATCTATATGTGTGTTTTTGTGAGTATAGGTTCCATAGGATATGGCCCCCAATGTGTAGGACATTTTTAATCAACAGTTGTCACCATCCCCTAGCCTATTGAAGGCAGGGTATTAGTGTCACACTTGAGAAACCTATGAAAAGACTGTACCTATTGTGTTGGGTCATGATAGAGTGGTATTGGAGATATAAAATTTTGCTTATATACCATATCTATATTTTTTATAGTCATAAAAATGATCCATTTATGTCTTTCCACATATTTAGTTTGATACCTAGAGATTCTTGTTGAAAATTTATCTTGAACCTTGCGTTTGGAGACATATTTGAGAGGGGATTCAATGATCACAAACTTCTTATGGTAGTGTGACCTTGAACATGGTGGAGATAGCTTCATGTGGGATATTTTGACAGCCATAATGAGGCATTGTGATGTCATATTTCGAATGGAATGTTTATCCATTGTTCAGAAAAAGATTTACTATTTAAGATGAAATGTGTAATTCACCTTTGTAGATGGGAATAGTATTTCATTAATTATGGAGAAAGAAACCATAGAAGAGTGGGATGGGATCTTACAGATAAGGATATGACTTAATACTTACCATCTTTATAGTATCTATAATGGGGCAGTATATGTTTTTGGATTTCCACATCTTATAATAGTGCAAAATTATGGATACATATTCCCTGAGGATGTGAGGTTCTTATCTCATCACCGAGAGATATAATTGTTCATATAATTGAAGTCAGGTACTACATTGATATTTTTTTTGACAAATCAGTTGGATCTCCTTGATATTAAGGATATAAGGTGAAGTTTGAGGAGTTGTAGATGATGTTATTTTTCATACCCAGGTGTTTCCATTGGGTATCCACTCTTTAAAATTGTTTCCCTAGTTCTGAAACCAAACCTCACAGCTATAAAATCTATTAAATATAGTCCTAATAAATACTCATCTAATAACACTCTTAACTATAGCACATCTTTTATATTTCACAATGTCTCCACAATGATTTAAATCTAGTGTTACATTGAAGGATTGTGTGTATGATCTTCCATGTTATGAGGTTTCAATACATTATTCTATTTAATGGGTGGTACCTCTGGGTGGTTTTGTATTCTTACCAACACCCAATGACTAGTAGGTTTCACTGAAAGTATAAGAGGAGTAGTTTCATAGAATGAGATAAATTAATGAGTTTTATAGTAAAATTGACCATGGTTTTTTGGGAAATTCAGACCCTCAGGAAGATGATGTTGTTCATGATCTAGTTATAAGAATTTTCCACCTTTTTAAGATACCTCTAGAATATATGATGGTCCAATAGAATATCATTCTTCATGGATTCATAGGGTGATGTTGGTCTCTTATGACATTGACATACAATTTGGTGACTCCTTCATGGGTATATTTTTATCATCTCTTAATGGAGGAGTTCTATCAAGATACATTGTGAGTGGTGCATATCGAGGTTCTCTTGAAGCTTCAGTAGGGTACCATTACATTAAAAGACTATTAAATTAATTTCAATAACTTCTTATAATAATTTATGTATATTTCCTGAGTTTAATTCATTAAAAAATGGTCCATTAAGTATGGACTCAAAATAGTAATCATGTTTGGTGTAATTCCTCTCTATATTCTAACTTATGTTTGACTTATCAAGTGAGCTTCGGTGGTGGTGATATTCTTGGAGGAGCAGTCAATGATATTTTGTGCTGTTATTAGGATCCGTGGATTAATAACTTTGGTTTCATGTAGTCACTTTCATACTCAGATATCCAGGTGAGATATGGGTTTCCAAAAATAGTCTTAGTATTGAGGGTCTATTGTTCGGGCTCCCTGGGTGGTACCAGTTAGCCAAGGGAGAGGTGGTTATACTATTGCGATAGTTGGGGACACCTCATGTGGCATTGTTTGACCCACCACGATGTTTGTAGGTCGATATAAAATGGGACACATTGGAAGAAACAATGGTTAATATATGTAGGTTTTTTGGTGGATGGTGTGGAAGAGGATCTGGGAGTGTAACAAGGTTTAGTAGGTTATTTGATAAATTTCCATCACTGCTCCCAGGTGGACTACCTGAAATTCATGGAGCTATGGGTTAGGTATGAAGAAAACATCAAGAGTTGGATGAAAATGAAACAATGGATATATCTATAGTTAGAGGAATGATATATTTGTTTTCTAAATTTTCGCATGATTTGATAGAAATAAAAAATAGAAATGTTTTGTCACATATTTATTTTAAGAACTAGATATTTCAGTCAGGCCTTTGAATAGACCCTAACACTTAGAGACACCTACATAAGGGGATTTCCTGATCACACAATTATATTGATAGTGGGAAATAAATTTTAGAGTATACATCTTCCTTTGGGTTTTTTTTATAGCCATGATGAGGAATTTTAATGTCATCTTGTGTATGGACAAAATAACCACATTTCAAGTATAAGATAAGAGTTTCAGATGGAGGATGCAGTGTATCTGCATTGATTGAATGGTATTTTAATTCTCCAATGTGAAGGGATCCAAGGAATGGAAGGGTGTGATCATACAATAGAGAATATATCTGATTACTCACTACGTATATAATATCTCCCTTAGAGTAGTAGATGTTATTGGATTTCCGATTCATACCATGGTGGAAGGGTATGAGGATGTATTCTATATGGATGTGTCAGGATTACCTAACCTTTGATAGATATATTTGTTAATATAATTAATCTCAGGGACTATATCAATATCTAAAACAACATATTGAATGGATACAATAGAGATATAGGTGCTAAAGGTGCATTTAGAGGAGTTACAGAAGAAGGGTTTCGTTAGACCCAATGTTCCCCCGGAACAACCATAGTTTTATTCACTAAAAAAGAGGACATGAGTTTGAGGTTATGTGTGGACTTACATCTCATAAAATAGGTTACGATGAATAATTATTTTCAACTACCAAGAATTGATAACCACATTGACTGGTGGATGGGGTGTGGCACTTCTCAAAGATTGACCTCGGGTTAGGCTATCACCTGCTGCGATTTCAAGATAAGGATATACCTAAGATAAAATTATGATATCTCTATGGTAACTGTAAGTACATGATGGTTCCTTTTATCATGAAAATAACTCTAGTAGTGTTTATAGAAATCATGAACCTGATCTTTTAGAAATTACTAAATCGGTTCATGGTAGTATTCATAGATGATATCTCGGTGAACTTGATATCCAAGGTGGAGTATGCGAGATACTTGAGTATATTCCTAGACACACTCTAATATCACCCAATTTATGAGATTATCTATATTTTTATATTCTTTATTATAGGGGCCTCATTACTAGGACATGTCATCTTAGAAGAGGGAGTAGTAGTGGACTCGGTGATGGCTGATGCAGTCCAACCTTGTGATCCACAGAAGAGAGTGACTAAGGTATATATATTCATTGGGTTGGTAGGATAGTATCATATATTCGTTCTAAAGTTCTCTAGGATTATGGAACCCATGAATTATTTGAACCTGAAGAGACAACCTTTCATGTGAGCAGAGAGGTCCATATAGGCTTTTAGGGAGTGGCTGTAAAGTTTGATGAGAACTCACATCTTGATATTCAAAAAGAGGGTGTTCAGAAAATAGTATTATATGGTGCTTATGAAACTAGGCTTGGAATTGGTTCTGATTCATAGGTAGGCAGTGATTACCTATGGGTATAGGAACCTAAGAAATTATGAGAATAACTATATAAAACATGATCTAGAGATAGTACTAGTGGGATTCTACCAAAATACGTGGCAACACAACCTTATGGGTTAGTTTTTTGTAATCTATTTCAATCACATGAGTCTTAAGTATATCTTCTCATATAAGAATCTCAAATTGTGGTAGATGGGGTGCTGAGAGTTCCTTTGAGATTTTGTCTTCAATAAAGTCTATATTACCATAAAGGGAGAATGGTGGAATATTCTCTTAGAATGATATCTTGTTCATGGTTATTGAGAATGTATTTAGAGTAGTTGTACTCATTGATGTTTTCATTAGTTTATTGGGGTAGCCCATCTTACCTCCAATAGATGGTTTCTACCCCTTCACATCTACAACAAGTTAGGGAGGCTCATCTTAGCAATACTAAGTGTGAGACATTACATTTTCATATATCTATTGGATGTGATTTGTAGGGATTTCCTAAATGTGGGGAGAATGTAATCACTTTCTAAGGAAAGACTATAGTACCAAAAAAATTGTATGATGAGGTTTTGTGATAGTTCCATACATCTCCCTTAACAGTATACCAAAGAGTGGGAATGTTGTATGAGGACCTTCAATGTCAGTTCTAGTTCTTAGAGATGAAGAAGAGTTTAGTAGAGTTTTTCTATCAATTCATCACTTATCAACAAGTGAAGGAAGACAACCGGGTTCCAGTGGGTTTGGGTCCACACATTGAGGTTATACAGTATAAGTGAGATGTTATCCCTACAGAAATAATGATAGGGATTCAAAAATTTTATAGAGTATATGATGACTATGATATCACTTTATATTCATGAGATATTTTGGCTTCATGGTGATCCCTTAACGATCATTCTAGACTGTGACTTTTTCTTCAAATTACAATTATAGAGAATATTACAGGTGGATTTTTATCATAATTGTGTTCAATACTAGATTTTCACCCCAAGATAGATGGCCATACTATGTGGACCATTTGTTTTAGGAGTAAATGCGTCAATATTTCATGTTTCACTTTGTCCATAGTTTGGATGATAACTTACCCTTAGTGGAGTTTGAGTATAAAAATTGTTACCACTCGACAATCAGTATGAAGTAATTTGAGGCCTTGTATTGGAGTCTATATAGGTCCCACTTATTTATTAAAGATCAAGGATATTCACTCATGGTCCCAATATTGGTGTGAGTGACAATATAGATGGTTTATATCATCCATGAGTAGATAATGTCTACCCATACCCATTAGAAGTCTTATAAGGACTGATGATATAAGACTTTGGATTTAGATACGGAAAACCATGTGTTCCTAAAGGTCTCACAACAGTTGGAATTTTGGTGATTTGTCTTGGGAAGCAAGTTATCTACAAGGTTCATCAAACCCTTTTAGATACAACGTAGGGTAGGCAAGGTGGCATACCACATGGCCTTAATACCTTAGATAGAATGGGTAGATGATATATTACTGATTTCGTAGATAAGAAGGTATATGCACAATCCATCACTTGTTATTGAATGGAGTGATTTAGAGATCAAGGATAGAGATACTTTCATAAAGTGATTGGTAGATATAGAGTATCAGTAGGAGAATATCCTCTATGGTAGAGTGATTACCTTGGTTAGTTTCTTATGGAAACACCTACATCTTTAAGATAGAAACTCATAGTGGAATAATCAGATACATGCCCAATATCCAAATCTTTTAAAGATGTGTTTTTTATTTTTTAGGATAAGAATATATAATGTGGGGAGAATATAATGACTTTGTTTTTTCATTGTAAAGCTGCAGTATATTTTATATAATATTTTTGAGGCTGGGAACTAAATCAATGTATAAATCTAGGACTATACCTTGTTAGAATAAAAAGTTTAAATATATTATGTCACACATATATAGTTTTCTCTGAAATAATGGAATAAATCAAAAAAATGGTCTCATATGGTAATATATATCCAACCACTAAATCGATAATTTGTGTTTTACCATAGGTGTTATATAAATTTTTTTGGAATCAGGTGGTTCATTTAAGTGCGCTCATGGGTTGAATAAAAATTAAATACAGAAATAATATTTCTATTAATAGCCTAAAACTAATCCCCCTCTATATAAAAAAAATTATTCAAAAACCATTGGGTTAGTTTCATAACTAGAGGTATTTGAGAAAGATGTATAATGGATGATATCCTTGATGGATGAGGACTATAAAACCCCGAATCCCATAACCCATATATGATTGTCTACTTTATTACAATATAGTAGGTATATGGGGTTAAATACCAATGGAATGATAATTTTACTAGCCACGAAGATCCAAATACATACATGATAACCATTTTACATTGGGGATAAAATATAAAAAATTGAAATTGGAAACATTCATCATCCTCAAACTCATTCAAAAAATTATTCTTCAGATCCCAAGGAAAGGAAACAGAAAATGGTTGAGATCAAATGACCTATAAAGGTAATGTATAGTGTATGATATCATGAATCAATAAAGTATAATCAAAATGGAATGGTAAATAACTGAATGGATATTCCATTTAACCAATAACTTGAAAATCATGATTTGATAATTCATAATCAATAATTCAATGTAAATATCTTTAAACATATGCCACTTATTAAAAAAATGAGAATAAATGAATCTAAGGAAAAAATGAATGAAATAATCTCATGGATAATAATAACTCAATTATAAATGAATGAAAGGATTAATATTGGATTTCATTATCTCAGACATCATTATTTCTATACCATCAATACCTTTGGCCATGATATTTTAAAACTATAGGTAAAACCTATATAATTTTTCCAACAAATTTCTTTCATAATACCTACCAATTCATCAATGGTCTATATAATTTTAGGCCCTGCCCTTCACTACATGTCCAAATAATTCTTCATATATCTAATTATTGATTTAACTCATCGACTAATATGCCTTATTAAAATTATATGTATTGAGTAAATGATACAAACTTATTAATATTTCACCCGTTAATAAAATAAAATTCAAAGTAAACACTATATATAAAAATTTTATATATTTAAGGAAATACATGATAAATTAATATGTAAATTTAAGAAAAATTTAATTTCTTGTGAAAAATTATTGGAATAAATTTATTTTCTAAATAGAAATCTAACAATCAAAAAATTAATCAAGAGATGGTAGGTAACCATTGGTTCATTGGGAATAATATTTTTTAAAATAAAATCATTCCCTCTATAATAATAAAGTAAATAAAAGTGAAATAATAAAATAATAATTTATAAAGTATATTTATTTATATAACTATTAAAAATGAGTATAATAATCTAAAAATTGTAAAATAGTTATGGTGGAAGGAAATTGGGTTATCACTGTATATGTTAAAAATCATTCCTTATGACAGTTTCAAAAAAATATCTCTTAAAAATACTATGATGATTCCTTTAAAATACTTCTTAAAATTCAAGGATAAATTTTCAATTTTCATTAATAAATAATTTTATTAATAAAAATTAATTTGTAATTTTTTTTAAAAGATAGACATGGAATTAAAATACATCCAATTTTAGAGAAATGAAATGGGTTTTATTTTAAACATTTCTTTTCAGGATTGAAGTACCAAATAGGGTATAGTTTTGAAGAAAATATGGAAACAACATAAATTTATAGAGGATAATAATACTATTCGATCTTATCTAGTATAAATTGTATGATTACCTCAATGAAAGAAAACTCAATCTCAGAAAAAAGTATGATTTTAAAATAGCTTCTGACCTCTTCGGTGACATTTAAATTATAACCCCATAAAAGAATAAAATTTAATTTAACATTAAACATAATTAATAATTAGTAATTGATGTTAAATATATCAAAGGGGTATTATATACCCCACATAAAAGTGAATATGTTCATATTAACAAATATGTTTAATTGGAATCAAAATTGAGATAAAATCGCTTACCACTTGGTAAATTTTATGTCAAATATAAATGGATTAAATAAATTGAACTTGATAAACAAAATTACATAAATTAATATGTATTAATGATATGACATTTAAAATGGGTGGTATATACATCCTATAAAATAAATTGGTGCATAACACTAAAATATTACTCAATGAAGGGAAATTGAGATGATGTCCCCTTCCTCACACTTTTTTTTAGTTAATTATGATTTATACTATTGTATAATGGTTTTGATAAAGTTATTAATTTATAAAATGACCATATTTATAATTAAAATTTCATATATTTCCCTCTTATAACATTTTACAGCTGATTAATTAATAATATATTATTATTACCATAGTCTGGGATTAATTGTCTTGTTTTCTCATGCATGTTTTGTCATGGAGGTTCTACTTATTGTGTATATGATATAGTTACATAAACTCCATACTGAAATTATTTTTATAAATATCATAGTTAATCATTATGTTTATTTCTATAATCATTCAGGAATGTTGGACAAGGAAAATAAATCATGTCACCTTGTGGGGATGGTAGGTCGTACTTATGCATGAGCAACGATATCATTCCCATAATAGATGAATTGTTAAATAAGTGGATGATATATTAATTTTATATAATTAATTTAATTTCATATTTATTAAATATAGTCATTATTCCAATCTTTATGATTATCCATGTGATTCGGTGATGGGAAAAAAATACATTGGTTCATGAGGTGGTAGATCATCATACACACGAGTAACAGATTTGTTTCTAATTTTATGGAGAACGATACATAGAAATATTATTCCATAAACATAATAAAATATTAGTATATGGGAGATAGTAGTTTTATTCTATTGAAAATTTTATTATAATTTAATAACGTAAAATAAAAGAGAAAAATATAGAGCTTTATTAAGATGATTATCTTCTCTAAGAGAAAAATCTTTGGGATCTATTCTTAAGGACCCCATAGTTGATAGTTTGGGAATAAAAATAGATCTATAAATTATATGAGGACTTTTGGGAGATATTATAGTAATTATTGGTCATTCTAAATGGATTTTGAGGTGTGAATTAGTGATAGAAGGGTGTTTTTTTATAATCTAGGAGAAGTTCCATTTTGTTAAATATCCAAAATTATTCAATGATGGGAAGTCACTCTAACCCCAAGTGCCTAAAAATTTGATAAATAATGGATTTTAGTTATTCTATGGTTAACCCAAACCTCAAAAAAATAATGTTCTAAACATTTTATTCCCTTATCCTCTAAGTATAACTACTTTTACAATATTATTTTTCACCTGAATAACAAGTTTGATATCCTAGGTAATTAATCAATTAATACTAAAATAAAATGAGACTTTTTAGATAAATTGGATATAATTATTATTAATATTAAATCAAATTTAAAAAATAAAAATATTATGTTTTTAGTTGTCAGCCCAACTAGGTTAAATAAACTAGGGGGTTAGGGTATGATAGGTTAAAACAACCGCCACTTTGGATCTTGTTTTATCTTTAACAAAAACTGTATTATTGCTCTCTTTACATTATAACTTTATGAAAAAAATTAAAACATGCATGACAAACAAAAATATTCCTTGGTTCACCAGCACTGAGTTAAATATAAAAAGCATAAAAAGATAATGTGCCTATGTAACAAATACAATAATGCACATTTTGGTGAAAATGTTTGGAGAAGACTTACAATCCATCATGCTTTAAAACTAATCACAATAAGAAAGATCACAACTATCTCAACTAAAATGTGCTCACTGATTCTTCATAAAATCCTCTTCTTTTTACTTAAATCAATATGTTTTACACCTAATTTATATTATCAAAATGTTCTACATTCATCCACATGATGAATACCTCTTTACCAAATATTTACAAGGAAATATCTTTTGGGTCTCACCTAATCTTTCACAAAACCTTTGGACGTCAAGCATACAAATTATTTCATTTTACACAATATTTTACTTTTGTCATGGAATTCCAACTTGGACCGAAGTTTTATTCATTGCACATAGCTCCCATTGCGTGAAACTCCATTTGCACACACCTCTTATGGGATTCATAGACCAGATTTTCTCTAAGTGTTGAGCTATTGAAATGAGGGTGGCTGATCGTCAATTTATAGACTTGTATGACCTTGCACACAAAATATTTACACACCTGCCTTTGTGTATGAAACTTTTACATGCATGTGGAAGTGAATAATTGACATCAAATTTGGCATTTAACTCTCTTTAATGATGATCAATTCATCAATATTTCAAGGGAGTAAACAAGTTGACCTATGTCACATAAGTTTGTCTTTTCTTATAATTTTGATATTGTGTGAAGATCTTTCCTTTACCATATTTTGAAGAGATGATTGTGAATCATGACTTGTACACAACTTTATGAATCAGCATCACCCTTGTATGAAACTTACTTTATCGAAAAAATCTCTCAATTTTATAAATTTTGGACCCAAAAATTTGGTAAACACTAGGAAATGACACCACCTTGTATACACATGTTTTGATCCATATCTATTGAATCCATTCCTTTTTCTTGGATATTTTTCAACATATCATGTCAAAAATTTCTTGAGAAATCCAAAATATACCTTAGATTCTTACTTTTTAAAAAATAAAATCATCTAAAAAATATTCCAATACAACATTGAGGGAATTTTTCCCAATAGTATAAATTTAATTTCAACTCAAATTCATATAACACAAAAAACCTACCTTTTACCTTAACTGAATTTATAAATTTTTTCTATTTTAACTAATAAATATGACCAACATTTAAAGTTTCTGGATTAAGTAATATTAATTATAATGATTTCAAATATGGAATAGATTTTATTTAATTTATTTCTAATAGGTTGCAGAATATAGTTTATAAAATTGTAAAAATCGTTCCAAAAAACAGGTTTTAAAGAAATTGACTTTTTAGGTATAAAACAATATTATACTAAATATATTACTGTTAATCACCATTAAATAGATTTAAATTATTATATTTAGATATATAATTTACACATTTCATTTAAATCATTCATTCGTACATATTATTTTAATTAATTAAAATTTATAGACATAATGCCTTTTAAAAAAATTGTTTTAAAAATAGAACAATATTTTGAAAATACCTTTTTTTACATAAAATTTATGTTATACTTATTTATATCAAATTGATATATAATAAATTTTTAATTGTACATATTATTATGTATTATTATGAATAAAATGGAGGATTGTTAAATACTACATTTTCAATTACTCATAAAAGCTTATTTCTAAAGAAAAATTTCTAAATTTGATTCTTTTTTTAGATAGTAAGATAATAATAGATATTATCTTATAAAATTAGGATTTTTATAAGTCAATAAGTTTTCTTTTTAATTTACATTTACATTATTTTTAAAATTCACAAACACAATTTCTCAAGGAAAATTATCTTTCTCTAAGAAAATTTCTCTTAAGGAATATTTTCTTTCTCTAGGAATAGTATTTTACATGACATATGATCTATAATACCTTATCAAATATTTTAAAAAACCAAGTATAACCATATTTTTCTTATGGAAAAAATCAGATCCTTATCTACCTCCGAACATTATAGTTCCTTTTTATCCAATTTCCCCTGAATTGTGAATCTTATTTCTCTAGAAATCAGACTCTGATTTCTACTAAAATAGAACTCTAATTTCTCTAAAAGTCATACTCTTATTTCTCTTGAAACCAGACTCTAATTTCTCCTAAAATCAACCTCCAATTTCTCCTAATATAAGACTCTAATTTCTCCAGAAATCAGACTCCTATTTCTCCTAAAATCATACTCTGATTTCTCCTTAAATAAGACTCCTATTTCTTCTTAAATCAAACTCCTATTTCTTCATAAATAAAACTCCAATTTCTCTAAAAATCAGACAACAATTTATCCTAAATTATAACTCTAATTTATTATGAAATCAGACTCGTATTTCTATTAGATAAAACTATGATTTATCCTAATACCAGGCTCCTATTTCTCCTGAAACCAGACTCTGATTTATCTTGAAAACGGACTCTGATTTCTCCTAAAAGAAGTCTCTAATTTCTCTAGAAATCGAACACCGATATCTCCTGAAACCAGACTCCAATTTCTTCTAAGACAAGACTTTAATTTCGTCATATATCAGACTCTAGTTATCTATTATTTTTTAATCAGATTTTCAATATATCTTATACTTAGTTTTAGATTACCTTATGAACTTGATTAAATGATTTTCCTACTGTTACCTCATTTACTTAAAGTAGCATTTCATTTTATCGAATCTAAAATTGTGATAATTTTTTATTAAGAATTCTACTATTTCTTATATTTTGTTATATAAAAATACTTCCGCTAATATATTTTATGTAAACAATTTCATGTGTTCGAGGTGTATTGGTCTCTATGAAATTCAAGGAAAAATATGATCGTACGAGGAGGAAGTCAACTGTTGAAATAAATGCCTATAAATACCCAGAAATTTGATTGAAATTAGAGATAAAGTTTTCTTTTAGTGCTATTGATATCTATAATGAAGTGATACTCTGCAAAATCCCTCCGAAAATATACCTAGTGTGAATGATATGAACACCCTGTTCAAGCTTAGAACATCTTGTTTAGCCTACCTAGTGCGATTCTGATTGTTGTTGATCTATTGAGGGATTCTAGGGATACAAATACATAGGATTAATTCACAATAGTTATATAGGGATTGTGATGTTAGAAAGATATATTCCAATATTCATATAAAGGGATTACACTAGTGTGGGTAAGACAGACTTTCTTGAAAGTATAAATCAATAGAATGTTATCCTAGTTTGCTGGATACCCATCTCTTTGGGTTAAAATATTTGTTATACTTGTTTAGTTTTTTTACAAGTTGTAATTATTATATATTTTGTTAAAGTTACGATGTGTGAGTTTATTAAACTTTCTTATACTTGATACTCTCATATAAATAAGATTCTATATACTTTAATGTATAATCTTTCTTTAAGTAAACATGTCTTATGTTTATCTTTCCTAATCATGTTAGTTTCTTTTTTAAGAACATAAGAGGGTTTGTGAATCCATATTGTTTATCTTTGTTAAAAATAGATTCTCTTAAGGATAAAAATCACAGTTTTTAAATCAACAATTCACCCCCTCTTATAATTGAGAAATATACATCTACATTTCTATCCTGCAGTTGTTATCAGAGTAGGTCTATGAAATACATATACTTACATATATGTTTTCATGCTCAAATTTTCTTTCTTAACATTACATGTTCATGTTTTTATAAATATTTTATTTGTTTGTAAACTTTTTATACTAACCCTTTTTGTGGAAAAAGTTTTTCTTTTAAGAATGGAAGGAATGAACGTCAGTTTTATTGACAGTATAAATCCAACAAGACCCCAAGTTTTTGATGGAATTAATTATGAATACTTGAGATATAGGATGAATACTTTTTTTATAAAAACCAATTTTGATAACTTTGTAATAATAACTAGAGACTATAATATTTCTGATAAGAAAATCAGAAAAATCACCAATCCAGAAAAACAAAAGTATCAGCTTAACTATAAGGTTAGTAATACTTTATTATGTTCTATGATTAGGAATATCTATAGCCATATTTCATCATGTGAATCTTCTAGTACCATTTAGAATAAATTTAATGTTACTGATTTTCCCACATTCAAGGTTATTAAAACATGATGGTTTTTTCATTGAGCAGAATATCATGGTTTCATGTTTTCTTATGGAGAACCTATGTTCAAATTTCAACAAATGTTTTTTAATATTGTCAATAACCTTCAATCAATGGGTGTGAAATAACCTAATGGTGATATTATTATGGATAAGATAATAGATATTATGCCCAATGAGTTGGAATCCAAAATAATATCAATTGATTAGAATAGGATTGTTTCAAACATCACTCTTGAAGAGTTATTCAAGAATCTTCTACAACATGAAATTAAAATGAAGGGAGATGAAGAGATCAATAAGAAAAATAATGGTAATGGAAGTGTTGCTTTCACTACAACATCAAATCATATGAAATACAAGACTCCTACAAGATTTACAAGATAAAAAGACAAAAATGGTACTATTATAGCTAAATCAAGTGATAGTGATCATTTTGAGAATGAAATTTCCAATCTTGCTTGAATGATGAACAAGTTTGTGAGAAAGAAAGATTTCCAATCCAGATATATGAAGAAATACATAAAGGATAATAAATATTCTGAATTTACTTATTATGAATGTAAGAGGGTTGGTCATATTATACCATACTATCCTATGCTCAAAAATAAAGTAAGAAAGTATATACATTTAGAATGAAACAAGAATAATTACTACAAGTATAAGTCTAAGAAAATACTCAAAGGTAATGATAACTATATTTCTAGTGGTAGTGATTATTCTGATGAATCATCATATATTGAATCTTTTGGATAGAAGAATATTAGACTAATATTCATAATTCCTATTGAAAATCAATGTATTACAAATAAGGTAAATACTCCTAAATCGTTATCCAATATTTATTTAAATGCTAATTTTTCTAATAAAGAATACTATGAATATATGGATAAAGAATCTTCCTCATCAAAAAATAACACTTTACCCATATTGGAATAAGTATCAAGGTTTTCCATTTACTTGAGAATAAACATCATATAATCAATAAGAAACATGATAGAAAAATTATAGAATCCCTATTTTAACAAAATAAGTATCAAATAATTCAAAAGATCTTGATAAAAATCCCTTGATTTCAAAAATATTTCCAAAAACTAGAAGGAAATTAAATAGGAAAAGGAAAAAATATCTATCGATCTTGAAAAAGTGATTTCCAAGATAAATGTTATAGATACTAACACAAATTATAAGACTAATGACTATGAGGATAATAATTTAATCATCAGAATAAAATCAAAAATATTTTCCTTAATGAAACATTTTTCAAAAATTAATCATTGAAAGGAAGGATTTGAAAAAACGAATTCCCACCTTCATTATCTTAGAAATAGTTTTGGATTTTGTTATTCCCTTTCAAAAAAATGTTTTTAGTCACAACTATTTTGACCCCAAATTGATCCTTTTTTACTAAGTGTCAATGTGGTGGAAGTTGGGGGAAAAGTTTTCTTTAAATAAAACCCAATCCTTCGGATTTCAGAAAGCCTATTTTTCTAATCAAATGTGGATTCCTAAAATTTTCAATTCTAACATTTTTTGAACCAAGAAAGTTTGGATTCCAAAAGTCTAAATATTTTATTTTTTGGAAAATAGTGGAAGTACCACAAAAATTAGATGGTGCAAGGATAGTGGATGTTCCTAGCGCTTGCCTCTTAACAAAAAATTTATTTAAAAGATTATAATGATGAAAGGGGGAAAAGTAACTTTCAAAGATAACGATCATAGAAAAATTTCTGGTATAGGTAATATTGTTCTTCATGGAAATTATATAATTTAAAATGCATTATTTTTTAAAGGTCTTAACTACAAACTTATAAGAATAATGAAATTATGTGATGAAGGTTACCTTATGAAGTTTAGGAATGATAAATTCTTAGTACACAATTCCAATAAAGAGTTTATTATCTCTACCCATAAGTAGGAAAATGTTTATAGACTCAACCTATAAGACCATAGGAGCCAATAATTACATTTCTTTAGGGAAATGGAAGATCAATATTGGTTATGGAATAGAATACTAGAATATTTTACACTTAGTACGTTATGAAAACTCTAAAAGAAAAGATTTGTTAAGGTTCAACCAGTGCTTGGATTTGATTCTTCAAAAGTTTGTGATCCTTGTCCACATGGAAAGAAGAATTAGTCGATATTTAAATTAATTAGTGAATTATAA
This sequence comes from Viscum album, assembly GCA_963277665.1. Lineage (NCBI taxonomy): Eukaryota > Viridiplantae > Streptophyta > Magnoliopsida > Santalales > Viscaceae > Viscum > Viscum album. The sequence continues at coordinate 1,087,017,123 of OY728150.1, read as the reverse complement.
ACTTTGGATGCATTATATCTATTTCATATGGATCCTTTTGTTCCAACACGAACTTGATGTACTAGACACAAATACTTTGTATTTGTTTTAGTTGATGATTACACCAGATTAATGTGGGTTTATTTTCTATTAAATATATCAGAATCCTTTTATTATTTTAAATATTTTTCAGCCAAAATTTGAAATTAGAAAAAACCCTCCATTTATAACTATTCGTAGTGGTCATTGGGGAGAATTTGAAAACTTATATTTTAAAACATTCTATAGTAATAAAGGAACAACTTGTAACTTCTCACCTCTAAGAATTCCTAAAAAAGGGTTTTATTGAAAGAAGAAATTTTATTCTTCAAGAGATAACATGAAACAAGTTGAGTGAAGATTCTATTTCTAAAAACATTTGTGATAAATCTATTAGTGAACATACTATTCAATAAACAAATGTTTTAATCAGAACTTTTCTTAATAATACATCTTATGAGTTATAGACTGGTAAAAACCTAAAGTTTCTTACTTTAATGTATTTGGATGCAATGTATTCCTATTAAATACTAAAGATGTCTTATATAAATTCAAACCCAAATCCGATGAAGTAATTTTCATAGGATATTCCAATACTTCTAAGGCTTATAGGGTTTTAAACAAAAATTCTTCTTTTGTTGAAGAGACAGTACATGTTAAATTTGATGGAACTGATCCTTTTGATTTTAATAAACCTTTACCTACATATTAGTATGAGTTATCAAAAAACTATTATCAACCTTTTAGGGAATATTCTTTAAATAAGTAAAATACTCATGAAAATGTTAATGATGTATTTACCTAAGAATATTTTTTAACTTATGTTGATGAAAATGTTTTACAATACTCAAATCTATTTTTTCTTAAGAATCATCTCAGTGACAGTATCATTGGTGATGTAAATCAACCTATAAGAACTATAATTTCTCTATGAAATTAAGTAGATCATCAAGTATTTATTTTCCAATTAGAACATAAAATCACTGATGAATTATTAGGTGATGATGATTGGATTAATGTTATGCATGATAAACAAAATGAATTTGAAGGGAACAAATTTAGAAACTTGGTTGAAACACATAAAAAAACATCTATAATTCATGTAAAATAGTTATTTAGAAATAAAATTAATGAAACTGGAATCATTTTTATAAATAAAGCAAGATTTTTTGATAAAGGATATAATCAAAAAGAAGGAATAGGCAATGAAGAAACCTATTATCTAGTATCAAGACTTTAATCTGTTAATATATCACTAGACTTTGTAGAATTTTTCAAATTTAAACATTATAAAATGGGTGTAAATTGGACATTCATTAATGTATATGTTTAAGATAAAGTTTATGTTGAACAAAATCTGGGGTTTGAAGACAAAAAACACCCTGAGAATGTTTACAAACATACCAAAGATTTATATGGACTTAATCAAGCCCCTAGATCCTAGTATGAAACCCATAGAAAATATCTGTTACAAAATAAATATTTTAATAGAACTACTGATCCAAACATTTTTATAAATAAATATAATAAAAATATTTCGATTGTTCAAATTTTTGTTGATGACATTATATTCGGATCAACTCAGCAATCCTTAATTGATTAATTTTCAAATCTCATGGATTCTGAGTTTCAAATGAGTATGATGGGTGAGTTAACATTTTTCATGGTTTTCAAATTTTTAAAAAACTATAAGGAACTTATATATCTCAATATATGTATATTAAAGATCTTATTTAGAGGTATGAATATGAAAATACTGAAATTATAAGTACTCCAATAAGTATATTAAACACTTTTGATCTTGATGAAGCTGGGAAAGTAGTAGATCAAACACATTTTAGAGGTATGATAGAATGTTTATTATAATTAATAGCTAGTCATCTAGAATTAATGTTTTAAGTATTCTAATGTGGAAGATATAAATATAATCCAAAATAATACCATTTAAATTTAGTGAAAATAATTTTTCATTATTTTAGGGGAACCATGGATTTTGGACTATTCTATTCTTATGGAAATGAATTTGTTTTAAAAAGGTTTTCTTATGTTTAATTTAGTTGATGTAGAATGGATAGGAAAATTAGATCTGAATAATTTCCTTTATTACGAGATTCATTAGTTTCTTGGTCATGCATGAAACAACACTTAGTATCACTTTACACTACTGAAGCTGAATATGTAGCAGCTGGAAGATGTTGTGATCATGTATTGTGGATGCAACAGAAACTAACAGAATATGGAATAATTTATACCAAAACACAAATAATGTGTGATAATAAAAGTTCTATTTAAATAATAAAAAACCCTTAAAATCAATTCAATGAAAAGAACATAGACATTATACATCAAATTCTTAGGGATCACACACTAAAATGAGATATCATTCTTCAATTTATTAGAACACAATATCGACTTGCTGAAATATTTACAAAACCATTACTCTCCCATAGATTTTAAAACATTAAAAAATAGTTATGAATGATAACCATAAGGTAATCATCTAAATTAATGTTTTATTTAACCCATTTCATAACATTAATATAATTTTTTTATAGGGGGAGTACATATATTTACTGTTTTATATTTCCTTTTCAAATTATTTTTAGAACGAAAAAAAATCCATTCCCTAATTTTTTTTCTGAAGCTATGTTTTATAAGAGGAACCTTATGAATTTCGAAAATTATTTATAAGCCATCTGAAGGGATTGTTTCCTTATCTATATAATCTTAATTACATTTTTTTGGGTATTTCAATATCATTTTAATAAAACCTTATTAGATTCACTTTCCATAAATCTGATTTTTCATTAAAACATCAATTGATCGGAACCAATAATTCACCCTCTGGAATTAATATGAACAGTCAAATATAATCATCATAATCTCAACCAATGGATTGATTTAGGAATATATTATCGTTCAACAAATCCTATATAATGGACCCCCTATTCATGTCCCATATCACTTTTCTCAGATTTGTTTTCAACAAATCCCTATTTCTCATTATGTTTTCGATTCATTTTTCCCCATTTCCTTATTCTCCAAATGTCTCTTGAAGTTTCTTCATAGACTCTGATGGTATCTAACAAGGAACTCAAGGATTGGATAATTTTTTGAGAATGGTTATTGGACCTGAATTTGTTGTCAAGTATGATTATTTGGTTTCAAAAATCATAAAAAACAATGGATGGGAAATCCTCTATGTATCCAAAGTGAAGAATCATTATTTGGTATATGATGATCTGGTTATATAATTTCAATGATATAGTTCAGTTTGATGAAGATGATGGAAGAGAATTTTTTCATTCAAGGGTTATGGAAATACGTATTACTTGTCTTTGATAAAGGTTGCACGTATCTTGGATATCCCTTATGATGGATAAAAAATATTTTTCACTCACAAGTTTCTAGATAAGGAAGTTTCAATTAAGAACGTTAAGGATATTGAGTGACTTGGGCTTAAGGGAGTGAAGGCACCGAAGATATCTTATCTTTCTTCAAGCAGCATATTTCTAGATCACTAGATGCATGGTTATTATGATTCTGAGGAAGGGTGATAAGGATGCCATAAAAATATATGATATCTTCATTTTGGATTTCTTTGTGAATGTAATGAAGATAAACCTTGGCATTTACATTCTCTTAACGATCATAAACACTAAGAATGGAACCATAAAATACCAAACTATTATGTATTCTGTAATCTTTTAGAAGATTATATCATTATGTTTTGACTCTTTCAAAATCCCTTGCAACTCAAAGGACAATGTTTTCCGAATCATGATATTATTTGATGATACCATGTGAATGATTAAGATTGATTTTTGTAAAAAGAGAGGATATTCCCACGATATTACTAATAATGATAACCAAGGTGCTTCAAAGAAAGGAGAACTTGGAGAAACCTCCAAACCAACCCCTAAGAAAATGAAAGGTAAAGAGTCAGAATCCCATGATAAAGTACCAGTTTCTGAAATAGTATCTTTTCCATAAAATCCTAAGAAACAATGTAAATTTTATAATGATGTTGTTGATAATTTGAAAGTGATCATGAAGAAGAAGAAGGAATTAGATGTAGTTCTTTGGGTAGACCCTGATGAGGCTACAGACATAAAGATTCAAGGATATGAAGATCACGAGAGTGAAACCAAAGAGAATAAGTTGAACAATAAAAATTATGAGGGTGAAATTATCCATTGTTTTCATAAACATATAGATAAGGCGTCTGAAAATGCTTTGGTACTAGATTATTTCATGGAAGAACAAGTTCCAACTGAGACTCCATTTATAGATAAGATAAATAAGGATATCTCTATTCTGGAACCCATAGTTTTATAATAAGAATATAAGGAAGAGGAAGAGAATAGTGATGGTGTAATAATAATGGTGCAAGGATAAAAAGATATGTACAACCCTTATGACAAGTTATCTATAAGATTTACCCAAGATAAATCCACCAATATTAATTTCGAAGGAAAATCTGTTCCAAAAAGTTATGATGACCAGGATGAGGTTGATAAACTTTCAGATGATGAGAGTAGTAATGATAATATTGTTCAACATGTTGAAAGAAATTATAGTAAATAAATCTATGATAGAGGTATTGATAAATAAGTCAGTGGTGGTGATTATAAGGTAGTTAAAGTTTCTAATAGTGAGAATAAAACATAGAATATTGCGATGGAAATATCTAAATCTTGACAGGCAAGAAAGTTCTTGTCAACTCGCTAAAAGTAATAGTTTCATGAGAAAAGAAAGATGTTTACTGAACACCAATGAGGATACAATATGAGTAAGATAAATTTCCCTTACCAACAAATGAATTTGTCTCAAAGTCTAAATATTCATTAAGATATTATTTTGTGGTTCAATAGTTGAAAAATATTGTGAATTCAATTAATTTATTTAAAAATATTGATTATACATGCCAATTTCATTAAGGGACAGTCAATCAGAAGTCAAATTCAACAAATCTTCTTATAGATATGTTTTTCACAGTTGAAGTTGAGTTCAAGACTTTTCAAATTAGTAATGATGATCATAGGATATGTTGTAAGGAAATTACTTAGTGAACTAAGTCAGTGATAGATGATCTTAAAATATTTTATGATTTCAATGATTTAGTCCAAGATTCATTTGATATATTTGATGATAGGACAAAGAATATTTTAGAAGTATTTCAAAAAAGATAAAGGAAGAAAAATCTATAAATCAATATAAAGATAAAGATCTCAATGGAAATTTGAATTTAGCTCTAAATTTGAAAATGGAAAGCGAACATAGGGGAGAGGTTTCTAAAAAACATAAAGATTAGGAAGAAGTGATAAAGTCTCAAGGAGAAATTATTAAGTCCCAAGAAGATAGAATCAAAGATCTCTAAAGGAAAAATCATGATCTAGATAAGTTGATCATGAATTTTCAAGGTGATCATAATTATTTGAAGAAGATAAAAGCTACCATGAAAAATATGATTCCATATGAGTCAAATAAGGATGAATGATTTCATCTTAAACTCTAATATTCTGTTTCATTTATCTTTATAACAAATTTTATCATCTAAATGAATTTTTTATCTTTACATTTTTTTGTTTTTTATATTCTAATATTTTTAGGTAAATTTTTTCTTTCCCACTATTCCCTTTTAAAAATTAAAATGTTGGAGAAAATAATGATAAAAAACAATATTGAGAATGATAATGCCATAGTGAGGGGGAGAGTACTTAAAAAATAAATTATTTAATAAGGAAGAAGTAATTTATCTAATAAAGAAAATAATATGATCATTAGGGACTTCAAAACCTAAAGGGGAGTTATTCGTATTCACTATGAGTCATAAAAAAGGATATAAGTATTTCTTTTATGATTAATTATGAAAACATTAGTAATTTTTATTATTTAATGAAAAGTTGTTTGGGATTTCAGAAAAGGGGTAGATTGTTAAGTCAATGCATTTTCTTTTGAATTATTCATTTCCTTATGTTTTGAAAATCACAAACACAATTTCTTAAAGAAAACTATCTTTCTTAAAACAAACTTCTTAAAATAATTCATTATCTAAGTATAGTTTTGGACTTTACCTGTGATTTTCAATACATTATCTAATATTTTCTCAAAAACAAGTCTAACCATCCCTTTTATAATGAAAAAAATAATATCCTTATCTAAGTCAAACCTTACAGTTACTTTGAATTAGATTTCCCATGAATTGTTAATCTAGTTTCTCTGAAAATAATATTTGATTTATTTCGAAATCAGTCTCCGATTTCTATAGAAATTGGACTCTGATTTCTCCTGAAATCAGAATCTGTTTTCATATGAAATCAGTCTCACATTTCACCTGAAATTAGACTCTAATTTATCTTGGTATCAGAATCTGATTTCTCCTAAATCCAGGCTCAAATTTCTTCTAAAATCCATCTTTGATTTATTCTTAAATCAGACTCTGATTTCTGATGAAATTAGACTCTACTTTATTTTGAAATCAGACTGAAATTTCCCCTAAAATCACACTGATTTATTTGAAATCAGACTCTGATTTATCCTAAAATGGCACTCAGATTTCTCCTAAAATCAGACAATAATTTATTCCAAAATCCGTATCCTATTTTCTAATACTTTTAGAATACGATATTAAATATTTCGTAGACTCTATTTTTGAATTACCTTAAAATATGATTAAATTATTTTCTTATAGTTACCACATTTTATTAAACTAAACTTTAATTTTATTATATCCTAAAATGTGATAATGTTTCTTAAGCATGTTAATGTTTGTCATAGTTTGTTATCTAAAACAATTCCATCCAATATATTTTAAATTAACTATTGCTAAAGATCCACATGTATAGGTCCCTCTGAAATTCATGGGAAAATATGACTATTGGAGGGGAAATCTAACTTCTAGAATCCATACTTATAAATACCCCACCATTTGAACGAGCTCAGAGCTAGAGTTTTCGTCGAGATCTATTGATCTATAGAATAATGTGATACTCTACAGAATCACTTCTCTAATATTCCTTGTGAAAATGTTGTGAAAAACTTGTTCAAGCTGAGAACATATTTTTCAACCTTGCTAGTGTGATTCTAATTGTTTCTTATCAATCGAGGGCTTCCATGAATAGGAAGACAGAGGTGATGATCACATTTGAGATTGAGGGATTTCGGGTATAGAAAGAAATATTCTGATATTCACATTGAGGTCATACCCTAATGTGGGTAATAGAGACTTTATTGAATGTATAAATCAAGGGACTATTATCCATGGTTGTTGGATACCCTTCTATTTTTGTTAAAAGGTTGCATATACTTGTCCAATTTTGTTACATGGTTTAATTCCACTACATTTTGTTAAAGTGAGGAAGTGTAACTTTCTTACAGTTTCTTATAATTGTGTACTCTGATATAAAAACGATTATATATTATTTATGGTAGAATATTTCCCTATATAAACTTTTCATAAGTTTCTTTATCCTAGGAAAGTTAGTTTCATTATTAATAATGAAAGAGGTTTTGTGAATCCATCTAGTTTAACTTCATTAAACATAGATTTTCTTAAGGATAAAAATGAAAGTTCTTAATCCTACAATTCATCCCTCCTCTAATTGAGTATTATACATATACACTTAGATCCAAATGAATTTGCACATGATATATTGAGATTTGAATTGTATTATAGTTTATTTAAAATAGAAATTTTACATAATATAATTGATTCTCAAGTGTAAAATTCTTCCATCCTATAAAAATTCTTCCTCAATATTATTATGGATATTACATTCTTAACAAATGAAGGTTTTTCTAAATCATAAAATCCATTGGTTCTCATATTAATTCCAACATATTATGACTTCCCAAAATTAACTTTACTATTAGAGTCATAAGATTCCTCAATAATTTCACTCTAGTACCAAAAATACTGATGGGTTATTCATAGTAAGATAGATTATGTTCCAATTCCATTTTATCATATGTGAGAACATGCATTGGATATTTTATTCCTTATTTAAAAATTATATATGGTACACATCATGTAATTTAGGGAGTCTTGGTGGAATTGTTAATCAGAACGCCACAACTCTAATTCTTTCAATAATTTAAAAGGGTTTTATGTACATGGGACTCACTTTTCCATTCATACCAAACCTTATGAATACCTCACATGGATATAATTTCAATAAAACATGACCTACCAAGTTTAACATTTTCATTATCTCTTCAACAATTTTTAGGCCTATAAGTTTCCTTCTACCAACATCATCCCAACAAGTTGGATTAGGAAATCTCTTTCAATATAATGATTTATACAATGTCATTTTAATACCTGAATGGAAACTATTGTTATAGTAAAACTCTACCAAATGTAAGTACTAATTACATATACCTATAATATCACATGGTAATGGCCTAAATATGTATTAAAATTTTTGAAAAGTCTTTTTGGATGATCGATCAATTTATGGATGCTAGGAAGTGCTCAAATGAATCTCATTATCAAGATCCCTTTGATGACTCATCCTAAATTTTTTTGTAGAAACAAGATCATGATTTGATGTAATTGAAATATTTCTTCAATTAAGTGTTATAACATTATTAATACATATCCTTGTGAAGAACTCAAGAGGTAAATCTTCACTTATAGAAATTAAATGTGAATATTTGGTTATTAGAGAAAAAATAACTCATATTATATCATTCCTTCTAGGATTATTGGGTAGTACTGTGATAAACTCCAAAGTAATTTCATCTCATCTCTACATAAGAACAGTAACAGGTGTTATAACTGTTATAGGATATTTTCTATTTTCCATTAATTATCAAAAATCCATGTGTCTTCATACATAAAAAGCAATTTCCCACTTCATGTTATCCCATAAAAACCATTACCTCAAATCCCTATACATCTTGGTGGTACTAGCGTGCATAGAGAAATTCGAACTATGATCGTCATTCACAAATTCCCACTTTATCTTAGGTATATATGGAACACATAATATTTTCCCTAATTTTAGGACTCCATCTTCACAAATAAATCTAACCAACTTCTCATCAATTACATATTTAGTTTTCTTCTGAAAATTACCATCATTAGATAAAGGAATTTTTATCTTTTTCCAATAATGATAGTTTCACAACCATTTGAAAAAGGAGTAATTTTACCTTCTTTCATAATTACCATATCCATATTTACCATATTCATAAACATAGGATCCCACTAAATCCTCATTTTGATCATAACTTTATGATCTTTCATGCTCAATGCATATACTAAATTATTTTCCTTCCTTAGGTGGTAGTGCATTGATTAATAACAATCCTTGAGTGGCTCGATCCTTAATATTTTCCCCATATTGATATCTTCATGTGAAAAGATACATTTTTAGATATCATGTCTTATTTATATCTCACATATTTCACCATAGATAAAATATCCCAAAATCTTCCATGAAAATATTATGGCTTGCAACTAAATATTAGGGGTTGTATATTTTGTTGGAGTTTTTAACTTCCTTGAGTAATGTGTAAAATAATTTTCATTATTTAAAAAACACAACCATGTCCCAGCTTTGATAAATCACAAATATACTAAAAACCAATCATGTTCATATGTTTGGGTAAAAATAGAATCATTGAATAATCTCATATTCAATTCTTAAAAATAATCATCACGTTTATTTATTCAAATAAACATAGCTTCTTTTAGTGTAATAATTTTTAATAGGTTATCAAATCATGGAAAATTATGAATTATTCTTTGATTGTAACCTACAAAAACAATGAAACTACATACCTCAATTATGTTCATTGGTGAAATCTATTCTCTGAATTCTTTCATATCTATGGTATCAACATATATTCCAACTTTGGGGAAAATATGGCCAAGAAAAGATACTTCCTGAAGCCATAAATCACATTTACTATATTTCCAATATAACTCTTTTCTTCTAAGAGAATCATGGATTATCTATAGGATATTATTGTGTTCCTCATAGATTTTAGAATACATAAAGATATAATCAATGAATATAACAACAGGATCATCAAGATATTACTTGAATAGTCTATTCATTAGATCCCTAAAAACTGATGCTGCATTATTCAATCAAAATTGAATTACTATAAAATATTAATGTTCAAATTTTTTTTGAAATACTACATTCGAAATTTCTTCCTTCTTTACTCACAATTTATGACACCAATAATAAAGGTCGATCTATCAAAAATATTGAGCTCCATGAAGTTGATTGAATAAGTCATCAATTTGAGGTAGACGATACTTGTTCATTTTCTTAATTGCATTTATTTCTCTATAATTAGTTAAAAAAATCATGGATCTATATGTCTTATTAATTAAGGGAATATGGTATCCCCATAGAGAAAAAATATCATGAATAAATCCCTTATCTAAAAATATATATAATTTTTTATTCAACTATACTAAACCCAAACTATCCATTCTGTAGGGAGACATTGATATATGCCTTAAATCATGTATTAAATCAGGTAATATCTCAACTTCACACATGAATGGATTTCTAAGTAATTATTTATGAAATACATTAATGTATTCATGTAGAATAGGTACATACTAAATTTGAATATTAAATTTTCCATCCATAGATTGTGTCTGATATTCTTCCCCAAGAATCTCATTAAGAATAGCTACCAGGTATGGATATAGACACGACTGGAATTATTATGTCTCGAATATAAATATTGTAAATTCTACATCTTCACCAGATAACATAACTTCCATCTCATGTAAATTTTTTTATAAAAATAATGTTAATTAGAATCCATAACAAAGATTATATCAAATTCCACAATTAGTAAAATAATGAATTATACTAATAGTAGTCATTTATTTGTCATAACAGTGACTTCATGAAACATCCTTACTATAGTGAGTCATTCACTATGAATTTTTACTAAAAAATACCTTATTATGGTGATATGTAAATATCTAATTTACTTAGAAAGTAGAGAAAATACAAAATAGTATGAATATCAATAATAAAATAAGGAATTTTTCTAAGTGTGAGGATATGATTAAATCACCCACCACTACATAATTAGTTACATCCACTATATATATATAGTGATATTATAATCATGTAATTCTCTACTCTTAATATTCTATGGAATGTTCCATTAATTCTTGTTGAATTTGTGTGAATAATTCCCCATTTCATTATAGATGAAGCACTAGAAATCATCTTTTTTTTATTCCAATTTCATTCATTATCCTTATGACCCATATCACCACACTTTTAACAAACTCCCATGCACTCTAAACATTTCCAAAGATGTTTCTTCCCATAATATTCACATGATGGAAATAGATACATTTTATTATTCTCCTTTAATATATCATATTTTTCATGATTTTTAGATGACTTATTATTCTCATAATTACCCTTAAATATATAGGTTATATATAATTCCTTATATATTTTGATGATTTAAAAAACAATTTCCTTATAGGATAATAAATTTTGAGAGACAACTGTCATTCAGAGACATGAATTAATCCCTTCAAAATAAATAGTTGATATTGAATTATGTATTTCATATGTAATCCATATCATACTTGGACAATACTGTGAAGGTATCCTAATATTTCATAACACTTTATTCTTCCTATTTATTTAAGATAAGAAGCATTATATTCATTTCAATTCTTTTCTCATGGAGGAAATCTTTGTTGAATATTTTTTCTTCAAAATATCTCCCTTACATGTGTTCTATTTCTTCATCCACCCTAGTATTATGGGCCAAAGTACACCATTGATCATCATCTCCTCTGAAACAATACACCAAATGGGTAAACTTTTCCTTTTTATTACATACCATTCGTAGAAATTTCTTTTCTAAGGATATAATATATTTTTAATCTACCATAATATTAGTAGTCCCATTAAATGATGGGGGATTTTTTTGCGTGAAGTGTTCCAAAATAATTGGATCACGATGTTGAAGAATTGTTTACTCAATTCTAGAAAGGTTATTTTTTATAACCTAAGTAATCTACACTAATATGGCCTTGATATACTCGAATCCAGTATCAGCTGTATTAGATTGATAATTAGGTAATTTTCTACTTTGATTACAAGTTTTGATACAATTATTTCTTCCATAATCCATTTATAAACAACATTATATAAAAAATTAAATTTTAACACTATAAATTTCAAATTAGAATGTATAAATCTAAATCTAATGTAACACTAAACATTAATTGAAAATTAATTAATTTTTAATATCATAATGATAAATTTGGTGTATTTGGGGATAAAATTATAATAAAATCCTTTATAATGGTTTTTAAAGAAAATGTAATGTATACTAAGATTATCCCATAAGAGTTTCAAGACAGGTGTGCTATAAATATTGTTTTCTTGCATTAGGTTAAAATCGAGTCAAATCCAAATGTTCCCTTTTCAAATTCATTACCCCTAGATACAACTATAACAGAACAAGATCCACTTATAGTATACCCATTGGGATATATTTCTAGGAAAACCCGCATAATCTATGCCTTTAAAAAAATAGTCTTCTCTTCTATACATACCCTTAAAGACTACCGTAGGGTTATATTCCATAATCTATGTTTTCCTTAATCTAGTTCCCAAGTTATCTATTAGACTTCCTTGGATACCAACTATAACTATAACTATAGTAACATATATTTAGTGGCCTAATTTATTACAATGGAATAGATACATGTATTAAAAAACCAAATGGATGATCAGTTTATTATTCTTGTAGACTAAGAGATATACATGATACCAATTTTTCATTAGGGATAAAAAATAAAACATAGTAATGGAAAAAATTAAGTATCCTTTAGCTCATTCAAATAATTATTAATCATATCCCGAGGAAAAGAAAAAAATAAGGTAGATCCAAAATTCTCAGTATGGGTTACATACAGTGGAAGATATCATGGATAAATAAGGTATAATCAATATAGAAAAGTAAATAACTAAACAGACATTCAATTTTATAAATAACAATTATTTAACAGCCCAAAAAACAATAACATGGAGTAAGTGTTATTGTTATAACATTGGAGATATATAAAAGTACTCACATCTAAATGTACTGAATAGTTTAATAATCTTGGAAAAGTGGATACATATTGGAAAAACTACATTAAATTTTATGACATAAAATACACAAAATGTTTTATTTTATAATTCCATTATTCCTAGGAGAATATCCATGTATATCAATTAGAAAACATTTATTGGAATCTAAGAGAAAATAAAACATAACAAAACTATTGATCATAGATACTCAGAAAGGGTTATAGTATAGATATTTTTATACTGAATAAATAATCATAATCAACATGGAAAAATAAATAATTGAAATACATTCCATTTAATCAATAAACCATAGATAATATAGAAAACACCAATGATGATCAAATAAGTATGTATAAACAGTAACATAATATTGAATCTTATCGATGGATATTATAATTAAAAGAATAATCACATAGAAATAACTACTATCATTTTGAGGGAATGCATAATATCATAAATCTGAAACAATCAAGCCCTTTTACAATACATTTTAAATATGTGGTTAAAAACCCATCTCATTTGGCCAACTGATTTTCTTTATAAGACCTTTTGATATAGTGAGGGGATATCTATAACTATAACCCAATATTCACATACCAAGTCCAATGAATTTTATATATGAATGTAATGAAAAATAATTAACATAAACATTCATATTGAAAGAAAAATAGATGAAATGTTAATACAAACACCAAAAAGAAAAACATAATTATAAAAAATCCAGGATAATATGCCAAACGATAATAAAATTGTACATCCTCAGTCAAACTAATCATATACCATCCAAACAAATAATAAGAAATATATCAATAAAACATGTCGCTAGTGGATCATGAGTATAATAAATGGTTTATGTTGTAGATGTATAAAAATATAATAAAAATTTCATTAAAAAAATCTTGTGAAAAATAACATTTTCAATTTTAATGTAATATTTATAATGGATAATTTTTTCTAAAAATTAATATTTTTTCAAAATATCCTTTTAAAATTTGTAAAATAATTTTTAAAACATTCATTGGTAATGAAATCGTAAAATTATGTCCATGCCATATATGTTAAAACAAATAATATTTTTAAATTTTTTGTAAAATCCAAACAAAAAATTTTATAAAAATAACATGATGATTCCATTCATTTTTTTAAAATTAAAAATTTGAAATTTTATTTAAATAAATCTTTTTTTAATTTAGAAACTTTTTTAAAACATTTTTAGAAAACATGGCTTTTTATTAGAAATGATTATCGACAGAAGAGATAAATAATGTCAGGTTTTCTTTAAAAATTTCCCCAATTATATTAAGCACCAAAGAGTTAAAAATGGTTCCATTAATTGAAATAGTTCATGAATATCCACAGTAGATGAAATTATATTAATTTTAAGATATAAATATCAAACAATTTCTCTATCATATACTTCAACAAAAAACAATACTGAACAATGATGAGATTGTGTGATAAACCCTTACCACTTTGGTGAAATTTGAATCATAAGAAACATAAAAGGGATTATCATAAAATGAAAATTTAAATACAATTAAGATAAATATATTCATGAAATAACATATCAATGTGAAAGTATATAAACCACAAAAAATAATAGGTGTTGAATATCGTGTATGTCCCAGAGAAGTAAAAGTGAGATGGGAAACCATTTCTCAGGTTTGACTTAATTCACATGTGTCTAAACCTCATGTAGAATAAATAAAGGTTTATTAAACATATATGACCAAACCATAATCATATATACCATTCCATATATGATTTACTTATATTATTTTTTCAACCGTTTATTAACAACTCTATGTTAAAATCATTGTTTTGTGTGAAAATTGATTCTTTTTTCAATTATGTTTTAGTTTAGTAATTTTGGTAATTTTAAATTTATCATAGTTAAATAATATAAATAATTTTAAAATATATATCTATATAATATAAATTCATTATATATTTATTTATAGTATCATTTAAAAGTTATAGATAGAAAATGGATTACACGGTTCATGGAGACGGTAGATTGTACGTACACATGAACGTTATTTCCATTTTTCTAAAAAGATAGAATGTAATGAAAATAAATATTAATTAAAATTTATAAAATAGTTATTGTGTTATATATAGAATTTATATTAATAAATTTATCCATATTATCGTATATGTAAAAATAAAATAAAAAACATTTCACATCACTACACAGAGTAGGTAGTCGACACGTACACAAAAGAATCATAATTATTTTCAAAATAAATGGGATGTAAGAATTTAGATGACAAATTACCTTCCAAGAAGTTTTTAGGTCATAAGTATCACATATATTCATTAATTTTATCCTTAGTACATTTCATTTAAATCATATGCAAAAAAACGAATCACATCTCTTTGCGATGTGGTAGTCTATCATACACACGAGTGACGTTATCCAAGCTGCCAAAAATAGAAATTAAGAAGGAATATGTTATATGATAATTATATAAGTATAATATGTAAAATATAACAAAAATAATTTAGATCCATAATTATATACATCCTTTAATGGTGGTGATGGAAAAGAAATTAAATTGGTTCACGAGACGGTAGTTAATCATTCACATGACCGCCGATTTCATTTCACATTTTATGGAAATAAAGATGGATGTAGGTTATTAAATTGACATAATAACATCCCATTATCCATGATATAATGGTATTATTATATTATCATATATTTATATGGTTTAAAGGAGGTGGAAGAAGAAATAAATCAAATACATTGGTTTAATAATTTTACCTCTTCCTCAGAGAACATCATTATGTTTATAAAAAAATCCTTCACATGATGATTAATAATCAAAATAAGGCCACTATGATGATATTATGGAATAAATAAATGAAATTTGGAAATGATTGGCTGAAAAAAATGGCTTCAATGGTGTGATGAGTGGAGGAGAGTGGGATACCTTTTATAAGTGGGGGAGAGGAGACATATGGAATGAAAAGATAATGTGATACCATTATTTGTATCATGAAATAATCATAAAAATGGATCTTCCTATAAATTTTTTGATTATAGGGTTGAAATATGTCCAAAAAAATTGTTTAGGACAAGTATTAGGTCATTTTTAACCGTTATCATCTAAATTTAACCCCCCCGTAAACTTATTTTTACCTTAAATATGGTAATTTGTTTTTTACTATTTTCACTATTAATAATTGTGAAAAAATGTAAAGTATCATATTTTTATTGATCTATGGTTTATTTTTAATTTTGGTTAATCCCAAAAACTTCAACTATGGTACGATTGGTTTGTTTTTGGTGGGGAGGTAGAAAATGGGATGGAGGTATGATGGAGACCAAATAAAAGAGATGTACATAGAATAAATAGTTTTTCTTAGATTCACGATGTGTAATGGATTGGGTATCCCCCCTACACATAATTAATTATTATTTCCCTGAGAGGAAAAAAAACAAAGCATTAAAAGACATGTAACTCATCTACACACTATTTAATTTCTTTGTGCCAATGAGAAAGGATCCAATCATTACACTAATTTTAACGAATTTACACGTTGTGTAAATTTCAAGTTCAATTTTAAAAAATTGGATAGAGCCAAATTTTCTACAAAGGTTTCATTTCATTCCTTCATAATATTAAAATTGTGAGATCCCCCCTCTGATGCCTCACCTAGGATCTTCCATACCTCCCTCATTCAGACTTCATTTGATTCGACATTGGGTGCATTGGATCCATAACTATATGATCCTCGATCTTCATCATTCTTTAGGATATTTAAATTTCCACATTTTCCTATTTTTTTAGTGTGAGATGGTATTCCATATTTCAAGGGTTTTTCTTTGTTCTTCCAATTTCTCCCATTCTAGCATTATTTAATGAACGAAACTAGACATGGAGAGTATTAAAAGTTTAAGGCATTTGGTTTAGTTCTTTACCCTCAGATTATAGTATCTTTATATCATGCAACATTTTCCCCACATGATAATTTTTTGGTGATGTCTCTATAATATTTAATAAAATAAATGAAATGGTTTTCTATGTCCTATATAGTCTAAGATAGTGGTGGATCAACCCCTTGCTTGATCTCATGGACATGATCCACCCATATGGGAGAAGAATTACTTAAATGTATAATATTTCCTTACCTTAAATTGTTTAAACACAACATGAGGTGTGATTTTAATTTTAATAACTATATCATAATATAGAATGAATTAAGAAATATAACATGCCATGTGTCTAGGCCCCTATACCTTATACTATAATTTGAATGAATTTAATTATTTTAATTAAATGATGTGGATAACATAATTAAAGTATCATAAATGAACTTCCATGATAAATTGTATGAATCATGATAGATAAGTCATAACCTTATGTCATTCTATGATAAATAACTGGGATTAAATTTATGGATCACTGTGTATGGTCTCATCTTGCACTATAATTATGATTTATAAATTAATTTCAAATACACTGGGAGCGATTCTATGTATGTATTGTATGGGAACTCCACAAGGTTTCTCTACCTATTTATGAAAGATATTGGTTCCCCAGGGGAGACCCCATGGATGAGATTGGTGGAAAGATGGTTATACCATTTCATGGGTGATACTTGGGCCCATATGTGTGATATGAGAGATGACCCAAAGGTTTCTTGTCTTCACATAAGGTTGGAAGTTATACTTGGGATTCCAATTATGGATCTCCTTGGATGTAATATTACAACGTTGGATATTTATGATGCCTCCGGTGAAATACTATGTATTTATTTTGGATTTCCTTGGATGGGTTTAGGGTGCATTTTATTGAACTCTAATAATGACTTTTATATTAAAGACAAGTAATACATGGTTTTTATCAAAGGACATGTCTTCCCAACCAAATCACATTCTTGGGTAAAATACATCTCTTGATATTGTTTATAAAGACTTTTTATGTTCATGCACTATAACATATTAGTAATGGTTCACCTTGGTTTAGAGAAATCCAACTTTGGCCCAAGTAGGTATTGTTTTCTAGGTATCCATGAGGAACCAGGGCTAATATGTTTGATTTTTTATTGGTATTAATTTATTATAAACCTCAAAATTATCATTTTACATGAATGGTATGAATTTTTCTAGAGACCATTGGTGGTTTCCTACCGATTATATCTCATTCCCTATTCAGCCCACCTAATGTACTAAAGAAGACTTCATGATTTTAGGTTTAGATAAAGGGAAGCACCCAACTACTGATGTGTTATTTTTAATACTTGGAAGGGGTATGGAGGAATAGGTTAGAGCTTATGATCATGATGAATTTAGAGTAATATATTGGAATTTTTATTTTTCTATAGCTTGGGTTTTATGTATTTTCATATTTTATCCCATGTAATTCAATTTTTTATATCTATATAACATGATCATCATAATTTTGTATCTATTAATTATTTCCTCTACCACATGTTTATTTTTGTTTCCTATATTTCACATTTATTATTTACCAATGATCTACGCTATTATCTATGAAGGAATATCATCCCCAGTGAGACACCCTAGGACCTTACTACTAGATGAAAACCTTTGGTTTGTGGTGAGATATGATTTAAGATATGTACACAACCATATTAGGGAATCATTCAGTGGTTCTTAGTGATGGATGGTAAAAAGTGTTATGAAACCCTTATTTTTCCATTTTTTCTTACTATTTTGGTATTATATAGGAGACTAGGATGTATTCAAATTTGGTAATTATCCGGTACCTGTTTGTAGCTAACCCATGTAAAGGGGAAACCAAAATTATATGGATAGATTATTATTGTTATTAGGTTGTGAATTCTACCATTGTATGAATTTCACCATTGGGTGACACACAAGATTTGTGTATTATTAGTGTTGATCATATTTTTATATGGATTTATTTCATTATCCTTTAATGAAAAAGGCAGTATAGTTTCAAGCATCATACTAGGAACATTATAACTAACATACCTTGAATTTTTATATACCACATTAACTTCAACATGAATTTTCTATTCATATAGCTTGTTCCGAGGTAATTATATGTGAAATGTTCTAACATTTCTTGAAGGGATAACATAATTGGATTAATTATAGTTCTTACATCAATATAAATGGTGTTATCAAATGTAGATTAATAATGATACATTAATTAACACATTATGCCACATTTGATCTATGAAGTAGTGGTTCTATGGGATAGAATAATAGATGGTTTTATTATTGAATTATAATTTTAATTTATTAAGAATTTACTTATATATACTTGTAATGTTAGTTTATTTAATCCAATCACAATAAATGAACTATTAATCCCTATTACAAGATGTAAAGGTCAGGTCACAGTTTCATGATGCACCAATTTTACTTTATAAGGAGTATGGGAACTTATAAGTTGGGAATAAAGATGAATCTAACTAGACTATGATATCTTAATATGAATATAAATAAGAATGGACTAAAATAAATTTAAAATATTTTTTACCACTATATAGGGATTCCAAATTCAATGTAAGTGGTTTTTTTCTAGATACCCTGAAATTTACACTCCATATACTGGAACACATGTTGTGTTGTATGATACCGTGAACCAAACACAAACGTAGTGGTGGGTAGTAGGTTGTATCTCATGTGGTTTTTTGTGACCATTCTTATCCATTTGACCATTCTTAGGTGCAGGAAAAGAAGTGTTACTCAATTATTAGAAGTATTTATACCTTTCATTTTTTATCATGTTATTTTTTTGTTATTGAATCTTGTATGAGGTATAAATTTAGTAATTATAGGCCTATTCCACCATGAAACACTCAAGTTGTACAATAGGAGGGCTGTGAAGACCATGCTGTAATAATGGTGGGCCCCATGACACTATCTGTTCTTCATATAGTGTTGCCCAAGGCACCACCTATTTATCTTTAATTTGGTACCGATTCTATGTTTCATGATATTTTCTTCCACTTCATGTAGTATGTATAGGGAGATCTTCCACCCACACCTTCTATGGAAGAGTTATCATAGGAATTACAGCTATAAAATCCTCCATCCATTTTATGATGTGACCATAATTAGGATACAAAACTGTGGCTATAGGCCGTGTTGTTGATCTTTAAGAATTTAGATATTTCCCAGAGTGGATGGTCAATATCCCTACCTATATGCTTCATGATTTTGCTAAGTGTTGTTGGGATGTCATCACCTAGGTTGGATGTCATTAAGGTATTATATGGGAAGGATTTTAAGAATAATTTTATGATTAATTTCCCCCAAAACGTTGAGATCAAAACAAGGAGAAGAGTTTATTCACCAATAAAAGGGTGTTATATCAGTGATAGAGTATTCAGTTCATTTTACTGATCTTCATTGTTCCGCGTCGGCACTGAATAGTGATTATTTGACTAACAAGAGAGATATTATTGATGGTCATGTGTATGCCCTATGATCATAAGTTATCATTTCCAGTCTGATCACCATCTATAAGATAGTGAATTAGTCCCTTATCATATATCAAAACCTGAGGGAAGCCATCAATGTTAGACAGTGTGGTTCAACTTTGAGAAAGGGGGATGTTTTGTCTAGAGGTAAAAAATTCTTTTTGAGGGGGTACATGGTGTCAGTTCCAACCAGATGACATGAACTAATTCTTATGTGGTGTGTCACTAGTGTGGTGGAACTGGCTATAAAAATCCCATGTGTACAAGGAACCCGATCGAGTGTTGACATTATAGATGGATGGTCCACCTTTAGGGTTTCTATCATGTTTTCCTCAAGTTCCCAATGATAAAGGATCTATACAGACACCACATTAAGGTATAGAAACAATAAATCCACTTCAATCATAGAGTTTGTATACTACCAACTGATCACGCCAAGGATGTGGTTATGGATGAGGTAGTCAGACTATAGAGGTTCAGTGCCAGGAGAGTAAACCTGTCCAGGTTAGTTAGTTTATAACTCAGGGTCACAGTTCATGCCATATTTCTGCAGTTCAACCTACATGTAAGTAGAAGAGTACAAATCCTTCTATAGTACAGGGTACTATTCTAGTATCCTCAAATTTATTTTCTACTTTACAAGATACATGTGTATCACACTCATTTTTATACTATAATTGTGGAAGGCCTATGCCTAGACATGGAGTAATTCAATGGAATAATAATTCTCGAAACATCATTACGGTTTCGATCAGAGTGTATAAATTATATCAAGGAGTTCCCCCTTGAGATAGATGGGCACTGATTTCGGTGAAATTTCTCTATCCTTGAGATGACCAACATCAACTTTATTCACAGAATTAACTATTTTGTGACTTATCATTCCAATGTTGATTTCTATCATAAGAGGGTGAATTTTTCATCACTTGAGTGTGGTGATTATATTTATAAGTGTGAATGGGATTTCCAAAAATGTCAAGATGAACTATAATATCCTGGGGTGGGAAGAATGATTCCCTATACAGATAGTCCCATTATTATTAATTGAGGATTGCATTTTCTAAAATTCCCTCCTATTTTAGAATGCTTCAAGGAAGTATTCTCTAAAGAAATATCCAGTCTACCTCCCATGTGAGAGGTGGAGTTAACCATCTATAATGTTCCAAGAGTGGAACCAATTTTCATTTCTCGTTAAAATATAATAACTAAAAATCTCCAGGAACTCAAGAAGAAGTTAGAAGACTTGGAAGTGATGTGTGTTATATGGGCCAATACTTTTTCATAGGGTTAATCAGTCCTGTTATTCAATAAGTAATATGATATCCTCATGTTTTCCCTGGATTAAATATAGGTGAACTATATTATCGTTAAGAACCTATATCCATTTTATTGTAATAAGAACTCTTTGACTAGAAATGAAGTGTAGTAGTTTTCTAAAATATTTATTTAGGATCAGGATACCATCTATTGTGTGTGAGACTAGTAGATATACAACATACATAATTTCAGAGTAGGTACAACTTTTATGAGTATCT
Organism: Viscum album; assembly: GCA_963277665.1. Lineage (NCBI taxonomy): Eukaryota > Viridiplantae > Streptophyta > Magnoliopsida > Santalales > Viscaceae > Viscum > Viscum album. Next base: position 1,086,995,051 of record OY728150.1, on the reverse strand, counting down.
GGATATATTTTTTGGCCATATGAATGTTATAGTAGTATTTATGGAATTGATTAATCTGGTCTTCCACCCATATATGGATTCATTTGTGGAAGTATTTATGGCCAACATCATGGTGTGTATTCCCATTCAGTGCATGTCCATTAAAAACAATGTGATATCGTGATGAATACACTGAGAGAGAACCAGATGTATGCTGAGATTAACAAATTACACTATTTTTTCAATATGTTTCACTTATTGGGTCATATTCTTTCATAGGTAGGTGTATCTATTGACACAAAGAAGGTGAAAATCATTCATTCATAGGAAAATATTAATAATTATTTTTGACATATTTAATTTATTAGTGCTATATGAATATAATAAGTGATTGATTTGAGACTTAAAACGCCTAGAAGTTCCTCACATAGTATTGAATAAAAAAGTGTTTGAATTTCTTCTGGTATGAATATTGTGAGATTTCGTTTTGGGATTTGAAAGGGAGATTAACTTTAGTGTTGTCCTGATTCTTCAAAATATGAGAATATGCTTTAAAATTTATTTTTACACATCAGTAGTTGTATTAGGAGATGTTATGATGCATAGAGATTAGGTTGTAGTGTACATGTCTCTCTAGATGATACCTTATGAGCATAATTACCAGATGCACAACATCGAGCTAGAATCCATGGCCCATGACTTACAATATTGGAGGAATTATCTATTAAGTGATTTATTTTTAATTTAAATAGATTATAAAATCCTCAAATATAATTCTACATAGCGATAATAGAATCTAAGGCACCATAGTTGGGAAGAATAACTGATGTCATTCAGAAATGAGATTTCTTATACACCCAGAAATAGAATTGCAGTGGTTGATTCCCTAAGCCAGAAGACTCAAACATAGGACACCTAGGAGGATAGTAGTATGTGTTATTAGATGGTTCTATTTTCATAGACTCACATATTGGTTTAGGAATATTATGGGAAACCTTTAACTAACGATTTGGTAGTGTCATCCCCAGTTCTATAACTGGTGTGGATGAGAATACTTTTAGATACTGAGGCCCTCATCCTGAGGGAGATTGTCTCAAGTGAGAAGACACTATCTGGTTGGGTTATCAATGAGGGTGATATTCTAAACCTTCATGGATTTATCCAGTTTCCTTCATACATACAATAATATTTGATATTGGAATCTCATGCCTCTTTTTGGGAGGTTCACAATGGGCATACTATGATGTACTGAGGCGTATGTTGTCAGTATTGATGGATACATATGAAGAGGCATATTGTAGGTTTCATCACATAGTGATCCAGCTGTTAGTAGTGGAAGGCGGATCCCCATAGACCTTCCTGAAATTTACATACCCTAACCATTCCTAAATGGAAGTGGAAGGATATCACAATGGATTCCATAATAAGATTGGGGAGATCACCTTATGGTAGTTTTGCTGTGTGGGTGATTATCGACAGGTTGACCAAGGTCACACACTTCTTACCTATCCAAGATACCTTCACAGTTAACAAGATTATGAGGAATTATATTTGGGATATTTTGTACTATGATGTTGTTATCTGTTCTATCATATCTAAAAAAGATGCTTAGTTTACAGCAAAGTTCTTGTAGGGGCTATAGAAAGCACTGGGTTCATACTTTCTTATGAGTATTTCATATCAACCTCATACTGATGGGAAGTTCAAGCTGAAAATAAAAGAATTATAGGAAATTTTCTAGGAATGCATCAATGAATTTATAGGTTCTTGGTAGAAACATATAACTCTCATTAAGTTTTCCCACAATAATATATTTCTATAAATGATTCCAATGGATCTATATGTGGTTGTTTATGATAGTAAATATTGTTAACTATTAATCTAGTTTGATGATGTTCAAACATCACTACTGGGTCCTTATCCCATTTATGAGACTCTAGAGAAAGTAAAAAATATTTCAGAAATATATGTCTATATCTCAATCTAGGAATAATTCCTATACATATCATCATCATCGACCTCAACTGTTTGAGGTGGTACATCGGGTCTTTCTGTAATTTTCTATAAGACTGGGTCATATGCAGCTCTAACAATAAGGGAATCTTTTATTTATTTATGTTGGGAAATTTGAGATCATGGAGAGAGTCACTTTGGTGTCCTATCATTTGCATCTACCTCATAGGTATCGTTCTATTCAAAATGTCTTCCATTTATTGAATTTTACCCAGTATTATTCTGATTTATCTCATTCATTTGAACTCAAGGATATTGAGCTAGAGGAAGATGAATCCATTGAAGAGAATCCCATATTTATCATTGAAAAGGGCATGATGTCTCTCTGAGAGAGGTCTAGTCCTCTAGTTTAGGTTCTATGGAAGTACAGTCATGTATATGATAAGAACTGTGAGTGAGAGGCTGATGTACGTGGTCATTGGATAGATCTTTTCTCAAATTACACCTTACTAGACACATCAGGGAAACTTAGGGATGATTTATTTTAATTAATGGATGTTGTAGTATACCTGATTTTAGAGAGGTACATTTTCTTTTTAGTTTTGGTTAATCCTGGAAATCACGCCTAAGGTTCGGTCAGTTTTGTTCAGGAAAGGAGGTAGAATATTGGATGGATATACACTATAAAACAAATACATGGAATGTAATTATAATAAATTATGTGTATTAGATGCATGATGTGTAACAGATTCGATATCCCCCCATGTATATCATGAATTAGCCATTCCCTTTGAGAAAAAAACCACGCATTACATGACATGTAATACATTAACATGACATGGAATACATTTACAAACCATATAATTGAATTGTACCTGAGATAAAGGACCCAAAAATTACATGATGTGTAATTCATTTAAATACCATGTAAATGAAATGGATTTATTTTAATAAATGGTTACAAATTCTTTTTTATAGGGTTTTCTCTTCTTTCCCGCAAAAGAGAATCCATGCGAGATCCCCCTCTAATTCCTCACCAAGGGTCTTCCACACTCCATTATCTAAACTATTTTTTTCCTTATCCTTAGGTGTGTAGGATCTACAACATTATTCTCTTCAATCCTCCTTATTCCTTTATCCATCTTCCATGATGTATTTTTTTCTATTTTGGTGCGAGATGATATTACCTATTTCATGGATTTTTTCCCACTCATCTAATTTATCTCATTGTAGCTCAATTCAAGTAGAGTAGTAATGATTAAACTTGGTGTTTTTTATTTTTCCCTTACTGTATTGTGTATTTATACCATTCATATTCATTTTATATGCCAATATTTTATGACAACATATCTAAAATTTTATATAAATTAAGTTTAATAGTTTTCCAAGCCCCATACGATTCTAACTAGCGGAAATCATCCCATTGGTTGATCTCCATGACGTGAGCCCCCCTATGGATGACCCTTTCCTTAAATTCCTAATTTTACTTTACCTAAATAAATTTAAACACCTTTTCAGGTTTGTTGGACCTTGTGGTAAATTTATCAAAATATGAGATTAATTTTGTAACATGATAAACTGTCTGTTTTGGCCACTATTCCTTATGGTATAATCTGAAGGACTTGAATTTTTTGAATCAAATTATACAACCAATATAGTTAATGTATCTTAAATTAAATTCCTTGATAATGGTATAAATCATTATATATTATCCAAACCATTATGTGATGATGAGTGTGATACTCAGGATTCCTATTATGGATTATCATGGATGGGATCATTGTGCACTATAATGTGAATTTTTAAATCAATTGCATATACCAAAGGAGTGCTACTATGTATTCCTTCAAAGGGATATCTATGTGGTTTTATACCTCCTAATGAGTGATATGGATTCCCTTGGGGGGGAAATGGATTGGATTGGTGGACTGATGGTTATACCATGTCACGAGTGATACTTAGGCCCCAATGTGAGATACTAGGCATAGACTCAGAGGTTTATTTTCTTTGTAACAGGCTGAGAGTGATACTTGGGATTCCATCTATAGATATCCTTGGATAGAATATCACAACATTGGATATTTATTGTGACCTTGAGCGATAAATGGTATTTCATTAACATTACCTTGGATGGGATCAGAGAATTATTTATTAAACTCTAATGATAACTTTTATATTAAATACAAAGAATGCATAACCGTTATTTAGGAATGCATCCGCCAAACCAAATCATATTATTAGTTTTTGTCGATTTATTTATATTATTTATGATAACATGTTATATTTATACACTATAACATACTTTTACATGTTCACCTTGGTTCAGAGATATCTAGCTTTGGCTGAAGCAGGTAACTTTGTCTAGGTATCCATGGGGAACCTGGAACGATATGTTTTATTTAATAACCACATGGAATTTATTATTTACCCACACACTTATAATTTAATATACATATTATGGATTTTTTAGAGACTACTGTTAGTAATCTACTATGTATATTTCACATCCTCCTTAGGCCATCCTTACTACCTGATAAGACATTATAATTATAGGTGTACATAAAGGGAAGCTCCCAGCTTCTGATGCATGATATTCAGTACTAGGATAGAGTATAGGATTATATGACCAAGAGAATTATAATGATTATAGTAGAGGAAGATATTGGAATTTTGGTATTTTTGTATATCATGTGGTTTATTCTTGTTCCCCATGTATCATATGTATTATATTTTTGTGTAGATACATGACACGATCATCATAATTTTTATTCTTTTTATTATTTCTGTTGTTGCAAGTTTCATTCCATTTTTTGATATTTGACATTTACTGTTTACCTCAATGATAAAATCTGATCTATGATGGACTATTCTCCCCGTGGACACATTCTAGACCCCCGTTTCTAGTCATTATCCCCTAGAATACATGAAGGTATACTTTCGGTTTTGTTTCCAACCGTCTCGGGGCACCGCTTTGTGGCTCCCAGGGCAGGATGATACATTAAATAAAGTTTATGTTATTAGATAATTTAAATTATTCTGATTCTAAATATTGAATCCATTTTTTCCAAATTCAATTCACATACACAAAAAAATAAATTCAAAATTATACCACAAATGCAATGAAAGAGAGGTTTTCCAAAGAGAAAATTCTCATATGTGTAGAATGTTTTAATATAAAAATTCAAAATGTAATTTATTCAAATGTCCTAAAATAAAAAAAATTTAATCTAATTGAGTTATTTTCACTTTAAAGCCTATTTTAAATATATTTATCTGTTTAAAAAAAAATAAACAAAAAAAGTTTTTTTAATAAAAATCTGTATTTGTCACTATTCATCAAAAAATTAATATTTTTAGAAAACTAAAAAAACCAAATATAATTTAGAAATATATATTCGAAAAATAAATTTTAGTTTTGAAAATAAATTTTCTAAAATTTTTAAAAATTACTTTTAAATTATGTGTGAAAACCATGAATAAATCTCCTTAAAAATACAGTTTTTTAGAATACTTTCCTTTATCTTTTAAATAATTTTTATTTATTTCTAATAAATAGAAAACCATAATTTTCATAATTTATTTATTCCTATTGATACCCACCATCTTAAAATATATGTAATAAGGTTCATATTTAAATAATATGTTAATAGAGTATTTTCGTTTAATCCTCTAATTGTCTGAAACACATGCTATTAGAGAGATGAAATTTATATAAATATACCATAAATTACCAGGGTATTATATTCTCATATAATCATGGTGTTGTGTTTCATATACTCTATTGAATATGATTTCCCTCTTTGAAAATCTTAGGGTGTTACATTATATCCCCTTAAATAAATTCCATCCTTAAAGTATAATTTTGATATCTGTAACCAAGGGTTTGACATTTGAAAATTCTCTTCTTGAAACCCCACATCATAAAAACGGTTAATAAAAAATATTGTTGATAAGATATGAATGTAAGTATGAAGGTAATCTGTATTAACACATGCCTAGTTTCCGAAATAGGATAACATTGGTGGAAAGTGATGATATAGACATATAAGAAAAGAGTAAATAATTTTTGAGAGTGTTAGAGATCATTGATAAAAAAATTGAATGATAATTAAAATTTTATGACCAAGAAAACATAAATTTATTATGGATAAAAATACTATCGGTTCAACATAAATAAAGGTATTAGGATAACATTTTTTCAATATACATTTCCTACAGATATATAATTCCTTTACCATATAGAATGATAAGTTATGAAAATATACTTACATAATATCTCTCTATTTTATAGGAACAATTTAATCTATTAATTATTATTCGATCAATTCCCACTTCATTTCTTAATCCATGAAATGAGTATACAAAATAAAATTTTATAAAAAAAAATTCATTGATTACTAGAATGATAAGTCGTTCCACCTATCTCTAGATATCTTCCAAAACAAATTTTTTTAGCACAAGTAATATAATAACTCTCAAAGTTCAATTAATACATTACAAATATATTTAACCTTAAGACCCATAAAAATATGTTTTTTCAATTTAAAACACCAAGTTTTTTTTAAAGGTCACTAAATAAACATTATATTCCTCACACAGTATAAAGTGGCACTTATTATCACATTAAAAACATGTGGGTACCTTTATCATCATCGAAACATAATTAAAACAACCATGGTTCCAAAAATAAAATATTAGGTTGCTAAATATATTCAATAAATCAATACTTAATGCAAACTCTCGAAATGATGGCATAACCATCAAACCTCTAACCAATTTCATGGTCACTAACACCATCCTGTAAAAATTTATTTTTATATCAATATCAAGAACATATTAAGGGTTATAATCCATTAATCATGTGTTTTCCAAGAGGTTAAACTTTTAAATGAATCACTTTTCTTGGTCAGCATTATTATTCAACATAGGCTCTCAAATTATTTTACAAATAGAACTTCAATACAATCCTTATATATTTCACGATTATTATAACTATAATTGCATTAAAAACTCTTTTAACATAATTATTTAATTTAAAGACAACAACATTAATCATTCCACTTAATATTTGGTAATAGTATAAGATTGACCAAGATCCATTTACTTATTTTTATGTATATTCTCTTTATACATGGGTAATTCATATACGTATTTCCCCATATCTTTATATTTGAATCATTTTACAATGTAAATTTCTATCTTACCATTTTAATTACAAGAATAGTGTTATTTATCTCCAAACATGTAGTAAACTCTCATTCCCTTCATATAGGTACCATGGTTTTTCTTTCCACAATGATCACATCTGAGAAAAACCTTTACTCCCTACTTACCCTTATCAATTTTTTTCTATATCCTCCTATTATTATATTTCTTATCTTGAAATCCATAGAACATAGGTAATTATTTATCTACTTTTATAGCACATGATATTATGTCCTAGTATGATTAAAATGTTTGTCAGACTACTTCCATTGAAAATATTGTATTAATCTCTTCAATGAAATGATTATTCTTACTGTATGGATTACATGAATTCATACAGTTTCCATTACTTCCACTATGTGTCATTTATAGACAATATCATACACTGTGTTAGATGATGACATTATGTATCATGATATAAAATCTCAAAACTAGTGGAACACTTATCATAAATTGAAAAAAATATGCATGGCTTATCTCACAATCATAAACACAGTTTCCTTGGGAAACATTCCAAATCACAATTTTTTTACAAATCATTCATAATGGTTTGTATAGAAAATGTGAATTATCATGATAATAACCCCTAGTATTGTGAAACCAAGTGAATGGTAATTCCTGATTCCATGTACCATGTAACGCTCAAGTCTAGCCCGACATGCCTTTTTTGAATTTATTACCTCTAGGTATATCTGTTCTAGAGACACATTGACTTATAGTATCCATATAGATACATATTTATATGAAAAAAAATAATATATATTTTAACAAAACATTGGGATGTTATTATATTTTTATACTCAATTTCTATCATAGGGTTATGTTCCCTAATCTATGTTTCTTTAAATCTAGTTCCCATGGTTTCTGCTAAACATGATTTGATACCAAATATATCATCCCTAACCCTAATGACCCAGATCTGGTGTCTATTTTATTACATTTTCTCTAGATACAAGAAATAAAATTCCAAAGGACATAATATATTAGTTATCTTAGTAAACTAGATACATAATTTGGAATAAAGAGTACATTTTAAAACATAGAATGCATGGAGTGTTTTCTTTGAGAACAAAATATTATTCCCCTTACCATATCCATGAAAAGAAATAAGAAAACACTTTCTAGTATCATAGGGATTATAAAACATAGGAATGTGGTGAGAACATATTCGTAGTAAGGGTAAGCATATAGTGAATGATATCATGAATAAATAAGCATAATCAATATAGAAAGGTAAATAAATGAAACAAATTCCATTTAACTAATCAAATGATCATAATATGGTAGACATAAATAATTAACAAACAAATACATATAAATAATCAACTATGATTTATTATTATCCACAACATTTCTATCTATTTTAATTATCACATGGAAATAAATTATATCTTAATAAGGAAATGCATAATGCCGATCATCTAAAACTATCAAGACCTTTGAAAAGATATTTTAGACCTATAGGTGGAATCCCATCTAATTTGGATAACAGAATTGTTTCATTAGACTTTATGATGCATATAGAATATATATATAAATTATCCCATCATATCAATTAATAATTCCAATGCATTCCTTATATGAAATAGGTGAAACATAATAAAAGTAAACATTTGTATTGAAAAAATAATATATAAAATGTTTTATTTAAAATTAAGGAAAATTATTCGTTTTATTATTAAATAAAAGGCCTATTTATATCTAGGTATAGGGATACCGATTACATAGACCATATTTTCAAGTCCATGAGGCACAATTTACTCACTTGAAGGCCTATTGCAACATCATGCCTATATCAACACCTTCCTAGATCATTTCAACATCATCGCCTACCAACGTTATGTTAGTGTCATCGCCTACATCATAAATTCCACCAAGGGGATTACCCAAACTCAAAACCTAGTCATTTGGATTTAATATTATGAGGATTATCACTCTAGAACCACCCCCACTATAAATGTTAATAACTAACTCAATCAAATTAACATAATACAAAACCATCTAGAATAATACAGTGAGTGGTAATAAAACTTTACCACCTCATCCAAAATGACCATAAACCATCAAAATAAAGAATAATAATTAAATAAATAAAACATATCCATATTTTAACATAATTATAATAATGGTTAGATGTTGTAGATGAAAATAAATTCAATAAAAATGTCATCAAATACTTTTTTGAAGAAAATATCCTTAGCACATTGAAAATAATGTTTTAAAACAAAAATTTCAAATGAAATTGTAATTTTTTTAATATGACCAAATATAACATATAAACAAATCCTTAAAAAATTTATTGGTCATGATAGTGTAAACTTATGTTCATTCCATACCTATTAAATCAAATATTCCTTTCATATTTTTAGTAAAATCCAAATGAGACTTGTTTTGAAAATTAAAAAATGATTTCGTTTTTTATTTTTTAAAAAGTAAAAATAGGAAAAGAAAATTATTTTATAATTAAATTATAATGGTTAGAAATATTTTATAAAATATTTTTTGAAAACATGGATTTTGATGAAAAATTATTTTCGATAGAAGAGAGAATTAATGTCGGGTTTTCTTGAAAACATTTTCTCAATCATTCTAATTACCAAAGAGTGGTAAAATTAATATATTACTTGAAAAGTTTCCTAAAAAACCATATTATAATATATATATATATATATATTGAGGGGAAAAAATAAACATCCAATAATACCCCAAATGAATACATAAACATAAATAATTTCAAGTAATGATGATATTATAAAATAAACTATTATCACATTGGAAACATCTGAATTTTAATCCCCATAAAAGAAATAATAAAAAATATCTAACTTTAAATAACTGGAATATAAAGAGATTTATGATATAAAATTTTAAAGAGGAATTATATACACCACACAAAGTAATTAATGGTGAATATTTCATATGTCTCACGGATGTAAAAGTGAGATGAGGAACCCTAACCACCAGTTCGACATACTTTGTATGTGTTTGAGCCTCAGGTATAAAAAATATTGATTTATTAAAAATATAATAAATAAAAATAATAAAAATTTTAATTCAATGTATTATTAACTTACAGTCTTTTATGACCCATTTATTAAGAACTCTTTGTCAATATTACGGTTTTGGGTGATAATTACATTGTTTTTCATGTATTTTTTTTTACTAATGTTGGTCCTTTTAATTTTATATTGGTTGAACCATATAAATAATTTTACCGATGATATAAATTTCATATATATTAAGTATATATGTTTTTAATACTGTATTTTTATTATGTTACTTTTCATTTCATGGTACAAAAAAAGGATATTTAAATGTTTAGTTTCATAGAAATAAGGTACATAATACATGACAAATTAAAAAATTATTCTATTTCACTTAGAGGATTAATCATAGGTTCATAATAAGTACAATTGATGCATCACATAACCTATGGACATAAATAAAAGGAACGGGTGAGAACATAATCCAGTAATGGAAAGCAAGGGAACTAGTTTATAAGTGTTCATGAGAATTATTGAAAAACAACTATAAGAATACGATAAAGGCATGAGAAAAGTAAAAAGGAGACATATAATAGTAAAAATATCATTATTCATAACATGTAGTTGTGGACACAAAATTTAAATGAGTCACTCATAATCATATCACTAAATTTCATGACCAAGGTGTTATAAAAATTTCTATGGTTGTTCACCCAGGTATCGTAAAACATATCATCTCTAGAGAATAAAATATTTTCCCATTGCATTGGAGATATTTTTGGGAAAACTCTTCATATGTCTTAATTAATGTGATCCACATATATCAATATTAAACATTTCATAAATAACATATGAATAATAAAAGAATCAAGTTTCATATCAAAACCATATAGTTTTAAAACAAGTATTTAAAGACAAGATCCTTATGTCATTATTAACCCATAAAAAGGGAATGTGAGTTTCATGTATTTTAATACTAGATATAAATATATCAAATTTAAATCTAGGTGAATAAAACTATAAAATAAAGAGTTTGGGGTATTCCCAAAATAAAATAACATAATTTCTTGAGAAAAGGAGACAAATTTTGAGAAGAAAATTCATCACCATAACATGTAAGAAAAATGGTTTTATAAAACATTAAAAAGTGAGGGGACAAGATTATACCATAAATAAGAGACTAATAATACAATAAAAATATATACTAAAATTTATATAAGAAAATATCTTGAAAATTACTAAATATATACCACATAAAAAGGGAACATAAAAGAAAAAAGAGAAGTTGAGATGTCCCTTACATTGAAGATTAAGTCGTGCAAATCGAATATTGAGACCATGGGAGCTTAAGGAAACCTTTTAAGTACTCCTTGGGAGGTAAAAATATCATAGATTCATTGGGCTTGACCTAGAAACGAAAGATAATGGATAAATGGTTGGGTATTTACAGAAAAATAGGAGAATTGTTTTATTAATTTCCTCAGACACCTAGGTAGTGGTAATTTCAAAAAAATGGGGTTTCCCATGGTATTTGCCCATCGTATTGACCACTTGGAAGACCTATTATGTTATTATAATATAAATGATTCGACCATAATTTTATATTACATATTACATCATTATGATTTCCTTAAACATATTGAGAACTCAAAACTTTTTTTTACTATTCTTCGGAAGATAAAATATTTTTGAAAATTATCATAAATTCACCCTCACCTAATTTCTATGTGAAGAATAAAAAAATGATTTTTATTTTATCATAAAAAATCTATATGTATGAGATATTTAAACTTTAAATATAAGAAATCTAAGTTATTATAAAAAATAGTGGAAATAAAATGCATAATGATGTTTTTGACCCTTGAAAAAATAAAATTATTTTATCATTAATATTTAAAAGAAAAGTGGTTTAATCATAAAATTTCATTAACATAATAATTTTTCACAATAACTTAATTTATTATAATAATTATATAAGTTTTGAAATGTAAAATTTCGGTCTGAAAATTCAATTTATCAAATTTTTCACATTTTAAAGAAAAACTATTCTCAAAACAGAATAGATGGAATAATAATTTATTTATAAAAAGAGATTATAAATTATGTAATTAACAACTTGACACATAACCCCTTATAACACTAGAATATGACATAAGGGTAAGGTGTGTGATGGTGATAGATTCTTAGGGCAACTCAGATAACATAACCTGAGTGGTAATGTCCACAAACTTGAACTTATCCTATAATTGATTTCATTCAAGATTAACATGATGAAGCATGGATTGGTCTCGGTCAAGAGAAAATCTCAGTGACACTGCCTCCCTCTCAATCTCTCACAAATTGACTTCACATAGTAGGACACTACTTGATTTGGCCATCGACTACTATTTATGCAATAATTTTCCTTTTTTCATATCAACTGATAAAAAATAATTATAATGTTAAAATTATTACTAAAATTATATTCTCAAAATTTCATATTGATGAATTGTCATAATTTACCAATGGTCATATAATAGTTAAAACTCGATGGTCACATTTCAAAGTATACTCACATCATTATTTGAGAGATATAGTTTTGTTGTGTATAAAATAAAATAACACACATTTCTAGAAATAAAATGTCATTCAAAATGTTCAGGTATTTACTATATTTATTTTGATTAATCTATAAATGTTATAAATAGAAAATTTATTACACCATTCATGGAGATTTTAGGTCATATGTACACATGAACATTGTTCTCATTTTTCTCAATGGATGAAAATTGATGAAAATAAATATCAATTAACTTTTATAGAATCATTAAAACTATATATATATATATAATTAATATTAATAAAATAATTCCTTATTACCATCCATTTAAAAATAAAATGAAAAACATTTAACATCGCTTGGTGGAGGTGGTAGTTCATGGGTACCAATGAGTGATGTTATTTTTTTCCAATGGATTATAAGGTAAGAATTTTGATGTGATATTATCTAAATATAAGTATGATAAGATCATAAATATCACATATATTCATTAATTTTAGAGTTACTACCTTTCATGTCATGCATAATAAAAAAACTAATCACATCACATCTTAAGGTGGTAGTCCATCGTACACATGAGTGATGCTATCGAATACCCCATGGAAGGGAAAGTAAAAAAGTATATCTGACATTTAAATTAAATAATAAATTTAATTCCATAAATATAATATAAATAAGTGAAATTAATTCTTATATTATTCCTCAATTGGTGGTGATTGAAAAATAATTACATCGGTTCGTGAGGTGGTAGTCTGCCGTACACACGATCGTCAAATTTTTTTCTCATTTGATAGAAATGAAGATATATATGGTTTATTCCATTAACCTAATAAAATAAAAGAATATATGATATAATTGTGTTATTATATTATTATAGTTGAATATTTTTTAAGGATTTAGGAGAATAAATAAAATAAATACACACATTTAAGAATTTTATCACTTCTCTAGAGAGCCTCTTTAGGATTATAACTAAATCCTTATTATGCGGAATTGAAAATTAAAATTATGGATATTTGATTTGGTTAGGGAATTAAAGAAGGTCTTTAGTTTTTTCCTAGATGAAAAAAAGTCTTTTGGAAGTGTGAGTATTAGATTAGAGATGGTATCCTTTCAAAAGTTGGGGAGAGGATACATATTAATTTTTTAAATATAAAGTAATTCCCTTGTTTTTATTATGAAACAAGACTCTATAATGGATAATTATCATACTATAGATATTTTAGGATCTAAATATTTCCAAAAATGGGCTTTGGGAAATCATTAGTACATTTTAATCCTTATCTTCTTAGTTTAATCTCCTGGTAAACCCATTTTTATCATAACCACAATAATAATTTTTTTACTATTTCACTATTCATTATAGTTAGAATTTATGTCGAACTTATTATATATTTTAAATTGTTATGATTCAAATAATTTAATCTAATTTTAAAAATTCAATTGGAAGAAGTGGTATAATTCAATTCAAAATTAAATCGTAGACGCAATGAAAGAGAGGTTTTCCAAAGAGAAAATTCTCATAATAATAGAATTTTTAAACATAAAAATCCAATATAAAATTGATTATAATGAAATAAATTAGTTAAAATATAAAACAATTGGACTCATTTTAACTTAAAACCATTTTTAAACATAATTTATCTTTTTAAATAATTTAAACAAAAATCCAATTATCTATAAAAATTCATATTTTTTACTATTCTACAAAAATTAAACATTAAAAAAATAATAAAAATTCACCCAAAGGTAATTTTTAATTTACAATTTCATAAATTAAGTTTTTTTAAATATATTATTTAAAAACTGGTTAAAATTAAATTAAAATTATTTATACGAAGCGTTAATAAACCACTATTTAGAAAAATATTGTTTTTTAGAAAACATTTATTTCTCTTTCAAATGATTATTATTTTATTTATAATGAATATATAAACTTACTTTTCATAATTTAATTATTAATATTAATACTCTCCAAGATAATGGAAATTTTATAATGGTAATTTTTAAATATTATTTTAATAGGGTGTTTTCATTTAAACGCAATACCACATTCATTACAAGACATCAAAGAGATTGAATTTAAATAAATATATCATAATGCCTTAGGGTGTTACATTCACATCTATGATAAGTGTTTCATGTCATATACTCAATCAAATATTATTACTCTCTTATAAAATCTTTATCTTTTATATTGAATATAATGATTAGATAAGGCATAATCAAAATAAGAAGATAACTATCTCAATACACGTTCCATTTAATCAACAAATTGATCCAAAAATGCAACCATATATAATATAAATGAAATAATACCAAGGATAATAAAAATTTAAATCCAAATTAAGGTAATTATTAATATTATACATCATTATATCATATTTTTTATTTCTCTACTGTCAATAACTTCCACCAAGATAGTATAATACTTTTAGGAAAACCCTATTTATGTTGGCCAGCTGATTTGTCTCATTAGACTTACCAAACCATCGAGGGGTTATATAATTATGAACCCCACCCGTTATATCATTTCTGAACCATTGTTCACATATCAAATGACTTATTTATCATATAATAATTATTTCTTATAAAAAATACCAATATTTAGTAAATTATATAGAGTTTTCAATATTTCCCATGTAAGACATATACATTTCAACGTAAAACACATATGTAAAAAATGGAATATGGTTTTTGAAATAGTTATATACATGATAGGAAGAAAATGGATATTTTATTAAAATGTAATGTATCATGAATAACTATCATGAGAAATTGATTATCTTAGGATCAAGTAAATAATAAATATTCTAATCAAGAGATGACATGTGATCATTAGTTTATGAGGAATATAAGTTTTTGTAATAAAATCATGTAATTTGGGAGAATAAATGAAATGAAAGTTAAATTTTAAAAATAATATATCTGAAAATAATTTCATTTTAAAACCATTTAAAGTATTAAAAGAATCTTCATTCTGTAAAATGATTATGATGATGGGGATGTTTGTTATCAAATTATACAATAATAAACAAACATTTTGACTTTTTTTGAAAACAATGATTTTGAAAAAATAGTAATATTCATATAAATCATTTCCAAAATTAATGAACAAATTTAATTTTTTTAATAAATCATTCAATTAATATAAAAGAAATTTTAAAAATATTTTCAAATAATATACATTGATGTAAAATACTTTCGATATAAAGATAAATTTTTTTTATTTTAAAAATTTATTTTCCTGATTCAAGTACCATTTAAAGAAATTTTTTTATAAAAATACGTAAACTCATTAAATATTCAGTGTTAAAAAATATATTAGATATTTTGAACAATAAATTATAAGATTCATTCTATTAAATTAAAATAGATATAAAATGAAAGTGATATTGTAAAATTTATCATTACCAATTCGGTAACTTTTAAATTATTAATCCTTAAAATAATTAACATGAATTTAAAAATTAATAATATGGAATTAATGTTAATTCATGTTAAATAAATTAATTTGGAATTATATAAACTAAATTAATGGGAATAGATTAATATTAACTAATATGTCTCAATGGAATAAAAATTGAGATGAAATCCATTACCACTAGGTAATTCTTACATCAAACCCCCATTAGAGATGAAATAATTTTAATTGAATCTTATAATACCATGTGTTTTTAATAATTCATGACATAACAAGTAAAATTTAAACTTTATACACTATATAAAAAACATTTGTACATAACATTGAAATATAACTCAATAAATTGAAATTTAGATGAAGTATCTTACCTCATACTTAACATTAGTTGATTTTAATTTAACAAATTATATAAGGGTTTTAATAATTATTTTAATTTATACATGGTACATATTAATATTTTTAATGACATATATGAATATCATATAACATTTGACCAACCCATTCATTAATAATATTTTATTTGTACTTCTGTTTCAGGGGTTAATTATCTTATTTTCTCATACAAGTTTTACAATGAAAGATTCAGTTCTAGTGCATAAGATATAGTTAAATAATTTATATAATTATATTAATGTTAGAAATATCATAATTAATTATTAAAAAAATATTTATAACCATTCATAAATTTTGTACATGGAAAATTAATCACATCACTTCATCGAGACGTTAGGATATACGTATGAACAAGAAAAATAACATAACCATAATGGGTGAAAGGGTAAGGAAGTGGATGATATATTAATTTTAAATAATTAATATAATTTTATATTTATAATATATATATATATTATTTACATCATTATTACTGTCCATGTGAGTTGATGAAGAAACAAATTACATCAATTCATGATGTAGTAGTCTACCATACGGATGAACGATGAATTTATTCCCCATATGATGGAAAATGTTATGGATAATTATTATGAAAAAAATAATTAAACTTACATACATGAGATATAATTGTATGATTATTTTTACAATTTTAATACGTAATTTAAGGTGGTAAAGGAGGAATGAAAAATACAGATCTTTGTTATGAATATCACCTTCTCTTAGAGAAACCTCCTTTGGATCTCTTCTAAAGGGTCATAGGGTTGATATTTTGGGAAGATCATAAGCTGTAGAATAAATTTAAATATATTGGGTAGATATAGTATTAGTTTTTTATTGAGACATATGTATTTATGGGTGTGATTAAATTAGTGGAGGGAGTTTGCTTTTATAATTGAGGAGAATTAACCTTTTTTTAAATACCCAAAAAAATAAAAAATAGGAAGCCACTTTCACCCAAAGTACCTGAAAATTGATAAATAATGGAATTGAAGGATTTTAAGTCCTATAAACACCTGCAACCTAAAAATAAACATTTTAAAAACATGTTATTATCTTATCCTCTAAGATTACTTACGTTTACCGGTTTAGTTTTCACCATAGTAACCATCTTCCAACCATTGTAATTAAATATTTGGAAATAAAGTAAAATGTTATGTATTAGATAATTTGTTTCCAATGATTCTAAATATTAAATAAATTTTTTCAAATAAAAGATATAGTTTTTTTGGAAATTAAATTTTTACACAAACGCATGCAACACACAAACCTTATTTTACCCATAACCGTGTCAATTAATTTTTACTATTTTTAAAAATCATTATGACCAAAATTTATGTTGAAATTATTATATAATAATTATTATTATAACTAAAAATATGGAATCCATTATATTAAATTTATTTACATATGTGTTATAACTTAGTTTAAAAAATAAATTCTTAAATTTTATTGAAAAATAGTCTTTCATGAAATTAATATTTTTATTTATAAGATGATATTATATTAACTATATGAAAAGAAAACACCATTATATGGATTTAAATCATTATATATAGATATATAATCTAAATATTTCAGTTAAATAATTCATCATAAAATGTTATTTTAATTGATTAAAATGGATATGCATTATGCCTTTTTAAATAAAAATAGTTTTCTGAAAAAGAATTTTCGGAAAAATACTTCTTTTATCCAAAAAATAGCACCATATATTTTTATATGAAATTTATTTTCAATAAAATTTTAAATATACATATTATTAAAAATTATTATGAATAAAAGGGTTATATTTAAATACTTAATTTTCAACTATTATTAAAAGCGTATTTATAATTGAAAATTTAAAAAATTCATTATAGGCTTATTTTAACCAAGTAAGTTCAAAATTGGTATTCATACTATCAAAATATGATTATTGTTCAATGAAATATTAAAATAATCATTTGAATATAGTTTTATTATAATATAATTTTCACCTAATGTAATTCATGCTCGGGCTTTATGATGACCTGATCATATATCAGTGATCGGTGTTCCAAGGAGTTCGTATTCAGCATTGGAGTTCTTGGATCCTATCAAAAAAATTTATCCAAAATCAATATTTTTTGACAATTTACAATAACTTTAAGTATGGTGTTTTTTTTGTATTTATTCCTTATATTTTTATCCGTTTATCGAACATGAATTAATCCATGAAAAAATGATATATGTGTTGACATTTAGTTTAAGGGTACTTGTTTATCTTCCTGTAACATGGAATAGATATTGTGTTGATTAATCAAAATTTTTTTCTTCTTAAATAATTATAATATAAATTTATTTATTAAAAACCAAAAATTTATTGAGGTTCATTTCTCATGTTTTTTTTTCATTTCTATCCCGTTATTTACGTGTTCATCACAAGTATTTTTTTGTTAGTTGTTCAAAAAATACCTAGTAATCGATCATTGCACAACTATTATTTGGTAAAAAGGATCAATAATTTGGTTTTAGTTTTGAAATCAAGGACATGATTTTGGTGTAATGTTTTATGGAGGATTAAGAATACCTCAGGACTGACAGTTTACAGTTTAGAATTGCGGTAATGGTACCTGGTAGTGATGGATGATTCCTGAGTGGATTAGATTACCAGAATTTGGCCACCAATAATGGAATGTATCAATCAATGTTATATCTATACTGACCCTATATTTTCATAAATAAATATTAAATTTTTTAGATTTATATTCTATACATTTCACAAATACATGCATAAGGATTGTAACAATTTCTCATCTTTTCAGACTACTTACAAAATATTCTAATTTCATGATATATCTTCAACAGCTACCATAAATATTATCTCATTTAATAATATTAAAATGAATTATCTAAATAAAAATTATTCATAAAATAGTTAATGGAAACCTAATATATCATGAGATAAAATTCTCAGTAATGTTAAACATGGAATGTAACACCCTGGGATTTTAAAATAAAAACATTATATTGTATAGCATATACAACATGCAACACCAATAATATAAGAAAATATTACACACCAAGAATTTGTAAAATTTTTATTTTTAAATAAATTCAATCTCTTAAATATATATAATTACAGACAACACTGAGTGTATGTTACATTACAAACAACACTACGTTTGTCTTGAGTTACACAAAACACCGAGTTTATGTTAAATAAGAAATATTATTATTTTATATAATAGTTATAAATTTAACATTAAGATGGTATGAATAGTTATACCTATATTATTAAAAATATTTTTATCCATTTTTTAGTACTAAAATAAGAATCATTTAGAAGAAAAGCTAGTGTTTTTCAAAAAACTAATTTTTTTGTTAAAAGCCAGTTTAGTCATACTTTACACACATAATCTATAATAATTTTTACCAATTTTATAACATTTATTTTAAAAAATTAAATTAATTTTTGAAATTTTAATATCAAAAATAATATTTGGGATTATTTTTGGTATTTTTCTGTAATATATCAATTTTTCAATGAATTGTGAAAATAGTGAATTTAATTAAAAAATGTCTTTTCATATAAATAATTTATAAGTTCAAGTTCTATTTTAAACTATTTTTAAATTAAGTTAACTTCAATTTTATATCAATTAATCAAATTTTGGTGATTTAAATCATTTTCATACTAAATTTTGATATGAAAAAATTATAAACATTTGAACATTTTCTCTTTAAAAACATTCTTTCTCGTCATGCCTATGTGATTAATTTTAAATTAAATGTACCAAAATATGTGAGTTAAATTAAGAAAATGGATCCCATATTATTAATCATAATCATTTGTAATTTATAATAATTTTTTCTAAATCTTTGACCAAAATAAATAGTCCATAGAGTAAAAATTAATTATAGTAATTAAGGTAAAAATAGAATTATTGTGTGTTAAACTAGGAATATAAGATTTAAAAATGTTCTAAATACATTTATAGTACCCATTTTCGTGAAATATTTCCAAATTTCACTTCTAGGATATGGAATCATCCATTTTGGAATATTTTGGTACGATGAAAAGAGAGGTATGATTGAATATTTTCAAAATATTATAAGTGTTCCATTCACCTCACTTATAAAAGGCCACCCCTCTCCTATCTTTTTTCACACCATAAAGTCCTTTTGGTTGAGACAATAACTTAATAAATCAATTCACTACATCCATAAAATAATCCTAGAATACTTAGTTTGGTAATAAATACAACATAGTATGGTTTTTTTATCCCAAGGATTTAATCCAAAGAAGAGGTAGTGTTCTTCAACAAGATTTTTATTTTATTTATTCATCAAACTCTCAATTATTAATAAAAAAGGTTGATATAATAAACTCAAAATATTAGATATAATTAGATGTATTTATAAAAATTTCATGACCTAAAAAATTCTCCACTACTATCAAGTGGTTTATAAAATCAGTATTCATGTGTAATGTGGACTACCGCCTCGCAAACTGATGTAATTCATTTTTCTATTACCACCTCACAAGGTTTCGTACGATGATAGATAAAAAAATTTTATCTAATATTTATAAAAAAATATACCAATAGATTCATTATATTATATATACCTTTTGTAAATTTCTATTTTTTAGGGGTGTGATAAGGTACCTCTTGTGTATAGTGGACCATCGCCTTGCAAGGCAATGTGATTTGTCTTTCGCTAACGAATTACGTGTAAGGTAATAAGGATAATAATCAATATATATGATATGAATTAAATAATTATGATATAAATTATGAATTTATTATTCTGAAAATATAATATATCATTTTACCTTTTGACTCACTTAATGGTGATAATATTGTTCAGGTATGTGTGGAGTACCGCTTTAACGAAGAAATATGACTCTCTTTCTATCACCACACCGAATGGATGATGTTTGTAAGTATATTTAAATAAATAACCTGACCTATTTAATATTATAAAAATTATATAGTGAGAAAATATTACTTACCTCCTTTCCATAGTGATCATCGAAAAATGGAAACGTTACTCATGCGTATGTACGATCTACCATATCCATGATTGTAAAAAAGTCAAATTAATAACCACCAATCATGGTTGGATTTAAAAGTATTATCGGTATAAAAATATGAAATATATGTTATGATTATAATTACATGGATTATATTAATATATAATATTAACAATAACTTAATCTTTCATGAAGAAATACGAATGAGAAAATAAAGCAATTAACAACAAAACCATAAAAATAAAGAAATATTATTAAAAAATAGGTGATTAGATGTTATAAAAGGATCATATATGATATTATAAATATTAATATGGTTCTATAATAAGTAAATAACATTTTTAAAACCCCCAAATTTGATGTCAAATCATGTTCAACCAAAATTAGGAATGAGGTGTTGGATTTCATAACTAAATTTCTATTCATTAGGTCAAACTTATACTTCATTGATCATATATTTCTAAGATTATATGTGTAACGACCATTGATTTATTTATTTTGTATTTAAACTTATTTTATGTTGGCTTAAATTTTATACACATAATAAATTAATTTATTAATCCCCACTTTAATGATATAATCATTTTAATGGATTTTGTCTCAATTTCATTTCACTAAGGCATACTGTAATGTTAGGAAACTAATTTATTTTATATGGTCAATATAATCCCCCTTTTACATTTTATATAATTATTTATTAAAAAAGCTTTGTATTTTAATTTTTAATTTGAAATATTTATTCATAGGGTATTTTACATGAAAATTACCAAATGAGAGTATCATAACTCAAATTATTTTCATTGGGTAATATTACTTATTCATTGGCCGTGGTATTCTATGATTATGTGTGTATTTAATATTAATTATATTTTTTTTTCTTTCAATTTTTTAATTTTGATTTAAATTTTTATAACATAACTGAATCATTTTTTAATTATCACTTTAACATTTTGATAAATGAAAGAGTTTATTTCATAATCTCATTCTCATCAAGATTATTTATTGATGAATTTAAGTTTAAGGTAATTATTTGATCATTTTACAATAAAACCATTTAATTTTATCCTTATCAATCTATTCATGACATTATAATGTAATATAACCATTTTTCCAATATTTGGAACTTAAAATAATTGATAAATAATTAATAAAACTTGAATTCATTTCTCTATTTTGTTATAAATATATTTTCTTCATCAATTTTTTATAAATTTTTTTATAAAAAATGTTTTCTATCTTTTTCGAAACTAATTATTAATGAAATTTTTACCCATTTTTAATTTTTAATTTTTTGAAAAGAATATTCATGTTGTTTTCAAAATAATGACTATTTAGATTTCATCAAAAAAGTGAAAGGAATCTTTTTTTATCATGTACGTCACGAACATAATTTATAGATTTCATGACTTCTCAAATATTTAAAATATTATTTCATATGTTTCAAAGGCTGTCTTTTGAAAAAAATATTTTTAAAATGTTTTTCAAAATTTTAGTTATAAAACGTAATTGAATATGATATTTTCACAAAGAGTATTTTTAAAGATATTTATAAGGTATTTCAATTTATCAATGAAAACCCATTTATTTTTAATCTAATGTGTATATTTTGAATTGATACCATCATTATTATTTGTCTATATGGTCTATGATTATTTTACCCAAGGATAGAATTTACATTCACTTCCATGACTCATTTTTGTTGTCCATAAAATACCCTTGAATTACTTAATTTATTGTTATCATTAGATATTAAATCTCCCCAAAATATCCAAATTATTTACCATTTATATATTTATTGATTAAAAATATATCTTTTTTATATATGTTGTACTAAATTTAATGTCTTTTGTTTATCTCTGGAAATTTTGATAAATCAATAATCATTACTCAGTATGAATATTTAAAGATAAGACACATATTTTTGAATTAAATATATTATTTGATATATGAGGAAATATTTGGACATGAAATATATGGATGGGTCCTGGTTAATGACTTCCCTTAATGCATTGGTAGCCTCGAGAGATGAATTAGTAATCTAGTATTAAATGAGTTATCCAAACCATATGAGTTTGTTACCAGAAATTTTGAACTATTTTTTGATGGGTTTTGATGGTATAGGTATCATGTGTTTTCTTCATTATATCCAATAATTAGGAATTTTCTTCATTAATAATCATTGTATTATTATCCATGATATTTTTTCAATGATATTATCTCTCAATTCATTTCATTCTCATGTATTGATGAAATTTCATGTGTATTTTAGTTATTTACCAATCCATATGGAATATGACTTATCCAGTAATAATAATAGTCTCATTGATTAAATTCCATGTGTTTTTAGTTATATACCAATCTAAATTGATTATTATTCATGATATTTTCTCAATGATATTATATTTAAAAGCATTTAATTTTTAGTTAATGTATTATACAGAATGTTTGTTCAGTTATTTATATTTCCATATTGATTCTTATTCATGAAATTATAAAATCTATATAAACTCTGGATGAAATTGCTTCTCCATTTTTGGATTAAATGGAATTATTTTTATGTTATTTACCTTCCATATTTATTATTCTTATCAGTTCATGATAACATCCATTATACATAACCCTTAATGGGAATTGGAGTTTACCCTCATTTTCTTTCCTCTATTTGGAATCCATGAAGTGTAATATGATTGATAATAAAGGATATTCTTGGGAGAATAATTATATTGTCAAAAAATTATGTTTCAATTTGTGTATTCAAATGTAATGTAAAACTTAAGTATGTATCTAGTTAACAAATACTACTAAACTATTATATCCTTATGGATGTGATTCCTAGTATCTTATTACATTATAATAAAGTAGACAATAGCTTTGGACTACCAAGGTTTTTATCTCTATAGTTGGTGTTATAGGATATTTATTAGACATTGGGAACTTGATTTAGTAAAACATATATTAGGAAACATAACCCTATGATGAAATTTGAGGATAAATATAGAATAAATCCCAATGTTTTGATAAGGTAGATATTACATGGTTTTCTTCGAAATAAATCAATTTATGTACATTAACATTGGACATGGATCTATTAAAAATGTACATAGTGGTAATGAATCTAAAAAGGGTTCAACGGTCTTGATCCTACCATCATGTGATACTTGTTAATGGTCTTTACCGCACACCTAGTTTGACATTATCAGTGGATATCCTTAAGAAAATTCAAATTTTACTTACAAAAAATTATGAAATATTTGAATAGATTATCGAAATGAATAACTTAAGTTAGAAATAAGGTGTACTAGACTGAAAATAATGTGTATCAAATTAATGATAAAATGTTTTATGCATAAAAATGAAGGGAATAAATCAATGAATTTTCATAGAAAAATGTGGTGTCTGATATAAGGATGTAAATCTCATTTGAGGGATGAATTTATATATCTATCATATTAAATTTGTAGAACATGGGAATTATTCAATTCAATGACATCTTCTAAAGGCTAACCAATAGACCAATGAAGGGACTATGTTAAAATAAATCTATTGAAGTCTTTATATATTTTGATTCAAGAATTAAATTTTTTATGTATTTTACAAATGTTATTTTGGATATAATATAGATGAAACATCTAAATAATTTGTTAAATTTTAGAACCATATATGTCTTAATTTTGTTAAGAGTAATGGATACCATAATGGGTTAATGAATTTAAGAATTTCCATAAGTTTAAAGTCTTAAAAACCTATTTTTGAGTTCTATATGATGGGGGTATACCAAGATTATGGAAATTTTGGAGAAAAATTTGACAAGTATGTGTTTTAGTGGAAATTTTATTTGAAAAAAATGCCTTTAAATTTTATAGACATAACATTAAAGGTATATATAACCTTTAGTGTTGATATGATCAACAATGAAATTTCAATAATAGTCAATTAAATTTATTATACTTTTTAAAAAAATGATTGAATTGAAAAACATAGTAAAAATGATATTGAATGATTAATTTAATTTTAAATATGTATAACATATTGATAAGGTTATTATAATTATATTAATAATGTTTATGAAATGTAAACCCTCTATACTGGGTGAAAACCCATTTCATCTATAAAGGCCAAGGGGGTTGGAACCCATGACCAAAGTATTATAATGTTTTAGGGCCTAACAATGGCCTATGTGATGTCACGATTAACATATCATTATTTTCAGTCAAATTATTTGAAAAATAAATATTAATGATAAACTAGAAATGTAACCATTTAGGTTTAGATATTAATTTATTTAATTGTATAACATGTACTAACCATATTGGTTTTGGAACATTGTTTAGAGATAGAAGAAAATAATTTTAACTCTTTTATAGATCTTTTGATATATTCAAAGTGAATTATAGTGATCCAGACATAAAAAAGTCATTTTTTGGAAAATCATTTTCATGAGTAAGGGATGCATTTAAAATTGATCGAGGAACAACCAAATTATGAAATTGTTCTTGTGAAATAGAAAAATATCAAGTAAATATATTTACATAAATTATTATATAGTAAAACGATTCCTCAAATTTCTGTAAAGGTTCTTGAAATACAATTTTATCATATTATAATCTTTTATAATGGTATCAATGAGCCTTTTCACACATATTTGGGCTTATAGTTTTAGAGGCCCTTAAAGTTCCTTTGATCATTAATTTTTTTAATGAATGACCTAAATCACTCTATATAAATATTTATACTTTTCTTCTGTGTCAATATATTCAATTTCCACCAATTCTCTCCTACTTGGAATCCAAGCTATGTGTTATTACATATAACATATGTACTTCCCTTTATCACTTGTTACGGGGATATTTTATTAACCCATTTAGTATGTGGGTTTTTCAAAAATTATATTTACAAATTTGAAACATTTTATTACCAAGGGTATGTTTAAATTGTGACGCTATAATTTATTTATTGTGGGGAGAATGTAACACCTGGATATTTTAAAATAAGAACATTGTATTCAATAGTTTATACAACATAGAACACCATGTTTAGAATAAAACATAGCACCTTGAGACTTTATGATATATTAATTTTTAATTAATTTAATTCCATTAAATATCTTGAATTACATTAAACACTGAGTTTTTATTGAATTACACACAGGAATATGTTTTTCTTTTTTTGTAGAGAATAATGAGTTTATGTTGCATTACATGTAACACTGATTGAAAACATATATTGAAATATTATTAAAATATTATTATTTAATATATTACTTATAAAATAAACCTTCATTTATAGGTTATGAATAATAATAACTAAATTATGAAAAATATGGTTATATATTGATTATTAATAAAATAATAATCATTTAGAAGAAAAATATTTTTTTGTAAAATTGTATTTTCCATACAAGAAAATTTATTCATACGTTTCCCACATAATCTCTATTAATTTTTAATAATTATAGAAAATTAAATTGATAAAATAAAATTATTTTTTGAAATAATTAAAAAAAATTATCTTATAGTTATTTTTCAGTATTTTTCAGAAATATTATATTTTTCGATGAATAGTGAAAAAATACAGAATTTAGATTGAAAATAGTAATTTTATTTAATTAATTTAGAGGGTAAAATTATATTTTTAACTGAGTTAAAAGTAAAATTAGTTAACTTTAATATCAATTAATCCAATTTAGTTTCCTGTGGTAATTTTCATATTGAATTTTGATATTAAAACATTGTAAACTTTTATATATTTTCTCTTTGAAACCCCACTTTCTCATCGCGTTTCTAAAATTTATTTTAAATTATATTTGACCAAATATATGATTTTTTTTCGAAAATGGATTCAATATTTTTAATAAGAATAATTGATAATTTATTACAAGTTCATCTTAATTTTGACCAAAATTAATTGTTAAAATGGTGAAAATAAATTACCTTGATTAAGGTAAAAATGAAATTACCAGGGAGTAAAACTATTAATATAATGGTTACAAATCACCTAAAAATTGTTATAAACCTATTTTTAGTAAAAATTATAAATCTTATACATTATATTATATATAATTGACCATTTTAGAAGCTTTTGGAATTATAAATATGTGGGTATGATTGAATATTTTCAAATAATTAAAAATGTTCCGCTCACCACATTTATAAAAGGACACACCATATCCTCTCTTTTGACACCTTCAGAACCTTTTGGATCAGCCAATATCGACCAAAATAAATTATAATCATCCCTAACCTCATACTATAATCATTATTTTGGGTATAAATGCATCATTATAATAATTTTGCTGCTATCCTAAAGAGTTTACCCAAAGAAGAGATAATGTTCTTCAGTGAGCGCTTTTATTATATTTCTTTCTGAAACTATCTCAATTGGTATTAAACCATGATTACATAGTAACTTAATTATATTCCATATACTTATATGTTTTTATAATAAGGTAATAACCTAAAAATCTCTCCAAATCCATCAAACGGTTCACGAAATCAGTATTTCTGTGTACGGAAGACTACCACCTCGTGAATTGATGACAATCAGTTTTCAATTACAAAATATCATAGTTGGGAATTATGATAGATAAAAATTATTTATATTATATTAATAACGTAATTATACCTCTATATTAATTATTCTATATTTACCTTTTTTACTTTCCATTCTATAGGGGTTACGATTATGTCTCTCGTGTGTATGGAGAACTACCTCCTCATGAAGCGATGAGATTCATCTTTGAATAACCCATTACATGGAATTTAATTAGGATAATAATGAATATATATGATATAAATTACATATTTATTATATTAATTACATATTTATATTTTTTTAAATATAATATATCATTTTACCTTTTCACTCACTTAAAGATGATAACAACTTTCGTGTACGTGTGGTGTACTTCCTTTACAAATCGATGTGACTCTCCTTTCATCACCATGGATCATGGATGATATATATATGTATATTTAAATATTTAATATGATATTATGATATTATGATAACTCTAGAAAGGTAAAATATTACTATCCTCTTTTCAATAAGTAATATTGAAAAATGGGAAAGTTACTCCTGCGTACGTATGTCTCACAATATCCATGATTTTATCAAAAAATATTTATTGTAACCATATTTATTGATTTGTATTAAATGAATAATTTAATTAAAAATATTATAATTATTTCATAACTAATATTATTAATATTATAGAACTGTATAATATGATTAAGAATTATATCTTTCATGATGAAACACTCATGAGAAAACAAGGAAATTAACACTTGAAACAATGAAAACAGTGAATGATTAATAAAAAATAGATAAATTATTATAAAATGATAATATATGATATTATAAATATTGTAATGGTTTTGGAAAAAATTAATAACATCTTTAAAACTACCATATAAGAGGTTAAATCACATTCAACCAAAATAATGCATAAAGAAAGGGATTTCTGAACTCAATTTCTATTCATTATGTTACACTTACAATTCATTGATCATTTCGTGATGATATTATCTGGGTAATGAACTTTTATTATATTATATTTTTTATATACTTTTCTTATGTTTATTTACATTGTATACATATAATCATTTCATTATTTAATCCACACATCAAGGATTTGATATTTGTAATGGATTTCGTCTCAATTTCATTTTATTGAGTAATATTGTATTGTTATGAACCTAATTTCATTAATAAAATTTATATAATAACCCTTGGACATGTTATATATGAATAACTAAAAAATAATGGAATATTATATTTAAATTTGAACTATTTCAAACAAGCGGATTTTACATGAAAGTTTTGAGGTGGTAAATAATTTCATAACTCAATTTATCTTCATTGGGTTATATGACTCCTTTATCGTCATTGATATTATATAATTAAGTGTTTAATGAATATTAATTAACTTATATTTTCGTTAATTTTTTTTGTATTTATAGTTGATACACATAATTGATTCATTGACTAATTCCCACCTTAATGTTATGATCATTGTAAGGGTTTATTTCATAATCGCATTCTCAACAAGATTATTTATTCTTGAATTTTAGTTGAATGGAATTATTTGATCATTATCTAATAATCCCATTTAATTTTATCCTCTTCTAGTTATTCATGATATTTTCAAGTACTATTACCATTTTTCCACTATTTGGTACATAAAAAAATCTATAATGTTTTTTAAGAAAACCTGACTTTATTTCTCTCTTTGGATAGAAATCTATTTTCTTCCACAACCATGTGTTTTAAAAAAAATTTAAAAGATGTTTCTTTATACATTAAAAAAATTATATATTAAATGTTTTTTTACAAATTTTTATTTTATAAAAAATGTTTTCAAATGAATCTTCATGTTTTTTTCAAACCAATATCTATGTTTCCTTTAACAAAAAATTTAATGGAATATTTGTCTTTAAGTGCACAACAAGAACAAAATTTCCAACCTCCACGAAGAATAAAATGTTTTGAATATTCGTTTATAAATGTCAAAAGTTATTTTCAAAGAAAAATATTTTCAATTTTTTGTGAGCCTTTAGTTTTAAAAAGTGATTTTCAAATTTAAAATCATATTTAACTCATGAATTTTAATAAAGGTATTTTTATTTAATATTTATTCATCAACGAGAATAACCATTTATTATAGCTTCAATAGATATATTTTGAAATTATAATATCCTTATTATTATTATAGGTTGTTTATGATTATTTTGACAATTTATATCATTGAAATTAACTTCCTTGATTCCTTTTTAATCATTTACAGCCATTTAACTATTCACTTTCATATGATTATTAGACATTATATTTCACCTAAATACCCATATTAATTATCATGGATATGTTTATTGCTTATACCATATATCATTTCTATATATGATATTCTACAATTTAATTAATTTGATGATAAGACATATTTTTTATTAATTAAATTGATTATTTGATATATGAGAAATGCTTTAGAAATGCATGAAAAAGGTGTGAATAATTTAATGATACCCCTCAATGCATCGGTAGTCTCATTAGGTGAATTAGTAATCATTAAATTAGTGGGACATGCTATATGAGTTTTTACAAATTAGTTTTAAACTATCTAGTGAAAGGTTTTGATGGTACAACAATCATGTACCTGATAAATGATGTCAAATAATTAAGAATAGCATTGTTTTAGAATTACATTATTATTATCCATGATATTTTAAAAATTATATTATCTCTAAATATATTTCATTATCAGTTATTGATTAAATGAATTTTTTATGTTATTTACATTTTCATATTTATTATGCTTGATATAATTATGATAGTCATTTTATTGATTAAATATCATGTGATTTTAGTTATTTACATTTTCATATTTACTATTATCCATGATATTCTCACATTGATATTATCTCTGTAATCATTTACTTATCATTTTATATATTACAAGGTGTCTGTGTTCAGTTATCTAACTTTCCATATTTATTATTATCCATGATATATTTTCATAGATATTATCTCTATATGCACTTCCTTATCAGTTTTTTATTACATGGAATGAGTGTTTAGTTATTTACCATATTATATTGATTATTTTTGTTGATTCATGATATCTTCCACTGTACTTAACCCTTATAAATCATATGATCTCACCTTTATTTTGTTTCCATTCATAGGAATCCATGATGTATTTACTATTTTTTAAACAATGATATGATTGGGGAAATAATGACATTATTGAATTTTTTGGTAAATTGTGTATTTAAATATAATGTATAACTCAGGTATATATATATTTTACCAAGACTAAAAAACTATTTGGTCCTTTGTGATATAATTACTTATATCTTATGAAAATGTAATAAAGTAGAAATTGGATTTGGGATACTGGGGTCAGGGTCTCTACACTAAAGATATCAATTGATGGTCATATAGAATCATAAGATAAGAATAAGTGTATGAGATGATAATTATAATATAAAAATTTCATCCTCAATCGTCCATGGATTATAACCATGATATTCAGAATAAAATATTATGTTTCACTATAGATTAACCATAATAGTGAAAAAATGTTATAAACTCATGAACCGGAAGTTCATGTATTAAAAGTTTGGATCCTTCATAGTTATAGAGACCATTTTATTTGTCAAGGTCAACAATAAAGACCATCAAATCATAATGTACTAGGAATCATAACATGTTTTCAAATTCATTTCAGACCTTGTATCATCACATGTTTCCCCTTGTGGATCAATTACATCATCCTATTTGCCATCATTATCTCATGATATATTAAATTATACACAATTTAATAGAGAAAGATAAAGTTCATGTATATCACATAATGAAAATCATATATATCAGTTCTGAAAGATCACAATATGTTAATCATATTAGATCCCATTAAAATAAATGGGTTTCAAAAATGTTTTATCATAGGAAAACACATGGAAAAGATATGGGTTTTAAAAACATATTATCATTTCATCATAGAATAACCCATGGAAAAAGAATGTGTTTCATAAAAAACATTACACCATCAACATAAACATAAAACATCCAAATAAATAATAATGACTATAGCATTGGATCATATCCCCATTAAAATATAAACAATCCCAAAGTTTGTTTTCATTGATGAATAGAAATTCAATAATATATATTTAAATCATTCTCGAGTAAGATATACTTTTTATTTGAACGAAATTATTTAAAATCATAAATTTACCAAAATTATCAAGGAAGAAATTTTCTATTAAAATAACCTTGAAAAATTGCAATGGAATCATCGAATAATTGATTCTTCATGACTATAGAAAATATTGTTCATGTTGTACATGATAAAACCGAGTTTCCTTTCAAATATTTGTTAAAAAGCCAAAACTAACTCATTTGGATGAAAATGATAATATTAATTTTAAAAAACTGTTAAAAGAAATACATGGGTATAAATTTCATTAAAAAATCACTGAAGAATAGAAAATATTTCTTTAAAACTTTTTTAGAGAACACATATATGGAAGGAAAATGGGTTTTGACTGAAGAGATAAATAAATTATGATTTCCTTAAAAATATTCTTTTAGAATCATAAGTATTTAAATAGGGAAAAGTAAAATGAAGACATGTAACTTCAGGAAATAAAAAAATATTAATAAAAATTAATATTCTATTGAGAGTTGGATGATAATATCTTTTCATTCGAAGAATAATCATAAACATTCCAGATAAACTGTGAGATTGTAACATAAAACCTTTACCACTTTGGTATCTTTTAAGTCATAAGAATAATGATAGAAAATAACCTATATGGATATGTATATCGGAAAATTATAATAATAGGGATCATAATATAATTTCTTGGAATGTATATACACCACACAAAATAAAAAAATGGTGTATAATGCATGTGTTCTATAGAAATAAAAGTGAGGCCAAAATCTCTTACCTTATGTCTCAAATTTCAGCAAACATGATCCAATATATAGTATAATAAATATATGTTTATTAAAAATATAGTACAAAAAAATATTTATATGTATCATTCTTTATTTGATTCACTTACTTCATTTTTTACCTGTTTATTAATTATTTCATTCTAAAATCACATTTTGGGTAGTAACTACTTTGATTTTCATGTATATTTAGTTGTGGTCTTTTTGGTACTTTTTCATTGATCATGGTTCCATAATATCAAGAATTTTAAAAATGATTTAATTATAATATTTATTCATTTTATATGAATTCTATGTAATCCATTAAATTTTGAAATAGAAAATTAATTACATTGTTCATGGAGATGGTAGGCTGTACGTACCGATGAATGTTATTTCCAGTTTTTCGATAATTGAATATAAAGGAAGGTATATAATATATTAAATTTCTAGATTCATTTTTATTTAATATATATCACATGTTTTCATTAATCATTTCCATATAACCTTAAATTTGAATAGTATGTGAAGAAAGAATCACATCTCTTAATGAGGCATTAGTTTGACAAACACACAAGCAGAGTAATTTTATTCCCATGTAATAGAATGTAAGAAGGTATATGTGAAATTATACTCAGAGAGGAACAAATATTTCATAATTACTATATACATATGTTACATCCCTAATTATATACATCCTTGATATGTGGTGGTGGAAATTTAATTACATCGGTTTGCAAGGCGTTAGTCCTCCGTACACAATATCGACGATTTCATTTCCCATTTGATGTAGGAGGGGGTTTATATATTTTATTAAATTAATATAAAAAATATATAATTATATGGGATATATTGGTATTATTATATCAAAATTATTAGATAATAGTTTATGTATTTGGAAGAAGAAATAAAATATAAATGCTCAAGTGATATGGAAGCCTCTTCTTCGGATAACCTCATTAGGTTTACACAAAAATCCTTCCAAGGTTGGATTCCTGATAAAAAAATTCCTCCATGATGTGAGGAGGGAAGTAAGGGATGTATTTTGAAAGGTATTTTCTTAAACATGATTTTTTATAGGTGTGAATATGAGAGTATACGGGGTTCCCTTTTATATGTGGGGGATAGGACACACATGGATTTTTCTGAAAAGAGTTCATCAAGAGATAAACCCTCTGTAATAGCGATGAAGTGTGATGAATTTTTAAGGAGATATAATAAAACCCATAAAACATTTTTGCCTTTAGATATTTTGGATAGTCCAGTGAAAAAATTCTCGGTGTTGTTTTCCCATTTACATTCTAGTATGTGTAATGGTTATAACATCCTTTTAGAGGTATTCCCCTTAAGTGTTAAATTGTAGATATACTATGAACTAAGATATAAAATCTGAGATATCTCCCTTAATTCCATCCCTCTAGAAATACTATGTAAATAAATATACATCATTATACTTCTATTATTAATAGATAATGATGAACTATGATCATCTTCTAATATATAATTCATCAAATTGGGTATGGATAAATTACATAAACAGTTCGTAAACCTTGTTATTCCATTACAATCAAGTTTAAACTATGGAACTTTTCTCATATTCTTCTACCACTCTACATCATTGTTATGTGTATAATTAATCTTCATTTATAATAATGGATAAATACTCATATGATAATGATATGATTTTTCCCATTCCTTTTGGATTTCCATATACAACATTTTCCAGTCAAAAAATATTGTGACATTTTTTATTGTCATCATGGATAAATTGGAATGATACTTTTGACTCCAAGCATCATACACCTTGTTTAATTTTCCAAAATTTTAATACATTGATCAATTGTAATATTTTATCATCTATAACCAACTTATTTTGTGCATGTCCAGATCCTTCCATGTGAATATATACTCTAATCAATTGTGATCCGAATATATATCACACTTTTAACTTTTAGGATACTGTCTCTATATCTCTAATGTAAAAATTACCACAACTAACAACACATTATGGGGTGGGTAATTTTTATCATGAACCTTAAATTTATTTGAGAAATAAGAAATTTCTAGGTCGTTATTCATGAGAACAAATCCCCATCCATTCTTTGATGCATCACTATAGACTACAAACCCTTCTCGGTTGTAGGTTAATGTAAGAACATGCAAGCTAACTATTATTCTCTTCAGTTCCATGAAATTTCCATAACATTAATATATATATATAATAATTTGGGTACCTTCTAAGTTAACTTGGTTAGTTTAATATATATTCCTGATAAATTTTCCAGAATCCATCAATAATATATAAATAAACCAAGATAACATTAGATATCTATTATAGTGATTTTTTAGGAAAACATTCAACGACATCCATATTTTATGGGTCCACAAATATACTATATATTGAGATTATATGTCCCAAAAAATATAACATTTTCTAGAAAATAATCACTCATTATAAATTTTTCATAAAATTTATCTATCTTTAGGGTAATTTGAAAAAAATTTATGTGATCTTTATTTTTTCCCTTAATCTTTTAATAGATAAGTGTAATGTCCTATATTTTTAAGAAGGTATGGATCATTTTTTTCTATTTTAAATAACATCATAATTAAATCCTTTATTGATTATATAAGGGTACAAGCAAGAGGGGGCTAAAAGAAAACCCCAAGAGGAAAGAGTTATCGGGGCCTAAAGTAATGGAGACCTAGAGCATCCCCTCTAATCCGATTCCTCCCTTCAAGAGGAAAATACAACACCACCGTAGGAGAAAACACACAGAGACCTTGCGCCGCCATTAAGGCTAGATAATCTGCAACTCTGTTCCCCTCCCTCCATGTGTGAAAAAAGATAGTGTCACTACTGATGATGTTCCTAAATCTCCTCAGAATATAGGTAACCGACCAGGGGGTGCTACGCTTATTGTGCATGGAGTCATGGAGGATGAGAGAATCAGTCTCTATTGCTCCTAGTGTGATCCCCTGTTTCTTGCAGATCTGAAGACCCGTGAGCATGGACATGGCCTCAGCCATGAGAGAATGACCCCTGCCAAAATGGGCAGCAAATGCGATGATGACATGTCCTCTAGGGACTCGTATCACACCGATAGCCTTCATGTCATCCGAGGAGAAAGAGCCATCAAAGTTGAGCTTTAGTTCTGACCAATGGGGATTCCATCTGAACCAGTGGCTGGCCATTGGAGGGCTCCGCTGTGGCAGGACAACATGAATACAACGGAGAGAAGGGGCCTCACTCCATTTGTTGTTGGCATGAACCAGATCGAGAAGTAGAAAAAAAGTCATGGCCACCAGAGTCCTGCCAGTGTAGTGGAGCCCCTCAAACCTGGCTTGGTTCCGAGCCTGCCAAATGCACCAGTAGCCCAAGATGATAATCATGGCATGGGAAGTCCTCTCCGATTCACTTCCCCCATCACCATGGAACCACCGGTCCAAAAATGGGATGTCCCTTAGTGCAGCTACAAAAAAACCAGTGGAATCGCCAAATACCCGCCACACCTGGAAAGCCCATTCACTGCAGAAGATGTGGTGGGCAGAGATTTCCTCCCTAGGAATCATGCAGCATAGGCAACGGGAGGCCAATATTATGTCTGAGTGCTTCACATTTTCATCTGTAGACAAATCCCTGTTTCTGATACGCCAGAACAAGAAGTTGCATTTCGTAGGGATGAATTTGACCCAGAAAATCGAAACCAATGAGTCGACCTGGTTCGCACGGGTGAGCACCCGCCTGTAATCCTTAGAAGAGAACATACCCGAGGACGATGCGGTGAAAACACATCAGTCTGGGGAATTCGATGGGTCGATCATATCGAACACCTGGCATTGCGTACTATCAAGCACCACACCGGTAAACTCTGGATACCTTCTTGCCTCTATGAACGTGAGTTGGGTGCCAGGGAATCCTGGAAATTCAAGAACAGACCCAACCCAATTATAGTGCCCGAAAGAGATGTCCCTCATGCCCAAAATCCATCTGGAAAATGGTAGCAGGGCCTGCATGTGGGAGAGAACAGCCATACCGAGCGACGACTAGCGGGCATTCCCTCTTCCGCTTAGCCGACCATCCATGTACATACCCCAGAGTGTGCGCCCCTCAATAACCTCCCACACAAGCTTCTCCTACATTCCATACAGCAAATTCGAGATACTCGACACCAATGCCCCCCTCCTGCACTGGCTTTGAAAGTCTGTCCCAGGCTGCCTAGCATTTCCTCCCCTCCCCGTGCGTATCCCAAATAAAAGAAGAGAGGATAGAATCAACCTTTTTGAGCACCCAATTCGGAACCTTGGAGGCCACAAGTGCATGTAAAGGTATAGAAGATAAGACGTTGTTTGCTAAGGTGATCCTGCATCCAAAAGAAAAAAACGGTTCTTCCAGTAGAGAATCCTGCTGGTCATTTTCCCGAAAATTTTATCAAAATGAAGGATACGCATCCTGCCAGGAGAGACCGGGACTCTGAGGTACTCCATGGGAAATGAGCCCCGCCGCATGTCAAGTCGCGTGCTTAGGGAGGCCACCCTACTATCCAATCATCTCTTCGGGACATAGAAAGTGCTCTTGGAATGATTGGCAACCTGCCCACTCCATAGACAATAGTCTTCAAGGATCTTGGTAAACTGCCGAACATACCACATACCTGCATTCATAAATATAATGGAATCGTCCAAAAACATCAGATGAGAGATATTTCTTGGACTGGGGCTGTGCCGATAGGGCCTAATGATTTCCTGCGAGATAGCCCTGTTGATAAGAAGACTGAGGACATCTTGGGAAAGGATGAAGAAGGTCGGTGAGAGAGGATCCCCTTTCCTCAAACCGTGAACAACCTTGAAAACCCCATAATTCCGACCCATGATGCATACGACCATCCATGTAGAGCTAAAGCATCGGGAAAGATGGTCCACAGACCACCCTAAGAGGCCCATGCCCAACAAGACCTTGATGATGAACGCCCACTCCACTCTGTCGTAGGCCTTATCCATGTCCAACTAGAGCACCATGTTAACTCCAAGAACCCTCGTGTTGAAGATGTCGATGATCTCATGAACCAGCACAATTTCCCCTTGAATGGACCTTTGTTTAGAAAAGCCATACTGCTCGAAGGAGACACATTGATGAAGGTAGGGGCTAAGTCTGTTGTTCAGAATTGAGGTGAGGATCTTGTATGAAAAGTTGCACATGCCTATGGGGTGATAATGGTGGAGCAGTGAGGGATCTTTGACATTGGGAATAAAAACCATGGTGGTGGCACTGGCTGCTTGAGGAAGATAACCTCCCCGGAAGTAGTCTTGAATGGTGAGCACAACATCCTCCTTGATCATGATCCAGGCGGCATGGTAGAAGGAGCCCGAGAATCCGTCCGGGCCTAGAGCGTTGTCTGGGTTATGGTTCATATCATCCCAATGGATCTCCTCCTCCTGTGGTAATGACTCAATCAGTGTGTTTTCATGATCAGATACCACCCTGGGAATAACGTCTGTGATGGCTTCGTGGCCCTGCTGGTACCCCTCGGGCATCATAGGATTAGCTCGAGCCAGCAAACTACTGAAGAAATCCTCCGCCAAAACACCCATAGTGTCTGGGTCGTTAGTATACAAAGCATCCTCCAACCTTATATTGGGTCTTGCATGCCGTCGTCTTTCCTTGATGCATTCATGAAAAAAGGTGGTGTTGTGGTCTCCCTCGTGAATCCATCTCACCCTCAATTCATCACTGGCCACACGCTCCTCTCTGAGGAGTATTTCCACCAGAGCATCGTTTCTGGTGCCCAACTCTCCGAAAAAATCCTCATCTTGTGCCACTTCTAGATTAGACTCTAGTCGATCAATCTCGGAGTTAATCCCCTCCAAATCACACATCAGTAAAGGCTGTCCACTGACCCACTCTCGTAGATCCTCCCGAAGGCGCCTTAACTTGTTCTGTAGATTTTCCCTTGGATTCCCATTCATGCACCTATTCCATGAGGAATCAAAAGTTCCCATAATGTTCGGGTAGTTGGCCTAAAGGGAAGAGAACGCCATGGTAGAGCTCCTATCCCGGCCGAGCAGGATGACAACTAGAAGAGGGGAATGGCTTAAGAGGCTGCAGACCATGTGAGGAACCTTAGCATTCTGAAAGGTGGAGACAGCATGGACATCGGTCAGGCAACGGTCCAGCCTGCTCCAGGTGTGATGGGGACCTCTCTGGTTGTTGCACCAAGTGAAACATCTCCCTGAATACCCCATATCCATTAAACCTTTGTGAGACAAGAATTGGTTGAAATCAAGACTGGCGCGCCGAGGGAACGACCCCCTGCCCTTCCTCTCAATGGGATCGGCCACAACGTTGAAATCCCCCCCCCCACAAAACAGGGGAGGTTTTCTGGGTCGAAGGCCTCCAGATCGCACCATAGACGCGCTCAAGAGTAGATGTCACAGCTACCATGCACAAACGTAAAGAAGAAAGTTTGAACACCCTCCCTGATCTTTGCAATGATACACAGATTCGAGGAATGAACCTTTCTCATGCTGATGGACGTATTCCAGAAAATCCATATGGAGGGACCAAAATCTCTAGCATGCAGAAAACCACTAATTTTTATCCTGCGGGCAAACTCCCCAAGCTTGCTGCTATCTTTTTTAGGTTCCAGCAC
Source organism: Viscum album (assembly GCA_963277665.1). Lineage (NCBI taxonomy): Eukaryota > Viridiplantae > Streptophyta > Magnoliopsida > Santalales > Viscaceae > Viscum > Viscum album. Next base: position 1,086,955,495 of record OY728150.1, on the reverse strand, counting down.
CGCAACCAACGAGATATTTTTGGAACCGACTTCAATAATGATGAAATATAATTTAACCTGGGCTCCCATGCTGCGGGCGTTCCAGATAAGGAAGGATGACATTAAAACATCCTCGGCCTGGCACTGGCCCCAGGCTTCATGGCCGCTAAACTAGAAGAGGAAGACTGTCCCTGAAGCTTTGAGTGGGATCTGGTCCTTTCCCCTATAAAATCCATGGGAGGAGATGCCAGGCGAGGGGAAGACAGTGTCGGTGCACTAGAGGAAGGTCTTGGAAGAGGGGAGGCCTGGGGCGCAGCAGGGGCCAAGACAGGAGAAGGCCTTACCAGGGAGGAAGGCTAGCTGGAGGGGCTGACCGGGGGGGGGGGAAGGTTGGAGGACCGCCTCGGTAGCATCTTCAAACTGGGGAGGAACCAGAGCGGTCAGAAGAGGCGGGACGCCACTGGAAAGCCCGACCCCAAGAGAGCCTGTAGGAAAATGCTCCACGGAGGGAGCCACCTCAGGGGAATGCAGTGCGAAGGCCACGTCCCTAGGAGATCCTTCCTCCACGAAAAGAGGAAGGAATCTCAGGGGCAGGATGAGGAGAGTCGAACCTTAAGAGAGACAACAAAAATCTAAATACGCCTGAAAGGGGCCAGAGGAGCTAAGACCACCTGGAGCGCAGTAAGGGACCAGGGCCTTGCAGGGAGCCTTAGAAACAGCCTGAGATGAGGAGACCACTGGGGAAGGAGGCTCCCGGCCCCCCAGAAGCACCGCCACATCTGAGGAGGCAGGGTGAGGGGGAACCTCCCCATCCTGGCCTGATGAGGAGGCGGCCTGACCGGAGCCAGACCACAGCGGCGGGGCCAGAGGAGCACAAGAGGGCGGGGCCGATGAGACAGATTTCCCAGACTCCACCTGGCGCTTCCTCCTGCAAACAGGAAGCGAGTGCCCTTGGAGACGGAAAAAGGAACAGAAGCGCGGCATGGCTGGGTGGTCAAGGTCATGGCTCCCGTCGAAGCTATCCTGAACGCAGAGTTGGATCCGATCTGGAAGGGGAGAAGCTAAATCCATAACCACGCAGATTCGCGCCCTAGATGGGTCTTCCATGAGGAGCGCCCTTTTGTCCACACATTGGAAAAATCCTAGAGAGTTTCTTATGGCCCGGAGAAGGCCCTCATTTAGAAAGGAGAGGGGGAGGCGAGGAAGAGAAATCCACACCATAGCCCGTGAGTAATCCCTCCCCCGACGAAGATCCATATCCCAGCGCATCAAGGTGAACCTCCATCTACCCAAAACCCTGGGATAGAAACACCAGGCAAAGATGAAGTCCTCCTCCAAGCCGCATACAATGTAGAAAGACTTCGGATTCAAGGACAAGACCTTTTCCAACGCAGCTAGATTCCACGATCTAACAAAGTTGTGAAACGAGGGAAGCGAAGGACGCGACGCTCCAAATCTGGCCACATGAGTCCATCGAAGACCTTCCGAAGCAGTGGAGAAAGCCTCTGAAGGTATGAATAGAGAAGGCCCAGGACCCTCCAGGTGAGCAACATTAGTGGCGATGGAAGTCGCTGGAACAAAAGGAGAGCGCCTCGCCGTGGGCAAGCCACGAAGGGCTTCCCTAGAGATCTGAGTTATGCAAGATAATGTTTAGGAAAATGGGTTGACCAAACCATGTACTAGAGACCACAAGGTTTTGGAAACCCATTTAGGGTGATATAGATATCCCTATTGGGGATTTCACAGCCTAATTATAGTTGAAAAACCATTCTCCCTCACTATGTGGGTCTATTTTTCATTAGAAAATAGTTGGTTCATGGTTGGTTCATGGTTTGGACAACTATGCAGCCAAATAGAGCTCCCATTAAAATGTGCAGAAAATAAATTTTTACCATATTAACATTAAGTAACCATATTTATTTTACTCTCCACACTATTGTTTCTTGTAAACCACACACCAAGGAGTTATCCTCCATACCTAATATTGGCTTCTATAAAAGTTATATGTTCGACCTCTATTTTCCTCACTACTTGTCACATTGAATCAATACTATTAATCTCTTGAATATGATTTCATTCATTATAAGTTTCTCTACATGTAATCTATGCTAATTTGGTGTGAGATATTATTCCATGTTTTTTAGCATTTTTCTATTCTTCCATTTTCTCCCAATTTATATAAAACCAGAAGCTGATACTGAACAAGGAGTCTTCCATAGGCCAAAGGTAAGTGTTATAGTAATCTTCTATAAAATTAATGATGTTTTCAAAGTATGTTCCATTGTTTTGGATGCCGTACCATTCAAAGAATCACCTTAAAATATGTTTTAACTTTATAAATAATTACACCATCCTATGATACTCCCATAGACCCATGTTAAGTAATTAGAGGATGTATACCTTATTGTTTAACACCACTTTAGGTTACCTGATTATAAATTAGATCTATGATATAAATGTGAAATTTAACCAACCACCTACTAAGCAGTTAGAAATGAAATATAATTGGTTTTCCTTGGTTCCAAAATCAAATGTTTTGAATTAGTTAAATGATAGTGAATGGTAATTAAACATCACGTGTTAAAAATTGATAATGAATTTTTATAACTTGAGATACCATGGTAAGATGGGAATAAATAAATGTAATTTTTTTAAATGTAAATTTCATATGATTATTATGATTAGGAAATAAATATTGGTTGTTATACAACTATTAAGGAACTTATTGAGCATATAATTTCATTATCCCTTATATTGGGTGTTGAGAATGACATCTCACACCATGTAGTTGAATAATGGGCTTGAAGTTCATTTTTCCTTTGCTTCAAGTGTTGGGAATGATAACTCACCCCACTATCATGAGTGAAAAATTGATCTGTCGCATTCATTCAAAATTGAAGGCTTCTAATCTTGTTGGAGCCTATATCACATTAGACTATGCATGAATACTTGATTTATGCCCAGATTCTGACTAACAGCTAGAATCTATGAATATACCTATATATTTACTCAAATATATAGTGTATATAAATATATACATATTATATATATTATTACTTATAAATTTTTTAACATGGTACATTTAGATCAGAGTTGTTTTGGCCTATCCTGAAGTAGGTAGAGTTTGTTAGGTGTCCTTTAGGAACTAGAGGTAACTAGTTTATAGAATTTATCATTTTATATTATTTTATGATTCCTGAACACAGTTATTATATACAATCTGACTATATTATTTTATAAACTATTAGGGGTGACCTACTGATTTTACCTTAGACCCCAACTAGGCTATCAGTGGAACCTAGAAAGACATTATGGTTGTAGGTACTAATGTGGTAAAGTGTCCGATCATGGATGGTTGATCATATTTTCTTATAGAATGGGATCAGGGAAGATGTGGATCAATTATATGGTCCCAATTCTAATAGTGATTTATTTTTTATATTTTCCCCTTTTTGTATAGAATATTGTATATGCCTATGCTTTTTATTCCTTAATTTCTCATTTTATACATCAACATGAAATGACATCACTTTTTTTATGGCACAAACTATGGCTTGATTATTATTACCATTATTTGGATGTTTATCTTCAATTTTTGATTATTTTTCTTGATTCTATTATGACCTCAGTTCCATAATAATCCCTCTATATTTTTTTACATATTTTAGACATTGTGTCTCTCTAATAAAAGAGGGTATATTCCACCCACTATACCACCAAGGACCCTTGCTTCTAATTAGTATCCTATGGAATACTGGGAGACACACTTGAGTATATGTGAACCATCATATTGGAACACCATTTTTGTTTCTTCTATAACAGGAAGCAAAAATTTGATATCATAGGGGATTAATTTTCATTTGTATTATCATTTAGTCATCTTGGACAATTAATTAAGAATGTGTCAAAGTTTGGTAATGAGCATATTTCTAGGAGTGGCTAGCCCATGTATTGGGGAAAAGCCTGATTATATAGGATGGGATATTTCTATTCTTTTTTTTCCTTATTATAGTTTAATTGATTTTATCATTAGGTGATTAACATGATATGTGATTCAATTTTTATTAATATAATGATTTTGGGTATTATCCTTAACCTATACAGGAGGGAGATAATGACCAATTATCATTGTAGGAACTTCAAGAATATTTTTCGAGACATTCTTCTATGGAATATAGGTTCATTTAGAGGCTTGAATTTTTTATATTTCCTATTAATAATATGAGTTCCTTGACTATGTGATGTATAGAAATGTGATAATGTTTATTATAGGGTAAAAATAAAAATAATTAGGCTCCTAAAGTGCCTTCGTCAACCTAATGGTGTTTTCATGCCTAGCATATTGGAGACACCTTATATATTCAATTTTGTCATGTTGAGTAGTGGACCATTTGTTGCATGTGTTGGAATGTGTTCATGGTGGTAATTACATGGATTCCATATTTCAAAAAATAACATATATATACCTTTATAAATTGGTTTTGGTGAACCATATAATTCATCATTTTCAAGTTATTTTTGTATAAACACATAGAAATTGATTAATTTTAAATTTTCAAAAGAAATGAGAAATGCTTAAAGGGATTACCTTTCTATAAGGTGAACTGTAATGTAATGAGATATCTTGACCCTAACCCACCTAAGTAGTGTGAATAGTGAGTGAATCTTGTGTTTTTTATGGTCTTCATACCACATAGAATTGAATTTTGGAGCAGGTAGAGAGGTGTGAACTTCCCCATAGGAAGGAAGGGTATCTATACTACTTTGAATCTATGATATTTTTTCAATTAATTATATTTATGAGGCATGCATTTAAAATTTTATAATCATGCCACCATGACATCCTCTTGTCATAGGATCTGAGGGAAATGAAGAAAATGATCTGGAGGTGGTGGGGCCTAAGACACTAGTATTTAATCCAATTTTACCAATAGATGAACTACCTTCTACTCCCAAGATGCCCTCTGATTCCAAAATTTGAGAGGGTTTACTACATATGATGGGATATATGTGAGGAGTTGTGAGACCTTACCCTAATTTGGTATAGTTGACTCGATAATTCTAATAGCATAATACACCTATGTTTTTGGGGGAATGTGGTCCTCAGGATTCAATGAAATGTATGGAGGTAATTCTTTCTATATTTGAGTATCTAGATACTCCTTCTAAGAGGAGTGTCAATCTTACAGCTTATATGTTATGTATTTCTACTAAGAGATGGTAGGATTTAATTACCTAGACTTACATTGGGAAATGATCTAGAGGTACTCATGAATTTTCATTTGTAAGTACTTATTCACATATACAATGATGGATGATCAAGACATGGAGTTTATGAACATACAACATGGGGATCTATGGTTGCGATGAATTATTTTTCACGTTTTACGACGTTTTAGTCATTCTCACCAACTTTAGCATGTGATTAGCTCATGAATGCAAGTAGTTTTCTATATTTACTTGTATACACCATCTAATAACAGGTTAACATTTTCTGGTTTACCTATCTTTATGATATATTCAACCAAGCCCTCATTACATAAATATATTTTATAAAAGATAATGGTGTGATCTAGGGTGGTTCATCCCACAGTCATGGAATAAGATCTTCTAGTGTGAGGAAGAATTATTTTAATGATTCTCATGGGGGTAGTGGAAGTATGAAAACATATACTGATGGTTTTTTATATGCCATCCGTGTGGGAAGCCAGGGAATATGAAACCATAAGATTTGTGTCCTAGTTGAATGAAGAGGATACCGTTGCATTTACCATATTCAGCATTTATATAAGATCCTCCCAAATGGTCCTATTGATATACAATCTACACTAACTCCGCATTCTTGACCGAGTCATGTAGTGCCCCTCTAGACAGGAAGCTAGAATTCCATTGGATGCTTAGGATGAAGAGGTTATCGAGGTCCAAGAAACTAGAATCTGGGTTCATAGTGATGGTATAGTGGGGATATTCAAGGAAGTCAGATTGTATCTCAAGGCCACAGTATGAGCTAATTACATATATTGAAACATGTTCTGGAGGAGCACAACATGACACAATATACCATTATAGGTATTATTCAAGAAGCCTATACATTAATGTCTACTTTTTTGGCAAAATAGTATCACAATACTTTATATTTTTGGATGTTATGGAGGGTCCAGGCCTCGAGATAGTTTCTCTTTATGGTGTGATGATACTCGATACACCATTGGGTATTAGACCAGAAAGTGTCACCAATGTATAGAATTTCCCTTTGTAGTGGGTGGTTATCTGCTTGTGTGGAATATTTTCATCATTGAAATGAATGGGTTTGATGTAATTATCCAGATGGATTTATTGATTCCCTATTGATCCTTATTGATTTTTACCTGTAGAGGGTTAAGTTCACATCACTAGAGGGTGGTAGACATATTCATTGAGGATAATAGGGTGTTCATGCATCATGAGATGGACCAAATCATTAGGGGATGTGTAGAGTGATAGAATACATCACCAGTATCTATATAGATGATTAGGGTGTGAAACCTATAATTCTTCCTACTGTGGTGGATCATTTTTGGTAAGTTTTCCCTGAATAATTTTCTAGCTACCACTAGTGAGAGTGGTATATTTCACCATTGAGCAGGTTCTATAAGAAACACCAATTCTGAAATCTATAATATTTAATGTGATAGATCAGGCATTAAGATAATATTTGTTTTCATGTAGGATGATATATTTATATTGTGTAGTTCTCATTAGTTGTGGCATCATGAGCATAGTTAACCAACACAATCTCTCAAGATAGAATCTATTTTTCATGCCATTCACTTTTAGAGACACTACTTTTTGGGTGAGTGATTTAGGGTGTTTTAAGACCACAAAATACTCAATTATATCTTTACACAATTTGATTTAATTCTATGAAAGTGTAGTTGGGGTGAGTATCTGTAGTTCATAAATATTTATCCTTCCAATACACCTAGAAAGTGAAATGAAATAGTTCTTTCTATAATATGGAAGACTCAGACACAAATAGTTCTTGATGCTAGTAGTGATTGGTATCTTATGGAATTGTTTTCAAAGAAGCATGTTGAGGTTTAAGAGAATAAATGATTGGAAATACTATTAGATTTAATTATGACCTATTCCCATATGGAAAGGGTAAAGATAAGGCAAGATTCAGATACCAATGGCCTAGTCCTAAGGGAAAGTATCAAAAATGAGTATTCATCGCTTGGTTGGACCGTGTATGAGGATGAAACCTTACACATACATGGGAATGTCAGGGTTCCAATATATTTATGAGAGGAACTGATGTAGAAATATCATTCCCCATCTTGGGAAGTACGTCTCAATGTTACCAAAATGTTCCAAAATTTATGTAATCAGTATTGATGGACTAGTATGAAATAGGAGATAACTATATTTACTACTCAGTGTTCCTCCAATCTGCATGTGAATGTAGAACAACAGTGTCTGGCATGAAATTTACTTCCATTTTCTATTCCCAATTACAAATTTCAATGTGTTAATATATATATATATATATTGATATGTTTTTCTTGATTTCCTCAAGGAATAAATATAGTTTGGTTGTTAGTGACTGTTTTATGAAGGTTACCCCCTTCTTACCTATTCTAGAGACCTTCACATTAGACGATCTAGGGAGGATATATGTCTAGGAGATCATATGGATTTATGGAGAACCATGTACTATAATATTGTATAGGGAAAATAATTTCAAACCATTATTATTTCATGGGTTATAGAAGGTATTGGGTACATAGTTTTTTAGGACAAATTATCAAACTCAAACCAACAAAAATATAGAGTGAAAGATTCAGTTATTAAAAGACATTCCCTATGCATGTGTCCTTGATTATAGGGGTTTGAGGTAGAAATATATTCCCTTATTTAAGTTATATTTCAATAATAGTTTTAGGCTATCTTCTATAAGGATACTTATGATGATATTTATGGATGTATATGTAATTACCTCTATTATGGTTGGAGGAAGGGGAATCGGTGCTTCTTTGACCACATATAATTCTTTAGACTTTTGAAACGGTCCAGTTGATCATGAATTACTTGATGATCACACATTATATGAAATATTAATATGTAAATTTTAATTAATGGTCTCTTGAGTTTGAGGTTGGAGTTCTTGTTTTTTAATATGTATCTCCTAGGCTAGGCCAATGATATGTTATAATGTTGGTTAATCTAGAACCTAGATTTTTATGACCTTTTGTGATCTCAGATAGGATTAGACTAGTTTCTTATCAGATATAACTTACAATCAAATACTAGTATATGAATGATGTTTCTCAAATGGCTAAACTTTTTTGGTATTTTCCAGACCCATTGTATATTTTACAGCCTGAGGAGGTTGAATTTGATATGGATTCTTCTTTTGATGAGTTCCCAATGAATATCATGGATCAAATAATTAAAAATATCTGACTCAATTAAGTTCCTATAGTATGGGTTTTATGTATGCACGACCGAGTAAAAGATTATACATGATAGTGATAGGTAGATGTATGTGTCTAGTGGCTAAAAATTTTCTCAGATGATACCTTACTACCCTCATAAGGGAAAAATAAGGATGAGTTACTTCAAGGAGGGGAGGTTGTTAAGAGATAACTTTTTAAGAATGTACTGATAATTTATTATCACATTTAAATACCATTTTTATCCTAGTAAATGTTCCCTATGGCCTATAAAAGGCCTCAAAATTGTACATGTATTATTTAGAGCCAAAAGCTCTGAGTTATCAAGGTGAAATTCTGGGACTATGATATGACCAAACCGCGCATTAGAGAAAGCATGGTTTGTGAATACCTTGTGGGGTATTGAAGGTCTCCATAGAGGGGAGAGTATAGGCTGAACCTGGTTAGATAAATTATTCTCCCCACCCTTTTGGGTCCATTATCCATTGGACCATGGCAGGTACATGGTTAGGTTTGTCCAACCATGTTTCCAAACCATGCGCAATTTTAATCATGGGAGGAAGAAATTTTCCCCTATTTCCATTAAGTTTACTTATTAATTTTTCTATCCTCCATCTTTTTTCTAGTATACCATATTCCAAGGAGTTCAAATATACGTATAAACTAGGATTCAAACTAAATCCTTTATTTGAACTCTTTTTTTCTCATGGCTTATCACATTGAATCCCTACACTTAAGATCTGGAATCCTCAAGATTCCATTATTAATTTCTATTGTCGTATTCTATGTTATTTTTGTGAAATATCTTATTCCATATTTTTAAGGGGTTTGTATATTATTTCATTTTCTCCCATTCTACATTAAACCTAAAGCTGATAAAAAATGAGGAGTCATCCATGGGCCTATAGAAGGCGGTATATTAATTTTCCTTAAACATTTTGACGTTTTAATTGCATATTACATTGTTCTACATACCAAAACAATCCTTAAACCATATTATAAATTTTTTTACATTTATATTTATTTTTATGATGTTATTATACTTCTACAGACCCATGTTATGGCATTAAAGTATGTCTACCTCATTATTTTCCATCGCTTTGGGTTTGTTTAATTAAATTATTTCCTTGATAAAAATGTTAAATTGACCCAAAAACCCTTTATGTGGTTCATATTGACATGTTATTAGATTTTACATTGTTCCTAAATTAAATTTTTTGAGGTAATTAAATTAATGTGAGTGGAAAGGCCACATCACATGTTATAAATTGATAAATAATTTTTATAACATGAAATACCATGGTTATATAGTAATAAATGAATGTAAATTATTTAAATGGAAATTATATATGGTTATTATGATTAGGCCATGGATATGGGTAATTGAACAATTGTTATGAGACTTCTTGAGAATTGGGTTTCACTCCCCCTAATATTGGGTGTTGGTCATGAAGTCTCACATCTTTTACTTGGATGATGGACAAGGAATTTCACATTTCCATTTTTTGGGTGTCTGGAATGATGAATAACCCTACTATATCATGTGGTGGGCATGAAATCTCCCATTAAAATTAAATATTTGGATAGTAGGCCTGCTGGATCCTATAGCTTTTTTGACAATGCATAGATTCCTGAGTTACACCCTTGGTCCTGGTAGCACCTAGTATTAATGTATATTCCTATATACGTCCTTACATATATAATGCATATACATGTATACATATTTTATATATGATTAATTATAAATTTTTTTCACATGGTACATTAATATTAGAGTTATTCCTACCAATTAAAAAATAGGTATAGTTAGCCAGGTGTCCTTTAGGAACCAGAGTTCACATGTTTATCAATTTCATCATTATATATTATTTTCATATACTTAAACACTAGTATTTTATACATATAGACTACATTATTCCAAACACCATTTGTGGTCGTGTACTGATTTTATCTCACACCCTATCTAGGATCCCATTGGAACTCGAGTAGACATTATTGTTGTTAGTGTTGACAAGGGAAAGTGCCCTATAATGGATGCATGATCATATTTTTGTATATTGTGGGAGAAGGGGAGAATAGGAATGACCATATAATCACAATACTAGTGGATATGTCCTATAGTCTTTTCACCTTCTCCAATATAAATATTGTATATTCATGTTCTCTGTATTCTCATATTCCCCATTTTTTACATTAGTGTAAAATGAAATAATTTTTGATATCACTCATCCAGAATTTATTTTTATTATCATTTTCAAATGTTTATATTCAAATAATGATTAGTTTTCTTAATTATATTGTGTTGTTAGTTACATTATTATCCCACTATTTGTGTTTACTTTTAATTATAGTTGCATTACTCTAATTGTTGTGGTTATAGTATCCCCACTATACCACCAATAAACCTCTATTCTAGTCATAAGCCTCTGGCATATGAGGAGGCACACTTGAGTATATGTGACCCATTTATTTGGGACATCAATTAGTGGATTCCTAATCTCATTGATGAGCATGTAAAATTATATTTTTTGATTTTACTAAAATTTAACCAGTACTGAAGGAACCATAGGTCATCTTCGACAGAGCCTTAGATCATTAATTTTAAAATAAGGATTTGATTACTAAAAAGTGGAATGGTATTTTAGAAATAATGGTGTATTTTTATTTAAGAATCCAATAGATAAAGTTATGAAATAAATCAAAATGGAAATTAAAAGTTTTGATTATGTATGATCAACCAGGGGAACTCTCAGGATGAACTTCCTTCATCGATTCGATAAAAAGTGTATAGATATTTTAATTCTATGTTCGTAACACCAAGAGAAATAATCTTACAAATATTATACTTGGATACCTCCAAGGGTTCAGTCGGAAACACTAAATGATTCACCCGTTACCGCCAATGATTTGGTGATTTGTGTTCGACTTCATAACTGAAACTCAACAAAGAAACACACTAGGAACTCGACGTGAAGTCAAAGTTTATATGTTATTTAAACTTTTTACCGAGTCCTAGAATTAAATTTCCATGATAGTATAAATGATATGTAAATTGACTAATATTAACCACACAAACCCCACACTTGAAAGGGGAAATAAGTGGTTAATGGCATGTGAAACATCACATGAATGGGTACCCCCAAGCATGATTATATAAGTAAATAATGACATAATAGTACATAACTTAATAAAAGAAGAAGATAATGTGAAGAAAAATAACATAAAAACATAGAATTAAAAATATTATCCAAATATTACATAAAATAAGCTTTTTATTTACATCACATTCCTCCCAAGGCGGTCATAAAGAGTTTAAAACTCCATGGAGTGAGATGAAGACATATATGTTAAAGAATAACTTCCCATATCTTCCATAACTTATAGTATGATGATAATAATCATATAGGCCTCCAAAATTGTAGATATTTCCTTCTTATTTGACCTGCCAAATGAGGTGCCTAAGAATCCTTTTTATAACCAAGATTGGAGGTGGTTTTGGGAAAATATATTTTGAGATACCAATAGGAACATGGTTTTATGCTAGTAAAACTCCTTATCAAGACTAGGAAAAAAAGAAAATCTTGTTTTCGAGCCTCCTATATATATCCAGGTCAAATTTGGTGGCCATATAATATATAAAATGGAAGATATTTCCAATATACTAAAAGAAAATTTTAACTTTATATAGATAATGTTTGTAGAACATATCAGCTTGGTTGGGGTTGTTAATGAATGAATTGGGATTGGGTCTCCTCATTACAGTTGAACCCACATAATTTTATACCATTCCAAAAAATTTAAACCCAATTATATTTATGGATTATATGCACTGTGTGGTTGAGTCCACTTTTGTTCTTGGATTCTCGTGCAGTTTGACCAGTTTTTCTTCAACTTCATATTGGGCCCTCCAAATCACCTCCACCAATAATGAGAACATAAAAAAGTCAAATTATATTTTTTAACAGTGATAAATATTACATTATTGAACCAAACATGGAGTGAAATTTTTTATTATATTTTTAATTTTCAATGAAAAACCAATTTAATACAGTGGTGTAAGGGTAAAAAAATATAAAGAATCGTGGTTTTCTCACACCCCCACACCTAAAAATTTTCACTCCTAGAAAAATTCACATATAATACTCATGAATCATTCTTAAATAAAAGGATAGAAAATATCAAAAAATATTTTTAAAATAAATTAATATTGTCCGGTTTATGAAATCAATTTTCCAATCATTATTCTTCTCTCACATCCAAATTTTGTCAATTTCAGTTGTTCACCCATGTAATATGTTCCAACCTACCTCATCTAAAAATTTTCCCCGTTCACTCTAAGAAAAAATGAATGTATATTTATGCTCATTTACTAGACTTCATGTGATATTTCCATATTTTTTAAAATATTTTTTGTTCTCTACAAGTATAAACTAGGGTGCTACTCAAGAGGACTTCCAATAATTTATTTTAATGTTCAAGGGCCAAAAATATTTTATTTGTAAAAATATGAGGTAGAAGGGGAGTGTATAATATCATAAGTGAAAATAATGTCAAAAATTTTCAAGTTTTCGTATTTAATGTACTGATTCAGCATATCACATAGTGTATCACATTAAATTCACTCTCCCCTATGTTTCGTTTTCATGGGTCACAACCAAGCATTGAATAAAAATGAGTGAACATATTATTTTCTAATTTTTTTATTTTTCTATTTTTCTATTTCATTTTTATATACATAAATATTTTTATTATTTTTATATAAATAGTTTTTTGTGATAAATAGGGAAACATGTAAAACACAATTATATAATTGGGTTTTTGGACCAACTTCCCAAAAAAATGTAGATACCCTTTCTATAAGTCATTAAAATGAATCATTTCATAGAATCTAGATTAAACACCATATCCCCCACACAAACTGAAAACAAATAAATAATATACACAAGATATTTATATTTAGGAATAAATTATCTTTTAATTTGGCTACCTAATAATAATTTCATGGTCTCCAAGGCTTAATAATGGTAAAATCTCAAGGTGTACAAAAATATAGTTTAATTGTAAAAATAGATTTCCAATGAATGATGGACTCTATCCTTAATGTGGCACAATTGAATGTTATGGATTCAAATATAATCAATTGAAGTTCAAGTTTCTCTACATTACCTGAGGCTCACTTGAATGTGATTAAAAGGAAGATTATGAAATAAATGTCCTAGAATGTCTCTTGGTAATGGGATTATAATATTGAACTATTTTAAAGAGGCTTGGGTTTCCAAAATAAAATAAAAACCTATGGATTATTTGAAAATAAAAATTCTACAAAAAGATTCCATATCAACATTCATTTTAAAAACATTTTTTTAAAAAATAATTTAATTTCCACATAATCGACTAAAGCATGAAAAATGATTTTTGATATTATTTCTAGGATCAAATAGGGGAAGTGAAAAAATATTATGCATCAAGAAAAAAAAAATGTTTAAAATACTAATGAAAACAAGGAGGGGAAAAGTAATTACATTATTATAAAAGGGAAAAAGTAAAAAAATAAGATAGATAATTAAAATACTAATGAACCCAAGAATGTACCCTCCCCCCACATACACACAGCTAGAGTATGTAGTGTCCTCACTTTAATAAAAGATAATGTGGGAATGAATGATAAAACTAGGTGGGTTTAACAAGAATAGTTCTTCTTGGAGGAGGATTTCATCCACTAGATGATTAAAACAATCCTCATAAGAGTGATTAAGTCTCTACCAATTGATGGTATTACTTTATCCACTCTACTCATGCAAAACATATATTGTATTGAAAGGGTAAACATTATTAATAGTGTAAGTACCAAGCCATCCAGAATGAAATATACATGTGTTTAGCTTTAACAAGGAATATTACATGATGAACTTGTCACCAATATGAAACTTCCACCAATGAATCAACCCATCATGTATATACTTTGTCTTATTTTTTATAGTTTGGATTTCTCACATGCGTCACGCTGAATTTCTTCAATGTCCCAAATCTGCAACTTCCTATGCCCACCTACATCTAGTAGATTCATATTAAATTATTTAATAGCCCAATATTCATGGTTTTCTACCTCCACTGTAAGGTTACAAACATTTCCAAACACAATCATATATAGTGACAGTCTAATCAGGGTTATAAAATATGTAGGGTATACCCAACATGCATTATCCAAGAATAAACTCAAATATTTCCCATTGTCTTGTACCATTTTTTCCATGATTTTATTAACTTATCAATTTGATATTTTTTATTCTTCCTTACTTTGGGGGAGATATGTAGTGGAGAATTTTTTTAACAACACCATACTTACAGAGAATGTTTTTTATGGTACGTTTCAAAAATTGTGAACCCTTATCAATAATGATGAATATAAGAAAACAGAACCTATTGGAAATATAAGACCACACAAAATCAACAACCACATGAGAGTCATCGATCCTAATAGAATTTTCTTCCTCCAATTTTGATATATAGTCAGTAGATAATAAGATGTAGAAAAGACAAATTAATTTTTAAATGTCCTCATGAAGTCAATTCCCCATGCATCAAAGATTTCAATGATTAATATGGCTTGATGGGGATTTTATTCTTCTTGGAGATATTCCTTGTGAGTTGACAACACGCGCAAGACATAAAAAACTGATGGGAATCCTTATAAAATATTGGCTAATAAATTCCTAATTTAAGGACCATTAAATCTATACATTGGGAGATAATGTGGACCCCACAAGATAAAGTGTGGAATAAGAACAAAATAGAGGTGAAATCAAGGTCAGGGATACATTGAACAATAACTTGGTAACTATAAATTCTCTACAAGTATTGGTTATCTAAAGGGTACCTTCATGAAAAATTATTAAGTCTCTAGAACTGTGAAGTATTGAAATTAGTGGGGAACCAAGGTGCTGCTTTAAAATTCACAATGTCCGAATACTAAAGGGAAAGGTCCACAAAATCAAGTTCTCCTGAGGAAATAATTCTCTAAATGGGAGGGACGAGTCAACAAGGTTGGTTAATGGTGGAGAAATCTTTCAACTATAGTCATCTACCACATTTTCCATTCCAATATTATCTAGAATATCAAGGTAAAACTTCTATATGGGGAGTATCTAGTGAATGAGGTGGGGCTTAGACTTTTCTTTCTTAAGGAGAAAATTAATGGAATAATGATCAATATACATAATGAATTTTGACCAAATAAGATATCAATTAAATTTTTCCAAGGAAAAAATAATTTAAAAAGTTTTTCTCAGTTGTTGTATAGTTTTACTAGCTAGGATCAAGGGGAAATGAGGCAAACACAATGATAAGATGAGACTTATAAACCCTTTATTATAAAACTGCTCCAACTGAAAAGTTAGAGGCCTCACAGATAAGTACAAAGGGGAGATCCCACCTCAATGGTTAGATGATGAGAGGTGAAGTGATGCTCAATTTTAGTTAAATGAAGGAATACAAAAAAAATTCAAACAGAAAATAATAATATTTTTTAATAACAAAGATAGGGGAAATGTGATATTATTAAAGACTTTAATAAATCAAGGCTAAAAACCATCTTGAACCAAGAAAGACCACACCTTACGAACTAATTTTGGATATTGATGGGATGAAATTAATTCAATTTTTTATTCATCCAATTTAATTCCCTCATTTGAAATAACATTACAAAAAAATATTCCCCACTAAACTATGAAATGAAATTTCTTGAAATTAAATATGAGATATTTTTCAATACAATAGTGGAGGACATAACCTAGGTGTAAAAAATAGTCATCAAAATAGGTTCCACCAATAGTGAAATAACCCATAAACACATCCATAAAGCTCTAAATATACATAGAAAAAATACTCAAACTATATCGCTGAAAACTATACGGATCATTACATAGACCAAATGGGATCCTTCTATAAGAAAATGTTCTGTGTGGATAGGTTAACGTTGTTATTTATTAATCCTCATGGGTTATTCAGATTTGAAAATTACCTGAATCTCTATAAAGGAAACAATAATGGCCCTTACCATCCAATCAATCAAAAATTTGGTCAATGAAAGGTAAAGGGATGTGGTCCATTCTTGTGGGGTGATTAAATTGATGTTAGTAAATTCTGACTCACCAACTATTTTTCATAGGTGTTAGAAACAATTCATTTTGTTCATTTTACACAATCATTATTCCGATTGTTTTAGTCAAAATTTTCACTGGGCAAAACCATTTACTATCATATATGGGATAGATGATCTCAACAGCAATAGTTTTATTGAATTCCAATTTTGAAAACATTAAATAAGTTGAGAATAAACCAGAATTGTTCTTTCCTTATGGGTTTATCCCCATCATCAAAAATTATATGCTGTATAAAAATATATGGGATAATCCCACAAATATCATCCAATGTCCATCATATTAACGTTTTAATGTCTCTCAAATGGTCTAGAAGTTTTCATTCCTACTGTGGAGAGTGGTTCTCGAAAATAATGATGGTAAAATGGTCAATACCCTCAAGATAGGCATGTTTTAAATTAGATAATGTCGTTTAAATTCAAACACCGGTGGTTTTTTTATTATGGGGGGGATTTAGGGGGAGTGTGGCCCATGAAACTATCTGTCTTCTAATGTTTATTCTATAAGGAAAGATAATCATTTGAAATGAGATTTTCATAATTAGCAACGGTCATGGGTACCTTATTGTGAACACATTTATTAATTAAAGGAAAAATATTACACATTTATAAACCTAAACAACACTGACAACATGAAACAAAATTCAAATAATCCAAGAGTGTAGAAGAGGAAACTGAGTCATAGTATGGCTCAAGGAGATAATTTTGTGTGTGTGAGTCATTATAGATAACTTTCATTGAATAGACAGGAAGAGATCAGTTCTCTTCAATGAGGTGTTTCATAGAATTTTAGATATTAAAACATACCTTCTCACTGCCAAACTCCACTGATAGCATACCATTGGGAACATTAACGATCGAATTTGAATTTTTTGTAATTTTCTCTAATATATGAGAGGATAATATCCATCGGTTTTTGTATATTCCAAATTAAGAATTTAGAAGTCTATAGGGTGGAAAAGATTAAGCACTCTTACTAGGATGTCCTTGATCACAACATATGGGTGTGTTTTGATTTGGTTGGCACATTTCATGGTGATGATTTTTGGTCGAAGCTCTCCAACCTATATATAAGTGTACATAGAGTAATTAATCACATTAATATATGAACCAAAATCTTTCAATACATTAGAAATTAATTTATATCATATGGTGAAAGTTATTTTTAATGTTCCTCAATCCTTGAATTTGGTTTGAATTTACGGTTTGATCAAAGCCAAGAAATTTCTTCCATGGATAGCTATCTCATTCCCCTCCAGTCAGTATATATGGGTGAAAATCTCTTTAAAATATTTGGTGTAATGAAGGATTTGTTTAACTACATCCAATAAAGGAATGTTAAACTATAAATTTTTTAATTTATTAATTATTTATTTACAAACATCATTATTAAAAAATTTCTTAGGTCTGGAGAGTCTTTATGAGTAATTAATATAAATGTATTTTTTAAGGGAAAAATCAATAATAACCTTTTTACCCTCCTGGTTTTGTTTTTCTTTATCAAATTATTTTATGAGTAGAGAAAGAATGTTTTCATGTGGGGGACTTACCTATTGTGTAGAATAAGTAGGAGAAGAAATTTCATTACCACTATAAAGTGTGATGGCACAAATATTACCTTTTTATTTTTGGATTATTTACAGGGTGGGATGGTATTTTTCTAGAACCATTAATGTATATCTCACTAATGGTTTTTTTATTATTTTTCCACCTGATTTTGTAGTTCTTGAATATCCAATTTCATGGTTCGTTGGAATTGGAGGTTTTGGGTTTCCAATCTATTCAATATTTCCATGAGTCTTGGTTAATATTTGGGAGGAGGATGATTTTATTGGGATGTTAAAGGATAATATGGATTCCTACCTAGGACTGGTTGATACCGGTTCTATTTTGGGCATCTCATATTCTCTCCACCTCAGTACTGTGGTTGGGATTTCCACCCAGAGTTTGGATTTAGCCAGAATGGTTCTTACTTAAAGGGTGGTTCTTGTTGAAATGGATTCCCATAAAATAATCATGCACAGGACTCAATGAATATTGAAGATATGGACACTAGTGATAAACATTAGTATCATTAGAACAAATTCTACAGTGAGATGGAATGTGAGGTGAGTGTGATTTAAAATGATCTTGGATTAATTGACTTATAAGGTTTTGAATCTCATCAATTTTATTATCTTCATTTTTTATAAGGATGAATGACTTACCCGGTGAACTCATCGAGTGTATTAACTTTTTCATGTACTAATTTTTTGTGCATTTGGGTCATGTTGGATATTATGTCATTAGTGTAGGAAGGAGTATTATCAACTTGGGAACCAACAACTACAACATCTATCATTCCATGATATATAGGGACAAGTAACTCATAAAATGTATTTAATTATAAAATTTTCACCAATTTTGGGGTGGGGTAAACTTAAAAAATGTATTTTTAATATTTAAAAATATTCATGAAGGGTTTATCCTTATTATAACCTAATTCCATATATTTATTTTATAATTGATTCATTTCTATGGTAAGGAATAAATTCTATAGAAAGATTAATTTCAGGTCACTCCATCCAACAATTGTTTTATGACGATGGTATATCCAATCCTTGAATACCCCATTAAGGGAGAAAGGTATTTTCCTAGACATTATGTGGTCCTTGGTCACATTTTGGGGTTTCTTGGAGAAACAAACTATGTGAAAATATATTAGATGTTTTTGAAGGTCGGGACAATAATGATCATTAAATTTATGAACACAGTGGATAATTCCTTACCTCATATCAAAGTTGGATACTTCTTGATAATATTGGATGTATGTAGGTTGGTACTCAACATCAGGGGTGCTTAGTTATTTTATGGTATTGTTTTTTATAGCCATGTTTCTAGGGTTTTAGTTGGTTCACTCTTAAATTGTGTTAAGACCACTTGATGTTCCACAATGGGATCCTCATTATTACATGATTTTCTTACTCTATATTATTTAATTTTTGAGTGAAGTGTATTTTGAATTTCTGGGTCAAATTCAAGAACTATTTATTTAGGAGATCTTATTATAAAACAATGATGTATGGTTCGATTTATTATTTATTTGTTTCTTTTTTTATAATTAAATATGAATAAAATAATTTTACTTAATAATAATTAATATAGAAAATAAAATACTGTTCTATATTATAAAATTATAGAGAGATATAGTAAAGAAGAGGGAGTGATAGAAAAAATAGGCAAAAACAAAAAAAACACAAAAAAAATAATAAGGTAAGGGGAAATATTGAAAGGGCTGATAAATAAAAAAATAAAATAAAGAAATAATAGAGGGAAAATGATCTTGGATCCCCATAAATATGGCCAAAATCTTATCGCGTTTTCCAACATGTCAAATTAAATGTTTAGTTTTTACTAGAATTTCTAAAATATAGAAAAAACCCTAGGTCATCTGTAGATTGATCCTTAGAAAATTAATTTTAGAATAAGTTTTTTATTAAGATAAATGGGAATTGTATTTTAGAAATTGAGGGTTTTTTTAAATATTCCAATAGATAAAGGTAAATAATAAAACAAAATGGAAATTAACAGTTATGATTAAGCTTGATCAACCCAGGGAACTCCCATGATGAGCATCCTTCATCATTACATGATAAATGGTAAATATCTTTCAATATATGGTTTGTAACATATAGAACCCAATTTTATTAATTTTATACGAGGATACCTCTTAGGGTTCAATCGGAAACAGAAAATGAATCATCGGTTACCGCTGATGATTTGGTGATTTGTGTTGGACTTCGTAACCGAAACTCACTAAGGAAACATAAGAAGAACTCGATGCATTATCCAGGTATTTATATTCTTTAAATTTTTACCATGAAATTAAATTACATGGAATTGTACCTACATATTGAAGTTAAATTGACTAATATTTACCACAAAACATTACAACTTAATTGGGAAAGAAGAAGTGGTGAATGGTCTGTGAAACATCACATTAATGGGTACTCTCGATCGTGATAATATGAGTAGAGTATGACATACCATTACATAACCCAATAAAATAATAATATAATATGAATAATAATATAATAAATACCTATAAATAAAATTATCTTTCAAATATTAAAAATAATAAGATCATGATTTATATCACGTTCTTCCCTGGATGATCACAAGGAGTTTTAAACTCCATAGAAAGGGAGAATGTCATAGTTATTGATGTGGGACTTCGCATATCCATCATAACGTATAGGATGAGGATATAAATATAATGGATCTCAAAAATGGTATATCATTGCTTCATGTTTGAACCCTTAAATGAGGTGCAGAATGTGCCTTTTAATAACAGATATTGGAGCTGGTTTTGGGCTTGCTGATTTCAAGACACCACTTGTACCATGGTTTTGTGATAGTAAAATCCTTTATCATGACTTTTAATAAGAAAAATATTGTTGGAATACCTCTTATCTATATCCATGTCAATTTTGGAATCTATATAATGTACAAAATGGGATATATTCCTAAAATAAAAACAAAACGTTTTTCCTTCATACAAATTATTTTTCTAGGAGAGATTGGTTCGTTTGGGGAAAATAATTAGATAATTGGGATTGGGTGGGTTCATAAGAGTAGTATATATTATAATGGTTTACCATAACACAAAAGGTTATTCTAATTAGATCCATGGACTAGATTCACTATGTAGTTTAGACCACATTAGTTCTTTGATTTCTATACTATTTGGCCCATTTTTCTTCAACATCATCCTGGACCCTCCAAATCAACTCCACATATAATGGAAACATAAAAACCAGTGCAATTTCCCTTTTTAACAGTGATAAACATTAAATTATTTAACCAAAAAATGAATTTAAATTTCTTATTATAGATGTAATTTTCAATACAAATCTAGTTTTATACAGTGGTGTAAGGATGAAATAATTTATTGAATCATGGAGAGATCACTTCTAGGATGGGATGTTACAGTAAGAATATCATCTATAAATACTAAAAAATGATCAATGTAATATCTAAACACACTATTTATTAAATATATGATGATGTTTAGGGAATTAAGAAGACCAAATGGAGTCATTGTAAATTCATCTTGTCCATACCATGTATGGAATGATGTACTGGATATATTCTTCTTCTTGACTTTAAATTGATGATATCCATAAAGAAGGTTGATTTGTAAAATTATTTATCTCCACACATTTGATCAAAATATTCATCAATATGGGGTACATGATACTTGTTTATGATTGTGATCTTTTTCAGCTCCCGTTATATAATGATGAGTCACATCGATCCATATTTCATCTTAGAAAATAGAACAATTGTAGCCCTAAAACATAATTGGATGAATAATTACCTTTTTGAGGTTCTCTAGGATTTTCTTCTTGAATTACTAAATACCAATCGGTGCTATTCTATAGGTATTCTGTGAAATATTTTTGGAACTAGGTAAGAGTTTAATTGAGAAATAAACTTCACATTTCTATGGAATACTAGGTATCTCTTCTAGAAAGGCATAAAAACTCCCACACAATTGGAATATCGTCAATATAGAGTGTCTCCCTAATCATCTGAGATAAATGACCCTATTGAATGGAAATCAAGACCCATGGAATGAATGTTATCTCCATAAAAATTCCATATCAATCATTGCACTAATAGAAAATCATAAGTTGGTTTGGAATATCAAATGTAACTTCCCTTCATTGGAAATTTATGTGGGATTTATGTTGATAAAGACAATACATGCCTAAGATAATGTAAAATTTTACAAGAGGTAGAATAAATTGGTTTTTAGGAATCAAATTCCTATAATCTTGAACAAGAGAATAATCATAGACTTTATATGTGATCATCATACAATTAGGGGTTTTGACAACTAATTCATCATATAATCATTATGGTGGAATTTTGATACTCATAGAAAACTATTCAAATATAAAATAGTGGTTATATATAGAGATAAATAAGACATTAGGTATTCTATAGCATGTAGTAAGTGTAAATTTTACCATGTTGTTATCGCACCATGCATCATATATATTGACCGTATGATATTTTCCTTAACTGTTGGCTTAAAAGATTGTTGATGTCGATAATCATCATTAACCTTTGTATTTTTGAACATTTTACCATAATTACTTTAGATATATATATACATACATATATTATCGTAATTCAAAAGTAATTTATTATTTATTAATATAAATTAAATTTTACCCCACACTTTAATAATTCACAGAACTTGAGTTTATTCCTTTTATTAACTTAATTCTTAGTTAATTATGAAATTCACTCACCCAATAACATATTTAAACCATTAAAAATTACTATTAATGAATAATAAAAATATTTAAATTAAATTTATCACTATTAGAATAATTTACCTATCAAATATCTCAAATATGCCCTAAATTTTTTTCCATTTTTCTAGAGTTGTTGAGAGAAGCCTAGTAAAAATTTCAGTATCTAAAAATGAGCCTGTATACACCAAAACATACCATAACAATTATCATAAAATCTAAGCTGTCACTTGGAAACCCCATGTGTCGAAAACCATCTTATTCACCCCATCACATTGTGACACTCTATTGGTGCACCCTAGACTACCTTATCTGAGATTAGGTGAGGATATGATTTGGCTTGTCATTGAAAATATATATCATATACACAGTACTTTGGCCATGTGATATCTAATCTGATATGAGGGATTGTATGACCTTAGTTAAAATGGGAGAACACCTCTGTATGGTGGCATGTCCAAATGGATGTTTTTTTATCTGCGCGATTAAATTTTTTATGTGTTTTTTGTTTTCACACCCCACTATGTTAGTTAGGGCTAAAAAAATTTCCTACCTATCATTTGATCATTTGATCATATAGACCTTCGTTTTTAATAACTCTTTATGTATATTTTACATCACCATCACCTATTTTCTATATCGGTCACCATAAAAAATAGACCCCTTGATATTCTAGACATGTATTCTTTATCAAATTTTATGTGTCGTTATATCTCTACCTCTTGACTTCGGATCTAGCATTTATATTCAATTAATATGTTCTTTAGTGACATAAAAATTAATATATAATATGGAATGCCTAAAAATTTATCTCTAAAATTTATCATAAATTAGAAATATAATAGTTATGATTCAAAAGCATTTATATTTATCGTAATAAGAATTTTATAATGATATATAGTAGGATTCATGAATCATTCATATAAAAATGTGATCAATAAATCATTAAAATCACCCCAAAAAAAATTTCTCTAATTTTTCATGAAAGATATTCATTATATTATGATGAATAAAATGTCATTAGATTCATTGGATCTCATAAAATATGAATATAAATATGTTCAACATAATTACATTAATATTTCCTTTAAGTTAAAGTGATAACTTTTATATACAAAAAAATATATAAATGGTTTCTTGTAATTCATTTGTTAGATTTGAAAATTTTCAAATATAGTTGATATTTTTAATCATAAAGAAATAAATAATTTACAATTTTCTATATTTTAATAATAAAATGAAGAATTATAAGACATAATTTTAATCAATAAATGATTATTTGGAATCAAACAACTATACATTGGCTGTGTTGACATGTATTTAATTAGTAGAGAATATTCCCTATAATGGCTATCTATATGGAAATAGATTCCTTTTAATCATTAACTACCCTATAATACACTATAAATTATAAATATAAACGGATATATATAAATAAAAAATATTTTAAGAAAATTTTATTTTTTAAAAATCCTCTAAAAATGGTCAACAACAAAGATTCATGATACATCTATTATTGTGGTGTGTATAATAAAAATTTATTATCGAAGTTAATTATAATGTATAATAAACCAAGATATCCTCACAAAGATGACTATACTTGAAACTTTTTTCACTTTAACGTAGTTTTAAAAAAATGATTTTAGATTGATTTAAAATTTTATAATAAAGAAACTAATTTAAATTGGATGATTTAGAAAATCAATGAAATTGATATTAGGTTGGGATTGGATAGACCAACTACATTTCTATCATATTTTCTAGTTTTACCAATATTTTTATTATTTGCTGGTAAGAGAGATATTCGATGATTTCTTCCTCTCTCTCTCCCTTGTCTTGATTGTAATGGTGAGAATGATACTAATTGAGATTTCAGGTTTCCCAACCCCCTTTTTTATAAGTGTTTCAATGGACCCTCTTGGTTGGATTAGTAAATCCCTAACCATGTTTCAATATTCCTTAAGAATGAATTGTTACGAACACAAAATCACATACAAGATAATGGTCACCATGAAGTTCACCACCTATCCCTAGCTTATCCAATTATATGAAGACTAGATCTAGGTGGTTGGAGAAATTGGATCATCAAACAAGAAAATAAACATTAACATAATTAAATATCAATTACAATCACACCTAATAATTAAAATTGTTAATTGAGAATCAAAAATAATTAGAAGCAGATACAAACGGTATTATTTAATTAGTAATAAAAACTCAAAAATTTCATTAGATCCTTACCCCCTTACCTAATATCCCATATATCATATCCCTCCATGTGAACGATAATCACGAATATTTGGTAAAGTAAAAAATTGGGATAATTAAAATAAAAAAAAAATTATGAAACAAAAGTAGTTGCATGGTATCCTCATCTAGTACTTCCTAATGCCATGATTGATTATTTTAATCCCCCTATGCCCGTGTATTTATATGTACAAATAATGGTTGGTATGCATTTATTCATCTATAAATGTGTCTAATAATAATTACTAAGTCATTATCAAGTGTGCACAGTGGTTCTAGGTCAAAAGGCACGAAAAAAGGTTGTTAATTAATAGATTGATGCAGTAGAATTCTCCAAACGTAATGATTCATAGCATGACACAAATTGTTAGGACATGAAAGTTTGAGTGACTTCTTGGGAGGGGGTTTTCACATCCAATGTTCACTTCATGAATCCTTATTGGGTTATATATCATTATTATACTATTAACTTTGCGAATAAGGAATTTCTAGAATATTATACTACTGTTTGGATCAATTATTTTAATACAATCCTTGTAAACATGACATGGACACCCCAAGTTAAGGAAAATATTCTCACGATGTAAATCTTGATCTTTTTTCCCATTATTCTCATTTACAAACATTCATTTTATCATTATATAAATAAAAATCCATTAAATACTACAAATTTTTATCAATTTCGCTGAAAAACCTTATGTGTTATATTAAAATAATTAAAAAATGTTTATATTAATTCCCCTACACATAGATCTTTCTTCTCCTCAAGAATATAAAATCAATAACATCATAAATGATCTTTATTCTATAGATATTTATATTTAAAAAGAAACAAAAATAAATTTTTTTCCATGTAAAGTTAAAATTAAAATTTATACATAAATGAATTCATCAAACTCCTCACTATTCAAAAATAATAACTGTAATTATGAATTTATTTTTCTTATTTTTAAATAATTTTTTTAATTACTCTTTGTTAAATTTATTAATTCATCATTAATGTGAATGTAATGTTAAATTTACCTCATAATAAATTATTTCCACTTATCTCCTATGGTAAATAATGTAATGGAGGTGGAATCATAACTAAAATACATTCCACATACCATAGGATTTCATGGAATCTAGAATCTCTACCATGTGAATACAAAGATCAAAATTAATCATGTGGAATTTAAATCATGGTTCAAATGTGTAAACAATCAAACTATTATAAATGATGATTTACTTTGTGATTTAATTTTTATTGTTGTTATGGAAAACACAAGCACTTCCTTGGTTATATCAATATATTTAAAAGATCGTTAATAATTTTATCATTGTTAATATATCCATTAAATGGTGATCACATAATTAATATAAATATAGCTATTTAACAAATCCAATTGACCCAAACAAAGAAGTGACGGCCTCACCCAGTATAATTTTACACTAAAAATCCCATTTATTAAATCTTACAAGGGAGAAAGTATCACTGAGATTTTCCCTTCATCAAGCCTAATCTATGATTTAAAAACATAAGCATGAGTGAAACCGTTTACAGGAGAAGTTCAAACTCATTGATACCACAACCTAACCATGTTCGTCAAACGACCCTATGAAAGTCTCACTATTGTGCACCTTACACTTATGAAATATTCTGGTGTAATAAATGGATATGTATCATGACCATAATAATAATATTATATATATTTTATATAATAATTAATTTATTTTCATTTTTATTATTACATTATAAATGATTTTGATTTCGATTCAATTAAACACAAATTGTATTTTGGGGTAATATTCAAATTCAATTAAGGAGTATATTTTGATTAATTAATGTATTTTTGAAATAAATAGTTTTTAAAAAAAAAATTCATTACAAAATATGGATTATTAATTATAAATGGTAAAATAATTTTTATGAAATTATATGAACTTTTTATAAGGGTTTAAAAAATGTTATTATCAAAACCCAAAATTTTTCAATAAATGCAGAATATTATTTTAAAATTTATAATGAAAATACTTATATAATTATTTAGAGACAATTAAGAGTATTTTTTAATCATAATTTTGAAATTATCCAAAAGTTAATTTATCATAATTATCTGAGATAGTCGAATTTTTAGGTAAAAATTAAATACCGTATAAATATATGGTGTGTTTTAAAACATCATAATGAACAAAAAATGATGTAAAAATACTATAATGGGTATAAATTTACAATATATGTTTACCTTTTAAAATAACGTGACTTTAATTTTACTTGATTAATTTTATTAACCCTTTATGATCCTTTAAAAAAGTTAATATATTTTAGAGTTTAAAATTCATTTATTTAAAAGTGTGACTCACCTATACATAAGAAAGAGAATTATTTTAAAATGTTCATAAATTTTACAAATAAAATAATTAATTATTCCCACTTTGGAAAAAACTGTGGGTAAAAACCATGGGATGGTTTTTGGTTTTGAATATTTTACTATATAGAGTCCAAAACCTATATTTGTGAAATATTAAATTATTCCCCTATAATTTAATATATAATCCCAACACATATTACACATATCTTAACTCAAAATAATTATATCACTTATCTAATATACCTTAACCTCTCTATAATCCTTCCATGTCCCTCAAATCTCTCAATAATACACTTATCAAGATTTTATAGCCATAAATTAATGTAAGGGTTCCTTTCTTCCTCATCATTATCCATATTTATTTATCTTATTATTTCCTTTTATTTTCAATTAATAATATTGGGTTATGTTTTCTAACCCCACCCATATATCCTTTTTTATTTATAAAATATGATGGACACCTTTCTCCCTCATTAATCCATCACATGTACACTCTTTACCATGCCGAAATTTCATAAGCATCCTTTCCTTTCTCTTTTTTTTCAAGCCTATTAAATATCATATGCTTGTTTTCTAATTCTAAATGTGTAGAAATGACCTTACATGTCCGTATTACTAGAAACATCATGTCCACAATTAGGAAATACCCTTTTCACTCTCACTATCCCCTTTTATGAATTTTAATATGACACTATTATGCTGCCAAATTTTCACCATGATTTTCCATGCCAAAACATTTGTGTAGTGAACGTCGTACCCATTTACAATCAGTGGTGTTAACATTTATGCACATATAACTTTTTATTGTAGAATTAAATGAATTTATTCCACACTCCTGGATCATGTAATAAATTATGATGATGAATGAATCCATGTTTTAATATATATGTGGCACATTTAAAAATGATAATGAAATTAATGTAACGGGTTCACACGAAATTATATAGCGGTCCAATACATCGTGTAATGTTTAGTATTAGGATAAATAATGTTGGGATCGGGGTGTACCTTATTTCTTTATGGGTATTTTTTCACCATGAAGTCATGGTGTTTTTTCCTTGACCTATATTTATGATGCAATGTTTTAATTTTTTCCACATTTTCCATGTTATGATTATAGTTCTATATTATTCATAATTATACATGTTCCTTTATGCCTCATTTATATTCACTATATAATGTGTATTATTATCGTAATTTTATTACATGTTTATTACCTTATAGGTATTTATAGATAACTCATTTCTAATGTATTTATCTAGGTTATCCAATGTAGTATTAAGATCGAGCATGTTAAAGAAGTTCTCAAAATAGATGTTGCAATTCATGTTTAATGATGTAATGAAATGTACCTAATTACCAAAGACAGTTGATTTCTAGATCCTTAAGGTTTTATTATGTATAATTTTATGTAATTAAAACATCTATTTATGTGTAATAAATAGAATTGTTGTTATTGGTGGTATAAAATGAAAAGTTTAGTTTTTTTGGGATTATGATTTGAAAAATATAGAAAAATACTTAGAGATAAGACTGTGTGTAAGAATGAATCCCTAAAATTTTGGTGAGTATATATTAATTGGATTATCATGAAATAAATCAATGTATAGATACTACATGTGGATGTGGTTCTAGTATATGTGTACCTAGGAGTAACAACTTTGAAATAGTGTTTCGAGCTTGACTCAGTGTACCCTGGTACATGACAACGTGCATTATTGTGCACCTATTTTTACACTATATGGGGATATAAATTGTTCATTCATAATATATTTTATATAAATTTTTAAGGAAGTAAAAAAATCACATAAGAGTATATGTAAAAAAATTGAGCATGGATAATAATGACTAAAGACTAGAAATCCATATGTTATGGAAATACATGTAAGTTATAGGTGATCCCTTTAATGTCATAAAATTCACATTTATGTGTTTAAAAGTAATATATACTCATATTTAGTATTACTTTTAATCTAGAAAATGCCATGATTTAGGAGGAATCAAGTAAAAAATCAATGCTAAGAGCAATGTGATGACTTCCCTAATGAGATTCTCGACCTGAGGGGAGTTGGAGTCGAACACTTCATGATGATATGCTCTCAACTAATTCATATATTGAATATAAATCTACATTAGGAGGAGCATCCAAATCCCCCCGAAATAAAAAAATATTTAATTGAGAGCTTCATGCATCAAAGGCATCATATATTCAATGGATCGTCTGAATCCTTAATCATTGAACAATAGATCAACTCCATTGAAAATATCTTTTCCATTCTTCAATGCTCCAAAAAATATAAGGTTCTTTTGGATGTTTATCATATGGAGGTTAACGTTAATTAATGGTGTAAATTAATAAAAAAAATACGAATCCTAAGGAAGATATTGACGAAATGGCGTGGATGGATTTGTAGAAAATGAATTTTGATAAATATTTTCTTTTCACACTCCATCATAAAATGGAATGGGATTTTCTATCCCTCAGTAAAAAAGATAAATAATCTATCAGGTTGTTTGAGTAAAACCTCACAATATGATCATGGTATGCCTCCGGCTTTATTGTTACCCCAAAATACATAGTTCACCACTAATTTGGTGGGCTAAAACCTAGCCTATGAAAAGCCCTGTTGATCATTGACATTGATAACTATGAAGAAATTTTCTGATGTGCCCTAAATTTTGAAATGGAGATTGGAAATTCTCAGTGGTATCATGGGGATAAGAATAATAAAGTGTACATAAATTATAGAAGTTGGATAGATAGATTTAATTATTCAATTAAATTTTAACATCTGGCATTTCAAAGGTGCAGAAAGAAGTACACTGGAAATTTCTTGATGGGGTGAGGAAATTATTTAGGTGTGGGAAGGAAGGGTACCAAGTTGGTGATTTCCAATAGGAGAAACCCTCCACTGTGATGGAGGAAAGTAATTCTACGATCAGAACTCATAATATTTTTCATTGATAAATATTTAAGTAACCAGGGAACTGTGAAAACCAATGAACTATGTCTATGGGTTTTTATGACAACCAACAACCTCCAAGGTTGGAAGGGAGATCATTTTCCCTCACTACCATTGAAGTGAATCTCGACAACAAAGTGGTGATATGTATTCTAGTTATTCATTCAAGAATATAAAATTTAATTTTTTATTTTGGTCTTATGCTTTCTTTCATATCAAAAAATTGTAGTAAAAATTGTGAAACACCACAAAAAATCATGGATGTATTATGTCGGTAAAAATAGAAAATAGTGAAAATTTTGCATCCTAAGCATATAACCCCTCTTATGTTAATGTTTGTGGTATGAATTACCCTGAAAACCTAATCAAACCTACTTTCATAGAATTTGAGGTAATTGTGGTCATAGATTGAATTTACCAATATATAGGTAACATAAATCTCAATGATAAAGAAATTACTCTCTATATTGAGAATAATCCTCAAATTCTGTACAAATACAATGACAATCATGAATTTTATTTAGCACCATCATCTCAAAAATGTGTATTATTTCCCTACAAAGAAGTGTATATAGATAAAATGATTTATTCTATAGAAATAATCATCTTTAAAGACTTTCCCACTGTGAGGGAATAACTAATGTGTTTCCTGAGGAATTAACTAGTATTCCTCTTAACCGATACATTGACTTTTCAATCGATCTTATACATTGGTCGTTACCATTATCCTATACTCTATATAGAATGGATGTTCTGGAATTTGAGGAGATTAAGAAACAACTACTGGATAATCTATATAAGGTTTCTTACACCCATGTGCTTCACCGTGGGGTGCACTAGTCCTCTTGGTCAAGAAAAAGGATGGGTCAATATACACTTGCATCTATTATCGTGAGCTCAATAAGATCATGATAAAGAAAAAAAATCATCTACATTTGATTGATGACTAGTACAATCACATATAGGGAGAAAAATACTTTTCCTAGATGGATTTGTAGTTGGGATATTACGAGTTAGGGTGAATATGGAGGATCTCCCAAAGACTACTTTTTGTACAAGGCACAGGAAATATAAATACATGGTAATGCCTTTTAGAATCACAAATTCCCTAGAAATTTTTATGAACATTATGAATAGAGTCTTTAGAAATTTCCCAAAAAAATGTTTGGTAGTATTTATAAATGATATTATAATATACTAAAAATGTAAAGAGGATCATGATGTGGATTTTAATATAGTGATAAAGACCTTATAAAATGAAAAAAATTATACCAAGTAGAACAAATGTGATTTTTGGTTGAAGTAAGTCTCTTTATCGGGGTATATAATCACAATAAATGGGATATCTATATACCCTTAGAAAACAATTGAAATTATATGATGTTTGATTCCAAAATTTGTGACAGACATCTATTTTTTCCTTAGGTTAGGTAGGTATTATCATCGATTCGTGTGAAATTTCTCAAAATAGTCAAACCCTCTCACCAAACTAAATTAGAAGGGGTTTATTTTTTGTGGAATTATGAATGTGAAAAAATATTCAAGGAGTTGAAAATAATTCTTATCACTATGCTTGTTCTCACACTACCTAGAAGTGGAGATATTTTCTCGGTATTCATTGATTCTTAGAAGAAGGGCATCTGTTGTTTGTTCATAAAAAATGTAAACATAATTACATATCATTCAATTCAGTTGAATGTTCATGAATAGAACTATACCAACCCATGATATTTAGTTACATACAATGACTTTTTATTTAAAAATTTGGTCGAATTATCTATTTGGGGTGAATTTTGGAATGTATATGGATTAAATAAGTCTCAATTATATATTCACATAGAAAGATATGTATATGTGCTAATGAATATGTTTAGAGCTGATCAAAGGCTATGACTGATCAATCCACTACTATCCTAGGAATGGGAATAAAGTGGATGATGCCCTAATGAGAAAATATCTAGAAATTCCACCATTTATGAGAATTTAGAAGGATCTGATCTTCTTAGGTTTGGAAAGGATGGACATGGGAATCCTAAAGGAAGAATGATTGTCAATCCTTTCCCAAATTATTGCTCATCCTTCTCTTCTGAAAAAGATAAAGGATGCTCAAAGATTATATATTGGAATTTAAAATAAATTATAAGCTATAATGAAAGGTAAATCCTCAGAGTTAAATATTATTGATGATGTTTTTGTGATATTTGTGTCATGACTATTTGTACCATAAAATTCTGAGTTAAAGAATGAGTTATTGTATGATGAGAATATATAATCATTCTCCATCCACCTAGGAAGCACCCAGATGTATCGAGATCTATGAGAACAATATTTTTGAGAAAATATTAAGAAGGATATCATAGAATATACATCAACATGTATATCATGTCAACAAGTGAATGTGTAATGGAAAAAATCCAAGGGGATGATGAAACCATTACCCATACCTACATGGAAATGGGAAAACATCCCCATGGACATTGTCACTAATCATACAAAGTAATCAAGAGAGTATAATGATATATGGGTTATGAAGGATCATATTACAAAGACTACATAATTATTGTCATATGAGAGGAATCATCATTGGATCTTCTTGCCTGTTTATACATTAGGGAATTGGATAGGCTACATGGTGTACAACCATCGATTGTATCAGATCGAGATCCAAGATTAATCTCAATGTTCTGGAAGACTCCCCAACATGCTATTAATACTGAGTTGAACTTCAAAACGACCTATCAACCTCAAACTGATGGCCAATCTGACCAGACTATCCATACACTTGAGTACATGTTGTCGGCATGGTTAATGGACTTAAAAGGAGGATGGGATTAGTATCTTTATATGTTTGTGTTCTCTTACAAAAACAGTTCCCATGTAAGCATCCAAATTGAAACTTATGAATCCCTTTATGGGAAGAGGTGTAGGACACCTGCATGTTTGGATGATGTTTGGGGAAAAAGAAGATTGGTCCTAAAATGGTCGAGGAAATGGTGGAAAAGGTTTAGGCCATTCAGTAGCACTTCAAGGCTTCTCAGAGTCATCAAAAGATCTATGATGATAACTATTAATGATACCTAGAATTTCATGTTATAGACATGTTATTCCTCTACATATCTCCATGGAAGAACGTTATAATATTTGGGAAGAACATAACTCTTATTCCAAGACATATCAACCCCTTTGAGATCCTTGATCGCATCGGAGTGGTGGAATATGGACTTGCACTCCCACCAAACCTATATTGAGTTCATGATGTAATACATATATCAATCTTTAGAAAGTAAATACCTGACCCTCACATTTACTCAATCAATAGGTGGTACCATTGGAGAATGCTGTTTAATATGAGTATTCGATGAAGATCTTAGATCATAGAGACAAAGTTCTGTGAAATAAGAGAATGCACATTGTTAACGTTCGTTAGAGAAAAAACATGTTTAAAGAAGAAACATGGGAATATGAAAAAGTGATGAGATAGAATTACCCTAATCTATTTTATGGGGGGTGAAATGAAAATTTAGTGGGTGAAATTTCTCAAGGGGGAAGATTTTAACACACCAAACTATCATATATAATGTTTCCATTTGATATTTAATTATGTAATATAGTTATATAAAACACATGCACTTCCTTGGTTATATATTTGGATATAAAATATCATTAAGAATATTACCATTTTTAATATATCCATTAAACAGTGATCACATGATTAATATAAATATATGTCTTTAACAAATCCAATTGACATAGACAAAGGAAGTGATGGTCTCATCCAGTAGGATTATACCTTATGAATCACATTTATCAATGTTTATGAGGGAGATACCATCACAGGGATTTGACCATAACTAAGACCAAACTGATATCCAATAACTTAAGCCTGATTGAAATCGTTTACAAGATAAGATCAAGATCATCAAGATCATGACCCAAACCATGGTTGTTGAATGGCCCCATGAGAGACTCAGCATCAGACACCTTACTCTTATGGAATATGATGATGTAATAAAGGTATAGGTATCAACAACATAATAATATGAATATGTATATTTTATATAGAAATAATTATTTTTTATTTTTGTTGTTACATTATAAATTATTTTGATTTTGATTCAATTAAACACAATTGGTATTTTCATGTAATATTCAAATTCAATTAAGGTATTTATTTTGATTATTAAATTTATTTTTGAAATAAAATTTGTTTTAAAAAAATTTGATTAATAAATAAGTTTTATTTATTATAAATGTTCACATATTTTTCATTAAGAGAAATGTTCTTTTTACAAGAGTTAAATACTGTTATTCTAAAAAACCCATCATTTTTCAATAATTACCGAAATTTATTTTAAAAGTGAAAATGAACATATTTAAAAAATTATTTAGATAAAATTAATTTTCTCTAGAATCCTAACATTGAAATTATCCAACGGTGAAATTTTCAATTTTTTTGAGACAGTCGAATTTTTGGTTAAAAATTAAATATCGTATAAATATACTATCTTTCTATGACATTATAATAATTCAAAAGTGATTTAATAAATACCATAATTGGTATTATCAGACAAATAGATGTTTTAAGATTAAAATAATGTGATTTTATGTATACTTGAAATATTTTATTAAGCGTGTATGAATCAACCAAAAGATTTATGATATTTTAGAGATTTAAATTAATTTATTTAAAAGTTGAATCACCGCCACATAAGAAGGTAAATTATTTTAACATGTTAGTAATTTTTCCTAATAAAAAAATGAAAACATCTCTATCTTTAAAAAAACCAAGGGAAAAAAGACGGTAAGGTTTGTGGATTTGAATATTTTATTATATTGAGTCTAAAACCTGTGTTTCTAAAATTTTGAAGAAGTTTCCGCTAATTTCCTATATAATACCACCCAATATCCAACTTATCATCCCTAAAAATAAATTCATCACATCCTTACTATTCACCCCACCACTCTAGAATCCCCTAAGGTTCCCCAATATCTTATGAATCCCATTTTCCAGCTTTTGGAGGCACACATTCAAGTAAGGGTTCTATCCTTTCTCATCTTTATCCATGTTTATTTTTCTTGTTATGTCCTTTTATTTTCAATTAATAATTATGGGGTATGATTCTTATCCTCCCCCATACAACTATTGTTATCTCTAAATGATGATATACCCTCTTTTATCTCATTAATCCCTCACATGTACACCTGTTACCATACCGAAATTTCATAAGCATCCTATCCATTCCCTTTTTATTAAATATTATTTATTATCATATGCCTTATATTTCTAATTATAAATTTTTTAACATGTTATTCCTTGTTTGTATTACTATAAAAATAATTTAAGAATTATGATATACCGATCTATCACTCATCAAACCATTTTATGAATTTTTAAGGGATGTCATTATGCTGTTGAATTTTCATCACTATTTTCAGTGCCAAACCATTTGTGTAGTGAATGTTGTACGCATTTAATATCATGGTTGTTCAATTTTATGCTCATATTCCTTTTTATTTGGGACTAAAATGTATTTATTTCAAACTCATTTATAGTGGAATAAATTTTTATTATGAATAAATTCATATTTTATGATCTATGTGGTAGAATTAATCATAAGAATGAAATGAAAGTGATGGGTTGCACCAGAATTATATAGCGCATCAATGCATTGTGTAATGTTTAGAATCATGATATGTCATGTTGGGACAGGTGTGTACCTTATTACATTATGGTAATTTTTCCACCAGAAAATCTATGTGGTTTGGCCTTGAAATATGTTTAAGATGTAATGTTTTAAGTTGTTGCCACATTTCACATTTTATAATTATCATGTTATATAATTACTTATTATTGATGTTTGTTTTTCCCTCATTGATATGACTTGTCTAAGATTTATTGTTATATTCATGTTATTCCATGTTTATACCCTTACTGGGAAATTTGGTTCACCCAATTATTATGTATTTCCCCAGGTTATCCAATACAGTTTTAATCTCTAGGAAGTCAAAGAAATTTTCAACAAAGATGTTGTAATTCATATTTAAATTTATAATGAAATGTACATAATTCCGAATTAAACTATTATTCCCAATAATTTAATTTTATTTAAGTGTAATTTGATGTAATTAAATTATGTATTAAAGTGTAATAAAGAGAAGTGTTGTTATAAAATGTCTATGATGATTAAGTTAGGTTGGTGATGAATAAAATAAGACTCAAAAATGTGTATTCAATATTAAAAAAAATTCATGATATAAAAAGATAATCTTAATTAAATAATCCTATAAATATAAATATGTCATATACCTCCTCCTCAAATCATCAAGTAGAAATATTATATGAGTAATCATGAAGAATAATTTTTTTCCTTGTTTTTTTTATTTTTCTTTGTATTTCTTTTTTTTCATATCTAACAATTACTCTTCAGAAAACTCTCACATCCACCACCTAAACCCAAATAATTATATTTTCAACAGTTTGTAAATGGGGAATTTATATCTTTCGAGGACACAACAAATTTTTTTCTTTTCCATCTTTATTTCCATTTCTATTTTTTCAATATAGGCCAATAATAATGTATAAATAATGATAAAATGGCCTATCTGCAAATCAAAATAAAACCCCTAGAAATGTGACATAAATGAATCAAATCACCATACATCATGTAAAACCTATCCCACACACTTCTTTTAAATATAATGAAACAAACCGAGAGTACAGTATGAAAGGATATAATAGGCCTCTAAGGCGACTCCTTTCCTACAAGGTTATTTATGGATTCCATATGAAACAATTGTATTAAATTTCATATTTGGTTGAAGGATAAAAGGCTAAACAATAAAATTCATCAATCAGATTAAAAATGTTTCTATTCAATACTAAATTTGATAATATTACAATAAATTTATATAAAAAAACATTGTTGTGTCTCTTAATAAAAATACTCTATAAATAGTGGGAAATTTTGTTATATAGATATGCTTTTGAAATGAGAACATAATATTCAGAAAATTACTCACATTAATAAAAAAACAATAATGAAATCTGAATAAAATCTTTAAAAATTAAATATTCCAAATCAAAGAAGAATTTATTCAATAAAAAATAACTCATTTCTAAAAACATGATTTATTAAATTTATCCCATAATACTAAAATTTACTCATTCATTTTTCATTCCACTCATTGAATCATGTTAACAATGAAATTTAAAATAATATATAATTATTATCTTAACGAACATATGTATCATAGACAAATACTATAGTATAAGAGTTCAAAGTGGTTCATGAAATTAAAAAATAAAACCATTTCATGACATATTTCATAGAATGTAGGGAGGTAAAAATAAATGAAGAAAATTTAAATAATTCTTCGCTTGTAGAATGAACTTATGTTTTTCCTGGTTTCATAATCTTCTG
The DNA here is from genome assembly GCA_963277665.1 of Viscum album. Taxonomy (NCBI): domain Eukaryota; kingdom Viridiplantae; phylum Streptophyta; class Magnoliopsida; order Santalales; family Viscaceae; genus Viscum; species Viscum album. The sequence continues at coordinate 1,086,917,636 of OY728150.1, read as the reverse complement.
ATCTCTTTATACAGATTCTATTTTATAATATTTCATTGCATGAATTCCCCGATTATCATTTAGATCATGTAATGTTTTGTTATTTAAAAGATACAAATTATTACATGTTTATCGAAATGAAATTAAGAATAAAAATATGTGATAGTTTTGGACAATTTAATAATTCCGAAAAACAAATAAGGTGAAAAGTGAATTATGAAAAAAAAAATTATGTTACCTCTAAGATGATTTTTTGGTTAACATCAGTGAATCATCTAAATTTATTGTAAATGAATTCATAGACTTAAGGTGTGAACTATAATATTTCCTCCACCACACTTAATTAATGCATCATCCGTAATGCATTCAAGTTTATCATCAAAGTAAAAATATTTAAAATGGATTACCATATGAAATAATATGTTAAGGATGGGTACAATATTGTGGGCCTTAATTGATAAATATCATAAATGCATGAAATATTATTTACTAGTTGTTTATGTATGTTTACATTGTACATCTTCAAATTATGCTCATTTATACTGAAGGAGGATTATTCTAATTCATTTTCATATTTTACCACCCCAAAAGGGTATACGTCAGTAAAAATAAAAGGTCATTTCTGTATGGAATGATGTTTACCAGGAATCAACTTAAGAATGAGGTTATCTAATATCACTTTATCTCTAGGGTGAATAATTATTTGTATAATAATATTTTCGTAGTCCATCATTTTTATCACTTATTAGATCATTGAATTTTAAAAATCTTCACTCTAGTATTTCTCTAACTCTTATAGCTATAATGGCATCTACTTCCAAATTTTATCATGTTCTAGATTAATCTATATTATAGACTAATAGGATTTGTGGCCCAATTCTATAGGGAGGTGGTATCTCATTCCCAAAATTAATTAAAAGGGTTTCATTCATAGGGGTTTATTGTGGATGGTCCTATAAACCCATAATGTTTATTATAAGCTTTGGCCCCATCAATAAAGATCTAGTTGATTACCTTTTCTACGATTCCTTTAAATTATATTTTGGAAACTTATTATTAAACATTCATTTATGGATGATATAATGTTCATATTTTTTGTTTTACCCCTTACTTTCCCTGTAATTAATTCAATTTCCTATTGAAAAAATGATTCCATTGGAAAATGTTAATATCTCTCTGCACTCCAAACCTATAAAATATGTTAGCCCTAAAAAATCACAAAAAACATTAGCATCATTTGTAATTTGGATTTTTATTCTAACAATTTTGAAATGTAATAAAAAAAGAAGCATTTGATAATTCTAAAATGGAATTATAAATGGTCCCATGATATATATGTCCCATACTTTAAAATTTTCAAAAACTTTACTGTATTTTAAAGGAATTCCTTGTCCTTTTGAGATATTTATAAAAAAATATCATTTTTTACATTTCAAAAAAATAATATTAATATTTAAATAATTTAGGAAAATAACTACTATAATAAAAAACATTTATTACTTTCCTTTAAGGTAAAAAATGGCCACTATGAGATAGTCCATGAAAAAAAATCAAGAACAGATTCTATTTTACATTCTTGAAAGAACCGTATTATAACATGGTTATTGTAAATTTTAAAAAGTAATAGATCTTCTAAAAGATAATATCTAGGGTAATATTTGATTTTTTCCAATTTGTGGGAGTTAAGAAGAAAGGGTACATAAGATGTGACTAAGTAGTTCAAAATCTCGATATACATTGGTACTTCAAATTCCATGATGCATAGTTTCTTTAGAGGTAGATGGCCATTTATTAGATTTAAATATGGTATTTGTGCACTAATAGTGTTGGTTAGTCTATTTATATGACAAACAATATGACTTTTAGTTTACTTATTTTCTTTTATCTCTATATTGAGCTCCAATATAAGTAGCATCTGTCTTACCAACATATTCTTGGAATCAACCTGCTTCACCAAGTACCTAAGAGTTTTATGACTATAAAAGATAATTAATTTCAATACAAAAAAATAAGATATAAATTTATTTAAATAAAAATATCAATGAATTTATTTTCAATTTTGGTGTCATTAAGTTGATTAGTATAAAACTTACTAAAGGAACAATCTATCAATTTTAGTTTTCCATCAATTTCTTGAGACATGGTCACTCCCATAGCATAGTTTTCAACCTAAAAAAGAATCTCAAATGGATGTTCCCAGTTGGGTGGATTCATTACTAGTCTTTTAATAATCCTTTGATTCATTTCATCGAACACTTCCCTATAATAATTATTAAAATAAAATTTATCTTATTTTAAAAGTAATCTAGAATGTGGAAGAGAAACATCACTAAAATAAATTATGAATCTTATATATATCCCTACATGTCCTTAAAAATATGTAACATGTTTCACACAAGTTTTTGATGATAAATAATTTATCACATCAATATTAGATTTATTAACCCCAATTAATTATTTTAAATAATTTTTCCTAATAAAATACATTTTCAAAAATTAATTTACACTTTCCTAATTCAAAAAAATATTATTTCCAATGCACATTTCTGAAAAAATTTCTATATTCCCCAATAAATGTCCAAAATAATTAAAAAAATAAATAATTTCATTAAGAAATTCATCCCGAATGTCTAATATGTTATCTGAAAATATGCTTACTATGAACCTTTTAAATGTATCTATAGTATTACACAACCTAAAATGATCCATTCATAGGAAAAGTGAATGTTTTGTCATGACACGTTAAATTGATTATGATTTTAAGGTTTATTTATAGTATAAGGAATACCCTACATCTTTTCTCAAAGAGAATTGATGGGTTTAGAATGAGTATTCTAAATAAACATTACTAAAAGATATTGGTTCTTTTGAAAATATATCAAAGAAACTAACATAATTTAAAGAGTTTTATAGTTTATAAATAAGTATATTTTGAAAATATATGATAATTATGTGATAATTTTTATGAAACTACACTTCTTTAAAATTTCCTTGTTCATAATTGATTACTAGGATTTTTGTGTGATCCTTTGACTGACGGTTAACCAAGAGCATGGGTACCCACAAACCCTAAAATGATGAAAATAGGACTAAAACATGGTATAAAAATCATATAGTCATGTTATAGCCACATAGAATGAATTAAGGATTGTCAAAGAACACTGAAATCTCAAATGTTTGTAAAATAAGGTGAGTCTTATTTTGTCCAATCGGAACATCACAAGTCGGACACTATCAATTGCACACAAATTGATAATAAAATAAAAAGGGTTTCAATTAAATGCATAAAAAAAGTTAATATACATATAAAATAAACATTCCAAACAATAATATACACTAAACCAGTTGAGAATTATGTGTCATAAATCCCTCTTCAAGTGTGTAGCTCCCTCGCAATGATCACCCACCGCTTAGCTTGACATTGAGAGGGGGAGGAAGCATGGGTGGAACTCAATATTCATTCTTGACCCCCCCCCCAATTAGGATGGAGTCCTATAGAACATCTAATATAAGGAGGGGAATCCTCTAGGACTCCAAAATTCCTGAATGCTTCTTATAGTTTGAACATGAAAATGAGGTACCCATGGTTCCATTTTACATCCAATTTGGGAATCCGTTTTGGGAACCTAGTTTTCAAGATACCACTTGTGCTTCAGTTTTGGATTGGTAAATGGCCATATCACGACATGGAAAATATAGAAATGTTGTGGTAATTGATCTTTAATGTCTCCTGATCAAATATAATGACCATTTGATAGATATATTGGGAGATATTGTCAAAATACAAAATCTAAATTCTTAATTCTTTCAGATTATGTCCCCTATACATAGTGGTTCATATGGAACCCTTAACGAAAAAATTCGGATTCAGTTTCTTGATATTTGTTTTATACCATTATGTTATGGAGTGATCCAAACAATTTAATCCCATTTTGAGTCATGGATTTCACAAAATGGGAAAAACAATGGATAGATGTGCTTAGGCTTCCATGCAGTTTGGACAATTTTCCTTCCGGATTATATCTGGGGCCTCCAAATCTACAACACCTACAATGAAAATATCAAAACAAGTATAATTTACTATTTTAATAGTTATAAATTTTAAATAATGTTATAAAAAATTAAGTGAAATTTGATATAATTTTTGTAATTGATGGTGCAAAATCAGTTTCATACACCATTGTTAGGGTGAAAAAAAAGTGAATTGTAGTGAGATCACACCCCAAAACCTAAACATTTTCACTCTTGGGAAAAGTAATATTTCCAAAAAATATTAATGTAGATATTTAAAACATCATAAATATTTTACATTCAATTAAAATATAATTCCAGGTAGGAATGGGATTAAAGAAAAAATCACACTGAGGAGTTATTCTGAGTGATTAAAAAGATGTTTAAAAAATTGTATCCGAAAGAAATTTAAGGATATGCCTGATAACAATCAAAGAAAATAATTAAAAATATAATAATATCACAAATTCTAAAATTGTGTGTGTGAAAACCATTTCATGTTATTCTTTCCACTTTATACAGAGTATATATCTGTTATTTTAAATATTGTCAACATACGTGATCCTTTCCACCAAACCTGCCCTACATCCTTTGCAATAAAATGTCAAGACCTACTCACATAAGAATTCCTAGAAGTCAAACCATATGAGCCCTACCTAGATATCCATATTTTTTGTACATTTCATGACCCCCATCAATGTTTATTTTTATTTTTGATTTTTTTGGGTTTCTTAGGCCGTACAACAGTCTGATAACATGCACACACACATGAGCTCCCACCCTATATTTCTCTATATGGTTTACATTTAATCACTCCCTATATGTTTTACATTTCATCACTCCAATCATGCTATTAATTCCACATTATATTTTTTTGTTGGGAATGTCAAAACAACATGAAATATAGAAATTCATCTTGAATTTTCAATAACTACCTTGATTAAGTAGGCATCGGTTTCTATGATAAATTATTTATAGAAAAATTATGATTTTAGGTCAAAAGTGGGGGGGGGAAACAAGGGGGGCATGAAAATACTATACAACAAGATAAAAAGAGAAGAAAAAATAAAGATGAGGAAAAATCATAACTAACCCAAGAATATAACCATCCCCCACACCAGAAGTGTGTAGTGTCCTCAGTGTTATAAAATAGTCTGTGGGAAGGAAGGATAAAACTGGTTGGGTTTCATTCATATACTTCTTCTTGAACATGGAGTTCCTACATCGAGGACTCTAGAATGGCTTCATGGAAGTGCTTTAGCCACTACCCTTTGCCAGTGATGGTTTTCTTGGTTTCTTCATTTTGAACCTGAACAACCCCAATTGGAGAGACATTAGTAACAATGTATGGTATAAACCAATATGAACGAATAATACATGGTTGAAACTTCAGACTTTCACTGTATACGTGGACCTTCTGCCCAATGTGGAATGCACGATGAAGGATGAGACCATCGTGGGAAGCCTTGGTTCGCTCCTTATAAATCTGGGAGTTCTCATATTAATCTCTGCACATTTCCTCCCACTCCAAAATATGAAACTTCCTTTTAGAACCTATACCAGAAATAATAAAATTGGATTTCTTAAGGACCCAGTATGTCCAATGAAATATCTCCACATGGAGATGAAAACACTTTCCAAGAACAAGCCTATAAGGTGAAATTCCAATGGGAGTTTTAACGGTATTATGGTAATACCATAATGAATCCCCAAGCCTAAGATTCAAATGTTTTCTACTGGGATGAACCTTGTTTTGATAAATTAATTTTACCTCTCTATTTAAAACATAAACAAAACTTTTGGTCTATGTTTGATAAGATGTAGACAGTCGATGCCCGACCCCATACTGATGTAGAAGTGATTTCATTGTTCGGTTGTAGAAATGAGTACCCTGGTCATTAATGATGAACTTACGTAATCCAAACCTACAAAATTTTTAGGTTCTCAAAAATTCCACAATATTATTCGAATCATCAGTCCTTGTGGTGTGTTCTTCTACCCATATTGAAACATAAACAACTACCAAAATATTATACTTGTTACAAAATGAATTGGGTAATTGTCTCATAAAGTTAATTCCCTAAACATCAAAAATGTTATTGGATAGAAATTTTTGTTGTGGGATTTCATTTATTTTATAAAAAATCCCCAATCCTTGATAGAGATGTCATGATTTACAGAAATTGTGTTCATCTAGAAATAATGTTGGCCAAAAGAGACCAAAATCGAGGAACTTATGAGAAGTCTGTTGGGGACCAAAGTGGACCTAACAAGAAAGAGAGTGATATAACCTGAGGATAGACTGAAAATTACTATCAAGAACACAACACTTGGGGACTTATGTCACTACATATGCACTAAAGGTGGGGTTCATCCCAAATTTACCAATGGGACTCATGTTTTTGATGGTTGGCCTATTTTTATTGAAATTAGCAGTAATTCTAGATGCGAACAAATAATTTATAATTTCATCATACCAAGGAAAAGAATCTTGCACTTGGTACAATTTCTCATAGGGATACATGTCATTTATGGGAAAATAGAGGGATGGATCAATATTCTAGGATTGGAGGATCCTACTGAAGTGGTTATCCACCACATTATATGCTCCTTTTTAATATCTAATTTTTTATTTTAATTCTTGAAGGAGGAGAATCTAGTGAATGTGATGTGGTTTGGAATCTGGTTTCTTAAGTAGATACTAGAGGGTTTGATGGTCCTAAAACACAATGATTTTGGACCCTAATTGGTATATCATAAATATATCCAAGGAACAAAATGGTAAGGAATAATTATTTAGTTTTGGTGTAGTTTTCTTGGGCAGCATCTAGATTATGTGAGGCATATTCAAGGATATGTGGAGCTCAATTGACCCTTTGTGATAAGATAGCCCCATATGCATAGTTAAAGGCATCACATATGAGATCAAATGGTAAATCCCACCAAGGTGGTTGGATTACTAGGGGTTATGTGAGACTCTATTTTAAATTAATAAAATATTCCTAAAATTATTTATTAAAAACTAATTCTTTTTCATTTTGAAGAAATTGAGAGTGGGGGAGTGCAATTTTACTAAAGTCACGAATTAAATGATGGTAAAATATAGCATGACCTGGTAAATACTGAACATACCATACGTTTTTTGGGTAATGGTAGGGAATAAATGACAACCACTTTTGATTTATTGACTTCATTACCATCACCATAAATGAAATGTCCCAAAACTAAATCTTGTCGCACTATGAAATGGAATTTCTCATAATTTAATAAAATATTCATTTCAATACAGAGACATATGAATGAAACTAAAGAACTCCAATATTTAGAAAAAGTGTATCCATATATAGTGAAATCATCCATTAATAAGTCTGTTCATTTCTCCAGGTAATCCAAAAAATACATACCATGCATCGTTGGAAAATACCTAGAGTGTTGCACATACCAAATGGTATCCTCCTATACGAAAATGTGCCAAAGGGAAAATTGAAGGACATATTTTCCTAATCCTCAGGGGAAATATGGATATAAAATTTTCTAGAATACCCCTCATGAAAATGAAATGGGACATCCCCACTAACCTATCTATAATCTGATCAATGAACGACAATGGGAAATGGCCTTTTCTAGTGTGTTGATTTAGTCGGTGATAGTCAGTACAGACACACCAAATATTCTGGACACGAGTTGGAACATATTCATTTATTTTATTTTTCATTAATATATGGATAGTTTTTTAGTGACTAATTGAACTAGAATTACCCATTAGATGTCATATATGGGGTAAATTATTCCATCATTCAATAATTTTGTTACCTCCTTATAAACATCATATAGGAGGTTTGGTTTTAGTTGATGTTGTGACTGCTTAAGTGTTTTAGGCTCATTATTTGATAACATATTATGTCTAAAAATTGATGGGATAATACTAGAAATGTCACAAAGTGTCCATCTGAAATCATGTTTATACTCTCTTAAAAGATCAGCAGTCATAATTCGTGCTTAGGTGGGAGTGAACTATCAATGATGACATGAAACTTGTTTCTGTTCTCAAGATATAAATATTTTAAATATTAATGTATCTGTCTGAGTTATAATTAAGGAGTATTTTGGATTTATGGAATTGTTTTTGAATGTGACAGGTTACAAATCACATCTAACTTCTCAATGGTATCATCCTTAGACATGGAATGAGATTTTACAGGCATAAAAGTCTCATCAATGTTCATGTGATCCTTAGTGTTCAAGAAATCATCAATTAATAAACATGCATGACATTTCCCTAAACTTGTAAAATATTCTAGGTATGATTAATTTAATATAATTCTAATCAATGATGAAAACTAAAAAAGGGGATCATGGGAATTTAAAAAAAGTTTTTTAGGGGAAGGTAGTACAACTATCGAGTTAATTGAGATATAGGAATGTTCTTCTGAGGGGTGCCTCATGGAATCATGGATGTTCAACTGGACAATGTATCAAACAAACTCCATAGGTAAGGTAGCATTGTGGATATTAATTATGTTTTTAGTGGTTTTGAAAAAGTTCTCCCCAATATAAGTGGGGCATGTCTATTTATCATATCATCTTCAATTTTAGGCACATAAAAATCAGTAGGAAAAATTAAATTCCACACCCTCATAAGAACATCCTCTAAAACACCAGAAGGGTCTTTTGTGCTATGATTTTATAATTATAAATCAATTCTAGTGGTCTTTAGTTCTCTAACATGATGTATATGGGAAAAAGAATACTTCCCTATGGTGAATGAAATTGAGAATATTCCTGAATCATAGAATTTGGTGAGAAGTGATGGCTCAATCAATGATGAGACGTTCCTCCCCAAGATCACCTTCTCATAACCTCAGAGTATCAATTGGTGTGTAAAAATAACCTTGAGAAAGTTTGGGTATCATTTAATTTAGATCATGAAATCGATCAACGAGGTGTTAGCCTTCACTTTTTTTGTTTCAAATATTTATTTATCAATTTTTTTTTATTTTTTTTTTCTTGGTTGGGTGGACCATTGGGAATATAAAAGAGGAATGGTTGGGTAGGTCACACATAGAAAAACACACTCTTTCCTTGGGAAGGGATTCTCTTAGGATAAGGTTTTACCTCATTTGGATCATTTATAGTGGTTGGTATGATAGATTCTCAAAGAGGGGATGACAATGTTATAGGCGTCATTTGGATTTTATGCTATGTTATGCCACTAAGGGTGATGGAACTATTATTTCCCTTATCCTTAGGGATAACTACTGGTTAAGAGGATAGTTTACCCGACCCATGACTTTGAATTTCCCCCAAAAAAGTTAGATAGTTGGCCTAAATGAGTCTCTAGGTCTTTTATGTATTTTTGGGTGGTTTTCTAGAATTAAAGATTGTTTGCACCAATTTGTTTCATCATGTATTCTTGGAGAGGATTGGGTTTTTAAGGGGGTTGTTAGTAATGACATTAGGTTGGATGAGGATTTATGAGTTGCAGTGGTTGACTTCTTTTCTTGTATTAGTTCCATGGTTGTTTAGGTTTGTTTTAATACCCCATTCCCAATTAGTTTGGGTTTCATTCCACCCAGGGTCATATGGATAGTAAGGTTTATGCCAAAAGGGTTGTTTATAGGGGTGACCTAGAAAAATTGCCTTACAACTGTCATATGTTTCTCATAGTTGGGGGAATTGGCTATAATAATGGGTGTCAGATGAATATATTCCACGGTGGATGGGAGGAGGATATTTGGATTTACTTTCGGAAAGAGCATGTTATAGAAGAAGGGTACTTACCTATTTGAACATTATGTACACCTTCTTCCTAAATTGATTATGTTGTACCTCATGGACACCTTAAATGGGTACATTGGACCTCAAATTTAATTTTTGAGTGTTATATTCCATGTACAAAAATAGATTTCTTGTATCAACTGGAGTCCTATCAACTAGTGTGCCACCTACAACAACATCAATCAAGTTTTGATCAATAGGAATTAAACCATCATAAAAAAGATGAATAAAAACTTGATCACTTATTTGGTGGTGTTGGAAACATGAAAAAATCCCATTAAATCTTTTCCAGTATTCATGAAGTGTTTCCCCTTGTGATTTTATGGTAAGACAGATTTTTTTCCATATTATAGTGGTTCGAGAAGCTGGTAAATATTTTTCATGAAAAATGTGTTTCATGTCCGCCCAACCAAAAAATTGTGAACTAACATAATATAAAAAATATTTCAAAGTGTATTATAAGGAAAATGGGAATTATCTGAGCATTAATCATTGTTCATCCACATTAGAAAGTTTTAACATAGAACCCACAACATGAAATTGTTTTATGTGATTAAGTGGGTCTTCCCTTGAGAGTCCATGGAACCTTGGTAATAAATGAATTATACCTGATTTAAGTTCAAAATTGGGTGCATCTCCTTCAAATTGAATATAAGTTAGTGGGATATCAACATAAGGTGAGTTTAGTTCTACTAATGTTCATTTTTAATCCATATTATACATGTTTAATTCATTCCTAATGTTGGTTCCATAAGAAGAAGATTGATCCAGAAGAGTTTCAATGTTTTTTGTGTCCTCCTTCAAAGGGTTCTCTTGTGCATCTCGGTGTCCCGGAAGTGGGATCCACTCCGGTTCAGGGTACAGTGGTGGTAAGTCTCCTATATTAGAACACATCATGCACATAACCATTAAAATAAATAAATGATATCACAAAAATATATGAAAAGGTATAAGATAAAACAAATAAAAATTCCAAAAAATTACAATAAATAAATAAAAAAACATGCACTTAAAACAAAAACACTCCCAAGAAATAATGACAAATTTTAAACATGTTGTCATAAAATTTAAAATTGATTAAGATTTTAATATTTATTTATAGTATAGTGAAGACCCTAGGTCATCTCTAAAGGAGTGTCGATAGGTTTAGAATGTGTATTCTTAATAAACATTACTATAACATGGGGGTTGTTTTGGAAAAAGCTTCAATAAACAAACATATCTAAAGACTTTAATAGTTGGTAAAAAAGTAGATTTTGAAAATAAATTATAAGTATGTGATCATTTAAAAGTTACTACGCCACTTTAAAATTTCCTTTATCTTAATTGATTATCAGGTTTTTGGTGTAATCCTTTGCTTAAAAGTTAACCAAGATCTTGGGTACCCACAACCCCAAAAATGATGAAAATAGGACTAAAAATTGACATAAAAATCATATAGTCAAGTTAACACCCCTTATAATTAATTTATTATTGTCACGGAACATTGAAATCTCAAATTGTTTTGTAATAAGAGGTGTCTTATGTTGTCCATTAGAAATAACACAAGCCACACACTTAAAATATCACACTAATTGGTTATGAAATAAAACGTGTTTCAATTAAATGCATCAATAAAATTTAAGATACATATAAAAGAAAAATTCATAACCAAAATATACAAATACAAGTAGAGAATTTTGTTCCATAACTCCCTCTTCAAGTGTGTATCTCCATCACAATGATCACCCACTGCTTATCTCGACATTGGGAGGATGATGAAGGTTAGGTGGAACTCCTTCTTCATTATTGATACCTATATGAGGATAGGAGCCTCCATAACATCTAGTATGAGGAGGATACTCCACTATAACTAAATAATGGAAGATATTTTCTTCTTATTTGAACATTTAAATGAGGTACCCATGGTGCCCTTTTATATCCAAATTGGGAAGTGGTTTTGGGAACCCAATTTTCAAGATACCAATTGTGCCTCTAATTTGGATTCTTAAATGGCCATTTAATGACTAGGAAAAAATATAAATTTTTTGGTCCAAACTCTTTAATGTCACCCTATCAATTTTTGCGACCATTTGACAGTGGTATTGGTAGATATTGCCAAAATACCCAACCAAACATCTGAATTCGTTTAGATTCTATCCCGTAGACAGATTGATTCATATGGAACCTTTAATGGAACAATTGGTATTCAGTTTCTTGATATTATTTGTTTCCCATAATGTTATGGATATTCCCATAAAAGTTAATCCCATTTGGTGACACAAATTTTTCACAGTGTGCAAAATAGTGGATAGATGTTCTTGGGATTCCATTAAGTTTGACCCATTTTCCTTCTGGATCATCTCAGGGGCCTTCAAATTACCTCCACCTATAATGAAAATATTAAAAATTATAATTTATCCTTTTAATAGTGATTAATATTAAATAATTCAATAAAACATGGAGTTCAATTTGATATTATATTTTTTAATTTATGATGAAAAAAAGTTTAATTCAATGGTGTTCGGGTGCAATAAAACAGCGAATCGCGGTGCGATAAAAAAGGTTACAAAATGGAATGTGAAGGTTGTATTGACTTGGTATTTTTGTGTAATGGACATCTAAATGTATCTGAAAAATTCATCTATAAATCAATAATGAGTTCTTCCCACTATGATTTCTATCATTAAGTCAACAAATGGTATGGGAAAGTTCTCTTTTTTAGTAGATTCATTTATCTCAATTTAACCAATACACAATCTAAAACTATTCTAAAATCTCACGTGAATTAGTTTATTATATTCATGATAGAAAATAGTAAAACCAGTCATCTTGGTACCTATATGGATTATGATGAACCACTATGAATATTTTTTTTCAAATGATATAGACAACTAAAATAATTTCAATATATGTGTATACTAAATCCATGATAGTGGGATTAAGTCTTATCGACAGATATCCAACTAATATTGAATCTTTCTCTATAAACATTCAATGTGATAATGTTTTGGGGTTAATTTCATGGATACCTCTTAAACCCCATGATATGGATCATAAGTTATATAAAAGTTCAACCAATGTTTTCTCTTGTGTTTGGGACATGTTATTGAAAATGATGACTCGTAATATCTCATATTACATTAGGTAGACATACTTAAAATCAAATGGTAGTGGTTTTAACTCTTGATTAGGAGGTTTTCAATATATGTGATAAAATTTGGATTCCCCACTTTCATTGCTTGAATTTCATATGTAAAATAAATCTTATCAGATTCATTATCATTTAATAAATATGAAATGAAAACAAATTTCACCTCATCTTCCAACTTGAAATCATAATTTTAAGATTTTTGGGTACTCTATGTTCTATTTTATTTTCAGTTGAAAATTGATCTCATAAGGGTAATAAATTAAACATAATACCTGAATATTTATTCATTTGTGTACCTTTACCATGATACATTGCAAAGAGCGAATGATTAATTGATGGGCTATTCATGGAGTCAAGAATATGGAAATGAACCATGATCTATCGAAGTTCCATGGTAATTTTTCATTAGTCTATGTTGATGATTATATTTTCCATTTTCAAGAATGGTGTTCCCAATATAATGGGTGAATAAATTGGTTCTTTTTTATCTTCCATAGTGAGAACATATAAATGGTCTAGGAAAATCAGTCATTTCCCTTCACTGAGTATATTTTATAGAACATCCACTAAAAAATAGTGGACAAAGTTTATAATTAGACCACTACTATTATGGGATTTGATTATACCATTTTCTAATATGACCTCATAGAGTGAGGCATAACATTTATCAAATCACCTAGATAACATAAGTAATCTGAAAAATATAAAGACTAAAAAATGGTGGACCTATTTTCTAATTAGACCACCACTCCTAAGGGATTTTATTCTATAATTTCTAATATGAACACATAGAGTGAAGCATTACATTTATTGAATCCCCTATATGACATAAATAATAATAAAAATATAAAAATCTAATGGTTCATGGAATAGAGAATGTCCCTAAATTTGACATTTTTCTTTTTATTTATGGGGAAATAATTACTGAGATTATTTTTCCTAAGATTATTATTTCATTACCATAAAATATTTTAATTTTTTTCATATTTCATAGAGAAATTTTCATTCCTGTGACTTTTTCAAAAGTATTCCAAGTGAGGGATGTTGATATCATCATTTTAAACATTTCTTGAAACTCCCATTGAATTTTTTCTCCTTCATTGTTATTAGAATCAATGAAAATAGATGGGAATTGTTCCTGAATGCCACTATTTTCCAATTATTTCTTTTTCGAGTATTTTTTAATTTTTTATTCCATAAATCATATCATTACTTTTTATTTCATCATCTTCTCTTACCCTGTCTAGGTAGGTTGATCTTCAAGAATCTGTTTTGGAGTTATAGATTTACTTATTTCAGGTTCATCATAAAATTCCCTTCATATGGGTGGTTGAATATCCTTTCCACTCCATGTTGTAATAACTCTTACAATCTCTATTTTGTTTAGGACTATTCATTATGGAATTTATTCTTGTTTGATGGTCATCATATCCATAATATTTTTGAACTATTTTGTTATATTATACATATTATTTATAGTTTCACCACCTTAGATAATAGTTTTTTTCTTCATGGGGTGTTTAATATATTGATTATTGATCATACTAATTTTCTTGAAATGTTGGTGGTTGATAATCCTACTACTGGTATGTCTATTTACAAGGTTGTGGAAATGGTGTCGGGCACAATAATTATTTATGGTTTGGAGGTTTCTTTTTTATTGGTTTTGATAAATTGATCTAGATTTTTTTGGTTTCTATATATTGTTTGTTTTTGAGTTTTATCCTTATATTGTAAAATATTTTAGATTTTCCATGTTCTAAAGTCTACTGCATAAATTTACATTCTCTATACATTAGCACTTGTGCCATTATAATGATTAAGTGAGGAACACAAACCACATACCTGAGGTGGGACCTATTGTTCACCCAATAGTTTCGCAACCATTTATCCCACTAAATGTATTAGTTCATCAAATTTTGGTTTCAAGTAAATGTGATGATTTAAGAGTCATTACCTTATATGTTCCTCTATTTATATTACCTGTTGTTCTTAATTGATGTGTTTTGAGAAATATTTTCAATAAATTATATGTCTCTTATGATTGATTTTTCAATCATAGCTCTCCCTAATGATACAATGAGTTTGTTCTGGTCATTGTTGAGTAGGACTTGGTAGAAAAATATTACCATGTGATGTTCCTCCATATCTTGGAGAGAGAAACATACCCAAATCATCATGATGTGCTCCCAATACTCATAGATATTCTCTTAATGATGTTTTTTAGAAGTAATATATCTTCTTGTTTATTATTATTCGTAAGGTGATGGGAAATATTCTTTTCATAATGTAATTTTTGGGATCCCCGTAATCTGTAAATTCCCCTAGTTGTAGGCTATACAAACATTCCTTAAAAGATCCTTTAATTGATAAGGTTAATTCCCTCTATTTGACCTATTATTCAATGACTACTTAGGGATTGAAAACATATAAAACATATATAAAATCTTGAATGTGTTTATTCAAATATTCTCTTTCCACACTATGAAATTTCATAAGTACCTGAATAATATTAATTTTTAAATCAAAATTATTTTTTAAATCATTAAAAAAATGAAAATATTTTTATTATTAGAGAATTTTGGTTCACACATATCTCTAAGGGTTTTGTTGGGATTTACATACATTTATTCTAGATTGTATTATAAAACAATAGTGTCACTAGAATTTGAAATGGTTACATACTCAAGGTATGTTTGTGAGTTAATGTTCATTAGTTGGCTTAGTATTATTTCAATTTATGGATCAAATTATTTAAATTGATTATTATAACTATGTGTCACTCAATATTTGGATGATTGTGTTTTGTGGATGTACCACCCCAGAAATGGTTCCATATTTAAAACAATTCTTTTCATGGGGAATGGAAAACAATTTATTTACAGTGTTAAATATAATAAAGAGGCAAACCTAGTAGTCTCCTGAAGAGGAGTACAATCGAAACTCTTTTCACCTTAAAATTTGATTGTGAAAATGATTCTTGTTTGATTTTAGAATTTAGATTTTAGAATGTAGTTTAAATTAGAAGATTTTAAAATAATTTATGATATGGTGATTAGTTTGGTCTTTCCTAGACCTTTTTCAATGATATATTACTTTTTATTCTTATGTTTCTTTTTTCCATAGATGGTAAGAGAGAGATTCCACAATGTCTTCCTATATTTACCTTGGCTATATGGTGATGGTGAGAATAATCCTAACTAAGATCTAGGATTTTTCTACCATTGTTCCTTTGTGTGTGAGTGTTGTAGTGTGTCCTCTTGGTTGGATTAAGAAATACTTGAGCATGTTTTTTTTCGTTTGTAAATAACCAATAGTTCCAAACACAACTTCAAAAATGTACTGACAATTTTATATAACTTCAAAACAGAACCATTTATTTTTCCATCATATATTGTATAGAATGAGGTGGGGGGAGAAATTGGATCACTTAACAGGATTAAAAATCAATTAAAATTTCACCTGACAATTAAAACATCAAATTGATAATTGAAACTAGTTTATAGAATAATGTTGGGCAAAAATCCCTCAAGGTAACATTGCAGTATTTTTGTGTTGATTGTGTTTGTTGACAAAGAAGGTTTTCATGGATATTTTTGTAGTTCCCAAGAAGTTGTTGACAATCCTTGTTGACAAAGAATGATGAAAAAGGAAAGGATGATCTGGAGGTGGTACAAAAAGAGCATTACAAGGTGGCGCTATTTCCCAGTGTTTGCCAAATTTTTGGGGTCCAAAATTTGGAGTTTGGTGAGCATCGCGAAAATAGGATTTCCATGAAGAGCATAATTTAATATGTCAAAGGCATGAATTTTGCGAAGATAGGATTCATGGTTTGGAAATCGCGAAGACCAGAAGAATGGAGGCGGTGAGTCTTCACGATTACGTCAAGCTTCGCGAACGGCAGAGGCTGAAGCACATCGCGGCGATGAAGGGCTTTCCGAGAGAGCTTCGCGGCGAAGGCGCAAAGGTAAGTTGACGGTGATTCTTCGCAACTATGTCAATCTCTGCGAATGGAAAATTGCCGTGGTGCTTCGCGATTTGGACAGAATTCCGGCTGAAACTTTGTAGCTTCGCGATTTGAAATGACGTGGCATTGACTTCACGCGGAAAGTTCGAGGGTCAGTGGAATCGCCTATAAATAAAGGCCGACCCCCTCGAGAGAAGTAGAGATATTTTTCAGTGAAGATAATTTGCTCTAGTTTTGTGAAGGTAGTTCGCGGAGCCAGTGTGCATCGTGAAAGAGGAGCTTCCCCGCGGCTATTGTAGCTCCACGAAAGATGTGTGCTCCGCGTTGGAACAGTGAGATTCGCGAGAGAAGTTTCTTTGCAACGAGATGAGCTTCGCGGGAGTTCTTCGCGAGAGAGCTTCGCGAGAGAGCTTCGCAAAAAGGTAGGAGCTTCGCGAAGGCTTGTTTGAGCTTCACGAAATTGGGAGCCTAGCGAAGTAGGGTGCTTCGCGAAGGTGTTTCCAAAGTGAATTTCCCAGTGGTTCAGGGGTAAAGGGATATTCATCAGTGGATGAAAGTTGGACTTTAACAGAGCATCTATCTACAGTTAAGGATGAATTACATCATGCAAATGAAGAGACCTACAGGTCTATAAACTGTGAGTGAATCCCTTCTGGAGCAGTGAGCTTAGGAAGATGAAGAAGGTGATCCTCTCCACTGGCAGTAAGCCAGAGAGAGAGAAATAGGGAGTGACCCATGGGAAAGTAGTGAGCTAACCCTAATCCTTGTATAGGCAGTGAGCCTGGGCATAGAAGTGATCTAGCTCGAACATTGTAATCCACATCTAGTGAAGTTTAGTGGACTTCGTACGACCGACAACCTGTCGGCGTATGCTCCTTGGACGTAGCCCTTAGCGGTGAACCAAGTAAAATTGTTGTGTCCTGTGCTTGCTTTACTTTCCGTTTATATTGTGAAGCAGGAAAGAGAGAGAAGAGTGTCTTTATTAACAGAAAAACAATATCAGAACGGGCTTTAATTTTTAATTAGTCATACCCTGATTCACCCCCCCCCCTCTCAGGGTATTCAGCCTAGTGGACCTAACAAATAAGGAAAGGGTTTTATTAAATTATGAACCCTAAATAAATAATTAAAATATATTCATATACCCATTTTATGATCACTAAGATATTTTACCCCTCAATGTGAAGGGTAACCAATAATATGGTGGATCATAAATACAGTTTAGTAATTAAAAAAGGAAACAAAATATGCATGAGATATTTTGAAATTGTACTTCATATCATTAAGATTGATGCTTTGAATGTTTTTATGCCCTCATATTTATAATAATAAATCAATATGGAGTTGGATTTAATTTCACATAAATTCATAAATTAATTCATCATGATTCAATCTCAATGATACATGGGGGTTCCAGGTCTAAAGGTGTGACGAAGGGTTATTAATTTGGAAATTAATGTAGTATTATGTTCCTATCATAATGATTCATGGTGTGATATATAGTGTCACATTTTGAAATTTTGATTTTTCATCCAAGCTGTGGTTTATGAAATACTGTGTTCACATCATGGATTTCCATCAACACTCACATTATGAATAGACCATCCACGACGTGAATAATTATTTTCCAATAGATTCTGATACTTTTTGGGCTGACTCTTTAAATCTAATACTTGTAAATATTAAATGGTCACCCCATATCAGGGAAATTCTCATCCAGAGGTAAAAATTGACATAATTTTCTACTTTTTCTCATTTTAAAACATTTTTTGTATCCTACAATAAATAAAAAAGTATCAAAAACCAAAAAATTTAATCAATTAAACTGAAATGCACTATGTTTTATATTTAAATAGGTAATCATGAAGTGGTTCCATCAATGAAAAAACATAATTTCATCTACAAATTCACTAAATAATGTTGTATATAAACATCATATTCTATATTAAATGGATACATATATTTTTAACATGAAAATATGTTATGTTGGAATATACCATTTTACCATTTTGAGTAAAAATTCAGATTTATACTTTAAACATCCCATGGAGATCAATTATGACACTAAGAAATGTCATTTAATTATAATTATTTTTAATAAATTTAATGAAGATAAATTATAAGTTGAATTCCAAGAACAAAAAATTATTTCATATAACAAAACTCATACTTTTACTATTATTAGCAATATGGTCCAAAAATTTTATAGAAAAAAATAGTTTTCATTATTGACCAACCATGATTTTCAATATTGTATTTCATGAGAAAAAGCACCACATTAGAGATAAGTAACCACACTTTGGATGAGATAATATTCTTGAATGATTTGATTTTCCTATAACTTGGATATGGAAATTTTATATGTCATTTCATTTGGTTTGGATGAATTTTTTAACAGGGATCTTACCCTAAATAAAGGAGGATATAAAAGGAAACTATATATGAATATTTAAATTAAAAGTAACCAAATCGATACATATGTATTCAAAAGATATTATCAACACCTATTGATCATTGATAACCAAAAATACTCTAGTGATTCATGACTGAACATCATCATATCCCCATATAAACAAGACTTATATGATACACCGTGAATGTACTTTGTAACATTTCCATCATCATGAATAAAATATTTTGAGCCATATAACAATCCATATATATTTATGTTGAGTTCTACATGACATAAGATGTAACTCCTAGATGTTAGAGGCTATCATTAGCATCTATGGTCGAATAAAATCTCACAGGTAGAGTATAACCTCATCTTCACAATAATAAATATTTAAAAATATATAACATTCACATGTATAAAATTGATATAAATGAGAGTATATATGTCAAATTAGAATGGTAATGTAATCATAATAAAGATAATACACCATTAAATTACATATGGACATACAGTAAAACATTGTCCTACACTAGAAGAGTATTTCCGAACGATTCGATCGTATAAAGTACACATACAACCCAAAAAACTAACAATATAGATGCATTTCTATCAATCATTGGACTTACCTCAGAACTGTCTCATCATTATTACTAATATCCTATATATCTCTCACTTATACTAGGGATATTGTATTAAATTATATTCCAAACATATGTTTGTACATCTATTGAGCACATGTCAGGTTTGGGTATAACACATAGTAGGACACTAAAATGTTTTCCCCTAATATACACCAAATTATATATGCATGAATGTAAAATACAAAATAAAATTAAAAATAGAACCCCTATAATTATATTTATACAATTGAGTACCCGATGATCCAACTTGATTGCTAATCAACACTAACTTGGACAATGATGACAAATGTATAAATTTTTTCCATAGATGGAACTCAGGTAAGAAATGGATTCCATACAACAAATAGCCCCCAAGGTGGGATGGATTTTCCCAATGGGTCTATAATAAACCCACCTTAAAACAATGTAATGAAGGTTTTGGTATAATCTTTTTCATCATATAATACATATAAATACTATATAATTGTAGTCTAGGATAAAAACATGTGGTCCAAAAATGGTATCAATAAATATAGGGTTATGAATAAATTTATGATTCTAGGTTATCCTCGAAACCAACATCTATGAATTTTATAATTATATAATAAGATAATATGTATCCTTGAGTTAATAATATAGGATTAAGTCAACCTATAGAATATCATATTCCTTTGGATACCATGTTGGATTTTAGAACAACAAATAAAATCTCATAAGAGGGTTGGATATAGTTTCATTCATCCTACCACTAAGTATGGGGACTTACTGATAATGGTCGGATCAATTATAGATTTATACCACCAAACAACATTATTATGATAGTGACAACATGCACATTTTTGTACCTATGTTATAAATGAGGCATCACAATATAAACATAAATATTGAGGTAAAAATCACGAAAAAGGGGAATACACTACAAAACACATATCATCTAGATAATAATACATTACACCTCATGTGTATTATATCCAAAAGCTTCTATAACATAGACCGTGGATATCCTTTATGATGGAACCACACCAAAAAACTAGTTTATTTAGCAGCGGTTATTATGAAGGGTTTGTGTAATATCATGAACCGTCCCCCGGGGCCCGTTCCGTTACATCCCCATGCCCGCCTTCCATAGGCTAGGGGCTGGAAGCTCACACTAAAGGTGTATTCCCTAAAACTTGGAAGGCATTGCCTTTCTAACCTGTAAACACATGCAATCAAGCACATAACAAGATATGAACTCAAGCAAATTTTATAGTAAATTGTGTGAGTACAGTAAGAAAAAAGGGCCAAAATACAAGACCAACCAGAAAGTACAAAGAAAACTAGAAAGTAAAAGAGAGCTGGTGGGTGAAAATTAGATCATGGATCATCCACCACGAATCCTATCTGAAGGGTAGGTAAATCTCATGAATGGCCGTCTCTAGGGTTCGCCTCATCTAACGTCCACTTCCATGAAATATCCAGTCCTTTTACTCTCACCCTCAGCCAGTGTTGTCCATCGTCTGAACCAAACACAAAGAAATGCGGGCATCGCCCGTTCAACGGTGAGTATAATGATACATAATAGGGACCCCAAGACCCTAAAGGTCTCAAAAAATACAGAAAGGATTAAAGGAAAAGTTTGACACTAACTGAAAACCCTACTTAGTTATATTCCCATACATATACCTATGTTATCAAGTATACCCTTCTCAATCATAGGGAACACATAGTCTAACTCAAAATCCCAAAGATCAAATGTTCCCTGAGGAAGAAGTACCATGATGGAAAGTTCCATATGCCACACAGAAGAATACTACCAAGGTATTACCAAAAAAAATTATTGTTCTGGTACAGACTCAACTCACACTAGGTATTTATTCAGTACAAAAGTAGTGATTATTAGATGTAACTACTGAATCATCTTACTCTTTTGAGAGGCAGGATCACGGAGGATCTCTATGTGTTGACCCACATACGATCAGTCGGTGCTAACCAAAACATGATCGCTCAGTGTTGACCCACACATGATTGCTCAATGCTGACCCACACAAGATCCCTCAGTGGTGACACACACTGGATCCCTCGGTGCTGACCCACACATGATCACTCTTCATTTTTCATGTCACAGCCAGCTACTGTGTTCAAGCACTAATCTTGATCATCTCCAAGAGATTCTGCTCCTCAAGCCACTTATCAATACTCCAACTTCCATGGAGTCCCACAATTAAGTATCTCAAAGGACCGCGATGTCATAGGTGTCTCAACGCAACAGATAGTGCATCAATCAGACGCCCATTCTGTAGGTTATTAACCTTTTAGTCCTGAGGGCCCAGTTGGATTCTATATCGACCCAACCCGACTGTACCCCATATTAATCCAATAATCTAGTGGCGTATACAAAAAATGACCGTCTCAATCCAAGTTTTCTAGTGTCGTAGATGGTTTGTCATTTCAACATGGTGTGTGGTAGATATGTCGAATACAAGATCTCACAATAATAATAATTATAATAATAATATTTGGTGTTTTGTGGACCCAAGCCATGAAAAAGAATTTAATATTCAACATTAGACTTAAAATCGGCCGTCTTAATGTTAGTATCATGTCACCACTTACGGTAAGTCATTCGTATGTCGCGTGCAGGAGTTATGGATGGTCGAAGATTTAATAATAATAATATATTATTATTATTTGATCTTTTCGAGTACCGAGTCCAGAAACCTATAAAAGACATCCAATATTGGACTCATAATTTACGTCTTGAAGTCAGGGTCGTACTGCCACTGACGGCTCGTGAAACCAAGATCGCACAAAGAAGTTGTTGTAAAAACAAGGTTTTTCCAACAAAACATAAAATAATAATATTTTAATAATATTTTTAATATTTTGTTTTAAACCTTCCATGTATTATGTTCCATCTCCCATTTTTCAAGTTGAGCACACATCCCTCTTAATTGGAACCTTATATTCATTTTTAATATATCTATCAAAATATTAAGTTTCTCTCTCCAATCTAATTCCATCCTCATTCATGATTTTCCACCATCCGCATGACCAGACCACCGCCACCACCTCTGGCTACCCGAGCCACAACGCCTACAGACTGCCACACCACCTGGATGCTTCCTCCCGACTATCCTCCGCCACCTCACATCGCACCATCTACATTGCCAGGAGCCCTGCCATGAACACACTCTAGAAATCACACCACCACATTGCACCTTCCGTGGGCTGCCGCATCTTCGTTCTAACCCCAAAATATTTAATGATCACATATTCTTGATCCTTGGGTTGAGGGATCTGCATCCATATGTCGCTCACAACATAATATTGCATTTACAGTGCCAATAAATATTTGGTCACATCCTTCAGTGAGCCATCGTGGCTTCATTCCATGCCTGAAAAAGTAAACAATCCCATATTTTCTATCCTTGCATTGGGGGCTTTGCATCCATATATCGCGCTCAGCAAAATTCTGTGTTTTCAATTCCAACAAATATTTGGTGTTGAAGAATGCACGAAGAATGCATGAAGAATAAAAAGAAAGAGGAGTATGGTTTATGTACGAGACGATGGCCATTTTCTTTTGGCCATCATCATAGTGAATTTTGGATATGAAGAATAAATAAAAAAATTAAACATATATAAAAACCCCTACATCAATTGTCTGTTGGAGGATGCACGAGGAAGAAGATGAAGTCGATGAGATAGTGACGTCGTCGTTCGTTGTTCCCGCAAGATGTTTCCGATCTGGGCTCATGCTTCCTCATCATTCTCCAATTCCAGAGGATGCTCTTCATTGTGGTGGATGTTCTTCGTTGAAGAATCTCCTTCCATGATCTCCGGAGCTCTCCCTTTTTCCAAATATCTTCCAACCAAATGGTGAAGTGCCAAATAAGTTTATTAAATAAACTAATTATGTTGGCACATCAATGAGAGGGAAACCAAGAGTTATATCCCATTAAAAGGAATGTTCAAAGGTCGGGTGGTCCCCAACATTGAATTTAAATTTGGGTTTTTTAGTTCAGGTGGTCCCCACCACTGAACATCAAATGCGAGGTCTTAAAAATAAAATAAAATTTGATCTTTATTTTATTTTTATTCTTTTAATTCTCCCACGAAATTCACAAAAAATAACTTTCACGCTCGACCTACTATGGTCAAGGTGAAGGTCTCATTAAGTGAATCTCGGTGCTGCGAGGTCAACGGTTCCCTTAGATTTCAATTCTATGCACAGGTTCAAAAGTTATATAACGCCGCTCGCGTGTTTACTAAATGTACCCGAAAAAAGGTCGGAAAAATTATTACAGTCACCCTTGATTTACGCCCATAGAGGTTAGGCTCTACCTAAGTGAAACAAGCCCCAATGAACCCAACGATACACTCAAATTTCATATTCGAGTTACCATTTAGATGTCATGAATTTTACAATAAAATAATTGTCACTTAATTATTTTATTTACGGAAAATAACTAACATTCACATGTGGCTAGCGCCAACCAAAGTTAGTATCTACTTAAATAAAGAATTCACACACAAGTATAGTGGTGGTCTCAGATTTTCAATCTGAGATACTGTTTGTGAGTTATAAGAATTTTAAAAATAAAATAATTTATTTAATTATTTTATATATAGTTATGCCATTTCTGGGTTTCTCACAGGAGGCCAGCGCTGACTAATCTTAAGTTGCACCTAAGGTAAACCCACCATCCTGAACGCAATGGTGCCCTCAAACTTCTGATCTGGGTTACCTTTTATGATTTATTCCACTTTTTCAGGAAACTGGCTTACACGCGCTAACTAAATCTCAATCAAACTCGAACGGATCATTCTGGGAACTCTAGGCTTCATAATCGCATGCCGTCAGATTTTAAAGTTTCAAAATAATTATATATAAATTAAAAAAAAATTATACATAATTTACGGGACATTAAATTATCCCCACTTTAGTTATTTACATCCTCTAAAGCCAAAAAATTTCAAAAAAATCAAAAGAGGGTACTGAGAAGGAATCTGAGCCTTCTAATCTCAGGTCATCTCCTGGAGGTTCTCGTGCTGCCAGCGTACACGCACCATAGGTATTGACCGCCCACAAAGGACCTACTCCTTTCGATCCTAAATCTCCATTGGAACCACAGTAAATGTCGCCCCATTGTCGAAATCTAGATTGATGTGGTTGATGATGTGATATGGGTCATGCACATATATCCTTAGCTGGGATACGTGGAAGATGTTGTGTACCCTCTCTAACTGTGGTGGAAGAGACAAGTGGTATGATAACTCACCTATCCTTCGATATATCAGAAAAGGACCAATAAACCTCGGTGATAACTTATCGCCTTGGGAAAATCTTTGTAGTCTCTATCGAGGAGAGACTGGCAAGAATACGCGGTTCCCCTCCTAGAACTCCATGGGTTTCTGTATCTTGTGGGCATACGACTTCTTCTAACTTTTTACAGTCTTCACTTGCTAACAAATGAGGCATCATGATACAATATCTTCTACTATTTTCTTCATCCCTGGCCACTAGTACAGATGCTAAAGGTCCTAGTACATCTTCACCACACCATGATGTACCACGAGACGGGAAATATAGAACTCTATCAACACCTCCTTCTGAAGTGGCACTGGTACTATGGAATGACCTCTAAAGAGGATGGTGTGCTCCCCACCTTCAGAAAATCCATCTGGTGCCTGCCTTGAGGATATCTGAGCACATCGAGCCTCACAGTCCATGTCCCCAAGCTGCACCTCCATGACTCGCTGAAGGAGTGGGGGTATGACTATCATAGACTGGAGGTATGCTGCTCCATCTCTATCCATGAAGGATATCTATAATGTGGCTAGCTACTATGTCGCTTCATTTAGCAATTGAAGACCATACCTCCTACTGAGTTCATCTGTTTCCATGTCCCCCTTCCCAGGAGTATAGACTATCTCAAAGTGAAAGTCTTGGAGGAACTCCTGCCATCGTTGTTGTCTCATGTTCAAGTCCTTATGAGAGTAGATATACCTGATACTCTTTTGGTTTGAGTAGAATGTAAAATTTTCACCCATCAAGTAGTGCCACAAAACATTCAGTGCAATGACCACTACTGCTAGATCTAGGTCATGGGTAGGGTAGTTCAACTTTTCAGTCTTTGTCTCAGCTCATGAAAGCTCTGCTGACACTTCGCTGTCCATAGGAAAGGATCTCCCTTTTTCTTCAAAGCTGACAAGGGTGCAGCTACCCTAGTGAATTATAGTACAAATCTCTGGTAGTACCTTGCCAAAGCATACATACCTCTCTCTTTAGGGTGGTAATCCTTGAAAAATCTTTTGAAATGATGTCCCCATACTCTCTCACTCCTATTTGGAACTGAAAACTGAAAACTCCTACTGCAACAAGGGTAAGTCTGGCTGATTCATGAGTGTTTGGCCACACCCTCCTCTGCATGAGTACATCCTGTGCTGTCTGTGTTTCCTTTCCTCAAACCAAGGAAAACCCCATTCCATAATTGTATAGAATCCAAAACCTTTTTTCCTAATACAATCAATCTGAGTATGAACTGTGGATGTACAGTCCATACCCAAACCAACGTTGTAAGGCTGCGATGCTGCAACCAAGAGGTTCCAACTAAAACTCTCACATCAAGGGTTAGATCAAACCATCGACAAATGTGTGAGTGTCAAGTCTCCTCCAAAAGTTATCTCCAAACATGAGGGTCAAATCAAAGGTTTAACTGGAATCTCTAGTTCTCAGAAAAGATTCATGGAAGGAAGGAATGATTGGTTCCTATGTATATTGATATGGAGGCTAGAATTAGACACATACCATACCTCGAATCATTCCTAGAGCCCTTGGGTCACACTCCTTGACTGCATAAAGCTACACCCTTCCCCTGTCCTCCAACACCCTGAGCATGGTGGGGTCCCCAAAAAGGGGGTGGTTGTAACATGTCGAAATGTACACCACCTCATGTTTCTCTCTAATCTATGATTCCATGTCTAATACCCTACATATTCATCTGTCCCTTAACACTTCTTCTTCACAAAACATTTTAAATTCCCATGTCTCAGAGACTCGCACCATTTTCCTGCTTCCCCACTCCTAACATTCACTGGTTGTGTCTGCTCAGCCAAAAAACACTCAACCACGAAGGTTCTCTCTAGTACCCTAACATTTGTAGGAATGCATTGAGGAATAGTGATGGCTCAGATGTCCTTAGACACACCTTTCTCGGAATTCGGATCCCTGAACACTAATCATATCTTATTCATCATGTACTTGGAATGGCCAGTATGCCTCGATGAATACACAGATACCGAATTGGCGTCCTGCTGATGCTGTTGAAGATCTAGGGAACTCTCAGCGACCTCCTCAAGCCAGTACTTAGCTACCTATGAGTTGGGCTCACCTCATAACTTGATTGGTATCTGATGCTGAAATAAGTGTAAGTCACTAATCCTACAAGTGTCCTTTACCAGTACCGCCGGTTGTAACTACTGACCAATGGGTAGTGATATAGCTGATACACTACCCGATGGTACTATCTTGGGAAACGGTCTATATAACGAAGCCTCATCACTATACGGACCATCCTTATGGTCACTCACTAGAAAGGACTGTTATCTAAGATCACCATTTTCTCTACCCGTGTCTCAACTAGGTAGAAAACTCTATCAATCACCTCTAACCAACCCTCAGCTGTGTGGGAATCTATCTCTCCTCGAAACATTAGAGGCCTCTATTGCTGGAACTCAGGCAACGTGCTCAGTCGGCGTGCACCGTCTCCCAGTGTGGCTAGTGTTATCTACTACCCAAAGGGTGGTGCTACTGCTGGTACACCACCCGAAGGTTCCATCATATTAAGAAGGCCCTGCACTGGAGACTCATCTCTTTGTGGGCCATCATCGTTTACTCTCTCAGGAGTCTTAGTTTGCTATCTATACAGTGACATCCTGATAAAGAAAAGTTGTGCCATAGTCATTAAGTTATAACTGGTGAGATGAATCAAATAAAATAGAAGAAAACTCTTCAAAACACACACGTAATTATTGTTTTCATGCACTGAGTCAGAAATCATAAGTCAGGGTCCTGGTGTATGGATACATCGGCCACCACACCAACACCGGATTCCATAAACTGATAACCACACTAACTACAATTAACACTATTTCCATTAAAAATATTATAGTCATATGTTCTATGGTATAACCAACTCCTCTGATACCAATTTGTCATGACCCGTCCCCCGGGGCTCGTGTCGTCACTTCCCCAAGCTCGCCTTCAATAGGCTAGGGGCTGGTGACTAGCACTGAAGGCATATTCCCGAAAATTTGGAAGGAATTACCTTTATAACCTATAAACACATGCAACCAAGAACACATCAAGATGCAAAATCAAGCAAACAGTATAGTAAATAGTGCTAGTAAAGTATGAAAAAGGGGCCAAAATACAATCCCAACTGGAAAGTACAATGAAAACAGGAAATTACAAGAGAGCTGGTGGGTGAAAAGCATCTCCTGGATCGTTCTCCATGAATCCTACCTGAAGAGTTGGTACTGATCACAAACAACTGTCTCTATGGCTTTCTTCGTCTAATGTCCACCTCCGAGCTACCTCCAGTCCTGGTACTCTCACCCTCAGTCATCGTTGTCTATCGTCTGGACCAAACACAATGAAGTGCGGGCATAGCCCGTGCAGGGGTGAGTGTAATGATACTCAGTAGGGACCCCGAGACCCTCAAGGTCTCACCAAATCCACAAGGGTTAAACCAAAAATCATGAAACCAACTAACAACCCTACTTAGGTATATTCCCGTACATATACTTAAGTTATCAAGTATACCCATCTCAATCAGATGGAAACACAGAGTCCATCGAAAAATCCCAAATCTCAACTGTTCCACAAGGAAGGTGTACCATGATGTAAAGTACCACTCAGGTATTCCACACATAAGAATACCACCAAGGTATTACCACAAAAGAATATACCGCTCAGGTACAGACTCATCTCACACTAGTTATTTCTTAGGTACAGAATTGGAGATGATTAGATGTAACTACTGAATCATCTTACTCTTTTGATAGGCAGACCCATGAAGGATCTCTAGGTGCTGACCCACATAGGATCTGTAAGAAACCAGTTCTTATTCTTGAGGCACAAGTTTATTCTTTTCCTTTTTTCCTTCAGTTTTTTTGATAAAATAATGAAAATGGGAAAAAATCACAAATTTTGTGGGTACACGCCATGTACTTTGGCCGTGTGGGAAGAGAACACATGGCGTGTAGGACTTCCAGCGATGAAGGGTGTAAAAACTGACTGCACACCGTGTACTTAGTATTTACACGCCATGTAATCAATCGTTAGGTGAACAGTAAGGAGGTGGAAGTTGCCGCCAGATGAGTGACATTACACGCCGTGTATTTTGAAATACAAACCGTGTACTCCTGTCGTCAAGTGAACAGTTTGGTGGGGAAAAGTATCCATCAGAGGAACGGTTAAATGATGAGAGTACACGCTGTGTACTTCAGATTACATGCCATGTAGTATGTTTTGTTGCTTAAAATGGGACGTAGACTCCTCCTTTGGCAGATGAGGTAGAATGCTCATTTGGAGATTGGGATAGGAGGTTGGAGCTTGGAGAAGCTCCTGATCATCGATCGGAACTCTTTTTCCTTCACTGACAGTCTCTATTCAACTGGTTGGGTGAGTTCTTTGCTCTTCTTTAACCATTCCTTCCAATTATTTTCTGAGGGAAAGTTATTTACTTTTGAATGGGAAATATTTTATCTCAGATCTACGTCATGCTTGGTTGTTTTGAGAGGTTCCATTCACGTATATTGATTAGAGGAGATCAAGGTAGGTGGTCTGATGTTTAATTCCAACTATCATGTTGTTTTTGTGTACCATTGTGATATGTGCCCATGATTGGGGTGTTGTATGGATGAGGCCTTGATTAATTAAATACCTATAATTTTGTAGGTAATTTAATGAATATTTACACCTAATTTTTGGGATCATTTATTGGATCTAGGACCACCCCTTGGGTGCGTTCCCTTGTTTATCCATTTGGACAGGTTACCCGAGGGTATACCAAGATTTTAGCATGCTTTAAGTTGCCTTGAGAAGAATTACTGGCAATTTTCTTTCTTCTGTGTTGGGCTTAGCCCTGTTACAAGCTTAGCCTAAGGGTAGTGTTTCCTTTACCCTATGGGAAAATATTCTCATGCCTGTGGGCAGTAGATTCTGTGCCTATGTTCGACACTTCGTATGCCTGTGGGAAATATTCGTTATGTCTTTGGGTAATCTCCTGTGAGTTTTGATTATGATTACTTAAGGGTAAATATTTTTCATGTCTACAGAGAACGTTTACTTTGTGTATTCATTATGGTGATTTTATTTGGATATAAATACTAAGCTAAATCACAAGCTTGGAATTGTTAAATGAATATAAAAATAGAAATGAAACTGTTAGTGATAATTACACTTGAGTAACGCCAAGTTCACTGCATTTTAATAATACAAACCGCAGTTGCAAATTTTCACTGACAGTTGGGCATGAGCCTTGAGTGGTTGCCTTCTAGGATTTATTTCTCATGACCTATTTAGGTAATGTCTTGGGCCCAAACAGATTTTTTTTCTACAAGTTTAGATAAGGTCAAGAGTTCCTATTCTGGTACTTGATTGTTGTAGAGTAGTAGGAGAGAATAGGACCAAGCTTTGGCTTGCGATGCTGCTAAGTTCTTGCTATGATACTTTATTTTTCTTTGATGTATTTTTCACTTGTACTGTGTTGGTTAGATTGTAGTGTACCCTATTTTGGCTGTTTTCTTATACTTAGGGACATATTTCATCATTATATTTGACTGTTTTTCACTTCTATATTTTCGTACTGTGTCTATTTCATCATTGGTATTTTTTAATGCTTCCACATTTTGTATGTTGATATCTATTTCTGCAGCATTACACTTTGACAAATGAGGGCATAGATTTCACACTATTAGACCTAGGCCCTCACTACTAGTTGGTAGCCTCTAGCATTTGGGGAAATGATTTTGAGGCTATCTGATCGACCAGGTTCAGGGCACCCTTCGTGTGGAACTCAGATCTGGGATGTTACAAAGTGGTATTAAAGGATTTATTTTCTCTTGATTTACTATTTGGAACATATAGCCAGGGATAGGATGGAATAGGTGCTTGGTAATAATTTTTTCCCGGGAATAGCTAACTCATGTACATGGAAAATCCAATTTACCTTGCATTGCAATTTTTCTGATTTGGAAAGTTTACAGTTGATTTGATTTTCACCATTTGGTGACGCACTTGTAGTGTGTTGTTATATTTTTCTACGTGGGTTTTATTTAGTTGCAACCCGATGAGATGAGGGTATGCCATCACATGCATAATTTAGGCACATGCTAGAATCAAATGTCATGCATAGTTTACATGCCATGTAGGTGCATTAGAAATTGCATATTGATGTGATAGATGTCATGATAGAAAATGCATGATAGTGTGATAGATGCCTTGATAAAATACCTGATATTTGATAGGGTATTTTTATGTAATGTTTTGTATAATGAACACCAAACTTTGGTTCTTGAAGAGTATTGGCCCTCATTGAATGGAATTTGGTGGATCATTGAGTGCTTACCTTGTTATAACATGTATATTATGCCAAGCAATGATTCGTGGGTTTTATGGGCCCTCATGGATCGGAATTTGGGACTTAAGTGTTGGTTTCAGTGTTTTTCTAGGATCTAGAGTTGTTTCTAAGGCTTATGGTATGGAAAAACCCAGAATACACGCTGTGTAGTTTTGACTACACACCATGTACTCTTATGTTCAGGAAGAAACAAATAAATTTAAGTACATTCCATGAACCGTATGTACACGCTGTTTTGTTGTTACCCATGTCATAGGCCGTGTGGGCAGAAACACGGGGTAATGAAACTTAGAAAGTACACCTTGTGTACCAAAAGTACACATCGTGTTTTGTTGAACCTGTTTCCACCGTGTAACTAACAACACAGTCGGAGAAATCTGAGCTTATAAACGACGTGTCAATGAAGAACATCCCGTGTAGGTTAACTAGGGGATCCGACCATGTAACTAACAACATGGGTTGGTGTTACCCTACCACGTACACACCGAGTGCCTGTGGGACACACCGTGTAGTATTGACCGAGGAGAGACTAAGTGGACTTGGCCATGTGGTTGGGGGAACGGGGTGGTGTACATGCCATGTAGTATCAGCCGAGTAGTCGACCGTGTCACTAACAACAAGGGCAGTTAGATTCTAAGCCGCACACGCCGTGTCTTTATGGGACACGTCGTGTAGTTTGAGCTGTGTACCCTACCGTGTTGCGGACAACACGGGTCAGTGAATCTCATCCAGTACATGCCTTGTAGCCTTTATACAAGCCATGTAGTCTCGTTCAAAGGAGATCCTGGTGTCTATGCCATGTAGAAGGACTTGGGCAGGGAAGAAAATTCAAGTACACATCGTGTGTGTGGAAAACACACCGTGTGTGTGGGGTGATACAAGACTAGTTTTGGAAGAAGTACACACCCCTATGAAAGACTTGAAGGAGCACGCCATGTAGTTATTACATGCCATGTAGTCATGTTTTGTAAAACATGAATGTTTTCTTTCTCCTGTTCCATTATTAAACTCTTTGTTTTCAGTCATTGCTAATTTTATTCTAAGGCATGTGTTTGACATTGTTGAGTCATGCCACCGAGATGACCTAGAGTTGTTCACCTAGAGAGAGAGGAAGCCAGTATACTCCAGAGATGGTAGGCCATGAGCTACCAATGGATCCTCCAGTAGAGCCAGATGCGGTGCCAGCTGTTATACTAGACATAGGTACTGATACACAGTTCCATGATGTTTTCATGTGGTTTATATAGACCTTCCAAGGAGCACCACCGAATGATACATCTATGGTAGAGTTGACATGTATATTCTAGTAACAACGTCCACCTATTTTTTTAGGGGATGGAGGACCACAGGTAGCCGAGTCTTGGATGGGTTCTATGGAGACTATTTTCAAGCATCTGGAGATGCCTCCAGGGTGGAGGGTCAAACTCTCAACATACATGCTGTGTGATTCCACCAAGAGATGGTGGGATGTTACCACCCAGACCGAGCATCACTGAGACATGGTGTGGGGAGATTTTCAGGTGGTCTTCTTTGAATATTTCTTTCTGGAGATAGTAAGGGAAGATCGAGCTCAAGAGTTTATGAATCTACAATAGGGCTCCATGTGAGTGATGGACTATTCTTCCAACTTCACCGAGCTACAGCGTTTTGCACCAATTCTGGTGGGTGATGAGAAGCTGAGGGATATACCCTTTGAATATGGTCTTTGATATGACATCAGAGCACTGGTAAATGTTTTTAGGATGCCTACAGTGCATGCTATTGTGAACCAGACATTTATTAATGAGAGGAACTTGAAGGAAGCAAGTGGTGTAGGCCAGGATGGTTCAGCACCAGTTTCTGGTACTATTTCTACCCATAAGAGGAAGAGACTGATGGATTTCTCTCACAGTGGTAGTACTAGCTAGAAGATTTCTTTAGGTGTCTAGGTTATGTGCAACCAGTGTGGTAGAAAAGTACACAAGATACCTCAGTGTCCATGAGACCTAGTGTAGTGCCGAGCTTGCGACAGGATGGGTCACCTCTTTCGTTTTTTCAGGGCGTTTCCACTAGTGGCTAGTGAGAGGGGTTCTGTGCAGACTTTAAATGCAGGAGTAGGGCCATCATCTTCTTACCAGTTAGGAAATTGGGATACGTCGGCATGTACAATTAGAGGTGGTGGTCGTGGCTGTCGTAGCCAGACACCAGGATCTCAGAGAAAGTAGGGCGGGTCAGCTCAGGGTAGCCGAGCTGTGTTGCCGGGCCATGACACTAGGCAATAAAATGCAATGCAACAGAACTAACAGGAGCATGATCCCGGACCTTCCACTATCAGAGGTATTATTCTAGTTTCTTCTATTTTTTCTTTAGTACATTTCGATATGGGTGCTACATATAGCTTTATATCTATGACCGTTGTGGAGATCCTCAGGCTCTATGTTTCTTCTTCTTATGATATTTTGATGCTAGACACTTTGTTGGGGACTAAAGTGGCATGTGTGCATCAGTGAAGGGAGTTCCCCTTAGTGGTTGGTGGGTGTCACTTTATATGGGACCTCTATGTCTTAGAGATTACAAGTTATGATGTCATTCTCATGATAGACTGGTTGGTACCCTTTCAAGCCTTTGTGGATTTCTATCATTGCATGGTGAGTTTCACTTCACCAGAGGGAAGAGAGTTTCTATAAAAGGGTGAATGGGATGTCCAGGAGATGCGAGCTGGACCCAAGCATCTTGGTTGAGGTGGAGTGATAGCCCATATTGTGAGTTTATATCAGGATGACTAGGGAACTTGTCAGAAAGATTTCCCTCTAATAGTTGATTGTTTTAGTGATGTCTTCCCAGATGACTTTTCAGGTCTTCCTCCAGAGCTAGAGGTGGATATCTCTAATGATTTTGTGATAGGGGAAGCACCATTTTCTATTCCTTTTTATAGGATGGCTACACCAGAGTTGCAGGAGCTCAAGAGGCAGTTAGAGGAGTTACAAAAAAAGGGTTTCATACAACCTTGTACTTCTCCGTGGGGTTAACATATCCTGTTTGTGAAGAAAGTAGACGACACCCTCAAACTTTATGTGGATTATCAGATGATGAACCAGTTGACAGTCAAGAACTGATATCCCTTTCTAAGGATTGATGTTCTTTTTGATCAAATTTGAAGATCACGAGTGTTCTCAAATATATACTTGAGATCCGGATATCATCAGTTACATGTTAGACCATCGGATATACCGCTTACAGATTTTCAGAGAAGATATGGTCTATAGGAGTATATGGTCATGCCATTTGGACTCACGAATGCCCCATCAGTTTTCATGGCTTTGACGAATCGTGTTTTCTATCCTTAACTAGATTCTTTTTTGGTTTTCTTCGTGGAAGATATCATGGTGTAAACTCACACTCGACATGACCATGCTATCAATCTTGAGATCATTCTATGTACATTTAAAGAGCATTATCTATATGCTATGCTCTCAAAGTGCCACTTTTTTAGGGACCAGATACACTTCTTGGGTCATATTATCTCATAGGCAGGAGTTGCAGTGGACCCAGAGAAGGTGAGAGTAGTAATTTCTTGGGAGCATCCTAAGAATATATTTGAAATTTGAAGTATCTTAGGGATGGATGGTTACTATAGGCGCTATATATAGTACTTCTCCTTCTAAGAAGCACTGTTTATGAGTTTGACTAAAAAGGGTATGAAGTTCGTTTGGTCAGAAGCATGCGAGATAGCCTCTCAAGAGCTGAAGAGAAGGTTGACATCAGTACTAGTCCAGGTACTTCTAGATCAAGGGAACAATTATATAGTTCACAGTGATGCATTAGGTATTGGGCTAGGAGTAGTGTTGATGCAAGGTGATTGCGTAGTTGCGTACGGGTCTCGGTAGTTGAGGCCACATGAGAGGAATTACCCGACGCATGATCTCGAGTTGGAAGTTGTTGTTCATACGTTACGCTGTTGGAGATATTATCTCTTGGAAGATAATTTTGTGGTGTTTACAGACCACAAAAGACTCATGTATATCTTTACCCAGCGTGACCTGAATTTTAGACAGCGAAGGTGGGTTAAATACCTTCAGTCCTTCGACTTTGAGCTTGCCTATACACCTGGTAAGGGTAATGCAGTTGCTGATACACTATGTAAGAGGAATCAGTTACAGGTAGTGCAAGAGGCCCGTGGGGATTGGCAGATCATTGCTCTGTTCTTTGAGATGCATTTGGAGGTTCACAATAGTTACAGGAGAGACTATCTTTATTCCTTAGCTGTGACTTCTACCGTCTTGGATAGATTGAGAATGGGACAACTATCAGATTCAGAAGGCCTAGTTCTACGGGAGTCGGTGGCACGTGAGGAACCTTGTTCTAGTTGGACGATGGGCGATGATGAGGTTCTGCATATCCATGAACAATTATGGGTTCCAAGGGATATACGCGAGGATTTTATGTGAGAGTTTCATGTTTCAGTTTGGGCTATGCATCCTGGAGTCACCAAGATGTATGGTGACTTGAGACGCCAGTATTGGTGGCCAGGTATGAAAAGTGATGTAGCTGGTTTTGTTACGAGATGCTCCACATGTCAGCAGGTGAAGGCAGAGCATTAGAGACCAGCTGGACTGTTACATAAGTTACCCATCCCATAGTGGTAATGGGATGATGTCTCAATGGACATCATGATCGGGTCTTCGAGGTCACCTCGAGGCCGTGATACCCATTTGGGTTGTTGTAGACAGACCTACGAAGGTAGCTCACTTTTTTCCAATCAAAGAGACCTTCGGTGTTGACTAGATCAGGAAGTTTTATATCATAGAGGTAGTATGCCTTCATGGGGTCCCTCATTCTATCTTTTCAGATAGGGACACCCATTTTAATTCTCATTTATGGAAGAGCTTTCAGAGGGCACTGGGTACACAGGTGCTTTTGAGCATAGCTTTGGACCCCCATACTGATGGCCAGTCAGAGCATACGATACAGGTCCTAGAGGAAATTATGTGTGCATGCGTCCTAGACATTGGGGGATTTTGAGAGAAGCACATACCCCAGGTCAAGTTTTCCTTTAATAATAGTTTTCATGAAACTATAGAAATTGAACCTTATGAGGATTTATATGGAAGGCCATGCCGATCACCCTTGTGCTGGTTAGAAGCAGGTGAGGCAGCTTTACTGGGATCACGTCTCATGCAAGAGACATCAGAGCTGGTCCAGTTGATTCAGAAGCAGATGTCTACCACATAGTCTCATCAGAAATCTTATTCTAATCGCCGCAGATGACCCTTGGAGTTCATGGTCGCGGATCATGTTTTCTTGCTTGTTTCACCGAGGTTGGGACACTGGAAGATCAAGAGACAGGGTAAACTTTCACCATGGTATATGGGGTTTTTTGAGATTATGGAGAGATTTGAACCGGTTTCCCATCGATTGCAGTTAACACAGAGGTACCAAGATATGCACGACGTCTTCCATGTATCTCAGCTGCGCCGTTATCACTGAGACTCGTCTCATGTTTTTTATCCTAGGGAGGTTGAGCTTCTGGATGATGAATCCTTTGAGGAGCATCTGATTCGTATTGTTGATATGAGCATGAAGGTTCTCCATGTCCAGTCAGTTCCTCTCGTATGGGTGCTATGGAAGCATGGCTGAGTGCAGGATGAAACCTTGGAGATGGGGACCGACGTATGTGCTCAGTGGCTAGAGTTGTTTTGAGATTTATCTTTATCACACTTTTAATGGAAATTCGGGGACAAATTGCTTTAAGGTGGGAAGTTTTTAAGAACCTAGTTCTTATTCATGAGGTACAGGTTTATTCTTTTCCTTTTTTCCTTTAGAGTTTTTGATAAAATAAGGAAAATGGGGGAAAATCCCAAATTTTGTGGGTACACACCATGTACTTTTCCACATGCCGTGTACTTTGGAAGTGTGAGAAGAGTACACATGGCGTGTAGGACTTCCGACGATGAAGGGTGTAAAAACAGACTACACGCCGTGTACTTATTATTTAAATGTAGTGTAATCAGTCAACAGGTGAACAGTAAGGTGGTGGAAGTAGCCACCAGCTGGGTGATAGTACAAGCCGTGTATTCCGAAATACACACCGTGTACTCATGTCGGCATGTGAACAGTTCAGTGGTGAAAAGTAACTGCCAAAGAAAAATATAAATGATGAAATTACATGATATATACTTGAGAGTACGCGCCATGTAGTCTGTTTTTTTTTCTTAAAATGGTAAGTAGCCTCCTCATTTGGAAGGGGAGGCCGAATGCTCATTTGGAGCTCGGGAGAGACGGTCGGATCTTGGAGAAGCTCCCGATCGTCGACCGGAACTTGGTTTCCTTCACTGACGGTCTCGATTGAACCGTGCGGGTGAGTTCTTCGCTCTCCCTTAACCTTTCCTTCCTATTCTTTTCTAAGGGAATGTTTTTAACGTTTGAACGGAAAATATTTTATCACATATCAACATCATTCTTGGAGGTTTTGAGAGGATCTATTCATGTATATTGATCAAAGGAGATCAAGGTAGGTGGTCTGATGTTTAATTACTTCTTTCATGTTGCCTTTGTGTACCACTGTGATACGCACCCATGTTTGGGGTGTTTTATGGATGAGGCTTTTATTAATTAAATACCTAGAATTGTGTAGGTAATTTAATTAATATGTATAGATACTGTTTGGGATCATTGGTTGGATCCAGGGCCACCCCGTGGGTTCGTTCCCATGTTTATCCGTTTTTCCAGGTTACCTGAGGGTATACCTTGATTTTAGCATGATTTAAATTGCTTTGAGATGAATTGTATGTAATGTTATTGCTTATGTGTTGGGGTTAGCCCGGTTACTTGCTTATCCTGAGGGCAGTGTTTCATTTAGCCTGTGCGCAACTCTTCTCATGCCTGTGGGTAGTAGATTCTGTTCCTGTGGGCGACACGTCATACACATATGGGAAATATTCGTTATGCATGTGGGAAATCACTTGCATGTTTCATTTCTGATTACTTGAGGGTAAGGATTTTTCATGTCTATGGACAAAATTTACTTTGTGTATTCACTGTGGTGATTTTATTTGGTTATACCTTCCAAGAAAAAGCACAAGCTTGATATTGTTTAATGAATATTAATATGTCAATGAAACTGGTAGTGATAGTTACTTTTGAGTACTACCTGGTTTACTGCATTTTATTACTGCACACTACTGTTTCAAATTTTCACTGACAGTTGAGTAAAGGCCTTTAGTGGTTGCCTATTGGGATTTATTTCTCACACATGTCTTTGGCCCAAACATATTATATTTCTCCAGGTGTATATAAGGGCAAGAGTCCCTATTTAGGTACTTTATTGTTGCAGAGGAGTAGGAGAGCATGAGACCGAGCTTAGGCTTATGATGCAGTTGAGTTCTTGTTGCGCTGCTTTATTTTTCTTTGCTATATTTGTCCCTTGTACTGTGTTGGTCAGATTACAGTGTACCCTATTTTGGCTACTTTATTAGACTTAGGGACATATTGCATCATTATATATGACAGTTAGTCTCTTCTTTATCTTTGAATTGTTTCCATTTTAGCATTGGTATTGTTTACTGCCTACGCATTTTGATTGTTGATATCTGTTTCTTATACTTTACACTTTGGAAATTGAGGGAATAGTTTCCCCACTATCAGACATAGGCCCTCGCTACTAATCAGCAGCCTCTGGTGTTTGGGGAAATGTGCTTGAGGTCATGTGACCAACCCGGTTTGGGGCACCCGTCGAGTGGCACCCGGATTTGGGACGTTACAGGATCGCTCAGTGCTGACAAACATAAGATCACTCAGTGCTGACCGACACAGGATCACTCAGTGCTAACTCACACCAGATTGCTTGGTGCAAACCCACAAAGGATCGCTCAGTGCTGACCCACACAGGATCGCTTGGTGATTACCCACACTAGATCGCTTGATGCTGTCCCACATAGGATCTCTAGGTGCCGGCCCACTTAGGATCTCTCTTCATTTTTCACATCATATTCAACTACTGGGTTCCCGCACTAAGCTTACTCTTCTTTGAGAGAGTCCTCTCCTCAATCCATTGATTGATACTCCAACTACCACGATGTCCCACGAAGAAGTATCTCAAAGGACCGTGATTTCATAGGGGTCTCAACGCAAAAGTAGGTTCGTCAATCGGACGCTTAGTCTGTATGTTATTAGCCTTTTAGTCCCAAGGGCCCGGTTAGATTCATGCTCGATCAAACTGGACGGTACCCCAACATTGTCCAAAACTCTAGTGGGATATACCTAAAGGACCGTCTCGATCCAAGTCTTCTTATGCCACTGACAGTTCATCATTTCGACACCATTTGTGGGAGATATGTCGCATACAAGATCTCGCAATAATAATAATAATAATAATATTGGGTGTTTTATGGACACAAGCAACAAACTAGAATTTAATATTCAAAATTATGCTTAAATATACCGTCTTAATGTCAGGATTACGTCACCACTTATGGTAAGTCATTCGGACATCGAATGAAGGAGTTAGGGATGGTCGAAGATTTAATGATAATAATATATTATTATTATTTGAGCATTTCAGGTACACATTCCAAAACCCAAAAAAGATATCCAATATTTGAATCATAATTTATGTATCGAGGCCAGGGTGGTACTACCACTAACGTCTCGTGAAACCGAGGTCGCACGACGAAGTTACGGTCAAAACATGGGGTTCCCAACAAAAATTAAAATAATAATATTTTAATACTATTATTAATATTTTTTTTAAACCTTCCATGTATTACATTTCATCTCCATTTTTTTCTTGTTGAGCACGCATCCCACTTAATTGGAACCTTATATTCATTTTTAATATATCTATCAAAATATTTATGTTTCGATGTCCAATCTAATTCCATCTTTATTCACGATTTTTCCTAATTCTACCCGGTCAAACCGCTGCCACCGCCTCCATCTACTGGAGCCACGACGCCTCCAGACTGCCACAAAGCCTGGACGTTGCCTCCGGGCTGTCCTCCGTCTTTGCATGTTGCAGTGTCTACCTCACTCAGAGCCGCGCCCTGAACACACACTAGAAATCACACCACCATGTCGCACCTTCCGTGGGCCGCAGAATCTACGTTCTAAACCCAAAAATATAGTGATCGCATATTCGCGATCCATGGGTTGGGGGATCTGCATCCATAAGTCGCGATCAATAGAATATTGCATTTCCAGCACCAATAAATATTCGGCTACACCCTTCCGCGAGCCATTGCAGCATTGTTCCATTCCGAAAAAATTAAATAATTGAATTTTTGTGATCCTTGCATCGAGGGCTTCACGTCCATATACCACACTCATCGTATCTCTGTGTTTATAGTGACATTAAATATTAGGTGTTAAAAAACTCATGAAGAATGCGCAAAGAATAAAAACAAAGAGGAGCATGGTTTATGTGTGGGAAGATGGCCATGTTCGTTGGGTCATCGTCGTCGTGAATTTAGGATATGAAGAATCAATAAAACAAATTCAAATATATATAAAAACCCTTACCTTGATTGTCTGTTGGAGGTGGCAGGACGAACAAGAAGAAGTCGATGAGATGGGGACGTCAGCGTTTATTCCTCCCACAAGATGTTTCCGATCCGAGCTCAAGCATCATCCTCGTTCTCTGATTCTGGAGGATGCTCTTCGTTTTAGTGGATGTTCTTCATTGATGAATCTCCTTCCATGTTATCCAGAGCTCTCCCTTTTTTCAACAATCCTCCATCCAAATGGTGAACATCCAAATAAGTTTATTAAATAAACTAATTGAGTTGTCACATCAATGGGAGGAAAACCAAGAGTTATCTCCCATTAAAGGGAATGTTCAAGGGTTGGGGGTCCCCAAATTTGAATTTAAATTGGGGTTTTTTAGTTCGGGTGGTCCCCACCACTAAACATTAAATGGGAGGTTTTAAAAATAAAATAAAAGTTGTTCTTTATTTTATATTTATTATTTTAATTCTCCCATGAAATTCACAAAAACTAACTTTCACCCTCCACTTACTACGGTCAAGGTGAAGGTCTCCTTAAGAGAATATGAGCCATGTGAGTTCAACAGTGCCCTCAGATTCCAATTCTGAGCACCTATTCAGAAGTTATATAATGCTGCTCGCGCGTTTACTGAACGTACATGAAAAAAAGTTCGGAAAAATTATAACAGTCACCCTTGACCCGTACTGGTCGAGATTAGTCTTTTCTGAAGTGAAACACACCCTAACCAACCTAACAGTACTCTCATATTTTAAATTTGAGTTA
The DNA here is from genome assembly GCA_963277665.1 of Viscum album. Taxonomy (NCBI): domain Eukaryota; kingdom Viridiplantae; phylum Streptophyta; class Magnoliopsida; order Santalales; family Viscaceae; genus Viscum; species Viscum album. Next base: position 1,086,875,881 of record OY728150.1, on the reverse strand, counting down.
CCCTTTACATGTAATGGATTTTACAATAAATTAATTGTCACTTAATTATTTTATTTACGGCCAAAAACTAACATTCACCGGTGGCCCGCGCCGACCAAGGTTAGTATCTGCTTAAATAAAGAATTCCCTCATGAGTTCAACGGTGGTCACAAATTTTCAATCCGAGATACCGTTTTTGAGTTATAAGCATTTGAAAAATAAAATAATTTTTTTTATAATTTTATTTATGGTTATACCATTTTTGGGTTTTCACATAGGAGGCCCGCAACGACTAAACATAAGTCACGCCTAGGGTAAACTCGTAATCCTTAACACAATAGTGCCCTTAGATTTTTGATCTGAGTAACCATTTAAGTGTTATTCCACTTTTTCCGGAAAACTGTTTACGTGCGCTAATTTAAACTCAACCAAACATCGACTGATCATTTCGGGCACTCCAGGCCATGAAATCGCACACTGTCCGATTTTGCAGTATCGAAATAATTCTGTATATTTTTTTAAAAAAATTTATGGAATTTCCAGGACACTAATTGGAAAACCCCATCTAAATATATAATTAAAAAATTAGAGGGGTTTTAACCCCCTCTAACTTTTTCATTTACTTTTAGTGGAAGTTATTTAAATCCACCACTAATTTATACAGAAAATTTTTTAGAGGGGTTTAATATGCCCTGTATTCTGAACCGCTGCTAATATCTATGATTTGAGGGGGGGTAACCCTATCAAAAATAAATTTTCATTTAAATTATGGGTGGTTCTACATAACTGTCGCACAAATATATATAGAAAATTAAATGGGGTTTAGACCCCCTCTAATATAAGGTATTAGCAATGGTTTTATTAACAAATGTTAATATATTTGTTTATAGGGGGTTTTAACCACCTATAAAATAAATTTACATATACATTTGGGGCAGTTTTACATAACCAATGCTAACATATCGATAAAAAATTACAGTGGGTTTAACCCCATCTATTTGTTTTATTTTTTAATATCCTCTTTTATAATATATATATATATATATTTGAAAAAATAATATATATATATATATATATATATATATATATATTTGTGTGTGTGTGTGTTATATAAAGAAATTATTTAAATATATTTAGATACATGATTAAAAAATTTTATAAACTCATTATACAAATACATTAAATAAATACTTATATATATAAACAATATATATATGAATAATTATATATATATATAATTATAATTATATAAATACATATATTATATTATATTACATGTGTATATATTATATAATTATATTTTGTATATATTATATTATATATACCATATTAGTAAATATATAAATACATAATATATATAATTATATATATAATTAATTATATAAATAAATATATAAACACACATTCACCTGTGTGTTCATTAATGTATGTATAAATATATTCTTAAATATATGTCAAAGTATATCTATATATACATTAGGTTTATTAGATATAAATAAATTTATAACATATATGTATATATATATAAACATGTGTTTTTGTGTAAGTATACATAATATAAATGTTTGAATAAATATATGTATGAATATATTATTTATATAAATGTAAATATATTATTTATGGAGAGTCTACATAAATAAATAAATAAGAAAGTAAATATTATATTAGGTTTCATTATATATATATATATATGTTATTATATATATAAGTATTTAAATTTAGATACAAAATATATATTTTCATACCTAATTTTACTATATATGTTTATAAATATATATATATGAATAGATATATATATTTGTGAAAAGTATATATATTTACGTGTATGCATATAAATATAACAAATAATATATATTTAAATATAATATATACGTGTGTATTTATCGATATTATATAATATATATTCCTATTTGATTTTGTTTTTATTTTTGAGTTTTTTATAATATAATATATATGTGTGTATATATATATTTTAATACTATATTTTTATAATATATAAAAATATATAATTTATTATTTATAATTTATTATATTTATTTGCATATATATAAACATATATAATATAAATATAATTGTATGAATATATATTTTAATAATATAATTTGTATTTTTTTTGATATATAGACATATATATATAAGTATAATATATATTTGCATAACATATATTTTTACAACATATATTTAAATATATAATAAATTTCCAATTCTACGAATGCATTTAATTTTGTGTGTATGTTTATATTTATATACATGATATAATATAAAAATATATATTCACATATATAATTATATAATATAAATTTATTTAATATACTATATTAATGATATAAAAAATGATGTTAATAAAAACTAATATATAAAAACAATAATGTAACTATATAGAAATAATTATATATATATATATATTACATTACACACATATATATATATATATATATTATTTTATTTATCCTGTTACAAAATATATAACTACATTACATAGAAACAGATAAATATATATAAATACAAATTTATTTGAATAAAAATAAATTAAGAAACGATATTCATAAAATACATAATTATTATATATATACACCCAAATAAGTATATTATGTAAATAATATTTATTATTATATATATATATAAACATATTTATTAGAATAAAAAACCAAATATATATAAATAATAAATGATATACATAAAAAAATAATATACAAATACACAAGTAATATTTATTAGAAAATGACATTCATTAAATACTCATTTATAAATTTAAATTTATTTTATATAATATATATATATATATATGTATATTCAAAAAATAGTATTTATTAGAATAAACATAAAAATATATATAAATAAAATTATGTGAAAAATATAAATAGAAATCAATTTTGTCTAGTGGTTTAGGTGCGACGTCTCTCCATAGAAAATGATGGATCGAATCCCCGTGGAGAGGATTTGGTTTCACACTGTGTGTGGGTTGGGGGGGGGGGTGGTATACACTCACATGAGGTGATGTTTGGGCATGGGTGTAATTAGAGAAGGGGGAGTGTGGGAGCATGGGAGAGAGGGGAGGATAGTGGTCACAAGATAGGGGAGTTGGGGGTGAGATGGTATATTGGGATATGGGAGTGTAGGGCACATAGGTTAACAAGATTGAGATAAAATTTTATTGGAGTTGTCTAAATCAGCCACCCTGAAAATTTACACCAATTAGGGACAGGAGATTGTGGGGTACGTGGATGTACAAGGGTGTGATTAATAAAATCTAGGTGTTGTTTAAATCATCCTCCACTAAAAGTTTCAACAATTAGGGGCGGTTTTAATCAGCTCAAAAATTATATTAAATACTAAATTAGTGGTGGTTATCCACTTACCCTAAATGGAGAAAAAGTTACTGTTGGTTAAATTCAACCACCCATAATCCATATATCTATATAAAATTTATGGTAAAATTAGATGGAGTTTTGACCCCCTCCAAACTAAATTCCTCTAATTTCTCCCTTATTTTACAAATGGTTCATGAAAACCAGCACAAAAAATGTAGAGGGGCCACATTATCAATGATTTATCATAGGTTGTGGGGAGTGTGGGGTGCATGGGTGAACAAGGGTGTGATTAAATAAAGTAAGGGGTGTTATAAATCAACCACCCATAAACTTTTGAGAAATTAATGGCAGTTTTAATTTCCCCAAAAATTATATTTAAAACTTAATTACAGGTGGATACCCCCTACCACTAAAATGGTGAAAATTTTATGGTGGTTAAATTCAACCACCCATAAATCATATATCTCTATAAATTTTAGGGTGGAATTTGAGGGAGTTTAAACTCCCTACAAAATAACATAGCCAAATTTATCCCTTATTTAACAATGGTTCATCAAAACCATTCCTAAAAAGATAGAGAGGCCCTATTATTATTGGATTCTCATAATCACCACTAATGCATTTAATTATATTTATTTATAAATAGTTCAATTAATCTGAAATATTTGTTGAATTACAAGAAGAAAAAAGTCATTCCTATATAAAAATTCATATTGTTATAGTATTAAAAACTATGGTCATAGATTATTTTTAGAACAAAGACCATTATTTTATTTATAAAGTGACCCTGATTCTCACCATGATTTTAAATACTGGGTTTGATGATGTAAACTACTACATAATGGAGAAGTTACTAAACTATGGATGAGATGATCTACTTGAAAGATTTTATTTTCCACTTAGTTGGATACAGAATTTTTTATATAATTTCATATAGGTTATATGAGTTTTTTAACAAAGATATTACCATAAATAAAATATGATTTAAAAGGAAGATATCTATAGAGATTTCAAATTACGGTAACCATGTTAATAAATATTATTTAAAAACATATGATCGACAACTATCTATCCAAGATAACCAAAACTCTTCCAGTGATGGACGGTTGAACATCATCACATACATCTGAAAACATAAATTCTGTAATATGTCATAAATGTACATGAATATATTTCTAGTGTCAGGAATATAATCTTTTGAGCCATGTATCAAATCCATATATCCAGATGCAAAATTCTAAATTTATTAGGCATGACTCCAAGTATTCTAGAGGCTATCTATTAGCATATAGGTTAAAATAAAATTTCATGGGGAGAGTATACACCCATATTCAAAATAATAAGTAACATGAATATATAATATAAACATTTATAATTAAAATATACATTAGAGCATATATATGGAATATTATGGTCATTTAATCATAAAAAAAATCAAACAAAATACCATGTTATATAGACATTCTATAACACATAGTCATAACCCAAAAGAAGTTTTCCTAATGGTTCAATCATATAATTTACCATAAAAACATAAACCAAAAAAATAATAATATATAAGACACTTTTACCAATCCTTTCACTTAACTCAGATTTGTCTCATCATTCCTCCTAAGCTCCTCTTACTCTCTCACCTATACTAGGGATATAGTATTGACTTATATTCCAATATTTTGTCTGTACATCTATTGAGGTGTGCATGTTGGGTGTGAGCGTAAAACATATTAGGCCAGTACCAATGTTCCCCCAAACATAAACCATATTATATCTGAATGAATGTACAATATTAAAAATTAATAGACATCACATTTATAACTCCATTCTTACTATTCAATGCTCAAGGATCCACCTTGATGGTTAATCTACACTACTTTGGCTAATGATGATATATGGGAAAAAGTTTCCTAATGAAGGATCTCATGTACATAAGTAATTCCATACAAAATTAGGCCCCTAATGTGGGTTGGTATTTTCCAATGGTTTTAAGATACACCCAATAAAAATCATTGAAATAAAGGTTAGAGTATAGAATTTTTCATCTTATAGTACACAGAAATACTATATAATGACAAGCTATGATATAAATTTCATGTCCCGTAATAGAAACAATAATAATAGGCTTAGGAATAACCTTATGATTCTATTTTATCTTTTCAATCAACCCTTATGGTTTTTCAAATGATATAATAGTATTAGATATAGCCTCGAGATACTAGGATTGTATGAATTCCACCTATCCGATAGCATATTTCACTATATATGAGTTTTGCTTAGAAAACAACCCTTAAAATCTAATAACATGTTTGGATATAGCTTCATTATTCTTATCACTATGTATAGGGAGATACTGACCATTATTAGCTCATGAATAACCTTGTACCACCCAAAAATAATTTTTTGATAATGAAAACATACACATTTTAGTCTCTAAGTTATGAATGAGGAATCCTTGTATCAAAATAAACAACAATATAAAAATCACAACCAGGGTGATTCAAACCATATAAACCCTATCCTATGAATAATAATTAATTACAAACCATAATTAATATATTGCGATTCCTCTTTAACTTATACTATTTCTATCTTCAATTACCATACCAACGGAATCATAAAAGTAATCAACTTGATAAAACGTATCCATCATGGGATAATATTATCACTCTCATCAATCACCTATTTGGGGATGAATTCCCATAGTCCATGATCCACAATTCCCATATCCATGGCATTAGAATAGGTATATCATTCACTAATTAGCATGACAATAAACCATCAGTAGGTAATTACTAAAAATTTTATTATACATTAATTGGTTTATACCATCGATCCAAATTCAGATCATGAGCCACCACTAGGGTAGTGATCATTTATACAAGGTTAATATAACGTCTCAGATCTGGGTGCCACCCAATGTCTCCCCAAACCTGGTTGGTCACATAACCTCTATCACATTTTCCCAAACTCCAGAGTCTACTGACTAGTAGTAAGGGCCATGTTGTGATAATTGGGAAACAATTCTCTCATTCAAAGATTATACACAAAGAAAAACAAATAGTAAATAGTAGAGAAGGAAATAATACAATAAAATAGAAATAAATAGTGAAATACAGAAAGTTAATCCAATAAATGCCACAAAATATGTATATATGATGTATGGAATATATATCTAATAAAACTGCCAAACAAGTCACAATACTAGAAGGCGATACAAAAACCAAAGTACAAATAAAAGTAAACTCCAATAGCATCACAAGCCTCAGTTTGGTCCCATGCATTAGATGTCCAATAACAATCAAGTACCTAATGAAAAAGGGCACTTTCCCTAATCTATAACTTCAATCATATAATTTTTTTGAGTCCAAAATCATGACCCAAATAGGGTGTGAGACGAATCATAATAGGAAAACACCAAAAGATATGTTCCTAACTGTCGGTGAATATATATAGCACGTAATATGCAGGAAAAAATCAATAAACTAGGATGTAATAAAAAGTAAACAATCCTACAATTTTCAATTATATTCATGTACCATTTCTTACTCATCTATTGAATCATATAACCATGGTATCTAGCCTATGCTTGGTATCCCCCATGTAAAGTAGCCAAAACAAACATATCATAAGACCATCTAATAAAAATAAGAAATACCAAATCCAAGATTTTTCTTTGGCTTGACTTACATTTCTCAAACATTCAATTATTTAAAATGACTCTTTGGGAAAGTTCTCACACTCTAATCCACTTGGTCTAACATAAAAACAATTCCTTTAATAACAACTCTTTAGGAAATATCTCACGGTCTGACCCCTTTGTTATATTAGCTATTAAACAACTATAAACATCCACCTGGGATAGCACTCATGGTCTAAAACCTTGGTTCATTGATTCATTTATTCAAATATAAATAACTACATGGGCAGCTCTCATTGTCTAACCCCTTTGGTCTAAAATAAAAAAAGTAAAATTTCAATGACCAATTTTGAAAGATCTCACGGTCTAAATCCTTGGGTAAACATTTGCTTATATCAAATATAGATGACCGTCTGGGAAGCTCTCACGATATAACCCATTTGGGAAGCTATCACAGTCAAATCCCCTTAGTCAACATTCATAGTGTATATCACAGGCATCTCATATAATCATGAACTCCATCCTAACATAGAGAGGCATGAAAAACAAGGTGATCCTAACATGAATCCTAGACCAATGGGAAAAATGCACTCAAATAATGGAAAGTCACCCATGAGTGTCCCATAAACAAGGTATACTAACTTACGCCTATGAAACCACCCTTTATGGATTAAATAAACCATAACATGTGATGATCAGGGTCAAATTAAAAATCAAGCAATACTAAAAACGTGGGTATGCATCACTTTAGGAATATATAATCCTTGATAACAAAACATAAGTCATAAATCATCTACCTCAAGTAAGTACGATCGATATACTAGAACATCGACCCATTAATCGCCGTAAATCAGCGTAGATCTACAAAAAGGTGAAAAAAACTCGACCTTGAATAACCCATGAGAGAGGATGGATTAGAAAGAATGGATATAGAGGATTTTCAAACTCACCAATTGGATTCTAATACACCTGAGGATGTCTCAACTGAATCTTGGATAGAGAATCATGATTTCGATCTTTATTCGTCATTTGGAGTGCTCCTGTTTGAAACAAGGGAGGAAGAAGATGATATCATTCATGAGACATGACCCCCTTTCGATATATAAAATAAAAAGAAAACTACATGTTAGGTTCATTAAATGTACACACTGTGTAGTATCCTTAACCGTCCCATAACTTAACCGGTCTGCCAGGTCCCCACACAACCATGTACATAGCCGTTACACAACCAGTACGTGGTTGTATGGGGAAATCATGGTACACTATGTGCACTAATAAGTACACGGTGTGTACTTTGAAAATTTCATTTTCTCCATTTTCTTAAAAAACATCCCGAAAACAAGACACATACCTGAAATGAAGATTCAGGTTCTTACAAACTTCTCATCTTATAGAAATTCATTCAAGAAATTCCCTTATCAGGGTGGTGAAGAAGAATCTATGAACAACTCTGGCCATTGTGATCGTACGTCGGCCACCCCAACCCAATTCTCATCTTGCACTCACCCATTATTCCATAGAGCATATACCAGTAGAATAGACCGGCCATGGGGAACCTTAGTGTTGCGATCCACAACCCAAATTGGGTTCTCCTCGAAGAATGAATCCACCCCCATATCAACATCCTCTGGTTGAAAACCATGAGATAGGTCTAAAAAGTAACATTGTATCTGAGAAACATGAAGGATGTCGTCCATAGCCCTGTAACATTGAGGTAACTGAAACCTATAGGAAACCAACCCAACTCTCTCAAAAACCTCAAAATCTTGACGTATCTCGGTGAAAGATTACATTGTATCATAATCCTCCTATGTCGCAACCTTTGTGTGACACACAGTAAAACCTGATCTCTGACCTCAAAATACATAGGTCATCTCCAACAATCAACATAAGATTTATAGTGAGATATTGTAGTATCCATACTCTACCTAATCAACTATACCTTCTCAGTGGTCTCCAAGTCAAGACAAGGTCTCACCATAACTGCCTCTCCTACCTCTAACAAACATAGGGGTGATTGGTATGGCCTACCATACAAAGAATCATAAAGTTCCATCTGAATCATTGCATGGAAACTATTTTTTCAGGAAACCTCCAACAGGGGTATGTGTCTCTCCCAAGAACCCCTAAAATATAGTATTCATGCTCGAAGAAAGTCCTCTAATACCTGAATCGTGCACTCAAACCAGCTATCTGTCTGGGGATAATAATCTATACTCAGACGTACCTGTGTACCCAAATCCTTATGTTGTCCCTGCCATACACAAGATGTAAACCAGGTGTCCCTATTTGAAATGATAGAGTCTAAAACCCCATACATATGTACTATCACTCAGATCTAAAACATTCCAAGCACATCAACACTAATGGTTTCCTTGATCGGTAACAAATGTGAAACCTTCATGAATCTGTCAAAAAAAACCATATAACATCATTTCATTATGGAGACTTTGGTATACCCATCATGAAATCAATTGAGACTTCATTCCACTTCCACTCTGGAATGAGAAATTGTTGTAATAGCCCTACGGATCACTTATTCTCCGCCTTCACCTGCTAACAGGCTGAACATCTCATAAATAAACCTGCTATACCCATCTTCATTCATGGCCAGTAATACTGATGATGTAGATCATGATACATCATATTAACACCAGGATAATTTCTCATATTGAGGCATGAAAAATCTCATAATCTCTCTTCACGTATGTCTACTGACACCCATACACACCCATGAAAACACAAATCCTAATCCTTTTATATTCTCCACCAAGGATTATGGTCATTTCTTGACATCGTCTTCCATATGACTAGGCCTTCAGAATCTAAAGGCTTCCACATTCACACCTGATCCAGTAGGGTAGAGGTAAGAACTATAGAAGAAAGAATACTCTTCTCCAATGTATTGTGAACCTCCAAATTCACTTCAGAGAATAGATCTATAATCTTCCACTCACAGATGGCCTCCAGAACAGCATGTATCTGAGTCCTCCTACAAAACACATCAGCCTCTATATTTCCTTATCTAGGAGTGTAGGAAAGCTCAAAGTCAAAGGACTAAAGTTACTAAACACACCTTCCCCATATCAAATTCACATATCATTGAGTAAATATATACTTGAGGATTTTTTGGTTAGTTTACACCACAAAATTATGTCCCAAAAGATAATGTATCCAACATCGTAAAGAATTCACAACTGCAGCTGACTTGAGATCATGCGTTGAGAAATTATTCTCACATGGCCTCAACTATCGAGAACCATACGTAATGATTTGTTCCCCTACATAAGAACTTATCATATCCGGATACATGTTTCATTGTAGTAAACAGTGTAACTCTTAAGCGATTCTTGAAAAATTAGTATCGGCGCTTAATTCAATCTCCATTTCATCCCTTGAAATCCTAAATCGTAGAAATATGTTCACAAGTACTTCACAAAATTCTTATTCAGGCCCACCAGTGGTGATGTTAAGAGTAAAAATTCATGGATATGGTGTCTGTAGTTACCATCCAACACCAAAAAACTCTATACCTGAAAGACTTTATTTAGATGTTCCCATAAAACTACTACTCTCGCATTCTATGGGTCTACTGATACTCCTGTATCTTGGATAACATGAGCCAAGAAATGAATCTGGCCCATCCAAAAGGGAATTTTATGTTCTTTGCATATAAGTGATGCTCTGTCAATATAGAAAATATGACATTGAGATGAATGGAATGGTCATGTTGAGTGTGAGAGTACACCAAAATATAATCCTTGAATACTAACAAAAAGGAATCCAAGTAGGGATGGAACAGTAGGTTCATTAGTGACATGAAAACTGTCAACGTGTTTGTGAGACCGAATGGAATAACCAAATATTTATATAGACTATACCCACTTTGAAATGTCGTAATATTTATATCTGATGGTTTAATGTAAAAATGATTATAACTGGATCTCAAGTCAATCATTGAGAACACTCGGTCTCCTTGAATCTAATCGAATAGATAATCAATCCTCGGCAACTGATATCTATTATTGACTATCAACCAGTTCAGATTCCAATAATCCCCACGAATTATGAGGGTATTGTCCCCCTTCTTTGCAAAAAGGATAGGTAAACCCCAAGGAGAAGTACTGGGTAAGTTGAAACCCTTTTCTTTCAACTCATTTAACTACTTTTTGAGCTCCTATAACTCTGGTGAACCCATTCTATAAGGAGGAATGGACACTAGTTCCACTCCTAGCACAAGGTAAATAAAGAAATCTACCTCTTTCTCTTGAGGAAAACCTTAAAATTCATCTAAAAATACATCTATGAAATGATCCACCACAAGAGGAATTTCCATATGTGAATTCACCTAGTCATGCAGATATAAAATAGAAACCTAGGCTATAATTCATCCCAACCCATCATGCCCATGTCTAGCTCTGCTCACATGGACATCCCATTCGCCCTTGTATAGAAAATATCCTCCCTCTAGTGATATGAAACTCACCCTGCGGTGATAATAGCCAACACAGCCCTCAAAGGAGACTAATCAGTCCATTTCAAGAATGATTTTAAAACCTATAATCTCTAATACATATAGTTCCCATATGAAGTGACACCCACCAACATCAAAAGGACACTCCTTTCACTAACAAACACTAGTCATCCTAATTCCTAATGGAGTGTCTATTGTTAGAGCATCATTAGAAGTAAAGATACCTAGCCAAAGTCTCTACATAACGGAAAAAAATATAAAACTAAGGGGTATACCTATATCAAAAAGATTAGAATAAATAAATGAGGAAACTAGAATCGTAAATCTAACCGTAGAGGGTTTGAGATCCTACTCCTACTAGGACTGTTCCATCACAAAAGTCTCACATGCACCATGGACCTGCGACCCTGCCTAGATAACCTGAGCTAATCCACCCTACTATCACTGAAAAACTATCATAGGTCTTCCATTTCAATTACCACCTCCTTATCATGAATGGAAAGATTAACTCCATTTCATTGACTGACAAGAAACTAGTGGACTTACTTTTTAACACGGAGGCATAGTAGATCCCCTCTCAAACTCTTCTAGTGAGAACACCCTAAAAAATGCTAAATATAACCCATCTTGATGTAAGATCAGCACTGAACTCGGTCTTTCTGGAAATGCAGTCTCGTGTGACCACTCCTTCCACACTAGTAGAACACTTGTAAACTACCTGAAAAATATCATGTGAATGATCCTCGTGGCATTTCCAGCTATCGGTCGAAAGAGTACCATCCATTGATACTGAACCTCCCTGGAACATAAATCCAAACTCCCTCAGATTGCACTCGGTAATCCGCACTTGATTTACTATAGCAGTCAACAAAAATATCTTAAAAACATTCACCTATGATTGAATTTCATACGTGACTCCATCCTCAAATCGCCTACCCAGTGATAACTCGTCACCCCCAAAATAGGTGTGAAGAACTGTAGCTCTGTAAAGAGATAAGAATAGTCCATCACTAAAAGAGCGCCCTGCTCTAAATGCATGAACTCATGGGCTCGGTCATCCCTCAACTTATCAGGGTAGAATTATTCATATAAGGTTCTCTAAAACTATTCCCAACCCAAATACGGGTTACATCCCGCATGTAAGATAACATCCCACCATCTTTTAGCGTAGTCACGTATCATGTAAGTCTTGATCTTTACCCTCCACATAGGATGTGTCTTCATATTCTTGAAGATAGAAATAATGGAATCCACCCATGACTCTATAGTCTGTGGTCCTCCATCTCCTGAAAGAGTTGGAGGATGCTGCTACTGGAACACCCGTGTCAACTCTTCCATAGTTAGGTAAGGATGTGGTTCTCCCTAAATTTTCTGCATTATCCTCATAAATCCTTCACGAAACTGTGAATCAATAACGGTATCTGATATAATAGCTTGTTCCAAGACGGGAAAGACATGAGGATCTACTGGTAGTCCCTAATCTACTATTTTTGGCATCTGATCACCACCATGTACCTGGATTAAAACCGGAGGATGACTTGGTGGCATGAATATTCAAGGTCAAGTACACACCTCAGTATGAGATTAATGGAACTAAAATTCAGAATTCAAAGTACATAATAGGTGAATTAAAGCATTCATGTTTTCCAAAACTTGATTACACAACGTGTAGCAACACAACACAACATGTTCCCTTATGCATAAAAATGGGAATTTACCTCTGCCAACCTAGTCGTGTAACACCCCATACACATGGTGTGTTCCTCCTTAAACACAAAATGTACTTGAATATTACCTCATGTCAAGGAACTTATACATTTATAGAACTACACGGTCCTGCTGGTGTCACACTACATAGTGTGTTCACCATAGAGACTGAGAGTACTCAAATGATCTATCCACCCGTTTCATTAGTCACACAGATGGACACACAGTCGACTATTGCCCGGCGTGTACTTCTAGTACACAACATGTTCTACCAAGAGTTTTCCAACCCCATATTTTTTCATGCACAGTCAGCCACATGGTCAACCACTACAAAACATGTACATTCAATACACAGTGTATAATTAAGAAATCCATTTCTTCCAAAATAGATGAACACATGGAATGTGTTCATAACAACACACGCCATGTTTTATGTCTTTTCCAAACAGTATGCCCCTAAAACTTATCCGGAACCCCCAAAATCAAAAAATATGGCCAATGAATTACATTTTCCAATCCATGATATCCCATACTCCATGTGAATCATTTTTTTCATCACTACTCATATCATATCATAATCAAAATCAATTAAATATAAAACATGATCCACCAAATTCTGATCCAAGAGGGCCCATAAAACATCAGGGACCAAATCTTGGCATCCATCAAAATGAAACATTATATATACCACTGACCTATCAAAATATCAGGTATTTCTATTAGGGAATCTATCACAACGTCATGCATATCTAGAACATAATATATCACAATAGAACACAATCAGTAATGCACCACAAATGACATGAAAAGAATGCTTGACATGTGATCTCTAGTAAGTTCTTATATGATGCATGAGATAGAATACCATCATCTCATCTGGTTGATAAAGAAATAGAAGCAAAATGATATCAGTCATAATAGAACAAAATGACTGAATCACCCTATGGTGAAATCAAATCAACTGTAACATTTACAGAGCCAGAAAAATTTAATTATTCGAGGTAAATTCGATTTTACCTATACACGGGTTAGCTAATCCCAATAACAAATTATTACCAACTAATTATTCTATCAGATCCTAGTTAATTGGATCCAATATTATGGAAAACAAAAAACAAACCTGCCTCTAATACCACTTTGTAACATCCCAGATCCGGGTGCCACCTAAAGGTGCCCTGAACCCAGTTGGCCACATAACCTCATGTTTATTTCCCTAAAGTCTAAAGGCTTCAAACTAGAAACGATGGACACATTTTGATGATGGGTAAACAATTCCCTCATTGGTAGAGCATACACAATAAAAAACAAATATTAAACAAATGTGAAAGCAGTAATACCATACAAAAGAAACAAACAGTGGAAGACTGAAATTAAATCCAATAGATACCAGAATATATGTATATATGATCTAGGGAATACGTATCTAAGAAAACATTCGAAAAAGGAACAATATTGGAGAAAAATATATAAATAAAAGTAAAAAAGAAACAAGTAACCTCCAATAGAATCGTAAGCCTTAGCTAGGTCCCATGCTCTACATATCCAACAACAATCAAGTGCCTAATGATGAAAAGTGCTTTCCTTTATTTATACCTACAATAATTTAATTTGTTTGGGTCAAAAGCATAACCTAAATAGTTTGTGAGACGATTCCTAGTATGAAAACACTAAAAGATATGTTCCTAACATTTAGTGAATATATATAGCAGGTAATAGCATGAATGACGCAATAAACTAGGAAGTACTCAAAAGTAAAAAATCCTATAGTTTTCAATTACATTCATTTAACATTTCATATTCATCTATTGAATCATGTAGCCCTGGGATCTATCCTAAGATTTGTATCCCCCATGTAAAATATATTGAACAGATGTCTTAGATGTTCATATAAACAAAAGAAGTTAGATCAAATCCATTTTTTTTCTTTGGCATGGCAGACACTTCTCAAACATTCAATTTTTCAAAATAAACATTTCAGAAAGTTCTAATAGTCTAATCCCATAGTTATAATATAATAACAATTTATTTAAAAAAAAATCTAGAAAATATCTCATGGTATAACCCCTTTGGTGTATTATCTTTCAAAAAACTATAAAAAACCACTAGGGGAAGCTCTCATGATCTAACAATTAGGGTCAATGATTCATATAATAGAATAAAAATGACCACATAGGAAATTCTCACGGTCTAAACCCTATGGTCTAAAATAAAAAAAATTATTCATCAATGACCACCTAGGAAAGAACTCAAGGCATAAACCCGTGGGTCAACATTCACTTAAATCAAATATAGATGACAACCTGTGTAGCTATCACGGTCTGACCCCTATGGGAATCCCTCATAGTCCAATCTCCTTGGTCAACATTCACAATTCATATCACAAGCATATCATGTAATCATAAACTCCATCCTAACATCGAGAGGCATGGAAAATGAGGTATTCCTAACAGGTATCCTTGACCAACAGCCAGAAAATAGTCAAACAAGGGAAAAGAACAAACAAGTGTCCCATAAATAAGGTGTAGAACCTTATGCATATGAAAATACCCTTTTTCAATTAAATAAACCATAATAGATGATAATCAATTTCAAATTACAAAGCAAGCAATACCCCGAACGTGGGTATGTAACACTTTAAACTTATATAATCCAAGAAAACACAATGAATGAAAAAAACCACCAACCTCAATGTTTTATGATCGTTATACTTGAACGTTGACCCTTGAATCGACCAAAATCAGCATACATCAACCAAAAGGTGAAACATTATCGACCACAAATAAACCATGAGAGGGTATGAATTTGGAATAGAGGCTCTAGAGGATTTGAGATCTCATTTGTTGGATTTAAAAACACTTGATGGTGTCTCAATCAGAGATCAGATGGAGAATCGGGGGTTTGATCTTCGTTCTTCGTTCTAGAGTGCTCCTATATGAATATGAGAAGAAGAATATGGATATAGACACCAGACATGTCCCCCATATTATATATCAGATAAAAAGAAAACTACATATAGTGTCCATTATATTTAGACATCATGTAGTTGCCTTAACCAACCCCCGACTTAAGTGGACGGCCAGGTCACAACACAATCATGTACTCGACCGTTATACGACCATCACGCGGTTGTACATGACATGCTAGGTACCGAACATGTACATATAAGTACACAACATGTTCTGAGAAAATCCACTTTTATTCCTTTTCCTCCAAACATCCCGAAAATAATATCAATACCTAAAATGAAGATCTATGTTCCTACAGTTACACATAGACTATAGGTTCATATGATCATAAGGTGAACCAATTACTAATAGATAAATCACTATTATACCCTTGGTGGAAATACTATAATGATTACATAGGGACTCACAAATACCTCTCCTAAAAACCCAAATTCTCATTCTTAGGTTCCCCTCTAATGAACCCACATCCTTGATGAAATCTCAAGGGAAAACTTTTCACAAAACTTATATGGACCAATTATCTATATTTAATGTTTCACATCAACACCCAATACATCACCTTGTCTGTCAATCCATTATAAAATTTCGGATACCCTCAAAAAGGTTCTTCACTATTTTTCTCAATTATATCACATAACGAGAATCTCAAAAATACTAAATTTATGATGGAATTTGTTGGCGATCTCTAGGAAAACCTAATTAAAACAATCTTAATTTAAAATGATCAAAAAATATCTATCTTCACTCTCTCAAGTTGGTTATAACAACTTACCATTATTATATGTCACAAAATACAATCAATTACATATAAAATAAATTGAATCATGGATCACTAACCTCAACCATGGATTAATCCTATATTACAATGATTGTTTCATCCTTGAAAACGCCCATGTCGATCATCCATTCCATGAAAAAACCAACCTCTGATCCAAAATAAACATTTAATTAATTTATAAAAAATTTAAAATAAAGACCTAATTAATTAAATTAGGAATCCCAAGGGTAATTACCAAAATTGGTTTAACTTTTATAATTTCCCATTCAACAAAAATACAAGGCATTATAGATGAATCTCAACTCATCTATGTAAAGAAAAATTTCATTAGAAAACATAAAATAAATTCTTATAATTTTAACTAAAAACTAATAATAATTCAATATGTGATTTCTCTCTAGTGAAATTGTATATAATGGTTTGATTATATCTATTATGAACCTCCTATATCTTTATCACATGAAAACCCCATGATTCTAATATGATTCCATAATTGATTGAAATAATTATTATAAAATATCTAATACTATTAATCATAAACAAAATGTAATTTAATAATAAATAGAAAAAAAATGAGAATGGTTTACCTTGAATAAATGCGGTAAAATGACCATAAATCACCCAAATCCTGAAAAAGTAAGAAGAGAATAAGAGGTCGGGTAATAACCAATCCCTTTTGTGAACAGTACTTAAAAATTAGAACCTTGAGTATAGTCCAAAATTCAAGAAACCCAATATCACAATATTGAACCTAAAAAAAGAGGTTTGGGATGTATAATTTACCTTATCTGTAACACCTTTAGATTTTGTGTTTTTTTTGTCAAATTAATTTAATCTTTTTAAATTTTTCATATCACAAAACATTGAAAATAGATTTTTTTCATTAAATCACTAATATTGGATTGCATTATATAAAACTAGATGTTAATTGTACACTACACTAAAAATAATTTTCTTATTTATCTACATGGAACACTAAGGTTATCTTACATTATATGAAAAACTGACATTCCTAAATGGTTTGTGTAAAATGCAAGACTGAGTTTTACACAAAAAATAAAATATTATTAAAAATAATGTTATTTAATGTAATTATATATAACCAAGATGTTAAATTTAATATTATAGGATTTAATAAATTACAGAAATATGTAGTTAAATTCACTGGTTATATATTAATTAGAAATTAATATTCATACAAAAATAATATAAAGGGAATGTTTTTATTAAAGAATATGTAAAAGAATATTTTTGTTAATAGTTTAAATTAATTACTATTATTGAATGATATCAATTAAATTTATTTTCTATATATTCAATTAAAAAAATTTAAATCATAAAATATATTTTATAGGAATATGAAGAGAATATACACAATATAATACATAATTCTCTATATTTTTATTAAAGCAGTTTTAGTATTTTTTTAATGACGAACTTATTTTAAATATAAAATATTAATTTTTTTTAATTTTATATGTCAAAATAAAATTATTTTTTGAAATAAGAACATAATAATTAGGTTAGGTGCAATATTTAGTATTTTTCTTTATATTTTTATTTTTAATGAATAATTAAAATAATGAATTATAATTTAAAACAACTTTTTCATCTAATTAATGTATAGGGAAAAATTATATTTATAAATTTTTTATGTTTTAATTAGAGTAGTTATTTTTTCAATTAATCCAACTTATATCATTGGAATCAATTTCACATTAAAATTGGATATAAATACATAGTAAACTGTTGAACATTTGAACATTAAAAACCTATATTGTCATCCTGTCTGTGGGATTAAATTTAAATTAATTTCAAAGAATTTTGTGATTATAATTCTGGGAAATGAATTCCATATTTTTAATCATAATAATTTTTAATTTCTAAGAAGGAAAACTTATTTTTTTACCAAATATATTAGTGAAATTAATTTAAATTAATTACAATGATTAAGGTGAAATTAAACTTAACAAGGGAATACACATTATTTTTAATGGCTAAAACGACCTATAATTTATTCCAAAAGACATTGGATGGTAATATTTCAACCCTATACTCCATTTTTTCTACTATGGTCTATTATTTGATCAAATAGCAAAGGGAAAAACATGGGTGGAATTCACTTTCAAAAAATGTACAAGAGTTCCACTCCCACACTATAAAAATGCCTCCAATCCTCCCAATTTCTCACACATATCATTCCACCTTTTCTAGACCAATATCATGAAAAATATATCCTCAACATCCCTACCCTTTTAATATAATCTACAATTTGGGAATAAATATATCCAAGGAAGCCCTTTGGTGCCAAGAAAAGTAGTTACCCAAAGAGGAGGTAAAATCCTTCCACATGCTCATTTCTTTTATTTTATTAATCCAACACCTAAACTATCCTTATTATATAAATACATAACATACATAGTATAATCAATATACTAATATTTTTTTATATAATGTTGTTGAACTAAAATAATCACACTTGCATCTAATGGGTAATGACCTTACTATTATTGTGTATGGAGAACTACTGCCTTACGAAACGATGTTGTTCATTTTACCTTTACCAAATTTCATTGCATGGAATTATTATAGAAATTATTTTTATATATGGTATATTCTATATTTATTAGTTCTTTATGATTATTTAATTATTTTATAACACAACCATTTATACATTCATCTTATGTAAATACGATAACATCGTTTATGGATGTGTGGACTACCCCCCTCCTCAAAGCGATGTGATTCGTTCACACTCTACATGTAATGTATTATTTTTGGGTTTATTGTAATTAAATGATTATTTATATAAAAATATTAATATAATAATTATACATATAAATATTTATATACATATATTTCATTTACTTTCTTTCATTCAATATGTCAATAAAACAGAAATAATGTTCATGCGTATGTATAACCAACCATCTCCATGAATTATGTATTCTATATAACAATTCAATATTATATAAATTATTATAATTTATACATAATGAATATAAGTGATATTTTTATCATGTTTTACATTTTTTATTTCATGATATAATTATTAGGAACAAATATATAACAAATTAAGACACAAGGGAAAAACAAAGCGGTTATTACCCAGAACATTTTTTGACATGGAATTGTCAATCACTGCGTAATATATAATAATAAGTGAATAATATATGGTATTAGACATAAAAATATGGTTACTTTTTAAACATATAAAAAATTATATTTATTAAATAATAATTTTTAATGTGTACAAGGAAAGTCAAGACCCAGAGTAATGGAATTTAATCTCTCTTTTTTGCATGAAATACGTGCCTTATAGCCCAATAATTTATTTGGAAAGTTATATGTAATTACCATGAATTTATTATATGACTATTATTCATATTTTTTTACTACATAGATTTCCATCTCATTATCTTTCCCTCATGGTGTTTATGTTTCACAAGTTACCAAAATTGTATAGTAATTTCTTCTCAATTTTTCTTCTTTGAGACACATGCCATGTTATGGACCTATATTTTTCTATGAGGTGTATATAATGCGTTTGAATTTTTATATCATGAATAAACTTATTTTAATTAAATTTAAAGATCAATGTAATTTAATTTTCTTACATGGGGAGTATGATTCATAGTTACTATGTTGTAAGAGTTTATTCAAATAATCTCATTGTTTATAGATATTTTTATGACTATGTTTTCATTAATGAAATCAGAGGATAAATATCTCATGAAATATCATGATTTATCTTACCCTATATTTATTCAATTTATAGTTAATTAATGGAAATATTTTTCTACTCGTTGGTATATAATATGTTCGGAAATTGATTTTCAATAAACTCAGACATTACATCTCTATTTGATCAGAAATATATGTTCCTTAAAATATATGTTTTATAAAAGGTTTCAAAAAATATTATATTATTATCCTATGGTATTTAAAATACATTTTTCACATTTTTTACCATTTAAACAAAAAGTTTTTTAAAAATTAATATTCTTTTCATTTTCCATTCAAGGCACTTTTCTTGGCATTTTACGGTATAAAATGAATGTTTGGAATGCATGAATTTACACTTTGTCATGACCATAATTACCTCGAATATTATTTTAAAATATTAAAAAGTTATTTTTTTATGAAATTATTTTCCCTATTATTCTGGAAATGCTTTTTTAAATAGTTATTTTAAGTGAAAAAGGTTGTCATATTTTTTAAGCTTATTTTATAAGATAAAAAGGATAAAAAAATTTACAAAAAATTCTAGAATTCTTTATATGTTTTCAAAGTAATTTCTATGAAAATATATTTCAACATGTTATATGTTATAATGATCCTTTTTTAAATAAGTAATAATATTTTCCTCATGATTTTTTTAAAAGATATTTCAAAATTATTTTCCATCTAGGACTAAATTCATTTATGTTACTCATTACCTTAGTAGAAATGACACAAAGGATGTATTCATATTATTTCTTGAATTCTTTATGTTTTAAAGGAATGATGTTTATGAATTCTATTTCTCTTACATGGGATATATGGTTTTGAAACCTGCTCCTTTTCACCGGTTAATATTTAATGAAATTATTAATTAACCTATCGATTTTCTATAGGTTATTATGTGATGAAATGTTGTTGATACCCATTTATTTACACGAGTTATGATTTCATGCTTATAAAACCCACATGTTTTTATGGTTCAAGATATGATTAATGTTTTATTATCTTATGGTACATGTATGAATTTTTTTTAATGAGATGGGTGTGAGCTATATCGCCCTCCAATGAATTGGGTAATAATAAGTTGTATATGATCTCAAAGGGTACGTGGGTTGTAGACCATCCCTGAAAGAAATAGTGTTCATGGGTTCTCTCCCAATCCTAAAATTAAGTTGTCACAGAGGTTGTAGCCAAATCCTTAATGTAAGAGTGTACATGGGTTACATCCCAAGACCAAACAAATGTTGGTACATGGGTTGTATCCTAAGACTGAAAATGAGAAGGTAAAAAAGTCACAGCCTAAGAGTAACATATTATAAAGGTTTTGGTAGGAATCCTTGAGATATGATTTTGAAAGATTTTTTATAAGATATAAATTCAATTCCTTATTCCACAATTATGAATTCATGGCTTATGATCTTTATAAAATAATTATTCATGTCTTATGAACTCCCAACCTTTATGACATGATTCATGTTTTTTATCATTGATACACATGTTTTTATCTTCTAATGTTATAATAATTTTCTTTTACCCTTATGTACATGTTACAATTATGTATTTCCTTTAATTACCCTTAATGATAATTCAATATCACCCCTTTTTATGCTTCCTTTCCCATAGTTATGAATAATGGGTTTTAAATAGGATTACTAAGGGGGAATATCATTGTTGGAAGCATTAAAGATCTTTTGCTTAGTTAGAATTTTTTTTAAAGCTTATAAAGGAACTAAACTAGAACTGTCTTTTGGAATCTCTTTCTGTAATATATTATGTATTACGCAAAAATGAAGTAATGTCAATGTATGAAAAGTGTGGTTTGTTATAGTTGGTATCATATATAAGGTTTAGTCTACCTTTTTGAACTAGTATGAGAAATATTTTGTGAGATCTCTAGGAATATATTTAAGGATAAATCTTGGTATATCTCTAAAGATAAGTTTAAGGATGATGTAAAGTATAGGAAAATATCCTGAAATTTTTTGTAAATTATAGATTGATTGGTTTCCTTAAAATACACCCCCCTCTGGATACTACATGTGGATGTGGATATAAAACATATGTACCTAGGGGTAACAACTCTGATTAGGTGTGTTGGGCCTGACTCAGCGTAACCTTTTACATGACAATAAGCTTTGTTTCACAACAAGTTTGACACTACATGGAGATATGCATTGGGAATTAAAAAATGTTTCACGAACCATAACGAAGGATTTAAAATTAAGTTTGATATCAAAAACCAATGTTTTCATATATTAAGGAAGGTTCCATGATTAAGACATCATATAACTAATTATTTTTCATGATTATGTTGCTTTCTAAAGAGATAAGTGTTTCTCAAATTAATATTTCTTATTTTAGTCAATGGAGGGAACTAGAAGAATTTTTTTTAACATTTAATGTGATAGAAAATATTTTTATGAGAAATCAAATGTGATGATCATTGTAGAGAATGATATTGAGATTATTCTAGATCACCTATCATGATATATGATTAACAATGTTATCTTTGGTGATATTCCTGACACATTAAATAAGAGGAATATGGATTTTAATAAATGTTCACTTGGTATGTAAAATAGATTAAACAATAATATGCTTCATAAGTTTCAATAATAAGGGAATAAGAAACTTGATGAATACCTCAAATTGAGGGGAAGCGGTTATCTATGTGGTAAAAGGGTCATAGAGTGATGAATTGTTATGGAGTTTAATGTATTATCCATAGAGAACATTAGAATTACCCAACTCAATTCCATGTCCTATGAATTTAATTCCAAACCTTGTATGGAACTATCCCATGCCAATCATTAAAGTGGAAGGATTGACCTATTTATGTATTTGGATTCTATAATAATGAATGTAGAATTATATAAGGATTGTTCTATTTCTGTTTTTAGAAATGATTTATAAGAATTTTTCTAATGGTTCTTACAATGTTGAATGATGATTTATCTAAATGTGATATTAAGATTATGGGAAGGAAACCCTTAATTTTTTCCTTGATGTCGAGATAATGATGTTGGGATAAAGATATGATAAACAGTGCTATTACCCCATTATTAATAAAGGATTTGTTGAAAATGTTGTACATATTATCATGGATGAAGCATAAAACTTCCCCGATTTAAGTAATATATCCAGTAATATTTTGAATATGTAAGAATGAATTTTCTAAAAAATTATTTAAGGTAATTACCATGTTTTAATAAAATATTTGATCAGGGTGTTCACATGTTTGAAATGTGACAACCAATAGATACTCTATTACATATGGGCGATCAATGATAAGATTATTTCGAGACATTCTTTCTAAGGAGTTGGATTTTAAAATTTTAGATGGGTTATAAGGTTATAAATTTATAGAATGATTACATTATACTTAAGATAATGTTTTGTGAGATTAAAGTACTATATCACCAGATGATGATTTATGGGTATTGGATAACCTGTTCTAACAATTTTGTGTCCATGATAATTAGTAATAGATGGGACGAAAAATCATAGATCTCATGATCTACTAGTGATTTAGGAATGAAAAATTCACCTACCATTTTGGAGAATGAGGTGAAGTGGATCATGGGAAAAAAATTTGTGGTTTTTAGGAAATCTTGAATATATATCTTTTCATGAAAATTTTTCAGCGTTAGGAATATGATCAAGAAATAAAATGTTTCCCTAATACCTTAATTTTTGTTTAACTTATGTCCTACTAAATCATCAAATATTTTTGAAATTAATGCCCTTAACTATCCAAGGAACATTCACTTTTTTATGTGATTCCTTACCCCAACCAATTCCTATAAATATTTATGTTTTGATTCCACGTCCATGTTTTAACTTCCCACATATTTGTTCCTATATTTAACCAAGATATGTGTTATTTTATCTATCTATTATGTTTCTCACATTCATTTTTTAAATGGATGTTTTTGTATTCATCTTTACGATGTTGGTTAATATGAAAGGATAATTCATATATTAAAACTTTAAAAACCAGATGAATTTTTAGGGTGAAATTCCTTTTAAGGATAGTAGAATGTAACACCTCGATATTTTGGGAATTTTTTTTCAAATTAATTTAATAATTTTTATATTTCTCATTTCATGCAACAATGTAAATAGATTATTTTTATTAAATAATTACCTTTATCTTTCATTATATAAATCTATAAGTTAATTGTTCACTACACGCAACATAATTTTTAGCTTCCTCTACACGGAACACTGAGGTTAGCCTACGTTACATGAAAAAGAGACTTTCCTTAATGTTTTTCATAACATGCAAGACTGATTTATACAAAAAAGTAATATATTTTTTTTAAAAAATATTATATAATATAATAAGACATAAACTGGCCATTAAATATAATATTTTAGGTTTAAATAAATTATAAAAATATATATTTGAATTCATTGGTTACCAATTAATTAGGAATTAATGTGAAAACTAAATGAATATAAAGGGAATGATTTTATAAAAGACCATTTTTATGAGAAAAATGAAATTTATATTAATAATTTAAATTAATTACTAATACTAAATGATATTAAATAAATTTATATTTTATATACTAACTGAAATAACTATTATATTCCTTAAATTTATTTTATAGACATAATATGATAACATACCCAATATTAATCATAAAAACCTATATTTTTATAAAATCAATTTTACATCCTTTTAATGAAAACCCTATTTAGAATATAAATTTTTGAATTTTTATATATTTTAAATGTAAAAATAAACTTCAATTTTTATATTGAATCATAAAAATTATTTTAGGGTTAAATTTTTGTACTTTCTATTAAGCTTCATTTATAATGAATAATGAAAAATAATGAATTATAATTGGATGATACTTTTTCATATAATTTATTTATAAGGATAATTTATATATTTAAATTGTTTTCATGTTTAATTAGAATAATATTTTATAAATTAATCCAATTTGGGTCCTCGGAATCAATTTCACGTTGAAATTGGATATAAGAACTTAGATTTTTTTAATGTTTTTACCTTAAAACCCTATATCTGTCATCTCATATGTAGTATTAAATTTAAATTAATTTGAAAAAATATGTGATTGTCAATTGTAAAAATGGATTCCATATTTGGAATAAGAATAATTTTTAATTTTTAATTGGGCCAACTTAATTTCTGACCAAAAATATTATTGAAAGTATTAAAATTATTTACAACAATTAATGTGAAATTAAACCTTACAATGGAATAAACCATAATCTCAAGGGACAAAATGACCTAGAAACATTTATAAAAGAATATTTATGGCCATATATCAACCATATACTACCTTTTATTTAATTTTTTTCCATTATTGGTTCCACTTTCAATGGAAAAAACATGGTGGAATTTCCTTTTCCAAAATTTATATGAGTGTCACTCCTCCTTGAATATAAAAAGGCCTCTTCTCCTAACACTTCTTCACAATTATCAAGAAAATTTAGATTGACCAATATTTTCTTAAATAGATCCTCAAAATAAATACCCTAAAAAAGGAAGCCTTTCCTTGGGCATAAAGATATCCAAGGAATCTATTTGGTGCAAACCAAAAGGAGTTACCTAAAGAACAAGTTACATCCTTCCTCAAATTCCTCTATTTTATTTTATTTATCAACCAAAAAAATGATCCTTATTTAATTAACAAATAATAATATATCTTCAATATAATGATATGTTTTTTTATAATGGTTTCTATCTTCACCTACACACACTTCCATCTAATGGGTTACGAACTTACCATTCTTATTTGTGAAAAACTACCACCTCACGAAACTGTGTTGTTCGTTTTACCTTTACCATCCTTCATGGTTGGGAATTATGCTGGCGAGCTAGTTTATATTTTAAACATATGAGATTTATTATTTATTTATGTTTCTTTAATTGTTTTATTACAAATTCCTTTATACTTTCTATCTATTGTAAATATGATAACATCTTTTGTGGACCTGTGGACAACCGCCTCCTCAAAATAATATGATTTGTTCACAATCTACATAGAATATATAAAATATTGGTTTGTTAAAAATATATGATATATATGATATAATAATTATAATTTAATAATGATATATATATAATCATATATTATATTTAATTACTTTCATTCAATACGATAATATAAAGGAAACAATGTTCATGCTTATGTACGACCTACCACCTCCATGAATGTTGTATTTCATTTCATAATTTATAAATTCTATAGATTATTGTAATAAACATATAATTAAAATATATGATTTTTTTCATGTTCTAAATTTTGGACATCACGATATAAGTATAAGTACCCATGATATAACAAATTAAGACAAATGTGAAAAACAATGGGGTTATTACCCGAAACATTACTTCAACATGGAATTATTGATAAACAGATAATATAAAGTCATAAGTGAATTATATATGGTATTATATATAATAATATGTTTCTGTTTTATATTATTAATAAAATTATATTTATTATATAAGAGGTTTGAACTTGTTCAATAAATATAAATACTTAAGGTAAGGGAATTTCGTCTCACTTTTTATTTTGGTGGGATACTTTCCTTATACACAAATAACTTATATTATGTAGTATATAAAATTACCATGAATATATTATATGAACCCAATACATAAATTTATAATTATTTAAATGTCCATTTTTTTATCTTTACCTCATGGGGTTTATTTTTCAAAAGTTAAAAAATTGGTAAAGTAATTCCGTCTCAATTTAGCTTCTTTAAGACACATGCCAGGTTTTGAACCTATATTTTTCTATGATCTATATATACTTCGTTGACATGATATCTCATGAATATTATTATTTTAATGACATTTCTAAAATCAATGTAACTTCTTTTTTTTACATGATGAGTATTATTTAGAGTTACCATGTGGTTACAGTTTATTGAAATAGTCTCATCGTTTGTCGAGATTGTATATGATTATGTTTTCATTGATAAAATATTATTATTAATATATCATTAACTCTAATGATTTTTCTTACAATATTTATATTCATGTAATATCTATTTAATGGTACTATTTTCCCACTCTTTTGTGTATAAGATGATCAAAAAAGTGTATTTTAAGAAATTCTGACCTAACATATCTCTTCAGTCAGGAATCTATGTTCCTTCAAAACCATATTTTACAAAAGGGTTCTAAATATATTATACTATTATCCTATAGCCTTTAAAATAATTTTTCCAAGATTTACCATTTAAAAAAATGGATTTAAAAAATGAATCTTATTATCATTTTCTGATCGAGGTACTTTTCAGAACTTTTTGTAGTGAACAAGAAATCTTATGAATGTACGAATTTACCCTCCATCATGAACATCATTCCCTTGAATATTATTTTACAAGATTAAAAATTTATTTTTTAAGGAAAACATTTTTTTAATATTATGTAAATTCATTATTTTATAGTGATTTTCAATTAAAAAGGGTTTCAAAAAGTCTTCAAGATTATTTTATAAATTTTCAAGGTAAAAGGTTTTAAAAAAGATTTAAATAATTATTTCTATTTTTTCCAAGTAATTTTTATGAAAATGGTTTTCAAAAGGATTTATGTTTTAAAGATTATGTTTCAAAAAATAAAAGATATTTTCTTGGTGAATTTTTTTTAAATATATTTCAAATATATTTTTTCCAAGATGAAATCTATAGATATTACTCATGAAATTATAGGAAATGATCCAAATGTTCCATTAATATTCTTTCTTGAATGTTTTATGTTTTTATGGAATGATGATTAGGTCTGCCATTTATCATTAACATATTATATTCTTTTAAAAACCCTTCTTTTTCATGGGTTATTCAATAATGCAATGATTATGAAGCCTATTTATTCTATTCCATTATCAGATCTTAGAATATTTATGATTCTTCTAGTGAGGCATCCCAGACCGAGATTCCACATAATGGGTGCCCCAAGACCAGTGGGTCATTTTTCCTCAAGTGCATCTCCTCGAACGCTAGAGGATTCCTACTAGAAGATAGGCCTTAGGGTGTGTCCATGGGGATAATATTCCCTCATTACCAAATTTTAGTATATCATATGAATGTAAACATAGGTAAATAGTGTAAGAAGTATAAGTAAATAAAAGGAACATCAGAAAAATAGAGACTACAAAAAAAATTACTGAAACAACTGGAATAACATTAAGGAACTGATGATATTTCATTTCACTATAAAACTGGAAAATATAGATAGAATACATCAGGTATAACATGTTTCCCAAAAGTATAAAGAAATTAAAAGACTATCCCAAGCATCCCAATATCCATCTTGGTCATCTACTATCACGATCTGTACTAAACAGTAAGTAGTAAAGTGTTTGAAGTTGTATTATTCCCTTTTTCATCAAATGAAACCACCTAATATGCCCCACGTACCAAAATATGACCAAATAGGGTGTGAGATAAATCTAAAAGGTCTACCGCCAATGAAGTCTATAATGTCCATCCTGTGTAATGGGAATGTAACAGTGTGCAAGCATTCTTATATAAAGTAAATTAATATAATGTTACTAAATACCCATGTAACTACTTTATCCCTCAACTGGTGTCTTAACATGTAAAAAATACATTATTAGATTATTAAAATTTTATAAATAAGTCAAATCATAGAAATTAAAAGTGTTCCCAGAGGTAACAAGGAAACCTATAATGATATCAAGTAGTGATGTCCCATGGTAATAATCATAGTTATGTAGACCTCAGGTGTCTCTAATCCATTAATAAATATATCTTGTGATGTGTAAGAGTGTAATCCAAGGATCCTAGTCCACGTTATTCCACAATGAGGTGCCTACTAGATCCAAGGTGATCGCTTATGGTAAAATGGGGCTGTGAAGTGATAGGGCCCTATAGGCTATAACCATGTCACATACTTTTCAATACAAGAACCAAGGTACCTATCCGAAGAATCCTATGATGATATGTAAGTGATCATAGAATGTCATATTGGGCATCCAAATAATAGAAAATTATCAGGATCTAGGTGGGTATCAACCTATGCAAGCCATATTCTTGAATCAAAATGGGGTTCCTGGGTTCTCATGGAATTCTACGATCACAATCCAAAGAGAGATA
Source organism: Viscum album (assembly GCA_963277665.1). Taxonomy (NCBI): domain Eukaryota; kingdom Viridiplantae; phylum Streptophyta; class Magnoliopsida; order Santalales; family Viscaceae; genus Viscum; species Viscum album. The sequence goes on along the minus strand of OY728150.1, from coordinate 1,086,846,198 downwards.
GAGTCAAGACATTCTTATTATATTATTAAATCATGTAATATATCATTTGGTTCAAACATTTACTTTCATTAGTGTGATAAGTTTAAGTAGAATGCAACCTTTAAATCAAGTCATTTAGTTTAACCCCTTCCTTCCATTTGTGTGACAAAGCCAAGAATCATTAAAACATTCATTTAATCCATCTAAAGAATACTCTATATAAAATTTTCATTCCAATATCTTCCTTTAATGTTGTAAGGGGTTCTACAGATATGCAACCTACTGTTCATTTACATTTAAGGACATGTCATATAATTAGTATACATTCCAATTAACATTTCACATTTTATTTTAAAATAGAAGAACATTCCTTAGGTGTTATCAGTGGTTCCCATACATGGTATATTCCATTATGAAATTGAAAATATAAACAATCCATTTAAAATATAAATTTTTACCCTTAGGTAGGTCAAGCCAAGGCACACCTGAATGGTGGATGAAACGTGTCAAAACAATAAAATAAAAACAATGGAATAAGATACTATATGGGATGAATGTATTTCTGGCACTAGACACTAAAAATTAACCACATATATCGAAAGATAATATCCATACGGTTCTAAAGATTTTAATCATGGCATATAAATTCAGTAAAAGACACCCGATGAAATCTGTGGGCCCCTCATGACAATTCAAAAATCAACAAACATGAGGGATGAGTTAAATACCACCAAGATTAGTCTTGTAAAAATATCCTCATATGGTATTGGACCTTGATATATCTCATATCAGAGTAGATCTAATAAAAACAGAAAAACACTCATACCCCGATAACTACATCGAGAGAAAGAGAGAAGGAGAAAGACGTAAACAGACTTGAGTACTTACCATTACGCATCCAACATGATGAAAAAATCTAAAAAAGATTCTAGATGAATTATATCTCTTGATTCCTACCCTAGAACATTAAAGGGATCCAAAAAGAGAGAAATTTAGGTAAATCCAACTGAAATATATATTAGGGAGGAAGAGGTATCTAATTTGATCATTAATGAAAAAACTGGATAGTTACATTGGAAAAAGGCCTATGCCTGGTTCTTTCACACAATTTGAAAAAATGTGGGAAAACTATATATGGATACCTGGGATATAGGGAAATTTTTATGGTTAGGCTGTACAGCTGTTCACAAACCATTTGAAGTGGTTCCTTCCAAAATTTTAAATATGCACGGTTTTTCAAACCGTGTGTGAAGGGTTCACTAACCATGTGACCAGTACAATATTCCCAAAAAATGGTTTTACGGTCCTAAATTTCCCTTAGACTGTAGTGATACCTTTTCTAACTTAAAAGGCATACATATTAGATCAAAATTAAAGATTTATACTGAAATATTAAAGATCCATAACTATGTGAAATACTGGGGTCTTACATTCTTCCCCTGTTAAATAAACTTGTCCATGAGTTCACCTCCAAATGGTGGATAAATATTGTCTAAAAAACAACACGGGGCATTGGTCACATACGTCATCTTCCCCCTCTCAAGTCACATCCTGTACTCGGCCATACTTCCATAACACCCATACTAGAGGGACCAACCAGTCTCAGAGAACCTTTGTGCTCCAAACAATGATACGTGCTAGATATCTCTCAATGGTAGCATCGACATGTTACTCAACTTCATCAAGACCAAAATTATGAGATGGTTTATCATGATACTGATTAACCTGTGAAATATATAAGATATCATTCATGGCATGATACCTCGGATGTAAAATCATCAGATAAGCTACCGACCCAACTCTCTCAAGAATTCAAAACATCCCTAAAAAATGAGGTGATAACTTTCCCTATTTTTGTAACTATCTATTCCCTAGTATAGGTGATACTCGAAGGAAAAAATGATCCCCAACCTAGATCTCAATATTCCATCAATGAAGATAGACATAATATTTCCTTCTAGATTGAGAAGTATTCATACACTTTCTGATTAGGTGAACATGCTCTGAAGTATCCTGAATGAGAAAAAAGTCCTAGTTGTTTTTCCTCACCTTCCTCTAGCCATTATTGGGGTGAATGAAATTTCCTACCATATAATGCCACAAATGGATCCAGTTGAATTGTCTCTTGAAAATTATATTATAGGTGAACATGGTGAGAGAGTTATACATTTTCTATGACTCTTCAAAATCAAGGACATATGATCGAAGCATGTCCTCTAAAACCCATATTCGATGATTTTTTTGTCCATCAACCTAAGGGTGAAACGTTGTACTTTGAAGCATCTGTGTTGCATAGCCTTCTACAATACCTACAAGAACCGTGAAGTTAAACGATCAACCCTATCTAAAAATATAGTACGAGGGGACCCGTGGAGTTGTATGATCTCATAGAAATAAATTTTTCCCTTCTCATCAACTGATAATTTTTTCTTAATATGAATCAAGTGGGATGATTTTGTTAGTTGGTCAATGAAAACCCATATAGAATCGGTACCCCTCAGCGACCTCGGTAAGCTGACTAAGAAATCCATGGAAGCATCTTCCCATTTCCATTCTGGGATTGAAAGTAGTTGTAGAAGGCATACAGGTCTCTAGTGCTCTGCCTTCACCTGCTGACAGGTGGAACACCTAGTGATAAATCCTTCTATACGATGTTTCATGCCAGTCCAATAGTATTATCATCACATATTTTGATACATTTTGGATATACCTGGATGAACTTTCCACTAAGAATAATGGGATTATTTGATAAACTCCTCTCTCATGTCCGTAGAATCCCAGAAACATCCTTGAATATGCAGGATGTCGTATTTGTCCATAGATTAATCCATAAGTGGGTTATCTCATGACATACTCTCATGGAGAAACAATACATTAGGATATTAAGATTCTCTACCATTTACCTTCTCATGTAGGGAAGAGGTATCTACCAAAAAAGAGAGGTGAGACTGCTCTTGACTATATTCAAATGCAAGATGAAACTCATAAATTAGGGTCATTAACTTCCACTCATCACCGTATTCCCATACAAATTTTTCCTAATTTTTAAAACTCTGTGCATCTGAAACCACAATTTCCTTCACATGTGTATAGGAAAGATCAAAATAAAAGTATTGTAGATATTCAACCCATATCCACTATCTAAGGTTCATGTCATGGTGAGAGAAGATATATTTGAGGCTCCTATGGTGTGTGTACACCACAAAGTGCCCACCCAAAATATAATGTTTCCATTAACATAATTAATTGAAAACTACTACAAGTTCAAGGTAATGTGTCAGATAGTTTTTCTCATGATGCCTAAACTAAAGAGATCCATACACAATGACTCTATCATACTACGTAAGAATTACTCAACAGATTATTCTTTATTCATCACATAAGACAACATAACCAATACTTGGATCCAAATGTGTTAGAATAGGTTCCAAAGCAAGCCTCCCTTTCAGCTCCTAAAAGGCATTGTTACATGGTTCTAGACATCTGAACTTGACACCTATGATTTTATGACCATTAGGAGTTGAAACACGATGTGATAATTCTTTTATGAAATTCCTGTAATATCCAACCAGCCACAGGAAACTCTTTATATCAAACATGTTCTTGTGATTCACCCATGAAATGAGGGAAATAACCTTTTTTGGGTCAAAATATATTCCTGATCAAAAGAGAATATGACCCCAGAAGTGAACATTATTGATCCGGTAATGGAACATTGAAATCTTGGTGTAAATATTATGATCTCTCAGTGTACTCAGAATAATCTCAATATTTTTGGCCTGATCTCTATGAGTGTGAGAATTCACCAAGATATCTTCTACAAAGACTATGACATAAGAATTCAAATAGGTTTGGAAAACCATATTCATCAAATCCTTGAAAATAGAGGGCACATTTGTAAAAAAAAATTACATAAAATAGTACTCATATATACTATACCTACTATGGAATGTTGTACGAGGTATGTCTGATGGTCTAACTCATACCAAATGATAACCCGATCTTAGGTCGATCATGGAGAAAAACTATACTCCTCAGAGCTGGTTTAAGAGATGATATATTTGATGAAGTGGATACTAGTTCTTGACTATAAGTTGGGTCAATCACATGTAATCCACACATTGATATAAGGTTTCATCTACCTTCTTGGAAAAAATCATAGGAAAACCCTACAAGGATGTATTGGGCTGTATAAAACCTTTGGCCTCCAGATCCTCTACCGGCTTCTTGAACTCCTGAATCTCTATAGGTTCTATCCTATATGAAGGAATGTTCACTAGAGTTTCCCCTGAACATGATCGATTTTTAACTCTACCTACCCCTCATGAGGTATTCCAGAAAAATTAGTGGGAAAGATGTCCCTAACATGATACACGACTGGAGGGAAATCATCTTGTCATAAACATTGGCCCTACATGAAGAGATTTGTAATCTGGGTGGTCACTAAACCTTGTCCATGATGCTCTGGTCCCTCTCAATCAGTCTGTACATCCCACTCACCCTTATGTAGATCAATTCTACACTCTGGTGATGTAAATGATACCATGTAGTAATAGCACTCTACAAAAACAATATATTTAACCAACCATTCCATCCCAAGTATGACATCAAATCCTATCATCTCGAGAACAAAGAGGTTCTAAAAGAAATGGTAACCGCATACCTCAAGGGTACAGTCCCTGTATTGGTGTATAACCTATTTTCATACCCCTAACAGTTTTTCTAGGCTCATTATACAATAGTAATACTGTATCGCTAGTATGAGAATCTCCACAATAGATACAGAGATAAAATATTTTGAATCACCAATATCAAATAAAGCAGATACTATTATAGATTCCAGATGAATAGTACCTGATATTGCATATGGCCTCGTAGCCTAATCATGAGGTATTTGTTGTAGTGCATGCAACTGACCTAATCCATGAACATGTGCAATAGATGGTCTAACATGATCAAAATAGCTCAAATGATGTTTCTGGTGATAATGAGTTTTTCTATTAAAACCACAAACCTACCACTCATCTAGATCATTCAGTTTTATTCCAACTCCCCACCAAACATGGCAGAAAAGGACCCACTCCTGAAGGTGGAGATGGTGATATTCCTTTCCCATGCAAAGCTGGTGGAATGGTTCTACAGAAACGCTAATGATGACCCATACAACTACAAGCCCGACACTCCATAGTGTCCCTGTCACATTTTGGATTCAAATGCCCCAATCATCCACATTAATGAAACACCACATATCTATAAAAATGGATACTCTAGCTATCACTTTTCTGAATAGAAACAACTATGGAATGTTTCATACCATCAGAAAAACTACTGGCCTACTGAGACACTGCTACTCTATACCCGGTACTATTTTCATCCCTTAGGATGCAATTAGGGATAAGAGCCTTATTGAATATTGTAGAAATGTTAGGCATGAGAAATACATTAAGATGCATATGGAAAACATACTTGTGGGAATCCTCGAAACGTCTAGCATGTGAAATATCATCACCGGTTAGGAGTACTGAAAATCATTGTAACACCATGAAATGCTCTGAGCACTCCATGAATGGAATAAAACTCTACTCAATATGTGTTAACTATTCTGCTCTATAAACTCTCACCGTCCGAGGAAAGAAATGATCATAGAAGGTAGTATGAAAATTGACATATAACATTCCCTAATGATGACCAGTCTTGGAAATCACATCCCTCAAATGTTTGGATGATTCTAAAATAATGTAAGAAGAAATTTTGAACCTTTAGTCTAGAGGATTATATAGATTCTCAATGATTGTCAAGGTGGCCACTTGAAAAGACATAGCAACATACAGACTGTCATCGCCTGATAAATTTGGAAGATGATGCAGTTGGAACTCATGAGTTAGGTTATCCATCGTGGGTGTAAGATGTGGAGTACCATTCAAGGACTACATCATATGTAGGAAACTATCATGAACATGTGCATCAGTGCTCAAATTAGGTACAACAGGTAGTGCATCATGTGGAAATCATGGAGGTAAGATTGGAAGCTTAGGGCCCACCATGTGTAGAGTATGGTCATCATCACCCTCCTAGAGTATGACAAGAGGATACCGTAGCAGCATTAACCTAAAATTTTTATGTACACACATCAGAACAAGATAAACTAGAAGGATAACATCACTAGAGAATTCCAACCGTAAGAAAACTCACTACCCAAGGCATACTACAACAATAACTAGCTTAGACGACTAGGTATCAGTAAGTTTTGAAGTATAATTTACATTTCATTTTACATTTAATTTTTTAGGTTCATTCATTTAACTTTAATAATCATGAATATCTGGGATAAGGATTTGAAACCAATTCATTTTAGATGTCATGGTTCACTTTATAATGGATTTCCATTTCTGGTGATTCAGTGCCCATACACCAATCACTAGAAATGACACTGATTTATTTACATCATAACAGTTCCACTTAGTAAATTACTCATAACAACCCATGAGGCCCCATAAACCTCATGGATTGAGACATGAAATAACTCAGTCAAAACCAAGAGTAATAAAAGAATAAGCTAACTATCATAACATCACTCAATAATCACAGGAATATCAAGCAGTGAAAAACAGTTAAATGCACCTATATGGCATGGAAATATCCATGACATAAAAATTATAAGTTCCTATAATTATGCAAGTAACAATTCTCTTTTACCTTATATCACCAGGTCAGAGACGAAAGAAAACCATTAAATAGAGTAAGAATCCACAACACCACATATCAATTTCATCACCTAATGCTGAAATAATATCAATTGTAATAGAAAAACGTAGAACAATAATTATAATTTAGTAAAATTGTTTTTCACCACGAACATGGGATTGCAACATCCATGCACGACTTATGACCAAGCCTCAATAATTCCTAATCTAAAATCTATTGCCTCCAAATATTATTCCAAAATAATAACATGGATATGATACCACTTTTTGATGTCCTGGACCTAGATTCTTCTTAAAGGGTGCCTTGTGACTGATGGGCCACATTGCCTCAAGCGCATCTCCATGAATACTAGAGGATATCGACTAGTATTGAGGGCTAAGGGTATGTTCATGGGGAGACTATTCAATCATTTCCAAAGTTTAGCGTAGTAGATGAAAGTGAACATAGGTAAATAGAGGAAGCAATATAAATAAATTGATGGTACAATGAAAAATAGAGACAAATATTATCATAACTGAAAATATTGGAATAACATTCAACAACTGATGATATTAAATGTCACTAGAAAACTGGAGAATGTGGATACAAGATAGCTGGCATAACATGTTCCACAAAAGTATAAAACAAATCAAAATATTATCCTATTCATCCCAAGGTGTGGCTTGGTCATCATCTATCAAGATTGATACTAAAAAATAAGAATCCATGTATTTGAAGCCGTATGCTTCCCATTTGTAACACATACAACCATGTAATCTAGCCCAAGTACCAAACAACGCCAAAAGAGGATGTGAGATAAATCATAGTGGGCCACAACCAATAATGTCTATAACGTCCAGCCCATCTAATGGAAATGTTACAGTGTGCATGCCTGCATATATAATGTAAAGCAGAAAAATGTAACTAAATACCCAAGTACATGCATTAACCCATGTCTAGTGTTTAAAAATGTAAACAAATCATTATTAGATTACTACCAGTTTATAAATAAGTCACAGGTTGGAAATTTTAATGTTTACACGATATAACAAGGCAACCTGTAATGATATCAAATAGTGAAGGCCCAAGGTAATAATTAAGGAGACGATGAACTCAAGGGTCACCAACTTAGTAACAACTATATCCTAGCATGGTTAAGAGTGTAATACAAGGATCCTAATCCATGTAATTCCACAATGAGGTCCCTACCGAATCCAATGTGATCGGCAACGGTAGAACATGGCTAAGTAGATACATGGCCTTATTAGCTATAACAAGGGAAAATACTTGTCAATGATAGATACAAGGAGTGTATTGGAGGCATCCAATGATGAAAAGTAAGGGATCCTATATTGTCATGATGGGAATCAAAAGAATATACAAGGATCAGGATCTTGGTTGGTATCAACCTATGCAAGCAGTATCCTTGAATCATAATGGGGTTCTCAAGCGGACAAGGAATTCTCTGATCAGAATCCAAGGAAAGATCAAGTCTTGAAATTCCTATTTGATTATTAATTCATGAAATATTTCATCTGGTTCAATCCAGGACTTTCATTACTATCATACAGTCATGTAGCATAAATATTTTTAATCAAGTCATTCATTTCAATCCATTCCTTTCATTAGTGTGACAAGGCCAAGTAACATGAAAATATTCATTTAATCTATTTAAAGCACGGTCCATATTCAAGGATAATTCTTCTACCTTCCATTAATGTGGTTAGGGGTGCTATAGATAGGAAACATACTATTCATTTACATTTAAGGACATGTCATATAATTAGTATACTTGCCAATTCACATTTCACATTTTGTTATCAAATTGATGCACTTACCATAGGTGGGTCAAGTTGTGATCATACATCATACTTTACATTATCTAACTCAAAATATAAAAAACTAATTTAATATAGAAACACTTACACATAGGTAGGTCAACCCAGGGCCCACTCAAGCGGTGGCTCAAACATGTGAAAAAACTCAAATGAAAATTATAGAATAATATCCTATAGGGGATAAATGGAGTTCGGGGCGTAACAACCATAAATTTATCACATATATATAGAACGATCATATCCATACAAATACAATGATTATAATAATGAAATATAAATTCTATAAATGGCACCCAATAAAACCGATGTTCCCACACGACAATTCCCAAATCAAGTAACCTGAGGGATGAGTTATAGACCACCCACCTTAGGCTTGTACGAATCTCCTCCTTGAGTATTGGACCTTGATTTGGCATAGATCATATTAGATCTAAGAAACAGAGAAAAACTGTCATACCCTGATAACTATTCTGAGAGAAATTGTGAAGGATAATGTATTAAACGGACATGATTACTTACTATTATGCATCCAATGTGATGAACAGAAGCTCGAACAGATCCCGGATGAAGGAGATCTCTTGATTCCTACACTATATCATCAAAGGGGTAAAAAAGAGTCAAATTTAGGTTAATCTCCAAAAAATATAGATTAGGGGAGGAAGAGGGGTTCTAATTATATTATTAAGGGAAAAAATGGAAAATTACCTTAGAAAATGGACTGTGCATGGGTTTTCTATTCGTTTTGAAAAAACGTGCACAAACCATGCACGATTACGAGGGCAGAAAGAAACCTTGCATAGGTAGGACGCATGGTCGTGTGAAAACTGTGTGAAGTGGTTATGTCTTGAAATTTCAATAGGCATGATCAGCCAAATAGAGTGCTAATCATTCCCTAACTGTGCGATCTGTCTAGATTTCCCAAAACATGGGTTCTGGGCTCTAAACATGTGCCTAGAAACCCTATGAACATTATTAACTCAAAAGGAATCCATATTAGAGCCAGAGTAGAGAAATTAGAAATATACTTAAAGGATCCATACCTAATTGAAAAACTGGTCTCTTACATCATGTTTCATTTTTTTTGCACTTTTTTATAATTTTTTATAAAATCATAAACATATCTTTTTAATAGAATAAACAGAGCAGATCCCATCCTACTATAAACATCAATAAATAATACTAATTCCATCTCACTATATGTTCCTAGCTTATCAATTATAGAATAAATGTTTTTGTCAATCAAATTTAATAATCCTTTTTCCTGCATCTTATTTGGATGACAAGAATTCTATATTATTATTCATATTAAAAAATATTAAAAAATTATCTCTATTTATCATAAAAAATGGGATGTAACGATAGGTATTTGACTGTGAAATATTCCTCATAAATTTTTACTGAATATGGAAAAATATATGATTCTATAGGTTTTATTATTCATTTTTATAAGAAGAAATTTATTTTATCTACTTTTCACTGGATATATATTTGTGTTTTTCCTCCGTCCTTATATTAGAAAATTTTATACTTTTATTCAGTAAAATACTTTTTGTAATTAAATGTGACCTCCAAACTAAAGTCTCAATGGTAACTAAACCTATATAAGTTATGTTACAATCCAAAGACATAAATTACATTAGTATTCCTCAATTCATCATAATGGAACTGATTCTTTACACTTAAATTTTCAATGCACCATCATTTCCAAATGAAATTGTTCCACTAACTCTACCCTTTGAATTATTCAACAAATTCTTATTAACTTATATTAGATAAGAACAAACAATATCAATAATCTATCCATAATTATTCATTGATGTTTTCAATGCTATTTTATCCATGTTTACATTCTATATCTCAATTATTTATTTCTAAAAAAATTCCAAAATATGTTTAAATAAGTGATTATATATTCTCATTTAGAAAATGTAATTGAATTGAACTATTATATTTCAAGAGGATTAATCCTATTCTTGAAAGAAACTGAATTGGGTTTTCTAGTAACAATTTTCTTTTGACTTTTATAAGAAAAATGATGACATAACATCATATAATCCACCACTTTAGCAGTTTGGGTGGTAGCTGAGTGGTTAACACACCCTGTAAACTTACATGAAGGATATGTTCAAATCTGGGTGGGGGTGAATTTCTAAGTTACTCTTGAAGTTAATGCAGCTATTACTATATAGGGTAATATACTTGTTACTATAGATACACATATATTCACCTTATATGGGCCTATGAGCCATAGACTTGGGCCATCACGACAAACGATATTTATACCACCAAAGGTATTCATGGAAAATCGCCTCTATGAATCATGAAGCCTTTGATATATTGGATTTTTGTACTAAGGGACTTTAGTCCAATAATATGTTAGGTCTAACCACACTAGTTTAAGCCCGAGAACAGGTATCAATGCAAGTAGCAACCACCAATAAAATCCAACAACACTGGAAATAATTATAGGGTATAGAAACCACCATTTATGCCATGAACCACGAAACTCTCCATGCAGTAATTCTATCCAATCATCGATGCATGGTGGGGAGATAGGTACTGTCAATAAAGCATATAATAGGGATGGCCGGTTTTACTGTAGTTAGGTCTTTGGGACTGTGGTCCATGTACTAGGCCTAAATCCTCTATGACTATGGGTTATGTAAAAGTTCCCACTTAACCTAATTTGAAAAGGGGATTATCCAAAATAATTAAAAATATTTAAGTCCATCGAGTCGGGTTAACCAACTACTTTACTCCCAGTGTTTGGAAAATTAAAACAATAACCATAGAAAGAGTTTATAATCTAATATAATGTGTATTCCCTAATTCTAGTTTTCCAACTCCAAATTTATTCACCTTTTTTATATATGTAAGCTTCTCAAGAATAATACATAATGTGAAATAAGAAACCATAATATTTGAACTTCAAGTGCTGAAATATGTTTTACCACTATCTCCCCACATATCTATTCCATTCATTTACTTATTTTAATATTGTTACATTCTAAATAAAAAAAATAGTTATGCTTTCGACTACTTTTCTATTCTCATATAGTTTAAATAATTTTATTTTGTTTTTGACCATAAAACCCTAGACCATTTTTTTCAATAAAACCTTGTAGTTATGCACTTAGAATCTCATCAAAAGTCACTGTGACTGGATTTAACCCTTTTTTTAAAAAATCTATGAGAATTTACCAAAACATAGGTTTTTATTCAAATGGACTATTTTATTTCCTATTCCAAAATATTTTCTCAGTTACATGAATTCCACCTTTTATGTTTAAATCATTAGGACTTTATATTTGAAAGACCAGTCAAGATCATCAGTGATCTTGTGCTAATCCTCAATATTCATTATTGAATTCATAGATTATTTATATTTTACAAAATTATATAAACATTATAAAAAAATAACCTCAAGACAAAAAAATTATCTTTAATATCATTAACATAACATAAATATTCCTTCTAAAAAAATAAATTTTTATGTTCTTTTTTTAGAGATAATGATCCTATAAGTCTCATTTGAGTTCTCCTTTCTGATCTGCAAATCCATTAGGCTAATCACTATCTTATATTTTAATTTTATAATTCTCAATAGAGTGAATTTTATGATCATCCAAAACAAAAATTAATTCTTTATTAACACCTTATAACAAATCTTCTTAGATATAATTTCCCTTTTTACTAAAAAATATTGTCCTATTAATTTTCTCCACTTCTTCTTCCCAAATTTAAATTCATTCACAAAAGAAACATATATTTCTTATTTTAGTGGTAATTTAAACTAAATATCCTCCTAATAATATTTTATTTATTCCACATGTAGAAATGTGTCTACTTTTTTTTAATTGGAAATAATTTAATGATAATTTTAATTCAAATATCAATTTAGCACTTATGTTTTCTTGCCACATTATAGAAATGAATTAATTACATCTTCTTCAACATCTTTTTCCTAAACATCCTAATTATCAACATTATTAAATTTAATCTATATTGATTTATGATCTAGATATATCTTATATTTCACTAACATTTCATATGATACTAAATTTATGTGTATGTCATTATGAGATAACTCACTATGATTTATCTCCTCATGTACTGAAAATTTTAGGTTAAAAATATGTGGTTATATTCTAATGATATTATTTAAAATGTCAGAATCATTGAAATCCTAATGAATACTAAACATGTAACAAAAAAATTCTATAAGATATTTAAATAAACTACCAATATTTTTACTGGAACTCATATTAATATAATCAAATATATTCTATAATACTTGCAACTTTTCATACCTCACTTTGGGGTGATCTTTAAAAATATTAGCATGTTTATCCTAAATACCATTGGTTGAATAAAAATAAATAACTTTAATATAAATTTTATTGTATATTTGTAATAACCCATGATATTTCAACATAAAACATATTCATTTCTAGTAAATATTCATGAATTAGATTTTATTGATTAATATTCAAGAATATTAGGTAATATTTTACTCAAAAGGAAAAAATATGTATTTTTAACCAAATTTGGTTTTTTATTATATGAGTTTATATAAAATTTCAATTTCAGAATTATAATATTTTAATTTGATAAAATTAATTTCATTTTTTATTCAGCATTTTAAAATTATATAGGATTAATTCTTGAGAATTTTCAAAAAGAAGTTTCATTTTTCAATGAGTTGTGAAAAATATTGATTTCTCTATTAAATTATTTATAAATTAAAATTATATTTTGGATTAGTTTTAAAATTTAGTTAGTTAAATTTTATTAAACATAATTCAATTATTTTATTTCAAATTAATTATATAATTAAATTTTTTATAAAAAAATTTCTGTGCTTAAAAGGGTTTATTATGAAAAACAAATTTTCAAAAAAAAATTCATGTTTAATTATAAATTTAATTATAAAACATATATGAATTTAATCATAAAAAATAAATTCTATATTTTTAATCACGAGTTCCATATTTGGTAAATATTTTCCTTTTTTAGTCATTATGAATAGTAATAATAGTACATGTTGTTACAATGTTAATGGTAAATCATGTAATTTAGGTTAAAAATAAAATGAAAAGGACTAAAAAATTTCCCTAAAACATAAATTAATGTTAAATTATTAGTGGATATCGTCCATATGCATAAAAAGTGTTTAATATATGACCTTTATCCCATTTGAACAAGATTTTGTCCATTATATTATTTTATATAATGAAAATACAAAAATTTCATTCTCTTTTTTTTTAATTTAAATTTTTTGCATAGGGAAAAAATATAATTTTTTATGTTAGAAATGTTTATTTAAAAAATAATATGTTTTTCATGTTAATGTATTTCTAATTTTTAGTGAGGAAATAATTAACTTATGTAATTACGCAACACTGATACATTAATTATATTAATAATAGAATAAAAAGGAATTTAAAAATGTTAAAAGTGATATTATATGAACTAATTATTATATTATTGGATTTTTTTATTAAAATTACATATTATGGAGGTTTTAATGGCTTATATTCTAAGTTTACTTTTGTATTGTATTTTTAAAAGTCAAATTTGATGAATAATTTGAAAATTGATCTTAATGATATTTTGTAATAAATAAGATTTTTTAAATGTTTTAAAATTACTAAGAATATTTTATTAATCATTTTAATGTTATATGGTTTACGATATCGAAAATTATCCACTTATTATCATTTTATCCTTTTATAATTACTATATTTACCAATAAAGAGGAAAACAATTCACAGTAATAGTCAAAAGGGGTAACATGGGGGTTAAAAAAAGATAAGGGTGAAAACCTCACCTAAACATGTAAAAATCATATTGGATGATAATATTTTTTCCCATAATATTCCTAGATACTAAATAAATTATTTCAGATCCATTTTGATAAGAATATTAATTTATATTAATTTAAAACATTAAGTAATTTTAAGAGGTCCCCTCCCCTAACTTATAAATGGCTACATCCTCTCTTATTTTATTCAGAATTAAAAAAACAATTTTGTTCAGTGAATATATAACACAATACACACCTTATATCCCGCCCCATCTTTATTAAGTCTTTTTTCTAATAAAAAACCATCCTATAAAATATTTTGGTATAAACCATAAGAGGTTGTTCGAAGAAGAGGTATAGTTCATAACCAATTTTTTTCATTTATCTTATAACTCAATAAAATCTTTTCAAAACATGATAAAATTATAAAAACAGTATATTAACTAAAATTATATTTTATAATGTTAATGTAATAAACTATACACATCTCCACTTCCATTGATTGAGAAATGAAATCATCATTCTTATGTACAACAAACTACCACCTTGTAAACCAGTGTAATTCGTTTTCCATCACCATATTTCATGTATGGTTATAATTATAGAATTAATGTGTTTATATATATATATTATATTGAGTAAATATTTATCATTATAAAAACATATCATATCATTTACTTTCTTACATTTCCATTTGTTGAAAAATGATAACTGTTTTCGTGTGGACTAGTGGGCTACCACCACCATGAAGCGATGTGATTTTTTCGTCACCACATCACATGGATAGTATATATAAGTATATTTAAAGAATTAATATGGTATTAATTATATTAATATAATCATTTAATTATTAATGAATACTTATATTTTTTCCATAATGATCATTGAAAAATGGAAACGTTACTCATGCATGCGTACGACCTGTCATCTTCATGATTGTAATTATTTAATTTTTCATAACCATATTTCATGATTTGTTTTAATAGTATAATTAATTTATAAAAATTATAATTATTTCATGAATATTATTCTATAGATAATTTAATAATGAAAACTTTGACCATATTCACCCTACTAAAGTCATTTTGGACATATGTGTCGAATATCATCAAAACATCCACTGTAAATGTAATTTACAAAGTAATTTTTTTTAAAAATTTATTAAATAAAATAAATGAATAATAATAGTGATATTGGTTTTTAATAATGTTATTAATTAACACAATTGTTTTATTTAGGATGATAAAGAACATACGCGATAATTTAGGCTCAAGGTAATAGACTTTCTTTTAAAAATATTCTTGAATGTTTTTCTTAAAACCATTTTTATACCATGTGTATATTTATAAAATATATTATTAATTTATTTATATGGACATAAAATAATTATAAAGGACATTTTAAAACTAATGAAAATGCAGTCTACACCAACATTTTAAAACCATTGGTATATGATGTAAAACTGTTGTCCAGTTTGGAAATGGGATAGACCTATCCCAATAGTTCTTCTTAAACCATTGGTATAGGGATTTTTAAAGTTCAGTATACCAACAGTTTCAATAAAACCATTGGTATATATTTATACCAGTGCTTTATTAACCATTTTTATATAATAGGATTTCATAGTTTTCCAGCTGTTGGTAAACATTTTGTAAAAATATAGAATTCAAAACTATACTAAGGGTTTAAAACCATTGGTTTAGGAAATTTTTAAAAATCTATATAGTATCCATCAATTGTCCCGCCTATATAAACAACTACATACAACACTTAAAACATCAAAATGCATAAACATGCATAAAACACTTAAAACAACACAAAAAACACGACTACAATTGCACTTAAAAACAACAAACTCGCCATAGTACATAATGTATTAAGATTATTTGGTTCAATTTCCTTTAGCTACGATAAAATTATTCTCAAATTACCAAATCAATAATGACATTTATAAATGTTGTTTTAGTTTAAACACTACATCACTACACCGTATGCCACAATATAATCCACATTCATTATTTTTTATGGGTATTTTTCATTCCCACTGTAGCATGTACCACAACATAGTATTCCCCATTTAAATATTTATATGAGATCTACACTACTAATTAACCCATTTCAATGTATTTGGTTCAGAAATATTGAAATTGTTTACTTTACTCAAAATGGTCACAAATATTTTATCATAGAGTAGTCAATATCATTTTTCGTTCCCTAGAACACACTACAAAAATACCATTTATAAGCTGAAATCCATTCCATTCTCCACTATGGTGTGTTATCTAAGACACCATGACATAGTTAAAAATTATTTTTTATAAAATAACCCAATAAATGATCATTTATTGGGTATAAATGTACTTTTACTTCCCATACAACCAGTATGCATTCTTTTTTATATAAAGACAGTGTAATAAGGCCACCTCCACTTAATTATTCCCCAAAATTGCCACCAATATTCATCTAATAATATTCCATCAATCGTGTTCCTTATAATTAACTTCACCTGACCTAAAATAATATTAATATATTACAATAGAATACGATTCACATATAACATATGTGTTGACAAAAAACCCAACACCAAAGCCAATTACTCATAAATACATTATATTCACATAATAAAAATCCTCTTTTGAAAACCATATCTTCTTAGGGATTTTTTAATATATCAAAAACTTTTAGACGTTAATAACCTCTATCAACTTCATCTCAATAGTACCCTCAATTGGATTTAGTTACCATCCATTAAATTCAAACAACCACCAAATCCATTAGGTTTTGATCAACCATCAAAACCTAAATAACACATTCATCTAAGAAGTTATTCATAATTTGATCATTATATTCCTACATCAGTGAAATGAATGACAAGATGTGGACATGTCAAGGAAAATAACACTAATTCAGAAAGAATAATGAATCCCACACTTGAAATAACTTTTCCAAAAAATACTCTACCAACATCAACAAAAAACACTATAGAATAATGATGAATACAATACATGAAAACAAAACTAATACAACACCAAAAAAATCACCGAAATGGAAAAAAACCACATTGTAAATACACATTAAAATAAAAAAATATACAATACAATGCATGGGAAATGTAAAACACTAGAAGTCACAACATTGCACTTGAATACATCTGAAAATAAGGATGGTATCCACACAAAAAAAGAATTATATCCACACCAAAGTGAACATTAAGGAAAAATAACATTGGATAGATTGAGAAATGTAAATCCATCATTATTGTGTTGTTGTTATTGATTAATTAGTTTAGTACTTGTATAACTAGAATGATGTTTTAGAATAGGTTCTTCATGGTAGGTACTGATATTTATAGATGTATTTAATTGAAGGGTTGCAATGAAATAGAGTAAAATGCATAATCAAATAGATATTGAAGAAACCTTCCATGAATGTATAGATTAAGAGAGACATCATCATCACCCCAATGGTGAGAGATATATCCCCTTTATGAAGTGAGAATGAGACAAGATCAAACTGGTTTCTTATACTATAAAGCATGAAAAGCTAGTGAATCAGATGAAGATGACTAATAAGTGGTATAATGAAAATGAATAATCTCAAGTTATTTAGCCAAGAGTTTGAGTGTATGCTTCGTTGGATCTTATGACTCACTAAAGGATACATGGGTTGTGTGACAAGCCAGTTGCAATCTATTTAGAGACTATTAGATGTAAACATGATGGAATTGTCTTCTAAAATATTTTAAAATGATATGCCTATGGACAAATTCAAAATCAAGTCCATGTGTTGTGGAATAGTGCACACCACCATATCCTTGAAAATTTGTAATGGTACTTTGATATATCATAGAGAAACAACAGTGAGATAAAAAATAATATTTGACTCAAAAATATAAATATTGAAATAGGAGATGTTGATTGTGGTTGGAATTTATAGAATATATGTTACTATTGTTGAATAATTGGAAAGTATCCAATGAAGAATATAAAAGAGAGAGGTTTTACCCCCAAATGATAATAAATTTCTATACCCTAAATAGATTTAATTACTATCATTATCTATATAGAAAAAAATAATTGTCAAAATGATCATCCATAAGGCATGTGGTGTCTTTGACGAGTTATATAAGACTGAAAAATTCCTCAATTCCTTTAAAACATACTTAAATAGAAATACACAAATTACATTATAAAAAAATATGACAATAAATTGGTAAAAGGTGTTGTGATTAAATCTATATAGTATTTTGGATTCTTGAGTCAAGATTAATGTGACCGGCCAAATCACACATATATTCAAGCAAAAAAAATCATCAAATATAAAATGTCAGTAATATGAGTAATAAATGTAACAGATCAATATGCCCATCATCACCATAACTATAATCCCCATCATCATTAGCCTAATCATTTTCCTCATCCATGTCCCCATATTTGTCCTTGTCCTCATCCCCATCCTCATCTTTGTCATAATCATTTCCATTATCCTCTGGATCAACCTCTGGCTTGACCTCATCATAGACCTCTTTGTCAACATAGTCATCACCAAGAACAACATAATCTCGAAAATCACTAGGACTTCTACCCAGTGTGCTATATATTGAACATATCGATGACATATTTTCATCACAAAATGCTCAGGACTATAGTGGAAGTGATGGAAATAAAAATTTCATTACTTTAATAAATTTAGGGTTTGCACTGTCAACATGTTCTTCCACCTATGTTCCCTTTTTTGGCATGTTATACCTGTGCCTTATCCTTTTCCAACTAGGTGGTACTACAATTGGTACCCAGAGAGGGCCAATACTTCACCAAGAATATACTTATCCCAAGTCAGTATCATACTCTGCCAAGCTACTCATCTCGTAACACCTAATGTATGTTATCATTTAGCCCAAAATTGTTAGGTTCTTAGGAATCAAGTGACTCAAAAGAATCCTATAACACATATAAATATATTATTAAGTTTCAAAATATATATTAACATTTTAAATCAGAAATTTAAAACTTAAAATCTGATACTGTGTCAGTTTGTTAACTGCACATCCATCCTTTTTATTTCTACTAGGGAAAAATAGTTTTTTGTGAGGTAGAAATACTTCAATATTAAATACCTACCACTACAATGTCATTTAAGGTAGCAAAACCATAATTGAAAATAGGTAACCAATAATTAATTTCATAACTGAAATTATATCAATCCTTTTGAAATCAAATAAATTATGGAGGAAACAATAGAAATTTCTTGTCTGAAAGAAAAAATATAAACAACTAGAATACCTACTTCCTCTCATGATCTAACATCATTGGACATCACAAATTGTCGAAGTATTTTTTATCTTTAATATTTTTTTTATTTTCTTATGGATAATTCCTAAATAATATTCAATAATACAAAAGATAGTATTATTGAAAGAAAAAATTAATTTAAAAAACCATAAATTTAATTAATACCATAAACATGGTAGTCGTCTAATGAGTAATTATTTGTTGATACTGTTCTATCATACATAAATTCTTAGAAGGTACCCCCTCTAACTCTATGTCAACTATAGAACACCATACAATATTTAACTCAAGTTTATACTCTCTCAAAATCTCAACCAATTTCTTTTCTCGTTCTGGACATGCACCCTCAATATCGGGAAAACTAAACCGAAGTATACACAAAACCATTAATTCATTTAAATAACAAAAATATTACACTAAATAAAATAGATTATATTACCCATATCCAAGAATTATCGTTGAATTTATTTGGAAACTATCTCCTTGAGATCAGGTTAAAAAGAATGATGTCAGAGTATTTTGAATGTGTATCTGAAAAACTATGACATTAATGCCCTATTTTTTAGATCATTAGGTTGTCTTTGTTGTAGTCCACAGTTAACTATGTGCAATAGTTCTACACCGCACACATGCATGTACTCCCCCTCTTCTTATAAGTATATGTAAATATTATGAAATGAAAATAGATATTATATAAATTCCTATTATAAGAAAATAAATTATGGTATATTTTTTTTAGTGTTCTGAAATATACATATCGTAGTCTGATCAATGAGAGATGATGGATCTGTAGGAACTGAATGAACATGAAACTATATAGGTGGAGTGGGTCCCAATGTATGTTCTGTATTCACCAACTGTGTGAGAGATGGAGTCAAAGAAGGGATGTAGAATCTTGGAGAAAAAGAAGTCAATGGTAAAGAAGATGGCATGGATGGCAGAGAAAATGAATAATATGGATGAGAAGTGGGAATCATCAACGTATACAATAATTATGAATGAGGAGGGTCATATGTAAAGGATGGTGACAACATGGGAGGCCAAAATATCTTATGTCTGCCTAATGCCACAATGGGATCGTAATGTGGGCAAGATGTTCTATTAGTGGGAGTGGCACGGTCTAATTGGGTACACTGACTAGAGTGCCTAGCTCTTGTACCACCTCCCGTAACACCAGCCTGATTACTAGGACCACTACTAGGTTGCTCGTTGAATAACTGGTGCCTAAGGGGGGTATCCTATGTAAAATTTTAAAACACAATTAATCACATGATATTATATGTTATTGATATATATATTTTAAATAAAATACTCACAACAGTTAATGAAGAATGAATTTCCATCTCTGTCATTCGACGATTGTGTTCAATCATCTTTTTTCTTCGCCTCTCCTCAATAGGTTTAATTTACTTCATTTGAAAAAATATGGATGTAGTTAGATAAGGATAACTAATGTGTATCCCAAAAAAATATGATTCATGACTTATCATTCTTAGGTTATTTGGTTCATATTTTCGGTTACGTAATTTAGCTATTTTTTTGGTTAGGTCATTATTTATATTTGTTCTAATTGTCATATAAATAATTTTAATGTGTCCAATTTAATACCAGATGTTTTTTATTCTAATTTAATTTTTTTAGTTATGTTTGGTTTTGTATGTTTGAATACAGTTCAATTAAATATTAGAAATTGAAACTCAAATAAAACTGAAACCAATAAACATTGAAAATTAACATTAATGTCAAGTAGGATAAAAAATATTTATAATCAATATGAAATCAATTTTAATAGTACCATCCTTAAGAACCCAAGTTTAGTTAAACCAAAAGAATTGAGAAAATTGATGTATGATTCTATATATTTCCCACCACAACTTCGGGTTCACAATAAACTCTGAAAAATGAGCTGTTGGATCATCATTGATAATTAATGTATTACTTCCAATGGTAGTTGGGATGGTTTCAATTCCATCATCACCATCATCAAGAAAATTTCATTGAATTAATTTTATAATGAATCAAAATTTAGGTCAAAGAGGATCATTGACATAAGAAACCGATTTCTTCAGTGATGCCAATACATATGGTTCATCTGTAAAAAGAGTGAGAGGTATATCAATAACTTAGAATCCACAATCATCGATAAATTTTCCCATATCATCATTGAATGAAACTAATGTAATTTCATCATCGTGACTCGACCATGAGAGTAATAATCTAAAATTATTATTTTCTAAATGACTCTATAATAAGCTATATTTTTTAAACGTGGTCTATTATCTAATGCGCTGGCCTAATAGTCTGTTGTGGCAGTTAGAATAACAAAATTATGTTTTGTTTTCATGTTATTTTATCATTTAGTGATAACAAATCTATACCCATCAATCACAATTGATTTATATTCACGAACCATGTTATTTGGAAAAAATACAAGTTCTTTTTTCCTCATAAATAGAGTCAGTAAGAAAACTCGATTTCTGAAATATATATGAATATTAAACATAATTAAAAAAATATTTACTATTTATTACATAAATATTTTTACATTGAATTTAAACCAAGAATAATATTACTTTTTATGAAAAGTATCTCTTCTTCTAAAAGATAAATAACAATACTTTCTATTTATTATTTCATTATGTTACATATAGTTAGGAATAGAAATAGTTTAATAGATATGTAAAATTACAAGAGATGAGATAACATATACATGTCCAATTTAATTAAATGATGAGTCATCAAAAAATCACTATTTAACAACATTGTGTGATGTTACATATCCCTCTCTTCATGTATTAATGTCATCAACGTATATGATCTAAGAATTCCACCTGTTTGAGGAAGTTATAGAAAAATAGTTTCAATTTTCTCATACTTTTCTTCTTCATTTCTCATTATTTTTTCATTCTCGTATTAAGATCAGATAAATAAATTGAGAATAAATCCATACATTTTTAGCTAAGTTACTATTCATGATAGAACCATCAGGATGATTCCTGTTTTGGATATATGATTTCAATGTGTACAAATTTATTTCAGTAGGATAAATCCAATGAAAAGTAACAGGTCCACCAAGAAGTATTTTGGTTGGATGATGGATATTCAGATGCAACATGAATTTGAAAAATTATGGATAAAATATTTTATATAACATGTACAAAATTAATGGTGTCTATGCCAATATTATTTACAATAAAGACATGGAAAACTTCTTATAAGAAAAATATCAAAACAAATGGAACAAATGAATAATTGACACCCTTATATTATTGGAAAAATTATGAAGTATTTCTATTGGAATCAACTCATGAGGAAGGATGTGATAATCCTGAGTTGTCAAATATTTGAGCTTTAACTCTCTTCTATTGACCTGTTTTGATATATTTATTGAATATCATAAGGTACTTTAATTGTCTCTAGTACTTCTGGAATTTGATTTGCAGGTGTAATGAAATAAGAACCACATGTAACATGCAATTTATTTTCACTAATACACACATGATGGAATATTGGTCTAATCCTCCAATCCACCAAGTCACATGAAGAATGTAAATCATATTTTTTTCTTTCCCTAAAAATTTAGAAGAATTGAATGAAAAATTTCACTTATATTCTTTTGAATGTGAATTACATCTATGAAATGACATAAAAAATCGACTGACCAATAAGAAAACTCAAATAAGATATTCTATTCTTCGAATTGAAATGGGTTTCATTGGAAACATTATTCATATTTGAAGATTTCATTTGAACCTTCAAAAATGAAAAACTGAAATCTTTCAATTCATTTAGTACATTTTTTCCAGACATACACTGGGGTGGTTTGTCGATCTCATGGGTATTTTTAAATCTTTGACGATTATTTATTATGGATAGTCCTTTAGAAACAATTATCAATATCCTATAAAACTAAAACTACGATGATATTTAAGTATTCTGGATCATGTATTCTCCGTAAAAATAGGACATGTCAGTTTTACCTTTTTTATCTATCTAAAAATCATTAAATAAGAAAGAAAATCATTGATCATCCACATAAAAAAAGAAAAAATCTGAAATATGTCTTTCAAACAAGTATCACATGTGTTCTCACCCACATCCTAATGAAGTTTAAACTATTTTATTAAAGGTTTCATGAATATGTCTTTATCATTATAGAGATAAGAAGGTCCATATATGATTATACTCATGAAAGTGTATGTTTTTTTCAAACACAACCATGGGGGAAGGTTATAAATGTGTATGAAAATTGGACATGTGTTGTGTGAAGTGAGAATAATCTTAATTAGATTAAAACCGTAACACTAAAGACCCAAACTTATATCATGTATGTTAGCTGTAAAATCATAATATCGAGCATCAAATATCTTCCATGAAAATCCATCTCCCAGGTGAACCAAATCATTATTATTATTCTTTCTCTCAATATCATTCCATTAAATTTTTATTGATATTTCATTAGACATGAAAATATTTTTGAGTCTTGGGATCAATGGGAATTTCCAAATTACATTATGTGGCACACAATATGGTGTTCCATCATATTTTGGCTTTTATCGAGATGTTCCATATTTTATACAATCATTTATTTCCTCAGTTTACTCCTAAAATAAGCTACAATATTTCTACAAATAATGAATTTTACATTTTGAAAATACAACTTCTTTAACTAAAAACCACGTCATATAGTGTTTTGAAGGAATATATGCATCATCTGGAAGTAAGTACTTCAAGAAGGTAAAAATTTAATCGATGGCATTACTTTAAATCCCATTCATGGTTTTCCCATGAAACAATCTATAGAAGAAATATAGTTTTTTTATTTTCCCACCTTGTGGATATACTAGAGTTATCATAGCATCATTCGATTTTTTCACCCTGTCAACATCATCATTTACATTGGACACATCATGTGTTCTCGTATCTAAGTCTTCTTATGTCAAAATCCTTTTCTTATCATGATTATGAATAAACAGAAACTGCTCATATGTCAAATTCTCCAATCCAATCATCTCATTCTGATCATCAAAATTTTGTGATTCCATTTTCTCCCCATTGTGATACCAAAAATAATAGTATGAAAACAATATTTGGTTATATGGTATATAATTTCTTCACTACCCAACTAAGTTATTCCAACACAATTATAACATGCGTAGTATATGTGACCAATATCTGAAGCATTTTCAAATGAGAGATCTAAAAAGCTCTAAAAATAGATTTAAAAATCACATGAGATCCAATTAGTTTCATACATCAAAATTAAATATATTGTATAAAAAAATTAATAAGTCATTCTGTGAATGAAATTCCATAATATTGATGTTTAATAGAAAATATATTTAATTAAACGAATATTTTTTACTTTATATAAAACCATAATTGACACACTACTCTATATGATAATCATAATATTAAAGAAAACATAATAATCTATAGATAGGTTTTGTTACGTAAATGAGAATTTTTCAACTCTGTTCATTCATTATCATTACTATAGAATTTTATTTAGTTTTTTTAACTTTAGTTGAATTATTTTTTATATTAGTTCAGTTTGATGAATTTTAGTGTTATTTAGGAATAATCAAGTATACATGGGTGAAATCATGTCATTTCAATTAAATCCAATTGGTATATTATAACCTAATATTTCATTAGTAGGATGGTTGTAGTAGTGTGATCATTTCCCCTACTAATAGAATCATATTGTTGAGACACTTCTTTATCCCATATCCGTTGATAAAAAATTCAAACATTTCCCTTTTATTAGGTTTCAATAGAACACTAAATAGATACTCATTGGTGATGTTCCATCGGCCTTCCCCTGTGGAATGAGGTTCCTCAGAGATTAATTTCTGTCTTGAGTTGTATAGAAATATATTTTATCTGGGATGCAAGTTGCTTTATTGAATCATCAAGTTACATGCATCTCATTTTCTATCCTTATAAATTCTATAATTTAAAAATTATTCTCTCTTAATTTTGGAATGTTTTTGACTTCGTATTCTTCAATCATATCCACCCTCTTCAATATCCATATTCATCTCTTCAATATCCTAATAAGATTTACGTTCTATCTCTATATGTGCATGATAACTAATCTATTTGATAAATTAGTATGTACTCATTACATTTGGTGTTTTTTAATCTATTCTATAAACCCAAAATTTGTCTTCCAACCTTTTTCTCACAAATTTTCAATTTAACTTTACTATTTTTTCCAAGATTCCTTTAATATAAATTATAAAAAATTCAACTTTTTTATTGGATTGTGGATGGTAAGGTGTTGATGTATTATGGAGCACTCTATACTTCCTCATTAAAGCTTCCAAGCACCTAAAGAAAATGTGGGTTCATCAGTCATAGATTAATTATTATAGTTTTTTAAATCAAAAAATATACTATTACACAAAAAATTACAAACAATACTGGAATCATGATATTTCTGGTCTTGGATTCCGTACATTTTGAAACATATTCAACAAATAATAATATGTTTAAATATACAAATGAATTTTGAAATTATTTTATAAATTCTATACACCAAACATCAAATATTTCAAAATAAACAAGTAGTCATTGAATTATTTATTGTCTCTTAGAAATATTTCTAGGGGATTTTCATTGTTCATATTTTTTATAAAACTCAGAAGAATCCTTAAAAAGTTTGATATAGTATATTATATATTTAAGGACTTTCCTAAAGTTTCATTAAGGTTCAAAGAAACCGCCACAAAATAAATTATGATAAAATTATAACACATATTATACCAAAATTTTAGGGAAACACATGTTGATTATTTTATCATTATAAAACATCTATATATTTAGATGTTTTAAAAAATTAAATTATGATACCATATTTAGTATTATTTTATTTATTGGATTAGATGTTATAGAACATGAAAGGTTCCCAAAAATTTTAACATATCATCATACATTATTACTTAGCCTTTAAAAAACATTGTTATTCGTAAAGAATTATTTCATTAAATAGTTCCTTGTCTAGAATTTCCACCTCAGTTTTGTGGGGAGTCCTGAAAAAGTGGTCTTCCACTTTATTTTTAGATACTATCTTATCTTTTATTTTAAAATAAAATTACCATCATTGCAATTTTTTTTACCAAATATATATTTTATAATAGATTCTTTATGAAAAAAAACAACCCTATCTTAAAATCAATATGAATGAAAAAAAGATAAAATAAATAGAGGCAGGACATATAACTCAGTTGGAGATTACTTATTCGAAGTGTAAGAATAAAAAATGACTTGAATATGTATCCACTATTGGGAAGAATGGTTTGTACACTAGGGAGGAGAATTGAGCTATCTTTTAGGGGCAAAAATAGGTGAAAAACATTAAAACTAAGTTACCACTTATAGATTTGACGTTTTAGATAAAAAATGGATTGAATCAAGATAGAATGACTAGTGATAAGAAGGTCCATTGGCTGGGGAAGAGGGGAGCTCTGGTTTAGGGAAACACGTGGGCGGAAGGGGAATGTGGATGGCTGCTATATAGTTGGGGGAATATTTCAAAATGGTTTTAAAAACTATTGGGATAGAGTGTGTATCCTAATGGTTTTAAAAACTATTGGGACAGAGTGTGTATCAAAATGGTTTTAAAAACCATGGGATAGGTTTTTAGAAAGGACCATATCCCAATAGTTTATTCAAACTGTTTAGATATGATGGCTTTATCCAAAAGGTTCTCTGAACCCATTGGGAAACCAACATCTAAAGAGGCATATACCAATGTTTTTCAAAAACCATTATTATAGGTGTGTTGGTATAATGTGTTTTTATAGTATTTTATGATTATCTTGGCTTTATCTCAAATTTTTTCAAAAATAATCTTTTTATATAATGTTTTTACATTATTTACAAAATACAAAATAAGTATTCAATTTTGACATATAAAACAACAAAAACTATTCCTTCCACTATAACCATTATTTAATGTTTATATTTATTTATAATCATCTATATATTATTAGATAAAGAAAAAATCTTTCCCTTTTTATGGGTTTTTATTGGAAATGATATTTTTAAAGGAATGGTTAGTTAGATATCCGAAAGTGTTTTTCATATGGCATTAAAAGAGTTTTTCAAGTGTATTATGATGAAATGGTGAATGATTAAAATGTTTTATTCATCAAATGGTACTTGGAATGTTTTTATTATGATGGGTGAGATCTATATATCATATGGTGAAAGTGATATAGATTATACAATGGGTGCGCCTATATAACGCTCTAATGAATTGGGTAATTATTTAAAATTGAATATATGGTAATTCCAATTGGTAAGGTTTGTGTAATGTGAATTCACATATCATGAGCCAATAAAATGGTTTCTTGATATGGTCAGTCACATATCCTCAATCATGCCTCCCCTTATGTTAGAGGCTACTGACTAGCATCAAGGGTCAAATACTGTTACAGTGGGGAGACAATACTGTCAGGATTATAGAATTACAATGAAATAGTAACAAATAATCCAATAGTAGACACATTATAAATGAATGGTTGTGGAATAATAAAAATAAACTGATAAAATTTCCATTAAAATATACAAAAATTCATGCATTTCCAAACGAGGATATATAATCTAAGTATAAAACATACATAATGATGTAAAGTCCAGTACGGTATAGGTATATCAATGTGCAAAAATACCAAAGGGATTTCTCCATGAGAATCCTAAGATCCTATTAAATCCATTTACCTTAATTCCTATATCATAGAATAATAGAAATCATGTTGAATAGAAAAAATGATCTTGCATCACTGAGGTTTGTTCGGGTACCCTGGTGCAATGATGTCCCAAACATGGTGTGAGATATACCCAGTAGTTCACCACCAATGGTGTATAAAGCTATCCAATCTATGAATATAAAACTAAATCGTTTCTAGGTATATCAATAAATCTATAAACAAATAAATAAATGTAAACAATCCAAGACCAGGTTCCTAAAAGACACCTGGTCGACCATACTGCTTTCGACTGAAGCTAAAACATCTATGAAGATGTATTACAATATATTTAAGTATATGTATATATATGTTTACAATTATGAATATTTATATTAACTATGAATGTAGTTACATGTATAGTTATATATATAAATTTAGTGCAATCTAGGACCTGAGGCGTAACTCAGGCATCCACGTTTAGTCACTACTATCTCCTGGAATAATAAGGGATGCCATGCCCACATATCACAGTGGCTAAGGGGCTCGATGCCTGAGCATCCCAATTCATATGGAACGTCATGAAAAAGTATCATAATATACAAGGTATTTCATTCTTAAGTATCACAATATAGAAGGGATATCATTCCCATATATCAAAAATAATGAAGGACACCATCCCCAAGGGACACCATGCCCATGTATCAAAATATATAATGGATGGTGCACCAGAGTATCACAAATAATGAAAGACACCATGCCAAGAGATTCCAGGACCATGTAGAACAATATATAAGTGATTCAATTCCCATGTATCATAATATATAAGGAGAAAAATTCCCGAGTATCAACAATAATGAGAGAATCCATGCCTGAGGGACTCCATGACCAAGTATTACAATATATAAGGGCCTCATATATCAATTCTAATATATGTGATCAAGAGGTCCATATGTAGATGCATTCCAAAATTATTTTCCATTAACATCCAATTAAATCACCCCATTTACAATTTATAAGGAAGTCCATGTTCATATTCATTCCGTATTATGATTCTATTGTGATAAACAAGTATCCCATGATCTTAAGCATGCCACAACACAATTAAACCATGTCGTTTGAGCTATTTTAATTACATTAAAATCAATAAGTACATGTGAATGTCTTTTATAGTAATCATTAAAATATTTCCATTTATATTCATGTGTTTAATTAATAAGATATCACACCTAATAAGTGATTTATTATAAAACAATCATGTTGGCTATCATGCCCAATCCACTTAATTATATTCAATCATCCTATAAATGAGGGATTAATCATTACACGTAAAAGGGTGATAAAAAATGTGAGATTCAATATAATTACAAGAATTTAAAACATCACCCAAATATGGGTTTTAACCTCCATGAATAATCATAGGTCATATTTATAAAGGTAACGCAACCAATGTTGTAGTTTAGGTTGATGTGAACACCGCAAATGGTTCATGAAAATTCATGAGTAATATTTAACTGATGAATTAGATTCTAAATAAATTATTTGACATTTTAGAGGTGTCACATAGGAATAACGACATGTGTCATAATAAAATATATTATAAAATTTCAATAACTAAAGGTAAATACTATAGAACACCAACCATATTCTAAAGAAGTTTGAATCATCTATTATCACCCTTTAACTCAATCTGAATCGAGAAAAATTGTGATAATCAACATACACTATGAAAATAAAGAAAAAGAGCATGTATGGATTTCTAATTTCATTTTTGATGATGAATGAAGTTATGAATCCAAAGGAGTCTAGAGGCTACCAATGGATATATAATGAAATGAATGACACATTAACCAGAGCTCAGATAGGGGAGATCCAAGGAACCCTTGGAAAGCGAGAGCAGTTGATACTAATATATTTTGGGTTCACAACCATTATCTAAATAAAAATAAGAATAAGGAGTTTTTACCCTAATAGACCATTAAAAACTATCCCATCATGATTCATGACTTAAAATTCATTCACATTGTCAATTCCATGGGGAAATATCCCACGCTTTCACACCCAGAATACCCAATGGTCCCACCCCATGAAACCCATTCACATCGTAAAATGTATACACAATGTGAATGGATAGCTATATTAGTTTTTATCATCCTAATGAATCTATTCTTCCTTTGGTTTTCATCTATACCCAAAGGCTACCATCGAATCATACACCACATCTGAAAACATTACATATGGACATTCAAACCCTTGAATACTCACTCAAAATCCCATATTCCAAAATGACCCATCCATCAATGAAAGATTTATAAATTCATTGGAAAATTCATCTGATTAAAAAATAGGATATTATAGTATCCCCAAATTATAACTTTTCATCCCCAATAATCCTTTTTGAACAATGAAAACAATCACCTGACCGACACAAATCATGAAGTTTCATGTAAATGGTCATATTGAATTTCAAAAATCCCAATAAATCTCATAAATCACATTTAGAATATGTTATATAAGGAATTAAAACTGATGATAGTACACATAAAAAATTGAAACACTGAGAAGGCTCTATCCCAAGACTGTCAGACTCAAGACACAGATACATCATTACCTCTTTCCATACGCATCACATGGAACCTACTACCATAGGTTCCAAAATTTAATGACCAATTTCAAGACACATTACCTCCACCATCATAATTGAATATTCAATAATGTGTTTATAATTCTAATGATGTTAATATAATGATTATTAACATGATTGAATGGTCAAATTTCCATAGACCTCAACTAGCCTACTCAAGCTCTTTTTTTTGGAAACCCTCGGTCGACTTTTCACTACACTCACCTTATCCAAAAAAATATCATAGTTTGGTACCTCACAGACCACATTAAATGAATCAATAAAAAACATTTTTATCCACTTCAATATGAATATTTTTTAAAACAATCATCTCAACCAATGAATTTTGAAAACCAAATCCCAGTGCCTTTAAAAGAATTTACCTTTAGATTTATCTGAGCCCACTCACCGAAGCCCGTAACCATCTTCCAATGATTTCTATAGATAAACATTTAACTAATGTTTTATTGAGACAACATGAATATTGGTGTATATTTTATCCCACTCCCTTCAATCATCACCCTCAAAATATCTCAACCAAGATTGATTCTATGTTTGGGATAACCTCAAAATCAACTATGAGATTACAAGGTGCTTATCCAAGGTAGAATATACTCTAATGCTTATTGGTGATATTTAAATACATAGATGAAATATCTACATATCATGAACACAGACTGATCCCAACAATTGTCAATACAAAGATTCATATGGTGTCTATGAGTCCATGAAATGCATTCTTACTCATGAACCCAAGTATCACTTAGGATTAACCAAGCCTCTATAAACAAGTATAATGAATGGTCACAATTTGTAAAGTGTATATTAATCCAAAAAAGTTAATTTTAAATTTTCTAAACATATATAAAATTAACTCTCAGTGTACCCTCGATAATGCCAAGGAAGGGGACATAATCACCACACAAAAAAAGATTACAAAAAATGGGATCATAGATCATTATAAGAACACCAAATACACTCCTGTCATATTGAAGAAAATGTTCCTAGCATGGTTTTCGACCAACCATTACCCAACTCTGAACATAAATAATAGACTAAACATCTCTTGTTGATTCCTTTTAAACATATATTGGATGAACTTGCAGACATGTCATCTTTAACTAACCATGATCCCATTACCACCCAGGGTATCCCATTATAACTCCATCATATACCGTGAGGTTCAACCCAAATAACAATGTTTTTAATAGTTGTGAAGACATCCAAACATATCATCATCATGCTACCTTATAGGCACTGACACATTTCAAAAATCACTATCCCCATGGGAATTTAAAGAAAAGATGACCATTTCTAAATGGTCCTCCAAAGATGTGATCCTTGTACATGAAAGGATAAACAAGAACATGATCAACACAGTGACCCCATACTTAGGACTGTCTTGTTCATTAGATTACTGAAAACTGGAACTCATCCCACAACTCATGATCCACAACCACTATCTTCAGACCATGGATGTGGCCAACTTGCTATTATCACGAGCTATCTCAAAAGGGAGAACAAATAACTTCTTATAAGCTCTCTAAGTTAGATTAAATTTTAATGTACTATAACAATATTATTATTCCTACTTAATCCCATAATCTATGCTAGGTATAAATGAAAAAAAAGATAACCAACATTTCAAAACACCCAATTCTCTTTGAAACATCATCATGAGCAATAGGGAAGATTCAAATTTCTATTGACGCTCAGGTCACTCTACCTTGAAGATGATCGGTTCTCAAAGAGTAACAACTCAATGATTAAATTATTACCATCAAACTCATATATATTGTTGTACCATTTCATCATCTCAACAAGTACAACATGTATCGATGCATACCACCATATGATTCATTAATGAAACAACCCATTAATTGATACTATCGATAAGTCCATGGACCCTATCCATCCTAGTATTCAGTTATCTATAAAAAATATTTATGTAAATAGGTATAATATTATATATGACTATCAACCTGTCTATTGATAAACCAATTCATCCTTCCCTAAAGAGGTATAATGTTTACACAGTCTACAATGTTTTCTTCCATTCCATAGGCATATCTAACCCACTAAAACATATCATTACCTGATTCTCATGCCCATAATAAGGTAAACATACTTAATGAACTCCCACCAATCCCGAGTGCTTTTTTGAAACTATGATTCATACTTGGAAAAAATGGAAACCAAACTTCTCCATATGTTTGTAACAGTTTGGATGAATTTATAAATACTCTATGTTCTGAGGGAACTACCTCTACCAAGATATTCCCATACAAAATAAAAAACCCTCAGACCTATATTTAGGTCAAAATAAAGAGTTCACTAGTATATAATTACCATCATATATGTTCTATAAATAAAAAATGAATTTTACATACGACGCTCATGTTACCAGACTAAGGAAACTAAAAAGGAAACATTTAAACTACCATTACATGAGTATTCAAATTAACAAGATCAAATTAAGGATTTATTTGTAGAATTAAATATATTAATAATATATCTTTAAACATTTCAAGGCTCGATTTTTAATAATATCTAGTTTTATTCTTTAAAAAAATCATTCATGGTACTTTATTAATCAAGCATCACGAGGAAACAAAGGTAAGTTATCTCAAACTTCCTTTTTAAGATTTAGTCATTTAGTTGACATGATATCACAAATTATAAAATTACTTTATGAATTAATTTTAAACCAGTTGACTTATCCATAAAATTCTAATATCCAACCTTGGTTAAATATAATTCATATTCAATCCATATATGAAAAAACCCTTTATTCCATAATTGGATTCTTCATTATCCTTATCTGCATGATAATAAGGCTCCAAATTTCTAAAAGGTATTTTTTAAATTAATAGAACTGGTTTAGTAAAAGTTCACAATATATGTATACCTAAAATTGTATATGTACATTCTTACACTTTAAATAACCATCACTATATGGAATAAACATACCCCCACAGGGTCAAGTAATAAAGAATATCTAAATAAAGGCGACAGATGAGGGTCCCGTCATATTCAAATTACTTCCATATGAATTAAACAAAATATAAGTTGATTTAACTATTAAATTTTTATAACATGCTTAATGGGTTATCTCATAAGAAACATGTCCCAAATGACCTACATGGTTCCACTTATTCATTTTTTATTTTAATCACATGAGTCATCATTCCCAAATTATGTGTGGACGATCCATAAAAAAGGATACCACCTTCTATAAGAAATATATTTCTGTATATATCATGGATTATTTATATTCCTTATAAATTCAAAATTATAAAGGTACATGAATTTATAATTTATAATTGGCATTTATATAGCTAAAATCGGTCCATTATTATTGAATCCAAAATATAAAAAATTCATATTTAATGGGTTTATTATATGAGTTAGCATTCCCAAATTATAAGGGCCCATAAACCTTCTAAACGATCATTACAACACATTTAATCAAAACTATAAATGTCTCAGCCCATAAAAACAGTGGTCCTAGTTTTAAAAATGCAATCATTTTTTATTTAAGGTTCCACCATCTTGCTACATAGAAAAAATCCATTTAGTATTATATTGACATATTAATTACCTATCATATATCATAATTATATTAGTGGATGCTTTCCAAGATATAAATACATGAAAACATGATAAAATCATGATAATCTATTATATAAAAATTAATCCCAAGAAGCATGATATATAAGAAAATCATGCTAAATAATCGCCCTAACATGGTATAAAAATAATCATGCTTTTTAAACACACAAGTTACATCCAACATGTTATTAAGAAATCATGAAATACAATCTACATGGTATGACATATTCATGGAATGTGAATCTATATATGATTATTATGATGCATGTATCAATACTTCTTTACTATACATGGATAAGGGTAAAATTCCATAATATCACAAATAAAAAATATAAAAATTAAATCAATCAATCAAGGTGAAATAATAATCATTTGTAATAAAAAAATCATAAACAATATTCTCATCCCATATGCACTTGGTTTTTCCCCGTGCAAGGGGTGATCACTTCATGATGCCACTATTTACCATGTTTATACACATTCCTATTATCTTATCTACCAACCCAAAAAAGTAGTATAAAGGAAAAAATAAATCTAATACCACTCACTAAACGCCTGAACCACGATCCACTGAAATGATCCACTAATATGATTGGTCACATGTCCTAAAATGGTCCTCCACACATATCATGATTAGAGATGAATAATACAATATATGTAAATAAAAAAATAATTATTAATTAAATGATGTCGAAGACAAATAATAAATTTTTAAAATGGTAAAAAACAAATATAAAACTACACATGCATGTCCAAATAAGGCTACATAATCTAAAGTAGTTAAGATACAAATTATTATACAATCCAATATAGTAGAGGTATAATTAATGATAAATAAAATGAAAGA
Organism: Viscum album; assembly: GCA_963277665.1. NCBI lineage: Eukaryota > Viridiplantae > Streptophyta > Magnoliopsida > Santalales > Viscaceae > Viscum > Viscum album. Next base: position 1,086,810,822 of record OY728150.1, on the reverse strand, counting down.
GGGATAACTCCATGATAATCATTAATCTAACTCAATCCTTTTATCCTAACTCCCATATATGAGAATAATAGCAATAAAATCAAATCTAGAGCATGATCCTGTAACCATGAGGTTTGTGTGGGTAACCTTGTGAAATGGAGGCCCTAAGAGGGCATGATACATACTTATTAGGCCACCACTAATAGATAATAAATATATATAGATCATGAATATAAAATAAACTTGTGAGAAGTTAAATCAGTAAATTTGAAAATTAATAAATAAATGTAAACAATCCGGGCTTAGGTTCCTCAAGGAAACCGGGACAACCATATCTAATTCAACCAAAGATAGAATATCTATGTTGAGTTGCAATAATATATATATATATATAATAATATGTATATATATAATATATATATATATAATTTTATAAGTATGTATGAAAATATATAAATTATGTAGGTAGTAACATATATTTTCATATATATAGATACATAGCGCCAGTCGGCACCCGAGGCATAACTCAAGAATCCATGTTTAGTCATTAAAGTATCATTTAATAATGAAGGATTAAATTCCTAAGTATCATGATGTAGAAGGGATTCCTTGTTCATTTATAACAATTCATTAGGGATTCCATGCCTGAGTATCACAATGCATAAGGGATTTCGTACCTGGGTATAATAGTATAGAAGGGACATCATGCTCGAGAGTTATAATATAGAAGGGAAACCATTCATGAGTATCAAAAGTAATGATGGATTCTATGACTGGGGGAAATTATGCCCATGTATCAAAATATATAAGTTAAACCATGCTGTAGTGTCACAAATAATGAGGGACACCATTCCAAAATAAAGCAACATATAAGGGACTCCATGTATTTGTATCACAAAATATAAGGGATTCCATGACATAGTATCACCAATAATGAGGGACACCATACCAAAGAATAATAATATATATGGGACTCATTTTTCAATTCTATAATAAGTGATCAAGAGGTACATGTATAGATACATGTGAACATGATTCTCCAGTATCATTTAACTTAATCATACCATTTATAATTTATATGGAAGGCCATATACATACTCATTCCATTCTATGATTCAATTATGTGAAAAATTATCCCATTAACTTAAGCATGGGCCATCACTATTTAACCATATCATTTGGTCCATTTCATTTACTATAAAATAAAGATGTTCATGGAAATTCCTTTGTCATCCATATTTCAAATATTCACTTTATATTCCCTATTTTAATTATGATGACAATAAACCTCATATGTGATTTGTTACAAAACATCCATGTTTGTTATCATGATGAATACTGATAATTTAATTTAATCATACCTTAAATGAGGGATTAGTCATAACACATAAAAATATGATCAAACATGTGTAAGGAATTATAATTTCAATCATTTAAAACATCACACAAATTTGGTGTTTAATCTCCTTGATGATGATTACGTAATGATCATAAATGTAACATATCCAAGGGATGGTTCAGGTTGAGGTAAACACCTTCTATTTATCAATTAAATTAATGAGGAAAAATTAATTAAAGAATTGTGTTCTACAGTATTAATTTAAATTTATGATTTTTCACACTGAAATACCATCATGCAACATAAATACATAAATTATAAATGGGAAATAATTTTAGGGGAAAATTATACACTACCTACCCTATACCCATGGAGTTCCACTCATCCATTATCATCCTTTAACTTAATCTGAATCAAGAGAAAATGGGAGAATAAAAAAACCATAAAATAGGGGAAAATAGCTCTCATGGAGTTATCATTATATACACAAAGATAAATAAATGAAATAATCTAGGGGAATTATGAGATTAATGAGGGATATCAAATTTGATGAATGATGTTTTAATTGGAGATCTTATGGAGGAGTTCCAAGGAACATGACAAGAGGGAGAGGATCCATGGGTGAGACCTCCTGGGAACCCTCCCATTGTACAAAGAAAAATGTCTAAGGGGTCTTTCCCCTGTTATGATTTAAAAATACTGGCCCAGTATGATTAATGACATGATCTTAATTAATTATTTGAATTCCTCATGGAATTCCCAGGATATATAATATCTTGAATCCTACATGGCCACACCCTATGAAACCCATTCACATCATGAAATGAATTCATGATGTGAATGTATAGTTTTAGTAGTTTTCAGTATCCCAGACCATCTACTCTTCTTTATGTGTCTTTTCGATCCCTCGGGCTTTGAACAAATCATAACCCATGTCCAAAAATATTTTTTATAGAGGTTTAAACCATCAAAACATCACTCAAAATCCAAAATTCCAAAATAAACCATCCACCAATGGAAAATTTGAAATACCCTTGGAAATATCATCTCATTCAAAACACGGGATCTTACAAGTAATTATTCCATGAATATAATTTTACAAGAAACCTACATGTTTTTTATAATATTTTTATTGAGATTTAATCGAAAAAAAATTGATTTCGAAGGGTAATAAATTATTAAGAATACCTTTGTTTCAAAGAGATTGTTTTTAAGAAATATATTTTTCATCTATTCTCTTGTTTTCTAAGAAACCCTCATGTTATGATTTTTTCTTTTTGATTTTTTAAAAAGTTATTTATGAAAAACTTTGGGTAGAAAGTATGATTTCATGCCTATGTAAATGATTATCTGAGCTCACATTTTATTTTATAAAAGGAAAACTTCCTTTTTGATATCATGGTTTTAAAATGGACTAAAAAACTTTATTCCTTTCTATATATCCCTAACAATGATTTTGTATCCCATGTTTTAAAATTTTTTCATAGGTTTTAAGGGAGGTTAAGAAAAAAGAAGAATTCAATTTTAAAGTCACGAATATTTTTATTGAAAATAAAATATAATTTTTTTAAAAGGTTTGTTATGTGGTAAATGGATACTAAATAAAAGTTTCCAGTTTTTAATATAAGGGTTTTTTATAAAAGGGTTACAAACTAACTCTCTAAAACTCTAAACCATAATTATCATTAGAAATTCATAATGGTGAGTTATATACTAAAGACATGAGAATATTTAATATTTAAGTCTATATATTTAGAGTTGGTAGAAGAGTTGGGTTTAGATAAATTTAAGGGTTATTTTAGTGTTAATATAAAACCCTTAAATTATTTTACATTATGGATAATGTGAAATGATGTAGTATATGAACATTATCATATTGTTTTTCTTAAACTATGTTTATTCATATTGGATTTCTATAGAGGAAATAGGGAAGATAATGTATAATTGCTTCAAAGGGATGATACCATTCTAAATAAACAACATGTAATGGTTGTCATTAGAATATAATAGTTATTTATAATGATTTATCAGTTAACATGGGTCATAAATGGTGGTGGTATCTATGTGAGAGAGAAACCAGGTTCTCTATAGTGGAACATGTCTAAAATCATGAATTTTATGAAGAAACAGCTCCAATATTCAGTAGATTATCTGATCATATAATAGCTAATGTATGGATTAAATCCATTGAGATGATGTTTTAACTTATGAGTTTTTCATATAATCATAATTTAACTCTTTATATTTATCATTTTAATGTTTAATCAGAGTGGTGGTGGTTAGTGATTACGAATATTAGATAAAAATAGGATATAGATTCTATGGAATGGGATTAATTTCAGAATATTTTCCTTAATAAGAATTTTCCAATATGTTTTTGAATAAATAGGTAAAAATAATTATTGGATTTGAGAAAAAATGATGAAGATTTGGTGGCTATGTATGATGAAAACATCCCATAATTATAAAGGTAACTCCAAAATTTTAAAAGGGGTCATAATAGTAAACTTAATCTACTTTATCCAGGATTAAAACCATGATATTAAGGGTAATTGGATTTGTATGTGTTAAAATATTATGAGAAACTTACTTTATATGCCTAGAAGGTATAAATTGTGTTTACTGATGATCATATATCACATGAAAAATGAATAAAAATAGGTATAAATTTAAGGAAATGGGGAATCATCCATCAAATAAATATAGAGATACGAAAATCATGATTTATTCCTATGATAATTTTTCTAAAAATAATTTTGGAGAATTTATTATAATATCTAGGAAGTGTTTTAAATGTTTAATGTTTACACATGTGGCTTGTGACTGCAAAAAAGATGATCAGACAAAAAATGAGAAGTTAATGGTAAGGTTTTTTAATTGAAATACACTGGTTTATTATTCCAATGAGTGTATAAAGTTAGTTAATTTGGGATAAAATCAAAAATTTCAAAAGAAAAAATATTTGGAAAATGAATTTTATACTACTATGTATGAATTTGTTCGATCAAATCAATTGGTCACACAAATGATAATTATATATTTGACCTATACCAATATTTTGTTGACTCTTGATCTTTACATTCCTTCATTTGTTAAAACAATTCATGAAAAATGAGGACATTAACTCATTAAAATAATATATAACTTATAGTGAAAACTTAGTTGGGGACCATTAAAGTTATCTTGATTTATAGGAATCATCTTATTTTTATTAGAGGGATGATATTTTTTGTGAACCATATTGAACTACCCATACTTTTTGTTTTATATCATTTTGGGTGTAGATTTTATTTCATTTTATCATGATAAGATATATTGTAGATCCAAAATGTTTTATTCAATGCTTTTATACCATTTATAACTTACCAAAAAGATGATAAATTGATTGGGGATTGTAGTGAATGTTACCTATGTCATGTTGTTAAAACAAATTATTCGTATTGGTGATGACATGGTAGTAGATGAATATGTGGATGCATTTCTAAAAGATTTTCTTTCTTTCATTCCTTATATGAAGATTCAATTTACTATTGACTTAGTTCCTAATGCTAAGTCTATATCAAAACCCTCTTATCGAATGCCTCATGTATAAATTTATTAATTGAAAAATTAGTTCCATGAGTTTCTAAACAAAGGTATCTACCATCCTATTACTTAAACTTAGGGTGATCGATGGTTATTTGTTAAAAATAAAGACTAATAATTGATAATTTTCATTGATTATAGAGCCTTGGATGACATCATTATTAGGAAAAGTACACTTTTTCTCATTTCAATGATTTATTTGATCATCCAAAAGGATAACAATAATGTTTTAACAATATTATCAGCTTGGGGTACCATTAGTTTAATGTGAAGGAGGAATATACTATGAAGGGAGTGTTTCAGACTTGAAATGGGCATTATGATTTGGTATTTATGTCCTTTATGTTTTCTAATGCACCAACTATATTTATAGATCTTATGAATAGATATTTTCATGAATATTTATGAAAAAATTGTTTTTTATTTATTAAATATTCTTATATTATAAAATTAATGTGTATCATAAAATACACCTAAGGGGTTTTTTCCAACATTATAATAAAATAATCTATATATAATTTTTAGTTAATATGAGTTTTTTTTGTAAAAATTTTATTTTATAGGTCATATTGTTTTTAAATATAAAATCACCATTGAACCTAAAAAACCAAGGTTTACAGTGATTGTACATGACAAAGAAATGCCACATATATTTGTGGTGTTTTGGATTAGTGGGTTACTACTAATGGTTAATTGAAATCATTTCTTGGTTTTCTTTAATAGTAATTAAGTTTACTAAAAAATGAGTTAAATCCATTTGGATGAAAAAATGTGATGTATTTTTTAGGAACTAAAAATAAGATTCGAGAATGATTTGGCTTTTTCCATTCCCTCTCAAAATGGTGGATTTTTATTCTAAATAGACTATTATTTGTAGTGTCTTGGTTGTATCCTATTATAGAATGATTAGGTAATTTTTTATTCTTGAAAAACATAAAACTCATGACTTAAAGTATCGAACACATGATCTATAATTAGTTTTTATGGGGTTTTCCATAAATACGTAGAGAATCATTTATAAGGAGTGGAATGGGAAATATATACTTAACAATAAATTAATTATATAATAACTCATAATTTTTTGTACATAAGGGAAAAAAGATGTATGGAACTAATTAAATATTAGGATTTAATAATTCATCATCATCCTAGAAAAGAAAAAAATTAAATAATGCTTTGAGTAAGGAATATAATGCTTCATTAACCATGTTACATTTTTAACTTCAACCATTGGTTTATGATTTGATGAGTTTTTTCATATAAAATGCATGTGTGGAAAGTTTATCTATTTATTTTTAGGTGTTAGTACAATCATATCTATCAGAAATAATTAATCCAAATCAGATAGAATACTGCATGTTACATGAAATGTTAGACAGGGATAGGAAGGTTAAATTTCCTAAATTTAATGTTGACAAAGAATGCGTTTTAAGATTTGGAAAGTTATTATTTCTTCCATGTGATTCTCAATTGGAAATAAAATTATTATGTGAAGATCTTAGTTTCCCAATTTCCATTCATCTTGTTATAAAAAAGTTGTATAGATACAATCAGTATTATTATTGGTGGATTGAATGAGAAAAGATATGGTAGACTTTACCATAAAGTGATTAAATTATTAATAGACTTAAGTATAATGATAATTTTTGAAGGGGTTTCTTTATCATTTTTCCGTGCCCAAGTGGAAATGAGAAAATATATCCATGGATTTCCTAGTAGGATTTCGAAAGATATCATGAGATATTATGTGATTTAGGTTATTACATGATTTGTTTTTTTGATTATCGATTAACTAAATATGAACATTTCTATCTCATTCATGATATTATATATTTAGATCATTTTTCATGACTATAACTCTAGGAGATAGTTAGGTTACCTAAAAAACCTCTCTCCATTGTATCTGACCATGATCCTAGGATCACTTAATTTTTTTGTAAAGGATATAAAAGTCATTGGGTGCTAAATTAAATTTCAGTATTACTTTTTAACCTCAATATGATGGATAGACTGAGTAAACAATTCATAACATGGAAAAAATGATTCAGTCTTATTCAATTTGTTTCAAAGAAATTTGGGATCATCATTTTTCATTGGTTTATTTTTCATATAATAACATTTTCTATTCCATTGTATAAATGGAACCATTTTTCCATTATTTGGAAAGCGATGTCAGACTCTACTTTTTTGGGATGAAATGTGGGAAATTATGTTTATGGAACCAATGTTTAAAGAGGAAATGAATGAGAAGGTGAATCTGATTTGGTAACATATGAGGATAGTTAAAAACATGTTGAAAATTTAATCTTATAACTGGAGGAATGATATTTCTTTCAAGGTTAGTGATCTTTATTATCTTAAAGTGTCTCCACGGAAAAGGGTTATTTAGTTTTGTAAAAATGAGAAACAATGTATATGGTTTATTAGACCGTATAAAATCAAAGGGAAATTTGGATATATTTCCAACCAAATGGCTCGGTCTCTGATATTAGCCTAGGTACATAACATATTTCATGATTCGATGTTAAGAAAATATTTTCCTGATTAATATCGCGTTTTGAGCCCTGAAGTAGTTCATTTGGCTGATAACCTTTCGGGTAAAGAATATTTAGTTCAAATTATTGACCATAAAGAGAATTTATTTTATATCAAGCTAATTAACTAGGTTATTGTTTTGTGGAAAATCTATATGGATGAAGATGTAACATGAGAATATGAAAATTCTATGAGGGAAAGAAATCTAACTAGCTAATCAAGTGGATAAAATTATGATGATGAGATTTCAAAAAAGGGTAAAGAATTTAACAACCCTTGTAATGTTAAGATGAGTCATTTTAATATCTTGTTAATATTAATTAATTATATTTTATTGAGCTTTATTTAAGAATATTAAGGAATTTTTTAGTCAAAAGAAATGATCTTTATTTCAAACCAAATATTTTTTCCTGTATTATATGCTTTTATTTAAAAATGTAAATTATAAATTATCACATTTTAATCTAAAATAATTAATTTCATTTTTTATTTACCATTTCAAAATTACTATATAATGATTTTTTGTTAATTTTCTAAAATGTTTGATTTTTTATTGAATAGTGAAAATTTTAATTTTTCTTTTAAATTATTTATAAAATAAAATTTTATTTTGGATTAGTTATAAAATTTCATTATTTACTTTTGAAAAATCATAATTAAAATATAGTATTGTTAATGAATTTTTTGCATAAATTTATTATAGATTAATTTTTCAATTAAAAAGACATCTCTATGAAAACCTGTTATTCATCAAATTTTATTGGTTCAAATATAAATTAATTTATACCAATTTTGTGAATTTAATAATGAAAAATAGAATCCACATTTGGAATCATGGTTTCTAAATTTGATAAACATATCTCTTTTAATTTTAGTCATTATGGATAGTAATCATAGTAAATTTTATTATAAAGTTAAGGGTAAATCTTGTAATTTCTGTTAAAAATGTAATGATAAGGACTAACAAATGATCCAAAAAGTTGCCTTAACTATATTGGATGAGTGTATATCATACATGAACATCCAAATGTTGAATATATGAGATTTTTTTCCACTTTTCATGATTTTAGCTTTTATATTATATTATATAAAGAAATATCAAAAACATCATTATCTTTATTTTTTTATCATTTTATTTTTGGCATAAGAAAAATAGAGGATTTTTATTATTATAAATGATTATTTAAAAGATAATTGTTTTTTTATAATGAAAATTTATTTCAAATTTTTAATTACGAAATAATTACCTTAAGATCTTACACAATATTGACAAAGCAACTATCTAATTAATAAATGAATAAAATAAATGATTTTACAAATGTTAAAAGTAATATTATTTTAATGAATTATTATGTTCGCTGATTTTTAGATAAACATGACATATTATAGTGGTTTTAATTCCATGTATTCGAATTCCATTTTTTCATAATGTTTTAAATGTAATATTAAATGAATAGTTCCAAAATTGACATTAATGATTTTTTATAGTAAATCTTATTTTATTAAATGAATTTAAATTCATAAAAATATTATCTATGTCCAAGTAAAAGTTATATGATTTATTATATCTACCATGGTCTATTTATGGGTATTTTTTCCCTTTTATAGTAATCATTTCAACGCCTAAAGGGTAAAAACATTGTCTCACGGTAACAATGATAAGGGTTAAGGGGGGGGGGGGGTTTCAAAATGATAATGGTGAAATCATCACCTAAACCTGTGAAAATATTTTTTGGATAACATTATTTCAACCCATATTAATCCTATATTTGAAATAAATCAAATTGGATCCATTTGAACATGAATAATAATTTGAAAAAATTTAATACTTTTTGTAATTCCAATAGTGCACCTCCCCTCACTTATAAAAGGTAACATCCTCTCTATTAATCATAATTAAAAAATCTCTTGGTTTGGACAATACCTACCTAAATAATTTCCTTAAATACATCCACACATACTAGAATCCTTGGTTTGATTAGAAAACCATCCCAGGGATTCTTTTGGTATAAAAACTGATAGATTTTCAAAGGAAAAGGTATTGTTATTAACCAAGAATTATTGTTTTATTTATTATTCTGCCTCCTTATAATATTATTCAATAAATTTAAAATAATAAACTGAGTATCCTATATACTATTATTTTATTATCATAATTTAATTGAATTTTCAAATGATTGATGAACAACAGAGAGGGTTGGGGGGTTTGAATTAGTTGTTTCATTTTTACAGATTTCATAATTCATAAAACTTAACCCCTAAAACCTATTGGATTTTGTATAGAATAAAATTTCATTAAACTAAAATGTGTTAAAAATAGAAATTTATACATGGAACACAATATTTTCAATTTTCACCCAGAGTGTGAGAAACTATATCATTTTCATAGCTACTCCTATGGGTCATTGGAGATTCACTATTATGAAGAAGTGAATATAAATTATGGAAACTCTTACCGATCACCTTCTATATCATAATAGGAATCATTATATAGACAACAATTAGTTTAAATAATTGTTTTAAAAACATTGAGACATAAAATAAATGTAACTTTTAAACATTCTCCTACAAAAAGGACTATTTGGAAATTTGTTTCTAATTATTCTTTTTCTGAATTTCCTGGGTGAGATAGACTGGGTTAGATATCCTCTCTCAAATAGAATCTATCTAATGTCCCTTTTCATAATATGTACATGTATCAATATTTCTAATCATCTTTTTAAGTATAAATGTGTTTCTCAATCTTCTTCTAAAAAATGTTTACTGAACCCTCAGTTTGATTCTCCCTCTCATGCAATTAGAACATTTCTATGCTTGATATTTTGATCAGAACCCTCTTTCAAGAAACACTTCTTGAACATGAAAATAATTTAGTTGAAAACTCAATTATGAAAATTATAATATAAGGTTCAACTTTTAATCATGGGTGAATAATGAAAATGTACAATGTACTTTCCACTTCTATATATAGTCACTCTATAAATTGGAAAGGCGGGAAACTGAAATATTTTCCGGCTCACCCAAATTGACACATATGTGTTTCTCAGAAATTGATAATCATTTGAACAATTATAATTTTTTTTTAAGTGTTCTAGAAACTTCTTGAGTCTTCTAAACTATTCTTGAATTAAAAAATATAATTCCAGAAATTATTGTCTAGAAATATCATTATCATTCTAGTCCACTTCACCTACTTGAAAAAATATGACATTGATTCCATCTGATCAATGTTTCTCATCTCAAACATTGTAAATAGATTCTATTTGATGGATAGCTTATAAAAATAAAAAATTATGATTTCATAATTCTTCAGTTTGATACTCTTGACCCACAAAATTCAAAAACTCTCTAAAAAATATGATTACTGGATCTGATGGTTAGAGTAAACCTAAAAAGGTTGACTATATTGTTGAAACATATAAAGAGTTCAAAATCTGGTAATGACTATCCAGTAGAATCGTAAATAATTATAACATTTTATCAAACTAGATATATTTAAATATTTAAATTACTTCTTTAAAACTCATTAGAAAAACCCTTCATCTGATAAAATTTGACTTGATGAAATAAATTCAAAATTATCATATATATCATTCCAGAAATTAATGTGTGGTGATCTATGTCTAGATCATTGCATCTAATGAATTATTAGTGAAAAACACTTATATTAATCAAAATTGCAATAATTGATGTCAATATCCCATCTAATGAATTGATATCAATATCTTGCCTAATGAATTGGTATCAATAACTCATATGATGAATTATTATCCAGTATACATTCTAATTATTTTACCTTAATCAAAACCGCACGATCTCAAAAACTGCAATATTTCTATATTTATAATAAATTATGTCTCTCATGATCTATGTTTGATTTTATTAATCCAAAAATACCTTTGGGTAGACATATAAACTTTCGATTGTCTAATCATATATGTCTAATATAAAAGTTAAACTTTTCTATCTCTCAACAACATTCTCATTTGCAACACCAAAACAACTCAGTACTCAGAAACTGCAATGACAAACATTTGAAAAAAAAGAAATTACCACTGATTCACATTTAATAAAGTGCGGATGATGAAAAAAATTCAATTAGTAACTTATATTCTCATCAAAATCCATATATTTCAAACTTTTGTCTATTTTAATGCTTCTATGTTTGATGCTTCTAGTTCAGATGATCTACATTTAGAAGACTTATGTTTTTTAAAATCTATAAATTTTAATTTCTATTTTATTATACAAACATTTATTTGTATCATGGATTATTCATGATGCTTCAGAAACTCTAAATAATAGAATTTTTTTTTTCTGAATTACATTGTAATGTTCTATGACTTGCCATATTTTTAATTTTTGACAACATAGAAATATTTCAAAATTTTATTTCCCACAAATTTTGACTTTCCATCAAAAACATTTTCTGGTGATTTTCATCTTCATGAAAACTAATGAATTTAAACATAAATGTCATCTGATGAACTATGTTATATGGATCATCAGATATTTTTTCAAATTTCAAACATTTAAGAACACATTACTCATCTAAATTTTCATCAACTTCTCAAAAAATAAGATATAAAATTCAAGCAACACATCATTCACCTGATTTACAAAAAAAAATATTTTACAAAAAAGTTAGTTTTCAAAAAATCAAAAACATTTTATAAGAAAAAATAAAAATGGATCTTTAGAAAAATCCTATATCCATATCTTATTCCATTAAAGGGGAAACAAAATGATCATTCATCTGTACGGAATACTTCCATCTCATGAGACAATGTCATTTTTATTCCATCACCATCTCTCCAGACTAGTTATAATTATGGATATAATGTATATATATGATTATTTTTCCATTACCACATCATATGAATGGTATATATAAGTGTATATGAATAAATAATATGGTATTAATGGTATAATTATAACAATGGAAATAAAAAATAATTGTTATCTTTTTTCCATAATTATCGTTGGAAAATGGAATCACTACTCGTGTATATGTATGGCCTACAATCTCCATAATTTTAATATAGTTAATTTTTCATAAACATCATTCATGATTTGTTTTAATTTTATAATTTTTCCATAAACATGATAATTACATTACCATTATTTTTTTGGAGTTTAGGGAATAAGGACCTATTGGACCATAGTCAGCTTACCAAAGTTATTTTTTTTATACGTGATGAATATCATCAAAATATTTCATGTGAATCGAAATATTTAATTGTATATAAAAAGATATTTAATAAAATAAAAATTATAATGATCATGAAATTGGTTCTTATGAAATTGAATAATTAACATAGTTTTTTTATTTAGTAAGATAAATTACATATGTGATGAGTCAGACTCAAGGTATGAGACTTTATTTTAAAAAACCTGTTTTAAAACATAACATAAAAAACATTTTCATCTATGAACATATTTTTCAAAATATCATATTAATTTATTTATATTGAAATAAAATAATTATAAAGGATGTTTTGTGTCTCTTTTTTACTTTCTCTCATATGTTATTAAAAGTAATCATTTTATGCAATGTTTTTAATTTCTATAGTAAAGTTCAAAGGAATTTTCTAATTTATCATATATAGAGCCAAATAATTTTCATTCTTCCATAATTGTTATTTTATATTTGGATTATTTATAATATTATATTTTCTCATTAAATGAAATAACACTTTTCCCCTTTGTTCTGGGTGTATTGGTATTGAAAATGGGGTTTTTAATGAAAATGGTATTTCAATATCAGGAAGCATTTTTCATATACATTCCAAAGAGTTTTTCGAGGGTTATATGAATAAATGGCGCACAATTTAAAACATATATCCATGATATCATACTTGTAAATATTTATTATAATGGTTGAGATTGAAATATCTTATGATGATGATGATGGATGAGTGTGATATATATTATAATATGGGTACACTCAGATTACGCTATAATGCATCCAGCAATTATTGGAATTCAAAAGTATTGTTACTCCCATTTTTTTAGATATTTTTACGATTTTTATAAGGTTTATATGATGATGATGTCTTAATTAACCTATATGAATTTTTTACGCTTTTTATGAGTTTTCATATAAAACTTTTTCATTTCAAATATTATGTAATGATCAATCCCCATTTTGGGTAAAAAGGTATGTTTTTAATAAAAAAATTCATGGGTTATTATTTTTTCTAAAAAAGTCTCAGGATTATGATTTTTTATTTATTTTTTCTTCTAATTTGTTCTCTAAAAAACATTTGAAATAAAATATGTTTTCACACATTAGTAGATGATTATCTGAGATCAAGGTTCATTAAAATAAAGTTAAACTTTTTTTTGATATAATGTGTTCACAATGGACTAATGGGTGTGTTTCATATTTTTTGTACCTTACATTTAATTTTGTTAGCACCATTTGTTATAAAAAATTTATAGGGTTTAAGTGTGTGTAATAACAAATAAGAAGTCAAGTTAAAATTCATGACTATTTTTCTTGAAAATAAAAAATGTTTCTTTTGAAAATAATTTTGTTGGATAAAATGGATACTTAATAGAACTGTACACCTTTTAATATATGGGTTTTTTGTGTAATGGTTGTTACCTAACATTATATAACTATAAACAACAAATATCTTTATAAATACCAGAATTTAAATTATAGTTTAATGACACGAGAATATGTAATATTTATGTCCATGTATTTATAATAGTTACCCTGATAAATCTTTTTGATCTTTGTAATCATTGTTAAGGATATTATTATCTACATAACTTAGTGATTTACTAGTGGGATCAATAACATGAATACCCTGAATAATAGCTTATTTTTCATAAATTCTAATAGATAATAGTTGTGATATCATCATTTCTTAAAAATATTATAATTTTATCCACCAAACAAAGGTACACCATTTTCATTTGCAATTTTCTACATATAAGTATATTGGAGGAATAATCTATCACTTTGACAGAAATATTTATAAAATAGGGTCTAATTGTAAACCCTAATAGGTGGAGGTGAATTAGTGTCTATTGATATATATTTTATTCTATTAAATTATATGGATTTTGTTATTGTATTATAATAGAAACATTCATTCTATCATGCATTTTTAAATAGATGAAAACCCAATAAAGATAATGAACACATTTATCTTACTTGGTTCGCATGTAAAATTTAATCAAATGAAAAAATTTCAATAATGTGTTGATATATCAATTAGACCCTACTTTACTTGTATGTGATTATAACTTTATAAAGATCCTATGATTAGACCTTGGTTTATGACCTATTCCATTATTATATGTACTATTTTCATGATTCTTAAAAAATGATAATGTGAACACACATTTCAAACATACAGGGATATAAATAAATAATAAGAAACTAAATTGAAATGGGTGATCTCTATGATTCCGCATTATTCAAATCTACAACTTCTTAGAATATTTACACCAACTTCTAAATTCAAGAATAATCTTCAATGAAATTCACAATTGATTACACTCCACTTAATTATTCCAGATATTCAATTGAATCATTGACATTTCTTCATTTCCATATATTCAAGAATTTTCTATAAATATTTTTGTGTGATGTACAACTTCTACTCTTCATGAATCTCAATATCTTGAAAATTTTTGAATTTTAATTTTGAAATTCAAAAACATAAATTGCATCTAACATTAAAAATATTAAATCACTTCTATGGGATCAACTCTTAGTAGATATTGGCCATATAAATTTAAAATTGTGGATATAGGTTTACCAAATAATAACCAATCCATCAAATATATACCAGATGAATAGTTCTATTCAAATATGAGAATTTATTTGGAATTATGGTATGTCAAATGATTGTTCTGGTGTAGATAGAGGAAGATTCTAGGAGGAGGATTTAAAATATTTATCACTAAAGTGATGAACCGTTTTCATCTACAGTAATCCAAGCTCCATTATGATCCATGTATAGCACATGAATTATTCAAAGTAGAGAAAAATTAAATAGAATGGGTATGTCCTTATAATATATTGTGCTTAACTATAGCTCATCGCTGAAGATCATTTCTTTAAGGATCTATAAACGAACCCATCAGTATTATCCACACATGGTTTAAGAATCTTCATGATCTCCATTCATTGAATTCTAGGTTCTATCATGGAGCTTCGATGAATCCTTTGGCATCACATCGATGACCTCAATTCTATCCAGTCGATCGCCTCATTTCTATCCATTTGATCCGTCAAAGGAATTCATGGATTTATCACATAAGTAGAGACATTATCTCTCTATAATGAGTGAGAAGAGAGAGTATATCATTCCACTAGAATGAATAGAAAACTGAATTAATGCCTCTCTTATGGTTATATAGTGGGAGGATCAAATTACCATAATGGGTTCCCCATCCCCTGAAAATTAAAGTTGTCACTGAATTAGAAATATGTAAATATTTATTAAATACTAACTATATCATGAATATTATTTATATTTTACCAAATTATTGTAATATATGTTAAATATACTATGTGATAAAACTCGAGTCATTAACTCGAGTCATAATTCCCACAATGTTAAATGAACATTGAATATTAAAAATAATGTTTTTTGTATAATATTTTCCATATATTCACTTAAAACATTGTGAATGATTTCAATAAATAAATTCAACCCAATTATTCATTAATAGAATAATAATGAATTTATTTATTCATTAGGGTTTAATTACCTAGAAAAATCCCATGCCCCTTAGTAGGGCCCACCATGTCATATACACCTATTCACCAGAAGAATGAATATTCTTGAATATTCTATGGCATGGGACCCTCTAGGCCTTTATCATGGGGAAGTGAATTGTATTCACAGACCAAGAGCAGAGACTAGAAACAAATCAAATCACCTAATTGATAAGTAAAACTCCACAATTGAAATCATCCTAGAAACATGAATGATGTAATATAATCTCTCAGCCTTTATATAACTCATAAAAAAAGATGAACATGCATGATATCATCCTTTCTTTCCTTATTGTTTATTGATCTAAAGGAAGATATTTACCTTCAAATACCTTGGTCATGAATTTATAAAGGCACTACCATCCTGATCAACTAGGCCTGATATATCACTTCCTCAACTAGGAAGTGAAAAAATCTATCTTGTCCATTCAACCGATGTTATACCACCAGTGACACACCCATGAAAAACTACATCTCCGTGAATTCATTATAATGGGGTTTCCCTTACAACAATGTATACAAAAAAATGGCACAAACGGATAATTATCTTTTTTCAGGAGATAGATATACATGTCCAAAGATCTGAAGAACCAATGTTACAAAAAAATTGGTGTTAAAATTGGAGAGTTTGCCCTCGTGATCTCACCTACTAGAGATTACAATGTGAAAAATTCATGAGAGGAAGTCACAATGATAATGATCTCCCAAGACCTAATAATCAAGCACTAATTTTTTCAAGACGGTATGATATATCTAGACCATGGGAAATTTGTTTAAGATTAATTTCACAATATCTCAAGGTAATAATTATAGAATAGGAACTATTATAACCTTTTGATATCAAAACAAATATGGAAATTCCCATTTAACAAGTGGATATGTAAATATCTACACTATAAAAGTAAATTTAAATCATATATAACTCACTATGCACATGGTATTGTAATCGAAAATTAATGTTCAAGTTGGATCTAGGGAACCCACAATAACAAAACTCCATCTTACACTCGATCCAACTTTCTAACTATCGTTGTAATATCTTTCATGATTAAGATCATGTTTCCTCTAAGTTAGGGATTTAGTTTTTGGGCCTTTTTCCTCTCTTCTACATGGAATGTTTCTATGTCTGACCTCACATCATTGAGTAATACTCCTCAAGATATGTAATACATATGTGTATCACTTTTTTTTAACTATCAAAAAATGAAATCTTGGCTAGTATAAATAAAAGAATTATCATCTTGATTAATATTTACCTACTAGGTGTGATTTTAAAAACTATAAAAAATTATTTTGTGTAATACACTACTTATTAGCTGCCTCATAAGCAACAACATGCTAGGATTTTATAGATATGGTTACCACTGGATTATATGATCCTTTCTCTCTCATTAAATTATCTTAACAATGATATTAGATCACATTGATATAAGGAATAATATTTTTTGCCTTCAGAACTAGTATCCCTTTGTCTCCACACAATAGGTCTATATATTTTGTACTTTATCAAGTACAATATAATAGTTCTACCTAATCCCCTTATAGTTCTATAGGATATAACTGATATGTTCCTACCATTATGTATATGTTGGAAATATCAATATATATTGTACATGAAATGGGATATGTGAGTGATCCATCTTAGAAGTGTATGGAATATTTCTCACCTAATTAATCTCCTCTTATGCTTTTGAATTCCATCTTGGAGAGATTTCTACAACGTGACACTAGTATAAATTATCTCTTTAATTGTTATAAATTTTATTTTTTGGAACCTTATTAGTATATATTCTTTGACTTAGTCTAGGAAACCTTTATATCTATCTTAGTAGTTATTGTCCCCTAAAACATTGGTTTCTACATTATTTCAATCTATGTACATATTATTTCATTCTAGTCTAGAATAACTATAAGACCAATAGTCCTTTTCTATATTTTACCAAACATATTTTACATGGAAAATGGTGGCTCACACATTATCCTCTTGTAGATGCATGGCGTCAATTATTTCTAAATGAATATTCTATAATCATGTTTCTTACATCAATCATATATTATATTTTTGTAACATGCTCCCTTATTGGGATTATATGATATAGTCATCCCTTTCTTTTTTTTTCTATTGACATCTTCCTTGATTGGTGGACTTGGTATCCAATTATCCATAAAATTATCATAAAAGTATCTATGATAAGTAAAATTCTAATGGATTTAGGAATAAAAACTTTTTGTTCCCAATATAGCCTTATTGGAATGACTCTTGTACCATACTTGTATTGTCTCAATTTAATACCCTCCATAGTAATCAAAATAAGAATTCCCATATACTTTGATACATGGGAGAAATTATTGAATTTTAAATTATGTTTTCAATTTTAAAAAATTTACATATTTTGACTACTTATAGAATTTATAATTCTTAATAAATAATCTTCCACTAGTTTTGGTAACCATAAAACTACCACTATGGTTCTATCTTCCATATATAGTATTTGTCTATGGAACATTGCTTTTCCAATCCTCATGTGGAACTCATTATAATGTCAAATATTCTTGCTTCTATAGAATTTACTAAAACTGATTTCTTCTTGTTCCCACTATATCAAATAGATATGTGAACCCATTTATAGAAATATATTCAATAATATGACTATCGCTTTTCTATAATAGTATTTTATATAATATCCTTAGAAAAATTTAAGATAATTACTTTAAATTCACATTTTCTTTATCTCGATGCATGTTTTTTTATATCCTCAACAAGAACCTTTCATCAAAAGACACATACTTTTGAAATAATGCATATCCATCATATTATAACTCATACGATACCCATTATTCATGATAGTAGTATTTTTTGTGAAAATTCCTCTATTGATTAGAATTTCTCAAATAGATAGAGGTTTTGGTAATTATGATATATCTCTAAATTGAGGATCCTAATTCTTATACTATATCCCTAATTTATATAAGAAAATGGGATTTTAGGACTTTCTCCATGATAAATTTTTTAAGATCAATATTAAGAAGTATGAATAATCATTGATCTTCCTTATGGGCATCATAGCTTTGATGTGGATAAGGTAATATGCGTTTTGGAATTACTACACACTACATTATGATGATTGATGAATTCTTGGTCAATATATTCTTCAACACACCTTCCTAGAGAATCTCATATATTATTATAATGGTTATAGAATATTTCACTTTCATATTCCTTAAGAATAATTTAAAGGAATCTAATTATGTATATTTAATACTATGTTACCTTTGGAATAATTTAAAATATCTAAATGAACAAATTTTCAAATCTTTTTGGTGTACGTTTATTTCAAAAGGATTATTTTTCCAAACTAAATAAGTGTGTTAGTTGATAATAATAAAGTTGTTTAGATCCACTAAGTCTAAATACCATACTGGGTATATCCTCGATATCTAATTGTAGTTTTACTTGAAAAATAAAAAACATTCCACAACTGGGTTAATGAGTCCTACATTTTATATTCAATGAACATTTTTAATGATTCAATAATTATTGAACTATTGTTTGAGTATTAGACACCATGGATGACATTAATTACATAACATGAATAAATATAATTTTTTCTGAAGGACACAAGAGATAAATATTTTCATAATACATAAAAAAATTTCATCCAGAACCATTAAACATGGAAATATAGATGTTGTGTACAACTCACCACTAACTTAGTAACCACCCCTTATCAGACACTTAGAGAACATTCCTTACATCTAGCAACATTTCTGTACTTACATGGTTAGTATATTCAAATAAACAAATATTATTTGTAATTTTTTTTAATTACCAATAGGTATATATGAAACATTACATAAAATTGATAAAAATAACTAGAGAATAAGAAACTAATTTCTTATTCGATTCAGTTCATTGGATTTTAAATTCCATAAGTTTATTTCATGATATGTGTAGAAAATAACCTCCAATTTAATACTTCTTTTATTTTAAGGACATTACGAAGGTTCTTTAGGCATTAATCTTTATAGTGTAGTACTCACTTTTTCATTCAACTTATTATCCATAGGAAAAAAAGATTAAACATACTTTTTTAAGGTTATCATTGCTTCAATAACCATACTGCAAAGGTAATGAAGAATTTTTCTTTATTGAATTAATTTTATAATATCAGGATAAAATAGATTATATATGTGAAAATGATTTAAAAATGGGATTTATTGAAAGATCATGATATATCATTGAACTTTCACATATCTAGTGTAAACATCAGCAATTCAAATATTTGCTTCACTTACACATCACAAGATTCTTGAAGTTAAGAATACATGTAATATCATATATGTCCTGATGTAGTATCGAAAACATACAAGTAATTTTGATGATAAAAATTATGAAATAACCATCATATGCACCATAATTGAGTCTCGTGTAATAATTTTTACACACTCACTTGCTGAGGTGTCTTAATAAGAATTGGGTATTCCATCGACTTGAATTTTCGATGACATTGTACTTTGAAAAATAACATATACTATTCTTTGTAAACTCTTTCTCATGAGGAAATTTACATGGTCCAATATAAATCATCGTTTATTTTTGGTATGACATGACATTTTCTACAAAAAAATATTATTAAATATTTATCTTTATTACTAATTTATACATTTCAAATTAATCATTAAATGTTCTCAACTATTTCATCAAACTCTAGAAACCCTCTGTACTGTTATCAAAATACACTATCACTTCAGTATTATACTCAAAATGATCCTTTAAACCTATACTCATATTCAAATATATATTTCAAAGCCAAAACTTGTAGAGTTTCTAGGTAGGAATTATACTGGCCAACCCCATTCGCTACTGCATCCTTGATTTGTTGTGTAAATTCCAATATTCTAAAATAAAAAAAATTATTTTCCAAATGGTTTCCTCTAATGTTACAAAAAGATATAATTAGATACTTATTTGCTTCCAAATTAATTTAATTCAACCCCTCAATATCATAATAACTCTAATATTTTAGGAGGAACCCTCAAATTTGGTTGATGAGAGAATAAAAAATCCAGTTTTATTCAAATTCAAATGATGTAAGGTGTTTGTGACTTAATATATCATTAGGTTTTTAATTTTTTTGATGAGTGTAATCCATTTCTATTAATCTGTTAATTTTTTATTTTTATTCTCATAACAGAACATTAATGGGAAAAAAATTCATAGTGTCCTTATGCATTTTCCTATTTATTATGTTATTTGTTTCCAATTATCATGAAAATATATAAAATAATAAATGAATTCATAAAGTAAATAAATTATTTGACTGGTCTTGGGAAGATAATATTGGTTGATTCATTTAATCTCAATGGATCCATTGTAACCTAGGGGTATCATACATAAGTCATAGCATAACTCATGATGAAACATGTCTCTGTCCACTATGTCCACTTCTCTTCTAGATTTCACCATTAATTGGAATGGTCCAAAAAATACGGTATTTATTCCATATTAAAAAACTCACACATTGGTGAAGGGGTCCTGGGAGTTCAAAAAAGGAAAATTACTTTTATCTCTATGCAAAAACCCTTGTACATATTAAACAAGGAAGAAATGATGACATGAAAAATATCTTATTTGAAAATAATTACATACATCAAGTTAAATTAAGTAATTGATAATATAAATTATATATATCTACATGGGTATGATTAGTGTTGAAGACAAGTCAATGGGTAAAAGTAAAGCGGGATAAAAAAATAAAAGGTAGTAAATTTAAGTACATGATCACTGATTAAATTCAAATAATATTTAAATTCAAATAATTTAATTCTATTATTTCAACATATTAATTTGAAATTTATTCCAAAAATTCAATTAATTTTTTAAAATAAAAAATCATTATTGTTTCCATTATCCAAAAAATAATTGAATTAATGTTTGGTTAAATTTTAAAAATTACATGTGCCCCAAAACCTCAAGTAGAAAAATACGGGTCTGTTCGACCCCGCACATGCCCATTCTAGGCTGGTAAGAGACTATGATGGGTTGTTTTGGGCCAAACAAACCTCCCATGACCCTTTCATAGTCGAGAATATCCACCGAAGACCATACATGCCTCTACTTGGTGGGAAGAACCTAAATGGGGTTCAATATAGGTGATTTATCAGACAAAAAGGGTAGGGATTCCTCAATTTGGGTCACCTATGATTGGGGCATCACTCAATTGTGGTTCAGTAGCTTGGTTTTGTGGGTGGAACACAGCTCAGGATCCGAGCCATGGGGTGCTGTTAGCCTCAGGAACATTGATCGCATTGTCATGTGTTAGGAACCCTCCTGGATACCCAGGTACCTTGATACCTAAGCCTTATCTGACATAGCCCAAGGTGAATTCTCGATCTTCATGGGTTGGGGACTTGCACATGTCATCATATAAAGTTATGGAGAGAAAATATTTTCCACAAAACCTCAGATGAAAATAAGATACAAGTTAGTATGTCCAACACTGCAAAGGAAGAATGTACTAGAACAATAGGTATAACAATATCACAAAAATGTACATGATGAAGTACCAAGCTCAAAGGTAAACATACCAAAGGGAACTACAACTTAAACTGGACAAAAGTCTCAAAAATCATATCTAACAAGTGGATATCAACTCCCCCAGTCACCATCACTACTCCAAAGTCCAAAAGATCAAGAACTTCCAACACCTACAAGTTGCGCTTTCCATTTTCTCAGACCAAGAAAAATAATGTATACAAATACCCAAAGGAAATTTTTTGGTGTTACTTATAAATAACATTAGGGTCTCAACATGTGTTCCAAAATATATTCCATAACAATTAAAAAATCAATATTTCATATTAAATAAAATATGGTATGGAAAAATTTATAATTTTTATATTTAAAAAAACATGCATTCAATATTAATAGATGGAATCCATTTCAAACATGGATCAAAAAAATATGTTTTATAAAATAATTTATATAAACCATTTGGAATGTTTAAATCATTTCAATAATAAATGGAATACATAATAAAAATATATATAATAAGTACAATGGTCATCTTCCTTGAAGTATATTAGTTTCTGTATATAGGATCCTCACACATCTCAAATATGTTATCATTGATAAGAATGTGTTCACACATCCCTCACACTCAGGATGAATATGAATCAAAAATATTTCATCTAGGATGTCATACTGAACTATTTTTTTAGATTTTTCATTATCAATCCAATTTAATTCGATCAATATCTTAACATTATTTTCCCAAACAACCCACTAACTACCTAGGTTCTCATTTTATCAATCAACCGATAAATAATGTTCAAATCATCTCATTCAAAATTAGTCATCATTTACAATTTAGTAAGCCAATTTTGTAGTGTCATTTAACAATTCAATTTTAAAATAAAAACATTGGGTTTTCATAATCACATGTCTTCTAAATATAAAACCAATCATGCATTTTGATCATTTTAATTTAATCCATTTTCTCAAAAAAATACAAATCATTTCACCAATTCCATATTTTTAAAAATTCATCACATATTTCCAATTCCATTGTAATTGGGGTATGTGGTTTCAAAAAATCCATTCCATTTCATATCATATCAAACTAGGGTTCTATAAATGAATTTAATGTTATTTAAAAAAGAATCATGTAATTAATGGTTTCAATTACTCCTAAAATCATAAAGGAAACCACCAAAATTTAAATCACAAAATCAAACGATCAATGCCTGTAAGGGGAAAGCCAAAAATGATCTAAGGATAATAAGATCTAAGAATCAAATATAGAATCATGATATAAAAAGAAAAGGATTATATCCATTGAAATGGAGTTTAGATCCATCTAGAATATTATGATCTAACGATCTCTAAGGAAGAAAGAAATGGAGATCAAATTAAACAACATGAGAGAAGACCCACTTGCACGGAAGAGATCAAACAAGATCAGCCAAGATTTTATCATCCAAGAAAAGGGTTTTATTGATAAAAATTGCCACTTGAGAGCCTTCATAACCTACTAAATCATATTAGGTATGAGTTGGGTGATTATGTATATAAACCTAGGGATATAGTATTTATAAAAAAATATCTATGGAATTAAATATCACGTGCATGGTTTCTAGGGAGGAACACATGGTTAGAATAACCATGAACCCTAACCATGAGCACCCTGTGGACTCACTATCCATGGGTGCATGGTTTATCCAAGGTGGGTGTACCATTTGGAAAACTGTGTACCAATTTAATATTCCCCACTATCTTGGGGTGAGTGTTTTTCATTAGTGGTGTGCAATATTTTGGAAACAATGCGCCAACCATATAAACCCAAGAAGACTTTTTGTTTCAAATTTCAATTGAAACTCCAAAAAACAGGGTCAAAGCATTATGAGATCCAATCCATGATCATGTTGTACCTTACAAAGGTATCAAGATGCTACAACCTCCCCAACATAATTATTTTCTATCCCAAGAAATTTTATCAAGAATTTTCCATATCGAATAGATGAGGCCACTACCGACTCATTCATGGGTCAGACTCCGATGTCTCATGAGAATCAGAACCATGCTTCCACAACACACATACCAAAGGCATTATCCTCCCACAAAGTACCTTGGTATTATAATCAATAATCCTAACTGGATGCTCAGTCATAGATAAATTAGGCTCAACATCAAGTACTCCCATCTCATGACTTCAGATGGTTTATAAAGACACATATGGATATGTGATACATAGAACACATTATGTATCGATATTAACTGTGGTGGAAGTTCTAAATAGTAATCCACTTTTCCCACCTTCTCAACAACTTCAAAAGGTACCAAAAAATGTGGAAGTATCTTACCTTTCCTCCCAAACTATCGCTGACCCAACTGAGGTGAAATTATCAAAAACACATAGTCACAAACTTGAAACTCCAATAGTCACCTACAATTTTCCGCATATTATTTTTACATGAATTGAGTCATTAATATTAAATGATGAATACACAGAATCTTCATTTGTATATCTTGGACCAAACTCGGTCTAACCGAATAACATTCAACAATATCCAAAAAATAGAATAAATATTTGCAAGGACCACCTTAAAAAGCCTCAAAAGGATCCATATAAATTGTGAACTGGTAACTTTTCTTATAGGAAAACTGAACTAGTCATATTTTTCTATCTGAACCTCCACCAAAATTGAGGGCATATACATGATGCATTTCTTCCAAAATCATTATACCTCATTTTTTCTATCTATCCATCTATAGATGATATGACATGATCAAGATAACTTCAGTCCCAATTGCATACTAGAGGCCACTCCAAAAATGAGAACTAAATGGGGGTTCTCTATCAGAGACTATCAAAGATGGATCACCATGAAACCTAAAATCCTCATTCACATAAAGGCTTCCCATGTCCTCCACATTGTTTGTATCAAATATGGGTATAAAGTGAGTTGTTTTTGTCCAATGATTGATCAAAACCCATATCAAATTATTCATCCTAGGGGTATGAGGAAATTACACGATGAAGTCTATAGAAATGTTATCCCACTTCTAGGTTATCACTGGAATGGGATAGAGCAAACCCAAAATTTCAGGGTTCTCAAATCTAACCTATTTCCATGTACAACAATGTGAAACAAATTTTGTGATGTCTCGTCTAATACCTAGGAACCAAAATATTCATCTAATATCATAGAACAAATTATTCATACTTGGATGCACAACCCACTAAGAAATATGATATTCTACCATCACATACATTCTCATGGAAGAAGGATCAATGTACCGATTATTGGAATACAGAATACACTATGTAGAAAGGCCACTCAATTATGGTCTCCCCACCAAAAATAGAGTCTTTAATACCACAAAAATCATCATATTATTTCTAATATCAAAAATTTATATCAAGAATAAAGGAGGTAAAATAAAAAATGCTCAAAACAACCCAAACCCATTCTACTAAACTCCCAGATGAAATTGTGCCAATAGTTCCATTCAATTTCAATATTTTGATGATTGATTAACAACCTCATACAAAAGTTTCATTTTCAAAGAATAATCAATAAAATTTTCCTTTACTAGGGTATAATAAAATTTTAAATCAGACAACTTCAGGTACTCCACCCAACGAAACTAATAGAGATTGAAATTATTTGTATATAAGGTATAACTGAAGAATTTTTTTGTAAGAAAACTTTGGAAACCATTCTCTAAAAAGGTAATTTCACCAACTCTTTAGTACATGCATCATTTATTTGATTTCAATGTCATGGATCAAATAATATTTAGCATGTGGCCTAAGATGCAAGAGTCATAGGATTCCATGTGATCACCCTATATGAGAACACATCCAAAACTTGAACCAGATGCATCACAAACGACCATATAGCCTTACCTAGCATCTAGAAGAGTCAAACCCGACACAAAAGTAAAAAAGATGTTTTGGATAAACAATATAACTCTATAATTTATCATCCTATATGAACATAAATCTCTTTAGAGTGATATATATTAATAGATAATCCATGTTTGAGAAATCTTTTATAAACTGATGGTAATACCCCACTAAACCCATGAATCTCCAAATCATTAAAAAATTATTTGGTTGATCCCATGTCATAATGGCTTTCACATTATCACAATCAGATGAGATACCATGTTATAATTACATATGTATCATGAACATCAATTTCAGAATCACGAAACAACATTTCTAACACTTAGCATTGTCTTGGTGGTTTCTAAAAATTTCCCTCACTTTCCTTAGATGATTCACATGATCCTCTATAGTTTTTTTGTAAAATTAGGATGTTATCCAAAAAGGATAACAATAACATGTATAGGTACTCATGGAAAATCATGTTCATCAAACCCATGAAAACTACAGAAGCATTGGCTAGTTGAAAATTCTTAAAAATATACTCATAGAATATTTACCAACACCTAAAGTATGTACTATGAATGTTATATTCTTTTATTTTCAACTGGTGATAACCAGATCGAAGATAAATCTTCGACAAATATTGTTCACTTTAGACTGGTCAAATAGATCATAAATTTGTGTAAACAGATACTTGTTGTTTACCATAACATTGTGTACTTTCTCATAATAAACACAAATATGAAGTGCTCCATCAGATTTATTATAAAAGATAATATGCACCACCCATTGTGAAATTCTCAGGAATATAAATACTTTATTAAGAAAAAAATACAATAGTGTCTTTAACTATTCCAATAAAGCTGGTTGCATGTAGTAAGATGGAATATATACTTCTAAAGAATTGACCTGTGTTACCCAAAACATGGAACATGAATTGATTCATCACATAACCGTAGGGAATTCTTGATCCCCATGGGATGAAGACAAGAACTTGGGCATCAAATCACAAACTAGAGGGAATGATTCCCCCCAATAAAAAAACACACGGAATATTTATACAAAAATCAAGAAGAAACTATAGAAATCAAGTAGATATATTCCATAACTGTATGAATGAAAGCGGAAAAAAGACTATAAAATTAGCCAAAACTCAAAGAGATGGATCCAACTATAAATGAACAAAACAAAACAGCTACTCCATGTGATGGTGTAGCTGAACTCCCACCATCTCACCACTAGCTACGCAACTTAGCTATCATGAAATCTCATCACCTCACTATGGTGCCTTGAATTTCCATACATTTGAAGAAATACAAAGATCTACACACCACCAAAGAGGTGTGTAGGGTGTGAGATAACATTACCAACAGGATCCCACCCAGGTGTTCTATAAAAAGTCTCTATATAATAATTAATGCATGATCACTACAAACAAAACATGACATGATCTGCATTAAAGTAGTTTTATAGAAAACATGGTATATATTTTTTTCTTTATAACCGTTCTAAAAAGAGAAAGTATATAAATTTCAATGAACATTTTCCATATCATCTTTCACAAGAATCAACATGCATATGAGGGGTAATATAGTAAAATTACATAAATTAAAACACAACAATAGAAACATAGGAATCACAATAACAAATAATATAGTAGGTCAGGCAGATGACTACTCCTACCCAGAAATTTTTGAACAACGCATTGTGGTACCTAGAGCCAATCATCTACACTCCAGGACTAGGGAGACACCCTAGATAGTGAAACCCCAACATTATATACAAACATAGAGCCAATAAAATAGACTGTAGGATTAAAGGAACAACCACGAAAGTGAACACCCACAATGGACGATGGCCCCAAGATAAACCTTCCACCTAGTACCCAAGGTAACCCATGTTCTTATTTTCACAATAATTTAAAATATTTATAAATAATTTTGAATACATTTTCAATTATTTTAAAATATACCCTTTCCATCTATTTTTCAAAAACTATGGGAAATAACTATTATTCAAAATTTAGTTCGAAAACGCACAAACAATCATGATAATTTCATACATATTTATTTGTAAACCAAT
The DNA here is from genome assembly GCA_963277665.1 of Viscum album. Taxonomy (NCBI): domain Eukaryota; kingdom Viridiplantae; phylum Streptophyta; class Magnoliopsida; order Santalales; family Viscaceae; genus Viscum; species Viscum album. The sequence goes on along the minus strand of OY728150.1, from coordinate 1,086,782,162 downwards.
TTCTAAAAGTATAACAATATAGTTTATCAAAAATAGGCTAAAGACGGACCACCTACCTTAAACTCAGGTCGTATACTCCCTCAACGAGATAGAATAATAATGAAAAAACAATGAGATCAATGAAGGACCTAGAATCCAATCCACATGTATTAGGATTAATTCAATTGAGAAAGATGGTCGATAGGGAAGAGGACATACCACATTCCTCCGGAACAAACTCCCTCCAGACCACAAACGAAAAAGAAATAACCTCAGAAACACGATCACACAATATATCTTGCATGACAAAAATAATTATCCCAAATTTTAGATCAATATATCTAATGATGCAACCGAATGGTTCTACCACAATACATGACAACCAAGAAGCATAAATGTCACATACCCAAAGAAATGAACTATAACTACAATAATATCGAATGCCGAAAGAATCGATCTAGAAGTAATGGAGTCTCCCAAAATCACTTAGGAACTGTCTTAGGTTGAGTGGAAGAAATTACAAATAAAGAACAAAAATAAAACTTCCTCATTCCTGTTTTAAAAATAGTACATGTTCCATTACATGATGTGTAACCATGTTCCATGACATGTACCCTACAATGTCCCACATACTCTAGAAAAAAAATCACCTCAGATTTAAAACATGACATTTTATTACCTCATGATCTGTAAAGGCTTTTTAAACCGTGTGACCCTTCAAAGTGTGAAGTCTTTAATGTATTGAATCCATCAACCCTTACACAACGTGTAACCAAGTTACATGGTGTGAAATCCTCCTCCATCCTATAGAAAATTTCAGTTACAGATGAGAGTCAAACAAATATATGAATTCACCATTCTAGGTATCCTAAAAATTCTTTTAATTATCTATAGAGAAAATGAGAAAAGGAAAACCAAGACAAGGCTAAATACATACCTGATAGATTGGTAATGGGATGTTACAAACTCCCCACCCTAATCAATTTCCATCCCTACGAAGTCATGTTGAAGATGTAATCTCTGAAAAAGATGAGACCGGTGCTCCCTCATCAAAGACTCATGTTCCCAAGTGTCATGAGAGTCTGGTCCATGTTTCCATATTACCCTGACCAATGCGGTCAACATTCTACGCAATAATTTCACTTGAGAGTCAATGATCTCAAATGTTTCTAAAGAAGAGAAACATCTGGATCAAACTCAATTTATTCTCAACTCAGAACATTAGCAGAACTATGGGGATACTTCTTGAGCTAAGACATATATAAAACATAATGAAAATCTATCAACTGTACCAGCAATTCTATCTAATAAGAAACGTTTCTGAGCTGTTCAGTGACCTCAAATGGTCTAACATATCCTAGATCCAACTTTCCCTATTTTCCAAGTCTATGGTGACCAACAAATGAGAAATATTCACGATAACCCAATCACCAATTGAAAACTCCATAGGATGAGATCGCTGATCTGCATACGACTTATATCGACTCTGGGATATAACTAGACGTCGATGTACATCATGAATCTTAGAGGATATGTACTCAACCAAACTTGGCCCAACCAAAGATATTCACCCACCTCAAATAAACAAAGAGGTGATCTGCATAGATTAACATAATATTCCTCAAAGGAATTCATTCTTACTAAATAATGATAACTATTGTTATAAACAAACTCAACTGGTTGTATATGGCAGTCTTATGATCCCCAGAAATCAAAGACATAGGCACATAGCATTTCTTCCAAAATTTGAATTACATGCTCTATATGACCATCTATCTATGGATGAAAAGTTGAGATTAACCTTACATTAGGTACCATTACCTCTTGGAGACTCCTATTGAAATTATAGGTAAGCCTAGTATACCTATCTAAAATAATTTCAAAAGGACACTCACGCAACCTGATAGTCTCTTACACATACAACTTACCTAGATCTTCAACCTTAGTGGTATCCACGATAGGAAAAAATGAGTATACTTCATCAACTGATCAGAAACCACCAACATAGAATTCAACCCTCAGGGAGTCCATCATAATCCAACAAAAAAATAAATGGACAACTCATCCCATTTTCAGATCAGAATCGAATGAGGCTGAAGCAAACAAGTGGTTTTCAAGTGCTATGCCTTTATCCATTGTCTGGTGTAATTATCAGACACATAATCTACTATCACACTTCTTACCTAGACAATGGAATCATCTTATCATGTCACAATAAATATTCATTTTTTCTATATGAATGTATCATGATGATTTTTGATAGTTAAACAAGACCAAACCCCTCACAGATACTGGGAGGACAACCCACATCCCAATGTATAGCATAAATTCTAAATAGAGAAAGAGAAACATACAATAGTCTCACCACCATGAAGGATTTCAAGAACTTTAATAAACCTGATGATAACCAACCTGATGAAAAATATTTGAAAACCACCTTTACCCCTTAAAATAATCAAACAAATCATACACATGAGGAAACAACAACTTATTATTAACTGTTACTCAGTTTAACTTCAGATAGTCCAGACACAATAAGAGTGAACCATAAAAAATCTTGGAAAAGATCACAAGGGATTCCCAAGGAGAAAGAATAGGGATAATGATACATTTTTCCAATTTTTCATCAAACTGAATTCTGAGCTCTTTTAGATTTAATGGTTCCACATGATAAGAAGGTATCGATATTGGATGTGTACCTTAAAACAGGTCAATCAGAAACTCTACTTATCTTTCGGGAGGAAGATTGAATAAGTTGTCAGCGAAAAAATGAAAAAGGTATTGAACAACTGAAGGATGATCAAAATATAATGAAACTTCATCGGTCCCACTTTCAATGAAATACAAAGAAAATCCTATGTTCTGGGAGGTAAGGTCACACACGACCATACCATAGGTACCACTCCCCCTAAAACACACGATAGATCCCATCAGTATTGAGAAATGAAAAATGATGATGACAATAGTCAACCTCATCATGATGATTGATAAGCCAATATATATTTATAATGAAGTAAAATAGATCTAGATCAAGAATGGAAAAATCCCAAACCAACTCTGTATCACCAATTGTTAGTGAACAAGAATGAAATTGTAACCCCAGATCTTTCCTTTTACTGAGAGGTGTTGCTAATTAAATTACAATGGAAATGAGTTCTATTAGATGTTTATGAACATAAAAATGTGCAGATATAAACAAGTGGGAGGTTCTAGTATCAAATAATGATATTGTCAGTGAAGAAGCAATAAGGATATCACCACTCATTTTCTCTAGAATTTCATCGAATTCTAGTATAAACTCATTAACTATGTGAAATTGATTAACTCCTGAGGCCTTTGGTTGGATCCCTATATTCCATGATGCTTTTGACTACACCACTGTTTCTGATTCTTTCCTTCAGGGCACGCACACGCATCCGTCATGCAGAGGACGCACGGCTTGTTGCCATGCATTCCCTATTTCCAAAGGTGGAAGGCATCAGTTCCTTATTCAGGTACGACTGCTCCTTGATCTAAACCAGGATTATGGGATGTCAGTTCATCCTTCTGTGGATTCCTCCTCATAGCTCGTTACCTAGTCCGGGTCTACCTCATAGATTTACGACGTATTCATGAATCTCACTCCCGGTTCCATATCTTCATGGACACTAGTTAATTACACTACTTCCATCGAGATGCTCCAAGGGGTCTGGTTAGGGAAGCAACCTTCGGTTAGGAGAGTGGTCACGCCGAGGCATCATTAGAATGTCTTGAGGCTGGGGGATTGTTTTGTCTGTCTTCTATCCCTTATTATAGGGCTTCTCGAGGGCACGAAAGCCCGAGGCATCCAACATCGAATGCGGGGTATTATATTCCATAGGCATGTATCAGAGGTTTTCCTCAGCTTCCCATGTTTAACACTGGTTATCTCGCATGTTTAACATCCAGCGGAGATGGATCAGACTGATCGGAACACTGAGAGTGGATCAGATAAAAAAACCCCCTGAAGGGAACTCTGATGTTGGGGCCAGCATGTGGGTGACTTCTCGGGTACTATGGAGTGGAATGAGGTGGCATGATCATACCGGGACGTGGTGGCCTGGGTAAGAATCGGGAAGGGTGATGAAGTGAAGGGGATTGAACCTCGTGGAGGCCTCATATATATCCCCGTGGTAGGTAATCAAAGTCTACGTAGTTCGATGATATGGTAGGACACCTGAAAAGGAAACCCGTGAGAATGAACGCATGGATGGGACCTAGAGGGAGTAAGGCCACTAGGCTAGGGAATGAGCTTCCTGAGGCACGTGGGCTCGAGGGAGAGGTTAGGATGGGACATGGGTGTTGGTCATGAACCTCGTGGAGGCCTCCTACATATCATTCCTTAGTATGGATCAAAGTCCACGTAGTTCAGGATGGATGGGGATTACGCTCTGAGACAGCACACAATAGCGGATGGATGGGGATTATGCTTTTAGGTGGCCCATAGTGGTGGATGTATGGGGATTATGCTCTGAGGTGGCCCACGATGGTTGGGCTCGAGCCTCGTGGAGGCTTCTTACGTACCATGCCTTAGCACTGATCAAAGTCCCCGATGTTCGGGTGGATGTGGCGTACGCTCTGAGGCAGCCTATGATGGTGGATGGATGGGGCTTATACTCTGAGACGACCCACAATAGTTGGAGAACCATCGTGAATAGGTCGGAATGACCGGGTGGTGGGCTTGAACCTCATGGAGGCATCCTACGTACCATGGCATGACACGGATCAAAGTCCCCATAGTTCGGGTGGATGGGACTTACGCTCTGAGACGGCCCACAATAGTTGGTGAACCGACGTGAAGAGGTCGGAATGACTGGGTGGTGGGCTTGATCCTCATGGATGCTTCCTATGTACCATGCCTTATCACGGATCAAAGTCCACGTAGTTTGGGTGGATGGGGCTTACGCTCTGAGATGACCCACAATAGTTGGCGAACCGTGGTGAAGAGGTCAGAACGACCGGGAGGTGGGCTTGAACCTCGTGGATGATTCCTACGTATCATTCCTTAGAATGGATCAAAGTCCTTGTAGTTCGCTGATGGCGGCGGTTAGGGTCAGTTCTCACTCTAAGCTCACGTGAGTCATGCCCGGTGTGAGAAACAAGAGGTTGCAGGGACCTGACGATCACGTTGTAAAGGATGCGTCTGTGAGAAGTGAAGAGGGGTTTATGCGTTGATCGGCCCATGGTGTTGGGACTTAATCCAGGATGGAGGCCCGAGGTGAGACACAATGTAGAGGGAGAGGGATTTGGGACCAAAAAAAGGATGTTCCTCGTTCCCTATCACACTCCCTACTGGCTCTGGAGGTGGGGATGTACGGAGGTGCATGGGTGCAACCTTCCGCAAGAGGGGCTAGGGGGCCTACACCAAGGAGGTTGCCCTTCCCCTGTGGACAAATGCCACTCCAAGAAAGAGGATATCATCCCATGTGAGGGGTGATCCTTTCCCCATGGAGATGAGTATGCGTAAAGAATTCCTGAGTCGGGGGGACCCTACATGCGAGGCACGGGGCCGGGTCCCAGTTTAACATCATGTGTTGAGGATGAGGTGCTTGGCAGTTTAACGTCCTGTAGCTCTGACGAGGTGGGTTCGCTCCACACCCCTAGGAAATACAAAACTGTCACCCTCTACCCCTGGTGGGAGGGAAGGCATCAGAAAGGCCGTAGTGAAGGGGGGTCACAGAGCGAACCATCGACGGGTCCACGTTAGCATGGCTAGGAGAAGAAACAATAGTTGTTAGTGTCCCTTTGCGAAGAAGAATGAGTGAAAGAAACAAAATGGGAAAAACCACCCAAGGGACCTTGAGGTTACATCGTACGAGCCTGGAAGGCTGCACGGGAAAACAGCACATGGTGTGTATGACCGATGTTTGTGCCTGAGGAATACAAAAGGAAGAAATCAGGTGCCTACGCAGGGAGGCACTCGAGGAGAATCAAGGTGAGGGGTCCCAGCGATTGCATGCAAAGAAATGGTTTGCGTGCAAAACATTGGGACGATGCGTAATCTGGGTAGAGTATTTGTGCATGACTAGCAGGATCGCGCCCAAGGGATGTGAGTTGCGCGCGAGTAGAAAAGGTCGCACCCAAAGGCAAGGCCGCACCCAGAGGATTGGATTTCATGCAATTAGACCGTTTTATGCACAACAGAAGGAATTGTGTGCAAGGTAGGAACCCTGAAGGGTTTTTAATTTTGTTTAAGCCAGTGGGATTGCGCGCAAAGACGGATCCTGTGGCGAGGAGGCGCGAAAAGTATCAGTACCTGAAGTCCATCTGGCACGCGCGGAATTCTGATTTCATGCACGAGAGCCATTTAGAATTCCTCAAACCCTAAATGGAAGGGGTCTCCTTCTATTTATATGGCTTCGATGTCATGGAATCCAGGCGGCGCGCGAAATTTTGTGCGCCAGAGATGACAGCGCGGAACTTTAGTCACGCGATCATGGGTGCGTAATTATTGTGAGCCTGGTCCGGGATCCTTTCACGAATCACAGACCCCTTTCATGTGGCCCACACTTTTTTGCGCATATTCCCCTTTATTTCTCACAACACTTCTGGGTCCTCTGGATCAGGTCTCCAGGTCTAAATATGACTTTGCTTTGTCATTTCGAAACTTTCTTTGGGAATTACGGACTTTTCGGCGTCTACAAATTCCCCCCCTCGGAATTGGATCAGCGAGGGGTTGTAACTATTTGATTCTGAGGGAAATGCCTAAATTCTGAAGTGTTGGGCTTCATTGCCCCCCAGCATGCAATAAAATGGTGTGGCGCGCAAAACTATGGATGGGATGGAATCCTCTTTCGGTGCGACGCAGAACCCCAGTTTTTCCAATAAAAGGGGCCATGGGTCCCATGATCCATACCCAAGATTTCCCGTGCGATAGGATCAGAGCTCTCGTGCATGAAATTTCTTTTGTGCCTGTGTGGAAAACCCACTTTGGCAGCGCACAAATTCTCTGAGTTTTGGTTGCATTTATGTGAAAACCCGTGATATGCCACACCGACTGTTCTGATTTCGTGCCCAAATTCCGGATTTCACGCAACATATCTAGATTCCATGCAACTCATCCATATTCTGCACAACTCATCCTGATTTTTCTCAATCCTCGAAGTTCTAGGCTAGATGAAGATGGCCGCAAACCTATTAGATAAGGGGGAAGTCGCTGATCGCAGATCTGAAATGCCGGCGAACGAGGAGTTTTATGGCGCCAGGGTGGTTGTTTCCAAAAACCATACCTTTTTCAACCTTCTAACCCCCGCCCAGAAAGAGTACACATTGTCCAACAACCTTCTGCTATGTCAATTCTACAATTTGTAGGAGGTTCCACTGTCGGGCTTTGAGGTTGACTCACCGTGGTCATTGGTGACCCGAGAGGATGACCTTCCTCGATACAATATCACCAAAAATGGTCGTCCTGCTAGAGAGACCAGGTACATGGATGTATATGTCATGAACCCAAGGATCAGGACTATTTTCGAGGGTGATCCCATTATGGAGAGTTCCCCAACCCTCTACGCAAGAACGTTTCATCAAAGCATCACAGACGATACTAAGGGCTGGCTGCAAGATTGGGAGTTGCGGTCGGGTGGCAACTTCACCAGTGAGTGGGCCTGGGCATATTGGGTTCGACATACGTGTGACCAATTTGGGGACGATCTGTGGTACATTGGTCTGTTCGAGGCGGTGTGGACGTCACTGTTCCACTTCTACCGTCAGCTTGAGCTCGGGCCGGAGCTGTTCACTTGGTGGTCCCCTGACACCAACACATTCCATCATCACTATGGGGAAGTTGGTATCAGGCTCTGGGATTTCCACTACATCGGAGGTATCCCACTGAAGGGCTAACAATATGATGAGATCCTTCCTCCAATGAACTCCTGGGAGGACAGATCACAGACCCCCATGCTGATGTGGCACCTATTGGAATTGGCCAAAGAGAGGTTGGAGGTCAAGGACATCTTAAAGGACATCACCAACAAGGACTGGTTCAGCCTGTTCCTGGAGAATAATCTGGTGGTCAGGATGTCAGGATGGGGAAAACAGTGTCCAACCACAGCTCAGAGGATCAAGGATGGATTGTATTAGAGGATCCTCGAGGAGGGGCAATACCAATCATGGGGCTATCGAGTTAATGAGGCTCGGGACCCGAATGTTCGATATGTTGTGTTCTTCACCACCTTCCTGAGCGGGTGGATCTTGCCGGTATGGGATGCAAGCATGGTCATCCGTCAAGAAACCCTGGTGATGGAGGGCACCATGGCCACCAACAAAAGGTTTAATCTGGGGGTCCCCGTGCTGGCTAGGTTATACACCATTCCGGGACGCATCTCATGAGGGGGTGCTCATAGGGTGTGTGGCCCCTTCCAGATCTTCCATGGCTGGGTGGCGGCTCATCTTGGTGGGTACACTATCCCAAATGCCATTCTTCCTCTAGGAAATGGCCTACGACCATCTCTGTTGATCATTTCCAGGGTCGCACCGATGATACTCCGTGAGGAGGGAGTAAGGATCAGAATTTTTAACCATGTCAACTTCAACTTCAGCCCATTACCCACCACGATCATCCAAATTATAGACAACCAGAAACGCTTGCTAGAGTAGTAGGAATAATTCCAGAGCATCCAAGGCATGGTGCTTGTGGTTCACATTGACGGGAAGATCATCTGTGAGCCTTACATGATGTCCCAATTTTCCAGGGAATTCGGGTGCCTCCAGCGAATTCCGAAGAGGGTATTCACGGATGTCTGGAGGAGAGGAATCCCTCCATACTTCTCCATATGTGGTTAATGTTTACAACTTATGGCTCTGGCGACGTCATCACCCTTCCTCCCACCAGGGCTGACGCTGGCCTATCGACCGAGTATGAAGAACACTATAATATCGCGTACCCTGAGGAGATTTTGCGCAAGCGAGTATGGAAACTCGAGACTACACAAGTGGAACCCAGGTGACGAGAGAATCGGAAAGGTGACTCTAGAAGGGGGAGACCAGGGGCGTGCTTGGTAGCAAGGCCTACGCAGGCTAAGACCTCAGTAGCAGGGACATCACATGGTGTTTCTGCGACCTCGTTGCTCAGATGAGGGTCATACGGGGCGGCCATAGAACTTCCAAGGAAGAAGATAAGATACCTACTCTAATCTTCCCACGATGCAATCTTCCTAGAATTTTGGTCAGCTTGGATGACCCTATAGCAATCGATGAGTGTTGAATCCCTCTGGAAAAAGATAATATAGGATGGGATTCAGCTACTAGAAGTCGGGCTCACTCGGGTTACTGATCGGGTAAACTTCCATCGGCGACACACATACCTAACGGCCATGGACACATATGCACGCCAACAGGGTCGGCGTGTGGAGCCACCTTTCATGGTGAAAGTGACGCTCGAACAAGAGCATGATCCGGAAATGATTCTGCCGGGAGAAGGCGACAATGATGACGAGTCGGAGGGAGAGGAGGAAATAGGAGATGACAAAGGATCTTAGGGAGGGTCCCACCAAGGGAGCCTGTAGGAGAGTGGCAAGATCGTCTGCTTTTCCATAGACATAACCGAGCTTCTCGAGGTCTTTCCCTATCCTTATTTATCCCTCTCCTTTATCCATTCTCTTCTGCAATTTAGAATCCATTTCTCTATCTCACTCAAGAGAATATAGGCTCGGATCAGGCGTCACCAATAGAGGAAGGAGACGGGGCACCGGTGGGACATGGTGGGGCTTCAATGCCAATTATCGAAATAACAAGCGCTGAGGGGTCTCCTGCCACAATAGCTCCTGTAGCGGCCAGAACATTGGAGGCTGATGCTCTAGGTTCCTGTAACTCCCTTATTTATCTACTGGTGCTTACTATCAGGGAACTCAACTAATCAGGATGCTCCCTGTACAGTGATCTCGGTGATAGAGGCTTGTCGAGCTGCTGAGCCTGGCCCTTCCATAAGTGAATTAGTGGCGGACGTACCAACTCCTCCAGAACATATTTCCCAAACTGGGTCGGCCCCGAAAATTGGTGAGCAGGGGGTGGCAGACACCAGTGGTGCTGTCATTGGAGCGAGGCCGGAAGCTGACGTAGGCACTGCCGCTGTCGGGGCGAGAGAGGAAGGTCGCACGGACGTCGAGGATCTTATTTATCCGGAAGGCATCCCTAAGGTAGATCCTGATACTGAATTGCTGGATATATTCCCTATATACCGGCCCGCTGATCTCGAGGAGATAGATGATTCTTACTTGGAAGCAGTCGAGGAGAGCCGGATGACATGGAACAAAGGGTGGAAGTGCATCCAACACTTTCTCAGGCATCCTTAGACAGATTGGCTGAGGTGGATGGGATCACTCCAGAACTGGCTACATTTCCTATCTGCTGGAGGGGCTGACACTCAATGCCTCCATCTGACGGTCCATGAATACATGGACAAGAAGATACTTGAGAGCAGCCAGCGCACCGACGTTGCCCAGTGTTGGGAAGAATCGGTGAGCACCCGAGCTTTCCTGAGGGTGGATCAGAAAGTCTGATGCCTCAAAGAGTTGGAGACAGAGAAGGAGGCCTTCATCGCAACATGATCTGAGCTCGTGGAGCAACTGACAGCCCAGTTGGCTGACGCCCAAGAACAAATCATGGAGGCGAGTCACCAGATGACCGTGCTTCAAACTGATCAAGTACAGGCATAATCTAGGATTGGTGAACTGCACTTTGTGGCTACTGATGAGGATAGAGTCTTGAGGGAGCGAGAAACAGCCCTGGAGGCCACCAGCCAAAGGGTAACGACGTTGGAAAAATCAATCCAAAATACTAATCCTTAAGGTCCTTGTTTTGTCCATCTCATGAACTTTTTTTTCTCAATGTATGGAAAAATCCATTTATCTGTAACATTGGTTTAATACACTCAACCATAATCCCGAAACAAATAACAATTTATCCATAAACACATGTGGGTCGTACCCAATGTGGGAAACAAGGGATGGTCATATTATCATTTCGTTCGACCGTGGGGTGTGAACCAGGCTTCGGGCATCCGAAATTGAGTCCATATTTCCAAGGAGAAGAGGGAGGCCCAGGCAAAGGGAGAGGACCTTAGACCGATCGATGTATCATCTACTCAACGTGCTCTAACACATGAGCGGGGCAATTCAAGGGGCATTGGAATCAATTTTAACATAGGGAGAAGAAAATGGTGAATCCCGTTACCCAAATTCGGAACACTACGGGAGGGGTGTAACGATGTAGGATAGTTGTTAACCATGGCAGAAACACATCATCCATATCGCACTATCCTGAAATGAGGACAAACAATGAGGGCTGACCGGTGACCATGATCGCAACACGGGGTGTAAATCAATATCATCGATCAGTCTTTCAGAACATTGGCCCAGGACCGTAGGCGGACCATAGGTCGAGCATCCATACTGTTAGGGGGTCCCATCAAATGTGACCAGTCTTCCGGAATGTTGGCCTAGGATAGCAGGCGGACTATAGGTTGAGCATCCATATTGTTAGGGGTCCCATCAAACATGAAATTGGATGAAGATCCAAATAAAGGGGCATGCAATGCATAGAAGGTGAAGTGGTGGTTTGTTTAAAAATAATCCATCACTCCCAAAATTATGCCACCATGGTGGAGGCACATTAGGTAGACGTATTAATCTGGTCACGGATCATCCCTACATTTAGATAGGTCCCCTCTAGTGAGGGTACTGTCTCTTCCCAACATCACTGTGGGGCATCCCGAACTTATTTGGGGGCTAATACTATAGTTACACAACTCCTCGAGAAGTTAGGCCAATGGGACGATAGTGAGAGGGGGAATAGACTTGTGATTCCTGGGGCAGGAGCCAAGGTGAATTGTATGGGAGTTCCTACGTATCCCATAAGGATGGGAATCAAGCTGCACGTAGTTCTGGAAAGAATCATAGTTTAAGGTCTTAGAACTCGAACCACGGATTGGTATGGAGGGTGGGAGACACATGGTAAGGTGATTTATGAAACCCGACGTGAATGAGGACATGGTCCTTCTTACCATGTGTTCCTTGGAAAAGTGTTCCTGTCAAGGGACTGATCACGAATGTTAGGTTGGGCCCATGGGGAAGATCCTGGGTGCTCCTACATATCCCATGAGGATGGGAATCAAGCCATACATAGTTCTTGGGGGTGACTTTTAACATCATGTAGGATAGGAAACAGGAGGGCTAACTCTCATAACAGGGTGCATGTGGTGTGGCTACTTCAAACCCGACATAATTGAGAACATAATCCCATACCACGCCAGGAGGTCCGGTAGTCAAGGTCCCAAAGGCAAGACAAAATGTTGAATTAGCAGACCTTAAGCTGGACCTAAAGACAAGAGGTCTAGGCATTCCTACGTATCCCATGAGCATTGGAATCAAGCCATACATAGTTCTTTAAGGTGGAACAGCATGGGAAAGTACATGTGCCAAGGATAAAATGGGAGTGCGGGTCTATCCCTCACACCCAAAGAGGTGGAAATTGATGTGTCTTGTTTTTACTTGAAGGTTAATGGTTTTTTTGTGGAGCGACCGACCTAGGGTAGAAATTCATGGCATTTCCACAATAATCAAGTCGTAAGGCATTGATAAATGGTATGTTAAATAAACAATACCCAACTTGATTCCCTTTATGGAGATGTCATCACAATGTAGTGCCGTTTTTCATCATGCGGCTGGGACGATATCATCACAGTTTATGGTCATGTGGTAGGACCAATCAGCAGTGGTTAAGATCATATGGCTTGGACCCGGGGGAATGCGCACGATGCGATAAAGAATACCCGATGTGGATGAGGACATAATCCCATTCCATCACTGCGTGCGATTATGGGAGAAGAGCCTCGGGCCAAGGAGCTGACGAGGGTTTTAAAAATCAAGGGGGAATGAGACAATAGCCTCTAGCTGAGCTAGGCCCAAAACACAATGTCTGGGTGACCACTCATTTCCCATGGGGATGAGGGTCAGGCTTTGCATGGCCCTTAGAGAAGACCCATGCCTATAATCTTAGCGCTCGGATCACGGGGGCCCCGAGAGATGCCGTAACGTGGATTTGTCTGCCTGGAATGTGGAAGTGCACTGAGGGTTAGTGCAAAGAGTGTCCAGATTCCACCTTGACACAACAGGGTGGAACATAATCTGAATCATGCAACCAATATTCATGGCCTGAAAGAGTCGGTGTGACGACGGAGGATTACTGCTGACCATGTTCGCACCACAACATCTTGTCGTGTTAGCCTGAAATGGGGACAAAAAAATGAGCATCAACCACTGGCCATGTTCGTAACATGGTATTTGTATCAATTTTCTATCTGAAACCCTCAGGGGCGTTGGCCCATAATGGTAGGAGAGACCTTAGGCGTTGTATCCCGTCCATTCTTGGGGGTCCCTCTGGGTGTGAAAGATAATGGGGGCCCGAATGAAGGGGAGCACAAATCTTGACAAGTGGAAGGAACTTTCCTAAGTTCAATCTGACACTCTAGGTTCTAGACCAGAGTACTCTGAACACATTAGCGGACCACTGAAAAGGGTCAAACGGCTCAGTTTGAGAGCGGCCAAAAGATGGAGGATTCCCGGGAGAAGGGGGCATGGTGCCAAAAACCCTGTACCACACCTATATATCCCCCTCATGGAGAGGGACATGGCCAGAGGCTGAGGTGACTGGGAGATCATGGGATCTCTTGAGAGACGGGGTTGGAAATGAAACCTAGGTGTTCAGGTGGTCCTACGTATCCCATAAGGATGGGAATCAAGCCATACGTAGTTCTAGAAAAACAGTTTAAATTCATTTAGGACAATGGGAGTCATTTCATCCGGGAATGTGTATGGCACGATGAGTAACCCAACATGAATTAAGGCATAGTCCCACACCACACCGTGCAATCCCACAAGAGAGAGCCTGGGCTGGGGGCCCGAGGCTGGGCCTCGGTCAGGGAGGCCTGACCAGCTTGGAGTTTAACATCTTGAAGTGGGGACAAGAAGAGGAGGACACCTCAAATAAGGGTGGTATATGGTGCGGAGACTAACTCGACGTGAATGAGGACATAATCCCACACCACACCGTGCAATCCCGTAGGAGAGGGCCTGGGCCGGGGTCCTGAGACTGGGCCTCGGTCACGGAGGCCTGACCGGCTTGCAGTTTGACGTCTTGCGGGATGAACATGCAGTTTAAGGTCATGCGGAACTAGAGACGTTTTAGGGTCATGTGGGACCATACAGTTTAAGTTCATGCAGGACCGTAGTGCAGTTTAAGGGCATAGAGGACCCTTGGGCAGTTTTAGAGTCATGCAGGACCATCCAGTTTAAGGTCGTGTAAGACCGTAGTGCAGTTTAAGGTCATGGAGGACCCTTAGGAATTTTTAGGGTCTTGCGGGGCCATTGCGAAGTTTTAGGGTCATACGGGACCATTAGGAAGTTTTAGGGTCATGTGGGACCATACAGTTTAAGGTCGTGCAGGACCGTAGTGCAGTTTAAGGTCATGGAGGAACCTTGGGTAGTTTTGGGGTCATCCGGGACCATTGGGCAGTTTTAGGGTCATGCGGGACCATCCAATTTAAGTTCGTGCAAGACCGTAGTGCAGTTTAAGGTCATAGAGGACCATTGGGCAGTTTTAGGGTCATGCGGGACCACTGGGTAGTTTTAGGGTCATGCGGGACCATTGGGCAGTTTTAGGGTCATGCTGGACCATCCAGTTTAAGGTCATGTAGGACCGTAGTGCAGTTTATGGTCATGGAGGACCCTTGGGCAGTTTTAGGGTCATGCGGGACCATTGGGTAGTTCTAGGGTCATGGGGGACCATCCAGTTTAAGGTTGTGCAGGAATGCAATGTAGTTTAAGGTCATGGAGGACGCTTGGGCTGTTTTAGGGTCATGCGGGACAATTGGGGAGTTTTAGGGTCATGCAGGACCATTGGGCAGTTTTAGGGTTATGCGGGACCATCCAGTTTAAGGTCTTGCATGGTCGTGGGGATCAAGCGAAGTATTGCTTGAGGAACTTGGCATTGGTGGGAGGAGTTATATGCTCTCCATTCATGGTCACCAGAGAGTATGCTCTATTGGGGTATACTTTATGAACAATGAAAGGTCCTTCCCATTTGGGCTCCAACATGGGTGGTTTCCTGCCGGGGATCATTGGTGCCCTGAGGGCCATGCCCAAATCGCCTTGCATGAAGGAACAGAGGAAAACCTTTTTGTTGAAAGCTCGAACCATACTGCTCTGATTCCTTTCCAGGTTACGCAAAGCACGAAACCTATTCTCGTCCAACACTTCCAATTCAGCTAGACAAATTTCAGCAACTATATGTGTAGAGACCCAAATCATGACGTACATGGAAATTACATTACTTTAGTGAAATACTTAATACATAACAAAAACAGACACACAAGGACTGTAATAGTTTAATGTATTCGGAAACTTGGAACGTAATCTTCAAATCGTGGTGAAAGATCTTCAACATCTCCCATAAAGATCTTCCTTTTTTTTCTTAACTAAAACCTTTCTTTATATCCTGGGGAAAAGAAAACATAAAAAGGGTGAGCTCAAATTCTCAGTAAGGGTAAGCATGGATAAAATAAAACGTACCATATACATTTGAACTTAAAAACATGAACATAATGTTTAAACATCAAAATCGTGAGAAATGACACAAAACATTGAAGTACGTAAGGCATAGATCATAAAGAAACATTAAGAATGATAAAATAGCATGGGAATAAAACATGTAATTGTGGAATCCATTAAGCACATGTAATTATTTCCATAGTAGCCAAGGCATTGCTGCCAAGACCATCTTAGTGGACAAAGTCCCATTCTGAATCGAGTTCACTCCTCGTTTCAGTCCTATAACACTGAACCGGATTAACTTACCGTTCCAGCCATGTCTATCTCAGGAGATATAAAATCATTAACCAATTAATTAGAGGGAGATATAGTTCCCACCCATCTCATAATGAAATCATTCTTACTTGTGCCACAAAATAAACATACATCATTCATAATAACCCAATTAATAAAATGGGTTTCATAAACATCATCCCATCATCACATAATCCATGTAAAGGAAATGGATATCATTCCATAATAATAAAAGTTAAATCATGTAAATAATAGATACATTACACTTGAAACATAAACATGTGAAATAATGTCATCTTAGATGAAAATGATTTTGATAAAACACTTTAAATGAATTCTTGAGGAAAATATCCTTTTTCCTTCAAAATCATTTTATTTTCACAAAATGTCATGCAATTTTAGAAGAAAATGTTTTTATTGAAAATAGTCATGAAATCTTTTGAAGTAAGCTTTATGAAAATAAGGCTTTTTAAAACCATTAAAATCCTTTCATGCCGTATACGTTAAAAAACATTCTTATCGTACTTTTGTCGGAAAAGTCAAAAAGTAACTCGTAACGTAAACAAAAGAAAGATTCCTTACATACCATGTAGTAAAAGTCAAAAGTGGGTAAAAAGGACTTTAAACATACATGAAATCACTTTTATAAAACATGGACATGGATGATAGAAATAACCCCAGTAAATACTTACGAATAAGCAATCTCGGATAAAAATGAGATTTGCAAAATTTATCCCTTACCTTAGGTCGGATATGCTTCATACGTATCCAAAACTACTGTGTAATGATTTAAATAATGTCATTGACTTATTACAGAATCATATTCATTGTTATTATATCATATATGGTTCCCTTATGACTTTATATTACCCGTTCTTTTGTAAATTCATGTTCAAGTAGCGTTTTGGGTAAAATCATTTCATTTATCATCCGTGTTTTGACTTGTAATTATTCATATGATTACTTAGATCATGATTACTTAATTCCAGAATATAAAACATGATTTATATATAATATATATTCAGAATATACATATATATAATAGATCGATAAATGGAACGAAATACACCGTTCATGGAGACGGTAGGTCGTGCGTACGCATGAACGTTGTTTTTGTTTCCTCATTGAATTGAATTGAATTAATTGGATGACATACATATATATATACATAAATCCAGTAACATTATTATGTCATATATTTCATTATTACTTATTATATATTCTTTATAATCAATTATGAATGGTTAATCATTGAGAATGAATCTCATCGCATCGTGGAGACGGTATTCCGTACGTACGCACGAGCGATGATATCATTCCCATGATCGTGGAATTTAATTGGATGTATGTATACTAGTACAGAATCAATATCACTTTCCAATAATCATATATAGTTATTATTTATACCATTATACTCATCCAAGTAAGGTGGTGGTGGAAAATAGATTACACCACGGCATGGAGATGGTATTCCGTACGTACGCACGCGCGGTGATTTTGTTTTCCGTAGGATGGATAGATGGTGAAGTAGGGTTGTTTCATAATTATAATAACATATCAGTATATGAGTGATACGGATGTTATTACTTCATAATGAAACAACTAAAGAATAATAAGTGGAAGAAGAAATAAAGTTGAAAGAATTGGTAATCGGACATTACCTCTTCTTTGAAGTGCCTTTTTGAGATCTCCTTTTAGGGCACTAAAATTGGTCTTTGAAGAAGACCAGGACCTATAGGATGTCTCTAGAGAAGTGGAGAGGAGAAATTTTCAGGGGTTTTCCAAGATTGATGGCTCAATGTGGTGTGTGGAAGAGAGGGAGGAGGTGCCCTTTTATAATAGAGGAGAGGGGCACCATTGGAATAACTAATAATAATTTTTTATTATAAAGCCAAATTCTGTTTTAAATAGCTCCAAATTGATTTATTTCGAAGCTAAGGTGGATATGGGTCGAAATACTATAATCCAATATAATTTAGACATGTTTAGGTTCCTATTTTAACCTTATCCTTTATATTTAACTTTAAGTTAGATAATTTTACTTTTACCCTGTCTTTTTGTGTTCTTACACAATAAGTTTAATAAACATACTATAAGAAGCCAAAAGAACCCCAAGTTGTTCATTTTTAATATATATAACCTTATATAAGTCATTTGGAAGAACTTTATATTTTTAGGAATAAAAAAATATTTAATAATATAATATTTGGTTTAAAAACTATTTTATGTCAATTTTGACACTATTTAGTAATTGATTTTTTTGAAAATCAAAACAGAATTATTAGTTCTAAAAAAGTTAATTAAATCAATTATAACATGTCATAGTAACCTAGAAAATTAGTGGAATTTATAAAAAGTCTCAAATTACATTTATTTTGGTATTTATAACATCAATTATGTCAATATTTCATTAATAAGATAATTACTGCATCAGATTTGTGTCATAAATAACTTAAATTATTTATTGTCTAAAAATTACAAATAAAATACCATTATGTAGGAAATATTTGTATCTTTCTAATTAAAATTTATAGTCGAATTTATCTTATGCATAACCCTATATTAAAAATGATATACTTATTAAACATTGATTTTAACTATTTTAACCCTTCTTTAAATAAATTAAAAATAAATGTCATAATCTAATCCAAGTGGGCCTAAATGATGATATTGTTTTCCTAAGGTTGTTTTTGGTCGAATTACACTTATCTAATAAAATTAGGACATGTGTTAGGGTAATAATAATATCATTTTTACCCTTAATTACCCTATTTACTTTTAACCGTGGTAAAAAAAAGTAAAAAGTTACTATTCACCAAAAATGATTAAATCTCATTGAACCACATTTTACTTACTGACATCAACCGTGTCTCTCGGATTTTTGAAATTCCACTCACAGAAGTGGTAAAATTATTTTTTATGAAAAATTCATTTTTCTTAACTACCACTTAGTGGTTTCACTATTCATCAAAAAATGAAAGTTTCCAGAAAAATACCAAAAATTAGGCCTAAGCTATATTTGATATTATGAACTCAAAAATGATGTCTATTTTACCAAATTCAAAACATATAAGTTTCACTAATTAATTAAAAAATTAATTCCCATCATCAAAACAAATACCGTGTTCTTAAGAGATAATAACTATCAGAAGATTGACACTTGTTTATGTCTGGTTTAAATGTGAAATTACATCCAATGAAAAACATTGTATTAAATTGTAAAAATATATTCTAAATATACTTTAAAACCACTCAAATTAATAATTTATCACTATTAATTATTTCGATTAAAATGATGTTTTTAATTAAAATTTAGTAATTTTCACTATTCATCAGAAAATGAAAGTTATCCGAAAAGTACCAAAATTTCACCCTAAGCTAATTTCGATATTAAGAATCCAAAAATGAAGTCCATTTTCAAAAATAAAATTTACAATATTTCAAAAAGTGGTTATTACTATTCATAACGGCAAGTTTTATTAATATTTTAATAGCATATCATTGTTTAGCGAAACTCGGTATTGCGTACTACACACGCTATCGAGGAAGGTCGCCATTGTGTGTAATGCAAGGCAAGTCAAAGATGCATGTTGTGCAAGCTCCTTTTTGTGTAGAATACAACACAAGACATTAATGAAATTAAAAAAGAATATTTTTTCATAAAATCTCGAGGTGTTACAATATCCAATGCTTTCTGGTCGTATACCTCTGTGCGCAATGATGGCAACTGATTCTCGATGGGCAGGACGACCTCAGTTCCATACACCAGGGAGTACTATGTCACCTAGGTGGAATTACGAGTCGTCATCCAATAAGCCCAGAGGGCGCTGGGGAGCTTATCTGGCCAACTCTTCTTGTTCTGACCAACCATGCATGTTTTTCACAATGTTAGAAAGGGTTTTGTGAAACACCTCGATCTATCCATTTTCTTGCGCATGATATCAGGAGGTATCGTTAGAGAAAATGTTGTACTTGGTGTAAAATTTCTTTAGCTCAGCTACTCGAAAATTGGTGCCGTTATCAATGAGGACTGTATAAGGTACTCCAAATATGTAGATGATGTTG
This sequence comes from Viscum album, assembly GCA_963277665.1. Taxonomy (NCBI): domain Eukaryota; kingdom Viridiplantae; phylum Streptophyta; class Magnoliopsida; order Santalales; family Viscaceae; genus Viscum; species Viscum album. Next base: position 1,086,762,264 of record OY728150.1, on the reverse strand, counting down.
GAAGTCACAAAGTCGGAGATAGAGCGGGGTTTGACATCTTTGAGCGGAATTGCCTCCACCCACTTGGAAAAGAAATCTGTAGTGGTCAGAATGAACTAAAATTGGCGAGCCGTTGTCGGTGGGTAAGGTCCTACGACATTCAACCCCCAGACTGCAAAGGGCCAAGAATACTTGGTAGTGTGGAGAGGCTCTGGTGGCCGATGCAAAAAGTTAGCATGAACTTGGCATGCATGGCACATCTTGTCGAACTCGATGCAGTCATGGATCATGGAGGGCCAGAAGTATCCCAGTCTCCATATCTGGAGAGACAACATTGAGCTGGCCTGATGGGCACTACAGGAAGCAGCATGAACATCCTGCATGACCTGTGGAATCTCGACTCCTTGAAGGCGAAAGAGGATAACACCATCAAATTTGCGTTTATAATGGATCCTCTCAAGACTAGGACCGCTTTGAAGTGTAAACTGTAGTGCACGGCATCAGATTCGCACGCGCTCGGCCCGGTCTATCGGGATATTACCATATTAAAGGTATTCAACCAAGGGATTCCTCCAATCAGGAACTATTTCGATAACTTCATCTGAAGTACCCGGGGCTCCCGACGTAGGGGAACCAACGGTAAGATGGTTTACCCATGGGCCTCGATCATCCTCCGAGGTAATGGGATAAATGACTCTCCGATGCGCCACGTGGATAATCAGGTCGTCCTGTTTGGGCTCTACAAGTGACGCGGCCAGACCGACCAAAGCATCTGCTCGACCGTTCTATGACCGAGGGATGTGAATGACCTCTGGCCGAGAAAGGAACTGGGCCATTAGATGGAGGGTGCACTCTAGTAATGGCATGAGCTCTGGTTTCCTGACGACATAGTCACTATTGAGCTGCATGATGACCAGCTCAGAGTCCCCTTTCACATGCAGATGGGGCACGTCGATTTCGAGGGCCAGCTCGAGACCAGTAATGAGGGCATGATACTCTGCCTCGTTGTTGGTGTAGCCCTCATACAATAGGAATGAGTATGGTAGAACAGCTTACTCTGGGGTGATGAAGACAATATCCAGGCCCACTCTGTTGAGTCTAGGATCATTGAGTCTCCTATCAGTGGGGCTCCGAGAGGCACCGTTGAAGTGCATCTGCCAACATGGGATAGCAAGATTGACTGAGAGGATTGCCTCATCAGTAAAACCTAGGTTCAGCGGCTCATCCATGGAGGTTGGGTGGGAAACTATAAAGTCAACCAATTCTTTTCCTTTAATAGCCTTCTAAGGAAAACACCTGATGTCGAACTACTGGAGGATCACCGCCCACTTCGCTAGTCGGCTAGTCATCATAGGTCGATTCAGGATGTACTTCAGCGGGTCTACCCAAGAGACCAACTGTACCTCACGGTGCTACAAGTAGTGCCACAATTTTTTTATGGAAAATACGATCACCAGGAAACTCTTTTCGATGGGAGAATATCTGAAATCTGTATCGAGGAGCATGCAGATGAGGTAGTAGAGGTTGTTCTCTCTTCCCACATTGTTCTTATGGGTGAGAAGTGTGCCGAGGGACCATTCCAGGGCGGTCACGTAAAGGACCAGTGGATTTCCAGAGATGGGTGGCATTAAGACCAGAGGTTGGAGCAGATACTGCTTGATTTCCTCAAATGAGGTCTGACACTCTTCATCCCATTCATAAGTGACTCCTTTCTTCATGAACTGGGAAAAGGGCTTACACATGCTGGCCAGATTCGAAATGAATCAGCATCTGTAGGCTATGTGGCCTTGGAAACCTTGGAGCTCCCGAATATTGCTCAGGGGAGGCATCTGGTTGATGGCCTTGATCTTCTATTGGTCGATCTCAATGCCTCGGTACCTGAAAACAAAGCCAAGGAACTTTCTAGAGGTGACCCAAAAAGCACACTTCAACGGGTTCATCTTCAGGTGGTGGGGATGGAGGAAGCCAAACAGTTTCTCAAGGTCCTTGAGATGGTCCTGGCTCTGGTGAGATTTTACCACCAGATCATCCACATAGTATTCCACCAATGTTCCCAAAATCGGCTTGAATATGCGATGCATGGCCCTCTGATAGGTGGCACCTGCATTCTTCAGGCAGAAGGACATAAATTGATAACAGAATGTACCTTGTGTTTCCCTGAAGTTAGTGGACTCCTCCTCCTCGAGGGCCATTTGGATCTGGTTGTACCCGGAATACCCATCCATGAAGGAGAGGGCATGGAACCCATTCGTGGCATCAATCAATAACTCTGTCACTGGAAGGGGAAAATCATCCTTCAGAGAGTGGCAATTGAGATCGTTGAAGTCAATACAGACCATGATTTGTCCATTCTTCTTCATGACTGGAACGATGTTGGCTCTCCACTAGGGTTACTGGACCTCCTTAATGAAGTTGGATTTGATGAGCTTATCAACCTCGGCGTCGACCGTGGCACCATTAGAATGGTGCATCTTTCTGGGATGCTACATGAACCCGCGATGGTTTGCCAGGAGACCAAGGTGGTGGACGGCTATCTGAGGATCTAGTCCTGACATCTCATTGTAACTCAAAGAGAACACATCACGGTACTGTTTGAGGAATTCCACATACTGCTACTACTCCTAGGGGGCATGGCGGCACTAACCGATGTGGGTCTTGGGTCCACCTCACTACCGAGGTTTACCTATACCAACTCGTCGACTGTGGTGGAGACGACTTCCTCAAAGGGTGGGGGAGCATCCTCTGGATTCCCTTCTCCACTCATAGAGGGAAATTCTGTGGGGGGGGGTTGCTTTCGATCCACCAGACTCTGATGGGAGGTCGGTATCGGCATGAGCGATAGTGGTCATAACATCAGGAGATTCATGAACCCCTGAGACCATAGTGATGAAGGTCATCGATCCAATCCCATATGGTCTTCATCCCATGGGGTTGCGCTTGATGACATCAAAGAAGTAGTGGCGCGTCAGCTTGAGCTGGTTAATTCCAGCCCGGCGAAACAGACACGTATGAGGTACCTCCATTTCCATGAGCCTAACATCCCAACACCGTACAGAGGTAGGAGGTTCTAGGATCAGCTGAGCCTGGTCGGTGTAGAAGTACAAGGTGATTTTCTGCCGTCTCCTGGACCTATGAATATTCCTTCCTCTTATACCCTAAATGGGAAAGCATTGCCCCATGCCGGGGGTCGTGGCCCCCAAACGATGGATTGGGAAGAATTAAGCATCATTAAAACCTGCACAAGGGTCGGCTGTAGCAGCAATGAGCTCAACTTCACATTCCTGGACTTGTTTATCCTTGGTCTTGTAATAGTCATCATCTAGATAACAGGATTCACAAGAGGCAAAAGAAGACGCATCCCCTTAGAGAATTCCCACTAGATCATTAAGGGAGAATTTTAGTCACTTGTGATACGATGAGGGGACCACCTAGTGAAGGTGGAGCCACGACCTTCCCATCAATTCATTGTACGCGGTGTCCTAGGAGACAACCATGAATTCGGTGCTGGCAATTAGGCCACCGAACTGGTTCTTCAATTGGATCTTGCCGACCGGGGTTTGCTTTGTCATATCGTATCCCTAGATTCTGATGTCGGAGGGAGCTAGATCATCTTCATACAACCCCAACTTCCACAGTGTCCGATTCAGGATTAGGTTAATCCCAGAACCTTTGTCAACAAGACAGCAGTAGACTTCCCCGCCATTGAACTGGCTAGTGATGTACAACAGGCGAATGTACCCCTATATGGGAGGGTCATCGTCTTCACTGGATAATGAGATGACTGCCTGGAATTCGGTGTTCTCAATTGCATCAGCATGGAATAATTCTATAGAGGCTACCTCCATATCGAACTGGAGGGGGCTCCTTAGGGGCTCGGCAAGCACATCACACATTTCAGATGATAGGCAAAGAGCCTCAAGGATAGAAATACTTGCTGGAATACCAGCAATGTGCTTCAGAACATCATACATCTGGTCCAGACGTGAACCTCGGCTTATGGGAGGCCGCTTTGAAATTGGAGAAGTAGTGGACCCGGCCGGCTGGACCATTGACTTACTGGTACTAGGTATATCTTGATGTTCAATAGTCGAAGCCCGAAGAGTGCCTGCCGGATGAGGACTAGAAGGCTGGGGCTGGGTGGTAGCTGGGCGAAGCTGGTTGCGGCACGACTGATGGGGTTCCGCCTGATCCAGTAACACAAAAGGTAGTGGAGGCAAACCTATCGACACTGGATGAAGGGGTCGCGTGTGCTGAGCTCTGCATTGGGCCTGCTGTTTAGACATAGAGGCGTACAAAACCTGGCTAGAGGTGCTAATTGTTGTTCCCTAGTGGTTCATGTAACCACGGTTTCGACGACGCTGGCGACAACTAGGGACATTGGGAAGGTCTACCTAGCGTTCTCCATCGTCGGGAGTCAAATAGGGATTTACCAACTCTACGATGTTAACCGAAGCATACCCCTGACTGTTAGTTGAGGAGTCGTCCACTTTCGGGAAGAGTCTTGGAGGGATCCCCATTTATGGGGGCATAAAGTCGCCAAGAGTGTGGGATGACGATAGCATTGGCAGGGCGCATTTTTTCTTCTTGCACCGCCGCTACTTGATCTTCTGGGGAGAGGCTGGCAGAGACGATGATGCCAAAGTAGTAACTAGAGCTTCTGATGGATTTGGCTGATTCAGGCGTGCATGGATGATTCCATGGGAATGGGAGACCATCTTGCAGGCCATCCAGTCTTTGTAATTCTGGGACCCATAGTCCGAAACCTACTGCCACTCACCATTGGCGCTGCTACTGCCCTTTGATCTCACAAAGACACATGCCACTTCTGCCGGGGCTGGGCCCAACCTGACTATATTTTTGTCAATCTGGTCTTGGATCCAGTCCTTGAACATGTATCATTTCTTGATGGTGTGCCCCAGGATCTGATGATAAGGGCACTAGTTGGGGTGATCAGTGAGATGCGCCTCCTCTGGCTTCCATCACTCAGGCAGCCGCACAATTCTCTGCTCCAAGGAACTGAAGAAGTAACCGGGGACCTGAGTCTCATCAAACAAGTAGGTCTGATTCCTTCTATTTGGAAGGGGGGCTCTAGGAGGCTGACCCTGACAGGGGGTCGCAGGAGCATGCCGAAGCGGCAGAACACGATTATCTCTCCTTGGCGGTGGTGGCGCATTACGCGGGGGCGGTTGCCTATTTTGAGGCGGTCGTTTCTGGGATGGAAACTATGCGTGTGGGGGAGGACCCCTATGGGGATGCGGAGCTGGCCTCACTAGTAACAATTCTAGCTGCCTGTGGGCCTCTATCTGGGCCACAACAGCGGGCTCAGCTCTGGCAGATCTCCTTGCTGGGATCACAGGAGGCAGTGGGCGTGCCTGACTGGCCTGTTGCAAGGCTTCTCCGAGGAGCTGAGCCTTGTATGGTAAGTCCCGAAACCCTCTGAGGTAATCCTGAGTGATCAGAGAGGGAACCATATCTTCCTTTACATTCCCTACGCACATTGTCAGTAATTTCTCCTGAGTCAGTGGCATGTCAAGGGAGTATGTCAGCCCCTTCCAGTGGGAGATGAAGCCCGTGACTCGGTAATCGGACCTTTTCATGCACCTGAAGAGGCCTGTGATGTTTGTCGTCTGGGTTGTGGAACTAAACTGGTAGAGTAATTACCTACGAAGGTCCTCCCAGCTATTCATAGATTCGATAGGGAGCTAGTTGTACCAGACTTATGTCGTCCCCTCCAGTGTCTGAACAAAGAAATGGATCTTAGTGGTCTCCTGCTGCGTTGGAGTCCCTAACATAGGCCCACACCTTGAATTGAAGTGGACTAGGTGCTGCGGTGGGTCACCTGTCCCGTTAAAGGGAGAGAAATTGGGGTTCCGAAACCTCAGAGGTGCTGGCATATCATCCACCCATGCTGGGTACGACTTTCCGTCTGGTGGGATTGCCACCTGTCGAGTTTCCAAAGCCTCTAAGCAGGCGATGAGTGCTTCCATCGAATCATTTGGACGCGGGTTCCTATCCTGATAGGGATCCCTAACCACAATTTCATTGCCGAGCTCTTCAACGTGGTAGACAAATTCAGCAACTCGTGCAACGGAAGGTGGAGGTCCCCTTGGGGCGGCTAGAGGAACCCGAGCGGGGTCTCTTGGGTGGTCGCGCCGCTTAGGAGGGTATGACGAAACATATCGCGCCGTCTTTCCATGATCTCCAGCCTCTCCTCCTTCAGAAAACATAGCATGATTGAGGTTGCCTGGGAGATTCTCGCTGAGGGGTAGTTGTTCCGTCCCCTACTGCCCCTGCCTAGGATCACCGTAGTCAGGTCGCTGGTCTGCAATGCTTTCAGCCAGAATCTCATCGACCAACCTCTTCTGCTCAGCAAGCTGTTGGCACAGCGTGACCTTCTAAGAATCTTCCTCTTCCTTATTCACTGAGGTAGACGGGTTGAAGATCTTGACAGCCCCAACGTGCTCCTTACCCTTGCTGATATTCCGGCTCAGGGTTAATGCCTCAGTGGGTGCGGGGAGACCTAGGAGGTTCCTCTTCTGGTGTGTAATCCTCCCTGATGGGTCCAGTAGTGGATTTTCCTCAGGGGTGGGTCCCCATCAAGAAGATTCAGACCATTCCCCTCTTCCGACAGATCAGCCATGTTGAATACCACTTCCCTTGGGGGCATGTCCTCAGAGCCACCCGGTGAGTCAGGATGTCGGAGAATCGTACTGAAGATAAGGTCAGTGTACTAACCCCATCCACAGACGTTTTCATGGGGGTGGCCTCCTTGATAATTTTGAAGAGTACCTGAAATCTCTGAACGCATTGTTATTGGAGGGCCCTATGGTGGCCAAGTGACTCGGGGTGCCAAACCGCTGGGAGTGCGGCCAGGTTGACCCGATGACATTGCTCACCGACATCTTTGAGGTGTGATTGGATCCCAGAATAATGCACTTGCTTATGGAGAATATGGGAGTGAGTCTCCTAGAGGGTCTGGTGGAAACATTCAAACTCTCCCGTGGTGAGTGATTCTGGTGTACCAAAATTTGACCATGCGACTGGCCAAAACATATTGGGGAAGTGGCTGGCTGCGAGGGTGGTCTAGAAGCTCCATGTCTTAGGTTCAGAATCCGGCCCTTGGTGGCCCCACTCATCAACTGGGAATGGTTGGGGAACTGGCAGCGGTGCCGAGGTAGGCCGCTGGGCCGGTGGGCTGGCCGACGGAGAATACGACGAGCAGACCGATTGGCCACCAAATCCTAGGTCGCCCTCCAAGGGTTTCAGTGTCCTGGCATCCACGTCACGATAGGATGTACCAGAGAATAGGCCTCATGTAATAGTGTCGGTTCTTTCCGTGGGTGTTCTATGGTGAGACTCTTCTACCGTAAACCCCCAAAAAAACTCTCTGCCATCTCTGGCTGAGGTGGAAGGTGCTCCCGGAGAGGCCGATGGTGACTATGAGTTCGATCCCTAGGGGTACACTATGTTCTTGTCATCCTGGATATACATTCGGAGGGAGGCGGGGAACATATGGATCTCGCATTCGGGAAGTATGTGGCTGAGGCGCCGCATCCTTATCCCAGCCCTTTACTCAAAGGACTGAGGGGAGCGCTCCATCGCTGAGTTGTACTCCAACTATGAGTCAGAAAAACGGACTGGTTTGATTTCCGTCTGGCCTTCCCTAGTATTTCTCTTACGATGACGACGTCCTTCCTTGCAGCCCCTAGGTGGATCCTCGGGGCAAGGCTGATTTCTTTCATGGAGTCCTCAGGCCGCACTGTTGCTGGGGCAGAGAGGATTGAAGGCCAGGGTGTGGGGAGTACTGGGGAAAATTTTGAAAGGGACACAGGGATGACCTCCATGTGGGTGAGTGACCGGATATACAACGGCTCCATAATGGCATCCTACAGTAGGGTAAGTGACCCCGTACCTGATGTAGTGAGTGCCAGAGAGGGCCCCACCTAGAGTGTTGCTGCCACGGGGGAGCCCCTTACCTACAACCAAGGTGGTGCCAGGTGAGCCTCCGGGATGAGGTTGGAAGCAGGGAAGACCCGTACCTTCCAAAACTGTGGCACGAAGTAGGACTTCACGATGGATGGAACTACCACGAATGGGTCCACAGTGGCCATTACCTGTACCGGAAATATGGAGAGTCGACTAAACCATCCCGTGGGGCGGTCAGGACCTCAATCTAGATCGGGCATATAACTGTCCCTGCTCAACGTGTGCAGGGGTTTGATGACAAGAGTCCTTAGTGGCTATGGCCACAGTGGGTGATGACTTTAATGCCCCGGGGTGGGTATTATCTTCCGCTCGTGTCTGAAGCTGGCGTCTGGTTATGTGGGTTGGAGCTGGTGGTTCGGGCACATGGATTTCCTGATCTTCGGCCTGGGGAACTGGGCGGCAGCACCAACGCAGCCTGGAAGGGGCCCTTTCCATGAACCCTTGAAGCGGTTCTTTGATTGGGCCAACCCTGACATCCCCTATCCCATCGGAGTAGGGGAGGTAGGTTTCAAGGCGTTCCGGGGATAATCTCCCAGAATATTTGAATGTCGGGGTGGGGAGCAGCGGCTCCCTACGTGGCACTCTGGGGAGGCGTTGGCGGTGAGGCGCAGCTGCCTCGAGGTCCAAACGGGCCATGTACCTGGGGGGGATGACCCCTCCACCTCGTGCCTATGCACAAGGTTGTTGATCACAATTAAATGGATAATATCTGATGGGGAGAGGGGGCATGAGCGCCCAGCAGTCGTGGTGGTTGGAGCAGCTATGAAAGAGGCAGAACCACGTGGGGTAGCCGTGTCAGTACTGCCCATGCCCCTGCACTGGTGGGAAGGTGGAAACCGAGCTTCAGATGCAGTCATCTGATTCCTAAAAGCAGGGAGATGAACCCATTAACACAAATATAAAAAGAAATCAACAACGAGTGGCCCAACGCCATTCCATCTTCCATGGTTGGTAAGAGGGATCCACGCTATCCACGTCGCACAATGGAGTGCTCAACATCCTGACTGCCTCATCCCCTAGCGGGTTTCACGTCCTAGTGTAGGGTTCCCGGACCTGGTGACATGATAATCTTCCGACACCCCAAAAACTTCCAGTCTCTATATTGAAGAGAAGAGATTCACGTCAGGTTCACCAATATTTATTTTCGACGCTCTTCACTGGGGCGTTCACGCGCATCCGTCACATAGAGGACGTACGGCTTGTTTCCCCACATTCCTTCTTTCCAAATTCGGGTGACATATGTTCCTTATTCCAGGACATCTGCACCATGATCGAAACAGGGATGATGGGATGTCAGTTATTCCTTCTGTGGATTCCTCCTCGGACCTCGTCACATAGTCCGGGTCTCCCTCATAGATTTAATATGTTTTCATGAATCTCGTTCTCGGTGCCATATCTTCATGGACACTAGTTAATTACACTGCTTCCGTCAAGACGCTCCAAGGGGTCTTGTTGGTGGAGCAACCATATTTTAGGAGTGTGGTCACGCTGAGGCATCGTTGGCGTGTCTTAACGCTGGGGGATTGACATGTCTGTCTTCTTTCCCTTATTATTGGACTTCTCGAGGGCGCGGAAGCCCGATGCATCTCACATCGAATGCAGGGAATTGTATGCCATAGGCATGTATCTGAGGTTTTCCTTGGCATCCCATGTTTAACACGGGGTATTCCGCAAGTTTAACGTCTAGCGGAGATGGATTGGACGGATCTGAACACTGATAGAGGATTAGATATGAGAACCCCCTGATGGGAACTCCGATGTTGCGGCCAGCACGTGGGTGGATTCCCGGATACTGTGGAGTTGAATGAGGTGGCATGATCCCTCCGGGAGGTGGTTGCTTAGGTAAGAATCAGGATGGGTGATGATGTAAATGGGATTGAACCTCGTGGAGGCCTCCTACGTATCCCCATGGTAGGGAATCAAATCATGAATAGTTCGATGATACGGTGGGACACTTGAAAAGGTGACCCGTGAGAATGAACGCAAGGATGGAACTTAGAGGGAGTAAGGCCTCCTGGCTAGGGAATGAGCTTCCCGAGGCACGTGGGCTCGAGGGAGAGGTCGGGATGGGACATGGGAGTTGGGATTGAACCTCGTGGAGGCTTCCTACATAACATGCATTATCACAGATCAAAGTCCACGTAGTTCGGGATGGATGGGGCTTACGCTCTGAGACGGACCACAATAGTGGATGGATGGGGCTTACGCTCCGAGGTGGCCCACAGTTTTGGATGGATGGGGCTTACGCTCCGAGGCAGCCCACAGTGGTGGATGGATGGGGCTTACGCTCTGAGGCGGCCCATAGTGGTGGATGGATGGGGCTAACGCTCTGAGGCGGCCGACGATGGTGGGGCTTGATCCTCGTGGAGGCTTCCTACAAACCATGCCTTAGAACAGATCAAAGTCCCCATAGTTCAGATGGACGGGGCTTACGCTCTGAGAAAGCCCGCGATGGTGGATGGATGGGGCTTATAGTGTGAGACGACCCACAATAGTTGGTGAACCGACGTGAAGGGGTCGGAATGACCGGGTGGTGGGCTTGAACCTCGTGGAGGCTTCCAACGTACCATTCCTTGACATGGATCAAAGTCCTCGTAGTTTGGGTGGATGGGTCTTACGCTCTGAGATGGCACACAATAGTTGGAAAACCGACGTGAAGAGGTCGGAACGACCGGATGGTGGGCTTGAACCTCGTGGAGGCTTCCTACGTACAATTCCTTTGCGTGGATCAAAGTCTCTGAAGTTCGGGTGGATGTGGCTTACGCTCTGAGACGGCTCACAATAGTTGGCAAACCAACGTGAAGTGGTCAGAATGACTAGGTAGTGGGCTTGAACCTCGTGGAGGCCTCCTATGTACCATGACTTTTCACGGATCAAATTCCACGTAGTTCTCTGGTGGTGGAGGTCAGGGTCGGTGGTCACTCTAAGCTCACGGGAGTCATGCTCGGTGTGAGAAAAAAGAGGTTATAGGGACCTGATGATCTCATCACAAAGGATGCGTCCATGAGAAGCGAAGAGGGGCTTATAAGTTGAGCGACCCATGGTGCTGGGACTTACTCTAGGATGGAGGCCCGAGGTGCGACAAAGCGCAGAGGGAGATAGATTTGGTACCGAACAAAGGATGTGGCCCGTTCCCTATCAAGCTCCCCACTGGCTCTTGCGGTGGGGAAGTACAGAGGTGCATGGGTGATACCTTCCACAAGAGGGGATTGGGGGCTTACAACAAGGAGGCTTCCCTTCCACTGTGGATAAGTGCCACCCAGAGAAGGAGGATATCTTCCCATGTGAGGGGTGATCCCATCCCCTTAGATACGAGTAGGCGTAAAGAATGCCTGAGCTGGGGGACCCTACATGCGAGGCATGAGGCCAGATCATAGTTTAACATCATGTGTTGAGGACGAGGTTCTTGGAAGTTTAACATCCTGCAGCTCGGACGTGGTTGGTTCGCTCCACACCCCCTATGAATTAGATAACCTCCACCCTCTGCCCCTTGTGGGAGGGAAGGCATCAGCAAGGTCGTAGTGAAGGGTGGTCGCAGGGCGAACCATCGAGGGGTCCACGTTAGGATGGCTATACGAAGAAGAAATAGCCGTAAGCATGCCTATGCGAAGAAGCATGAGGCAAAGCAACACACCGAGAAAAACCGCCCAAGGGACCTTGAGGTTATTTTGTATGATCCTGGAAGCCAGCACGGGAAAACAACACATGGTGTGTATGCCCGATGTGTGTGCCCAGTGCATACAAAAGGAGGACATCAAGTGCCTACGCAGGGAGGCACCCGGGGAGAATCAAGGTGAGGGGACCCATGGATTGTGTGTAAAGAAATGGTTTGTGCACAAAACACCAGGACCACGGGTAATCGGGGAAGAGTATTTGTGCGCGACAAGCAGGATCGCACCCAAAGGATGTGAATTGCGCGTGAGTGGAAAAGGCCTCTCCCAAAGGCTAGGTCACACCCAGAGGAAGGTATTGCATGCAATTAGACCATTTTGCATGCAATAGAAGGAATTGCATGCAAGGGAGGAACCCTAAAGGGTTTGGAATTCTATTTAAGGTAGTGGTATTGCACGCAAAGGTCGATCCTGGGGCGAGGAGGTGTGAAAAGGATCAGTACCAGAAGGCCATCTTGCGCACGTGGAAGTCCAATTTCACGCATGAGAGCTGGTTCGAATTCCACAACCTCGAAATGGAAGGGGTCTCCATATATTTATAGGCCTTCGTCGTCGCGGAATGAAGGTGGCGCAAAAAAAATTCCACGCCAGAGACGAGAGCATGGAATATTAGCTGTGCAACCGTGGGCGCGCAATTATTGCGTGCCTGGGCCGAGATCCCTTCGCGAATCCCAGACCCCTTTCAAACGGCCCAAACTTTTTCGTGAGAATTCCCCTTTATTTCTCACAACACTTCCAGGCCCTTCAGACCTTGTCTCAGGGTTCGAATATGACTTCACTTTGTCATTTCGAAACTTACATTGGGAATTACGGACTTTTCGGTGTCTACAACCACATTAGCCTTTGGAGAAAGAAATACCTAACCATAATGGTGCATATTCATAGCCTGATAGAATCATTTTATATGACCAATGCGTCCAAACCAATTTCACATATTCAAGGGAATATGAAAAAAACATTATGTTTTTCTGGCCATACCACAATAATAGCAAGTCAAGGGCACACTCTTGACTATAGTAGATGGTGTAGAGGAAGATCTCTATTGATACCCACTACCAACACTTCATTAATGATCCTTCTAGTTCCTCTTCATTCCATACATGCCACAAAAAATTACACAAGATAGTATATAATGTTTTGGAAAACCAATATTTTCCCCCCATATCCATCTCTTCCATCATATCTCTATCTACCATCTCCACATAGGTAGAATGTTTCATCATAAATACTTATAATATGATATCTGTTCGCAAACCATGCATGTAATTATGATCCTCCAGTTAGTCATTATTTACCCCATTCGTTGAAAAGTAGAAAAACTCAAAAAACTGGTTGGTGTATGTTGTCACCGGACCCTCTCCCTATTTTAAATATAGGAAATCCAAAGTCATTGCCAGCATTAGTGTCTCTAGAAAAAACTAATGGAAAAAAGGGTTTTGAAACCCTTCAAATCCAAGTCCAAGTTAATGTCTACCTGGACCATATAATCCCACCATCACATTCTAGAACCCTCAATCCTAAACATTGCACATTTTACCTTGATGTATTCAGGTGTTTCCAAGATTTATAATAATTGGTCAATTCATTACATACATTACATCACCTCCTAGGGTACATTTTATCCTTTAAAGAATAGTGGATTGTCATGTAATAGTTACGGTGATCAACATATCTGTACTCTATCTCCTATTTTGACCTTAGAAACTGCGTTTTGAAATCGTGGAATATCCTGATGAACAACACAAACTACATTTTTGATGATTTCAATGATATTCTAATCTATAAGTGGATTCCCATGAGGAGCATTAGCTGAAACCTCATAAAGAACTTATGGATGACATCTTAGAGTCATACTACTGCATACAGAAACATAATAATGATTAGAAAAGAGAATGAATCTCAATATAATCTGGAAAACCCACAAGAAGAAACTGATATATAAAACCAAACCCAACACTAGATACATGTATCCCAACATCCCATGGAAACTTGAGTCTCACTACGTTAATAGCTAGTTAGGAACATATCAAAACATACCTCTCTAGTATGACAATCCTATATCTAGTCTAACAGACATCCCAGACAAGGAATATTAAGGATATAACCTTCCCTATGATACCATGTTGTAATTAACTAACTTGGGTTGCCCTCAAACCTTACACCCAACCTAATTAATCACACATCCAAAGTGTATTCCCGATCTCCATGAGATGGGAATATGTACATGTGCATCGAGCTACAATCCAAAGGGAATAATTTCACACAACCTGAATGAAACACATGGAATATATATACATTAAGAAAGAAGAAACAGCAGAAAACCAATAGATATATGCCGTAAATATACGAAGAAGAGCAGAAACAAACGACTGTAAAAGTATCCAAAAATCATAGAGACTAATCCAACTACAAACAAAGAAAACCTAAAAGCTACTCCATGCAATGGCATGGATGATCTACCACCATCTCATCACTATATACCCATATCACCTAAATTGAAACCTCACCACCTAACTACAATGCATTTCCTTTCCTTGCATTGGAATACATACAAAGGTATACACACCATCGAAGAGGTGCGCAAGGTGTATCTAACAGGATCAATACGATCCCACATAGGTGTTCCATAACAAGTCTCAATATGAAAATTAATATATACTGATTTTAAATAAAACATGACTTGATTGGTAGTAAAGTAGTTTTAAGGAAAAAATGGAAAAAATTTCCTCTTTATCACAATTCTAAAACAAAAGTATGTACATCATTTTCAAATCATATTTTCCTATATAATATTTAAAAAGATTAAACTTACATATCAAGGATAATATAGTACAAATCAAATCAATATAAAACATTAGTAGCTAAAAAGGCATCATAATATGATGGAATACAGTAGGTCAGGAAGTAGACTACTCATGCCCAAAAATCTATGTACAATGATCTCTGGTATTGAAGCCAATTATCTACACTCCATGACCCCGAAGACACCCCATAATGTGAATCCCCAACATCATATACATACCAATATTGAATAATCTTCACTATATGACAAGAGGAACACCTTAGAAAGTGGACCCCGACAATGGAAGATGGACTCTAGTTAAACATTCCAACATGCACCCAAGGTAACCCATGAGAAAATTTTCACAACCATTTTAATATTTCAAAAATCATTTCCAAACCATTCCACAAAATGATTTTTGAATGATTTTAAAATACCCTTTTTGTTTTTATTTATAAAAACCATCGAAATCCACTATTATTCAATTTTTTTTCCAAAACACATAATAATCATGCTAATTCCATAGGAATTTATTTTTAATCCAATTTATAAGAATAGATAATTATTGTTTATCAAACATAGAATATAGATGGAGTCACCTACATCAAATTCAAGTTGAACATGCACGAAATGGGATCCAATAACAAAAAAATCCCAATTACCTAAAAAAGTCCCTAGAATCCAATCCATACATATTAGGATTGATTCAGTTAAGAAAGAGGGTCAACCGAGAAGAGGAAATACAACATACCATGATAATGAACACCCATCACACCATAAATGATAAAAGAACGACCACCGAAATAATATCATGAAATAGATCTTGGAAGAATAAAAGAAGAAAACCAGTTTAGATCAACACATATAATAATGAATTCTAAGGGTGCAATCATGATCTATGATAATGAAGAAGGATAAATTTTACTTACCTAGAGAAAATCACCACAACCACAATGAATATAAAATGCTAAATATATCATTATAGAAATAATGGAGTCTCCAGAAATCTATTACTAATTTTCCTGGTTCGAGAGAAATATAGTTTGAAGAATGATCTAAAAAAACTTATACATGTGATTTTTTAAAAAAAAATGTGGGTTGTTACATGACGTGTTACCAGATTACACAACGCGTAACTTCCAAAGTCCCACATACGACCAAAAACCTATAACCTCATATTCAAAACCTAAACATTTATTAACTCATGACATGTAACGACTCTTTACTCCATGTAACTCTTCATAGAGTGAAGCCTTTCACTACTTTCATCCAGCAACCCTTACATGATGTGTAACCTAGTTACATGACGTGATATCCTCTCACATCCTACATAAAAATCTAGTTAATAATGAGTCAAAAAAATCTATGACTTCACTATTATATGTACCCTCACAATCCCATATCATCTCTATATAGACAATGAGAGAAGGAAAAACACAATGATGTTAAATATGTACATGATATATTGTTAATGGGATATTAAAATACTGGTTGAGTAGTATGATCTAAATCAATAGGAAACTCAACCTCTCTTATCAATGGAAAACTAGATAAATCTAAAAGAAATATAATGGAAAACATAAAGATGGATACAGAGAGATAATCACTCAGATATTTTCACTCCATGTAAAAAAGAAAACCATGATATAACCTTACATAACCTTGGAAATTATGATCCAACTCTACTCGACCACAGGTCCAATTATACTAGGGTGACATGACCCACCATATTGGGCATGTTAATGGAGACCCGTTTAAGATAATATTAAATCCATACCTAATGAGTGATCAACAAAAAATGTTGAGAATTATTTCAGGAGATTTTATATTAATGAGTATGAAATTATAATTAAACAAAATCTATGATAAATAGAAAACACAAGTAAGATACTAGAGATTGGAAAATCTCTTCGTTCTGAGGGGAATAGTAATATCCATCACATAAGATAACATCTTCATAAAAAGGGTTAGAAAATAAACAACATGGGTTGATATGAATGAGTGAGGTGCACTATTATTAAATAAAGTATTCACTAAGAATAAATCTATAGTTATGGTCCCTCTCATAGTCATTGGACTGGTATCAACATCCACTAGAGACTATTCCACTGTTTACAGATGATTTTTTCTTGATGCATATGGATGGAACCACTTTTTCTGAAATCATGATAATTTACCATAGTAATTTTTGGTGTTTATGATATTATTAAACTATGTTGGGAAGGAAAGATATAATGAAAAAATTTCAAGTGAACTGAGAATCCATATGAACTAAAGATCTTGGGTGCATCAGTGCAAACCCGTTTCAACTACCCAATGTTTCCACACTATAAGCATGTAAAATGACCTCTTCCAGGCACAATAGGAGTTCTGGAAGAAAACTTATATTGATATCCACCATGAGAATCATAAATCATCCTATTTCTGTTAAAATAACTCACAAAAAAACTAGTGGGTGAAAAAGGAACTCCAAAAAAACCTTGATATACCAGTCAATCCAAGATCATCCATCAAACACCTATCCAACTCATCAACATAAGAAGTCATCTTTAACATGAAAAACTGGGAATTGAATTCTAGCTCAAAGTCCCATGTCAAATTTTTACACCTTCAAATTATTATTAGTCACAAAATCAGGAGTAAAATGCAACATATCTATAATTCAGTTTACATACTGAGTCATGGTCTTGTTGTTTTTCTAGATATTTAAAACTCTATTGAATTTGAAAAAACCATATAATATTGTTAGAACAGATCAATAAAAATAACCTTGATTTCATTCCACTCCAAGCCTTCATCCTAATTCACCATCACCATCAAATCCCAATCCCTTCTTCATGTCTATTCATGATTGAAGGTAGAACAATTCAAATTAATTGATTAGGAGTTTCCATGAACTCAAAAAGATACTAAAATCCATTCAACTAATCCTTAGCCTCTTGAGATTCATTATATCCTTGGAAAACTAGTGTCTTATGATGAATAAATACTTGCTCATGATATCTAGAGTAATCAATTAGAGGTTACATGATGGGATCCTAAACTGGACATGTGAAGCTTCCTGTCCTTGAGCTTGGATAGAACACAGCACTACCTAAAAGAGTTTCAGGTCAACTGGAGGGTTTTCTAACTATGGTTCACCACTAGCTTCCTCCCAGTGCCTATTGACATTTCTTATCAGAGGAATCATAATACACAATATTAGAAAAAACATTGAAGACATTAAAATTGATACAAAAATCAATTACTCAAAGAATAGAAACAATCATATAAATCCCATCAGATAATATTTCATTATTTTGATTTCAATACCCAAATCCGAATCTAGTTAAATACTACAATCATATAAAAAAATCCCCCAATGACACTTTTCCAAAACAACCATGTTTACTTAAGAATAGTTGTGATGAGAGATATCCAAGAACTCGCTCACAACTACCACCTAAGTCTCATCAAGACATCCCTAACCACATACTGAGATCATGAAATGATTATTAAACTACACCTCTGATACCAATTTTTGATGGACCATCCCTGATACCATAGTACCCAGATTCCCAAACCATCTCTTACATAGATCAAAGAGAATTCACATTCCCCATATGTTGATTACTAGCACATGGAATCATACAAGATCAAATTTGGAACCATTTTTACATAAAAAAGTAGATGAAAAAAGATACAAGTTATTATGATCAACATTAAAAATAGAGAAAGTACCAAAAAAATAGGTATATACAATTCCAAAGAAGTAAATCATAAAGTACTCAACATAGAGGTAAACAAAACAAAGGAAACTAAAACTTCAAATAGGAAAAAATCTCAAAAATCAACTACAAAAAATAGACAACATCTCCACCAATCAACACCACAACTCCACATTCCAAATTATCCTGAACATTCACCCCCACCAAGTGGTGGTTTCCCTTTTCCCAAATCTGGAATAATAAAGTCTAAAAGGTTTGATGTGATCTATCAATTCAATTAAGTTCTCACCAAGTATTCCATAATAGTTTATTTACAAATAAACTAATCATGAATTCAATATAAATAAATTTGGGCATAAAATAATTTCTAATTTTCAAATTAAAAAAACATTATTTCATTTCTAAGTGGTTGAATACATTTCAAACATGGCCTACATTATCATTTTATATAAAATCATTTTTATAATAATTTTTCCTGAGTAAAAAATTTAAATAATCAATGGAATATAGAATCAAAACATTCTCCATGAGCATCACAGTCATCTTTGTTAACGTATATTAGTTTCTATCTATCTGATCTACATACTTCACAAATCAGTGATCATGACTAGACTTGTGTGCACACATCCCTTAGGTGCATGCCGAATAGGACACATCAACATTACATTGTGGATAACCTTTCCAAAATAGGTCCTTATTATAGTTTTTATCATTAATATGTTAATAGGGGATCAAGATCCTAGTGGTCTTATCCCAAATAACTAACTACCTACCAAGGTGTGAATTTCCTCACTTAGTAAACAAATAATGGGAAAATCTTCTCATTTAAAATCAATCATCATATACAATTCAATTACCAAATTTTTTAGTTTCATTATGCCAATTCAATTCGAATAACAAAACATAGGTTTTTCATCCTTTCATTACATTTTAATCCAAAATAAATCATGCGTTTTCATTATTTCAATTTAATCCATTTGCACAAGAAGATTCTTAAATAATTTCATTAACTTAATATCTTTAAAAACTCATCATAAAATTCCAATTATATTAAAATTAGGGGTGTTCCCTTAAATTGATGAAATTTCAAATACCAATTTCAAATCATATCAAATTGGTGTTTCATAAATCAATTATAATATATTCTAAAAAATCACGAAATTCAAGGTTTCAATTACATTGAAATTTTCATATAGAACCACCAACATTTAAATCATGGAATCAAATTTTAAACACCAATAATTTTTATTTCAATGAGGTTCAAAGGTGAATTAGATGTATGAATCAGTTCTAGAATTAAGATCTAAAATGTAAATGATTAGATTTATTAAATTGGAGTTTATATCCATCACAAACATGATGATATAATACTCGTAAAGGATGATAGAAGGAGTGATCAGGAGAAAACACATGAGAGAATAAATGATTACCTAGAGGAGATTTAATGATATAAACCACACCTTTATCCACTGAGAAGATGTTTTTGAGGAACCAACATAATCTATTTAGAGAATTCACATCATTGGATAGCATATAATGGACATGTGGGGTCATCAGGTACTTAAACTATTAGGTTTGGGATTTTTTTAAAAAATTTTGTTGGAATTAAATAATGCATGCTTGATTTTCTTGGAAGGGTCATATGATTAGAAATATTGTAAACCATTACTATCATGAAAAAATCCAGGTCGACCCCAAAATGGTCACTGAAGCTGGTATGTGACAAGGCCTGAGGGGATTTCCTGATCCCCATGCATAGAAAAATAGTATCTGAATCAAAAAAGTAGAGAAAGGGAACAATTTCACCCAATAATAAATAAATATCCATGTAAAATAAAGATAAAAAGTAATCCAAAAAACAGTTTATATTTCTAATAAAACAACTTTTGTACAAGAATATGATAATACCACAAAAGAATACAAGAAAACTCAAACAAAAAACATGAAAGCAATAATAACACCTCTATGTGACCATGTGGCTCACTCTCTGATACCATGAACAACTATCTCCCAAGACGATCAAGACTAATATGAGATTAGAAACACAAGCTAAAAATACAATGAAACTATAGGTGTGAGTATTAAAACTTTGTAGGATTGAATAAATAATATATTACCAACCCACTTCCTTTAAAATAAAAGAAATATCAACTAAATGTTTGAAATAAAATACATCAAGATAATGTTTTCCATAGTTTAACATTACAAAAAAACACATCTCATTTCCCATTCCCCATTAAAAATGATATTTCATTCCATAAAAGAAAAGTCAACATTTTCAAGGGGAAATTTATTCTTTAATTTCAAAAAATTACATGGGAGTATAAAATATTATATTCATTAAAACATTTTTCACAACCTTTTAAAACAATCACAACACTTTCCAAAGAGGCACACCACATATGAAGGCACTACAATTTTCACATAATAAGGGCAATAGAAATAAACACACATGAA
Source organism: Viscum album (assembly GCA_963277665.1). Lineage (NCBI taxonomy): Eukaryota > Viridiplantae > Streptophyta > Magnoliopsida > Santalales > Viscaceae > Viscum > Viscum album. The sequence continues at coordinate 1,086,741,682 of OY728150.1, read as the reverse complement.
TAATCAAGGATATCAATCATCACAAAATACAACTAGTTTACAATATACATTAGTGAAACTAGGAGATTGTGAATAATACGAAACATACTAATACATGAGACCCATTCCTAGAAGTATGCCTCACACGATGAAATAAAAGTGCCCTAAATACACCCGACCACCCTTTCTCTGGTCAGACCAAGGGGAAATCCCATATCAATGATCTTAATATGTCCACCTACTGTGGGCCTCCATCTAGTGAATAATCTAGCTAGTGCATCAATTATCATTACAAAATTTTCTCACTATACATAGTTCACATGTCTCATGTATAAAAGGGGTGACCCAACCAATGCCAACTGAGCATCTAATCACATACATATATAATAATAACTCAACAACATGCGTCACTTGAGTCACTCCATAGGCCAACCTCTTTCCATATAACTCATAGGTCACAAAGGATCTCATACTAAGGATATCCCATTTCATACGTCTTTCTTATATAAATAAGGAAACATGAATGTCCTATGAGGGTTCCCATGGTAAACACTTCACCACATACATAATGGGCCCAAACGGGCCTTATGATATTTTCCTAAAACAAATATTTATAGAAGAACAATTTCTTTTAAATACCTATAAACACACCATTTCCCACTTGATAATCATTTCACAAAATTCAACTTTTAGAAAACTTGACACATTATTAAGTCAATCAATTTTCATTAAAATTCGAAACGCACCAGTAGTCACCACACATACCAAATACACAATTCCTTTAAATCAAAAACCAATTTGAAAAACCATTCAAGGAACTCAAATCATCATTTCTCATAACACATATATATTCACAAAGCCAAAACATGCTTTTGATGTCAAATAACATAAGAAAAGTCTAATCGAGAATTTAACTGAACACTTGGTGTAAAATCTATTTAAAAAACTATTTAATACATAACAAGACATAAAACACCACATTGCACACCAAAAAAATATTTTAAAGGACATACATAAATATTTAGCATATAAGGGTGGTGTGAAAGGCATGAAATCGATGATTATGAAATTAAAATGGAAAGTAAAAGGAAAAGCTACATCAAACTCTTTGAGTTTCAATAACACACACTTGAAACCATGCCGTAATGTTTAGAGATGGTATGAAAATCGAGAAATAACTCTAAAAAAACAAAACCCGCAACATAAATCCAGGGGAAACCAAACTCTAGGACTACATGACCATGGGAGAAGAGGAACTCAAGGAGAAATGTAAAAAAGTGGAAGAGAGGTAATATAGAAGAATCATACCTAGAGATATCTTGCCCCAACCATGAATAAATCCCTAGATCCCCACTAAGGGAGGAAGAGAGAATCATGGACATCCAAGGAGAATCCTCACCAAGGATGTATGAACTACTTTAGAGGATAAATCGTTGGATTTGGTGTTAAAAACCTAAAATTGAAAATGGTTAATTTTTAAAATTTTAAGATTTGGGAAACATGAATGATTTGTCCATATGGTTTACCAAACAGAACGACAACCATGTGGGGGGATACTGCCTAAAAAGGGATCGACCTCTTGACAATCCCACATGATTTGACGTACTATGCACAAACCATGTGGTTGATTTATTTCGAACCCAATACTTGCCACATGGTTAACTTGGTTGGGCCAAAACATTTACTAAACAATGCACCAACCATGCGAAAGCTACTTACGAGCCTAAAAATACACATTTTATCGAAGAAATCCCAAAATAACAAAAGAATAACCATGGGAAAAACTAAAAAATGAATCATATCAAAAATTTAACCCTACTCACACCCTGAAATCAAGATAGAAACCGAGATCCCTAATTTAATCAGAAAAGATGATGAAAATGAAAATGTAGGTGTGACATTTATCCCCACCATTAATTCTTTCCTCACTAAAAATTCACAACAAGTTCTAGTTGATCAAATAATGAGTAAAGATTTTACATCCTCTTAATTTAACCTATTCAATTAAAAACATCTCAACACAACCAAGAATTACATATTCATCCTTCTTCAAATATAACTATAAACTAGAACCACCTTTGCAGAATCAATGGTATATTAGAACCCCAACCTTTAAAACCATACTTTGAACCAGAACAATTGGGAATTCTCGAGAAAGCCCAACATTTACCTAAACCAAAAAATAAAACTCTAAATCATACAATTTCAATAAAATGACACGTCAACTGGACTAAAACCAAAACCGAAATATATTATCAATTGGGGGAGGCCCTAATAGAATCCCCACAATTTGAAACAATCAAGAACTGATTTTTCATAGAAATTTTTTCAATGAGACCCATGGTGGGTATCCCCACCATTAAGAATCGACATGATTAAACAAACTCAAAAACGTCCCCACAGAGACCAAAAACCCCACCACATGGGCAAGGGAGGGAAGGGTCCCAATTAATTGAACATCAAAACCACAACTGACAACTAACCCCTGAATCATAACCCTTTTATGGCCAAAATCCTTGGAAAAACCTAAATCACATAGGTAGTCCATGCAAGCAAAAAGGATCAAAACCTTTCATCCAAGAATGAATAACCATAGATACTGCATGAGGGATAAGTCCACCATAGACTTTGAAATAAGAGGGAATTCACAAAGACATAGAGACCACAATATAAATATAAGAAATGGATCACCACAATAGTGAAAGCATGAGCTTAGACAAACTTCCCACAACTATAGTATTTCTAACTATATGCTAGCTTCACTCCGAGGACTTTGGTTAGATCCCTAATGTTTGAATCTTACACTACCTTGTAGTTCGAAGCAGCTAAACCATAATTGAAACTATTTCTTTTGGTTCCACAGGTAGCCACATAGCACCCCCAGTAAAATCATAAGATTATAACACTACGAAACTCACTTTATTTAATAATACACCCTCACCCAAATAGGGATGAAGATGATGAACACACCAAATACACCACCACATAGAATAGAATAATTTTTAGGATTCCAAAATGGGATCACACATATTAATTTAAATAGATTTTATGATGATATACACAACATCCCTTTACACTATAACAAAAGGAGCACCACTACTCACAACTGTCACAATAGGAAGAATCATATTAACACGAAGGCACATTAAATCGATCCCAAATAACTCTTTACTTCCGAAAATGGGATAGTGTATCCTTTTAGGAGATGGATTTATCATTTGAAACATGAGGATGAAATACTTATGTTGATCAGGTGGAAAGAATTCTAACTAAGAATCTCCCCTAGCTACCCCAACATTATTCATTGAAACTCTATTGGGTAAATACTGGTCAACAAGAAATCTAAGATCTCTATAAAAACTAACTCATAAACCAAAACTCACATTAAATATAAATTTTTCATCATAGGGAAAACAAAATATAATATCTAAAAATAATTTGTAGAAATACATTAAAAATATATTCAAAACTGGAAATACAAATAGAATTTAAACTAAAAATACCTCATAATGAACACTTCCCAAATCACTTCAAAACAAACCATCAAACTACGAGGTTTTCAAAACATCACAACTTTCCTCTTAAAAAACATTTTCAATGAAAATGACATGGTTTGTTTCATTCTCTCTAATGGTATTCCAGGGAGCCTTAAACATGAACATTCCATGCCACCATGTTCATCAAACAAACCATGAAAATCGGGGAAATTTCCCACCACATTCTATATATATTTTTTCATGTGAGCTCCCAAGGAAACACCAAAGGTCAAAAAAAAATATTATAAATCTCCAAAAAAAATAATCTAAACCAATCCAAAAATCCATGAAAAAATTCAAAGGCTCACTAACAAAAAATAATTTTTATATTCCACGTTCTAATCCATTTCTCGATGTTAAAAAATAAATTCCCTTGAATTACCATTCAAAATATAAATTCATTGCATTCAAATTATTTTCTAGAAACTCAATAAATCTCATTCCATAAAAAACAATTTGATTAAAAAACCACTCCTTTTCATTTAGAACGTGTTCCAAAACGAACTTACTCTTTCAAATTACCATTTTCCATAACCCCCAATTTTTTATCATAAATTTCCAATCTCATTATATTATTTCTATTTTTCCCCAAGAGGTCATTTTATAGAAATTCAATTTTTTGATGACTTCGAAAATGCTAATTCTGAAAATCCATTTTTTCCCTTTTAAAAATAAAACCATTTCCACTAAACCCCCATTTGAATAATTCCAACAGAAGTGTTTTCAAAACAATTTTTAGTATAAAATGAGACTCTATGAAACTCACAAAAGAAAAAAGTGTCGATGGGTGACTAGGCCATTTGTTATGAAGAAATATGCCAAACAAACCACTGTCACATAGAGCCTTCTAAGTCCATTCCCATGACTGCATATAAATTTTCAGGCCATGAAAGCTCTAATAGACTACTATCACAACATTATTTTCATATACCAAACAACAAAAATCTACAATAACCAATGGAAACTAACAAAACCATAATTCCCATGGGAAACGAAGGATCAGAATGATCAATGGTTCGTAACGTCCTTCTCATTCCTACCACTAAAGTCCCAACAATACTAATATTCAATATATCTTGACATATTAAAATATCATAGGTTGATTTGAATGAAATTTCCTCAAAATAACCAACCGACCTCTAATACCACTTTTTCATGAACCAACCTAGGTTGACCCCAAACCGATCACTCGAGCTGATCCGCGACAAGGCCTGAAGGGAATTCCAAATCATCATGGGCTGAAAACTAGTGTTGAAAATTAATAGAGTAGACAAAGGGAATGACTTCTCTCAATAATAAATAAATTAATAAATAGTATGAATATAAAAAATCATCCCAAAAACATTTTATATTTAAAAATAAACATATTTTATACCTGAATTTGAAATTAGGACAAAAATATACAAGAAAAATCAAAATGAGAATCTAACAATAATAAAAAACATTCATGTGTCCTTGAGGGTCACTATCCGATACCAAGAAATACTATCTCCCACAAAGATCAAGACCAAGCTGATATTTTAACCACAAGATAAAAAATAGGATACTATTGGCATGAGTATTAAAACCCATTATGATAGTCTGAATAATTTATTACCAATGAACGTACATTAAAATAAATGAAACATAAACTTCATGTTTGAAAAGAAAATATATCAAGATAAACTTTTCCACATTTTCACTTTAAAATAAAACATGACCAATTATGCTTTTTCCAATAAAGAATCATATTTTTTCTGTCAAATAAATGTTAAAATTTTTCATGGGAAATTGAAGCTTGCATTTAAAAATACGCACAAGGGGGAATAAAATATTCTCTTCCTGAAATTTTTTTTAATAACCTTTGAAAACCAACACATCACATTATAAAGAGGTACACCACACGTGATGGAGCTACAATAATCACATAGCAAGGAAAATGGAAATAAACACACCAGAATAACTAAGAATCTATATCATCACTATAGACAACTAAGTGTCAATTGACATGGTTACACCTAGGAGATCATTAATAATCCTAAAAAAATAATATATGTGACCATCCCCAAATCATTCCTCACATGATGAAATAAAGTCAACCAAAATACAACAAGCCACCCTAACTCAGGTGAAACTGAGGGGAAATCCCAAAGTAATAAACCCAATATATCTGCATACTAGGGGCCACCAGATAATGAATAATATATCTAGTGCATCAATATTTCATGGAATTATCTCTCACTATGTTAGGTTACCATGTCTCATGTATAAAAGGGGTGATCCAACCAATTCAAATCGAGCATCCAAGCACATACACATATAAAAATAATTCAACAATATGAATCACCTAAGTCACACAAAAGGATAACCCCTTTACACATAACTCATAGGTCACAAAAGATCCCATACAGAGGATCTCCCATTTCATACAATATTCTTATATATATATGGTTAGTTAATTGGCCTTTGAGGGTTTTCATGATAAAAAATTCACTACTTTCATAAAGGCACCAAAGGGGCCTCAATTTATTTTCCCAAAACTTGCATTTATTGGATAATAAAATAACATTTTTAAAAGAGGTTTTCAAAAAAATTTTACCATTTTACAATCATTTCAAAAAATTATCTATTTAGATATCATGTCACATTTTAAAGTCAATCCATTTTCATTAAAATTCTAAATAGTCCATAAGTCACCACACATTCCAAATAAACATTTCATTTAAAACCAAAACCACTTTGAAAACCCACTCATGGAAGTCAAATCATTATTTCTCAAAAAAACATTAGAAATCCAAACCATGCTCTAGATGTCATAAAACACTTAGAAATGGAAATCAGTAATTTAATCGAACACTTGGTGTGTAATCCTTAACAAAAAAAATATTTATTACACAATAATGCACCAAACACAACTTGTCACACAACACAAATATTTTAATGTTCACACATCAATTGTTAGCATATAACGGTGTCCTGGAAGGCATGAAATCATATATTCTAAAATTAAAAAGTAATGTGCAGTTGGAACCTTCCTCAAACTCTTAGAGTTTCAATAATGCAAACCTGAAACTACGTCGCAAAGGTTCGAGAAGGTAAGAAGATCCAAGATTAACCCTAAAAACCCAAAACCCCTAACATAAGTCAAGGGGAAACAACACCCTAGGTCTACATGCCCATGGGATAAGACGAACACAAGGAGAAAATGGAAGAATGAGGAATATGGGGAAGATATGAGAGGATTACCTTGAGATATCTACCCCCAAAACTTGATTAAATCCATAGATTTACACTAATGGAGGAACATAGAAGCATAAAGAATCAAGTAGAATCATACCTAGGATTTTATAAATAATTTTGGAGGAGAAATGAAAGGATTTGGGATGAAGATAATGTAAAGACAAAATAGTAATTTTGAATTTTTATAGATTTGGGCCAGTCACATGGTTTTGCCGCATAGTTTACCAAACTATGTGCCAACCGTGCGGTAGCTACTCTCCCAGAAGGGATCGACTGTATGAACACACCACACCGTTTTAATTAACATGTGAAAAATATGTGGTAGATTCTTTCTGAAACCAACTCCTACCGTATGGTTACTTGGGTCAAACTGCACTGCTTACCAATCTGTGCACCAACCGTGCACGTGCTACAACCTAGCCTAAAAATGCATTTTTTCTCCATGAACTCCAAAAAACCACATAGAGGAAACTATACAAAGAAAAACTTGAAAATTTAACCCCAATTGCACCTAGAACTTGAGATAGAAAATAAGATCCCTAATGAACTAGAAAATTTAATGAAAATGAAAAACCAAGTGTAACACTAACTGTAACGCCCTAACCCCAGTTACCCAGAGTCGGTGCATTATTACATAACATTTCCATGATCACAAGAAATATAAAATCTCGAAATATCGATTAGTTTAGTAGCCTTGGAATAACTAGATACATTCATAAAGTTTACATTACATCATAAAATGAAAACTACAACAATATAGTAACAATAGTCTACTCTATTATCCCCTCATACTATCCCTACAGGTCAGTCATAAAATACTTCTTCACATCCTAGGAAAAATAAAACCTAGAAAGGGGTGAGCTCAAATGTCCAGTAAGGATAACAATATAGCGAAAACATTCATAAATAAGCATAATCAATTAAGGCAATGTATAACTAAAACAAAAGCATTTTAAAACTTGAACTTCAGAATAATATGGAAGAAATAAAAAGAAATAATTTCATATACTTGTTCACTTCGATATTCGACTAGTCGAATAATCACATGCAATATCAATAACCACTTTCAAAATGATGGATTGCATAATGCCAGACTATCATAACCACATAGTCAAGGCCTCGTGCGAAGACTACAAATAAGATTTTGTCAAGGCCTTATGCCAAGACACTAGTTTGTCTAATGAGACCTACCGATGCATTGATGAGCTATAGTGGGCTCGACCCATCACTTATTAAGTCTAATGCGTTCCTCATATGAACTGGTTTAAACAATACATAAACATTTGTATTAAAACTAGAATATGAAATGTCAATAATTTCTCCATAAACCATGAATGGTATAAAAATAACACATCCATAGTCAAAAATATCACAAAACCATCAATACAATATGGATGTTTTGTATCAATATAAATAAACATCAAATAAGCTTAAAATCCATCAAAGGATGTTGACATAGATGAAATCAAAACTATTTGAGAGAAATATCTCTTTTCTTGAAATAATTTAAAAGTCCCATAATTATTAAATAAAACATTTAATTTGAAAATTATCTTATAAGATTTTAAGGGAATATTTGATGACTTTATAATGGCAGAAAATATCCACATCTTCCGTATAAGTTAAAAAGACATTCGTACCTTAATTTTGTCAAAATGGTTAAATAGGTCCTTGTTTGGAAAACGATAGAATGATTCCTTTATAAACTTCTTATAAAAAAGTCAACAAGGGTATAAATGACTTTATCCCAAATTCTGTAAAATAGTATGAATGATTTGAAATACATTTTTAAGAAACATGGATGTGGATGATAAAGAGGTCCCAGTAGATAATTACGTATAAACAACCTTAGATAATGAAGAGATTGTGAAATAAACCCTTACAAATTTGGTAACTTACGAAACATACAACCCATGAAAGTGGTATCATACAATGAATATGTAAATACACATAAATTTAAGTGTATTACACCGAGAATACAATTATGGGCAGTACATACACCACACAAAATGTAATAGTGGCAATATGACATTAATCTCACTAGAATGAGGAGTGAGATGGAAACCCCTTACCTTGTAATTTTCCTTGGTCGAGGGATGGTTAACCTCTTGTATAATGGTGAAATAATTGTTATTAATTTATACAAGAATCACATATATTAATATGATATCATATATGATCTTTTAATATATATTTGTTGATAATATCTTAGTATTGTCGTTGTTTCAGGTGTTAACTTACTCGTTTTCTTTTATTTGTTTTGTTACATAAGCCATATTTTTTATGGATTGGTTGTGTCTTAATAATATCCAGAATGATATAAAGTCCTTTAAAAAAAATTTAATCATAAAATAAGAATTAGACTTTAATTGATACAATGAGGAATGAATCTCATCGCGTTCGTGGAGACGGTAGTCCGTACGTACGCACAGGTGACAATATCACTCTTTTGATATTAAAATAATATATGATTGGATGGTATATCATATATAAATAATAATTATCATGTTATATTTATTATTTAAATGAATTACACATCATTATTATACCCATCCAAATAATAGTGTATTGAATAACAATTACACCACGACGTGGAGACGGTAAGCCGTATGTACACACATATGGTGACATGTCATTCAAAGGATGGATAAAATACTGAATATGGTTGTACCATATTTATAATAACATCATTGTATATAGAAAATACTTGAGTTATTGTTTTATAATGGAAATAACAAATAATGAAGAAGTGGAAGAAGAAAGGAACTTGAAAGATGGTGGTGAAAACGTTACCTCTTTTTCGGGTTCTTCCTTTTGATTTGATCAAAAGGGATCCTTAGGATGGATTTCTGATCAAAATAATCCCTCTAGGTTGAATTTATGGAAGATTAGAGATTATTTGGGCATGGTTGGCCGATCCAAAAGGCTTTGAATGTGTGAATTAGTGAGAAGGGGGAGTAACCTTTTATAAGAGGAGTGAGGGGCGCTTTGGAAACACTAGAAATATTCTTTTATAATAAATTCATATTCATTTTCTAATGACTTAAAAGTGCATTATTTAAATTTTAAGGTGGGGATAGGTCGAAAACCACTCAACCAATAGATTTTAGACAGGTTTTGGTCATTATATTAACCATATCATTTAGTTTAAACTCTTAGTTAATTATATTGACATTTACCATGTCACTTTGTATTTTTATATTATATAGTTAATATACATGCAATATACATCCAAGAGACCCCCAAGTGGTCCATTAATGATACACCTGTCATGATATAAGTCTCTTTGCCGATCCTTATATTTTTAGGAATTAAATATCAATTAATAATATAACATTTCTTTTAAAAACTCTTTTATGTCAATTTTAAAACTATTAAATAATTGATTTTGGTTAAAGTCTTAACAACATTATTAATTAAAAACAATTCATTTAAGAAATCCTAACATGTCATATTAACCAATAAAACTCATGTATGTTATCAAAACTTTCAAATTATATTTATTTTAACATTTATAATACCAATTATTTGATTCTTTCACTAATAAGGAAAATACTACATCATTATTTTGTCATAAATAAATTTAATTATTAAATGTATAAAAATTATAAATAAAATACCATTATGTAGGAAATATTTGTATCATTATATTTAATATTTATTGTCTAAAATCCAACATATATAACTCTATGTAAAATATTGTTTTCTAAAAGCTATATGCTTATGTCATTTTTGTATTTACTTTAACTTAATTAATATAAAGTTTCATTATCACTTACAAGTGGCTCCATGGGGTCCCAAAATCGACCCAAATATGCTCATGGTTGGACATGTATCAACAAATAAGGTTAGGACATGTTTTAGGGTAATTAATTATTATTATAATATTATTATTTTACCCTTATTTACTGGATTTACCCTTTAACCATGGTAAATAAAATATTTACCGAAGTAATTATTTAAAATGTCTAAAAATAAAAGTTAACTATTTACAAAATTTGGAAATCCTGATTCCAAATATGGAATCCATTTTTCCAAATTCAAAATACAGAAGTGGAAGAAATTAATTTAAAATTAATTCCCGTTGATAAAACAAAAAGCGTGTTTTTAAGAGATAATAACTATCAAAAGATTGACACTTGTTTATGTCCAGTTTAATTGTAAAATTATGCCCAATTACAAACATTATATTAAATGGTAAAAATATATTCTAAATATACTTTAAAAATACTCAAATCCATAATTTATAACTATTAATTATTTTGATTAAAAACGTTGTTTTTAATTTAAATTTAGTAATTTTCACTATTCATCAAAATATAAAAGTTATCTGAAAAGTACCAAAATTTCACCCAAGTATAATTTCGATATTCTGAATCCAAAAATGAAGTCCAGTTTGAGAGATAAAATTTATAAAATTTCAAAAATTGGGTATTACTATTCATAACGACTACTTTGATTGGTCGCGGTGTGTTAGAATCTCGAAGTTGCGTACAACACATGCTACTGTATTATTCAAAGAGAAGTATACCATAGATGCTTGGGGTGTTACATTCTCCCCTCCTTCAATTAATTTCGTCCTAGAAATTTCTAGAATACTACTGCCTGAAAGGACTCGGTAAGTTCTTCATCATAAGTTCCTTGGGATCCCACATTGCATCTTCCATCTTATGGTTTCACCATAGAACTTTTACCAGACGAGTCGTCCAGTTTCAATGCATTTTTTCTCTTATATCAAGAATCTCGATGGGCTCTTCGCAATAATATAGATCAGGTTCTAGTTCTAATTCCTCATAGGTGAGTACATGCGTTGGGTCAGGCATGTATTTCCTCAATAGTGATACATGGAACACATCGTGAACTTTGGAGAGATTTGGCGGTATTGCCAAACGGTAAGCTAAAACCCCAATTATTTCTAGAATTTTGAAAGGTACATGTACCTATGACTCAATTTACCATTCTTGTCGAAACTTATAACTCCCTTCCATTCAGATACCTTCAAGAAAACATGATCTCCTACCTAAAATTCCAAATTCTTCCTTCGGTTGTCAACATAGATCTTCTGCCTACTTTGAGCTTCATTGATGTGGTTTTGGATTACCTTCACCTTCTCCATTGTTTCCTCAACCAGTTCTGGTCCTACAAGTTTTCATTCACCAACGTCATCCCAACATGTTGGTGTGCGACATCTATTTCCGCATAACGCTTCATATGGTGCCTTTAGAATGCTAGAATGGAAGCTAATGTTATAGGAAAATTCTACTAGAGGTAAATATTGATCCCACATACCCTGAAAGTCAAGTGAGAAAGATCTCAACATGTCTTATAATGTTTGAATAGTTCGTTCTGATTGTCCATCAGTTTGGGGGTGGTAGGCAATGCTTAAATGAAGTTCAGTATCCAGGGCTTTCTGAAGACTTTTCCAGAATCTTGATGAAAAATGGGGATCACGATCAGAAACAATCGATAGGGGTACTCCAAGAAGTCTCACAACTTCGTTAATATATAGTCTTGCTAGAAGTTCCTATGGTAGATCATCTTTTATCGCAATAAAATGTGCTAACATGGTAAGATGATCAACAATAACCCATATTCCATCGTTCCTTATAGGAGTCTTTGGTAGCCCCAGGACAAATTCCATCGTAATATTGTCCCATTTCCACTTTGGTATGGGAAGAGGTTGCATGACTCCTCTAGGGTGTTGCCTTCCACCTTTCACTTGTTGACAAACCATACATCTTGACACAAAATCAGCAATATCCCTCTTCATGTTGTCCCACTAAAAATGTTCCTTTAAATCTATATACATTTTGGTGCTCCCATGGTGTATAGTGAAATTGGAACTATGAGAATCATCTAACAATTCCTTTTTTAAATCAGGTATATCAGGAACACAAAGACTCTTCCTGAATTTAAAAATTCCTTCTTCATACACAAAGTCTCTCAATCTCCCATCATTCACAGCTTTAATCTTATTTTGAAATTCTTCATCATCGGTCTGAGAACTCTTAATCTTTTCTAGTAAAGATGGTTTGGCAACCATTTGAAAAAGCACTGATGTTTCACCTTCCATGGTTATTCCCATGTCTATCTTCAATAGATCCATGAAAATTGGATCCCTTTTAATTCCCATATTGTTCAAAACTCCATGATCTTTTTTGATCAAAGCATCTTCCACATTATTTGCCTTCCCCGGGTGGTAGTGTATCATACAATCATAATCCTTGAGTAATTAAATCCATATACTTTGTCTCATGTTGAGTTATTTTTGTGAGAAAATATAATTCAAACTCTTCTGATTAGTATAAAACTCACAATTTTCACCATAGAGGTAGTGTCTCTGTATCTTCAATGAAAAGATCACAGCTGCTAACTCAAGATCATGAGTAGGATAGTTTTTCTCATGAATTTTCAACTGTCATGAGGCATAGGCAATAACCCTATCATTCTGCATAAGGACACAACCAAGTCCTTTCTTCGACGCATCACTATAAATAACGAACCCATCATTCCCCGATGGTAGAGTCAATATAGGGGCATTGAATAATCTTCTCTTTAGTTCTTCAAAACATTCTTCACACTCTTTTGTCCAAACAAATTTAACCCCTTTACTTGTGAGCTTTGTTAATGGGTTAGCCAACCCGGCAAAATTATGGACGAAACGTCGATAATAACCTGCTAAACCAATAAAACTCCGTACCTCTGTTATACTCGTCGGTGAAGGCCATTCCTGGATTGCCTTGGTCTTAGAAAGATCAATAGAGATTTAATCTTTAGAGGCAATATGGCCAAGAAAAGAAATCTCATGAAGCCAAAATTCACACTTTATAAACTTCCCATATAATTCATGTATTCTCAGAGTCTTCATGATAATGCGCAAGTGATTTTCATGATATTCATAGATTTTGGATTATACCAAGATATCATCAATAAATACCACCACAAATTCATCAAGATATTCCTTGAAAACACTATTCATCGGATCCATGAATACAGAGGGTGAATTAGTCAATCCAAAAGGCATTACCATAAACTCGTAATGCTCGTACCTGGTTCGAAATGTTGTCTTCGGAATGTCTTCCTTCTTCACACAAAACTGATGGTATCCAGATCGAATGTAAATCTTTGAAAAGTATTGTGCTCCATGCAGTTGGTCAAATAAATCATCAATGCAAGGTAGGGGATACTTTTTATTTATTATTATATCATTCATCTCCCTGTATTTGATACATAACCTCAGAGATCCATCTTTCTTTTTAGCAAAAAAACAGGGGATACCCATTGAGAAACACTAGGGAGAATAAATCCCTTATTACTCAATTCCTCTAGTTGTTTCTTTAGTTAAACTAATTCTACAGTGTCCATTCTATAAGGTTTCTCCGATATAGGCCTTTATCTAGGAATTAAATCAATGGAAAACTCAACTTCTCGTTCTGGAGGATGTCAAGGTAAATCTTCCATAAACACATCTACATATTCTTTCACAATAGGTACATCCTCGATTTGAACATTCATTTCCCCACCCATAGTCATTTCATTCAATTCCTCCCCAATAATTGAATTTAGTTGAGCTACTGGGGGTGGATCTAGAAAAGAATTAGGTGGCGAAGATTCTTCTCTAAAGATAAGGTGTTCCTTATCATCATCATCAAAAATCGTAACCTCCTTCTTCTTACAATAAATCTTCGCATCATGGTCCAAAATCCAATCCATACTGAGGATTATATCAAACTTAATCATAGGTATGATGATGAGATCAGCGGACAAAGAACATTTATGTGCTCTAATGGGGACTGATTCACAAAACTTTGTTGCAATGATACTTCCCTTGGGAGTTTTAACTGACAACTCCCTTGTTAAATCAAATTGGAAATATCTAATTTTCCTAGAAAACTGGGAAGATAAGAAACAATGCGATGATCCAGAATCAAATAATGCATTTTCTAAACTTGAGGAAAACATTAAATTACCTTCCACCACATCTTTCAGAGCTTCTACCTCAGTAGTAGTGATAGCATAATCTTGGCCTTGATCCCTTGGTCTTTTCTGAGGTATTTCCCCCTGACGCTTAGGAAATTCATTTTAATAACATATCATCTCCCTGAAATTGTAGCATTGGACATTGGTAGCTTCCTTATTCCCCTTGCAATCATGAGTTTGGTGGCTTTTTTCACCACAATTGTAACAGACTCCCATTCCTTTTAAGCATGTACCCGTGTGTTTCTTCCCACATTTACTACAGGATGGATATTCAACTTTTCCCTTCTTCCCCTTATTTCCATTCCCAGATTGATCAGCAGATCTCATCTTCTCTTTCTTTGCTTTAAAGTCATAATACTTAGATAATTCCTTTTCTATCTTGATATCACATGAGACAATGTCTTCGTACGACGAGAAGGATTGTGAGACTAATGCTTGATGGAGAAATGCTTTTAACCCGTCAAAAAAAATGATCAATCTTAATTTATGGGTTGCGTATATAATCTCCAGCATACCTTGCTAACCTTGTAAAGTTAGCCTCATACATTGAGACATTATCATCCCTCTTTTTTCTCAGACTCAGAAATTGCCTTTCCATATCTGCTCGATTGTCACAAGGAAAGTATTTTTATAACAATAGATCTTTGAACTCTCTCCATTCCATATTTGATAATTCATCATCTTTTTTAATGTTTTGAATCAATGACCACCATTGATCAGCATCTCTAGTGAGGCGGTAAAATTCCATGATAACCTTTTCTCTTTCACTACTCCCCAAAGCCTGAAATATTTTCTCTAAGTAATTTATCCATTTTTCAGCTACTAAGGGATTTGTACTCCCATTGAATTTTGGTGGTTGTTTCCTCATGAAGATATCTAACATTGATCCTCAACGCTGTGGATCAGGGTGCTCCATACGTGTAAGGTTATTTTTCATAACCCGAGTGAGTTGTCCGAGTATGGTGATTAGCTGATCAGCACCAGTTGCATCACCAGCTCCACTATAATTATCTTGAGCAGGAGAGAAAACCCTACATGGAGTTCGTGCATTGATACAGGTTCCATTTCTTCTACTAGGATTCATTTCTAAACAATGGAATAAACTATATCAGTTTATGAATCAAAATACATAATTCCATACTTATAAATCACATAACATAAATTGACCTTTTTATGGATATAATTCATAATCATAAAAAAATTTCTTTGAGGTAGTATATACTCATAAACCCTGCATAATGATTTTAAAAAAAATGAGAGTTATCCTAAGCAGATCCCCCGGGAGTGTCGTAACCAAGAGTGCGGCAAGGCCCGTTGTCGTGCACCAGTTCCCGTTCGAGTCTTGCTCAAAGCGGTGTTTTCAGGTGTTACCCCTTGGTACATCTATGCCAGATCGGCCTCTACCTGATCATATCCAGACATGGATGTATTACTCGGAAAACTCACAAAATATCTACAATACCAGAATTCTAGGAAGTTCTTCTATACTAATCCTCAAAGTCCATCTTAGGTCTATGTGCTCTAATCAGGGTTTATCTAAATCAAGCTTCCAAGAATTGTACTAGACTTCCTCTGATACCAACTGTAATGCCCCGACCCCAGTTAGCCAGAGTCGGTGCATTATTACATAACATTGGCATGATCCCAAGAAAGATCTAATCTTGAAATATCGATAAGTTTAGTAGCCTTGGAATAACTAGATACATTCATAAAGTTTACATTACATCATAAAATGAAAACTACAACAATATAGTCTCCATAGTCCACACATTTATCCCCTCATACTATCCCTACTGGTCATTTATAAAATACTTCTTCACATCCTGGAAAAAAAAAACATAGAAGGGGGTGAGCTCAAATGCCCAGTAAGGATAAAAATATAGTGGAAACTTTCATAAATAAGCATATACATTTAAGGAAATGTATAACTAAAACAAAAGCCTTTTAAAACATGAACTTAAGCATAATATGGTATAAATAAAATGAAATAATTCCATATACTTATTTACATGGATATTCTACTAGTCGAATAATCACATTCAATATCAATAACCACTTTCATAATTTTGGAATGCATAATGCCAGACTATCATAACCACATAGTCAAGGACTCGTGCCAGGACTATAAATAATATTTTTTCAAGGCCTTGTTCCAAGAAACTAGTTTGTCTCATGAGACCTACCGATGCATCGAGGAGCTATAGCGGGCTCCACCCGTCACTTATTAAGTCCAATGCATTCCTCATATGAACAGGTTTAAACAATACAAAAACATTCGTATATATCTAACATACAAAATGTCAATACTTTCTCCATAAACCATGAATGGAATAAAAATAACACATGCACACTAAAACATATCACAAAACCATCAATACAATATATAATTTATGTATCATAATAAATAAACTTCAAACAAGCTTAAAATCCATCAAAGGATGTTGACATAGATGAAATCAAAACTATTTGAGAGAAATATCACTTTTTTTAAATCATTTAAAAGTCCCATAATTATTAAATAAAACATTTAATTCGAAAATATTCTTATAAGCTTGTAAGGGATTCTTCGAAGACTTTATAAAGGCAGAAAATAGCTGCATCTGCCGTATAAGATAAAAAGACATTCTTACCTTAATTCTTTCAAAAAGGTTAAAAAGGGTTTTGTTTGGAAAACGACAGAAATATTCCTTTATAAGCTTATTATAACAAATTCAACAAGGGTATAAATGAAATTAACCCAAAGTCTTTAAAATAGTAAGAATTATTTGAATTAAATTTTTAAGAAACATGGATGTGGATGATAAAGAGGTCCCAGTAGATAATTAGGTATAAACAACCCCGGATAATAAAGAGATTGTGAAATAAACCCTTACCAATTTAGTAACTTACGAAACATACAACCCATGAAAGAGGTATCATACAATGAATATGTAAATAAACATAAATTAAAGTGTATTACACAAATAATACAATTATGGGAAGTACATACACCACACAAAAGGTAATAGTGGCAATATGACATGAATCTCACTGGAATGAGGAGTGAGATGAAAACCCATTACCTTGTACTTTTACTTGGTCGAGAGTTGGTTAACCTCCTCTATAATGTTGAAATAATTGTTATTAAATTATACAAGAATCATATACATTAATATGATATCATATATGATCTTTTAATATTTCTTTGTTGGTAATATCTTAGTATTATGTTGTTTCGGGTGTTAACTTACTGATTTTCTTTTATATATTTTGTTACATAAGTTGTGTTTTTTATGGAAAGGTTGTATCATCTTTATATATAGAATGATATCAATCCTTTAACATTATTTTTAATCATCAAATGAGAATTAGATTTGAATGGATACGATGGGTAATTAATCTCATCGCGTTTGTGGAGACGGTAGTCCGTACGTAGCACGAGCGACAATATCACTCTTTTGATATTAAAATAATATATAATTGGATGGTATATCATATATAAAGAATCATTATAATTTTATATTTATTATTTATATGAATTACACATCATTATTATACCCATCCAAATAATACTGTATTGAATAATAATTACACCACGACGTGGAGACGGTAACAAGTACATACACACGTATGGTGACATGTCATTCAAAGGATGGATAAAATACAGAATATGGTTGTACCATATTTATAATAACATCAATGTATATATAATATATTGGAGTTATTGTTTTATAATGGAATTAACAAAGAAATAATAAGTGGAAGAAGAAAGGAACTTGAAAGAGGGTGGTGAAAACGTTACCTCTTCTCCGGGTTCTTCCTTTTGATTTGATCAAAAGGGATCCTTAGGATGACTTTATGATCAAACTAATGCCTCTAAATTTAAGTGAGGGAATTTTATAGTGTATTTGGGTAGGGTTTGGTCGATCCAAAAGGCTTTTAATGTGTGAATTAGTGAGAAGGGGGAGTGCCCTTTTATAAGAGGGGTGAGTGGCACCTTTGGAAAAGCTAGAAATATTATTTTATATTAAATTCATATTCGGTTTCTAATTTCTACAAAGTGGATTATTTAAATTTTATTGTGGGGATATCTCCAAAACCACTCAAACAATAGATTTTATACAGGTTTTGGTCATTATATTAACCTTATATTTTAGTTTAAACTCTTAGTTAATTAGATTGACATTTACCATGTCACTCTGTATTTTTATATTATATAGTTAATAGACATAATATATACATCCAAGAGACCCCCAAGTGTTCCATTAATGATACACCTATCATTATATAAGTCTCTTGGAAGAGCTGTAGATTTTTAGGAATTAAATATCAATTATTAATATAATATTTGTTTTAAAAACTCTTTTATGTCAATTTTGACACTATTCAATAATTGATTTTGGTTAAAGTCTTAACAACTTTATTAATTCTAACCAAATTCATTTATGCAATCCTAATATGTCATATTAACCAATATAAGTATTTTATGTCATCAAAACGTCAAAATTATATTTATTTTGACATTTAGAATACCAATTATTTGATTATTTCACAAATAAGGAAAATACTGCATCATTATTGTGTCATAAATAAATTTAATTATTAAATATAAAAAAAATTATAAATAAAATACCATTATGTAGGAAATCATTTTATATTTCTAATTAATATTTACAGTTTAAAATACAACATATATAACCCTAGTAAAAAGTTGTTTTTCTAAAAGATATATGCTTATGTCATTTTTGTATTTCCTTTAACTTAATTAATATAAATTATCATTATCACTTACAAGTGGCTCCATGGGATCCCAAAATCGACCCAAAGATTATCATGGTCGGAAACGTATCAACTAATAATGTTAGGACACGTTTTAGGGTAATTTATTATTATAATAATATTAATTTCTTACCCTTATATACAGGATTTCCCCTTTAACAATGGTAAATAAAATATTTACCGAAGTAATTATTTAAAATGTCTAAAAATAAAAGTTACCTATTTACACAATTTGGAAATCCTGATTCCAAATATGGAATCCATTTTTCCAAATTCAAAACACAGAAGTGGTAGAAATTAATTTAAAATTAATTTTTGTTGTTAAAACAAAAAACGTGTTTTTAAGAGATAATAACTATCAAAAGATTGACACCTGTTTATGTCCGGTTTAATTGTAAAATTATGTCTAATGACCAAAATTTTATTAAATGGTAAAAATATATTATAAATACACTGTAAAACCACTCAAATTTATAATTTTTCACTATTAATTATTTTGATTAAAATAGTTGTTTTTAATTAAAATTTAGTAATTTTCACTATTCATCAAAATATAAAAGTTATCCTAAAAGTTCCAAAATTTCACCCTAGGATAATTTTGATATTTTGAATCCAAAAATGAAGTCCATTTTGAGAGATAGAATTTATAAAATTTCAAAAAGTGGGTATTACTATTCATAACTGCTACTTTGATTGGTCGCGATGTGTTAGAATCTCGAAGTTGCGTGCAACACACGCTACTGTATTATTCAAAGAGAAGAGTACCGTAGAATCTTGGGGTGTTACACTAAACACACTCCCCCTATATACTCACTATATAATGGTGAACATTTTCCTAGAGGGGGCCGCATGGTTTGGGGTACTGCTCACTAAATGTGCATTCCTCACTGTGTTGGCATTTCACGATTTTTACTGGTGGGCCTTATGGGTTGAGAAACCCTATAAAAACTGTGAAAACCCCAAAAATCCTCCAAAATTATCCAAATTTAAACCAAACCCCTCTTAAACAAGACATAACCAAATTAATTTCAAAACTACTATCAAGTGGTACCTAGAAAAAAGAAACTAAATGTTACATTGTGACATGTAAACTTGATAGTGTTTTCAATGTTGATTTATTTATTAGGGAGGACACTAGGTTGTCACTCAAGAATAGTTGGAGGTCTAATGTGTCTATCATTAGAAAAAGCGAAAAAGAGGGTGTGGGTTGGAAAACTATTTTAAAAAGTTAAATTAATTAAAATTGTTTAATAGTTTACAAAGAATTTTATTTTAAAAAATACATGATAAGTATTTGATCAATTCGAAGTTAATACTCCACTTGAAAAGTTTTTTTTTCTTAATTTATTATAAGGATTTGGTGTAGTCTATTGGTTGAGGGTTAACCTATATCTTGGGTACCCAAAATCCCTTAAAAAAATTCATATAAGACTAATTCTCTCAGTAGAAATCATGTAGTCAAGTTATATACTATTAACATACTTTAGGATTTTCAAGGAACACTGAAATATCAAATATTTTGGAAATAAGTTTATTATTATGTTCTCTAATAGGAGTAACACAATTAATATTCTTAAAATCACACACCCAATTGGTTATGAAATAAAAATTGACTCAATTAAATGCATTAACATTTTGAGATAAATCGAGAAGAGAAAATAAGAACCAAAATATACCCTATACTAATAGATAATTATGTGTCCAAACTCCATCTTTAATGGTATATCTCCCATGAAATGGTCTCACACCATTTAACCCTCCATTTGGAAGAGGATGAAGATCATGTGGAACTCCGACTTCATCCTTGATCTACCTATGGTGGTATGGGACTCTAGAACATCTATGATTTAGGGAGTAATCCATTGGGTCTCCAAAATGGCAGGGAATTTCTCCATAGTGAAGAATAAAAATGGGATACTAAGGTTTCATTTTATAGGAAAGGGTGTTTTTGATCACCATGATTTTTATATACCACTTGGAATACAGTCTCTAGATATCAGATAGAATTATCTCACTTTTAAAAAATAAAAATGTTTTCCCCCAACTCTTTATGAATTCCACTAAGAATTTGGCACCATTTAAGAGTCCACATCACAAGATATGGCAGAATTATATAAGTGACCTCCAGACTGTGAATAATGAATATTGTGAAAATGTTTTCTTGACATGTCAAAATTATTTTGTTTTTAATCTTTATCTATATAATAAGTCAGACCATAGGTCATCTTTTAATGGGTGTTTTAGTTTTAAAGTTCAAGTCTTTAATAAAATTAAATTCATGTGGGTGGGGCTTGAATATAGTTTTGAAAATAAAAAGTCATAATTGAAAGTGTTTAATTGTCAATAAACAAGTGGATTTTGAAAAATATATTATAATTCAGTGATAATTTATATGTAACTTCACCAATTTTAATGTTCCTTGTTCTTAATTCGTTATTAGGTTTTAGTATAATCCTTTGGTTGATGGTTAACCAAGATCTTGGGTACCCTCACACCCATAAAATGATGCACATAAGACTATAACATGAAATTAAAATCACTTAGTAAAGTTAAAACATATTAGCATGATTTACTATTTTTCATGGAACACTATAATCTCAATTTTTTGTAAATAAGAAGATTCCTATGTTTTCCAATCATAAAAACACAAATCTCACACATAATGTCGCACACTAGTTAGTTATTAAATAAACATTATTTCAATTAAATGTCTACAAAAAAGTTATAATACATATAGAAAAACTCCAAACAAAAATATACACAAAAACAATTTATAATTATGTGATGAAACTCCCTCTTCATTTGTGTAGCTCCCACACAATGATCACACACTATTTAGCCAAAAATTGAGATGAGGAAGAATCCATGTTGAACTATGACTTCATCCTTAATCTCACTATCGGGATATGGGACTCTAGAACATCTAGAATGACGATATGAATCATTTCGGTCTCCAAAATGGATGATTTTTTCTTTATAGTTGGTCATTAAAATGTGGTTCACAAGGTTCCATTTTATAGGAAATGTGAATGGTGGATTTGGGAACCTATATTTCAACATACTACTAGTCTCATGGTTTTGTCCTAGCTAAAATAGTTTTCTCACTTAAAAAAATTTAATAGTTCTTTCCCTCACTATTTAATGTCTCCAAATAGAATTTGGATCCATTTTGAGCTCTATATTCCATGATATATATGAATTACATATGTGACCTCGATATTATGAACAATAATGATTCTATTCAATTGTGGAACTTTATAGGCCTATAAATGTATGTATTAGGATTCTTGGTCTTCTAGAGAAATGTTTCCCAATTTTTTTTGCGTTATTCGAAAAATTTTAGGTCAAATTGGAATCAAATATTAAAAAATATATATGGATTTTAAACAATAAATTTTCTTGGGATCTTACACATTAAGGTCTATTGTGTTTGAATTTAACTATGGGATCTCCAAATCACCTCCACCTACAATATAATCATCATCAAAATAAAATCTCCTATTTTAGTATTCATATTACTTTAATTATTTAATAAATAATAATGTGAAATTAGTTATTATGTTTCTAATTTATAATAAAAAATCAGTTTAATACAATTTTTTATGAGTTAAAAAAATAGTGAATCGTGGTGTGGCTAAACACCAACACCGAAATAGTTTCACTCCTAGGAAAAGTCACATTTCCAAAATTAATCATGGAGATATACCCAAATTTATTAACATTTAAGATTAAAAATAAAATATAATTCATGATATCATTGTGGTAAAATAAAAAACCACACTAAGGAGTTATTCTAAGTGATAATGGAAAAGATACCCCAAAAATTATATCAGAATGAAATTTAAGGAGATTTCAAAAACTAGTATTAGAAATTAATTAACAATTTAATCAAGTCACTGACTATCCTTGTCTCTGTATAAAAACAATTTCCTAATATTCTTTCAACTTTCAATCCAGTAAATATAGGTTATATTAAAACATTTATTCCTTGATCCTTTCCATAAAACATTCACTATATCATTTCTAGTAAAATTTCAATACCCACTCACTTAATAATTCCCACAATTCAAACCATAATCTCTTATCCAAGATATCCTATATGTTTCATATTTGATCACTACCCAAATTATTTATTTTCATTTTTTGTTTTTAGGGCATACAAATGTCAATTAACATGTGCACACTGTTGATACTCCTTTCCATCACAGAGTCCAACAAATTGAAATGGTGAATACCATAAGCACAATGAGGGTCTCCCTTTGAGTAACATAAAAAATTGACAAAGGCATGGACCAGGAACCCATTTGTAGGGAGTCGCACAAGTTTCATGCCCGTCGCGCAAGTCACTTGTGCGCCTTATTCTTTTTTTTCACCCAAGGTGCCTAGGGGCCTATAAATAGCCCATGTGGGCCCCCCATTTCAGGGAGAATTTTTCCAAACCTTAGATTCAAGCTCTGGTCATCCAAGTCATTGTCTTACATCTTCCGAACACTTCTAATGAAATTATTTACCTAGAAGGGAAGCTCTAAAGAGAAAGAATAATACCTAAGTGTTAGAATTCATCAATACTTGCGCGCCTATGTGTCCAGCCCTTAAGGGAATTGAAGACACTTGCGCGCTGCCTTGCCCTCTCAGGGGAACTTTCACACCACCCTTATGAAAGCCTATAGGGATGATACAAAGGGCTTGAGTTCAAATTCTCTCAAGTAATACCCTATAGATTCTTCTTCTCCCAAGGTGACTTATGTCGCACAAGTCTACTTGCGCAACAAGGACTTGCGCGCCAGAACGAAACTTTTGCTCCTCCCTCCTAGTCACCTCCTTTCCTTAAATCTACCTATCCTCTTCAAGAAATAGTCTTCAAAACCCTATTCAAATCCATTTATGGAATGGATCCTTTTTTGGATTCCTTATCTGAAAGGAATTCTATGAGAACCACTCCCAAAACCTCGTGACTTACAAGCTTTAGGTCACCACAGTTAGGGGTTTCGTATATAACTTCATCCATTGAGTTTAGAAGATCTTAACTCGGGCCAACTTCTCAGGAGTAATACCCATTCATAATTTCCTTTAACATTGGACCTCTTTCTTAGGAGTAATCCCCAGGTTATATGTTCCCTTTAATTGGTCATCCTTCATAGGAGTAAGCCCCAATCTTAATTTCTTTTGATTTGGGCTTCTTTTTCACGAATAAAACCCAGTCATAAGTCCCTCTTAATTTGGGATTCCCTTTTAAGATTAAGTCATGGGTTTAAATTCCAAATCTCCATAAAGTAAAGTTACCATTATGGACCTTTCTCTTGGGCTTCTTTCTTAATTCCTGGTCTTCATTTACTTGGGCCGTCATGCACACGTAAGCCCCACATCATTTCTCATGAATGCATCATTCATGTCACCATCATCAAAATTACTGATACCTCTTGTTTCTCACACCGAGCATAACTCACGTGTGCTTAGGGTGTAAAATTAATCATGACATATCTTCTTGTCACATTAACCATGCATAAACCCTAAATTTTTTTATTCGAACTACGTGGACTTGAATCTTTTCCTTAAAATTAGAGTACGTAGGAAGCCTTTATAGGGTTCAAGACCATCTTTAATTAATTCATTTCTGTCCCATATGACATTAAACAATCTCCTTCTTATCAAAATATGAGGGTTCTGATTCCTTTTTAACAAGGATATGTAGGTATCCCATCTACAGGTACGATTCCAACTCTAAAATAATCCATGTCTTTCTGAATGATAATAAACTTCAAGTGCCCCACTGAGTGGATTGAAAACCAGTATGGTAATCAAAATGACCAAGATATTTCTATATAATGTATTGAAGGATACCATCGACTAAGGATATCTAAAATATATGGATGATTCTACATCGATGAAGAACCTCAAATACATATAAAAGATTATCTAAATCCCATATATATCAATCATCGATTTACAAATCTAAAGGAAAACTCATTTTCATACTTGGTAAATTAATAAGGATTCGTGAACATAACATAAATCTATAAGAGAGTCCCAGAGTAGGCAATAATTCCCCCAAAAAACGTGCGATGAGACTGACATCCCATCCTCTCAACCAATGAAAATTCTTAAGCCTCATCAGTCCACAACTAATGAGCACCTACCTTTGCATAGTAGGTCTAAATGGATATAGAATCATTGGGTGTTTCCGATTCTATGAATATACCCAATAGAATCTGATTGGAAAGTTTGAACCTTAATAAAAAAATCTCATCCCCATCTCCAGAAGAAACAGAAAATGGAGAACCCGACGTGAATCCTTAACCAAGTTAAAGGATGTTTTACTTATTTGTTAGGCCCATGTTAAACCCAATATGAGGGCCAAAAAAGCAATCAAAGACATATGTATTGATCCAAAAGGTCTAGTCTGGAAACACCTATCTTGATTATGTCTACTATATTAAAAAGTAACTCTTTTCCAAGATCTCTCTGCAACACAAAATGGATTCTTTAAATCTCACAACTCTGAATGCCTCGGTCGCTACTCTTATTGGATCTTCGTCCGCTCTAAGGATGACATCACCTACTCAGCGTCTTCAATGCTGGGTCTTGAATGCATTTGTGATGGAATACCATCAACATGGAACCATCCCAAATTTGGAGGATGCTTGAAAAGCCCTCCAAGTTAACAACTCACCCTGGTTGTGCAGACAACGACGACCAGTGGTCAGGAAGCAGGTGGTGCCAACCACTATCTCCAACCATTTCGGGTCGTTATCTCGGGAACGCAATAACCAATACCTCCCATATTACAGGGAGGTAAATGAATAGGTCACTCAAGGCCTTAGTTATAGAAGATATGAGCCCTTTTTGAGGACTCCCACCATTAATCGACTCCAGACTCGGGCAGTAGTACACTCTCAACATGATGAGGGTATCACCTTTAGATGTTCGGCTCAAGACCCTCAGACCTGAGCATGCAAGAAGAACCGTCATAGGAGATATTTTTCCAATAGGGAGCAGGTTCTTACCTCGGCCCCCTCTTGATAATTCCATCAACCTAACTTGATGGGAAGCAATGAGCAGGCACACACATCCGTGCGTTCTAATCCTATTGTCCAGCTGACTCGTCTGAATAAAACCCGCCTTTCCCACCAGGCAATTCTGGTGGAGTACTATAGGTAGGCACATACACCTGTTTATAATTCATCAGCCAGTCAGTAGGCTTGTCTGACTACAACCAAGGAAGCTAGACAACCAAATGTGGTGACCACCTGTAAACAAGCACAAACACCTGCTTATACTCATTAATTCTGTCAACCATCTTGTCTGCCAGTATTGAAGGAAGTTCATCAATCATTTTTTGTGGAGAATAATCAACAGGCACATACACCTTCAATTCATCAAGATAACCAACAGTCTCATTTGGTATCACACAGGGATGTCAAATAGAAAGCTCCAATGACAAATAGGAGGCAGACATAACTTTCTACTCCCACACATTAGTACTGTGAGAATTCATTGATAGGAAAAGGAGGACATGAGCATGAACACAGACCTTGTAGAGACCCAAGCATGATGTACATGGTAATTACATTACTTTTCTGGAATAATTAATATATAACAAGAACCAACACTCAAAGACCATAATAGTTTAGTGCCTTTGGAAAAATGAAACATAATATTCTAATCATGGTGAAAGATCTTTAACATCTCCCATAAAGATCTTCCACATTTGTTTTCTTACCTAAAACCTTTATTTATATCCTGGGGAAAAGAAAACATAAAAAGGGTGAGCTCCAATTCTCAATAATGGTAAACATAGAGAACATAAAACAGTCCATAAACATTTGAATGCAAAAACATGAACATAAAATCTAAAATCAAAATATTTAGCAAAGTATGTAAGGAATATATCATAAAGGAACATCAATCATGATAAAATATCATAGGAATAAAACATGTAATTGTGGAAAACCATTAATCACATGATATGATTTCCATATTAGCCAAGACATTTTTGCCAAGACCATCTTATTGGACAAAGTCCCTTTCTGAATCGAGATCACTCCTCGTTCATGTATTGTATCACTGAATTAGATTAACTTACCATTCCAGCCATGTCTATCTCATGAGATATAAATTGTTACCCAATGCATTGGAGGGAGATATAGGTCCCACCCATCTCATAATGAAATCATTCTTACGTGTGCCACAACATAAACATAAATCATTCATCATAACCCAATTAATAAAATGGGTTTCATAAACATCATCCCATCATAACATAATCCATATAAAACAAATGGATATCATTTCATCATAAGAAAAGTGAAACCATGTAAATCATAGAGACATTATACTTGAAACATACAAATATGAAATAATTTCATCATATATGGGAATTGGTTTTGATAAACCACTCTAAATGAATTTTTTAGGAAAATATCCTCTCTTCTTTAAAATCATTTTTTTTCACAAGATGCCATGTAATTTTAAAAGAAAAGAATTTTTTTGAAAATTTTCTTGAAATATTGTAGATTATGCTTCGTGAAAATAAGACATTATGAAACCGTATAAATCCATTCATGCCGTATAATTAAAAAACATTCTCCTCGTACTTTTGTTGGAAAAGTCAAAAAGTTCCTCGTATGGTAAACAAAAGAAAGATTCCTTCCAAAACACAATGTAAAAGTCAAATATGGGTAAAAATTACCATAAAAAACATTTAGAAATATTAAACACTTTATGAAAAACATTTTTATGGACATGGATGAAAAATATAACCCCAGTGAATACTTACGTATAAGCAATCTCAGATAAAAATGAGATTTGCAAAATTATCCCTTACCTTAGGTCCGATATGCCTTGTACGTATCTGATCCTCCTGTATAATGATTTAAATAATTTCATTTAATTATTACAGAATCATATTCATTGTTATGATATCATATATAGTTCACTTATGACTTTATATTTCCCGTTCTATTGTAAATTCTATGTTAAGGCAGTGTTTTGGGTAAAATCATTTTATTTATCATACGTGTTTGGACTTGTTGTTCTTGATATTATTATTACTTATATAATGATTTAATTACTTCCATAATGTAAATAATTATTTATATATATCATATATATTCAGTATATATATATAATAGATAGATAAATTAAATGAAATACACCGTTCATGGAGACGGTAGGCCATACGTACGAATGAATGTTGTTTTCCTTTCCTTATTGACTTGAATTGAAGTAAGTAGATGAAATATATATATATACATAAATCCAGTAGCTTTAACATGTAATATATTTCATTATTATTGATTCTATATACTTTATAATCATTCTTGAATGGTTAACATGGATAATGAATCAAATCGCGTCGTGGAGATGGTAATCTGTACGTACGCACGAGCGATGATATCGTTCCCATAATTATTGAATTGAATTAGAGTGGATGATATAATATCTCAGAATCAGTATGATGTTATAATAACTATATATATTTATTCTTTACACCATTATTTCCATCCAAGTAAGGTGGTGGTGGAAAAACAGATTGCACCACGACGTTGAGACGGTATTCCGTACGTACGGACGCGCAGTGATTTCTTTTTTCCTTAGGATGGATATAAGGTAAAATGGGATTGTTTAATATTTATAATAACATATAAGTATATTATTGATACTTATGTTATTACTTTATAATGAAAAAACTAAATAAGAAGAAGTTGAAGAAGAAATAATACTTGAAAGAATCGGTAGAAATGATTTCCTCTTCTTCGACGCACCTCCTTTAAGATTCCTCTTAAGGAACTAGAGTTGGTCTTTTGAGGAGACCATAACCTATATAATGTTTCTAGGGAAGTTTATAAGGGAAATGGGCAGGGGTTGGACGAGCTTGAAGTATCAAAATTGTTTAAATAGAAGAGGGAGGACGTGCCCTTTTATAAGGGATGAGAGGGGCACTTTTGGAAACCTCTAAAATATTAATTTATAATAAAACTAAACCCCACATAAAAACGTCCAATGTGACTCCAATTTGGATATTAGATAATATAGGGTTGTAATCTCATGAACCAATTAAATTTAGATATGTTTTGATTTTATTTTAAACCTTATCATTTTGATTTATCCTTATTTAATTTATTTAATCTTATTTGTGGAAATAAGGTTCTAAATATTAAATTGTTATAAATAATTACTTATGTGTTGTTAAATATCCATAATTGGGCAATTTATGGAATTTTAGACCATATTAATTTAAAATTATAATTTTTAAATATTTATGTTATTTTTAAACATTTTAATAATATGTTATTTTTATAAAATAACAATATTGTTAATTTTGAAACAATTAATTTGTTTGAATTTAAATAAAATCCACACTGAGTAAATAATCTAACCAAAATGATTAATAGATTCTAAAAATGACATATTAATCTATAAAATTTGAGGAGAACATTAATTAGTTCATATAATATTTATTTTAATATTTATAAATCCATTTATTTTATATTTCTCTTCATAAAACAATTACTACATCATTTTTGTATAATCATTTAATATAATTATTAGTTGAATAAAAATTAAAAATAAAATCCTATGATGAATATAATTATAATAACTTTCATAATAAAATTTGTACTCTAATTTATCATCTTAAAATCACAACATTTATATTTTATATTTATAAAATTTTGAAGGTGACAACTTTGACATCATTTAAAATAAATTAATATAAGTGTCGTAATCTCATTAATAAGGCTCAAAATGGTCGAATATTAGACCATTGTATGATTATAGTTTACATGTACATGAAAAATAATTTTAGGTTAGGTTTTTGTGCCTTTAATGGTCACTATTATTTTAATAAAAATTATATTATTGATTTTTCACTAAATAAACAATTTCTAAATCACTATTGTGTCACCATTAATGACACTTATTTAATCCCTAAAAATTCTAAATAAATTCTCATGATGTAGATAATTTTATTATATTTTTGGAGACTATTAATATTTTATGTTTCATGATGTTTATCATTAAATTAAAATTATTATACTTATAAGATTTAATGGAGTGACATGTTGTCACTTTCTTTGGTTTTAATAATAATTAAATTATTTTCATAGTAAAAAGTTCATAAAATGAATGTAATCCAACAATTAGGTGATATGGGTCGACTTTTAGTCATCTAATAGAATTTTGGAAGGTGTTAGGGTAATTTTATAATCTTAGGTTTACCCTTAATTACCCTATTTATCATTAACTGAAGTAAATAAAAATTACCGTAGTTACTATTCATAATGTCAGAAAAATAAAAGTAACCAATTTACATAATTTTCAACCACTGAATTAAAATATGGAATCCATTTTTCAAACTTAAAAATACAGAATTTGAAGTAATTAATTTAAAATTAATCCCGTTGTTAAGAAAATGAGTTTTAAAAGTTACAACATTGCCAAAGATTGAAATGTTTTTACCTATGAATTCAATGTAAAATTAATGGTAATGACATTAATTATATTAAATGGTAAAAATATATTCTATTTATACTTTAAAACAATTCAATATTATAATTTAACCATATAAATTATTGCGATGAAAAACGTTTTTTTTAATTTAAATATAGTGTGTTTTTACTATTCATTAAAATATGAAAGTTATCAGAATAATATGAAAAATTTATCCAAAGTACATTTTTACATCCTGATTTCAAATAAGAATTTTATTTTTTCAAACTTAACATATAAACATGTCAAATCGATATTTAATGTGGGTGCGCCATCCAAAGGCGACAAAACTGCATTTTTTGTAAAAACCTTATTTTACCCGAAAAATTTATTTTGTTCACATACCATGTTTTAGAAAATGTGTAAGATGAATAATAATGTTATAAAATTCAAAATTTAGTTAATAATATCCATAACTACTATTAAATAATAATATTATTACCATATATCGTTGTTTAGGGAAACCTGGTATTGCGCACAACACACGCTATTGAGGAAGGTTTCTCTTGCATGCAACGCAAGCCAAGAATAGTGTTTGCATATAATATAAGATAATAAGGTGTTGCATATAGCAGAATGATATTTTGTTGTTGTGTACAAAAAAATACATCAATTAAATTAAAATAATATTTTTCATAAAATCTCAGGGTGTTACATTCTTCCCCCCTTAAAATGAATTTCGCCCTTGAAATTCACCAGTGTTATAAATCATTTACTACATGAAAGTTTCTTTCATAGAAACCCACATCGTAAAAAATAATACTAAAACATAACTTTAAAAACTAAATTATGAAATTTAACGGTTACCCAAATTAACTAATCACTGGGTTTCTACATAGGAGAACATAGGTGAAAATATGGATATGGAAGAGAAATCTAAACATCAATTTCTGATGGAGAGTGGTAGAGAACATGGCTATGAAAAATCCAATAATCAAAAAGCCATAAATTTGTGATGATCTAAGGTACCATCTGATTCATCAGATATGAGGGCAATAGGACACCATTTTTGGTTTTCAAGATCATTTCCCTAAAGTTGAAAAAAATAGAATTAGAAGAAACACTTTCTTGATTTTGGTACAATCTCACCATTGGTCATTCCTTGAACAACTTCCACTTTTTCTCTTAAATAAATGAAGTTGAATTTTTTATTCGTGAATTGTTATCAGATCATGCGATAGAATGATAGGTCATTCCATCTGTCTCAAACAAAATGTTAGAAAAAGTTATTAAATATACACAAGTCCATCTATAGTGAGATTAATATAATATTGTTCCTAAAATGGAATTATAATCTATATATCATACCACTTAATGAATTAAATCTAATTTATACTAACCAGGGACTTCCTGTAAGCCATTGGTAGGTGATAAAGGCCTATCTCACTTCAGTTGTGGGATCGATTCTCACAGCCTTGTCCGATGTGATGGGTTGTCACCCGTCCAACAGGATGTCCCTTTTTCTAAAACTACACTATTATAACATTACAGAAATAATATCGAAAAAAACTTATAGCCTTAAAAAATACTATATGATGTCCAAAATAATCCATTCAAATCTTTAAACTTATCCAAAATACATGTGTACAATCTCATAGCATAAAGAAAACTATTACTGGAAAGGTCACATTACAAGCATGTGAATACAATCATTTATCCTCCATATATCATAAGATATATCATTTTGATCACATTACTAACATGTTAATACATTAATCTTGTTTTCTCTGGAAACATGAATTAACATAGAACCATAGTGAAAACATGAATTCTGTCAAAAGGTAACTCTTTCCACATACCAAAATCCCAAAATTTCAATATACTAAAACCATGATATTACATTGTCCTTATGTCAGTCATTAGCTCATTAATATTATTTTCTCCTTATCCCTTCATTATGTGCATATCATCTGTTTTCCAAAATATTTAAATTACTTTTCATGTTTACTGGTACCATATAATTATTGAAAACCATAATAAACCAATACATAGATATTCCAATATTCCACAGTACTATAAATTAGATTCCAAAAAATTATTTTGGAATCCCGTTACATAAACACATAAACATTCCAATACATCGTTGTCATACACAACATCGCCAATAGTGATCACATGTGACTTCCATTTGTCCTTTTCCGTAAGAGGTTTCTTACGTCGATCATCATTAACCGTTGGATTAGGGCATTTATTAGCATAATGACCCATTTCATTGCACTTGAATCATTGAAGTGTTGGTGGAGAGTTCTCTGTAGTCTTTTCTCTATTCACGTCATTAGAAAACTTTTTCCCATTACTTTGGCACTCACTTTCTTGATAACATTCTTTTACAAACATTAAACATTTTCTAGTGCCATTTAGAAAATCTCCACCTTGCTTATTTCCACACTTTGAGCATAAAGAAACATTCACCTTATTTTCACCATTGTTCTGAGGTGTTTCCTTGAACTCCATCTTTCGTTTCTTAAAAAAACCATGATATGGATATGTAACACCAACTTCCATTTCTACCTTGATAGTACAATACACAATTTCTTCATAGCTACTGATGTCTCTTATATCTAATGCCCTTCGAAGGCTTTGTTTTAAGCCATAGAAGAATCGATCAAATTTATTTTTAGGTTTGATGATAATGCCATATGCATACCTTGAAAGCCTTGTTAAATTAACTTTTTATATAACAACAGATTCATCATCCTTTTGCTTAATCTCAAGGAACTCCTTTTCCATCTTTGTTCAAAGAATACGAGGGAAGTACTTATTGAAAAATATGTTCTTGAACTCATCCCATTCCATGGATTCTATTTCATCTTGGGGCCTTGTATTCTTAATTAGAGTCCACCACTAGTATGATTCACCTTCCAAAAGGTAACCAGCTAAAATGACTTTTTCATGTTTTGAACAGCGAAGTATGGTAAATATCTTTCCAATGGTACTGATCCATTGTTCAGAAACAGGTGGATCAGAAGACCCATTGAAAGACGGTGGATGTTTCCTCATGAAGGACTCAATAAGAATATTTTTCCCTTCTATGATCATTTGGAAATCCAGAATGATTCATAGCTCGTGTAAGTATAGTAATAATATTTTTCCCTCTATATCCCATCACATTTGGTTTCTTGGGAGGACAATAATTGCATTTTCCATTACATTGATCAACACAGTTCCTTTGGGTTCCAGCCATCATCTAAAACCCAAAAAGAACAGTGTGAGAGGAAAAAATCATGCTAGGAAAACAACATAATAAAGGGGGAGTACCTTTAATATATAACATCTTAGGTTTAATTATAAGATCATTATCATAATTCTAGGGCTATATCATATACATATACGTAACATTAGAGACATACCTAGACAAACCTTATAAATATCTCTAGGGATTTCACTAAAGTTTTCACATCCTAGTTTCCAAAGGTTAACTGAACCTTTCCTTTGATACCAAGTGTAGAGACCCATGCTTGATGTAAATGGACATTACATTACTTTTTCAGAATAATAAATACATAACAAGAACCAACACTCAAGGACCGTAATAGTTTAGTGTCTTTGGAAACTCGGAACATAATCTTCTAATCATGGTGAAAGATCTTCAACATCTCACATAAAGATCTTCCCATTTTGTTTTCTTACCTAAAACCTTTCTTTATATCTTGGGAAAAAAACATAAAAAGGGTGAGCTCAAATGCTCAGTAATGGTAAGCAGAGTGAACATAAAACAATCCATAAACATTTGAATTCAAAAACATGAACATAAAATTTAATCATCAGAATCTAGAGCAAAGTACGTAAGTAATATATCATAAAGGAATATCAATCATGATAAAATAGCATGGAAATAAAACATGTAATTATGGAAAACCATGATGGACATGATATTATTTCCATAATAGCCAAGGAATTGTCTCCAAGACCATCTTAGTGGACAATGTCCCTTTCTGAATCGAGTTCACTCCTCGTTCTAGTCCTGTATCACTGAATCAGATTAACTAACCATTCCAGCTATGTCTATATCATGAGATATAAATCATTACCCAATGAATTGGTGGGAGATATAGGTCCCACCCATCTCAAAATTAAATAGTTCTTACGTGTGCCACAACATAAGCATAAATGATTCATCATAACCCAAAGAATAAAATGGTTTTCATAAACATCATCCTATCATAACATAGTCCATATAAAACAAATGGATATCATTTCATGATAAGAAAAGTGAAACCATGTTAATAATAAATAAATTATACTTGAAACATACACATATGAAATAATGTCATCATATATGGAAATTGGTTTTGATAAAACACTTGAAATGAATTCTTGAGGAAAATATCCTTTCTTCTTCAAAATCATTTTCTTTTCACAAGATGACATGAAATTTTAAAAGAAAAGGATTTTATTGAAAATAGTCATGAAATATTGTAGATTAAGCTTCATGAAAATAAGGCATTATGAAACAGTAAAAATCCATTCATGCTATATAAGTTAAAAATACATTCTCCTCATACTTTTTTCGGAAAAGTCTAAAAGTTCCTCGTATGGTAAACAAAAGAAAGATTCCTTCCATAACACAATGTAAAAGTAAAATAGTGGTAAACATGACTTTAAAAATATGAAGAATAATATTAAACACTTTATGAA
The DNA here is from genome assembly GCA_963277665.1 of Viscum album. Lineage (NCBI taxonomy): Eukaryota > Viridiplantae > Streptophyta > Magnoliopsida > Santalales > Viscaceae > Viscum > Viscum album. Next base: position 1,086,706,082 of record OY728150.1, on the reverse strand, counting down.
AAAAATATTATGGACATGGATGAAAAATATAACCCCAGTGAATACTTACGTATAAGCAATATCGGATAAAAATGATATTTGAAAAATTATCCCTTTCCTTAGGTCCGATATGCTTCGTACGTATCCGAACCTCATATATAATGATTTAAATAATTTCATTGACTTATTAAAGAATAATATTCATTGTTATGATATCATATATGGTTCACTTATGACTTTATGTTACCCGTTCTTTGGTAAATTCTATGTTAAAGCAGCGTTTTGGGTAAAATCGTTTTATTTATCGTACGTGTTTAGACTTGTTGTTCTTGATATTATTATTACATATATCATGTTTTACATACTTACAGAATTTAAATAATGATTTATATATATCATATATATTAATTATATTTATAATAGATAAATAAATGAAATGAAATACACCGTTCATGGAGACGTCAGGTCGTACGTACACATGAACACTGTTTTCCTTTCCTTATTGACTTGAATTGAAGTTATTACATGACATATATATATATATAAATAAATCCAGTAGATTTATCAGGTATTATATTTCATTATTATTAATTATATACACTTTATAATCATTCTTGAATGGTTAACATGGGGAATGAATGTAACACCCCAGGTAAATAAGGAATATGACATTTTCATATTTATCCATATTTGTGAATAAAATATTAATATGACTTTAAAGGGGACGCTATGCTCGATGGCGTACCCAACACGCAACAACGAGTTTCTTGAGAATCTTACGTTGCACTCTAATAATAAAATAATATTATTCTAAATGGTAGTTAATAGGTAGCCGTTGTAATGGCGGGAATGTATAGAAATAACTAAAATATGATTATATATGTTCTTAAATATTTTTACATTTATACAATAAACGATAAAGGCTTAAAATACGGAAAGAATTCAATTTTAGGCGTATATGCCCTAGTTTTCACTAAAGGTTCACTTATCACCTTTTGATGGAGAACCGTCATTAAATATAGTTTTGTTCAATCTTAAACATTCTTTTGAACCAAATAAAACTCTTATTATGAATCGGGACATCAAAATTTACTTTGTGTAAATTTTTGGTATCTTTCCGATAAAGTTCATTTTTTAATGAATAGTGTAAAATGTTGTATTTTAATTCAAAACCACTTTTTAATATAATTTATTTATATGATTAGATTATATTTTGAATTGGTTTTAAAGTGAAATTAGAAAATATTTTTACCATTAAATCCAATAGTGGTCATTGGAATCAATTTCACTTTGAAATCAGACTTAAGCTAGTGTCAATCTTTTGATACTTATTGTTTCATAAAACACGCTATTTGTCATGACAGCGGGAATTAATTATTAAATTAATTAATGTGACTTATATGTTTTGAAATTTGTAAATCGGACTTCATTTTTGAATTCAGAATATCAAATATAGCTTAGGGTGAATTTTTTGGATTTTTCTGAAAAACTTCAATTTTTGATGAATAGTGAAACCACTAAGTGGTACTTATAAAACTGATTTTCCGTTTAAATGAAATTTTTCCATCATTGTGTTTTGTTTTCAAAAATCCGACATACATGGTTGTCATTAAGAAGTAAAATTTGGTTCAATGAGATTAAAATAATTTTTTGGTGAATAGTATCTTATTAAGTTTTTAATCGCGATTAGAGGTAATTAGTGTAGTTTAAGGTAAAAATGATATTATAAGAATGTGAAAACACCATGAAACATGTCCTACACCTATTGGTTGTATCATGTCCGACCATGAAAATCCATGGGTCAACTTGGGGACCCCATGGATCCACATTGGTTGGGAAATGACATAAATAACATTTTATTTAATGTAAAAGTAAAATTGACACAAACATGATATGTTTTACTAAAACAATTTTTAAGTGGGGTTATACAAGTCATAGTTTTGATTATAAATATTAATTGGAAAGATAAAAAGATTTCCTACATCATAGTATTTTTTTTATAATTTTTATACATTAAATAAATTAAATTATTTATGACATAATAATGATGCAACGATGACATCATTATTTGACGATTTAAATAAAATGGAAAGATAATGTAAAATCTATGAACTACACATGTCCAAAACTTATTGGATGAGTGGATTTAGAAGCCTTATCACCTTATCCACGAATTATATCAATGTGGGACCTTTTGAAACCGAAACACATTTTCAAATAAAGTAATATTTCTTTACTTTCCAAAAGTGCCCCTCCTCTCCTCTTATAAAAAGCCCCCACCTCTACCTCATTTCACACACTCCTCAAGCCTTTGGCTCCGCCAACCCCGGCCAATTTACTCTCTCCACATCCCTCTACTCATCCTAGAGGATTCCCATTGGACAGAGTCCTTTCAAAGGAAGCCATTAGGCTCAAATCAAAAGGAGTTACACTTTTAAAGGTAATTCATTCTCTCATGTTCATTTGTTTTATCTTGCTTCTCCAACCCCCTAAACGCTTTTTATTTACTTCTTTTGTAACAAAAACAGTATCTTAAATATAATAGGATGTTGTTATAAGATTTATTCGAGCTACACTCTCACACAACTACATCAAATGGTTAAAGAACATACGGTTTCTGTGGATGGCGAAATTCTGCCTCCCGAAACGATGATTGTTCAATACTCATTTAACACCTTCAAAGGTGGCCATTATGATGTCACTATTTTTATATATGATATATAATATGTTTATGTTTTACTTATGCTTCTGTATTTTTCATTTGTGTCTTACCTTTATGGCATCCATTATGGGTATACGCGATATCTTCATTTTAGGAAGTGCGGACTACCGCCCCCTCAAAGTGATGTGATTCGTTAATGCCATATGTGGGACGTATAAAGGATGTATTTAATGATATTATATATGACATTATACTGTAATTATAATATACCTTTATATCATTATTATTCCATTCTATAAAATACGAAATAGAAATGAAAGTAGCGTTCATGCGTACGTACGGCTTACCGTCTCCATGAACGGTGCATTTCATTTCTTACCTCAAAATGATTATGTAATATTATAAATACATGTATATTCTGGATATATATGATATATATGATATCCAAATCAGGAATGTCATTCTGGATATAAAGAAACTTTGACCACATGAACAACATGTAATTGTAAGAAGTCCACTTTCAACTTAAGAACCAAATATCAACAAAACAAACATGATTAACTTAAATAATTAAATAATGTTTATAACATGGTAATAAGTGATATAAAAGGAATAATTAACTTGAAAAAGGTTCTTAAGGAAGTAGAAATTAACTCATGTTTATTATTCAGGAGATTAAAGAACGATCGAGTCAAGTCGGACCCGAGGTAAGGGATCCTACTCCTCTCTTTCTTTTTAAGTACACACTTTTATGTCATTCCTTTTAAAGCTCACCTTTCTTGTTATTGGGATGATCATTTATATTACACATACTGTAATTTTTATTTTCATGTGATGAGAGACCCTATTCTCTCTCATCAATCCATTTTGGAAGTTTTGAGTGGCGCCGTTAGGCTGCCAAACTTTCGTAAGAGATCTAACCTCCCTCTTCTTTTTAAGTACTCTCCTTTATGTCACTTCTTTTAAGCTCCTCTTTTTAATGTTGGGGGATGTTATTTTATATTCCTCTTGATGTACATTTTATTTTAATGTGATGAGATACCCAATTTGATCTCATCAATCCATATTCGGAAGTTTTATGTGGCGCCGTTAGGCTGCCGAGTTTTCGTAAGGGATTTTTTTCATCTCACTTTTATTCCCGTGAGATTTATGCTACACTTGCCACAAATTCCCTTGAGTGGTGTATGTACTGCCCATTATTCTACTATTTGAGTAATATACTTTCGTTTATGAGTATTTACATCAATTATCTTTTGTCCTTCTTTCATGGGGTGTATGTTTTGAAAGATACCCAAGTCGGTAAGGGAACCTTTCACCCTCCTCTTTTTTAAAAGACTTCTTTTATTGGGTCTTTTAATTTACATATTTTTATGTTGGGATATGTTCTCATACATCCTTATTGATGTAAATTTTATGTCCAAGTGATGAGATACACTTTTTATCTCTCATCAACTCATTTTGATGTGATGCCGTTAGGCTGTCAAGGGAACTTTTTAACCCAATTTCGATTTCTTTGGGTTCAACTTGTAGTCATTGAATATGTCATCCATTGAATATGTGTGAATGACCTTTTATTTTTTTACACTTAATATCCACTTATATTGGGTGTATATATATTTGTCACACATATTTTTTGAGATTTATTTGTCCTTAATTTAAGGATACCTTCTTTATAAGGGATTTCATCACATTTGACATTTCTATTGAGGGCTCATTGTTGTTATGCACCAATTCACTCTTATATGGTGTATATACTGTACTTTGGAGTATTATATCATGAATCCTTTTATTCTCATGATATTATAAAATTCTGACTAAATGTTATTCCTTGATTATGGTATTCAAGTGTCTCTAATTTTGGTAAAACCCCTTTAACCAAAATATCGTTTTAAATGTTTTAATTATTTGTTCTTATAAATATCCATGTTTTCAAAATGGTTTTAAGGATTTATTTATATGGATATTAATGGTTTAAAATTTTAAAAGCTTCAAGGTGGTATGGGACACTTTGATTCAAAAATCTCTTTATTAAATGTTTTAAATGGTTTTGGAAATGGTTTCTTTTTGAATGGATTCATTATTTCAATATCCTAAAATGTTATATTGTGATTGAAATGTGGAAATGTTATGTTTCCTTTATTCATGTTTATGTGATACGATTATGTTATGGTTCTTGGGCATTGTTATGAAGAACGGGTGGTTCCGTGATAAACTAAGGGCAGGTGAGCCCGATATAGCTCTCCAATGCATTGGGTAACGCAAAGGAGTGAAACGTTAAGGATTCTCCGAAGAGATTTAGGGAATATACTATGATGGGTATTCCAAACGTAACCAAGAGGGTTACTCCCTACGTAAGAATGTTATGAATGCCTCATGTTACCTTTATGTATTACGTTTTCTATGATTTATTCATGATTTGATATGCCTATGTTTTATGGGTAAAGTATGATTTCATTATTATGTATATATGAACTCATGTTTCCTTTCCATATTTTTATAACCCTTACTGAGCTTTTTATGCTCATCCCAAGTTTTTGAAATGTTTTTCACAGGTCAAGGGAAAGGTACATGATGTGATGATAGTGTCAAGGATGTGTCAAGAAAGAATCCGTGTTTTATTTTAAATAGGTTTCCGTTGATGGGAAGAATGAATATTGTCTTTTATGTAACCACTTTGTTTAAAAGTGGAATGTAATGCAAGTTTCATGATCTAATTCTCTAAAAATCTAAACCTGAAAAGATCCTCAATGTGTAATCTTGTAATAACTCAAGATTAAGTAAGGTTTAAGGCTGGGGCCTTATAGTTGGTATCAAAGGCCGGTTTAGATAACTTTAGAGGTTAGGTTATTCTTTAATCATAAGTGACATTACCATAATGGTTAGGATTTCAGAAAGAGTCCTAGTTTTAGATAAAGTGAATGAGTAAGTATATCTTAGTATTTACCTTCCTCGTTAGTACATGATGGTTTTGTTGATATACTCACACTGACCTTTTTGGTTTTAGTAAATGGTTGGATCTAGCAGGCACCAAAGTGACAATGGGTTTGAAGGAAACTGTGGTGGTTCTCTGATTAAGATACTCGATGAGATGGGGGATTCAATGAGGAATCTCATGGTTTTTCTAAACCAACTATCAAGGAATCATGATCAACCACTTGAACCTTGGTGAGTTCTCTAATGCATCATGTACGAGATGGCCAACTCGATGTGGAAATTTAGGTAATAATTATTAAGGTAACCATTAGGGTTTATATGATCCTTACTTTTGAGGTAATTATGGGTTATTATATGATATGATGGAAAATGAAGGGCATGAGATAAAATTGAGGTTAAAATATGTTATGATTATTCTTGAAGATTTTATCTCATTTTGGGGAATGTTTTATGAATTTTATAGTTTTGGGAAAAGGACAACACGCAGACCGTGTGACATCCCGTCGCGTCGGACAAAGCTGCGGGAATCGAACCCACAACCAAAGTGCGACTGGTATTTATCGCCTACCACTGGACTATGTGAAGCCCCTGGTTAGTTTGACCGATTCTTTTTAGTTATATGATTTTATGAATTAAGAGTAAGTTGATTTTGGAGGATATGTCATTAGGATAATTACTTTTCAATGTGAGACTTTAGGAGCAACTGATGTTGTTTGGAGATAAATGTTACGATTTAACTTGGTAGACTATGTGACTAAATCCTTCAAATATTTGGGTTTCAATCTTAGTTTGGTTTACTTTGAAGAATTTTATGGACAAATGGTCCTCGTTGAACTTTGGGTTTTGTTGGACAAATTTTGGAGATTAAGAATAGATTTTCTTTTTATAAAGGGTTATCCTTTTCTGGATTATCTGATCTTGTACTAGCCTTTTTGGTTTTGGTTTTGGTTAAAGACATGGGAGGTATATAGTTCTATTTTGTGGATTAGGTGATTCTCTTGAAGTTGATTATAGTAATCTTAATGCGAACAAGTCTCCCTAAATACTCGTCTTTTGGAAAAAATATGAGTTTGACTAAGGAATCTAGTAAAAGTTGAAAGTCAACATGATAAGTGATTATGATTCCTTATGAATAAATTCCTCAATAAAAAGTAACTTAAAACAAAAATGTTGTCTATTAACTTTTCCTACTGGGGAATCGAATACCGTTTAACCCATCACAAGTTTGTGATTTTCTCGTGGTTAACTTTCTCCTAAACATGTTTTCTATCACTCTCCATCAGAACATGACCCTTTGTTTTTTCCTCCATGTCCATATTTTCATACTTGGAATCCTAGTATGGGTTAACTCGGGTGACCTTTGTACTTATCTTTCTTTATTTTAAAGTGATTGTTTTACCGACTCTTCTCCGATGTGGGACATTCAAGGATGTTTCCAAGCGCAATTTTAAAATTGCGAGGACACAATTCCCAAAAGGGGGGAAGGATGTAACAACCCAGGTAAATAAGGAATATGACATTTTCATATTTATCCATATTTGTGAATAAAATATTAATATGACTTTAAAGGGGACGCTATGCTCGATGGCGTACCCAACACGCAATAACGAGTTTCTTGGGAATCTTACGTTGCACTCTAATAATAAAATAATATTATTCTAAATGGTAGTTAACATGTAGCCGTTGTAATGGCGGGAATGGATAGAAATAACTAAAATATGATTATATATGTTCTTAAATATTTTTACATTTATACAATAAAAGATAAAGGCTTAAAATACGGAAAGAATTCAATTTTAGGCGTATATGCCCTAGTTTTCACTAAAGGTTCACTTATCACCTTTTGATGGAGAACCTTCATTAAATATAGTTTTGTTCACTCTTAAACATTCTTTTGGACCAAATAAAACTCTTATTAAGAATCGGGACATCAAAATTTACTTTGTGTAAATTTTTGGTATCTTTCCGATAAAGTTCATTTTTTTAATGAATAGTGTAAAATGTTGTTTTTTAATTCAAAACCACTTTTTAATCTAATTTATTTATATGATTAGATTATATTTTGAATTGGTTTTAAAGTGAAATTAGAAAATATTTTTACCATTAAATCCAATAGTGGTCGTTGGAATCAATTTCACTTTGAAATCAGACTTAAACTAGTGTCAATCTTTTGATACTTATTGTTTCATAAAAAAAGCTATTTGTCATGACAGCGGGAATTAATTATTAAATTAATTAATGTGACTTATATGTTTTGAATTTTTTAAAACGGACTTCATTTTTGAATTCAGAATATCAAATATAGCTTAGGGTGAATTTTTGGGATTTTTCTGAAAAAATTCAATTTTTGATGAATAGTGAAACCACTAAGTGGTACTTATAAAACTGATTTTCCGTTTAAATGAAATTTTGCCATCATTGTGTTATGATTTTCAAAAATCCGACATACATGGTTGTCATTAAGAAGTAAAATGTGGTTCAATGAGATTAAAATAATTTTTTGGTGAATAGTAACTTATTAAGTTTTTAATCGCGATTAGAGGTAATTAGTGTAGTTTAAGGTAAAAATGATATTATAAGAATGTGAAAACACCATGACACTTGTCCTACACCTATTTTTTGTATCATGGCCGACCAAGACAATCCATGGGTCAACTTGGGGACCCCATGGATCCACATTGGTTGGGAAATGACATAAATAACATTTTATTTAATGTAAAATTAAAATTGACACAAACATGATATGTTTTACTAAAACAATTTTTAAGTTGGGTTATACAAGTCATAATTTTGATTATAAATATTCATTGGAAAGATAAGAAGATTTACTACATCATAGTAGTTTTTTTATAATTTTTATACATTAAATAAATTAAATTATTTATGACATAATAATGATACAGCGATGACATCATTATTTGACGATTTAAATAAAATGGAAAGATAATGTAAAATCTATGAACTACACGTGTCCAAAACTTATTGGATGAGTGGATTTAGAAGCCTTATCACCTTATCCACGAATTATATCAATGTGGGACCTTTTGAAACCGAAACACATTTTCAAATAAAGTAATATTTCTTTACTTCCCAAAAGTGCCCCTCCTCTCCTCTTATAAAAGGCCCCCACCTCTACCTCATTTCACACACTCCTCAAGCCTTTGGCTCGGCCAACCCCTACCCATTTACTCTCTCCACATCCCTCTCATCATCCTAGAGGATTCCCATTGGGAAGAATACTTTCAAAGGAAGCCTTTAGGCTCAAATCAAAAGGAGTTACACTTTTAAAGGTAATTCATTCTCTCATGTTCATTTGTTTTATCTTGCTTCTCCAACCCCCTAAACTCTTTTTATTTACTTCTTTTGTAACAAAACCAGTATCGTAAATATACTAGGATGTTGTTATAAGATTTATTCGAGCTACACTCTCACACAACTACATGAAATGGTTAAAGAACATACGGTTTCTGTGGATGGCGAAATTCTGCCTCCCGAAACGATGATTGTTCAATACTCATTTAACACCTTCAAAGGTGGCCATTATGATGTCACTATTTTTATATATGATATATAATATGTTTATGTTCTACTTATGCTTCTGTATTTTTCATTTGTGTCTTACCTTTATGGCATCCATTATGGGTATACGCGATATCTTTATTTTAGGAAGTGCGGACTACCGCCCCCTCAAAGTGATGTGATTCGTTAATGCCATACGTGGGAGGTATAAAGGATGGATTTAATGATATTATATATGATATTATACTGTAATTATAATATACCTTTATATCATTATTATTCCATTCTATAAAATACGAAATAGAAATGAAAGTAGCGTTCATGCGTACGTACGACTTACCGTCTCCATGAACGGTGCATTTCATTTCTAACCTCAAAATGATTATGTAATATTATAAATACATGTATATGCTGGATATATATGATATATATGATATCCAAATCAGGAATGTCATTCTGGATATAAAGAACCTTTGACCACATGAACAACATGTAATTGTAAGAAGTCCACTTTCAACTTAAGAACCAAATATCGACAAAACAAACATGATTAACTTAAATAATTAAATAATGTTTATAACATGGTAATAAGTGATATAAAAGGAATAATTAACTTGAAAAAGGTTCTTAAGGAAGTAGAAATTAACTCATGTTTATTATTCAGGAGATTAGAGAACGATCGAGTCAAGTCGGACCCGAGGTAAGGGATCCTACTCCTCTCTTTCTTTTTAAGTACACACTTTTATGTCATTCCTTTTAAAGATCATCTTTCTTGTTATTGGGATGATAATTTATATTAAAATTACTGTAATTTTTATTTTCATGTGATGAGAGACCCTATTCTCTCTCATAAATCCATTTTGGAAGTTTTGAGTGGCGTCGTTAGGCTGCCAAACTTTCGTAAGAGATCTAACCTCCATCTTCTTTTTAAGTACTCTCCTTTATGTCACTTCTTTTAAGCTCCTCTTTGTAATGTTGGGGGATTTTATTTTATATTCCTCTTACTGTAAATTTTATTTTAATGTGATGAGATACCCTATTTGATCTCATCAATCCATATTCGGAAGTTTTATGTGGCGCCGTTAGGCTGCCGAGTTTTCGTAAGGGATTTTTTTCATCTCACTTTTATTCCCGTGAGATTTATGCTACACTTGCCACAAATTCCCTTGAGTGGTGTATGTACTGCCCATTATTCTACTCTTTGAGTAATATACTTTCGTTTATGAGTATTTAAATCAATTATCTTTTGTCCTTCTTTCATGGGGTGTATGTTTTGAAAGATACCCAAGTCGGTAAGGGAACCTTTCACCCTCCTCTTTTTTAAAAGACTTCTTTTATTGGGTCTTTTAATTTACATATTTTTATGTTGGGATATGTTCTCTTACATCCTTATTGATGTAAATTTTATGTCCAAGTGATGAGATACACTTTTTATCTCTCATCAACTCATTTTGATGTGATGCCGTTAGGCTGTCAAGGGAACTTTTTAACCCAAATTCGATTTCTTTGGGTTCAACTTGTAGTCATTGAATATGTCATCCATTGAATATGTGTGAATGACCTTTTATTGTTTTAAACTTAATATACACTTATATTGGTTGTATATATATTTGTCACACATATATTTTGAGATTTATTTGTCCTTAATTTAAGGATACCTTCTTTATAAGGGATTTCATCACATTTGACATTTCTATTGAGGGCTCATTGTTGTTATGCACCAATTCACTCTTATATGGTGTATATACTGTCCTTTGGAGTATTATATCATTAATCCCTTTATTCTCATGATATTATAAAATTCTGACTAAATGTTATTCCTCGATTATTGTATTCAAGTGTCTCTAATTTTGGTAAAACCCCTTTAACCAAAATATCGTTTTAAATGGTTTAATTATTTGTTCTTATTAATATCCATGTTTTCAAAATGGTTTTAAGGATTTATTTATATGGATATTAATGGTTTCAAATGTTAAAAGCTTCAAGGTGGTATGGGACACTTTGATTCAAAAATATCTTTATTAAATGTTTTAAATGGTTTTGGAAATGGTTTCTTTTTGAATGGATTCATTATTTCAATATCCTAAAATGTTATATTGTGATTGAAATGTGGAAATGTTATGTTTCATTTATTCATGTTTATGTGATATGATTATGTTATGGTTCTTGTGCATTGTTATGAAGAACGGGTGGTTCCGTGATAAACTAAGGGCGGGTGAGCCCGATATAGCTCTCCAATGCATTGGGTAACGCGAAGGAGTGAAACGTTAAGGTTTCTCCGAAGAGATTTAGGGAATATACTGTGATGGGTATTCCAAACGTAACCAAGAGGGTTACTCCCTACATAAGAATGTTATGAATGCCTCAAGTTACCTTTATGTCTTACGTTTTCTATGATTTATTCATGATTTGTTATGCCTATGTTTTATGGGTAAAGTATGATTTCATTCTTATGTATATATGAACTCATGTTTCCTTTCCATATTTTTATAACCCTTACTGAGCTTTTTATGCTCATCCCAAGTTTTTGAAATGTTTTTCACAGGTCAAGGGAAAGGTACATGATGTGATGATTGTGTCAAGGATGTGTCAAGAAAGAATCCGTGTTTTATTTTAAATCGGTTTCCGTTGATGGGAAGAATGAATATTGTCTTTTATGTAACCACTTTGTTTAAATGTGGAATGTAATGCAAGTTTCATGATCTAATTCTCTAAAACTCTAAACCTGAAAAGATCCTCAATGTGTAATCTTGTAATAACTCAAGATTAAGTAAGGTTTAAGGCTGGGGCCTTATAATGAACCTCATCGCGTCATGGAGACGGTAATCCGTACGTACGCACGAGCAATGATATCGTTCCCATAATTATTGAATTGAATTAGAGTGGATGATATAATATATCAGAATCATTATTATGTTATAATAACTATATATAGTCATTATTTACACCATTATACCCATCCAATTAAGGTGGTGGTGGAAAGAACAGATTACACCACGCAGTGGGGACGGTATTCCGTACGTACGCACGTGCGGTGATTTCTTTTTCCGTAGGATGGATAGAAGGTGAAATGGGGTTGTTTCATATTTATAATAACATATTAGTATATTAGTGATACTTATGTTATTACTTTAAAATGAAAAAACTAAAGAATAATAAGTTGAATAAGAAAGAAAACTTGAAAGAATCGGTAGAAGAGATTACCTCTTATTCGACGCACCTCTTTTGAGATTCCGTTTAAGGCACTAGAGTTGGCCTTTTGAATAGACCAGAACCTCTATAATGTTTCTTGGGAAGTTTATAAGGGAAATGGGAAGGGTTTGGAAGAGAATGAAGGCTCAAAATTGTGTAAAGATAAGAGGGAGGATGTTCCCTTTTATAATGGAGGAGAGGGGCACTTTTGGAAACCTCTAAAATATTAATTTATAATAAACCTAAACCCCACATAAAAACTTCCAAAGTTACTCAAAATAGGATATTAGATACGATAGGGTTGTAATAAAATCAACCAACTAAATTTAGACATGTTTTTATTTTATTTTAATCCTTATCGTTTTGATTTATCCTTATTTACTTTATTTAATCTTATTTGTGGTAATAAGATTCTAAATTTAAAATTGTTATAAATAATTACTTATGTGTTGTTAATTATCCATAATTGCGAACTTTATGACATTTTAGACCGTATAAATTTAAACTTATAACTTTTAAATATTTATGTGATTTTTAAACAATTTAATAATATGTTATTTTTATAAAATAATAGTAGTGTTAATTTTGAAACAATTCATTTATTTGTATTTAAATATAATCCAAAGAGAGTAAATATTAGAACCAAATTTTTTAATATATTCTTAAAATGTCCTATTATTCAATAAAATTTGTGGAGAACATTAATTAGTTCATATAAGTTTTATTTTAATATTTATTAAACCATTTATTTGATATTTCACTTAATAAAACAATTACTACATCATTTTTGTATAATCATTTAATATACTTTTTGGTTGCATAAAAAATTAAAAATAAAATCATATGATTAATATAAATATAATAAATTTCATAATAATATTTTTACTCGAATTTATAATCTAAAATTCACAACATTTAAATTTTTATATTTATTAAATTTTGAAGTTGACAACTTTGACATCATTTAAAATAAATTAATATAAATGTCATAATCGGTTTTATAAGGCTCCAAGTGGTCAAATATTCTACCATTGGATGCGTATGGTTTAAATTTACATGAAAAATAATTTTTGGTATGGTTTTTGTGCTTTTAATGCCCACTATTAGTTTAATAAATACCATATTATTGATTTTTTCCTAAATAAACAATTTCTTCATTACTATTGTTTCACCATTAATGAAAATTCGTTAAACCCTAAAAATTATAAATAAATTCTCATGATGTAGATAATTTTATCAGATTCTTGGAGACTATTCATGTTTGCAGTTTCATGTTCTTTATCAATATATTAAAATTATTATACTTATAAGAGTTAAGAGAGTGATATGTTGTCACTTTCTTTGGTTTTAATAATAATTTAATTATTTTCATGGTAAAAAGTCCATAAATTGAATATAATCAGACAATTAGGTGATATGGGTCGACTTTTAGTCATCCAATAGAATTTTGGTAGGTTTTAGGATAATTATATAATCTTAGTTTTACCCTTAATTACTCGATTTATCTTTAACTGAAGTAAATAAAAATTACTGTAGTTACTATTCATGATGTTAAAAAAATAAAAGTAACCTATTAACATAATTTGGACCCACTGAATTAAAATATGGAATCCATTTTTCAAAATTCATAACACAGAAGTTGCAGTAATTAATTTAAAATTAATCCCATTGTTAAGAAAACATGTTTTAAAAGTTAAAACATTGCCAAATATTGAAATGATTTTACCTATGAATTCAATGTAAATTTAATGGTAATGAAATAAATTATATTAAATGGTAAAAATATATTCTATTTATACTTTAAAACCAATCAATATTATAATTTAACCATATAAATTATTTCAATGAAAAAATCTGTTTTAAATTTAAATATTGCATGTTTTTAATATTCATTAAAATATGAAAGTTATCAAAATAATATGAAAAATTTATCCAAAGTAAATTTTTATATCATGATTCCAAAGAAGAATTTTATTTTTTCAAATTGAACTTATAAACATGTCAAAAACTAGATTTAATGTGGGTGTGCCATCATAAGGCGACAAAAATGCATTTTTTTAAAAATACTTATTTTACCCGAAATATTTATTTTGTTCACATACTATGTTCTAGAAAATGTGTAAGATGAATAATAATGTAATAAAAATTAAAATTTAGGTAATACTATTCATAAAGTCTAGTCCATAATGATATTATAACAATATATCGATGTTTAGTGAAATCTAGTATTGCGTACAACACACGCTATTGAGGAAGGTTTCTCTTGCGTGCAAAAAAAGCCTAGAATAGTGATTGCGTATAATATAAGATAATACGATGTTGCGTATAGCACAAGCTATTTTTGGTTTATTGTACAACATAAGACATCAATGAAATTAAAAGAATATTTTTCATAAAATCTCAGGGTGTTTCACACCTACTCCAAACATGGATTGGATGTCTATTCTCATTCTGGAAGCTAAAGTCACCAAGAACATTCAGACAATGGTGAAAGAGAAGAAGAAAATCCCTACCCATACTCTGGATACCTGTCAGAATATTATAACAACTTCAGCAACATCATAGGTAAATAAACATAAATCTATCCCTATCAGTGGAGTTACTCATCAACATGTCACTCCGTAGCAGATACACACCTATGTTCTAGTCCAGGAGGCTTGTGGGGGCATAATCCCCCATGTCATAAAGACAATAAAGTCGGGCACATACACCTGATTTAAATGGTGATAATCAGCCTAACCTGACCATTTCTCCTAAGCAGGCGCATACACCAGCCCTTAATAACCACTTTCGTCAACAAGTGGTTTCCAAAGTGAGTAAGAAGGCATCCAAGAAAAATAACCATCCACACAGTTCAAAAATCAAGAGCCAATCTACAATAAGGCCTTTCTAAATGCTAGAGTTCTTGAGGCCCTCATACAATTGTCTGTTGCAACTCAAGATTCTACTCTCTTATTTCTATATTTTGAAAGTAACAACAATAATTCCAAAGGTCTTTATCGGGAACTTCCTCGTGAATGATTACTTCATGAGAATTCAGTCAATCTAGAAGTATTATCTTCAAATGAGTGCCACGATAACACTCTACGTGGCCAGAAGACCAAGGAGCATGACGTTTCATCTTTTGTTGTAGCCCACCATGGTGGTCCTTCTCATGATGATTAATTTAGTTGTGGAAGTCTTCTCTGTAGTAGTAATTCTCATTGCCTGGAAAAATATTGAGTGGACAATGTAGTAATGAGAAATCGCTCTTATCATGAGTCACTTTCAAATGTGAAGCCAGTAATGTCTGATGCCTTACCGCTAGCAGGTGAAATAATTTATCAATCAGAAGATAACCCGGGGTGTAGGTCATTTTCCGAACCACCCCTGGGACACTCATCTTATAATTTGAAAAATTAATTATCTACCAATAATGTTGAATCTTATGAAGAAACAATGAAGCACTAGCTTTGGCCTAATCAGGTTGAGTAATCTTCATCAAATAGAAAAGAGGAAGTGCTGAATATGAGAAACCAACTGGAGATAGGTGAAATACCAGTCATGTTTTAGCCTTTGGCTGACTCTCAGTATGATATTCAAGAAATGTTGACAAAAGATTATATTCATGATATTTGTCTCAACATATGGAAAACTCTTTGTAACTTAAAAGAAAAAATAGTATCTTATGATGAATATAAAAATCAATTTAATATAGTAGAAGGGTTGCAACACCAAATTGACATGGCATATCTCTCAGTTTACTAACATCCAAAGGTTGAAAAGCACTAGATAGCCCTTCAACATTCATGCCTTGGTGCGTTGAAAAGGTTTCTCTTGCTAATTACCAATGCCCCATCTTGTATTCATATCAAGTGATGGGGTGTTCATGGAGCATTGCATTTCATTGTGCTCTCCAGTCAACAAATCCCGCCAAAAGTAGTCTCATGCAATGTTATTGCCCATGGATGACAACATCTAACTATTTTTGTGTGTAATCAAAGGCTTTCCCAAGAATAGTCCTCATTTAGTTATTCCCAAAGTCAGGCATATAAAGAACAAGTTGTCGAATTGCTCTTGCATTAATCAAATTAGAATACCGAACATGATTCTCGTTTAGATCATGCACATCATTAGGTGACAAAAGAATCAGAAATAATCCCACGGTTATTTGAGCCATGTGATTTGAGTGGATGTCAGATAATGCATCTGACCAATTTCCAGACTAATTTCCACAATATCATGAGAGATTTTTATGAAAGATTCAGATGTAGCATCTCAAGAGCCACCTCATCTTTCCAGACTAGGGACTCTTTTAATCCAACCATTGGGATCAACAGACAGGATTCGAGGAGTTGAGAAGGAAAAAAAGGAACAGCCCCAATCCACTAGACTGGAGACTTTTTCAAATTCTCAATCTCTTCCTCAGCGAAAGTCAGTCTTCTCTCAATTAGGGAAGAATCCGCAATAGGAACTATGGGATGAATTATCAGGATATTTCCTCCAAATTATGATTCATCAAGAAGTTTCTGAGGGATCAACCAAACAAAAGGCAATGTCTCATAAAGGACATGGAAGAAGACAGTATTGAAGAAACACTGACAGAAGGGATGTAATGCATTATACATTGATAAATCTCATCAATGCCATTGTCACGAATCCCCCAGAACATGAGGCTTACTCAGAGGGATCAAATTAAGAAGTTCATGTTCAATAAGCTGTATACACAGAAACTAATGAAGGAGGTGTGAGTACCAGAAGATAGAGGGTTGCCCAGGGGCAAGACATTCCTTTAGGTAATGCCCTTCCATACTCTAGAAAAGAACATGCCCTGGAAAATGGTAAAAGACAGGTTACATTCCACCCGGCCTCTAGAGAAGGACAATAAATCTCATTAGAGGAATGGTTTTCACAATAACAAGAAGAAATGAAGGAGTTAAGGAGGTTAAATGCAGAACTACTTTAAGGTAGTCTTCCTCCTAAGGATTCTTGAGTTAATCAATCAAGGAAATTTGTTGCAGCTACTGGGATGGATCAAGAATACCCCCCTTTACAAGTACAACATCCCATGTGCAATCATATGGGTCCTATGCGACAGCAACTGGCAATAATACCACCAGTGGTAGTACCAGTCGCCACACCCGTCCAAACTCCAGTTATTGCATCTGCTTAGGCCCAAGATTAACCATATTTTTATCAAAAATTAATCACTATAATTGAGTCATTAACAACATAGTTGAATGCTATGGAAGGAAAACATGACCAAATTCAACCATAAAAGGGATCTTACCCTTAATGGGTGGATGCAATCCACCCCCCATCAAATTTTGTGAATACTGAATTCCCAATTTTTAATGGTTCAGGAGATCCAGAACAACACTTAACAAATTTTGTTTCTCATTTTAATCCTATGATGGGTACTCATCAACAAAAACAAGTAGTTAATCTCAGGTGTTTTTTGCAGTCATTAGAAGGACCTGCTTTTGTCTGGTATACAGGATTACAATCTCGGTCAATTACTAGGTGGGAAGATCTCCATCAAATACTTATTCTTTAATTTAGCTTAACATTTACAAAGACAACAGTTTTTGATCTTACCAATTGTAGGAAATGGGAAAATGATAAATTTTTAGATTTCATTGCTCGGTGGAAGGGATTAACATATTCCTTATGTTTAATACTCCCTTAAGAAGAATTGTTAGCAATCTGTGTGGAAAATGTACGTGTTGAATTACGGACACCGTTGTTCCCTGTGAAATACACAGGAGGGTTTCGATACCTTACTTCAATCGATCAACAAATATAATGCTCTCTTATAATGACTATGGCTAAATCTCATGTAATTCCATCAGTTCCAGAAAGGAGAATAGTGAATGAAGAGACTGCTACAGTACACTGAAACATGCACCTGCACCGGCTTCCACTTCAAAACCTTAATCATATCGAATGGCTCCACATCCATATCATTAACAACAATGGTTGCCTCGTCGAGATGATAAAAAAGATCCAAGGCGAAAGAAGTTTGAAGACTTTTAGAACAATGTTTATTCATTCAGGAATGAACATGTTCATGGCTACTTCATCTTGACTCTGTAAAACAATCAGGTTCAGTTGACGAGGCCCAAAAGGCAGAACAAGGAAGGTGATGAAGATCTCCACAAATATTTCCCATTTCATCAGATGTTGGGGCATCCCATTTAGAAGTTTTTTTCCTTTAAATACCTCCTGTAAAAGATAGTGGACTCTGGAGGGGTAAAACTGAAAGGTTCTTTATCCCAGGTAGCATGTATTACTGCTACAGATCCAGAAGAAGAAAGAGGGTGGCATGAAGTCAATAGTAAAAATTGCCAAAAATATGATGATTGAATGGTTGGGAAAATGATCAACCAAACTCATGACTTTTTATGAACACAATTGAATCATCCAATTATGGCTTCTGCTATGTCTGCCATAGCAAAAAACCCCTCATCAGAAGGAAGATACTCAAAGAACTAGCGTAATTTAATGAAAGAAGAGAAGTCAAAAAAAGACGAACTAGTGTCAAATCATATGTTGTCTTTGACTCTGGAAGATTTTATGCCATCTTCTTCAAAAGCACGGGCACTGCCCCACCAAACAGTACAACCTGAACTGGTTAATTAGGAATAATTTTCATCATATGAAGAATTGATCTTTGGTTCTATTAACAAGATTCATCTAATAGATCTTTATTCCAATGATAGTTTCGATTATGATGATCCTAAGTTCCCTTTATCTAATGGAGGAATTAGAGGTAGAGACAGATGTCTAAGATATAGGGGAAGATATGGATATTCTAGAAGCCACTATTTCAATCCTACCCCTGCTATAATTGTATATGCGGTAGAAACTCGTGGAAAAGGCCTTCAGCAGGCTCAACAAGAACAAGAAAGTTTATCCACACATGATATATTAGGTCCTGACACAGTTATTTTTGAAGACCAGTTAGAGGTCACCCCTTATTCCTCTCAGTAAATAGATATACTTAGTCGGAATAATCTACCGAATCCAGGAGTGTTTCCAATTCCTGCCCCGATTCGGGATGCATCTACTACCAAAGCATCAAATTCCATGGCACCTTTAAAAGCACATTTTCTTGATGGGAAACGCAGACCTTTGGCCAAAATTATGATGTCTTGAAACATTTGGCCCATGTACCAGCCATATTATTAATTCTGGATGCCTTTATTCTATCCAAAGATCTTCGAGAGGTGCTTATTGAGGCTTTGTCAAGTCCTCAAGAATTCGAAACTGAAATTGTTGCGTCAGAGGTCTACCATATAGAGAATGATCCTGTAGAATGACATGTAGTGATTTCTTTAAAAGATAAAGATGGATATGATGTTGTACATGGACATATCAGACCTTTGTATCTATCTGGAAAAGTCAATGATATAGATATCCAACAAGATTTCACTGATAATGGCTCAGGAGTCAATCTATTTCCTTTTCGTACAATTCATCCACTGGGACTCACCGAATCTGATTTATCTCCTCCAAGTTTGATGTTTCAAGGATATAATAAGAATTAACAAGAACCTCTGGGTGAAATTACACTCATAATTCAGTTTGGAGACCCTGTATCTAATTCAGATTTCATGGTTGTTCGTTAGGGCACACCTTTCAACATTTTTCTTAGAAGACCTTGGCCGCATTAACATGAAGTCATACCTTTTTCATACAATCAATGTCTCAAATATTGTTTCAATGGTCAAATTGGGACATTTTATGGTGACAAGGCCCCATTAAAAACATGTGAATCTCAATACATTGGGGAAGAATTCAATCACATGGAGGGAAAGGAAAAAATCCACGATAAATAAGGTTACCACAATTAATGCTCCAAGTGGTTTGGAAAAGATTCCAATAAACCCATTCATACATGTGGGTATAGATTATGTGTTTCCTATCAGTCAAATTGACATGATAGACCTAAATCCAGACACTGATATAGAAATTTCCATAATGTCAATTACGACTACAAAGCCAGACAGCATGGGATAAATTATTGATTTTCCAACCAGTGATGAAAGCATAAATGGATATGTCTTCATTTCATCCACTCAAATCCAGAAATTCTATACTTCATCAACCAGGACAGAAGAAGGTATTGCTATATTGAAAGAAAAAATGATGTTAATTCTCATTCCATCATATCCTCTCTATCACCCTAGAAAGACCCTTCATCATCAATAGGGTCATAAATGGCAACCTCTTCTCCAAGATGTTTAAATTTTAACTTCTCCCCTGACCATGGAAATTCTGCTCTGTCATCTACTATGCAATTAGAAACAGAATAAGTAACACATATTGAAGAAGAAGAGGATGACCTTAGGGATGTTCCTCCAGCATTTGAAGAGGGTATCTCTACCACTGTGGATGAACTCATAGAAATAAATCTGGGTAAAAAAGAAGATCCACACCACACTTTAATTAGTGCATCCATGAATCATGAAGAGAAAGAAATATATACTTCATTTCTAAAGAACAATTGTGATGTATTAGCTTGGAATTATATATAAATGTCGGGTCATGATCCCAATGTTTCCACTCACCATTTGGGTTTTTCAGAAGAACATCGAGGATTCAAGCAAGCAGCAAGAAGAACACACCCAATTTATGCCTCCAAAATTGAAGCTAATGTTAATAAGCTTATAATGTCTAAATTAATCAAATAAGTTTAATATCCAAAATATCTTGCCAATATTGTCCCTGTGAAAAAAAATAATTGAAAAATTAGAGTTTTCATTGACTTCACAGATCTTAATTGGCATTGTCCCAAGGATGAATTTCCAGTTCTGTTCACAGAACTCTTAATTGATACAACATCTAGCTACGAAGCTATTTCCTTCATGGATGGTAATTCTAGGTACATGAAAATATGAATGGACCTAGAAGATGAAGAGTCCCCAACCTTCAGATCTCCTCAAGGTGTGTTTTTCTTTCAGGTAATGCCCTTGGGTTTAAAGAATGAAGGTGGAACATATCAAATTCTACACACCATATCTTTAATCACTTTTTAGGGAAATTTGTTGAATGATATGTGGATGATTTGGTGGTTAAATCCAAACAACATTCTAATCACTTGGATGATCTAGAAATCATATTCAACAAACTTCGACAACACAATTTAAAGATGAACCCCTTGAAATGTGCTTTCTGGGTAACCTCAAGAAAATTTCTCAACTTTGTTGTACGCCATCGTGGTATTTAAGTTGATCCTGATAAGCAAAAATAAATCCTTGACATGTCACCACCAATAAATTTGAAGTAATTAAGATGAATTCATGGAACCATGGCCTATATTTGGTGTTTCATTGCTAATTCGGTAGGCATGTTTTTATGCTTCACCATATTAATGAAGAAGGTAGTCACCTACCTGTGGACTGAGAATGTCAAGAAGCATTTGATATCCTTATGAAATATCTCTTAAGTCCACCGATATTAATTCCACCTGTTGAAAGAAGGCCACTTATTCTCTATTTGATAGATTTAGAGCGATCATTGGGTGACTTCCTTGCCCAAAAGAATGATGTTGGGAATAAAAATAGCCTGTTAATATCTTAGTCGGACTATGCTTGAGGAAGAAACTCAATATTTAATTATTGAAAAGTTCGGCCTAGCATTAATCTATGATTTTCAGAAGTTGAGACACTATCTACAACATCATGAGGTCCATTTGGTATCTTTCAATAACCCGCTCAAATTTATCCTTAGTCGTCCAATTATTATATGACGTCTGGAAAGGTGGGAAGTTATTTTGCAGCAGTTTGATATCCAATATGTGTCTCAAAAGGCAATGAAGGGCCAAGATCTGGCCGATTTACTTACTGAACACTCATCTGTAGAAGATACATCTTTAAATTTTGAACTTCCAGATGAAGAAGTCATCTCTATTCAAGATAATCCTCAAACATGAGAAATGTACTTTGATGGTGCCTCCGGAAGTCCAACAGGGAAGAAAATGGAAGATCCTAAATTCGACAATGTTGGGTTAGGAATCGTGCTTATTTCATCAAAAAAGGCATTGCTACCCTATTCATTTTTATTTTTGGAAGATGGTACAAACAATGAAGTAGTATATCAAGCTCTCATCACAGGATTGGAATTGGCGCTTCAGGCACAGGTGAATCAGTTGAAAGTAATAGGTGATTTAGATTTGGTAATCAAACAAATCAATGGGGATTATGCTATCATAAAGGGAGAGTTAATCCCTTTGTGTGATTATGTTAGAGAGTTAATGGAGGAATTTCCTTTGGAACAGACATTTTCTTATGTCCCACGATCAGAAAATTCCCATGCTGATGCACTGGCTAATGTAGCCATAGCCTTGGAAGATCCAATCCAGGACGAAACAATTATCAGTATTGCCCACCGTTGTGTAGTTTCACCTTTTAGTCAAATAAGAACAGCGGAAATCAATGAAATTAGTCCCATTTCGGAACCATATGGGCATACTAAAGTATGGACGACACCTATCAGAATATACCTTCAAAATGGAACACTCCCACCTGATAGAGTTGGGAAAGAACAAGTCCGGCGATGTGTGGTCAATTTTACTCGTTGTGATAGCCCATATCACCAAAACAATTCTCTATAAGTGAGGTTTTGATGGAATTCTCTTCAAATTTATTGATGGTGAAGAGACAATGGATGTCATGAGTGAAGTTCATGCAGGAGTTTTTGGTTCCCACCAGTGTGGACATAGACTTTCTGGTCAAATTTGAAGGCTTGGATACATTTGGCCTTTAATGATGCATGATTTTGTTGATTTAACTAAGAAGTGTCATTCATTCCAAGTAAGTTCCAACTTCATTCATTTACCCCCAGATTTTCTTCATACAGCTACTCATGGCCATTTGCCACATAGGGAATATATGTAGTAGGACTTTATCCTTCGGCTATATCCAAGTAGTTTATGTATATTCTTACTACTACTGACTTCTTTTCCAAATGGGAATAGGCAATACCTCTCAAATAAGTTAGTCCTAAAGGAATTGTTAGCTTCTTCAAGTCTAACATCATTACCAGATTTGGTGTCCCTCATACCATATTAACGGAAAATGGCACTAAATTTTGTTCATCCGAGGTGAGAAAGTTGTATCAAGAATACAACATCAAATCCAACCATTCATCTCGGTATCATGCAGCGTCCAATTGAAAAATATAAGCCTTCAATAAGACTCTTTCAAACATAATGCAAAAGATGGTGGATAAAGATAAGAAATCATGGCCTAGAAAACTTTTTCATGCTTTATGGGATTATCGGACCACCACCCGCACTGCTATGTGGTCAACTCCATATTCACTGGTATATGGAACAGAAGTAGTCTTGCCCATTGAGGTTCAATTACCTTCACTTAGAGTATCCATTTTTGATCAGTCATCTATAGATGAACAATCTTAGAAGAAATTTGATAAATTGGAATGATTAGATGAAAAACGATTGTGCATCCTACACCACGTGGAAGTCTACCAGAATCGAATTGCATGGGCTTTCAATAAAAAAGTTCTTCTTCATTCATTCATTCAAGGAGAATTGGTATTGGTCCTCATAACTCCAATGATACCTGGAAAGAGACCTCCAAAGCTTGAGCTAGACTGGGAAAGACCTTATTCAATACATAAGGTGTAATCCAATGGAGATTATTCTTTAATCTAAATGATTGGAGAACTCATCACGACTCCAACAAATTCCAGATTCGTGAAGAAGTATTTTGTATAATAAAAATGATGTCTTCCTGAATGAAATTAAACTATAAACAATCCTTTATACATCCTACATGATGTTAAACTATACATGTTCTTAAAAATGATGTTTAAACTGTGAAAACATCCCTTAATACGTCCTACATGACATTAAACTGGGAACATTTCCTACAAGACGTTAAACTGCACAACAATACGCCCTAGATACATGATGATAAACTGTACAACACCCTTTTCCCACATGACGTTTAACTAGGAATCCTTGGGGTTGTTTCTACCTCTTTCTTCTCACACAGAGCATAACTCACATGAGCTTAGAGTAAGCTTCAACCATAACACCCTCTATGGGCCGCTAACCACGCGTATGTCCCAAAACCATCTTCAGGTCGTTATCCTCAAGTACAAATCGATTACCAATTAATTCTCAATCGAACTACATTGACTAAGATCCTTGCCTTCTAGGCTGGGTACTTAGGAAACCTCCCGAGGTTGAAGCCCAAAACCAATATCTTTATGGCGGTTCACCTCCATCTCATACGATGCTGATCCGTGAAGACCCCCCCCCGAAACCAATATCATCACATTGGTTCACCATCATCCTAGCTATATGACGTTAATCTATAATGTCCCCCCTTTCCTCACTGTAAGACATTAAAATGTATAGCAATACATCCTAGCTACATGATGCTAAACTGTGCAGCACCGGTCCATGCATATGACCTTAAACTATTCTCACTTTTGTCATGTTTAACAATAAACTACAATAGTCTCTGACACCCTCACCTGAGAGGGAATCATTATTGAAATTGATCTCCAATCATGTGATATTCCAAGGACTGCAAGCATTCATAGAAATGCCTGAACCATTAATCTTAGGTCCAAACATCATTGCATTAATGTCCGCTTTCACCCTTCACATGTATGAACCAAATCTGTACAGAGGATATCTCAAGAACTAAGTATGTCTTGATTCCCATCCCTATGTGATATGTAGGAATGTTTGAGCATCCCTCGAATCTAGCCCCATGTCTTTGGGCCTAACCCTAAACTCCACTTCCAGTCGCTTGGATGAAAAGTCCCCCTGTGAGCACATGAATGTTGTATGAAAACCCTGGTCTTTATTAACATCATGTTTATAACAGACACACAATGTGTCTCCCTCATTATGGTCAGAGCTCTATGACCATAAACTAAGGTCCCCTACGCTCTTGTCCCTCACGATGTTAAAATCTATGTCAAGAACTGCATATGGATTGATTCTAATCCTAATGAGATATGTAGTGAAGTCTAGCATCTAAATTTAGTACCCAACCACAACATGATTATGGTCAACATTGGTCTATGTATCTCCATCCTGTATTGGAAAATATCAATTTTTATGTGTCATACTCCTAACCTTAAATACTTCTAGATCTCCATAAACCTTTTCTTGACTTCTGGTTACAAAATGTCTGATACCAGGGAATTATTTTTCCAAACCATGTAGAACATGCCCTTAGGAGGCCTTGCATAAATAGTCTATATAACGGATCTGTCATCCAAAAGATTCTATTATTTGACTATGCAGCCAATTCCCTAAGGTGTCCCGGCATAATTCAACCCCCCTAACGGGTTTTTCAAATATTGGTAACTTCATTCTTGGGGGGAAAACCTCGTTTTAACTTATTGTTCTTAACGAAGATATGTAGGGATCCACAAAAATAGTCAACCATAACATATTTGTCCCATACTCTTTTTCATGATCTGATAGTATTCATGTCTATGGTTTATATTTACATTCCCTATGTTTGGGTCAGACCTTAACATGAGTGAAATTAATCCAATTATTTGACTATCTTTATTGGGAATATCCTCTCCAAATTCATGTACCTCTCTCCATATAGCAGACTATATGCTTTGGGAAATTTGAATATCCATAAACTTTCACTGGCTTTTAGCAATAGGAAAGTAAATTTTTTTAGAGTTATTTTTCCTGAATATGCAGCACGTGCCCTTAGGTGGACTTGCATAAGTAGTTTACATAATGGACCTGTCATCCAAAAGATGATATTATATGACAATGTAGCCAATTCCTTTAAGTGGCCCTGCATAATTCAACCCCCTAACGAGTTTTTCAAATAGTGGTTACTTCACTCTTAGGAATTACTTCCTCTAATTCCTTTTATACCTTTTTTCATATCATCCCTCAGATTCAAAATTTCATAAGTCATATTTTGCATGTTTTCCCCATACTTGAATGTGGTAATATTTTTTCAAACCACTTATCAAGGAATTGAGTCAATTTTAATCGATTCGGTCAAA
The DNA here is from genome assembly GCA_963277665.1 of Viscum album. Classification (NCBI taxonomy): domain Eukaryota; kingdom Viridiplantae; phylum Streptophyta; class Magnoliopsida; order Santalales; family Viscaceae; genus Viscum; species Viscum album. Next base: position 1,086,679,789 of record OY728150.1, on the reverse strand, counting down.
ACTATTTGACCTTATACATTATCCTTTTTATGTCTGACATGCATGAAATTAAAATACCAACAAGAGAGAAGGCACTCAATAAATTTAGAACCTATAAAAGTAACTCTGAACAAAAGTTGAGTCTCATCACACTAAACATACATTTTGAATGATTTAGGCAATATTGAGCAACAAAAAGATGCAAAGTTTGTGGGTTTGTTTGTATAATCCTTGAAAAAATAAAACTATGCTTACTAAGAACATTGGATTATGTAAAAAAATATATGTAGTTATCAAGAGAATGCAGTTACAAATTATTGAAGATGAAATTTCCTTTTCATTGATGCACAAGATTAGAAGAACGTCCACAGATTAGAGTAACTTCTCTTTTTCAAGAATTACAAAGGGCTTTCAACATAACTTTTCATTTGATTTACGGCATCCTAAGCTTCATCAGCTGCCACTTGAAGTTCATTCACTTGACCAGTTTCACTCGTTTTAGCTTGATGGAGTGATTTCTTAGGATCTGTGATGGCTTTCATACCATCCATTTGGACTCCTTCAAAAGAATTGTTAAGCTAGTCAAGTTCCCTCGTAAAGGCATCTAGCTATTGCTGAAGGCTCACCTGCTGGACAACTTTCTCCGTGATCTTATGCTTCAGCTCCATCAGCTTTGTAGCATGATCAGCCTCAGCTCGGGAAACCATAGACTCAAATTCACCAATATTGGTCTATAGCCTCACTCTGATCAGATCTTGACGACATTTTTTATATAAGTCCCTCTTTAAGATGACTTGTTTCACTGTGGTATGGATCTCTTGATATCTAAAACCGCCAATTCCCAGCATGACGAACAAGGATGATAGTCACGGGATCTTCGATGACAGCTCTTCAAGAGGAACTTCAGATACGATCTTCTATATATTCTTCCATGCCTTGCGACGTGAGAATTGTAGCGCCTTTTGCACCAATGGATCTGATTCATCATCGCTATCATATGGGGGGAATATATTCCGGGATTAATGCACATAAGAAAGTTCCCTGTTCTGCTCCTTCCCCCATAACCCTTGGAATTTTACTTTCTACTCCCGTTGGGGATGAGGCTGAGGCTTCACTTCCAGATCTAGCCACTAAAGTTGACATCCTTGTATAGTTAATTTAAATGTTTAGTTACTTTCAAAGGATAACAAAATTTTATTAGCTGTCTTGAAAATTAAGTACATCCACAAATATTGTTATCTTTTACCCAAAGGTAGATCAACAAAATGATAAGGTTCTTCCCCATCTTTCATAGGTTAAACAAGATTTTCAGGACATGATTCAGGAAGCTCTACGGGTTTAAGCTCCACTTAAGCTAGCATCTCTGCAATGATAGGGTTGTCTCTACCCTTTTCAGGCTTCAACAGATCAGCAGCATGCTTAGATAGTACTTGTAATGCCCCGACCCCAGTTACCCAGAGTCAGGGCATTATTACATAATATTCAGATTATCAAAACAGTTCATGTCTCAAAAGACCGATTAGTTTAGTAGCCTTGGAATAACTAGATACATTCATAAAATTTACATTACATCATAAAGTGAAAACTACTATAACATATTGTCTTCATATCCCATCATACTATCCCTACAGGTCATTCATAAATTACTTCTTCACATCTTGGAAAAAATAAAACATTGAAAGGGGTGAGCTCAGATGCTCAGTAAGGATAACAATATAGCGGAAACTTTCAAAAATAAGAATAAACATTTCAGGAAATGTATAACTAAAAAAATCCTTCTAAACATGAACTTCAACATAATATGGCAATGATAAAATGAAATAATTCCATTTAATTATTCACATGGATATTCTACTAGTCGAATATCACATGCATTATCAATAACCACTTTCAAAATGATGGAATTCCTAATGCTAGACTATCATAACCACGTAGCCAATGCCTCGTTCCAAGACTAAAAATATGATTTTGTCAAGGCCATGTGCCAAGACACTAGTTTGTCTCATGAGACCTACAGATGCATCGAGGTGCTATAGCGGGCTACACCCGTCACTTTTTAATTCCAATGCATTCCTTATATGAACAGTTTTAAACAGAACATAAATATACGTATTAAAACTATCATATGAAATGTCAATACTTTCTCCATAAACCATGAATGGTATAATAATAACATATCCATAGTCAAACATATTACAAAACCTTCAATATAATATGGAAGTTTTTTATCATAATAAATCAACTTCAAATAAGCTTAAAATCCATCAAAGGATGTTGACATAGATGGAATCAAAACTATTTGAGGAAAATATCTATTTTTTTAAAATAATTTAAATGTCACATAACTATAAAATAAAACATTTACTTTTAAAATTTTCTTATAAGCTTGTAAGGGAAGATTCGACAATTTTATAATGGCAGAAATATCTGCACCCACCGTATAATTTAAAAAAGACATTCTTACCTTAATTCTATCAAAAAGGTTAAAAAAGACCTTGTTTGGAAAACGACAGAAAGATTGCTTTTATAAACTTATTATAAAAAGTCAACAAGGGTATAAATGAATTTATCCCATAGTATTTAAAATATTAAGAATTATTTGAAATACATTTTAAAGAAATGTGGATGTGGATGATAAATAAGTCCCAGTAGATAATTACGTATAAACAACCTTGGATAATGAAGAGATTGTGAAATAAACCCTTACTTTGTACTTTTCTTTAGTCGATGGTATGTTAAACTCAAGTATAATAGTTAAAACATTTTTATTAAATTATAAAAGAACCATATATGTAATTATTATATCATATATTATCTTCTAATAATGCTTTGTAAATAATATTTTAGTATTATCGTCATTTTGGGTGTTAACTTACTCGTTTTCTGTTATATGTTTTGTTACAAAAGTCATGTCTGTTATAGATAGGTTGTATGTTATTCATTTACATAATTATATAAAGTTCTTAAAAATTACTTTTATTCATCAAATGATAATTATTCTTGAATGGATACGATGGGGAATGAATCTCATCGTGTTCGTTGAGACAGTAGTCCGTACGTACGCACGAGCGACTATATCATTCTTTTGATATTAAAATAATATATAATTGGATGGTATATCATATATACAGGATCATTATCATATTATATTTTTTATTCAAATGAATTACACATCATTATTATACCCATCCAAATAATAATATATTGAATAACAATTACACCACGACGTGGAGACGGTAAGTCGTATGTACGCACGTATGGTGACATGTCATTAAAAGGATGGATAGAATACTGAATATGGTTGTAACATATTTATAATAACATCACAGTATATATAATATACTGGATTTATTATTTTAGAATGGAAATAACAAAGAAAGAAGAAGTTGAAGAAAAAAAGAACTTGGAAGAGGGTGGTGAAAACATTACCTCTTCTTCGGGTTCTTCCTTTTGATTTGATCAAAAGGAATCCTTAGGTTGTCTTTTTGACTAAAGGAAGGCCTCTAGGATGAAGGGATGATATTTTAGAGGGTATTTGGGCAGAGGATGGCCTAGTCCAAATGCCTTAAAGGTGTGAAATTGATAGAAGGGGGAGTACCCTTTTTATAAGAGGGGTGAGGGGCACCTTTGGAAAAACTAGAAATATTATTTTATAATAAATTTATATTCGGTTTATAATGGCTACAAAGTGGATTACATAAATTTTAAGGTGGGGATAAGTCAAAAAACACTCATCCAAAAGGTTTTAGACAGGTTTGGGTTAGTATATTAACCTTGTCTTTTAGTTTTAACTCTTAGTTAATTAGTTTGATACTTACCATGTCTCTTTGTATTTTTATATTATGTAGTCAATAAACATACTATAAAATTCCAAGTGACCCCCAAGTGGTCCATTAATGATACACCTATAATTATTTAAGTCTATTGGCCGAATTATAGATATTTAGGAATAGAATATAAATTAATAATATAATATTTTTTTTAAAAACTCTTTTTTGTCAATTTTGACAATATTGGGTTTTTTGATAATATCATAATAGCATTATTACTTCGAACAAAATTTATATAATCAGTCCTAATATGTCATATTAACCTATAAAATTAGTGTAATTCATAAAATGTCTCAAATTACACTTATTTTGATATTTATAATATCAATTATTATAATATTTCATTATTTAGGTAATTACTACATCCCCATTGTGTAATAAATAAATTAAATTATTTAGTGTATAAAAATTATAAATAAAATACTATTATGTAGAAAATATTTTTAGATTCATAATGAATATTTATAACTGAATTTATCTTATGTATAACCCAATATTAAAAATGTTTTAGTTATTAAACGTTGATTTTAACTCTTTTAACTCTTCTTTGAATTAAATAATAATAAATGTCCTAATCTAATCCAAGTGGACATAAATGATAATATTTTATTCCTAATCTTGATTAAGGTCAAGATACACAAGTCCAATAGAATTAGGAAATGTGTTAGGGTAATATTAATATCAATTTCACCCATAATTACTCTATTTACTTTTAATTGTGGTAAATAAAAGTAAAAAGTTACTATACACCAAAAACTATTTTTATCGTCTTGAACAAAATTTTACTCCTTGATATAAACTGTGTCTCTCATATTTTTGAAATTCCACTCACAGAAGCCATCAAATTAAATTTTATGAGAATTTCCAAATTCTCCTAGGAGGTGGGTAAAAGACGTTGAAAAGTTCCATAAAATTTTTACATATCTAAAATGATTCTAAACTAACTCCAATGAATTATAATGAAATTATATAGGTAATATGTATCCATTATGACCTTAATTAAATTTAAATAAAATAACTAATTATTTAAATAAAAATTTGGTTTTAAACCATGACTAAGTGTTTTTTCACTATTCTTCAAAAATTGAAAGCTTTCAGAAAAATAATAAAATTTCACCCTAGGCTAATTTAAATATTTTGAATCCAAAAATAAAGTCCAGTTTGAAAGATAAAATTTATAAAATTTCAAAAAGTGGGTATTACTATTCATAACGGCTAGTTTGATTGGTTTTGGTGTGTGTTAGAACTCGAAGTTGCGTACAACACATGCTACTGTATTATTCAAAGAGAAGCGTACCGTGGAAGCTTGGGGTGTTACATTCTCCCCACGTTCAAATAATTTCATTCTCGAAATTTCTAGAATACTACTGCATGAAAAGACTCAGGTGGTTCTTCATCATATGTTCCTCGGGTTCCCACATTGCTTTATTCCATCTTATGGTTTCTCCACAAAACTTTTACCAGACAAGCCATCCGGTTTCTCAGTACTTTTTCTATTGTATCAAGAATATTAATAGGCTCTTCGCAATAAGACAGATCGAGTTCCAGTTATAATTCCTCATAGGTGAGTACATGCATTAGGTCAGGCATGTATTTCCTCAACAGTGATACGTGGAACACATCGTGAACTTTGGAGAGACTTGGTGGCATTGCCAAAAGGTAAGCTACAGCCCCAATTCGTTCTAGAATTTTGAAAGGTCCGATGTACCTGGGACACAATTTAGCCTTCTTACCGAAATGTATAACTCCCTTCCATGGAGATACCTTCAAGAAAACATGATCTCCTACCTGAAATTCCAAATCCTTCTTTCGGTTATCGGCATAGCTCTTCTGCCTACTTTGAGCTGATTTGATGTGGTTTTGGATTACATTTACCTTTTCCATTGTTTCCTCCACCAGTTCTGGGCCTACAAGTTTTCTTTCACCAACGTCATCCCAACAGGTTGGTGTGCGACATCCCTTTCCATATAATGCTTCATATGGTGCCATCTGAATACTTGAATGGAAGCTATTGTTATAGGAAAATTCTACCAGAGGTAAATATTGATCCCACATACCCTGAAAGTCAAGTGAGAAAGATCTCAACATGTCTTCTAAGGTTTGAATAGTCAATTCTGATTGTCTATTTGTTTGAGGGTGGTAGGCAGTGCTCAAACGAAGTTCAGCATCCAAGTCCTTTTAAAGACTCTTCTAGAATCTTGATGTAAAACAGGGATCATGATCCCAAACAATCGATAGGGGTACTCCATGAAGTCTCACAAATTCATTAATATATAGTATTTCTAGACGTTCTAGTGGTAGATCTTCTCTTGTAGAATGAAAATGTCCTGACTTGGCAAGACGATCAACAATAACCCATATTACATCGTCCCTTCTAGTCGTCTTTGGTTGCCCCATGACAAAGTCCATCGTAATATTGTCCCATTTCCACTCCGGTATGGGAAGAGGTTTCATGACTCCCCTAGGCTGTTGCCTTCTAGCTTTCACTTGTTGACAAACCATACATCTTGACACAAAATCAGCAATATCCCTTTTCATGTTGTCCCACCCAAAATTTTCCATCAAATATCTATACATTTCGGTGCTCCCAAGGTGTATAGAGAAATTAGAGCTATAAGTATCATCTAACAATTCCCTTTTCAGATCATGTATATCGGGACTACAAAGTCTCTTCCCAAATTTTAAAATTCCTTCTTCAAACACAATGTCTCTCAATCTCCCATCATTCACATCTTTAATCTTCTTTTGAAATTCTTCATCATCGGTCTAAGAACTCTTATTCTTTTCTAGTAAATATGGTTTGGCAACCATTTGAAAAAGAATTTATGTTTCACATTCCATGGTAATTCCCATGTTCATATTCACTAGATCCATGAAAATTGGAACCCTTTCAATTCTCATACTGTTCAAAACTCCATGATCTTTATTGGTCAAATCATCTACCACCTTGTTTGCCTTCCCCGGGTGGTAGTGTATCGTGCAATCATAATACTTGAGTAATACAAAGAACATTTATGTTCTCATTCTAGATCGTCGCATTGTTTCATAAATGTTCTTTGTCCGTTGATCTCATCAACATAACTATGATGAGATCAAATAATGCATTTCCTAAACATTAGGAAACCATTGAATTACCTGCCACCATTCCTTTCAGAGCTTCTACCTGAGCAGTAGTGATAGAAAAATATTTCCCTTGATCCCTTGGCATTTTCTGAGGAAAGTTCCCCTGAATCTTAGGACATTCATTTGCATAATGTCCCATCTCCCTGAAATTGTAGAATTGGACATCGGTAGCTTCTTTCTTCCCCTTGCAATCAAGATCTTGGTTGCCTTTTTCATCACACTTGTAACAGACTCCCATTCCTTTTAAGCAAGTACCAGGGTGTTTCTTCCCACATTTACTACTGGATGGATATTTAGCTTTTCCCTTCTTCCCCTTATTTCCATTCCCACAGTGATCAGTAGTTCTCTTCTTCTCTTGCTTTTCATTAAAGTCATAAGCCTTAGAGAATTCCTTTTATTTTTTTATTGAACATGAGACAATATCATCATACAATGAGAATGACTGTGAGACTAATGCTCGATGGAGATATAGTTTTAACCCATCAAAGAAATGATCAATCTTACTTATTGTGTTATGTATATAACTACAACATACCTTGCTAACATTGTAATGTTAGCCTCATAATTTGTGACATTCTCATCCTCTTTTTGTTTCAGACATAGAAATTACCATTCCATATCTGCTCGACGGTCAGGAGGAAAGTATTTTTCTAAGAAAAGTTCTTTGAACTCCCTCTATTCCATATTTTATACTTCTTCATCATCCTTTGTGTTTTAATCAAGGACCACCATTAATCAACATCTCCAGTGAGGCGGTAAACTGTCTTGATAACATTTTCTCTTTCACTACTCCCCAAAGCCTAAAATATTTTCTCTAGGGAATTAATCCATTGCTCATCTACTAAGGGATTTGTACTCCCATTGAACGTTGGTGGTTGTTTCCTCATGAAGCAATCTAACATTGATCCTCCATGCTGCAGATCAAGGTGCTCCATACTGGTAAGGTAATTATTCAAAACCTGAGTGAGTTGTCCCATTATGGTGATTAGTTGATCAGCACCAGTTGCATCACAAGCTCCACTATAATTATCTTGAGTATGAGGGAAATCCATAAATGGAGTGCGTGCATTGATACAGTTTCCATTTATTCCACTAGGCACCATTTCTAAACAATGGCATATACTAGATCAGTTTATGAATCAAAATACATAATTCCATACTTGTAAAATAGTTAACAGAAATTGAACTATTTACGGATACAATCCATAATCATAAAAATGTTTTGTTTGATAAATATATACTCATAAAACCTTCATAATGATTTGTAAAGAAAATGAGAATTATCCTAATCATTTCCCCCAGGAGTGTCGTAACCAAGAGTGCAGCAAGGCCCATTGTTGTGCACCAGTTCCCATTCGAGTCTAGCTCAAAGCGGTGTTATCGGGGTTTACCCCTAGGTACATCTATGCCAGAGCCGCCTCTACCTGCTCATATCTAGACAGGGATGCATTGCTCAGAAAACTAACAAAATCTCTACAATACCAAAATTCTAGGAAGTTCTTCTATACTAATCCTCAAAGTCTATCTTAGGGCTATGTGCTCTAATCAGAGTTTATCTAAATCTAGCTTCATGGTTTGTACTAAAATTCTCTAATACCAATTGTAATGCCCCGACCCCAGTTACCCAGAGTCGGTGCATTATTTCATAATATTGGCATGATCACAAAAGATCAAGTCTCAAAAGACTGATTAGTTTAGTAGTTTTGGAATAACTAGATACATTCACAAAGTTTACATTACATCATAAAGTGAAAAATACTACAACAACATCGTATCTTCATATCCCCTCATACAATCCCTGCAGGTCATTCATAAATTACTTCTTCACATCCTGGGAAAAATAAAACATTGAAAGGGGTGAGCTCAGATGCTCAGTAAGGATAACAATATAGCAGAAACATTCATAAATAAGCATAATTATTTAAGGAAATGTATAACTAAAACAAAAGACTTTTAAACATGAAATTCAGCATAATATGTCAAAGATAAAATGAAATAATTCCATTTACTTATTCACATTGGTATTCTACTAGTCGAATAATCACATGCAATATCAGTAACCACTTTCATAATGATGGAATGCATAATTCCAGACTATCATAACCACGTAGCCAAGGCCTCGTGCCAAGACTACAAATAAGATTTTTTTCAAGGCCTCATGCCAACACACTAGTTTGTCTCATGATACCTACTGATGCATCGAGGAGCTATAGCGGCCTCCACCCGTCACTTTTTAAGTCCAATTCTTTCCTCATATGAACAGGTTTAAACATAACATAAATATTTGTATTAAAAATAACATACGAAATGTCAATAATTTCTCCAAAAACCATGAATGGTATAAAAATAACACATAGACAGTCAAACATATTATAAAACATTCAATACTATATGAAATTTTTGTATCACAATAAATCAACTTCAAATAAGCTTAAAATACATCAAAGGATGTTGACATAGATAAAATCAAAACTATTTGAGAGAAATATCTCATTTTTTGAAATCATATAAAAGTCAAATAATTACAAAATAAAATATTTACTTTGAAAATTTTCTTATAATCTTGTAAGGGATGCTTCGACAATTTTATAAGGGAAGAAAATAGTTGCACCTGCCGTATATGTTAACAAAGACATTCTTACCTTAATTTTGTCGAAAAGGTTAAAAAAAACCTTGTTTGGAAAATGATAGAAAGATTACTTTATAAACATCTTATAAAAAGTAAAAATGGGTATAAATGACTTTATCCTATAGTATTTAAAATATTAATAATGATTTGAAATAAATTTTTAAGAAACATGGAAGTGGTGATAAAGAGTTCCCAATATATAATTACCTATAAACAACCTCAGATAATGAAGAGATTGTGAAATAAACCCTTACCTTGTAATTTTCCTTAGTCGATGCTATGTTAACCTCCTATAAAATAGTTAAAACATTGTTTTTAAATTATACAAGAACCATATACATAATTATGATATCATATATGATCTTCTAATAATGCTTTATTAATAATATTTTATTATTAACGTTGTTTTGGGTGTTAACTTACTCGTTTTATTTTATATGATTTGTTACATATGTAATGTTTGTTTAGGATAGTTTGTATATTATTCATATCCAAAATGATATAAAGTTATTAAACATTAATTTTAATCAGAAAATGAGAATTATTCTTGAATGGATATGATGGGGAAGGAATCTCATCGTGTTTGTGGAGACGGTAGTCCGTACGTACGCACGAACGACAATATCATTCTTTTGATATTAAAATAATATATAATTGGATGGTATATCATATATACAGTATCATTATCATGTTATATTTCTTATTTACATTAATTACACATCATTATTATATCAAACCAAACAATAATTTATTGAATAACAATTACACCACGACGTGGAGACGGTAAGACGTACATACGCACGTATGGTGACATGTCATTAAAAGGATGGATAGAATACTGAATATGGTTGTACCATATATATAATAACATCAATGTATATATAATATACTGGATTTATTATTTTATAATGGAAATAACAATGAAATAAGATGTTTAAGAAAAACGATCTTGAAAAAGGGTGGTGAAAACATTACCTCTTCTTCGGGTTATTCCTTTTGATTTGATCAAAAGGTCTCCTTAGGTTGGCTTTGTGACTAAAGGAAGGCCTTTAGGTTGAAGGGAGGATATTTTAGAGGGTATTTGGGAAGAGTTTGGACGATCCCAAAGGCTTTTAAGGTGTGAAAATGCGAGAAGGGGGGGGGGTGCCCTTTTTATAAGAGGGGTGAGGGGCACCTTTGGAAAAGCTAGAAATATTATCATATAATAAATTCATATTCGGATTCCAAGGGCTAAAAGTGGATTATTTAAAGTTTAAGGTGGTTATAAATCAAAAATAACTCAACCCATAGGTTTTGGATAGGTTTGGGTAACTTTATTAACCTTATCTTTTAGTTTTAACTCTTAGTTAATTAGTTTGACATTTACCATGTCTCTTTGTATTTTTATATTGTATAGTCCATAAACATAATATAAACATCCAAGAGACCACCAAGTGGTCAATTAATGATACACCTATAATTATTTAAGTCTCTTTTCCTAGACTTATATTTTTAGGAATAGAAAATAAATTAATAATATAATATTTTTTTTAAAAACTCTTTTATGTCAATTTTGACACTATTAGGTATTTTATTTTTTGGTAATTTCATAACAGCATTATTACTTAGAAAAAATTTATATAATCAGTCTTAATATGTCATATTAACCAATAAAATTAGTTTAATTCATAAAAATTCTCAAATTACTTTTATTTTGATATTTATAATATCAATTATTTTAATATTTCATTAATTAGGTAATTACTGCATCACCATTATGTCATAAATAAATTAAATTATATTGGGTCTAAAAATTATAAATAAAATACCGTTATGTAGGAAATATTTTTATATTTTTAATGAATATTTATAATAAAATTTATGTTTTGTATATCTTTATATTAAAAATGTTGTAGTTATTAAATTTGATTTTAACTCTTTTAACTCTTCTTTGAATTAAATAATAATATATTTTCTAATCTAATCCAAGTGGACCTAAATGATAATATTTTATTCCTAAGGTTGTTTTTTGTCGAGATACCCTTGTCCAATAGAATTATGACATGTGTTAGGGTAATATTAATATCATTTTTACCCTTAATAAACTTATTTACTTTTAACCGTGGTAAATAAAAGTAAAAAGTTACTATAAACCAAAAATTATTTTTATCTAATTGAACAATATTTTAATCCTTGTTATTAACCGTGCCTATCGGATTTTTGAAATTACACTCACAGAACTGGTAAAATTATGTTTTATGAGAATTTCCAAATTCTCATAGGAGGTGGGTAAAAGACGGTGAAAAGTTCCATAAAATTTTTATATATCTAAAATGATTCTCAAATAGATCCAATGAATTAAATTTAACAAATATAGGTACTATGTATCCATTTTTACCTTAATTAAATTTAAATAAAAATTCAGTTTTAAACCATGAGTCATTGTTTTTCAGTATTCATCAAAATTGAATGTTTTCAGAAAAATACTAAAATTTCACCCTAGGCTAATTTCGATATTCTGAATCCAAAAATGAAGTTCAATTTGAATGATAAAAATTAAAAAATTTCAAAAAGTGGGTATTAAAATTAATAATGACTAGTTTGATTGGTTGTGGTGTGTGTTAGAACTCGAAGATGCGTACAACACACGTTATTGTATTATTCAAAGAAAAGTGTACCGTGGAAGCATGGGGTGTTACAGAACTACACATTTCATCCAATCATGGTCAGAGATGTAATAAAAAACATTAACATGATGAAGGATAACACTCACATACAAAATCTTATAAATCACTTGGTAATTTAACATGATCTAAAATTTCTTCAAAAGATGCACCCAGTTTCATCATTTCATCTCGTGATATCCCAGATTCCTGGTTAGTCTCACTAGTGGGAGCATTCTATAGGTCTTCTTGGCGACCCTCCTCCTGCAACCTCTAACCCTAGATAGCTTCCTCAGAGAAAATTTCAGAGTCCATTGTAGTTGTCTGTAAATGTTCTAGTACAGCAGCAATAGGAGTAGTACTGGGAATAGACACTGGCTCTTCTTCTCTCATCATTTCTTCAGGATCAGCCAGGTAAGCATGAATTTGAAACTTTTCACTAGAACCCTCCATCATCCTTAGAGGAGGGTCAGTCCTCTCCCTCAAAGAGGAAATCGATGAAGCCCCTGAAATCTCGAATGTTCGAGCACTTTTTCATAAGTTAAGTTTTATGACTACAAGAAAGACTTATAACTACTGATAAAGCATTTGGCTGTGGTATTATTACTTCGATGCGTTTTTTTCTTGGATTTTTTTGGTGGACTGGCATTATCATCTCTGAAAACATGTATCCAAGACAATAACACCCTATCTAACTCTACATCCATGGATTATTGTCCTGGAGATACCTCGCCCAGCTCCTGAGGAGATTCAATGGCTCCAAGAGCGGTGCCAATAGGGCTATAACGTGGTGAAGGGATTTTAGTGGTTATTTTCTTTACAAGCTACAGGATGAAGAAAGTAATTTTCTTGAGTAACAAAGCTTTTACTGAAATCAATTTGCAAAGCAAATAAGGAAAGAAACATACATCTTCAGAATCCATGTAGTCATGCTACTCCTCATCTACTAAAGCACCAATCCCCTCAGTGGTTCCATGATCCATAATTTCCTTCACCGAATTGGTGATAGGAAGGGAATCATTAGTGGAATATATGAGCATTTCTATCTCTCTAATGCTAGCGCACACTTCATTGTTGTTTTCCTCGAAACAGATGTCAGTAAGATCTTGGAGATTCCCCACTCCATGGATATGTAGCCCTTCTCATAAGTCCATCTATGTGGTTTCATCATGACAATATAAAATCCTCTATGTCTGGATAGCCACTGGTCATAAATATTCAGAATGTGCACCATAAGGCCGCGAAGAGGGTCCTACAATTTGGGACTTCATCTTCATCCCAATTCATTCAATCACAGATAAATGATAAGAAAATTAAACTTTATACTCTATAAAATAATGGAGACTAAATTTGATCAATGATATAACTCACCCTGAGTCAATGGAGTAGGTCTCTTGACTCTGGTAGGAGGATTATATCTGGCACAAGGCTGTTTTGACGAATGTCGTGCCTCGTCATCCCCATCCTGGGAATCTGGTGAATCAGTCCCGGGTAAAGAACCTGGTGAATTGGCTCTGGGTGAGGAAGATTCACCTTCCAGATGAAAGGTTTCATTCCTGAAACTTTTCTTTTTACTCCCCACCTAGGATATAGGAAGATTCAATACCCATACCAAGTTAGATGCTACCCAGTTCTCGGTATACCATGTAGTCAATTGACTCGCCGCTCCAACAACTGGTATATCAAACAATGCCCTAGTCTTCTCCATAGCTGTCATAAACCATAGTTTTCGGGCCACTATTGGATGCTACTCTTACCTACGATAGGGGATACAACAATTTGTTGCAGACACTTTAATTGTCTTGCTAATCTATATGAAGCACAATCCCCGCATATAATCTCTCCATCAATTCTGGTGGCCAATACACCATCTCTGCAAGCCAGTATATATGACCTCAATTCTAGGCTAAATATTCCATCGTCAAAAAACAAACTTGTATGTGAGTTTCCATAAGGAAAGAAATGAAATTCCTCAAACATGCTTAGCCTCACCTTCAGATCATTGGAATTGACGGACAATGGAGAAATTCCGGAATATTATTGCACCGATGGCCTAAAAGAACTTCCGGGAATTTGTACTCCGCTTTGTACAGCGTATGTCCTGAAGTGAGTGGTGATCCATCCCCACAAAACCTGGAATGGTCCCACTATTCTAAAAGGATACTAACCCATATTGACATGGGGTCTGATCCTGTGAATCTTCGCCAAAACCGGGGTGGCCAACCCAACCATTTATCTCTCATCCAACTTGGCTGCAACAACGAAGGTCCCTGGCCTGATGCCTCCCTTATAATCCATAACTAGTAGATGATAAATGCTGAGCCAAAAGGCTAAGAATCCTGCCATATGGGTCTTCTCTGAGATTCTTTGATCAACTTCATACCCCCACTTTTAAAACTATCGTGCTTCCAAAGTTGGCCATAATGTGCCAAGGGTACCCCTCTTCTCTTCTCTAGGGTAGCTGGTAGGATGAGTACTGGTGGGCCCTCTATCCTTCGTCTTGGTTAGAATCATTTCCATCCATTAATCTTGATGGATATCATTTCTAGAGTGGTTTTTTGTGGTTTTGGTATTCTTAAGATTGTGAAAAAATTTCATTAACTCTTGAGCCAAATCTGGAGTCTTCTATGAATCATTCCAGGTCACCATGGGGGGATGAATTCATCATACATATCTCTCAAAATTGGTGCCCTTGAAATCTTGTATACATCCCAAAAACTGATGCATACTTCTCCATGAGTTAGATGGAAAGAATTCGTTTCTGGGCTCCAACGACTGATTAACTCCGATACAAAATTGTGCTTCCTGTAGACATATGCCTTCCTAGCCCAGACGACTTCATATATTGTAGCTCCCATCAGATCCTCGAAAAACTCTGCACATGTTTGTGACACTCAATATGCCCACGTCCAAGTCAGCTTTACACCTCCTCCATGATGGAAATCCCAACTCTTTTTTCATCCCTTGTATTTTTTTCATCTGAGAATTTTAGAAAATAGAGGGATATAAATGCGGCTGCAACTCAGGCTTGTGAGGCTTCAGATCTGGGGCACATGGGCTATGATGCATTATGAATTCCTTCTCCACTGTTCCGTCATTGAAAAATGATCCTGCAACTGAGACATTTGCCGAAGTGAAATTAGTGTAAGTCTGAAACCAGGAATGAGGAATATAATTCTTTTCCTTTGGAATGTTGTATCCTTCCAGATGACCATGGCATTATAAAGGAAAGTAAATTCTTTGTGGGAAATTGGAAAGATATTTCTTCAAGTAATTATCCAAATTTGGGAGATTCCAGTTGCAGATAACATAATAATCATGGCCGACAATGTTCATCATGTCATCTATTCTCTTGCAGACCAGCTCATCAGCCGATCCAATCTTCCTTGGAGCCACAGAATCTACACAATGATCAAACAGTTAACTTTTAAGTAAGTCTGTTTTAAAAAAATATATGTGAAGAAAATAAAAAAAATGGCTAAGGCATTATGGCAGGCATGTTTTTTCACGCCAGTATTTCCGTGCAAGTAATGTCACGCTAATGATGGCACGCAAGTCAAGATCCTTAATTGATAAGCGCGACACAAAAAAAATGATCGACCAAGAAAAGTAAACACTTGCATGATGAGAGCTTAAAAGATTTGGAGGTAGGATGGTTTTCACAAAGTGAATACCATATATATAGGCGGTCCTACAACCCTGTGCGCCTAAAACCAGCGTGCCTAAAACCTGTGCCCTGCTGAACCCTGGTTTCTTTTTTTCCTCATAGTCAAATCTGATTTCATTTTTTAGATCCAACTTTGTGGGGGGACATTTGTTGACACTCCTTTCCATCACAGAGTCCAACGAATGGAAAAGAGGAATACCTTAAGCACAATGAGGGTCACCCATTGAATGACATCAAAAATTGGAAAAGGCATGGACCAAGAATGCATTTGGAGGGAGTCACGCAAGTTTCCTGCACGCCACGCAAGTCACTTGTGTGCCCTAATCTTTTTTTTCATCCAGGGTGCCAAGTGGCCTATAAATAGCCCTGATTGGCCCCCATTTTAGGGATGATGTTTCGAAAAACTCAAATATAAGCTTTGGTCAGCCAAGTCTTCGTCTGATGTCTTCGGAAAACTTCTAAGGTAATTCTTTACCTAGAAGTGAAGCTCTAAAGAGGAAAAATAAGGCCTATGTGATAGAACTCATCAATACTTGCGCACATATGTTTCCAGACCTTAAGGGAAAATAAGAAACATGCATTCCGCCTTGCCCTCTCTAGGGAACTTGCGCGCCACCCTTCTTGAAGCCTCTAGGGATGATACGAAGGGCTTGAGTTCAAAGTCACCCAAGTATTAGCTTATAGATTCTTCATCCCCCAAGGTGACTCATGTCGCACTGGGTCTACTTGGGCAACCAGGACTAGTGCACTAGAATGATACTTGCGTGCCTCCTTCCTACTCACCTCCTTTACTCAAATCCATATCTCCTCTTAAATAAATATCCTTCAATACCCTCTTCAAAGAAATTTATGGCATGTTTCCTTTACTGGATTCCTTATCTGAAATGAATTCTTTGAGAACCTCCCCAAAAACCTCGTGACTTAAAAGCATTAGGTAACCACGATTAGGGGTTTCCTATATAACCTCAACCTTTGAGATAAGAAGATCTTAAATTGGGCCTCCTTCTCAAGAGTAAGCCCCAGTCATAATTTCCTTTAACATTATGCCTCCTTCTCAAGAGTAATCCCCAGTTTATATGTTCTCTTTTATTGGGAATCCTCCTTAGGAGTAAGTCCCAATATTAATTTATTTTGATTTTGGCTTCCTTATCAGTAATAAAACTCAATCATATGTCCCTCTTAATTTGGGAATCCTTTTCAGGAGTAAGTCCCGGGTTAATATTTCAAATCTCTATAAAGTACAAATACCTTTATGGACCCTGCTCTTGTGCTTCTTTCCTATGTCTGGGTCTTCATTTACTTGGTCCGTCATACATACGTAAGCCCCGCATCATTTCTCATGACTGCATATTTCATGGAACCATCGTCTGATTTACTGATACCTCTTGTCTCTCACACTGAGCATGACTCACGTGAGATTAGGGTGTAAAGGTAATCACAAAATCTCTTCATGGTCCATTATCCATGCATAAAACCCATATTTCTTTACCCGAACTATGTGGAATTTGATCTCTTCTTTAAAAGTAGAGCACGTAGGAAGCCTTTATATAGTTCAAGCCCATCATTCATTAATTCTTTTCTGTCCCATATGATGTTAAAATATCTCTTTCTTATCAAACTATATGGGTTCTGATTCATTTTTAACAAGGATACGTATGTAGCCCATCTACGGGTTCGATCTCAACTCTAAAATAATTCCTGTCTTTCTGAATGATAATAAACTTCAAGTTCCCAACTGAGTGGCTTTAAAACCATTATGGTCATCATAATGACCATGAGATTTCTATATAATGTATTGAAAGATACCATTGACTAAGGATCTCTAATATATACAGATGACTCTCCATCGATGAAGAACCTCAAATACATATAAGAGATTCTCTAAATCCCATACATATCAATCATCAATTACCAAATCTAAAGGAAAACTCACTTTCATTCTTGGTGACTTAATAAGGAAGCATGGACATAAATTAAATCAATAAGAGAGTCCCGAAGTAGGCAATAATTCCCAAAAAAAGGTGTGATGAGCCTGACCTCCCAGTCTCTCGACCAATGCAAATTCTTAAGCTTCATCGATCTGCAAATGATAAGCACCTACCTTTGGAAAGTAGGTCCAAATGGATATATAATCATTTGGTGTTTCCGGTTCTACGAATAAACCCGTTAGAAACCGATTGGAAAGTTTGAACATTAAACAAAAAAGGTCATCCCCATTTCTAGAAGAAACACACACACATAGGAAAATATGGTATAATAATGATGAAGATCAGATAAGGATAAAAAGTATTGAAAAATAATGTTTTAAAGTGAATAAATATTAACATAGCATATATTTACCTTCTATTTTGTATGAAATATTCACACTTCATGTTTGGATAAAAATATTTGTGGAGATATTAAGTGATACAATTAACCCATAAATTACACGCATATATGGTATCAGTCATATAAAAGTTTTCATAGAGATACAACCATTTATACCATCAACAATCAATCAATTTACTAAAAAATTACACATCGGTGATAAATTCATTCTAAAACCCACATGCCATTGGTGAATGATGTCTTGTTTATAGAGTGTGCCTAGATAAACCTACATGCATACTACATCATTTTTTATGAATATCCATTACATTATATAAACACATTCCTGGGTTATATAATAGTCTAGTTCCTTTGGAAACTTGGAAACATAAACACTGGACCATAAGTCAACTACATCATCTCCCATTATGATCATTGTAACTAGAACCCATATTATAAATAGCATACATAATATAGATCTTAATATCATTGGAAAATAATACATAAGACAAGATGAGATTAGATTCTAGTTAAGGGTAAATAATGGAGATACATAAGCATAACATGAATATAAGTTTATGAGAACATGAGCATAATGTTTCAAAACCATACCTTTCATCAAAATGATCATATACATGAGTCAAGGAATAAAGACTGGAATTTCATAATATATAAATAATAAGAAAATCAAAAAACATGATCCATAATATTATAAAATTGGAATAACAAATGGAATTTGTGGCATAAACATACGCATATAAAATCATGTTATCATTGGTCAAGGATCACTTAAAATGATATCATAGTAGGAAAATTCCTTTACTAAAGTGAGTTCACTCACCATTCCATCCAAAGTCCTACAGTATCAGGTTCACTCCCCATTTCATCCCTGTATTAATATACCCAGGTCACTCCCCATTATATCCATGTATATATCATGATATATATAAATATTCACCAAATTCATTTTTATGGAGATATAGGAACCACCTGTATCATAATGAAAACCATATTAATGTATACCACATGATAAAAAAATCACAATATAATAACCCATAAAATAGAAATTGTATAAAAAAATCATCATATCATAACCTGTAGAAATGTTACGGGATTCATAATCATTTCATCATTGAATAACCCATGAAAAAACTTCTTTTATAAGAATTTACTCCTATTATAACCTGTGGAAGAGAAACAGGTTTCAAAAACATCATACCATCAAAATTAGAATGAATTTAGAGAAATTATATGAATGGTATCCTTGGATAATATCCCTAGTTAAGAATAGGTATCACCAACGGATGGCATCTTATATGGAAAATAATTTTGAAAGATCTTTTAACACATTTAGTGAGAAAAATATCATTTCCACATAAAAAATAGTTTTTAAATCATAAATAAAGAAAATTTAAATTCATTATATCATATTCCCTTTTTTCTATATATACAACTCGTGAAAGAATACATGTGTGTAATATAACGTAGGTCAAAAAAAAGGAAAATTGAGACAAAAATACCTTATTGATTTGGTAACATTTTATTCGTAAAAACCATGAAAAAGAGATTATAAAATGTATATGTAAACACCAATAATGTAAATTTTAATAATCATTAAATAAATTAATGTTATGTATAGACACCACATACAAGATACAAGTGGGTAATAGGATGTTTGTCCCACTAAAAAATTGTAAGAAAAATACCTTACATTAAGTCCTGAAATTTGTCATACTCGGTCCACCTAATATTTAATAAATATATATTTATTTTAAATACATTATATAAATATATTTATTTATATAACACGATATATTATTTTATTATGACATTTTATTATCCTTTTATTAATAATTCCATGTTAATGTTATGTTTTGGGTAACAGAATATGTGTTTCCATATATGTATTGATTTGATATTTTTTTCATATTACATTGATCATTGTTAAATCATATCCACGATTAAAAAAATTATATAAATATCATAAATATTCATAAGATATATATTTTATATTATTCTATAATATTTAGTGACTTGAAATGAAATGCGTCATTCATGGAGATGGTATGTTGTATGTATGAACGGACACTTTTTTTCATTTTCCAGCTGAATTAAATAAAATTAAGAAAATTTTATCTATTATCATTACAGAATAATATTAATTTCATATATATCATAAAATATATTAAATAAATCATTAATACATCCAATGTAAATCATGAATGAATCACATCTCTTTGCAAGGTGGTAATTCACCATACTCACGAACAACGTTATCGTATTCCAAAAAATAGAAAGCATGAAGGTATGTGTGATAAAAAATTAAGGAACCATAATATCATTTTATATATCATATATATTGTATAACAAATCCATCATTATGACTGTCCTTGAAAGGTGATAATATAAAACAAACGTCATCGGTTTTGTGAGGCTGTAGTCCGCCATACACATGAACATTTATTTCATAACCAATTTGATTATAGTATGTGTGGTTTTAGGTCATAAACATAACTTAAAAACATATAATTATATGCAAGATACTAAATTTATTATATAATAATGTTATAATAAGAATTTATTTGGGTAGAGAAGAAATAAAATGAAAATGCTCGTTGATGAACATTTCCTCTTCTTTCAGGTACCCACCTTAGGTTTTATCTAAAACCTTGATTAGAGGATTTATGTAATAAATAATTAATGTATTATTATTTTATATAGGTTGAGAAGTAATTTATAATTGTTTCTTTCAATCCTAATTTAATTGTAGTTGTGGACAAGGGGGAAGTGAGTTCGATTTTATAGTTGAGGAGTGGCATTCATGTTTATTATCAAAAGCATTCATTATTGGAAGGTATTACTTACCTATTGTGGGAAAAAATGAATAATAATTGGAGGTAGGTTTTATTTGGTTTAGAGACACCTCCAAAAAAATTATCATTTTTTCACTTAGTCTTTATGTTTACTAAATTTTACCCTTTTTTACCATGGTAACTCAGTTTATCACCAATGTAATTTATCCATTGAGACTAAATTAAATTGATAAATACTATAAAATGTAAACCCAATGATTATAAATATTATATCTCATTTATAAAATAAAAAACCAATGTTTTTTTAGAAATTAATTTTGACTGAAGCCCATGTAACATGAAAAACGCTAATTTAACCCTAACCGCACTGACAAAGTTTTACTATTTAGGGGTCAATATGTCCACTATAATGGACAAATTAGTCCATTAACATAACATATTTGATATCTATTAACATTTACAAAAAAACTGTACGAATTTAGTGCATTTATTAAATTTCAATCATTTAATAAAATATCATTTATTATAAAACAAGTAATGTCAATTTTTACATTATTCTGAATTCAAAAATAGAAATAAAATAGTAGAATTAATATATATTATATTTAACTCATTTTAACATGATATAAACATATAAAAAATTAATTTATCTCAACAATTCATTCAATTTACATATCTTTTAATATTTTTAGTGTTATTCATTGCATTTAACTATTAACAAAATAATTATTACATTGGTGTTTCCCAATAATTTAAAGTAAATATTTCATATATAAAAATTAAAATTAATAATGATGATAAAAAACTAATTTACCATTGAATATATTATTTATAACCAAACATATTATATATTTTACCTATCCAAAATTTTATAAATATTAAAGGTAAAAAAGGTTCATTTTGGTATTTTTCTTTACTTAACCTTTTATATAGGTCACTTTCAAGGACTTGGATTACACTAACTCATAAAAATGAGTATTAGGTGATAAGGGTAAAAATATTTCCATAAAATTCGTTTTGGAGAAGTTGTTATTTCATTTTATCTCTTATCTAATAAGTATAATCCTTTAATAAACATGTTGATACCTTAATCTTGATAATTAATTTTAACTATTTTAACTAATAATTATTTGTGAAAAAATAATTTATTTTTTACTAGATAATGTAAATAATTATTATTAAAAATATATCTTCCATTTTTATAAATCTATCTCATAGAATTGCACAATTTAATTTATTATTAACACCACAGATGCAATATAAAATCTGGTTTTGAAAGACAAAATGTTACAAAGTTTACAATGTTTTTATATAAAAATTCAATATAAAAAATATTCTAATGACCTAAATTCGACAATATTATATAATATTTAACTAATTTTTCTTTAATTTCAATTAAAAATATAATGTATCTATATTAATTATTTAAACAAAAAGGTTGTTTTCAATTATAGTTCTATATTTTTTTTACTATGTTTAGAAATGAAAATTCTCCAAATTAAACTCAAAATTCATCATAATATAGTTTATCTATTACTATTTAAAAAATAAATTTATTTTTTTCAGAAAAACATAAAAAATTGGAAAATTTATTTTTAAAATAAGTACACCATAAAAAGGAAAAAAACTACTTTCTAAAAACAAAACAGTTTTAAGCATAAAATTTTACATATTTTATATATTATATGGAAAGCACATATTTTGAATGATAAATATTACACTACATATATTATATATAAATTTAATTAATATAATTCACCAAGTGGGGTTTTATAATTTATTGGTGTAAAACTCATTTGTGCGCAAAAAAATAGTTTTCCAAAAAAATATTTTCTTTTGTTATAAAATGGATTTTATTTTCATATAAATTAATTGGTCACCAAATATTTTATTATATAAACACATGTCAAACATATTTTCATAATTTAGTTAATTTTATTCATACCCACCATTCCAACTACTAGGTGATAACTATCATATAAAAATATTTTAATAATATGTCACGTTTCCTTTAAACCTAGTGTTGTTTGTAACGCAAGATAAATCCTTTATTGTGTGAACACATTACATAAATAGTGTTCTGTGTAACACAATATATACTCAATGTTTCTGGTAAATAAATATGAAATCATTTTTTCAAGTAATAATAAATGTGAAAAGTATTAAACTCATTTGAAAAAAAATTCACAAAAATCCATGTGTTACATTCTACAACCTAAAATTAATTTCACCCTCAAATTCATCTCAATCATTAATGGTTTAATACATGTAACTTCCTTTTATAGAATCCCACATTGTAAAAAAGGGTAAATAAAACATCCTATTGAAAAAAGGAATGGTATGTGTGAAGGTCATAAAAAATATGACATTAATGAGGATTCCAAATATGATAACATAGGTTGGGAGTGAAGACATGTATATCGAATATATAAAAAAACACCCAAATATAGATGAAGAGTGATAGAAAACAAATCCAAGACAATGTTATTGATCACAAATCCTTAAACATAAGAGATGTAAAATTTTTCATTTATATCATCAAAAATGATGATAACATGACAGGATTATATGTCATGGTATTATTCATGATGTTGGGAAATTATTTTTTCTATATAGGATGAGAACATATGAAAGCGTACTTAATTCATATTTTTTAATTTCATAGAAACTATTTTTTTTATGTTGCTTGATCCACTTACACTTTATCTCGTAATCCATGAAATGAAGGTGATTTTTTTATGATTGAGACACCAACATTCCATAGGATCCATAAATAGAATTTGAATTCAATATGATTATCCTTAGTTATTAACACAGAAAAATTGGAAAGACGATTTAGTCAATTTTCATAAATAATCCTACGGTGATTTAATACATTAATTCCTAAAATTAAAACCAATGTTAAACATAAACCATTCCATGAATGTTTAACCTTATAACCCTTCCAAAATTCATAATTTATAAATAAGATCACATAATTTATCAAGCTTTACATTAATCCCCTAAATATCATTAATCTTCTCTTAATCGTCTCATCCCAAATAGTTGAATACCTGTGTTATATATTCTCTTAATTTTTGGTAATTATAATAAAATATCAATGGAAGCATGCATTCATCCACATTACTTGAGTAAATACATAGATTATTGAACATATTTAATAGATCCAAAAATGTTGTAAACTCAAAAAATGATTCCATAAACTACTTTAAAAAAAAAATCATTTATCTTTTCCAAAGTTGTAGATATTATTCAATTTACATTGTCCAATGAATCATATATTTATCCATAATAAACACAATTTTCTCATCATCTAGGAAATATTAAGGGGTACCTTCCAAAAATCAAAATATCACTGTTCCATTAAATGGTTTTTTCAATCCACCGTCATCATTCAATATAATCAATTAAATCATTAATGAAAAATATATACATAAAAATACTTATATATTTCACAATTCATAATATATAAATCCAAATAAAAAAAATACTTCAATCCTTTGACTTCAATGATTGGTATAGAATAGGACCTTCCTTGGTATTGAAGTCAATTATTTGTCTAGGGAATTGATTTGGGTAATTTCCATGTTCCCCACAGATAATACAATGAACTCCTTGACAAATTTTCACTCTATAACCCATTTTTTAACACTGATAACATATTACCATATATTTTAGATAATCCTTCATATTTCTATTCCCATATTCTAGAATGTAGGAAGTCAAGTCTCCTTTCCTCTATGTTCATTACTATATTAACTTTCACAAAATTTCATCTTCATCTTATTTTATGTGTTAAGAATCTCAGCGATGTTTATGTAGTAAATAATATATCACTATAGATGATTATTCATAATCACAATATCTTTATCTTTAGTCATTATCCAATTTTGTTTCTCATAATCATTTATTTTTTCGTCAGATTCAATGTTGACATGATTTGTTTTAGTTTTAACCATTGATTAAAATCAAAATCATAGTGTGAGAAAGACTAATCAAAGTGGAGAACCACATAATCATGAAAAATCACTTATAAGAAGTCTAAATAATGTAAAATTATTTAATCAAGGAGATCCTGAGTCATTTATAGTCACCAAATATTTAAATCCTTGATGAGGGTTCATTACGATTCTCTGAATTTCCAAATCATACTCGAGAGTGTCAAACCAAGTGTATGACGAGGCCCAATACCATTCACCATTACACGATAGAGTGTAACTCAATACAGTGTTTTTAGGGTTGTTACCCCTATGTCCATATATTTTAAAGACACATCTATTTTTGTATTTAAAAAGTGATTTAGTTTCTTCTAAACCACTCTCTCTATCCTTAATAAAAATTCCAGGACATTTATATATACACTGAATCATCTTAGACATATCCTTAGAGTCATACTTATAAATATCCTTGTAAATATCCCTTGGGATCTAACTAAATTTTTCTCATCCTAATTTCCAAATATTAACTAATCATATTCTTTGGAACCAACTATGGTGACTAGTATTAACATATATGGAAATTACATCATATTTTATCAATATTCATTGCATTACATAAAAAACACCTTTGTGATGTACTAGTTTAGTGACTTTAGAAAATTGGAAACAAAAACAGTGGACCATAACTAAACTACATCATCTCCCACTAGGGAATTTTAAACTAGTAACATTCATAGGTATATTATACATCATACAAATCATCATGACCTAGAGAAAAGATACATAAGAAAGGTTGAATAGATATAGACATTTAGGGTAAGCAAGGGAGATACGTTAGCCTGACATGAATATAAGGGAATGACAACATGATCATGACTTTTGAAAACCGTACCATGTGTCATGACCCATTGATGTGGGGCACGTGCGACTACTCCTGAAGACTACCTCCAATTGGCCAGGGTCTAGTGAGTGGCACCTTGTAGGCATATTACTCACATGGGAGACATTTCCTTGGTATCTGTACACACACACACACATGCATCTCCAATCCTACAAATGCTGAAATGCAAAAAACCACTAAGGAAAAAAAATTATTGAAAAAAACTAAACCCAACCAATAAAGCACGATGGAAAGTATAGTGCAGAATGTAAATTGGGCCAGAATACAAGCCCACCCAAAGGAAGAGTTTGAAAACTACAAGGTCCAACATGTAATAAATAAGGAGGTACTGGGACTGCTACTCATAGTTGTAGGAACACCATATCCTTTAAGGAAACTAAAAAAGCACAATCCTGTCCGGGTTGACCCTGGACTCCATCAAAAGGCCGCTCTTGTGCCCAAGAAATGATACATGCAGCGAAAGCCCGTGCAAGGGTGAGTATAACAATACTCAGTATGGGAACCCAAAGACCACAAATAAATACAAAATGTAACGGTAGAGTTATTTTTACACAGTATATGTCTACTAAACATATAAAAATTGAAACACATCCAGATATACTTGAAAACTCAGACCAGTAGTCTGGAGGTAATTCACAACGATCCACATACCCCATCTATGGAATCAGTCTAATGATTCCACAAAGCACTCATACAAGATAACTCACTCCATGAGTCTGATAGCTCTGATGACGTCTGTCTGAGAAGTACATTCTTTGGGAGGTGTCACGATAGGGATAGCCACACTGATAGATCTGAAGAGAGAAAAAATACACTCATTCTAAGGGAACACACTCCTAAGTAGGAAAAGATCATGGTACACAGAGGAGGATCGCTGTCAGAGCCTTGGAGGATAACACTACTCATCTGGATTCACCTTATATATAGATAAAAAACATCCTGTAGGATTAGTAATGTCGATAACTAGTGCTACCTCAGGTCATGAATTGGTAGAGGATCTCACTCCGGGCCTCTCGGAGGGACTCTGACTCTATCCAGAAAGCCTTGCTAAAGGGATCATACTCTTATGGAAGGAAAAAATATCTTACCTTCAGGGGAACAAGTAAGAGGGTCACTAACCCAAGGGAAACATGTCAAAGGAATTGTGGATAATGAAATCAAACAATGTATATAAAGGTACACTACATGCGGAAGGGGTCACAAACCGTGTCCCTTGACTCTGAGTGCATCCCATGTACAATGGCCAGAGTCTAGAGAATATGACATGTAAACATATATATACACGGTGTGTAGTAAGGATCAAACACCATGTTCGAGTATCCAGGGTCCTCTCTATGTATGCGGGCCATTTTCCCATACACGGCTTCAACTTGTGTATGCCAACCAATGTAACTGGTACATGGGGTGACTTGCATAACTGGACTTGTCTGGATGTGTTGTGGAGTACATGATGTGTACTCCACCCCATGTCTGTGTGTTTCCTGATATTACCCCCATGTCCTGGGTGATGACCCACACACCGTGTGATAGTTTTACCAATAGGTATCATCACATCTTGTCGCTGAAAGGCATGTCATCTCTCAACGGTGGAAAGATGACATGTAGTTCGAACTACACGCCATATTTGTCGTGATTTTCTATAATAATTGTTCTTCATCACCGCACCTCAGGTGATTATATGATCTTTGATCGGGCCGATCGATCGCTTAGAAACTCATGGTTCTGTGTTTCCTCGCTATGTTAACACTGGAATGGTTGGTTTAGTGTCTTTGATCGGGTCCGAACACAAGATTCGATCCAAATACATGGGGAGGAGTAAACGAAATGTACTCCACCACATGTCCAGACCTGTCCGGTTATGCATGTCACCCCGTGTACTAGTTATACAAGTCAACATATGTGGGTTGAAGCCATGTATGGGCACGTTCCCAGCATACACAGAGCATACCCTAGATACTCGGACATGGCATGTGATCCTTCATACATGTCATGTGTACATGTTTTTACATGTCATGTTCTCCAGACTTAGGCCATTGTACACAGGCAGTACCCGTAGTTAAGGGAAATGACATGAGACCCCTTCCACATGTTGTGTACCTTTCTCTACATGGCTTGATTTTATTTTCCACCATTCCTTGGATAGTTTTTATTTTGTTAGTTCCCATATTTATCATTCCCATGAAGGTCAGGTATAATTTCCATCCACAAGAGTATGATCCCTTTAGCATGACTTTCTGGATAGAGTCAGAATCCCTCAGAGAGGCCAATATCAAGAACCTATACCCATTATTGACCCTAGGTAGAGTCAGGTATCAACTTGAGAAATCCTACATGATTCCCATCCTATACTTATATGGTGAATCTATATGAGTCGTGGTATCCGTCAAGGCCCTGTAAGTGATCCTCATCTGTATATCGTGACCTTTTCTAACTCAGGAGTGTGTTCTCTTAGAATGAGTGTATCTGTTCTCTCTTTAGATCTATTAGTGTGGTTATCTCTCTCATGAAACATCCCAATGAAATTACTTATCAGATGGAAATAATCAGAGCTATCAAACTCATGGATTGAGTTCTCCTAGAAAATTTCTTCATGGAATATTCGGACTGAATCCCTAGAGGTGGTATTCAAATTGATGTGACTTACCACTAAACTACGGGTCTAGGTTTTTCAAGTATATCGAGATGTGTTTCTATTGTTATATTTTTAGTAAACATATATAATGTTGAGATTATTATACCATAACATTGTGTATTGATTTGTGGTTTTCAGGGTCCCCTACTAAGTATTGTTATACTCAACCCTACACGGGCTTGTCCCTCACATATCATTTCTTTTGCAAATGAGCGACCTTTTGACAGAGTCTAGGGAGGACGAGGACTGAACCAAGATTTCTGAGTTTCCTTACAGGTTGAGGTGTTCCTATGGCTACGAGAAGCAGTCCCATTATCTATTTCTTGCTTACATGTTGGACTTTGTATTTTGTAGACTCTTTATT
Source organism: Viscum album (assembly GCA_963277665.1). Lineage (NCBI taxonomy): Eukaryota > Viridiplantae > Streptophyta > Magnoliopsida > Santalales > Viscaceae > Viscum > Viscum album. Next base: position 1,086,650,964 of record OY728150.1, on the reverse strand, counting down.
TTTGTGGGATTGTATTTGGGACTTGTTTACTTTCCGCACATTACTTTCTATTGTACTCTATTGGTTTGGTTTAGTGTAATTTATGCATTTTATTAGTTAGTGGTTTTTATATTTCATCATTTGTGGGGTTGGAGATGTGTTCATGTTTACAGCTACCTAAGAAATGCCTCCCATGTTTGTAATATTACTACTCTGTGCAAGTCACCAACCCCCAGCCTATTGGAGGCATGTTTGGGGAGTAGTGGCATGGGCCGCACTTGGAAAAGATTAAATATTTTTATCTCATAAAAAATTAATCGTATGATGATCGAAGAATGTGAGCCATACTATCATAACAATGGAATAAGTCATGGAATTTTTGGAATTCACATAAGCATAGAAATTCATTTTCATATTGTTCAAGGATCACTTCATAGGCCATCATAGAGGAAAAATTCCATTATTGTACTAAGTTCACTCCTCATTCCATCAATGTATTACTATTCCTCATTCACTCCTCGTTCCAGCCCCATTTTACTATAACGAGTTCAGCCCCATTCTATCTATTCTTACCTCATGAGATGTATGAATCATTACACAATACATTGGTGGGATATAACGGTTTTACCATTCACATAATGAAAACCATATTTATGTGTTCCACAACATCATAAAAACTAATCATATCATAACCCATGAAATGAAATGTGGATTATAAATTCTTAATAATATTATAACCTATTTAAAATATATAGTTTTCTTAATCCATTAATCAAAGAATAACTCATGAAAATGAGTGGGTTTACTAAACATTTCTTTAAGGTATAGCACATGGAAGAGATACAAGTTTCATAAAAATAATGTCATCAAAACAAAAAAAAACCGTGAGAGAAATAATATTAATGGTATCCTTGGATAATACACTGAGTAAGGAATAGGTAACACCAATGGATGCCATCATAGATTTTTTTTAATATCATTTAAAAAGTTTCATGGGGAAAATATCCTTTCCAATTTACAATTTGAGGTAAATGCTGCTGGTCGACATCTAAGAACCCAGGATCAAATTCGAATAGGGAAGATTTCCAAGGTAACTATAGTAGCACTGTAGCAGTGGAAGAACTATAGTAGCGATAATACTATAGAGGCATAGGAACTGTAGAAAGGGATATAGTGGTGGAGGAACTATATCAGATATTGTAGAAGCCAGGGCACTGTAGTAGTGGTATTCACTAAAGGGCTCTTTAGGCCAAAAAATGGTATTTTGGTAATTGTATTTGGGCTTTCATGCTCCCAATACTATGGGAAATATAATGGGTCCCCTCTACCCAATAAGAAAACCAGGTCTTCACTTTAATAATAAAAATGAGGCTTCAACCCCAACTATTCGAAAAAATGAAAACTTATAAAGTATTCTTTGAAATCAGCTTAAAACACATTTAAATTTATTTTTTTAAAAAAATTAATTTTAAAATAACATAAAAACTTATAATGTATGCTTTGAGAATATTTAAAAATATTTTTTAGAAATAAAATATTTTCAAAATAATTTTCGTTGAAAATAACCTTTCAAAACATATATGGAAATATTTGAATATAATTAATAATAATTTAAAAAAAAATTCAAAATTATTTGCATTGAAAATAAAATTTAAAAACATATAAAGGATTCTTTGAAAATCATTTAAATTAATTTTAAAATATTAACCATTTTCAAAATCATTTTCTTTTGACAAAAACCTTTGAAACTTATAAAATATGTATTGAAAATAATTTAAAACAAAATTTTGATGTAAAACATTTTCAAAATCATTTTATTTTCAAATGAGATTAAAATATAAATAAAAACAATTGAAATTTTTTTCAGAAAACATTTTTTGGATGAAAACAAATTTCCAACTGAAGAGAGAAATAATGTTGGATTTTCTTAAAAACATTATTTTAATTATATTAAGTACCAATTAGTTAAAAAATGGTACCATTACATGAATATATCATGAATTATCATAGGAAAATAAACATCATGAGAATTATTTAGAGATGTATCATAAGTTGTTATAATTGGAATCCTAATTAGAAAGAATCCCGATAAATGATGAGATTGTAATATAGAATAATCACCACTTTGTTAACATAGATTTATTGGACCCATGAATAGATAACATGAAATGAAACATAAATTATCATGAGGATAATAAAAATATGATTATAAATGTTAAATGTTTTTGTATATACACCTTTTTAATGTTTATAGGTGCATAACATAGTGTTAGTCATAAAAAAGGAAAACGGAGATGAAAATCCCTCACTAATTTAATAACTTTTAAAACATAAACTCTATATAAGATAGATCCTAAAATTGATATATATATAAAATTAAATACAATTATAATAATAATATAATATATTCATGGGTATTTTATAAATATCATAATTGAAACATGTGGTGAATATGGATTTTTTCTTAATAAAAGTAAAAGTGAGATGGAAATCTCTAACCTTAAGTCTTGAATTCTTTAATACTCAGTCAAACCACATGTATAATAATTATTAGATTATTATAAATATTTGAAATAATGGTTTTAATTTATATCATACCATATGTAATTTTTTATGACCTTCAATTACCCATTTATTAAAAATTCCATGTTCATGTTACATTTCAACTAATAACTGATTTGTTTTTCATATAAGTTTTGGTTTTTTATATTTGTGGTCCTCTTACATTGATCATTGTTTAATCATATCTATAATTATAACCTTTATATCAATTTCATCTAGATTTCATATATACTAATTTATATTAATCCATAATATTTAGTGATAGCAATTGAAATGCACCGTTCGTGGAGATGGTAGATCATATGTACGCATGAACACTGTATTTGTTTTCATTTTATTCTCAGATTAAAAGAAAGAAAAATAAATGGTATATATTTTCATTCATAAATCATGTTAATTTCATATATTTCATATATTTTCTATTAAATGAAATATTAATTCATCCTACGTAAAGTGTGAATGAATCACATTATTTCGTGAGGTGGTAGTCCGCCATACATAAAAAAGACATTATCATATTCCCACAAGAGGAAAATCCTGAAGGTATGAGTGATATAAAATTTTAAAAAATGATTAAAGAATGACTAAAATAATATATATCATGTATATAAAATAAATCTATCATTATGATAATAATTTATATCTGTTGATGAAAAAATTAACGACATTAGTTTGTGGAGAAGTAATCTTTCGTATAGTTGAACAATGATTTATCTACCCATTTTATGGAAATGTGTGGGGTTATAGGTAATAACAATAACATAACAACATATATATATATATATATATATTTAATATACCAAGGCTATTATATAATCATGTTATGATAATAATTTAATGGGATGTAGGAATAAATAAAATGAAAATACTCATTGATGAACGATACATATTCTTTTGGTATCCTCCTTAGGTTTTCACTAAAGCCATGATTGGATGGATTTCTATAAAAAAATAAAACTTATAGGATTAGGTGACAGAGGTTAATAAGTTATTTTGGCATGTTTTGTTCGATACAAAGTTTTATTAATGTTTGAAGAAGGGGTTGACTGTGTTCCCTTTCATAGTTTAGGATGAGTGGTATTCTTGTAAATACTAAAAAGTATTAACCATTGGGAGGTCTCCCTTATCTATTGTGGTTAAAAAATTGAATAATATTGTATGTGAGGGTTTATTTGTTCTATAAACACCTTTAAAATACATAAAAAATATTTTTATCATTTTTTCGTTAGTCTTTAAGTTTAATAAATTTTACCCTTTTTGTTTTTACTACGGTAACATGTTTTCTAACATATTTAATATATCATTCAAGACTAAATTAAATTGATAATATTTATAAAATTTATAAAAAAAATTAAAAATAATATATAATTTATTAAATAAAAATATCTTTTATTTTGGAAATTAATTCTTACATAAATGCATGAATTGCGAAAAAACACTATTGTAACCTTAACCGCGCAAACAATGTTTTTACTATTTAGGGGATAATAAGTCTATTATAAGGGATAAATTAGTCCATGAATGGAACATATTTTATATTTATTAACATTTGAAAATATATTGGTCAAACTTATAACTTTTATTAACATTAAATAATTTAATAAAATATCATATATTATAAAATAACATTAATATCAATTTTGACATTTTTTATTTGATTCGAATTTGAAAATATAGTGAAAATGATGAAATTAAAATATATTATTTAAAAACTTGTTCAAAATTATATTGTCATATAAAAATTTAATTTAACTCATTAATTCATTTAATTTACATAGATTTTAATATTTTAAGAATTATTCATTCAATTTAATTATTAACTAAATAATTCAAGCATTAGAATTTCTTAAGCATTTAAATTCTTTATTTCATCTCCAAAAAATAAATTAAAAAATTATAATTATAAGGAAATCATTAATGTTTCAAAATTATATTTATAACCAAGGAAATAATGTTTTTCCCTATCCCCATGATTTATAAATATTAAAGGCAAGGAAGGTTCATTTTTGTCCTTTTCTTTATGTAACATATTATATATGTCATTGTCATGGAATGGTGTCCTAAAAACTCATAAAGAACAAGTATAAGGTAATAAGGGTGTAAATATTTTTTAACTAGGTTTTGTACAAGTTGGTAGATCATTTTCCCCTTATCTAATATGTTTAATCCCCCAATAACCTTGTTTGTACCTTAATCATGGTAATTAATTTTTATAATTTTCTCTAATAATTATGACCAAAAATTATTTTATCCATATTATATAATATATATTATTATTATTCCAAATATGAAATCCATTCATCTAAATTCTACTCTAAAAAGGGTAAAAATTTAATTTAAAATTAATCTCAGAGATGCGACATGAAAGAAGGTTTTTAAATAGAATAAGTTCGAAAGATTACAATGTTTTCATATCAATATTAAACCTATAAATTTTTATAATACAATAAATTGGAATTATTGATATAAAATTTATCAGTTTTTACATTAAATCTAATTCAAAATATAATTTAAAATATAAAATTAATGAAATTAAATTTCAATTTTCAATTAAAGTTCAGTATTTTTCACTCTTCATAAAAATTGAAACTTTTCAGAAAAAACCCCCAAAAAGCCATCCTCAAATAATTTTTATATTAGAATTTCAAAAATAATTTTTTTTTTCAAATATATTTTCTGAAATTTGTACAGAATAATTTTGAAATATGTGGTCCATAAAAAGGCAACAAAAATGATTTTTGAAAAATAATACATTTTTAAGAGTACAATTGGATTATTTTATATCTATTTTCCAGAAAACACATATGACGAATGTTAAACATTATATTTAATATATAATATATAAATTTAATTAATATAAATCACCATGAGTTATTTTTTATTCATTTTAATAAAACTCACTTGTGCGCGTAAAAATAGTTTTTCAGAGAAAGGTTTTCCTTTATTTTCAAAGGGGTTTTACTTTCATTTATAATCATTTGGTCACCAAATAATTCGTCATATAAATAGTTTTAAACCGTATTTTCTTGAATAATTTGATACTCTTCATACCCTCAATTCCAATGGCTATATTATAACTATCATATAATAATATTTTAATAATATGTAACATTTTGTTTAAACATGGTGTTGTGTGTAATGAAAGTTAAAATCGATATTGTGTGTAACATAAGACAAACATAGTGTTGTGTGTAAAAAATATAAACTCGATGTTACTTGGGAAGATATCCAAAGTAATATTTTTTGGTTACATTAAATATCATAAATATTCAATTAATTTGAAAAATAATTCACAATTTCTTGAGGTGTTATAGATTAAATTTTAATTTGAATTGATATAGGAAAATACAACATGAATTTTCTATAATTTGTCATTTGGTTGGAATCAAGTTGATTATTCTGGAAAAACACGTAGTTGGGAATAAATTTAAAAATACGATATATAATGTAAAAAACATAAAAAAAGATGATAACATATCGAAACAAACTCTAGAATGTATCCCCCCAGACACCTAGTTTGTATTTTTTTTCTCATTGTAATAAAAGTGAATGTGGGATATAAGGAAAAACATGGTGGGTTTCACTGGTAGGTTGGTTCTTGAAGGTGGAGTTCCTCTACATGGGACTCAGGAATGGTCTCATAGAATTTATGGAGGCACTATCCATTAATAGTGAAAGTTTGTATGGTTTTTTTATTTTAAACTATTATAATACCGAATAGATAGAGATTAGCAATAGTGTATGGGACAAAACAGCTAGAAAAATTCCTACCTTCATGTAACATTACCCATGCATTATAAAGTATTACCATATTCACTATTTTTAATTGAAACTGAAGGATGAGTCAGTCATGGGAGCTTGGATCTCTCTTTATTGATCTAGGAGTTCTCATATGAGTCTCTTCAAATATCCTCTATCTCCAAAATCTATAAATTCCTATGATCACTTACATGTGATGGGTTCATATTTCATTATGTAATATCCCAATATGCATAGTTCTCTAACTCCATGGTCCATTGAAAAGACTTTAGGAACACAATTTGATGCGTTAACATTAGTATAGGGGTTTTAAAAGATTAGGGTATTCCCAAAGTGCATCATCTAAGAATAAAATCCAATCCTTCCCAATAAGTTGTACCGTCTTGTCCAAGATGTTCCTAACTTCCTGATTTCAAATTTATTCTTGCGAATTTGTTTGGGGTTTATATTAAGTGTATTATTTTTTTAAAACCCCATAATTATGAATCTATTATTTCATGTTTTGATTATAAAAATTTATACCCTGCTCACTAGTGTTGAATCTCATTAATCCAAACCTACTGAAAATATGGGATCTCATGAAATTGACAACCACTGAAGAGTCATCATTCCTAGTATCCTTTTATTACAACTATTTATAGACTTATTAATCAACAAATAATATGTAAACAAATAAAAATTAATTTGTAAAAGGCCCCATGATGTCAATTCCACATAGAAGATCTCACAAAATAACATTGGTTATTGGGTTATTTCATTCCTCTTAGAGATATTCCTAGTGAATTGAAATCATGTGCATGACTTAAAAAATAAATGAGAATATTTATTAAATGTTAGACGATAAAGTAGATATTTAATAGGCTTTCAAGATGTATATTGAGAGACAATGAGGGACACACAATCCAATGTGTGGAAGAATCTCAAAATAGAGGTAAACCCGTGGTCGGGGACACATCGGCAAACAACCTGATCAGTAAAAATTCTATTGAAGTTTGGTTAATCCCAAATGAACCATTGTGACTCATACTTATGTATTTTGGATAGTGAATTTCTAAAATCTATGAGGATTCTAGATACTGCCAAAGAAAATCATAATGTTTTCAAACAAAGGGGAAAAGTCCACTACATCACAAAGGTTCTCCTTAGGGAATAATTGTCCAACGGGGATGGATGAGTCAACATGGTGGCCCAATGGTGGGGAAATAATGCTAATGTTGTATTATAACACATTATATACTCCTTTTTTATCCCATGATTCTATATAAAATTGAAAAATTAGGAACATCTTCTGAATGAAAATTGGCTTAGCATTCAATTTCTTAAGGATATATTGAAGTGTTTCATTATATGAGAACATAATGTATTTGGACCCTAAATGGCATGACCTGATATTCTCCAAGGGAAAAAAATGGAAATGAATTAATTTTTTTTGGGTGTAGTTTTCTTGGGTAGGGTCTTGTGTGTTTGAGGCATAAGTTATTACATTTTGATCTCAATCGACCTATTGTGATAAGATTTCCCCAACTTCATAGCTAGAGGTGTCACATATGAGATCAAATGTTAAATCCCACCAAGTGGGTTGGATTACCAAGGGTGATGTGAGACACTATTTTAATTTGTTAAAACCATCCTCACAATCTTTATAAAAATAAATTCTTTTTCTTTTTGGAGTGAGCTGGTGAGGGGGAGTGCAATATTAATAATGTCATAAATGAAATGATGATAAATTACAGCATGACCAATGAAATAAAAAATGTCCCAAATATTTTTGGGGGAATGATAAGGAAGAAATGATGTGAAATATTGATTTATCTACTTATATACCATCCCCAAAAAATTGAATTTCCATTTATTATACCCTGTCACATCCTAAAATGGAATTTCTCCAAATTTACTACAATATTATTTTCAATACAGAAATGTTGGATAAAACCAAGGCTACCCAAACACTGATCAAAATTGGTACCAATAAGTTAAATAATACATGAATACTTACATCAAATTATCTAAGTAGTATAAAAATAATAATAACCATGCATCCCTTGAATGTACCTAGATTATTCTATAGATCAAATGGTATCCTCATATTAGAAAATGTGCCAAAGGGGAATGTAAATGTTGTCATTTCCTAATCCTTAAAAGAAATATGAATTTTAAAGTATATAGAATACCCTTCAAGAAAGTAGTAGTGGGACTTCCCTAATATTTTATCTACCATATAGTCGATAAATATAATTGGGAAATGCCATTTACATGTGTGATGGTATAATCAGTGATAATATATACCTACATTCCAATTATTATAGACACATATTGGAACCAATTAATTATTTTCATTTTTAATTATTGTAAGAATTGTTTTATTATAATATACCATCACTGGACAATCCTATTGGATATCATAAATGAGGTAAATGATTCTATCATCCATTTACTCAGTTTCATACACTTTTATGACATATGTGAGGTTTGGGATCAGCTGAATTTTAACCTTCCTCACTAGTTTATCCTCATTGTTTAGTAGTATAATATGCATGAAAAGTAATGGTCTAATACCATGAATTTTAGTAAGTAATCATCCCAATTCTTTATATACTCTATAAAAAGTTTAATCAATTTCAATTCGTGATCTGGTGGGAGTTAACAAGAAATGATGATGAAAAGATTGTTTTCATTCCCATTATATGAATATTTCATGTTTTAAGTAGTGGTTTACATTCCATGTCCAGTGAATTTTGGATTTATGGAAGTGAATTTAAATATGATAGGTCAATGATTTCATCTTACTATTAAATGGTAACATACCTAGATGAGGAATAATCTTTTATAACCTGATCAGTATCATCGATGGTCTTATGTTCCTTAGTTACCAAGATATCATCAATTAAAACACAATATTTACACTTTTCCAAACACACTCAATAATATGAAGATGAATCCTAACCCAAATAATAAAATAGTGAAGAAGAGGAAATAAAATCATAGTATAAGTTAAGGAGATAATGTTGTTTGTGTAGTTCATCAAAGATAACTTCCCTCGAATAAGCAAGAAAAGTGTAGTTTATATCATCATAGTGTTTTATAGAATCATGGATATTGAAACATACCATTTCTCCCCAAAAATCAATTGACAACATACTATTTTTAATTTTGATGATTTTATATTCTATTTTATGTAAATGTATTCCATGTATAATATGATCCTGTACATAGGTCCAGTTATCTTTCATCTATGGAACATAGAAGACTATAGTGAAGATGAGATTATTTACACTCAAGAGGGAATCCTCGATCACTCATGTTAAGTTTTTGGTTCTATTGTTTGAAATTTGTGCAATGATTCCCATTGGTGGAAGCTCTCCAACTTGTAGTTAATATACATAGAAAAAATCACATTAATCCAAGCACCAAAATAATTAATTTCATTAAAAAAAATTCTACACAATTGTTCAAGGTATTGTAATGGTTTGTAGATCCTTTCATTTGGTTGGAATCATTGATTTTATCAAGACCGAGACATTATTTAAAAGTTTAACTCTCTCATTCCCCTTCAGTCAGCATATGTGGGTGATTAGTTCTTTAAGAAATTTGGCATAGTAATGATTTTTTTATTTTATCTGGGAGAGGGATTTTAACTGTTACATTTTCGAATCTATCTATGATCTATTTTTCAATTTAATTATAAATAATACTGTTGTATTTAGATATTATTTTATGAAATGGAATAGGAATGTATTTTTCAGGGTAATCCTCCTTGATAACTTTGTTACCCTTTTTTTTCATCACTTGTATCTATTGTGGGTAGGAACGAGAGTTTTCAGGATGAGGAAATACCTGATGTGTTGAATTAATGGATGGATAATGTTCTTTAACACTAGGAATTTTGAAAGTACAGACATTAGATAATTCACTGGGATTAAAAATAGGTTGGTATAGGGGTTTTCTAGACTATTGAATTTGGATTTTTCCAATCAACTTGATGATTTGGTCTATTTGAAATTTTTTTCTTTTATGGATGATTGTGTGGTTTTTTTATAATTAGAGGTTATTTGGAGCTATTTTCTTCATCAAGTTCTCAAGGATAGGATGGTGTTTTAAAGGGGGTCTCAGAGAATACTTTATGGTGGTTGAGGGTTTATGGGTGGGTGTTAGGTTTGACTACTCTTCCATTAGGGGATCTAGGGATATTCAGGTTGTTTATAAAACCCCCTCATCTATGGGATTTGTTATCCATCCATAAATGTTTTATGTATAGTACATTTCTTTTCGAAGAGGTTCGTTATAGGGGTGTCCTAGAAATATTACCTCTCAACTCGTAGAATATTCTATCAGTTGGGGTAACTTGTTTGAAAAGTGGGTGTTAGTAGTTTAAATACCACGATTAATTGAAGGAGGTGGTTTTTATTTCTATTGTAAAAGGGAAATTTGTCAAATTAGGGTACTTAACTCTTCAAAAATTGTATCAACATTATTTAAAAAGTATTAAATTTTCTCCTCATGGACACCTCTGATTGGTACATTGGACCTTGTACCAAATTTTTGATTGTTTTTTCCATGTCTTCGATGATATTCCTTTATGAGATTTGGATATTTTACACCAGGGAACCACCTACAACAGCATCAATCAAGCTATTATTTATTGGAAGTAAACCTTCACAAATGTAATGTGTTAATGGTTTATCACTTATTTGGTGGTGTGAAAAACATGAACATATCCTATTAAAATGATCCCATTATTCATGATGTATTTCCCCTTGTGATTTAATTAATCCAAATAATTATTTTATTATAGTTTCAGATTGAGAGGGAGAGAATTATCATTCATGAAAAAGGTGTTTCATGTCCTTATAACCACTAATTAAAGATTTAACATAGTAAAACTGGCTTTTTAGTGTGTCCTAAAGATAATGGGATTTCCCTAGGAATAAATAATTCCTAAAAAACATTTGAAGGTTTTAACATTAAATACATAGTTTGAAATTATTCTATGTGCTTATGTGAGTCTTCATCAACAAGTATATTAAATTTTGGTAATGAGTGAATTATTCCATATTTTAGATTGAAGTTTTATGTTTGACCTTTTTCTTGAATATATTTATGTTTGATATCAACATAAGGAGGAGTGAGTTTTTTATTGATTATTTAGTTTATTCCATGTTATACTTATTGGTTTTAGTTTCTATTATAGTTGTATAAGAAGAGGATTCTATTAGATTCTAAAAGTGTGGAAAGTCCTCCTTCAAGGGGTCATATTGTATGTCTGGGTGTCTCAAACATGGGATCCTGTATGATTAATGGTTGAAGGGAGGTAGATAAACTAGAATAGAATGATTTATACACAGAAACTATAATTTAAATAAATTAGAACACAAAAGTATATGTAATGTAATAATAAAAAACCAAAAAAATATTCAAAAATTCAAAAATATTTTATAAACAATGCACTCTAAAAATAGAAGATGTAACATCCCAGTTCCGAGTGCCACCTAGAGGTGCCAAATACCAGGTTGGTCATATGGCCTCAAGTGCAATTCCCCAAATTCCATAGGGTTTAGACTAGAATTAGAGGCCTTCGGTGTGATAATGGGGAAACTATTCCCTCATTGGAAGAGTAAAACAACTGAATTAAACAGATAACAATAATGGAAGTATTTATAATACCATATAATAGTAAAAAGTGGAATACTAAAATTAATAAAAAACATGAGTATGTATATATAAATGATGGATGATACATATATCTACGAAATAATCCATATAAGTCACAATTCTGGAATACATTATCAAACTAAAGTATATAAAAAACAGGTAAACAACTCTTCAGCATCGCATGCCTCAACTTCATCCCATGCTCTCCAGCTCCAAAGCAGGCAAGTACCTGAAATAGAATAGCGCTTACCCTTATCTAGACCTGAAAAAATTTAATCTTTCTGGGCTCAAAAGCATGACCCAAACTTGGTGATAGATGAATCACAGTAGGAAACCACCCAAAGATATCTCCCTAACACTGAGTGAATATATAAGGTAGGCAATATGAAAAATAATTAATAAATAATGAAGTAATCAAAAGTAATCAGTCCTACAGTTTAAATTACAAACATTTTCTTTTAATAATTTAACCAATCAATTAAAAATACAAGAAACCCTCTTGGAACGTTCTCACTGCCTAAACCATCTGGTTCAATTTAAAATATGGATATAGAAATGAATCTTTTAGGAAGAACTCACTGTCAATTCCCCCTATAGTCTCATATGATCAACGAATCTCTGAAAAGAACACATTGTCAATTGCAACTATAGTCTCATAGTTGTAAACTACATACACTCTGAGGAGGAACTAAACATCAATTCCTCATGTGGTCTCATAATGGAACTATAGAAACTCTAAGGGAGCACTCAACATCAATCCCCCCTATGTTCTCACATCATGATAATTATAACAGACACTCTAGGAAATCCCTCAATATCAATTTCCCCTATGGTATCATTACACCAGGTTCCCACAACCCTATGTATGTTAAACGTGCATAAATTAAATATAGCTGTAAATGTAAACCTCGAGAGCTACTTGGATAAATAGTCTAAATCATCTCATAGCATGTTAGATAAAAACAACTTTATTCTAACAATACTATTCATGAAAAAAACAAAGAATCCTAGTAGGAAGATCTAAACCAAATGATGAATATTAATCATACATGGTAAAAACATCCATATAAAGGTTAATAAATCTATTTACAATCATAAATCCTCCACTCAAGATAAAATTGAATAGTAAGAATTAACAAGGCTAAAATCATAATTACATAAGACCCCATTCTAGGGTATTGGTCACTTTTGCACATAATAGTGAAAGACTAACTACGGAAACGCATAGAACACCTACCTCGACATTGTATGATCGATATACGTGATCCTCATGCCTTGAATTGTCCTAGAACACAATATATCAAAAAAATGATAAAAATGTTCAACTAAAGATAACTCACAAAATAATAGGAATCAGGAAATGAGGATCTAGAAGAAGAAATAGCTTATCGTGGTGATTCCAATGCAATTGATGGTAGTCGATTCAGAGAATGAATGGCAATTAGGTGGCTCAGAGAAGATCTGTCGGCCTTAGTCGCCCTTGGATGGGACGAGTCGAGAAGAAGGTATTTTTAATAATGAGATGCAACCCCAATCCATTTAGTGAAATAAAAAGAATGTACATGGAATGTTCATTAAGGTTAAATGGTGCATACATTCTTTAACCGACCTCCAATTTAGGCAGTCTCTAGGTCACCCCACAAGGCCTTGTGTTCATCCATTACATGACCATCACATAGCTACCTGCAGTAACCGAGTACACAACGTTTACTTATAAGTACATGGATGGTACTCCTGAAATTTCAAAAAATTCCTATTTTTCTAAAAAAAACTAGGGAAGAAAGTTATACCTGAAAAGAAGACATGGGTTCTTACAAACTTCCCCCCATAAAGAAATTCATCCCTGAATTTCCCTAGAAAGGCGGTGTAGAATAAGAATCCTCGAACAGCTCTGGACACTATGATCATATGTCGGCCTCCCTCTCCCAAGTCTCATCTTGTACTTTCCAGTGCTACCATATCACTCATACCATAGGAACAAACCCTCCATGGATAACCATCCCACTGCAATAAACAATCTAGATAGGATGTTCCTCAAAAGATGCATCTACCTCCAACTCATCCTCCTCGGGTTGAAAGACATGAGATGAGTCTGAGAAGTAACACCATATATGAGAAACATAGAAAACATCATTCATAGCCCATTACCTCTGAGGTAACAGTAGCCAATAGGAAACCAGCTCTACTCTCTCTAAAACATCAAACGGTCCAACATATCTCATTGAAAGATTTCCATTTCTCCTAATCCTCCTGTGTCCCATCCTCAATGAGACATGTAGAAAAACCTCATCTCTAACCTCAAACTCCAGAGGTCGTCTTCATAAATTAGAATAAGACTTCTATCACGACCGTAAAGTATCCATCCTCATCCAAATAAACTCTATATGTTCTGTGGTATCTTGAACTAGTCGAGGTCTTTGCATTGCTACCTCTCCTACTTCCATCCAACATATTGGTGATGGGCATGTCGTATTGTACAAAACCTCATAAGGTACAACCTTAATAGTTTCCCAAAAACTATTATTGTAGGAAAAATTTACAAGAGGTATGTGATTCTCCCAAGAACCTCCATAATCCATCACATATGATCGAAGCATAACCTATAGAACCTGAATCATATGCTCAGACTGGCCATCTATCTGGCGATGGTATGTTGTACTTAAAAGTACATGTGTACCCAAAGACCTCTACAATCCCTGCCAAACTAGATAAGTAAAACATGAATCCCTATATAAAATAATGGAGTGTGGAACCCCATATAGATGTACAATCTATCAGATGTACAACCGTCACATCTCATCTACACTAAAGGTCTCCTTGATCGGTAATAAGTGGGCATCCTTCGTGAGTTTGTCAAGAACAACCCAAACTCCATCGTTCCCTCGAGGAGACCTCAGTAAACCTATCACAAAGTTCATCGTGATATAGTTCCACTTCCACTTGAGAATGGGTAGCTGCAGAAAAATCATGGATGATCGTTGATGCTTCGCATTCACCTGTTGACAGGTGGAACACCTCATAACAAAACCAACAACATCTCTCTTCATACCTGGCCACCAATACTAACTTTGTAGATCTTTATACATCTTGGTGACACCAAGATTAACTACCCAATTTGAAGAATGAAAGTCCCACATCAGGTCCTCGCGTACGTCTGCTGACACCCATATGCGTCTATGAAAACGAAAGATCTCATCCTCTCCCATTGTCCTTCCTGGAATAGGTCCCTCTACTAACACACTCTCCTATATGAATAGGACTTCATAATCTAATAGCTGCCTCATTTACACTCGATTAAGTAGAGTATAAGTAACAACTACAAAATAAAGGAATGTCTTCCACTGTCTATCGTGCACCTTGAAATGCATCTCAAAGAATAGAGCCAGAAGATGTTACTCACTAATGGCCTCCTGAACTGCATGTATCTAAGTCCTAGTTCTCAACGCACTAGTCACTACATTGCCTTTCCCAAGAATATAGGAAATCTCATTGTCAAATAAATAAAGGTACTCAACCCACCTTCACTGTTTCAGAATCAGATCTCACTGAGTAAAGGTGTACTTGAAACTTTTGTGGTCAGTAAAAACCAAAAAATTCTATCCCAAAAGATAATGTCTCCAACAATGTAAATCATGATCAACGGCAGCCAACTTGTGATCATGCGTCGGGTATTTCCTCTCATGTGGCCTCAACTACCAAGAACTATACACAATGACTCCTTCCCCCTACATAATCATTGCTCCCAGTCCGATACCTGATGCATCAAAGTAAACTTTATAGCTCTTGACCGGCATTGGAAATACTAGTATCGGTGCTGAATTCAACCTCTATTTCATCTTCTGAAAGTATTACTCACAAGAATCTAACCATAAGTACTTTCGACCATTCTTATTAAGGCTCATCAGAGGCGCTACAAAGTGTGACAAGTTCTATAAGAAATGTATGTAGTAACCAGCCTACACTATAAAACTCTTTTCATCAAATATGTTCTTTGTATTCTCAAAGTAAACTACTTCTCTCACTTTCTCTAGGTCTACTGGTACTCTTATCTCTGTGATGAAATGATAGAAGAAGTGAATTCGGTCCATCCAAAAGTAGAATTTTGAGAGCTTAGCATATAATTTATGCACTCTTATTGTACTCAAAAAGATTAAATAAAGTGTGGAATTCTTGTGTAGAGTGTGAGAGTATAGAAAGATATCATCCATGAAGACTACCATGAATGAATCCATGTTTGGATGGAACACTCAGTTCATCGGTCCCATGAAAACTACAGGCGCGTTCGTCAGACCAAATGGCATAACCACATACTCGTATAGACCATACCTGCTCTGAAAGGCTTTAATAGGTATAAAATATGGTCTAAAGAGAAAATTTTGGTAACCGGATCTCAAGTAGATCATCGAGAACTCCCAGGATCCTCAAAGATGATCAAATAGATCATCAATTCTCAACAAGGGATATCGGTTCTTGATTGTCAACTAGTTCAACTTCCGATAATCCACACAATATCTAAGGGTATTGTCCAGCTTCTTCACAAATAGGATAGGCAAACCCCATGGAGAAGAAATGTGTTGGATGAAACCCTTTTCCTGAAACTCCTCCAACTTCTTCTTGATCTCCTGTAACTTAGGTGTAGCCAACCTATAAGGAGGATTAGAAAACGGTGCCAATCCCGGAACAAGATGAATAAAAAATAATATCTCTTGATCTGGAAGAAAACATGGGAAATATACTGAAAATACATCCCTTAAATGATCAACCATTGGAGGAAAGTAAAAATGTGACGTGCCTTGTTCATCTAGATATAAACTAGCAATCAGGGCTTTAACTCCCCCAACCCAAGATGCTCAGGTCCTGATCTGCTCGCCTGGACATCCCATTCACCCTTGTGTAAAAATAAACTGCCTTATGGTGCTGTGAAACTCACCCTATGATGATAACAGTCGATAAATTCCTAAAATGGAACTAACTAGTCTATATTGATAATGACATCATTGCCTGTCATCTCTAAGACATAGAAGTCCCATTAGAAGTGAAACCCATGAACCTCAAGAGGCACTCCTTGTACTGACGTACACTAGCAGTTCTTATCCCCAACAGAGTGTCCAGCTTCAAGAAATCATTAGATAAGAAGATACAGTGCCTAAGGCTATCAATAATAGCAATAGATATGAATCTGTGGGAAGACCCTATAACGAAAAGTGCATAAGCTAAAACTGAGGCAACAAGGATTGTACCTCGAACTTTAGAGGGTATGGGATCCTAATTCTACTAGATCTACTCCACTGAAAATGTTGGGCTTGTACTGTAGCCCTAGAACCATGCCTGACCACCCTGACCTGATCCACCATGTTGTCGCTGAAATCCTTCCATTTGGCTACCCTGACCGTGACCTCCACCTCGGCCTGAACGGCTGGAAGAACTCAAATTCCCAGACTGATGAGAAATTGGTGGTGGTTCTCCTGAATGAGGTGTCATATATGGACCCCATGTCGCCGGCTTCTAGTGAGATGATCAGATATAAGCACCAAAGATGACCCATCTTGCCGCACAATCCACACTCGACAGGGTCCTCAAGTAATGTGGCCTCATATGCATGAACTTCCCACACTGGTAGGATACCATATGGCTACCTTAAGGTGTATCTAGCCTACTCGGATCTCCATGTGTAGACTCCCTGCGGCGCTTCCTATTATCAGTCGAAGAAGCACTAACTCTGGTTGTCAACCTACCATGGCCCACCGCTCTAGAATCAATCCGGTTGAGATCTGTGTTCAGCACCAGATTAACGATAGAAGATGTATAAGTCGATCTGAAGATGTTCACCTAGGCCTGACTGTCTTTCCTAAGACCATCCTGAAACTTTCTCACTAGGAATAACTCATATCCCCCTAGAAAGGTTGTGAAATGCAGCATCTCTATGAAGAGAGAAGAATACTCCATGACTGAAATAATACCCTGCTCCAAACTCATGAAATATCAGCCTCGATCGACCCTCAATGTCTCCAAGTAGAGGTAATCATAGAAGTTATGCTAAAAATCCTCTGAATCCATACCCTTTTGGCGATCTGCCTGTGAGATCACATCCCACCATCTCTTGGTTGAATCCCAAAGCATATACGTAGAAATCTTGACCCTCTTCTCTGAAGGCATCTCTAGATACTCGAATATCCTCAGCATGGCTTCAAGCCATGACTCTGTAGCCTGGGGTCCTCCGTCCCCTGAGAAAGTGGGAGTATGATGCTGGTGAAATACGTATGTCAACTCTGCCATAGATGGGACAGGATGCGGTACTACAACGAAGGTCTACATGAACCTCATGAAGCCCTCTCAGAACAGCTCATAGGCACTTGTATCTGAGATAACAACTAGTGTCAAGATGGGAACGAATGGAGGATATACAGGAAGTTCCTGATCTACATTTTCTGGTGTCTGTTCACTTCCTTGTAACTGGCATACCACTAGAGGACATCACGGTGGCATGACACTGCAAAGTCAAATGCACACCATAGGTAAGATAATCAAGTATTGAAACATAGACGTTTAAGAAAGGAATAAGATAAATAAATCATTAATGATTTTTAAAATAGGGATAAACTGAGTGTATATACCATACATAGTGTTTTCCTTTATGAATTCACATGGGTGTAGAGTCCCGCCAACACTGGTCATGTAGCACCCCATACACACGATGTGTTTCTCCAAGACACGGTGTGTACTTGAATCATGTTCCCCTATCTGAGTTCATCTACATGACTAACCCACACGGTTCCCCTAGAACAAGACCACACGTCATTTTTTGTTCTAGAAATAGTGTGTACAAGATGAAATTCACCGACACGTGTTGTTAGTCACACGAACAGTTACACGGCTGACTCTACATGGCGTGTTTATGAAAGACACAGTGTGTACTAGATGAACTTCACCGACCCATGTTGTTATTCACATGGCCGGTTACACGACTGACTCTACATCTCATGTTGGTTATAGACATAGTGTTTATTATCTACCCATAATCCACCTGTGTCGTCGGTCACACGGCTGGACACCTGGTCTATACACACAGCATGGACTTCAGGTACACAGCATGTTCCACCAAAGATTTACCAACCTCGTGTCTTTTCCCACACTACTAGTGACACGGTTAAAGACTACACGGTGTGTACATACATTACACTGCATGTACTTAAGAAAAATAGTTCCTTCCTGAACAGAAGCATACAAGGAGTGTATTTATCATTACAGGTCATGTATTCTGGGTTTTTCTGGACATTAATCCCCCTAAACTACTCTAGAACCCAGAAAAAAACACTAAAACGACCATTATGTTTCCAAATTACGAATCATGAGGGGCTATACTCCCTATAAATCAAAGCTTGGCATCTTATACATGTCTAATACAAGCATAACATCACAATGATCCAACAAATTTCGATCCATGAGTGCCCATAACACCTCAAGAACCAATGTTTGGAGTTCATTCAAATGAAAACATAAACATTATCAATACCCTATTAAACAACGGGTATTCTTTTAAGGAATCTATCACTACATCATGCTTAACTAGAACATAATCTATCACAACAACATGAAATAAGTAATGCAACCTAAATGGAATAGAAATAATGCATGAAACATGATCTCTAGAAAGTTCCTATATGAGGAATTTGGTTTCATACCCTCATATCATCAGGTTGAAATAGAAAATAAAACGTCAAAAAGAAAAATGATTACAGCACAATACATGTGAATCACCCAACAGTGAAAT
Source organism: Viscum album (assembly GCA_963277665.1). NCBI lineage: Eukaryota > Viridiplantae > Streptophyta > Magnoliopsida > Santalales > Viscaceae > Viscum > Viscum album. The sequence goes on along the minus strand of OY728150.1, from coordinate 1,086,631,244 downwards.
GAAATCAACTGTAATAATTGAAAAACTAGAAAAAAATTAAATAGTCAAGGTAAATTGGGTTTTCCCTGTATATGGGTTAGCTAATCCTAGGAACATCTTATTACCAAGTACATATTCCTTCCTATCCCAAGCTATAGGCTCCAAACAATCATTCATGATGAAAAGAATTCATCTGATACAACTTTGTTATGTCCTGATTCCAGGTGCCATCCAGAGGTTCCACGTACCCGGTTGGTCACATGGACTGAAGCACATTTCCCCAAATTCCAGAGGCCTATAACTTGCAGACAGGGCCTTGGGTGTGATAGTGGGGAAACTATTCCCTCATTGGTAGTGTAAAACAGTAGAAGTATACAGATAACAATAACATAATTAGTAATAATACCATGCAACGGTAAAAAACAGATGACTAAAAGTAATAAACAACATGAGAAGGTATATATAAATGATGCATGATACATATGTATAGGAAATCATCCAAACAAGTCACAATGATGTAATACAGTACTAAACCAAAGTACAAGAAAAACAAGTAGACAACTCCTCAGCATCGCAAGCCTCAACTTGGTCCCATGCAACTAGCTCCAAAGAAATCAAGAACCAGAAGTAAAAGGGCACTTTACCTTAACTAGAAATACAACAATATATTCTATTTGGACCCAAAATCATCACCCAAACAGGGTGTGAGATGAATCCTAGAAGGCATCCACCGAAAGATATGTGGATAACAGTCAGTGAATATATAAGGCATGCAATTTTCAAAAGATGTAATAAACAAGGAAGTAATCAAAAGTAATCAGTCCTACAGTTTCAATTACAAAAATTTACTTTAAAAATTATAACCAATAAATTAAAAATAAAAGAAACCCTTTGGAAAATTTCTCACATCCTAAACCCTTTGGTTAATTTACAATAATGATATAGTGAAGACTCTCTCAGGAAGAACTCACCGTCAATTCCCCCACTGTTGGTCAGAGTGGATACTTAAGAGGGGATGAATTGAGTTCCAATTAAAATTTATGTTAAGAACTTTTAGGATTAAAATTCCCCAAATTAAAATAGCCCAGTTAAATAAGGAAGTAGAGATATAGGTGATTTATTGTTCAACAAGTTTTTCAATGGTTGATTACTCCTCAGTTGAATCAGTGTGAGTACTAATTCATCTTTTGAAACAAATTTTCTAAAATAATCACATCTACACACTAACCATAACTAACTATCAGAGTTAATGTAAATATAGATTTCTATCTTTGAAAATATAAGTATCAGATAAATGTAAAATAGAGTACTGGAAGGTTGAACACAACAATTTAAACAGGAGGTTCAGTCTCAATACAAGACATAATCCTCTCAAATTGGTGATCACCTACCACCAAGAAGTTATATAAAAAATGATACACTACATATATCGAACTTTACAATAGTTTTCACAAACTATCTAGGTTTAGCGACCTCTACCACAGTTCTATGTAAGAAAATTAACTACCAAGCCATACTAGGCTTCTTCCACAGTTATGCGTGGGAAACAAATGTAAAGAGAGTTTGGTAAGGGGATTTTCAGTATCCCTCAGTTCAAGTACAAGAGTCAGTGTGTTTAAGACATACACTCTACTCACAAATGTAAAATACATAATCACAATAGAGTTAGAGATATTAGGAAGAATATTAGAATGCTCTATGTGTTGGCAGATCAGCTCTAGACTCCTTGAAATGAAGGAAATGAAGGTTTGGTCCTTCTCTGCAAGATGCCTCTAAAACAGAGTGTCACATCTTCCAATTTAATGACTTATATATGTAGAGATGATCCACTTCTTGGTTCAGAATCTCTTTGTAACACACCACCACAACTTTGAATATGATCTTCCAACAGATCTTTGTGAATATCCGGGATCTTTTGAATGAGTGCTCGAGTGATCTTCTTATTGCTTTGTATATCAGGTACTGTATATGTATTCCTTATGTGTGTATCTCAATATCTTGATGTCTATGTTCTCTTTTTCTTTAGGTCTTTACACGTATATATATATATAAATATCCCTTTTTCAGATCAGCTTTCCCTTATTTTACTTAGGAGGGGTCGACAAGAGAAATGATTCATCCAAGTGTGGTCTTCCTTGTACCTCGTACTATTTCTTAAAATGCCTGCAAATAACATTAAATATTGTTAGGTGCATTAAATTTTCCAGACATGACTGTTATTATAGTATTATAAAAATTGGTAAAGTAAATAATAGGATATCATTAGACTAGTAGCAGATGCATGTCACACGGTAGACTTCAAAATTAAGCTCTTCAATAAGTAGACTTCATCAGTAGGACCAACAGTAGACCTTTAACAGTAGGATTCAGTCATTAAGCTTGATCAGTAGTATACTTCAATCAGTAAGCTTCTAATAGTAGCTCTGTACCATCAGACTACTTCAATAGTGACCTTTCTAGCGGTAGACTATCTCAACATGTAAATTCATCAATAGTGGTGTATGTCTATTAGCAGACTTCTACAAATGGTAGAAATGAACTGTGAAGCTCTTAATAGAAGACTTGAGAAAAAGTTTGACATTGGTCTTCAAACAGAAGCCTTGTCATAGAAGTGACCTTGTAACAGTGACTCTTTGTCTGTATTCTTTGATAAGCAGAGCAAAAATATACTTGTGGCGGTGACCATGTACGAGTAGCTTATAACAGTGACCATAGATCTTCAATGGTGACCTTTTAGCAACAGTGACCCAGGGTGACAGTGAGCTATAACAGTGACCTTGAACAGAAGGCTCTTACCAGTAGCCTTTAATAGTGAACTTATACTTATAGAAATGTAAACTGTAACCTGATGCAAAAAAGTTATGTGGCCAAAAAATATAGATTGTTTCAGGATAAATAATGTAAATACAGATTAAAAGGACTAGTAAAAGACTTAATATATCAGGATTTGTAATTAAACATGATTTGGGATTATCAAAACATGTGATTCCAACAATCTCCCCCTTTTGATAATCAGAAATTATGCCAGTATGTATTAATTATAGGTATCACCGACAAGCATATAATGCAGTTACTAAACAGAGATCAAATGGGAACTTTGGTTCAGTTGTAATTTCTCAAGTATCAGTGATTAATAAGAGTGTAAAATCCGAGGATATTGGTACATAGTATCATAGATAAAAAAAGAAAAGGTCCATTAGAGAGTAATAAAATCACAGAATTTGGTACCACTTCTCCCCCTTTGTGATTAGCAAAATGATACACAAATAGGGAGGATAGAGAATGCTTGTATTAATGGAATTATATTACTTAACCCAAAAAGAATACAAACTCCCTATCAAAATACATAAACAAATTCAATCCACATCAGTCACAGGCAAGTGTTCTTTCCCTTTGGAAGAAGAAGATGGAGGACGAGCTGGTGGATCAACAGGTTTAGGAATTGCAGCAGGAAAGAGTGGAGGTGTAGTAACAGAAGCACTTGTGGGTCTGTCGTGGGTAGTTCTATGAGGTATTAGAGGAGTAAGGATTCTGATGGCCTCAACAGGAGACATCATGGAAGAACTACAGGGTTGGGATGTAGGTAAGGAAGGAGGGAATATGACAGGGGTACAGTCCTCATGGAGAAAGGGTAGGAGTAGGTTTCTGAAGTCCATAACAATGCTTCCTCCTCTTCCCATATCCAAGATGAAATCATCCTTGTTCTCCATTTATTTCTCTAAGGCTGGAGTTAACTGGCCCACCTGAGTGAATTGTTCCTTGAAGGCTCTGGTGACTGGTGGAATCCTGAGGTTTTCCAACAAAATCATGAAATGAGCATCCATCTTATTCATGGAGTAAATCCTTTTATAATATAAATTAAAATATTCCATTATACTCTTCTGGTCCTTGGTATCCTCTCTCATGAATTCACTAACTACCTTCTGAACTTCTTTGATGGTGGAGATAATCTGAGTCACAGATTGAGAGTCAGGTGCACTAACACTAGATATCTTGGCTAACTCTTCACTGACCACTGTCCTGAATACTAACAAGTCCATAGGTGGTGTAGTGGAGGTTGATGCAGAGGAAGAGGCAACCAAAGGTGTTATTGTGAAAGAAACAGTTTCCTTAAAAGACTTGGCCAACCCACTTATGACTTTCTTCACATCATCATTCAAGCCCAACACACGAGCTTTCATGGATTCCATAAAACTTTCAAACACTACAACCATCTATTGCACCACATTTATGATATAGTGAATGTCTTTGTCTGATTGGCCCCTTGAAGCCATTAGAGCAATCAGGCTCACCATTGACTTTCTTATAAGTTATACGGACTCAGACACATCCTTGAGTTGATTCTGGCATTGAGATACTTCTTGAGACAAACGGTCCTGAATGGAAGACTGAATCCTAGTAATATCAGAGACATTCAGATCATGAATTAAAGCCATTTTCTTCTCTAATTCAGAGTTCCTGTTAGCAAACATCTGGTGTAGATCTATTTTCAGTGATTCCAGATCATTCTTGGTGACAAGGTTCTCAGAAAGGACAACCAGTAGAGGCACAACAGCGTGTTCTAAAACAGCAGGTACAAGGTTTCTTTTCCTTGATATATCACAATCAGAATCATAATAATCCAGCCCAAGTAATAAGTATCTAGGGACTTCTGACCATTCTACAATGTCATGAAGAACAGATACATAACTAAAATGGTCCCCTTCACTTGGAGATTTCTCTTGAGTATTCTCCTCTTCTAGTTCGTCTCTAGGTAATTCCACAACCTCTTCTTAAACTATAGCAAACACATCCTCTGTCTGATCCATTTGTTCATAAGTTGGGTGAGTCACAGCCTCCCGTGAGTCATCAATGACCTCTATTTCAATGGAATTAGATGCCATTTCTGCTTCTTGTTCGGAGACTATCCTGTTTATATTACCTATCAGAGGGCTCAATCTTAGCTCCTTCTCTTCATTGTCCTCATCATCAGCTTCAGAAACATCTGCCTCATTTCCTTCATCTTTATTACCAGCCTCCTTTACCTCATGATCAGAAAGATCTACCTCAGTAGACTCATCCTCTTCAGATGTGTCTCTGACAATATTATGAGATACTTCTTCTTATTCACTGGTCTCATTATCACTATCCCTTAGAACAGTCTCTCATCTTGGAAGTTCTTTTGGAGGGCTAGGTGCTCCAAAAGCTACTGTCCTTACAGGATTGTCTTGTAAACCAGGATCACTCCCATCATCAATGGGGGTGCTCTCTCTATAATGTTCCTTATCTCCTTCAATTTCCTCCTCATCATCTGAATAAGCTGGTTCTGGATCATTAGGCTTCCGGCCTGGATCTATCTTGTCTTTTGGCCTAGATGGGTGAGTAGTAGGGTCAAACATTTCATAAAGTTTTTCTTAATAATTAAACCATGACTTCTTCCAGGGATTCTAGCTAATTTTCATGAATTTCCAAATAAATTCAGAGATACAAACACTATTCTTAGCTACTATCACCTCCTCTTTATTTCCAGCCTCACTCATTACCTTTAGCATTACTAAGATTAGCTTGGCATGGAATAGGGCATTGGACTTTGAGATTGCCTTAGTCATATCCTCCAATTGCGCCATCAGTAACCTACATAGTTTGATTTTCTCCCCATGATTAACCATGTATATCAGGAATATGTCCTGATACTTCAGCACTACAAAATCCCCTCTCCTTGGACTAATCACATACTGATAGAAATTAAGCAATAACTAGTCTTCTGCATTCATCTTAGCTGCAATGATCTTCCTCGATTTTCTATTTCCTGTCAGCTCTTCCAGAGCTTTTTCATACCCAAAAATTTCATTATCTGGAGGAGCTGCTCTAGAATAGTATTCATAAACTCTTTCATGAGAAACTCTCAAACAGCCAGCCCACTCAATAGACGAAAAACTGACTTCATTGCAATTAACTCAAGATACCAGCCTATGCACATCATCATCCTCTTAGAACTTCAGGTATTCATATAATTATTTCACAAGATTTGGGTAGTACGGCCCATTGTTTTTGGCAAAAAATTTGGTCCATCCATGAGCTTCAAGTGCTTCCAGCACTAATGACATGCTCGATAGTATCCATTCTTCACCTAGAAACTTCTAAACTATTACTTCTCTATTTGTCAGATGCGGGATGACATGTCCCGTAGGGGTACTATTGGTGCGACTGGACTCAGCTCAAGTCCTCTTTGGACTTGGGGCATCCTCATTGACAGTCGGGGGTCACTTGGATCTAGCCATGGAGATTGAAATAGGTTCGAAGGTTCATACAGAGAGTTACGGTTTAGGGATTTCGGGAGTGAGAGTACGAGATTGGGGACGAAAGTGGATAGAAATATGTTCGTAGATTTAAGTTTTATCATTTAGGGAGAAATAAAATAGGAATAATGAATAGAAAAAAATGGTTCGGATTCCCGTAAAAAACAATTATCGGTAAAAATCAAACAGCGAGGTATCCAACAGTGAGGTTCCTAATAGTGATGCACAAATGGTGAAGTGTAATACTGAGATCCAATGGTGATGTGTAACAGTGAGGTCCAACTGTGAGGTGTAACAATGAGGCCCAATAGTGAGGTAATCCAGCGAGGTTCAACGGTGAGGTACACTAGTGAGGTTCAATGGTGAGGTACACTAGGGAGGTTCCTATCAGTGAGGTTTGACTGTGAGGTTTCCTATACTGAAATTAATCATACCTAACTCATATTTGATGTAATTTAACCTATAATAATTCCAAGTCTTTGTGAATATGTAAGACAATTGATGTTTAGTACCAATGAATTCAAGAGTGATATCAACCTTTTTATAATGATCTATCAAAAAGTGATGTATAACATCAATATGCATTTTCCTAGAATGAGAAACTGGATTTTTGGAAATGTTAATAGAACTTGTATTGTCACACTTTGTTGAGACATGTTTGAATTGATTTACATAGTCTAGTAAAGTGTGTTTCATCCACAGAATTTGAGCACAACAACTATCAGTAGCTATGTATTCAGCATTGGAAGAGGATAATGAAACATAATTCTATTTCATAATATAACATGATACTAGTGACTTTCCTAAAATGTGACATGTCCCAGAGGTTCATTTTCTATCTAACTTGCAACCATAAAAATCAGAATCATAATAACTCATAAAATCAAATGATTGTCCTTTCTGATATAATAGTCCTAAGTTGGGAGTATGTTTGAGATATTTAAAAACACTCTTAACAGCAGTTAAATGAGACTGTTTTGGATTGGCTTCAAAGCGAGCACACATCCATACACTAATTATAATGTTAGGTCTGCAAGCTGTAACATAGAGTAGACTCCCTATCATACCTCTGTAGCTGGTTTGATCCACTGGTTCTCCAGCTTCATCATCATCCAAATTACAAGTGGTACTAATAGGTGTGGCACTTCCTTTACTACCATCCAAAGTAAAACATTTTTAAAGATCCTTAATATATTTACTTTGATTCATAACAATTTCATTTTTATTTTTAATGATCTGAAATACAAGGAAAAATTTGAGTTCTCCCATTAAACTCATTTCAAACTCATTTTTCATCATTTTTGAAAAATCAATACATAAAGAATTTTTAGAAGATCCAAAAATAATATCATCCACATAAATTTTTACTATTAGAACATCTTTTTAAATCCTTTTAATAAAAAGCGTAGGATCGACTATCCCTTTGGTAAAACCTTTTGAAATAAGAAAATAGATGAGCCTATCATACCATGATCTTGGAACTTGTTTTAAACCATAAAATGATTTATAAAGTTTAAAAACATGATTTATAAAATGGGGATTTGTAAAACCCGGGGGTTTTTCAACAAACACATCCTCAACTATATACCCATTTAGAAAGGAACTTTTAACATCCATTTGATAAAGTTTAAAATTAAGATGAGCTGCATAAGCAAGCATTATCCTAATGGATTCTAGACTAGCTACAGGTGCAAAGGTCTCCCCAAAGTCTATTCCTTCCTCTTGACTATATCCTTGTGCAACTAAACTAGCCTAATTTCTAATAATATTTCTAGACTCATAAACATTGTTCCTAAACACCCATTTAGTGCCTATTGTCAAAGTGTCCTTAGGTATTTCCACTAATTCCCATAATTATTTTCTTTCGAACTGATTTAATTATTCTTGCATGGACATTAACCCAATTTCATCATTGATAGTATCATTAATATTTTTGGGTTCATGCTATGAATGAAAAGCTTGATGTTCAACCTTGTTTCCTAGATAAGCTCTTGTTTATGTTCCTCTATTTAAATCACCCACAACAGCATCTATAGGATGATTCTTAAGATTCCTAATGCCTAAGAAGGGTTGAACTAGATTCCTCATTGTTGTCTGTTGGTTCAGAATCAACAGGTGCAGTTTCTGGAAAAATTCAAGAACTGGACACTTTCTCAGGGGAATCATTATTAAGGTCCAAAATTGAAAATCATCATCAAGGTGTTCAAGAGAGGTTTTAGGATTATGTGGATTATTCTCATCGAATTTGACTTGAACTGATTTTTCCACACATTTGGTTTTATTATTAAACACTCTATAGGCTTTACTTGAGATAGAGTAACCCAGAGAAATTCCTTCCTCACTTTTGGGATAAAATTTGTCAAGATTATATTTAGTATTAAGAATAATGAATTTGCCACCAAAAACTCTAAAGTAAATAACCTTAGGCTTCCTATGGTTCCAAATATCAAAAGGGGTCTTCTTTAGAACAGGTCTAATTAAAACTCTATTGATAATATAAAAAGCTATATTTATAGCTTTAGCCTAGAAATAAACAGGTAATTCATACTCATTAATCATAGTTCTAGGAATTTCTTGAAGGGTCATATTTTTTCTTTCGACTACACCATTCTGTTGAGGTGTCCTTGGGGCAGAAAGTTTGTGACTATAGTCGTTGTGTGAGCAGTAATATTCAAACTCATGATTTTCAAACTCACGACCATGATCACTTCTCAGGGTTTTAATTCTAAGTCCACTATGTTTTTCAAAAGACATGGAATATTTGATAAAATAGCACCAAGTTTTACTTTTGTGAGCTAGAAAGTATACCCAAGTATACCTAAAAATTCATCTACAAGAACATAAACATAGTACTTCCCATTTAAACTTGAAACTCTTGATGGTCCAAACAAATCCATGTGAACCAACTCAAGTGGTTGAGAAGTTGAAACTTCTTTCTCTATTTTGAATGAAACTGTGTGTTGTTTTCCCTTTTGACAGGGATTACACAATTTTTCAAGTGGGAATTCAAATTTAGGTAAGTATCTAACTAAACATTTCTTATATAGCTTCCTAAGTGAGTGTATGTTGTAGTTTCCTAACCTTCTATTCCACAACCAAGATTATTTATGAAAAGAATTTAAGCAGGAAACATTTTGTTTGTCTAAGGAATTTAGATCAAAAACATATACATTCTCACCTCTACATGTAGTGAAAACTAAATCATTTTTTGAATTGAAAAAATTTCAAGAATCATTTTCAATCTTAACATTAAAGCCATCATCACATAACTGAGATATGCAAAGTAAATTGTACTTTAATCCATCAACAAAAAGCACTTTAGAAATTAATATTGTGTCAAAGTTACCAATATGGCCTAAGCCGACAATTTTTCCTTTTGCATTATCACTGAAGTGACATGCACACCATCAACTTTAATTAAACTCTTGAAGAAATAATAGTCTCCAATCAAATGTCCTGAACATCCACTGTCTAAGTACCATATGGTCTTACAGGAACTCTTTAAACAACTTCCCTGCAAAACAGATTAAACATGGGGTAATTTTGGTACCCAGATCTTCTTGGGTCCAGAGAGGATAACAAGTAAAACTTTGGGAACCCATATTTTCATTATTGGTTTTCTAAAATAAACAAACACATTTCAAGACCTAAATACTTTTTTAGGTCCTTCAGAAAATTATTTCTCAAAAGGTAGTCTAGAACTAGAACTAGCAGTGAACTGTCCAGTTCGTGGAACAAATTTGGTTTTTCTAATTTGTCTCTATCTGGGGTAATATCCTATACCAGTTGTATACGTTAGCGTAATATTTTTTCCTAGAAACTTAGTCAAGGTATCCCTACTAGCAGTTAACTTCTCAAGATCCTTTCTTAATTTATCATTAAAAAATGATAACTCTGTATTTTCCTTTAGTGGCTTAGAAAATTTCACTTTTTCTATATCCAGATTTGACTTGTAATTTGCATTTAAAGGATTCTCTCTTTTTAATGACATATATTTTTCCTTGAACTCATTAAAAGTATCCTCAAGAATTTCTCAATATTCAAATAATTCTTATTTAGTAATATCTTCATTATTATGAGAGTCACTGTTATAATAAGTATTATGCACAGTGGAATTAATTGTTACCTCAGATGTCTCTGTCATAAAACATAGATTTACATGTTTGTTCTGTTCTGAGTCTGAAGCATCAGATCCAGTCAAACTATCTTCTGAATCACTACAAGTTGATTTCATAGTATTTTTATTACCTTTTCCATTTTCATCATATTTTCATTTGAATATCAACTTGGGGCATTCATCCTTCACATTAATATTTCATTTACATTCGTAGCATTCTATTTCACTTGTGTTCTCATTACACTTCCTATCTTTCTTCCATTTTCCTTTATGGTCATACATCCCTTTAAAATTTGAGTTCATAAAGAATTTCTTCTTTCAGTAGAACCTTTTGAAACTTATGGAAATTTGTTTCATCTTCTCATCATTGTCTGAATTTGACTCTTCACTTGTAGAAATGTCTACATGTATTTGAACTTTTTCTTTGTCTTTGCTTTTTGAGGCAGAAGTCTTGAATGCTACTAACTTCTTTCTTGGTTCTTATTTTATTTCTTGAATCACCTTAAGCTCTTCTTCATACATCATTAGCTTTCCAATTAGATCCTTTAATGGTAGCTTGCTGATGTCACATGATTCTCATATTGATACATAAGTGCCTCTCCATCTGTCTGGTAGGCATCTAAGTAGCCTTTTGATTTGGTCTTTGTTGTCCACTAGTTTCCCATGCAGATTCATGGTGTTCACTATTTAATTGAACCTGAGATACATTTTAGAGATAGATTAATGAGGCTTCATCTTAAAATTATCATATTTAATAGTATAGGTATTTAATCTCTTTTCTTTATAATTGGTTTTTCCTTCATGAGAGATAGCCAAGGTATCCCAAATTTCATAAGCAGTCTTACAGGCAGATATTCTATTGAATTCTTCATCACCCAAAGCACAGTATAAGGAATTCATTTCTTTAAAATTATTATTATAAGATGTTTTATTTACTTGAGACCATATATCCCTAACAGTAGTAGGTAATTCATGTTGTTCCTCAATTGTGTCCCAAATTTTAGGACCTAAGCATTCAAGATACATTTTCTTTTTCAATTTCCAGTGACCATAATTATTTCCATTAATGAAAGGTTGTCTACTAGTACTAGAACCATCAACTCGGTTATCCGTAGAAAATTAAAAGGTTAAAGAACTGAAAATTTAGATATAATATAAATTTTGAGATCTTTAAGATACAACTAAAATCACTGTTGAAAAGAAATTGAAAAGCTTGAAAAACTAGTTTGATGGTATGAATAAGGATTCCTTTGATACCAAATGTTTTTCAGAGTGGATACTCAAGAGGAGGGTGATTTGAGTTCCAATTAAAATATCTGTTAAAAACTTTTAGGATTAAAATCCACCAAATTAAAACATCCCAGTTAATTAATGCAGTAGAGATATAAGTGACTTATTGTTCAAAAGGTTTCTCAAATGTTGATTACTCCTCAGTTGAATCAGTATCAGTGCTAATTCAACTTTTAAAAAAAATTTACTAAACAAATCCCATATACACACTAACCAGAACTATCTACCAGAGTGAATGTAAAAAAAGATATCTTCCTTTGAATATATAAACAGCCGATAAATGTAAAACAGAGTACTTGAAGATTGAAAATAACAATTTAAACAAGATGTTCAGTCTTTATCCAAGACCTAATCCTCTACACTTTGTGATCACATTCCACCAAGAAGTTATATTAAAAATTATACACAACCAGTATTGGGAATTACAACAATTTTCATAAACTTTCCAGGTTTAGAAACCTCTACCATAGTTCTATGTGGGAAAATAAAATACCAAGCCACACTAGGCTTCTTCCACAGTTATTCATGGGAAACAAATATAACGAGAGTTTGGTAAGGGGTTTTTTAGTATCCCTCAGTTCAAGCACAAGAGCCAGTGTGTGTATGACCTAAACACTTCTCAGAAATGTAAAATACATAAACAAAATAGAGAAAGAGATATTAGGAAGAAGTTTAGAATTTTCTATGTGTTGGAAGATCAACTCTGGACTCCTTGAAATGAAGGAAATGAATATTTGGTCCTTCTCTACAAGTTACCTCTAAAATAGAGTGTTGCAACTTCCAGTTTTTGACTTCAAGATATTGAGATGATCAGCTTCATGGGCCAGAATATCTTTGTATCACACCACCACATCTTTGAATATGTTCTTCCAACAGATCATTGTGAAGCTCTGAGATCTTGTGAATGAGTGCTCGAGTGATCTTCTTCATGCCTGGTATATCAGGTATTGTTTATGTCTCCCTTATGTGTGTATCTAAATATCTTGACGTCTATCGTCTCTTTTTTCTTTATGTATCTACACGTATATATATATATATATCCATTTCTATCTCAGATTTACCTTATTTAACTTAGCAGGGGCCGACAGGAGAAATGATTCATCCTTGTGTGGTCTTCATCGTACCTCGTACTATTTCCTGATATGCCTGAAAATTTCATTAAATAATGTCAGCTGCATTAAATTATCCAGACATGACCGTTATGATCGTATTAAGAAAATTGGTAAAGTAGAGAATATGTTATCATTAGACTAGTATAAGATGCATGTCACATGGTAGACTTCAATAGTAAGCTCTTCAATAAGTGGAATTCATCTGTAGGCCCAACAGTAGACCTTTAACAGTAGGCTTTAATTAGTAAGCTTGATCAGTGGTAGACTTCAATCAGTATGCTTCTAACAGTAGCTCTGTACCATCAGACTACTTCAATAGAGACCTTTCCAATGGTAGACTATCTCAACAAGTAACTCCATCTACAATGGAGTAAGTCTATCAGCAGACTTCTACTAACGGTAGACATGAACCGTGAAGCTCTTAATAGAAAAATTGAGAAAGAGTCTGATAGTGGACTTCTAACAGAATCCATTTCACAGTAGTGACCTTGTAGCAGTGACTCTTTGTCTGTATGCTTTGATGTAGAGAGAAACAATAGAATTTTCACAGTGACCTTGTACTGGTTGCCTATAAGAGTGACCGTAGATCTTCAACGGTGACCATTTAGCAACAGTGACCCAGATTGAAAGTGAGCTATAACGGTGACCTTGAATAGAAGGCTCATACCAGTAGCCTTTAACAGTGAACTTATACTTAGAGAAATGTAAATTGTAACCTAATGCAACAAATTTATGAGACTAAAAAATATAAATTGTTTCAGGATATATAATATAAATACCGATTAAAAGGATTAGTAAATGACCTAATATATCATGATCAGTAATTAAACATGATTTGGGATTATCAAAACAGGTGATTCCAACACCCCATATAGTCTCATATGATCAAAGACTCCCTAAGGAATCACTCACCGTCAATTCCCCTTACAGTATTTTAGTAGTAAACTCGAAAAAATCTGAGGAATCACTAAACGGAAATTCCTCCTATGGTCTCATAATTGAACTATATACACTAGGAGGGATCACTCAATGTCAATCCCCCCTATGGTCTTGCAACGTGATAATTATAACAGACACTCTGGGAAAGCCTTCAACGTAAATTTCCCCTATGGACTCATTACACCAGGTTCATGTAGCCCCATGTAAGTAAAACATACACAAATGAAATATGGAATTCAAAGTAAACCTCAATAACTACATGGATAAAAATTCTACAACATCTCACAACATTTCAGATAAAACCACTCCATCCTAACAATAACAGGCATGAAAAAAAATAAAGCAGGCTAATAGGAAAAGCTTGACCAAATGGTCAATATCAGAATTACATGAGAAACACATTATTTCCAAGGTAAATAACCCTATTTAAAAACATAAATCCTCTACTAAACCGAAAAAGGCATAGCGAGCATTAACAGGGCTAAAACCATAATTATGCAATACCCTGTTCAAGGGTATTGGAAACTTTTGCTCATAATACTCAAATACTAACTATGGAAAGGCACAAACCACCTACCTCAGCATTGCATGATCAATATACATGAACCTCATGTCTTTAATTTCCCTATAACACCATAGATCTAAAAAAATGATAAAAATGTTCAAATAAATATTACTCACAAAAGAAGAGGAATCACGAAATAAGGCTCTAGAAGAATGAATAGATTATAGTGTCGATTCTAATGCAATTGACGATGTTCATTTCGAATAAAGGATGGAAATTTAGTGGCTCAGAGAAGATATGTCAGCCCCAGTCACTCTTGGGCGAGATGAGTCAAGAGGAAGAAATTTTTATGAACAAGATGTGAAACCAATCCGTTTAATGAAATTAAAATAATGTTGAAGGCATGTTATTCAAGGGTACATGGAATGTACTTTCTTTAACCATTATTTTCTTTTGGCAGTCTAGAGTTGACCCCACAACGCCATGTCTCCGGACTTTACATGGACAGTACATGGCTACCTGTGGAAACTGAGTACATGTTGTGTACTTATAAGTACACGATGTGTAATCCAGAAATTTCTAAAAGCTAATCTTTTTCTCAAAAATTACCAGAGAAGAAAAACATACCTCAAAAGATGATCTGGGTTCATATAGAATCTATCCCCGAATACAGTTCCAAAATTTTATCTGGTTATCTTGACATGTGAAATTGATTCTATTTTTAATTTTGATCTATAGAATAGGGAGGAACCAAGGATTTCACTCAATGGGAGTTGGGGGTTTAAAGGGTGTATCTTTAATAAGATGAAATAAAAGCAGGTCACTAGTTTGAATACTATTTTTAAAATAGAATTACTTTATTTAAAGATTTTAATAGTTGAAAATTGTTGATTTTGACAAATATATGATAATAATGTGATAATTTCAATGTAACTACACTACTAAAAAATTTCATTGTTCTTAATTTATTATTAGGTATTGGTATAATCTTTTTGTTGACGGTTTACCAAGATCATGGGTACCGAACGACCCTTAAAATGATACACATAGGACTAAACTTTGAAAAAAAATATTGCATTCATGTTCCATCCTATTAGGTGGATTTATGGGGTTTTCAAGGAACACTAAAATCTAATATGTTTGGGAATAATGATAATTGTAATATTTTACAATCATAAAAACACAAGCTTCACACATAAAATCACACACCAATCGGTTTGGAAATAAAAAAGTGGTTCAACAAAATTTATTAAAAAACATTAAGATACATATACAAGAACTACTAAAAACAAAAATATACCCCAAACTAGTAGATAATTATTTTCCAAAATCTATATTCATGTGTCTATATACTTAGTAATAATAACCCACCATTTATCCCACTATTGAGAGGAGGAAGAAGCTCCTGTGGATCTCTGAATTCATACCTAATCTCTTTATGAGGATAGGGGCGTCCAAAACTTATAGGTAAGGGAGAAGAATCCATTGGATCTTCAAAATGGAATATTTTTTTCCCCCTATATGATTTTGTAAATGAGGTTCCCGAGGTCTCATTTTTTAGGCAAAGTGGAAGGTTGTTTTTGGAACCCAAATTTATACCTATGTCTTGGTTCATGGTTTTGGGATATCATATATCAATACATAATTTTCAACAAAATGAAAAATTTCATTCTATATATCTTTACGATCCCCAAAAAATATTTGGGACTCTTTGGAGGTGTAGATCCCGAGATATGTCTAAATTTTAAAGGTGACATTGAGACTGTGAACAATGATGATTCTCTCCAATGATGGAATGTTTTGCGAGTCAAAATGGATGATTTTTCATCCTGGTATTCTACAGAAATTTATCCCACATAGTTGTTCATTCTACAATAAAGTTTCTGCCAAATTGAATTCATGGATTAGTATGAGTATGTATTTTAGTCGACATATGTTCTTGGAATCTGGAATAGTTTAGACTATTTTTCTTTAATTTCACTGTGTGCTCTTCAAACAACATCCAAGCATAATGTAATTTTCAAAAAAATAAAACAATCCTTTATAACTGTGAAAAAATTAAATTATTGTCGTAATCATGAAGTGTAATTTGTTATTATATATGAAATTTAGAATACAAAATCCGTTTGATTCAGTGGTTTAAGGGTTAAATAAAATATTTTATCATGGTGCAATTAAATACAAGTGTAAATGGTAGTAGGTCTTAGGGGGTCAAATGGGAATAAGGGTGGGATGAAGACCACATTGACACAACCATGGATTGATAGAGTAGTTTCCTATGGATGGAAGAGGAAAGTAGTGGTCACATTCAGTCATGTGAGAGCTTGATGATGGAGGCCTCAGTCGGTGTGTGATGTTCATCAAGGGAGGTTGAGGTGATCGGTAGTGCACTGGTACAGCACTGCACCAGGCAATAGTGGCAGGACCTGACATAGCTAGAGAACCTACGAGAATCTTTATTAGAAGGCTTTCTTACAAATGAGTAAGGGTAGGAGGTGGGTGATACACTAGTTGGTGAAACCAATGAGAGGATAAAATTTATGAGGTCACTATGATAAGGGTGGCAGTCGAGTGGTAGCTAGGGAGTGGTCTTTATAGAAGGACCCACGCTCACTTTTTTTTACTAAATTTTAATGTTTATATCAACTAACACTGATTTTTTTGGGATATTTTTCCCACTAGTTTCCCCTTAAATAATTATATATAACATGTAAATTTAATATACTTTATGTATTTTTGTAAATATTTCCCCAACTGTTCCAAAAACTAATTGGTTTGATGAAATAGTGTTTTTCGATAACTATTGTTCTAGTATTAAATGTCGAGTCATAACCTCGCTAGATTCACAGGATGACCAAAATAACATCACCAACTACCTTCATGTATAAATAAAATATATACATATATTTATATATATATGTTCATCCAAATAACCATGAAACTAGTTTTGATCCATAATTTTCTTTGGATGACCATAATATTTCCATCCGAGGTTGGATCGAAGAAAAATAAGATCTATTAGGACCAAATTAATGAATTTTATTAATTTAATGAAAAATAATTTTTTACTTGGATCAAAAATTCCCAGGATCCCTTTGATACCAATTTAGGGTATCAAGGTGTGCAGCGGAATCCGTTGGGATGTAGATTTAAAATTTTATCATCAGAGAAACAAAATTTCATCATCTCTAGCAATCTGGATTATGGTATGATCCAAGGATCTCTCTTGAATTATTAAATGCACAAATAAAAATAGAATGAGTACCTCATTCAAATCAGATAGCACATAACTACAAATCATCAATGACAACCATTGATCAAAGGATCTAAATTTGAATCCCTCTATATCTTCCACACAATATTCATGAATCCACGTGATCACCAATCATCTAATGATTGGTTCTACCATAGATCATTGAAAATCATCTAGTATCAGAATGATCCCTTTGATCCACCAAATGTGATCGTAGATCGGTTTCTAAAATAGATACATTATCTCTCTGAAATATGGTAAGATAGATGGTCTCTTGTTCCATTAGAATTAATAGAACATCCAATGAATGCCTCTATCTTTCTAATATATTGGGAGGATCAAAATATCTAGTTTTTTTCCCCATCCCATGGAATTAAAATGCATAATAAATAAGAGATAAATAAGTAGTTATTAAAAATGAATTGTTTCAAAAATAGTATTTATATTTTATTACAAAATTTTAATATATATTATATATATTAAATAATAAAACCCAAGTCGTTAATGTGTCTCCTAATTTCTATAATATTAAATGAACATTGAATATTAAAAATAATATTTTCCCATATAATATTTTCCCGTATATCCACTTAATACCTTGAAAATACTTTTAATAAATAAAATTATCCAAATTATTCTATAGTCAAATAATAATGAATTTATTTTTTCAATGGTGTTCAATTTCATGGGATACTCTTGGACAACGGTTGTAGGGTCCTTCATGCAATATATACCAATTCACTTAAATATGGTAGATTCATGAATAAACTATTGTGTGTGACCCTCTAGGACCTTTTCTTGGTACTAGTGAATTGAAATAATAGTCCAAGAGCCGATTTTATCATCTAACCAAGTCACATAAAGAGAAAAGGAATAGATATGGAAATGAAGAAAATCTCATGAACATACATTGTGTAATATAATCTATTTTTTAGATATCTCATAATGAAGGACGCACTCTTGTGTCATCATACTTTATTATTTTTTTTATTGATCTAAATGGACCAATATACCTTCTACTACCATTGGTAAGAATTTATAAAGGTATTTTCTTCCTAACAAACTAGGACTGATATATCATTTCCTGAACATAGATGTGAGAAATTATATCTTGACCATTCAACCAATGTCATACCACAAATGACACGCCCAAAAAAAGCTACCTCTCCATGATTTCATTATCATGGGTAATTCCTTGAATCAAATCACATGTTCAAAAGGAACACATTAATAATTATATAATTTTAGGATACCAATACACATGTCTACAGATATGAACAACCAATGAAACCTGAAATATGTGTTGTTCCTATTAGTAGGTCCAACCTTGTGATCTCACCTACTAGAGATCATCGAGTGAAAACATAATGGAAGAAGTATCAATTCTTATGAGACCCCAACACTAGATAGTCAGACATCATTTTGTTTCCAGTAAATATGATTTATCTAGACCATATTACATATATTTAATATTAATGTCACTGTATCTTACATTTCTCATTATATTCTAGGAACCTATATTACCATTTGATATAACAAATAATATATGGACATTACCATATAAATAGTGGATGAAAAAAATATCTACAATATAATGGTAATTGTATATCATGTATAACTCACTATAAACATGGTATGGTAATCAAAAACACTATTCATGATTGTTCTAGGGTAGCCACTATTACAACAAAATATTTCACTACAAGATCCAACTGTTTATTTTCTAAACTACTCTCAACTTCTCAACGAATCACTATGCGATGAATTTTTTTCACAAAGTGAACCTGATATTGGTAATTATCATATAAGACAACCCATGAACCATTTTCCAGCTTCTTATAACATACCTTAGGTACACATTACACCAATCAGATTATTCACAATATGAAGTAGGACTTCACAATTTGAAAATTAGTTATCAAGAACCATACAAAGACACTAACTCCCCCTTACAATGTTTCTTACCATCGTACTGTGAGAACCAGATCTCTATATTTAATAATGTTTTTCCAACTCACTTATTATGTGTGGTCTATTTGTTGATGATTTTTAATATTCAACTCTATATATACTAAAATTCACCCAAGTGTCCTTTATGTTGTAAACTACTTTTTGTGTGTGAACATATTTATTACATAATTTCTAAAATTATTCCATGTTATCCTTCACAGAATTAGCATGTGTATCACTACTTTTATAAACCAAATAATGAACAAGTATTAACATTATGAAGATTGAGGTGCATTGGGAAAATGACTTCATGATGTGACATTAAGTTTCCTTCTACTTCTAGAATTCCAGTTCATTCATATCAAATTTCAACCTTCTCTAAAACATTGAAACTTCATCATTATCAAAACCACTATATAGATGAAAAATAATTAACAAAAAATAAAGTAAAATATAACTTTTGGTTTCAATATTATAGACAAATTAATCAGTTTAATTTAAATAGTTATATAGTGTAGGTGTTTTTTTGGAAAACCAATGAAAACAAGGAATAGATGCAATTATTTGATCTGAAACTTATAAAAAATTTCAATGTTATATGATTTTGTTTTGTTTCATAAAATAGAGAGAGTATTTAAGGAATATAATATCATGACCTTATGAACTCAAAATGTTTAATTTTGATATGAATTTGTAGAAACATGTACCAATGATTCACCCACTTTAGTGGTACATCAATCTCTGTTGGCTCTTCAACTATTATAAAATATTAGTCGGATATTTTTGGGATCCTTCTTTGACTAAATTTGGTGTATATAGAATATTAATTCTTTTAATTTTAGATGAAATCCAATATTTTTTGGAAATAAGTTTTAGGGACGGAATAAAATTATCCATCCTTATTTTCTATCATAATATATAGAAGTGAGTATTGGGGTTATAATGGGTTTCCCACCAGTTTAGATAGTTTCTCCAATGAAATTTATAGAAAAGAAAAATTTTAATGAAAAAGAAAAATCAATAAATGCAATTATATCAAATTTTTATGATAAATTATATATAAATTTAATAGGTCTTAAGATAGCCAAATAGATATTTCAAAAAATTTATAACATGTGAGAGGTAAATTATAAAATTAAGGATTAGAAACTAAAAATTTGGAGAGATAATTTTAAAGACATCAGAATAGATGATTATGAGATAATTTATGACTACATCACTATGATCAATTAGATATGTATTCATATTAGGAGTTTTAGTGATTATTTGGATGTCTTGGTAATTTATGAGATGTTTATGAGAAATTTTCTAGACAGATTTGATATAAAGATATCATCGATAGAAGGGAAATAAAAATTATCTCTAGTTGAGTTCCATAATAAAATTCTCTGTTATAGAATAAAAAGGATTGATTTTTCATAAAAAATGATGAGGATATGGAATTAAAATCCATTAAAACCTACAACCAATGTGAAGGAAATTGAGTCCTCCAGTGAGCCGATAGAAGATGAGAAAAAAGATAAATATTATATGGATCTTATCACTAAAAACAAGATAAAGGAAAAGGGAACTTTAAAATGGAACAATCCTACATAAATTCATTATGTGTGGGGTTATTTGACACTGTGAAAGAATTCTCAAGAACAAAAATTGTGGAGTATGAAGATGAATAGGACGAAGAAAGGACTCAAATAAACACAAGAGGTAAAAGTTCTATAAAAAATAAAAATACGGTGATAATATAGGAAATTATCAAAGAATAGAAATGATATTCTTATTAAGTAATTAAGTGGAGGACTACTATATATATGGTTATCATGATAATGAATATTATGTTGGAAAAGTTCATAACTTCATGGATAAAGTGGAATGTAAATAGGAATGTATTAAAAATAGTGATGAAGTAGAACAAACCTACATAGAGAACATGCCAAAATATAATCTTGAAGTATTCTTATAAATAAATACTGAAAGAAAGGTAAATAAAATCCATAAATAAAGAGGTTGTGATTTCAATTGAAGATATATATGAATATAAAAAATATGGTGGTTATGTTATAGAAAACCAAGCATCTAAATTTAAAACTTGATGAAAATATGAAATGCATGAAGAGTTTGAAAATAAAGTTATTAATAAATAAGAAAAACTGAGCATGATATAGCTAAGGTTTTGTAACACTGAGAAGATACTTGGTAAAATGATAAATTACTAGCAATACTATTGTAATAATGGTCGATTCTTTAAAAAATTATAAAAATTATTGTGCACAATATTAGGTAATGATTACACATGTGTCTCACAAAAATGATAAATATGTTTTATCCCATAGTGTAGGTTCTAAAAGTCACTTTGGGAAATATTGGCTTGGTAACACCTCTAGGATCATCCCTTCTATATCTATGGATGTAGAGAATAATCATAAAAGAAAATATTCCCTAAATACAATGAAAAATGTGACTAAAATAATCAAAAATGAAATAAATCCCAAAATCTATAGAATAAGGAGACTCAAATTATACCATGAATGAAGTATAAATACTAAAAAAATACTCAATAGTTTCATGTAATAATAGTTTTTAGTGTTTACAAGTAGTGTTATATACCCTGAACTGATGGATTCTTTCCCCATAATACATTTCTCGTATGCCATGTTTCCTGAGTGACAACCCTTGACAACTCCCTATAGTGGTATCCTTGGAATAATAATTCCATTATATAACTCCTTTTAGAGTGCTCCCCAAGTTTCTAGTAATGTCACGGACATCCCCACATTCCACCGCCAGAATTCTGAAAATTTGGAGGGTGTTGATTTCAAATCTGCATCTTCTGTATAAAAACTCAAATCCCATACAAATCTTTCTGGGAATTTGTTCTACCTTAATAAAAGATCGATTTTATATTTATATATATGAATCTTATTTATATATATATAAATTAATATATAAATATATATTTTATAAATTAAATATAAATTAACATATATATTTTATAAATTAATATAACCATACTTAGAAATTTATAAATTAATATACTTGTTTGTGTGATTGGAACAAATCAAATAATTATTACAACATGACATCTCAATGATCTCCAACTGATGGGTAGTGAAATTACTCCCACCAATAATAAAATTAAAATGAAAAAAAGGAAAAAAATATAAAAAAGGACCAAATATTTCTTACAATAAGAACGAAATGATGTGAATGATCCCCTATTTTGGATAATGAGTTGATAACTTTGAGAGAGTCATTTTCAAACAAAACCTAGTTCAATCCCTTTGAGGGGGAAAGAAGGACTCCTTGGAGGACCACAAAAGCTTCCACCACCACCGGGCTCCATTAGTCATGAAAGGCCATGCAGGGGATTTCTACATCAAAACCATCAAGGGGGAATGCAATGATCCCCACACCCACCCTCAACCATATGGTAATAGCTGTATCAGAGGTAATTTTAATGAAACCTTCATGAGGTGGAAAGGCACATGAGGGATTGCGTAAGCGATTATAAGTCAGGAGATTGTCCATAAAATTTAAACAATTCATCCAATTGGTAGCCCTTCTAAACTTGATGTGCTCTAGAGTTGATCTCTTCAAGAATATCCACTCATTTATTCTAGTACAAATATTCCATAAAATTTAATCTAATATATAGAATTACCTAGGTCCAATGGATGACTCCAACCAATTATTTATTATAATAGAAAGCTCCATGTGCGGATCAATGAATTTTTGAAATTTTAGTGACCATTCCTTCCAAATCGTTTCCACCATGGGGAATATAAGAAGTAAATGCAAAAGAGATTAAATAGTTTTAGAGCACAGAGAGAATAGGTCATCCTCAACCATATGTCTCCTATTCAAAAAGATATTAGTAGGAAGAACCCATGAGAGAACCTACCACCACAAATGTTTTAACACTGGGGGATACCCAGCTTCTAGATATTCTTCCACAGGGTGGTTGGGTGAGCCTACAAAAAATCCTGGACCAAAATTCTATCAACCAAATGAATAGAGTAATTCCTGAAGGCTTCTCCCTTTCAGTAGAGATGATTAATTCCCACACCAGACACAAGCAGGATTCCAGGAATGAGGCATCCATTCCTCTCATTAAACCACTCACAAACTCTATCTCAAGCCCATTCCTCTAGATAATATTTATTATGTTCCCAGAATTTTGCATCATCAAAACCAAGTATCACAGATGAGAACACTCTCATTTTGGATTCGATAGCCAGCCACATTTCATTTTATATGATAACATTAGTTCCGTCTACGATTCTTGAGAAACTGATGTGATCTATGAAGGATTTGGAATGCCAAATGATATTCCATAATAGAATCGAGCTTGGCCCCAGATGGGATTGGGAGAAGTTAGAGAGGGGGAATTAATTTTCACAAAGGACCATTGAAAAGATAAAACATGGGAAAGAAATGAGCATCCACCCTTGCTTCTCCAGGAGGGATGTGGTCAACCACTTGAGGATCCTAAAACCGAGTCCTCTACAGAGCATATAGCCACACAATTTTTTCCAATACATCCAATTGGTATTATGTTTTCCATTGGATGATCTCCACCAGAAGATAACCAAGATAGAATGGCTTAGGTCAATGAGGGTGTTTGATAACTTGAAAATTGGCAATTCATCATAGGGGATTGTTTGGGTTATGGATTTGATAAGAATTTCCTTCACAACCTTAGAGATCTAAATACAATACCAAAGTTTGATCATATTATCATCTTTCCACATTATTGAAGCGAAAAACTAATTTTTGGATCTTTTAAAAATAGTTGGGGGGACAAATTATTTCTGGTGTTTTTCTACCATTGGGATTCGGCATAGCCACTGGAGTTACTCTCTCCCCTAAAACAAAACACCTTTGCAAATGGATATCTCTAACCTCAAGCGGTTAATTCTTTGCCCTAAATCCCTCTCATAGTTATAAATAATGATTAATATTTAGTTGTTATTAATTACATTTAATTATATTTAATCTCGTGCATTATTATCTATGTATCATTATATCCATGTATGTATGTATGTATGATTGTGTGTGTGTGTGTGTGTTAATTTTATATGAAGAACATTTTTTTATAATGTTATGTAATACGATTATATGAATTATATATACATATATATACATATATATAATAATATATTTTTATATAAATATAAATTAATATATAAATTTTTATAAAATCATAGTTATATATTTTTACATATGTATATATATACTAATATATATATACTAATAAATTTGTATATTCAAATATATATTATATGAGGTCTTTCTATTTAATGTTCTCTTTAGTGGATGATCATTGTGGCACTACAGTTCCTTCGAACCGATCCTTTGTAGACATTATTGTTGAGTTTATGAATGATTATGATGTTATTTATTCATTGATATATCTCTATATAGAATTACATATTACGTTTTCAAAGGATTCAAATGAAATTCTCTCTAGACACTTCTACTTTTTCCTAGTTGGAAAATTTCTCAGGCGACAACACTCCTTGGAGTTTCTTCGCAATTCTTTTGAATATATCGAGTTTGTTTATTTTCAATGATCTATTCTTGATATATTTCAAGTGATTATCAGCTTTGGTTTTGAGGATGGTTACTACCAATGTTGGTCTAGGGGGTTTTGTTCCCATTCTTATTGGTTGATGAAGGTTCATAAATAGACCCATTGATTTTAAATTGATATTGAACCCTTTGTTGTCTAGGTATGGATTGGGTTTGATGGACCTCGAGTCTATTTGTTTCGATTATCTACTATTTTCTCTGTCACTAATGTCATTGTCTAGACACATTGACTGGATTCATTTATGAAGAAAATAATTAGGCCAAAATGACGACTCTGGGTTTTTTTAGAATGTTTTTTTTGAAAATTTTCGTATATATTATTCATCTTTCACCAATATTGGAAGAAAATCCAATTCTTTGAGATCCATGAGGAATATTTCAAATAAAATTACTCCCAATAATTATGCTTGGGTGGAAAAAAGTCCTCTATAAAGGGTTGGTGTTCCCCAAATGAATGAATAAACTCAACTGATACTGATACATTAACATTTTTATTTTTCTATACCCTTCAGAGATCACGATTCTTCTATTGATAGGCATAAGGAATCACATAGATAAGCTTATGATTAATAAGAAATTAAGGAAATTATTCTTTATCAAAAATAATCTCAACCCTTTCATCTTCATGATAAAATTTTCTTCAGTTTTATGGATATAGTTAATAATTACCAAACTACTACATTTTCCTTAAGATTTAATCCCTCCACTCAGAAGGAAGCACAAGGGATTCACTCTAATTCTGGTGAATCCAAGAATGTTCTCATGAATGAGTATGACAATTTTAGGATGATCTCTTTTAATGTAGTTCTAAAATAGTAAGAATCCAATTTTTTACATGGACGGATTTATTATCCACAATTTAATATGTTTCATAATTGTATAGATTATTCTAAATTTGATAGAAATATTTTCACTAGATCCTTAGTTTTATTATTAGAGAAATAACACCCCTCCTTAGTAAGATGTTGATGAGGATCCTACCTCATCCCCTAATTTAGAGGATCTTGAAGATATAAATAAGCTTAATAATTGCACTCATGTTACTAAGGAAGGTTTTAAATAATAATTTCATTTCTAGGTTGAGGAATAAGAAATGCATAAATATAGCATATATCTAAATGGGGGGATTATTGCAGATGATTACAAATACATTAGACAGTGTAAGTTAGATAGAGTTGAATATGAACATGATCCAAATACATATTTTGACTATCTTCACCTCTTGTGGCAACAACTTTCTTTTCTTTTCTTCCCCATTTTTCAACTCTGGGTTTTTCCATTGATGATGTCTTGAGATGTCATGGATTATTTGATATATATTATTTCCCTATTGAATAATCATGGATTTAATTGATGTGAAATTTTGGTTTTTACCATTTCCAACCTTCATAAATATGTTGAGTTGAAGATTGGGTAATTATGGTTACTTTAAAGTTATAAAAATTGGTTGTCAATGCGGGAATACTGATTTAAATCCCGATTAAATGATATTTTATGTAAATAAATATTATCTATTTAATTTAGTTAGAGATAAACTATAACTACATGCGGGATCATTTATTGTTCTAATAGATTTGGGGATAATTCAGATCTATGATCTCACTTGGATATCTCAAAAATTTAATGAATCAATGTAATTTAATGCAGTCATTGTAATATATTTAATTTTACACATTATTGGTGTTACATTCTTATATGATTTTTATTTCATTAGATTTATAGTTTGAATAGGGACTTCATGTAGAGTTATCAGATTCCTCTAATACATCATCATTTGAAGTATTTGAAGGATTTATTTTTAATTTTTGATGTTAAGCTGGACACTTGATGGTATTGTGACATTGGTATTATTAGAATGATGGATAATGTTTCTTATCATGGAAGATAATTGCAGATCTATCAATCTATTACCTTTGATGCGATCTTGGTGGATTTATCGTGGTTATAATCTGAAGAAAACTTAATCATCTAGTTTTTATAATATGTCAATTTATGATATAATGGTCTTGAAATTATGAATAATTATTATTCAAATAGAATTTTAGAGTTAAATTCATTTATATTCATGACCACCTTAATTGATATTCTCATATCAAAATATTATGCTTCCATCCAAAGTGTATATTGTAATTATGAGGCCCAGAATAACTGGTTTTATAACCTAAGATTCATATATTAGTGGTTCCTACATTTAAAACAATTTCAATGTCGAATGATATTTTTTATGTGTGATGACATAAAAAAATCTACTGTCTATTTTTGATGGACCATCTAAAGATGTATAACATTGGAGGAAGTTGATTTGTGGTCAGTATGTGGAGTTCTAGATTTCACTGATATTCTACCTATTTGTCTGTATAATTAAACTATTGGAGTATTTATTGAAATAAAAAACATCCAATTATTTTGGGATGTGAAGATTATGATTACTAGTTTTGTTGAGATGTTAGAACATATGACTTCCTTTTCTCTACTTGTAGTGAATTTATGAGATTTATGTGATGAAAAATGATCATTGTCAACATCTAATGACTCTTGTGTATGTTTTTTGAAGTTTCATTGGACAGATAGGGAATAAAAAAATGTCAAATGATTTTAGTTACTTCCTAATACATTTTGAATGCTCTTTTTTTATCTCCCAAATTGTAATATTTAAATTACTAGTTTGTGAAAACTCATTACACTACATGCTTATTACATTGTATGCACTTTTAATTTAATAATTTCTAGAGATGGGGTTTGGGAGATAAATCAAGATCTATCCTTTTTGAATTAAATATATATTAATATATATATATATATATAGTAATTTTAAATATTTATTCATATTTATTCACATCTTTAAATATTTATTATTATATAAAATATATTTTGCTGTTAATTTTTTTAACTCTGTTTTAACTTATGTGTTGTATGGATACATGTATATATGCATGTATGCATTATTGTGTGTGTGTGTATTAATTTATGGAAATAAAATTTATTTTTAAATGTTATGTTTTAATATTATATGTACTATATTCATATGTATATCTTAATATATATATATATATAACTTAATATATACGTGTCATTATAGTTAAATTTATGTTAATATATTTATATATATATATAAATATAAATATAAATATAATTTTTTAATTATATATATTATTAAATATTTATTTAAATTTAAATCATTTATTTACAATTAATTAGTTATTAAATAATTATAATTTTTTAACCTATGTATTCGGGTGTAAATAGGTATGTTTATAATCATGTATCAATATATTCATGTAAAAGTATGTAAGATTGTTTGTGCGTATGTGTATGTGTATATATATACACTTTTATATGAATACAATATATTTATAATGTCATATAATAATATTCTGTGTACTATAAATATATAAACAATCCTAATTTCATATTTTTTTTTCATTTTTGAAACAAAATTAAAATAATAAATAAGAATGTTAAAAAAAGAAAGGATAAATAAAAAAATTCTAAATTTAAAGCATAGCTAAGTTATAAATTAATATTGTTTTAAAATGCAGCTAAAAATGTGGATGAATTAGAAATTATTCACATCCTAGAATGATGAAAAATTATTGACGTTATTATGATAGTACATATAAATTAACAATTCTCCATGATTTAATAAAATAGAGATAAAAAACATAACTAATTTCCTATTTTTTGTAGTATGTTTCTGGGAATAAATCGTAGATGTGATAGTACAACATATCTATTAAATGTAGTTATAAGAGGCCTGAATTAAGGGGAGTGATCTAGTGACTAATAGGATAAATTCTATGAAGAAGAACGTATTAAATAAATATTCCTCAATGTTAGCAATCTAAAATAGATTTGGTTGTCCAGAGTAGCTCTATGGAATGTTTTATGAAAAATATCACTATATTGAGAACTGTATGACCATGATTATAGGACACACTCAATAAGTTATTTGTAAGAAATAATATTCAGAAAATAAATATAATATAAAATAACTACATGTTAAATTGGATCTACATACTAGTAAGTGGGACAATACATTGATTTATGGTGGTGTCTATACATCACATATGGTGGTGGCTATACATACTATCAAATTTGGGAATGAATGATCCTTGAAAATCAAAGGAATTGGTTGAACTAAGACTGGAACAGAAAATTGAAATATGACAATGTATCATTTATTGATGAACTCAAACACAACTTCCTGAGTGTAATAAAAGTACATGATAAAGATAATGATTCTATTTTTATTGTATAATTTTTCATCATAATTGGAATAAATGATAAAAGGATCATCACCAAAGGTGAAAGAACAAGTGAAATTTAATTTTAAATTTTTGATTTAATCAATTTTTTCTACCATAGTTCTAAAGAAGAAAACAATCTCTAGAATAGGACATAGATATCATGGATATAAGAGTTTGACATACAAAATTCAAAAGAAAATGGCATGAGATGTTTAACCCATTTTTGTTCAGTAATTGATATTGATTAAGTTTCCTATCAAAAGGATAGGTTGGTACAGGGGAATGCAAAAAGTTTAAAAATATAGTCATCTAAAAAAAATAATTAATCCCCTCATATTTATATCAACATATGAGGTATCAATAAACCAGTATTGAATTATGAATTATCATATTTTTAAATAAAATTAAAATAACATAAAATGAGTTTTTTATGAAACATAGGTCAAAGGCTATGGAGATGTTCATGCTTTGTATAAATGATGGAAAGAGAGACCAATGGATTAATAATAAAAAATTAAGAACATAAAATAAAAGGGATATTTATGACACTTATTTTAAATCCTACATTTCTAAACATGGGAATACACTTCAATAAAACACTTCTTATACTCCTTAGATAAATGATTCCACTAAGGGAATGATTAGACATCCTAACTAAATTGGAATAAAAAACTTTTATGTGTTCAATATATTAATGTTCTTATCAGTTGAAGATGTATAAATAACTATTGTAATGACTTGACCCTTGAATCCTAGAGTCGGTGCATTATTCTAATACATTGGCATGATTACAAAGAATCATGTCCCAAAAGAATAATCAGTTTAGCAATCTTGGAAAATAGATTACATACATAAGCGTTTCATTGAACATTATAAAATGAAACACAAAATAAATGATCCTTTTATAATGCCATTAGTCACCTAGATTAACCATGCTTATCGATCATAATGCAGTTCTTGGAATCCTAGGAAAATAGAACCTAAGAAAGTGGAGAGCTCAGACGCTCAGTAAAAATAACAATATAACAGAAACTTTCATAAATAAGAATAAACATTTAAGGAAATGTATAAGACCAAAACACAGGCCTTTTAAAATTAAAATTCATCATATCAGGGAAAAGATAAATAAAAAATAATTCCATTTACTTATTCACATGGATATTCTACTAGTCAAATAATCACATGAAATATCAATAGCTAATTTCATAATGATGGAATGCATAAATCCAGACATCATAATCAAATATTCAAGGATTTTTTCCAAGAATAAAAATAATATTTTTTCATGGAATTGTGCCAAAGCACTAGTTTGTCAAATGAGACCTATGGATTCATCGATGATCAATAGCAGGCTCCAACTGTCACTTACTATGTCCAATGCATTCCTCATATGAAAGGTTGAAACAAAACACAAACATTCGTATTAAAACTAGCATACTAAATGTCAATACATCATCCATAAACCATGAATGGTATAAAAATTACACATCCATTGTCAAACATATCAAAAAACCTTCAATACAATATGGAAGATTTGTATCATTATAAATCAACTTCAAACGAGTGTAAAATCCTTCAAAAGATGATGACATAGATGAAATCAATACTATTTCTGAGAAAAATATCATTATTTTTTTTAAATCATTTAAAAGTCATATAATTTATAAAGGAAAACATTTGAAGATATTTTTGAGTTAAAGTGTCCCATACCACTTTGAAACATTGAAAAGAATTAACATTTTATCACAATGATGTCCATATAAATAAATCCTTAAAATCGTTTTGAAAACATGGACATTAATTAAAATTATTTAGAAAAATAAATATTTAAAACATTTAAGGTGATGGTATAGTTAAATAGACCCTTCCATAAAACCATAAAAGATTCCTTTTGAAGACACTTTTTATGAAATGTGGACATTGATGACAAATATGTCCTAGTAAATACTTACTCATAAACAATCACGGATAATAATGAGATTGAGGAATTAACCCTTACCTTGCAATTTACTTTTGTCGAGGGTATGTTTAACCTCTTGTATAATGACCATAGTATGTCATTAAATTATACCAGAACCATATTCGTATTTATTATTTTATTCTTTATTTATTTTTGACTTTATTCTAATTATTGAATAATATTATCCATGTTAAATTAACATTTCGGGTAATAATTGCTTTCTTTATCATACATGTTTTAACTTGTTATTATTTTTCGTGTCATTTATATCATTATTTAAATAAATACATAAAATAAAACATTATATATATATCATATATATATATAATATAAATATGTATAATAGATAGATATATTAAATGGAAAAACACTGTTTATGGAGATGGTAGGCCGTACATACGCATAAACGTTGTTTCCATTTTCATATCGTATTGAACGAAAGTAAGTGAATAAGATATATGTAAGTATATATATATATATATATCTATATATATATCTCCAGTATAAATATCATGTCATATATTACATACTTATTAAAAATATATATTTTTATAATCATCGTTGACTGGTGAACGTGGAAATGAATCTCACCGCCTTCATGGACACAATAATCCATACGTACACACGAGTGACAATATCATTATATTGATGAATAAATCGTTTTTAATTGGATGGTATATCATATATAAAGAATCATTAAATTATTATATTTATTATTTACATCATTTATACTCATTATTATACCCATCCAAATAATAATGTATTGAATAACTACTACACCATGATGTGGAGACGGTAAGCCGTACGTACGCACGTATGGTGACATTTTCATTTATATGATGAATAGAATAAAAAATATGGTTTTACCATATTTATAATAATATCATAGTATGTATTAGGTAATGGAGTTAATATTTTGGTATGAAAACAACAATGAAAGAGGAAGTGGAAGAAGAAAAGTACATGAAATTGGTGATGAAATATTTACCTCTTCTTTGGGTTCTTCCTTTTTATTTGATCAAAAGGGCTCTTTAGGTTAGATTTATGATAAAAATAATGCCTATAGGTTGAAGGTAGGATATTTGGGAGGATATTTTGTCTAGGTTGGGCCGAGCCAAATGTCTTTGGAGGTGTGATTTTGAGAGAAGCAGAAGTGCCCTATTATAAGAGGGGTGATGGTCACTTTAGAATAAGATTAATGTATTAATTATTATACAATAATATTATGTTTATAATGGCTCAAATTGAATTTATTTAGAGCCTTAGGTGGTTATGGGTCTAAATCCTCTCAACCATTAGGTTTTAGAGAAGTTTAAGATACCATTTTAACCTTATCTTTTAGATTTAACAGTTAGTTAAATAGTATATCTTTTACTCTGTCTTCTTGTAATCTTAAATTATATGGTTAATAAACGTACTCTAAAATTAAAAGAGAACCTCAAGTGGTTCATTAATGACATATATAATATTATTTAATCCCTTTTTCTAGACCTCATATTTTTAGGAATATTATATTAACCAATAATATAGTATTTGTTTTAAAAATTAATTTATGTCAATTTTGACACTATTAGGTATTTTGTTTTTGTGAAGTCATAAAAACATTACTACATCTAAAAATTTTATCTAATCAACCCAAAATTTAATATTAACCTATTAAATTAGTGTAATTCATCAAAAGTCTCAAATTAAATTTATTTGGATATCTATAACATCAATTATTTTAACCTTTCATTAAAAAGGTAATTAGTGCATCATCATTATGTCATAAATAAATTTAATTATTTAATGTCTAAAAATTACAAATAAAATACCATTAAGTAGGAAATCGTTTTGTATTTATAATAAATATTTATTTCTTAATTTATCTTATGTTTATCCCTATATTAAAAATGGTTTAGTTATTGAACATTGAATTTAACACTTTTAACTCTTCTTTAAATAAAATAATATTAAATGTCCTAATCGAATCCACATGGAACTAACATATCATATTTTATTCCAAAGGTTGTTTTTTGTCGAATGAAACGTGTACAATAGAATTAGTACATGTGTTAGGGTAATTATAATATCATTTTTACCCTTAATTACCCTATATTCTTTTAACCCAGGTAAATAAAAGTCAAAATTTATTATTAACCAAAAAATAATTTTATCTTATTGAACCACATTTTACTTACATATTTTAACCATGTCTCTTGTATTTTTTAAATTCAACTCCAGGAAGAAATAAAATTATGTTTTATCCAAATTTGCAAATGCTCATAGGAGGTGGGTTGAAGACGGTAAAAAGATCAATAAAATTTTTATATATCTCAACTTATTATAAAATGACTCCAATGAATTAAATTGAACATATATAGGTATTATGTAATTGTTTTGACATAAAATAAATTTTAATAAAATAAATAATTATTTAAATAAAAAGTCGGTTTTAACCAAAAACGTAGTGTTTTTTACTATTAATCAAAAATTGAATGTTTTCAAAAAATACCAAAACTTCACCCTAAGTTAATTTTGGTATAATGAATTCAAAAATCAAGCCTATTTTACCTAATTAAAAACATATAATTTGAATTTATTATTTTAAAATTAATTCCCATTGTCAAAATGAAAAAGCAGGGTTTTAAAAAGTAAAAACTATAAAAAGAATGACATATGTTTACGTCAAATTTAAATGTGAAATTAATTATAATAACCAACATTGTATTACATGATAAAAATATGATATAATTATACTTCCAAACAATTAAAATGTATAATTTAACACTATAAATTATTTTCATTAAAAAATTAGTTTTCAGTTAAAATTCAGTATTTTCACTATTCACCCAAATATGAAAGTTATCAAAAAAACACCATAAATTTATTGTAACTAAATTTTTATGTCTCTATTATAAATAAGATTATTATTTTGACAATATGAGAATATAAAAGTTTAAAATATAGTATTTAAAAAGGTTTCTCCATTAAAAGGTGGTAAAAGTGCATTTTCTGAAAAATAATTCCTTTATCTGAAAAAAATGAATTTTTTCTTATATTATGTCCAGGAAACACATAATATGGAAGTTAAAATTTATATGGGATATATAAAATTCAAAATTCAGGTAATACTATTCCTAACCACTTTTGAACAACTAGTTTGGTAAGTCGTGGTGCAGTCCAACTTTCGGTTTCATGTAGGGCATGTTATTGAATTACTTTGAAGAAATAACGTGCTATGAAATATGGGGTTGTTACATTCTCCCCGCCTTCAATAAATTTAATCATATCAATATGAAATTTTTTTCTTTGAAAATAAAATGTTAAAAATAGAAAAATACCTTTGTGGAAAACACACATCGAATATTGGGTTAATAAAATTTAGTCTTAATAAGAGGGAAAGGAAAATGAAAAAGTCAACCCCAAATTATGTTATCGATTAAGAGAACATTGTTGGAAATTAGAGACATATAATTGGAGGATAAAAATAAATATATATAGGTAGTGATTGAGGTGATCAGTCAAAAAAATTGTAAAATTGAGGGCCTTAAAGGCATCAATCTATGACGTTTTAAAATATCGTCGGTTCAACAAAACATACGGTATTGGGATAACACATTTTTGGTTTTATGATCCCTTACCTAGAGTTTAATAATTAATTTATTCATAAAATAAGAAGAAAAAATATACTTGGCAAGAAGAGTTTCATCGTTAAACTAATTACTACAACAAACTCATATTTCACTCCAAAAGAGAATAGCATTCAAAAATATTCTATTTATCTTAATAGTATAGGGTTCCAAAATTACTAAATTTATATTTCATTCTTCATACTATTTAAAAAACTACATTATGAAAACCAGGACATCAATTATGCCAATGGTAGGTGATCCACCTTTCTCACCCTTCGGTTGCGGGTTCACGTCTTGTGGCCTTTCCCGACGTGATGGGTTGTCACCCGACCTCCGGGTTTTCCTTTTTTTGAAAATCCTAAAATAATCTCAAGAAATGATTTAACCTTAAAAATAGTATCAAATTTCAAACGTAATTGATTCCAACCTTTAGACTTATCTAAAATACATCTTTCCAAACACA
The DNA here is from genome assembly GCA_963277665.1 of Viscum album. Lineage (NCBI taxonomy): Eukaryota > Viridiplantae > Streptophyta > Magnoliopsida > Santalales > Viscaceae > Viscum > Viscum album. Next base: position 1,086,595,948 of record OY728150.1, on the reverse strand, counting down.
AATTCCAAATTTTATAAAGAATGTACATATAATGAAGATTCATTTTTCCATGTAATAATATGCAAACACCTTCATCATGTATTATTTTAAAACATTATAACAACCTGAATAACCATAAAACCATATTGATTTCATTTATACTCCCTTATTCCTTATATAATAATTGATTTACTCCATCTCTAAAAACTATTGTAAACTCCAACAACGATGGAATATAGAAATCATTAGTCAGTTTCAAGGTAGTCAAGAATATCCAATAAAAAATTTCCAAATCTATCATATATTGTTCCAAAATCACTAACATAGTATCAGAAACATATTATGGATTATCTTTCTCTAAGTCATGTTTTTTTAAAACAATTAACATGTTATTGAGTCACTTTTCTTGGTTCCACACAATCTCAAGTCCTTGATGAAATAGTACTGTAGTACAATCCTTATATACTCTATAATTCTTATAATATGTACATCATTAATACAACACTTAAATGACCCAATAAATTAATAAAAAACATAAGAAATCTAATCATTCCTCTTCATCTTCGGTAGTGTCATAACATGATTATTATACAATAGCATCATTTGGGGTATACTCTGATGATATGGACATTAATTCAGGTAATGTCCCAACTCATTGCAGATGAAGCATTGTACATTTGAAAACTCTTTCTTACCCTTTCAACCTTGTACTCAGTGTCCTTTTTCTCCACACTTATAACAAACTCCAATTCCCTTCTAGCATTTACCAAGTTGATTCTTTCCAGAGTTATCACATATGGGAAAAATCCTTCTTTCCCTTATTCCCTTTATCCATCTTTCTCTCCCCCGTCATTTTTTTCTCTGGCCTCCCATCAAAGCCATAGGACTCAGAAAATTATTTACTTATCTTATTAAAACATGACACTATTTCTTAATTTGATGAGAATATGTGGGATACTATTTCCCTTTTAAATGTAGGCTTAATACTATGAAATATATGATATTTTTTAATATTTCAATCAATTTTATTTCTTGAATTCTCATTCCTTCTACTAGGATCCATTTATAAACAGTGACATGCACTAGGTTAGTTTATGAATCGCAATGCATAATTACAAACCTATGAAATACCTAATTTAAATTGAAATGATTTTGAGATTAATATATAATCATAAAATGTTTTCATTGAGGATGTATTTACTCCAAAATACTTCATAATGGTTTGTAATGAAAATGTGAATTATCCTAAGCATATCCTCTAGGAGTGTCGTAACTAAGAGTGCAGCAAGACCCGTTTTGGTGTACTAGGATACCTCAGGTCAAGACTGAAACCCCTTATCGGATTTTTCACTCTTATTTACATATGTGATAGAGTTTCTTCTACTTGTTCATATCCATATAGAGATGTATTTCTTGGAAAACACACAAAATATCTAAATTAACAAAATTCAAGGATGTTCTTCTATACTAATCCTCAAAGTCTATCTTAGGGTAATGTTCTATAATCAGAGTTTATCTAAATCAATTTCCAAGGTTGTTTCTATACTTACTTTGATAGAAACTGTAACACCTCGAACCCACAAGCCCAGATTCAGCACATTATTTTAATACATTGGCATGATTACAAGGAATCAAGTGCTGAAAGTCCGATCAGTTTTGCAGTCTTGGAAAATAGATTACATACATAAACGTTACATTACACATTATAAAATGAAACAAAATATAAATGAACCTTAGAAAATTCCATTAATCCCATTTCTTAACCCTTCTTATCAATCATAATACAGATCATGGAATCCTGGGAAAATAAATCATAAGATAGGGGTGAGCTTAGATGCTCAGTAAGGATAAAAATATAACATAATCTTTCATAAATTAGTATAAACATTTAAGGCAATGTATAAGACTAAAACAAAAGCATTTTAAATGTAAACATGATCATAATATGGAAAATATAAATAAAAATATTTCCATTTACTTATTCACATGGATATTCTACAAGTCGAATAATAACAATAAATATCAATAGACAATTTCATAATGATGGAATGCATAATTCTAGACTTCATATCCACATAGTCAAGGCCCTATGCCAAGACTAAAAATAATATTTTTCAAGGCCTTGTTACAAGAAACTAGTTTTTCGAATGAGACCTACTGTTTCATCAAGGAGCTATAGAGAGCTCCACCCGTCACTTACTAAGTCCAATGCATTCCTCATATTAAAGGTTGAAGCATAACATAAACATTCGTATTAAAACTATCATATGAAATGTCAATAAATTATCCATAAAACATGAATGGTATAAAAATGAAATATCCATAGTCAAAAATATCACAAAACCTTCAATAAAATATGGAAGATTTTTATCATAATAAATCAACTTCAAATGAGTGTAAAATCCATCAAAGGATGTTGGCATAGATGAAATCAAAACTATTTGAGAGAAATATCTCTTTATTATTTTTCAAATATTTTAAAAATAATATAATTTAGAAAGGAACACATTGAAAGCTATTTTTGAATCAAAGTGTTCCATAACACTTTGAAACATTAAACGGATTTACATTTTAAAACAATGATATCCACATAAACAAATCCTTAAAATCATTTTCATAACATGGACATTAATTAATAGGATTTCGAAAAATAAATATTGAAATTATTTAATGTGATGATATAGCTAAATAGAATATTCCATAAAACCTTAAATGATTCCTTTTGAAAACAATTTTATGAAATATGGACATTGATGAAAAATATGTCCCAGTAAATACTTACTCATAAACAATCTCAGATAACAATGAGATTGAGGAATTAACCCTTACCTTGAACTTTCCTTTGGTCAAGTGTACGTTTATCCTACAATATAATGACCATAGTATGTTATTAAATTATACCAGAACCATATTTCTTTTTATTATTTCATAAATTATTTATTTTTCTGACTTTATACTAATCATTTAATAATAATTTCATTGTTAAATTAACATTTTGGGTAATAATTGCTTTCTTAATCGTACGTGTTTTAACTAGTTATTATTGTACGTCTCATTTATATCATGATTTAAATACTTCCAGAATATAAAACCTGATTTATATATCATATATATATTTATTGAATATAAATATGTATAATTGATAGATATATAAAATGTAAAACACCATTTATAGTGACAGTAGGCCGTACGTACTCATAAATGTTGTTTCTGGTTTCATATCGTATTGAACAGAAGTAATTGAATAAGATATATGTAAGTATATATATATATATCCAGTAGAATTATTATGTCATATATTAAATACTTATTAATAATATATATTTTTATAATCATCGTTGTGTGGTGAATGGGGAAATGAATCTTATCGCGTTCATGGAGATGGTAATCCGTAGGTAAGCACGAGCGACAATATCATTATATTGATGATGAAATAGTATGTAATTTGATGGTATATAATATGTATAGAATAATTAAATTGTTATATTTATTATTTTAATCAGATATACTCATTATTATAACCATCCAAATAATAATGTATTGAATAACAACTACACCACGATGTGGAGATGGTAAGCTGTATGTACGGACGTGAGGTGAATTTTTCATTTATAGGATTTATAGAATAAAAAATAAGGTTTTAACATATTTATAATAACATCAAAGTATATAGGAGGTTCTGGGGTTATTATATTGGTATGGAAACAACAAATAAAGAGGAAGTGGAAGAAGAAAATAACTTGAAAGAGGTGATGAAATATTTACCTCTTCTTTAGGTTCTTATTTTTGATTTGATCAAAAGGGATCCCTAGAATGGATTTATGATAAAACTGAGTCTTCTAGGTTGAAGGGAGGATAGTTGGGATGATATTTGGGTAGTTTTTTTCCTAGAAACATTGCTTTGTAGGTGTAACTTTGATAGAAGGGGAAGTGCCCTTTTATAAAAGGGGTGAGGGTCAATTTAGAAAAAGATTAAAGTATTAATTTATTATACAATCATATTCTATTTTTAATGGCTCCAAATGAATTTATTTAGAGGATAAGGTGGTTTTGGGTCGAAATAATATCAACCAATAGTTTTTAAAAAAATTCAGGTTACCATCTTAACCATATCTTTTAGATTTAACTCTTAGTTAAATTGTTTAACTTTTATCGTGTATTCTTTTATTCTTTCACTATATGATTAATAAACTCAGTCTAAACATCAAAGAGAAAATAAAGTGGTTCATTGATGACATATATAATATTATTTAATCCCTTTGTCTGGACCTTAGATTTTGAGGAATATTATATCAACCAATAATATAGTATTTGTTTTAAAAATTAATTTATGTAAATGTTGACACTATTTGGTATTTTGTTTTTGTGAAAGTCATAACAACCTTATCCTTTAGATTTTTTTTATAATCAACCCTAAAATTTCATATTAACCTATAAAATTAGATTAATTCATCAAAAGTCTCAAATTACATTTATTTTGATATTTATAACATCAATTATTTTAACCTTTCATTAAAAAGGTAATTACTGCATCATCATTGTATCCTAAATAAATTTAACTATTTAATGTCTAAAAATTATAAATAAAATTACATTATGTAGGAAATGTTTTTTTGAATGAATATTTATAGTCGAATTTATCTTATTTTTAACCCTATATAAAAAATGGTTTAGTTATTAAACTTTGAATTTAACAGTTTTAACTCTTCCCTAAATAAAAGAATGCTAAATGTCCTAATGTAATCGAAGTGGATCTAAAGGATCATATTTTATTTATAATGTTTTTTTTCGAATTAAAATTAACCAATAGTTTTAGGACATGTGTTAGGGTAATTATAATATCAGTTTTACCCTTAATAACCCTATTTACTTTTAACCGTGGTAAATAAAAGTCAAAAGATACTATTCACCGAAAAATCACTTTATTAAACCAAATTTTACATACTTATGTTAGAAATGTCTCTTTGATGTATGAAATTCAACTCACAAAAGTGGTAAAATTATGTTTTACGCAAATTTTAAAATGCTCCTAGAATATGGGTAGAAGACGGTAAAAAGTTCAATAAAATTTTATATATCTAAACTTATTATAAAATGACTCCAATAAATTAAATTAAACATATATAGGTATTATTTATCTATTTTGACTTAAAATTAATTAAAATAAAATAACAAATTACTTAAAAAAAGTCAGTTTTAAATAATAACACAATATTTTTCACTATTCATCAAAAATTGAAAGTTTTCAGAAATATACCAAAAATACACCCTAAGCTAATTTTGATACTCTGAATTGAAAATTGAATTATATTTTACCAAATTAAAAACATTTAAGTTGTATTTTTTAATTTGAAATTAATTCCCATTCTCAAAACCAAAAAGCGTGTTTTTAAAAAGTAAAAACTATCCAAAGATTGACATGTGTTTATGTCAAATTTAAATGTGAAATTACTTATAATGGCCAAAATTTTATTAAATTTTAAAAATATAATCAAATTATACATCCAAACCATTCAAATTTATAATTTAACACTAAAAATTATTTTTATTAAAAAAGATGTTTTGAGTTAAAATTTAGTATTTTCACTATTCACCCATATATGATAGTTATTAGAAAAACACCAAACAATTTATTGAAACTAAATTTTTATGTCCTGATTATAAAGAAGAGGTTTATTTTTGTCAAATTTAATATAAAAAAGTGTTAAAAATTTGATTTAAAAGGGTTCTCCATTAAAAGGCGGTAATATTGCATTTTCTGAAAAATACCTCCTTTTTCTGAAAAAATTGAATTTGTTCTTATATTATCTCTAATAAACCCATTATATGGATATTAAATTTTTTATGGAATATATAAAATTCAAAATGTATATAATACCATTCATAACCACTTATGAATAACAAGATTGGTAAGTCGGGGTGCGCTCTAACTCGGTGTTGCATTTAGCGCAAATTATTGAATTACTTTGATGAAATAACATACAATGAAATAATCTGATGTTAGAACTATGAGTATTTAGAACATGTGTTTACTGAGACCCAATTCCAACATTACTTCTTCTGAAATTTCGTCTAAAAAGAAACAAACTGAAAAATATATCAAAATATTTGGTAGTCCTTTTTTGATGAAAACAAATAACTCAAATATAGGGAAATTTGATGAGAATGACAAGGAGGACAAATTTATGGGATACTTGTCCAATAGAAAAGGCTACATATAATTTAATAAGAGGACTCATAAATTTTTTTGTTATTATGATGTGGAGGTCATTTATAATAAATCCAATATAAATGTTCTAACTGAAGCATATTTATATAGATCCAATGATGACAATGAGTAGATTCTCAAGAAGGACATGAAGAATAACCATACAATGATCCGTATATTATTGACATGGAAAAAAATTATTCCTCTGAAGAGTAAAGATTGGTGGAAGATGAAAATAATAATTAAAGGCTCAATAATTATTTTAAAATAAAAATAATATTGGAGAACAAAAGGATCCAGTTTAGATTATTGAGTCTTGGTAAACAAATGACTGTTGTTTCAAATATATATCAACATTTGGTGTCTAATGATTTTAAGTATAATTAATGGTTTGATTCCATTAAAGATGAACTAGGTCAAATTGATAGGAATTCTACTTGAGATCTTATCCCAATACCAAAATATATAAATTCAATTGGGATCAAGTTGGGGTTAAGAAATATATTGAATGATAAAGGTTTTGTTTTAGGAAATTTTTAAGGCCTGTATAAAAAGGATATTAATAGTTTGAGGGTGTTGATTTTGATGAAAAATTTGATCCCATTTAAATGATTGAATCTATATGGATTTTCTTAGACATTTTGTATCATTGATGGTATACACTAGATCAAATATATATATATAATATACCTTCTTTAATAGATAAATGACAGAATTGTTTTATTTTGAAATAAATAAAGGATATATTATTGATAATCAAGGAACTATAGTATGAAATTTAATGAATTATTTATATGGATTAAAGAATTCCCCTAAGGTATAGTGTTCCAAGTGGGCATGATTCTTGATATATAATAAATTCAATGAAGGGAAGGTTAAAAAAACTATTTGTGAAAAAAATTAAAGTCGGTATTTTTATTATAAATATATATTTATGATATTTTTTAGTAGAAATAAAGAGTTACTATAATTTTTTTAGTCAAATGAAGAATTATTTTGAGATTTCCATGTTGTTATAAAAGAGATATATTTTTTGGGATTACAAGAAGTGAAATAATAATAATTTATCTTTATTTCCCAAGAAAAGTATTCAATGAATTATCAAAGATGTTTATGAAGGGAGAATCCAAACTAGTATCCAAATAAATATACATTGTAATCTAATGGTGTAAAGATGATGAAGGGGAAAGTTTTCATAAAAAATATTTTAGAACACTTATTGGAATCTTTCTAACACCCCCAGGACAATTTTTGACAACTTATTTAAATAATTTTGGTATTTTGTTAAAACATTTAATGTTTGGTATAATTTTTCATAATCTATATATTTTCTTCTATTGCATGGTTAATACAAATGATTAAATGGATATCAAGAGATTACTATTATGCATGGAGTTTTTTAGTTCATTTTATTCTTTCTATTTGTTTACATGGGTAGCACATAGTTTAGTCCATACCATGAAAAATCCATTACAATATTATTGATTCCTCTGTTCTTGGAGTGTTGGTGAATTATTTTCAAACATTTTAGGGAAACCATGTGACAAACCGAGCATCATGGTACTATTTTTACAATGTATTTTTTTAGTGTTTTCGAATGGTTCATCAAATTATTCAAGGTTCAAAGATGAATTGTTCGACGTTTTTTGTTTTTGGTGATGAGTAAACCTAATCATAACATACATATATATTATTTATTTTATACAAAAGAATTATACAGTTCTCAATAATTTATCCCTAAAACCCATAATGGATTATATTTTTTGGATTCTAGATACCTAAATAACTTATTTCTCGAAATATATTCAACATATTCCAAAACAAATATTAAACATATTCGAAATTTTTCTTGTCATATAGTACCCTTATTATAAATTTCATAAATAAAAATATTCCCCATAACCTAGGGAAATAATAAAACATTGGAAAAGGTATGCACAGATTCACAGTAATGGTAAACATCGAAGTTATCAATTGATGCTCATAATTTATAATAAAATAATAATAAAGGTTCAAGTGAAATATTATAAATTAAAAAACCATACCCAACACTTCATAGACCATAAATAATGATTCATGGTATAATTCCTTTTCATAACAAAGTAAATGAGTCCAATGGGTGAGAAAACATAAATAATAAATCATGATCAATGGAAACATATCATAAGAATAAAACATTTCCTAGGAATGTGTTATAAAAATGTGGAAGAAACATAATCATAGAAATAATATGTCAATGCTACCCACCAATACATTCATCATATAATAGGATTGAGATAACTATATGTATATGTAATAAAAAAATCTTAATTTTAGGTATGAATCTTTTTTTTTCTTCTATTTTTGAGGAAAACAGGAGAATCTAGAAGTTGAAGGACTACATGTCGTGTACCTTGGAGTACACGCCCAGTACCCTGTTTCTGCGGGTGACCATGTACTGACTGTGTAACAACCAAGTACATGGCCATGTGGGGTGACCTAGAGACTGCCTAAAGCGGAAGCTTGTTAAAGAGTGTACATGCTATGTACCCTTGAAAAACATGTCATGTGATTTATTTTTATTTCATTAAATGGACTTTGGATGCATTTAATCAATAGAATACCCTTCTTCTCCGATCTTCTGTCTAAGCATGTCTTTGGCTGGTGATTATTCTCCAAGCTCCAAACTCACCATATGTTATTCGAATTGACCATTGTCGATTGTGTTGGAATCACCACGGTATGCTCCTCCTTCCTCTAGAGCATCATTTCCTGATACCTCTTATTTATTGAGTAATCTTCTATTGAAAGTTTTTATCATTTTTGTATATCTAGGATGTTCTAGGGAATTTCATGGTCTGAGGTTCACTTATAACAATCATACAAACTCCAAGGTAGGTGGTTTGTGCCTTTCCATAGTTAGTCTTTGAGTTATATGTTAAAAAGTTCCCAATACCCATGTTCGGGGTATTCCGTGTTTATGGTTATTAGTCCTGTATTTTCTTGTTATGCCGTGTGTTCTTAAGTAGAGGATTTATGATTATAAATATGGTTATTTACCTTTCTATGGATGAGTTTCCCATGTTTACTTGATATTAACCATTTTATAAAGCCTTTCCTGTCAGACTCCTCTATTTTCTATGCCTAGTATTGTTATGATAGAGTGGTTTTATCTGACATGATATGAGATACTATAGACTATTTATCCAAGTAGTTCTTGAGGATTAATATGGATTCCATCTAACATTTTTTCACGATTGATTTACCCAGGGTTGTGGGAACCTGGTGTAGTAGACCATAAGGAGAATGAACATAGAGGGATTCTCCGGAGTGTTTGTTTACCATTACGTTGTGAGACCATAGGGGGGATGGACATTTGTGCTCCCTCATAGTGTCTGTAGTTCGTCGTTACGAGACCACATGTGGAATTGGAAGCTCAGTGCTTTCCCAGAGTGTCTATAGTTACAGATATGAGTCTAAAGGGGGAACTAACAGTGAGTTCTTCTTTAGATAGTCTGTGCTAAAGATGAACTAGAGGGTTTAGACTGTGAGTACATTCCATAGGATTTCTTTTGTTTGATTGGTTGATCTAGAGGGATTACGTTGTGAGTACTTTCCAAAGGGATACTTATGATTGTTTGTTTCATAACGAATAAATGAAAATGGATGTAATTTAAACTGTAGGATTGGTTACTTTGAGTACTTCCTTGTTTATTACTTCATTTTTCATGTATCCTTCCATATATATTCACTGTCTATTAGGCACAGAAGATTGTGTGGTTTCCTACTAGGATTCATCTCACACCCTATTTGGGTCATTATTTTGGGCCCAAACAGATTATATTCTTGCAGGTCTAGAAAAGGGAAATCGCCCTTCAACTTCAGGTACTTGATTTTTGTGGAGATAGAGAGCATGGGACTAAAATGATGCTTGCGATGCGGCTAAAGTTTATTTTTTTTCTTTGTACTTTGGTTTAGTACTATATTTCCAGTATTGAAACTTGTTTTTATGCTTTCCAAGACAAATGTATCATGCATCATTTATATATGCACACTCGAGTTGTTTATTACTTCTGTTGTTCACTTTTTGTATGTTATTACTTCTTCTGCTATTGTTATCTGTTTGTTTCTATTGTGTTACTGTTCTAATGAGGGTATAGTTTCTCTACAATCACTCCCAAATCCATCGCTGCTAGTCGGCAACCTCTGGAGTTTGGGGAAATTCACATGAGGGCATGTGACCAACTGGGTACGGGGCACCTCCTGGCTGCTCATGGAACCAGGATGTTACAATGTGGTATTAGTGGAATTATTTCTTCATGAATTACTATTTGGAGCCTATCCCCAAGGATATGAATGAATTGGTACTTGGTAATATGTTGTACCCAGGAGTAGCTAGCCCATGTACAGGGAAAATCCAATTTACCTCGATTATTGAAATTTTTTGGTTTTTCAAATATTATGGTTGATTTGATTTCACCATTGGGTAATTCACATGTTTTGTGATGTTAGTGATGATATTATTGAGGTTATATTTCTGTTGAAACCTAATGAGATGAGGGTATTCCATCTCATGAATCATATAGGCACTTTCTTGAGATCACATGTCATGCATTCTTGCCATGCCATTTAGGGTGCATTACTGATTACATGTTGTTGTGATAGATGTTATGCTAGATATGCATGATGTTGTGATAGATTGCTTAATAGAATACCTATTGTTTGATAGGGAATAGAAAATGTTTGAAGTTTACCTGAATTAATGCCAAACATTGGTTCTTGTGGTGATATGGGCCATCATGGATCAAAATTTGGTAGATCATTACACTATTATGTTTTTATATGACATGTAGAAGATGCCAAGCTTTGATTCTCAGGGAGTATGAGCCCTCACAGATATGAATTTTTCACATTGATGATTTTTTAAGTGTTTTTAGGGTTTCTAGAGTAGTTTTGGAGGCTTACTGTCCAGAATATCCCAGAATACACAGTGTGTAATAATAAATACATGCCATGAATCCTTCGGATTGGGAAGTATATGTTTTTCTTAATCAAATGCTATGTACAATATGTACATGTCGGGTAGTCTCAAACCATTTCACTGGTTATGTGGGCAAAGATACAGGGTTGGAAAATCCTTGGTGGAACATGTCGTGTAACAAATGTACACCTCGTGTGTATAGACCATGTGTCAAGCCGTGTGACCAATGACATAGGTGGATCAAGGGTAGTTAATACATGTCATGTCTGGAGTAAACATGATGTGTTGAGTCAGCCATGTAACCGACTGTGTGACTAACAACACAAGTTGGCGTAGTTCGTCTAGTACACATCATGTCTGGAAAAAATATTCCATGTAGTCTTATTCTAGGGGAACAGTGTGGGTTAGTCATGTAGAAGAACTCAAGTAGGGGAGAACGATTCAAGTACATATCGTGTATTGTTAGAACACGTTCTGTGTATGGGGTGTTACATGACCAGGGTTGAAAGGAGTAAATGCCCATGTGAAGGATTAAAGGAACATGTCATGGATGGAACATACACATCGTGTATCCATATTTTGATGAACATAAATTCTTTCCTTTCTACGATTCCTTTCTTTAACTTTTAAGTTATATTACTTGATAATCTAGAACTATGGTTTGAGATTGACCTTGCAGAGTCATGCCACAGAGATTCCCTCCAGTTTTACGCCAGTTACAGGGCAGTGATCAGACATTGGACATGGCTGATCAGGGACTACCAGCAAATCCTCTTGTATTTCCAGTCAGGGCACTAGTAATTATTCCTAATACAGATGTTGATGAAAAGTTCTGATAGGGCTTAATGAGGTTCATTCAGACCTTCCAAGGTGTACCACATCCTGCCCATTCTATGGCAGAGCTGACATGAGTTTTCCAGAAGTAGCATCCTCCCCCTTAAAAGGAGATGGAGGACCTCCAGATACAAAGTCATGGTTAACATCTATTCTATCAATCTTCAATCATCTAGAGATTCCTCCAAAGTGGAGGGTGATGGTTGCAAACTATATCCTTCGGGACACTTCCAAGAGATGGTGGGATGTGATCACATAGGCGGGACGCCGACATTTCATGGCTTGGGATGAGTTCCACCATTCCATCTATGAGGACTTCTACCTGAGGACATTGAGGGCTGATCATGCCCAAGATTTCATGAGTCTGGATTAGGGTACTCTCTTTGTTATGGAGTATTATTCTCACTTCATAGAGATTCAATGTTTCAAGCCTATTCCAGGAGGGGATGAGATATTTATAGTAAGGAATTTTGAGGATGATCTTAGGAATGACATCCAATCTTAGGTGAACATCTTTAGGTTGACTTACTTCACTTATATAGTCAACTAGGCACTGATCACGGAGCGAATATTGAGAGATTATGAAGTTGTGAGCAAGGGCAGTTCGAAATCTAGAGTTGGTACCCCTCTGACTGAGAGTAGGAATCGTTGTAGGGAGTGTACATGCAGATATCGGAGTAGGCGGGATACGCCTTCAGGTGGACAGGTGGCATTCTACTAGTGTGGGAAGAGCTAGAATAGGAGGCCACATTCCCCGAGAGTCCCAATTGAGTTCTGATATTGTGTCAAGATGGGTCACCCTTAGTTATTATATCAGATCGTCTCACGAGAAGTTAGTGATAGGGGTTCTGTTTTGACTTATCGTACCGTTGCAGGACCACCAATTTCTCTACAGACATGGAACTGGAGTTATTGTGGCCGTTTAGTATGAGGTGGAGGTCACATTAATGGTATCCAGTCTGCAGGCTTTCATCGAGAATAGGTTTGCTCAACTCAGGGTGGTTAGGTAGGGTCACGGGGCCGCAGTATAGGCCAGACTATTGTAGTGCCACAGACCCAGCAAGAGAAGGATCCCGGACCCGCTACAGTTTGAGGTACGATTCCAGTTTCTTAAGTCTTAGATTCTGCACTTTTCAATATAGGGTATTCCCAGAGCTTCTTATCTATTACTATAGTGGAGATCATTGGTCTATGTATCTTTTATTTTTCTAATATCTTGACGTTGGACACTTCATTGGGTACATGAAATACTAGTTTACGAAAGTGCAAGGAGCACCCTCAAGAGGTTGGTGGGAGTACCTTGTTATGGGACCTCTATGTCTTAGAGATGTTGGGAAATGATGTCATTCTCGGAATGGACTAATTAATTACCTTGCAGGCAGTCATCGACATCTATCACCATAGGGTGACTTTTACATCACTAGAGGTTGGATTGTTTCTCCACAATGTTGAATGGGATGTCCAGACGAGTAGAGCAGGACCCGAGCATCCTGAGTTGGGAGGAGTTATAGCCCAGATTTCTAGTCTATATATGGATAACCAGGGGACATCACAAATGGACTTTCCTCTAGTGGTGGATCATTGATGGGATGTCCTTCCAAAAGACTTTTCCGGTATTCCACCATAGAGAGAGGTGGATATTTCTATTGAGCTTTTACCAGGAGTGCCGCCGGGGTACATTCCTCCATATAGGATGGCTACACCGGAGTTACAGGAGCTCAAGAAGCATTTTTAGGAGTTACATGATAAGAGTTTCATTCAACCTAGTACTTCTCCTTGGGGTTCCCCTGTCCTGTTTTCAAAGATGGTGGACGATACCCTAAGACTTTTTGTGGATTACCGAAAGTTGAACCAGTTGACGGTCAAGAACCGATATCCCTTACTGAATATTGATGATCTCTTTGATTAGCTTCATGGAGCCCAAGGGATCTCAATGATTTACATGAGATCTGGTTATAATTAGTTTCATGTTAGACCATTAGATATACCTCTTATAGCCTTTCTGATAAGGTATGGTCTATACGACTATGTGGTTATGTCAATCGGTCTCACGAACGTGCCTATAGTTTTCATGGCACTGATGAATTCAGTGTTCCATCCATACATTGATTCTTTTGTGTTAGTCTTCATGGATGATCTCTTGATGTACTCTAACACTCGAAATGACCATTCCACACATCTATAGATCATTTTTAGTACACTGAGAGAGCATCAGTTATATGATACGCTCTCAAAATTCGACTTTTGGATGGACCAAATTCACTTCTTGGGTCATGTTATCTCAGAGACAGGAGTGTCAGTAGACCTAGATAAAGTGATATCAGTAGATTCTTGGGAGTAGTTGAAGTAAGTATTTAAGGTAAAAATTTATATAGGGATTGATGGATAATACAAACGTTTCATACACGACTTTTCACTTTTAGAAGTGCCACTAACAGGCCTGACTAAGAAGTGTACAAAGTTTTCATAGATAGATTCTTGTGAGTTAGCCTACCAAAAGCTGAAAAATATGTTAACATCAGGGACAATACTAGTATTTCCAGATCCGGGTAAGAGTAATAATGTGTATTGTGATGCATCTGGTATCATGATGGGAGAAGTTCATTTGTAGGGGGAAGAATTCATTGCGTACGAGTCTCGGAATTTGAGGCCACATGATGGAAATTACCAGATGCATGATCTCTAGTTGGTTGCAGTTGTTCATACATTACACTATTGGAGACATTATCTGTTGGGAGAGAATTTTATGGTTTTTACTGACCAAAAATGTCTTTAGTATATCTTCATTCATTACGATCTGAATCAGAGATAGCGAAGGTGGGTTGAGTACCTTCAGACTTTTGATTTTGATCTTCCCTACAAGCCTGGGAAAGGCAATGCAGTAGCTGATGCATTGAGCAGGAGGACTGATATTTAGGGAGTTTAGGAGGCTAATAGTGAGTTCTTTCTTAGGGCTCTGTTCTCTAGGATACATTTGGAATTTCACGACAGACATGGGCATACATTCTTTTCTTCTGAAGCTGTTACCTCTACTCTAATTCATCGAGTGTGAATAAGGAAACCATCAGATGATGAAGGCCTAGTTCTATGGGAGAGAGTGTTAGGAGAGGACCATATTCCAAGATAGACAGTATGTGAAGATGTGATAATGCATTTTCATGGATGCGTATGGGTGTCAGCAGACATACACGAGGAGATGATGAGGGCTTTTCATTCCTCAATTTGGGCAGTTCTTCCCGGTGTCACCAAGATGTATCTTGATCTACACCATTAGTATTTGTGTCTGTGTATGAAGAGAGATGTCTCTAGTTTTTTCATGAGTTGTTCCACTTGTCAGAAGGTGAAGGCGAAGCATCAGCGACTAGTAGGACTTTTGAAGCAGTTACCCATTTTCGAGTGGAAGTGGAATAATGTCATGATAAACTTTTTGATAGTATTAACGAGGTTGCCTCAAGGTAATGATGTATTTTGGGTTATCATTGATAGACTCAAGAAGGTTTCTAAATTATTTCTGATCAAGGAGACGTTTAGTGTTGATGAGATGGAAAGCCAGTGCATCTGATAGATTGTACGTCTATAGAGGGTTCTGAAATCCATTGTTTTAGATAGGGATTCCCATTTTACTTATCGGGTCCTACAAGGACTACATAGGGATTTGGGTAGACATGTACTTCTTAGTACAACTTACCATACCATGATAGATGGTCAATCAAAGCGTACGATTCTGGTGCTGGAGGACATGCTTTGAGCATGCATCCTAGAGTTTGGAGGTTCTTGGGAGAAGATCATACCTCTTATGGAGTTTTCCTACAATAATAGTTTTCAATCAACTATTCAGATAGCACATTATGAGGCTTTGTATGGTAGGCCATGCCGATCATCCCTATGTTGGTTGTAAGTTGGAGAGGTAGATATGTTGGGACCTCATCATTTCTAGGAGACCACAGAGCTGGTGGAGTTGATTCAGATGAGGATGGATATTGAATAGTCACTACGGAAGTCTTATCAAGATCTATGGAGATGACCTCTAGAGTGTGAGTTCGAAGATCAGTTTTTCCTATGTGTCTCACCGAGGTTGGGACACCAGAGGATTAGGAGATAGGGAAAGCCTTTTCTAAGATTTTTTGGAACATTTTAGGTTTTGGAGAGAGTCGGGCCAGTCTCTTATTAGTTGTAGTTACCTCATAGGTATAGGTATATGCACAAAATATTCCATGTTCCTTAGTGAAGACATTACTTCTCCAACCTGTATCATGTCTTTCAACCTGATGAGGTTGAGTGGGAGGTGGATACATCATTAGAGGAGCATCCTTTCCAGATTGTTGATTGTAATGAAAGGTTCATCGTGGTCAGTCTTTTCTTCTAGTATAATTCTATGGCAGCAAGGGCTAGCACATGACGAGACTTGGGAGAGGGAGGCCGATGTACGATCGCAGTGGAAAGAGTTGTTCTAGGTTTCATTTTCTATGCTTTATTGCTAGGGAAATTTGGGGATGAATTTATTTAAGGGGAGATGTTTGTAAGAACCCAAATATTCTTTTCCGGTATGAACCTAGTTTTCTTTTGTTTTTTAGGAAAAGAGGAGAATCTATATGTTTAAGGAGTACACACCGTGTACTTTAGAGTACACGTCCTGTACCGGGTTGCCGTGGGTGACCGTGTACTGACCGGGTAATGGCCGAGTACATGGTCGTGTCGGGTGAAATGGATACTACCTAAAGTGGAGGCTAGTTAAATCAAGTACAAGTCATGTACCCTTGAAGAACACACCATTTACTTTCTTTTTATTTCATTAAACTGACCGGGGTCACGTCTAATCGATAGAACAAGATTATTCTCCACTCGTCTCATCCAGGAGCATTTGTGGGCAATTATTCTTCTCCAAGCGACTGACTTTCCATTAATTCTACAAATTGAACGCTGTAAATTTCATTAGAATCTCCATAGTAATCTCCCCCTTCCTCTAGAGCCTCGTTTCTTGATTCCATTTCTTTCATGAGTTATCATCCGTTGAAACATTTTAGCATTTTTGTAGATTTACATCATTATAGTTAGTTTCATTTCAAAAGGTTTACGTATATCAATCGTGTAATGATGAGGTAGGTGGTTTGTGCCTTTCCATAGTTACTCTTAGAGTTATATGTGCAAAAGTCCCTAACACCCTTGTTAGGGGTATTGCGTGTTTATGGTTATCATCCTTGTATTTTACTTCTATGACATGTGTGCTTGAGTAGAGAATTTATGATTGTAAATAGGGTTATTTACATTTCTATGGATGTGTTGCACATGTTTTCTTGATATTACCCATTTTTTATAGATTTTCTTGTTAGGCTTATTTGTTTTCCATGCCTAGTATTATTAGGATGGATTGATTTTATCTAACGTGCTATGAGATAATGTAGAATGTTTATCAATGTAGTTGAGGAGGTTTACTTTGGCTTCCATATACCTTTTCTACATGATTGATTTACACATGGCTATGGGAACCTGGTGTAGTATACCATAGGGATAATGGACATTGAAGGCTTATCCAGAGTGTCTATTTACTTTTACATTGGGAGACCATAAGAGGATTGACTTTGTGCTCCCTCAGAGTGTCTCTAGTTTCTCGGTACAAGACCACATGGGGAATTAGAATTTGAGTGATTCCCCAGAGTGTCTATAGTTACCAATACAAGACCACATGGGGAATTGATAGTGAGTTCTTCCTCAGAGAATCTGTGAAAAAGCTGAACCAGAGGTGTTAGACTGTGAGTGCATCCCAGAGGGTTTCTTGTGTTTGATTAGCTAATCTAGAGGGGTTAGGCTATGAGTACTTCCTAGAGGGATACTTAAGATTGTTGGTTTCTTAACTAATCTGTTAAAATGGATGTAATTTATATTATAGGATTTTATACTTTGAGTACTTCCTTGTTTATTGCTTTATTTTCCATGTTTCTTTCCATATATATTCAGTGACTATAAGGCACAGATATTTGGGTGGTTGCCTACTGGGATTCATCTCACACCCTGATTGGGTCATTATCTTGGCCCCAAATAGATTATATTGTTTCAGGTCTAGATAAGGGAAAATACCCACCTACTTTATGTACTTGATTGCTATGGAGATGGAGAGAATGGGAACAAGAGGAGTCTTGCGATGTTGCGGAAGTTTATTTGTTTTCACATTACATTGGTTTAATACTTTATATCTAGAATTTTTACTAGTTTGGATGATTTCCTAGACATATTTATAATTAATCATTTATATATATGTTCTCCATATGTTTATTACTTCTATTGTTCACTAGTTTCATGTTATTACTGCTTCCTCTATTGTTATCTATTTATGTCCACTGTGTTACACTGCCAATGAGAGCATAGTTTCCCCACTATCACACCCAAGGACCTTAATGATAGTTGGAATCCTCTGGTGTTTGTGGAAATGATCTTGAGTACATGTGACCAAGTGGGTACATGGAACCTCTGGATGGCTCCCATAACTGGGATGTTAAAGTATAACTTCTTCGGCTTGGGATAACCACCCACGTACCCTCTTGGTCATGCGATAACCACTTGTTCGCCCTGTGAGGTTATAAGATATAAAACATTTCCCAATGAGTTAAATGGATGTAATGGAAAAAACTATTAAACAATCATAATCCACTTATATATATTCCATAAGAGTATAATATCAATCTTCATTCCTCCATTGTTTAATTAACACATGGAAAGAAATGGGTTTCATGAAAAAGAATTTAAAACCTCATAAGCATAATTGATTTATGGAAAGAAATTGGATTCTACCATAATAGAATATCCCAATATAAACATAATATTACTTAAATTATCTTTAAAACGATGAAATAAATTTTATAAAATCATTTGAAATATGGTTTAAAAAATAATAAGTATCATATTCCTTTTAATAACTTTTAAAAATATAGAAGTTCAAAAATAATGAGAATATAATTTTCCTTAAAATCAATGGAAATAATTATGGAATATTGATAACAACAAACTACATTGATAAATGGAAAATGAATACAAGTGATTAATGTAATCAAAAACATTCTTTTCACACTGTCATAAAATTTTCAAAATTGACCAGTATAAAATACATAAAATGACACGTTGTTTTTAATTTTTTAAATAAATAAAAACTAAATTAAAACGATCTCAACCTATTATTTTGAGTATAAATGAGATCAGTCATAAATAAATATAAAAAATATCGATATGGAAGAAAATAAAATTTGATCGAAGATGAGAGATATGATCTATTTTACTTAAAAGCATACTTTAAAACACATGAAGTAATAAAGAGGGGGGAATGTAATTAATACATGAAAAATTATAAAGTAACTATAAGATTATAAAATAGATGAGATTTAATAGGGAGATATGTCATCTAATTTCCCTAGGAGAAATTTAAACATGAACAATCTCGATTAAAAACGAGATTTTAACATAAACTCTCACCTCAAGTTACAAATTGCTTCATACGCCCTCAACCTCCAACATAATGAAATTATAATTAATATATATATATATTCTAAAACCATATTAATTCTCAGATTACTAAATATTTGACCCTTATATTTTTCAAATGAATATATGTTAATAATTCTTCATTAAAACCAACATTAATAGTGTCAACTATACTGTTTTCCAAGCACATTTCAGTTTGACGATTCAAGTATATGCACCTTGGTCATGGTTTCATCATCTACAGAATCATTATCATATAATAAGTATAATATTTATTAATTTCATAAACTTTTATAAAAATCTATATATTTCAGTGTTGAAAAATTGATTATATCTCTTCCAGGAGATGGTAGTCTGTGCATATGCAAGAGTGATATTTTCATTTCAAATAAAACAGAAAAAAAGAAAGTTTAATAATAATATATGTTTCTATAAATAAAATAAGATAATAAATAATATGCATATATATATATATTCATTAAATACATCGATATAACCATCCAAGATAGGTGGTGATTTAAAATAAAATGCATCGCTTCATGGAGATGGTAGTATGTATGTACACATGAGCTTTGTTTTAATTTACCATTAGATGGAAATGAGGTATTAGATGGTTTTACCATTAAAATAAAAAAAATTTATGTATACTTAATATATTTATTTCATTATTTTAATATTTTTATAGAATATTATCGAAGGATAAGGATGAAAGAAACTTGGAATATATCGGTAAAGATAATTACCTCTTCTTTAAGATATTCTCATTTTGATTGAGCTTAATGAATTTATATAGGAGTGTTATGGTAAAAAATGGGCTTGGAGTAACTAAAAAATAATTTTTTAGAGTAATATTGATTTATATTTTGAGATAAAATTGAACTCACATGTGTCTTTGAAATGGTTAAATTATGCCCTTTTATATGGGTAAAATCAATGGTGGTATCAAAAATACTTTGTATTTAAGGGTCAATAATTACATTATAAAATGGAATGTGGATTATAAATGGATAGTGGTTTATATTATATAATATTTCCTATTAACTTGTCAAGATAATTCATTTTTTGTTTTGAATCATTTATTTAAATATTTCTTTATATAAAATTCCATTTAATGTCATTTTAATTATCATTCACAAAATCTGAATATAAAAATTGAAAGATAGAAACGGGGTTAAAATATAAATACATAAATAATATATTATCCTATATAAGTATCTAATTTTTTTTGTATTTCCATAATTCATTCAAAAATTATCACTTTTAATATTTATAAAACTATTTATATATATTTCTACCATTTTTACAAGCATTGTGTTGACACTACATATGAATTATAAATAATTAAAAAATTATAATAAAAATTAATACAAATAATATTATATTTATCAATTTTATCATCAATATTCTTTCATAGAGTATTTTATTTATCTTTATCCTTATCATGACATCATAATAAGTGGAAGAGAGTGACAGCTTATAAATGAGGTTAACATTAAATAATATATAATCATTTTCCATGCCAAGTGGTTCCATATTTCAATATTTTCAAATATAAGATTATTTGAGTATTAATTGAATCATATAATAATATTTAATATAGGGTGTTAGGATATTTCAAACCATATCATTAAATTTTTTCCCTTTTATGCACATTTAACTTTTACTAAGGTGAAAAATGTTTTAACAACGGTAACTGTTCATTATGGATAAAATTATGATCACCTTGATATATAATATTAATTATGATGATAAAGAAATATAGAAAACATTTTATAAGATTCAATACCAAGTGGTGGTAGGTATTAATTCATATATCTACACACAAAATAGGTAAAACCCATTTTAAAAAAAATGTGTATTTTAAAGCATAAAATTGATCTTTTATCATTCCATTACTAATAAAGAGAATTAGATGAATTATAATTTAATTTATTTAATATATAATATAAATTAAATAAAAATCAATCATCAATAGTATTTAACTTATTTAATTAAGAAAAAACAGATTTCATACAAAAAAGTAGTTTCTAAAAAATATGTCATTTTACCCACAAATGATTTTTTATTTATTTATAACCAATTGATAATCAATTTTAAATGATTATTCAGTTTTCTACATTTATAAAAATATTTTTTAATAATTCAAGTACTTTAAATAAGATAAATTAACCTTTGAATAAAACATAAATAAAATAATATTTCTAAACAAATCATATCTATTTGACCAAGTGTAATTAATGTAGTAATTCTTAATTGATTTTACTAATTAAGTATCATATAATTATATTATAATATATTTTATTTTTTTAATAAAGAACTATTAAATTATGTTTTCCATTTTATGTATCCTATTCTATTGAACACATTCAAATTATTAAAGATAAATATATTCTCAAATATTGGGGTGTTAAATTCTATACCTTATAAGAATATCAGACGTAAGATTTTGTTAATACAAGGAAAAAAATTATCGATACTTATGACTCATAAAATCCTCATGTTCTCAAATATATTCATCAAATTTATGGTTTCACCATAAAACATTGACCAGGTTAGAGGGTTTTTTCAATAGTTTTCTTTTTGATTTAGAATCTCCACCGGTTGATTATCATAATAATGGTCATGCTCTAGTAGAACAACTCATGATTTTAATAAATTTGATGAATAGAGTATGTATTTTATCATAATAGATTCATGGAATACATCAGGAACTGATTGGAGGTTTTTAGAAAGTGTTAAAAAGTAATATATTATCCCAATATGATCAAGAATGTCATTAACACTCATATATAGTGGTCTCAACATTCCTTTATTTCCAACATTCGTAACTTTTTTTAAGGATATATTCATAGGAACACATTATGACCAAAATAAAACTCTTGATCTCTCTAAAGATTAGTAGTATAATGTTTCTTTCTACTCTATAGTAAATTGATGTTCTTATGAATGGATCTAACATTTTTTTTATCATTTCCTTATCTAGATCATGTCCCAATAGATTTTTCTCTCCAAATTCATACCATTATATTGGATTTCTTCACCACATTCTATACAAGACGACATAAGGAGTCATCAGAATAAATTAATAAAAGATATTTTTATAGGAATTTTTTATTAGAGTAAGTTTTTATCTAAAAAACTTTGAAAACCCTATGTTAATATCTCAACATATATTATAGGTTGTCGATGGATAATGCTGACTGACCATCTATTTAAGGATGGTGTGTAGTGATAAATTTCAAATCCATATCAATTATTTTTGAACACTTCTCCAGGGCATCGTGGTAAACCATGGATATTGATAATATATAATTGACAGTGGTACTCCATATAACCTCACCATTTCCTTAGTGTAAATTTTAATTTATTTTGAAAGTGAGAAATCTTATCTGATAAGAATAAAATATTCTATCTTCTTAAGGATATAGTCTACAACCAAATGACATTATAACATTTAGATTACTTGTCTAGTCCAATGATTAAATCTGTGGTGATATTTTTTCATTTCCTTATAGTGGTTTTGTAATGGTTGCCTCATCCACTTAGACATTTTCTACTAAGAATTAGCTTCCTAACATACCAGGTATTGAAATACTTTTTCTTCAATATCCATATTCATATCACCCAAATATAAATTATCTCTATGAACTCTATACATAGATGTTTTCCTAGTATTGATATATAATGATGAGGTATGTGTTTAATACAATAACTCTTTCTACAATCCAGGTACTGAAGTGAAACATACACAATTCCTGAGCTGATCATTCCATCATTATCTTAGTTGAACTCAATAATTCTCCTTATGTTATTTTGTATATCTAAATCCTCTTTATTTTCCTTCTTAATCATCATTTATTTCAGTGGATAAACATTCATGTGAGAATGATATGACTTATACCCTTATATCATGATTTCAATATCCATAATTTTCAAATCAAAAAATGATTCAACTATTTTAATCCATATTATGTAAAATTTTTCATGGCCATTTTGTCTCAAATAATTAACCCCATTGTTTACTTTCCTAGGGAGATAATATATCGAGCAGTGATAATCATTACTCAATTATAACTATCTATTTTAGTGAATATTAAAATATTTATATGTGAATCTATTATTCAATATTTTATTATCAGTACATATATTACACATTTCACTATAATTATAATGCCTATATATTCTAAATGCCAAAATTACCACTGTGATTTACAAATCATTAGTTATGTAATTTTTCACATGAAATATCATTTGTAATGAGTCACAAACTACCACTAAATCATTATACATGAGGATTCATCCCAGTATTTTCATTGATGCATCGTTATATATCAAAATACTATCTCTATTGTAGGGTTGTGTGAGAATAGAAGAACTGAAAAAACTTCTTTCCAGTTCCTTGAAACTCTCTTCACATTCATCTGTAAAAATGAGCATAACTCCCTTCCATGTGAAATTAGTGATTAGATTAGATATCATTGAGAAATTAATCATAAATCGTAGATGGTATCAATTTTATATAATCAAACTCTGGGTCTCTATCACCATGTATGGTATGGGAAATTTCTCAAGAACTACTCTCAATAAAAGATCAACTGATATACCCTCTATTATAATTACATCACTTAATAATTGCACTAAATATATCCAAAATTAACATTTGATAAATTTGGAATAAAAAGTATCCTTTCTCAATATCATTAATACAATCCAAAACTAGTCTTCATGATATTTAGTAATCCTTGAATATATAATAATATCATCAATAAATACTTTAAAAAATAGATCATGCTACTATATAATGAATAAATTAATTATTTAAATGAAGATAGCAGGGGAAATTGGTTAGTAAAAATGTTATCATTATACATTAATAATGTATGTACCTTGTATGGATGGTTTTCTTATGTATTCCCTTCTTTTTTTAACCAAAATAGATGATATCCCGATCAAAGATAAATATTTGAGATGTATTTTTCTCAAGATAATAGATGAAATAAATCACAAATATAGGGTAGAGGGTTCTTATTATTGATTGTATTGTTATTAAGTTCAAAATAATTAATAAAAATATGCATTGACCCCTCTTTATTCTTAAAAAAAGAGTAATTACACCTTATAGGGATTCACTTGTATGAATAAACCCCTTACCCAATTCTCTTATAGTTGCTTCCTTTATTCCTACAACTCATTTGAGTCTATTATTTAATTATTCTTTTGAATAGTATTATCACAAAGTATTTGTTCTATCAAAAACCCATTATCATGATTCAAGGGAAGACTAGGAAAATATTCATGAAATACATTTTCAAATTCTAGAATAATAGGAATATATTCAATATTGAGTTTCTCCCCTACCATTTGATATAAATACCTCTCATTAATTGGAAGTAAGGAAATCAATTTCCATTGTAATTTCATGTTTATTATAACACTAATAGATGATCATATGTTTAATCATAATATAAATTGTGCCTTCCATTACTCAATAATTGACATGTGATATATATAAAAAGATTTAATATATACCCAAAATTACATCAAATTCATCTATATGAAGAATAAAAATATTGGTCTTAACATATTTCCATAAAATAATATTGGATCTAAGATAAATTAATCGGATGAAATGACAATAAAATTAGAATATTACTCTAATTGTTCAAAATCTAATCATTGAGGTGGTTTTGTGACACAATTACAGAAATATTTAGATATAAAACAGAGGTTATAAACTGAATAAAATAAGAAATTTGTAGTTATAGAGTGGATGATAAGTGTACCATTCACCACATTATTCTTATGATCCAATTAAATAGTTATAAGCACATATACATTACCATTATCATTTGTATAAAGTGATTATTAATTTATATTGTCATCATTAATCATTGGATTAGTGCGGTTACCATAAAATTCCCATAATTTTTACAATTTAAGCATTGATGTGTGGGTGGTGCAATTTGATAATATTTATTTTCACCCATGTCTCATTGAGATTCATGTGCTTGATGAAATTCAATTCCACACATGAATCATAAACATATCACTTAGATACAATTCTCACATGTGTTTTCCCATATTATTAGGATAATAAAATATATTTTTTTCATTCATGGGTATTGTTCTTGAGTTTCCTAGAAAATCTATCATTATCTTCTAGTCCCAAAAACCAAGATAAAAATGGGACTCTTTAATATCTATCTCCAATTTTATATCACATCAAATGATTTCTTGATACCTACAAAAGTAAATTTTTTCTAATTCCTTCTACTGATGTTGTTTTGAGAGACTAAGGTATCGATCAATTTTTCTTTTAATGTTGATGAAAAAACTAAAAATGTGCATCAATATTATTATAAAATTTCCCCTACAAGAACTAATGGATTAAATATTATTTTTCGTTAACAATAATAATTCACTTTACATTTTCTTGTGAAGAGTTATAGGAAAATATTTACTTAAAATATAATAATTAAATCTTCCCATGTTAGGGATTCCATTTCATCCTCATACAACATATTTTCATTAAGATTCCACCATTGATTAGATTCACCTTCAAAATGATTTAGATACAAATAAACATTCTTAGGGTCCAAACATTAGAGATTATAAAATATATTTCCAATCATATTCATCCATCACTCAATAATTAGTGGATCAAATCACCCATTGATGAAAGGTGGATGTTTTCATATAGACGACTAAATGGTTAGTGTCACATTTCTAGGTTCATTTGGAATTTAAGAATGGTTCATGTTATGGTTTATAACTTAAGATAGTTGGGAGACCATAGTAAAAATATTTTGTATCATAACCACCATTTTTCTCATGAGGAAACTCATTATATTAACCACCATATTAATTTTTCTCGTGATTCATCCTATTTACTACTATTTACTAAAAATTAAAAAAAATTGTAAGCATTAAGAATTATTAATTAGAGTGATCAATCCTGAAATTAAGAAATTTATTCAAAAAAAGTCCTAAATTATGACACCTTACAATGAACCCATGAAATTGTAGGTTTCAGACTAAAATTAACTCTAATCAGTCATAATGGTTCATAAAGATAATACAAATTAAAAAAATCATACCCCCCAATGTGTTTATCTGGGTGTGTAGTCATAGGAACAATCCTTGTTTAATGAGTGAATATTGAGTTGATTCTCCACTAATCCTTGTCAAGGTGATTAACTCTATGTGATTTTTTTCCATAACTGCATCCACTTTCAAATATATAGATGGGGATGTAATTTCAAGGAAACCACATAATCTATAATTTACCAAAACGTTAATAATTTTTCTAAAATTAGACTTATCCATATGCTTATAACTATGTTTTTCTAATCCTGATGTCAAAAAATAACTAACTATGATCTAATACCAAATAAATCCACCCATGAATAGTATACATACATATTTCATAATTTATATGAAATCATAATACATTTCACAATAATTTACACAATAGAACCATTAATTATTTTTTTCATTTGAAACTAGATGCATAAAAATATTATTTTTTGAATAATATTCAATATCACCCCAAATCTTATACTCACATCGTACCCTTCTTAGTCATCTCCTACATAAAAATATTCTTTTATAACCTATGTAAATTAAAATATAAGGAAGGGTGAGCTAGGATTATCAGTAAAATTAAACACGAGAACATCAATTGATGATCAATAGTTTGAATAAGATAAGAATAAGGATATGATAACATGAGTATACATTATAAAGGAAAAGCGAATGAGTAATATTCCAAAAATTATGACACATGGTGTGAGACATTATTCCAAAAAACAATGATTTATAAGAGTGCATACACATTAATGATATATCACTGGCCATTCAATAATATTATAATAATAATAACATGTCATAGAATTGAGGAATAAAAATAATTCATAGAGATCACCATAGAAAAATAATATATCTAGGACACCCCCAAGACATTTTCATATAATAGGATTAGGTTAACCACATGTGTACCTTTATAGTATTAGGATAACCACCTAATTACCCTCTTAGGATTGGGAAAACTGCTCATGTACCATTTCAACTCATATTATATAAAACAAAACATAATGAATTAGAATGTTATAATGGAACAAAACATACCATAATCATAATACATTGATATTTATTCCATAATAATACAAGATAATTCATAATTCCTCTGTAATTAAATTAACCCATGGAAGAAATGGGTTTCATGAAAACATCCTTAAAAAATTATCTATATAAGCTATTTAGAAATTGAAAGTGGATGGGGTCGCAAGATCATGTCCCCAATGAAACATAATATTCATCAAATGATGTTGAAACATATAAAAAATAATTCTATAAAAATATTTTAAATATTATTTTTAAAAAACATTAAAATACCCCATTTCCTTCTGTAACTTTTAATAATGAAGAATTCCCAAAATAAAGTGAAAAATATTTTCTTGGAAGAACATGTTAAATTTAAAAGGTTTATAGATTAAAAATAATGGATATGATGGGTGGAAAATTTGGTTGAGTGGTAAATGTTAAAAAACATCATTTTCAAACTTTTGTAAAATAGTAAAAATTAACCCACACAGAAACATTAAAACTATCCCATTTTAAACTGTTTTAAATAAAATATAAAATAACTAAAAATTACCTTAAAATTTTATCTTAAGTATTAATGAGAAAATTTATGAAACAATATAAAAATTATTTATATATAAGGGAAATATTTTCAACCAAAGAGGGGAAATAAGATCAGATTTTCTTGAAAACATTATTTCACCCTCATTGAGTACCAATGAGGGGGAATTTGAAGAGTACTAAAAAAATAAAAAATAAATAGATGATAATAAAAGGGATGAGGTTTTATATTTATATGTAAAATATTATAAATTGTTTTAAATTTATTTTAATGGTTCTAAGCCCACCATGGTGTTATTTTAAGGTTAATTATTACATTTTATGGCTTTAGAAGCATCTTGAGATAAATTTAAAGAAAGATTTTTTTATTTTAACTATTTTAATTTATTTCATTATTCTATCCATAAATTTTTATATAATGGACAAAATAATGAAATTAGTGTTTTGTAGGATTCCATGCTTCATGGTATTCATTTCATTATTCAGGGCACAGAGATCAATCCATCATTTGAAGTCCCAAAATCTACTCACAAATTAGGCCTCTGAAGTTGTGCAATGATCTAGATATCATTGATGTTTGGATAATATATAATAAATGCACAACCTAAATGAGATGAAATTTGACATGATATTTATAAACAACATTCATAAATATGGCCCTAATTTATTCTATTGATATCAAGGCCATATATTCTAGGTAAATTGGTGGATTGTAATATGAAAATTCAGCCAGGGAAGAACAAATTTCCAAAGTAAAATGACTATGTCTTTCTATAGACATGGACAAGGAGGACAAAATATTGTGGATTCCAAAAGGAATAATATTTTAACAACATTATAGAATAACATTTTTCCCAATTTGGTCGTTAAATGGGGCTCCCACATATATCATTTAGTATATTGATTTAAAGCCAACACATTCATCACATATCCATATAAAAATCTATCCCATATCCTTTTCAAAAGGATGGAACTCTTTATGGCCATTTTTTGTAAATTTGTAGTGGTTTATTTTTCCATAAAAATAATATTCAGTTTTACTCTATGTTATGCATTATTATTCATCTCAATCTCTCATTTTTATCTTACTTATTTCCAATATATTTTCTTCTTCACTGTGATGTCTTATGCTCATGATCATGAGTATTTAAACTGAAGATGTTCCTGAGGGAGTTATCCAGTGATGAACCCAACTCATTAAACATTCATGAATAATGTCTCATGTTCTTATATAGTTATTACATGGGGGAATATTTGGGAATAGGTTAATATATATCTCAACTTACCATATATGGATTATCTTTTTCTATTACAGTATGCCCCTTCCATCAAGGATGTGGATATATTGTCTCTCAATGATCATTGAGTGAACCGTATATTCACAACCATATTTAGAAGAGGATTTCGCACATATGATTTAGTTATTTCATTATTTAAATTTCAAACTAATAATAAGTCAATGAAGGTTAAATATGGGTGATTCTACCATGAATATCTCCTTTTTTATAACGTCGTACTAGTTGCATTAATTATGTTTTCATGGAAGTTTCATATTTAAATTCAGTATTGAATTATCAATTATCAAAACTAATTTCTTTTAATTTTTCTCATAAATAAAAAAAAGTAAATTATATGTAGTGAGTGATTGAACGCAACTAGTCCTCAAAATAACTACCATGGCTAGCCCCTATTTTTCACTTAGTTTTAAATATTTTTTGAGTGTGTGCATTACAATGCTTCCTAAAATTGGCATCATTTTCGAGGATATTTGTTTCCTTAACTTGCCATTTTTTGTTCAAATTTTGTAAATTATTTTATTTTCTTTTATTAAAATTACATAAGAAAATTATCCTTGTTCATGATACCACTCAATTTAAAATTTTCTAGATTGACTCAATTTGAAAACGACCAAGATAACCTGGTATGCAAACACACGATCTTGAAACGAAATTTCTTGAAGGGAATTCTTGATCACTACATATTAAAAACCAATACCTGTCATCATACAAAATAAAGTGTGAATAGTTTTCCAAAATAAAAAACTAAATGTAAAGAAACAAGTTAGTATGCTCAAATAAAACTCGCAAGGGAAACTATACTAGAAGTCAAACAGGAAAAACAGAACTGAAATAGTACATCACTGAGTACTCAAAAAAGGATATTGAACTATAAATATGAGATAAAATAATCCATGTACCATTGGAAACAACACTCGAGGTCCAAAGGATCAACTATAATAACCACCTCTATGTAGAGATTTCTCTTTGATTGAACCTGAAAAATGATAATCTAAAAAATTCCCAAAATAAAAGGTTAGTTGTGAGCTAAAATCATAGTATGGTCTCAAAAAGTTTTCCACAATTTGATTCCAAATTAATAAAACAAATAAATATTTCATTGTTAAATAAAACTATCAGGGAAGTGGAAGAGAATATTTAAAAAATAATGATTTTCATTTCAATGGATGGATACATTCAAAGAATGGATTTATAAATATTTTATATAAAATGATTTATTTAATTTTTGAAGTCACTTGAAAAATGGTTTTACAAAAAATGAAATATATATAAATAATCATAATAAGAAACATGGTCAAATTCAATGAAGTATAATAATTCCAGGTTATGGGATACTCGAACACTCATAAAATGCAAATGGAATTTCTCACACATATCCTTCAGATAATGGATAAACATAACTCATCAACATCCCACTAGGGATATGATCTACTAAGGTATGTTTTTATTAGAGAAGTAAAGTGTCAATCTGTTTCTAGTTCATTCCCATCATAGGGCTTTTATCACAAATAACGCAATAACTACCTAGGACTTTATGTTCTCAATAAATAAATCTATAATGAAAAAAAAATTAATACTATTTAAAATAAAAAAACCCCATTTCCAATTCAATAGGCCAATTTATCTTTAAAAACAAAAACCTTAGTTTTTAATCAATTCATACAATTTCATGATAAAACCAACCAAGGTTATTATCAAAACATTATATTCCATTTTTTCAAAAAATAAATTTCAAATCAATTTCAGAAATTAATTTCATAAATCAATTTCCCAAATTTGTTTAACAATTTCATCAATTTCAAAACAATCCCAATTTCCAATTTCCTACAAATTAGGGGTTTTCCAAACTCTCATACTAAATAAATTACAAATTAGAATTCATATCAAATTGGTTTTCAAAAATTTAATTGAAAATAATATAAACAATTAAAAAATTATTGTTTAAATTAATTATCCAAACATATATGGAACTACTAACCTTAACATGAATATCATAGTTCACAACACATGGAATGAGAATTACCGATGAACAATGATGACAACATAGATCAAGGAAAAAAACTAAATTCTATATCTAAAACAAATATGTTGATATCCCTAAAAAATAAGATCTTACAATCCCTATGATAAAGGTAAGAATATAGAGGGATATAAGGTAGGAGGAAATAAATCTTACCAAATAGGAATTGGATGAAGTTATACAAGTTTTGATCCCTCTTGGAGGATGTTTGGTGAAGAAAACTTGATTCCTTGAGAGATTAAATGTCATTTTAAATTGATACATGGGGATTTTGGGTTGAATGGGATGTAAAAAAGGGTGTTTGGGGTTTGTTTATTAATTTTTTCAAAATTAAAAAATAAGGTCTCCATGGTTATCTAGTTATGGATACTTTGTTTTTCAAACCATGCGCCCTAAGTGTGTGCCCCTCTAATAGGTTTCATAGTTTCTAAAAGGTGGTAATTTTTTTTTCAAACTACATACCAACCATTAAAACCCCCACATTTTATGTTTTCATGGTTTCCCTTGGGTGGGCACATAGTTTGGGAAAACCATGTGTCAACCATACACAACCCATAAATTCCAAAAAAACAACATTGTTCCTAAAACAGCCCGAGTCAAACCCAATCCAACGAAGAGACAAAAAAGGGTCTATGATTACCATTAAATAGTGATAGGATGATACAAATTCCCCACAATTGAAACTTTATATCCTTATAAATCCTATCAATAAGTCTCCATGTCAAAAATATGATGCCATTGTTCTCTCATCAATTCCCCTCTCTCCCAAGTATCATGTGTATCAGAACCATGCTTACATAATACCCAATCCAATGGTATCATCCTCACATGAAGTACCTTCGTTTCAGAATAAACTATCCATACTTGATTCTCCATCATAAATAAATCATTCTCAATGTCAAGATCACTCCAACTCATAAAATAAGATGGATTATAAAGGTAATTCCACAATTTTGATACATGTAACATGCTTTACTTCGACATAAATTGTAGTGAAAGTGATAAATTGTAACACCACGACCCTAGATTCCCAACGTCGGTGCATTATTTTAATACATTGGCATGATTACAAGGAATCAAGTCCCAAAAGACCAACCAGTTTAGCAGTCTTGAAAAATAGATTACATACATGAATGTTACATTACACTTTCTAACATACAAAAAATAATAATCCTTTGAGAATGACATAGTCCCCTTATTTTAACCCTGCATCTCAAATATAAAACACTTCATGGGATATTGGGAAAATAAAGCCTAAGAAATGGGTGAGCTCAGATGTTCAATAGGGTTAAATAATTTATCAAACGCTATAAACTATTAAGGAAAGATGTTTAATAAAAACTATATCCATTTAAACATAAACTTGAACATAATATGAAAAAAATAAATCAAATAATCATGGTTACCTTTCTACATGGATATTATACCAGTAGAATAATCACATGTAATAATTAATTTCATAATGAGAGAATGGATAGTACTAGACTTTATTTTCTTTGTCAAGGCCTCTTGCCAGGACCTAGGGGATAACTGTAACAGGACCCCAACCTGGAGAGCCTCTATAACCAGACTCTAACCCGGAGAGCCTCTATAACCTGACTCCAACCCAGAGAGTCTCTGTAACTTGAATCCAACCCAGAGAGCCTCTATAACCAGACTCCAACCTGGAGGGTCCGTTGTAATTGGACCCAAACCCAGAGGGATTACTTTTCCAGGTCCCCAACAAGGAACATACTGGTCTAATACATTCTTCATAAAAAGGGTTGAAATATAACATTAACATTCATATTAAAACTAGCAGAAGAAATGTCAATACTTTAACCATAAAACATTAATGATATAAAAATAACTCATACACAATCATAAATTTTCCAAAACCTTATAAACAATATCGAACATTTGTATCATAATAAATCAACTTCAAACAAGTTTAAAATTTATCAATGGATGTTGACTTAGATGAAATCAAAACTATTTGAGAGAAAAATATCTTTCTATTTTAAAATAAATTAAGGGTCACATAATTATAACGAAAACATTTATTTTGAAAATTTTCTTATAATCTTGTAAGGGAAGCATCGACGATGTTATAATGGAGAAAAAAACTGCATCGGTCGTATAAGATAAAAAATACATTCTTACCTTAATTTTGTCAAAAAGGTTGTAAAGTACATTCTATGGAAAATGACATTAAGATTCCATTAAGAACTTATAAGGTAAAACAAGGGTATAAATAAATTTAACCCATTGACTAGTAAATAATAAAAATGATTTGAAATACATTTTTAAAAAACATGGATGTGGATGATAAAGAGGTCCCAATAGATACTTACGTAAAAACAACCTCGGATAATAAAGAGGTTGTGAAATTAACCCATACCTCAATGTAATCAATCGATTCATATGAATAATAGTAAATAACCACTATATGAATTCTATAATATCATGAATATCAAGATAATCATGATAATATATATCAAATGCAAGTAAACAATACACCACATGCAATAAATAGGCAGTCAACAATGGGAATCTCATGGAATTAAATGTGAGATAAGAAACCCCTTACCTTGCACTTTCCTTTGGTTGAGGGTACCACTAAAATCATGTATAATGACCATATTATGTTATAAAATTATACCATAACCATATTAATAATTATTATATCATACATGATTCATTTATGACTTTATACTACCCATTTAATAATGATTTCCATGTTAAATTAACATTTTAGGTAATAATCACTTTCTTTATCGAATGTGTTTTAACTTGTTATTCTTGATCATGTCATTTATATCATGATTTAAATATTTCCGGATTACAAAACATGATATATATATCATATATATTTAGAATATAAATATTTATAATATATGTATATATGAATTGGAAGCACCATTTATGGAGATGGTAAGCCGTACGGACGCATAAACATTGTTTCCGTTTTCACATCATATTGTACGGATGTAAGTGAGTGAGATATATATAAGTACATATATATATATATATAATAGAATTATTATGTCATATATTACATACTTATTAATAATATATCTTTTTACAATCATCGTTGAATGGTGAACATGGAAATGAATCTCATCGTGTCGTGGAGATGGTAATCCCTACGTTCGCACGATCGACAATATTATTTTTTTGATATTAAAATAATATATAATATGATGTTATATAATATATAAAGAATAATTAACATGTTATATTTATAATTTAAATCAATTATACATCATTATTATATCCATCCAATATAATAATGTATTGAACAACAACTACACCATGA
Organism: Viscum album; assembly: GCA_963277665.1. NCBI lineage: Eukaryota > Viridiplantae > Streptophyta > Magnoliopsida > Santalales > Viscaceae > Viscum > Viscum album. The sequence goes on along the minus strand of OY728150.1, from coordinate 1,086,561,238 downwards.
CGTGGAGACGGTAAGCCGTACGTACGCACGTATGGTGAAATGTCATTCATAGGATGGATAGAATAATGAATATGGTTGTACCATATTTATAATAATATCATTGTATATAGAATATACTGGAGTAATTATTTTACAATGGAAACTATAAGGAAATATGATGTGGAATAGGAAAAGAACTTGAATGAGGTGATGAAATATTTACCTCTTTTTCAGGTTCTTCCTTTTGATTTGATCAAAAGGGCTCCATAGGTTAGCTTTCTGACCAAATGAGGGACACTAGGATGAAGGGAGGATATATGAAAGGTTATTTGCGTTGGGGTTGGCTGAGAAAAATGGCTATGAAGTTGTGAATTTGAGAGAAGGGGGAGTGCCCTTTTATAAGAGGGGTGAGGGGCACCTTAGGAAAATATTGAAATATTATTTTATAATAAAATCATATTTGGTTTATAATGTCTTGAAATTGATTTATTTCAAAGATAAAGTGGGGATGGGTCTATCTAATCTCAGCCAATTTTCTTTTGAAACGTTTAGGTTACCATTTTAACCTTGTATTTTATATTTAACTCTATGTTAAATAATCTTACTTCTATTGTGTCTTCTTGTATTCTTGCACTAAATAGTTAATAAACGTACTATAAACATCCATGATAACATCAAGTGGTTCATTAATGACATATATAATATTATTTAAGCCCTTTGGACAAACCATAGATTTTTAAGAAAGTTATATCAATTAATAATATAGTATTTTTTTCACAACTAATTCATGTCAATTTTGACTCTATTTGGTATTTTTTTGTGAAAGTAAAAACAACCTTATAACATCAAAAACAATTTATATTATCAACCATAACATGTCATGTTAACCTAAAAAATTATTTGAATTCATCAAAAGTCTCAAATTACAATTTCATGGATATTTATAATATCAATTATTTTAATCTTTCATTAATAAGGCAATTACAGATTCATCATTGTGTCATAAATAAATTTAGTTATTGAATGTAAAAAAATTATAAATAAAATTCCATTATGTTGGAAAACATTTTAGATTTCTAATGAATATTTATAGTTGTATTTATCTTATGTATAACCCTATATAAAAAATGTTTTATTTACGAAAACATGAATTTAAAACCTTCAACTCTTCTTTAAATTAAATAATAATAAATGTCCTAATCTAATCCATGTGGACCTAAAGGATAAAATTTTATTCCTAAGGTTGTTTTTGGTAAAATTAAACTTATCCAATTGAATTAGGACATGTTTAAGGGTAATTATAATATCATTTTACCCTTAATTACCCTATTTACTTTTAACCGTGGTTAATAAAAGTAAAAAGTTACTATTAACCAAAAATTATTTTCATCGTATTGAACCACATTTTACTTAATGATATTAATCGTGTCTCTCTAATTTTTTAAATTCAACTCACTGAATTGGTAAAATTTAGTTTTATATAAATTTGAATATGCTCTAAGAGGTGTGTAAACGACGATAAAAAGTTCAATAAAATTTAATATATCTAAACTTATTATAAAATGACTCCAATGAATTACGTTGAACATATATAGGTATTATGTGTCTATTTTGACATAAAATAAATTAAAATAAAATAACTAATTATTTAAATAAAAAGTCGGTTTTAACCAATAACGACGTGTTTTTAACTATTCATAAAAAATTTAATGTTTTCTAAAAAATACCAAAAAATATCCCTAAGATAATTTCGATATTCCTAACTAAAAAATTAATTCTATTTTAAAAAATTCAAAAAATATAAGTCACATTTATTAATTTAAAATTATTTCTATTTTTCAAAACCAAAAAACCGGTTTTTAAAAAGTAAAAACTATCAAAATATTGACATGTGTTTATGTCAAATGTAAATGGGAGGTTACTTATAATGACCTAAATTGTATTAAATGATAAAAATATAATCTAATTGTACTTACAAACCATTCAAATTACTAATTTATCACTATAAATTATTTTGATTAAAAAATTTGTATATAATTAAAATTTAGTAATTTTCACTATTCATCAAAATATGAAAGTTATCAGAAAAGTACCAAAAATTTATTCAAACTAAAATTTTATGTCACAATTATAAAAAATAATTTAATTTCATGAAATTTAATATATGAAGATGTCAAATATTTTTTTTAAAAGGGTTCTCCATTAAAAGTCAGTGAAATTGCATTTTTTGTAAAATACTTATTTTATCCAAAAAAATAAATTTCCTCTAATATTATGTCTAAGAAAAACATACTATAGATGTTAAAATTATATAGAATATATAATATTTCAAAATAAAGTTAATAATATCCATTAATTCTTTTTGAATGGTTTGTTTAGTAAGTTGTGGGGAGCTCGAACTCGGTGTTGCGTATAGCGCAAGCTATTAAATTTCATTAATGAGATAACATACTATGAAATACTGGGGTGTTACACTCTCCCATCCTTCAATAAATTGTGTCCTCACAATTTAAAACTGTTTTTTGAAAATAAAAGGTTAAAAATAGAAAATTACCTTTGTGGAAAACGCACATCAGAAATTGGGTTAATAAAAAGTAGTCTTAATAAGAGGGATAGTGAAATTAAAGAGTAACCACCAAATTAGGATCTCGATTAAGAGAACATTGGTGGAAATCAGAGAAACTTATTTTGAGGAAAATTTAAATATTTATTGGGAGTGATTGAGGTCATCAATCACAAAAAAGTTTACAATTGAGGGCCTCAAAGCCATCGATATGTGATGATTTAAAATATCATCAGTTCAAAAAAATATAAGGTATTAGGATAACACATTTTTAGTTTTAAGATCTCTTCTCAAAATATTACGATTTAATTTATTCATATAATAAGATGTAATATATATATATATATATACTTGAAAAGTATAATTTCATCCTTCAACTAATTCCTACCATAAACTCATCTTTCACTCTAAAAGATAATAAAATTAAAAAATATTATATTTATCATAATCTAATATAGTTAAAAAATGAATTTATATTAATTTTTCAAACTATTTAAAAAAACTACATTATACAAACCAAGAAATCACATAGGTTAGTGGTAGGTGATGCACCCTTGTCGCCCTTCAGTTGTGGGTTCAAGTATCGCGACCATGCCGGATGTGACTAGTTGTCTCCCGACCTCTGGGTTGTCCTTTTTATGACAATCTAAAAAAACATAACAATTGTATCCAATTTCAAACTTAATCCATTCCAACATTTATAATTATCCTAAATAATTCTATCCAAATTCATAATCCATAATTTATAAGGAATTTTAACACAATGAATAACTTTTTTTCCATGTAATAACATGTGAACACCTTCATAATGTATTCTTTTAAAACATGGTAACACCCTAAAATACCATAAAACCTTATTGATTACATTCACGCTCACTTATTCTTTATAGAATACTGGATATATTCCTTATATCCAAATTTTTTGAATATTCCTACAATGATTAAATAAACAAACTATTAATCAGTTCCAAGGAAGTCAAGAATATCCAATGTACTTTATCCAAATCAACCATCTCTTATTTCAAAATCACTACCTCATTATCAGGACCATATTGGGGATTAACTTTACTTCAACCATGTATTTTCCAAAAATTGTATCTTATTATTTAGTCACTTTTCTTAGAAGTATATAATCTCAAATCCTTAATAAAATATTACTGCAATACAATCCTTATTTATCTCCATAATTCATATAACCAGTATATTATGGATACAACACTCAAATAAAATAATTCTATAACTACAACATAAGAACACTAGTCATTCCTCTTCATTTGAGATAGTATCATAACTTGATTATTATCCAATATCATCATTTTCGGTATACTCTAATGACTTGGACATCGATTCATGTAGTGTCACAATCCCTTGTAGATGAATCATTTTACATTTGATACCTTTTTCATACCCTTGAAATCATGTACTTGATGTCCTTTTTCTCCACTCTTATAACAAACTCCCATTCCCTTGCAGCATCTACCAAGGAGATTCTTTCCACATTTATCGCATATGGGAAAAATCGTTCTTTCCCCTATTCTCTTTATCCATCATTCTCTCTACCATCATTTTCTTCTCTTTCTTCCCTTCAAATCCATAGGGCTCAGATTATTTTTTATTTATCTTATGAACATATGATATTATTTCTTAATATGATAAGAATACATGGGAGACTATTTCTGTAGAGACCCGTATCTTGACGTACATTGACATTACATTACTTTTGCGGAATACTTAGTACATTACAAAAACACACACACAAGGACCGCAATAGTTTAGTGTCTTTGGAAACTCGGACTATAATCTTCTAATCGTGGTGAAAGATCTTCAAAATCTCCCATAAAGATCTTCCTTTTTTTTACCTAAAACCTTTCTTTATATCCTGGGGAAAAGAAAACATAAAAGGGTGAGCTCAAATGCTCAGTAAGGGTAAACAAAATAAATATCAATCACATCATATTCATAAGAACATAACATTTTGGAAATCATAACCTGCAAAAGAGATCATAATTTCATAATCATGGGATAAATCATGGCAGGGAAAAAGTAATCCCAATAATCATAACTTAAAACATGAAACTTTGTGGCATACACACATAATCATAGAGAATCATTTCTTGTTAGTCAAGACTAATTGCCAAGACTATCTTAGTGGACAAAGTCCCTTTCTGAATCGAGTAACCCTCGTTTCAGTCCTGTTTCACTGAACCGGTATAACCTACCATTTCAGCCATGTCTATCTCATGAGATATAAAATCATTACACAATGCATTGGAGGGAGATATAGGTCCCACCCATCTTATAATGAATCCTTTCTTATGTGTGCCACATAATCATAAAACATACATCATCGCATAACACATGTAACAAAAATGGGATTCTTGAAACATCATGACATCATTAATCAATTCATATAAGATAAAGGAATTCATAAACATAATTCCATCACAACATAGTCAAATAAATGTAAAAATATGGATAGAAACAGAACCCTTTATTATCTTAGATGGAAAATAATTTTGATAAAACACTTGAATTGAATTCTTGAGGAAAATATCCTTTCTTCTTCAAAATCAATTTCTTTTCACAAAACCTCATGCAATTTTAAAAGAAAGATATTTTATTGAAAATATTCATGAAATATTTTAGAGGAAACTTCATGAAAATAAGGCTTTATAAAACAGTAGAAATCCGTTCGTGCCGTATAAGTTAAAAAAAACATTCTTCGTACTTTTGTCGGAAAAGTCAAAAAGTACCTCGTACGAAAAACGACAAAAGATTCCTTTCATACGTATTACTAAAAACTCACCGAAGGGTAAAAATGGATTTAAACAATTTTAGGTGGATGGAAATAATATTACATATTGAGTAAACATGGATGTGGATGATAAAATACACCCCAGTAAATACTTACGAATAAACAATCTCGGATAAAAATGAGATTGTGATATTTCCCTTACCTTATGTCCGACTTGCTTTGTAAGTGTCTGAACCTCCAGTATAATGATTTAAATCTTGTTATTGACTTATTCCAGAATCATATTCATTGTTATGATATCATATATGGTTCACTTATGACATTATATTACCCGTTCTTTTGTAAATTCCATGTTAAAGAAGCGTTTTGGGTAAAATCGTTTCATTTATCGTAGGTGTTTTGACTTGTAGTTCTTGACATCATTATTACTTATATCATGATCTACTTACTTCCAGAATATAAAATATGATTTATATATCATATATATTCAGTATATATATATATATATATATATAATAGATAGATAAATAAAATGAAAAACACCGTTCATGGAGACGGTAGTCCGTACGTACGCATGAACGTTGTTTTCCTTTCCCTATTGTCTTGAATGGAAGTAAGTAGATGACATACATATATATATATACATAAATCCAGTAGCTTTATAATGTCATATATTTCATTATTATTTCTTATATATACTTTATAATCATTCTTAAATGGTTAACATGGAAAATGAATCTCATCGCGTCGTGGAGACGGTAGTCCGTACGTACGCACGAGCGATGATATCATTTCCATAAATATTGAATTGAGTTGGAGTGGATTATACAATATATCAGAATCAATATGATGTTTTAATAACTATTTATAGTTATTCTTTACACCATTATACCCATCCATGTAAGGTGGTGGTGGAAAATAGATTACACCACGGCGTGGAGACGGTATTCCGTACGTACGCACGCGCGGTGATTTCTTTTTCCGTAGGATAGATAGATGGTGAAATAGGGTTGTTTCATACTTATAATAAAATATCAGTATATGAGTGATACTGATGTTATTACTTCATAATGAAACAACCTAATAAGAAGAAGTGGAAGAAGAAATAAAGATGAAAGAATTGGTAACGGTAATTACCTCTTCTTTGAAGCGCCTTTTGGAGACCTCCTCTTAGGGAACTAAAATTGGTCTTTGAGGAAGACCATAACCTCTAGGATGTTTCTAGGGAAGTGGAGAAGAGATTTTGGCAGGGGTTGGCCGAGCTTGAGTGCTCAAATTGGTGTGAGGAGGAGGGGGAGGAGGTGCCCTTTTATAAGGGAGGAGAGGGGCACCTTAGGAATATCTCAAAATATTATTTTATATTAAAGTAAAAATCGGTTTATAATGGTTCCAAAGGGTCTTATTTAGAAGCTAAAGTGGGGATGGGTCGAAATCCTATCAACCAATAGGATTTAGAAAAGTTTAGGTTCTTATTTAAACCTTATCAATTAGATTTAACTCTAAGTTAAATAATTTAACTTTTACCGTGTCTTTTTGTTTTCTTTCACTATATGGTTAATACACTTACTATAACATGCCAAACGAACCCCAAATTGTTTATTATTAATATATATATCCTTATCTAAGTCATTTGGCCGAGCCTTAGATTTTTAGGAATAAAATAACAATTAATAATATAATATTTGATTTAAAAACTATTTTGTGTCAATTTTGACACTATTTGATATATGATTTTTGTGAAAGTCATAACAGAATTATATGTTCGAACCAAGTTGATTAAATCTACACTAATATATCATAGTAACCTATAAAATTAGTGTAATTCATAAAAAGTCTCAAGTTACATTCATTTGAGTATTTATAACATCAATTATGTTAATATTTCCTTAAAAGGGTAATTATTTCATCATCGTTGTGTCATAAATAAATTAATTTATTTAAAGTCTAAAAATTATAAATAAAATATCATTATATAGGAAATCTTTTTATCTTTCTAATGAATATTTATAGTCGAATTTATCTTATGTATAACCCCATATTAAAAATGTTTTAGTGAATAAACTTTGATTTTAACTCTTTTAACTCTTCTTTGAATTAAATAATAATAAATGTCCTAATCTAATCCAAGTGGGCCTAAATGATAATATTTTACACTTAAGGTTGTTTTTGGTCGAGATACACTTGTCCAATAGAGTTAGGACATGTGTTAGGGTAATATTAATATCATTCTTACCCTTAATTACCCTATTTACTTTTAACCGTGGTAAATAAAAGTAAAAAGTTACTATTCACCAAAAATTATTTTCATCTCATTGAACCGCATTTTACTTACTGACATCAACCGTGTCTCTCGGATTTTTGAAATTCCATTCACAGATGCGGTAAAATTAAGTTTTATGAAAAATTCAGTTTTTTAACTACCACTTAGTAGTTTCACTATTCATCAAAAATGAAGGTTTTCAGAAAAATGCCAAAATTTCATCCTAAGCTATATTTCATATTCCGAATTCAAAAATGAAGTCTATTTTACCAAATTCATAACATAGAAGTTGCATTAATTAATTTTATAATTAAATCCCGCTGTTAAAACAAATAGCGTGTTTTTAAGAAACAATATCTATCAAAAGATTAACACTTGTTTATGTCTGGTTTAAATGTGCAATTACATCCAATGACCAACATTGTATTAAATTGTAAAAATATATTCTAAATATACTTTAAAACTACTCCAATTAATAATTTATCACTATTAATTATTTCGATTAAAAAAGTTGTTTTTTAATTATAATTTAGTAATTTTCACTTTTCATCAGAATATGAAAGTTATCCGAAATGTACCAAAATTTCACCTTAGGCTAAATTCGATACTCCGAATCCAAAAATGAAGTTCATTTTGAAAAATAAGATTTACAGAATTTCAAAAAGTGGTTATTACTATTCATAACGACTATTTTTAATAATATTTTAATAGAATATCGTTGTTTAGTGAAACTCGGTATTGCGTATTACACACGCTATCGAGGAAGGTCGCGATTGCGTGTAATGCAAGGCAAGTCAAGGATGCGTGTTGTGCAAGCTCCTTTTGGTGTAGCGTACAACACAAGACATTAATTAAAAAGAATATTTTTTATAAAATCTTGGGCTGTTACATTCTACCCCCCTTAAAATGAATTTCGCCCTCGAAATTCATCGGGGTTATAAATGGTTTACTATTTGAAAGTTTCTTTAATAGAAACCACATCGTAAAAAGGAATATCAAAACCAATCTTTAAAAACAAAAGTAAGAAACGTAACGGTTACCCAAATAAACTAATCATTGGGTTTCCACATAGGTGAAAATATGGATATGGAAGAGAAATCTAACCATCATGTTCTGATGAAGAGTGGTAGAGAACATGGCTATGGAAAAGCCAATAATCACAAATCCATAAATTTGTGACGATCTAAGGTACCATCCGATTCATCAGGTATAAGATCACTAGGACAACATTTTTTTGGTTTTCAAGATCATTTCCCTAAAGTTGAAAATTTGAATTGGAATAAATACTTTCTTTATTTTGGTACAATCTCACTATTGTTCGTGCCTAGAACAATTTCCACTTCATCTCTTATATAAATGAAGTTGAATTTGTTATTCGTGAAGTGTTAGCAGATCATGTGATAGAATGACGGGTCATTCCATCTGTCTCAAAAAAAAGTTTAGCAAAATTATATACATAAGTAGATCTATAGTGAGATTAATCATATATAGTTTATAAAATGGACTTATACTTCATATATCATACTGCTTAATATAATAAAACTAGTTTCTACTAAACAGGGACTTCCTGTAGGCCAGTGGTAGGCGATAAAGGCCAGTCGCACTTCGGTTGTGGGTTCGATTCCCACAGCCTTGTCCGAAGCGATGGGCTGTCGTCCGTCCTGCAGGTTGTCCTTTTTCTAAAACTATATTACTATAACATCCCATAAATAATATCGAAAAAAACTTCTATCCTTAAACAATACTAACTTATTTCCAACATAATCCATTCCAATCTTTAGTCCTATCTGTAATACTGCAGTCCATTCTCATAACATAGTGAAAACGATTACCAGAGATTTAATACCATCGTTGATCCCCATATATCATAAGATATATCTTGTTGGACACATTCCAAACATTCAAAGGCCTTAATCTTGTACTCTCTTGAATACCCATTGAACCTTAGTGAAAACTTGAATGCAGTTAAAAGTTAACACTTTCCACATACCAAAATCCTCAAAATTCTATATACTCAAACCATGATATCACTTAGTCCTTATATCAATCATGAGCTCATGAATACTGTTAAACATTTCATTTTCTCGTTTTCCCTTCATTATGCGCATAATATCTCAATCACTTTGAATACCACATTAGACCAATACATAAATATTCCAATATTCCATGATACAACATTATTTTGGAATCCCATTACATAAAAACTTAATCATTCCACCACATCGTTGTCATATTCAACATTGCCAATAGTGATCGCATGTGACTTCCCTTTGTCCTTTTCCTTAAGCGGTTGCTCATGCCGATCATCACTAACCCTTGGATTAGGGCATTTATTGGCATAATGTCCCATCTCCTTGCACTTGAAGAATTGAAGTGTTGGTTGTGCGTTCTCTGCAGTGTTTGCTTTATTCACTTCATTAGAATCCCTTTTTCCATTACTTCGACACTCAGCTGCTCGATGACCTTCTTTTCCACACTTAAAACATTTTCTAGTCCCTTTAAGACAATCTCCACAATGCTTCTTTCCACACTTTGTGCATAAGGAAACATTCATCTTCTTTTCACCATTATTCTAAGATTTCTCCTTGAACTCCATCTTTCGTTTCTTGTCAAAACCATGAGATGGATATGTAACACCAACTTCCATTTCTACCTTGATAGCACAAGGCACAATTTCTTCATAGCTACTGAACTCTCTTATAGCTAATGCCCTTCGAAGATTTGGTTTTAAGCCATTGAAAAATCGATCAACTTTACTTTCAGGTTGGATGATAATTCCAGATGCATACCTTGCAAGTCTTGTAAAATTCGCTTCGTATATACCAACAGATTCATCATCCTTTTGCTTTAGTTCAAGAAACTCCTTCTCCATCTTCGTTCGAAGAATACGAGGGAAGTACTTACTGAAAAACAAGTTCTTGAACTCATCCCATTCCATGGAATCAATTTCATCTCTTTGCCTCGTATTCTTAATAAGATTACACCATTGATCAGCTTCACCTTCCAAACGATATACTGCTAAGATGACTTTATCATGTTCAGAACATTGAAGAACTGAAAATATCTTTTCAGTAGTACTAATCCATTGTTCAGCAACTAATGGATCAATAGACCCACTGAAAGAAGGCGGACGCTGCCTCATGAAGGATTCAACAGAATGTTGCTCCTTCCTTTGCTCGTTTGGATGTCCTGCATGATTCATAGCTTGAGAAAGTTGTGTGAGCATGGCTACAAGATTTTGCATTCCAGCTCCCATATCGTTTGGTTGCTCAGGGGGACAATCATTGCATTGTCCATTGCATTGATCAACACGGTTCCTTCGGGTTCTAGCCATCGTCTAAAACCCCAAAAGAATAGTGTGAGAGGAAAAAATCATGCTAGGGAAAACAACATAATAAAGGGGTAGTACCCTCAATATCTAACATCTTAGGTTAAATTCTCAGATCGTTAGAGCAATTCTAGGACTATAACCTATACGTATACTTAACCTTAGAGACATCCCTAGACATACCTTAGAAATATCTCTAGGGACATCACTAACGTTTTCGCATCCTAGTTTCCAAAGGTTGACTAAACCTTTCCTCTGATACCAACTGTAGAGACCCGTATCTTGACGTACATTGACATTACATTACTTTTGCGGAATACTTAGTACATTACAAAAACACACACACAAGGACCGTAATAGTTTAGTGTCTTTGGAAACTCGGACTATAATCTTCTAATCGTGGTGAAAGATCTTCAAAATCTCCCATAAAGATCTTCCTTTTTTTTACCTAAAACCTTTCTTTATATCCTGGGGAAAAGAAAACATAAAAGGGTGAGCTCAAATGCTCAGTAAGGGTAAACAAAATAAATATCAATCACATCATATTCATAAGAACATAACATTTTGGAAATCATAACCTGCAAAAGAGAGCATAATTTCATAATCATGGGATAAATCATGGCAGTGAAAAAGTAATCCCAATAATCATAACTTAAAACATCAAACTTTGTGACATACACACATAATCATAGAGAATCATTTCTTGTTAGTCAAGACTAATTGCCAAGACTATCTTAGTGGACAAAGTCCCTTTCTGAATCGAGTAACCCTCGTTTCAGTCCTGTTTCACTGAACCGGTATAACCTACCATTTCAGCCATGTCTATCTCATGAGATATAAAATCATTACCCAATGCATTGGAGGGAGATATAGGTCCCACCCATCTTATAATGAATCCTTTCTTATGTGTGCCACATAATCATAAAACATACATCATCGCATAACACATGTAACAAAAATGGGATTCTTGAAACATCATGACATCATAAATCAATTAATATAAGATAAATGAATTCATAAACATAATTCCATCACAACATAGTCAAATCAATGTAAAAATATGGATAGAAACAGAACCCTTTATTATCTTAGATGGAAAATAATTTTGATAAAACACTTGAATTGAATTCTTGAGGAAAATATCCTTTCTTCTTCAAAATCAATTTCTTTTCACAAAACGTCATGCAATTTTAAAAGAAAGAGATTTTATTGAAAATAGTCATGAAATCTTTTAGAGGAAGCTTCATGAAAATAAGGCTTTATAAAACAGTAGAAATCCGTTCGTGCCGTATAAGTTAAAAAAAACATTCTTCGTACTTTTGTCGGAAAAGTCAAAAAGTACCTCGTACGAAAAACGACAAAAGATTCCTTTCATACGTATTACTAAAAACTCACCGAAGGGTAAAAATGGATTTAAAAAATTTTAGGTGGATGGAAATAATATTACATATTGAGTAAACATGGATGTGGATGATAAAATACACCCCAGTAAATACTTACGAATAAACAATCTCGGATAAAAATGAGATTGTGATATTTCCCTTACCTTATGTCTGACTTGCTTTGTAAGTGTCCGAACCTCCTGTATAATGATTTAAATCTTGTTATTGACTTATTCCAGAATCATATTCATTGTTATGATATCATATATGGTTCACTTATGACATTATATTACCCATTCTTTTGTAAATTCCATGTTAAAGAAGCGTTTTGGGTAAAATCGTTTCATTTATCGTAGGTGTTTTGACTTGTTGATGTTGACATCATTATTACTTATATCATGATCTACTTACTTCCAGAATATAAAATATGATTTATATATCATATATATTCAGTATATATATATATATAATAGATAGATAAATAAAATGAAAAACATCGTTCATGGAGACGGTAGTCCGTACGTACGCATGAACGCTGTTTTCCTTTCCCTATTGTCTTGAATGGAAGTAAGTAGATGACATAAATATATATATATACATAAATCCAGTAGCTTTATAATGTCATATATTTCATTATTATTTATTATATATACTTTATAATCATTCTTAAATGGTTAACATGGAGAATGAATCTCATCGCGTCGTGGAGACGGTAGTCCGTACGTACGCACGAGCGATGATATCATTTCCATAAATATTGAATTGAGTTGGAGTGGATTATACAATATATCAGAATCAATATGATGTTTTAATAACTATTTATAGTTATTCTTTACACCATTATACCCATCCATGTAAGGTGGTGGTGGAAAATAGATTACACCACGGCGTGGAGACGGTATTCCGTACGTACGCACGGGCGGTGATTTCTTTTTTCCGTAGGATAGATAGATAGTGAAATAGGGTTGTTTCATACTTATAATAACATATCAGTATATGAGTGATACTGATGTTATTACTTCATAATGAAACAACCTAATAAGAAGAAGTGGAAGAAGAAATAAAGATGAAAGAATTGGTAACGGTAATTACCTCTTCTTTGAAGCGCCTTTTGGAGACCTCCTCTTAGGGAACTAAAATTGGTCTTTGAGGAAGACCAGAACCTCTAGGATGTTGCTAGGGAAGTGGAGAAGAGATTTTGGCAGGGGTTGGCCGAGCTTGAGTGCTCAAATTGGTGTGAGGAGGAGGGGGAGGAGGTGCCCTTTTATAAGGGAGGAGAGGGGCACCTTAGGAATATCTCAAAATATTATTTTATATTAAAGTAAAAATCGGTTTATAATGGTTCCAAAGGGTCTTATTTCGAAGATAAAGTGGGGATGGGTCGAAATCCTATCAACCAATAGGATTTAGACAAGTTTAGGTTCTTATTTTAACCTTATCAATTAGATTTAACTCTAAGTTAAATAATTTAACTTTTACCGTGTCTTTTTGTTTTCTTTCACTATATGGTTAATACACTTACTATAACATGCCAAACGAACCCCAAATTGTTTATTATTAATATATATATCCTTATCTAAGTCATTTTGCCGAACCTTAGATTTTTAGGAATAAAATAACAATTAATAATATAATATTTGATTTAAAAACTATTTTTTGTCAATTTTTACACAATTTGATATATGATTTTTGTGAAAGTCATAACAGAATTATATGTTCGAACCAAGTTGATTAAATCAACACTAATATATCATAGTAACCTAGAAAATTAGTGGAATTCATAAAAAGTCACAAGTTACATTCATTTGAGTATTTATAACATCAATTATGTTAATATTTCCTTAAAAGGGTAATTACTGCATCATCGTTGTGTCATAAATAAATTAATTTATTTAAAGTCTAAAAATTATAAATAAAATATCATTATATAGGAAATCTTTTTATCTTTCTAATGAATATTTATAGTCGAATTTTTATCTTATGTATAACCCCATATTAAAAATGTTTTAGTGAATAAACTTTGATTTTAACTCTTTTAACTCTTCTTTGAATTAAATAATAATAAATGTCCTAATCTAATCCAAGTGGGCCTAAATGATAATATTTTACACTTAAGGTTGTTTTTGGTCGATATACACTTGTCCAATAGAGTTAGGACATGTGTTAGGGTAATATTAATATCATTCTTACCCTTAATTACCCTATTTACTTTTAACCGTGGTAAATAAAAGTAAAAAGTTACTATTCACCAAAAATTATTTTCATCTCATTGAACCACATTTTACTTACTGACATCAACCGTGTCTCTTGTATTTTTGAAATTCTATTCACAGAAGCGGTAAAATTAAGTTTTATGAAAAATTCAGTTTTTTAACTACCACTTAGTAGTTTCACTATTCATCAAAAAATGAAGGTTTTCAGAAAAATGCCAAAATTTCATCCTAAGCTATATTTCATATTCCGAATTCAAAAATGAAGTCTATTTTACCAAATTCATAACATAGAAGTTTCATTAATTAATTTTATAATTAAATCCCGCTGTTAAAACAAATAGCGTGTTTTTAAGAAACAATATCTATCAAAAGATTGACACTTGTTTATGTCTGGTTTAAATGTGCAATTACATCCAATGACCAACATTGTATTAAATTGTAAAAATATATTCTAAATATACTTTAAAACTACTCCAATTAATAATTTATCACTATTAATTATTTCAATTAAAAAAGTTGTTTTTTAATTATAATTTAGTAATTTTTACTTTTCATCAGAATATGAAAGTTATCCGAAATGTACCAAAATTTCACCTTAGGCTAAATTCGATACTCCGAATCCAAAAATGAAGTTCATTTTGAAAAATAAGATTTACAGAATTTCAAATAGTGGTTATTACTATTCATAACGACTATTTTTAATAATATTTTAATAGAATATCGTTGTTTAGTGAAACTCGGTTTTGCGTATTACACACGCTATCGAGGAAGGTCGCGATTGCGTGTAATGCAAGGCAAGTCAAGGATGCGTGTTGTGCAAGCTCCTTTTGGTGTAGCATACAACACAAGACATTAATTAAAAAGAATATTTTTTATAAAATCTTGGGCTGTTACAATTTCCCATCCAAATGTTGGCTTAATACCATTAAAGATATGATCCTTCTTACCCTTTGGATCATACGTATTGCTGGATTTCTTATTCCTTCTACTGGGTGCCATTTCTAAATAATAACATACAATATGTCAGTTTATGAATCGCAAGGAATAATTCCATGCTTGTAAAATACCTAATGTAAATTGAATTGTTTATGGATATAATCCATAATAATAAAAATGTTTTCTTTGAGGAAGTGTTTACTCCAAAATCCTTCACCATGGCTTGTAATGAAAATGTGAATTATTCTAAGTATATCCCCTAAGAGTGTCATAACCAAGAGTTCATCAAGGCTTGTTGTCGTGCACCAGTTCCCATTCAATTCATGCTCAAAGTGGTGTTTTCATGTTTTACCCCTAGGTACATCTGGGTGAGAGCCGTCTCCACCTGCTCGTATCCAGACAGGGATGTATTGTTTGGAAAACTCACAAAATCTATAAATAAATAAAAATTTTGGTAGTTCTTCTATAGTTATCCGAAAATTATATCTTAGGGTAATTTTATCTAATCAGAGTTTATTTAAATATATTTTCAATGTTGTTTCTAAACTTCCTATGATGCCAATGGTAACACCCCGACCCTATATTCCCAGAGTTGGTGCATTATTTTAATAAATTGTCATGATTACAAAGAATCATGTCCCAAAAAACCGATCAATTTTGCAGTCTTGGAAAATTGATTACATAAATGAACCTTACATTACACTTTCTAACATACAAAAAAAAAATTAATCCTTTGAGAACGCTATTGTTCCCTTAGCTTCACCCTACATCTCAAACGTAAAACACTTCTTGGGATCTCTGGAAAATAAAACATAAGAAAGTGGTGATCTCAAATGCTCTGTAAGGGTAAATAATTTATCGAAAGATATAAACTCTTAAGTAATGATAGGTAATAAAAACAATAGCCTTTTAAACATAAACTGGAACATAATATGGAAAAAATAAATCAAATAATGTCATTTTCCTTTTCACATGGATGTTCTAATAGTAGAATATTCACATGTAATAACTAATTTCATAATGAGAGATGGTATAGTACTAGAATTTAATTTCTATTTCAAGGCCTCATGCCAAGACCTAGGGGCTAACTGTAACTGGTCCCCAACACGAAGAGCCCCTGTAATGAGACTCCAACCCAGAGAGCCTCCGTAACCGGTCTCCAACACAGAGAGCCTCTGTAACCGGAATCGAACCCAAAGAGACTCTCTAACTAGACTCCAACCCAAAGGGTCTGCTGTAACCATACCCCAACCTAGAGGGATTACTTTTACTGATCCCCAACCCAAAACATACTATTCCAATACATTCTTCATAAAAAGGGTTAAAATATAACATAAACATTCGAATTAAAAATAGCATACGAAATGTCAACACTTTAACCATAAAACATGAATGGCATAAAAATAACTCATCCATAGTCATATATATCACAAAACCTTAAATAAAACATGGAAGAGTTGTATCATAATAAATCAACTTTAAACAAGTATAAAATTTATCAAAGGATGTTGACATAGATGAAATTTAAAACTTTAGAGAGAAATATCTCTTTCAATTTTGAAATCATTTAAGTGTCACATAATCATAAAGAAAACATTTATTTTTTAAGTATTATAATAAGCTAGTAAGGGAAGCTTCAACGATGTTATAATGGTGGAAAATAACTGCACCCGCCGTATAAGTTAAAAAGACATTCTTACCTTAATCTTTTCAAAGAGGTCGTAATGTACATTGTTTGGAAAACAACATAAAGATTCCTTTCAAAACATATAAGTTAAAATAAGGGTATAAATTAATTTAACCCATAGTCTAGTAAATAGTACAAATGTTTTGAAATAAATTTTTAAGAAACATGGATGTGGATAACAAAGTGTTCCCAGTAGATACTTACAAAAAAACAACCTCAGATAATAAAGTGGTTGTGAAATTAATCCTTACCTCATTGTCATCAATCAGGTCATATGAAAAATAGTCAATAACATCCAAATGAATCACATAATATCATTAATATAAAGATAATCATGATAATATATATCTAATTGGAGTATACAATACAACACATGCAATAAATAGGTTGTGAACAATGGCAATCTTATGGAATTAAAAGTGAGATAAGAAACCACAAACCATGCACTTTCCTTTAGTCGAGGGTACGATTAACCTCCTGTACAATGACCATAGTATATTATTAAACTATACCATAACAATATTCATAATTATTATATCATACATGTTTCATTTATGACTTTATACTACCCATTTAATAATGATTTCCATGTTAAATTAACATTTTAGGTAATAAAGACTTTCATTATCATATGTCTTTTAACTTGTTATTCTTGATCGTATCATTTAGATCATGATATAAATAATTCCAGAATATAAAACTTGATTTATATATCATATATATTTAGAATATAAATATTTCTAGTAGATGTATATAAGAAATGGAAGGCACTGTTTATTGATACAGTTAGCCGTACGTACGCATAAACGTTGTTTCCGTTTTCACATCGTATTGTACGGAAGTGAATAAGATATATGTAAGTACATAAATACATACATACATATATATCTTCAGTATCATTATTATGTTTTATATTACATACATATTAATAATATATATTTTTATAGTCATCGTTGAAGGGTGGACATGGAAATGAATCTCATCGTGTCGTGGAGACGGTAATCCGTACGTATGCACGAGCGAAAATATCATTCTTTTGATATTAAAATCATATATAATTGTATATTATATCATATATACATAATAATTAACATGTTATAATTATTATTTACATAAATTATAAATCATTATTATAACCATGCAATATAATAACGTATTGAATAACAACTACACCATGACATGGAGACGGTAAGCCGTACGTACGCACGTATAAGGACATGACATTCAGAGGATGGATAGAATAATAAATATGGTTGTGACATATTTATAATAACATCACATTAAATATATGATACTGAAGTTATTGTTTAATAATGGAAGCAAAAAGGAATGAAGAAGTGGAAGAAGAAATGAACTTGAAAGAGGTGATGAAATATTTAGCCCTTCTTCGGGTTCTTCCTTTTAATTTTATCAAAAGGGCTC
This sequence comes from Viscum album, assembly GCA_963277665.1. Taxonomy (NCBI): domain Eukaryota; kingdom Viridiplantae; phylum Streptophyta; class Magnoliopsida; order Santalales; family Viscaceae; genus Viscum; species Viscum album. The sequence continues at coordinate 1,086,542,713 of OY728150.1, read as the reverse complement.
CATAATTTAGATTTCTGAAAAAAGTAAAGCCTCTAATATGAAGGGAAGATAGTTTAGAGGATATTTGGGTAGGGGTCTTCCGAGCCAAATGGCTTTTAAGGTGTGAATTTGAGAGAAGGGGGAGTGCCCTTTTATAAGAGGGGTGAGGGGCACCTTAGGAAATGATTGAAATATTATTTTATAATAAAATCATATTCGGTTTATAATGGCTCGAAATTGATTTATTTCAAAGATAAAGTGGTTATGGGTTTAAATAATCTAAACCAATATGTTTTAGACAAGTTTAGGTTACCATTTTAACCTTATCATTTATATTTAACTCTAAGTTAAATAATTTAACTTTTACCATGTATTCTTGTATTCTTGCACTATATAGTTAATAAAAATACTATGAACATTCAAGAGGACCTAAAGTGGATCATTAAAGAAATATATTATATTATTTAATCCATTTTGATGAGCCTTTGATTTTTAGTAATATTATATCAACCAATAATATAGTTTTTGTTTTAAAAATTAATTTATGTCAATTTTGAGACTATTTGGTATTTTGTTTTTGTGAAAGTCAAAACAACAGTATCACTTTTGAAAAAAAATTACATAATCAACCCTAACATGTCTTATTAACCTATGAAATTATTCTAATTCATCAAAAGTCTCAAATTACATTTATTTCGATATTTATAATATTAATTATTTTAATCATTCATTAATAAAAAAAATACTGCATCATCTTTGTGTCATAAATAAATTTAGTTATTTTATGTCAAAAAATTATAAATAAAATTCCATTATGTTGGAAATATTTTTATATTGCTAATGAATATTTATAGTTAAATTTATTTTATGTATAACCCTATATGAAAAGTGTTTTAGTTATGAAAAATTGAATTTAACACCATCAACTCTTCTTTAAATTAAATAATAATAAATGTCATAATCTAATCCAAGTGGACCTAAAGGATCATATTTTATTACTAAGTTTGTTTTTGGTGAAACTAAACATATCCAATAGAATTTTGACATGTGTTAGGGTAATTATAATATCATTTTCACCCTTAAATACCCTATTTACTTTTAACCGTGGTAAGTAAAAGTAAAAAGTTACTATTCACCAAAAAATATTTTCATCATATTGATCAAAGTTTTACTTACTGATATTAACCATGTCTCAAATATTTTTGAAATTCAATGCAGAAAAGTGGAAAAAGTAATTTTTATATAAAATTGAAAATGCTCCTAGGAGGAGGGTAAAAGATGATAAAAAGTTCGATAAAATTTTATATATCAAAACATATTATAAAATGACTCCAATGAATTACATTTAACATATATAGGTATTATGTATCTTTTTAGACATAAATTAAATTAATATAAAATAACTAATTATTTAAATTAAAAGTATTTTTTAACCAATAACACAGTGCTTTTTCACTATTCATAAAAAATTTAATTTTTTCAGAAAAATACCAAAACATCACCCTAAGATAATTTTGTTATTACGAATTCTAAAATGATGTATATTTTACCAAATTAAATTCATATAAGTTTCATTTATTAGTTTAAAATTAATCCCCATTTTCAATACCAAAAAATGGGTTTTAAAAAGTAAAAACTATCAAAAGATTGACATGTTTTTGTGTCAAATTTAAATGTAAAATTACTTATAATGACCTACATTATATTAAATGATAAAAATATAATCTAATTATACTTCCAAAATATTCAAATTTCTAATTTATTACTATAAGTTATTTTGATTAAAGAAGTTGTTTTAAATTAAAATTTAGTAATTTTCACTATTCATCAAAATATGATAGTTATTAGAAAATTACCAAACATTTATCCAAACTAATATTTTATATCCCAATTCTATAGATTAATTTAATTTCACTAAATTGAATATATAAAATTTCAAAATATTTGTTTTTAAAAGGGTTCTCCATTAAATGGTGGTGAAATTTCATTTTTTTGAGAAATAAATATTTTTTCCAAAAAAAATGAATTTGTTCTTATATTATGTCTAAGAAACACATAATAAGAATGCTAAAATTATATATAGTATATAATATTTCCAAATGCATTTAATACAATTCATAACCGCTTTTTGAATAATTAGTTTAGTAAGTTGTGGTGAGCTCAAACTCGATGTTGCGTGTAGCGCAAGCTATTGAATTACTTTAATGAGATAACATACTATGAAATCCTGGTGTGTTACATAAATGGTTAGACAATTTACACCCTGGATTAAAAACCTCAAACGTATCCACAAAATTTGGGTCAATCTTCCCTTTCCTCCCAAGTCATCGATGACCCATAAAAGGTGAAAAATTTTAATAACACCTGATCGCCCAATGAGAAATCCAATGGTCTATGGTGATTATAATCATAATATTTATACTAGATCTAGGATATCAACATTCTCTTCTGAATAACTTGAATATTTTATACCATATTTAAAAAAAATATTATTCCAATTAAGGAACACTACCCTCTCTATGACTAACACAACATCTATTTACATGGAAGACCATACAAGACCTCAAAATGATCCATTCTAATTGAGGACTCGTATCTATTTTTATAAGAAAAATCAACCAGTCCAAAATGGTCATCCCTATCTTCACTAAATATGGGAATTTATGTGTAGAAAATATCATCAATAATCTATATAGAACTTTCTTTCTATCCATAGAATAATGGATGGTTTCCTGTACTCAAAAAGTAATGAGGTCCCAGTCCATACTAAAAGCCTCTATAAAATGTGAAGTAAAATTGGGATCCCTATGAGAGACTATAGCATATTTAACTCTATGAAAATGAAAAATATCTATGAAATAAATATATCTAAACCATTCAACTTTTTTTGTATCATTAATGGGTATAATTTGATCCAATTTAGTTAGAAAATCAATCACCTCCAATATTTCATTCTTATTTCTCGGGGTGCATGGAATCCCCCCAAAAAATCCATAGAGATATCATCCCACTTCCATGTTAGAAATGGAAGTGGATAGATCAATGTAGAAGGTCTCTGGTTCTTAACCATGGCCTGTTGGCATGTAAAACAATGATATCAAAATTTATAAATTTCCTATATCATACCTGACCCGCAAAAGTAACACAACATTTCATAGAACATCTTCATATTTCCAGGGTGTACTGCCCACTGGGAATTATGGAAATCAACCACCACAATTATCTTTATTAGAAATATACAACATAATAATTACCCTCCATGGATAATGACCACTCATGAATAGTCACCACACTGTAAAGAGATCCTCTAATACCATGGAATTAATGATCAAGATGATGTTCATGAATAGTCATCTTGAGAAGAGTTTAGGTCAATTGAACACTATCCAATACAACCATGTCCCCTATTTTCCGTAGAATAATATGTTTTTGTGCAACAAGATCCATCAAATTCCACTCATTTGATGATTCTTTCATGGTATGTGTTGGAATTTTCCTACTCAAGTCATATTTGATGACATTATCATTCCTATGGGAATAGTAAATATCAAAATAAAATGAGTTTATGTACTCAAAAGAATGAATATATTATAGATTAAAATATTTTTTTATAAGAAATAACTTAGATCATGTGGTTAGACTACACGGTAAACCTCTCAATGATTATTAAATTATACCAACTCTTAATTGAATGCATCATGACTGTGAGTTTAGTGTCATAGGTCAGGTAAATATTCTCATGTGACCTATGCTCTTGAGATCAATAAGTGATGATATGATCACTCCACATAACAACAAAACCAAAAGAAAAATTTATGCATCACAAAAGAGAACATGTCCATGCCTGGCCTATGGAAGATTAAGCACTGGTGAAGTAGTCAAAAAGTGTTTCATCTATAAAAACTACTCTATCATTTTTCATCCCAGAAAAACTTCACTCCCTTAGAAGATAGTGATATAATTAGTGAATAAAACTTTTAAAAATCCTTTGGAAACTGGTGATAATATCCAACTAAATCCAATAATCTCAAAATCTTAAAAACATTAAGCGTTTTCTCTCATGTCATTTCTGTTTTTACATCGTTGGGATCAACTAAGATACCATATTCTAACAGAATACATTCCAAGAGCTTCAATTAGGGAATCCAAATATTACATTATAAAATCTTGGCACAAATTTGGTGATTTATCAAAAATTCCAAAACTATGTCAAATGATGGACATGATCCTCCATGAAAATAGTGTTAAAATGGAGCCATCAAGAAATACCACAATGAAGGTATCAAGATAAACATAGAATATCCTATTCATTAAATCCATAAAGACTAAATGATCAATGGTTTTCCAAAAATCATGAAAAGGTTCTCATAATGGCCATAACTTCACCCAAAGGGGGTTTTCTAAATGTTAGATTCTTTTATTCTCAACTGGTGATAACTAGATCGAATATCAATATTCAAAAACCATTTCACCATTTAAACTAGTTAAATAGAATCAAATTGCGTGGAAAAAAATATGTCCTCTTTACCACGAATCGATTTAGTTTTCGGTAATATATACATAGATGAAGTGACCCATTATATTTCCATGAAAACATAATAGGTTCCACCCAAGGCAACACACTTTGGCATATAAATTCATTATCTAATAGATCATCCAACATATTCTTCAACTATTTCATTTCAGCTGGTTCAATGTAATATAAAGGGATAGATAATTGTTTATTATAATGAATTAAATAAAATGAAAACTCTACCTCCCTTACTGGTGGAAAAAATAGAGAAGTCATAAAGAATGATTTCAAGAAACTATATCACAATTGAAGGGAGATCATCGCCCAAATATTATCACTCTAGGTAAAAAAGAAAACACATATATTACTGTCCAAAAATATAGATAGTAAGTTCATATTTTTACTCAATCTCATGTTCTATTCTACTTGAAACAAAAAAAACCCACCACATTAGGTGTAGTAAAGTAATCCCATCAGAAATTGCATTTAATTCATGTTTAATTAGAAATTAGCCAATCTATCCCAAAAATGAAATAAAGAGGTTTCATGTTGAGAACCAGAAAATACCATGTAAGGTCAATATATAAGAATGAAAAAGTAAAAGAAAGAAAATGGATACCCTAATCTATCTTCCATATTAGTGGTGTATTAATATGAATCACATAATATAAATTCTCCATAGGAAGTTTTATCAAACTAAATATATGGGTTGATACAAACAAATGAAATTCACTAGTAAGAAATAATTAAGTCAATAAGGATTAAACATAGTGATGGTACTTCTAAGATTCATTGGACCCATATATGAATCTACTAAAGACTCTTCCAATGAGTGAAGAAGCTTTGTTTTGGATGTATGTGGTTGGAACCCCTTTGTTTATGAATCATCTTATTGATCCAGAATACTTTTCTTGGCACTGATGATCTTGTGCCACTATGTAGAGTTGAATATAGATGACATAACTTCTTTATGTGAACATATCATCCATAGGAACAACATATCTTGGGTTCCTTAGTGAAAACCCATTCCTAAGGCCCTAGATTACCACAATAGTATCAAATCAAAATTCTACTTCCCTATAGTGGAGGAGGTATAAATGAAAAATGTTATTAGGAACCACCATAATAGTCATCACCCTTTACCTTTCCTTTGATGTAAATACCATAACTGCCACTGGGAGGAAAAGAAACTATGGATAACACTTACTTACTAGCCAAATCAAGATCAACCATCAATGCTCTATCTAAAAAATCAGTATAATAAGAGATGTTTATAAATAAAAAATGAGAATGATTATAAGATTTAAGTTCCATGTAATACTTTTGAGTATTCATATTCTTATTAAATAGAATATCCGGTGAGAACTCTAAATACTTAGAAAATAAATTTTCAGACTCATTCAAAGCCCTACCAACCTGCTCGATTTTGAAAAACTCTATAACATTTTCTAGAACTATAGAATATGAATATAATTGTTTTGTGAATATAACTATAATATCTTCCCTATATAATTTATCATTCATTTTTTCCATTACAATCATGTCCCATCATATCCTTTTAGGTAACTCTAGATTGGAGTTGTAAAATTTCACCTTGATTAAATTAGGGATCTCAAAGATTTAGAATTAACAAAAGACTATCCTAAACCAATCCTTCACATGTTGATTATTTTTTTAGCCTTATAACACTAGTTGATTCTACCAAAGGAATTCATGAGAATTTTTTTTAATTTATACATATAAGGTTCAATAGACGGAGAATGTATGTGATTGGATATAGGTACTTGTCCCATATCTATGAAAATGAACACTATAAACTCAACAAGATTCTAGTCCATAAGACGATTTTATAAATGTGGTTCTTCAACAAATTCTACCTGGATCTTATTCATGCGTCTTCTTGTGGCATGATGGTACAAAACACTAGCAAACAATATTGAAGACGTCATAGAGGGTACTCAGATCAATAATCAAACAATATATGTATGGAAAATAATCCCATCTAATAGATAAAAGTGTTTTGTGTTTCAAATACCAATGTAAAAATCAATGAAAATACTAGAACTGATCCTCAAGACATATTTATCAAACTACTGATAGTGACATAAGGCTCATTAAAATGATTTCTAGCCAAGAAATTAGTCATAACTACCTATTAAGTCCCAAAAAAATTTCAAACAGCACACTGACATCATTTCGAGATGCTAAAACAACACATTTGACACCACATTCTCAGTGAGGGCTCATGTGTCATGGTACTAGGGTACTTGTGCCTGTTTATGATAGATTGATCAATATAAAGTTCAATAATAAGTTCCAAAGGTTCTTGAAGGATTTATATAGAGGATTAGTGATCGAACAATAGAATGGATATCTGAATATATAAAATCACCTCAAGACTATCCCAAACCTTAACCATAACTTAAACAATAAATATTGGTGGAAGTTATTTCACTGGTCATTTTTTGCGTTAAAGAACCTGATAAGGTTTAGAATTATAAACTAATATAATTAATAACACCATCCAACACTCAACCATTTATTGAGGAGGTCCCTGAAGAACACATCCAAGATAATTCACTTATAGGCGATCACCATTTATTAGAATAATACTAGAATCACATTGTGGAAGACAACCTAATACAAAATATTCTCATCTTTGATAATGAAAACCATTAACTCTATACCACTCTATTGAATTGTAAGACGAAAAAAAATATTCACCAATTGAGGTTGAGTTTCTAATGTTCCTTCCATAGGAGTTCAATTTCCAAGATGGCATACTCGAAAGTGAATATATATTTATTCATCCTTCATGTTTTAATCTTATTCAAGATGAATTGTTTTCTTACATCCCTTTTTGTGAAATTTCAAACACATAACCAATGGAGAAGGCCTTGGACGGTAGGGAATAATTCTTGAAAGTAGTGTCTATACAAGAAGATCTATAGAAGAATATAGTGATGTGAAAATCTCCTCTAAAAAACATGTATACTATATAAAGGATGACACCACAAAATTCAAATGGGGGCACCCATATAATCTTTTCCTTCCTACATTGGTATTTAATTATTTATTATTTCTTAGGGGATGTGAATTTTCTTATCATATTTAGGGTTATTTAATTTTTTTCCTACTCATGGACATTGGGAAAATTCCCATGTGCTGGCTCATATCAAAGAAACTACATCCACCATCTGATTGGAGATAATCTACTATAACTACCTGACTAGCAGTTGTAAAAACCTAGCACTTACTTGGGAGTCTAAAGCATGAATTATCAATTTTCTTTACCTTTTAATTTTTTAATTTTTTAATTTTTCTTCTGTTTTTTAGTTTTAAATTGGAAAAGGTTATGAGCTAAACCTTAGGATTCCACTGAAAAATAATTAAGGTTGTGTATTTCCTTTTCGTTACTTTTTGGTTCCCTATTAGAATTCTCCATGAAAATAATTACCTAAATTGATCTAAATAAATGGAAGTAAATGCAATAAATATGTTTGAGTGATGTTAATATATTTTTAATATTTTTTTTGTGATTCCATTTTATTTTTGGCATCTACATCAAAAAATTTCTTGTCTTCTTTTTAATTTTCTTTATGTGTTTTTAGTATTCTTGAGCTAGATAAAATACATTTTAAATTTCAAAAACTATTAGTGTTTATGTCACTTTTCATTATTTTAATATTTAAGTATTTTTTTTATTATTGATTGGATTTTTTATTGATTTCTTATCATTTCATTTGTGGAAGTTTGACTGATGGTAAAAGTGATGTGCACTATTACTGTCTGAATTTAAAATATTCCCTAACTCGAGATATTTTAAACATTTTTGACTTGTTTTTTACATTTATATTTTTCATGAGAGTATTGGTCCATGATGTGTGATCTAAATATTTTTATTTTTATCATTTTCAAATCTTTTATAGGTCATGGAATGTGTCACGTATGATTGAGGCACGACTTTGAAAGCCCCATTTTTTCATTGTACTCTGATATTGTTCTACATATATATATAAACATTATTAAACCCCTAATATCTATGAAATAACTTATTAAAATGAAACATTACAATCCATTTATATATTTCCAACATACTATTTATGTTAATTATCTGATTATTGTTGACCTAAAGTGTGACAGAGGAAGAATAAAATTAAAAAAAGTTAATTTCATATTTATTTCTATGTTGGTGGAATAAATATCACGATAAATATATGGATGGGTGGAAAAAATTTAATTATTACATTCTGAGGTGTGTTCACCAATATTCTATTTTCAAAAGATACCATTTATTCCTCAAAAAATGTTTCTAAAGAGAAATCCATATCTAAAATAAAGATCAAAAAATGATACAAATTGGGGAAAAGAGGGAAGAATCTTATCAAAGATGATTAAATTTAAACAGTGAAATTACCAAATAAATCATGAATTTTTTGGAGGTGATTCATTTTTTAGATGATTGAGGAGCTCTCCATTCTTGATCAGAACTATTTTTAGGTATTTACTGCACATAAGAGCCTAAAACTCTTCATTCCACCTTATATTTTTTATATTAAACCCCATTATCCCATAATATCATAAAACCCCAAATCAAATACATACTTATTGAAAAGTTTTTCAAACTATGTACTGGATATACTATGATGATATAAAGCTTGTGTAAGTCACATATTTTCTTTAGAATGAGAAAAACTCCAAACACAAAATCCTTGTGTGATGAGATAAATATTATTCAAGGTTTTTAGTTATGATATTCACATGATAATTAGAATTAAATTTATTTTATTATGTTTTTTGAGTAGTTATGGAATTTTTATCAATTTTGGAGGCATGATATTTTATTTGATATGATAATTGAGTTGTGTTGGTATTTATACTTTGAGAAGTTTGTATAAACCTTAGAATAAGATGATTACCAAGAAGTGAAATGTTTAAGTGTCAGGGAACAAACAGATAAAATATTTTCAATTATTTTAATTTTAATTTCAATGTTTTAAACCCAAAAAGTAGTTATTTTATGGTAAATTGTCACATTTTATGGGTTTAAATGAATTTTTAGATTAATTGGAAAATGATTTTTTTTGGATTTTAACTGTATCAATTTATTTATGTGTTTTCACCATAACATTGTTATACTGATCCAAAATGTGAAATTAATTTTTTATGATTCCATACATCATGGTGTTAATTTCTTTATTCAGGGACCAAATCTCAATCCATCATTTCAAAGATATAAATTATTTCACAATTTGGGCCTCAAAATATGTTCACAGATATAGTGAATATTGATGTTGGGACCATAAAAATACATTGATGATCCAAATGAGATAAAAATCTACATGGAGAATGGGAAACTCTAGGGTAACAATATTCATAAATATGAAACCACTTGATTCTGCCTATATCAAGGCCATAAATTCAAGGGAACATGTTGTATTTAAATATGAATAGTTATCCTTAGAAAAATAAATTTCTGAGGTAAAATGGATATAAGATTCTAAACATATAGAAAAAAAGACAATATTTTCTTGGTGTAGGAATGAAACATAATTTAACAAATTTATTGGAGAAATCTTTTCCCAATTATTTTACTAAATTGGTCTCCCATGCGTAAAACAAAGGTAGATTGATTTGGATCCAAAGACATCACCCCTATCCAAATAAAAATCCAATCATCTTTTAAGAGGGTTAGAACTCTAGGTGTCTATTTTCAGTATATTTTTAGTTTATTATTATTATTTAATAATATTATTTATTTTTAGTGTATGGTATTCAATTTTATTTATCTCATTTTATCATCTATATCTTTTTTGTTTCCACTATATTTTCTTATTCTCTATGAACTCTTATTCTCATTATCATAACTAGCTAACCCTTGGAAGTTCCCGAGAGGAGTAATACCATGATAAAAAACAAGTATTTCAACATTAACGCTTGATGTTTCTTATTTTTCTCATGTTAGTATGAGGGGGATCTTAGTGGGAAATGACCTTTGTGTCTCCACTTTTCACCAAAGGATTAACTTCTCTTCTGCAACATTCTCTCTCGGTCGAGGTGATGTATGTGAGGTATTTAACTAATCATTAAGTGCACCGAATATTCACAACCATTGGTAGAATAGGATTTTCATGCATATAATATAGTGTGTTCATTAAGTAAATTTAAAACTAATAATATGATAATGAAGGTTCAATCTAAGTGATTCCCTTAAAAATATATCATTTCTTTTCAACATTATTCAATTTTCATCTATTCTGTTTACATCACTTTTGACCATTAATATTTTTATTTGATTATCAATTCAAAAAATTTATAAATTTTAGTTTTCTTTTATAAATAAAAAAAATATAATCAATAAAAAGTGAACTAAAAGTAATGTGTGATTGACCACAACATATATTTAAGAGAATGACTTAGGCCAACCCCTGAATGAAACTTAATTATAAATACCATGAGATAAGACCTGACAATTCCTCAAAAAATATTCATAGATCATATTATTTCCCCAAAGGGAATTTAAACATGATTAATCCTGATTAAAAATGGTAATGCAACATAAACCCTTAACTCAACTACCAAATTATCTCATACATGCTCTAACATCCTGTATAATTAATTTAACCTTATTATAAATCTATTTTTTAACCATATCCATTCTTTTCATAATATATATTACTCCATTTTATTTTTAAATTACTCATTTATTATTAAATACACATTAAAAACAACATTTCTGGTGTGTTAGGTTTCCCATGTATGCTTCATTTCAATGTTTCCATTATTTGAATCTTGGTCATGTTTTTCTCATCTCAAAAATATTAATAATGTGATAAAAATGAAATTTATTCATTATATATTCTATTTTAACGATACATATGTCACGACCTGTCCTCGGGGCCCGTGCCGTGAATACCCCAAGCCAGCCTTCCATAGGCTAGGGGCTGGCGACTAGCACCAAGGCGTAAATCCCAACAAAAAGGGAAGGCATTGCCTTTGAAAAGTAAACAAACACCACAGAGTAAGAAAGCGGAAAAGTAAACACTAAGTAAGAACAGAGTACAACTGAAAGTGCGGAAAAGTAAATGGGCCAGTATAAAACCCAACTGAAAGTAAAGTAAAACTCGAAAGGGAAAACAACAACTGTAAAGTAAAAGCCGCTACACCGAGCTGTCCACTGGAAATCCCACCTGAAGGGTGGGTACAGATAGCTCCACTGCCCCACGGGTCCCGTCGTCCGCTCCAAACACGTCCCGCCCAGAGGTCCACCTCTAGGTACCTTCCTGCTCTGCAAGCCTCAGCCAAGATCAACGTTGTCCGTCGTCTGCAACCAACACAACGTAGTGCGGGAATAGCCCGTGCAGTGGTGAGTATAAGCTACTCAGTAGGGACCCTGAGACCCCTGAAGGTCTCCCCAAATCCACAAAGGATAAACCACAAAGGAAGATACAATCACGAAGTAACAACTGACACTGCTTAGGTATATGCCCATACATATACCTAAGTCATCAATTCCAATATGCTCCAACCTCCGAGCCCAAGTACAACTCAGTCCACACAGGAAAGTAAATGTATTCCACACAGGAAAGCAAAACGAAATCCACACAGGATAGCACAACACAATCCACACAGGAAAGCAACAAGATTCTGCTCACACAGGTATACTTTTTCGAAAGATGATAAAGATGATCTCTGATCCATCTAAGTCGTCGGACCCCCGAAGGATCGATAGGTAACTAACCCCCGCAAAGACCCACACAGGATCGGGCCCACACAGGACCTGTAGGCGCTGGTTCACACAGGACCGCTGAGCGCAAAGACCCACACAGGATTGGACCCACACAGGATCGGGCCCACACAGGACATGTAGCACTGATCCACGTAGGATCGCTGAGTTCTGTAGTCATCGTCGAATCTACAAAGGATCTTTGTACTGTCGTCGTCGCAGTCACAGTAGCAGTAGCAGTAGCAGTAGCAGTAGTGGTAGCCGTCACAGACGCAGCCAGCTCTAGGGTTCCCGCACACAGCAAGCTCGATCGGGAGGGTCCGCTCCACGAGCCGAGAGGCTGATACATCAACTTTCATAAAGTCCAGAGTTGATGTATCCAAAAGTTCCGTATCGTCAACAGGAACTCAACGCAACAGACGGCGCGTCGATCGGACGCCCGGTCTGAGAGTTATTGGCTTTTCCTCCCAGGGGCCCGGTCGGTTTTAAAGGCAAAACCAACCCGACCATACTGCACCTGCGTCCAAACATCGGGCGGAGTATGCCAAAAGATCCGTCTCACTAAGAGGAACTCAAAAAAGCTGACGACACAACAATCGGACGTCCGTAGCTCAAGATATGAGCGTTTCCGCTCCGAGGGCCCAGTTGGTTTCGTGTACGAACCAACCCGGCCGAACTCAAAGTATTCCGAAACATTGAGTGCGATATACCGAAACGACCGTCTCGATCCAAGGATCACATCGCTGCTGACGGTTCGTCAATCTGAGGTCTGTAGTTCAAGTTATGAGCAAAAGACCGAAGTCAATTCGAAAACGGGGGGTCCGGGTCCGGGCCGACCCGGCCCGACCCCCCCTGGGTCGGCCTGAACCGGGTCGACCAGACCTAGGTCCGACCCGGCCCGGTCGGCGGCGTGGCGGCGCGGCCTGGCGCGGCGGCGCGGTCAGGCACGGCGGTGCGGCTCGGACGGTGGCGGCGCGGCCTGGGCGCCGCTCGGGTGCCACGCGCGGGAGGGCAAGGCCCCCGCTTCTTCTCCCTGGCGGCGCGGCTGAAGCCGCGCCTTTGAGAAACCGGCCCCCCACGTGGGGGCCTGCTTTTGAGAAAACGGGGGGGGGGGGGGGGCGCTGCCCCCCCTTTGTGTAACCGCCCCCCCCCCTTTATGGGGGGCCGGTTTTGGCCAGCCGGGGGAATTTATTCCCCCGGTCCAACTCCCTTCCGGCCGGCCCAACATGGCCGGCCGGTTCTTCCTCAACGGGACCGGCAAGGCCGGTCCCCCTTCCGGCTTCCGTCACCGGCGGCCCGGCGAGCCGCCAGTCTTCTCGTTCCAGCGCGGCCCGGAACCGGCCGCGGCCTTCATCGTCCGGCGCGGTGCGACGGCACCGCGCCCCTCCGCCGCGGCCCCGCTCCAGCCGCGGTGCCTTCGGTTTCCTTTGACACGGCGCGACGGTGTCGCGTTCTTGATAAACTTTCCGTGGCGCGGCGCGATGACGCCGCCCGATTATAGCCTTGCGGTTCCCGCATGGTGTGACGACACCACGCCATCTCGTTCATCCGCAAGGAAATAATATTCAAGAACATAGGAGGGGAGATTCGGCCGTGTTTGTGCGGTCCGGCCCCCCTCTCGTTAGACGATATCACATAAAAATTAATCCTCATGTTTGTCATTCTAGAACCATGAACGAGAATAAATAGATAAGCAACAACAAACCCCTACCTCGGTTTCATGTACGATGTTCGTCAACGACGCGTGGAAGACAAACGTCCTGGAGGTCGGGCGTCGCGGTAATCGTTCGTCAATTCTGTTGACGAAGAGGTACGTCAGAAGAGGTACGTCATTGGTGAATCTTCGTAAGCCAACGAAGGAAGTCCGAGGAGGAAGCGGTGTTCCCTTTCATTGACACGGAAGGCGTCGTCGATCTTCGGAAACAAACCGGCTACGAAGAAGAGAGGAGCGGCGTTCTTCATCGGAGCTTGAGTGTTCTTCGTGTTCTTCGTCAATGTTTGATGAAGAAGAAGGAGCTCTAAAATCCTCTCAAGATGGCTAACCAAAATAAAATAAGCTAAGGCTTATTTTATTTACACAAACATTAACTTGAATTTCAAAGGTTTGAAATTCAAATCAACCCACCTTAATTAATTAAACCAAGATGTCAAACATTAATTAAAGGGGGTTATAGGGGAGTTTTGAGAGGAGATGAGGAGTTGGGGTTCGTGTGGGCCCCAAAACACTAAATCCTCCCAAGGGAGGTTAAGTGGATGTGGGTCCCACATTTAACTCCCTTTGGGAGAAGTTAACCAACAAAATAAAAATAAACAGTGTTTCCACATTTTTATTTAACTTCTTATAATTTCTCCCAAAACTAACTTTCGTCCCGCATAAAACGCAACCTCAGAAAAGGTCTCCTTAAGAGAATATCGGCGCTGCGAGTTTATCGGTGCCCTCAGAATTTGATTCCGGGCACAGGTTTAAAAGTTAGAAATTCCCGCTCGTTCGTTCACTGAACATACCCGAGCCAAACTTCGGAAAATGATTCCGGGCACTCCGGGCCTCGGAATCAGGTGCCGTCAGAAACCGCTCTCTTTTAAAATTCCAAAGAAAATTACCAAAAAATTTCCCTTGAATTTTACGGGTCTTTACATTACTCCCACCTCCATGCTTTATGTCCCCGTAAAGATACATCAAAAACTAGGGAAAAAAATGAAAGTACTGAGCACGCATCTGAGCCTCCCGCTCCCATGTGCTCTCCTGGAGATTCCCGTGCTGCCATCTGATGCGCACTAGAGGAATCGACCGTCCACGTAGGACCCGCTCCTGTCGATCCTCGATCTCCACCGGGACCTCCATAAAAGTCTCCCCATCGTCAACGTCAAGCTTCCCATGGTCAATGATGTGCGCCGGGTCGTGCACGTATCTCCTCAGCTGAGACACGTAGAAGACGTCGTGCACCCGGTGCAACGGAGGTGGTAGAGCCAGGCGATAAGCCACCTCGCCAATCCTGCTGAGGACCTGGAAGGGTCCGATGAAGCGCGGAGATAACTTTCCGCCTCAGCCAAATCTTCGTATACCACGTCGAGGTGAGACCCGCAAGAAGACGTGGTCGCCATCCTCGAACTCTAGTGGACTCCGCCTCCTATCAGCATATGACTTCTGCCAGCTCTGAGCTGTCCTCATCCGCTCCTGGATGACCTGGACCTTCTCTGTCGTGGCCTGGACCATCTCCGGTCCCACAAGTGCTGACTCCCCAGGGTCTGTCCAGCACAAAGAAGATCTACAGGGTCGGTCGTACAATGCCTCGTACGGTGCCATTCCGATGGTGGAGTGGTAGTTGTTGTTGTACGCAAACTCCACCAAGGGTAGGTGGTCCTCCCAGCTATGACCAAAGTCGAGGACACATGCGCGGATCATGTCCTCGAGAGTCTGAATGGTCCTCTCCATTTGACCATCCGTCTAAGGGTGAAAGGCTATGCTCAGACGTAGCTGCGTCCCGAACGCCTCCTGTAACCCCTTCCAAAGCCGGGAAGTAAAGCGAGAATCTCGATCAGAGACGATATATGATGGCACGCCGTGGAGCCGCACAATCTCCTGAATGTAGAGACGTCCCAAGCTTTCCACTGAGCCCTGCTCTCTGATGGGTAAGAAGTGTGCCGACTTGGTGAGTCGGTCAACAATCACCCAGATGGAGTCGTGACCTCTGGAAGTGCGTGGAAGTCCAGTCACGAAGTCCATAGATATGCCATCCCACTTTCACTCCAGGACCTCCAAGGGTTGTACCAAGCCTGCTGGTACCTGATGCTCTGCCTTCACCTGCTGGCAGGTGAGGCATCGATAAACGAACTCTGCCACAGCCTTCTTCATGCCCGGCCACTAGTGCTATCATCTAAGATCCGGGTACATCTTCGCCACTCCTAGATGTACCGCCAAAGGAGAAGTGTGAAACTCTCTCAGCACCTCCTCTGGCAAATCTACTGGTACCATGGTACATCCTCTGAAAAGGATGTCGTGCTCTGCTCCAAGGGAGAAACCATCAGGTTCCTGTCCCGAGGATATCTGTACACACCATGTCTCACAGTCAGCATCCTCACGCTGTGCCTCTCTGACCTACTGTAGTAGTGGAGGGGTGACTGTGAGAGACTAGAGGAAGGCCGCTCCATCTCTATCCACGAAGGATATCTGCAAAGAGGCTAGCTGCTCTGTCGCCTCCTCAAGTAGCTGAATGCCCGTCCTCCTACTGAGGGCATCAGCTACTACGTTCCCCTTCCCAGGAGTATAGACTATCTCAAAGTCATAGTCCTGGAGGAACTCGAGCCATCACCACTGTCTCAGGTTCATGTCCTTCTGTGAGAAGATATACCTAAGGCTCTGATGATTAGAAAAGATTGTAAAGCGCTCGCCCATCAGATAGTGCCGCCATGTCTTCAGAGCGAAGACCACTACTGCTAACTCCAGGTCATTGGTAGCGTAGTTCTGCTCATGCGGCCTCAACTGTCGTGATCCATAGGCGATCACTGCCCGCTCTTGCATTAGGACATAACCGAGTCTGATCCTTGATGCATCGCAGTAAACTACATACCCTACTCCCTCCTCAGGCAACCTCAAGATAGGTGTGCTAGTCAACCTCTGTCTCAGCTCCTGGATGCTCTGCTGACATCTGTCTGACCACACGAAGGGTTTCCCCTTCCTCCTTAACGTACGGCAAAGATGCAAAGATTTCTCCTTTTCCGAAAAGTGAAATCCGGTCTCATCCCCTGGATGTACCACGTTCCTTGCCTAAAACAGTCAATCCCATCATGATTAGTTAATTCATGGCATGGATGACGTCGTAAGGCCTCGACGCTGCTACCAAGAGATCCAACCGTTAATCTCGCCTCCAAGGGTTGAGTCACACTGTCAGCATCAGTGTGTGGTCACTGGATTTCCTCCAGTAATAATCTCGCAAGTGAGGGTCAAGTCAACAGTTTTTTACCGGCACCTCTTAGTAAAAACAAACAAAATACAAGAAAACATAAGTGACCAAGGCAAGAATCTTTTATTACTTCAACTTAAAGTACAAGGACACAAGGCAACACAAACTACGAATCTAGAGGCATTATGGGCAAATGCCTCTATGCCTAGAGCTAGTCCCGCACTAGTCCACCCGCTTCCGGAGCTCCATGATCGTAAGCTTCAGCTACTTGAAGCTGTGCTCTCCCCTGAGGTCGGGGTGGACCTCCTAGTGGTGGTGGTGGTGGTAGAGCCTCAAAGCGTCGCCCACCACCTGCTGCTCTTCCAGCTCCTCTGACTCGTCCGACTCCTCCCTACGGACCGCCATTGTCAACCCACTGCCTCTGCCTCGGTGGTCCCTCAACCGTCTGCTGCTCCTCGGCACGGCGGGTCGGGCAGTCACGAGCCATGTGGCCCTGCCCGCCGCACGAGTAGCACTGCCTGCCTCTCGAAAGACTGACTCCGCGCTGTGTGCCCCGCACTGCTGAGCCAGTGTCCTGAGATCGTCTGCCTGAAGGTCTGGTCTGCCTGGACCCCTGAGTCATCCGTCGACTTCCAGCCGCAGAAGACTCTGCAACGTGCCGCCCTGCGGTGGGTCTCGGCGCTGGTGTAGACTCAGCAAGGAAGCTCTCGATCAAAAGGGCCCGCTCCAGTACTCCTGTCTGAGTCGGTATGCTAAGGGAGATCAGTGATGCCCTGATCTTGTGTCTCAAACCCTGGTCGAAGGTCCGGGCCCAGAAGAATGGGTCCCATACCATGTCGGTCGAGTAGCACGAGAGATTAGTAAATCTCGCCGAGTACTGAGCGACCGTCATGATACCCTACCGCAGCTGACGAAGCTCCTGGATACGCACCGGACGAAGGGTGGCTGGGACGAACTCCGAGCGGAAGAGGCTCTCAAAGTCCGTCCAAAGTAGAGATGCCTCATCGTGCACCAGGAGCATCAAGCTCCACCATCGGCCCGCTTCTGCATGCAGTAGGATCACAGCGAGGATCACCATGAGGTCTGCAGGTGTCCTCACTAGCCTAAAAACTCGTACCACTACCTCCAGCCAGTCCTCGGCTGCCTGGGGGTCCGTCTCCCCACGAGACCTGGGCGGTCGCTGGCGCTGAAACTCATGCAGTGCGCTGAGGCGACATGCATCGTCAGTGACTGGTGCTGGAAGCATCAGTGGCTTGACGGGTAGAGCTACCGTCGGTGCCACTGCTGACAAAAGGCCCTACACTGAGGCCTCGTCGCTCGGTGGGCTGTCGTCACGCTCGACTCTCGGAACCCTAGCTGCCTGCCGTCGTGGGGTCATCCTGAAAAGGAAACAGGTGCGCCACGGTCAGAACAGTATACCTGGTGAGCTGATATAAAGTAATCACAAAGAAAACTTTGAAACACACACGCAATCAATGTTTTTGTGCATTAAGTCAGAAATCAGTAGTCAGGGTCCTGGTGTACAGATACATCGGCCGCCGCACCAACACTGGACTCCCTGGACTAATAACCACACTCAATACGCTAAACATTATTGCTTCACATAGAAAATATCAGAGTTCGCGGTAGAACCAAACTCCTCTGATGCCAATTTGTCACGACCCGTGCTCGGGGCCCGTGCCGTGACTACCCCAAGCCCGCCTTCCATAGGCCAGGGGCTGGCGACTAGCACCAAGGCGTAAATCCCAACAAAAAGGGAAGGCATTTCCATTGAAAAGTAAACAAACACCACAGAGTAAGCAAGCGGAAAAGTAAACACTAAGTAAGAACAGAGTACAACTGAAAGTGCGGAAAAGTAAATGGGCCAGTATACAAACCCAACTGAAAGTAAAGTACAACTCGAAAGGGAAAACATCAACTTTAAAGTAAAAGCCGCTACACCGAGCTGTCCACTGGAAATCCCACCTAATGGGTGGGTAAAGATAGCTCCACTGCCCCACGGGTCCCGCCGTCCGCTCCGAACACGTCCCGCCTAGAGTTCCACCTCCGGGTACCATCCTGCTCTGCAAGCCTCAGCCAAGATCAACGATGTCTGTCGTCTGCAACCAACACAACGTAGTGCGGGCATAACCTGTGTAGGGGTGAGTATAAGCTACTCAGTAGGGACCCCGAGACCCCTGAAGGTCTCCCAAAATCCACAAAGGATAAACCACAAAGGAAGATACAATCACGAAGTAACAACCAACACTGCTTAGGTATATGCCCATACATATACCTATGTCATCAATTCCAATATGCTCCAACCTCCGAGCCCAAGTACAACTCAGTCCACACAAGAAAGTAAACGTATTCCACACAGGAATGAAAACCGAAATCCACACAGGATAGCACAACACAATCCACACAGGAAAGCAACAAGATTCAGCTCACACAGGTATACTTTTTCAAAAGTCGATAAAGATGATCTCTGATCCATCTAAGTCGTCAGACCCACGAAGGATCGATAGGTAACTAACCCCCGCAAAGACCCACACAGGATCGGGCCCACACAGGACCTGTAGGCGCTGGTTCACACAGGACCGCTGAGCACAAAGACCCACACAGGATCGGACCCACACAGGATCGGGCCCATACAGGACCTGTAGCACTGATCCACGTAGGATCGCTGAGTGCTATAGTCGTCGTCGAATCCACAAAGGATCTCTGTACTGTCATCATCGCAGTCACAGTAGCAGTAGCAGTAGCAGTAGCTGTCACAGACGCAGCCAGCTCTAGGGTTCCCGCACACAGCAAGCTCGATCGGGAGGGTCCGCTCAACGAGCTGAGAGGCTGATACATCAACTGTCACAAAGTCCAGAGTTGATGTATCCAAAAGTTTCGTATCGTCAATAGGAACTCAACGCAACAGACGGCGCGTCGATCGGACGCCCGGTCTGAGAGTAATTGGCTTTCTCGTCCCAGGGGCCAGGTTGGTTTTTAAGGCAAAACCAACCCGACCGTAATCCAGCTGCGTCCAAAGCTCAGGCGGAGTATGCCAAAAGATCCGTCTCACTAAGAGGAACACAACAAAGCTGACGGCACATCAATCGGACGTCCGTAGCTCAAGATATGAGCGTTTCCGCTCAGAGGGCCCGGTTGGTTTCGTTTACGAACCAACCCGGCCGAACACAAAGTATTCCGAAACTTTGAGTGCAATATACCAAAACGACCATCTCGATCCAAGGATCGCATCGCCGCTGACGGTTCATCAATCGGAGGTCCGTAGCTCATGTTATGAGCAAAAGACCGAAGTCAATTCGAAAACGGGGGGTCCGGGTCCGGGCCGACCCGGCCTGGCCGGCGGCGTGGCGGCGTGGCCCGGCACGGCGGCGCGGTCCGGCACGGCGGCGCGGCCCGGCCGGCGGCGGCGCGGCCTGGGCACCGCTCGGGTGCCACGCGCGGGGGGGAAAAGCCCCCGCTTCTTCTCCCTGGCGGCGCAGATGAAGCCGCGCCTTTGAGAAACCGGCCCCCCACGTGGGGGCCTGCTTTTGAGAAAAAGGGGGGGGGGGGGGCGCTGCCCCCCCTTTGTGTAACCCCCCCCCCCCCCTTTATGGGGGGCCGGTTTTGGCCAGCTGGGGGAATTTATTCCCCCGGTCCAACTCTCTTCCGGCCGGCCCAACATGGCCGGCCGATTCTTCCTCAACGGGACCGGCAAGGCCGGTCCCCCTTTCGGCTTCCGTCACCGGCGGCCCGGCGAGCCGCCGGTCTTCTCGTTCCGCCGCGGCCCGGAACCGGCCGCGGCCTTCGTCGTCCGGCGCGGTGCGAAGGCACCGCGCCCCTCCACCGCGGCCTCGCTCCGGCCGCGGCGCCTTCAGTTTCCTTCGACGCCGCGCGACAGCGTCGCGTTCTTGATAAACTTTCCGTGGCGCGGCGCGACGGGCGCGGCGCGATTATAGCCTTGCGATTCCCGCGTGGTGCGACGACACCACGCCCTCTCGTTCATCCTCAAGGAAATAATATTCAAGAACAGAGGAGGGGGGATTCGGCCGTGTTTTTGCGGTCCGGCCCCCCTCTCGTTAGACGATATCACATAAACATTAATCCTCATGTTTATCATGCTAGAACCAAGAACGAGAATAAATAGATAAGAAACAACAAACCCCTACCTCGGTTTCAAGTACGATGTTCGTCAACGACCCGCGGAAGACAAACGTCACGGAGGTCGGGCGTCGTGGTAATCGTTCGTCAATTCTGTTGATGAAGAGGTACGTCCAAAGAGGTACGTCGTTGGTGAATCTTCGTAAGCCGATGAAGGAAGTCCGAGGAGGAAGTGGCGTTCCCTTTCGTTGACACGAAAGGCGTCGTCGATCTTCAGAAACAAACCGGCTACGAAGAAGAGAGGAGTGGCGTTCTTCATCGGAGCTTGAGTGTTCTTCGTGTTCTTCGTCAAAGTTTGAAGAAGAAGAAGGAGCTCTCAAATCCTCTCAATATGGCTAACCAAAATAAAATAATCTAAGGCTTATTTTATTTACACAAACATTAACTTGAATTTCAAAGGTTTGAAATTAAAATCAACCCACCTTAATTAAATAAACCAAGATTTCAAACATTAATTAAAGGGGGTTATAGGGGAGTTTTGAGAGGAGATGAGGAGTTGGGGTTCGTGTGGGCCCCACCACACTTAATCCTCCCAAGGGAGGTTAAGTGGATTTGGGTCCCACCTTTAACTCCTTTTGGGAGAAGTTAACCAACAAAATAAAAATAAAAAGTGTTTCCACATTTTTATTTAACTTCTTATAATTTCTCCCAAAACTAACTTTCGTCCCGCATAAAACGCAACCTCGGAAAAGCTCTCCTTAAGAGAATATCGGCGCTGCGAGTTCATCGGTGCCCTCAGAATTTGATTCCGGGAACCGGTTGAAAAGTTAGAAATTCCCGCTCGTTCGTTCACTGAACGTACCCAAGCCAAACTTCGGAAAATGATTCCGGGCACTCCGGGCCACGGAATCAGGTGCCGTCAGAAACCGCGCTCTTGTAAA
This sequence comes from Viscum album, assembly GCA_963277665.1. NCBI lineage: Eukaryota > Viridiplantae > Streptophyta > Magnoliopsida > Santalales > Viscaceae > Viscum > Viscum album. The sequence goes on along the minus strand of OY728150.1, from coordinate 1,086,520,576 downwards.
ATTTCAAAGAAAAATATGAAAAAATTTCCTTTGAATTTTACGAGTCTTTACAACATATATGGGTTTAATAACTAATTAATTATATCACTTTTTGGACATGGTAGTCTATACGTATAAATGATTGATGAATAATTTTCCAAAAAATGGAAAAAACAAAGGTAAATAGTAGTATATATTTAAATAATCATAATAATTTCACATTTATTCATTGCATACATCTATATAACCATCCATGAGATATGGTAATAAAAAATAATATACATCGCTTCAAGGAGACTATAGTCTATACGTAGGCATCAATGATGTTTTCATTTTCCATTAGATGGAACAATGATATAAAATTGTTGAAGCATTAAAATAAATACATTTTATTACAGTAAATATATAGATTTTATTATGTTAATATTCGTATATTATATTTATAGTAGGTTAATGTTGAAAGATACTTGAAATATATCAGAAAAGGTAATTACCTCATTTTTGAAATATTCTCCTTTGGATTGTGCTTAAGGCCTTTTAGGGAAGGTTGATTGCCACACCTTGGGATTGGAATTATAATCATGGAAATTTATAGAGTAATATTCTATTATTTTTTGATGAAAACATAAATAACATTTTTCTTTCAAAAAGATATATTAATTCAAATTTTATAGGAAAAAAGCATTGTTGTTTTCTAAAATACATAGTCTTTAAGTGCCAATAATGTTATCCTCACAGGGAAAGTGGATTACAAGAGGTTAATGGATGAAATTAACTCCTATTTAAAATTCACTTTTCCAAATACAATATTTTTATGATCTAAAATCAATTAATTAATATTTTTTAACATTATATACCCTTTATATTATTTTTAGTACAATCCATGCAATATTAAATTTTAAAACATTGAGATAGAAATGTTATCAAATATAAATAATTAAATAATATTTTATTCATTAACGGTATAAACAATATTATTGGATAACAATAATTCATTCAACTCTTATAACGTTTAGTGTTTTTAAAACTATTTGCTTTACTTTTCTATTACTTGAAAAAGCATTTTGTCGACACAACATAATAATTTTAAATATATTTAAAATTAAAAATATATTAATACCATAAATATAATTTATATTTTATCATCTTTATTCATTCATAATTTATTTTTATATATATCCTTATCATGATAACATCATAAGTGAGAGAACGTGACATTTGGTAAATACTCTTAACAAAAATAATTTGAACACATTTTCGAGGACAATTGGAACCATATATTCATATTTTAAAAGATAATAATTTTTTAAATACACTTAAATGATATGATTAAAGATAAGGTTTTAAGATATTTTAGACAATATCCTTAAATCTAATCCCTTCTAACCCGTTTAATTATTACCTAATTGAGTAGTTTTTTACCACGATAACTATTCATTATGAAGAAAATTATGTCAACGTTATTAAAAAATATAGATTATGATGATTTAAAATATGGAATATGTTTTAAAATAATAAATTACCTTATGTTTCAAAAATTAATTCTAACATCCGCACCCAAAATGAAAAAAATACAATTTTTATAAAAAATTACATTTTTAATAATAAATATGATGTTATTCTTAATCCTTTACCAGTAACAAGCATTGGATAAATATTAATTTACCTTTTAATACATTATCTATATTTTAAAATTTTCAGTAAATTGAGAATAAATATTTTATTAAGATAAACTACTTTACACACATAAAATATGTCATTGAAAAATCCTTTTTTTTTACCCTCATATGATTTTATATTTATTTATAAAAAAAATTTAATCAATGAATGAATGATTAGTAATTTTTATACATGTAAAAAAATTTATTTTCATATTTCTAATACTCTAAAAGAGATACATTATCTTTTAAATAAAACATAAAAAAATAAATGTTTTGTAAACAAAACATTTGTGTTCGAGCAATAATAACTAATAAGGTAATTCTTAATGGATTATTCTAATTATGTTTAATTTTATTTCATCACAATATATTTAATGTTTTGATCTAATAAAGAATTATTCTGTAAATTTTAATGTTGTGTGTATTAATGATATTGGACGTTTATATTTATTAAATAGAAATTTATTATAAAATCATGGGATGTTATTAGGGGTGTACTACAAAGTATAGAAACTACTAAGAGAAATTATAAAGACAAAATATATATGTTCTTAGTTATCATACATTGGATCCTACATGATTAGCACATGGTTTTCAAAACCATGTGGCAAAATCATGTGGGCGACCCTATTTCACTTAATCATTAAATTCATCTCATGTCCCTATGGGTTTAACCTTATCCCCTCCCTCTTCCTCCATTATCGGCCAAATAACCCTTTTAAAAAACTAATGGAGTATATAGCTTCCATAATATTGTTTTTATGGACTACCTTAATTTATTTCCGGTTGATTTCTTGAGGTAATATCCCCTTTCTCTTTCTGCTATCCTTTCTTCTCATTTTACCAATGGTTTTTCCTACTCCCGGAAACCATATCACTGAAGGGGGGAAATTTTAGGGTTTGATAGTGATCTAAACATCAGGGGTTTTATGTTTTACGGTTTTAGAGACCATTTAATTTCTCATTAGTTCATTATCCATAAAATTCAATGCATTTCAATGAGTTGCCTACCGTATGAGGTGGATGTTTTTATTTAGTTATTTTTATTACATTCTAGGAAATTCATGGGTCTTATGAAATTATTTTAGTTCTTAATTATATCTCTAGGAATTACACATGTGGGGTTTGAAAGTGTTTAAAATGAATTTTACACATATAATGGACTTTCTTAATTCAAAGTGTTTGATAAAATACCCAAATAGTTCTTTTAAATAAATTAAAGTGTTTTGGAAATAGTGTCTGACATCAATTTCATTTTCAAAGTGAAAATATGTTGTTCGAAATATTTTTTTATAAAAATAAGGTACTTTTCCATCATTTTAATTGTTTTGAGACCAATAGGTCTCAGTGGTGTTTTGAAATGTTTTCAAAATAGAAATGGTTGACATTAAATGGGTTCCTAGCACTGATTTTTTTAAAAATATTTTATTGATTTGATTTAAAATGATATGTATTGGATTGAAATTAAAATCATATTTTCAATGTTTTATCACATTATTAACAAGAGTATATTTCCAGTAGTGGTTTCCCTAATTGATGATCCCCTTTGTTTATATTATGTTCATCACATATTATTCCCTCGAGTGGGGTGGGGTATATTTTTTTAATGTTGATGTTATTGAATGGTTTGAAAGGGGTTGTTTCATGTGTGGGGTTTAGATGTGAGATGTGTTTTTTATCTTATTCATCAAATGATGATTTATGTGATTTTTTATCACATCTATTTTTTTTTGTGTTATAATAATTATATTTATTTATATAGGACCTAGATAAGTATACACCCCTAGTGGGTATTGTGCAGTTTCTAGGGTGAAATTTCCCTTGGGATATAATCACTCAAAGGTTATATTATGTGGATCTTGGATGCCATAAACTAATATAATGGAGTATAGAACCAGGCTACTTCTATAAGACTACCTCGATATTGATATGTTCTTTAATTTTGTATTAGGGTTCCATGTCATCGATTCATATCATGTTACTTGTGTCTAGGTTAGTTACCCATGATGCTATTTTTTTATTATATAGGGGATTATAATATATAATCATTGGTTGTATCCCCTATATTTATTTTTATTAACTGGAACATTGGATTAATGTTGCTTTTTTTAGTTCAGTCCCATTTGTATCCAAATGTGTTGGGTTTATTCCTTGTGTTTGATTTTCAGTTTGGTTTACATTAAACTAATTGATAAATGGTTGGGAATGTATAATTTCAAAAATTAACATAATTATTATTTTTAAATGATATTTTGGAAAAAAAATTATACAAAAAGATGAAGGGATTATTTTAATCACTAATTAAGATATCCATTTTTCATGTTCTGAAGGAATATATTAAAGTATTGTTTTTATTTTTTGTTTAGGTTAAAACCATGGTTTTAAACTAGATGACCCACAATTGTATTTAAATGTCTTTATCCAAGTTTTGGAAATAAAAATTCAAAGAATTTTTTATCTTCTGGTAATTTATTATGAAACAAATACTATTTTATAAATTATATTCAAACTAGAATGTATGGGATGTAATATGAATAGAACAATATAGAATAGTTAGTGAAATACTAATGGGAATGTTCAGATCATACACTATACATACTACGGTGTGTCTTTGGATATGAAACTCATTTGTTGTATCTCAGGTTCCCATTAGTTGATCCCATTATTTAGTTACTCATTGGGACTATTGTTGGTCATTTTTTAATGTGGTGAGTCGTCATGGGTTACAAAATTTTATAGTTTGAGCAGTATATATTACTTTTTACTCGTGGGGTGTTGTAACAATCAATACAACCTAGTGTATTATATCTTCTGCAATCATTGTATGAAAACTCAATGTATATTAAATATGTGAAACTCATGTTTTGGATGGATGATTACTATATTCTGACATGTTATTCTTGTCTTATAATCCATTTTCGTAGGTTATTTTTTTTTTATATGAGCGATGATAATTTTAAAGTGAGTATTTATGATGCGCATGAACTGGTTTCCATCCCATGGGGATTAGCAATTCACTTTGGGCTTAGTTTTGGTTTGGGTCAGGTGAACTATTAGGTTATCCAGAGTCAACTTTTTTAAAAATTATATTAGTTTCTAGTTTTTTAAAAAGGTCTTAGTCTCTTGAAATAATGTCTTTTTATTTTGGAAATCAGGTAGTGTGTAGATTAAGAATGTTGTTGGGAATAATGAGTTTATGGATGAGTAGGAACCTGATCACCAAAATTCACAAAGGTTATTTAGTTAAAATGGGTAGTAGGGATTTGAATTTCTGTTTAATTATTAATTAATATTATATGATCCTATCTATAATTTATGAGTTACATTTTGGAATTCATTAGTTTTTAGAGTATAATAAATGAATAATCATCACCACAAAGTTTTCTTAGATGGTTGAAAATAATTTAGAGGCTTGGAACATGATTCTAGAACCATTTTAGAGGTTGTTTCATTATTAAAACATGGTCTAGAAAACTAGGAGGCCAATCCATGAATGATTTTTCAACCTATTTTTGTGTGATATTAAGACATACATTGAGTGAAACCCAACAAAGGTGGTGAATTCAAGGGAGTTTTTTTGATGTATTAATGATTTTTTTTTAATTTTTTTATTTTTGGAATGTTTTTATGTTGTTATAGTGAATACTAGTTTTTGTGTAAATATATAAAATTCCTGAAAAAATATATTCTGAATTAAAATGAGTCCTTAGGAGTTATTGTAAAAAGAAATTGGTTCTGAAAATTTTGTCGTAAATGGTTGGTTTATAATGGCTTTAGGAAATTATTTTGGGTTCAAAATCAGTTAGGTGGGTTTTTTATAAATTTATTTGAACCTCTTGGGGTGTGTTTCAAAAGTTAATAATTTTTAAAATAGATCTTATGATTTTTTTTGAAATTTAAAGTTGAATGTTTAAATAGTTTTTTGAAATAAATAATTGATTTTTTATACATGGACGAGTTACATTTTTTAAAAATAAATTTGAGGGTTTTGAAATATAGTATTTTTTTGGACTTCCCTTTGTGTAATTGGTATTTTAAATGAAGGGGATTGTTTCTAGAGGTTAGGGTAATTTCCAAAGAAAATGTGTTTTTTGAAACATTATTTTGATTCCATATAGAATGTTATTTTTTCTAACTAAATGCGATTTTGGAACATGTTTTCCCTTATTTAATTAACTATTATGAATTTTATCCCTCCACATGGGTTGGGACTATCTTTTTGGTATGGGAAATATAAATAAGTTATATTCATGTATTTTTTGATTATATTATTCCCTTTAGTAAGGTTTTTATAAATTTTTGAGATCATTTTTCTTCAAATGTACCATTATAGGTTGACCCTTTTTTTACATGATTGTGTTCCTGATGTATTTGTCACCACTCAGGATCTAATTAGAGTAGAGTATTCTATTTTTCTATCTGTTGGTGTTCCCATTTTTATTTAGTGTCATTATCCCAGGACTGTGTAGGTGTATAAGACACTATGTCCTTTAATCCCCTTTTATTGGTTAGAGAACGATGATAATTTGGGTAAATTTTTTAATTATTTAAAGAAGATTTCTATTTTGACCTTTGATCTATTTTGATTTCTAGTGTAAAACCCGAATAAAATTTATCCTTAGTGGTTGTGAGAACATGGTGTTTGTATGAGTTGGATTCTCAGGTAACATTTAATAGTTTCTAGAGATAATGATGGATGAGTTTTTTTGAAATTTTCTAGATTTTGGTGATGTTTCATTCATAATTCATTCTTGAGGAGATTATAGTGGTTGAGTTCCTAAGGTGTCCATCACTTGGTGTATGTTTTGGTTTTATTTTTTACTATCTCTTATGTGAGTAGAGATTTTTTTAATGTCCATGAATCATTCATTGATTAAGATTTTGTGATTGGTTAGTGATTTTAGCTTTGTGGTAAAAGCTATACCCGAGGCTTGTTTGAAGGAATAATTGGGGATGTCAGGGTATATGACTAGATTAATTAGTATGAGCGACATATTTTTTATTAGAATTTAGGTTCTATCAAGTTGAAATTTTCTATCGGGATCACTGTGGGTAGGTGTTACAAAATTTGTTCCTCGATTTACCCATTATGTAGCTTCATGACCCAAATCCACATTTATTTAATTCCAGGAATAAGAATATTTTTGATTGGTTGTTCTTACTTCATTGCATTGGGATGTGTTGGTTTAGTGACTTGGTTTTGAGGTCCTTTGAATTTCCCTTTGTGGGTTGTGACTTGTTTATAGATTTGGGCATGTTGTCTATTATGGTTGTCTATGGTTAGTGAATCTTATTTTTATCCATTGATGAATAAGAAAAATGAGTACGTTTTCACGATTCCATTTTTTTGGGATACCTATCATCTTTTACACCATTTTTGATGAATTATAAATGATGTGTAGACCAATTATATATCTCCATATTCTTGGATCTTTGTGTTGGATGCTTATTATCTAGACTATGTTTGTTTTTGTTTTTTATGCCTAGGGATCATTTTCATTTGATTTTAGTAATTATAGTTTCTTTAAAATTTCCATCTCATAGGATTTTTCAATCCTATTATAGTTGGTAGATTAATTTTTATCATTTATTGATTCTATATTTGTTAAAAAATTTCTAAGTTCAGAAACATTCAAAGTAGAGAGAATGTTTACCACAAAATATCAATTTTTTTATTTGTATATTATTTGGGGTTATTTTAAAATATTGAAAATTTGTTTTTTTATGAAAATTTTCATCGGTCTCGGGGTCAATTTTCATGGTTAAGGATAAACTATGAAACTACCCTAATAATGGGAGTTATTAGTTACTTTTTTCTTACATGGCCTTTCGACACATTTTGTTCATGATTGATTACAAAATATGAAAAATATAGTATAACATATGTAACCCTATTTATAAATAGAGTCATGGTTCCCAAATAACATATGGGTAAGGAATACAATGCATTAATACATTCTCAATGATATAGTTTTTGATAGTGAAATTTTTCATGGTGTTTGTATGGTTTATCAAACCATGTTGGATTTCAAGGTGAATTACACTATTGGTTTTGTGTGTGGGGGAAACTCACATGGTTGGAACATTACTAGGATGAACCATGATATTATTCATTTATAATATAGTTTCACCTCCATAAACAGTGCAGGGTATTTCCAATCATTCCACCAAACCATACGAGCTTCCTAATTTCACTTAAAAGTGAAATTACTCTTCCACCCTGGTAGGTTTAACGTAATTTTACACACATATCCCTTGATTTTAAATTGTATAACTATTTTTAAATAGATGGAATATTAATACTCCCTTATGTTTGGTTTTGTGGAATCCCATCATCAATTTCAAGCAGATTTCTCCAGGTAATCTCGTCTTTACCCTTTCCCTATTCTTCCTCCCCTTTCGTCTCCATTATTTTTCATTATTTCATAATTTTTTGATCGAAAGGAGGAAGATTTTGGGTTAAAATATGTATCCATTCAGGGGGTATTTTTATGGTTATGGGTTTTAGAGGGTGTCTCTATAATATTTAGAACATCATCTATCAAAGGAATTTCACCACGATAAGTTCCAACAAGAATGGGGTAGTTGTTTTTTTGATTTTATGTTATAGTGTGTCCAATGAGATATTTGGATGTTCTAAAATAATTTTATTTCATAATTATATATATATATATATTAATTACCCATTAAGGATTTGATATGGTTTTAAATAGATTTTAAACATGTAAAGGACTTTTTAATGCCATGTTTTTTTTTGAAATTCTTAAATGTATATTTTAAAAGAATAACATTTTTTGGAATTTGTTCGTGAAACTAGTTCCATTTTCAAATGTTATTTTTAGTATTTTAAATGAGAATTATATAAAAACGATGTATTTGTCCTTAATTTTAATTGTTTTGAAATTATTGGGTTTCTATGGTATTTTTGAAAATGTTCATAAGAGAAATAGTTGACTTCAAAATGGTGATTAACACCAATTGATTTCAATTAATGTTTTACTGATTAGATTTAACGTGAAGTAAATGGATTTGGAATTCCACGGTGGTTTCAAAGTCTCATTGGGTTATTTTATAATAAATATTAGATTTTAAAAAATGGTTACCCTCATTGTTTTTTCACAAGATTTATATTATTTTCATCATGGATTGTGTCCCCAAAGGGAAGTTATATACTATTTATTATTTATGTTTTGGAATTGATGTGGAAGGAGATATATCATGTGAGGGTGTTGGAGGTGACATAATTTTAATTTATTACATGTTAAATGTTTATTTATATGATATGTTTTTTTGTTTCCTCCATTTTTCTATTTCATTTGAATCCTAAGTATTTAAATAGGGGTCTGGATAAGTGAAAAATCATTCAATGGAAATTTTTTACTCTACGGGTAATTTCTCAAGGTTTCTAAGTGTCAACAGGATGGATTATATGACCCAAAAATACTATATTCTCTTATGATGGAGTATGTAGAATATATAGTTCTATAGAAAAAATTTTACTATGATGATTTATTTAGTTCTATCCTAGAGTTTCATATTTCTAGTTCATATAGTTTTACCTTAGTCATAGAGAGTTACCCTTACTACTAGATATTTTTGGATGATTTATGAGATTCTAATAAATATGCCTTGATTGAACCCCCATACTTGATTTTGATTTCACAACAATTTTTATTAATATTTATTGTTTAAATTTTTTTACATTAACATATTTATTAAATTTTGTTTATTTTAACGTTTAATTTTCGTTTGGTTTAATTTCAAACTAATAAAAAATGTTTTGGATGGTTATTTTTAAAATTAAAATAGTTTTTTGTTTTAAAAATATATGATAATTTTTTTGGAAATGGTGAAAAAGGTTATATTTTATTGACAAATTAAAATTTCCTATTTTTTTAAGGAATATATTAAATTAATATTATGTTTTATTTATTTGGTTTAAACTATGGTTTTAGTGTGGATGAGCCTCAATTTTTTTAAATGGGTTTAACTTGGTTTTGGAATGAAAAATACAAATCATGTAACTATCAACTTACTAATTTTTTTGTGATTTTTTTTAAATAATCTCTTATTAGATGAAATATGAAAGGAAACACATATAATCTTTGGTAAAATCATTCTAGGAAATTTTGCCTCACATCCTACACATAAAATTTTGTGTGTATGTAGAACTTATATTATCTCATAGGTTCCCATTATATAATTCTATTATTTGGATTATCATTGGGACCACTATTGAAAGTGTGGGGATGTGGTTATTGGTCATGGGTTATAAAAAGGAGTAATAGCAGTTTTTTGTGTTCTTTGATAATTTTTGGGTGTTCTATCAGCAAATACAACATGGTGTATTTTATCATTTTTACTTATTTTAATTGATTTCGTTGTATTTTAATTACAAAATGTTCTATGTATTTGTTGTATTCTTATTGTATTTTTACATGTTTTAATTGTTTCTTTATCTATTTACGACACATATTTATACTATTATATGTGATTGAAATCATTACCAAGTGCATATTTATGTATCTACAACCAAGTTTCCAACATCGGGGATCAGGAATTTGTTTCAGGCCTAGTGGAGTATAGAGAACTGTGATTAACATAAATGGATATTATATAATTTTATATGAATATTAAAAACACCAAAAAAGTACATGCTCAATGACCATAATAGTATAGGGTATTTGGAAACACAAAAAACAATATTTGAACGTAGTGGACTATCTACAATGATTCTCAAAATGCATTCCCCTTTAAGACACCTACTTAAAACCTTTTATTATTACATGGGGAAAGTATAAAAATAAATGGTGATATCAGATGCTTAGTAATGGTAGACAAAGGAGATACATAATCATAACATGAACATAATGGTATTAGAACATTATAATAACATTTTTTGATCATACCCTACATATAAAAGATCATACACAGGATTCATGTCATAAATATTGTTAGAAAATTTGACATAAATCCTAATTAAATCAATAGGATGAACCATGAAAGCATAACATATTAATGATATATTGAATTTTTAGAAAACACATAAGCACATAAAATCATTCCATATAAATCAAGACTCATTTCCAAAATATATCAGGGCACTTCATGGGGTCTCCACCTAAACGGCATGACACACCACATTCCCCAGTAATGTACCGTTATTAATAGTGTAATGGGTTAACTCCCCAAGCCATCGCTTTCATCAAGGTTCACTCCTAAGACCATATTAGTAGTAAAGGTTCACTCCCAATACCATATGAGAGGAAAAAGTCCTTCTTTGAACCGAGTTTATTCCAAATTCCATCCATGCCTATCTCATAAGATATAAATTTTTACCCAATTTATTGATGAGATATATAGGTACCAACCCTCTCATAATGAAATCAAACTTATGTATTCCAAAATATAATAAAAAATTCATCATATCATGAACCATTAAAGATATGGGTTTCATAAACATCATATCATAACCCATGAAATGAAATGGGTGTGATAAATGTTTCATTATATCACAACCTATGGAAGAGAGAAATTTTTATAATCATAGAATAACCCATGAAAGGAAGCAGGTATCATAAGACTTTTATCATGGTATAACTCATGTAAAAAAAGGTTTCATAAAAATCAATTCATATTAATCAAAAAACTTTCATGGAAATAATAATAATGGTTTTTTTGTATCATTTCTCTAGTAAATTGTAAACTATACCAAAGGATATAGTCTTAGATTGAGAAATATGTTAGGATATCACATGGTACATTTATCAAGGGAAATAAACAATATTTGAAAATAAATTTTCAAAAAATAAAACATTTTAAAACTATTTTATTTTTAGAACCACTTTTAAACACTATAGACTTATCTTTAAAAATCATTTAAATCCTTTCTTGACGAAAATATCCATTTCTCTTTGAAAAAATATTTTTTAACATAAAACATTTTTAAAACCAGTTTATTTGTGAAGGGATTTGGAAACATATAAAAGAAACTTTTAACTCATTTAAATAATTTTTATTTATAATAATCATCTGATAAAATATAAAGGAATGTTATAAAAACAATTTAAAACACTTTGTAATAATAAAAAATTTTATAAAAAATTTTTAATTGAAAATAGATTTGAAAAATTAAAAATAAAGCTTTGAAAATAATTTAAAACACTTATTGAAAATAATTTTTTTGAATAACCATTTTAATTAGAAATGCATTTTATGGTCATTTAAAAATAATTGGAAACATTTTTTAAAAAATCGGTTTTGAATAAAACATATTTTCTTCCTAAGAGAGAAATATGGTTTGGTTTTCTTAAAAACACTTTCTTAATTTTATTATAAACTAAAGAGCGAAAAAATGGTACCAATAAATAATGATTACATGAAAAAATAGAATAAGTAATTAATGATAATTATTTGGATATTCATCATGATATTTCATTTATAAAATCAATAATTTATAACTTTCCTGATAATTGATAAAATTGTAACAATAAAATCTTACCACATTGGTAACATTAAATCAAAATCTCCATATAATTTTAACATTACATGAAGAATGAAATATAATTAAAATAATTATATTCATGATATAGCATTTCAAATAGTATTATATACACCCTGTAAAATAATATAAGTCTATAACAAAACATCTGTCCCAATGAAAAAACATTTAGTCAAATTTACCTTAGTAATTTGGTAAATTATGAACCATAAATCCCCATGAAATAGAAATAATAAAATGGATATTTGAATCAAATAAATTTAAGGATAATAATAATATAATAAATTCATATAAATTATATACACCATATAAAATAAACAGGTGGTGAATAAATAATATTTCTCGCGGGAAAAAAAGTGAGACTAGAAATCCCCTTCCTACAAGTGTAACCTTTGAATCATGAGACCCACGAAAGAATAAAATAAATTGAAACATATAATATCATTAAATTAAGTAAATTTATGATTTATAATTTCATTTGAAATTATATAAACGGTATAAAATTTGTTAGGTTCGTAATTAAAAATTAGTCTTAATTGAATTTCAATTGCGACGAAAACCCTTACCTTATGTATTGAATCTATCTATACTCATTAAAACCTCATGTATAGTAAATATATGTTTATTATAAAACAAATAAATAAAGGTATTAAATTATATTATACCATATATAATTTTCTTATGATAATATAATACCCATTTACTAATAATTCCATTTTAAATGTATGTTTCAGGTAATAACTTCTTTGTTTTACATATATGTTTTGAATTTTAATTGTTGATACTATTAGTTAAATCATGATTTAATTATTTAAGGAATTTAAAAAATTATTTAAATATCATATATATTCAGTATATAATTTTTTATAATCATAAAAATGATAGAAATGTGAAATGAACCACACCATTCATGGAGATGATAGGTCGTACGTATGCAAAAATGATTTTTCATTTTATTATCATATTTTTAAATAATAAAGTTAAATATATATATATTATCCTTAAATTGGAATTAATATTTCATATATATCACATATTTGTATAAAACCAATTCTTAATACATTCCATTTAAAGTGTGAACAAATCACATCACTTCGATGATGCGTTGGTCCACACGCCCACAAACGAAGATATTATATTCCCAAAAAATGGAAAGTATGAAGGTATGTGTTATATAATAATTAAAAAAATAATACATATAGAATAAAAATAATACATATAATATATGAATATTAATTCCATAATTAGTACCAATCATGAAAGGTCGTAATGGAAGAATGAACAATATTAGTTTTTGAGGCAGTATTAAGTTGTACAGATGAATGATGATTATGTATCCCTTTTGATAGAAGTGTGTGTGAGTATAGGTTTTTACCTTATAATAAAAACATATAGGTTTATTTTTTATACTGAGTTTATTATATAACCATTTAATTATAATAATTGAGTGGGTTAAGAAAGAAATAAAAAAAACTTATTGATGGATGTTACATGTTATTTGGGTAACTCCTTTTGATTTTCACCAAAATGGTTCCTTGGTTACATTGATTCCTAAATGGAGGATTATATGATTAAGGTAGAGAATATGGGATAATATTTGGGCATGTTATTGATGGTACAAATGGATTTTGAGGTGTTTAGAAGTGACATGGGTTGGGGGAGTTCCCTTTTACAGTGGAGGAGGCATCGTATTCTAGTAAATACAAACTGACAAACACTATTGATAGTTCTCCATTACATAATGTGCCTCAAAATTGTAAATTTTAAAAATATTAATGTATATGGTCTAAATATGACCATAAAATGTATTTGGTACATGTTTTAGCTTATTTTTTCCCGTATGTTAATGTTTGACCTCTAAGTAACTCATTTTTATCTTAATCGATATAATTAATTTTAATTACGTTCATTAATTTTTTTTGGATAAAAACAATGTTTTACTTAATAGGAATTATAAATTATTCTGATTAAAAATATTGAAACCATTTTCCCAAATTCTAAACATATATATGGAAGAAATTAATTTAAAATCAATCTTATAGACGGGATGCGACAACATGTTTTTTAAGTGAAAATGTTCAAATAATTGAAAGGTTTTTATATCTAATTTTAGTGTGAAATTTATTAAAATTAAATAAATTGGATTAATAAGTTTTTAATTATTCAAAATATACATTAATTTTTTTAAAATATTATTTAACCATATAAATTAATTATATGAAAATAAAATTTTAAATTAAAATTCAATGTTTTTCAATATTCTTCAAAAAATGAAACATCTCAGAAAAATACTGATAATTCACCCAAATATTTTTTGATATTTTTAATTTAAAACTCATTTTTATTTTTTGAAGTAAATTTTTTTATTAAAACAAGTCTTTTATTAAAAGGCGGTTAAAGAACCTTTCTTAATAATATAGCCTTTTCTGACTAAAACATGATTTTTTCTTCTTTTATGCATATAAAACATTTTTTCTGAATTAAAAAACATTTATTTTTATTTATAATATATAAATTTAATTATGATCTAGTATAAATAGTAAAAAAATTAATTCATTAACATAAAATTCATGTGTGGGTATAAAAATAGTTTTTTCATAAAAAACATCATTTAGATTTAATTTTTTTTGTTTCTAATTAATTGATAACGAATGAATTAATTTTATAAACATATATAAACAATAATTTAATAATTTATTTAATAATATTCATATCTACCATTCCAATGGACTTCTGATAGCTATAAATATATTTTAATAAAATTATTAATAATATAAAGTAATTTGGTAATATTAGATCTTTCATGTCATGAAAGTTATCAAAGGAACTCAACGGTATGTGTAACATAAGGCATGCATAGTTTTGCATGTAAAAAAAGATAATATAAGTGTTTCATGTAGATTAATATCAACTTGGTGGTTTATATAAAGAAATAATTTCTTGGTTCTTACATATAATTAAAACTATATTCTGTTTTGCATGAAATGATCAATATCTAAAATATTAAATTATTTTTAAAAAAATATGTCATTAAATCTCATGGGGTTACATTATACCACCATTGAAATAGATTTTCCCTCAAAATTCATCTGGTTCATCAATGGTTTAATATTTGAAAGCTCCTCTCACCGAAATCCATATTGTAAAAATGGGTTAAAAAATCCTTTAAAAAAGAAAAGTTGGAAACATTATTTTTACCCAAAGTAACTCAGAAATATGTTTCCACACATGAGAACATAGGTGAATATTTGGACATAAATTAAAAGTGTAAATATTTACATAGAGTGATAAAGATCACTAATATCAAATAATTGGGTGATCTATAGAAAGTTAACAATTAGAAAAACAAAAACCAAAGTGGCATGAAAGAGGCCATTAATATCATTAAAATGACGATAATTGGATAACATTTTATTTCAAGACCCTTTTCCTAAAACTGTATAATTTATATAATAAATTTTAATTACACGATTTCATTCAATTTCATAATCACAATCTCACCCTTGAATTTTTATATGTATAATTTTCACATTATCTATTTCTCTATGAAATTAAGGTGGATTGTTTATAAATGAATCAATAAAAGACCATATAATCATTAAATTAGCTGATAATTAATTTCTTCTATCCAAAGTTATCACCCCAAAAATATGGTGAGTGGAAGTTATCCAATACATAGAAGCCCTCAAATGGTGAGATAACACTTTAATATCTAAAACCACATCCTAAGTCTAACATAAACCATTCCATTAATGGTTAGAATTATAACCCTTTCAAAATATAAAAATCCAAAACATTAGAAATAAGGTTACAGAATTTGTCAAAATTAACTTAACATTGATCCCCCATACACCATAAATTAGTTATTAGTTATACAAAACATATGAATTTCTTTATCATCTATTCTATTGAAACATATAAATTACCACAAATACTTATTGGAATCTTATATGATTCCTTATTATTTATAAAAAATATTGGATATATTCATTAAATTGAAAATTTTTGTAAACTTAATCAATAATAACAAATTTTTTTTCAATAAATCCTTTATCAGTTATAAGGCCATCAATACTATCCAATTTACATTATTCATTTCCAACATATCTTTATACAAAAAACACCATTTTCTCAACATTAGAAATATATTAAGGGTTACATTATATTAATAATTTTTTTTCCATAAAATAAAACATTTCAATTAAGTAAATTACATTTTTCATCAACATCATTAAAATGAAAAACACATAATGATATATCCTTCTATATTTCCCAACTCATAATTCTTTAATCCTAATACATAAACATTTAAATTATTCCATTTCATCCTTAATATATTAATATGGATTCCTCATCCTATTACTTAATACATATTTCCATTCACATTTCACATATAGTCTCATCATCATAAAAAGTATAACCATCAATCATACCACCATATACATTCTATTTGAGTGATTTTTACATAGGGAATTGATTTTCATAATTCCCAAACTCTCTACACATGAAACACTAAAGCGTAGGTGGTGCATTAATTAGCATCCTCTTCAACTCTTTTTCATTAAATGGACAATTAATCACATTTCATCACTCTTATGATTTATGACCCACCATTATATATTTAAAACACCTCCATGTTCCATTCATGAAACATCATTGATACTTTTTATCACATTTTTTTCATATATGAAACTGAATATTTTTCCCTCCATGGTCTCCATTACCCAAAATCTTAGTGAACTCTATTATTATCATCTTTGGTGAGTCTGATATTTGGTTAAGTTTCATGTTGTAAATAATGTTCTTTGATTATTTATTTGGAATCATCACAAAATACTTTACTCCAGTGGTCATTCCATTTTTCTATTCAGTAGAAAAGTATTCAACACATTCAATGTTAAGCTAGTTACTTTTGGTTTTAGCTATTGACTAAAACCAGAAAACATCATGTGGGAAACGATTACCATTTAATGAAACCAAATAATCATAAAAAATAATTTATATGATGTCTAAATTGGGAAAACATTTTTATCGATGTCACCTTTGTTCATTAAAATTCATATTATATTAAAATCAATCATGATATTTCTCATAGATTTTGTGAATTTCCCAATAATATCTCATGGGAGTTTCAAACATGGTGTTCAACAAGGCTCGCAGTTATGCACCCATTCCCAATCAACTCTATCTTAATACATTGTTTTCATGGGTGTTACCTCCATGTACATATATTACATATTTACATCTAATTTTATTATCAATAAATGGATGTATTTCAGGAAAAAACACACTCTATCCTTTAACAAATCACTAGAACATTTTCATGTAATTTTAATTATACATAGAATTATCCTTTGATAAATACCTATAAATATACATCAAAATATTTTTACGAATCTCAATAATATTTTATCATCCTAGTTTCCAAATGTATATTAAACCCTTCCTTTGATACTAACTATAGAGACCTCATATTAACATACAAGGATATTACATCATTTTCATTGTATATTCATGAAATTATAAAAGTACATGGGTGAGGACCATAATATTTTAGTGTATTTGGAATCTCAGAACACAATATTATTACTTATTGGAAGATCTTAAATGATTTCCACAAAGGCCATCCCCAATAGTACTCATAATTAAAACATTTCTTCATAACATGGGGAAAGAAAAAATAATAAATTGTCACCCCAGATGTTGTATAAGGGTAATTAAAGGAGATACATAATCACAACATTAAAATAAGGGTATGAGAACGTTATAATAAAATTTTAATATCATACCATGCATATAAAATATTTGACACATGATTCATGGTATAAATATTAGAAAAATAATGCATGAATAATAAAGAATAAATTTCATGATCCATTATAAAGTAACATAGGAATAACATATATAATTTGTGGAATAAAAATAATCATATAAAACAATTCCCTATAAGTAAATGATCATTTCCAAAACATAATAGGGATCTTCATGGGGGAAACCCTATGGGGTGGGACACACCACCATCCCCAGTTATGGAGCTTCCTTTATCATTAAACGAGTTCTCTCCCAAAACCATATTAGTAGTCATGGATAAATCAAAATAACATCTTATTAATCAAGGATTAATAATAAGAATATATTAGAAGTAAAGGATCACTTCAATGAAAATTTTAGGGGAAAAATTCCTTTACTAAATTGAGTTCACTCCATATTCCATCCATTTTTATTTCAGGAGATATGAATCTTTACTCAATTCATTGAATGGAGATATAGGTCCCACCCATATTATAATGAAATAAGAAACCTGTGTTAAAAAGTATTATATTTCATTCATTATATCATGTCATATTAAAAGAGATCATTTTCATAAATATCATATCACAACCACTAAAATGAAATGGGTAACTTAAAATTTTCATCATATCATAACCAATAGAAAATAGAGAGGACTAATATTTATAGAACAACCCATGAAAGGAAGAGGGTTTCATAAGTGTTTTAGCATGGTAAAAAAATTTCAAAATTGTTTTCCTTGAAAACCACTTTAAAATATTATGAATTAATCCATGAAAATAATTTATAACATTTCATGAGAAAAATATCATTTTTTCATTAAAAATTATTTTTTAGGAGATAAAACATTTTTAAAACCTTTTTCTTTGTAAATAAAACACAATAAAAACTTTTAAATCAATGAAATCATTTAATTTTAATTTTTTTTAAACATATAATGGAACGCTTGAAAATCATTTCAAACAGTTTCTAAAAAGAAAATATTTTTAATACATTTATCATTAAAAATAGATTTGAAAAATTATAAAGGAATATTTGAAAATAATTTAAAACACTTATTGAACATAAAACATATTTGAAAAGCCTTTAAAAAATATTTCTAACCAAAGAGATAAATAAGGTAATATTTTCTTAAAAATAATGTATTAATTATATTATGTACAAAATAGTGTAAAAATAACACCAGTACATGATGATATTATTAAATTTTTTGAGAGTTTTATCATGATATTTCATTAATTGAAGGATAATTTTAAAAAATCCAATTAAATATTGAGATTTTACCAATAACCCTTTACCACTTTTGTAATATTGAGTCAAAATAACCATGTAATAATAAAATTACATGAATATTAAAATATCATGAAAAAACATTATATTCATTATATTACATGTCCAATATACACCTCCTAATATAATATAGGTTTATAACAAAACATGTTTCAAAAAGATGGAAAATTGAGACAAAATTACCTTACCGATTTAGTAAATTATGAACTATGAAGGACAGAAAAATAGAGATCATAAAATGGACATGTAAATAACCATAAATTTAAGGATAATAATCATAGAATAAATTTAGGGGTAGTATATACACAACACAAATGAAATGAGTGGTGAATAAATTATAAGTCTCATAGAATTAAAAGTGAGACTAGGAACCTCATTAATACTTGAGTAACATTTAAATCATTAGAAAAATGAAAAAATTAAATCTAATGAATCATTAAATATAATTAAATTAATTAAATTAATGATATAACATGTAATATGGTAGTATATACACCATATAAAATTATTTAATTTTATAATAACGAATAAGTCTCAATGGATTGTAAATTGAGAGGAAACCCAATACCTTATGTCTCGACTCTCATCATACAAGTGAAAACTGTTGAGATAGTATGTGAGTATGATATAATCTATAATACCAAATGTAGGATAGAAATAATATTGATACTGTATTTAGTATCTAATGAGGATTAAAATACAAGAGGGTGGGGAATTTTATTCTTTAAAAATTCATTAGGAACTTTTATAGTAGGTTTGAAACCACTCTATTGTTTAATAAGGATAAACCAGTTAATTCAAAAAACCTCTATGTTATTAATACGTGCGTGATTTAGAAAATATGATTCTGAGAAAGTGATTCCGAAAAGAGGGATATGGAAAATGAAACAAAATGGAAGTTTACAAAGATAATGATTCTACCTTAAAGCGTATTGAATCTCACTAAATCAGAGTACAAGTATAAGGAAGTATAAGATAGTTATACTTTCCTCAATAATAAAAAATATAGCAGAAAACATGTAAAAAACAAGTAACTAGTAGAAAATCATTTAACCCAAAGAGAAGGGTATCGAAGAACCATGGATAAAGGTCCCTGGATTTATACTTAAAAAAAATATTTTCTTACCCACACCAGGGTTAGCCCTCGATACGATGATCGGAGTCTAAATTGCTATCTTCGCAAGCCCTCAACTTCAAGGTAGTCAACACCTCTGTCTTCCTCAACAAGGAAGTCCTCAACTTCAAGGTAGTCAGCACCTCTGTCTTCCTATCCCTGGAATCCCTTGATTGTACACAACAACAATCAGAGTCGCAGAAATCCAATATGAACAAGATGTTAAGTACGCACAAGGAAATAAAGCATCTCTCTCTAAAAATTACTTTTTCAGCATGTAATCTATAGATAGATCAAATTTTGGTTCAAAGCTGGGAGCTCTTTCAAATGAGCTCTTATTTATAGGCACGACTTCAACGGTTTTCACCCTCCTCCAACGTTCCTGTTTTTCCTTGAATTTATGAGGGACATGTACACGTGTCACTTAAAGAATGGTTAGTTAGTAATTGAATGAAAGACATAATTTTATAACAAAATAAGTAAAAGAAAAATTATGGTTACATGGCCAAAATCAGTTATTAGGAATGTATGTAACTAAGAGCCCAGAGTCCAACCAAAAAATTCATTCAGAGTATATATTATAAGGATATTAAGATTCTATTTTCTAAGGAATTTGGAACCTGAATCCTATGTAATTCTGGAGTATGAATTTCAAGGAAATTCGGAATCTGGTTTCAAAATAATTAGAATCCTGAACATAAAAAGTTAAGAGTCAGAATTCATTAGAATATGGAACCTGAACTGAGAAATTTTGGATTCAGAATTCATTAGAATTCAAAACCCAAAATGAGAAATTTTGGAGTCTGACTTCATAAGAATCCAGAGTCTAAACTCTCAATGTTCAGAGTCGGAATTCAGAGGAATTAGGAGTCATAACTCATAAAGTTGGGAGTTTGAATTCATTAGAATTCAGAGTCTGAACTCATAAGAGTTCAGAGTCTGAATTCAATGAACTCGGAGTTAGAAATCAGAAGAGTTCAGAGTCGGAATTCAGAGAACTTGAAGTCAAAACATAGAAGAGTTTGGTGTCTGAATTCAGAGAAATCAGAGTCTGAATTCGGATCATAAAGACATAATATTCTTTCTCTAAGTATTACATGATTCTTCGGTTTTTAGATTTCAAACCAAATTTTTCACTTAGATGGAATATAAAAAATGAAAACATGGTAAGGATAAAGTTCCTTGGGGAAGGTAAATTTTCCTTATAGAAGTAAAACAGAGGGTAAAATGAAATTTTCTTTGAGATAAGGTGTTTTTGATTTTCAAAACAATAAGGAATGGTAAAGTCATAAGGAAACCTTATTGAATCAACAATCTCCCCCAAGTATGAAGGAATTGAAAATTCATAAGGAAAAACTTATTGACTCAACAATCTCCCCCTTTTTGGAAAGCACATACATCCTTAAGAAAAATAATCAAAGGACATAGACAATATTTTTATAGACTTTGAGAATAAGACTTATCTCCTTTTACTAATGGACAAGGATGAATATGACTAACTCTCCCTTAGGGTTTGAAACTCTAAGGATCGTATTATAGAATTCCAAAATGAGAATTTTCATTATCTAGAGTACATAAATCTCTGTAATGAAAACTCCCTTTATATAAACTCCCCCTTACTTAGGGATATTTATTCTTTTCTTAGTATTATTTTTACTTATCCCCCTTTTTGATTTTCAAAAGGTATTTGAGAGAATAGAAAATGAATTACAGTACCTCAAATATTAGTACAAAGAATGGAAAAAAGCGGGAAACCAAAATTTCATTAATATAGGAAGAATTTTTAAAAGGAAACAAACACAACAAAGGATCATACTAGATCTACTTTCCTTCCCTTTTCTTTGGTATCAATTTCTTCACTATGGTTTTCATCTTTTTGAGTTCCATGTGGTCTTCCACTACTTTCTTTAGGATCTGATCCTAATCCTCCTCTTTATTCCTTCAAGCATTGATCTTTTCTTCCTGATCCTTCAAAGCCTCTTCCTGAGCTTTCAACAAATCAGCTTGCTTATCTAGATTCTCTTCGATATCAATCCAATGATCCCTTTCCCTTTTCCAACTTTTGGAAATATAATAAAGCTTCCCATTCAGATCCATTACCTCTTGAATCCGAGTATTCTACTCAGGTTTTAGATTTTCCGTAAAACTAGTCATGAGATCTTTGATTTTACTATCTTCCTTATCAAAGGATTCCTTAACTTCATGTTGAAACTCATCAAGATTTATCAAATATTCAACTATATTATTTGAACAGCTAATCACTTTATTATAAGATTTTGTATGAGAATTGTAGTTAATGAAGAAGTTTTTTAAATCAGCCTCAAGTTGGACACACTTATCCATCACCATGGATACTGAATCAGATTTTTGATTCAAGCAGTGTTGGAGCATCTGACATCTTGAGTCAATGCTGGGAAATATTGGAATGGTATAAACAAGCTTATTCAGTGAATGAATGAAAAAAATCATGTCCTTGAGATGATGATTCTAAATCTGAGACTTTTCTTGGTGAGGAATATTTTTCTAGATTGAAAAGCTTCCTCTTCGAAGATCTAATTGATTCATTTTTTCTTAAAAAACATTAGTAGGTGATTCCTCAACCACATATGTCCCCTTATCGGTTCTCGGAACAGCTTCCTCATCCAGAGAATCTTGTTCACTGTCAGACAGCTTTATAATTCTATCTTCATCTATCTTCTCCTTCACAGATCTAGCCTCAAAATCTTAGGATAAAAGAAATCATGGTTTAAACTTTCTTCCTCGGACAATTTATTAACTTCTTCTTCACCCTTCTCATATTCACCTTCCTCATCCTTACTAGAAGTTGGGAGCTTTGAAGAATCTACTTCAAGTGTTTAGATTGATAGCTTCTCAGAAGGGGTTTCCTTTTCATGATAATCTTCAACATTCTTTATAAGATCTTCAGTGCCACCACCACTTTCTTATTTTTCCACTTCATCGACAGCTTCCTTATCTTCAACAATATTTTCTTGGACTTTTTCTTAAGTGAGTAATTTCTTACTTGGAGTATCAGGTAAATCCTCAACCTAAAAAGATTTCTGTACACAAATATTCTCAGATACTATTTTAGTGGCCTACAAAAGGGATTGTACAAATTCAGCATCATACATTTTCTGCTTCTGCTTCTTTTCTTTGGCTTGCTTCTCAATCTCATCGGCTGCCTTCTCTTTCAAAGCTTTTGCCTCTATAAGATCCAAGCGAAATTGTGGCTCTCCTTCATTCTGATTCTTTTTTTCTTCCCTCCATTTGGATACAACCTCATCCAGATAATCTTTTTCATTCTTCGGTTTTGGAGGTGTGGATTGATTTTCCTTAGCTTTAGGGGTTTTCTCTACTTCTTTTACTTCCTTCAATTTCCTCTTCTTCCCAACACTGATTTATGGTTATTTCACTTATTTCTTCTTTGAAATGAATTCGGATTCATCCGATGGTAAGTAATAGAACTCTATGGAATCTTTATAGAAACCAATATTTATTATTTTCATTGTATAATCAATTACTAAATTTACTTTTCAATTCCTCGACTTGGAACTGCAAGGTATTTTGAATGACTCCAGACATCGAAAAAGAAACATGGAAAGGACAGCTAAATACATTATAATATGAGCTTTCAAATTTCCATTCATGATATTGTCTATCATAATCAGAATATGCGTCATCATATTTATTTTCCTCAGATTCCGTATAAAATCTAAGATGTACATGTCGCTCTTCCTCAATGTTTCCTTATCACCCTTTCTTGTAATGATGAAACCTCGAACCCATAATTTAAGGATCCTATTATTTGTAGTCAAATGATAAATCTTCGGAGTCTTTACATCTGAAAGTACAATACACTTCATAGCATTGACTTTGAAAAAACATCATTGTTCATCCGACAATTTATGGGAACATAACTCTGCTTCCCCCTCAAATGGAACTCCAACCAAACTAGATGACTTTATATAAGATAGATCATAGGTCTTTCCATAGCTTTTGAATGAAAACTTCACACTGCCTTCTTCCTTAAAGAAACTAACTGACTCATAAAACTCGATAAGAAAATCCAGATACACCAAATCTTGATCCCATGGATTTAATATACAAACAATCTTTCATCCATTGAGTTTGATATTCTTCGAGATTATAGAATCAAACTTGTTGAAGAAATTAGGATGCACCAACCTCTCTCTATATACATTCCACTCCATAATTGGCTTGTAGTAGACATATCATTTTGATAGGATTCTTCTGTGACATTCGGACATGAGAAAACTCTGAGAAGTTCGGAAAGAGCTTTTGTATGGGGGGGAGAGTTTCGACATGTAATGGCATGAAATTGATGTGGGACAACCCTTCGGGGGTCCTTTATATAGGTGTTTGATGTGACTGTTCATCTTCCCATCTTAATACAATGGATGAGAATTATTCTGATTAGATTTGATGGTTGAAATGATAGCCACAAGGAAAATTTGGTAGGATCCAATCTTTTGAGGGTTTTAAAGGAAAAAATTTGGATTTAAGGAAACTAGAATCCGAGAAATTTTAAAAGTTACAAAAGAAACTACGAGGAAGTAAAAGGTGATTACGAAAACTCAATAAAGAATCAGACCATTTGGATTTCTAGGATGATTATTTGAAATAGGTAATATTCTTCATGAAGAACATTAGATTAAAAAAATGACTACAAAATCCTTAGTTAAAAAAAACAACTTGAGTATGCAAATCTACATTATGAAAATTTCAATTAAGAAAATATTCATTACAAAATTCTCAAGTACGAAAATCTTCATTACGAAAATTTCAAGTTTGAAAATCTTCATTACAAAAATTTTGTGTACAAAAAAATTCATTACAAAAACATTGAGTATGAAAAACATCATTACGAAATTTTTGTGTACAAAAAACATCATTACGAAAATAAATTCAAGAAAAAATGACTACAAAAGTTTTCATTATATAAAATTTGTTGAACTGACAAGAAAATGTACTCCCCCTATGAAAAAGAGTTTATTAATGTAAGGTGATTGGTTAAATATGATGTTAATGAAGAATATTACCTTACAGTTATCATTCCTAACTTCTTATTAATGTATTCAAATCTATCAAACGGTAAAGATTTTGTGAATATATCAGCAAGTTGGTCTTGTGTTATGATAAATTGAATAATGATATATCTTTTTTTTGTGTGATCCCAAAATAAGTGATGCCTAATATCAATGTGCTTTTCACAAGAGTGTTTTGAAGGGGTTTTACTAAAGGCAATGGCACTTGTATTATCACAAAAAATTTGTGTTCTGGTGAAACTCATACCATAGTATGTGAGTGTGTGTTGCATCCACAATAGTTGAGCACAACAACTTCAAGATGCAACATATTCAGCTTTAGTAGTGGAAATTTCATAGAATTTTTTTATAAGTTATCAAGGATACAATGACTTAACCTTCTATGCTACAACCAAGAATGATCTTCCATTGCACTAATGCAAGGTATATCTTCATTCCTAAGGTCTTATATGTTTAGTGTGTATACATTCCCTTACCTATGGGAAGAAATAATAAACTCTTCCTTGGAATTTTGTACTAAGCACTTGACATTCCTAATATTCACAAGGTAACCATCATCACACAATTAGCTTATTCTAATGAGGTTGTACTTAAGACCCTTAAAAAATAAAATATTTGAAATCAATGTTTTTCCAAAAAGAACAATGTTAACTATGCCAATAATTTCTTCCTGAGCATTATATCTGAAAGTTACTTTCCCTAGGTTCAACTTGATAATATTTTCAACATCGTTTTTTTACCAGTCATATGCTAGGAACATCAACTATCCATGTACCATGTATTGATGTTGGTACTCTCTCTATTTCCCTGAAAAAAAGAGTTAGACTTTCGAAAACCTAATTTTCTTGGATTCAGAAATTTCTGAAAGCCAAATTTTAGGTACCAATATTTTCATAGAAAAATATGATTTATGAAATCCTGAAGATTGAGTTTTGTTTAAGGAACAATTTTTTACACAGTGTCCACCACACTGATACTTAGTGTAGAATGGATCACATTGAGAAACAAAATAATTGTTGCTAAAAATAGTTTAGAACTATTATAACCAAATCTATAACTATTCCTTAGAGGTCGTATTTGAGAATACATCTAATCAAAATTTTCTGTACCTAAGGTAAAGTTAGACAAACACTTCCTTCGGGAAAAAATTTCAGATTTCATTTTTATAACAATGTTTTTTTCTTCTAAAACATTTAATTTGGAACTAGAGTTAGGCTCCAAAACATTTTTCTTAGAAATTACATTTTCTAGATCCTTGGAATGTTTATTATTCTAAAAATTTACTTTCTCAAGATTTTTTGATATACTGGCAAAATCAACAATTTTCATATCAAGATCTTTAGAAAGATTTGATATTTCCTTAGTAAGAATAGTATTCCCAGATTTTTCCTTATCAATCTTTTTCATGAGTTTTCAATTTTCAATTTTAAGGAGTTTGGAAAACATAGAAACTTCTCTATAGGAAAGGAAAGTGTTTTCTTCATCATAAGAAGATTATTTATCCAAAGATTCATAATATTTATCATTAAAATAATTTGAATTTATTGAAAAGTTGGTCATTGTTTCATCATTGGGTACCTTAGCCATCAAACAATGATTTTAAATAGGTAGTCTGGATATTAGACAAGGATTCTTCTGTCTGGAAGATTCATAATATGAAGATTCATCTGAATAGTCACCACCACTAGCACTCCATATGTCCTTAACTTTCAAGACTTTTTTAGCTTTAGCTTTATAGTACTTCTTTCTACTTATTTAGAGAAGATTTACCTTTCTTTTCTTTTAAGTATAGGACAATCAGGCCTTATATGTTCAGCACTCTTGCATTCATAACATGTATCTTCTGAGTCGTTCTTATCTTTCCTTTCTTTCTTTTTTATATCTGGATTGAATGTTCTTCTGTCCAATAGTCTTGATCATCCATTGAGTAAGATTTGCTAACTCATTTTCTGAAGATTCAATTCCATAAGATTCATACTGGATAATAATCATCATAGATTTGGATCTTGTAACTCTTTTAGGAGTCTTGGATTTCATATTATTTGATTTTTTAGAAAAAGAAACACTTCGATTCCCATTATTCTTCTTAATATTATCATCATCATTCTTCATTCTAGTCTCATGCTGAAGAAGAGTTCCAAACATCTCATATAAGGAAATTTGGGTAATCTTTCTGTTCTCATCAATAGCAGTCCTCTTGGATTCCCACTCATTGAGCATGATTTATATGATCTTATCAACAAGAGCTTCATCATCTAATCCTTTCTCACCCATAGATTGTAAACTATTAACAATAGTCATGAATCATTGTTGCACCATACATATGGGTTCTCTATAAGGAAAGGAAAAACCATGATATTCATCTCTAAGAATGGATCTTCCTATTTCAATGAATTATGAAGTTCCAAAGTTAGTAACTTCTTGTTTCTTCCAAATACAATTTTCTGATTCACAATATGATATTTGGCTATATATATTTCTAGTCATAGAACAAAGCGATGTATTGCATACCATATAATTCATTTGATACTCATCCTTTTCTTGATTAGTGAAGGTACAAACATCCTTGTACATGATTTTATATCCTCCAGTAAGCATAAAAAAATTATCAACTCTAGTATTGATAATAAAAGACTTCATGTGATCACTCCAATATTCATAATAATTCCCCTCAGATATAGGTGGCCTTGTTGGATTGAGATTGTTTATGGAACCAACATTGATTCCTTCCATCTTAAAGAAAATCTTTCCACAAAAACATTTTAATAGAAAATGTTCATAAACAAGGAAAATATTCATAAAGAAGGAAAAATGTAGAACCAGTGTATCTATAAGTAAAAATGAATCCGAAATTTTTTAGTCCGAAAACCTCATTCCAGAAAAGAAAGAGATGAATTATATTCCGAATCTAATCGTGAGATTAATTCAGGTTGAACCAATCCTCTGATACCAATTGTTGAATTGGTTCAAGGTATGAGGTCCCCAATTTTTTGTACTAATTTCTTGAGATGTTATGTGAGTATGATATACTCTATAATACCAAATATAGGATCAAAATAATATAGATACTGTATAAAGTATCGAATGATGCTTAAAATACAAGAGGGGGGGGGGGTGAATTGTATTCTTTAAAGATTATTTTGGAAAATTTAATGTTGTTTAGAAACCTTTATATTGTTTAACAAGGTCAACCAAGGTAATTCACAAAACCTCTATGTTCTTCACACTTTCCTTATTCAGGAAATATGATTCCGAGAAAGTGATTCCTAAAATATGGTTCTAGAAAATAAAACTTAATGAGAGTTTACAAAGATAAACATTCAACCTTAAAGTGTATAGAATCTCACTAAATCAGAGTACAAGTATAAGGAAGTATAAGATAGTTATACTTTCCTCAACAATCAAAAATGCAGCGGAAAACTTGTAACAAAACAAGTAACAAGTAGTAAATCATTTAACCCAAAGAGAAGGGTATCCAACATCCTTGTATTAAGGTCCCTTGACTTATAATTTCAAGAAAGACTGCCTTACCCACAATAGGGTAAGCCCTCGATATGAATATCGATGTCTGTCATACTATCCCCGCTAGCACTAAACTTTAAGGTAGTCATCACCTCCGTCTTCCTCAGTAAGGAAGCCCTAAACATCAAGGTAGTCGTCACCTCTGTCTTCTTATCCCCAAAAGCCCTCGATTTTACACAACAACAATCAGAGTCACACAAAGAAAATATGAACAAGAAGTTTAGTACGCACAATGCAATAAAGCATCTCTCTCTATAAATCACTTTTACATTATGTAATCTCTTGATTTATCAACTTGTTGTTCAATGTTATGATCTCTTTAAAATGACCTCCTTTTTATAAGCAAGAATTTAATGTTCATCTCCATCCTCCAACGGTCATATTTTACCTTGAATTTCATAGGGACCTGTACGCATGTCACTTAATCAACGGTTAGTTAGTAACTGAATGCCCGACATAATTTTATAAAAAAAACAAGTGTAAGAAAAAATATGGTTACCTGAACAAAATCAAATATTCGGAATGTAATTAAGAGTTCAGAGTCTAACCAAAAAATTCATTTAGAGTCTATAATACAACGACATTCAGATTCCATTTTCTATGGAATTTGGAACCTGAATCCTATGGAATTATGGAGTTTGGATTTCAATGAAATTCTGAATCTAGATTCACAAGAATTAAGAACCCGAACTTACAATGTTCAGAGTAAGAATTCATTAGAATTCATAACCTAAACTGAGAAAGTTCAGAGTCAGAATTCATTAGAATTTGGAACCTCAACTGAGAATGTTCGGAGTCCGAATTCATAAGAAATCGTAGTCTAAAATCTTAAAGTTCAGATTTTGAATTCAGTGGAATTTAGAGTCAGAACTCATAAATTTCGGTGCCTGAATTCATTAGAATTTGGACTCCAAACTCAAAAGATTTCAGAGTCTAAATTTAGAGAACTTGGAGTCATAACTTAGAAGAGTTTAGAGACTGAATTTTGTAAAATTGGCGTCAGAATTTAGATTTTGAAAATAGAATGTTCTTTATCTTTGTATTATATGATTCCATTGTTCTTAGACATGAAACCGAATTTTACACATAGACAGAATATGAACAATGAAAACATGGTAAGGATATATTTCCTTGGGGAAGAAAAATTTTCCTTATAGAATTAAAAAACAGGGTAAAATGAAATTTTCCTTGAGATAAGGTGTTTGTGATTTTCAAAACAAGAAGTAATGGAAAATTCATAAGGAGTCCTTGTTAACTCAACAATCTCCCCCATGTATGAAGGAATGGAAAAGTCAAAAGAAACCTTATTGACTCAACAAAAAACTCATGTATAATAAATATAAGTTTGTAATAAATCCATTAAAGAACCAAATTAAATTATATAATACCATATACGATTTTATTATAACCTTTTAGAACCCATATATTAACAATACCTAGTTAAGGTTTTGTTTCGGGTAATAACTGCTTTGTTTTAGATATTTGTTTTAACTTGTTATTATTGATCATCATACTTGGATCACTATTTAATTATTTAAATAATTTCAAACATGATGTAAATATAATATATATTTGGTATATATGTATTTATAATAAATTATAATATATGTAAATATAAAATGAAATACCCCATTCATAGAGATGGTAGGTCGTACGTACTCAAGAACACTTTTTCCAATTTCTTTTCATATTTTTAAAGAATGAAAGTTAAATGATATATATATATATATTATTTTTAATAGATTTATTATGTCATATATATAATATATTATTATTAAACTGGTTTTAATACAATTTATGTAAAATGTGAATGGATCGCATCCCTTTGAGGAGGTGGAAACCTACCCATCCACAAATGAAGTTATCATATTCCCACAAAATGAAAAGAATAAGGATTGGTGTTACCTAATAATTAGATAATAATAAATAAATCCTAAATATCATATATATATATAATATAAAATCAGTAAACACATCATTATTCCTATGTTTGAAAGGTGGTAATGGAAGAATGAATGAAATTAGTTCGTGAGGCGGCAGTCCACCGTACACATGAATGATGATTGTGTATCCAAATTGATTGATGTGTGTGTGGGTGTAGCTCATACCATTAAAATAAAATATTTAATAATATTTAGGATATAGAGGTAATTATATAATCTTTTTATAAGAATAATTTAGTGGGTGTAGAATGAAAAAAAACAAAACTTCTCTTTGAAGTATGTCACCTCTTATTTGGTTAACTCCTTTTGGTTTGCACGAACTTGATTCCTTGGATGGACTTCTGCAAACAAAATGAGGATTATAGGGTGAAGTTATGTAATTTAAGAGATTATTTTAATATGTGATATTTTATAAAAATTCCATTATAGTTTTAAATTAGTGCAGGGGGGGGAGGTGAGTTCTCTTTTATAGTAGAGGATGTGTTTTATTCTTGTAAACACAAAATGGGAAAAAAATATTGAGAGGTATAAATTACATAATATTCCTAAAATAATGGTCTATATTTTTATAAAATTGGGTCTATAATCTAAATATTTCCATCCAATTACTTTATGATATCTTTTTAGCCCATTTCGACCCTTATGTTAAAGTATAACAACTCAGAAAACTAGATTTTACCTTAATCACTCTAATGAAATTTAATTAATTTCACTAATATTTGTGGTGAAAAAATTAAAAATAATAGAAATTATAAATTATTTTTATTCCTAATATTTAATCCATTTTTATAAATTATAAACAAATAAGTGGTTGAAATTAATTTAAAAATAATCTCACATATATGATGAGACAATGAGTTTTGAAAGTGAAAATGTTCAAAAGTTTGTAATGTTTTAATATCCGGTTACATTGTAAGATTTATTCAAATAATCAAAATTTGATTTATAGATGTATACTTAATATGATTTCTATAATTTTTTTTAAAATATATGTTATCTATATAAATAAATTTTATGAAAATGCAGTTTTGTATAAAAATTTAGAGTTTTCACTATTTATCAAAATATGTAACTTCTTAGAAAAATACAAAAAATACACCCATAAAAAATTTAATATTATGAATTCATAAATGGTGTTTATTCTTCATAAAATAAGGTAATATTTTAAATAATTGGTATAAATAATTCTTCAATTAAAAATCCGGTAAAACTACCTTTTAGAATAGTACAACATTTTATGCCTAAAATTAGATTTTTTCTTATTTTATACCTATAAAACATATGGAATCAATAAAAAGAAACCTTTTATTTAATTTATAATATATAAATTTTATTAATATATCTTAAAAATAATAATTATTTTAATTTTTTAATATAAAACAGCTTTGTGTGCATAAAAATAGTTTTTCCTTAAAAAATCCTTTATATTCAATGTGTGTTTATTTTAATATATAATTAATTTGTAGCGAAGGAAATAATTTTATATTAATTATCATAAAATATTTTCGAAATTTAGTTAATCATATTCACATCTTCCATTCCAATGACTATTTGATAACTATAATAATATTTTAATTATATTATTAATAATACATTTTAGGTTGGTAAAACATGATCATTCTTGTCACACAATACATTGAAGGAACTCAAAATTTGTCCGTAACATAAGCCAAAAATTGGTTTTCATGTACAACAAGATATTATAATTGTGACTTTTAGTAAAATATTATATTTTTATTGAACATAAAGAAATAATTACTTGGTTGTTTTATATAAAAAAATAAATATTCAGTGATGCGTGAAATCTAAAAGATCAAAAAGAATAAATTAATTTAAAAAATATTCAACAAAATATATCAATGTCATATAGACGCCTATATGGTTGATATGTAAAGTAAACCTAGGTTGGTTCATTATAATATTACTCTATCTCACTACATCAAGAGAATATATTATCTATATAGTGAGCCTCCATGAAAGGTAATAAAGTGTTCCAAAAGAATCACATTTGATGCATTCCAAGAGAGTTATGATGAAGAAAAAATGAATTTTAATTTATGGGTAAATATATAATAAAATTGGGAACCTAAATAAATATGTATTTTTTAATTATGACTGGCTAGATGACTATGAGGATAGAGCATCATCTTCAGCATGAATTTTTATGTTCAAACGATGTTGTGTGTACTGGCCCTATAAAAATCATAACTCAATCACTTTACAAACCAAAAAAGATAAATATATGGTTTTCACTATTGAATGTAACCATATTATCTTGATCAAATAAGAACAAGAAAATTTTAAGGGTAAAATTGAGAGCCCATTCAAAATTTCAAGTGAGACCAAATGTGAAATTGATCACTCTAAAAATTCTTTAGAACACTCAAGGTGTAAGAAAATTGATATCATATTTCACTTCATCAATTATATAGATTATAATGGGGGTATAAATGTATAATTCCTTCATAAAAAAGGTCAAATTGAATATACCATCAACAAATAGATTCCTAGATATGGAATTGAGACATTGGGGATGGACATTAATGCTCATCATTTCCCTCTCACTTGGGTGAAATTGGGAATGAACTCTCACTTTGATTTGGATTCAATTATCAAGGGGAGAGAATAAAAAAATATTTTATAATATTTTGTGAGTATATAAACTAATTATATATTATAAATAGGGAGACATATATGGATATGTTATAACATGGATTGGAGGAGAGAATGTCTATGTAATTTGGCCATAATTTCTCGTCCTCCAGCGATGAAATTATATCTAAAACAATATGTTATTCTATAGTGTATTATAACAATAATTATATATTTATTATTGATATGATTTTATTATATTACAATGAATTCTTTACCTTTATAAATATTTTAGTGTGGTTGAAAATAGATATGAAGGGTGATATTTAAATACATAATGGAATTACTGAATGATTTTATATTCTTTCAACCATGTATGTGTGAATCGGTGCAAGATACTATGATGATTATGAGGATTTTATAATTTTGTTGAGTTCATTTTGTAGTATTTTAAAACACCTCATAATTGTTGAATATGTTTTGAGTTAAGATAAAAAGAATTAAGATCTGATTTTTTAATTGAGATTTAGATATGTTTTTGATATGTAAGATATTGATCAAATTTTTTATTGAAAATTAGCAACGTAAATTATATTACATATATTATTAAGATGATATTATGAGGTAGAGAATGAAAATTAATAAATGATAAGATATTACATGTGTACATAAGATGTTATTGTGAGAAAATATATAAGAAACCCCTATTATCTAAGGAAGAGAATCTTAAAAGGATGATATTTAGTGAAAATTACAATAAGTAAAACCACTTACATATGAGTTAACGAAATATTATAAAGTAAAT
The DNA here is from genome assembly GCA_963277665.1 of Viscum album. Classification (NCBI taxonomy): domain Eukaryota; kingdom Viridiplantae; phylum Streptophyta; class Magnoliopsida; order Santalales; family Viscaceae; genus Viscum; species Viscum album. Next base: position 1,086,486,313 of record OY728150.1, on the reverse strand, counting down.
GGTTCAAATAAGTACATAAAATATATTTCTGATATTAAAGATGTTTTTAGTTCATTTATAATAATGGTTAAAGGAATTCATAATGAAAAATGTGACAGAATAAAAATATAAAAGATCATACATATAAAGATATTTGATATATAAGATTTTCAGAACTCAAAATGTGTATAAGTAATAAGTTATCTATAAATATAGATATATAAAAATTATAATTTTTAATGTATGAATAAATAGTGTTATATTTATTTTAGACTCTTAGATATTAAATTTGATGACACATATCTTGTCTTTAAATATCAAATATCACTAGCTATTAGTCCAAAAATGTTTTAATCCATGAATTTTAGATGATTAAATGATTAGATAATGTAGAAATATTCAATGTAATTTCAATTTGAAATATTTAAATTCAATATTCTCAATAAAGATGGAGAAAATTTTAGTAGTTATTAAACAATGTTTATATTATCACTCAAAATCAAGGGAGGGTTTATTTGTATGATTATGGAAACATTAATCAAAATATTATGTGTATATTTAAAAAGGAAAAATTATGAAGAGAAATTTATAGAGAAAGTGTCACTACATTGAAATATAGAACTACCATGTCAAAGAGAAAAGGCTGATATAATAACAAAAAGAGTTCCATTTGAAATAATAAACTATTTGAAGTAAATATAAAATATTTTTGATTATTTAGTGGATTTATTTTGAGAAGGATAAAGATTGAGGTGTGTGTGCATGATCCCATGAAATATTAAATAATTATATTTTATTGGTAATGATGTTAAACATGAATGTTATTTATTGAAACTATTCTTCTAGTCAAAGACCAGACTAGCTAGAGAAGATCATTTCGTTGATGCTGAGTCATACAATAGAGAACCATATACCATTTTCACAACAAAGAGAAAAATATAAATTTTCAAAGACCAGTTGATCTAGTATAAACAATTCTGTATTACATTCTTGAAGAGGATGATACCTACCCTTGGATTTGTATTATTCTTATAAAACCCTTACGTGAAATTGTTGAGCACTAGAAATCACTAAAATTTAAATAATGATATAATTTGTTTCTTAGTAAAAAATTTAACATTACAAGGAATGATTTTACTCATTAGATAAAATCCGTGAAAAAATTTTTGGTGTGTTGGGTCACAAACCAACCCACTAGGGATCAAATAGCTGGTATTAAGATGTGTGTGACACCCAAATCCCACTTCCAATTTTCCATGGACCAGAAGCAAGAATTGAATAGGCATATCACACACAAGGGAGGACTTATTATAAAGTATCTTCACAAATTAACATGTCCTTAGTCACTAATATAATGTAGAAAGGAAAGGTACAACTTCTTCCAAAAAACATACAAAACATCTTTCCCACATCAGATTACAAAAAAAGTGTGGGAAATCAAAAGGGCTAATACTAGTGCACCAACACTATAAAAGAGTCCATACTGGTAGTGAGGATGGATATTTTATCGATTTCAACTCTAGAACCAAATTTTTATTGTATAGATCTAATATTTTACACCTTTTACTGGTCCACATAGTACTCAATATAACTATATGTCCTTTGGATAAGTCATTACATATTCAGGTAGAGAACATTTAGGGTTGAGTTAATACATACCAAGTAGGACACCCTGATGTCAGCAAAAATAATGCTAGAGTAGAAAAGGATTCTTATCATCATAAAGCTATGTCTATCAGAATATGATAAAATTATAAAAATTTCATATATATACTCCAAAAAGAAACCAAGACTCAAATTATGGTCACAAACATACTTACTTCATAGTATTACACTCAAGGCATCAAGGTAATTATTTTCCTGGAGAACTCACTCCTTAGTTTTTTCTATCACTGATGACACCCATCTTAGGGGTTATGATCATCATTACTTAAAATGAATAAATACTTTCTATAACTCAGAATATGTTGATACCTAGATATGGGATATCACCAAGAGACTATGGGGGATTCATAACCATAAATAGATTAAACCTTCTAGGGTGGGGATCACACACCCTGATTGTTGGAAAAAGGAATATTGTAACAACCTAGGGTACAAAGTATGTAAGATCACACACTGGGTCATAAAGAGGGTTACATAAATATCATAATACTAATCACATAGTGGGGATAAAATCCTATGCTCGGGACATGATGACTCAATATACCCTCATAGGGATGTATCAAGGGAGTATAGAATATATATACTAGTCTGAATTGAAGATATAAAGGGCCTTATATTTCCTTGGATGAATTAAAAGACATGTACTAGAGGTACATGGTGTGTATCACAATGTACGAACCTACTCAGGGCTATTTCAGTGTTCATCAATCCATAAAAATGTACTTTATACACGCCTATAAAATTTTCCATGCCATGTACATGGATGTGATTGAGTACCTAGAAATGTTTGAGTCCCTGGTCAAGATTAAGAACTCCATCTATGTGTGTGTTCCTGGAAAAATCTATTACCATGTTCCCCCGGTGTACATTCCCAGAATCTAGTCATGTGTCACATGAAATATGGTAAACCCACATGAAATGATATATTTTACTCTATGTGTAAACCCCATAACTATAGAAGGTGACTACATAATACATGTCATTCCGAAGTATATTCCATGTACCTTAGGATTTTAAAGAATATCTAGTATGTTCAATACATTATGCATGTTCCTACATCACTATTAATTCCACTGGGAATAACACTCATTCATCTTAGATCTTGGTTTAATCAGAACTATGGTGTCACTAGTGACTGGAGTATGGGCACATATCCTCTTCAGAATATCCTCTAACCAAACTACACCACATCATCACAATACTGTGGAATAAGAACACCTAATCGAAACCCCTGATCTTTGGTCACCATTATCCCACCTCAATTGTGATTTCAAAACCAATACCAAGCCCATATAAATAATCCATTACACCAAAGATCAAATTTTCAATGATTAGTTTATAGGTTTTTGTTGAAAGATCATCTAAATGAAATACTGATGATGATCACACAAATAATGTGAGGATAAATCAGGAATCATATATGTGACTAATGAATGTAGGCCATTGTTTAGGATGGAATCCAATTTTTTAAGAAGAAATCAGTGATATAAAATGATAATAAATAATAAAAACAATATCAATTCTGGTTTCTATAAAGATAAATCACACCCACGAATCAATGATCGATCCGAGAATCAATTTTTTTGGGAATTTGATTCACATTCAACATAGGATAATAAAATTTGGAATAAAAAAAATTAAAAAATTACATCTAATGTTTTATTGTTAACTAATGAGGAATAATTTTATGTCATTTTCATTTTAGAGATCCACAAAATCCTTTTCTAATGACAATTTCAATGGAAATGTTTTTGTCAATCCATGATATATTTTCCTCCATAAAAAACTATCATGTACAAATCAAATAAACTCCATATTGTTATATAACTAAACCAAGAGTTATTACATAATTAGGATTATATTTAGGAGTATTAGGTTTAGGTCATGCAACAAATAAAACATATTAATTATTTAAATTATTTATTATGTTGTTTATCAGCACTTTTCAACCAAACACCTGACAGACACAAATATTATATCACTCCTCAGTTTACACCCACATTCTAGATGTAATAACTATCTCTGCTTTCCCATATAAGACATTTTTAAGAGTTATTACATTATTTTAGAAAAATTTAATTTGTGTGATATAATAAATTTAATATTTTTACTTTATCAATACTAAATCTTCTCGGGCACCAAAATCCAACACTGATGAAACTCCTAGCTTTGAAAATATTCTATAAAATATTCGAATGTTTTACAAGTCAAAAAATTGTGTCATTATATTATCATTACATTAATTATTTTCATCCTAAAAACTAAATACCTAATCAAACATGTGAGGGTACTAAGCTCACATTTGTTTATGCAATCCCATGTTTCTCTCCTGAATAACTTCATGTTGTCAACATATAGACACCAAAGGAATAAATCACTGATTAATGATCTTATCCTTTCAGTCTATGGTCTCTACTGGGTACTCTAAAAAGGTTTCTCCATGTTAGATGTCTATCTCATCCAAAATGATAATATATAATGATTCAAACACATACCTCCTTATTTAAGACACTTAAAAGACATAGAATACTAAGTATAATAATATTGGTAGATCTATATAGTATGCCACCTCACTAACCCATTGCATTATCTAAAAAGTTCCAATGAATCATAGTGATAACTTACCGACCTGGATAAGTATTCACAATCATCAAAAGGGTGTGAAATATTAGAAAACATGGGTTCCATTATCTAACTACATATAACTCTATGATAACTCCACATATTACTTCTCATGGATCAAGGTTTTCCTCATATTATCTTCAACAATCTAAATTTTCTTTGTTATTGATTAATCCAAATCTGGGACCATGGGTTTCAACTCTCATGGATTAGTCTATATTAGTGGTGTTCTATAGGGATTCCCCTAAAAGCTATTGAATGATTCCATAATAATAGTGGAGTGGAAAATGTTTTTATATGAAAACTTCATCAATGGTAATTGATCCTCCCAACTAAAGCCAAAATCCAACATGCTAGGTCAAAGAATATTCGCTATAACTATAATGGTCTACATAGTTTGTCTATTTTTGTAGGTGTAAAACCTCATGCTCAACCATAATTGTGTTCAAAACGGCCCATTAAATCATCTCTATAATCATGATTTGATGCGAGCATCATTGTATACAATTATTATTGAGGGAAGTCTGTGAAGCAATACTACCACCTACACATAGAGACATCCCAACCTATTTACTAAACTTTTCTCTCAAATGGTTAGGGAGTGAGCTGAAATGGTGAGTTTGTTTGTGGTTATATTTAATCCTAACCTCAAGATAATCATGGCTCCAATTCTATATATATAATATCCTAATTCCACTCCATCACCTCCAAGGGTTGATCCAAACTAAATTAACACTAGTTCATTGTGTTCTCCAACTAACAATTGAGACATTGAGAGAGAAACTAGACTACAGCAATCTTTATCCCTATCCACCAAAAATAATTTCAAATTTCCTAATAATTATTTTCCACTCATAGATGTACCTTTGAGTGGAATTTATAAAACTCTCTTAATATATCCCCTCATAATGTCACTTGAATAATCTTATGACCTCCAAAAGGATGACATGCTCCCCACCTTCAAGGAATTTATAAGGGTCATGTATAGTGGATATACGGACACAAAATGTATTAATATCCAAATATCTATGCATTGCCTCCCTAACATGTTATAGAAGTAGTGGTGTAACATCTATCAATTAGAGGTAAAGTGCACTATCCTCATCCACTATGGATAATTTATATGTGGCCAACTACTCCAACACCTCACTTAAAAATGATGAATAGGATCTCATGTTGATATAATATTACATTACATTATTATTCTAAGGATTATAAACTATCGTAAAGTCATAATCCTAGATAAAATATAGCCATGACCTCTATCTCAATATTTAGGTATTTATGTGGAAAGATATAATTGTGATTTATGTTGTCAAAATAGATGATAAATTACACACCCATAAGGTATTTTCACCACATATTCATGGATAAGATCACAAATTCTAGCTCTAGATCATGGTTCACATGGTTCTTTTCATGGGGTCTCCGCTATTAGGACCCATAGGCAATAAAAAAATATCACTAAATCACAAAATATCCAATCCCAATTTCCGAGGTATCACAAAACAACAGATACTCAACAACTTCCTTTGTAGAACTCAACATTGGGTTATTATTCAACCACTACCATAACTCCAAAAATGAATAATTACATATCTCTTTTTGAATGAAAGGTTCTCCCTTTAGGGAAAAGGTATTCATGTGTGTCAAGATCCTAGATATATTGATTAAAAAATTCCAATCGAAGCATATAGACCCATGGAATCCCCATATCTCAAAAATATTCATGGGTGGAAACCCTGAAAACACTTCCTAAACCATAATTGGGTACACCACTAATCCCTCTTATGATATGACATATCCCAAGAAAGTGATCCTATTGAATCAAGAATAGAATCTTAATGAGATTCCCAAAAAGTGAGTGATCTGGGAGTATGTCCATGACCTCTTAAAACGTCTTACTTACTCCTCCTATGATGAAAATGACACTATAGTGTCATAGATGATGACCACCACAAACCAATAAATGAAATATTGAAATATCCATTTCATATGTCTAGTAAAAACTGATGGGAAATTCATCATGCTGAAGGGAATAACCAAGTACTCAATGTGATTGTAGTGACATAAAAATTTTATATTCGGTATATAATCAATCATATCTCACTACTATTGATAACCCAAACTAATGTCAATCATCAAGAAAAACCTCACCCCTTTCAACACGTTTAAGAGCTCATTCATTCTCAAAAGTGGAGAATTATTTTTTATGGTCACCAGATTCAGGAAATTATAATACAGAAATAACCTCAATATCCCATTATACTTCTTGGAAAATAGCAATTTGGAAATCTAGGTGGCACACTGTGTCTCGAAAAACCAATTTTCTATAAATCCATCAACTACACATTCAACACATGATGCTCCATGGGAGCCATCTGATATGCTTGACCCAATTTTAGGGTAGTAACTCATTGCATGTTTATACACAGGTTGATCTCTTTATGGGGAATTAAGCCCAAACAAATCCTTAGGTAATACATACTCATACATTTCCACCACTGTTGGAAGATTAAATATCATAAAATATATTTATCCAAGGGTAATACATTGAAACTAATGAGTAATATTCTTTATATTGTAGTATATGAGCCCATCCAGATAATTCTACATTTTCTTCTCACCAAATAATGAAATCCTGAACACATAAATGTGGACTCACCAAATCCTCTAACCGGAATAGTCAATATATGAAGTAAATATGGATATCAATGCCATACCTATGGTGACACTGAAAGACATCATCAATCCAATAAGAAGATCTCATAATAAGTTCTCTCCACCAAGAGTCATGACACACTATGAGAAGAAGTGTGTGATTGTTGTATTTTCTTGTGTAAGACTCACCAAGAAGAAGGGTTGAGCCAATGTCTCAACTGGAATCTCTAGATCATGATCAAAAGATTTGGAAAAAAGAGTGAACCACACCTATGTATATCATTTTTCACCTAAATTATATAATAAACATATCATTATAATAAACATCCACATAGCCTATGGGTCATAGGCCTCCACAAGAAATAACTATCCACATCCATGACCAATAGCTTATTGTGCCTGATGTAGACCACTTATGGGTTATAGTGGAAATTGATAAAATCTTCCACCACCACTAGATACTCTCCTAGATCCTCTTCCACATATTCCACCCTATAAAACTCCCTACTCTATCCCCTACCTCTTCCTATGGGGTCCATAAACCGTCTCCCTGACCTCCACATGATGGGTTAGATAGTCACATTTGAGATGTCCCCACATATCATAGGATAAAAATTTCATCTAGCTCAATTGTCTATATAGGTATTGATAGACTTAAACAGTAGAACCTATATCGTAATAAATATATTTGGAAATGTCGAACATTCCAAGATCCTTGTACCTACCTGTATATAGTTGTTTCTAATGTCATGGATCCAATGTTTCCACTACCAGCACCAACTGTCAGTGTCTATTTCACCAATAAGCTAACTACCACAATGATTCACTCGATCACCCCTACATAAGTAGGAATATAATGTGATAACCCACCATCCTTGATATCTATACAAATTTCAGAATCAATGGTTTATTCATACAAAAAAAAATCACAATCCATATTCATTTACTATCTTGAGAGGATAATGGACCATGATTTATAATCTAAATTTATCTTTCTTCCATGATGGAGATCTATAATATATTGGTTGCATACTTCTTACAAAATATCTATAATTAACTCTTCCCTTAAAGAATGCTAGAAATTTTTCTATGATATATTCTTCTTTCCAAGCATCTAGGTCACAAAACATCACCATCTCCCTATAGACCCAGGAAGAAGGATCACGATTAGAATAACCATCTAATCAGGGGGACTTAACAAGATCTAAATATCATGAAAATTCATTAATCCAATCCTCCACAATGTTTTGGTTTTTTTCACCTCAAAACATAAAGGGAATCTTCATCAAAAAACCATAGATTTTTTTCGTACTATGAATGTACCCTTCTAGAATATTCAGTGAAACTAACCGCTCAATAGGTAAAGGTAATATTGGAAAACCCCAAGAGTTACCACCTACTATACCAGACCTTGAACAGAAGCCTCACCCTGAGGTAGCTCATCTTCACAATCCTTTTATTGAATCCATGTTGGATTTAATTGTGTATTACTCCTATAATTGTCAAGATATACCTTTTTCAAAGAATATATATAAATAACCGACTTTAAGCATTACATAATCCTATGTTTTTGGTCAATAGATCATTACCATACAATTTATGATCTTTATGTTATAGTTTTTTGATATAATTTGACTATCAACCATACATAAATAAATAATACATCACATTTTCCACACTTCCACTATGTATCGATTTCTTCAAGGAAAACAAAAACTTTTAAGACATAACATGTTTTATTTTCCAAACATATCTTAAAATTTTACATCTGGAACTCATTGTTGTACCTAAATATCATTAAAACCCAATGAAAAACATTATGAAACATGGAATGGGAAAAAAATAGCAACAAGTGACATAAAAAATAATGAAATAAATGCATTAATCCATGAATAATTTAAAAAAGTTAACCTTTTCAAGATAAAATTTACATTGAAAATACACATTTCATTAACCAGGAAATAAAAATCCCAGTCCAAATATTTTCATTAAAAATTTCATAAGATATCATAAAATAAAAATATAACTCGTAAATGTTTCCTTCCAATCATGAAAAATTCTGGAATTCTTTTACTATGAAATACTTTAGACCCTTAACAATTAGAAAATTATTTTCTTTTAATATAATATCATTAAATTAGCTTGTAAAATCCTTATATTTAAATAAATAACATAGAAAAGAAAAATATATCATGTAGGTAACTTGGAAAATAATTTTTATATCACTCTTACTAATGGAATAAAAATAAAGTCAACTTTCATAATGATTGTTACCTAATGAAATAGAAGGCCATAACGGACACACCTATCCATGTATTATAATATTGACAACCATAAAATAGTTATAAAGGATCCAACCATCCTTGGTATATAACAGAAACACTTATTATTAAACAAAATTTACAAGAAACATAATATAATAATAAAATAAGAAATCATTCATAATTATATAAAATATCCCCTGGGTACATAAGAAAAATGATTCCATATATCAAATAATTCATTATATTTAAAAATATTTTTGAAAATTCCAAGAGCATAAGGAAAGAGTTTTTTTAAATTTAATTTAAAATTATATGTTATAAAAGAATCCAAAAAATAAATAATGGATTAATTGGAATAATAATCTCATAACTCTGTATATGTTATAATAAAAAATTATTTATGTCTTTTGTATAGAAAGTCAAAAAATTTCATACAAATTATCCTTCTTGAAATTAGTTGAATTATTGTTAAAGAGAGACATAAAATTTAATTTATAAATACTTTATTTACATATAAATACATACACGAAATTTATTATAAGAATATGGGTGTGGAAGAAAAATATTTAGAAAATTAATATTTAAAACATTTAAATTGAGGTATTTAAAGTAATGTATCCATTAACTCAAGTATAAATCGGCACATACATTCTCAATCATACTACAAAATAAAAATATGTTAATTAATTAATTAATAAAGTTACTTTTCATGTATATTATTACCTTTATTTCTTTGTTATAATCAATTTACTTTATATTGGTTTTTTATAAAATATTCAAATCATATGTTTAAAATTACATTTGTAGGTAGACTATGGTCAAGAAGGTAATTATTAATTTATAAATAGAATAATAATAATAACATAATTTTTATTTTTATAAATAAATTATACTTTTAAAAAAATCTGTGAACTATAGTTATGAAAAATAAACTATGTTAAAATCATTGAGAAGGTAAGTAGTACATACGCAAGAGTAACATTTCCATTTTTAAATGATAATGATGGAAAGTAGGTAATTATTATTTTATATTTCTATAATTCTAATTATTTTAAAATTGATTTTTTTTGTTAAATATATTTATATATCATCCATGTGATGTGTTTATGAAGAATGAATCACATCGCTTCATCGAGGTGGTAGTACACATGTATCCAAGAACGACGTTATCATTTGTTGATGAATGGAAAGGTAATAAGATAGATAGTAAATTTCTAAAATGATACATATTTTAAAAATATAATAGATATACATTATTTATATTATTATATCAATACTTGAGAGGTGGTGATGGAATGAAAATTACACCGGTTCGCAAGGCGGTTGTTCATCATCACACGCATGATGTTTTTGTTACCTATTTTATGGAAGAAGATATGTATATAGGTTAATTCATTAACATTATAAAATTTTATTAAATGGAAGATAAATAATTTTTATCTCTATAAGGCTGGAGTGTATTTTATGTAGGTAATATTATAAATAAATTTAAAATTCATGGTTGAAAATCATAACTCTTCTTTTGAAAACCTATAAGGATTATACCTAAATAATTCCAAGGTCATATTTATGATCAGTACAAGGACTATAGGATGTAAGGATAAATTTAATGAAATTATTTGTTTAGGTTTTTTATAACATAAGAGTTTTTTTTGTGTTAGAAAACATGAGAGGATGGTTCCTTTTATAAGTGAGTGAAGGGCCACTTTGGAATTACATAAATTATATAATTAATATAAATTAATTCACATGTAAAAATTGATCTAAATTGATATAATTAAAATATAAGGTGAGTATGGGTTGAAATAATATTTTATAATAAAATTTTGACATTTTTATATTTTTTCCCCATATTTGTTTATTTTCTCATGTTAACCCTTTTTTATGATTACTGTAAAAGACATATGAGCCTCGGAGAGGCCTCTTATCCTTTATCCAGCAGCCCTAGGGTTTCGCAGTGCTTTCTTTCCTCCCCCTTCAGGGCTGGATCTGTTTGTGGTGGCTCTGGTTCGACTTGGAGTATGAATCATCCTTGTGCGGAAACGTCGGCTCTGGGTGGTGCTTCAACAGGTGGCTCAGTGTGGGATCAACGTCATGCCACAATCGAAAACCTCACCCGGCAGGACTTAGGGCTTGTTCAGAAGTAGTGGTTCTCTGTGGGGCTTCAGAGAACAGCTCGACACAGGTCTGCTGTCGTGCCATGGTTGTCATCTCCGATTCTCGTTGCTGCTTCGGTCTTCGGTGCCTCTTCTTTTTGGCATTGCTTCGACGGTCAGACCAGGTCCGCTCAGCGTCATCGTGTCTGGTAGTGCTCTGGTGGTCTGCTGGCAAGAGTTTTAGGGATAGATCAATAGTGCTACGGAACTGGGAGGTTTTCTCCTTAGATCCTGTGAGTTTTTGATTTGTTGTGTATTTTGTGTTTTTGTGATCTTGTTCTCTGGGTAGATCTATGCGAATTCCCTGGTTCAACTTCAATGGTTCTTCTCTGCATTCTTTATCACTGTGAAGCTTGTGATGGAACCTGATAAGGGTGCATCATAGTTCTGATCGCAGTAGATCCATGCCTAGAGCGGAATTTCTGTTTCAGGAAGACTTTGATTCCCTTATTGGTGGTCTTCTCTCAACATGGGGTTGGGTCATCAAGTCCTAGGTGACGATACCTTGACCTCATGTTTTTTGAAATACCTTCCATACTTATGTGGATATGGTGGAGTGAGTTTCTTGAGCAGGATGGTGGGGTTGGTCCAGGATGGTTCAGGTTGGAGGTTCTTTGGTATTGTATTTTCGGAATGATGGAAAGGCTTGCGAGACATGTTGGTACGATGTTTCTTCTGGACTCGACCACGTGGAGCAGGCTCTAGAGGATGTTCCAGAGCTATCTGTTCATCATTTTAATGCTTTAAGGATATGGAAATTTGAGAGGGTATGGTGGAAGACATCATATCAGGCCTGTTCTTTGACACATGACACTTTCTTGACATTCCACCTAGCATCGATGGAGAGCTTTTCACGATCATTTGCTGGGGAGGGGTAGCTTCATGGTGTTAGTTTGGTTTATCTCACCTAACCTTCATGTTGTGAAATGTTTTATGTTAATGATGTCTATTAGGGTTTCCCCCCTTCATCCCATAAAAGTGGGTTTACTTTATAATAATAATAAAAATTTGAAGGCCTTTGAGTCGTTGGATGGATGATTACCATGTCAATTTTTTTTACTCTTTTGGGGTCGAGATAGTTACTATAAATGGAAAATTGTCATATAAATGGATCATGGTTTATATTTTAAACCATATCCAAATCAAATAGTTGAATATTGGGTTTTTAGTTATTTTGAAATTTTTAATAAAATAATATTTATTATAAAATAACATTAAATTCAATTATGGAACTACTAATTTAATTTTACGTTGAAAATAACATGAATGAAATTTAATTTGAATATAATGATTTTCACACATCCCTGTCATGTAATATTTATCTAATAAAACTCATAAAATATAATAATTCATTTAAGTCATTTTAATTTTAATTTTTTTCGAAATATTTTACTTTATTTTTCTATTAATTGAATAAATATTAGGCTAGCATTTGTACAAAATTAAGGAAATTATTTCAACACTAAAAAATTATAAATAAATTTACATTATAAAAGAATAATTTATCCTTAAATATCTATTTATAACCAAACATATATTGTTTTTATCCCAGTAAAAAATGATTATATATATTAAAAGTAGAACTGAGACATTTTTAACATTATATATTACTTAATAATTATAAAGGTCAAATCAATGAAATATTCCACTAAGTTTCCATATTTTAGTAAAAATTATTTAAATTGAAGAATTACCCTTATAAAATATAAATAATGAATGTTTTTAATCTTTTTTTCATCCTTATTAGTTTATTCTTAATGTTAAGTAGTAGATTTACTGTTATCAGGGTGATAATTATTTGCTCTATTTACTATTCATAATGGAAAAATGGGACATATTTACCAAATTTAAACCACATAATTAAAACTATTTAATCAATTTTTGAATATTTAAAATCTATAGGTATCATAATTTTATTTAAAATTAAACCCAAAAAACATGATTAGAAATGGTTATTATAGAAAAATGCCTTTTAAGTATAGAAAAGTTTTTATACCATATTCATTATAAAATTCATTTAAAAGAGCATAATTGGAATATGTTTAATCCTAGTTAACTAATCATTTTAAAAAATACATCTTAAAATTATAATTTTTATATTTTTGAATGGAAAATACAATTTTCAATAAAAAATATTATTTTTCACTATTAATTAAGAAATAAATGTTTAAAAAAAATACCAAAATCTCCCCATTAGTTTATCTTGACTTTTTTATTTAAAAATTAATTTAATTTCAAAAAAAAACATTTATAAAACATATTGAAATTAATTATTATATTATCTCACACAAATAGAAAAAACCCTTTATAAAAAAATATTTTTGATGAATAAAATGACATAAATTATAATATAGTGCTTATTTATGTATAATTAATCAATACATATTTATTGAGTATGATATATATATATATATATATCATAATGTGGTTATTCATATTCATACCCGTCAATTAAATGACAAGGATATAATTTCCACATTTTAATAACAAATTTTTTATAGTATATCCAAATTCACATAAATATTGGTGTTGCATGTTATGAAAGAAATCATATCATTATATTAAAATATCGGGTTGTTATACTATCCCTCTTTAATAAATTTTGTTTTAAAATGTTTAAAATTATCTCAATAATTAAGGTTTTTTCATTTGATAATACCTTTATTGAAAACCCAAATCATAGAAAGGATTAATAAAAATTTCCCTTAAAAAGGGGATTGTAAATAAGATGACCATCTAGAATAACACATAACAAGGGTTCCAAACAAGATAAAATTAGTGGGAAGGAAAAATATTCACTTGGATAAATAAATTAATGACTAAATAATTATGGAGTGTTATAGAGATCATTGATCACAAATATGTTAATGATAATTATAAAAATAATGACCACAAAACTATAAATGAAAGAGGTGGAAAAAAGACCATTGACTCATAAAAAATAAAGGTAAATGGGAAACAATTTTTCTTCAAAATTATTTTAATAGATTTTAGGAATTCATTTACCCTCTATAATAATATAAAAATTATATATTCATACTTGAAAAGTATATTTTCATATTTAATAAATTTCAACCATAATATCGTTTTCTCTACAAATGATGAGTATTCAAGGTGATTTTTTCATACTTTAAGAACGTAAAATCAACATTTAATAGAACAAATAATTACAAAATTGGATAAAACTAGTTTTCCCATAACATTGGATACTAATTAAAAATAATTTTATATAATAGGTTACGATAGTTCCCAATATAAATAAACCTTCATATGAATAAATAATACTTTAATCTCTAAAATACAAAAAATAATTCCCAAAGATTGAACGAGATCATTCTATAAATAAAAAACATCATTGTGATTCAAAATATTTATTACTATCCTTGAAACCCAATAATTTGATATATTATATCACATATTATTCCAGGATTATTTTAACATATATCCTCTATCAATGTTAGTCACTCATAAATTTATACACCTAAACTTGTACATGCCCTAATCATATATCTAAAAAATCACCTAAATCAATATAAAACCAAATAAAATTATATAAACATAAAAAATATAATTGAACCTTGATTCCAAAAATAAAATCCCATAATATCATATAATGATCTAGAAAATTATATCATTATTATACAAGAATAAAATTAATAACTTAATCATAAAATCACATTTTAATCCCATGGTTGTCTATATGATAAAAAATTTGTCCCCAAAATTGTAATAACCCATTATTACCTCAATATCAGAGAATAAATATACTCTAAAGATTGTTAATACCTTTAAACAAATTTTTATAAAATGTAAGGGAATTATTCCTCAATTAAGATTTAATTATAACATAAGATAATCTTAATGGTTATTTAAATATAGAAAATCTAAGATTATTTGATAAATATATCTAAGGTACTACAATGAAATATAACATTACAAGAGTACTAATTATTTTAAAATTATTATCATCCTTAAATCATAAATTTTTAATCCCAATATGTAGACACCTCATCAGTCAAAAAAATTTATAATTAATTTCGTTGATTTAACATCTTATTCTTTATTAATTAAATCGAACATATAAAAATATAAATAATGTACTAAAATTCATCAATATCAAAATAGAATTAAAATTTTAGTTTATTTCATTTATAGGAAATTTTTAGTTTCTTAATCATCGACTATAATGATATTAAGCATTGATATACTTTTATACATGTGGTCTTTTGGATCCCCTTCTTTAGATTCCCCCCTAGGACATTGATTTTCAAAATTCTCATACTCCCCTTAATTAAGCATTCCACTGACACCTTGGGAACAACACTAATCCCCTTCATAGTGTTAACTGAACTCATCCTTTTTCCTTAGAAATTTAATTTTTTATTCCCACCTTTACAACATAAAAACATATTACTATTCTATTAATACATTTTTTGATGTTTTTATTACCACATTCTTGACAATAGGATATCAAGTCGTTTTACCTTTATGATCATTATCACCCAAACATCCATGGAACTCCTTTTTATGTTATTTAGTGCATTAGGAAAGTCACATAGATTCATGATATTAATCCTAACTTATGATATTTGGTTAATAATAACCATAATAGTTTACAATATATCTCTCATACCATTTGGATACTCATTCAGAAAACCATTTCCTTTTCTTTCGCATCCATTGTTAATTAGGTTCTTATGAGACCAATCCATTAACTATAAGGTAAACAATTAATGCTAGTATATCAATAAAATCATAATAAACCATGTTATGAGGAGGATTAACACTTAGGTATAGTTAGCCATATTTTTTTCTATTCATATATTTTTGATTTATCTAAAATAACAATAATTCTACCAGATATTCTACCCATTTTTATTGTATATAATTTTTCATATATTCTCAAATTTCATACAAACCTCAAAAACTACATAAACCCTTCTTATGATTCCCATAGTAAGGGACCGACATTAAACATTATGTAATCTTGAGTTTTAAATTAATAATTAATTCTCTTCCATTTATATATTTCAAAATCTTAGTGTTTTGAGTAGAATAATATCCTTATAACAATAATAAATTTTAAATCACAAAGTGGACTCTTCCATATAGTATCGATGTTTCCCAAAAAACAAAACATTTAAGATATAATAAATTTTATTTTCATAACACATATTAACAATTTCTTATCTTGACCTCATCCTTCTCCATAACCATCCTAAAAAGATGATGAGAAACATTGTGAAATATTAAATGATCCCAAGAATATCAATAAGGGACATAAAACTAAAAAAATAAATCTATTTTCCAAAAATAAATATAAAATTTTTCATTTTTAAAATAACCTTTGGGTTTAAAATAAAATTTTTCTAATCCAAGAAATCATCTTATATGACCAAATGTTTACACAAAAAAATTATAATAAATATTAAAAAAATAAAACTCATCAAAATTTCTTTTCAATCATTTTTTTATTTTTTATAACTATTAATAATAAACATATTAAAAGAATTATCACTATTGTAATGTAAAATCAACAAATTAAGGGTAAAAGTAATTTGATAAGGAAAGAAATATGACCCTAACAATTTCCTTTTTCTTATTGGATGAGCTAAGTTCATCCATATCAATTAAAGATTCAAAAGTAAAGAACAAGGATTTCATATTTATTTTATTTTTAAATATATATTGATTTATTTATATAAAACTAAAAAATTTCAAACTCTTTTTTTATTATATATAAATATTATAAATAGTGATAAAAAGAGTATATGTTCTATTATAAAAGTTTTTATTAAAATAAATGATTTTATTTTATCATCGTAATTTATTTCTAAATTTTAATGATTAAATAATTACATTAAATTCTTACAAAACACTAATACAACATTTATTAAATTAATTGAAAAATTAATTATTTTGAAAATTTATAATGTATTATTATTTGATTTATTATTGGTTTCCCATGAATTTTTTAGATGAAAATAATTTATTATAAATTTTTTAAATGGGTTATATTTGAATTCCTTTTCATTCATACTGGTTTCAAAGTCTAATCAATTAAATAGTCTCAAAAAGATATTACTGATTTTTTATGTTAAATAATATATTATTAAATTATATAAAATTAAAAAGAATTATGAAATAGAGATATTCTGATGATAAATTGTTCAAAAATTTCATCCCTAGACTATTTATGACCTAATATTCAACATATAATTAAAATTTTATCCCTCTAATTTTGAAAACTCCAATATCGTAGTTAAAGTTAAAATCGGTTAAACGATTGGTTAATCCAAAAGAAAAGGTCTAAAAAGATATCAAAACATATAAAAAATTTTTAGGGCAAATATATTAAGATGATATACACATTATATTTTAATTAATGTTTTTTTGGAACCATTTCGCATGGATTATAAACATTAAATATTATAAACTTTTATTTCTCCCAAAAATGATAATAATGATAATATATAATAAAAAATATTTTTTAAATGGTTTAAATATCATAAAATTACTATCTTTGGCCAAGTGATTTGAATATAGTCTAAAATTTTGACCATGGACTATTTATGGCCCAATATCCCCTTAGTATTATATATCTTGACCTAAAATCATAAAAAACATTGTTATCCCAGTAATCCTCAAAGGAGTTAATGGATGGTTAAAATAGTATAGGGTGAAAACATCACCTAAAAATATATATTTTTTATCATATGAGAGTATTTATTATCATACTCAAATTTAATTTAAATAATATCAATTTTTATATTTTTTAACATGATATTAATTTATATTAATTTATCATTTTAAGTAATTCGAATAGTTCCCCTCCCCACAATTTTAAAAGGTAAAATCCAATCATATATTATGCACACATAAAAAGCAATTTTTAAGAAAATATATACCCAAATAAATTATTTAATCCCTAAAAATTCTATAGGCCTTCTTTTGATAACAAAACCATCCTAGAAAATAATTTGGCATAAATCATATGAGGTTGTCCAGAGAAGAGGTATTGTTCATGACTATGAATCTTCATTATATTTATTATTCTACCTCCTTCAAATAATATTCAACCATGATGATATAATAGAATAAGTATCTACCATATAATGATATGTTATTATTTTATTATAATAACCTATATCAATATCCTTATTCGATCAAATTGGAAAAAAGGTTTTTGTTCGTGTGTATGATAGACTACCACCTTCCAAATAGATGTAATTTGTTTTCCATCATCTCCAATCACATATGGATATAATGATAGATTTAGTTTATATATATTATATTAATGAAATATTCATATTTCTAGAAAGAAAAAATATAATATAATTTCTTACATTTCCATTCATTGAAAATGATAACATTGTTCATGTGAACGTGAGAACTACCACCTCCACGAAGCAATGTGATTAATTTTTCATCACTAGATCATATGGATGATATATATAGGTGTATTAAATATTTAATATTATTGTTTTAAAATTATTATCTATATTTAATGATAAAATAATATTTATCTTCTTTACATCATGATCATTAAAAAATTGAAATGTTATTCATGCGTACAAATGATGTAAAATATCCATGATTGTAAAAAAAAATCATTTTCCTAACCAGATTTTATGTATTATTTTAAAATATTAGTTTTTTTATAGAAAAATATATATATATATATTTATTATTATTATAGATATTATGTAATAATATACCCTTTGACAACAGTCAACCTAAAGAAACCATTTTGGACATTCAATCTAAATTTCAACAAAATGCTTGATGTGAACTTAATTGATTTATTAAATAAATATAACATGGAAATAGATAAAATAAAAGGAATAAAAACGATTTTAAAGGTTTTTATTAAATCAAATAATTTATATTTATTTATTTTTCAATTAGAAAAATAAAAATTGTGTTGAGTCCAACCCATGGTTAAGGAAACTCTAATTTAATACCCCGAACAAAAAAAATTCAAAATTTATATTCCATACATATTAATTCAATCTCTATATTCCTAGAATAATTTCTATTATTTTATTTTTATGGTTATAAATGACTTATAATGGAATTTTCTAGATCTTTTGACTTTATTTCAATAGTTTTTAAAAATTAATATTTTAATTGAGCATTTATACATTCTATAATAAATGAAAAAGGAATGTTTAATTTTAATGTATATAGTGTGAAAACTTTTCCCACTATCATAACCATTTACAGTTCCTTTATCATTGTGAGATCACTGAGAGGGGGAGGGGAGAATTAGTGATCCCTTTTTTATTTTATTTTTTCTTTCCAATTAATCTTCTATGGATGGTGCAAGCATTAATCCACTCTTATTATATATTGAAATCGTACCTAAAATAATTTAGTAAATAAAAGTGCACATAATAGAAGGATTTACAATGTTTTCTACAAATACTTACACCTTTCTATGTGGGTCATTCTCCACAAAATAGATTATTTACTAAAATATTATTATCAATTACAATTTTCAATACATATTCACATCATATCCTTCTTGAATCCTCATAGAATGTTTTTTATACTATATATCACAATGTTACCAGTATCCACACCAGCCTTATCTAGAATCAACACTAGATATTTCTTCTCTTGAATCACATAAGATAATTCTCCTACTCCTAGGTTCAACTGATAGGATTCCACCTTTATTCAATGACATATAATCATTAGGATGATATTTTTATCATTATATATTAGATCAAGGAGTCAAACATTACCATTTACCTATTAAAGTACCTTTTTAGTCTATTAATCATGGTCAATAAGTTATGATCACTTATATTTGATCAGTTATGTCAGTGAAACTATTATTAGGATGATATTCAATATTCTACTGATTACGACTTCTCCTCACATAAGTTGTGTGAAATTGGATTACAAAAATTCATCAAGAATATTATATGTAATAAGTATCGTTCATAATTTCAACTCAATTTTCCTTCTTGAATTATCAAATATCTTTCACGTGTGATAGATTACATGGGAATTGTTCCCCTGACGTAACTAATCATGTATTTAGGAGGTGTTTCCTAGGATGTTCATTAGGAGACAATGGATTTATTGTGGTTTCTACTCCATTGCTTCATGTAAAGTAGTTCATGAGAGCTTACATCCTTTACCTAAATAAATCATGTGGAAATATTTTTCTTTCATGAGAATGAAACACATAGGATCCTTGGTTTCAATAACTTATCTAGATATATAAAATTTTATAAAATTTAACCATCAACAAAGACATGATTTATATAGGGACCTCCTCAGCACCTAACATATGATAAACATGATGTGTTGATAACTCAATAAATTCCAATAGATCTTGGAATATATCAGTTATTTATAATTAAAAAAAGCATAAACCTTTTCATATGGTATAGATGGATCATGTGATCATAGCTATAAAAGGAGGTATTATTATAAGAAATAATTTATGTTATTTTTTAATTGATGGATTCATGAAATCATAAGAATTATTCTTGGAAATAAAATTACATCACGTAATGCTAGGACAATTGTTCAAATGTATTTTCTTGATTGCTTTTGTTTATGAATGACTTCATGCTATAGGACTATATTTCATTCTAATCATGTTATTAAAGTCATGGAATTAATATTATATAATGATTTCATATGTGGGACTGATTTAATCATGTTTAATCATTCCATTGGTTTGATTAATAGGGATGTTCAAAATGGGAATTTTATTTTTCTTTGAGAATAGTTGTGTAATCAGAAATCCCTCAGCTGGTCAGTGTTGTTGATGACTATGTAGAGGATGGGGAGTCGTCAGATCACATTATATTAGACATATGTGACATGTCTATACATTTTAACCATGGAGGAACACTACAACATTCTCTATGTTCCACATCAAATCTCTCACATGGATTCACTCTACATTATATGAAAATTGAGTACATTTAGCAGCTAAAAGTGAGTACGGGGTCTTCTCCTAGAAACATACTTTCCATGATTCTTACCATATGATATGGACTAATTATCTCATTCAGATCCTATACATATCCTTCCCATGTGCCTCGCACATGGGACCACTCTTTTGGTCCTCTACATAGCCCATCCACTCTTTAGTCTCTATGAGGCCTCCTTCGGTCGGCTCTCCCATGGGTTTAACCCTTCAAGTCTGCTAAGTGTAGTTGAGGGATTTATCTTGGAGGCTTGTGTGGATGAACAGTATATTTTTAAATATATATATATAATACATAGTTTATATTCTAAGCATAGATTTTAACTTTAATCCTTAATAGTAATTTCAAAACCACCTCAAACTACAAAACTAAATGTCTCTTCATGGAAAACAAGCTATCTAGTTTTTTATTTATTTGTGGTCATTTAAATTCATAATGATAAATGATGTTTTTCTGGCTTCATGCTATTATGATGACTTTAAACATGCCATCATTCAAAAATGGATGGAATTTAAATCATTTTCTTTATTTTAAACAATTTTCTTGAACCAAACACCAATAAGCCTTGTAATTAACATTATAGATTATTTAAATAAATCCTCACATTTATAACGTAGAAAATTTCCCAATAATTACATCAAATTTATGAATCCAAAATAATTTTCCAAGAATCACCACTCTTAACTATCAACGTACCAAACACATATTCACACTTGATTGAGAAAAAATATAATACTACGATAAAAATATCCCCTTTTTATTTATTTCTAAATATGTATTCACATATATAAAATTATAATATGTTTGATGAAACTTTATACCCCTTATTTGAAAAAAAAATTCATAGGTCTTCTGGGGGGTCTTGTCATCTCATTTTTCTGGAAAACATGTAATTCTTCCTTATATTAAAATGTAATGATCACTTATTATAGAGGGATGGTCCCACTTGATTCTCTTAGCAAAGAGACATTAGTTAATCATACCTATGTATACATAGTATCACCGTATATTGAAAATAATAGAGATATAAACATGTTTTTCTATGTTAACCATAAACTACCATGCATGTGAAATCATTCATATAAATTATCAATTCCCATTATTGGGATTGGAAATAAAAAAATTTATCAATTAAATGGTAAATCATGAAGAAACATCAGCAAAAAAAAGATCAAGTGAAAAAGATATATCTCCACATTTTTCTTATATATTCATCAACCAATAACTCCCCCCTAATTGATATGATAAATATTATGATGTACCAGACATTGATTCCAATAAATATTCCCCTTATCCCAGTTGTCCTCATGACCTAAATCACATAGAATCAAATTCATGAGGCTACCGACTAATAGTGAGAGCCTTGGGTGTTCCCATGGGAAGACTATGCCCTCATTACTAGATTAGAACAGTCGTATAATCAACTGATAATTATAAGAATCAGTTTAATAATGAATATTCAGTGGAGACAGATGTAAATAAACAAGAAATTGATATAAATACTCAAAACATATTAATTGAATCACATAAAATATAGAATAATGTAATTTATGTGTCTATAATTATGGAAAACATAAATAAAAAGTGCAGCTAACAATACTATACAAAAAGGGTCAAAAGGGGAAAAATATATCTTTATATCCTAAGCTACAACCCAATCATTTTATACAAGTTCAATCTTATGTTAGTCCATAATTCACGCATCCATAAGAGGATTCGTGCCCTTATAAACACCTATAAGAACATAATCTTCTCGGTTACCATACGCATCTTGGTTAGTATTCGAGATAAATCTCATTAGGCCACCACCAATAGAGTCTATAAATATAAAATCTACGTATACAATATGGACGTAGGAATATACAATAATGTAATGAAATAACAAAAACTATAAATGGGTTGGCTCTGGTTTCTAAATAGAAACCTGATTGAAACTACTTACTTCACACCGTACCAGAACCACATTGAACATGTATCAAGGGATTAAATTCCCAATATCACATTTTTAAGGGATTTCATTCCTAGTATCATATGTATAAAAGACTCTATTCCCAAAATTATAGTAAGGGATATCATGCCCAGTATCATAGTAAGGGATGTAATTCCCATCAATTACCATTATGTCTGTGAATTCCATTTAGTATAAGTATAAATGGTCATTATTCCAATGAAATATAATAAATTCATATATGTCTGCATTCCAATTTTTTATAATTACAGTGGTCTTCATCCCCATTAAATAATAATTAACCATTTCCTTTAATATAATCCAAGGAATAATCCATTTCATATTATCATTTAATATCGACAAAGGTCTAACTATTGTTTAATTAAAATAATAGATTTATTGGGTATTCCATTCACCAATATTCAATAAAATTATTTCTAAAAGTTTTATTAAAGCTATAATAAAACAAACATTCATTTCATTATGGAATATCACTATTTATAAGCATGACCAAACAATTTAATTCGTACATTGAACATATTCCCATTAAATACATTTAAGCACATATGAGGGAACACTCAAAGGGTTGGATATATTTTAGGTAGTGGATCTAGATGGATCTAATAAGATCATTAGGTTCCAAGAAAGCAACCAAATTAAGATATATTCAATTTACTGATGAAAAATGGTGAAACTGGCATGTGGTATAAAAGAGCCTATTATAGGACATAAAAACATGAGAATAACTATTATACAACCTACCAATTAATCATATGACTCTCCTCAAATAGTATTATCCTTTACTTCATCCCCGATTAGGTGAAATCTGATGAAAAGATCATGACCCTAAGAATATGGAACAAGGGCCTTCCCCTCAACAACTTAATCCAGGAGAAGATAAATGAAGAACAAATAAAAAGGAATTTTTATCTTAATGATGTTGATCCAATTATATGAACATTGATTTGATTGGACTCTAGATTGTTGAATGGGAGAAAAGTCTATTAAAGATGTATTTGGGATCTCTATGAGTGAGGAGAATGGGTGTTCTCTACTATAATAAAAAAAGCGGAAAATAATTAATTAAAAATTTTCACTAAAGGGATTTTTCCATTTCTACCAAAAAAATGGGTTGCATGTTTTGGATGGAAGGTTGGTCAAACTAGGCACCAACCATGTTCCATATATTTTAAGGAGTGGCACTTTTCATTATTAGGCGGTACAGTTAGATAAACTGTGTGCCAACAGTGAAAAAAACTTGTGTTAAAATGTATGTCATTTTTTCATAGGAATACAATACGTGGTGCATGATTTGGGGAAAAAATATACCATGTATAACCCCACTATCGAATCCCTCACAGCCATAAGATAACATTTCGGATTGGTAACATAGATATCCCAATGTTTTTCTACACCGGTTGAGGTTTCGAGTTCTAAACAAGCCCCAGACACCCTTGAACCCTTTGAAAACTCATTAGGAATCTGTATTTGGTCCAAAATAAATAATTATACAAAAATTAAAATGAACCATAAATGATATATAAATTGGGTAATTATATTCTTCCCACCATAAATAAACTCATCCCATATTTCATCTTCTAAGGGTGAAAAAACATCATCTGAGAACAACTTTGGCCACTGAGCATGTACATTAGCCTCCCACTCCCCAGTGTCATCCTATATATGGTCAGGATGCAATAAAACATATATGAAAGTGAAAAAACAATATTCAAGAGCCTTTATTCACCAATAAATAATGATAATATTATACTCCTCTAAAGAAGAATCAGTATATAGGGAAAAATATTTGAGATAAACGTAATTATAAAATTCAGTATGATATCATGGAATCTATGAGACATGGAAGACCTCATGCATGGAATAGTACCTTTGAGGAAATAGTAACCGATAGGATACCATTATGACACTCTCAATAATCTTAAATGGATTCAAATGGTGCATAGATGGCTTATCCAGGCTCTATATCCGTTTGTACCCATGTCTGGATGATAAACACAAGAATACAAGATCCTCGACCTCAAAATACAGAGTTCTTCGATAATGATCATCATAAGATTTAAATCTAGATTGAGTACTATTCATCCACCTTATAATAAGTTAAACCTACACCGAAGTATCCAGAATCAGATGAGGACCCAGTAATCATGTCTATCCTACCTATAACTAGTACATGGGTGAATATAATGACCTACCATATAGGGCTTCATAGGGATCCATCTAAATCATTTCCTGATAAAAAATATTATAAGTGAACTCGATGATAGCGATATTACTCTCATAATATATTCCGAAATAAAAAACACATGCTCAAAGCATGTCCTCTACGACATGTATAGTTTATTCTGAATGACCATTGGTCTATGTGTGAAATAATATTATCAAAATTACCTATGTATCCATAGACATGTATAACCCCTATAATAACTTCAATATGAAGATAGAGCCCCAACATAAAATTAATGTATTAGGGACCCCATGTAGTCGGATAATTTCATGGATATAAAATCTTCCCATCTAATAAAATGAGAAGTACTCATGGATATGAAATGTTTTACCGTCATTAGTCAATCCAAGACAACCAAAAAAACATTTCTAACATGAGGTGAACTTAGTATTCAAATTAAAAAATCCATATGAAAATATGCCCATTTCCATTCTGAAACAGTTAATAGTAATTGAAATCATACATGTCACTTTTTCTCTACCTTAACAAGTTGATAGGTGTAACATATAGTGATAAAGTCTTCTATCTGACACTTCATCTTTGGCCACTAATACTTTCAGTGCATATCACGATACGTCTTGGAGATACATGGGTGAACTTTCACTGAGAATCAGGTAACTACTGCAACAGATCCTCTCTCAAATATAGGGTATCTCAGTTATTCCCCTATATATATTGGATTCATCATCATCAATATTTCATTTTGGAGGTGGGTCATCACCAACGATGTCCTCTAATAGGGCCAAGCCCAATGGATCGGAAACATTTCTGATATTCACCTTATCCATAAGTGAATAGTTCACTAATAGAAATGTATTTAAATATTGTCCATTATAGTCCTGAACTTTTATATTCATATCATATAATAGATCCATAAGGTCCCATTCCCTATTATATTCCTGAACTACATGTGTCTGATTCCTCTTACTCAGATCATCAATAAAAAAATATCCTTTCCCCGGAGTATAGGCTAGCTCAAAGTCAATGTATAGTAGATATTATAACCATATTCAATGCCTAAGAATTATGTATTTCTATGAAAATATAAAATTTAGGCTCTTATGGTGTGTAAACACCACAAAATGCTCTCTTATACAGTAATTAATCCCACAATCCAACACGTGTACAACAAATACCAACTCAAGATCATGTGTCGGGTAATTACAATAATGACGCATCAGTTGCTATAAAACATATGAAATAACTCGATTATCCTACACCCAGACTTCTAATATACTGGTAATTGATGTATTACAATAGACAGTATAGCTTCTCCCCAGCTCAATAATAATCTATATCGATGTGGAAGTCAATATCCCTTTCAGATATTGAATGATGGTCTCATAGGATTCATTCCAAAGAAACATTACATCCTTCATAGTCAATCCCATAAGGGGAGCTACTAAGTGTGAAAAGCCCTACATAAAATTTCAATAGTACCCAGATAACCCCAAGAGAATCCAAATCTAAAATATTGTTTTGGGCTTCAACATAGGTAACCACAACTCTTAACATCACTAGGTCAACTAAAACTCCATATTTTGAGATAATATGACCTAATAAGTGGAAATTTTCAATCTATAACTGAAATTTACTATGCTTCTCATGCAGGTAGTGCTTTCTCAGTGTAATGAAAATGATCTCAAGATAAGTGTAATGGTTGATTCAAGTGTGAGGATACACCAAGATGACATAAACAAATAGAGTGTAAAATTAATATAGACAGGGATGTAAAACCTTATTAATCAAATCTTTGCATATGGAAGCTGCATTCATAAGACCAAAAGACATAACAAGATACACATATAAGCCATACCGACTATAGAATGTTGTATGTGGAATATCTCAATATAGAAATCAAACCAGATGATATCCTAATCCCAGGATAATATTTGAAAACACCCTTGCTTCTCTGATATGGTTAAAAAAGAGCATCTATTTGAGGAAACAAATACTGGGTTTTCACTATAAAATAATTCAATTTCTATTAATACTCTAAAAGCCTAAGGGTCTCATCAACCATCTTTGGAAAAAGGACTAATGAACCATATATATAATTACTAGGTCGTATAAAACCATTATACTATAAATCCTATAGCTACCTCTTGAGCTATTGAAAATCAATAGTAGATATCCTGTAAGGTGGAATGGATACCAATGTAACAACAAGAACTAGATCAAAATTATGTTCTACATATTTATTGGGGAAAAGTACATGTAATTCCCCAAGAGACATCCCTGAATCGATCAAATACATTATAAAACTCAATCTGATGTAGTCCCTGATCATTTATATAAAGGATAGAAATTTGTGCAATCATTACACCTTTCCCATGATTCACTGCTCCAGACTCCCTGGCATTGACAACCCACTCACATCTGTGGATATACGTACAAAACTATGGTGATTTAAATTA
The DNA here is from genome assembly GCA_963277665.1 of Viscum album. Taxonomy (NCBI): domain Eukaryota; kingdom Viridiplantae; phylum Streptophyta; class Magnoliopsida; order Santalales; family Viscaceae; genus Viscum; species Viscum album. The sequence continues at coordinate 1,086,458,400 of OY728150.1, read as the reverse complement.
AACCCTGTGATGATAAAAATATACCTAATAATGATTGGGAAAAACCAGTCCATTCTGAGAATGAAGTCTAATCCTTTCATATGGAGGACATATAGGTTCCATAAGAAATTATGGCTATGAAAATAATGAGGATAGTCTTTACAGCAGCATACACATTGTGATTGTATTCCCAATGTTGTATTGAGTTTCATTATGCCACGAGAGTACACAACATGAAGTCCAATAATCTCCACATTAGAAACATATATAATGAAATGTAATGACTATGTATCAAATAAAGCAGAAAAAGTAGTAGATGCTACCAGAATAAATCCTGAAAATGTAGATGCCCTAACACCCTACACCTCTATTATAGGTTGTAATGAATAGATATGGCCCAATACCCAACCCTATACAACAACCTTATTACTTTTAATATGTACAATCTATTAGAGTGGAAAATGAAAATTTTGGCTCCTAAGACTAGGACATAATCCTCTTCATGTATGGACATTAGTACACTAGCTGTCTGCATGGTGAGGTGATACAAAAACATATCCTAAAGGTTGATCTAGCACAAATCCGCTCCCACTCAAAAAAGTTGGGAAGTTACTATAGAAATTCTATAGATACCAAAATATTTCACATTCGTGACAATTTACATTGTTTTTGGGACACTGGGCCTCTTAAACCCAGGCTTCCCACACTTGTATCATACCACATATCTTTATGTGGGTGTAAAATGTTTCCTTCTACTCACACGCGCTATCTCAAAGTGTCTCTTCTAACCACTAGTAGAACTATTACACTGTATGGGGTCTGAACCACCCTGGTTCACACTATCTGCTTCTATTATGTTCTTCTTGATGATGAGTTCATAGTTAACAATTTAATATATGTTAGTTAATGAAAATAAATTGACCTCATAATGAATAGGATGCTTCAAACCATCCTCAAATCATCTATCTTTCACTAGCTCGTCAATATTATAGATAGGTGTGAAGCTCTTATGCTGTTTAAAACAAACAAAATATTCCATGAATCACATCTAACCCTACTATAGGTTCATCAAATATCAGTAATGATTAGTTGTTATAGAATATAGAAAAATATAATTGAATAATATTTACTAGAATTTCCTCAACATTGCTTCCTGATTCTGACCAGCCCGATTTTGAATATACCACCAGCATCTGGAGGATCCTTATAGAATATAAGTAGCGAGTTTCACTCTCCACATAAGAGGGGTATCTAGATTATAGAATATATACATAACATTCTCAATATATAAATCTATATCTTGTGGTATTTTGTCCCCTAAAATTTCTGTGGATACTTCTGTTGGAACTCCCAAGTCTACTCATCCATAGAAGGGGAAAGCGTAGAGTTCCCTGAATCATCCTCATAAGTTGTAGAAAATATCCTCAAAACTGGGCATCATCACAAGAATTGAGAAAAGTAATAGGATCTACAAGAATAACTACTTTAGGTATAACAGGAGGCTCAAGGACCACCATCTTTGAATAATTTTCATCTCTTCCCTCATGACATATGAATGGAGGATATTGTTTTGGAATTGATGTAAAATCACCAACAGACAACACATATAGGATTCAAAAATGGAATATTCCATCGATATAGAAATATAATGGGTAAATATACATTCTATGTAATCATCACAACTCTATTCCATCTCAAAGATATAGGTTTGGGTGATAGAGACATTTATATATAACAATAGAGACACTACATACTTCCCACAACTAATGTTGGGATTGTATCAAGATATGTATTTTGAAAACATTAATTTAATTTTAAAATCATTTTTACACTTCAATTAAAATGGTTGAACAAAATTCTTCACCACTTCTGATCCATTAGGGTACATGCACCTTTTGAACTGAAATGTTGAATCCTGTCAATCCATACCATAACATGTTCATGTACATGCAACCAATGGTCTATGACACAATATTCCATAGTTGGCTTCTTAGGTTGTTTATTATAGCCTATGATGGAAAAAAATGTTTGGTTATATCAGATGCTCAAACCATCAACTATGTTTCTCTAAATTAATTTCAAAATCATTAGGTTCTAAAAATTCAATTTATATAAATCAAATAAATCATGGAAATCACTGGTGATGCAAACACACAATGATCCTATATGTCATGGAATGTTATTTTTCATATAAGGTAACAAATATGATTCATTATGAATTATTCCTTTACCTTATCACATCATTCCAAGGGTAAAACAAAAACATTAATTATATCAATAGTAATATCACAATTAAAATTCGTCAGCCAATGGTGGAAACAAACCAATAGTAATAAGAATAAAACAAAAAAAGTAATTACCATTTGAGGAAACTTGGATTACCACTGTAAATGCATTAACAATGCCTAGGAACACCTTATTACAAAACTCTATAACATTAAAAATTCCTTGAATATTTTCTCAAAATATTAATTACCGAAAATAAGGGCCTTTCATACCACTTTGTGATATCCATGAAATATATTCTACTGAATGGTACCTCAATCCCGGTCAGCCACATGGTCTCAGGCGCATCTCCTTGAACACCAAAGGCTGGTGACTAGTAGTGATGGCCTTGGGTGTTCCCACTTAAATACTATTCCCTCATTACCAAAGTATAACAGTACTACAATCATCTGATAATTAGAATAAGTAGTATACAAATGAAGAAGAAGTGGAAATAGTTATAAATTACCAAGAAGATGATATAAATACTCAAAATCAGTACTGATATCACATACAATTAATGATAACACATGTAATGTATATATAAAAGAAAAGAAAATAATGGATACAAATAGAAGGTTGCGGTACTACAAATAAAGGGGAAAAGGGGAAAAATATATCCCAAAATCCCGAGAACCATCCAGGTCATCTGCAACCTTCTCCATCCTTATTAAAGCTAGACATATCACATTAATAATATGATGCTTCCCTTTATATACACCTACAAGAATTTAATCTGACTTGGTACTATAGGCTTCTCAGATAGTTTGTTAGATAAATCTCATTATTCCACTACTAATGACAACTATAAAATTCTAGTATGTGTATACAATATAGATGTGTGAAGAAATAATAATGTAAACGAGTAATAACAATTGCAAATTGGTTGGCTCTAGTTTCTAAATAGAAACCTGACTGACACTACCTACTTCAGCCTGTTCCGGGATATCTTTGAACAAGTATCCTGGGATTCCATGCCCAATATCACATTCTTAGGGAAACCGTGACTAGTATCATATTTATAAGGGACATCATTCCTAGTATCACAATAATATAAGGGATGCCCTGCCCAATATCACAGTAAGGGACACCATGACTAACATCATAGTAATGGAATCCATTCCAATTATCATTGTAAGTTATTTCAATATGAGTATCATAGTATGTGATGCATTTGTGTGTATCAAAATAAGGGATTCCATGCCTAGTATTAGAGTATGTTTTGTCATGCCTTTATACCAACAAATTAGTTTCATAATGGATTCCATTTCCGTTAAGTATAATTAGGGATTCCATGCCTATTTAGTTTAATTATAGAGTGTATTAATTCATATTCATTATAATAAATGCATATGGGTCATCATTACCATTCATTATATTTTACAAGGATTAGTATGAACATTCAATAATAATTAACCGTTGGATTTAATATGAGCCAAGGTATTATCCATTTCTCATTATCATTTAATATGAACAATGGTGTAACCATTATTCAATTAAAAAATAGTTTACATGGGCTTACTACTCACCAATATTCAATTAATGTATTTATTAGAGTGTTATCCATGCTGCAAAACTACAGCTATCCATTTAATTTAAAATATCACAATTTAAAAAGAAAGACAAAATACTTCAATTGGTACTTTGGTCATGTTCTTATTAAATCCATTTAGGCAGGCAAGAGGTAACCCCTGATGAGGGGACTCTATATATGTTTGTAAATATCAAATGATTTAATAATGTAATTAGGTTCCAAGAAAGGAATCCAATTTAATATAGGTTTATATAAGGGAAAATGCATAGTGGAACCAGCGTGTGGCCCAAAGGCGTATATTATAAAACATCAAGACTTGAGGAATAACAAATAGTGCACTGAACTTGTACTCATTTGACTATCCTCATTCATAATAAAAATTTACTTCAACATGGATCAAAATAAATATCAAGAATGGATCAATACCCTAAAAATAGGGAATATGATCTTGTACATCAATAAAATAATTACATAGAAAGGAAAAAAATAATTACTAAAAAGGAATTAAGGTCTTACTAATGTATATCCAATGAGATGAATAGTGCTTTAATCAGGATCTAGATGGATGAATGAAATCAAAAAATATAAACAGGGTCATTGGGTGCTCAAAGAAGAAGGGTGATGGCTTATTTCCACTTAAATGAACAAAGGAGGAGAAGTAATAGGTTAAAATATTTCACTAATGAAAATTTGGTCATTTCTCCCAAAAATAAGGGTCACACGGTTTACCTACTTGGTTTAGCCACACCATGCACCCACTATGGGATATCTGATGTAAGGAGGGTCACATCACATGGTAAGGTCGCATGGTTATAGAAATCATTTTCCAACCTGGGAAGAAATATCTACTAAAATGTATGTAGTTTTTTCATGGGAATACGACCCATTGTGCATGGTTAGCAAAACCTGTGCACCCATTTTTACCCCACTATCCAATACTACAATGTTAAGAGATACTGTTAGAGATGGTTTGAAAATATTATACTAACTAGGTAGCTAAATTATTTTCTACACCAGTTGGAGTTTCGAGATCCGATCAAGCCCCATAAACCACTCAAACATTCGTGAACTCCTTAGGAATCCATATTAGGTCCAAAATAGATAATTAAAAAAAATTAAAGGACCCATCCCTAAGATTAAAATAGGTTCATATAAAATTAATTATGAATTAATAATAAAATTTTTAGTGGAAAACCTTAACCTCTTTTTTAAAAATTTTATTCAGAAGTTACACATTCAATATGTAGTGATGATTTAACAGCTTCATATCATCAATGAACCCCCTAAAGGGAATCATCCATATCCTTAAAATCCCTTCATGTTAGTTTAAAATAATTCATATTTAAGGGAATAAAAAGGGAAATTTTGGTTTCATAAAAATAAAATTCATATTGAGATCATCGTTTAAATGTGGACATCATATTCATCTCTTTAGACTTAGTATAATATGAGTTACCATTCTTAGTTTTTTAGATTTTTTGGTATATTTTTCTCATTAATTGACATTTATAATTTTTATATCCCTTCTTCTTAAGAAACATGAGAATTAATTTGATCTGTCCACATATTATTCACAATTTCTTCTTGGGATGGTAGAATTTTGATAAAATATTTTATGTCATTCCCAATTTTTTCACACCATTCACATTTGTGGATTTTCAGGTCATCATTTTCTGATGAATTATCATCAAATTTAACTTATTTATATGTCACCAATTATTTTACTTTTTTCTGATCATGTTTTTGATCTTTCTAAATTTTTATCCTTGTCCAAAATATTATACTATATAACTATAAAATTAAATTTTAATTTTCGTAGATTGTTTGATATCATCTCATAATAAAATAGTGACTATATATTTCTTAAAAACTATATTATCATTACATTTCCAATATTAGAGACCTTACTTTATGAGATAACTTTAAATTTCACATCTTTATGACCTCATTTACCACATCTTCCATAGAAATAATTCACGCATTAAAAATTGTTTAGTGTTTATAGTTTAGAAGATGTATTGGTCACATGCCTCTCTTATTGATAATTTTATCGCATCTATTTAGCATTTATCCCCCTTGTTTCATGAGTAATTCTTTGTAGTGACATGTTATTCTATCCTGAAAAAGAATTATGAATAAAAAATCCACAACACCAGTAGTATCCTTTGAAATGTTATCTTCCAAACTGATAATAGATCTTATATTAAGATGTTTGTTGTTTTAATTACAAATATTGAAGTTGTTTCTTCATAGTAATAAACCTTCAAGTGGATGTATTCCTCCTTTTCATTATGGTAGATGTTTTCTATTTTATTATATTGTTCCATCCATATTGAGTCTTTTTTCTTGGGCATACATTGTTAGAAATAAAAAGTGTACATTAATATTTATTAGGAATAGAAGCAACTCTTTTGTGTGGACCCTTCTTCTCAAGAAATATTTGAAGATTAACTATTAAGCACAAAAAATTTAGTAAAGTCTTATTTTATATTATTTAACCAACATTGTTTTGGAAGACACAAAAACAAAATATCAGATAATTCCATCTCTTTCTCAAAAAACTTTTCATCAAGATCATTCACCATATTTTGAATGAAATTTATTTTCATCCTATTATATTTTCTTCAATTAAATGGTTTCATTATTGTTTATTTCTTTAGTTCTGGGATGATTTTCTCTGAATATTTTAGTTTTTTTTAGCTCAACAACATTCTTAACATATTTTCTTATCTCATTAAGACATTTCTTCTTTATTAACATGTTATTTATTCTCATTTATCAATTTTATTTTCTCCTTACTAAGTTTCATATTCATCTTAGGAGTAGCTTATAGATTTACATTTAAATAACATTTTATATCAGATATCTATTTATATTATTCACCTTCAAATATTTATTTAGGTAATTTTGGATTTCTCAATAAATAAATCATATTTTTATAAGGTAATTAATCTTCTATCACACTGCTTCACGATCAAGACTCAATAATTTCCCAACTCAAAAAATTTCATTTATTTTTCTTTGAGTACATATTATTTTTATTCTCATAGTAACAATATCTACATTTCCTAGATTTGTTCGTGATGTTCTATTATTTTTTCAGTAGATATGTGACATTGGATTTTTTCTTTTGGTAGCTAATGAAAAATGTTCAAACCCCTGATAGTTGAATCAATTTAGTGTCTTATTAAATTTTCTTTTATGTATATGCTAAACATAATTTTTAACATGGACCTTATTGAATTTTACTCCTCTCCATCTTTCCCATCCTAAGAATCACTTAATTATGGTTCCTCTTCACCTATTGATTTAACATTTATCATGGATTTAATGTCTATATAAACCTTTTTATTTATTCATAAATTTTTTTATTTTTCTCATTTATATTCTATGAGAATAATAAGAAGTTTAACTAGTGATAGATCTTCATAAGATTAAATTTTAGAAATATTTGAATCAAATATATCTATATAGTTTCTCACCAACTAGTATTTATTTAATATGGGTTATTTATGAAAAATTAACTCAATATGTTGAAATGTTCCACAATATGTTTATCTTAGGTTCTAAAATCTTATGTATTCATGTATTCATCAAATAATTCAAGAGTTGAATAAATTATTTTTCCACTCCATGGGATAATTCACTATTTCGTGTGAAGTGCATGACATTTACAAGTTTATGTGATCAAATTTGTCTATTATAATTTTTTATAATATATGTAAGGAACTATTGATTCCTTCACGTGAAGAGTTCAAGAGTATCACACTTGTGCTTCAGGATATTTCAAATATCACTGAGTAAGATCTTCATATGACAAAGGGTTGTCTGTGGGTTATCCTTCATGTGAAAAGTGTACCATAGGATCTCCTTAAATATCTTCATGTAAGAAGGAGGCACTTCATTGAATTTCATTTTTGTGGAAAGGGATTATCCAGGACATATCATCTTTTACTTATGGAAAAATATATTCACCCGGGCTTACTTCCTTCAAATTAATAAATCATAGGACAAGTGTATTACATCATGAGAATGAATCACATGGTATACTCTATTTCAAGATATTCTATCAATATATAAAACATACATTAACATTAACCCTTGACCGATACTTGTTTTATATAGGAATATTCGCACTACCTGACATCTGATAAAAGTGCCTTGTTAAAGACACAATAAAAACCAGGAAATATGAACGTATCTCAGTCATTTTGAAGGAACGTAAGTCTTGGACATTTCATAAAGAAACAATGGATAATATAATCATCGATATAAAAGGAGATATCATCATGATAAAAAATTTATATTATATTTTACATTATGGTGTCACATGATAACATGAATGAATCATGTAATAATATAAACATGAAGAAATTTTAGGATTATTGTTGGCTTGTCTTTTCTTGATTGAGTATTTTTATGTGATAGAATCATACACAAGGATTATATTATACCAAAATCAATTTGTTTGAGTCATGGAATACCTGAAAGATAGTGATTTCATGTGTGGGTTTGGTTCTATCATGTAGTCTCATTCATCTGGTTTGATCAATGGGTATAGTTTTCAAACAATATTTTTTTCTTCGAGCACTTACATATAATCAGAAAACACTCACGTAGCTGACATTGATGATGAATATATATTAGATAGGGATTAATTAGATCACATCCGATCAAAATGAATCAATATGTCTATATATTTCAATCATGGTGGAATAATACTACATTCTCTATTTCCCACATCAAAACTCCCATCTGGATTCACTTTTCATTAAAAAAAATTTGGTTCTTTAAGTGGCCATAAGCAGTTACAGGGCCCATTCCCAACAACTTACACTTAGTGTTTCCACCCCTGTGGCATGACATAGTTATCTCTTTTTAGTCATATAAATGACCTATCCATGGTCCTTTCACATGTACATGATCATGTGGGACTATACACATCCAATCTACGCCATCGTCACCATGTAGCATCCTTTGGATAACTCTCCCATAGGGTTGAAACTTGGGTCCACCATGTGTAGTTAAGGGCTAGACCTTGGGGACTAGTGTGATTACATCAATATTTTTATCAATAGATAAATAATACATAGAATATAATCTATGTATAGAATATAATTTTAAGCCTTAATAATAATTAACAATCCACCTCAATCTACTAAAATAAATGACTCTTCTTGAAAAATAGATATTCACTTCTCATTTTTTATTTCCATTTAAATAAATCATGAAAATTTATTTTTTTACATTTTTTCATGATCTTATAAGGTTTTAAAAATTCTCATCGATAAATAATGAATAGAGATTCAATAATTTTAATCATTATTGAAAATTTTCTTCCCCAAAGACCAATATAACATTTCCTTGACATTTAATATTATATAAATAAATCATCACATATGTAACATGTAGAATTTATCATGCATAAATTCCAATTTCATCAAGTGAATCTATAATAATTTTCCAAGAATCATCAGTTATCACTATCAACATACCAAACACATATTGAAACATCATTAATAATAAATGAAACACCGGAAGTAACAACATTACTTGATATTTGGATTCTTTTAGAATATCTCATGTTTTATTCATAGAAAAACCCTCATTTTATATGTTTTGGGTATTTTCCAAAATGTTTTTAAATGGAATGGATTTTTCATTATGAAAAAAAAATTTCTTATGGGAATATAGAATATTTTTATTATTATGAGATATTACATGTGTTTTGATTATGTTATTATTCTTTGGAATTATTTATGATTATAGGTGGTTTCATTATATATCAAGGATTTTTGGTTCAATTGTAAACAAAGGAAATGAGGTTATGTTATAAACCAAAGATTTATTGGTCCATTAGAGACTTCCAATTTATTTAGTAATGATCATGATGAAGATTGACAATTTAGGTTTTTTCATTTGTAAAAGTGTTATGAAAATGATTTCATATGTTACTAACTTGATATAATTATCCTTTATATGAATTTATTACACATATCATTGTTTCATAAGGTAATATATTGAGGTTATATTTTAAGAAAATTATTTTATACTCCATGTAGGTAAAAATTATAACAGTTTTGAAAACGTTCTCATTTGTTTTTCATAATTAAAAATAATCCTTGAGTTTTATTTCACATTCTATACTTATTATAAAAATTCTATGAAAATAATTGGGTAGAGAAGTTAAATTTTTGTGCAATAAAATGTTTAATTTAATATGAAATATTATTTCAAAAACGAAATTTATTATAAGTATTCATGGAATTGAATGTTTAATTCTTTAGTTCTATGTCCTTTACTGAGATGTTTCTACTTTCTCCACATATTAAAATGGTATTCATAGGGTTTTAAGGATGATTATGGATAAGGATGATTTCAATATAATTTTTTGAATATGTTTCATGGAAATAAAAAAAATTATATGATAAATCTTTTCATTTGTGCTAAAAAAGGATACTAAGTAGAACAGTCCCCTTTAAGATTTGACTTTTTTTTATACAGTAGTGATGTAGTAGTTCTTTAAAAATAAATGATGCAAGGATACTCAAATGTGAGAGAATTAATTATTGACTTTAAACTTCATATTATGTAATAATTATGGTTATGTACATATAATTCATATATATGGAAACATTTAAATAAATAAAGAGATTTGGATGTTTTCTTGTGAGGTGAAATAAGGATTTTTGGATACCATTATGGGTTTATACATTTAATGTTTCTCAAATTCTCAAATTTGAAGACACCACAAATGAGGTTTTTTGTTATGGAAGACTATGATGATTAAGAGTATTTTGGGATACATTTTTCTGGTATCGTCAGGTTTTGAGAGAGGTTTGGAGTAAATTGGTCTATAGAAGAGGTTGTGTTGTATTTCATAATAGGATCAGACAATTGAAAGGGTTTCTTATTCAATGGTTGAAATAGAAGCATACCAATGTCAATGATATTAATTTAATCAAAACCCAAATTGATGAATTAGAGGCTTCCCATAATGAATCATGGAGAAATGGCATATTATGAATTCATTTTCATAAATTAATCATCCTTGTTGGGCATCCTTTGGAGAAAGAACATGAGGTCTAAGAGAATGCTAAAGAAACATGGAACAGATAGGGTGACCAGAACACGACATACATTAATGCATACATCAAAGAAAAAAATTTGGTATTCTTGTGATAACATTATCATGGAAAATTGATTCTTACATAATGAGTTAGAGGTCATTGGAGTTTTGGATGAATCTATATCCCATAGTATGTTGGCTGATCCAAATCCTAATATATAGGGTGGATACCTGAGATATTAGGTGGACCTGTTCAATAATCTTCCCATTGCTGTTTTTGATAATGGAAATAATATTATTGGATCCTTACCTGACAAGGAAAAAATCAATTAGGATTTTCATTCTATTAACTATGAAATCTCCCCCACACCCTAATGGATTTCCTAGTTCCTTTTATGTGCCATCCTGCAACCTGGTTAAGGAAGATATAGTTTTTGATATTCAATATTTTTTTCATAGGGGATAACTTCCAAGAGTTACATGTTCTAATTCCATTGATCTTATTTCAATTGTTAGATACCACTCTTCACTGAGCCAATAAAAATTTATTAGTATGTCCAAATTCCCTTAGAAAGTCTTTTCTAGTTTGGTTGATAGGCAAAATTTCAAAATTTCATCCATTCTGGATTTTAGAGAACAACATAGCTTTATTCAACATCAATCCATTCAGGGTGAAACCAACATTTCACAGTCGATGACTTCTTATATCAATAAGGTTACTCTCAGATCTAATATTTCTATAAAAATTGAAATGTGCCAAAAATATGATGGAGATGAATGGATGTTTCTCTTGATGTTCAATATAGTCAGGGGTTTTTATACATGGAAATATGATTTAATTTTTTATATTCTTCATATCCTTAGGGTTTTGAATTAAATTATTGGTTAGGAAATTAGGATTCATTAAATTAGTATGTGGTTTAAGATAAGGAGACCCCCTTCTCATTCCCTTTTTATCATGGCTTAGAATTATCTTAACAGGATGATTAGCAACAAAAATTCATTAGGTATTATCAGTCCTTATGGATGTAGGTTTCAATCCCATGTATTTTCTCATATAATGTATTAAGGTAATACATTTATTTTTTCTGGTGGAAATATAAGGTCCTTAAGATGAATAATTAAAACCATGGATGACTACTGTAAATGGAGTGGGAAGTTCATCAATATCACCAAATTTGTTGTTTATATATCAAGGAATTTAACAGAATGAAGGATCCACTCCAAAAAAACAGGTAGGGTATTCAATGAAAGAACATTTACATAGAATACATAGGGGATACTATCTCTTTTGGACACCTCCATAATTAGCACTATTTTAAAGTGGTGGAACATATTATGAATTAGATTAATAAATTGGAGAACATATTTCTCTAATTTATGGGTAGGATCAAATTAGTCAATTTTGTTTTATCCTCAATCCCTATGTATATCCTATCAGTTATCAATGTAACAAAAAAATTTATCAAGGAGATTGAATCCCTCAAGGTATATTTTATATGGGACTCTCATTTTGAGGGTAGGATCCTTTGGGAATATAAAAAGAGAATGGAAAAATCATACATTGCGTGTGGTATCAATATCAGAAGAATGATGGAGGTGATGGACAGTCTACATTCAAGACATGATAGGTAAAAAATGGAAGGTGATTCCCTTTGGGCATACATTGTTGAAAATAGATATGGAAGATATCCAAATTCATGTAAAATCCATCAGTGTTGTAGAAAATGATCTGTAATCACATTCTAACTCTTCATTTTCATGTTTGGTTGATCATTGGACATGTTGATATTGACTTCTAGGATGATAATTCGGTTACTTTAGGGATGGGTTTAATGGGCATCCCAACTCTTAAAATGGCTTTCTAGAAAGCACGTTCTTATCCTGCTTTCATTCAATCCATCCACAATGAAGACCAACTAAATGTTTTCATCCTGATTTCCTTAAAACCCAAACATGGTAGATGCATATTCAATAGATCCTCCTTTGGGGACATCATGAGAATATCATATCATAAAATTTTTAATGTTCATGGAAGAAATACTAGTTTGGGAATCCACATATAGTGAAAGGAAGTATCAGAAAATTTTAATTTTCTCATTTCATGGTTTACAACCATGAATTTCCCAGAGATGATACAATTTAACACAATGGAATTCAAATTGCCTCCAAATTTCATTCTTGTACCAATATAAATGTTGAATTGATTATACATTTATTTTTTACTAGTGAATTGGTGGACTTAATCTGGCATACAGTTGGTGTCTTCTTGGGAGTTCCACTGAAATCCCCCAGTAGCATCAATTTCTTACAATAATGGTTTCAGGGTATAGAGAATAAAAACCTCAAATTTAATAAGAGTAATTTTTTTGGCTGTAGGTTACTTGTTCATATGGAATTCAAGAAATAAATCCATATTCTAAGGCATAGGGATCTAATGATTGAATCTAGTCATGGGGACCCAATGTGTGGTGGAAAACCATTCCAATCTTCTCAAACATCGGGACAACTCTCCTTCTATCAGATCATCCCTATCAAATTGGAACAACCATCCTTGTGTTATCAACCCCTATCCAAATGGTTTTTGAATTCATTGGCTACCTCGACTATTGGATTAAAATTAAATTTCTATGGTTTTTATTCATCAGGTGAGAAGCACACAGGTATCTTAGCCTATGACATTAATGGTGTTTTAGTGTTCTCCATCGAATCATCTTTTTGGATAGGTGATTCAATCAGAGGGGAGGCCAATGAATTACATCAGGGCACAATGATTGGGAATTACAAGAGAATCAATTTGGAATCTTTTGAGATAGATTTTATGGTCCTTCACACTTCTGTAAAGAATTATATCTCCATTATATGGGATATTATTTTTTAAATTTGTAAATGTACGCACTTGATCTCTGATTAGGTGGAAATCCACCACATGTTCCAAAAAGGTAAAAATTATTCTGAAGCCTACATTCTTGAGCTTCTCAGGTTCAAACCATTATTATTGATGTTCTTGGAATCCATTTTTACAAACCACCTTTAGTTATTTTCAACTTATCTATGCTCTATTTGATTATCTATCATTCACTAATAAAAATTATTATTATTGGAATGAAATGTTATTTGAGGATTAAGAGATTATTTTTATTTTTAAAGAAGTTCCCTTTTAGAAACCTTATATGATTATGTTTAATAGACAAGTATGATATTTTATTATTGGAATAAATGTTGAATTAACTTTTGGAATCAAATAAGATTTTATTATATATTTTTTGGGATCCAGGTTATTTGTAGAAATGGTTCTCATAATTTAGATATTATATAATTAGACAATACAATGTTTTAGGTCTGTAACATTATGAGTGACTAATTTTAATTGTTGAAAAATGTTTGAATTAATATAAGAATAATATGTTATAAAATAATTTTGTGGGTTTAGAACTTCATAGAAAATATTTTAATGAATTTTAAGGTTAGTAAATTTATCAAATGATCTAAGATGAAAATTTTGTGTCATTATAGAGACCTTGGATATTAATGTTGTATTTTATCATATATAAGTTTACTGATTTTGGGAATTATCTTACATTGTACTGATGATTTTGGTTTTTGTTAATGTTTAAAGATTTGAGTAATACCACATTAATTTTGTGGAATAATTTGATCTATCATAAGTTAATTTTAGTGATTTTTTCATGAAAAATTCTTCTTTAACACTCATCATTTTTGGAGAATAATGATATTGTGGTTTCAATTAATTAAAGAGTGAAATTATACATGTCATGTTTGTATATTTCCTTATGTTTTTATTATATATGGTAAAGATATTCCCCGTATCTAGGAATTGTATATTGAAACAAACATTAAATCATATTAACGTCATTTATAATGAACCAATGGTATTTTTCACATGATATCAGTTTATGGTTTTGTATTCACTAACATTTTCAAGATCATTCACTTTGATGTGATCAATGTTCTCTATTATTGTTCCTTACTATTTAAAAATTATGTTTTCCATAATGTCCATATTTTTATGTCCTACTAATGATATTATATATGGAAACCTAGTTATGTGTTATTCTAGATGACCTTTTAATTTTCTGTTCCTTATTTTTAAGATAATGTCTTATTAACCCTTTGTACAAAGTGGGATTTTAGAAAAAAAATATTTTGAAATTTCAAACCATTATTATTGAGTTCAACATAAAAATTTTAGGATGAAATTTAACAAGGGTATGAGGGTAGGGTAATGTAACATCATGAGATTACAAAAGAAGAACATTATGAATGATAATTTATATGACATGAAAAAATGAGATTAAACGAATCCTGAAATATTATTATTTAAATAAGAATTATATAACCTAGCCGATGAATTGGAGGGTATGAATAAGATTACGAACATTATAAAATATATGTATATATTTTATTGTCAACAAAAATATATTGATTAATTATTATTTAATAAGAACACAATTTTTAGAAAAGTCATTTGAATCCTAAAAGATACATTTTTTTTAAAAATGAATTTTATTCTATTTTCGAGAGAGTATTAAAATTAAATTTTGGTAATCATAGGAATTTCACTTTCAAAATGGATATAATTTTTTATGTTAGAATATAAAAATTATTATAGAGTGAAATTTTGTTATTTAAATTATTGATTTTCTAGTGAATATTGAGGAATACTATTTTTTTTCAAAAAGTAATTTTTAAGAATTAAAAAGGTAAAATTCAATTTTTTTAAATTTAATTATTTATTTTTTATTAAAAATATTTCAAATATAGTATTTATATTTAATTTTACATTTGTATTTGGTATAAAGACATTTTTATACTTAAAAAAAACTTTTTTTGAAATTGTTTTTTGAGTTTTTGTGTTTTAATATTAAATTAATGCAGTCCAATTATATAAACGTAATATTGGAAAATGGACTACTTTTTTGAAATAATT
The DNA here is from genome assembly GCA_963277665.1 of Viscum album. Lineage (NCBI taxonomy): Eukaryota > Viridiplantae > Streptophyta > Magnoliopsida > Santalales > Viscaceae > Viscum > Viscum album. Next base: position 1,086,442,602 of record OY728150.1, on the reverse strand, counting down.
AGTTCCAAATTTGGTAAATAGGCACCTTCTATTTCTGGTCATTACGAATAGTCACCATAAAAAATTGTTTTCACCATGGTAAGCATAAATATGTTAATTAATATAAAAAATATGAGGACAGTAAAATGACTATAAAGATTACTTTATTTAATCGTATGAGTATATTTTTTTTATTAAAATCCATTTTTAATAATTCTAACTTGGTTATATATTTCTTTGAGTTTGAACACTTATATTATTTTATATATAGAAAATTAAAAAATGTCATTCTCTTTGTTTTATTATCACTAAATATTTGACATTTTAATAAATTTATAATATGTGGATTTATTAAACGGTTATTTTAAAGATAATTTATTTATATCTTGTTAATCTATTTCAAATTTATAGTACTGAAATATTTACCTTAAATTTGTATGCAACGCTAATAAAAAATTTATTAAATTAATAGAAAAATAAAAGAAATTATTTTAAAAATGTTAAAATTTTGATAATTCCTATTAATTATTATGTCCCATGAATTATATAGATAAAATTAAAATATAATTGATACTTTAATTTATTATAGCTAAATAAATTTTCTATCATGTTGTTTTAAATTTCTAATTAAATGCACATTGTCAAAAATAAAATTATGGATTTATTATGTTAAATAATATTTTATTAAATTATTTAATGTTACTAAAAATAATTAAATAGAAAAATTATGATGATAAGGGGTCATAAATGTAATCACGAGGCCATTTATTAGGCAATTGACACCTTATATGTTAAATTGCATCTCTTGAACAATGAAAAAGTAATTATCGTAGTTAAGCTTAAAATTGGTTAACTGATATGTTAATGGAAAATATATGGTATTAAATAACATCAAAACCTATAAAAATTTTGTTTCTGTAATTTTTTATGTAAATACACTCCTTATCATAAAATTCATATTTTCTATACCATTTTACAAGAGCAAAACAATTAATATATTATAATATTTCATGTATTTCCAAACATGACAATACAAATATTTTATTAAATAATCAAAAATTCCATAAAATCATATATTCATCAAATTTAGAAGTATATGGTTGAAAATATCATACATGATCCACTTATTGGACAATTTTCCTTTTAATGTCACTATCTGGACCACTAGAGAGTAAGAAACCATTATTATCACAATAACCATCAATGGAGTTAATATAGGTTTAAAACAAAAATATATGGGTGAAATTATAACCTAAACAATTAAAGATTCTGTTGGATAAGATTATTTAAACTAATACTCATATTATATTATAATTATATCAATTTTTATCTTTTTTAACATGAAAATTAATTTATATTAATTTAAAATTTTATGTAATTTTAAGAGTGTCACTCCAGTCACTTATAAAAGGAAAAATCAGTAGTTTGGTTCATCAAATACCTAAAAAATTCCTTACTTGAATATGTATCAAATTCTTAGAGAACTTTTTGACCATAAATCCATCCTAGGAATGCTTTTGGTGTAAACCTTAAGATTTTGTTAGAAGAAGATCTATAGTTCTTAATCGAGCAATCCATTCAATTTGTTCTTGTACATCCTTCAAATATTTTCCATCCAATATGATTTAAAAATATAAGTATATACCATATTATGAGATGTTATAAGATTAATTTCATAAACAATATCTATATCATTATACCAAAAACTGGGAAATAAAATTACCCGTCGGGTGTACGGTGAATTACCGCCTCATGGACTGATGTATTTAATTTTACATAACTTCTTCTTAGGATTACATATAATAATTTATAAAATAGAAATTTATTATATTCATGATATATATATATATATATCTTTCTAAAGATATAATATCAAATACATTCTTACTTTTATATTAATTTAGAATGATAATTTTTTTCATGATTACATGTGCACTACCACCTCCACGAAGCGATGTGATTCAATTTTCACCACCATATCATATGGATGATATATATAAATTCATTTAAAGATATGATATGATATTTATAATATAATTATAATTATATATTGATAAAATAATACTTATGTTCTATTTTCATGATGATTGAATAATAGAAATCATACTCATGTCTAGGAAGGACATATCATATCAAAAAATATAACATAGTTCATTTTTCATATATAGAATTCATGGTTGGTTTTAAAAGTGAAATTGATGTACAAAAATTATAATTATTTCATTACTATTATAATTTATATTATTTAATTTTTTTACTATCACCCAATTTATCCTATAGAATTCCTTTTAAAAATACAATCTATATATCATCAGAAGGTCCAATGTGATCTTAATTGATTTTGTACATAAATATTACTCAATCAATGATAAAATAAAATGTATAATAAACATGAAAAAGGTTATTAATTAATTATATAATTAAAATATGTTTATTATTATTAATAATAAAAATTTATGAACTGATTTGGACATATTTTAAGGGACATGTTACTTTAAAAACCTCATTTCAAATGTTTTAATGATTTATTTTAAAAAAAAATTATTACATGTGAATATTCTAAAAATAAATTGTAAATTTTTATTTATGTGGAAATTAAATAATTATAAAGGAAATCTTACGTCTATTTTGAATAAATAACAAAGGTTTTCAAATAGCATTCTTTTTATGGAACATTTTGACATTTTTCAAAAATACAAACATAATGTTCTATTATAACATATATAGTGTTAACAGATTTTACCGACACTAAAAACATTATTTGTTATTTGGATTCCTTTATAATTTGTCATATTTTATTTAAATAAAAACCTTCTTTCTCTATATTCTATGTATTTTCAAAATGTATTTTGAATTCAATGGATTATTCAATATCTAGAAACGTTTTTCTCATGGATGTGAGGAATTTTTTTTATAATTATTCAAGTTTTCATGTGTTATAATTATATTATAGTTCTTGGGAATTTTGTAGTATTATAGAAGGATTCATTATAAACCATGTATGGTTGGTTATGTTATAAACCAAGGACAAGTAGTTCTGTTATAAAACAAGGACGTGGATTCATTATATTCCTCTAATTCATTGGGTGGTGTTTATGATTGATGTTTACCATACAGGATATTCTATATTTAAGTGTCGTACTAAAATGAAGTATTAGGTTGCCAAAATGATTATTTGACCTCGCTGTGATTTTAACTGAAATGTATTGATAAAAAATGGTATATTAAATAGTTTATGTTTAAAGATGAATACTTTCTATATCTTATGGGAAAAAAGTATAACTTTTTATGAAAAATAATTATTTTTTCTTGATTAAAAAGAAACCATTATGAGATTTATTTTCCCACGAAGAATTATTAGGAAATGTTTTATGAAAATATTTGGAAGAGAAGTTTAATTCTTAGGTATGAAAATTATTATTTTGAATCCCAATTTTATTTTTAAAGAGGGAAATTTTAATAATTATTCATGTTCTAATGATTTTTGTTATTTTTATGTATCTTACAGATGATTTGGTGATCATCCCACACTTTAAATGTTTTTAACTGGGTTTTATGGATGAATAGGGAAAAGGATAAGTCCAAGATAAATTTTTTGAAGATGTTTCATGAAAATAAAACTTCTTATATGATAAATATTTTTTTTGTTAAAAAATTGATATTAAGTAGAAGTTTTCAATTTGTGATATAATATTTATTTATATATGGGTAATTGACTAATTCTATAAAACACTAAAAAAATATCATAAAAATTAATAGAAACAATTATTCACTTAAAAATAAATATTATACAATATTTAATGGTAGTTATTAATAGTTGTCATCAGAGGAATGGTTAAGATAAATTTTTATACTATAATAGTTTCATGGTAGGTTAACTGAGGATTTATTGATACAATCATGGTTTTATAAGTTTATGGTTTTTAGAATGTTAAAAGTATCAGAAATACCCTTTGAGGGTTTATGTGATGTAATTATAATAATATTAAGAGTATTTGTGACACATTTATGTTAATATAACCATTAGGTTTAGTATTAGTTTTTGTAAAAAAATTATTTTGGGAAAAATGCCTCTACATTTTTTTCACATATGTTTAATGGTATTGAAAAACATTATAGTTTATTTTATATTTGATTTTTAGGTAATTATGGGTTATTAAAATTTAGGAAAATATTTTTTATTGATATCCATGGGATAATTGGTTTAGTGATTAACTAAATAATTTTATTTCTGAAGAAGTTTACTTTTTGGGAACCATGTATGATTAAGGTAAATAAAATTTTATGGGATTTTACTTTAAGAATAAGGGTTGAATTATATTTTGGAATCATATATTAAATTTTAAGTATTTATAATGATTCTATTTATTTATGTATAGGATTATCAATTTTTTTAAATTACATTTTTATGGAATATAAATTTTTGTGTATATGACATTATAAGTGCTAAATGTTAATTAGAGATAAATGTAAAATTAAAATTAGAATATTATGTGTTAAAATACTTCTAATTTTTGGGTATAGTGCTTTTATTGAAATATTTTGATGATTTTTAAGTATAATTAATTTATATAATATTCTAAGTTTAACTTTAAGTATTATTGTTAATGTTATGATGATTAATTTAGTATTTCATCATATGATTGTTTATTCATTTTAGGATTTATCCTTCCTTATATTATCCATTTTGGTTTTGTTAATATATTTTGATAGGGAGATATGATTTTATATTTTTTAGAGTTATTTGATTTATTTTATTTTGATCCGGTGCTCCAAAAATCAATAATTCATATTCAATACTCATTATTTAAAATAAAATTCTTGTGGAATTTGATTGAAGCAAGAAATTATTCTTATCGAGCGAGTGTATGTTTCGGTTTTTATTAGTATATATGGGGATGGAATTAAAAAAATACAGAAAAATTATCATACAAAAATATCATACTACCTTTATTTCTGATGAATCAACAATATTTTTTAAATCACTTTAGTTTATGGTTTTGTGGTCATTTAATTTCTCTTGATAAATCAATTTTTGTGATCATTTTTCTCTATCCCTCCCCATCATTTTTTGGACAATAAAATTTTCCTTCATGTACATTTTTTTAATTTGTCACGACCCATCCCCCAGGGCTCGTACATTGACTACCCCTAGACCACCTTCCATTGGCCAAGGCTGGCGAATAGCACCGAAGGAATATTCCCTAAAACATGGAAGGCATTAACTTTTTGACCTGTAAACTCACACAACCAAGAACACAACAAGATATGCACACAAGTAAACTGAATAGTACAAAGAGTGTGTACAGTAAGTAAAAGGTACCAGAATAAAGGCCCAACTGGAAAGTACTTGAAAACTGAAAAGTATATGTAAACTGAAACAACACCTGTGAACACCTACCAAGGATCCCACCTAATGGGTAGGTACGGATATCGAAAGGTCATCTATGTGGTACACCATGTCCAATATCCACCACCGAGATACCTCCCGTCCTAGTACACTCGTCCTCAGTCAGTATTGTCCATCGTCTTCACCAAACACAACAAGGTGCGGGTGTAGCCTGTGCAGGGGTCAGTATAACGACACTTAGTAGGGACCCCCGAGAACCTCAATGGTCTCACAAAATAAAAAAATGAAAAATAAAAAAGCATGAAATCAACTCACAACCCTACTTAGGCATATGCCCATACATATACCTATGTTAACAAGTATACACATCTGATTCATGAGGAAACTCAAGGCCCAAATCCTTAGCCAAAGTAAAATTGTTCCATGAAGGAAAGAATACCACGGAGGCAACACAACAAAGGTATGTACCACAAAGGTAACACCACATAGAATAATTCCAATAATGTATCACCTCAATGATAAGTACCACAATGTTACTCCACATAGATGATTACCACAAAGTTAAGTACCACAAAGGTAACTCCACATAGAAGAATACCACGATGCTGTCTCCACAAAGGTAAGTACCACAAAGGTACGCCCCACTGAAGATTACCACAAAGGTAAAGACTAATCTCACACCATGTATAACTTTGGTATGGTTGTAAGGATGAATAGGTGTAACTAATGAATCATCTTACTCTGTTAAGAGGCAGACCCCCGTAAGATCCTAAATAATAAGACCCACATAGGATCCAAAATCATCAGACCAACGTAGGATCCTAGTGTAGCAGACCCACATAGGATTCTAGAGTAGTACCATGTGGATTCCTAGAGCGGATCCAATTGACAGTCTCAAAAACATACCCACATAGGTTTCCGAAGCATAGAACCACATAGGATCACAAAGCACACACCCACATAGTGTCCCATTCTCATGTTACTGCCAGCTATAGGGTTCCCTCACTAAGCTCACTGGATTCCGAGAGGATCCTCTCCTAAATCCACTCGTCGATACTCAAACTTCCAAAAATTCCCATGAAAAATTATCCCAAAGGACCACCATGTAAAATGGGTCTCAACGCAATAGATGGTGCATCAATAAGACATTCGGTCTGTAAGTTATTGGCCTTTTAGTCCCAAGGGCATTGTTGGATTCATGCTCGATCCAACCCATCCATACCCCCAAATGTATCCAAACCTCAAGTGGGGTATACTAAAAGGACCATCTTAATACAAGGTTTCTAGAACCGCAGACTGTTCGTCAAACGGACGCCCGTAGCTCAAGATATGTTTGAAAGAGCGAAAAGGGGCAAAGTTGGTTCGGGTCCGAGCTGGCCTAGTTGGACCTACCCTATTCGGGTCGACCCTCCCGACTCGGGTCCAACCGTCCCATGGAGCATCCCACTATGTAGCCCATGGTGCGGCGGCCCACAGTGCAGTGTCCCACACTAGGCTCACAGTTGGCCAGATGGCCAGCCCCCTCCATGCGGTGCGGTCGCACGTCGTGCCTCCACGGGCGCCCGATAACAATCCGGCCACCCTCCCCTCACAGCCACTGAACAAGGCCATAACACTTCTCTGCTGGGAGGCGTAGACGTGTGCCGCCACACCTTTGCATGGTCGGCCGACACCCTTGATCCACCATGGTCGACGGCCCCTAGCCCTTCTCTGGTGGTGTGGTTGCGCTGTCGTTCTTGAGTCCCACCAGTGCACGTCGCTGGCACCAGTCTCTATCCTCCTCCATCATGAAGAACACATCCAATATCATAGGGTTGTGAATTGTTCGTGCTGTGTTTTGTTGTCCCGCAACCTCCGTGTTATATAGGTAGCAAGCGGCTTGTTTATTCTTGAATCATGAAGAACATTAAGAATGGGGAAAGGGTTATGAAAAAAACAAACCCTACCATGATTGCTCATTGATGTTGGTGAGGAGAGGAATGGGTGAAGTTGGTGTTTCCTTAATCGTCATTTCGTTCATCATTGGAGATCCTTCGATAGAGTTATTCGTTGGATAATATTTCTCTAGAATTCTCTCAAGCTCTCTGTTGCCAACAATTTCCCCCAATTCTACCAAAATGAACGGCCATCCTATTAAATTATGTTTATTAATTAAATTTAAGGTTAGCACAATTAATTAATTGAAGTTGTCTCACTTAATTAATTAACTTTGGTGCAATTAAGGAGGTGTAAGTCCATGGTTTAAATCCACATTAAGAGGGGTTTAGGTGGTCCCCAACACCATGAAATCAAAATGGGAGGTTTTCCAGCTTGGTGGCCCCCACCACTGACATTAAAAAAGGAGGTTTTAAATAAAATAAATTTTCATCTTTTAATTAATTTTTATTTCCATGTAAAAAACGAAAATTAAATTTCAACCTCTACCATATGTGGTTGAGGTGAAGGTCTCTTTAAGTGAATATCAGGGCTGTGAGTTCAACGGTGTCCTCAAATGTCAATTCCAAGCACCGGTTCAAAAGTTACAAAAACCTGCTCACACATTAACTGAACATACCCAAAAAAATGTTCATAAATTAATTCTGGGCGCACCATGCCTCGAAATCATGCACCATCAATTTTTGCGGACTCTTAATATTCCCATATAATTAAAATATTACCTATAAAATATGGGTCTTTACATTCTCCCCACCATAGGGATTTACATCCTCGTTAGCCAAGAATCAAATTAATGGAACAAGTGGGTGTACTGAGCACATATATGAGCCTCTTGCTCCCATTTTCTCTCCTAGAGGTTCTCGTGCTTCCAGCGAATGCGCATCAGAGGTATCGACTACCCATGAAGGACCTTCTCCTGTCGATCCTCAATCTCTATTAAAACCTCCGTAAACATCACCCCATCTTCAATGTCCAGCTCATTGTGGTCAATTGCGTGAGATGATTCATGCACATATCTCCTCATCTGGGAAACGTAGAAGATGTCGTAGACCCAGTGCAACTGAGGTAGAAGAGCTAAGCGGTAAGCTACCTCGCCAACTCTGGTGAGGACCTAAAAGGGTCCGATGACCCTCAAAGTCAACTAGCCTCCCCATCCAAGTCCCTTCCTACATTGTCAGGGTGAGACCCATAAAAAGAGGTGGCCACCATCCTCCAAATCAAGAGGTCTCCATATCTTTTCATCATAAGACTTCTGCCATCTCTATGCAGTCATCATCCGCTCCTGGATGATATTCACCTTCTATGTGGTAGCTCGTACCATCTCTGGTCCCATGAGTGAGGACTCCCCTTGTTCAAGTCCAACATAGAAGTGATCTGTAACGTCGATCGTATAATGCCTCAAAAGGTTACACCCCAATGGTGTAATGATAGTTGTCGTAATATAAAAACTCCACCAAGGTTAAGTGATCCTCCCAACTGTGATTGAAGTTTAAGACACAAGCACACATCATGTCCTCAAGGTTCTGAATAGTCCGCTCAGTTTTTCCATCTGTCTGAGGATGGAAGGCGGTGCCCAAATGATGCTGCACCCCGAATGCCTCGTAAAACCCCTTCCATAGTCGGGAAATAAAACATGCATCATGATCAGAGACAATCGTCGTGGGTACTCCATGTATTCGCACAATCTCCAACACATAGAGGCGTCCCAAGCTCTCTACTGAACACTTCTATCTGATCGGTATGATGTGGGCTTACTTGGTGAGTCGGTCGAAGATCACCAAGATATAATCATGACGCCTAAATATATGTGGACGTCCTATCACGAATTCCATGGATATTCCATCCCACTTCCACTCTGGGAAAACCAAAGGTTGACCTATGCCTACTAGTACCTAGTGCTTCGCCTTCACATTCTGAAAAGTGATGCACCAAGAGACAAACTCTGCTACAAATTTCTTCATTCCCGACCACTAGTGATTTTTTAGAGATCCTCATACATCTTCGCCACTCCTGGATGTACCACTAGAGGGTATGTGTTGAACTCCCTCAACACATCCACCCAATGCAAAACTGGTACCTCGGTACATCCTCTGAAGAGGATGACGTGCTCCCCACCTTCAAAAAATACATTAGGTGCATGTCCTATGGATATATGAGCACGTTGAGCCTCGCAGTCAGTGTCCCCATGTTGTGCCTCAATATCTCACTAAAGAAATTGGGGAGTGACTGTAAGATACTAATGAAAAACTACTCCATTTTGATCCACAATGGATATCTGCAAAAAGGCTAGCTACTCTGTCGTCTCACCTAGTAGTTGAATACCAGATCTCAGGAGGAGTGTATCTGCTACAACATTCCACTTCCCAATATTATTGAAAATCCCATAGTCATAGTCTTGGAAAAACTCAAGCAATGGTCACTGCCTCAGGTTCATGTCCTTCTGAGAGAAGATATGCCAGAGACTCTTTTGATCAGAGTAGACTGTAAAATGTTCACCCATCGAGTAATATCACCACATCTTAAATGAGAAGACCAATGTTTCTATCTCCAGGTCATGGTTATCATAGTTCTAATCATGTTGTCTCAATTGTCGAGAACCATGTTTGATAACTACTTTCTCATGTATCAGGACACATCCGAGCTTGGTCCCCGATATGTCGAAGTAGACTACGTACCCTACTCCCTCCTTCGAAAGCCTAAAGATGGGGGAACTAGTCAACCTATTCCTCAACTCCTGAAAACTATTCTAGAATATCTCGGAGCATACTAAGGGTTTCCCCTTCTTCGTCAGTGCTGATAAAGGTGCTGAAACTCTGGTGAAATCTAGCATAATCTTTCATTATTATCTGGCCAATCCCAAGAATCTTCGTGCCTTCGTCACACTCCTGGGTGGCTCCCAAGCATGTACCACCTCAATCTTCATGTGATCCAACTCAATTCCAGCCTCTGAGATGACATGTACCAGAAATTGTACCTCTTATATCTAGAACTGGCACTTCGAGAGCTTACCATAATGATGGTGCTCTTAGAATGTGTCCAGAACTATCTGCAAATGATAGGAACGCTCCTTTGTAGTAGTTGAGTCGATCGTAATTTCGTCTATGAAGACCACCACAATGTGATCAATATATGGTGGAAAGATCCAATTCATGAGTCCCATGAACACTACTAAAGCATTGGTCACTCTAAATGGTATAACCAAGGACTCGTAGTGGCCATACTAATATCTGAAAGCCGCCTTCTGCTCATCCTCATCTCATACTCAGAGTTGGTGATATCCCGACCTGAGTTCTATCTTCGAGAACCATTGTGCTCCCTTCAGCTGATCAAATAGTTTTTCAATCCTTGGGATTGGGTAATTGTTCTTCATGGTCACCTGTTTCAGGTGTCGATAGTCAACACCATGTCTCGAGCTCCCATCCTCCTACTTGGTGAACAAAATTGGGGCTGCCCAAGGTGAAACACTTGGCCAAATAAACCCCTTCCCTTGAAAGTCCTCCACTTGTACCCGTAGCTCACAGAGCTCCATGAGAGCCATCCAGTATGCTAGTGTAGATATTGGTGCTGTCCCGGGGTAGAAATCAATGTAAAATTCCATCTATCTATGAGGAGGTAAACCCGGAACATCATCAGGGAAGACATCTGTGTACTGGTCCACCACTACAGGATAGCTCAGACTCTCCACATCAATCACTCTATGGGTGAGGCTGGCCAACTAATGAGGGATCGACTGAACTCTCATCCATGTAAGTCAATATTGTTCTACAAAGGATCCCTTATCACCAGAGAAGGTAAACCTAGTCCCATCCATGCGGACACACCTCACATTGCACCTAATACAGTCAATCTGAGCATGGACTATTGTTAACCAGTCCATACCCAAGATGACGTTGTAAGGCCTCGATGCCGCTACTAGGAGATCCAAGACAAAGCTCTCGCTGCCTAGAGTAAGATCACACCGCCGACAATAGTGTGTAATTGTTGAATCCGCTCCCATAAGAGTCTATAGTCATAAGGATTGAACTAATGGCTCCACTGGAATCTTTGACATTCGAACAACGATAGTGGAAACAAAAAGAATGACTGGAACTTGTTTCTATAAGCACTGCAACTAAAGTTGAATAGAAATAGATCATACCTCATATCATCTATAGAGTTCCATGGTCATAGGCCTCTGCTCCCTGGAGATGAGCTCACCACTATCCACCTGCTCACTGTGGTTGGGGTGGACCACCTGGTGGTGGTGGCAGTAAAATCTCGAATCATCGCCCATGGCCAGCAGCACAGCCAGCTCCTCTACCACGTCTATCTTTTTCCTGCGGACCTCCTCGTTCGAACCTCTATCTCTACCTAGGCGGTCCATCGACTGTATGATGATCCTCTGTACGACGGGTCAGATAGTCACGATCCATGTGACCCTGCTCGCCGCATGTGTTACACTTCCTACTCCTCACATGACTCGCTCTGTCACAGGAGCCCTGCACAACTATCCCTGAATCCTATGGTCATCTTCCTGTAGGTCTGGACCTCTTTGACCTCTATGAGATATGTTATCTACTAGCTACAGAAGATTCTGCTACGTGATGTCTGGTGGTGAGTCTCGATGTTGGAGAATGCTCATAATGAAAACTCTACACTAAGAGGGCTCGCCCTAACATCACCTCCTGCGTCGGGATGCTGATAGAAATCATTAAATCCTAGATCTCCCACCGGAGTTCCTGCTCAATGGTCCGGGCCTTGAAGTATGGTTCCCGAACCATATCAATGGTGTAGCATGAGAGGTCTATGAAGCTCGTTATGTACTAATACACCATCATCCTGCCCTACTACAGATGAAGAAGCTCCTGTATGCACATTGAGGGAAGGGTCACTGGAACAAACTCTGCTGGAAACATGCTCTCAATGTCTTCCTAGAGAATTCTCACCTCGTCATGAACCTGGAGAAACAAGCTCCACCATCTGCCTACCGCTTCTTGTAGAAGACTAGTGGCAACGATCAACGTGAGATCAGCTGGTGTCCCTACCAATTGGAAGACTCTCACCACGACTTTCATCCAATCCTCAACCGCCTATGGGTTAGTCTCTCCCCTAAACCTAGGTGGCCTCTCGCATTGGAACTTGTGCAATGTTCTCAAGCGGTGTTTACCCTCTACGGCTGGGGATGGTTCCATCGGTGGCACAACGGGTAGTGGTACCGATGGTTCCTCTGCTGGTGCACCTACTGATAAAGGGCCTTGCACCGAGGCCTCATCACTCTGTTGGATATCCTTGCATACTATACCTAGAACCCATGCTGGTTGTCTACGTGGAGGCATCCTAAAAGGAAACTGGAGCTCCAAGGTCAATTAGTTATACCTAGTTTGCTGACTCAAAGAGTTCACACACAAAACTTCCCAAACACACACACAATCAAATTTTTCATGCAATGAGTCAGAAATCAGAATTTAGGGTCCTGGTGTATAGATACGTCAGCGACCGCACAAACATTGGATTCCCTAAATTGATAACCACACTCACTAAACTTAACACTATTACCGTTTAAATATTAGAGTACAATGTTATATGGCAGAACCAACTTCTCTGATACAAATTTGTCATGGCCCATCCCCTAGGGCCCATACCGTGACTACCTGACGCCCGCCTTCCATATTCCAGGGGTTGGCGACATGTACCAAAGGTGTATTCCCTAAAACATTAACACCCCAAACTTCCATGGTATGCTTCTCTTTGAATAACACAGTAGCATGTGTTGTACGCAACTTCAAGTTCTAGCACACACCACAACCAATCAAACTACCCGTTATGAATAGTAATACCCACTTTTTGAAATTTTATAAATTGTATCATTAAAAATGGACTTCATTTTTTGATTCAGAATATCAAAATTAGCTTAGGGTGAATTTTTGGTATTTTTCTGAAAACATTCAATTTTCGATGAATAGTGAAAAAACCATGTGTTATAGTTTAAACCCGAATTTTTATTTAAATGATTGTTTATTTTATTTAAATTTAATTAAGGTCAAAATAGATATATAATACCTATATAAGTTCAACATATTTCATTGGAGTTAGTTTAGAATAATTTTAGATATATAAAAACTTTATTGAACATTTTACCGTCTTTTACACACCTCCTAGGAGAATTTGGAAATTCACATAAAACATAATTTTACAACTTCTGTGAGTGGAATTTCAAAAATCCGAGAGACACAGTTAATATAATAGAGTAAAATGTGCTTCAATAAGATAAAATTAATTTTTTGTGAATAGTAACTGTTTGCTTTTATTTCCCACCGTTAAAAGTAAATAGGGTAATTAAGGGTAAAATGATATTAATATTACCCTAACACATGTCCTAATTCTATTGGACAAGTGAATGTCAACCAAAAACAACCTTAAGAATAAAAAATATCATTTTGGTCCACTTGGATTAGACTTGGAAATTTATTATTATTTAATTAAAAGAAGAGTTAAAAGAGTTTAAATCAATGTTTAATTACTAAAACATTTTTAATATCGGGTTATACATAAGATAAATTATATTATAAATATTAATTAGAAAGATCAAAATATTTACTATATAATGGGATTTTATTGATAATTTTTAGAACTTAAATAATTTAATTTATTTATGACACAATGGTGATGCATTAATTACCTAATTAATGGAATATTGAAATAATTGATATTATAAATATCAAAATAAATGTTATTTGAGACTTTTTATAAATTAAATTAATTTTATAGGTTAATAGGACATATTAGGATTAGTTATATAAATTTTTTTAGAAGTAATAATGCTGTTATTAAATTGTCAAAAACAAAATACACAATAGTGTCAAAATTGACATAACAGTGTTTTTAAAACAAATATTATATTATTAGTTGATATTCTATTCCTAAAAATCTACGATTCAGACAGAGGACTTATATAATTATAGGTATATCATTAATGGACCACTTGGGGGTCTCTTAGAAGTATATAGTATGTTTATTAACTATATAATATAAAAATACAAAGAGACATAGTAAATGTCAAACTAATTAACTAAGAGTTAAAACTAAATGATAAGGTTAATATAGTAACACAAACCTATCTAAAACCTATTGTTTGAATGGTTTTTGACCTATCCCCGCCTTAAAATTTAAATTATTCACTTTGGAGCCATTAGAAACAGAATTTGAATTTATTATAAAATAATATTTCTACCTTTTCCTAAGGTGCCCCTCACCCCTCTTATAAAAGGGCACTCCCCCATCTCTAAAATTTATACCTAGAAAGCCTTTTTTCTCAGAAAAACTCTACCCCATTACCCTCTCAAATATCCTCCCTTCATCCTAGATTTCTTCCTTTAGTCATAATGCCAATCTAAGGAGCCCTTTTGATCAAATCAACAGGACGAACTCGAAGTAGAGGTAATGTTTTCATCACCCTCTTTAAGTTCCTTTCTTCTTCAACTTCTTCTTTATTTGTTATTCCAATTATAAAATAATAACTCAAGTATATTATATATACAGTGATGTTATTATAAATATGTTACAACCATATTCAGTATTCTATCCATCCTTTGAATGACATGTCACCATACGTGCGTACGTACGTCTTACCGTCTCCAAGTCGTGGTGTAATTGTAATTCAATAAATTATTATTTGGATGTGTATAATAATGATGCGTAATTCATATAAATAATAAATATAACATTATAATTATTCTGTATATATTATATTCTATCCTATTATATATTATTTTAATATCAAAAGAATGATATTGTCACTCGTGCGTACGTACGGACTACCGTCTCCACGAACGCGATGAGATTCATTCTCCATCGTATGCATTCAAGAAATATTCTCATTTAATGATTAAAAATAATATTTTTGGACTTTATATCATTCTGGGTATGAATAATATGCAAACTATCCATAATAAACATTTCTTATGTAAAAAACATATAAAAGAAAACGAGTAAGTTGACACCTGAAATGATGATAATACTAAGATATTATTAAAAAAGGAAAGTTAAAAGATCATATATGATATCATATTAATGTATATGATTCTTTTATAATTCAAAAACAATTATTTCACCATTATACAAGAGGTTAACATACCCTTGACCGGGGAAAAATTACAATGTAAGGGGTTTCTTATCTCACTTTTAATTCCGTGAGATTTCCATTGTTCACCACTTATTTGTAGCTTGTGGTGTGTGTACTGCCCATGTTTGTATTCATTGTGCAATATAATTTATTTCATGGATATTTAAATCATTATTTTATGATCCTTATTTCATGTGTGTATGTTTCGTAAGTTACCAAATCAATAAGGGAATTTGAAATTTCAATTTCCACTCATTCGGCTTTATGCATACTTCATTGATTATTTTACTCAATGATTATGTGTGGAATCACTATTCATTTACTTATGTCATAATTTACACTCGCCTTTCTGTGGATACACTTTTGATACACATAGTAACTCCATTGATAAATTCTCAAGTCATCGGTATGAACTTGATAAGTGTAATTTTTACTCAATCTCCATTTGTTGAGTTGAACATCCAATTCATTGGTGTTGTTTTTACAAAATATGTGTGAATGTCCTTTGGTTGTTTGGCACTGAATATCCAATCATATTTAGTGTATTTATATATTTCACACATAATTATGTCATTGATTTATCCTTAACCTATGGATACGACCTTTATGAGATATTTTATCTCAATTTACATTCCCTTGAGACACCTTTGTTGTTATACACCAAATCACTTTTATATGGTGTATATAATGCAGTTTGACGTTGTATATCATGAATAAATTTATTCTCATGATATTAAAAAGTTTTTATTACCTCAAGTATTTGTATTCAAGTGTCTCTCTTTTGGTTAGTAACTCTAACTAAAATATCATTTTAAAATGTTTTAATGATTCATTATTCTAAATCTTTATCATTAATGTCCATGTTTTAAAAATGGATTTAAGGATATATTTATATGGACATTAAAGTTTTCAAATCAAAATCCCTTTTAAAAGGTTCAAAGTGGTATGGGACACTTTGATTCAAAAATCTATTTTATATGGCTTCCTGGAAAATAGTGTGACTTTTAAATGTTTTCAAGAAAAAGGGGTATATTTCTCTCAATAATATGATAATTATTTTAATCTATGTCAATATACTTCATTATTCATGATTGAGGTTAATATGATACAATACAATCTTCCATATTGTATCGAATGAGTTTTTTTACTGTGGATGTGCTATTTTTATACCATTCATGGTTTGTGGTTAAAGGATTTACATTTCGTATGCTAGTTTTAATACAAATGATTATGTTATGTTTCAAAACATTCATATGAGGAATGCATTGGACTTAGTAAGTGACGGGTGGAGCCCGCTATATCTCCATGATGCATCAGTAGGTCTCATGAGACAAACTAGTGTCTTGGCACAAGGCCATAAAAAATCTTATTTGCAGTCTTGGCATGTGGCCTTGACTATTTGGTTATGATAGTCTGGCATTATTCATTACATCATTATGAAAGTGGTTATTGATATTTCATGTGGTTATTCGACTAGTAGAATATCCATGTGAATAAGTATATGGAATTATTTCATTTTATCTTTTCCATATTATGCTGAAGTTCAAGTTTAAAAGGATTTTGTTTTAGTTATACATTACCTTAAATGTTTACGCTTATTTATGAAAGTTTCTGCTATTTTTTTATCCTTACTGAGCATCTGAGCTCACTCCTTTCAATGTTTTATTTTTCCCAGGGTGTGAAGAAGTAATTTATTAATGACCTTCAGGGATAGTATGTGTGTTGACTATGGTGACTATGTTTTTGTAGTTTTCATTTTATGATGTAATGTAAATTTTATTAATATATCTAGTGATTCCAAGGCTACAAAACTAATCTGTCTTTCAAGACATGATCTTTTGTGATCATGACAATGTTATGTAATAATGCACCGACTCTGGGTAACTGGGGTCGGGTTGTAACATTTGGTATTAGAGAAAGTTTATTACAAGCCTTGGAAACTATATTTTGATAAAATCTGATTAGATCACATATCCCTAATATAGACATTGAGGATTAGAATATAAATCATCCTAGAATTTCTTTACATTAGAGATTTTGTGAGTTTTCTGAGAAATACATCCCTGTCTGGATATGAGTAGGTAGAGGCATCTCTGGCATAGATGTATCTCAGGGTAAAACCCAAAAACACTTCTTTGAGATAGACTTGAATGGGAACTGGTGCACGAAAACGGGCCATACTTCACTCTTGGTTACGACACTCCTGGGGGATATGCTTAGGAAAATTTACATTTTCGTTACGAACCCATTTGAAATATTTTAATATAAGATGAGAATAAATGACCTGGGTTAATACTACGGTGTTTCAAATTGAGAATATGGTGTCATGATATTCTCTAAATTATTTTATGACTACTGTTACTCACACAATGTGTTCTGGTTTTAGTCAATGTTTGTAGTCTAAGGAAGTCATAGTAACATTGAGAATGATGTACAAGGTGGGAACATTGGTGTAAATGAGCAACAACATGGGATTTTGATTAAAATAAAAAATATCATGTTCATCTCAAATTAGTTTTCCCAAAATATGATCAACAACATATATATTAACCAACTCCCGGACTCAACAAAGAATAGAAAGGTGATGAATGAAAAGAGCTCCAAAAGTGGAGACCATGGAGAAAAGAATCCTAAATTTCCATCATGTTAGAAATGTGGAAGGAGACACCCAGGAAAATGTCTCAACGGAACATAGAAATGCATTACGTGTGAGAAAGAATGAAATAATGTGAAGAATTGCCGAGGAAAAATGAAGAGTACTATGGAAGAAAATAAAAATGGTCCCAAAAATCCATTTATAGTTATTTTCCATAAATGTACGGGACCTGATCATTACCCGAGTGAATGCACTATTCTATAGTATATTTTCTTGGTCAAAGAAGAAGCTATGTGGAAATAAATGGATGGAGAAATGTTTTAATGTATTAGTTCTCCTTGTTGATGGGATTACATTGGAATAATTTTCTCTTGTATTTGCAACCCCGTAGTTTTCCATGTGAGAATGATATTTGAGAAAGACATAACATTTCCTTTGTGGATATAGTTATAAATGACCATTTGGTTTTATATGATCATTGGATTTGAAGCAATTACAAGTTATTATATCTTGGGATGAAAATGCAAGTTATGAGATAACATTTCTGGTTAAAATTATGTTATGGTTATTTTAAGGAATTTATGTCATTTTGATAATGTTATAAAATATAGTTTTGAAAAAGGACAACACACAGACCATGTGACAACCCGTCTTGTCGGAGAAATATGTGGGAATCGAACCCACAACCAAAGTGCGATAGGGATTTATCACCTACCACTTGACTACGTAACGTCCCCAGTTAATGTGACTAATTATTTTTAGTAAAATGATTTTATTGATAAATAATAAGTTGATTTTGGGTCTTATGTCTTATCAAGTGAATACCATTAGTATATGAGAATGATTTGGTGATTAAGTGATAAATGTTATTTTATAAGATGTTCTCTTTGTTGGGGACACTATATGCCCAAGGAAAATAGAATACTATGGGATTTCATTTGAGGGGTAATGGTGGATTTTTATCTATGTTTCTATTGTGGATTTAGATTGATTTGGGTTATTTATTGAAATGATTAACCTATAATAGAGAATATGTGATTAGGTTAATTACTTTTAAGTATGTGACTTTAAGAGTAGTTGATGTCATTTGGAGATACAATTTAATGTGGAAGACTAAATAACCAAATTCTGCTACATTTTGGGTTTCAATATTAGTTTGGATTATATTGAAGGATTTTAAGGAAAATTGTTTATTTAATGGTATTTATTTATCTTTGGGGTATTATTGGTTTAATTTTAGAAATTAAGATTAATGTTTATTTCTCTAATGGAATATCATTTTGGGGGATCATCAGATATTATACTAACCATTTTGGTTTTGATTAATCTCTAAAGACCAGGTAAATGTATAGTTTATCCTTTGTGGATCATGTGATTCTATAAGAAGTTTATTTTATCTCTTCTAGTGTGACCATGTATTCTTGAATACTCATCATTTAAAAATGAGTTAGTATTAAAAATTTATTAAAGAATGAAACTTTACTCAAAAATTATGTATATCTATTTATGTTCTTAGTCAATATCAGAAATTAATTCCTCATCTTTATGTAATGTAACTTAAAACAAAAAAAATGATGTCCATTTACTTTTCCTACTGGGAAATTGATGACCATTTGTCCCATCACAAGTTTGTAGCTTTCGTGTTGTTAAATTTCTCCTGATCATGTTTTCAATCCCTCTCCAACAGAACTTGACACTTAATTCATATCCCATATCCATGTTTTCCTAGATGGAATCCTAGTATGAGTTATCTTGGGTGACCTTTGTACTCCTCTTTCTTTCTTTTAATCTCATAGTTTTATTGAATCTTTTTCTGATGTGGGACTTTCCATTATATTCCCATGCCCAATTTTAAAAAAAATTTGAGGACGAAAGTATTTGAAGGATGGGAGAATGTAACACCCCAAGCTTCCACAGTACGCTTCTCATTGAATAATATTGTAGCATGTGTTGTGCGCAACTTTGAGTTTTAAGACACACCACAACCAATAAAACTAGCTGTTATGAATAGTAATACCAACTTTTTGAAATTTTATAAATTTTATATTTCAAAATGGACTTTATTTTTGGATTTAGAATATCGAAATTAGCTTTGGGTGAATTTTTGGTATTTTTCTGAAAACATTCAATTTTTGATGAATAGTGAAAAAACAATGAGTTATAGTTTAAAACTGAATTTTTATTTAAATAATTATTTATTTTATTTAAATTTAATTAATGTCAAAATAGATAGATAATACCTATATAAGTTTAATGTAATTCATTGGAGTTATTTTAGAATAATTTTAGATATATAAAAATTTTATTGAATATTTCACCGTCTTTTACCCACCTACTAGGAGATTTTGGAAATTCACATAAAACTTAATTTTAACACTTCTATGAGTGGAATTTCTAAAATTCATGAGGCACGGTTAATATCAGGGAGTAAAATTTTGTTCAATAAGACAAAAACAATTTTTTGTGAATAATAACTTCTTACTTTTATTTACCACGGTTAAAAGCAAATAGGTTAATTAAGGGTAAAAATGATATTAATATTACACTAAAACATGTCCTAATTCTATTGG
The DNA here is from genome assembly GCA_963277665.1 of Viscum album. Taxonomy (NCBI): domain Eukaryota; kingdom Viridiplantae; phylum Streptophyta; class Magnoliopsida; order Santalales; family Viscaceae; genus Viscum; species Viscum album. The sequence goes on along the minus strand of OY728150.1, from coordinate 1,086,422,071 downwards.
ACAAGTGTATCTCGACCAAAAACAACCTTAGGAATAAAATATTATCATTTAGGTCCACTTGGATTAGATTTGTACATTTATTATTATTTAATTCAAAGAAGAGTTAAAAAAGTTCAAATCAAAGTTTAATTACTAAAACATTTTTAATATAGGGTTATACGTAAGATAAATTATATTATAAATATTCATTATAAAGATCAAAAGATTTACTATATAATGGTATTTTATTGATAGGTTTTATAACTTAAATAATTTAATTTATTTATGACCCAATGGTGATGCAGTAATTACCTAATTAATGGAATATCAAAATAAATGTTATTTGATACTTTTTATAAATTAAAATAATTTTCTAGGTTAATAGGACATATTATTATTGGTTATATGAATTTTTTAGAAGTAATAATGCTATTATGAAATTTTCAAAAACAAAATACACAATAGTGTCAAATTTGACATAAAAGAGTTTTTAAAACAAATATTATATTATTAGTTGATATTCTATTCATAAAAATCTAAGGATCGGAAAAAGGACTTATATAATGATAGGTGTATCATTAATGGACCACTTGGGGGTCTCTTGGAAGTATATAGTATGTTTATAAACTATATAATATAAAAATACAAAGAGACATAGTAAATGTCAAACTAATTAACTAAGAGTTAAAACTAAACGATAAGGTTAATATAGTGACCCAAACCTATCTAAAACCTAATGGTTGAATGTTTTTCGACCTATCTCCACCTATAAATTTAAATTATCAACTTTTGAGCCATTAGAAACCGAATTTTAATTTATTATAAAATAATATTTCTAGCTTTTCCTATGGTGCCCCACACCCCTCTTATAAAAGGGCACTCCCCCTTCTCTCAAATTCATACATTTAATGCCTTTGGGCTCGTCCAACCTCTGCCCCAATACCCTCTAAAATATCCTCCCTTTATCATAGAGCCCTTACTTTAGCCATAAATCCAACCTAATGGGACCTTTTGATCAAATAAAAATGAAGAACCCGAAAAAGAGGTAATGTTTTCACCACCCTCTTTCATTTCCTTTCTTCTTCAACTTCTTCTTTATTTGTTATTCCCATTCTAAAATAATAACTCCAGTATCTTCTATAGACTGTGATGTTATTATAAATATGGTACAACCATATTCAGTATTCTATCCATCCTTTGAATGACATGTCACCATATGTGCGTACGTACGACTAACCGTCTCCACGTCGTGGTGTAATTGTTATTCAATAAATTATTATTTGGATGGATATAATAATGATGTTTAATTCATATAAATAATAAATATAACATTATAATTATTCTGTATATCTAATATACCATCCAATTATATATTATTTTAATATCAAAAGAATGATATTGTCGCTCGTGCGTACGTACGGACTACCGTCTCCACGAACGCGATGAGATTCATTCCCCATCGTATCCATTCAAGAATAATTCTCATTTAATGATTAATAATATTGTGTATGTACTTGATATCATTATGGATATAAATACGATAAAAACTATCCATAACAAACATGGCTTTTGTAACAAAAAAAAAGAAAACGAGTAATTTAACACCCGAAACAACGATAATACTAAGATATTATTAACAAATAAAAGTTAAAAGATCATATATGATATCGTATTAATTTATATGATTCTTGTATAATAATAAAAAATTATTTCACCATTATACAAGAGTTTAACCTACCCTTGACCAAGGAAAAAGTACGAAGTAAGGGGTTTCTTATCTAACTTTTATTTCTGTCATATTTCCATTGTTCACCACTTTTTTATTGAGTGTGGTGTGTGTACTGCCCTTGTTTGTATTCATTGTGTAATATATATTAATTCATGGATATTTAAATCATCATTTTATGATCCTTATTTCATGGGTATAAGTTTTGTAAGTTACCAAGTCAATAAGGGATTTTGAAATTTTAATTTCCACTCATTCTGCATTACACATACTTCATTGATTATTTTACTCAAAGATTATGTGTGGAATCACTATTCATTTTCTTATGTCATAATTTCCACTCCCCTTTATATGGATATACTTTTGAAACACATAATCAAACCATTGATAAATTCTCATGTTATCGGTATGAACTTGATAAGAGTAATTTTTACTCAATCTCCATTTGTTGAGTTAAACATCCAATTAATTGGTGTTGTTTTTACAAGAATATATGTGAATGTCCTTTGGTTGTTTTACACTGAATATCAAATCATATTGAGTTTATTTATATTTGACAGACATAATTATTCCGTTTATTTATCCTTAACCCAAAGATATATCCTTTATGAGAGATTTCATCTCAATTTACATTCCATTAGGACTCCTTTGTTGTTATACACCAAATCAATTTTATATGGTGTATATAATGTACTTTGACATAGTATATCATGAATCCATTTATTCTCATGATATTACAATGTTTTTATTACCTCAATTATTTTTATTCAAGTATCTCTCTTTTGGTTAGGAACTCTAACTAAAATATCATTTTAAAATGTTTTAAAGATTTATTATTCTAAATCATTCTCATTAAGGTCCGTTTTTTAAAAATGGTTTTAAGGATTTATTTATATGGACATTAAAGTTTTCAAATCAATATTCCTTTTAAAATTTTCAAAGTGGTATGGGACACTTTGATTCAAAAATCTATTTTAAATGGCTTCTTGATAGATAGTGTGACTTTTAAATGTTTTCAAGAAAAAGGGGGATATTTTTGTCAATAGTTAGATGATTATTTTAATCTATGTCAATATTCTTCATTATTCTCGATTGAGGATAATCTAATACAATACAATCTTCCATATTGTATCGAATGATTTATGTTTGACTGTGGATGTTCTATTTTTATACCATTCATGGCTTGTGGTTAAAGTATTGACATTTCGTATATTAGATTTAATACAAATTTTTATGTTATGTTTCAAACATTTCATACGAGGAATGCATTGGACTTAGTAAGTGATGGGTGGAGCCTGCTATAGCTCCTCGATGCATCGGTAGGTATCATGAGACAAACTAGTGTCTTGGCACAAGGCCTTGACAAAATATTATTTGTAGTCTTGGCACGAGGCCTTTACTATGTGGTCATGATAGTCTGGAGTTATGCATTCCATCATTATGAAAGTGGTTATTGATATTGAATGTGTTTATTAGACTAATTGAATATCCATGTAAATAATTAAATTGAATTATTTAATTTTATCTTTGCCATATTATGCTGAAGTTTAAGTTTAAAAGGCTTTTGTTTTATTTATACATTTCCTTAAATGTTTATGCTTATTTATGAATGTTTCCGCTATATTGCTATTCTTACTAAGCATCTGAGCTCACCCCTTTGAATGTTTTATTTTTCCCATGGTGTGAAGAAGTAATTTATAAATGACATGTAGGGATAGTATGAGTGTGGACTATGGAGACTATGTTGTTGTTGTTTTCATTTTACGATGTAATGTAAACGTTATGAGTATATCTAGTGATTCCAAGGCTACTGAACTAATCCGTCTTTTGAGACTCGATCTTTTGTGATCATGCCAATGTTATGTAATAATGAACCGACTCTGGGTAACTGGGGTCGGGGCATTACAAAAACTGGGAAGGAATTGCCTTTATAACCTATAAACACATGCAACTAAGCACATATCATGATACAATCATGAGTAAACCGAATAGAAAAAAGACTGTGTACAGTTAGAAAAAGGGACCAGAATAAAAACCCTACTTGAAAGTACAAGATAAATGAAATGTAAAAGTAAACTGAAACAGCTCCTATGAACACCTGCCAAGGATCCTACCTGAAGGGTTAGTACAGCTCTTGAATGGTCGTCTTTGCGGTACGACTCATCCAATTTCCACCTCCGAGCTTCCTCTAGTCTTGGTAATCTCTTCCACAGTCAGCATTGTCTATCGTCTGTACCAAACACATCAAGGTACATGCCTAGATCGTGCAGGGGTGAGTATAACAATACTTATTAGGGACCCCGAGACCCTCAAAGGTCTCAAAAAATCCACAAAGGTTAAAACACAAAGCATGAATTCAACTGAAAATCCTTCTTAGGTTTAGGCCCATACATATACCTATGTTAACAAGTATACACATCTCATTCATGAGGAAACTCAAGGCCCAAATCCTTAGCCAAAGTAAAACTGTTCAATGTAGTAATGAATACCACAAAGGTAACACCACAAAGGTAAGTACCAAAAAGGTAACGCCACATAGAAGAATACCACAAAGGTATCACCATGAAGGTAAGTACCACAAAGGTACGCCACAAAGAAGATTACCATAAAGGTAAGTACAAATAAGGTAACGCCACACATAAGAATACCACAAAGGATACTCCATGATGGTAAGTACCACAAAGGTACACCACACTGAAGATTACCACAAAGGTAAATACTCAAATTACACCAGGTATAACTTAGGTACAGTAGTAAGGATTATTAGTTGTAACTACTGAATCATCTTACTCTGTAAAGAGGAAGACCAATGTAGGATATTAAAAAATCAAACCCACGTAGGAACCTAAATCATCAGACCCACGTAGGATCCTAGTATAACAGACCCACATAGGATCCTAGAGTAGTCCCACATGGATTCCTAGAGTGGATCCAAGTGAGTCTCTCGAACATAGACCCTCATAGGATCCCAAAGAATATGCCCACATTGGTTCCCAAAGAAAAGACCCATAGAGGATCCCTTCCTCATGTTACAACCAGCTATAGGGTTCCCGCACTAAGCTCCCTTGATTATGGGAGGGTCCGCTACTCAAGCCACCGGTCGATACACCAAATTCCCTGAAGTCCCATGAAGTAGTATAATAAAGGACCGCTATGTAAAAGGGGTCTCAATGCAACAGACGATGCATCAATCGAATGCCCAGTCTATATGTTATTGGACTTTTAGTCGTGAGGGCCCGGTTGAATTCATGCTTGATCCAACCTGGCCGTAGCACCAACTTTATCCAAAACACATGTGGGGTATACCAAAAGGACCTTCTCGATCCAAGGTTTCTAGCACCATATACAGTTCATCAAACAGACACATGTAGCTAATGATATGTCTCAAATATTGATAAGGGTCGATGTTGGTCCAGGTCCGGTCCGACCCATTCAGGCCGACCCTGCCCGACCCACAGTATAGCAGCCCGCGCTGGGGTCGCAGTTGCCTGGATGGCTCTCCCCCTCCACGCGGCGCACTCACATTCCATGCCTCCACCGGCTGCCAGTAGTGAGCCAGCTTCCCTCCCCTCACCGTCGTGACACCAGGCCACGACTCTTCTCTGCCCGTCGGCGCGGACGCGCACCGCTCCCCCTTCGCACATCTGGTCGTGGCCCTTGCTCCGCCAAGACCGATGGGCCACATCCCTTCTCCTATGGCACGGTCATTCTGTCGCCTTCATTGCAGCCGGATGGAGTGACGGCTGCCATTCCTGAATCCCACCAGTTCCAGTCACTGACACCAGTCACCATCCTCCTCTATCTTGAATAACACCTCAAAAATCCGAAGGTTGTGGAGTTATCTGGCCATGTTTGTTTGGCCCACAACCTCCACGTTAGGGAAGCAGAAAGCAGCTAGTTTATTCATCAGTAATTAAGAATATAAGAAACGGTGAATGAGGTATACAAAAATCAAACCCTACCTTGATTTCTCGTTGATGTTAGTGAGGAGTGGAAAGGGTGAAGTCAGTGACATCAGTGTTTCCTCGATCGTTGGTTCATTCGTTATTGGAGATCCTTTGACAGAGTTCTTTGTTGGAGAATGTTTTTCTAGAATTAACCCATGCTCTCCCTTGCCAACAACATCCCCCAATTCCATCAAAATGAAGGGTCATCCGATTAAATTATGTTTTTTAATTTAATTGAAATTTAGCATAATTAATTAATTGAAGTTCGCACACTTAATTAATTGACATTGGCGCAATTAAAGTGGAAGAATCCCATGGGTTAACTCTATATTAAGAGGGGTTCGGGTGGTCCCCATCACCATGAATTCTAAATTGGAGGTTTTCTAGCTCAGTGGTCCCCACCACTATACATTCAAATGGGAAGTTTTATATAAAACAAAATTTGTTCTTTTATTTTATTTTTATTTCCACGAAAAACATGAAAACTAACTTTAACCCTCGACCATCTGTGGTCGAGTTAAAGGAATACCTAAGCGAATATTAGAGTTTCATGTTCAATGGTGTCCTCAGATTTAAATTTCAATCACTGATTCAAATGTTATAAAAAACCACTCACACGTTTACAGATTGTACACGAAAAAATGTTCAGAAATTATTTCTGGGCACACTGGGCCTCAGAATCACACGCCATCAATTTTTATGGATTCGTAATATTCCCATATAATTAAAAAATTACAAGGAAAATTCTAGTCTTTACATAATTCATACCAATGTTATTATAATTGTAATCCTAGTCATATGTTATTCTAGATGACGTTTCTATTTCCCTTTCTATGTTCTCAAGATGATGTTTCATTTACCCTATTTATGATGTGATATTTCAACAAAAGTATCTTCAAATGTAAAAAAATTTATTAATAAAATCATGTTAAAATTGAGAGGGCACAAATTTTTTACGGTGGGGGTAGAATATTACACCCTAATATTTTGAAATGAGAACATTATATTCAATAGAATATACAACATGCAATACAAAGATTAGATAGACCGCTAAATATTATTACTTAAATATTGTTTCTATAACCTAGCCATCGAATTGGTGGGTATGAATAAGATTTACAACATTACAAAATATATGTACAAATTACCAAATCAATAAAAATTTATTGATTATGTCTTATGGTGTAAGTGCTCAAATTTTAGTAAATTCATTTTATTCTTCAATAATATGTTCTCTTCAAAAATGGATTCAAATAATTTTTTGCGAAAATATTAAAATTAATTTATATAAATTTGAGAAATTTTATTTTAAAAAATGGTTATTATTTTTGATTTGATCACGTCAAAATTATATTAGATTTTTTTTATTTTTCTGAAAAGATTGATTTTCCAGTGTATATCATGAAATATTTATTTTTATTAAAAACAACATTTTCTTTTAAATTTTTTAAAAAGTACGATTTTATTTTGGATTAGTTTGAAATTTTAATGTGTTTATATTGACTAATAAAAATATAAATATAGTATTTTTAAATAATTTTTTACGTTAATTTGGTATAATAACATATTTGTACATAATAAGTAATTTTTTTTATAAAAAAACTATTTTTCCTTGTGTTTTGTGTTTTAATAATAAAATAATTTATAATTCTTAAATAAATTTAATCATGAAAAGTTTGTTAAATATTTTTAATCTTGAGTTATAAATTTGGTAAATAGATCGGTATTATTTTTTCTCATTTTGACAGTACCGATAATAATTAATTTTCTCCTAGGTATGGGTAAAACGGGGAATTGTGGATAAAAATAATCTTATAAGGACAAAAAAATACTGAAAACTTGACCTTCTCAAATTTTATGACTTTTTCCCATCCATTTAAATCCAAGTGTTGAATGTATTGAAATTTTTTTCAATGTTTATTTTTTTAACTATTATATTATTTTTTGAAAAGCAAAGTAAAATATGTCACTCTTTGATTTATTATCTCTAATTTCTTTACATAGGTGTAAAAAGGGATTATTGTCATATATAAAAAGATTATTTTAAATATATAATGTTTTTTAACATTATAATTTTTTTTTAATTTTTATTAATTATATAATTAATTTAAATACTTATATAACACGATGGAAACATTTGTTCTATTAGAAGAAAATAAAAATAAATGATTTTAAAAGTATTAAAATTATTATAATTAGAATAAATATATATTTTCCATTAAATTTATTTAAGAAAATAAAATAGTTGAGATCATTTAATTTAATTGATTCAAATTCCTTAGATTTCATGTTGTTTCTAAAGTCGAATTAATTCTATAGTGTCAAAAAATACATTAATGATATTTTATAATAAATATTTAAAAAAATTAAAAGTCATAAAAATCATGAAAACGGAAAATTGTGATGATAAATGGTTCAAAATTTCATCCCCATTCAATTTATGATCAACTTGTTATCTTATCTGTATACTTTTATCCCTTTAATATCAAAAAGTCATTACCATTGTTAAGATTAAAATTGTTTAACTGATGGGTTAATCCAAATGATGTGGAATAAAAAGATATAAAAAATGTCTAAATTTTATTAGGTGAATATATAAAGACTATATCATCCTTATATTCTAGTAAATATTGTTTTGTAACTATTTTAAATTAGATATATAGTTAATATATTATAATGAATCCCATATTTCCAATAATGACAATAATTAAATCGTTTAATAAACTATATTTTACTAAATTATTTAAAATTACTAAAATTCATATATTATGAAACTTTATTTATATATGGTTGATAATTTCCACCTTATTATATTTATGGGCCAATTTTTCTTTAATAGTAACTTTCATGACCCATAGTGAGTAAAAAACTTTGTTATCATGGTAATTGTCAAATGATTTAACGAAGGGTTAGTATAATATGATCTGGGTTAAAACATCACCTAAAGAGGTCAAATTTATATAGGATGAGTTTATTTGGATTCATTCTCATATTGGATAAAAATTATACCAGTTTTGGTCATTTTTAAATAGAAAATTAATTTATATTAATTTATCATTTTATCTAAATCCAAGCATACACCCTCACTAATAAAAGGGAAACTCCTCTTTTATTTTTTTCACAGAAAACAATAATGTTAGCTCAATCAATAAATACTAAAATATCTTACATTAGTCCATAAGCATGTCTTATAGAACCATCCTATGAATTATTTTTGTGAAATCCTTAAGACATTGTTCGATGAAGAGGTATAGTTCTTAATTGAGAATATTCAATCTTTTTTTATTTTCCTCCAAATATTCATAAAATAATTAAATTACACCATATTAATATATAATATAATGATATTTTGTTATGTTAATGTAACAACGTATATCCATATTATACTTCCATAAAATATGAAAAGAATTCATCATTTGTGTGTACGACGGACTACCGACTCGCGAATTGATGTGATTAGTTTTACATCACTACATATGACATATAGATATAATGATGGAATTAATGGATATATATATATATATATGATATTAATAAAATATTTATAATTATTGAAATATAATATATCATCTAATTTTATATGATTCCTTTTATTGAAAATTATAACTTCATGTGTGCATACATGTGAACTACCACCCCCACAAAGGGATGTCATTCGTTTTTCATCGACACATCATATGGATGATATATATAATTTTTTTTAAATATTATATAATATATTTGATATGATTATAATTATATATATATATATAATAACACATAACTTCTTTAAATTTTTTCCATTAAAAAATCGTAATGTTACTCAAGCAAACAAACGACCTACAGTCTCCAAGATCATAATGCAGATAATTTTTTCAAACTATCTTTAATTATTATTTTTTAAAATGTAATTTTAGTATATAATAGATTATTAAATCACTATAAATATTTTTAAAATAATTTTACAATGACCTAATTTACTATATTCAACCATCCTATGTCATTTTGGACCCATAATCCAAATATCATCAAAATGTTTTGCACAAACTTATTTAACTAAGTAATTAAATATAACTTGGTGATATTTAATTTAAAAGGAATAAAAAAATTGATAAATATTATTAAGGGTGTGAATAATTTAAATATGTTTTTTATTTAGAAATATAAATAATGTATGAGATAAGTGAGACTCTAGTTAAGGTAAAGGTTTCATAACAAGGATTCAAAATAAGAGAACATTAGTGGGAAGTGAAAATATTCAAATAGGGGAAAAAAATAATTTCCAAATATTGGTAGAGATTAGTAGATATACTTTATCCTAATAAATTTAATGATTATGAGATAGTAAATGAACACAAAACTATAAACATAAAAAGTGTGAAAATGGTAATTGATTCAACAGAAATAAAGGGAAAGGAATAAACATCTCTTTTATAATTTATTTTTCAATATTTTAAGAAATTCATTATCAATTAGATAATAAAAATAAGGAAATATACTTACTCAATATGTTTAATTTCATCCTTTAATCCATTTCAACCACTATCTCATCTTTTTCATCAAATGAGGAGTATTAAAGGTGATGTTTTCAATATTGATGCACTAAAATCAACATCTAATGTATCACCTTATTACATGAAATTATTACAATCTTTTACTCATACATTTTGAGATTAAAACAAACTAAAATGGATATCACAAGTTAAGATAATTCAAAACAAATAAAAAACATTCATATGAAGAAATAATATATTATACTAAAAAATTCAATAGCAATTACCATTGTTCAAACTAAATCATTAAATAAATATCTAACCTTAATATTATAAGAAGTAACACCAACTATGAATAAATCCCAAAAATAGATTTTATCACATATTCATTCGATAATAATTTTAAATTTATCTATAATAATCAATAGTCACTCATACATTCATACACCAAAAAATATATCCCCTAAGAACCTAATTTCTAAAATATGATAATAATTGACATAAATAACATGATTCACTATAAACCCACATTAAAATAAAATATTCTTATAAAATATAATTCAACCTTTATTCAAAAAATAAAACCCCATAACATCATATTTACATTAATTAAATAAGGTTAAAAAAATTTACTTATTCTAAAATAACATTAATTACATAATCCATAAATCATATTTCAATCCATTAGTTATAGAGAAAAAATATGTTCCAAAATTATCATAACACAAAATTACCTCAACATTGTGTATAATATAATCTCTATAATTTTTAATACCTTTAAAATTAGATAAAAATATATATAGAAATTATTCCCCAATTTACCATTCATTGAATAAAAAGTTAATCTTAAAGGTTAAATATAGCTCAAAAATTTATTAGGACTCAATAAAGTTATCCATTGTACTACAATCACACAAAACACCAAAATAGTACAAATTATTTTAAACATATGATCATCCTTAAATTCAAATTTTCAAATATCTATATATAAAAACTTCAATAATTGAAAATTATTTATAACCCATTGACCATGATTTTCATATTATTCATTAATAAGTTATTCATAAAATTAAAAATAGGATTGATGTCGTAAAACTCATCAATATAGAAACATAATTAAAAATATGTTTTGTACCATTTATATATCATTTATTGTTTCTTCAACTTCAACTATAATGGTATTGGGAATTGATTATCCTTTATTTATATGGTCTTGCAGATACCCTTCTTTAAATTCCTCCCCCAAGATGACAATTTTCATAATTCCCACACTCCCCACATTTAAATCATTCAATTGAAATCTTGATAATAAATTTAATACATTACATGGTGTTAATCATAATAATATCTTTTCCTTGTAAATTTATTTCTTTAGTCGCTCCTTTACAAAATATAAAACATCTACCAATTATTATAATAAATCTTCCTTGATGATTATTCTAATATTATTGACACATAGGTCATTGAATATTTTTACCATTTTGGTCTTTATCATATGAAATACCATATAACTCCATTTTTCTCGTGTTTAGTGTGATATGAATCTCACATAGGTTTAGGCTATGAATCATTATAAGTAGTTATGAATAACCACAAGAGTTTTCACTATAGATCCCATTCTGTTCTGTTTCTTAATTATACAACCATCTCATTTTCCATCTCATACATTATTATTTTTGTACCTCCTGGATCTATATATTTACTAAAAATGTGTTAGTGTTATTATGTGGATAAAATCAAAATAAACCATCTTATGAATTGGATAAACACTAAGTTATAATTTATCGTGTTTTATTATATTGAAATATTGCAGTTTATATGAAACAACTATAATTATATCTTACATACTAACCCCTATAGTTATATATGACTTTTAACTTATTCTAAAATAACATCATAACCTCTAAAATTATTTAATCTTTTCCTCAAACACACTTTATAAGGATCAGAATATAAACATTATAGAATCTTGAGTTATATGTCTGGAATTTCTTATATTTTATTTTAGGATATTAATAATTCAGAGATTTATTGTATTTATCTATCAAACATACATAATAAAAATTACAACATAATGTTGACACATTAAATTAATATCAATTTTTCCAAAGAATAAAAAAAATATGATATAAAACGTTTTATTGTAATGAATCATATACATAATTTTATTATTGACCTTATCCTTCCACATACTCATCATTAAAACCATTTTAAAGACAATTTCAAATTTGTAATAACCACAAAGTTCTCATCAAGGGACATTAAATGAACGATAGAAACCTGTTAATAGGAACTGGCCTTAAAGATCACTTAATATTGATTTTTAAGTCAACATTTAATTCTATTAAATTTTAGGATCTTTAATATTTATAATTATAGAGAATTAGGATATCTCCCCTACATAAATTTATATTACATATCAAAGTGGAAAATTCCACTTACTATCCATTTTCTCACTAAACAATACTTTTAATAAATAAAAATTTTTCTTATGATGAAATATTTTTAAAATTTTAATCCTGGCCTCCTCATTATTCCTAATAATAATTTAAAACCTATTTTTTTAATCATGTAATGAGAAAAAAAAATTTAAGGGACATAGAATGAAATAAATAATTCTTTTAGTTCATGAATACTAAATACTTTTAATTTTAAAAAGAAAATTAGGTTCAAAATATAAAATTTTATAACTAATGAATCGACTTGGCTAACTAAATATTTTAATAAATAAATTTATAAGAAATATTTATGTAAAAAATGAAACTAGTACATGTTTCTTTGAAATTATGAAATACGCATGAAAACATTTTCACAAAGGTATACATTTCAGTCTTAACAATTAACATAAAAATTAATTTAAACATATCTTCATTATATTACCGTTTGAAATCATAATAATTATATAAAAACCATATATAAAACAATTAAATCTTATTGGAAACTTGGTACATCATTTTACATATTTCTATTGTAAATGGAATAACCAGTGTGGTCAACTTCCATCATAACTCTCCAGAGAACCCAAAGCAATAGATGGATATAATCAAACCACCTTTACTTGGTTTTTAACATAAAAACATGTTATTTGTTTACAAAGGATCCACCCATACATGGTTTATAATAGGAAAAAAATTCATGGGTTATAACAGAAACACCTGTCATTGTAAAAGATTCCCATGAACCACAACATAATCATAAAACCTTAGAGATTGTGTAATAAAAAATATCCACCTATAAGAAAAATATTTTTTGAAATCAAAATATTCATTCAATTGAAAAACACTTTTGAAAATAACCATATCAAAAGAAAGGAGGATTTTTTTATTATATTCTAAAATCTTACATAGTAAAAAAAATATAAAGCAATGGTTATGATAGCAGGAAAATCAATTACCTATGTATATGTTAAAATTGAACATTCATTTTGTCTTCAATAAATAAAGTCAAAAAAAATTTAAGGAGTAATTTTTTAAAAACACTAAATAAATTCTAAAGAGATATAAAATTTCCTTTATGTATATTAATTATAGATAAATACATCCATATAAATTATTTTAATAATATTTTCAATGAAGAAAAATATTTATAAAATAATTCTTTAAAACAATTAAATTGAGGTTTTTAATGTAACGTGTCCCATTCCCCAGGTCCAAATCATCAAAAAATATTTTATATAATCATAAATAATAAAACTGTTTTAATTATTTAGTTTATTAATAATCTTTCTAATTTTTATTATTCCATTTATTTCGATGTTCTAATAAATTACATAGTCAATTAACATCACATTAGATGTTTTGATGATATTCAAATCACATGTTAAAAATTAATTTTCTATGTTGACTCTGGTCAAAGTTGTAATTATTCCATAATATAAAATAATTATCAAAATTAAATAATTATCATTTTTTATATAAATTTATTTTTAAAATCATCCATGAAAGCTAGTTATGAAAAATTTTGTACGTTATAACCCTGGAGGTGGTATGTTGTGTGTATACCTAAGTAACATTTCCAATTTTCAATGATAATGATTAAAAGAAGGTATGTATTATATTATCATTAAAATTTTATAATTATATCATAAATACTATATTAGTTATTTAAATATATTTATATATATCATCCATGTCATTTAGTGATTAAAAATAAATCACATCACTCTGTGGAGGTTGTAGTCTACACGTATGCTTGAATTATGTTATCATTTTTTAATAAATTAAATGGTATGAAAATAGATATTGTTTTATAATATTGAACCATATTTCAAGTATATAAAATATATACATTAAATCCAATATTATAAAAATAAATAATAGGTAGAAATGGAAAATGAATCACATCAGTTCTGGAAGAGGTAGTCCATCAAACACGCAAATGATGGTTTCAGTTTCCATTTTATGGATGATGATCTAGTTATGGGTTATGAAATTAACATAATAAAATCAAATAATAAGTAATATACTTATTTTATTATCTCAACATGGTTGGATAATATATTAACGATATATAAGATGAAATAAAATGAAAATGCTTGGTTAAAAACCATACCTCTTCTTTAGACAACATTTTAAGGTTTATACCTAAATACTTCCTAGGTATTCTTAATGATGAAACCATGTACCAACTGATGTTAAATGGGATTTAAAGGTTTTATTTGGTTAGGTATTGTTATAAAAAAATTATGTTTGGAAAAAGTGAATAGGAGGTGTCATTTTATAAATGAGGGAAAAGGATTTTTTGGAATTACCAATAAAATGAAATTAATATAAATTACTTTCCATGAAAAAATGGAATGAAATTGATATTATTTTAAAATATGAGTATTATGAGACTAAATCCTATCATCCAATAAAGTTTGGAAATACTTAGCTTATTTTTTTTACCATTATAGTTTTATTTTAACCGATGTTAATCCTTTTTTATGAGTACCACAAATACAATATTTTTTCCTAATTAGGGGTCAGGATATTAAATATTAAAGAAAAATTGGTCATAAATGGGCCATGGTTAATATGTCTCATTATTTCCCAATCAAATTTCAAAATTTATAATCTTTAAGAATTTGAAATCATTTAATAATTTATTATTTATTATAAAAATATCATTAATGTCATTTTTTGATCAATTAATTAAATTTGTCTTTGAAAACATCATGGAAATAGATAAATTTTCTTATAATCCTTTTCATACATACCTAACATGTTTTATTTAGATAAAAAACTTCACATAAACTAATAATTATTTTAAATTATATAAATTTTAATATTTTTTAGAATCATTTATATTATTTTTCTATTAATTGAAAAAATATTGTGCCATCATTGTGTAATAATTTGAGTTAGTTATTTTATCACTAAAAATTATAAATAAATTAACATTATAAAAGATTATTTTTACTTCACACAACCATTTATATCGAACATAAATTATTTTATCCGTATAACAATGTATTTTAGATATTAAAAGGAAGAAAGTGTCACTCTTGACTTTATATTTAAATTAAATATAATAAAGGAAAATATCGAATCAATATGTGATATATTAAAAATATTATTTTAAATTGGATGAAAATATCTGATTTAATCTCATAAAATAGTATAATTTTATGTGGTAGTGTCATTTATTATCCATATAATATTATTTTCATCTTAGTTACTCGATTTATTATTACCATAGTGATAATATTTTAATATGGTTACTCATAATAATGACCAAAAATAAAATGGAACTATTTAACAAATTTGGAACTCCTAATTAATTATTTTGAATAAATTTGTAAATATTCAATTTCTAACAGTTGTAGCAAATAATTTAAAATTGAAGACATAAAACATAGTGAAAATTATCATTTCCAAAAAATGGATTTATATGTATAAAAATGTTGTTATAAAAAATTATAGTGTGAAATATATTTTATAGAGCATACTTGTATTTTTATAAAACAATATTAACAAACTATTTTAAATAAAATAAAAAATACTACCTGGATTTGTAAATACTTGAAAGGAAAATAAACTTTTCAAAAAAAAAAATCCATATTTTTTACTATTCAATTAAAAATATGTCCTTTTAAAAGAATCTTAAACTAATACACTTTTGAAATTATAATTTAGAAAATAATTTTTTTTTCAAATTAATTTTCTAAATGTTGTAGAAATTAATTATAATATTCACCGAAAAAATCAATTAAATAGATTTTTTAAGAAACAATATTTTATAAAATAAAAGTACTTTAATAAAAATTCTGTTATACTTCCTAGTTAATAATAAATAAATTATTATTTCTTATGACCTATATATATAATAATATTTGAAATCCTATTCACGACCCAAAAATTTGATTTTATAGTTATAACAATCACATTTAAATATTACTATTTATATAGTATATCAAAATTTTATTAAAGCACAAAATTGGGTGTTAAGAAATCTATCAAGCATAGTATTACATTAAAAATTGAAGGGGTTAAGCTATATCTCAGGATATGTCTCAAGAATGGCATTCAGACCACAAATCATTTTTATATGATTCATGTACCAATGTTTTCCCTGCAACTAGTGCCTATATGTACTAAGTTAAATTGTAGGTTATGAGGTTCTAGGTTAATGGATGTGCCAATCTATGCTTCATCACTAGGCTACCTAGCCCGGGATCTAAACTCAAGACACCTTATAACAGTTTCCTAGGTTTCTAAACCTAAACTTGTAGCTACACAATCATCGAAGTACAGTTCTAAAATAACCTTCTATGGTACTACTCTATCATGACCGACATACCAACCACCTAGATGGAGATATACTGAGTGTGATAACTCAGTCCAACAACTAATAGATTAGTGTGTGGTGAAAGAAATCAAGTAGTCTTATCACACACATGTGAGGCGTTAGACTAAAGAACATGTATACACACACACTTCTCTAATCACCAGTACAATGAAAAAATGAAATAAAAAATTTATACCTACATGCATGGAAAACATATTCCACACATTATAGTGCAACCAAAGTATATGAAATTATAAGGTATAATTAAAATCCCACTAAAAATATAAGATATCATAACCTAGTAGTAATTATGGGAATTATTACACCCCAAAATTCAGAAGTAAGAACATCGTATTTTAGAGAATTTATGAAAGGAAACACTAAGCACGTAAGAGAATATAATATCCCAATAAATTAAAATATAATTCCTATTTTAAATACATTTAATATATTCTATATCTTTCAAATTCACATGATACTGAGCTAGCAGGTTTCGCATGCAACAACTAGTTCCTTCAATGGCTTGCATTGCACGCTAGATCGAGATTTACTAGAAAAGAATATAATATTAAAATATAATAATTTAATATAATAAGACATAACCTATTAATTAAATTAGTGGTTATTAATATTATTAGATAACTTATGAAAATATATAGTATATAAAAACATAAAACTAATTCAAAGTATACCAATTAATTAGAAATGATTTTAAAAACCAATAAAAAGGAAATGTTTTTATTCTTAAAAATTTGTTTTATCCTAATAAATTAAATTAATTACTTTTAGTGAATGATATTAAGGAAATATATATATATTAAATATTCAATTAAAATATTTTTTATATTCATTAAATATATTTTATGGGAACAATAGAACAACAAACGCAATATTAGTCATAAAAACCTATATTTTTCTAAAGTCAATTGTACTGCATTTTAAAGGATAACCTACATTAAATCCATTTTAGGAACTCAAATAAATTTTATACGTCAAAATAATCTTAATATTTGAAATTAAAACATCAAAATCAGGTTAGGTAGAATTTTGTGTATATTTCTGTAGAGTATCATTTTTTTTGAATTGTAAAAAATACTGAATTTTGATAAAAAAATATTTTTCATCTAATTTATCTATAAAGTTAAATTTTATTTTTAATTGTTTTTAAAGATACATTAGGTCAATTTGAAATAAATTAATCAAATTAATTTCATTGTAATCAATTTTAAATTGATATTGTATATCAAAAAATTGAAATTTTTTAAACATTTTTACATTTTTAATCCGCTTTTGTCATCCTGAATGAAAGACTAAATTTAAATTAATTTCTTCCACATATGTGATTTTCATTTTTTAAAATTCATTCCATATTTGTAATAGAAATTATATATAATTTTTAATAATTACAACTTATTTTTCTATAAAATATATTATTGAATTTAAATAAAATTAATGATAATGATTAAGAGAAGAAATATCTCACAAAGGACTAATCCTTCAACATAAGGGAAAAAATGACATATAAACATTTTTAAAAACCATTTTATATTAAAATTTATACCCTATAATAAATTTTATTAAAATTTTAACTTTATTTGATCCACTTTATGTTGGAAAACGTGGGTGGAATTATCTTTTAATGAATTTACAAGAATATCACTCATCCTCCACTATAAAAAGACACTCACCCTTCCCATTTATTGTTATATATCCAGACCATTGGATCACTAAAACTCTACTAAAACAATCTCCAAAATCCAACCTCTTTGCAATGAAGCATCACTTTATTTTTAATTTTATTTATCCAATCCCGTTACTTCAAACCAAAAGGAGTTACCCAAATTAGATGTAAAATTATTCCTCAATCTCTTTTGTTTCATTTTCATTCTCCACCACATAAAATTTTATTTTTAAATAAATATATAATAAACATTGTATTATTAATATATGGATATTTTTTATTGTATTTTTTATACATACACTTTCACAAACATCCATCAAATGGGAAATCAAATTGCCGTTTATGTGTTCGACGAAGTATCACCTCATAAAATGATGTCGTGCATTTTTTCCTTTACATCCTCTCACAAACTGTAATTATGATGAAATTTTTTTTCATATATGATATATATGATATTTATTATGTTTTTATTCTACTTAAATATTTATATAAAACAATCCATCATGCATTCCATTTGACGGGAATACAATAACATTGTTTGGGGAATTATGGACTATCACCTCCTCAAAGTGATGTAATTTGTTCAAGTTATACATTAAATGTATTAATGATTTTTTAAAAAAAACAATGATATATAATACATAATAATTAGACTATTATTTCAATATAAATTTCTATATATTTTAATTTTAATTCATATAAAATACGACAAAAAATGAGGCAGCGTTCATGCGTACAGACGACCTATCGTCTCCATGAATGGTGTATTTTATTTCCTATATCCAAATATTTAATATTATTATAAATAAATATATAAAAAATATATATTATAATAAAATCATGATTTACATTATTTATATGATTAAATAATGTTCTATATAATAGGAACAAAGATAACAAGTTAAAACTTAATAAATAAACTATGAATTTTACACCCAAAATAGTGAAAATAATGAGATATTATTAACAAACAGGTAATCAGATATTATAAGAAGTTAATATATGATATTATAAATATAAATATGGATATTTTATAAGTTATTATCATGATTAAAACCATTATACAAGATGTTATATGACGTTAAATAAAAATAAAATTCAAGGTAAGAGATTATTATCTCACTTTTCATTTCGTGAGGCATATACCATTTTGACCACTTAATTATTATTTTTTGGTGTATATACTACCCATATTTTATTAAATATAATGAATAAATTTTTCATAGTGGTATTTATAATTTCTTATATAATTATTTCTTTCATGGTGATTATAAATAAAAATTTACCAAGTAGTAAGGCACATGGGCTCAATTTCTATTCATTGAGAAATACTTTATAGTTGTGCACTTGATTTCTTAAATATGGTGTAAATACCACCAATTTGACATATAATATCATTTTTTATTCATTATTAATGATATTTTTAGTTTCAATAATAATTATTCTATCCCTGGGGATTTTAATTAAGCTTTACCAAGGTGTAAAGAATTTCATAACCCAATTTATTTCTTTGGGTTATATTATTTCCTCATTTTCATTAATATTATATGATTTTGTATTTAATGGATTATTACTGAGTATTTCTTTTTTAACATTTTTTAAGATTATTTAAATTGGGAAGACATAATATATTTATTTATTTATTCTCACATCAACATGATGGTCTTTTCAAGGGTTTACATCATACTCTCATTTTGTTAAGGATTATTTACACTTGAATTTCCTTGAGAAGGAATTATTTGATCATTTTCCAAAAACCCTTTAATTAACTTATCATATGGTTATTCATGACCTTTTAAATTAGAAGAACAATTTCACCATTATTTGGTAGTTAAAATGTTTTAGAAATTTGTTTTATGAAATTGGAACTTCATTTCACTATTTAGTCAGAAACCAATTTTCTTATAAAAACCATATTTTATAAAAAGCTTTCCAAAATTGTTATTTTTAACCATTAAAAATAAATTTTTGAATAAATTTGTATCCTTTTTAATTTTACAAATTTTTTCAAAGGAATATTCTTGTTATTTTCTAAACAATGAACTTTTTAAAAAAATTTACCATTCTAAAGGAATTGTCTTTTACCTTTTATAACATGTATGGATTTAACCACCATCATTTCATCAATGATTACATTTCATTCATAAAAAGGCTAATTTTTTTGAAAAAATATTTTAAAAGTGATTTCAAAATATAATGATTTAAAATAATGATATATAAATGATATTTCCCTTAAGAATGTTTTGAAAAGATCTTATTATAGTATTTTCATTCATAAATCAAAAAAACCATTTATCTATAATACACATGGGATATTTTTTATTGATTGACTCCATATTTTCCTATTTATGGTTTATAATTTATTTGTCTAAGGTTAATATTGAAATTCACAACCTCGATTACCTTGTCATTACACATTTAATATTAAATTTCTTATGTTCATTGAAAATTTAAATTCCCAAATTTTTCAAATCATTTGTGAGGGATATATTTATTTACTAAAATTTATTCCATTTCTACATACAGTTTTAACATTGATTGTTATTTTACTAACTACATAAATATTAATAAATTCACATCTTTTTCTCAATATGGATATATTTAGAAAAGACATATTTCATTTTAATTAAATTGATTTTTCGATATATGAGAAATACTATGGATATGAAATACATTGGTTGGGGACAATTTAATGAAATCCCTATGTGTAGGGGACCAATTAATGCAATCCTAAATAGGCATCAATAGTCTCTTGAGATAAAATTACTTGTAAAAACCCATTTGAGTTTGTTTCCAAGCAGAATAGATGAGTTTCTACCAATAGACATAAAACATATTATAAAATGTCTTGATGGAGGGGGTTCATATGCTATATACATGACATATAATAATTAATCATTTCCATCATTATTATATATGATATTTTAACTATGAATAAATATATGGATGCATTTGATTCTCATTTTTTTATTAAATGGAATGCGCTTCAGTTTCTTACAAATCCATAGTGATTATTCTTTATCCAATTATATTTAATGGCATTCATTTTAAATTATTAAACATTCTATATAGTTTATGCACTTCCTTCTCGATTTATTTTTTACATTGATTGTGTTTTCAGTTATTACATTTCTATATTGACTATTCTCATTGATTCATTATTGTTTCCAATATACTTGGCCTTTTTTGAGAATTTGAGCTCACCCTTATTTTGTTTCCTTCCACAGGAATCTAGGAAATGTACTTGGAAATATAAGGAAAGGTATTATAGATGGAATAAAATTATCCTAGATGAAGAACATTATGTAGTTATTATTTTATTAATTTGTATTAATAGACTCATATTTGTATCGGGTTTACAAAGACTAGTAAATTCTTTGATACATCAAGTTTTGATTCCATGTAATCATGAAAATGTAATGATAGTAGACACAGACTCTGGGCTTCTGGGGTTGGGTCTCTATAGTTGGTATCCTAAATTGTTTATTAGAAACCATGGAAACTAAATTTTAGAAAATATATATTATATAACATTACCATAATATAGACATTGATAATAATTATAAAATAATATCCTATAATTTTGTTAAGGTAGAAATTATTTGGGCCTTCATAGATATACATCCCATTCTGGAAACAACTAGTGGATGTGGTTTTGGGAAAGATGTACCTTGGGGTAAAAACTCTAAAAAGGTGAATCTAGGATGACTTGATTGTAAAATGTTATACAAAATTGGTCCTTACTGCACACCAAGTTTGACACTCCCCTGGGATATTCTTATGATAACTCAAATTTTATTTAAAAACCATTTTGAAGGATTTGAATAGATAATGATAATGAATTACCTTTGTTAAACCTAATTTGATTTAGATTGAAGATAAGGTGTCATGAATTTAAAATCATTCAAATGATAAACTCTAGACCAATGAAGAACATATGTTGAAAAAAAATGATGAAGTGTTCATGTTTTGAGGTCATATTGAAAAACATAGTTAAAAGGTTATTTAATGACTAAATTTCAAGGATCACTATAATATTTATTTAGGGAATATGGTATAAAAAAAGATAAACCTGTATCCTGGGTGACAACCCATCTAATCTGGTATGGTTGAGGGACTTGAACCCATGATCGAAGAATGGTAAGGGTTTAATTACAACCAATGGCCTATGCAATTCCCTGGTTATGATGTAATTTTTAGTTGATCAATTTGACTAATAAATATTAATCATGAACATTTATTGTTAATTTTTAGGTTTAGTGATTAATATATTAACCATATTGTATTTTTATAATAGATAGATACAAATGGAATGACCATCACTCTTTTATAGGCATCATGATCCAGTAAAAGTGAATTTTAGTGCATGAGGAATTAAGGTTAATTTTTGGATATCCATTTCATGGTGTAAAGGATTAATTGGAATTTATTTTAAGAACAACTAGAATATTGAATTATTTAAGTGAAATTAAAATGTATAAAGTAAGTATATTTACTTTTGTCATGGCATTAATATAATTTCTCAACATTATGAAAATGTTCAGAAAATGTTTTATCCAAATACCTTTTTTTAACCGATAGAGTTTTAAATAATCATAGATTTATGACTTTGAGACCCTTAATATTCCACTGATCATTCTATTCATTGTGATTAATGAACTCAATCACCCCTATTAATATTTCCTACTTTCCTCCATGTACATATCTTCACATTCCACTAATATTCTCTTATTTATCAACCAACCTATATGTTATTCCACAAGACCACTATACATAAAATTATCTCTTTTATAGAGCATTATTTATTAACCATTTTCGTGATGTGGGATATAATCGTTGTATACATCAAACAATTTATTACCAAAGATGGGATTAAATTGTGAGGACACAATTTATATAATGTGGGGAGAATGTAACAACCCTAAATTCCAAAGTAAGAATAATATATTTGATAGCATGTATGAAACACAACAATAAACTTGACAGGGAATATACTATCTCAAGACTTTAGAATATATTTCATATTTTAAATATATTTAATATCTTCTGTATATTTTAATGAACATGATACCATGTTATCATGCATCCAATGAAACCTTGGATTTCTTCATTGGCGTGTATTACATGCAAGAATCAGTTTGTGAAACAACAACATATAATTAATGTAACACCCCAATCTTCAATGGTATGCTTCTCTTTGAATAATACAGTAGCGTGTGTTGTACGTAACTTCGGCTTCTAACACACACCACAACCAATCAAACTAGGCATTATGAATATAAATACCCAATTTTTTAAATTTTAGGCATTTTATCTTTCAAAATGGACTTCATTTTTGGATTTTTAATATCGAAATTATATTATGGTGAATTTTTGGTACTTTTTGGATAACATTTATATTTTGATGAATAGTGAAAATTACTAAATTTTAATTAAAACCATCATATTTACTTGAAATAATTAATAGTGATAAATTATGAATTTGAGTAATTTTAATGTATATTTAGAATAAATTTTTATCACTTAATACAATTTTGGTCATTGGATGTAATTTCACATTTAAAATGGATATAAACAACTGTCAATCTTTTGATAGTTATTATTGATTAAAAATAAGTTTTTTTTGACAACGGGAATTAATTTTAAATTAATTTCTCCCACTTATGTCTTTTAAATTTAGAAAAATGGATTCCATATTTAGAATCAGGGGGTCCAAATTTTGTAAATAGGTCAATTTTAATTTTAGACAGTTTGAATAATTACTTCGGTAAATATTTTATTTACCATGGTTAAAGGGTAAATCCGGTAAATAAGGGTAAAAAATAATATTATAATAATAATAAATTACCAAAAAACGTGTCCTAACCCTATTGGTTGATGCATGTATGACCATGGGAATATTTGGGTCAATTTTGGGACCCCATGGATCCACTTGTAAGTGATAATGACACTTTATATTAATTAAGTAAAAGTAAATACAAAAATGACATAAGTATAAATCTTTTAGAAAAACACTTTTTACATAAGGTTATATACGTTATATTTTATACTATAAAACTTCATTAGAAAGCTAAAAAGATATACTACATAATGGTATTTAATTTATAATTTTTAGACATTTAATAATTAAATATATTTATGACATAATAATGATGCATTATTTTCCATATTAATGAAAAAATCAAATAATTGGTATTATAAATATTAAAAGAAAATATAATTTGAACGTTTTGATGATATAAAAGAATTTTATTGGTTAATATGACATTTTGGGATGGATTAAATGATTTTTTTGGAATTAATAAAGATGTTTAAGACTTGAACAAAAATCAATTATTAAATAGTGTCAAAATTGACATAAATGAGTTTTTAAAACAAATATTATATTATTAACTGCGATTCTATTCCTAGAAATTTATGTTTTGGCCATAGGACTAATATCATGATAGGTGTATCATTAATGGACCACTTGGGGGTCTCATGGATGTTTATATTATGTTTATTAACCATATAATATAAAAATACAATGTGACATGGTAAATATCAAACTATTTAACTAAGAGTAAAATATAAATGATAAGGTTAATATACTAACCCAAAGCTATATAAAATCTATTGGATGAAAGGATTTCGACCCATACCCACATTATACTTTAAATAATCCTGTTTAGATCCATTAGAAACCGAATTTGAATATATTATAAAATAATACTTTATGTTTTTTCTAAAGAGCCCTTCCTCTCTCTTATAAAACGACACAACTTATAAACAATTATTCATAACTTCAAAGACTTTTGGTTCGGTCAACCACTACCATAATATCCTCTAAACTTCCTTCAATTGAATCTAGATGCCTTTTTTTATCAGAAATACATTCTAAGGAGCCCTTTTGATCAAATCAAAAGGAAGAACCCGAAGAAGTGGTAATGATTTCACCACCCTCTTCCATGTTTCTTTCTTCTTCCAATTATTATTTATTTGTTAATTCCATTATAAAATAATAAATCCATTATTTTCTATATATTTTTATGTTATTATAAATATATTACAACCAAATTCATTATTCTATCCACCCTTTGAATGACATGTCACCATACGTGTGTACGTACGGCTTACCGTCTCCACATCGTGGTGTAATTGTTATTCAATACATTATTATTTGGATGGGTATAATAATTAGGTGTATTTGATGTAAATATTAAATTTAACATGATAAGGATTTATTATATATGAAATAACATCCAATTATATATTATTTTAATATCAAAAGTGTGATATTGTTGCTCGTGCGTACGTATGGGCTACAGTCTCCACGAACGCGATGAGATTCATTTCCCATCGTATCCATTCAAGCCTAATTCTCATTTGATGATTAAAAATAATGTTTAAGGACTTGATATAATTCGAGATATGAATAATATACAACATATCCATAATAATCACAACTTATGTAACAAAACATATAAAAGAAAATGAGTAAGTTAACACCTGAAATGACGATAATACTAAGATATTATTAACAAAGAAATGTTAAATGATCATATATGATATCATATTAATGTATATGATTCTTTTATAATTTAATAAAAATAATTTCACCATTATACAGGAGGTTAACCTACCCTCTATAAAGGAAATGTACAAGGTAAGGTTTTATTTCACAATCTCTTCATTATTCGAGGTTGTTTATACGTAATTATCTACTGGGACCTCTTTATCATCCACATACATGATTCCTAAAAATGTATTTCAAATCATTCTTACTATTTTATAGACTATGTGTTAAGGTCATTTATACCCTTTTTTGAATTTTTATAAAATGTTTTCAAAGGAATCTTTCTGTCGTTTTACAAAAAAGGTCCTTTTTAACCTTTTCGACAAAATTAAGGTAAGAAAGTCTTTTTTAAACTTATACGGCAGGTGTAGATATTTTCCACCATTATAAAACTGTAGAAGCATCCCTTACAAAATTATAAGCATATTTAAAAAGTAAATTTTTTCTTTTATTATTATGTGACTCTTAATGGATTTAAAAAAAGAGAAATTTTTCTCAAATAGTTTTGATTTCATCTATGTCAACATCATTTTAAATGTTTTAAAGATTTATTCTTCTAAACCATTCTCATTAATGTCCATGTTTGAAAAATTGTTTTAAGGATTTATTTAAAGGGATATTAATGTTTTAAAATGTTAATTACTCTTAAATGATTCAATGTGGTATGGGACACTTTGATTAAAAAATGTCTTTAAATGTCTTCCTTTATAAATTGTGTGACTTTTAAATGTTTTCTTGAAAAAAGATATTTCAATCAAAGTGTTTTAAAAATCATTTCCATCTATGTCAAATCCTTTAATTTATTTTAAGATTGTTTTGAATTTGATTTATTATGATAAAAAACTTCCATATTGTATTGACAGTTTTGTGATATGTTTGACTATGGATGTGTTATTTTTATACCATTCACGGTTTATGGTTAATGTATTGACATTTCGTATCCTAGTTCTTATATGAATTTTTATGTTATGTTTCAACCTTTTCAAATCTTGAATGTATTGGACATAGTAAGTGACAGGTGGAGCCCACTATAGCTCATCGATGCATCCGTAGGTCTCATGAGATAACTAGACGTGGAATTGGACGAGGCCTTTTTCCAATTTGATTTATGGTTTTGGCCGAGGCCTTAATAATTTTAGATGTCTTGGTCGAGGCCTTGACAAAATGATTTAGAATGTATGGCACTATACATTCTCTCATTATAGAAATAATATTTATGGTTCATGTGGTCATTCATCTAATAGAATACCCATGATTATGTTTTATTATGGCATTATTTACTCAAATCATATTCTTTCCATAAAATTATTCATGTTTATTATTGGTAAAGTCATGTGGTTTCAATTATTCACCATGCTTAATATGTATGTCATTTTCTGCAGTATTTTTACCCTTACTGAGCATCTGAGCTCAACCCTTTCTATGTGTTATTTTTCCCAGGATTCCAAGAAGTTTATTATGATTGAAATGTAGGGTTAAGCTAAAGGGAATAATGGCGTTCTCAAAGAACTATTTACGCTGTGTTTTTTTTTGTAATTTTAATGTAATGTTAATATATGTAATCTATTTTCCATGACTGCTAAACTGATCGGTCCTTCGGGACTTGATTCCTTGTAATCATGACAATGTATTAAAATAATGCACCGACTCTGGGTAACTGAGGTCAGGGCGTAACAGTTGGTATCACAGGAAGTTTAGCAATAACCTTGGAAGCTAGATTTAGATATAATCTGATTAGAGCACATAGTCCTAAGATAGACTTTGAGGATTAGTATAGAAGTAATTCCTAGAATTTTGGTAATGTGGATATTTTGTGACTTTTCCGAGAAATACATCCGTGTCTGGATATGATCATGTAGAGGCGGCTCTGGCACAGATGTACCAAGGGGTAAAACCCGAAAACAACGCTTTGAGCTAGACTCGAACGGGAACTGCTGCACGATAACAGGCATTGCTGCACTCTTGGTTACGAAACTCCTGGGAGATATGCTTAGGATAATTATCATTTTCTTTACAATCAATTATGAAGGGTTTATGAGTATATAAATCCTCAAATAAATTTTTTTTATGATTATGGATTATATCCATAAAATATTCAATTTACGTGAGGTATTTTTCAAGATTGGAATTATTCATTGCAATTCATAAACTGACCTAGTGTATTCCATTGTTTAGAAATGGCCCCCATAAGTAGGAATGAGAACTCTAGCAATACACATGATCCAAGGAGTCAAAAGGATCATATCATTCATGGTCTTAAGACAGAATTTAGAAGGGAAATAGTATCCCACGTATTATCATCGTATGAAGAAATAGTATCGTGTGTTGAGAAGATAAGTAAAGAATTCTCAGAGTCTTATGGATTTGAAGGGAAGCCAGAGAAGAAAATGATGGTAGAGAGAAGGACAGATAAAGGGAATAAGGTAAAGAAGGATTTTCCCATATGTGACAATTGTGGGATGAAACACCTTGAAACTTTTCTAAAGGGAATGGGAGTTTGTTATAAGTGTGGAGAAAAATGACTCCAAGTACGTGACTGAAAGGGTCAGAAAAAGGATTCAAATGTAAAATGCTTCATCTATAAAGAGTTGGGAAACTATGCGAACCAATTTCCAAATCATCGAAGTATTCCCCAAATGATGTTATTGGATAATAATCAAGTTATGATACTACCTCAGATGAAGACGAATGACTAGTGTTCTTATGTTATTATTTTAGGATTATTTCATTTGATTTTTGTATCAATAATATACTAGTTATATGAATTATGGAGATAAATAAGTATTTTATTGCAATACTATTTTATTGAGGATTTGAGATTATATAGTTCTAAGAAAAGTTACTTAAATAGTAAAGTACACTTTTGGTAAAATACATGGTTGATGGAAAGGTAATCCTTAATATGTCCCTGATAATGATGTAGTGATTTTGGAATAAGAGATGGTTGATTTGAATAAATAATATTGGATATTCATGACTACCTTGAAACTGATTAATGATTTTCCATTGTATGAGTTTACAACATTTTTTTATATAAGGATTATATCTAGAATTAAATAAGGAATAAGGGATCATGAATGTAATCAATAAGGTTTTATGGAAATTCAGGATGTTTCAGTGTTTTAAAAGAATACATGATGAAGGTTATCACATGTTATTAAGTGGAAAAAGGGATATTCATTGTGATTACCTTCCTTATAAATTGTGGACTGTGAGTATGGAAAAATGAATTTTGGATAATTCTAGTTTGAGATTATTTTTGGATTGCCATAAAAGGACAACCCAGAGGTCAGGCCGCGTCTCATCACATTCAACAAGGCCGCGAGACTTAAACCCGCAACCGAAGGGAAACTAGGGTGTATCACCTACCACTGGCCCACATGATTTCCTAGATTAAATAATATAGACTTTTTTTAAAACTTCTTGTTGATGAATTATAAATTCATTTTTAACCCTATACAAATAGGATAAATAGAATATTATTTTTATGTTCTATTATCTTTTAGAGTGAAATATGAGATTGTGTTAGAAATTAGTTAAAAGATGGGACTCTACTTGTAAAGTATATATTTTTCATCTTCTCTTATTCTATGAAAAAATTAATTCTTAAACATTAGTTAAGGGATATTAAAACAAAAAATATGTTATCCTAATACCATATGTTTTGTTGAACCGATGGTATTTTAAATCATCATAGTTTGATGACTTTAAGGCCCTTAATTTTACACTTGTTTGTGATTGATGACCTCAATAAATACCTATAAATATTTACATTTTTCCACCAATTATATGTCTTTAATTTCAACTAATGTTCTCCTAATCGATATCATAATATGGTGGTGACCCATCCATTTTCCTTTTCCAATTATTAAGACTAAATTTTATAAACCTAATTTCCGATGTGGGTTTTCCCAAAGGTATTTTATATTTTCAACCTTTTATTTTTGAAAAATAATTTCAATTTACAAGGACACAATTTATTAAATGAGGGGAGAATTTAACACCTCATGCTACCATGGTACACTTCTCTTTCAATAATATAGTAGTGTGTGTTGTACGCAACTTCGAGTTCTAACACACACCACAACCAATCAAATTAAGCGTTATTAATAGTAATACCCACTTTTTGAAATTTTATACATTTTATTTTTCAAAATAGACTTCATTTTTGGATTCGGAAAATCTAAACTAGCTTAGGGTGAATTTTTGGTACTTTTTGGATAACTTTCATATTTTGATGAATAGTGAAAATTACTAAATTTTAATTAAAAAAAACTTTTTTAATCAAAATAATTAAAAGTGATAAATTATGAATTGTAGTGATTTTAAAGTATATTTTGAAGATATTGTTTCCAATTAATACAATATTGTTCATTGTATGTAATTTCACATTTAAACCGGACATAAATCAGTGTCAATCTTTTGATAGATATTATTTCATAAAAACACGTTTTTTTTGTTTTGACAGCGGGAATTAATTTTAAATTAATTTATGCCACTTTTGTGTTTTGAATTTAGAAAAATGGATTCCATATTTTGAATCATGAGGTACAAATTATTTAAATAGGTAACTATTATTTTTATACATTTTGAATAATTACTTCCGAAAATATTTTATTTGCCATGGTTAAAAGGTAAATCTGGTAAATAAGGCTAAAAAATAATATAATAATAATAATAAATTACCCTAAAACGTTTCCTAACCCTATTTTTTGATGCATGTCTGAACATGGGGATTTTTGGGTTGATTTTGGGACCCAATGAATCCACTTGTAAGTGATAATGACACTTTATATTAATTAAGTTAAAGTAAACACAAAAATGACATAAGCATATATCTTTTAGGAAAACAATTTTTTCATAGGGTTATATATGTTATATTTTCAACTATAAATATTACATAGAAAGATGAAAAGATTTAATACATAATGGTATTTTATTTATAATTTTTAGACATTTAATAATTAAATATATTTATGACACAATAATGATGCAGTAATTTTCTTATTAATGAAAGAATCAAATAATTGGCATTATAAATGTTAAAATAAATATAATGTGAAAGTTTTGATGATATAAACAAATTTTATTGGTTAATATGACATGTTAGTATTTCTTAAATATTTTTTTTTGAATTAATAAAGAATTTATTACTTAAAAAAATAAATTATTAAATAGTGTCAAAATTGACATAAATGAGTTTTTAAAACAATTATTATATTATTAATTGATATTCTATTCTTAAAAATCTATGTCTTGGCCAAAGGACTTATATCATGATACGTGTATCATTAATGGACAACTTTGGGGACTCTTGGAAGTATATAGTATGTTTATTAACCATATAATATAAAAATACAAAGTGACATGGTAAATGTCAAACTATTTAACTAAGAGTTAAATATAAATGATAAGGTTAATATAGTGACCCAAACCTGTCTAAAATCTATTGGATGAAATTTTTTCGACCCATACCCACCTAAGACTTTAAATAATCTATTTTGGAGCCATTATAAACCAAATATGAATTTATTATAAAATAATACTTTAAGTTTTTGTTAAAGAGCCCCTCCTCTCCCTTATAAATGGACACCACTTATAACTAGTTATTCATACCATCAAAGCATTTTGGTCCAGAAAAACCCTGCCCAAATATCCCATAAACTTACATCAATTCAACAAATAGTCCATAGTTTGATCATAAAGCCAACCAAATAGCCCTTTTGTTCAAATCAAGATGAAGAACCCGAAGAAGAGGTAATGATTTCACTACCCTTTTCCAAGTTTTTTTCTTATTCCACTTCTTCTTTCTTTTGTTATTTCCATTATAAAATAATAAATCCAGTATCTTCTATATATTTTGATGTTATTATTAATATATTACAACCAAATTCATTATTCTATCCTCCATTTGAATGAAATGAAACCATACGTGCGTACGTATGGCTTACCGTCTCCACGTCGTGGTGTAATTGTTATTCAATACATAATTATTTGGATGGGTATAAAAATTATTTGTATTTGATGTAAATAATAAATATAACATGATAAGTATTATTAATTCATGATATTCCATCCAATTATATATTATTTTAATATCAAAATAATTATATTGTCGCTTGTGCGTACGTACGGACTACCGTCTCCACGAACGTGATGCGATTCATTCCCCATTGTATCCATTCAAGTATAATTCTCATTTGATGATTAAAAATAATGTTTAAGGACTTGATATAATTCTAGATATGAATAACATATAACCTATCCATAAAAAACATGGCTTATGTAACAAAACATATAAAAGAAAACGAGTAAGTTAACATCTGAAACGATGATAATACTAAGATATTATTAACAAAGAAATGTTAAAAGATCATATATAAAATCATATTAATGTATATTATTCTTGTATAATTTAAAAACAATCATTTATACATTATACAGGAGGTTAAAATACCATCAAAAAAGGAAAAGTAAAATGTAATGGTTTATTTCACAATGTCTTCATTATCCGAGATTGTTTAAACGTAATTATCTACTGGGACATTTTTATCATCTAGATCCATGATTCGTAAAAATGTATTTCAAATAATTATTACTATTTTATAGACTATAGGATTAAGGTCATTTATACACTTGTTTGACTTTTCATAAAATGGTTTGAAAGGAATATTTTCGCCGTTTTCCAAAAAAGGTCCTTTTTAACATTTTCGACAAAATTAACGTAAGAATGTATTTTTTTTTACTTATACGAAAGGTGCGGCTATTTTCCACCATTATAAAATTGTAGAAGCATCCCTTAAAATATAATAAGAATATTTTCAAAGTAAATGTTTTCTTTTATAATTATGTGACTCTTAAATAATTTCAAAAAAGAGATATTTCTCTCAAATAGTTTGGATTTCATCTATGTCAACATCATTTTTAATGTTTTAAAGATTTATTCTTCTAAACCATTCCCATTAATGTACATGTTTTAAAATTGGTTTTAAGAATTTTATTTAAAGGTATATGAATTTTTTAAAATGTTAATTAGTTTAAAATGTTTCAAAGTGGAATGGGACACTTTGATTAAAAAATGTCTTTAAATGTCTTCCTTTCTAAATGGTGTGACTTTTAAATGTTTTGGGAAAAAGGGATATTTCAATAAAAGAGTTTTACAAATAATTTTCATATATGTTAAATACTTTAATGTATTTTAAGCTTGTTTTGATGTTTATTTATTATGATACAAAACTTCAATATTGTATTGAAGGTTTTGTGATATGTTTGACAATGGATGGGATATTTTTTATACCATTCATGGATTATTGTTAAAGTATTGACATTTCGTATCCTAGTTCTTATACGAATGTTTAAGTTATGTTTCAACATTTTCATACAAGGAATGTATTGGATATAGTAAGTGAAGGGTGGAGCCTGCTATAGCTCCTTGATGAATCGATAGGTCTCATGAGACAACTAGATGTGGAATTGGGCGAGGCCTTTTTCCAATTTTATTTATTGTTTTGGCCGCAACCTTAATTATTTTATATATATTGGCTGAGGCCTTGACAAAATGTTTTAGAATGTCTGGAATTATACATTCCCTCATTATTGAATTAATATTGATGGTTAATGTGGTCATTCAACTAGTAGAATACCCATGATTATGTTTTATTATGGCATTATTTATTCAACTCATATTTTTCCATAAATGTATTCATTTTTAGTATTAGTAAATGCGTGTGGTTTAAATTATTCACCATGCTTAATATTTATGCCATTTTCCTCTTTATTGCTTACCCTTACTGAGCGTTTGACCTCACCCCTTTCTATTTTTTATTTTTCCCAGGATTCGAAGAAGTGTATTATGATTAATATGCTGGGTTAAGCTAAAGGGACTAATGGAGTTCTCAAAGAACTATTTAAGATGTGTTTTATGTTTGTAATTGTAATGTAACGTTAATATATGTAATCTATTTTCCAAGACTATTAAACTGATCAGTCCTTCGGGACTTGATTCCTTGTAATCATGCCAATGTATTAAAATAATGCACCGACTCTTGATAACTTGGGTGGGGGATTACAATTAAAATATTATTATTTAATATAATAATACATAACCTATCTATTCATTTGAAGTTATGAATTTTATTAAATAACTAATGAAAATATATGTTTTATAAAAACATAAAATTAATTCATAGTTCATAAATTAATTTGAAATTAATTTTAAAACCAATATAATGGAAATGTTTTTATGCTCCCAAAGATGTTTTATCCTAATGAATTAAATTAATTACTATTATTGGATGATATTAATGATATATATAAATATTATAATTAAAAAAAATATATTTATCCAATACATTTTATAGTCATATGATAATAATAGACCCAATATTATCTATAAAAACTTGTATTTCTGTAAACCAAATTTTACCATCTAGTTGTGGTGAACTTATTTAAAATAAATTTTTTGGAACATTATTTATTCTTTTGTTTAAAATAATCATAAACTTTGAAATAGAAACATAATTATTTTTAGGGGGAATATTTGGTATTTTTTAGTGAAGTTTCATTTATTGTTTAATAGTAATAAATTCTAAATTTTAATTCGAAAATGATTTTTAATTTAATTTATATATAATTTAAATTATATTTTTATTGGATTAAAATTTATATTAGATAAATTTTACACATAATAATATAATTTATTTAATTTTATTAAATTTACATTTAAAATTGAAAATTAAAACCTAGAAAACATTTGAACATTTTTAGTTAAAAAACACGCTATGTCATCTCATTTGTGGGATTAAATTTAAAATAATTTGAACCACTTATGTGATTTTAATTTTTCAAAACGGAATAAATATTATGAATAAGAATAATTTATTAGTTATAAAATTTTCAAATCAGTTTTTACCAAATTATTAGTGAATGTGATTAAAAATATTTACAATGATTAAGAGAAAAATTAGTTTAACAAAAGACTAAATCATAAACATAAACACCCATACAACCTATAAAATTTTCCAATATCCATATTATGTTCATATTTCCACAAAATCCTCCATTAAATCTAATTTTATTCATTATTAGGTACCATATACATGGAAAAAAAATCAGTGGAATTCCTTTCGAAAAAATTTACAACATTGTCGCTCCAACATCACTATAAAATGGCACTATCCCCTCCCATTTTCTCACACCTATAAAAACATTTTTATCACCAAATTTCTTTAAAAATAATCTCCCAACATACCCACATTCATTTTAGATTCCTATCCTTGGGCATAAATCCATCCGAGGAATCCCTCTTGTGCAAACCAAAAGGACTTCCCAAATAATAGGTTAAACATTCCCCAATATCTTCTGTTTGATTTTTATTCTAAACCCCATAACATCATATTATTTCTTTTTTATATAATACTATAATTTTTATAAATATACTGAGATGTTTTTATTAAATTTTCTTAACAAAAATATTCACAAACATCCATCTAATGGGTAACAAACATACAGTTTATGTGTGTGGAGAAGTACCACCACACAAAATGTTATCGTTAATTTTTCCATTAACACATCTAATGGTTTCGAATTATGATGGAAAAATTATTTATTTATGATATATCTGATATTTATTAGGTAATTATTTTCATTGATTTTTTATATAAATAATGGATTCATACTTCTCATTTTATTGGAATACAAGAACATTGTTTGTGGAAGTGTACACTACACCCTCCTCAAAGGGATGTGATTTGTTCATGATATACATTTAGTCTTTTAGGGAATGATTTCAACCGAAATATGTGAAATATAAGAAATTATTATGATAGATTAATTTTAATATACACATATATCATCTAATTTTCTTTATTTTAATATACGACAATGAAATGGGAGTAGTGTTCATGCGTACATACGAGCTACCATCTCCATGAATTCTGAGTTTCATTAATTATCTCCTAATATTATGGATTGTTAAAAATATATATGTAATGAATATATATGATAATTAAATCGTTATTTCCATTATTTATATGAAAAAATTATGAAAAAAGTAAATCTAATAATGATATAATGTTAAAACAAACATGTCAGACTAGGAAATTAACACGTGAAAAAAAACAATGAAAGATTATTAAATAATGGGTAAAAAGATATTATAATAAGTAAATATATGATATTATTAATATATTTATTGATTTTTTATTAATTAGTGAAATACTTAAAACAATTATAAAATATGTTAAAGTATGTTCAATGAAAAGGAAACACAATGTAAGGGATTCTTGTCTCACTTTTCTTTCTAGGAGGAATACACTATTTTGAGAAATTAATTATTTTGTGTGGTGTATATACTAAACCTATTTTATTTTATATCATTAATAAATTTATTTTCATGGTATTTATAATTTCCTTTCAAATTATTTCTTTCTTGTAGATTATAATTCAAAATTTACCAAGTAGTAAGGGACTTCGTCCCAATTTCCATTCTTTGAGACCTACTTTATTGTTGTACCCCTTATTTCTAATATATGGTGTAGATACTTCCTAATTGAAAAATAATATCATGACTAATTCATTTTTAATTATATTTTTAGTTTAAATTTGAAATATTTTATAAAAGAATATTTTAATTAAGCGTTACAAATTAGAAGAGAATTTCATAACACAATTTCATTATTTGGGTTATATAAATTACTCATTATTGTTAATATTGTAAGATTATATGTGTAATATATTTTTATTATCTATTTTAGTATTTAAAATTTTTCATTGGGAGTTACATTTCAAGCATATAATCTATTTATTGAATTATTCTAACATTAATGTTATGGTATTTTGAAGGGTCCAATTAACAATATCATTTTGTTCGAGATTGTTTACACTTTAATTTACAATAGAGAAAACTATTTTATCATTTTATAATAAACCATTTAATTTTGTTCTCCTATGATTGTTAATTAATTTTTCTATATAATAGTACCCTTTTCGCACTCATTGGTACTTAATGTTTTTAAGAATTTGTTTAAGAAAACATAACATCACATCTATCTTAAGTTGGAGAATGTATTTTCTTATAAAAAACGTATTTTTTAAAAATGTTTTAAAAGATATTTTTTTAACAATTTCAAAATTATTTTAAATTTAATTTTTACCATTATTTATTTTACAAATTTTTTCAATGGAACATTTTTGTTGTTTTTAGAACAAGGCACATTTCCTACCTTTTTAAGGTGAAAGCATAATATTCTTCTTTAACGTCTTCGACAAGTATGAATTTACATACCTTTATTTCTTTTCATATTTGATTTCATGTTAAAAGGGTTAATTTGTAATGAAATATTTTTCAAAAGTTATTTTCAATGAATGGTTTTTCAAAATAATAATGATGTTTTCATGAAGAAATTTTTTAAATATCTTTTTATAGGATTTTCATTAATTGATGACAACAACCATTTATCCCTACACCACTTGAAATATTTTGTGTTGATATAATACTCATTATTAATTTTCATAGTTTATGATTGATTTTTTTAATAATACTATTGATATTAACATATTTATTCCTTTGTTTGTCCCCTTGAAATATTCAATTTCCTATGATCGTTTAAAATTGAATTTCCCCGAATTATCCATATCATTTATAATGGATAATATTTTTTCCTTAAACTATATACCATTTCTAAAAAATGTGTTACTTTTAAAGCTATACTATTAACTAAGGAAATATTGATAAATCAATATATTTTACTCAATAAAGAAAATTTTTTAAAAGGAAGATTATTTTTTAATTAGATTAATTATTTGATATTTTGGGAATAATTTGGACATGCATTATACCAGTGGGGGACCATTTCATGAAATCCCTATGGGTTGGAGACATGCTAATTCAAGACCCATGATGCATCAGAAGTATAGTGAGACAAAATTAGTTGGTGAAACCCCTTAATGTTTGTTTCTAATAAGAATATCTGGGTTTCTACCGATAGACATTAACAATCTTGCGAAAGGTCTTGATGGTTGTTGTTCATGTTCCAGAAAATTGATATCCAATAATTAAGTATTTCCTTCATTATTATCCATGAAATTATTTCTATGTAAAAAATATATGGATTCATTTCATTCTCATTTATTATTATATGGAATGTACTTAAGTTTCATACCTTCCATATTTATTATACTCTATCCAATTATTTTAAATGTCATGTTTTTTAGTTAATTTCCTTTCCTTATTTTTACACGCTCTCTTCTCAGTTTATTGATTTAATGTCATGTGAATTAAGTTATTACATTTCCATATTTACTATTATAATTGACCCATTATTGATTCAGTTATATATTACCCTTATTGATAATTTGAGCACACCATTATTTTTTTCCTTCACTAGGAATCCAAGAAGTGTTATAGGAATTATATTCAAGGATATGAAATATGGAATAAATATATTCTTCAATGAAAGGATTATGTTCTAATTATTGTATTCATTTTTTTATACAAGATACTTGTATGTATCTATTTTTCCAATACTAAAATAGTCTTCAGTCTATCAAAATTTTATTCCTTGTAATCATGACAATGTAATAGTGGTTGACACAAGCTCTTGGCTTCTTGGGTTGGGTATCTATTAGAATTCAATCAAATTATTCCCTAGAACCAACTATGGTGAGTCTCGCATAGCTATGTTATTACTGATCTTTGTCCACCTAGGAATCTATGTAATTGAATTTCATCTGCATAATACATTACATGGGTAGGAATATACCATATAGGGGTGCATATATACACACCCAGTATGGCACACCAATATCACTAAACATAATTTATCAAGAAATTAGACACCTCATCATCACAAATGCATGTCAATCATAATATTATATAATTACATGAATAACCCATTTATACTCAAGATAGACCCAAATTATCAACATAAGGTCACAAACAAACTACTAGGCTAGATTTGTACATGATTCTTCATGGTAACACAATGTAGATTCCAAAAAAACTCAAATTAGATGATGAAGGTTGGGGCGTGACAAAGCGAAGCCATATTTGGAACCAACGACCCATTCCATGGGGCCTGGTGGGGCCGTGCGAAAAAAATACAGCGGTGTGTGAAAAAAATGCCCCAAGTGAAAAACTCCAGGTTTCACAAGAGTTTTTGCACACGGGCCTGAAATATTACGCTCGACCGCCCGACGCATTGGAAATTTCACACTGTCGATGCCGGCGTGCGGAATAGTTTGTGCCGACCTGATTTTCACGCAGATCTTCGACACCGAGTGCCTATAAATATAAGGTCACCCTCTTCGACTTCCTGGACGAAGAATATGAACCATCTCCCCTATGCGAAATTCCACTCCCGTGTGCGCAAGAAGATGGATCTCAAGTACTTAATTTTTACCGCCAGGTCGCATGGGGGTCCGCCTTTGTGCCTGACCACTTAGGCTTGATCCTTGTTTGAATCCTATCGAGCCCCTTCCCCCACATGAGATTCTTTCCAATTTCTCATGATCAGTTCTTCGGTGTGGAATTCCTTGTGCCCCCCCCCCCTCTCATCATTTCGCGTGCACAATTCCTTCTACATTCTACCCTAGCCTTTTTCACATGCAATTCCTTCTGCGCACCATCCAGCCATTTTCACAGGCGCACCACAATTTCATGTCGGCTCTGCCATTTGTGTGCCCACTACTCAATTTTGTGCCAGCCCAGCCCTTTTCACGACCACCGGTCATTTGCACACTGACCCTCCCCTTTTCGCGCAACAATCCCTTTTGCGCACAAGCCTCCTGCCATGTGAGCCCATGATTTCCTTCTTTCGGGAATCATTTTTAGGCACCTCCCATGCCCCAATCACCTTCTCCATATACTCATTTCTCGTGAAACCTCCTAGGATCACACGAAGAAACTTCAAATTCCCTGGATGATGCTTCCCATGGCGTTGCTTCTCCTCATGCTTCTTCGCATATCCACGCTAACATGGACCACGAAATTGTTCGCTCCATGACACACCCAAGCCACGACGTTTCCTGTCAACTCTCTTCACCAAGGTGAAGCGGGTACCAGTTATGTAAGTCATAGGGGTGTGGAGAAAACCCACCTCATCTGAGTTGTAGACGTTAAACTGCCAAGAAACATAGTCTTCATCACATAACGATAAACAGTGGCCATTCCCCG
Organism: Viscum album; assembly: GCA_963277665.1. Taxonomy (NCBI): domain Eukaryota; kingdom Viridiplantae; phylum Streptophyta; class Magnoliopsida; order Santalales; family Viscaceae; genus Viscum; species Viscum album. Next base: position 1,086,381,770 of record OY728150.1, on the reverse strand, counting down.
TGCATCGCACGTGTGGTGCCCCCACCTTGGATATTCTGCAATCCCACTGGTCTCTACAAGAGTGAGATCTTTCCTCACATAGAATGAGATCCACTTTATCGGAACAACATCTGTCTGTGGGGAAAGGTAAACCACCCTGGTTTAAGCCCCTCGCTTTCATATAGGAGGAAGCATCCATGGTTCTCCTTTCTTCTTCAGTCCTAAGGACCAGGGGGAATAGACACTAGGCCCCTCTTTTCTTCGGTACCAAAACCCTCTCCTGCTGGGCTTTATTTCCATCGGGCCTCCATCCTAGAGTAAGTCCCAATCTCCATCTCTAGGCCGCTAACCATGCATAAGCCCCTTGTTTTATCTCTAGGAAATTAACCATGCATGTGCCCCTGTTTCCACTCTGGTATAAGGACCATGTGTAAGCCCATGTTTCCTCTTTGGGATTCTAACTATGTGTAAGCCCCACTCCACTTCCCACGGATTCACCTTTCACAACATGATTGTCAGGTCTCTTCTGCCACTTGTTTCTCACACCAAGCATGACTCACGTGGGCTTAGATAAAGCACCGACCATGACATCCACCTTGGAAAGCCTAAAGTATAAGCCCCACACCATCCAAACAATGAGGTCTTTGATCCTTGCTATAGGAATCTTGCACGAGGTCTAGGCCCACCACCCATTGGTCACTCTAAACCCATTCTAGTTGATTAACCAACACCTTGGGAAGCCTAGAGTATAATCTCCATCGACATAACTACTAGTAAATTGATCCTTTCCAAGGAGAGGTACGTAGGAAACCTCCCTTATGTTCAATCCCAACAACCATTGGACCCCAGGTTCTCTTTTACATTGGTTCACCGACCCCCATCACCCAAATAACGAGGACATTGATCCTTGCCAAGGCAAGGTATGTAGGACACCTCCATGAGGTTCTTTTCTGACAACCATTGGACCCCATGTCCTTCTTCACATCAGTTCACTAATCCTCGTTCGATGGTACGTCATTGGAAACCTCAATTGGTGGTAAGCCATTGTCAGATGAACTACGTGGACATTCATTCCCTACCATGGGGTCACATAAGATTCCTCTTCAAGGCTCAAACCCAAAACCATCGTAATCCTCATGGGGCTTCCATCCCATTTACCTTCCACTTCATTCAATTTCCCCGTCATCCATCCTAATTCTAACCCGGGCCACCACATCCCGGTGGGATCATGCCACCTCATACCTCATTACCCTCAATAGTAACTGGGATTTCAACCATGCATTGGCCCCATCATCAATATTCCCTCCAGTGGTTACACCCATCTAATTCACTCTATTCAGTGTTCTGATTGGTCTGATCCATCTCTGCTAGACGTTAAACTTGCGGTATATCCTCTCTTAAACATGGGAAGCTGAGGAAAACCTCAGATACATTCCCATGACCTATAATTCCCCACATTCAATGCGGGATGCCTTAGGCTACCGCACCCTCAAGAAGACCTATAATATTGGACAGAAGATAAACGCACCATTGTCCCAGCACCCAGACACACCACTGAGGCCCAACCTGACTACTCCCTTGAATAAAGGTTGCTTCCCTGACCAAACCCCTTGGAATGTCCTGACAGATTTAGTGTAATTAACTGGTGTCCATGAATATATGGTGCTTGGAAAAGTTTCACGAACAACGTATTATATCTATAAGGGAGACCTGGACTCTGTGAAGAGTTCCGAGGAGGAATCCACTGAAGGAAGAACCAAAATCCCATCATCCTGTTTAGATCAAGGGGAAAACGTCCATGAATAAGAGATGGATGTCTCCCCCCTTTTTAAATTGGGAATGCGGGGTAGGAGACAGTGTCACCGTCCCCCCAAAAGTGATGGATGCGCGTGCCCTGACGAAAGAGTCAGAAACAGAAATGGTGAACCCGACATGAAGGTATTCTTTTCAACATGTAGACTAGTACTATTCGAGGCATCAATGGATTGATGTGTCACCAGATCCAGTTATCTAGAGCCGGGTTCTGCTATTCAAATTGGTGGACTGGTAGGAAACACTCCATAAGTTGGGGCAGTAAAACATTGGATATCATGTTATGCGATGTTGTCAGCGTGGATCCCTCTTACCGGCCATGGAAGACAGGATGGTGCTGGGGAATTGGTTGTCGATTCCTCTTTCTTTCAACACTGATGAGTTATTTTCCCTGCTTCTGAGGAATCAAGTTGCTACTCCAGGGATGCGATCACCACATTCCCATTATCACTGGGTTAAAGGAAGCTCCCACACAGCCATTCCACATGGCTTTACCTCTTCCATGATTTCCTCTACTTCTACGACCATGGGGCACCCAAGCCCCCTCTCTCTGTTCGAGGTCATCCAACGAAGGGTGATCAACGACCTCATGCAGTGTTAAGAGGAGGAGGGCATAATCCTGACCTTGGATATGGCCCTATGGGGGATTCATGAACCTACCCACAGTAAGCATTCTAAGGCGGGGTTCACTTTCATATATAGTTGGTAGTGGGATTCCTGACCCAACCTAGGGATGAAATGATAGTGGATCACATCCTGAGATGCATGGAGGGATACCTAAAAATATTTATGAGTAATAAGATAGGTGAGATAACATAATATGCTTAGGTAATGATGCCTCCTAGTATCCTCATAGGGATGGACAAATTAAACCCACCCTAGAAATTCTATATTAAACTAAATAAATATAGGGAATCAACCTTCCCAGAAATTACATGACATGTAATTAGAGTTCAAGGTGTATCCTTCTATGTTTGGAAATTACCATTTATATTCTCTTGTTAAACATCACATTCCCATGTATTATAAATATTCCCATGTACACTAGTAATTCCATTCTACCAAGCCATATCTGAGTACCTAGCCATGTACCAGTACCTAGTTGTGCTCGTGTACTCTGGTCATGACTGTGTGTCTTATCGTGTATGTTCCCATTCACCCCTATATATAAACCTGACCTTAAATATTACACAGTCCACTAAGTTTCTTTAGAATTATCTTTTTTACATTACAAAAGATATTTTTTCTTTTGAGTTTTATAATGTTATGAAATAATTAAAACATGTCAACCCATAATCATACAATGTGGGTACAACATAAAAACAATATCCATTATTTCATAATACACAAGTTTAAAATAAAAACATGAAATATTTTCATTAAAATTCTTCTCAACATTAATCTACGATTATCCTTTTTCTATTACCAATCCTTAAAACCTATGATTTTTTTTAAAGACACGAGATGAGCATAAAAAGCTTAGTAAGGGATATAAAAGAAGGAGAGAAACAATTAATCCATGAATACTTATAAACATATCAAATTAGTTTCACAAAGATAAACTTCTCAATAATAATATTTCATTTTATTACTTTTTGAAACAAGGAACTTCCATAATGTCACGACCCCTCCCATGGGGATTGTGCTGTGACTACCCCATGCCCGCCTCTCAAAGGACAAGGGCTATTGACTATCATTGAAGGATTCAACCTGCAAGTAGGAGGTATTTTCCTAAGTACCTATATGCACACACACACCCATCCAAGTCCCAAACACTAAAAGGAAGTAATTATCACTACAAAAAATCTCAGAACAAGTACAAATAATACAATTGGGCAAGAATAAAAACCCAATAGTGGAATAGAAAACAATGAAGTACAAAAAGGAAACTATGATGGAGGCCTGTGGAAACCCCCCTGATCATGAGAGTCATTTAGCTATTGTATGCCAAAGTAGAATATCACATTCACCTAGTCCTACATGGCCCCGCCTGATCGTAGGCCACCATGTCCATAGTCGTAGCATCTGTCAGTCCTATCTCCCTAAGCACATATGGGTCTCAAAACGTCAATTAGTTGCAGCAGACACAAAACGTGTGGGAGAAGCCCTTGTAGGGGTGAGTAAAAACATACTCAGTTAAGACCCCCCAAAAAAGGAAGACCACACAACAATCCTAAAGGTAAAGAAGGATGCAAAAGACAGCTCACACCAGGTATACATTTTGGGTAGTGATAGAAGAATCATAAGTCACATAATCGAACACCACAACTTCTTGAGAAATCATCCTCTATTGAGACAGTGGGTCTTACAACTCAAATAGAATTGTTTCCAACTAAGCTTTGACTACTTAGATACACATCCTCATCATGTATCGTGGGCCTACAAAATCACACAAAAGTGAATCCCACTAATCATAGCCAACTGAGGTACTCCTCATCATCGTGTATAGTGGGCCAACAATTTCACACAGAAGTGATTCCCTCCTGGGCTTGTAATCTCAATTGTAAGTGCTTCCCACTAAGCCATAGTCATGTCTCGTAGAGTTGAATGTTAACAGTCCCCATGTCTCATCCAACCATAGTGTTCCATACATAGTGTGCATGGGAGAACAGATCCTCAATCCATTAGTCACCTCTCAACATCCATGAATTCCTCCTCAGAGCAGGTAAAAATATCTTACTCGTTGAGAGGGTCCCAATGCCACAAACGACTCATCAATCAGATTCTTGGTTTGCAAGATATGGATGTTTTAGTAAACAGGGGGTCAGTTATGTCTGGGCCCTGTCAAACCCTGTCAAACCGACCCGAGAAACCTAACCCGAGCATCCCACATACCCCAATTTAAATTCAATTGACTTGACCTGACCCATTTTGGGTTTGGGCCGGTTTGGTCTAGCCTGGACAGGGGCCAGACCTAATGGGCCTCACTTGACCCAGCCTAGCGTGGCCGAGGGTGCAGCCCACCGGGTCACCCAGCAACCCAGTCTAGTCCGTCCTGGCCAGAAAGTGATGTAGGTCTAGAAAACGGGCATCGGCCTAGATAGCTATCATGGGTCTAGGCCATTGGGTATAGGTCCGGCCCGCCAGTGCGGGTCTGACATTATGGTCGGGGTGCGGCCCGCCAGCCTAAAGACCTGCCCGCGCTGTGCGGGCCCGTGGTATGCTGCTTTGCAAGGACATGGACGAATATGGCGTCCGACCCCTGTTAGCCCTTTAGACTCATATGGACCTCCTCCTACTGTGGTCAACTAACCGTAGCTCATCGAACCACCTAGATGACCTGAACGCGGGTCGTCCCTCTAAGTGGCGCCGATTAGCACTACATCACCATGCGGCTGTCCCTGCCTCCTAGAGTCGTGACATGCCTTCATCCTCCTCTGGGGCCAGCAAGGGCAGGCCAGATCCACAAACATGGGACAATTTGAAGCCGCCCCCCTCTGTAAGGCTGGTGTGGTCCAACCATCGTGGCATGTCACCAATGTCACGTAGTAAGCACCTTCCGCAGGCCATTGGAGTTTCTCTGGTGGTATGTTTTCTAATATGTCTACAACAATGGGCCTCTAGGGATTCCTCCATCACTGTACTATTCTTGGACATGCCTTTCCACCTTTTTGGAGAATCCTTCCACAAGGAGTGCACATGTGGAGGGGTCTAGATCTTTGTTCGTGGCTTCCCGCACCCTTCGTGATAGATTTTTTTATGGGGGAGGATTGGGGGAGATTTTCAATCATAGAAAAAGATAAACTAATCCCAGATAGAGAATCACCAAAAATAAATTTACCCTCCCACATAAATGCATGATTTGTAGATTAACCTATTATTTATTTGATCTGTGTTCATCATTTCTGGAAAAGAACAATGAAGAACATTAAATAAAAAACCCCTACCTGAATATGTTGGATCCACTGAGGATGAAGGATGGGTTCCAAGTCATTTTCGATATGTGATAATTGGAATTCGTCACCACTATTCAACCTCCAAATCTGATCCCCTAATGTTCATTGCTTCATTATCCATTCTTCATTTGAGAGAGATTCTTCTAGTGGTTCATTAGAGATTTTGTGCATTTGTTAATCCCCAAACTCCAACTCATATGAATATTAAATGAACAAGTGTAGCGAAAATTCACTCATTAATGACACTCATTAACAAGCCACATTTAATGACACATTAACAAACAATAAAGAAAATAGATCCATGGTTACAAACGAGCCATTAATGACCCTCAATTAATGATCATCATCATTGAACTGCTACATCACCATACTCTTCTCAATGGTGTGGAAAAAAAATAATACTTGAAAATTTTAATATTATTTTTATCAAAAATTCCAAAAAGAAACTTTATCGGTCGACCCTTTCTGGTCAATGTTAAGTCATCTCTAGGTGAGTCCCGACATTCCAAGTTCAATGGAACCCTCATAATTTTCATCCGAGAACTGGTTCAAAAGTTTTAAAAACCAACTTGCACGTTTGTTGAACGTACCTTATTAAATGTTCAGAATTTTTTTCTAGGATCTCAGGGCTTCAAAATCACATGTCGTTAGAGCATTTAGTCTCAGAATAATTCCATATAAATAAAAAAATTACATAGAATTTTCAAGACATTACATTCTCACCACCTTAGAATTTTATATCCCCAAAATCAAAAACAAATCTATTCAAATAGATTGGGGTAATGAGTGCAAATCTGGTCCTCCCTCTCTCATGTGTTCTCCTGGAGATTCTTGTGCTACAACTGAAATCACACCAGAGAAATTGACCACCCACGTTGGACCCGATCATGTCGATCCTCTATCTCTGCTGAGATCTCTATAAATTTCATCCCATCATCTATGCCCACCTCGCCCCAGATGATGATGTGTGATGGATCATGCATGTACCTCTTCAACTGCAACGCGTGGAAAACATAATGAACCTAGTGTATATGCGGGGGAATAACTAGGAGGTACGCCACTTCACCAACACTAATCCTGATTTAAATAGGTATAATGAACCTCGGATATATCTTGTCACCCGACCAAATCTGTTTAATCCTCTTTGGGGTGAGACCCAAAGGGATACATGATCACCCTCCTCAAACTCCATGGGTAACCATCTCCTATCAACATATGAATTTTAACTGCTATGTGCAGTCCTCAACTACTCCTGGATGATCTGCCACTTCTCTGTGGTAGCTCTTACCAACATAGGACCCACGGGTTCCAACTCCCATGGTTCTGTCCAACATTGGGGTGATCATCAAGGCCACCCTTAAAATGCCTCAAATGGTGCCATGATAATGGTGGAATGATTGATATTGTTGTATGAAAACAACACAAGTGGTAGGTCGTCCTCCCAACTATGACCAAAATCCAGGACTAATGAATGTATCATGTCCTCCAAGGTATGAATGGTTCACTCCATCTGGCCATCCTTATGGGGATGAAAATATTCACTCATGTGATTCTATGTCCCAAACTCCTCATGTAATCCCCTCCACAGTTGGCATAGAAAGCGAGAATCGTGATCTATAAAGATTGTTGAGGGAACCCCATGAAGCATCAATATATATTGGATGTAGAGGCATCCCAAGACCCCTACTGGTCCCTACACCCAGATGAATAGGAAGGGAGTTGAATTGGTGAGTCAGTCAATGATCACCCTCATAGAGTCTTCTCCTCGAGATGTACATGGTAACCCCATCAAAAATTCCATCAAGATACCATCCCATTATCACTTCCGTACCTCGAGAGGATGTGTCAAGCCTACTTGAACCTGTTGTTTGGCCTTCACTTGCTGATAAGTGAGTCATCCTAAAATGAACTCCACCACCACTTTCATTATCCCGGACGACCTCTACTGACATCAGAGGTCCTGATACATCTTCACCACTATTGGTTGTACCCCCAAGGGGGGTGAATGGAACTACCCCATCACCTCCTTTCAAAATATCACTAGTATTATGGTGTTCCCTATGAAAAGGATGATATTCCCCCACCAATCGAAAATCCATTAGAAGCCCATCATGAGGATAACTGAGAATGTAAGGCCTCATATTGAAATTCACCAACTATGCATCCCTTACTCGCTATAATATTTGGGGAGTAATAGTCATCAATTGAAGTTAAGTAGCTCCACCATCATTCATGTAGGATATATGCTTCACGAACAACTACTCTGTCACATCAATCAGTAGCTGCAAACTGGTCGTCCCACTGAGCGCATCTTCCACCACATTCCCCTTTCCAACAGTATAGACTATCTCAAATCCATAGTCCTGGAAGAACTCTAGCCACTGCCGCTGTCTCAGGATTAGGTATTTCGAGGAAAAGATATACCTGAGACTATTTTGGTTAGATTAAATTGTAAACCTTTCACCCATCAAGTAGTGACTCCACATCATTATGTATAATACCACAGTTGATAACTCCAAGTCGTGGGTCATGTATTTCTACACTTGTTTTTTCTACTGTCATTATCCTTAGGTGATCACTTCTCGATCCTACATCAGGACGCAACCCAGTCTGGTCCCTAATGCATCTCAGTAAACTTCATACCCAATGCCATATTTAATTAGTCTCATGATGGGGCACTATTCAATCTCTACCTCATCTCTTGGAATCCCTGCTGAAATTTTCCGTTCACACAAAGGTCTGTCCCTTCTATGTCAAATCCAATTAGGGTTCTACTACTCTGGAGAAATTGGGCAAGAACCTCCGATAGTAACCATCCAACCCCAAGAAGCTTCACACACCTGTCACACTCATGGGTGGATTCCAAACAACCACCACCCCTATCATCACTAGAGGCACTGAATATCTATCATCTGAGTTGATGTGTCCTATAAAGTGTATCTCCCATAACCCAAACTAACACTTAGAGATATTAACATAAATATGGTGCCCCCATAGTGTATCAAAGACTATCCACATATGGGTAGTGTGATCCTCCTCTGACACCGACTACAGCAAGATGTCATCAATGAATACAAAAGAAATATGGTCATGGTAAGGATGGAATATCATGTTCATGAGTCCCGTGAACACTTATAGGGCTTTGGTTATTCTGAAAGGAATCACCAGAAACTTATTCTGGCTATACCGACAATAGAAGGATGTATTCGGAACGTCATCATCATGTATCAGAGGATGGAGTTATCATGATCTAAAGTTTATCTTTGAGAAAAACTTATCCACCTTCAGCTAGTCAAAGAAATCATTGATTCATGATAGTGGAAACTAGTTCTTCACAGTCTATGGATTAGGTTTGATAAGTCCACACACAACCTAAAACTACCTTCATCCTTCCTGGATAAAAAGATGTATGGATTCTATTGGGGAAACGTTTCGCCTTACGATCCCCTTCTAATGAAGGTCCTCTAGTTGTACTCTCAGCTCACGAAGCTCCACGAGAGGTATCCAATATGCCTGTGTGGATATCGATGTCATCATAGAGTACAAGTCGATGAAAAATTATACCTCTCTATGAAGAGGTAGTCCTAGAACATCCTTATACTCGTCCAACACAAATTAAATCTTGGACTCCTTTCATCCACTATACTCAGGGTGCAGCTATCCAACTGACGAGTGATTAGTTTCACCCTCCTCTGAGAACGTCTATACCACGCTACAAGTGTTTCCTTCTCACCAATGGAGGAAAACATGGTCCCATATCCATAGACACACTACATTTTATACCAAAAACCGTTGATCTGAGCATAGACTATGGATAACCAACCCACAACCAAGATGATATTATAAGGCATCTACACATATACTATAAGATCCCAGTCCAATCTCTCACCTCATATAGTAAGATCACACTACTGGTACCAGTGTGTAATCTTCAAATCCTCTCCTATAGGAGTCTGTAGCCATAAGGATCGGTCAAACAGTTCCACCAGAATCTCTTATCAACAAATGAGAGTCATGGAAAAGAAGGAGTGAATAGAACCTATCTCTAAAAGAACTATATCTTGGGTGGAAGGGACATAGATTGTACCTTAGATTATCTTAAGAGAATCATGGTCATAAGCCTATACAGGTTAAATCTGTGCTCACCCCTGACTGTATACTCCGTGAGGTCAGGGTGGACAACATATGGGTGGTGGCCCTAACAACTCAAACTATTTCCCACCGCATACTGATCAACCTACTCTCTATCCACATCCACCACCCCACAGACTTCCTTACTCAAACCTATGCCTCTACCTCAGTGGCCCCTCGATAATCTGTTGTACATCTGTATGGTGGGTCATGTAGTCACATGTCATGTGTCCCTGCTTGCCGCACGAGAACCCAATCATAGTTACCAGAGGACGACCTCTAGTCTAGAATCCTCGCACTGCCAAACTTGAGTTCTGGGGTCATCCTTTGAAATACCTGCACCTCTTAGTCCCTTGTATCTGTTGTATTCAACCTACCGAAGTCTCCGCCACCTAGGGTCTGTTGGTATCTCTAGATATAGGTACCTCCTCTTCCAAGAAGTTCTCTATGAGAAGGGATCGCTCCAGCACCCTGGCCTAGGTAGGGATGCTGAGAGAACCCATTTATGATCTGATCTCCCGCGTGAGCCCCTACTCGAAGAACCAAGCCCAGAAGAAAGGGTCTCACACAAAATCATCTGAGTAGAGAGATAGCTCGGTGAAACTAGTTGAGTACTCAACCACCATCATGTTTCCCTACTGTATCTGAACGAGATCTTGAATGTGCACAAAGCACAAGGCCACAGGAAAAAACTACTCATGAAAAGCTACTCAATGTCTTCCAAAGTGAGGGTCGCATCATCTAGTGTCTAGGTGGTCAAGTTCCACCATCTCCATGTTGATCCCTATAGAAGGCTCACCACTATGATAACAATCTGGTCAGGTGGTGTCCTCACTAAGAGGAATACCCATGTCACTGACTCTAGCCAGTCCTTAGCAACCTGAGGATCTGTCTCTCCCCAAAACATGGGAGGTCTATGTCTCCAAAACTTTTGTAGGGCATTGAGTCTACACATGCCCACTACCAGAAACGACCGTAGTAGATGTTGACCACAGGGTGGTGGTAGCGCTGGTACACCACACAGTGGGGCCATATCAAGAACTGGTCCTTAAATGGATGCCTCATTGCTAGAAAGGTTGTCCTCACGACCTCAGATCAGGATCCTGGATGGTCATCTACATGGAGGAATCCTGAGATAGATCCAGATATACCACAGTCAGAACATTATACATGGTGACCTAACTCATATTCAAAAAATCATAAGCAAAAATTTATTCAAATAATGTTTTTATGTATTTATTATAAAATCATAATTCATGGTTTTGGTATATGGATACATCGGCCACCACTCCAACACTGAACTCCCCAAATCAAAATGTCTAACTCGCAACACTTAACATTGTTTCCCCATAACAAAACAATAACTTCCGAGTATTTTTGGTTGGACCTACCTCCATCTGATTACACTTTGTCACGACCCATACCTGAGGCCCATGCTGTGATTACCCCAAGCCCACCTTCCAAGGGCCATGGGCTGGCGAGTAGCACTGAATGCGTCAACCTACATGTGGTAGGTTTTTCCTGAGTACCGATATGAACAAACATGCCTAACCATGTCCCACACACTAAAACTGAAACTAGTATCCATAAAACAAAGTTGTTTACAAGTATGACTAATAAAAGTGTACTGGAATGAAAATCCAAGAAAGGAACTGAAAATAGAAAAGTACATAAAGTATACTCTGATGGTCGACCGTAGACAACCCCACCTGATTGTGTGAGTGGTGTAGTTACTGGAAGAGGAAGTAGAATGTACCGTACACTAGACCCTACTGGGCCCCACATGGTCCTAGGCCACCAAGTCCACTGTCATAGTGTTCTTCAGTCCCGTCTCCCTGAGCACCTCTGGGTCCTCGTCCCCCAAAGTCTCTATCGAAATCTCGATCATCTACACCACACAAAACATATGCGGGAAAAACCCGTGCAGGGCTAAGTAAAAAAGTACACTGTAGGGACCCCAAAACCAAAAGGAATGACCAAATAGCAATACTTAAGGTAAATAATGATGCATATGATATCTCACAACATGTATACATTTAGGGTAGTGATAAACGAATCATTAGTCACATCGTTGACCACCAAATCTGCTGGAGTACTCCTCCTCTATCTAGTAAAGTGGGCCTTCTATGTCACAAAGTAGTGCTTCCCAGAAACCATGGATTTCTTTTGTACACCACCTCATCATGTACTGTGGGCCTGCAAAGTGACACAACAGTTCATCCCACTAATCTTGGACAACTGAGGTACTCCTCATCATGTACCGTGGGCCTCAAATGTCACACAGAAGTGCTTACCACCATGGGTATACAATTTCACATAGAAGTGCTTCCTACTGGTCCATAGTCAAGTCACATAGTGTCAAACATCAGCTGTCCTTAGGTCTCAGCAAACCGTATGGTTCCATACGTAGTGCGCCAATGAAAACCTATCCTCAAACCATTATTCACACCTCAAATTCCAAGAAGGCCTCCTCAGGTCCTGACAGAAGATCCACCTAATCGAGAGGTCCCTAACGCCACAAACAGCTAGTCAATCAGATGCCAGATTTGTATGATATATTTGTTTTAGTAATCTGGGGGTCGATTGCAGACCCGAGAAACCTGGCCCTGGTGTCCCACATACCACAGTTTAAATTATACTAACTCGACTAAATCTAGTTCAGTTCTGGGTCAATTTAGTCTGGCCTGGCCTAGAGCTATGCCTAATGGGCCTCACTGGACTCGGCCTGGTTTGAAAGAGGGTCTAGCCCACCGGGTTGCCCCACGGCCCGATCAAGTCTATCCTAGCACAAAGGGCATGGGTCCAACCTACCATAATTGGTCCTTCCCACTTGTGCTAATCCAGCCATCCGATGTGGGTTCGGCCCGTTAGGCCATGGTTCTGGCCTGTTGGCTCGGGGCGCGACCCGCCAGCCCAAAGGTCGACCGTCATGATGCAGGCTGATGGTGTGCCTCCTAGTCGAGACATGGTCGGTTGCCGCGTCTGGCCCCCACTAGCCCCAAAAACGCAGAGGGCCTTCCTCCTGCCATGATTAAGTGACCATAGATCATCGAACCACCCACAAGTTCCGAACATGGGTCATCCCTCAATGTGACCCCTGCCCCGTGTCGCTTCACCTCATGGCTACTGCGGCCTCCTGCCGTTGTGGTGCCCCGAAGAGTGCACCTCTTTCCTATAGTGTGGTTGAAGAGGGTGGGATTCCTCCTTAGCTGTGGCACCGCTTGGCTCTTCCCCCTCCTTGAGGCCAGACTGGGTCAGCCACCGCTACTAGTCACCAGCTCCTCCGCCCCGGCAGAACCTCCCATGGGCCACCAGAGTTGCTCCAGTGGTCCATTTTCCAATCTATCTGTGCCTACATACCTCTCTGATTTTGCGCCATCACTGAGATGGTCTGAGAAGTACCTTGCTGGCATTATGGAAAATCCATTCATAAGGATCTCCCATCCAGAGGGGTACGTGAATTTGTTCATGTCGACCTGCACCCTCTACAGTAGAAGTTTTAAAACTAGGGAGGCTAGGGGGAGATTTTTAATCATAGAAAAGATATACTAATCCTGAATAGAGAATCCACCTAAAAAATTTACCCTCCCACATAGATGCATGATTCGTGGAGCAAATTGTTCATGCGTTGATCCACCTTAGTCGTTTCTGGAAAATATTGAGGATGAAAATTAAATAAAATAACACCTACCAAAATACATTAGATCTGCTGGGGATAAAGGACATGTTCCTTGTTAACTTCGATCTGTTATCTTTGGTGTTCGTTTCCACTCACTGACCTCTCAATTGGATCCTCTAACATTCATCGCTTTGTTCTTCGTTCTCCATTGAATAGGGATTCTGCCGGTGGTTCAACAGTGATTCCTTGCATTTGTTATTCTCCAAACGGCAACACATTTGAATATTAAAAGATCATGCATAGAAACATTTTGTTAACTAATGAAAATCATTAATGAGATATGTTTAATGATCCATTAACAAACCATTAATATAACATCACCACAATTACAAACTAGCCATTAATGACCCTCTATTAACGATCCTCACCATTGCACCGCTACATCAATATCCTCTGCTCAATGGTGTGAAAAAGAAATAAAATAATTCATTTGATTTATTTTATTATTTTTCAATTAAAGTCCAAAAAAACTTTTCCACTTGGCCCTTTCTGGTCTATGTTATTTCATTTCTAGGAAAATCTTGGCGTTCTCAGTTCAACAGTGCCATCATAATTTCAATCTATGCACTAGTTTAAATGTGTGAAAAATCCGGTCACACGTTTACTAAATGTACATTATTAAAAAGTTCAAAATTCCATTCTGGGCTCTCTCGGCCTCAGAATCACATGAGGTCAGAGCATGTGGTATCCGAATAATTCATTATAATTAAAAAAATACATGTAATTTCTTAGACATTACACATAAAACGTAAAAAACATAAATAAATCCATGTACATAACTTGCAGAATTATTAATATAATATTTTAACCATCATATCTACCTTATGATTTTTAAACCGCATGGATACCTTACAATATAACCCTCACATCTATGTTATATTGTAACAATCTAATTTAAACTTATAGTAACCATACAACCGACCTCCAACACAAACATAGACAATGAATTAGAGTGAGGTATAGGTGTAAACCTTCATCATGAATAATTCCAAATAACCATAACATAATAATAAAATAATAATGCATTCATAAAAATAACCATTTTGAATTTTATAAAAATAGATCTTTAAAAAATGGTTTTAAAAGAACATTCAATGGAAAATATCATAAAATTGAAGTGATAATTAATAGAATGGATGTAATATGTGTATATAATATAAATAAACATAATTAAAAATAATATAAACAGAATTTTTAACAAAAATAATATCATTGACACGTAATTAATGAAGTAAATGGTTAACCCAAAGAATGGAAATTGGGTTAAGAATTTCATTACCTCAGGGATATCTTACTTAAAATGTTTTTAAAACTCTTGTATAATGGGTAAAATAGTGTTATTAATATTGTAATGAAATACATTCATTTTTATAAAATATTATATAAGGATTTTATATCATCATATCACCCATTTATTAATAATATTTTTTTATTTCAATTGTTTTGGGAGCATTCTTTACATGGTTTCCATGGTCGATTCATTATGAATTTTCATGTTGAATGTATGAAAAACTAAAAAAGTGGATCGATATTTTATTAATTTGTTTACATAATATTAAATTCGACCATAAATAATTTTTTTTCAGATATTAAGATGAATCATAAGATAAATCATTGAAGATATTTTTTATATCATTTTGTCAGTTCTTCGATAATCAGAAACATGTTTCATTATATTATTTAATATTATGTATATATGTTAATTCTAGAACATAAAAGAGTTTACATCATAAATATTAAAATATATTTCAACCATTAAATTGTTTCTATGAAAATCCATGAAGGAATTAATGTAAATTGAAAACACATCATACATGATGTCGTAAATTCAACACATCTTGGATGATGTTTATATTTTTTTGAATAAAAGGGCGAGGAGAAGAAGTATGATGATGGATTTTTTCATCAACATGAAAAATGAAATTATATATAACATAATGGAGTTCCAATTAATATTTTATAAGCATAGGTTAAGAGAGTATAATAAAACAAAATAATTAAAAAAAAATAAAAGAAAATGAAAGACGATTTTTATGTCTAGAATTATCCCCCTTGAGTGCTTCTCTAAGGCTTTTGTTATTGGCCTTATAGTGAGAGAAGTGAGTCTTGGAAGTGGGGAAGTAGCTTGGGAGGATGATTTTGAATAATTTGGACAATTATCAATTCTTGAGAGGTGTAAGGAGAAGAGGGGGTGAGGGGTGGTAATTTTTGTGTAGGAGATTAGTGTTTTTTTGATAATTTAATTCATTAGTTTAATAATTTTGCTCAAGACTATGAATAGTTTGATCATTAACATAAAATATATTAATATAATCAATGTATTTTTGAGATTATGGTTATTAAATCATTCATGAGGTTAGGAATAGTGTATTTAACTTAAAATGTATATGTGTACCCTATATTACAGTATTTCACTATTCCCCAAAATATCAATTATATCAGAAAAATCCTAAAAATTCACCAAAACCATTTTTCAATGATTTTTATTTTAAAATGAAATAATTTTTATAGAAATAATTCTATAAATATGGAAAATTGACTTTTAAAATAAAATCCTAACTTATTTGAAAAATAAAAATTTTAAAACTATAACTGATATTATAAAACCTTAAAACATTAATGAAGGTATCATAAAATTATCCTATAACCATAAAAGAATAAAATATTAAGTTATGATTCTATTTTATGAAAATAAATTTTATTTTAAATCATTAAAATAAAAATAATATTTTAATTAAATATTTATGAATTACAAAAACTCAAAAACTTAATTTTTAATTTTCAAAAAATTATTTACTTGATCAATGATATAAATAAAGTATATTTTTACTTATAGTATTGACACGTTTTATTAATACTTTATTAAGTGATTATAATATTGTATTTTTAGGATTTCTATTTTTAATTGTCATTTTACTATTTCTAAGGTAAGGTTATTATTCTATTAGAGTAAATTTCTTAATTTTTATAAATATCAATTATTTCATTATAAATTTATAATGAATTTAAATACATAAATATAGAATGAAAAGAACATTATTTTATATGTATCAAGGTTGTCACATTATCACCACCTTCTGGAAATTGTGTCCTTTAATTTTATTAATTACCTATTAAATAAGTGATGGAACCTTTCCCTCGTTGTATTTTCAGATTCCCATGTTTGTTCTTCAACCATGTCATTTCTCAAAAACTCTATACCCTGGTGGATGTCATTATTATGAAATAAATTCTCTCTATGGTGAATAATATGAATAAGTTTCTCTTAATAGGAAAGGTTCTCTTTAAGATGATCAACTTTTGGGCACAAGACATGAAATTGATCTTACACATACTTTCTCAACATCGAAACATGAAAGACATTGTGTACCTAAGATAAACTCAAAGGAAAGGTTACTTAGTATATGACTGGTCAAAATTTCCCTAGGATTTAATTAGTTATTAGGTACCATGGACTTATCTTTCTTTTCAAACCAAAACATATAACACATTTCCAAGGGGTGAGTTTAAGGAAAACATGCTCACATACATCGAAAGAAAAGAATTTCCTCCTATTATCTTCAAAACGTTTCTTATTTCATTCAGTGGTACTCATGTGATTTTCAATCACATTCACTTTCTTATCCACTTTATCTACTAATTATGGTACCATAAACTTCCTTTCCAGAATTTTTCCTAAAAATATGGTGTCTGACACCGCTTTCCATATAATACCTCAAATGGTGACATTTGTTTTCCTGAATGAAAACTGTTATTATAAGAAAATTAAACTGACAAATATGTTAATCCCAACTTCCCTAGTAATCCATTGAACAAGATAAAATCATGTATTATAATGTATAAATTGTTCCCTCTGTCTGTCCATCAGATTTTGGAAGAGTGGATGTGTTAAATGTTAGTATTGTGCCTAACTATATTTAAAGGAATTTTCCAAATATATAAGTGAACCTAGGATCACAGTCAGAAACAATATAAATAGCAACTCCTTGTTACCCAACAATATATTTGATGTACAATCGGGAAATCTATTCTGAATACATAGTATCTTGAATAGGAAATAAATCTATATATTTAGTAAGTTGTTCAATAATAACGCAAATCACATTATTACCTTGAAATGACTTTGGTAGTCCCACTATGATTTACATTGATATATTTTTGAATTTAGACTCTCAAACTAGAAATGGATGAAGCATCCCATTTTTTAGTTTTATCCCTTCCTTCACCTGCTGACATGTAAAATATTTCATGTTAAAATCAATAATATCTATTTTCATTCAATCCCACTACTAACACTCCCACAAATATCTGTATATCTTAGTGCTACTAGGATGAATAGATAATGAATAACTATGAGATACACATAACAATTATTTCGTTATCAAGGAATCACAAGTCACAACTAATCTCTTTCAAAATATCATAACACAATATTTATCAGCATTAAATTCTCAAGACATTCCCTTTTTCACTAATTATACCATTTTTTGTAACTCCTCATCTTCCTTATATAATTTCCTTATTCTTCATAATGGAGATGATGACACTAAAACCCGACACAAAATATATTAATTTCATGCACCAATAACTACCAAGGAAAAATTCATCAAATCACAAATCAAGTGGTCTTTTTCCAAACATAACATGATGAATGATTCATGATATTTTAACCACAAGGCATCCAATAATTTCGTTTCTTTTCTGGGATGTTAATTGACTATGCAATCATAATACTTTATCATTTCTATCCATATTCTCTGCTTCATTTTTAATTCTTTCTGAGTGCATATATACTTCAGAATTTTATGGTTAGAATATATTTTACATTAGGATTCGTATAAATGATGAATCCAAATTTTAAAATAAAAAAATATTCTAATTCCAAATCATGTGTTGTATATCTGAACTCATGAGGTTTAAATTGTCTAAAAGCATAAGAAATTACTTAATAATTCTAAATTATAACAAAACCCAGTCCCTTCAATGAAGCATCACTATAGATGAACAAATTTTCATTTCTAGAAGTCAAGTCCATTATTAGAGAATTCACCAATCTCTTATTCAGTTCTTTAACACAAACATACCATTTTTATGTAGAATAAATTTAGCCCCTTTTCATGTTAAATTAGTTAGCGGGATAGATAACCATGATTTTATTACTATCAGTAATAACCTACTAATCCATGAAAACTACCCGTCATTATAACATTTGTAGGTCATGGACATTCATAAACCACTTTTTTGGGTTGGATTAACTTTTATCTGTTACTTATTTATAATATGTCCATGAAAAGAAATATGTCTCAACAAAAAATAACATTTGATAAATTTTCCTAGTAATATATTTTCTTTTGAGAGTTTTCAAGACAATATTTTATTGTTTTGAGGATCCTAATAACTTTTTCATAACACTAAAATACCAACAATAAAAACAAAAAAAACTTATAAAAATATTTATAGAATATTATATTCATAAGATCAAAAAATATAGTAGGGTAATTTTTCAAACCAATGGCCATAATAGAAAACTCATAAACCCCGTATCTATTATAAAAATAAGTTATCAGGATTTCATCCTCCTTCACCTTCAGCTGATACTACCTATATATCAAGTCATTCTTGGAAAAATATTGAAAACCAAGGACCATACAAAAAAGTAATAGATACGAGGAAAATGATACATATTCTTAAAAGTAATGTTATTTAAAGATCTATAATATATTCAAATTCTCATGGAACCATATATATTTTTAACAAAAAAGGATCACCCCATTGTAAGGTTCTAGGATAAAAGAATCCTTTATCAAGAAAATATTGTAACTAATTTTTTAATACAAGATATTACAATTGAGACATTTTATAAGGAGGTTTTGTAATGGGATTAGTAGTAATAACCAATTCAATGGTAAATTCAACTTCCCAATCCAATATAACACCAAAAAAACATTATGAAAAAGATCCAAGTATTCATTTACCATAGGAACTATATTAACCTAAATAGTGACTTTATTTTCAAAAATATGAGAAATATAAATTTCATTTCCATATCTTAACACTTTCTAAGCTTCCTAAAATTTTATCAATTACATGGGTTCATTATTTTATTCAAACTGAAACTATTTCTAAATAAAAACTTATATAGTTATACATTAAATCATAGCATGACAAATAGATAGCCAATCCCTACCCATAATGACATAAAAACTAATAATGGAAAAACAACGAGGTTTTTAGGTAATTTCATTCCACATATAAAAATTGGAAGATTATTATAATGGATTTCTGTTGTAACATTCCCCCATGTTTTTTATCCCTTAGTTTCAGTCTCATTTCATGACGTGAAATTTCAAACTTACCAGTAAATTTTATAGATATAAAAGATTGTGTAGACCTCTTATAAAACAAGAAACTATCAAAAAATTCAGTAAACAATAAAATTACCCAATACCACTTTATTGGATATCATGAAATATACTTAAATAGTCACAAAGGATATCACTAAAACATTTTTCTTATAATCTAGAAATTTTCCATCATTCAGATCTTTCTTTGGAAAAGTATTTTATTAATGACCCATCACACCACATTTGAAAGACCTTATAGTTTTCTTATCAGAAATGGTTCATTTTCATTACAATTTCGGGCCATATGTCCAAACATACCACATTGAAAAACATCCTAGGGTTTTTAATTCATTAAATATGGATACTTTTACTACACTTTTCACAAACAAGAAACTATGATTTCTTACCATCAGATTTCACTGATTGATTTATATCCATCGCTTTCCATTTGGACCTCTTCTTTATCTTGTTGATAAAGTACACATGATCATAGAAAACACTATTTCGACACTATAATTACATAAGAAAATTTTGTCATAACTTTTGAATTCATAAGAAGCTAATGCCCTTAGATATCTTGGCTTCAATACTAAGTAAGGACAACTTATTTTTATATCAAGATCCCGAAAAAAAATTTGGAGCGTACATTACCAATCTTGTGATGTTTTCTTTACACATGGACATTGAATCCTTCTACTTTTATTTCAATTAAAGCAATTTATTTTAAATACTAAGTCATAAAACATTAGGAAAATTTGTTTCAAGGAAAATATTTTAAATTCATCCCATTTCATGGAATCAATGTCATCACTATCCGTAATATTCATGACCATTGAATTGAACTAGTGAGCTTAACCATTAAAACAACAAATGGAAAGGGTAACCATTTTATTTTATGAAAACCCTAGGAAAATGAATATCTATTCAAGGGATTTAATCTATCCTTAAGATACCATTGGTTCAGAATATCCACTAAAATCAGGAGGGTGTTTCGTCATAAAATGTTCTAGTATCGTCATGTTCCTTTACAGTTGTTCTGGTTTTTCTATTTCATGGATTTCACCACCATTTATTTTCTATTTTTGCTAATTCATTACTATCAGAAGCTTCTCAAGTCCAATCCCTACAATTCCAAGATGTGGATTCAGAAAGATATCTCCTCTCAAGTACTTCGACCTTCATCTTCCCTAATTCTTTCGGGGAAAACCATTCAGAACATACATATCATAGATGAAAAAACATGGAAATGTTAAAATTATATATCATTTCAACAGAAAAATATTTTTAAAATATTTCATGGTATTATATTAACATCATCTTAACTCCGAATGTTATCTAAACAAAGCTCTCGTACCAACTATAAGGACCGGACCATAAACATTACATAGTCTAGTAAATTCATTAGGAATTTAGTCATTACATTACCAAATATCTTTTTGGTTTATAGTTTTAGAATGTTTGGAAATAATTCATACATATCAATTAACAGGAATAAATAGTGGTTAAAACATAAAACAATATCGATTTTTTTCATAACATGCATGTCTATAATAAAAGAATGAAATCATTTCAGAAAAAGTCTTTTAAAGATGCATCTTGGCTTCTTCATTTTTCTTACACATCCTTAAACCCTATGAAGATAATTTTAAAACTGGGTGTGAGAAAAAAAATATCAGTAAGGGTTATAAAAATAAGGGCAAAAACCATTAGTCCATGAGTACATATAAATATATCATATTATTTTCACAGAGACATACTTCTCACACATAAAGTATTATCTAGTTACTTTGTGAAGAAATGTATTATAATAAAAAATAGAAAAAATAAATAAATATATATAGATAACATGGGGATTGAAATACTTAATATTGTTACCCTTGTGGATACATTATGATTTGTAACCCTCTTGGCTACTTTATAATGTAACCCTCTCGGCTACCTTATGGTGTAACCATCATAGTTACACTTGGAGTAACCGTATGGCTGACCACCAACAGTAACATACCCATTTCATTGGAGGGAGATATAGGTATCACCCTTCATCATATAAAATTTCCAAAATCATAAAATAATCATAAAATAATAATAATTTCATAAGAACATACCTTTTTAATTTTATGAATATTGAAATTTAAAAAGGATTTTAAAAGAAAAGTCCCAAGAAAATATCATATAATTGACTAGAGAATTAATATAATGAAATTAATATATGTATAAACTGTAAATAAAAATATTTAAACATAATATAATCAAAATTTATAAAAAAAAATCTCCTCACAACAAAATTAATGATGTATAAGGTTAACTCAATGAATGGAAATTGGGTTAAGAATTACATTATATTGGGGTCATCTTACTTCAAATGTGTTTAAAACTCATTTATAATGGTTAAAATAGTGTTATTAATATTTTATAGAAATATATTAATTTTTATAACACCATATATATTGATTTTATATAATCATTTCACCCATTTATTAATAAAATTATGTTATTTCCATTATTTCAGGTGCGTTTTATACATGGTTTCCATGGTCTGTTCATAATGAATTTTCTTGTTGAATAGAAGAGAAACTCTATAAGTAGAAAGAAATTGTATTAACTTGCTTCCAAAATAATAAATTCTACCATAAATATTTTTTAAATATATTATGATGAATCATTAGATAAAACATTAATGGTATTTTTTAGATCATTTTGGTGGTTCTTCGATAATCATAAACTAGTTTTGTTATATAATTTAATATTATATATATATGTTAAATCAAGAACATAAAAAATGTTAAATAATAAAAATTTAAATAGTTTCCAACCATTAAAATTATTTTATTAACATACATTAATTTGTTATTTTAAATTGAAAACACATTATCCGTGATGTCAGAAATTCGACATATCACGAATGATGATATTATTTTTAGAATAAAAGGGATAAGAGAAGATGTATGATGATGTATTTTTCCATAAAAAAGATAACATTACAGTATATATAAGTCACTAGAGTTTTAATTCCTCTTATAATATGGTTGGAGAATAGATTATAAGAAATGAAAAGTATTAAAGAGAAAATGAAAGAATATTTTTACCTCTTTAAATATCCTCCTTGAGACCCTTCTTATGGCCTTTGGTTTTAGCCTTGTGTTGAGACCAGTAGGTCTTGGATGTGGGTAAGAGGATTGGGAAGAGTATTAACATTAACTTGTACAATTCTAAAATCTTGAGAGTTTTGAGGATAAGAGGGGTGAGGGTTGTATTTATTGTGGAGGAAAGGACAATTTTTTTATTATTTTATTCACTTGTTTATTAATTAGAATCATGTGTATGAATAATCTGAAAATTATGATATAATATATTAAAATAATCAAGGTAAGTTTCATATTATATTTCTTTCATCATTAATTATGATATTAAAATTTTATTTATTTTATAATGTGTATATATATACCGTAAATCACCGCATATCACTATTCAGTAAAAATTCAAGTATTTTAGAAACTTCCCAAAAATTCACCGAAATAATTTCTCGATGTGTATAATTATAAAATGAACTAAAATGTATCAAAATAATTTTCTAAATAAGATACATTTAATTTTCATATAAAATTATAATTTCTTCAAAAAATGAAAATTTTAAAACTATAACTACTTTTATAATAACTTGAAAATTTAATCTTGGTATCATAAAATAATATTATAACCATAAAACAATAAATTATTAATTTATTGTTATGATCTATGAATATAATTCTATTAAATCACAAAATTAATTATAAAAATGTAGTTAAATATTTATAAGTAAATAAATTCCAAAACATAATTTAAATTTTTACGAAATTATTTACTAGTTCAATGATATAAATATATCATGTTTTCACTTATATTATGAATAAATTTTTATTATAATAAATCAGGTGATGTGACTATTCTATTTTCTAGATTACTAATTCTAATGCTCATTTTACCATTTCTATGGTTGAGTTATTATTCCATCAGTGTAAATTACTTAATTTCTATAAATATAAATTATGTAATTAGAAATTTATAAGGAATTTAAATATATAATTCTTGAATGGAAAAAAATTATGTAATATGTAACTAAGTTGTTACACCCTGGGTAAAAATAGATCTTCCAATCATGACTCACATGGAATGTTGTAATATAACATGGTTTATGGTATTTATTCTATTGCTAAACTATATAACCATATAAGGGGACAAAAAATAATGTGTTCTTCCAAAGTACATGTTGTGTATGTTGGGATTTTACAAAAACTCCCATCTATTTTACACATCTCACCTATTCCACTACCACCACTGATTACAATAAAAATGACATCCAAATATCCTTGATATAGTTTTAACCTAGCCTAAGAAATTTTTAGTGGTTGTATTCCAGCCACCCATCCACAAGGGAATCCCTTCTCATCAAATTGTGCCACCGCATCACCAAACTGTAGACAAAGAACACCCTATTTGAACTCCCAGTGTTCTGTCATCATTTTTTCACCCTGATCATGCTCTAAAACATGATAGTAAATCCATATACACGATCAATTTCACTAAATATTAATTGTGAAATGATAATCTTTTATTATTTATTGAACAACCCAAATAATGAAATAATAAAGATAATCGAATGAATAATTTTGGTGCAAAATCATGAAATTTTCAAGTGAAGAATATATACTTTCCATTTCATGGGTTCAATTCCATTCATTAATAAATAAATCAATATTCAAACGGGATAATAAAATACGAAAAACAATGTCAATTACTAATTATAGGAAGTCAAATCAAACAGATAAAATATTGATCAACTAAAAAATCAATTTTTTTTGTGGAATTAATTCACATATGACATGGCATAAACCAACAGATATTAAAAAAACATAAAAAAAATCCTAAAATGATTTTGGATCAACCTATAATGAAACGCTATTCTACATCATTATCGTTTGTGAGATCCATGAACTCCTTTGACGAAGACAAATTCCATAGCAACATGGCCATTAATTTGTGATCCTTTTTCGTTCATCAAAAACTCTCCTCTATGGATTCTCAAAAGTCATTACGGTTGTTTAGAAAACGCTAGGAATTTTACATAATCAAGATTATGTATTGGAGGATTTTTTTTAACATTAAATAAATACAAAAATAAATATATATTTTTTAATTTAGTAGTGCTCCCACAACCATTATTAAACCAAACAGACAATGCACACAATGATTAGGTTGCACCTAGGGTTAGACCCACATTCTAGATTTAATGGTTTTCTTGTTGTCTCAACCAATACTTTATTTGGTTGTTATTTCATTATTTCAAAAAAAAAGCATGTGATATAACATATTTAATATTTTTATTATATCAATATAGAGGATTCTCGGGCCCCAGAATCCCATGTCGTCTCAGCAAAAAGATTTAAAAATATTCTTTAAAATATTTCAATTCTTTAATGGGAAAACTAGAGTTGTAACATGTTGTGATTATTTATTTCTAGTTTGAACTTGTGAGTAATTATTTGAGGAAGATAGGATCATAACATTAAAAAGCAACATAGGTTAATTATGAAAAAAAATATTTATACAAACCAATACCATTTATTTACCCCCATTGGTACATCAATTCACATGGGATCTTCACATCTATTAATTAAGATCCCAATAATATTTCATTACTCAATTTTAATTTCAAAAACCATTAGTCTAGAAATTTGGGAATAATTAGGCGGCCTAAAAAGTTGAATCCACGAACATTATATAGAATAAA
The DNA here is from genome assembly GCA_963277665.1 of Viscum album. Classification (NCBI taxonomy): domain Eukaryota; kingdom Viridiplantae; phylum Streptophyta; class Magnoliopsida; order Santalales; family Viscaceae; genus Viscum; species Viscum album. The sequence continues at coordinate 1,086,356,162 of OY728150.1, read as the reverse complement.
TTGTTTACTTATAGAAGGAGACACACTAATATTTGAATAAATGACCACACCATCCACTAAATAACCCATAGTATTCATAGGGTATTCCACTATATATACCACTCTCCATGTGTGTCAAATTATTTTAACACATTTAATGAGATACAACCCATTATCCAAGTTGTAATTCAATAACCAATGGGTAGATGGAGGATTAATTATAAAATTTATAGAAAGAAATGAAAATTGGTTAATAAAATATATATAAATTCTTTTGTCAAAGAATTAATTATTCTCATAGAGGAGGGATGAATATTCCATGATTATAAAAAAAAATTGAGCCTAAATAAACATGAAAAGATACTGAAACTGGGCCTTTACTGGCCAGGACAACATCTCCACCTATCTTGACATCGTTAACATAAGAACTATAAATGTTAATTTTTATGATTAAGTCAATTTTTATTACATTAAAAATTGAGATTCATATCCTAAAATTAATAATATTATTTATTTTAATAGAATACAAAATTTTATAAGTTTTTCATTAGAAAATAGTGTTGATCTCTAACTTCCTATTGATAGTTTAAAAGATTTATTCACTTCATCACTATGTACTGGCCAAAAACATAGTGAGAAAAAATAACTTTATTCATATACATATGTATTATTAAGCACCCATATTAAATAAAAAGTACCTATATATCAAAATTAATTTATTTTATAAAATTAACAAAATGTAAAAAATATCAATGGATGGTCCATTTAATCCCCATATACATTTTTGAAACATAATCCAAACTATTGACTTCATAATATTTATTTTCCACAAACATAATAAATATTACACACTTAAAATAAACAATAATGATATAATAACATCACATAATTGATAGTAATTTACTATATGGTTAATCTTTAGGATATGATCGCCTTTATGAAATATTTTCTCCAATAAACAATAATTTACATTTACTATATATTTCATGCCTATTAGAAAACTCAACTATATATAGAACTCCAAGGATGATATTATTTTATTGGTTAGTTAACCTAACTGTATAGAAAAGATTATTGGGGAAGCATACATGGTCAAAACACTATTTTTATGGTCAAAAACACTACTTCATTAATGTTTATAACCACCAACAAAAAAATAAAATATTTACAGACAATTAAATAATTAGATCCTTATTTTATTATAAAAAAATTATAAAAATTTAATAGGATTAAAATCTAAATATTTTTAAGAACACTTCAAAAAATATTGAAAAAAACTAATACAAAGAACAATATTTAATTCAATACTGTCCTAAATTATGATTAAAATCAATAACCCCCCATTCATATGTTTTTGAAATCCAGAAAAAAAATATCCAATGTGCCCATATTCATCATATTTACATCATATATATCTCATGTCAATATATAAAAATTTATAATCCCATAAACATATAATACTATATTATAACTATGAAAAAACATTCTCCATGATCTATCCATATCTATAAAAATAGCACAATGGTTTTTTAACTAATAATAAAATATTATTAACCTTCATCCGATAAGGAGATAATTATGTAACTCCTTATGTAGATATAGGTAGTTGAAATATCATGCTCATAAAAAATTTCAAGTACATTACAAGGGATAGACTTAATAAATATATAAACAAATTTATCATTTATTGATTTATATTAAACATTCAGAATTTCTTGCAAAAAATTATTTTAATAAATAATTAATGAACAAGATGAACAACATAAAATAAAAATAAAAAAATGGGCCGAAAAAATATGTTAGGAGGAAAAAATACCCCATACACATTAAATTAATAATAAAGAAAATTATAACAGAAGTTCCTTAATATTTTTATTTAAATCACTAGATTATTTAAACTTGATTATATCAATTATAATGTATTAAAAAATAACTAAATAATTTTAAAAACTCAACAAAATTTAATAGTAACCATAATATTGTATCATCATCCCATGAAATCACCTTTTTGTTGATAACTAACACTGGCCACCTCATAAAAAAACATCAAAACACTTTTAACTTGAATCATATCCAAAAAATTCATATATTATCAATAATTATATAAGATAAAACCACCAACATAATATACTCTTGAAAATATCATCAATTTCTAAAAATTATCAATAAGATCATAGCTACTATTGAATTATCCTTTAATAAATACAGTAATTTATCACATAGAAATATGTAGATAACAATCATCCACAACACTACAAAATAAGATTGTGTAACTCCAAAACTAATAACCAACTAGTAATGAATCCTATAAAAACAACCCCAAACCAAAAATTTTTGTTAGAGTGAGTAACTCATGAGGGGAGTGAAATGAGTATCAATAAAGTTTCTATTAAAAACTAGTTTACATAATATCTTCCAATTAAAAATTAAATTTCCTAGTTGATGAAAAATAGAAGATCAACATAAATTTTAATATTTTAAATGATTTATCCAATATAGATTATGTCTCAATTAAAAAAACTTATTATTATTATTATATCATTTAAAATAAAATTACATAATAAAAAATATATATATACACTTGTTAGGACAAACTATCAAAGTAGGGGTTTTTTTACATTTTAAAACAAATTTAGTTTAATGATCAAAAAGAAACCAAACGAAAAATAAATAAAATAAAATCAAGTGGGTATATTTCAAGCCATGACCTAATCCCTTCCACTTGGAAATCACCTTCTTCTAAGATGATTATATAAATTAATATTGTCCACAACCATTATTGGGTAATTAAATAATAAGTACAATCTTTCCAGGCCCCACAAGGACTTATTCTATAGTAATCCTGGGAATAAAACAATAATAGGGCACAAAATGACCTCTTCCATAATAATGTGGGTAAAAAATGTAAATAGAGTTAAAAATATAGGTTTTATCTTCTATTTATAGTGTAGGAGACATTATGGGTTCGATAAATAGGATAAACAACACACTACTCAATGGAAAAAATAAATAAATAAATAACATGTATAAATGTGTGTAAAAGATAGAGTTTCTTGGTATAATGTGATATAAAGATTTAGACTACTCATATGTATCATTGATAGGAGATCGGGTCATTTCTCTAAAAACATATTAAAACAATGCATTCTAACCTCTCCTTATTTCGACTATTCGAAGGGAATCATATGTTCAATATTATACACTCTTCTGTAGTTTCTTGTATGTAATAAATGTTGTGCGATAATCTCTTCAATAAATGACACACTTGATCATATTTTCACAAGTTCCCAAAATCAACCACCATTAATCATTTTTAGGAGGGGGACTTATGTTAATATATAGTGCTACAAGAGGGAGATACCGTTAGATGAACAATCACTTGGGTATTTGATATAATTATACTTATTTCTAAAATTATTTAATGTTCGCTATAGTATTATAAGAATAATAATTAACATAATCCTCATCATTAAATCGGATAATATATCTGTTATAATCATTTAATTTAAATATACCATAATATCTATAATAATTCATTCTGGAGTTGACTCATGTTTGGATGTGAGTCAGTCCAATAGTGATTCAAGATGGTGGTATGTTATATGATGGTAGGTAATGTTAGGTAGTGACTCATGTTCATAGGTGACTCATCTCAATGGTGACTCATATAAATAGTGACTTATCACAATGGTGACTTTTCTCCACAGTGACTCATCTGAGGGTATGTCATCCTCAGTTGCGACTCCTTTATATATGTAGGTAATGTCTTGTGGTGACTTATTTATGATGGTCTCTCTCTCTTAGTGGTTAATCTTCCTCAATAATGAGTATTTTCTGGTAGTGAATCACCCTCAGTGACGAGCCATTTCTGTTGGTGACTCATCCTCAAAGGTGGGGATTTTATAGTGGCAGATCATCCTCAATGGCGAGTCCTTCCAAAACATATAAAAATTTATTTATATTATAAAATGACTTCATAGAACATAAAACTCATTAATAACATAATAAAAATTTTCTTTGAGAATTAAAACAATAATTTTCTAACAATATCCCCCTTTTGGAAGATCTAAAATCATGTAATTATATAAACCATGTATAGAATAAACTTTTTCTTATGATATATCTTTTTAAACTTGTAAAAACATTGTATTAAATATATTAAATAACAAATAGTAGAAAAGGTATTTAAAATTTATACAATGAGATTTTAATTTAAATAAACACAATCAATAAAAATGTTTTTGGTGGTTTAAAATAAATACATATGACATAAAATATATGGAATCATGAAAAAACATTAATGATTGTATTAATGGATAAAAACACTTATAAAATTATAAATAAATTCCATATTCACTATCCCCATTTTTATATTATGAAAATGTTAAAATATAACGTTAAATGAAAAGAATTACAATATGAATAAGAATATAATTTCAATATAAGGAAAAAAGTAATTTTTAGTACATTCAAAAAGAGTTAAAAAAAGTCATTAAAAAATCCTATCGAACACTTAAATATAATTTCAATACTTCTCAGTATGGGTAGTTGGAACAATAGGTTCCTCTCCATTATTAGAGGAATAAGTAATATATGTAGTGGATTGAGATGAGGTAATGGTGGCAGAGGCTATATGGACTGAAATAATAGCATTAGAGACAAAGGTTGATGGTGGAATCACCCTAATGATCACCAGCCAAACCTTGTGAATTTGTTCCACTAGAGGTATATTAAATGAATGAAACTGGGAAGGGAAGGAGAATTGGGATCTTGAGTAATATCCAGTTTGGAATATTAGGGAGAATTATATTGATGAGTATGATGACAAGTCAATAGAATGGCCTCATGTTCTACCACTATAGTACCAAGAACATGGAGAATAGGCTTTATCAGTTTGATGATGTCCATGATGATATGGCCTTCTCACTGTGTGTATATAAAGTAATCTTGATGCTTCTATTTGAACAACTGAAGAAAAGGTGTTACTTCATTCAAATTAGAGACATACTAGTTTAAATTTTTGGTAATAGGAGGAAACCAAAAGTTATCATTATGAAACATGAGTTAATTTTCTTATCATGATTACTATAGATCCACAAAAGGTAATACATAAATTAATTTTTTATGGTTTCTCTGTCATTTATAATTTTATTCCTACAATCCCTTGACATTTTATACACATGATCGTTATTATGTCTAATATGTTTCAAAATTTCCTAAGAGATATCCTATAAATCTCTTGAAACACCCCATAGAATTTATCTAACTACATATTTGATCAACTAAACATATAAAGAAGGAGGGAGAGAACTCAAAGTGGAAGCTAGAGAAGGAATATTCTCTACCCTCTCTAATAAAGCATCCATATTATCAGTAATGGAAGTCGACATCCCCTCTATCACGAATCTCAAATACTCCAACTCACTGCCAAGTATACTTTTATCTATTTCAATTTCTTAAATACAATTCATCATCTATGGATGAATTTGTGGAATCATAATCTATAAAAAAGTCTATCATCTTTATCCCTATGAATTTTTATCAGAGTAGATTGATTCATTAGAATACCTTGGTAATTTGAAGAATTCCTTTCACTAAAAGCCTCCAATTTAGCTCTTGTATCCACATCTATAGTTTCAAGAGAAACATCATGACAAGTGATAAATACTCTCTTTGTAGAAACATACGACGGGTCTGATATTGAAGGAGCATCTGAATCAAATCTCTATAGATCCCAAGTAGCATCAATATGTTCCACCATAGATCGCTTAGGATCCACCTTCATTCAAACTAGGAAAGAATATCCACCATTCTTTGGTGGATTTCTCTCACCCATAAAGTTAAATTAATGCATTAAAAGTATGACATAACAAATATAATTATCTTGTTCCTCAAGATCTGAAATGCGTTCTCTAGTAGAAGATACAATAGTAGCTGTAGTAACTATATATTAAAAAACTATAGGCTCAAAAATTATCTTCCCAACATTATCTCCATCAAAAGGACCAAAAAATTTATTACCAATTCTTTGGGTATCCTCTCCCTAAATATATTCCCGAAACTCTTTTCTATAAGATCTATAGACATCTAAAATTTTGCTCTGTATCTCCTCAAATCTAGAGTCAACTAATAAGCCTCAAGAAGAATAAAGTCCCTACGGCATTTCAAAATACTTATAAATATTATGGTCATCATGACCATCATGATCTAAACAAGCATCACAGCCAACTCCAGGTCTATATCCGTCATATTTTCCATCTCTATATTCCTTAACTTTTTCATATTATTTATTACCATTTAATTATATTCCCCTTTCTTCTTCTTCTTCATCATTTTCTTCTTCTTCTTCTTCTTTGTTTCCATTATCAATAAAATTTTTCAATTCAATATTTTTCTTCATTTTCATCATCAAATAATTGAAAAATATATTCATAATATTTAGAAAAACTATTATATTGGTCCTCTCGAGAAACCATAGTTTCTTAATCATAACTTCTTTCACTAAAAAGAGTCTCTCTAACTGAGAGAGAACTCGGAGTACTAGACATAATGAAAGTGGTGGTACGAGGGATCTTATGAAAGTCAAGGTCACTAACCTCATCAATTGAAAACCCTACTCCTCATTACCTGATGCATGAAAATCATCTTCTTCTTCTTGTTACTCATAAGAATACTCTACCAATTTATCTGACAAAAATCCAGGATCAATAACATTCTTTGGCCTTTTCGGATATCAATTAGATTTAAATCCTGATAAATCTTCTCATCATCATCCGTCCATTACTTATTCTAGGGTTTCTAATTTATTTTCATTATTTTTCAAATTACCTTTGTCATACAAAAATCTCGTCATTGTACCTCAATTTATTCTTCCCCATCAACCAATCCCTTGGCCACTAGTATAGGATAAATTTGGGAATTTGAATTGGAAGTTGTTTTAAACATATCCAATATATAAACCCTAAAATATCTAAACAAATTATTTTTATTCCCTATTTACTAACATATAATAGATATAAATCCAAGTATCGCATTGTACTGAAATCGCCTTTCCTTTAGTAGATAATGTGTTGTATGAACATAATTAGAAAACAAAACTCACCGTCAAGCTCAGTTACAACTGGTCTTCCAAAGTCCCATCTTGAGTTAGCTCAACTAAGGAATCCTAATATTTAAATGAATTAATATCATTTGGAATTAATATATGATAATAATTTGAGACTCATTTTGGAGGTTCATTAGTATATATTTTCAATAAAATTCTATAGACCAAACCTTTATACACATTTATCCTACTTAGAATCCAATTTTTATCTTCCTTGAAGCTAAACTCAACATTCTGATAAAACATGGACACTATCCTATAATTAAATGGACTCCCATTATTCTACAACCACCATACACATACCTAGTATTTGATTACTTTTATCACCAATGATATTCTTGACATCAACCACTCAACATTAACTTCCTTATCAAGAACTAAGGTATGCTTCACAAGCTGAAGGATTCACATATTGACAACATATATTCCTGATTCATGTTTTTGATTACTCAAAGGATGTAACTCATCTCGAGGAAACACTACGACTCAATTCACTTTAACCATTGTGAAAAAGGGGTAAGGTTCAGGTGAGGTTGAGTGGAGGCTAAAAATTTATAGATATAGGGTTGTAGTGAAGGTTTGGGAAAAGGTTGAGAGAATAAAAATTATAATAAGGGTATAACTTAGAATGTGTTGGGATTTTGAATAAAAAATAAAAAAATGAAGTAAAAAATTTAAATAAAAAAATATCTAACCCAGAAGTAAAATTTAGAAAAGTTAGGTTATTCCAATAGTGGGTCAATATGAACAGTGGGTAAGCACTAACATTGGGTAAACTCTAATGGTGGGTAATATCCACTAGTCGGAAAACATCAATGGTGAGTAAACTTCTATAGTTGGGAAAATCAAATGGTGGATCCCTAGAAAAGTAATTTTAAACAAAACTATTCTTAAATAATTCATGTTTCATGTAGTTAATTATTTCATAATTCAATGCCATAGTAAAAATATCATCATGTTGATGTTCAGTTCCAATGTATTCGAGCTTTATATATAAATTTTTAAAATGGTCTCTCAAAACTGGATGTCTGACATCAGTTGTTTTGTTCTAGAGTGGGAAACAGGGATCATAGAAATGTTTATAGAACTTATTTTATCACAATTTATAGAGACATGTTTGAATTGATATCCATTGTCTAGTAATGTGTGTTTAGTCCACAAAATTTGAGCATAGAAGGTACCTACTGTTATGTATTTAGCTTTTGCAGTAGAAAGTGGATCTGAATTTTCCATCATAGTACACCATGAAACTAGAGGCTTACCCAATATATGACATGTTATAGGAGTAATTTTCTATAAAAATAATAACCTCCAAAAATAGCATCTGAATAAATGTTTGCCTCTTGGGTAGAACAATCCAAAATTGGTTGTATAAATGAGGTATTTAAAAAAAATTTAACTACATGTATGTGTGACTCATTTGGGTATTCATGAATATGAGCACACATACCCACACTAAAACATAATTTCTAGACATCTATCATTTGGGTAGAGAATAATTTAAATTATAACTCCATAACTTGTTTGATATATTTGTTTCCCAGCTCCCTCAAGATCGAACATACAAGTAGTACTCCAAGGATTTTCAATATTTATAGTGTTATCCATACCTAAATGTTTTAAAATATCTTTAGTATATTTACTTTGATTTAAAATAATTTCTTAATTATTATGAAAAATATGAAAACCAATAATTAATTTCAATTCATCAATTAAACTTATTCTATACAAAATTTTCATTTTAATTGAAAAATCACTGCATAAAGAGTTTTTTGAATATCCAGAGATAATATCATCTACATTGATTTGAAAAAATTATACATCTTTTGAATTTAATTTTATAAAAAGTATAGGATCATATTTAACTATTGATAATCCTTTAAAAATATGAAAATAGATTACCCTATCATAACTAGTTATAAGAGCTTTTTTTAAAACATAATAATAATTTCTTAATTTAAAAACATGATTTAGAAATTGAGGATTTTGGAATTCAGGGGGTTGTTAAAAAACATCAATTAGAAAACAATTCAAGAATACACTTTTTACATCAATTTGATAAAGCTTAAAATCTAAATGAGCTATATATTCAATCAGTATTATAATGGATTAAATTATAGTCATAGGTTATAGGTTTTCCTTATAGTCTATACCCTCTTCTTGACTATACCCTTTTTCAACTAGTCTAGCCATGTTTCTTGATATATTTTCATATTCATCAACCTTGATACTAAACACTATTTTAGTGACCATTTCCAAGGTAAATTTAGGTATATCAAAAAATTCCAAAAAATATTCTGGTTCATGTTTATTTAGTTATTCTTTCATATCCATTACACAGAATTCATCATTAATAGAATCAATGGTGTTATTTGGTTTAAGCTATGGCAAGAATTCCAAATTTTCAACCTAGTTTCATAGAGAAGTTATAGTATTTTAACCTCTATTTCTAGATCCAACTACAAAATTTAAAGAATTTTATTTATGATTCATAATATTTCTTGAAGAAATAAGGGTTAGTCACCTCATGGTATTCTATAGATTATGGTTTAGGTTTCAAAACATCTTATCAACTGGATTACTTTTTTCCATGATTTATAGTAGTTTTAGATGGTTTTCCATTGATTTTTAAAGTGAATAAATCATCATCAAGGTTTTATAAAGTGGTTTTAGGATCATGTGGAGCAATCTCATCAAACCAAAATTAAACAGACAGTTCCACAATTGTGTTTATTTTTTTAAAGACTCTATAGGATTGACTAGATGTTGAATAAATAAGAAAAATCCCTTTATCACACTTGGAGAAAACTTTTTAAGATTATCCATAATATTATGAATAAATAATTTTCTTAAAAAACTCTAAAGTAATTAAACATAGGTTTCCTATTATTCAAAATATCGTATGTGGGTTTCTTTAAAATATGTATTTTAATACTCAGTTAATTATATTGTTGGATTTGTGTATTGTCTCTGCCCAAAAGAATAGAGGTAAGTCATATTCATTAATAAATTTCTTATAAATTTCATGATTTTTAATATTTATCCTTTCTAAAAATCCATTTTACAAGGTAGGTCCGAGGAGAATAGAATTTATGGTTATTGTATTTTGGTGAGAAAAGGGATTTAAATTCTAAATTTTCAAACTCATGGCCATGGTCACTTCTTAGGGTCTTCCTCAATGTCCGTGTAGGTTTTATACATATTTTTGAAACTTGTTACAAAGAGAGAAGACATTACTTTTGTATGATAAAAATGATACCCTTGTATACCTAGAAATTTTTCCTACATGTACATATATATACTGCATCCCATTAAGACTAGAAAAACTCTATATTTCTCAAACAAGTCCATGGGAACAAACTGAAGATGTGACACCTCGAGTTTTAATGGAAATTATTTTGAATTAATTAAATTTTCATTTATATATTGAAATTAAATAAGTCAATCATTCTTTTCACATGACATAGAATTGTCATATGTATCATGGACTATTCACTTGGTATACGTTACGTGGAACATCAACTTAGTGTATGTTACACGCAACATCAACTTGTATTATGTTACATGAAACACTGATGTTTCTAGAAAACATAATTTTCTATTATAATTATTTAAATATGATAATTATAAATTATCGATTATATTTATTAATATTAATAGTAATAACTTATTTTCAAATATTGAATATAATGGATAATAAAATATATTAATTTGGTAAAGTCCTTATACATTTAAAAATATCATTTACTTGAATAAACTAATTTTACTAATAAAATTAATTTTATAAAAATATATAAATTTTATTTTATAATATAAAATTCATTTTTGAATTTATAATGCTAAAATTATCTTACGGTGAATGTTTTTGGTTTTTAGAGAAACTTCATTTTTGGATGAATAGTGGAAAATATCAGATTTAAATTCAAAATTGTTTTTTCATCTAATTTATTTGTAAAGATAAATAATATTTTAATTTTGGTTAAAAGTTAAATTAGAATTTTTTTATTAATTAATCCAATCTGGTTAATTTTAACCAATTTCATAGTGAAATTTGATATAAAAACATTGAAAACATTTGATCATTTTTACTATAAAAACCCCACATTATCGACCCGAATGCAGGATTAATTTTAAAATAATTTCTACCACTTTTGTGATTGGAAATTAGAAAAATGGATTACATATTTGGAATCATAATAATTTATAATTTATTATATGTTCAATTTAGTTTTTTACCAATATAATTAATGAAAGTGATTAAAATTAATTACATCGATTAAGGTAAAATTTATGCTTAAAAATGAATAAACATTAAAGTTAAGACCCAAATGACATAGAAACGTATCCAAAACATAATTTATGGACATTATTCTTCCATGAACATTCCAATATTTAGTGTTTTTAGTTTGATATGGATTTTTTATTGGAAAAACGTGGGTACACCAACCTTGTTTTCAAAAAAACCATGTTAGTCATTTCACATCCCTATAAAAGGCCACCACCTATCACACTTATTCAAGACTCTAAAACCTATTATGTTTGGATAATTTCTGATCAATAAACTTACCATAAATCTTACCTTCCTCTTATATTAATTCCTTTGGGTAGATGATATTTTAAGGATGCCTTTTGGAACCAACCAAAAGGAGTTACCTGATTAAGAGGTATCCTCTTCCCTCGTGTTTGTTCTTATATTATATTTAACCACCCGTACACTATCTTTATTTCATTCATGCATAAAAAAAGTATATCACATATACAAGAATATTTTCATTCTATGTTTTTAACCTACACATACACACACCTCTATCTAATGGATAACAAACATACAGTTTATGTGTACAACGAACTACCACATCCCTAAATGATGATTGTTCAATTTTCCTTACCAACTCTCATGGTGGGAATTATGATGGAATCTATTTTTTATAGGTCAATTATAATATTTATTATTTATATAATTCTCTTTATTTCTTTTTACATTACATATATTCTTTACATTCTATTTTGTGTTAATATAATAATTTTGTTTGAGGAAGTGTGGACTACCGCCCCCATTACACCAATATGATTCATTCATACACTACTTGGAATTTATTATGGATGGGTTTTATTATTATATATGATATATTTGATTTGATAAATATTATATTATAAATATATATATATACATATATGAAATTTTCATTCTTTCTTTCAATACGACATTAACAGTAGAAATATCATTCATCTATACATACGACTTTCCATCTACATAAATGGTTTCATACATTTTAAACTTATATATTATATATATTATTATCATACATATATATTGGATAAATATTTTATTTCTATAAAGGCTTAAATTATTTAATCATTATATAATTAAAATTACCAATGATATAACAAATTAAGACACATGAAATAAACAATGCAAATATTATCTAAAGTGAAACCTTAACATAAGATGGTTAACAAGAGGTAAATATAATTTTTTAATAAAAAAATATATGGTATTATATATATTAATATGGTTCTTTAAAATATTTATAATAATTTTTTTTATTATAATGGTTTTTTGAACAAGTACTATGAGAGTCAGGATAAAATATAAGGGGATTTCATATCACATATTATTTCTCTCAGATACATGCTATGTTCACCACTCTTTCCTTTTTTGTGGTGTATTTATGAACCATGATTGTATTCTATTTATATTATTATTAAATTTATGGGTGTTCACATATCCATTTTATTATATTTACTTTAGGGTTTTGTGTATATAATGTTACCAAAATTGTAAAATAGTTTCTCTTAAATTGCCTTCTTTTAGACTCTGGATTTTTATGCAGCAAATTTAATTTTCATGGTTAATATACATAAATTTTACATGTTATATCATTAATTTACTTCCTTTAATTTTATTTCAAGATTCATTTGATTTCTTTTTCTTACATGGAGAATATGATCCCAAGTTACCAAGTTATAAGAGTTTATTGAAATAATCTATTTGCTTTTTGAGATTATTTATGTTCATGCCTCCAATGACGAAATGTTAGGATCCATATCTCAATAAAAAACATAATTTTAATTATCATATATTTATTCAATATATATCCATGTATTAGTACCATTTTCCACTCATTGGTACTTAAGATAACATTTAAAAGTGAAATATTATTATCTCTCTCTCCGATAAGAAATATATTGTATTCAAAAAACACATTTTAAAAAATATTTTAAATTATTTTTTAAAAGATCATAGAGTTCAATTTTCAATGAGAAAGGATTTTTAAAAAAAATTATAGTTTTAAAGGCTTCCATTATATTTTTTCAAAGAATGTTTTAAAAAAAATGTTTTCAAAAATGTTTTCTATTTAAAAAAGTGACTTCAATGAAAAAATGATATTTTCATCAAGGAATGTTTATAAAAGGTACTTAAAAATTATTTCCAATCTAAGATAACATAAATTGGTGTTACCCATTCTTTTATAAGGAAATTATTAAATGTTTCCATTCATATTCGTTATCTTAATGGATTATGGTTTAATGGCATAATATTTATGAGACATGTTTTCTATTTCATGGGTTAGATGCTTTTGAAACACATTTCTCTTTTATGGTTTATATGATTTTGAAAACTTCTTTTTCACATGTTATTTTCCTGATGAAATGATTGTGAAAGCTGTTTGTTTCCATAGATTATGATATGATTATATGTTTTTTAATACCTGTTTCATTTCATGTTGTATGATATGATTATTTATGATCTTAGGGAACATGTATGTATGATTTAATAATGATATGAGTGGATGATATGTATCCCTCGAACACATTGGTTAAAGATTTATATATCATGAGATAGACATTTCTCAATGGATAAATAAAATCGGTTCAGTATTATAGGGATGGAACAAGAAGTGAACTTAGTTCTGTAATACAGGGTTGAAAGGAGGGGTGAACTCAGGTCAGTAATACAGGGCTGGAAAAGGGTGTGAACCCGGTTCGGTAAATGAATTTTTCAACTATGATGGTCTCAATAGCAATGCCTCGACTACTATGTAAATCATTATATATGGTTATGTGTCTGCAACAATTCCTCTTTTATTATTATCTTATTTATTCCTATCTTATGTTATTTATCACAATATTATTCATGTATTAGGAACTTACAAGATTTATGCCACAATTCATTTATATAATCTTTCATGTGTATGGTATGATCTCCTATTTTCATGATCATGTTATTATACCCTTAGGCTCATGATTATGCTTACATATCTCTCTTTTTTACCCTTACTGATCATTTGAGATCACCCATTTTTATGTTTCCTTCACCAGGTGATGCAGATATATACTATGTTTTATGTGTTTAAGAATGGTTCTAGTCAAGAAAAAAATTGTGGGAGATATTATATCTCACTTATGTATCTGTTTTATGTTTCCTTGTTTCTAAATGTACTAGACTAGTATGTTCTTTGGGTGTCTGTTTGTATAATTTTATAAGTATTCTAAAAATGTTATATAATGTTAATGTATGAAAATAAAGGGTCTATATAGTTATTATTTGATAAAAGGTTTAATTTTCCATTACAATATAGGATGAAAAACCCATAGTGATAACCCTAAGGACATGTCTAAGGATATATTTAAGAATAAGGAAAATTATAGTAAAATATCATTCAATTTTGGTGAAGGATAGAGTGAGTGGTTTATTTGAAATATATCCATATCTAGATACGATAAGTGGATGTGGCTCTGAAATAGATATAACCATGGGTAAAAACTTTGAAAACATGTTCGAGTCCCGACTTGGGGTAATCTGGTACAATACAACAAGCATTTTTGAACACCTGGTTTGACACTTCCAGAGGATATGCATTGGGAATTCAAAAAATCATCATAAAACATTAAAAATGATCAAAAAAGAATATTTTTATGAATAAACTATAATAAACCTATGTTTTCCTATATTAATGAAGGTTTCATAATTAAGACATCCTATAAGTGACTTTTTAAGATTTTGTGGCTCATCACTATAAAAATTGTTTCTAAATCTATAATTTTTTATTTTATTCAATGTATGGATCCTGAAGGAACTATGTTAATGTTAATTTTTATGGAAAAGAAAATGATTACACCCTTGATAAAATTAATGTTATGTTAGTTGGAATGAAAAAACTCATTTCTATGCTCACACAACTTTCTCAAGCTATAAATTAGGGTTGAATTCCACATGAGAAAAGGAGGGAACAAAATTATGTTTATTATTTTATGAGGCAACATCCAACATTTTTTAGAGGGTCTTCTAATCCACTAGTTTTTGAAAAATGGATAAGGTACTACTAAAACGATATTCTCTATTCTCTAGTGTTTGGATCATGAAAAAGTCAATCTAGCTGTCAATTGGTTAGAAGGTGATGCAGGATAGAGGTGGAATCTAATCTAGAATATGATGCATCAAGATGAGATTTAATCCATGGATTGGGACGATATCATGAACATGTTATTGATAAGTACTTTACACGTATTATTCACACTATTATGAAGAAAGAGTTACATGATTTGAATCAATGGGATGATGAATCTATCGGTACCTAGGAGGCTAATTTGATGAGACTTTAGAGGCATGATTCATGAATTATTATCCAACCTAAATTTAAATTTTACAGGTTCTACAGTTTCTTAAATCCAAGACTTTAAAGGGGTTTTTCCATAGAATACATTATTATATATGAATATAGTGTGCATTGTGAAATCAAGGTTTAAATGGAGGTTGGATCCACATAAAAATATCATGGTTTTGACATGAAAAGGAAGATGGAGTTCAAAGTAATATTTAAAAGAAGAGCGAAAAGAAGATTTATTTTTATTTATGCTCTAAATGTGAGACGAATCACAAAGAAAATTTTCTTAAGGGGTCTAGAAAATTTTTTATGTGTGGAGAGGAAGGTCACCAAGAAATTTAATGTCAAAATGATGGGAAAAAGTTAGCTCAAAATTGAAATGGAGAAACAATCACATAGAATAATCCTCCCACAATTCAGTGTTATAAGTGCCAGTTGAAAGGTAATTATGCTAACCACTGTCCAAACCTAAGGGTTGGTTATGATGATTGATGGAATAAACCTCTTAAGCCAAGGGATAAGGGAAAATCTCATGCAATCACTATTTATGATGAGGGGTTAGATTTTTACCTGATGAATGGTAATCTTACCATCCACTATAGAACTAAGAATATCATATTTTATGTTGGATATACCCACTCTTTCATATTTAGGTATTTTTAAATTGTTTTAAGATTCCACCATAATAATTAGATATAGAATTAGTAGTGTAAAATCTAATGGTGTGATGATGTCATCTCAAGTCTATGATTCCTCTCTATTTTATGTTTGTGGGAATATGATTCTCGAAATAATTTTATTCTTCTATTAGTTTAATTTGATGTCATATTTTTCATGGATTGACATTCTCTACATAAATCCCACATCAATTATTGATGAAATTAAAGTTATTTTGGATTTTTTTTAAATCCTACTATGACTATCCATCCATGGGAAGATAAGTATTTACTTACTGTTGATATTACATCCATTTTATGGGTATTAATTCTTATTAAAAGGGGTATTTATCTCAAATGGTTGGGGAAAGAATCGACAACAATTATATGCCAATTTTCCATGAATTTTTCAATGTCTTTCTAGAATAGATTCCTAGTATTCCACCAAAATGTGTAGTTTAGTTCTCAATGTAACATATACATGGCTCCACAATAATTTTCAAGACATTTTATAGAATGTATCTAGTTCAGTTTTAGGGATTGAAGAAGAGAATTCACAAAAAACATGAAAAATGTGTTTATTCAGCCAAGTGTGTCATGTTAGGGTGAACTGGTTCTTCTTATGAAAAAGAAATATGGATCAATTCAACTCTATATTGATTATAGGCAGTTGAAAAATATCAAAATTAATAACATGTATCCTCTTCCCCGTATTGATAACTTGTTTGATCAACTACATGGAGCTCAATACTTTTCCCATATTGGACTTCATTCTTGATACCATAAATTGAGGGTCAAGAAAGAGGATATAATAAATATGGAATTCTATACATATTACAAACACTATGAATATATAGTGATTCTTTGGGTCTTAGAAATTCCATTGAAATATTTATAGATTTAATGAATATAATCTTTAGATATTACCACAATTAGTTGTTGGTAGTCTTTATAAATGATATTCTTATATATTAAAATAGAAAGGATGATAAGGAAGATCACTTGAAAAGTAAACTAAAGACCCTATTGAAAGAGAAGCTATATGTAAAACTTTAAAAGTGTGAATTTTGGCTGAAAAAAGTTACATTTTTAGGTCACATGTTCTCTAGAGATGGTGACTAAGATCCATAGAGATCATGGTTTCATTGGATATTATCGATGGTTTCTGGAGAATTTATCATGAATATCTAATCCTATAACCATGTGAACTCAGAATAATGAAAATTTCCTCTAGACAGAGTAATGTGAGAAAAAATTCAATGAACTGAAGGGAAGGTTAGTCACTGTGGTTGTTCTTACATTACCCGGTAGTGGAGAAGGCTTTGGAATCTATAGAGATGCATCCTATAAGGTATTTATATGTGTTCTTATGAAGGATAACATAGTTATCATTTATCAATCACAACAGTTGAAGAGTCATGTGAAAAATTACCCAACTCATGATTTGGGGTTAGAAGTGGAAATTCTTGCATTATGGATACGTGGGGATTAACATTATGGAGAAAAGTGTTATATATATATGGATCATAAAATTCTTAATTATATATTTACATAGAATGAGTTGAACATGCACCATATAAAATGGTTTTAATTGATATAGGATTTTGGTTGATCAATATATTACCACACTCGTAAAGAGAACATGGTCACTAACGATTTGAGTTAGAAGGATCATGCTATATTATCGAAGATGAGGATCACAAAAGATCCAATATTTCTATATTTGAAAAGGATTGGTCTAGAAATATTGAAGGAATGGTAAAATCTTATCTTTCTAAAATAAATGTTCTACTCTCTATCCCATTAAAGATCAAGGAGGCTCAAAAATAAGATGTAGAGATATAAAATATATTCAGAAATGTTTTTGTGTTTAACAATGATCAGTTTGGAATGATGAGGTTCAAGATCCATGTATGTCTTCCTTTTATATTATATTTGAAGAAGGATTTGTCAGAATAATTTCATAGTTCATCAATTTCTATTCATCCTGGGAGTACAAAGATTTATTGGGTGTTGATAGAATAATTTTGGTGGGATGGAATGTAGAGAGATATCAAAGAGTTTGTATCTCAGTTATTGGTATTCCAATAAGTTAAAGATGAAAGTAAAAATCTTAAAGGGATGTTGCAACCATTACACATACCAGAATGGAAATTGGTGAATATCACTTTGGATATTTTTTTGGACTACCAAAATCCTCTAAAGGGTTTAATTCTATATGGGTGTTAGTCGACCTCTTTACTAATTTAGCTCATTTTAACACTATCAGATAGTAATTCTATCTGGATCTTCTTTCTAGGATAGACATTAAGGAAGAGGTAAGGTTTCATGGAGTACAAAATTATATTGTATATGATTGGGATTCAGGGTTCACTACACTGTTTGGGTGAAGCCTTCAGTATGAACCTGATAAAAAATTGTGTTTCACAACTACTTATCATACTCCGACTAATGATCAATCTGAAAGAAAAATTCAAACCCTGGAGGGTATGTTGAGATCATATTCACTAGATTTCAAAGGTCGTTGGGATCAACACCTTTATTGAGTAGTTTTTTCAATAAAAAATTCATTCACTCAATAATTCAGATGGAATAATATGAATACCTCTATGGGAGGAAATGTAGAACTCCAACATGATGGGAAGAGGTTGGAGAAATAAAGCTATTGGGACATGATATTGTTAAAGAAATGAATGAGAAGGTTAGAACCATAACAAAAAATATCATGGAAGCTCAGATTTGGTAGAGAAGTTACGCTGATAACTGTCTACACGATCTATATTTTGATGTTTCTGCAAAATTGTTCATACTAATCTCACCCTAGAACAAATTTATGATATTAGGGAATAAAGGGAAACTAATACCTATGTATATCGGTTTTATTGATATTTTTTATTATATCTGGATGGTAGAATATCAATTGGAACATACTCCAAATATCTATCAAGTCCCTGAAATGTTCAATGTATCTCTCGTATGTAAGTATATACCTGACCCTTAACATATACTGAAATCGGAGGTCATACTGATTGAGCATGACATTTCTTACGAGGAGAAACCTGTTGAAATTATTGAACGATCAGAGAATGTTATTCGAAAAAATTGCACTCACCTGGTAAATGATTTGTGAAGATATCACCAGTTAAAGGAAGATACATGGGAACTTAAGGATATGATAACGTAGACGTATCTTCATTTTTTTACCTGACTGACGAATATTGAGGGCGAAATTAATTTTAATGGGGTAGAATATAACACTCTAAGTTTTTATGGACATTTTATGAATAAATTATGTTTTCATTGATTTATTACAATGAACTATGTAAAAATTCCTTTTAAATGGAATGGAATTTTCATATGTAACATGTAACATTGACTCGACGTATGTTACATGAAACATCGACTCGATATATGTTACACGCAACACTGACTTAGTGTATATTACACGAAACAGCAATGATTCTATGAAACATCATTTTGATGTTATAATTATATAAATAAGATAATTATAACCTATAATTTAGATATATTAATATTAATAGTAATAAATACATTTCAAATATTGTTTATAATTGATAATGAAATATATGTATTTTGGTAATGTCCTTATACGTTTAAAAATATTGTTTTATCGAATGAATATATTTTAAAAATAAAATTAATTATTCATAAAATTTGAAATTTAATTTTATAAAATAAACTTCATTTTTGAATTTAAAATGTCTAAATTATATTAGGGTTAATTTTTTGGATTTTTCTGAGAAACATCAATTTTGGATGAATAGTGAAAAATGCCTTATTTTAAGTCAAAACTAATTTTTAATCTAATTTATTTATAAAGTTAAATTAAATTAAAGTTTGGTTTATAAGATTAATTATATAATATATTTTTCAATTAATCCAATTTTGGGTAATTTGAACCAATTTCACATTGAAATTGGATAAAAAAATTGAAAACTTTTGATAATTTTTACATTAAAACACTACAATGTTGTCCCAAATGTGAGATTAATTTTAAATTAATGTATGCCACTTATTGGATTTGAATTTGTAAAAATGGATTCCCTAATTGGAATTATAATTATTTATAATTTCTAAAACGTTCAACTTTGTTTTTGACAAAAAATATTAGTGAAAGTAATTAAAATCAATTACATTGATAAAGGTAAATTGAAGCCTAAATAAAGACTAAACCTTAAATTTAAGACCCAAAACGACTTAGAAACTTCCCCAAAACCATTGTTATTGCCATGATTATTCAATGAAAGTTATTTTTTTGTGTTTTTATGGAATGTTATGTCTTTTTTAGGAAAAACGTGGGTACACCTAACTTGTCCTAAAAAATACCCAGTGAGTCCTTTCGCTTCCCAATAAAAGGACACCAACTCTCCCACTTCTTAAAACATATAAAAACTCTTAATTTTGAAAATCTCTTCCCAATACACTTCCCTATAATCCTCATTTTCTCCTAAAAGAATTACCTTGGGTATACAGAAATCCAAGAAAGTATGTTTGATGCAAACCAAAAGGAGTTACCTGATTAAGATGTAGCGTCCTCTATCCATTCCTTCCTCCTACTTTTTTTTCTACCCCATACACTCTCATTATTAAATAAATTTATAAAAAATATATTATATAAAATAAACATAGATTTTTTATGCTACGGTTTTAACCTACAGATAAACGCACTTCCATCTAATGGATACCGAACATATGGTTTATGTGTATGGAAAACAATCACCTCACTAAATGTTGATTGTTTAATTTTCCATAAAACCTCTCATGGTAGATATTATGAAGGAAAATATATTCATATATGTTATATATTATATTTATTATTTCATTAATCTTATTTATTCCTATTACAACACTTGTCTTTTTTACTTTCCATTTTGGGTTAATACAACAATTTTGTTTGACGAAGCGTGGACTGCCGCACCCTCAATGTGATATGATTCGTTCATACAATACATTAAATTTATTAGGTATGGGGATAGTGATTATATATGATATATATTATATCATAAATATAATTTAATAACTATATATATATATATATGTCTTTTTATTTCTTTCTTTTGATAGAATAATAATAACTGAAACAACGTTCATGCGTATGTACGGAATACTGTCTTTATTAACGGTGTTCTCCATTTTATGATTATATGTTAAATAGATTATTATAATAAACATATAATGGATATTAATTTTATTTATATTATGTTATAAATTCTGAAATCCTGACATAATTATATGGACCAACTGTATAACAAATTAAAACACATCTGAAGAACAAAGAAAATATTATCCTAAGAAAAACCTTAACATAAGATGGTTAACAATCAGGTAATATAATGTCATAATAGAACCATATATAGTGTTATATATAATAATATGGTTCTTTATAATATGTATAATAAATTAATTTGTATTATAATGGTGGTTTTAATGAGGACAATGAGAGTCAAAACACAAGGAAATGGGATTTCGTCTCACTGTTTATTTCAGTGAGATATATTTTATGTTCTCACAACTCTCCTTTTGTGTGGTGTATATACTACACATGATTGTATTATATGCATCTTATAATTAAATTTATCTGTAATCACAAATCTTTTTTATGATCATTCTTCCATGGGGTCTACGTTTCAAAATTTACCAAAATGGTAAAATAGTTTTGTCACAAATTACATTCTTTAAGACTCATGTTTTTATACACAAAAACTCTTTTTAAAGATGTATATAGATCCATTTTAAAAGTTATGTCATGAATTTTATTATTTTAAATATAATTTATGCTTCATTTAATATCATTTTCTTACATGGAGAATATTATCACAATGTACCATGTTATAAGAGTTTATTGAAACAGTCTTATTACTTTTAGATATTTCTTATATTTATTCTTTCTATACTGAAATGTTGTGATCCATATATTAAGAAAACTCATGAATTTCCTTACACTAATTTTATTGAAAATATATCCATATATTAGTACCATTTTTCAATTTATTGGCACATAATATAAAGCTTTCAATTGAAATTTGATTGTCTTTCTCTCTGGTTGGAAATCTATTGTATTAAAAAACCATATTTTAAAAAATGTTTTAAAAAATATTTGAATATGATTTTCAAGGAAAATTGATTTTAATATTTTTTATGGTTTTTAATGCTTCCTTTATATATTTTCAATGATATTTTCAATGAAAAATAATTTCAAAATGTTGTTATGTTTTAAAAATCATTACCATTTTAGAAATGATATATTCCTCAAAAATGTTTTCAAAAGATCATTAAAAATTATTTCCCATCTAGGATAACATCTATTTTGGTTACCCATGACTTTATGAGGAAATTAATCGATATTTCCACACATATTCCTTCTCTTAATGGATTATGATTTCATGGCATGATGTTTCTGAAACTTGTTTCCCTTTCACAGGTAATATGCTTTTGAAACCTATTTCTCTTTCACAAGTTATATGATTTTGAAACCCACTTTATAACACTATTTATTTTAATAATGAAATGATTATCAAAACCATATCTTTCCATAGGTATTGATATGATTACATTTTTATCATACCCATTTCATTTCATGGTCTATGATATGATTTTTTATAATCTTGTGGAACATGTATGTATGATATCATTATGATAAGGGAGGGATCTATATCTCCCACCAATGCATTCGGTGATGATTTATATCTCATGATATAGACATCAATAGAATGAGAATTGAAATCAATTCATTATTATAGGTGTAGAAGGAGAAATGAACTCAGTTTAGTAATGAAGGGCTGGAGAGAGGTATGAACTCGATTCCATAATATTGTGATAGAATGGGGTAGGAACCCAATTTAGTAAAGGACATTGTCCAATATGATTGTCTAAGAAGGAATGCATTTAAATTTGTAGAAATCATATATATCTGAATGTGTCTATCTGAATTCCATGATTTATTCATATGTTATGATTTTATGGCTTATGTTATTTATCTCTTTATGATCCAGGTCTAATGAAATTACAGGCTTTAGGCCATGATTCATGTATATAATCTTTGTTATGTTTGGGTATGATCTCTTATATTCCTGATCATGTTCTCATACCCATATGCTCAAAATTATACCTACATATCTTCCTTGTTTACCCTTACTAAGAATTTGATCTCACCCCTTTTTATGATTACGTCAACATATTATGAAGACATGTATTATGATTGATTTGTACAAGAAGGGGTTTAGTCCAGAAAAACATAGTGTTAGATAATGTTTCTCACTAATGAAACCATTTTTATATTTCCATTATTCCAAAGGTATGAGACTAGTACCATCTTTGGGAGACTATTTGAAGAATCATTTAACCATTTCCAAAAATGTTATATAATTTAAATGTATTTAAAATAAAGTGTATCTATACAAGAGGTTTATATGTTTAAACTTATTTATTTAATTTAAAATATATTTGATGTTGTTTTTCATTTTTGTCAGGGGCTATAGACTTTATCATTTGAGAATTCATGTATATGTAAATCCCTGATCGACCCTTTGTAGAAAATCTTTATAATTTAGTGAATGTTACAGTGGACTAGTCTCTAATGAAAATCCTAGATTCATTATGTAAGGAACTTAAACAAGAAATATTATGTAAAAATAATTAATAATGATTAACAACATACATATTTTCATTTCTAAAAGAAGTAAACAATAATTTTTTATTAGAATTTAAAAAATTACAATAATTGTTTTCAAATTATAAATGAAAACTATCATCACATAATTATGATATTATAAGAATATTTTATTTTAAACCAATAAAAAAGAATAATTGTGAAATTAAAAAACAATTATAGTTTCTTATTTTCCAAGGATGATGATTTTCACTTTAGGATTGTGACTAAAGGTTACATGTCCACCACCAACCATTCTCATGTTCATGAAGCTTTAGTAATATCCTGTCATATTTCTAGAACAAGTGTTATCCTACTTTCATATATTTTTTCAGGATATCTTCAATCAGTTCCCATATAAATTATTTTATTCAAAATGGATTTTGGAACCCAAATTTTATTTGTAATAAAAATTTAAGTGATTATATATTTAGGAACAATTATTTTCTTGATGATTTTACTATAAGTTGATTTTATACTATTGGATGTAAAATTTTTATTGGGTCCACTTGAATAATATCTAGAATTAGAATTTCTGGAATTGTATTTATGAATAAAATTGTTCTATAGAATTCTCCTCTTTCCTAGTTTATAACCTAAGCTGAAAATATACTTAGGTGATATTTTTCCCTATTATTTGAGTGACCGTGTCTCTACCATTAGTAACCTCACTAAGTATTCCTTTAATTTTTCATTATATAATTTTAGTTTTATGCTTTCTATCAAAAATTGGGCATTATTTTGTTTATATAAATCAAAAAATGATTTGATATTAGTAGATGAAAAATAATATTTATTTAGACTTTTATATTTATCTTTAATCTAATTGAAGGTATCTTCATGAATATTAATGTTTTAAAACATTTTGAAATTTGTCATATTTTCATCATTAGGTTAATTTCTTGAATGATTTTAATTATATACAAGAGATATAGTAGGTACCCTAGATTTGTTTATCATGAAGAAAATATTTTCTATATTGATATTTTATTCATGAATTAAGTTCGGGTCACTAGAGCTATCCTCAAAGGCACTCCAGATGGATTTCATTGATTGCTAATATTTTTTCCTTATCATAATACTCCTACAAATACATTTTTTAATTTTTAAAAATAACCAAATTTTTGTTTGATTTGGAACCTTACAAACACCAGATATAAAATTCAAACATATCCCTATTAAAACAGTGTTACACAAAATAAATGATAATGAAAAGAAACATCCATATTTGAAAATTCAAATTCAAAAATTGAAAAACTCAAAATGTAGAAAAAACAAGCCTCCTGCGAAGCCCATAATGAGAAAAACAACTTCACCATCACCCCCATAATCACATCACAATCAAATTGTCATCATCATCTCATCACTGTTAGCCACTACTCTGACGATTACCACCAACACCAAACCCCATAATTATCAAAACTAACCATCCTATCACTGTGAGGAGAAGATGACCAAATCTCACACAAATGATCCATCATCTTCAACCTCCTAGAGCTGATCAATCAAACTCATATCTCAAGGGGCCGAGAATAACACCACCCACATCATCCTTAGATAGGTTGGTGGGGTCTTGGAGTAAGATAAGATAAATGAGCAGGCAGTGACAAGTTAGAATTCCAGTGTGACCCACCGGAATCTATCATCATCGATGATAAAGCCATCACAATTTCCATAATCAACACTAATGATGTCACTCCCCCTCCAAAGATGTCGTTCATCAGATGTCTCGGCACTGATTCCCACCAACCAAAACAAAACCATCAACACCATTAACACATCAGGCTACAAATCCATTGAAAAACACCCTGGAAGAATAATAAAACATTTTCATTAAAGAACAAAATATAATAGGGAAAATATAAATGGGGATGAAACCCTAATGGAAATAGGAATAAGGGGGAATCAAGGATGAAACCATTAATTAAACTAAGGATCAAGCATTAACAAAAACAAAAAAATGGGAAAATCAGTGGCTAAAACCCTAAAATTAGAAGAATGAAGATATCTAGATGACCCAGAACCACCAAACCCTATATAATAACATCTATATGTATCCAATTCTCCATATATTACCCATATAGAAATATTGTAACATGAGGTTAGAGAATTGTTGAGGTGGTCAAGGATAAAACTTCAATTCCTTCCTTTGAGAAAAAGTGTGATTCATAACCAAAAATAAAACTAGGAGCATACCAACCATGAAAGAGAACCATGGGAAGACCACAACGATAAGCCATGCTGATAAAGCTTGTAATTTTTCTTTCTATTCTGGTTTTTAGGAAATGTATTTGGGGGATACATATTTCATAGTAGGTACGTATTCGTCTTCATGATTAACTTTAATCCCTTCCTCAAACATCACTATCTTGAAAATCAATTATTTGAAATGAAGTTTGTCTATATCACATAATTCTATTATTGAAACTAATGTTACCATCCATATATCTATAAAGATCCTCAACAATTGCATGATTTGATCTTTTTTCAAAACTAAATTTCTCAAGGAACTCATGTTATTCACTATCTCAAAATATTTAATTGTATAAGTATTCAATTTTATTTCTTTCATATTAGATATTCCTTCATGAAAAATAGATAATTTGTCCCATATTTCATATGAAATTTTACTAATAGATACCCTATTAAACTATTCATCACATAAATCACAAAAAATAGTATTCACATATTTTTAATTGTTTTTATAAGAATGATTAGTACCATTATCCCATGTACTCCAAACGGTCTTATGTAATTCATATTTATCTTCTATAGAAGACCACATTTCAAAACCAATGATTTCAATAATAATTTTAATATTTATCTTCGATTAAGAATAGTTATTTACATTATGTAATGGAGATATGTTGGAAGTAGAACCTTATTGTCTATTATCCATTTAAAGAAATAAAATTTTAACTAAATTAAATTTAAGATCTTCAACACACAATTACAATCACAGTTGAAATGATTTTGAAAACCATTAATACCAAATGTTAGTTAGAGTGAGTAACTCAATAGGGAGGGGTGAATTGAGTACCCAATAATATTTCAATTAAAAACTAGTTCAATTAAATTCCCTTAATAAAAAATAAAATTTCCCAGTTAATCAAAACATCATATCGATATAAATTCTGATCGTTTAAATGATTTCCCAAGTAGTTATTATGTATTAGTTAACAAATATAGGGATTTTATTCTAAAATTTGAAATAAAATTAGTTAATCAATATTTTATAATGAATATTGTTATGAATAACCATCAATATAGTAATTTTGTTTAATGTTTAAAACAAATTTAGTTTAATTCTTTGATAAGAACCAAAAAAATACATAGAAGAATTAAAACAAAAGGATGAATTTCAATATGATACCTAATCCCCACAACATGTAAATCACCTACTTCCAAGTTGATTTTATAAAATAATCCTGTTCCATAACCTGGATCTGGTAAACAAACAATTATTACAATGTTTCTAGCCAACACAAGGACAACATCCACAATAAGCACGAGAATAAAACAATCACATACCACACTAGGAAATATTAAATAACATCATTGGTAAAAAAATTAAATAGAGTTAAGAATATATCTTTTATTTTTCAATTATAGTGCATAATAATGTTTTCAATTAATAAATAGGGTAAACCAAAAACCGCTTGAATGCAATGGAAAGAAACAGAAAGTGAAAGTATAAATGTGTAGAAAATTTAGACTTTCATTGTATTAAATGATAAGAATAATTAGAATCCTCAATTGTATCATTGGGAAGAGACCATTTTTTTCTCAGAATAACGTTGAAAAATAGAGTGTAAAAATATTTCTTTTTTATGAAAGTTTAAAAGGAATCGTATGTTTGATGTGCCCTACTCTTCCACAGTCGGTTTCAGGTAAGAAATGTTCTGTGTAAAGTCCTTTAGTAAATGGAACACTTGATCATATGTTGTTACATTCCCATAATGAATCACCATTAATCCTAAGAATGTGAGTGAATTTATTGAATATATAACATTTTAAGACATAAAGACTGTTAGGGGAAAAATCATTTAGGTATTCTGCATCCTTATACTTAGTTCTGAAATTATTTAATATTAACTATAATAGTTTAATAATAAACATTAAAACAATCCTTGTCATTAAATTTGATAATATATTCATTAGATTAATTTAATTTATATATGCCAGAATAGTGACAGTGACTCATTGTAGTGGCGAATCATGTTTGGTAATGAGTTAGGCCAATAACGAGTCTGGTTGGTGGTAGGTCATCTAATGTTTGGTCAGGTCTAGTGGTGACACATGTTAAATGGTGACTCATATCAATGGTAACTTGTATCAATAGTGACTTGCCTCAATGGCGAATCATCAAAATTTTGACTCATCTAATGATAGGTCATCCTCACCGGTGACACCTTTATAAAGGTAGGTAAAGTATGGAAGTGAATTATTTTGGATGGATACTCATTTCCAGTGATGACTCATCCTCCATGGCGGGTCATTTCCGGAATTGACTCAGCCTCGATGGAGAGACTGTTCTAGTGGTGACTCATCCTCAATGGTGAGTCTCTTCTAGTAGAGACTCATCCTCAATAGTGAGTCTTTCCAATACTTATCCAAATATCTTTATATTATAAAATGGTATCTAGGAACATAAAAATAATTAATAACATTATTAACATGATTTATAGGAATTAAAAAAATTATTATCCTAAAAAACATTCAACCAATAACCCAAATAGAAAATAGAATTATTATATCCAAATTCTAATGAAAAATCATAATTTAATTTTGAATTTATTAATATATTTAGGATATATACTTTTATATTCAATGAGAAATGAAACCCATATAATCTTGTATTAAAACGAATTTTATATTTCATAAAATATAACACAGTGTTAGTATTAAAAATAATATTTAAATCCATGTACAACACACCTTGGTCAATGAAGAGGAAAATTGATGAATTACATTATTACAAATCATGTGACCTGAAACTAATATTAGTCTAAAATAATAATAGAAATATTTAAAAAAGATATCAGGAATTTTAAAACATGGAAAAAATGGGATTATAGAAAATAAATTATATTTGGTTTCAAAGATTACCCAAAAAAATAGACATCATATTGTCTCAATTATTGACAATTTAACACATCCTTCTAAGATAGAAAGACAATATTGTATAACTAATCTCATAATAAAACCTAATTTGGGAGTTTTTACTAACCCTAAAACATAAATATGACCATTAGTGGAGGGACACGTGTACAGGTCCATTCGAGACAAATAGAATTGGTTAAGCAGCTATATTTTGTTTAACCTTGTTATAATTATAAAAAGATGTCGTACATTCTATTTCTAACAAACCGTTGTTTGAGTGACATGTGTACATGTCCATTCGAGATTCAAGAGAAAATATGACCATTGGAGGAGGGATCTGACCATTGGAGGAGCACCTATTAATAGAAGCTCATTTGAACAAGCTCACTACTTTTAATCTCTGACTGATTGATTACTCTATAGACGAAATGCTATGGAATCTATTTCTAGAGAGAGATACTCTCATGCTTTTTTGCCTACTAGAAATCTTGTTCAGATTGATTCATGAGTCTCTGATTATTACGGTGTACAATAGAGGGCTTCCGGGGATAGGATGACCGAGGTGTGGACTACCTTAATGTTCGAGGACTTCCTAGATAAGCAAGACAGAGGTGACGACTACCTTGAAGATCGAGTGCTTGTGGGGATAGCAAGACATATTTTGATATTTGGATCGAGGGATTACCCTAGTGTGGGTAAGACAAACTTTCGTGAAAGTATAAATCATGGGTCCTTTATCCAAGTCTGTTGGATACCCTAATCTTTGGGTTGAAAGATTTCATACTTGTTACTTGTTTTGTTTGAAGTTTATTTTCTATTGTATTTTGATTAATAAGGTTTGTATAGCTATCTTATAATTTCTTGTACTTTTGTATACTCTGATTAATAAGATTCTATACGCATTAAGGTAGAATGTTTTCCTAGTTAACTTTTCATAAGTTTCATTCCTAAATCCACATTTCCTAAACCTAGCATGTTTGTAGAACTATTAGGTCTTGTGAATTTACCTTGTTTAACTCTGTTAAACATAATTTTCCTTAAGGTTAAAAAAAATTGTTTTAAAAATACATTAAAGGTTCCAAAGAAATTTTTAAATTATAAAATTCCCCCTCTTTTATATTGAGAATCTACATTCTAATTTCGATCCTATAGTTGGTATCATAGGAGGTCTCTGAAATAACTATATTCACATATAAGTTTTCTCTCTCAAGATTCCATTGTTCATAATATTTTCCTTTCTTAGGATGTTTTATTATTTAAAAACTCTTTCTAATAACAATTTTTTTGGGAATGATATTGTCTAGTTAGTGGAAAGAATGAATTTTGGTTTGATATAAAATCATAATCCTACTAGACAACCATTTTTTGATGGGAATGATTACGAATATTGGATTGATTGAATGAAGACTTTTATTATTAATACTGGATTAGACAACTTTTTCATGCTTACTGGAGGATATAAAATCCCTATCAAAGAAGACCGTACATTCACCAACCATGAAAAGAATGAATACTAGCTGAATTACAATGTACACAATAATTTGTTGTGTTCCATGACCTGGAATATATACAATCAGATTTTTTCTTGTGAAGCTGCACATTTTTTTGGACGAAATTGGTGGTTACTCATTTTATAACATCCAAAGTTATATAAACTATAAAAAATATATTTAGAGCAGAATATCATTGATTTATGTTTCCTTGTGGAGAACCAGTGTGCAAGGTGCTACACTGGTTTACGATTATTGTTACTCATTTACAATCAATGAGTGACACAGGTATTGATGATGAGGCTCTTGTGGACAAGATTATAAATATCATGCCTAATGAGTGGGAATCTAGTATAAAATCTATTGATTAAAAGAGTAAGGTATCTCAAATTACACTTGATGAGATTTTTGGAACACTTCTTAAATATGAGACTAGAATGAAAAGAGATACTCATATGAATAAGAAGAATAATGGGAATGGATATTTTTCTTTTTCAACAACATAAAATCATACAAAATCAAAGACTCTTGAAAGGGTTACATGATCCAAGTCTAAGAAAGTAATTGTTTTATCTCAATCCAGTGAATGTGAACATTCTATGAATGTACTAGAAAATCTTGCTCGAAGGATGAACAAGATAGATGGGAAGAATGAACATCAGTATAGATATAATAAGAAATAAAGAAAAGAAAAAAAATATTCAGAAGTCACTTGCTATGAATTCAAAAGAGCAGGGAATATATGACTAGATTTTCCTATGCTTAAGAAAAACGATAGAAAGGAAAATCATTCTGAGAAGAATAAAAAAAAGTACTACCATGCTAAGTATAATAATGTTTTGAAATCCAATGAAACTTGGAGTGCCAGTGGAGGTGACTCTTCTGATGAATCCTTATAGTATGAATCTTCTGGTCAGAAGAATCTTGGTCAATTATCCAAACTACCCATTTAAAATTATTTTCTAATGGATCAGGTACAAAATGCATAATCTATCACAAATGTATCTTTGAATTCAAATTAGAGTGATTCTAAATACTATAAATCTTCAGATGATGAATCTTCTTATGATGAAGATAATACTATACCTACTTATAAAGATGTTTCTAGGTTTTCTAAACTATTTTATAATTAAAATTCATAACTCAAGAAGAAACATGACAAGGAAAATTCTCAAAATACTATTCTTACCAAGGAAATATCAGATATTTAAAAATATCTTTATAAGAAATTTTTTTATTTTGAATGTATTTCCAAAAACTTGAGGAAGATAATTTTGAGAAGGATAAACTTTCAGGGCATCTTGAAAATGTAATTTTTAAGAAAAATATTTGAGAGACTAACTATAGTTCTAAAACTAATGTTTTTGAGGATAGAAATGTGGTTATTGAACTAAAGTCAGAAATATTTTCCTTAAGGATGTGTTTGTAAAATTTTACCTCTATTAAAGAAAATTTTGACAAGATGTATTCCCAAATTCGACCTTTAAGGAATAGTTCTGGTTTTGGTTATACCAGTTCAAAAATGCTTTTCAGTAACAATTATTTTTTTCCTCAATGTGATTTATTCTATACTAAATGTATGTGTGGTGGAAATTGGGAAAAAAGTTGTTCCGTAAACAAAATCCTATCATTATTTTTTCATACAGCATATTTTTCTATGAAAATGTGGATACCTAAGATTTTTATTTCTGAAATTCATGGATCCAAAATGTTTGGGTTCCAAAATTCTAACACTTTTACATTCAAGAAAATAAACAAAGTACTAATATAAATACATGATACATGGATAAAGTATGTCCCCAACATATGACTAGTAACAAAAACTTCATTGAAAATATTATGAAGACGAAATGAGGAAAAGTAACTTTCAAAGTTAATGATAAGGTATAAATTATTTTTCTAGGTAACATTGTTCTTCTTGGAAAAACATTGATTTCAAATGTTTTATTTGTTAAGTGTCTTAAGCACAGTCTTATTAGAAAAATTCAATTATGTGTTGAAGGTTACCTTGTGAATTTTAGGAATTATAAATTCTTAGTACACAATTCCAAGGAAGAGTTTTTTCATTCTACTAAGAGGAAAGATAATGTATACACACTAAACATAGAAGTCCTTAAGAAAACAGATCTAACTTGATTTCATGAAATGGAAGATCATTATTGGGTATGGAATAAAAGGTTATGACACTGTAACCATAGAAATTTATGCAAACTCTCTACGAAAGGACATGATAAGGAACTACCAGAGCCTAGATTTGATTCCTCAAAAGCCTGTGATCCTTGTCAATATGGCAAGAAAGAAAAATCTAGTTTTAAATAAATTGGTGAAGTATCAAAAACTAATTCATTCTTGTTGGTACATATGGATCTTTTTGGTCCAACACAAACTGGAAGCATTGAAGGAAAATATTTTTTATTTGTATTAGACGATGATTACACTAGATTTACATGGGTCAATTTTTTAGGAAAGAAATATGAAGATTTGTATTATTTAAAATGTTTTATATCCCATGTTAAAAATGATAATAATCTTCAACTGATAACTATTCATAGTGATCATGGAGGAGATTTTCAAAATTATGATTTTAAAGCTTTTTTAGAAGAAATGTTTTTACTCATAAATTCTAAGCACCAAGAACTCCTGAACATAATGGTGTTGTTGAAAGAAGAAATATAGTTCTTTATGAGATAAATAAAACCATGTTGGGTGAATATTCAATATCTAAACATTTTTTGGCTGAAGCCGTAAGTACTTCTTATTATACTATAAATAGAGTTTTGATTAGACAGTTTCTTAATAAAACACCTTATTAGTTACGGAATGGTAGAAAACCTAGACTTTCTTACTCTAAGGTATTTGGTTGCAATGTATTAATTTTTAATTATAAGGATACTTTACATAAATTCTCACCCAACTATGATGAAGGAATTTTCCTAGGCTACTCCCCAACATCTTAGGATTATAGAGTTTTCAATAAAAACACTTGTACTGTTGAAGAAATATTACAAATAAAATTTTATGAAACTAATACCTTTTTTGAAACAAACTAAACATTCATATTTAGATGTGTTTTCAAAAAATGATTTTCAATACTTGATAGAGAATTATCCTAATAAGGAAAATGTTTAAGAAAATGTTTCTGAGAAATTTACCACAGATGACTTTCTTCCCAATGTTGATGAAAATGATTTATAAAACTCAAATAATTTATTTCTAAAGAATCATCCCAGGGATAGTATCATTGGTGAAGTAAATCAACATGTAACAATAAGAAGTTCCTGGAGGAATAATGTAGAATATCTGAGATTTCATTCCCAATTAGAACCTAAAAGAACTGATAAAGCTCTAGGTGATGATGATTGGATTAAATCCATGCAAGATGAGATAAATTAATTCGAACGGAATAATGTATGGGCCTTAGTTGAAAGGCCTAAGGAATTTTCTGTTTTTGGAGTAAAATGGGTCCTTAGAAATAAATGTTATAAAAATGGAATCATTTTAATAAAAAGTGATAGATTTTTTGATAAAGTATATAATCAACAAGAAAGAATAGACTATGAAGAATCATATTCTCTAGTTGCTATACTTGAATATATTCATATTTTACTTTCCTTTGCAGCATTCTTTATTTTCAAAATATTTCAAATTGATATTAAATTTTCTTTCTTTAATGGTTATGTTAAAGAGGAAGTTATTGTTGAACAACCACTTAGTTTTGAAGATACAAAATATCCTGAACATGTTTTCAAACATACCAAAGCATTGAATGGAAAAAACAATTTCTTAGAGACTGGTATGATATACTTACAGGAATTTTTCATCAAAATAAATATGTTAAGGGAAATGCTGATCCAACCCTTTTTATAATGAAAGATAAGAAAATTTTTTTGATTGTTCAAATATATGTTGATGACATTATATTTGGTTCAACTCAGAAATCTTAAACCGATTCCTTTGTGGTTCTAATGAAATATGAGTATGAAATGAGTATGATGGGTGAGTTAACATTTTTCCTATGTTTTCAAATTTCACAAATACCACAAGGAACATATATATATCAACATAATTATGTTAAATACATTCTTAAAATGTATGTATATGAAACACCAAGAGTATTAATACTCCCATTGGTACCTCAAATTCACTTGATCTTGATAAAGCCTGGAAACTAGTAGATCAAAAATCATTTATAGGTATGATAGGAAGCTTACTATACTTGATAACTAGTCATCCAGACATAATGTTTTCAGTATGCTTATGTGAAAGATATAAATCCAATCTTAAAGAGTCTAATTTAAAGGTAGTGAAACGTATTTCTCACTACTTAAATGGAACAATGGATTTAAGACTCTTTTATACTTCTAGTAATTATTTTGTTTTAAAAAGTTTTTTGGATGCTGAATTTGGTGGATGTAGAATGCATAAGAAAAGTACATCCGGAACTTTTCATTTTTCAAGAGATTTATGTGTTTTTGGTGATAAAAAATCAACACTTATTAGCACTTTCCATTGCTGAAGCTGAATATGTAGAAGTTGGAAGTTGAAGTGCTCAAGTGTTGTGGATACAACACACACTCACAGACTATGGTATGTGTTTTACTAGAACAAACATTTTGTGTGACAATAATAGTGTCATTTAGCTATGTAAACATCTTTCACATCACTCTTGTGGAAAAAAACATAGATATTAAGAATCATTTTCTTATGGATCACATAGAAAAAGGAGATATCACTCTTCAATTTATCGGAAAATAAGATCAACTTGATGATATTTTTACAATATCTTCACCATCTGATAGATTTGAATACATTAAACAAAAGTTAAGAATGGTAACCGTAAGGTAAGCTTACATATTAACATCTTGTTGAAACCTATCTCAAGACACTCCATTTCATAGGGGGAGTATAATTTTTTGTTAGCTTAATTTTTAATGTTCTAATGTTTTTTGTAGTCTAGAATGTTTTTCATAATCAATATTTTTTCTTAATCTAAATTTTTTTCAAAGTCGAGAAATTTTTTCCTATTCTAATTTTTTTTGTAACATTAAAATTTATCGTAGTCTACAATTTTTTGTAATCTAAATGTTTTTGGTAGTCTAAAATATTTCATAATATAATTTTTTTTTTAATCTAAATTTTTTTCGTACTCTAAATTTTTCTTAATCTAAAATTTTTTCGGAGTCTAAATTTTTTTGTAATCTAAAATTTTTCGTCATCTAAAAATTTTGTATTCTAAATTTTTTCGTAATATAAATTTTCGTAGTCAAAATTTTCGTAATAAAAAATTTCAGAAACTAAAGATCTTCATGAAGAATTTTCATTATTAAAAATAATCTTCCTATAAATCTAAAAAGTATATTTCCTTTCCTAAATTTTCATAATCATAATTTACTTGTGGATTTTTTCATTTTGTTTTTAGAGTCAATATTATTTAGATCTGAATGTTTATCTTAATAACCTCAAAAGATCAGAATCTATCAAAATCCTTTCTTTGGTCATCTTCTCATCTGTTAGATCAGATCAGAAGGTTTTCAACCGTTGGATCAAGTATGGAAGTTGAACCATTGCTTCAATCGCATATATAAATCCCCTTGATGCTTTTCAGACATCATTTCTCAAGCCTTCACGTACTAAAGCACTCCCTCTTTATTTAACTCCATTCCAGATCATCAATGATTCCTTACTTCTGAATGTCTGATGAAGCATCTCCACAAAATGAAATGTCAACTTTCAAGGAAATCTCAGAGTGGAAGATATAGAGAGAAAGGTTGGTTGATCCTAAGTTATATGCCATGTATGATTCTATCATATCTAAGAATATCAATTTGAATGTATGGGAAAGATTTTGTATTTCAAACCTGAGGGCACATGTCTTAGTGCTTCCAGAGTTTATGGTAGGGTTATATGAAACCTTTAGATTTTTCAATAAAGGATGAAAATAATATTTTTCTATCAAGTTTTATGTAAAGTCATACACTCTTCCATACATCAAGGCTATGAGTCTTATTGAATAAGAAGATGAGTTTAGTACTCACAAGCTACCTGATGTAGTAGGATAATTTGACAAGGGGAAATCTATAGAATGTCTTGGCTTGAAAGAAGTGAAGACTCTAAAAATTATTCAACTCTCCACATATATTTGAATTCTTTAGATATTGGTTCATGGTTTTATCATCCTAAGGAAAGGGAACAAGGATACCTTGAAGAAAAGTTATATATATGCTTTAGATTTTTTGGTGAATCTCAGGAAGATCAATTTAGTAACGTATGTTCTGCTGACAATCAAGAATATTAGGAATGGAAATCCAAAGTCTCATATTATCATGTATCCAACAATCCTTTCAATTATCATTTTTCTTTGCGTTTACTCTTTCAAAATACTATTTTGTTCTAAGACAAGGAATTTCAAAGTGATGTTTCTGAGTGGTGACATTCTAAGGAGGATGAACATAAGATTTTCTAGTGAATCAGGATAATTTTAAGATTTTTCGGATGCTAAAATAAAATCTATTTCAAAGAAATAGGAAGTGGCTAAGGCTTCCAAAAATGGTGGAGGAAGAGGAAGGCCAAGGAACCTAAAGAGAATGGAAAAACCCTATGGATAAGGGAACTCAATCAGCATCTCCAATGTCAAAGAAAAAAAATCTTATCCAGATGAAGTATTATAAAAATCGAGAGAAGATAATAAAAACAACAAATATGGGGAACCTAAGTTTGGATTGGACCCTACTGAACCAATATACTTGAAGATAAAGGCTTATGAGAATCTTGACAATCTAGATAATTAGAAGAAACAATAGAAGAAGATGTTTGAGGATGATATAGTAAAATCTCTTCTTAATGATGCAGAGAATGATTTCGAGGAAATTCCAATGCCAGAATCTTTTTTTATAGAATCACTCCCAGAGACACTAGTAAAGAAGATGGTGATTCCGGAGCGAGATCAAGAAGAATGTATAGTGCAAGAAAAATAATTTGAAGAAGAAGAATAAGGGAGTGGTGATAATAAGGATATGATAAATTAAGTATAATATTATTAGGAGAAGGAAAGTCATTCTGAGAAGTTATCAATCCAAACATTGGATGCCAAGTATTAAAAAAATACTACCCCAAGAAATTATTAGAAGGGTGAGAAAAAATTAAATAAATTGTCTGAAGAGGAAATTAGCAATCATGATTTCATACAACCAGAGGGTGTTGAGGCAGGAGCTGAGAAGGAAGAAGTTGTTGAATAAAAGATTGTTCATCTATAAAATAGTGAACATGAATCACCTAATCAAGAAGAAATTATTTCGAGAACAGATATGGGAAAGCAAGTGATGGATGACACTTCTACCATGTCATTGGTTAGTAAGAAAGATGTTGGTGCTTCATCGAAGTGGAAAGAAGATGTTCTTGAAAAGGAATCCTCATCAACAAAGTATTCAGATTTGAGAATCATCTTGTCTTGGACATGAATTTGTTGCTTTGTATTTGAAGAATCTTATTGGTTATATTCCATTATTTCCAAGTATAGACTCAAGATGTTAATTTATTTAGCGTCCATTAAATAAAAAACAAATTATGTATCCATGGTGATGGATAAGTGTGTCAAACATGAGGTTGATTTCAAAACTTTTTTCAATGATTTTGAAGCACATAGAAGATCTTGCAAGAAGATGACTAGTTTGTCAAGGATAACTATTGAAGAAAAGAGAATTCTCGATGAGTTTCAACATAATGTCAAGGATTCCTTTGAAACCGAAGATGGTTAGTTCAAATATCTCACCAAGCCTTTTGATGACAAGCTATATCTTGAAGAAACTACTCAGAAGAAAGATCTGAAATATCTAAATGGGAAATTGTATTCAGTTTCTTAGAGTTAGAAGAGGGAAAGGTATCTTAGAATTGAACTTGAGGAAAATCATTCAAAACAAGAAGAATCCTTGAAGGCTCAGGAGGATATGCTAAAGGCTTAGAAAGAAAAAATTAAAGCCTTAGAAAATAAAAGTGAAGATCAAGATCAGCTACTCAAGTGAATGAAAGATGATCACAAAGAGTTAAAGAATTTGTAAATCATTATAAAGAATCTGATGTCGATGGAGAAAGAAGGATAATATTTTCTTGATCCAATATTTTGTTGTGTTTCCTTGTACAAATTCATTCAATATTAATGAAATTTGCGTTACACTCTATATTTTTGGTTGTTTAGTATTAATCTTTTGGGTTCCATATTTTTTCACATTTCCTTTATTTCTTTGTAAAAATCAGAAAGGGGGATAAAGGAATGATAAAAAGAATACTATGTATTGAAGAAATTTCTTCATGTAAGGGACTGTTCATCTAAATGGGTGTTTTTATCATGAAGATTATTGTATGCAGTAAAGTGTAAAATCACTTTCATTAAATCAAGAATACGATCCTTAGGGTTTCCAATGCTTAAAGGGGAGTTAGTCGTATTCATTATGATCCATAAGTAATGGGAGATACATTTTTATTTACAAGTCCATAAAATTTTTAAACCCTTATATTCATTTTCATTATGATGTTTTTACTTTCCAAAAGGGGGATATTGTTGAGTAAATAAGGTTTTCTTATGACTTTTCTATTCTTTTATGTTTTGAAAATCACAAAAAATATTGCTCAAGGAAAATTTCATTTCCTCTAAAATTTATCTTAACAAGAAAAAATTTCCTTCCCCAAGGAAAATTTATCCTTACCAATTTTTTATTGTTCATATTTTAGTCTATCTAAATCTAATTCTTTTTAATTATATGTACAAAATTCGGTTTCATATCTAAATCCTTGAAATCCTATAAATACATAGATAGAGAGTATTATATTTTCAGGATCTGAATTGAGGTTCCAAATTCTTTGAATTCAGAGTGTGAATTCTCCGAATTCAGGTTCCGAATTCCCAGAATTCAGTCACCAAATTCTCTGAATTCAGACTCTGAATTCTCTGAAATTTAGACACAAATTTATCTAAAATTCAGTCTTTGAATTCATTGAAATTCAGGATCTGAATTCCTTATAATTCATATGCATAATTACTCAGAATTCAGATTCTTATTTCCTCATAATTCAGACCACAAATTCATTATAATTCATACTTCAAAGTCTATAGAATTCTGTCTTCGAACTCTTTGATAAACAAAATTCGAATATCAGTGTAATATAGAATCCGAATGTTCATTTTCTTAGACTCTGGATATTATTTTTTCCTTAGAATCTAAAAAAATATATTTGGTTAAGCAACCATATTTTTCATACCCATTTCTTAGTTAAAAAATGTTCTTGTACATTCTGTTTCTAACTAACTGTTTTCTAAGTGACACGTGTAGAGGTCCCTATGAGATTCAAGGGAAAATATGACTGTTGGATGAGGGAGATGACTGTTGGAGAAGCTCCTATAAATAGGAGCTCATTTGAACAAGCTCGCTAATTTTAACCTTTGACAAATTGATCACTCTATATACCACATGCAGTTGAATTGATTTCTAGAGAGAGATACTCTCATGATTTGGGCATATCGATCATCTTGTTCAAATTTCTTCGGGAGACACCGATTATTGTTGTGAACAATCAAGAGCTTTCGGGGATAGGAAGATAGAGGTGCCGACTACCTTAATGTTCAAGAGATTCCTTGATAATGAATACACAGGTTCCCCTACCTTGAAGATGTGGGGCTTTCGGGGATAGCAAGACAGATTCTGATATTTCTATCGAGGGCTTACCCTAGTGTGGGTAAGACAGAATTTATTGAATGTATAAATCAAGGAACCTTTATCCAAGGTTGTTGGATACCCTACTCTTTGGGGTAAAAGATTTCGTACTTGTTACTTGTTTTGTTTCATGTTTATTTTCTACTGCATTTTGATTAATACATAATGTATAACTATCTTATACTTCCTTGTAATTTTGTATACTCTGATTAATAAGATTCTATGTGCTTTAAGGTAAAATCATTTCCATGTGAACTTTACTTATGTTACATTTTCAGAACCATATTTCTGGAACCTTAAAAGTTTGTATAACTAAGAGGTCTTGTGAATTTACCTTGTTTAACATTGTTAAACATAGTTTTCCTTATGGTTACAAATGATAGTTTTATACCAACTTTAAAGGTTCAAAAGGATTTTTTAAGTATACAATTCACCCCCTCTTGTATATTAAGCATCTATATTCTTATTTTGATTCTACAGAGATATCAAAGGATCACCCTCCAATGTTCTATCACAAAACCACTTGTACTCAAAAATAATTCACAATAACCACAATATAATCATAACACATAAAACAATCATAAAGGATAAATTACACTTTTAATTTTCAATGAAAATATATCATTTCAAAATATTGATATAATAAATCCATTATTAATGTCATTTTAAACACCAAAATACCTAAATAGTGAATATGGTATTTATTTTTCTTTTAAAAATATTATGGCTTGTAGAGGAAGAAAAATATCAAATAATGGTTATAGTGGAAGAAAATTTTTTTTCTTCTTATAAGTTAATAAACAATCCTTTTTTCATTTAGTAAAATTATAATTATAAAATGATTTTTTTGGAAGCCTTTGAAATAAATTAAAAGTAAAATGGGGTGATTAAATACCTTATAAAAATGGTGGTGTATAACATCAAAAAATACCTAAATGAAATGTGATTGAGATGAAGTCCTTTACATTGTTTCCAATTCATCTTGTATGTTCTTTATCTTCATGAATAATAAACTTATGTTAATTTATACTACCTTGAGAACCTTTTTCAGGTTTATTATTCCATTTATATCAATTATTATCATGATCTAACAATTAATTAATTATTAAAACTCGCATCATAAATTTTGTCAATATTTGGTACTTGAGTTTAAGATGACTTTGGTATGAAGTAAATAGTAAAAGTGTTCATGATTACATCATCTATAGAATAATATTAATGAAAAAATAATCACTTTTATTTTTAAATTATATTTTTATATCAAACCATGTATGTATGGTTATGAAAAATTAACAACATTATAATCATGGAGACGGTAGGTTGTATGCACGCATAAGTAACGTGTCCATTTTTCAATGATCATTATGGAAAGAAGGTAATTATAATTTTATATTATCATAAATATAGAAATATAATAAAAATATTTTTAATTATTTATA
Organism: Viscum album; assembly: GCA_963277665.1. NCBI lineage: Eukaryota > Viridiplantae > Streptophyta > Magnoliopsida > Santalales > Viscaceae > Viscum > Viscum album. The sequence goes on along the minus strand of OY728150.1, from coordinate 1,086,314,408 downwards.
TATACCAATATATACCATACATGTGATGTGGTGAAGAAAAACTAATCACATCGCTTTATGGAGGTCATAGCTCAAACGTACATACAAACAACATTATCATTTATATGTGAATGGAATCTAAAAATATAATTGATATATTATATCCTTTAAAAGATATTTATGTCACTAAGATCATATATAAACATTAATTACAACATTATAACCATTCAATAAATATGGTGATGATAAATGAACATTGTTGTTTCGAAAGGTGGTTGTCCACTGTATAGACAAACAATCATTTAATTTCCTATTTTCTAAAATTGGAGATGGATTTAGGTGATGATATTAACATAAAAAATAAGTATATGGATGATACATTATTTTTTAACTCATCATGGTTGGAGAATACTTGAAGGATGTGGATGAAGAAATAAATTGGGAACACTTAAATAAAAACATTACCATTCTTTCAGACAACCGTTTTTATACCATAACACGACTAAGAAGGTTTTTCTGCCTAATATAAGGACTCTATAACATGGGTAGGTATTATAGGAAGGATTTTGGGTAGATATTGGATAAAAAATGTTTTTGATGTGTAATTAATTCAGATTAATGAGTTCACTTTTATAGGATAGGGGATGGGTACCCTTTAAATTATTAAAATTTTCAAATTTATATAAATTCAATTTTTATAAAAAATGGATCCAAATTAAGTTATTTCAAATATAGGATTATTTTGGGTTGAAATATGTATATAAAAATATAAATAGACAAGTTTTTATTGATTTTTACACCTTAATGTATTGTTTTAATCTTTATTAATTCTTTCCAGGACATTATGTAATTTACACTTTGTGGGTAAATATAACTACAATAAAATTCAAAACGACCTAAAATGATTCATTAATGACATATTTATACATAATACATTAATTTTGTTAAAGTATATACTTTTATAAATTTTATATCATTGAATAAAATTTTATTTATTTTAATATTTCTTAAATGTTAATTTTGACTCTATTCACTATTTAACTTTCTAAAAATATCATAAAAATTGATTCCTTTAGAAACAAAACATTAAATTATCACGAACATGTAAAATGAATCCCTAAAATTAATGAATAGCATCAATTATAACAAATTATATTTATTATAATATTTATAATATCATTTATTTTATTATTTCATTAATAATGCAATTACTACATCATCATTGGGTAACCATTTAATTTGATTATTTATTACCTATAAAATTTAAATTAATTACCATGATAAAGGTAATATTTTTTATATTTATAAATAATATTTATATTCGAATATATAACTTATATTACCATATAATAATACTATTTAATTATAAGAAATGTGATTTTGACATCGTTGTCCTTACTTTAAATAAAATGTTATAAATGGCATAATATCACCCAAGTGGCTTCTAAAGGAAAGTAGTTTAGCCAAAGGATTTTATGGTTCAAAAATAACTCATCCAATAATATTAGGACAAGATTCAGGGTATTTTTATAATTTTTATAATATTACATTAACCATTAATTACCTGATTTACAAATAACCGTGGTAATAAAAAAATTACTAAAGATACTATTCATAAAAACAAAAAATTAATGGAAACTATTTACATAATTTGGAACTTATTATTCCAAATATGGAATGTATTTTTCGAAATTAAAAACCTATAATTCTTATTAATTCATTAATAATTAACCCCTTTTATGGAATAATAAAACTGGGTTTTAAGTATAATGTTCAGAAGTTCACATAGTTTTTATGTCCAATGTCAATATGAAATCGATTCCAATGAAAAAAATTATATTAAATGAAAAAAAAATATTAATATAATTTAAAACTTATTCAAATAAGAATATTAATATAAAAATAATTTCGGAAAAAATTGGTTTTTAAATAAACTATTTTTTTATCAATATTTATTAAAATATGAAATTTATCAAAAAATAAAAAAAAATTATGTTACACTTATAAAGGATAATAATTTATTTGTATGTAATAACTCTAAAGGTGATAAAAACTAGATTTAAAATGGGTTCTCCATCAAAAGGCTTCAAAAAATCTTTTAAAAATTTTAGAGACTTTTATGCCTAAAATTGGATTTTATTCTCATTTTAACCCTCTAAAATTTATTGGATGAATGTAAAAAAAATAATAACCATGTTTAATAATAATATATTTATTTATTTTCATTCTCACCAATAAAATGTTTAGATGGTAACTACCACTTGAAACAATAATATTAATCATATATTATTTTTTTTATGACTCGGTCTTGCATGCAACGTAAGATTTCTAAGAAACCCAATGTTTTGTGTTTGGTACTCTATCGATCATAGGATACCATTTAACATAAAACTACTATCTAATTCCTAAATATTAATTAATATGAAAAATGCCTTATTCTATACTTATATGTGATGTCACATCCTTACCCTCTTTTTGAAATTGCGGCCTCGTAATGTATTCACTTATCAAAAAAGTGGGGTTATTTCTACCACATATCATTTTATGATTCCCATGTTTCCACATAAAACCTACGGGGTTTACATCAAACCTTAGAATTATGAATCAATTTATTCCGCAACACTTTCTCTCTACAATCAAGAACATGAACTGGTTGTTCCTCATACAATGTATTCTCTTCCAGTTGAAAAACTTCTAGACTCAAAAAATGATATAGATCTATCATATACCTATTTAAAATTGAATCATCAAAAAAATTGTTTACTTATCATAATATTAGAGGTAAATTTACTTGATATGGAATTAATTGATCTTTCTCTAAGATTTCATTGGGTCTAATGAATTGGGGGCTCATCTTCACATTCTTCCTAAAATTCATGAAACTTTTTCTTGGTGAAAATTTGAAAAAAATGTGATCACCTACCACAAAAGAAAGATCCATCCTCTAGTTATCCTAATTACTTTATTTCTATCTCTGAGATTTTCTCATGTGTAACTGAATCAACTAAACTCTCTGTGCCATATCCTCCACTAATTCTGGTCCCCAAAACTTTATTTATCTGAAATCAACCGAAAATCTTGTGTCTGACACCTCTTTCCATATAATGTATCAAATGGTTCCATATATATTATTTAATGAAAACTATTACTATATGAAAACTAAACTTATAAATTATAATTATCCCAACTTCACTAGTAATCCATCAGAATAGAATATAGAATATCCTCCGAGTTCAGAATTATTTATTCTGACTTTTCATACGATGGAGGATGAATAACTATATTGAAATTTAATCATATCCCAATGACTTCTGAAGGTATTTCTTGATGATAGAAGCGACCCATGATAACGATCAGATACAATAGAGAGATGTACTACATGTAAAAGTCATATCTATTTATGTAACAATCATGAAAGTTGATCTAGAGACATTATATCTTGAATATGAAGCAAATCGTAAATTTTGTCAATCCATCAACAATAACCCTAATAGAATTGTTACCTTGAGAATTATTTTGCAACAACACTGTGTAATCCATCAATATATTCTACAATTTCTACTCTGGTACTGGAAAAGGATAAATCAACACCATTGGTAACTTCCATTCTACTTTAACCTGTTGATAATTTAAACATATTAGGGTAAAGTCGGTAATATCTCATTTCATTCAATCCCATGATTAATACTCTTGAATGTATATGTACATCTTAGTGTTGCCAGGATGAACTAAGAATAGAGAACTATTATCTTCATAGAACATGTACTACTTCAATTGTGAATAAAAAGGCACACATAAACTCTTCCAAAATCTCAAAAAACAGTATTTATCAATGTTGAATTCCGGAAACTTACCCTTTTGAACCAATTATACATTTTTTTAATTCATTATCTTCCTTCTGTTTTTGATTAATTTTTTCTAATATAGATGATTACACTAAATCCTAAAACAAAATAGAGAATTTTCCTTCACCAATAACTTATAATCCAAAGTTCATCAAATCATTATCCAAATATTCAGGTTATAAATTTAACATGGTTAATATAGAATTACTTTTTCTACTCAAAGAATCAACAAAATTATTTTCACTTCTAGGATTGTAAAGATTCGTGAAATCATAATCCTTTATTAGTTCAATCCATATTCACAATCTCATGTTTTATTATTTTTTAGGAATATATACTTAAAACCTTAATGGTCAGTATATATTTCCCATTTTACTCCATACAGATGAGGTATCAAAATATTTAAATCAAAAACAATAGTAACTAATTCCAAACCATTTATAGTGTTACTAAACTCATGATCTTTCAAATGAAGTAAAGCATAAGAAATTACCTGATCATTATGTGTTAGGGAACAACCATATCCTCTAAACAAAGCATCACTATAGATAGAAAATTCACCAATTCATGAAGGTCCTGAACTAGAGCATTCACAAATATTCTATTCAATTACTGAAAAAAATTATCACATTTTTATAAGAAATCAACACATCTTCTAGTGAACATAGTTATTTGTAATGGTAACCATGTGATATTTTCAACAAACCTCTAGAAATAGATATCTAAACCAGGAAAACTATGAATCTCATTTATATTTGTGGGTATTAGCCATTATCCAAAAAAATTAATTTTATCAGGATCTTTAGTTATCAAATAATTAAAAATAATGTGACCAAGTAATGAAATTTATTACACCAAAATCCACACTTTCTAAATTTACAAAACATTTTATTTTATTTTAAGGTTTTGAAAACATCCCTTAGATGAAATTCATGCTCATATTTACTTTTAGAATATTCCAAAATTCCATCAATAAAAACAAACATAAACATATCTAATAACTCATGGAATAAAATATTAATAAGATCCATGAATATAGAAATTCCATTACATAACCTAAAAATCATAACTACAAATTCATATTGGTCATATCAAGTACGAAGCACAATCTTATGAATGTATTCATCATTTATTTTCAAAAGATGCTACCATGAACTCAAGTCAAACATTGAATAATATTGTTCTGCCTGGAGCTAATATCACATAATTATATGGCTTAACATCTTATGATGTTGTTGCAAAGGAATTCACAAAACCTTTTTTCATATAGTATGGATGCTTTCCATCATTCGAGTTCCTCTTTATACAATCATTTTCATAATGACCATTCTCATTTCATTTAATAAATTTCACTTACTATAGAATAGAATTTTTCTTATCACTACCATGATCATTTTCATTTTATTTATGAGCCTTATGTCCCATTTTACCACATCATAAGCACATACCATAATTCATAAGGCATTCACGAGTGTGTTTTAACCACAATTCTCACAAACTATAAAATTAATATTCTTACCATCATACTTTTTTGATGAATTATTCCCATTATCCTACCATATCTAACTCTTTTTATTCTAGTTTTTTAAGAACACAAGATTATTGGAAACCATACTTACACCTTCTCTGCCCATTGAAGATGTTTTTCGTCACTTTTGAATTCACTATAAACCAATACCCTTCAATATTTTTTCATTAATACGGAGTAAAAATGATTTCTTTTACTATCAGATCTCAGATGAAATTTTTAGTGTACTATTCATGTCAAGTGAATTTTTTTCATATGTGTCCACTTATTCATCCTCCTAACTTAATTATATTAAATTTTTTCCATCGTAAGTCGATCCTCCATAGGATAATATTTTGTAAGAAAAATATTTTTGAATTCATCCCATTCCAGGGACTCAATTTTCACACTATCCTAGATATGCTTAACCATTAAACACCACTAATCAGCTTCACCTTCAAAATGGTAAAAATAAATCTACCCATTGATTGTTGAAACACACCATGAAATAAAAAACCATTTATACTTTTTTAATCCTCCCTTCAACTAGCATGAGGTTAGATGATCCTATGAATGATTGGGGATGTTACCTCATGAAATGTTCCACTACCAACATATTCCTATATGCTTGATCTTCTTGACTTGAAGTATGGATTCCACAACCATTTATAAACTATGTCAACTAATCTATCAAGTTAAAAAATAGTTCAGTTCCGTTTTTGACCATCTCATGTTGTTAATTTAGATGTTTTCTTTCTTCTAGATGTTGTCCCAACATAGAAACCCAATTTCTTCTATGGAAAACCAATATATACAGACCTATATTGGATGGAATAATATTTTAATATTAAAATTATATTTCATTTAAATTTAACCATAGTGTAAGAAATCATTTACGAATATTCTATTTAACAATATCCTATCCCCAAAAAAATATAATCAAACGTATGATACCAACCATAAGGACCCAACCATAAAAATTACAAATTATTAAGTTAATTCTAAAATTTAATTCATTCCCATTAAGGATATTTTTACATTTAGTGTTTTTTATAATTATTTTATCATTCAAAAAATAAATTCTCTATAGATACTATGTGGGTACAACTAAAAAAGTATCCATTTTTTAAAACTATAAAACATTTAAATTAAAAATGTTTTAATTTCATTGATACAAATTTTTATAGGATTCATTATGTCATATTCATATTATAAAACAATCATTATAAATGGTGAAAAATATTTTGAAACTTTGGATATGAACAAAAAATCTCATTAAGAGGCATAAAAGAATGAAAATACGGATAGTCCTTGAATATTTTTAACTCATGAAAACAAAAATCCTAGTTTTCACTCATAAAACATAAAACCATTATCCTACCTCATGAAAAATAAAGTTTCTTATAAAACACTAAATAAATGATAAATCATAAAGGTGACATATGGAATCCATTTCATTCTTACATTGTAGCTTTCAGAACTGTATATGGAGTAACCTTCATTGTAACATTTGGAATTCCCAGCATTTTATATTCCATAAATATATTAGGAGAAACCCAACTAATTTACTCAATATTATTACCCAATGCATTTTTGGGATATCAATGGCTCACCCATATATTTTTTATCCTAGAACCACCTGTACTCATAAATAGTTCCCATGAACCATAATATAATCATAATAAAAAAACAAGCATAAAAGAAAAATAACATTTTCACAATGCTATCGCAAAATATAATTTCAAGATATTGAAATAATAAATCCATTATAAAAACCATTTTAAATATAAAAAATAACGTAAAAGGGAATATTGTATTAATTTTTATCTTAATAACATTATGACATGTAAATGAATTCAAATATCAAATAATGGTAATGGCGAAAGAAGATTAGTTGTCATTATATACATTAAAAAAATACATTCAAAATTTAGTAAAATTACTTTTATAAAAAATAACTTTTTATAACCTATTAATAAAGTTAATATAAAAATGTGTTAATAATAAATCATATAAAATAAGGTGGTGTATAACATAAAAATATGCCTCAACAAAAGGACATTTAGACAAAGTCCCTTACCTCATGTCTGATTCATCTTATATTTTATTTAACTTCCTGAATAATAAAATTAGGATAATTTATTCGTTATTGATAAAATTATTCATGTTTATAATTTCTTATATATCATATATTACCATGTTCGATCAATTACTTAATTATTTAAACTCAACTTGAACATTTTGTCAACATTCAGTGCATGAGTTAAATATGACTTTGGTAAGATGTAAACAGTCAAGTTTGTCATGATTCCATCATATAAAGAATAATATTCATGAAATAATAATCACTTTTATAAATCAATTATTATTTTAAATCAAACCATTTTTCTACGGTTATGAAAAATGAACAACATTATAATCACGGAGATGATAGGTCGTGCGTACGCATTAGTAACGTCTCCATTATTCAATGATCATTTTAGAATGAAGGAAATTGTAATTTTATATTTTCATAATGATAATAATATCATTAAAATAATATTATTCATTTATATATATTTATATATATCATAAATGTAATGTGGTGAAGAAAAAAGAATCACATCGCCTCGTAGAGGTGATAGTTCACAGTTATGCTTGAATGATGTTATCATTTTTATGTTAATGGACTATAAGAATGTAATTGAAATATTATTTCATTATAATGATATATATTTCATGAATATTATATATAAACATTATTTAAATCATTACAACCATTCTTTAAATATGATCATGAAAAATGAACTATATTAGTTCGTGAGACAGTAGGTAGTCATACACATGAACAAAAAGATAATTTCCCATTTTATTAAATTGGAGATGGATTTAGTTGATGATATTAACATAAAAAAATAATGATATTTAGAATAAATTAGTTATTATCTCATAATTGTTGGTTAATATTTGAATGATGTGGAAGAGGAAATAAAAAAGAATCACTTAAATAAAAAATATACCTTTCTTTCAAACAACCACATTTTCTTAACACATTTTTACATCTATAGAGGGTGTTATGCCTACAAAAAGGACTCTATGATATGGGTTGGTTTTATAGGAAGGTTTTTGTGTAGATATTGGCTGAAAATAATGAGTTTCTAATTGTAATGAATAGAAATGAACAAGTTCCCATTTATAGGATATGGGAGGGGAAATCTTGATATTATTAAAAATATTAAATTAATAAAAAATCATTTTTTATTCCAAATGGATAAAAAATATATTATTTATAAGATAGGATAATTTTGGGTCTAATTCCCTTCTTAAAATTAAAATTAGGCATGTTTTGATTATTTTTTACACATTATCTTTCTGTTTTAATCTTTATAAATTTTTACTATGACATTATGTAATGTACACTGTAAGAGTAAATATAATTACAATAAAATTAAAAACGACCTAAAATGAGTCAGTAATGACATATTTAGACTTTCCCCAGTAGTTTTTTTGATTTATTTATTTTTATGAATTTTATATCATTTAACAATATATTATATATTTTTAAAATCTCATAAATGTCATGTTTTTACACTATTCAATACTTTTTAAAATATCATAAAAACCTAATTACTTTATAAAAACAACATTATCTTATACCTATCATGAAACTTCATCGATAAAGCTCATTCATTTCAACAATTATATCAAATTTTTATAATTTTAAAATTTATAATATCATTTATTTGATTATTTCATAAATTAAGCAATTAGCACGTCATCATTGTGTAATCATTTAATTTAATTATTTTTTTCTAAAAAATATAAAAAATTACCTTGATGTAGTTAATAATTTTTATCTTTATAGTGACTATTTATAGTCTAATATATCACTTATATAACCCACATTAGAATATTTTAGTAATAAGAGACATGATTATATCATCTTTGTATTTACATGAATGAAAATGTTATAAATGTCATAATCACACCAAAGATGCATCCAAAGTACAATGTTTCGGTTCTAGGATTTCATTGGTCTACAATAAATCATCCAGTAATATAGGTACAAGTCATAAGGTAGTTTTATAATATTTATAATATTATTTTAACATTTAATTACCTGATTTACCCTTTACTGTGGTAATAAAAACAATTAAAAAAGATATTATTCATAAAGCCCAAAATAGGGACATATTTACATAATTTTGACCTTACGATTATATATATGGAATCCATTTTTCAAAATTTGAAACACAGAATTAACAAATAATAATTTAAAATTAGTCTTATGGGCGGAATAAGAAAACATAATTTTTATGAAAATTGTTCAATAGTTCACAGAGTTTTTATATCAAATTTGAATATGAAATTAATTCCAATGACCTAAATTGAAATTAAGGATAAAAATATAATATAATTATAATTCAAAAAAAATTATGTAACATATAACTTTATGAATAAATTTGAAAAAATATATTTTTGAATTAAAATGCAATATTTTAACTATTCATTAAAAAATTAAATTTATTAGAAAATATGAAAAATTATACCAAAGTAAATTATGATGTCTCACTTATAAATAATATGTTTAATTTTCCATATAAAAATTATATGTGACAAAAAACTAAATTAAAAATGGGTTCTCCATCAAAAGGAGGTAAAAAAACATTTTCAAAATAATATAGTTTTTTTATGCGTATAAATGTATTTTATTATTATTTTAAGCGTATTAAATTTATTTGATGAATATAAAAACATTTGATAAACATGTACATACATAATATAGTCAGTTCTATTCATTTCAGATAATACAATGACTATGTGATAAATAAAACATTAAATAATAATATTAATAATATATTATTTTTTGGTATTACTCAGTCTTACGTAAAATGTGTGATATAAGAGAAATCCATTATTTGGTATTGGGTAGTCTATCAGAAAAAGAAACTCCTTTAAAATAAAATTACTATTTAATTCATTAATTTTAATAGATATGAAAATGTATTATTCTAAAATTACATGGGATGTTACAAAACCATACTAAATATTCCTCCATAATTTTAGTTCCATGCTGTAGATATAAAAGCTCCTAGATGTATGCTGATAAAAACATGTCTGGATAAAACTCCATCCTAAAGAGATCTTCCAAATATTAATAAGAGATAGATTTCTTTTCAATTTCACTATGTTACTAAAATCTATCATCTACTTGTGGATCCCTGAAGAAAAATAACCATGAGTAAATATATATTATCTATAGGAATCATCACAAGGCCGAAAATTCGAGTGATTTCCTTAAGGAACTTGTCATCCACCAGGGCTTCTATATTTCCTTGAATAATTGGAGGTTACTACTTATGGAATGCATGTAGCACACTAAGCGTCTGTGGATCTTTATTTGGAAATTAAAATGATAATTACTACTCAATGGGTGGTTGTAGAGCTGATAAACCACATAGAGGTACAATCTATAGTACACTCCCCTATACTGAAGCCTCTTCACTCATTGGATCAACCACATGAATATGATGTGAAATCCCATTTGACTGTATTCATAGAGGTTTCAAATAATAAACATTATGTATAGTAGTCAATGATTATAGCTGTGGAGATGAATCAAGAAGTCCTATATGATTCATGTGCCAATGTTTTCTCGTCAACCAATATTTACATGTGCCGAGTTGAAACCCATGACCTAAAATTCATGGTGTATGGACACATTATCTACCACATCAACACAAGAGTATTTGGTATGAAATTCATACACCAAATAGTTGAAATTTTTCCAAATATCAAAAAATATCTCACAAAATCTTTTACTAATGTAGAACTAACACCTCAGGTTAGGAATGTTCATAATATTTTACATTACAACTCATGATTCACTTTTTTCACATGTTTAAAATCACTCCATTTTACGTCACATTAATTGTTAGCTTGATCAATCCTAGTTATAGTCATTGACTAAAAACAAAAAAAGTATTTTGTAAAAAATTATCATCTTAGAGTGAAATAGTATAATTCTGAAAATAATTTATTGGATTTCTAAAACATGAAACCATATTTTCAATCTATGATAGTTTATGTTTGACCTAGGTAGTCCATGATCATCATCTATTGAAATACTTCATAATGGATCATAATGAAAATATTAATTAACCTAAAAATATCCCCGGTTATTGTATATATAGGTCTACAGTCTTACACCCACTAATCACGAACCTTTGAAGATTGTGTTAATACACAATTTCCCCATTCAAATTTTCCACCCATAGGCTCATCTCTACCACAAATTCATCCAATTTATTTTGTCGAGATATTGTTGTATTGTCTATGAAAACTATAAAATGTATACTCTACTGAGGTATCATGATGGTATCCTATACACAGACATCCTCCTTTGGTTTCCACTAGGAATTTATAACCATAATATCCAAATTTTAAGTAATCCCTTCTCTTATTCCTACTATAATGACCCATAATTTTCATATTTATAGATTTTATACTAATAGATGAACTTTTTTTATGTAACATTATAATCCACACTAGAATTTTAATGTTTTTGTGTATTTTTAATCTTGGAAACATAATCAAATGTTACATAAAATTTCAATATAATATCTCCCTTAGATATTCACAACTAGACCCTTTCCTAGACATATCATACTTTAAAAAAATATTTATATCCATGGAAAATGAACCATAATAAAGGGTTGTCTTAGATGATCATTAATGGAATGAAATGGAGATTTCATTGATCTTTTCAACATAAAATAATCATAATGGTATGGGAACATGTGATTAAACTTTGAAAACTGTACCTAACAATACTAAATCATAAACATGTGACATCACATAAATATTGTTAGTTTATAAGACATGAATCTGAAAGAAATAAATGAACCTGAGCCATGAGTTCATAACATTAGCATAAGACATATGTTTTTAGAATAAAATAAGCATAGAAAACCATTTTATTACTCAAGGATAATTTCCAATATTATAATATATTATTAGGTTCACTCTCCATTTCATCATATCCTTAGTTATGGTTCACTACTAAGTATTTAATAATGGACAGAGTCCCTTTCATAACTAGGTTCACTCCCCATTCCAATTATCATCATTTAATGAGATATCCATCTTTGTTCAATTCTTGGGAGTTATATATAATTTATATCCCACCCAAAATATAATAAAATGATAAATATGTATTCCATAATATCCTAAAACATTTATTATATAATCCCATCATAACCCATGGAAATAATATTGGTTTTATAAAGATTTCATCACTTCCTCAGAGCATAACCTATGGATAATAAATGGGTTTCTTACAAATAACATCATCATAATCATAAACCAAATAGAGAAATAATATATATTTAATCATTGAATAATATCCCAATAAAACACCAATAACATCAAAATATTTTATCATAGAAGAAAAAGAATTTAAAAGATCACTCAAATATATTTTTTAGTATACTATTATTTTCATTTTGAAATCACTTTTTTAAAATATAAAAATTCCCCACATATTATGTAAAAAATTATTTTAAAATAACTATCAAAACTTATAAAATAATATTAAAATAATTTAGTAATAATGATGGTGGAAAATTTTATTAATGTCGTGATCATTAAAAAACACTGAATCAATTAACACCTTTGGAAAAATGTACATTTTTCAAGAAATTTTGAAAATATTCTTTTTCTTTTTTTCAATTAGACATGGGTATAATTTAATTTAACAATTATTTCAATAAATATCAAAAAGATTCTTGAAAATATTTTTAAAAAACAATGATATATAAGAAAAATGGTTTTCGAAAGATAGAGAGAAGACATTATATTCAAGAAAAAAATGCCCTTGAATCACTTGAAAATTACATGAATAAGTGTAGGATAATAAAATTAAAATTATTTATTAGATAAGGATCACATAATTACCCTTAATTTATATTCCAGAAACAAATCCTGATTAAATTGATATTGGTTCATAAATCTGTTACTGCCTTGGTGTTCTTTGAATCATAACCCCCAAGAGGGAAATAAATTCAAATGATACATTTATTATTATTTATATAAATAAATTAATTATATAACATAATAAATGGGTTGTTTTATACAGTAATTGATAGAAACAAGTTGTAAATAATACATACATCATACAGAAACAAATGTGAGATGAGAAACCCTAACCAATTTCGTAACATTTGAATAAAATGCCCTTGAATTAATTTTAACATTAAATTAACCTTTTTAATATGGATAAATGATTTAAAATTTTAATGTATCAGTATATACACCTTATACACATAAATAGGTGCATAGCATTATACACATCTCAACGAAAGGAAATTGAGATGAACCCTTACCAATTTCTTAATATCTGAATCAAAACCACATGAGAGGGGTAACAATAAATTTATTTTAAATGATAATATTTTTAGTTATAAACATAATAAAATAAGAAAATATTTAGAACATACCCAGCACAAAAAAAGTGTTGAATATGGAATATGTCAAAAAGAAACAAAAGTGAAATGGAAAACCCATACCTCATGTCCGATTCGATTTTTAAGATCCATAAACTCTTTATAATAAATATAAAATTGTAATATTTTTATAAAATAACCATATAAATACTTATGAAATAATATATAATGAAATTATTACTTTTCAACACCTAATTTTTAATAATTCTTGATTAAAATTTATGTTTCTAGGTTTTAGATGTTTTATTTTTCATGAATGTTTCAGTTTGAATGTTCGTGTATTTTTACTTTTATAGTGGTGAAATCATATCCAAAATTTTAATCATGATATAAATATAATATATACTAATTAATTACCTATTTATATTCATCCTAGGGAAATGGTGATGACAAATTAATTACACCACTACGTGGAAATAGTATGTCGTATATACATAAGAGTGATGCTTTCTCTTTCCATATGATGGAATGAATGAATTTTAAATAATAATTCACATTTTTATAACCATAATAATATCATAAATATCATATATATTAATTAAAACCGTCATTAGAATCATCCATGTGATGTATTGTTGAAAAATGAATCATATCGCGACCTGGAGGTGTAGTCCCCACATAAGCACAAAAGATATATTCATTTTCCATTTGATTGAAATGGATCTGAATAATTTTATTAAATTAAAATAATAAAATATAATAATGTATTATATAATCATGTTATTATATTTTAATAGGCATGATTTAATTATTGGAAGTATAAAATGTAGTAAAATGAAACTTCTTGGTTAAGAGGATTATTGCCCCTTTAAAGAACCTCATTTGGATATTTCATTATAGACCATAACAATGGGTTTATAACTCCTAAACAAAGTATATAATGGAAATATTAATGGTTATTTATGATTTTCATTGAGATATGTGGCTCAAATATTGTGAGGATGATAGGATATGTGGTGTCCTTATATAAGAGATAAGTTTGGTACCCATTAATTTAATTAATATATTAAATAAAAATAAATTGATTTTCATATTAAAGTGGATAAAAATGGATATATTTAGAATATATGTTTAATATAATTGTTAATAATCACATAAAATAAAATTTATACCTGTTTAAGTAATGGTTTACCCATTGTCTCTTTGTTTAACGCATATAAACTCTTTTTTATCTTTAATAATTTTAAATCATTTTTCAATAATTAAGGGTAATAAATTTACTAATAAGTTAAGAAATTTCCTAAAAATATCAAAGGAATTATAATTTATACCATTTATAATCCCAATTTTACCCTTTCAATATTTTATTATTTTTAAATAATTTAATAAATAATTAGTTCATGTAAAATACTATAAATGTCATTTGAAGAACCATTCACATAAATTAATATTAATTACATCAATATAGTACTTATATTACAATATAATCCACTTAAAATTCAATAATAAATTATTATTAACTATAAAATTCCCGTGTAAAAATTATTCATCCAAATACATTACTATTAATATTTTTGAAATTATTAACATTGTTTTTTCCACTACTTTAATAAGGACTTTGACAGTGTTGTATAAGAATTTAAGATAATTATATAATCACTAAAAATTAGAAATAAATTACCATAATAAAAAAATTCATTACCCTCAAATTAAACTTTTATATTATTTCAAGACTTTTATTTATGCCTATGTGATGATATAAAATAATCATTAAAGCAATAGGGTGATATTTTATATTTTTATGTAAATAAAATAATACATAAGTCAGTATCAAAAAAAAATATAAACAAATTTTAATAAATTGAAATCATGGATTTTGACTACATAAAAATAGTCATAAATTATATTTAAGGAATTTTTTAGGGTTATTTTAATATCGAATCCCATGGTCTTAATTTTGTTTTACCCATTTTAACATTATTGAGGTGATTACTATTTACAATATTTTCTATATTAATTAAAAAATACAAGGGGAAATTTTATCAAATTTTCAAATCATGAACCCAAATATCAAATACATTATTTAAAACTCAATTAAAATATGTGTATGAAATAAATTTTAATATAAAATTATAAAATTTAGTTGAAAGTTATCTTTAGAAAATTATTTTTTATCCTAAAAGAACACTTATATCAAAATAATTATTATTGATGATTAGAATTGATTTATTTAGATTATTATAAATCAAAGGAACCATATTTAACATTAATAATAAATAAAAAATATAATGGTACTTTTAAATTTTTTTTTTGAGAATAAATGAAAAAATGTGAAAATTGAAATTTTTTACAACTCATTAAAAAATCAATCATTTATGAAAAATCCCAATATTTCACCCCATGTTAATTTTGAAATTATAATTTTAAAAAACAATTTATTTTCATAAAATATAATTTAGAAAATATTCATAAATTTGATATAATTTCTATATTCTAAAATAAAGGAAAAATAAATTATTAAGGAAAAATTGTTTTTGAATCATAAAATGACATCAAAATAAAGGGCAATTATTTAATAACAATTAATAAATAAATTTTTACTAATTATGAACATTGCATATATATTTCATAATAATTTTCTTTATATTCATAGTTACCAATTAAATGTCTAGGTTATAATGATCACATTTAAATAATAATATCAGTTTAGTATGTCGCAATTCAACTAAATATTCGTGTTTCGGGTTAAGCAAGATATCAAGCTTATTATTCTTTCAAAATAATTTTTTGGGTTATTAAATGGTAATTCCTCAACTAGATCAATTACTTCAATTAGATATGGGTTCCCCACTATGGTTTAGTGTAGTCTCATAATAGTGATCAACAGTGTGAGTATTATAAACACTATATCTCCCAATAAATTCTTCGTTTAAATTGGGATATGACTAGTAGCTAGACCAGAAAGTTATTTTTTTGAGATATTTAGTATTCTAATTATCCTTAGTTTCTAATGATAAATTATCCATCTTAATTTTATTTCAGATGACCATGATTTCTATATATTCTGTATACATATAGTTGTAGAGAATAATAGGATTCAACGTCTTCTTTCTTATTACACACTTGTTATAAATCTTGAGAAATTTTTTTTCATTGTATATCCCTCATGGTTTTTGGATTTCTTTTTGAATATGTTTATACTAACCCCTTCCCAGTTTTAAATCCTTCTTATGTTGTGTTTCTATTGACGATTCATAGTCTAGAGGTGATCTTGTTGGCATAGATCTGGTGGATCTAGTAGTGTTTATGTATCGTGGTGCACATGGGTGTATAGAAGTGATGATTACTATTGCGGGGGGGGGGGGGGGCGTTGATTATAGAGTTATTATGATGTGGAATCTGATTCCATTTCATAATATTATATTTTTTTAGTTGTCAATAAATGAAACACTGATGTCCAAACTATGACTACCCCAGCCCGCCTCTAATAGGTGAGGGGATGGGGACCAGTGCCGAGTAGGCATATCCCACAAATGCTAGGAATTATACTAAAGTACATGTACACATGCATACTTATCCAAGGCTAAACAATAATTAAATTTACAACAAATGAAAACAATTTATGAATAAATCTAATATCCCACAATATTGTATGACAATGTAGTACTGAAAGTGGAAAAGGGGGACAAATACAAACCCAATCAAAAATAGTAAGGATTTTGACCTTATCCAAGGGTGAGGAATAAACTAAAATGTGATATCCTAGTAAAAACATAGGTTTTTCAAGATATAGATATGCTCCACCCACTCCCTTTCCTCCTAGGACACCGTCAAATGGTCTTTAATATGCATAATACTTGAAAAGTGAGGAAAAATCCTATTCAAGGGTGAGTATAACAATACCTAGAAAGACACCCTGACAACACTAAATAATTATAAACCAAGTATAGACATTTCAATACATGTTATAATAATCAATGTAAAATAGAAACACACATATATACTCAAGAAAGACACCACACCACCAGGTAGTCATAACCAACTATCCTCTAGATGATCATGTTCAATGTAATTCTTGTTCTAGGATAAAACACTCCATGAGACATGTTGTCACTAGATACACTCTATTAAGAGGTCTATATCATTGGGCCCACCCATTAATGCTGAATTTTTTCAAAATACTTTATTTATCTAATAAGGGGGTCACACCTACAATCACTGGGGGACACCATGAACTTAATATGTATTATCCTTTTATGTAGTGGATCATATTCCAATTATACCACAAACACTACTGATATGTCCTACTATATGGATGATCAAATCCCACCTCAGGGTGGTCGCATCAATTTCAAAAATCCCATATTGGGAACCACGATGATAGAGGATCACACTCTACTGTCACGGAGATACATGAAAACTCAATCTAAGAATTGATCTCTAGAGAGTGTAAAAATCAAATTATGTCGATGTAATGTTGAATTATACCATTGAGGAAATGTACCAAGGGATAATACTCCACAAAAAAATGTCTGAGCTGAGGAAATAAAGAGCTAAATACACACTTGAATGGGGTAAATGGTTTGTCATGGGGGTAAAAAAAATGTGCAACTATCCTTATGTCTTCCCATGTGGTAAATCCTCACATAGAATAAGAGTCTCAAAATAAATTGCATGTAAAATAAGTACATGATGTTTAAAGATGCACAACACCCTTATCGTGTTTTCAGTCTATGTTTGTGTACTTTTCTTGCCTGTGTACCAACCTTTATACATGTGACTATGTCCATGTTCGATTACACAGAGTTCCACTAGACATGTACTCTTACCCATGTCTCTTTACCCTCCATGGTACACATAGAGCCTTCATAGAGGTTTCATATGCTGTGTGATATAGGTCACATGCCGTGTGATCCTTGACATTATCCTGAAACCCTATAAGATGATATAAGGGCCCCACATGATGTGTAATACTAAAACACACATCGTGTGGCTCATGTTTTTATTGAATTATTGGTTATCTTCTTTTTCATCCATTGTGTCACTAAATCCACCTCCGTTATTGATAAATATAGATCTGGGGTCATCCAAGAATCATGTCATTGGAGGTCATAGATCCAGGATTTGAATCCACTCAAGAATCATCCATTTGTAACATCTATACTCATGTTGGGAATCACATTAGAAAAAATTATCACCCAATTATTCATATTTCTCACCAATCAATCCACCACCATCATCTATTCTCAAATTAAAACCACCATCATGTGTCGTATTCATTGTTTTGATCTGTTGTCTCGAAGAATGTTTTCCCAATGATAAGAAACATGGTGTTGTTCAAACCATTGGAAAAAAAATTCCAATGATGTTTTAATGAATAAATAGGTGAGACGTAAATAGGTTACAATTCTTATTGAATGAACCTCGATCATTTTTCATTTGGACTCAATTCATTTTCGTAGAATAATACAAACAAATATGTACAAATCGAAATGAATGAATAAAAAATTGGATCAATTTAATTCAACATATGATACATATATCAATTAGTTTTTTGAAATTGATTTTCATTCAACTATATATATGTAATGAGATAGAAAAAACAAAATAAATCATCCTACCTGGAATCTGGATCAATCGTTGATTACTATCAGTTTTGTTTCCATCGATGATGAGATCCACAAACACTATTGTCACAATGATCCACAATCTGGTCTCAATCAATCATCTTTCACCAATACCACACTATTTTAATAGATTATAGGACTCTAGGGTTTAGCATCCATCCTTGATAAAAAAAAATCTAGAGCCACATATTTAAATAGATATCTGGTCACAGTGTCAAAATAACCAAAAAAACATTATTTATTTATTTTATTTAATTACACTATTGATGACTTTTTCACAAGAAACATGTACCAATAATGATTATGTCTCTCCTAGGGTAAAATATACATTTTGAACTCATAATTTCCCATAAATTTTTCATATGATCCCCAATTTAGGAGTTATTCCACTTATTAAGGAAAAATATATGTGTGTGGAGTTTAAATAAAATTAACATATTTCGACATTTATTCTAAGAAAAGTGGTCTTCAAAATCTCACAATTTTTTTGTGCATGGTCTCAAAAATAATCTATATGATATCAAAAAATAGTACATATAAAATATGAGTTGTTATATTCTCCCGACCTTAGGCGTTTTCTTCCAAAAAACAGAAAAAACCTACCCCAAATGATGAACGTATTGGGCTCGCATCTGGGTCTCCAACTCTTTGGTGAAATCCTAATGATTCCTATGCTACCACCAAATATGCACAAGCGGAATCATTTTACCAAGAAGGACCCTCTCATATCAATCCTTGATCCTCCATAGGTATTTTAAAAATTTATCTCCATCCTTGATTTCCACCTCATCCCAGTCGATAACGTGCAACAATTTGTGCACTTACCTCTTCAATTACAACACTTGGAAGACGTCATTTTCCCGATACCAATATTATTGTATATACAAATGGTATTCCACCCAGAAATATCTATACAATATCTGGACGGTACTAAAAAATATCAGAGATAACATTCCTCCAAAACCAAATCTCTTCAATCCATGTCAAGGTGAGACCCTCTTGACTGTATGGTCTCCATACATGAACTCTATAGGTCTCTATCAATGGTCTGCATATGACTTTTTATGACTCTGTCCCATCATAATCCAATCCTAGATTATCTAAACCATCTCTGTAGTATCTTTCACCATCTCATGGCCCAGGATTTGTGACATTCTGGGATTAGTCCAACAAATTGGTGCCTTGTATGTTCTCTCGTACAAAGACTCAATTGGTGTCATACCAATGGTGGAATGTTTAATATTTTTTACCCAATCATTACCATGGGTAGGTGATCCTTACATATATAGAAAAATTAAAACGTGAAATCTGGAAACATTCCCTCTAACACTTGGATGGTCTGCTCTATCTGTCTCTCAGTTTGTGGGTGAAACCATGTTCTTATGTTTAACTCAGTACCAAAATCTTCTTGAATCCCTCTCCATAACCAAGATATGAAGGGTTAGTCATGGTAATAGATGATCTTCAAGGTACCTCCATGTATTAGGACTATCACATACATGTATAGGTTATCTAAGATCTCTACTGAATGTTTCTCTAAAATAGTTTAGAAATGGGATGACATGGTGAAATGGTGTACGATCACCCAGATGGAATTGTTTCACCTAGAGGTATGTGTTAATACGAACATAATTTACATGGATATTCCATAAAACTTATACTATAGAACCTCAAGTTGTTGATCTAAACACACTAAAACATGACGCTCATCCTTCCCCTATTTACAAATGAGGCATTTAGAGACAAAACTGAAAATTACATTTTCATGAATTTACACCAAAACTGACCTCAATGTTCATGGTACATCATTTACACACCTGTAAATAACACTAAATGTGAGGACTGAAAATCCCACAATAACTCCTCCAACAACATCAAAGGTATCATCGTCCATTATCTAAAAAGGATATCATTCTCCCCACCTTTATCATATCCATCAAGAGAATTTCTAGTGGATATTTGAGTACATAAGGTGTCATTATGGGTATATCCACACTGAGAATCCCGAACATACAATAAAATTTGTGAGGTAACAACTATAGACTGTAGAAATGAACAACCATACATTTCATCTAAGAAAAACTCCAATGAGGCTAACTAATCCAATTCATTAGATAACAATTGAGAACAAGGTCACCAACTAAGAGCATCCTCCAATATGTTCCCCTTCACATAAGTATTGAAAATTGTATTGTCATAGTCAGGAAGAGACTCTATACATATCCTATGTCTTATGTTACTATCCTTTAGCAAGAAGATATACTTGAGACTCTTATGGTTAGAGTAAATGATAAACCACTTTCTATCAGGTCGTTTCGACATATATTCAGTGCAAATAAAACTACTGAAAACTCAATATGATGGGTCACATAGTTATTCTCTTATAGTCTCAACATATAAACTATAAGAAATAATCACCTTCCTCTACATCAAAACAAAAGTATTCCTAGTATATGATTCATCACATAACACTATGCACTCCACAACCTCTTGTAGAAATATTAATATCAGAGTGATTTTAAAACCCTGTCTTTTCTCCTAAAAACAACTTTTGAACCTTTACATATACCCAAAAGGATTCCCCATCCAATTCAATATTTTCATGGTTTTTTTCATTGGGTATAAATCAAGTACAATCCACTGATAGTACCCTTCCAACACAAGGAAAATTGACACCTTGGTAACACTCTTGGTTGGCTCAGATGAAAGAACCGCCTTAATATTCACTAGGTCCACTTCTAATCCAGCGTTATAGATGATGTTTTCCAAAAAGTGAACTTCCCTAATCCAAAATGAACACTTCGAGATCTTCCCATATTTTTGGTTATCTTGGAGATTGTCCAAGACCATAATCGAGTATCTCATGTTCTCCTCCCTAGAAATTGTATATAATATGATGTCATCATTAAAGACCCCCATAAATCGGTCTAGAAAAGGATGAAGTTCCCATTCATGAGTCCCATAAACACTATTGAGATTCTTATCATGCCTAATTAAATTAACATGTACTCCTAATAATCATAGTTACATCTAAATGATGCATTTGATATATCCTCATTTATTACTCACATATAATGAGAGGTTGATCTAAGGTCGAACATTAAGAACCATTGAACCCATGTCAATTTATTATACAGGTCATAGATCATTGGTTGTAGATTTTTATTAATCCTAATAACCTAATTCATGAACCAGTAATCCACACATAACCTCAAGATCATGTCTTCCTGCTTGGAAAACAACACTCGTGATGCCCATGGGGAACTACTGGGTGTCACAAAGCCCTTCACCTAAAATACCTCGATCTGCACCCTCAACTCTCGAATATCTGTAAGATTTATATGATATGTTTCTTTACATATCTATGACATCATAGGATTCTAGTCAAGTCAAAAGTCTAGATCCTTGTGGGGAGGTAATCTAGTTATGTTCTTAGGAAATATATCCTTATATTCCACCAGAACCACAAAATACAGATATCCTGAAGCTTCCACTACTCCAAGATTCATGCTATACAACTATTGAGTAATTGTGTGCACTCACCTATGCTTGATTTCATCCTTCTCCTACAAGGTATCCTTCATGACCATAAAGTAAAACCCCATTCCGTCACTATGGAAAAACTATATCCTCTTCCTAAAATAGTGAATTTGGGCCTGAAATACGGATATCCGGTCCATACCTATGAAAATGCCTTATGGACTAATTTTTGTTACAAATAGATCCCAAAAAAATATCACCTATAAGTTTTATATATCACTATCAGAACATATGCGAAACCATCGAGTCACCACCTGTCAGAGTTTCCAATCGTAAGGGTCAAGATAATGGCTCAATCAAAATCTCTATGCCTCTGACTAGAGAAGTGGGAAAGAAGGAATGAATGTCACCTATGTTTATCAATACTAAAAAAAAATTAAAAAATGGTTATACATATTATCATCCTTAGATCCTGGGGTTCACAGGCCTCCATAGCCTACAACTAGCCTCATCCCTTTCCACCATCTTCTTGAGTTTGGCGAGGACCACGTTTGGGTGGTGTCGTGGTAGATCGAACCATAAAAAACTTCATTTTATCCTTTCAGCCCCTATACCATTTCCACCACAAATTGTACCACCCTAATCATTCCTTTTTCTCTATCTCAGTAGTGTCTTGACCATCTCATTATCATATGTATGACATGTGATAAAAACCCTAGGCAGATGTCCCTAACCATTGTTGCAGAAACATAACATATCCCTCTGCTGATTAGATCCACCCTGAATGCCTTAAACCACTGAACTTGTGTCCTAGGATCACCTCCTAAATTATCAAACACTCTTGGATCCATGTGATTACAATTGAATACCTTTTACTGAGGAATTATCTTCTATGTGACCATTACTAATACCAAATGCTGGTGCCTTCTCTTCATGAAATATCTCCACTACCAAGGATCATGCGAGCACCCCGACCTAGGTGTGAATGAAAAGGAAACCCACTAAATCACTGAAGTCCTATAATAATCCATGTCGAATGGTATAAGACTTATAGAAATGATCATGCACCATATCCATAGAGTAACGTGAGAGATCAATAAATTGTATTGAGCACTCTTCCATGGTCAATATTCCCTATTGAAATTGAGGAATCTCTTGAATGCATAACGATTTCAATGTGACTGGGTTGAAATCCTACCTAAAGAGACACTCAATGTATAACTAAGATAGAGTTTTATTGTCATGTGACTGAGTCACCAGGCTCCACCATCACCCAATAGAGCCTTGAAGAAGACTCACATCGAGGAACACCATCAGAACTGTTGTCATCTTTATTTGGAAGAAAACATGAGTAACTACCTCAAGACAGTACACAGCCACATGGGGGTCTAGATCACCTTGAAACCTAATAGGCCACTACCTTTGAAACTTGTGAGATTCACTCAACCTGTGTTCATCATCATCTAATTACTTATAGTGACAATATCTACTCAATGGGTGGTGGTATTGATGGTAAACCACAAAGTGGTGTTATCTTCTTTATAGGTTATTGTACCGACGACTCATCACTAGGAGGATCATTCTCATGATCACGTATTGGAATCCAGGATAGCTGTCTACATTCAAGAATCTTAAAACGAAACAAGATTTACAATGGTTAGAAGATTATATATGGGGATGTGAATCAGGAAGGACATGGAAAACACAACCCATTTGAATATGATGCATGTATGAAAATTTTCCCTCTAGAAAATTTTTACATGTATCGAGTTGAAAGGTTGTTGATCAGACTCCTTATATATTGATAGATCAGCCTACGCACCATCATTGGAATCCTTGGCTTGAAATATGATCTCAATACACTAAACTCCATTTCCAAATACCAATCAGACCAGCTCCATTCCTAAGGTAGAACCTCCTTTTACACCACTCTATCATGACTAGACACTCTAAGGTCTAACCTGTGACTACCCCTATAAATCCTATAATAGGATTGGGTGTAGAGACTGGCTCCGAGTATGCATATCCTACAAATGGGAGGCATTGGACTAAATTATGTATACACATACACACCTCCAGTAACACACAATGCTTAAATGTAAACAAACTAATCTCAATTCCCACAGAAATATAATATCTCATAAAAGAGTACAATAATATAGTACAGACTTCAAATAAAGGGTCTAAATTCCAGCCCAACCAAAAACTGTAAGTCCAACCTACTCCAATCATGAGGAATAAAGTCAAATGAATGCTATGGGAAAACACCTTGTTCTTTAAATCTCCAGATATGCTCCACCCACTTCCCATTCTCCCATGACACCCTGAAATGGGTCATTATCTGCATAAGACATGAAACATGTGGGAAAAGTTCATGCAGGGCTGCGTATGACAATACCTAGTATGACACCTTGAAAACAATAAAAATGAAGGGCTAATTATACCCAACACAATACAATATATATAAAAATTTATAAAATAAAAACCTTGACATACTAGTAAAGGACACCACACCATTAGGTAGTCATGAAAAACTTCTAGCCATATGATCCTACTCGAATCAACACTCGTTCTAAGAGAATCCACTCCACGAGCCTTGCCATCACCAATGAAACTCGACAAAGAGGTCTAGATTGGTGGTCCATACCCAAGAAATATCAATGGTCTAAAAATGACCTTGATACTCAAATATGTTGTAATGCCAATAACTATTAAGGGACACTATGAACCTAATATGGTTTAACCCACTAAGTAGGGGATCTTATTCCTATGATACCACAGACCCTACTAGTACTGAATTCGACATGGAGGATCATTTCTCTTCTTAGGGAGGTCATGTTTATTCCACAAACCCCACCTAGTCAACAATGATGATAGAGAGTCACACTCTAATCAACTAGAGGGACACCACAACTATATATAAAACTCCACATCAAGATGGGATCACAATAATGTGATATTTATGTAACATCACACTATACCTTTTATGAAATAGGACAAGGGAATACACTAAACCAAGACTGGTCCAAACTATGGAAACCAAGAGCTAAAAATAATCTTTATGTCCTAGGGGTACACGTCATTTCAATCTATCCCCATGTATTCCTATGTGGTAAAGCCTCACATGACATGCAAATATCAAAATAAACAGTGTGTATAGACAAAAAATAATAATCCCATGTTGCTTAGCTTTGTCTGTGTACTTGGCCTACCCATGTACCAACCTGGGTATAGGTTGTTGTGTCAGTGTGTGAGTAGAAAATTTTCCACTGGCCATGTACTCCTGCCAATGTCTATGTAACATCCAAGGTATATGTCTAACCATCAAATATAATTAACATGATCCGTGATAGTGGTCACACACCATGTTATTCTAAAATTCATCCCGAGACCCTAACCACTGTGGAGAGGTCCCCACAAAGTGTGTAATCCTGAAATAGTTGACATGTTTCTCAGGATTTAATAAAAAGCATGGTTCCATTCAGCATCATTCATCACATCTCCAGAGCTACATCACCATTAAAAACTGTATATATAGGGGGTTTTCAAGCCTCACGTCATCGGATAATGTAGATTCAGGCTTCGAAAAACCTCCATAATTTCTCATTTGGACAATCCGTAAATGCGTCGCACATTACATAGGAAACCAAGTTCACCTGGTTTAGTCTCATTCTCTCTCAATCGATCCATCTCCATCATCGATTCTATTATTAAATCCTACATTTCATGCCATACCCACCACTACAGAAAAAAAAGTATTTGCAACGGGTTATTTGCTAGGGGATCTCTTCCTGTCGCAAATAACTCGTCCAAGAATCTTTTTTTGATGGGGAAAGTAGCCCGTCAAAAATAACCAAGTATTTGCGATGCGATTTGGCCTCCCATCACAAATAGATTGGCGCGGGTTGGCGCACAAGCCGTGTGGTTTGGCGCGCAAGCCGCGCGAAACTATTTGCAACGAGAGGTGAAAATCCCATCGCAAATAGTTTGGCGAGGCTTGCGCGCCAAACCACGCAGGTTTATTTGCGACGGGTACCGTCGCAAATACCCGGCGGCGGTCAATACCCTTTTGCGACGGGATGTCGTCCCATTGCAAAAAGTCCGTCGGCAGGTACTATTTGCGACGGGTCCCGTCGCAAATAACCTTTTAACCGCCGACTGTAATTAATGCGGGTGAGGGTAATTGTGACGGGGCCCGTCGCAAATACGACCATTTGCGACGGTAAGCTCATCGCTAATAATGCTGTCGCAACTAATCTAACCTATATATACCCCGATTCGTTTTTTTCACAAGTAATTTTGATCTTGATTTCTCTCTCTTTTCATTCTTCACTTTTAAAGAATTTTTTTAGTTGAAGTTTTTTATACGAGATCAATCGGAGGGCTCAATATCTACAGAATATCAATGTTTAAGGTATTTATATTTTATTTTTTTATGTTTATTTTATTTTTTTATGTTAATTTTAATTTTTTTATCAGTTCAAATTTAATTAGATTTTTATTGATTTTTATTTATATTTAGTTTTACGAAGAATTTGATATTGTTAGTTATAATTATAAATAAATAGTTATAATTATAAATAATTAGTTATAATTAATATTAATTAGATCTAATTAGGAATAAATAGATATAATTAAGAATAATTAGATATAATTAGGAAAAATTAGATTTAACTAGAAATAATTAGTATTAATTATAAATAATTAGGTATAATTAGTAATAATTAGGTATAAATAGGAATAATTTGGTATAATTAGTAATAATTAGTAATAATTAGAAATAATTAGTAATAATTAGTAATAATTAGTAATAATTAGTAATAATTATGAATAATTAGGAGTAATTAGTAATAATTAGTGATAATTAGGAATAATTAGTAATAATTTGTAATAATTAGTAATAATTAGGAATAATTATTATTAATTAGGAAATACTAGTATTAATTAGGAATAATTAGTAATAATTAGTAATAATTAGTATTAATTTGGAATAATTAGTAATAATTAGAAATAATTAGGAATAATTAGTAATAATTATCAATTATTAGAAATAATTAGTAATAATTTGCAAAAATTAGAAAAAATTAGCAAAAATTATCAAAAATTAGCAATAATTTGCAACAATTAGCAATACTTAGCAATAATTAGCAATAATTAGGAATAATTAGGAATAAATAGAAATAATTAGTAATAATTAGGAATAATTAGGAATAATTTGTAATAATTTGTAATAATTAGTAATAATTAGTAATAATTAGGAATAATTAAGAATAATTATTATTAATTAGTAATAATTAGGAATAATTAGGAATAAATAGTATTAATTTGGAATAAATATTATTAATTAGGAATAATTAGAAATAAATTGCAATAATTAGAAATAATTAGGAACAATTAGAAATAATTAGGAACAATTTGGAATAATTAGGAACAATTAGAAATAAATAGCAACAATTAGTAATAATTAGGAATAATTAGTAATAATTAGTAACAATTAAGAATAATTAGTAACAATTAAGAATAATTACTAACAATTAGTAATATTTAGAAATAATTAGCAATAATTAGGTATAATTAGTAATAATTAGGAATAATTTGCAATAATTAGAAATAATTAACAATAATTAGCAATTAAAGTCTTCTTGTAGTAAATGAACCATTTTTACTGGCTCAATAGGAACATCAAATTTCTTATGCAAAGTATTGTGCTACTTCAAGAGACTTGAGTGATTGGTGGAGAATAATAAAAATGAAATCTCAGGAAAATCAAAATACTCAATCTGAATGTGGTTCTAATGAAGTGGAAGGAATTGAAATTTTTAAAGAGACGACTCAAAATCCATCTGATTCACAAAGGGACGTGAATATCGACGATGACACCCCACAATTAAGGATCGATGGTGATAAAGATGTTAATGATGTTACAAATGAATTTGAAATGACAAGAGATGCTGAAACTGAAACTCATATGGATATTGATGATGTTGAGGAGGAGGATGAAGACATTGACTTTGATAGCTATGGAGAAGAGGATGAAGATGAACATTGACACAATTGAATGCTGTTTATAATCATAACTAATATATATCTATATATAATAGTTATTTTCAACTCTCTGCTAACAACAATAATTTTTTGTTTCAGATGGACTCTGATCTATTGCATGAGTTGGAGGAGGTTGAGCTACCTTTGGATGATGAGGATGTGGGATCAGCAGACCCTCAGCCTACGGGTGGTTCAGGAGGTACGCAGAGGGGGTGCAGTCTTATGCGACTGATGATTCTTGACCCTATCCCCGAGTGACATCGACATTGTGGTTTTGATCCACGCACATGGAGGTATGGTAACCTGTATATTTTTGTCAGATTTCATTAATTTATTTATATATATACTAATTTTCTAATTATTTATTCCTTTTTCACAGTTTTCAGCATGTAGCTATTGGATAGGGGAGTGCTATATTGCGCAATTATTTTTCATAGCCATGGATCACATGGGAACAGATTCTCGTTGATGTGCGACGTGACATGTTCCAGCATCGGCTGGTATATAAATAAATAATATTTATTTTGAAATTTATATTATTAACAACTTGATATTATATATTATTTTTAGGGTTTATGGCATCATATCGATGATAGCATGTGCGATGCTATCCATACGGCATGGAAGGTTTCTATGTATGACGGTTTTTGCCAGTTTTTGCACAATTTGAGAAGGACAACCATTAAGAAAGTAGGGGTGACAGAATTTGATGATTCCTGTAGAGCCCACCGACTAGAGTAAATATCATCTCACCTTTGGGATGGATTATGTTTACACTGGTTGGGTGGGGGATTTCAGAGGAGATCTTATGTGGGATGGCAGAACTGGGGGAGACAGGAGGTGATGCATCGAGCAGGTAGTCGTTCATTAAGTTCTCATAGAGAGAATCTGGTAAGTATATTTTTTAAATATTTATATAAAATTAAATATAAATAGTTTATTTTATAATTCTGTAGGCAGTAGAGCATGCCGCTATTACGAAGCTCGATGTTTGTCGGATAATGTACAGTTATCTAACTACTGGAGAGATTAGAGGTGATCGCCAGCTTCAGATTGTGTTTAGTATTATTATTTTTGTTTAACAATTAACTTCTTATAATATTTTGACAATTTTAATTTTAAATTTGACTTGAAGGAGTCATATGAGGCTGCGACCTCTCAGTCACAAGTTGAGGGTCAGGATGAGACGGCTGAGCAGACCAGTGCTCACCATTTCGATGATACGGCATGGATGCAGGAGACTCAGTATGGTTTTGAGAAGGGAATAGTAGTTGGTATCAGCTCTCATTTGACTCCTGGTACTTATTATGATTCTGCTACGATGTCAGCGTCCAGATCGAGAGGAGCTTGAGGAGAGGCATCATCTTCTAGCTCACAGTATCAGGAGCTGTTGCGAGCTCAGGCTGAGTATATAGAGACTTTGCAGAAGCAGCAAGAAGAGATGTGTCGTCGGCAGCAACAGCAGGAGCAGCAATACGAGGAGCAGATGCGTCGATGGTAGCATCAATATCACGAGCAGATGGAGTACATGTGCCATCTAACTCATAGTTTAGGGATGGAGTTTCCTCCACCAGCTCCTTCAGCTCCTCCACATCCTCTAGAAGATGACCCCCAGTGATCTTTTTATGTTACAAACATTTGAATTTAACATTGTAATATGAATTATTTAAATTTTCTGTCTTTTATGTTGGTACAAATATTATAGAATTTAATTTTTAATATTTTATTATTTTATTTTTTGAATATTGAGAATTTTAATAATTTTTATATTTTTATTGTTTTAATAATAGTAATATTATTATTTCATTAATCATAATTTTATTAATTTTTTTTAATTAATTTTTTATTTGCGACGGGACCTTTTGCGATAGGACCCCATCGCAAATAGTCTAACTAAATATTTTGAATACTTATTTGCGACGATCTACTGGTACCGTCGTAAATAATTTGTTGCGACAGGCCAGTAGTAGAAAGTGTTATATATATATAAATATATATATTGGAATGGGATGAGAGTATGTCGCAAATAGTTTTTGCGATAGGCCCATCGTGAAAATATTTACGTATATATAATACATATAATCAGAAACTTATTTACAATGGAGTTGTTTCCCATCGCAAATAACTTTTTTTGCGACGTCCCCATCGCAAATACTTGTATTTGCGACTGCGTTTTCTGCAATGGGCTACTTAAGATAGGGCCTCGTCGCTAAAGCCTATTTGGGATGGGATCCCGTCGCAAATAGACCGTTGAAATTACCAAGAATTCTAGTAGTGCACAATTTCAATATGTTGTTCTGAATAACACTCTCACAATGATGAGAAATTAGGTATTGGTTGAACCGTTGGCCAAAAGAAATACCAATTATGTTCAAATGATTAAATAGGGGAGGAATCAATGAGAAAAAAATGTATAGAAAAATCTTCAACTGGGGTTCATTTTTCCTCAATTAATAATCGCAGAATAAGACAATTGAAGATGGTCAAATCAAAATTAAGGAGTAAACATTTCCATCAATTAAATTCTTATGAAGGTGTTCTAATCTATTATCTTTTTGTAATTTATTCAAAATCATCTGGGATTGAGAAACACAATGGAATACACAAATTCAATAATCCAACCTCTATTTTGGATCTATCAATGATGAATTTTTTTTGAATCCATCGTTGAAGAGATTCATGAACTCCGTATGAACCAAAATCCCCAATATGGTCTTAATTAATCATTTTTCACTATGAAAACTCTCATATAATGGATTCTATGTCTCTAGGGTTTAGTAGAAAACCATAACATAAAATAAAATTACTCATATTTAAATAGGAATACATTAAATGCATTGAAATAAAAAATTATTTTATTTATTTATAACCACGATGGATTTTTTATAGAAGGATCGCGCTGACAAATATTATGTCACACCTAGGGTAAAACCCATTTTCTAAACTCAAAAATATGATCATATTTTTAATCTAGGCCCCCATTTGAATGTCATTATGCATTTTAAGGGAACAGAATTTCGTGTTCTATTTAATATATTTAATATATTTCAAGTATTTTTTCTGGGAAAATTGGGCCTCAGAATCACACATCATCTTAGCCCCTAGTCTCAAAAATAATCCATTTAACATCCAAAAATAGTATACAGAAAATACGAGTCATTACATTCTTAATGATGATCTACACATATGTATGTTTTTATTATGTGGTTACATATGTTATTTTTTATTAATTGTATATTTACCCATGAAAGTATTTTTATATAGTTTAGTTGTTTATATTTATATATTTATAGTGTTTCTATAAATTTTACTTATTATAGATATATATCTATTTAGTTTTTTTAAAAATATATGGTCTCCCATATTCTTTGACATTCTTACATATTTCTAGTCAGAAACCCTTTCCCTATTTGAGATGTTCTTTGGGTGAAAACTCGATTTAAAGTCTCAAATATGGTGCACCACCATGGTGACTGAACCAAGTGACACATAACTCAATTGTGTCTCCCTGTATTCTAGAGGATAAAATCTTGTAGTCACGGTTTATGATAAAAGTATGGGTAAATTTGCCTATTTTCGTAAAATATACAATAATAAAAAAAGAAATAATATAGTGAATGTTACAACAAAATTGTAGTTGGATAAAGGGACTTCATCAATATTAAATTACATGACATAGTTAAATAACACCAATGTTATGCCTATATGAATAAATGAGATGTTAGGTAGCCATACTAGTATAAATAATGTCCCTAATTGGCATACAATGAATTGATCATACAAAAGGGGAATAAAAGTGTTGGAATATATAGAAATACTTTTCCTAAGTTCATGAACTATCCTAAAATACTATCTCATACCATGATCTAGATCAACCCTAAACCACATGGACCATTCCCTTTTCTACCCCTACAATCATGTTGTCTTCCCCAATACCAAAAATGCTCATAGAGGGTGTTAGTAAAACTCTGTAAGTCACTAACAATAATTTAACTATATATTTATTACAATGAATGTACACCTACAATGTGATATTCTCATAAATAAGGTAAACATGCATATATTATAATAATAAAATACATCACACACTCATGTTCTCCTGAGTCTCTTAGTGTAATTCAAACAGGGTTGATCTAGTTGTAGGTTAACATTGAATATATCAACTGATCTTAAATTTGAAAACACATCCCAACTCATAATCAATGGGATTAACATTCCATTATTACATAATAAAAAACATTCTATATAAATTCTAATAGAATATCTACAGATTAAGGAATGTACTCCTTAATATAACATGTTCACTAATACATGGTTCATATTTCAAATTAATATTTAAAAAAATATAGAGAACAATATCCACATGGTGAAATAACTATTGATAAGTGGGAAACACATCCTAAAATATGTAAACATACATGTCATGAACCTCCCCAAGTAAAAACATAAAAATAGGAATCACAACATGAACATATATCCAATGGAGTGTCTTATAACCCTGGACATGGTGACATTCAAGTGGGAATGACATCTGTAGTCTTAATTATTTTCTCGAGTAGAATGGGATCACATCTCATAATACTTAATTTTCATATGAGTATCATTTTCCTCTATATGGAATAATATTAACATGGGTATTACACCCATTCCCATGGAAATAACTGATAAATGAGAAAAAATTCCCATCCACCTCATCATCTGGATTACGTGGTAATTTTTTCCTATTTCAAATAGAATTTAATTATGAATAAAAATAAAATCATTATGGGTTTCAGGTTCCTTAGGATAAACAACATCATAAAGGATAAAATACATCTCAACTGATGGGTTTTCAGGATCATATCATGATCATCATACTGGAAGAGACCCATTATTTTGACCAAAATATCATTTCCAAATAAAAATAGAGTTTGTAGAACATAAAATATATAGATGAACCATAAATACAATAATATTTATCTCTATCTATTATTTCAATGAAAACTTCATGAATATTATTAAGAAATATATGTTTAACTCTTTCCTCAATAAGGATGACACTAACCACTAGAATCCATATATGTTTCATGACGATCCCATTAATACCTAATGATTGATAGCACATTATCTTTGAAAAATAAAAATGGTTGAAAGATAGAGTAGATATTTTTATAAATTAAATGAGTTTTATATTCCCAATATGAGGATCCCCATATTTTATTTTGGCTATGTCATGTAATGAATGTGGGAAATGGTTATCTTTTATTGTATAAATATCAAAATGAGTTACAAAAATCTATGTATATATGGTTTAAATAATTAATGAATTAATTATTGACTAATATATTATAGCAAATCCAAATATTATTCAACCTAATGATTCATTACTGATGGGAAATCAAACTTGAGATATGGTAGTGTCTATATAATTTATATTGTACACACTTATGCCTGATATGAATCACATGAATATCACTGGTAACAAATCAGGTATATCATACAATATTATAATAACTAATTTTTTTACACATAAAAAAATCTCCCACTTGAATTAAAATACCATTGTGAGTTGAGGAAAAATACAAAGAGTATTTATGAATCCATCCACACTCTTTTGTATATGGTTATCAATCTCTCTTCATTTTGGGACAAATAAATTATAAAAAATTTAATCCATAATATAAGTCCTAACTATGTTACCCTATTGTAATTTATATCATTTTAAATAAATATTAAATAGTCAGTTTATAAATTAAAGTAAATATTGTCTTGTAAAAAAAATTATATTCAACTCAAGCAATAAAGAGGGCTACTATGATCTCGATCAAACATACTAATATATTTATATGAACATGTATTCTATATATATATATATATCATTTACATCATATGTATACCTATATAATCATTTTCCATAATAATAAGGGACCAATAAACAAGTAAAATGTCAATCTAGTATAGTAAATCCCATAGATTCACAATTCTATGAATAGACTAGCCAATTTGAATGAATACATAACATGTAATTTATCTATGTAATTGATCACATTAGATGTAAATAAACTATTCATGGAAATTAATATCCTAAATATAATTCAATAATGGTCATATATGTCTTTATCAATAATACAAGTGTCAAATTCTCATATTGATTGAGATCCAACTGATGAAAGAACAAAAAATACACTCAACCACACCCTATCTAGCTCATCCCCAGGGCTTACATATGAAAGGTATAAAAGTATTTAAGTTTTCATGTTATGTATCTCATTGACCACATATAATTTGGATTCCTAATAATTATCCACCACTAAATATTGCGATGATTGTATGAGATTCAATTTTATATACATTGGTGGGACTATCTAATTAATATGTCTTGAATTGTTACCTCATGAGTATATTCTTTTTATATCATATACGAATCTTTTAATCAATTAAAATATCATATTCAAGATAATATTAACATATCAGTAAATATGATAATACTATGTTAATATAATTAATTAGCGATAACTCAATGTCATACTTTAATAGGATATTATCAATTTCATGTTCCTAATTGATTTTAATGACTATCACGTATTGGATGTAAATGGATTAATTTTGATTCTACCATAACAATAACCAATATGAAGAGTAGAAATTGAATGTAAATAATAACATAAGTATTTATACATGTTTCTATACATCCCTATAAACCTACTCCTCTTCATACCTACGATGTACAAGATATAGATTTTATACTAGAAAAATATATTTATAACATATTGAAAATTTGACGTGTCATCCTAAAATATTATTCAATCAATATTAAATATATCTTTTCACTATATTTCTTGTGTGACTTCATCTTCTCCCATAGATTCATTATAATCATATACCATCGGTTTCTCTTTCCTATTGATCATATTGAAGTAAATATTCTCAATGAAGATGGTGTATCTAAACCAATATTATTTTATTTTCTTCCTCAAAATATTGATCTTTAATTACTGGAATCGGTTTGAACTCTCATAATGAAACTCATACTTCAAAAACTCATATATTTCAGTTCTTATCAAAATCTATTCATATAATCTCATAACTCATTTTTTATGAAAAAATCAATAATATATTTTTCTTGCATTTTACTCATTGGAAAACAGTATTATAATCATTCCCAGTGGGTACACATAAACACACATGCCTACTCATTCTCACTCACTTCATCTTCATTATATGTTGTATCATATTCTCCTCCTCTTCTTTAGGATATTCAGTTCTCTTAGATACTCACAGTTAACACACATAATAACAATGATTATTATAACTTCATAAATCTATGATGTACTTTTTTATTTTTAATAAATGCAATAAAATATAGAATTCAAAAAAATGAAGAACACAACATGGAATAATTTTATTAATAAAACACTGATACATTAAAACATTATTACACTAAATACCACAACTAATCCAGAAAACTCATTACAATCCCTAGAAAAATAACTATAGCACTACCATGTAACATAAGAAAGTCGAATGTGTATCCCACCTCCCTTAAATATTCCATAATTAGAAACATAATTGAAATTATAATATAAAAAATACAAAGAAAAAAATATTTAGTATCACTATTATGAAAGAATGTAATTATCCTTGATGAATTTTGATTATTTTTTTGAATTCACATAGAGAAGAGTATTTATAAAAAAAATTGTGACCATTGGAAAAATTTAATTTTTGAGGTTATCAATTGTTTTGAAGTGTTTATAGAATTAAAAATAGAATTAAAATGAGTGCTCAGAAATATAAATATTATTTTTTAGAAGATAACATTTTATGAAAAATGTTTTAATATGAAATTTGAGATTTCAATAAATTTAGAATATGATTCCATAAAAGTGTCTTAAAATAATAATAATAAATTGGATTTAAAAAAAGGTGTAAATAACCCAATAAAATTGATAAAAAATATATACATATAATACATTGATATTTTTTCCATTGTTAAAAACCATTTTATAAAATTTTTATTAAGTACTAACCAAAATTCTAAGGACATTCTATGGACCAATTCTTAGATGGAAACTATGTACAAGCCCTCAATATAATGGAGGTACTCAGGTACATGACAAAATGCACAAGACAGTTCGATCAACATGTTCATGACCAATGCACAAGGCCTCCACGATCATCCCCTACATAGGGTGGGCCAGTCGCCTGTGGGAGCCTATGTATAAGGATCCAATTGTGTGTGTGTTTGGGTCATCAGTGTGGGGATAAGATAACTCCTATTACTTAAGGGGGAACCCAATTTCCCGATTATTAAATGTGCGATAAAGCATGATGAAAGCCTAATTATTCTATCTAATTTGGTTCAGCTGATCCATTCACCACCATTCTAGATCCTCTTCTCCATTGTTCCCCATACATCACCTCAAACATGTAGGATAGGCTACCAAGTTTTCCTCTATCATTGAAGTATACCTCCACCATAAACTATCTTCGATTTGATTTATTCAAAAATGACATGAATAATTTTTTTAAAAATGATATCAAATCCTTAACTCAGTTTTTGTTTTTTTTTCCTCCCATAGCTTTCAAAAAATGTTATGTTTATAAAATATATATTTCCAATATTTCCAAATAATATAAATGTTCAATTTCATAAAAGTATAATTAATTCAATTGATTGATCATCCTTCTTTCAATACCGTTTCATATTTTTGGATACACAAACATGATTTATTAAATATATATAATATTTATCAATCAAGATAAATGGTAACTTTCTAATAAATAAGCCCTTAAAATACATATTTTCCATTATATAGTGTTCCAATACATTTTATTCGCATGAATTACTGATAAAAATATAAATATTTCATTATACAAACCTACATTCTTGGAATTCCAAATTACCCGACTAAATCCTCACAAAACTCACTCTACATCTTGGTGTCTATGAATCAATAACCTTGAATTTATTCATATTCACAGTGAGCATTGTTTTTTGATTTGAATATATATTTATATATATATGTTTAATTATGTTTATATGTTCAAATTTTATAATAAACTTTTATTTTTTAATTCATTAATTTTATCAAGATAATTTTTTAGAAAATAATTCCCCTGATTTGTTTTCAAACTATGATTTATAAGCCTTATAAGAAATCCAAGCATCTATTTTTTTAATGAAATATCTATATATATATATTGATTTGTATATATTGTTGAAAAATTATTATTTAAATATTTAATCTATAATTTCAAATAATATTTCTTAATAAAATTACAAAACTTTTTTTTGTTATTATTATCATTAAATTGTTTCTTATACAAATAAAACAAGAAAAGATATCATTTTATGTGTACCATTAATTTTTCAGAAAGTTAAAAATGATAAAATAAACCATTTTATGTGTGAATTGTTTTTATATGTTCATAAATATAATTTATACATATACACTATAATTATCTGTATATATCATAGAAATTTTATGTGTTTTTCATTTGTAATTGTTTTAAATTTATATGGAACTATATTTACACCATTTTAAAACTAATATGATCCTATGAAGGTATGTATTTCTCCTAAATGGATTTTAATGATTATATTATATGGTATGAATATTTTATTCAATGAAATATATTTTATGTATGATTTTGAAATGATGATTATCTTACTAACGAGAATAGAAGAACCATATAAAACATTTTCTTAAAATTACAACACATGAGTATTAGATGGTTCAATTTGGTATAGGGTGTGAACCCATGACCTGAAGAGCATTTTTTTCCCACTTATGATATGGATAACTGGCCTTATAGTTTTCCTTATGGTCTACTAACTATCATGATTAATCCTTAAAAAATAATAATTACAAAATGGGGAAATCTTAAGTAATATTTCTAAAGAATTAATAATTTGAAATTATATTGGTTTCAAAATATTATAAATTAAATATTTATATTTATATAAATTTTTATTATTTGAAAATACTTTTCTATGTATTTATTTGTATCAAGTGATTTGTTCGAAAAATCTTTTATAGTTTTCAAAAAATTATATTTCTGAATGTTTTTATAAATCCCTTTAATAGGAAAATAAAATGATCACTCGGTGTTTTAAATTAATTTTTCACATCATTAGTAGAATTATCCAAAGGCATCATCTTTACTTACAGAGTTGTAAAAAATAAATCAATTTGGTTATTATGTTATATTTTGGTTTAATTATTTTAATTTTTAATTTATATATCTAATTCTCTAAATCGTATATTAGAAAACGTCTTGGCATGTATAATTCCATATGTATTTTTTATTTTTTATTTTACCAAAAAAATCATAGTATTTTTATGTGCTGAACCCGGTAGCACGGGTTCAAGGCGTAACAATTATAGATTTCTCTTTTTATTCTTTTACCTCCTCAATCTTCTGATCATGTGAATTTCATAGATATAAAAATTAATCACACCGTTTCTTTTTATTATTCAATAAATGGAACACTTGTTGAAAAATTCATCCACCTAGAAAAAACAAATATTAGCATATAACTAGATTTGGGTTTCTAAGATATTATTTTGATTCCTTTAACAACATAAAATAGATTATAGTAATAACATCAATAAATAATTATCACTTTTGAAACACATATGAATAATATATCATTTTATTCTTCCCCTATCTCATATATTTATTCCCAATAAAATATATAGAATCTACACTCTTAATATTATAACTTAATGAAGATTATATAATAAATCATAACAATGTATGAAGAAAATAATTATTTGATTTAGATAATGAACATGGAAAACTATAACAACATCTATTTGAGTCTATAACAACAATATATGTTTAGTGTTGCTTCGTCATATTTTTGTAATTGGAAAATTCCTATAATTCTATCTTGATTCCTCTCAAACATTACTCAAATAATATCAAATCAGAGAGATGCCTGTTATATTAGAAATAATATCTAGAATTGATGGAACTTCCATAACATTATTATTTAAAACCATAAAATTCATTTAAGGATCACAAAATACATGTAGTGGAATTTCCTCATATAGTACTACTATAAAAAGATTACACAATGTCTTGAATAAGATTTATGATATTTCAATGAAATAATAATAATATTAACCTCATTGGATTTTTATGTAAATGAAATTATAAAATTCTAGAAACTACAGTTTTCATGTTTCAATGATCTTCCCTTTCAATGAAATAAGATTAGCTTCTCAGATCAACGATGATTGAATCACATAGTAGTAAAAAATTTATGATGTTTTTATCATAAGGAAATAGATCTTTCATCATCCAATTTCAGTCATCATTAATAGAATAAAAATATATATTCTGTATTTTCATTTAATAGAAAATATATTGTTCTATATGTGTTAAAACATTATTTTTGGGTCTCTAAAGACTTATATTCACAAATCCTTATGATAATGACTTATGTTCTTCTCTGTGTACGTCATTTTCTTGTTGTAACATTTTTATTTTTATTAGGGTTGAATCTTTACACTATGAACAATATTTACATTTCATTCCTCGAAGACATACACTTAAAAAAAGATGTCTAACGATCAATGACTTTATCAAATTTTAACAGACCCCAAAGTATAGGATAAATCCTTAAGACAATAAATTACATACACATATCATTTGGGGCCTTAAATTCATAGTAAATTCATCCATTCTAATTGGAAAATCCATAAGCATGGAACATAACCATAATTTAGGAACCCAAAAAACTATATTAATATAGGTATCATTATAAAAATGTCATCTTTCTATAGTTATTCTCTAAACATGATTAAATCATCTCAAATCAACTTCCTATTATAATTAGAAAAATTTAAGTAATTATAAACACCTTCAAATTAATTTCTAAGGTATTACAACAAATATAATACCAAAATTAGATAATTTTAGGTAATATATCTTCAAGCTCATGTGAAACACTTGTTTAATCAATCTTTAGTTGTCTCAATTCGCACAAAACATTATCCAAGAGTTGTATAACACTAATTACAGTATCCAAAATAATTCTTATCCTCATATGGGATCACCACATGTTTTTGATCTCCTCTATTAGTTGACCCTTATTATAACTTTATATTTAATAACCATTATGGTTGACCATACATAGGTTCATCAACCACATTATATCTCTTCATATCATCCATTTGATCAGTTCAAGACAATTTTTTAACCTGAATTCCTTCTTATAATCTTGATGACCAATGCTTTTAATTGACTGATACTACTACATAAAAAATTCCATCATTATCTTCATAGACAGTAGTGTATTCAAATCTCTTTGGGTGTATCCTTTCATCATCAACCAGGTTATCACTTGTTCATTGACTTATACATAGATAAGAACTA
Source organism: Viscum album (assembly GCA_963277665.1). NCBI lineage: Eukaryota > Viridiplantae > Streptophyta > Magnoliopsida > Santalales > Viscaceae > Viscum > Viscum album. The sequence continues at coordinate 1,086,273,133 of OY728150.1, read as the reverse complement.
CTAGAAAACAATATAATAAAACTAATTATGTAAGTAAATGCCCCCCCTTTGTGTTGGTTTTAAAATCCAAACAATATTACTTAATCAATGTAGTTACTGTCCCATTAATTGATAATAAGCAAAAAACGTAAAAAATTCTGATCCCTCTAATTGATATCATAGGTTAGGCTCATTATATCAATTTAATATCCTCATTAAATTTTTAATATCAGATGAGATATCAATTTAAATTCTAATAAATACCAAACAAAATATAATTTGAGGATATTATTCAAATTACTCTCCATTTTATGATACCAACCAGATAAATTTTTGTAGTAATCCATGATTACTTATTTAAGGTTATTTTAGGAACTAAATAATGACACATCATCAACTTAAATTAACATGGAATCACATTTTCTATTGTAATGTTCTATAAAAAAATCAACTATAAGTCAATATGGGATAATCCTCTATAGAAAAAATATTGAAATTTTTAGAAAAAAACGTTGTCTATAATTTCACATGTGATCCTATTTCTTTGTCCCATATTGGGGGAAAATGTCGACTTTAAATATCATTTAGGAACCTACACTCACATAAAAAAATATTTCAAAAAAATTCAAGTTCAATATATTCCAAATTCATTTAGATAATCACTCCATAAAGATAAATCTACAAAATAATTTTTAAGAATGTGCTAGGATAAACAAATAATATCTCATCCTTTTGATTTCAAAGGGGAAATCCAGATTTACAAATTAAAAAAATACAAATCTATGAAAGCTGCACATATTCTTATATCTCACCGTTTGGGGATACTCACCATCTATTATATCCTTCTTCACCCATGATTTAAATACCATTAAATATACTTGGTGAGGTTAGTTCTTGTGATAGCTCCTTATTTTGTGAATGTGGGATGATAAATATTTATGAACTTTTTATGAATTCCAGATGTGTCTAGACATTTTTTATACTTTTTTACCACTTTACATTCATGTTTTTTTCAACTTTGGGAAGCATGGTATTATTTTTTATTGATTATTTTCTTGATATAACTGGATTATAAACCTTATAAAATAGAAAATTTTCTTTATTTTATTTATTAACTAGATTTCAATCCAACTCCTACTAATCTAAAGCTTTTTTAGACATCCTTGAGGGATATTCTCAACATTATCACTTGGTGTTGATTTCTACATTTTAAATCAATTAGAAATAAATTTCAATGGTTATTTCATATTTTATCCCATATACACATATAAAACCACATATATTAGAAAACAATGTGTGTAGACTATTTTTACCAACCTCACACCTTTACATTATCCTTAATTTTACTATTATTGTGAAGCTTCTTGTACTCTATATAAGTGGTGTCTTCGGGTATACCAATTTGATTATAATTTTTCTGAATTGGTTCCTTTATTAATTCCATCTTTCTCCCTTCATTTTTGATGTTCAAGGATATTTTCAAGTCTTCCATGGTGTTTAATATCATACATAGTATAAGTAATTATTTCTTATAGGTTTGATATCCTTATAATCGATCTTTAATTTATTTTTGTGACCAGCTACTTCAAATTTATTTTAAACTAATTTTAATTCCTACATAGAAACGTTATCTTTCTTCGCCTAATTTCGAGACTATGGTGGTCTTATTTACTCATTATCAATTGGATTATGCATGTTTTTATGGTACCACAATTTATCACAGTAGTGTTAACTGATATTTCACATTTCAATGAATTTTTTCATACATTAAAATGTCTTATTTAAAACCAAATTCTTCCCCTTTTGTGAGATATAATTCTTTCCAGTAGAGTTATTCCTCCCCTATTCTCATGAATTATTTAAAATTTAAGTACTAACATTTTATTATAGTAATTAATGGCCATTTTACTAACATCAAGCGGAACCAACACCTTCTAATTAACTATTTTCTTTTCACTTCAGTATCAGTATGTACAATATTACAATCATATTGTTTTTTTACATGAACCCTAACCTTTTAGGATCCTTTTAATATGAAGTTATTATGTTATATACTCACCAATATCATTGAAATATTTTTGAATTTCACATAATTTAAATACTTCTACATTTATACACATTTTTTTGTCTTGTACTTCCCAAAAAATATTTATTGATATTAGATTTAATAGAGTCATATTATAACTTTTTCAAAGAGATTTTGGGGATGGATTATCCAACTGATCTTAGGAACATTTATCTATCTTCGTATTCCCTTTTTGATGTATGTTTCACTTCTAGTTTTTGAATAGAAACACAATTTATTTTAATAGACTAGGACGTTCCAAATTTTTCATCTTCTGTATTTTTAAACTAGACTTATTGCTCAAGAAAATTCATTTTATGGGTATAGATATCATCCTCCAGTGATCTCATACATCCTTCCCATTCGATCTCCTATGTTCCAACTTGAACATCATGAATTTTTCTTTTATAAACTAATGAATTATCCCATTCCTTCAAATTTTTTGATTTAGCTTCCAACTTTGTAGTATTGACCTTAATAGAGACCTTATGAAGCTTATGAAATTCGTGGACCAATTCCTTCACAATATTCACAAAAACCTCTTTCTCTCACAAGTATATTTTTAAATCTCAATATTTTTTAAATAATATTTCATTAAATTTTTTTTTATGTTTCATATTTGGACTTTATAATAATTGTGAGATTATAACAACTTTCTATATTTTTTGTTAATACATTTTCTATTTCATCATCCTTTTATTAAATCTATGAGTTATTATCATAAAGTCCCTTTATGAATGTCAATATATAAATTAATAGTTCAATTTTCATATTATTTAGATAATTAGTATCCTCAATATAGATTTATTCATCATTTTCAATGAAATAAACATCATATCTTGAATATGATTTACTAGTGGAATGATAATACAATGATTTATCTGGTAAATGATCACCATTTTGACTATCTCAAACTATTGTTGATTCACATTCCTTCCTTGAAAAATTTCATTGAATCTTGTCCTCTATCATCTTTCTATTTGGTAATGTCATGGGAGAAACCTTAGGTTCATTACTACTAATGGTGGATATTGATTCCTTCATTTGAGCCGCTTACTTAAACCTATAAAATCTAAACATCATGTATTCAATAAAATAGATAGTAAAAAAAATTCAATCTATTTAGAGTTACCCTTTAGTTATGATATCAATTTTGATAATTAAACACATATAATTAGAGGAAACATATGATATGATAGTAATTGAGGTTCCTAGTTTACCTTTTATACACACATTAGAGGGGGTGAATTAGGTGTGGAATGATTTTATAAAGAACTAATTATTATTTTATCTATAAAAATGATTTCTATTTAATCCTATTTCACATAATTGATTGTTAATATATGTATGTGTGTTTTACTCTACAAAACACCTATATGCAGTGAAAATGATGAATGTAATAATAACATGAGAATTTTTACAAGTTTCAGCCCATTATAGAAAACATACTCCCCACTACACTTAGAATGTATGAGGTATAGATTCACCATGAGAAACCTATCATCATTATAAGAGGACATTATAGGTGTCATCAAATAACTATTTCAATAAAAATATTATATACTTATGGTCACCATATTACACATGTGACTTCAAACTATCCAAATGGATCTATATACTCATATCCTTTGAGTTGATATTTCAAATTCCTCCTCCTGAAGAATATTTTCTCTAAGAATTTGGTAGATCTTCACAAATAATATCTGATATACTTCCTCAACCAAGATAGATTGTAGACCCAGAATATCTTCAAACTCATCTCATAAAATATAGCCTCAAAATCCACTTAGATTCTAGTTCATAATAGAATATATAGATGGAATCTCATGAACACAAATCAAAATATATTTTTAATATCCTTTATGCTTTTGAAAATCGGCTCAGAATCATTCCTTATGGGTACGGTGAAGAAAAATGTGTGATCCTTCTTATTCAAATCATTCTCATTAATGTTTTTAGTAGGTTATACTTTTTATTTATTGATATATCTAGTTCTCTCAGATACTCACAGTCCACATATTCCACAATAACACTTACTACTTTTAATTTTTTCTTCCCCTTCATTGGTTTTCTAATCACCACACATTTATTGGAAGATAAATTAACAACACCATTCATTTTCAATGTTCCATAAATAGAACACGTGTTGAAAAAATGAAACTCCTCTAATAAATTAATATTATTAAATACCCAGATTTGGGTTCCGAAAATTTTCCATGAATTTATTTTCCATATTTATATGTATTATATGAATATATTAATTAAATGATTCTCACTATTCAATCATGGCCGTATTAAATATTATTTAATTATTATCTAGGATATTATTTTTATTCTAAAAATTATAAAAAAATCACTTGAAATGTTACAACTTTTTAAAGTCCATACAAAAAATAATGTTGCAGTATAGTGAAAATTGATTTTTTCTTGAGATAATGAAGAAGGAAACCAATGAAGAACTATATTTGAGTCAGTAAAAATAGAAGTAGATCAAAAAACAATCCCATTGATTTATTCTTTGGAAAATTGGAAAACATCCTTTTTTGTTACCCTCAAACCATACTCATAGAAGCTCCGAAAAAATGAATTAGTAATTAATAAACACCAGCTCAAGCTTCGATGATACTTCATCAATATTATCTTTGTAAAAATAATAATTTAATTTTATAAATAAGATATAAATTTAGTGGACACACATCCTTCAATCCATCTCAAAACAAGCTTACTTTATGTCTTCAATAAGCTTTATGATATTTTGATCACCTAAGAACACCATTAAATTCATCATATTTTTATTTATTTGTAATTAAACAATAATATAAATATTATTTTTCATGTTTCATTGATATTCCAATTCATGGATGATGGTCATATTCTTGAATTTTCCATTATTTATTCACACACTATTCCATGGGACTGTGATGTTGATTCTATAATAGAGAAAATATCTCATTATCCCATTTTTTCATCTTCATTGGATTCAAAATCAAGAATCTCTAATTTTTATGTAGTCGAATTTTCAATTTTTTCTAAGTGTCAAAACTGTTCACTAGGGATATAAAATAGTCATATTTGAAACTATTATGACGAATAATCACATTTAAAAAAATTATTATTGATTACTAAGTATTTAATTCACTGGGATTTTATGGTTATCTACTTGTAATATGAAAATCTCAAGGAACCTCGAGTCGTGTATAGAACAAAAAATACAAGATAGGTTCGAGGGAGAAATCTTAAGATATTATATATATCCTTTCAATAAATTTATAATTATTTTTAATCATTTAAATATATGTGTCAATTAAAAATGCTAATAATCCCTTCTTGGAGTTCTCTATACTATACCAATTTAGTGATTTTTCAATAAATGTGTTTTGACATAGTTTAAGAAACATTTTTATTATATATATATATATCTTCATACCCATTATGTAAGATAAATCACCCATGTAATTAATTGATAATTATTTTAATTCCCATATATTTATTGAAAGAAATTTTTTAATGTCATTTCTAATAAGTAGTATTCAATCAAAATACATTATCATAAAAAACAAAATGATTCTTTTATCCTGATTTTATACATAAGAATTTTCTGTTTATCAATGAATCCCAACTCATTGATCGCATAATATAATTTTATATTCAAACTCGAAGAATATTTCTTTAATCCATAAATTCTTTTTAAGCATAAAAACCATACCATGATTGTTTAGAAAAAAACATCAAGTTGTGTCATATAAAAATTGTTGAATAAATTCCCATTAATAAAATTATTTTTACATCCATATGATATATATCATAATAATAATTATGTACTATGTAATGAAATATTCGAATGGAATATATCATAAAAAATGGATAAAATTAATCTTCATTATAAATATCATGATTTTTTTGTAACCCTTTCCACTAAGAGATCTATATAGTTATGCACTCTACTATACCTGTCAATTTTTTTATAGAAAACCTAATTTCATCATTTATGTATCACCCCTTTAGTTGAATCTACTATATTAAAATATTTACTTGTTCTCGTGAATTTTATTTAATAATTCATTTCATTTATCAATTTATCATAATATAATCTCTCAATAGTCATTTGGTATTTGGATTTGTATCAAGGAATATTAGATCATTTTTATTTTCTAAAATAAATATATATATCAATATTTTAATGAATCCTACCAAACCATTAAGGTTATTCTATAAAGTGATATGGATAATACTTTATAAATCTTAAAATAACCATATCAACTACCATATTATGATAACTAAATGTTTATTGGTATTAAAATTCTCAAAGTATAACTTCCCCCCAACGAATCCTTGAATGATATATTCCTTCTCAATAAATGTAGATAATAATTTTATGAATAATTTATATTTTTTTAGGATGATCAAAATAATATCCCCTAGTTTCCATGGGATAATAAATAAATAAGAATTTATCTGACATATGGTCAATTTTTTAAAAATCCAAATAACATAGATTTTCTTCACAATCTGAAATCCAGAAAAAAGAATAATTAAGATGCCTCCCAATACATATATCATATAATGTCATTATGACTACTTTAGATGTAATATAGTTAAGTAGTATTTTAGTAGTTTCTAAATCAATTAATAGAATGAAATAAGAAATTAACATTTAATTATCATCGATAAAACCATATAAAACATGGTATGGTTACTCCTATATTTCACCCCATTCCACTATGTTGTTCTACGAAGAGTGAGTTGTGAAAAAAAACCCACAATATATTAGTTGATCACTACATTACTAGATCAAGTATTGTGTACTTATATATGATCACATAATATCAAAACACTTTTGGGTTGATCATATACTTTATTCAAAAATTATTTTAAATTTTCAAACATTTAAAACATCCATCAAATTTAAATACATATTCATATTAACTTTTGTAGTTAAATTTTTTTCCAAGTTTCTAAACCATCTACTTTGTTGAGTGCTCATTATCCTATATATATCACTATGTATAAAATCCAATAGTCCACTGATATTTGGAAAATTCCCTATAAAAGATTATTTGGTCATTTTTTCTAATAAATAAGATTCACAGTTATCAATCTACTCATAATCAATTGAATCCATTAGTATATCTCTATGGAGTCATTTAATGTGTTCTTCAATTATATATATTAAGAGACAATACCAAAGGTAAGAGGAATTAGAATCAACCTTATCCTTATTAATCTAAATCTTATGGACAATATTATTCATATCTATAACATATAAACTATTTAACATAATATTTATTTCATAAAATATTTCATTCATATATATTTAATAACTATTTTTTGAATAACGAATGAATTTAATATCTTTTCCAAACTAGATACTATAATGAAATTTTAGTTTACAATATGAACATAATAAAAATTTTCAAATTTATGAAAATTTAAACTATGTAGAATTAGATTATAAGAACTAACTTCCAATACATAAACTCATTCCCTCTTTACAATATATAGATCAACTTCTCCATTATTTAATTATTTCATTTATCATGTTTTGGGATTATCATAAAAAATGATATATGAACACATGGAATATAATACCCGAGAGTTAGAGTTAGAGAAATTAGTTACTATAACATTAATATAAAAATTATTAAAATTATTACCTTTGAATAAACTTTGTAAGGTTGTTAACCAATGTATAATTGGATTATAGGTCATACCTATAAGAGATCTCAAAATTATAAATGATATAAAATTTATAACCAATAACAAAGACCTGGATATAGAAGAGTATCATGTTTTATATATTATCATCAAGGTAATTTAATGAATATACTAAACCCAAAATAATCATCACATAAATCATTACCTTTAATGGGGAACTATCCATATTTCACTAATTAATGAGTTTTATTTGATGTTACTCTATTAATTTTTTAATTTATGTATAAAATATTTCCAATCATATCACATATAACTCAGAAATAGTGAAATTTACAAATCATTATCCAAATAGGTTATATGGATATAAACTAAAATCTATATCTATGGTATCCAAACTCAAAGGGTTTATAATATATGTGTCACCCAAATATCCCAATTTGATTTTGGTACATAACACTTTGGGTTATCTATTTCCACCATGCCTTACATAAGATAATCCATAGACACACTATTTTATCAAAACCTGTATGGTAGGATGATAGATTACTTGAAATGTGTTTATATAATTCCCTGACAAAAATCTATCCTCATTGTCATAGTTGGGGTCACTATATGACCTCAAGAACCTCTCCCCATGTACCATAAGTTTTTTACAAGATGAAAGAGCTTAAATCATACGTTTGGAAGACTATAACCTCATTATCATAATCATTAATACTACATAAACAAAAAAACAACATTTAAAATAGATCATTCGTGTATTATAAAAATTACTCAACATGGTATAAAAATAGAAATTATTCTCCACAACATCTTGAATCCCAATTGATCACACATTTGGTCAATCACATATCTAAAATAAAATAAGAATATATATATAAGTATTACCAAAAAAGTCCTATAGACTTACCTCTATCCTATCTCTACATACATATCAAGATACACTATCCTAATCCACTACAAAATGTATTGTAAAACCTCTACAATATATATAATCTATTCATGTGAACTAGAGTACCTTGAAGGGTGTGAGAAATACTCCTATGTAGGGTATATCCTTGTTCCACTAATATATTCAATAATATATATGTGTATACATCAGAAAAAAAATTAATAGACTTATAAAAATAATATACAACATGTAATTAATGTATCATAGGAATTCAGGATAAATATACAACATGAAATAAGCATGAGTAAATACTAACTTCCAAGATTATTTAACATGGCAGACAAAGTCCCATAATGGATTTCGGTTCACTCTTTGTTCCTGCATGACATATCATGAAACTAAATATAACCCAATGATTTGGAGTTATATCTATGCTCACCCATCAAAACATGTTCATGTATATTTCATAAAAAATATGAATCAAGCATAAGAGTTACCCATGGATGGAATTGGGAATCATAATCATGTCTTAAGGTATTACAATAGTGAATATCATAATTGTGTCCATGAAATAATGGATTTCAAACATACCATGGAAGTAATGAAAAAAAAAATTATATTTCATGATAAATTATGTCCCACTAAATTTAAAACATGTAAAATAGGGTTTAATAGACTTTATAAAGTGGACACTTTAGTGAGTTTTAAGGGAAAATATAAAAGGGTCCTTTAAATGGTGGAGGGAATACTTGTTTGTATAAAACTAGAAATGAAATAAGATATTTTTTCCTTAAAATGGTTATTTTTTTTAAAAAAAAATGGTGTCTTAAAATAAATGATGGAGTATACTTTAATATAATATATAATTCGTATTTTCCGTTTAATCGGGATTTCTTATGGGGGGAGTTGAAAATAGATACTTATAAAAACATGAATTTCCCCATCAATAAATGAATAATTGAGTTAGCAACATATTATTGGAACATACATACATAATATAGGATGATTACATAATAATAATTAAATATTAAATTGGGTTAAATAGATATGAAGATAGTGAAACACGATAGAAAAAATTAGGTTTGGAGAGAATCCATTAAATTATGTCTGAAACTCTTATACACGTGGTTTTAATGTCCCCGATTATCAATTTGGATGAATTAATTAATAAATTAGGAAAATATATAAAGTTTATTTATTTATTCTAAATTTTTATATACATTTAGTTTTTTTTTACGAGTTATAAGATTGAATGTCATCATTCAAGAGTGTTCACTTCCTTGACATTAATGATTGATTTACGTGTATACATGAAAGGAAAATCATGTAAAATTAGAATAGTTTTCCATTATTGAAATTTTATGTTATTATTGAAAATAAAAAATATTAAAGGGTAATATATATCACTTTTTCATATTTGAGGATGATTTATTAGATAAAATGTTAATGATAATAATTTATATTATTTTGGAATTTTTTATCATCATGAACTAGGTTTTTTTATTACTTAATATGTATATATAATAGTTATAAAACACTAAATAATATAAATAACATATATTATAATCTATTTTAAAAATAAAAATTGTTTTATGATCGGCCTTGAATGTGGTAATGGAAATTGAAAACTGGTCGTCCTTGCATGCGATAAATTAACACAACACAGATGACATTTTCATTTTTAGAAATCAATTTTAGGGGAAAATAAATGATGATGGATTTATAAAAAACAAAATAAAATTCCATTATATAAATTTTATTATAGTTATCATTTCACATGGAAGCTGAGATGAAAGGAGAGGAAAATAAAAGGAAATAAATTGGATATGAATTAAAAGAAAATGAAATAGGTTTTTACCTCTTGAATTTTTCTCATTGAGAACCTCTTTGAGGAATTTTAGTTTTGTGTTTTGTTGAGAAAAAAGGATGATGGATGTGGGGGAGAGACTTGGTAATAGGATTAGGCATAATTTTGACTTGATTTAAGGTCATTGAGGTCTGAGTAGAATACTTAGTGAGTGATGGTGTTTGTAATGGAGGGGAGTTGTGTTTTTGATTATTTTATTCATTTGTTTAATATTTTAGATTAAGATTATGAATAGTGTATATTATTGTGAATAAATATAGTAAATATTTCATTTTAGTTTGAAAAAGTAACTATTACATCATAGATACATAAACCGTGACTAAAACATTCATGTATTTAGCTAATACCATAAATTATTGTATTTCACTATTCAAAAAATGTCAAATATTTTTAAAAAATCCAAAAAATGTATCCTAACAATTTTTATAAATATATAATTAAAATGGACTCAATTTTATAAATTTTTTTAATATGATAAATTTATTAAATAAAATAAACTTTTGTTCCAAAAATACCAATTTTAAAATTTTAAATAATTTGATAACACTTTTAAAAATTAATTAATGACTCATAAAATTCTCTTATGATAATAAGACATCTAAATATTAATTTAATAATATATTTTATGAAAAAATATTTTATTTTAAGTCATTATATTAATTATAAAATTGATAATAATCATTTATGTTTCACAAAAATATCCATACTTAATTTATCAATTTTAAAACATTTAATTACCTTTTCTATGATATAAATGTTTCATATTTTCATTTATAATTTTTTAAAAATTTATATATAATTTTATAGGTGTGTTTACTATTTTATTTTTCGGTATACATTTCCTAATGGCCACCTTACTATTCCAAAGTTCATGTTACAATTCCACTGGTTTAGGTTCCTTAATTTCTATAAATACTTATTATTTCATTAATTATTTGTTTATAATGTCTGTATTGTGTTCTCTATATAATTGTATGTAAATTATACTATATTACATAATTATATGAAGTGAAATTTCATAGTTAGAATGTTGGGTTGTTAAATTCTTCCCCCCATATGAAATTTCACCCTCAAAATTATGTTTTAAAAACTAAGGGAAGAATATGTAAGGGTAATTCTATTTTGTTTCCTCCTTCGTTTCCCATGTTTCCTCTTCATGCATATGGTTCCACTATAATAATTTGACCAGATGAGTGGTCATGTTTCATAGAACATTATCTCTATAGTCCATGAAAATCGTTGGATTCTCCTCACAAGATATTTCATTCCCCAACTACAGCTCCTCTAAATTCCATACATGTGATGGATCTCATACGTACTTCTTCAATATAGATACATGGAATAAATTCTGAATTTGAGACCTAGATTTTGGAAGTTCTATTCGATAGTCCACAACTCGGACATGATCATGAATCTCAATGTGGCCGATCTACCTAGGACTTAGCTTTTATTTCTTCCAAAATATCATGAACCTCCTCCATAGAGATATGTGGAGGATTACCATCTCTCCAACCTTAAACCCTAGAAATTTTCGACGAGTTTTTGTATCAATGTTATATCGATTTTGGGCTTCCCCAATGTGATTATGAATGGTTTTACCCTTTTCTACCATTTCTTCGACTATTTTGGGTCATAACAGCTTATGTTCACCTACATCATCCTTTCATGTAAATCATATTCATCATTTCCCATATATGGATCCATTTGGATGATTGAGTAGAAATTATTTTTGTAAGAGAACTCGAACAAAGGTGGATGTTGCTCCCATCCTCCTTTAAATCCTATAAAACATGCTCTCAACATGTCTTCTAGTGTCTAAATTTTCTTCTCAGATTGGCCATCAGAATGAGGATGGAAAGATATACAAAAGATCAACTATTCAAATAGAGTATGCTGAAGACTCATCCAAAACATGTAGGTAAATCATATATCTTGATTGGAAATAATCAGTAGTGGAATATCATGAATCATGACAACTTCTATGCTGTATATCCATGCAAGTTGATCCAATGAGATGTCCTCTCGAATTGCGATAAATTTAACTTCCTTTATAAGATGATCCAAAATAACCTATATATAATTATTTCCTCTAGATTTATTTGGAATACATGTGAAAAATCCCATGGTGATGTTTTCCCATTTCCATATTTGTATGGGTAATGGTTGTATCATCCCATTAGAATTTTTACTATCTTTCTTCAATTGTTAGAATACCATTCACTTTGATTTATACTCAATGATCACTTTCTTCAAATTGTCCCACTAATTATTCTAATAGATATTTTGATACATCTTTGTGATCCCTCTGAAAATATAGATGGTCGAGCTATGTTCACAATTTATAATATCTTTCTTTATCTATGGATTAGATGATAAAAATAGTCCTGACCAAAATATAATTAATCCTTCCTCATCCATAGTGAACTTGGAGTATTTCAAATTTATAATAGCTTTCACCTTTTTCAAAATCTGTTAGTCATTTATTTTATCATCCTTTATTTTATCCATAAGGGTTGTTGATAAATAATTAATTAAAGGACATATGATTTTAATTCCTTAACGACTATTATTTCTATCCTTTTTAATGTCTAAATGGATTGTATCCTTTTAAATTCTCATCATTGATAATTATGATGAATCATTTCTACTTAGATAATCCTTCATGTTATTTGCATTACCAAGTTGTTAGTGGATTGAAATTTAATAATCCTTGAAGAGTTATAACTATCTTCACTGTTGAATCTTAATCTCTTTATATGCGAATATATATTTGAGATTCTTGATATTAGTATATGTCTCACACTTCTCCCCATAAATATAATACCATGGAATTTTCAATGAAAATACCACAACTTCAAACTCTAGATCATGCATGGGATAGTTTTTCTCATGAATTTTTAACTTACATGAGGCTTAGTCTATCAATTTTTCTTTTTTTTTCTTTAATACTAATCCCAATACATTTTTTTAAGAAGTGTTTTATACCACAAAGAGTTCCCCATGTATCATTAGTGATATCACTGTTGTAGTGATAAGCCTCTTTTTAAATTATTTTTACATTTTCATCACATTCACTACTCTATAAAACGTTTCTCCCTTCCATGTAAGCATGGTTATTAGTTTTTTAAATAGTGACACATTGTTCACAAAGAATCATTAACACCCATCTAGACCACAGAAACTACAGGTATCTATTATAGGTGTTTTCATGGGCCACTCCTCAATTTTCTTTTCCTTAGAAGGGTCTATAAATATTACTTTTCAGGTAATAATATTCCTCAAGAATGAAACATCCTCCATCCATAACTCAAATTTACTTTACTTTTCATATAGCTTATCCCTTCACAAGGTCTTCATCACATGGTTCATGTTCCTCCTTTCTCATAGAGCACATTAGAGTATCACTAATAAGGAATACCCAAAAGTTGTCATGGTAATCTCTAAATACTCTATTAATTATTTCCATGAATATTTATTGAAAATTGGTGATTCTGAAGGGAATCACTATGAACTAAAAGTTTATATACCTTGTTCTAAAGGAAATATTTAGAATATCTTCCATCCTCACCATTAATTGGTGATATCCTGAGTGAAGTCTCACCTTCGATAAATAAATTGACACACATAGTTGATACAAAAATCATTTATCCATGGCATGTGATACATTTTCTTCATCCTCATTTTATTTAGAGAATGATAATCAAAGCATATGACCATTTATCCATACTTCTTGTTGAAAAAAGGACAAGTGCACCTAATGGGGAAGCACTCAGTCGTATAAAACCTTTGTCTAGATTCTCTAATAACTACTTCTTTAGTTCGTCTGACTCAATGGTGACCATTATATACGGTTTCATTGATATAGGTAGAGATCAAAAAAAAATTCAATTTATAACTCAACTTATCTTTTCGGAGTAAGACCATGATATAATACAAGGAATACATGGGTGGCACTGATCTACTCTAGATTACTCTGATCCGGTTCGAGCGCAGGGAGACAAAGGTTTTTGATGGTTCTCCTATTATGGTGTCATCAGAAAAAAGATTTAGGATGATGATAAGTTTCATGATATTTTCCTTGTGGCTTAGTTAAAACTGGTGATTCCTCTTTTGGAAGAGTTTAGAGCTTTTTTGGACTACATGGTCAATGGAATGCAGCAGAAGCTTCAGAAGTCTCCCAGTTTTTGTTCAGTGTTCACCTATTCAATGAAGAATATTTTGTGAAATCTTGGTATTGTGAGGAAAGATGTTGTTGTGCTTACCATTTTATGATTTCTTGGTGGTCCTAGGACTTCCACGTTGGAAAATAATCACCCATGGAAATAGTGTGGGTTAAACTTCTTGGTCTGCCTCTTCTTTTCCATATCCCTTCTATACTAGAAGCAGCAGGGGACTCTTTAGGGGGTTTCCTTTGTTCTGATCCATCGACAGATTTTCCGATGCAGACGACCAATCGTTGTATTTGGTTTATGATGAACATATCTATGAAAATTCCCTCTCATTTTCTTATCAAGCCTCCAGAGGGTTTTACATGGTGAAAACATATCTTGTACGATGATCATCCTAGATTCTATCAAAGATGTGGTTTTCAAGGTCATTCGGTTGAGGTTTGTAGAAGTATAAAGGTGGGACCGTTGAGCCGAGGGTCTTCTCTTGAGCAAGGTGATCTTTGGGGTCCATCTTCGATCTATTTTGGGGGTCCTTCTAGCGGGAATTTGGTCATCCAGGGTGTCTCTTTTACAAAATCTCATACTAGGGTTCAAACTTCATCTTACATGGGGGTGATGGAGAAGTTTAATGGTCTTACACCCTTTTCAATTGTTTCAAATTTTGTCGTCCATGTGTTGGAAAGGATAATTTATTTTTCTGAAGGGGCCCCATTGGTATTCCTTTTTCAAGGATCCCAGTTGGCCCGGAATGTTACCATTACATTCTATGGAAGTCCATCAGGTGGCCCTAGAAACTGGTTTGATTGATCACTTATCTCCGATGGTGGATTGCCTCATTCCAAGAATAAGTACTTTCTCTTTTGTGTGTATGGATTTGTGTATTCCTAGAGAGCTTTTGCATCCTCGGTCGGGTGTCCAGATGTCTTCTTGTCTTTCACCAGATGGCCCAAACCTGCCATTCTCCTCTTCGATGGGTTCTTCCAAAGATTTTAGTGATGTTTCTAAGAATTGTGTGTTTCTGGATGGTTTTTTGAATTTTTGGTTTCTGAATGGGTTGTAAAATAAATATTAGTTATGCGAAAGTCTCATTATCATTTGTTTTTTGGA
The DNA here is from genome assembly GCA_963277665.1 of Viscum album. Classification (NCBI taxonomy): domain Eukaryota; kingdom Viridiplantae; phylum Streptophyta; class Magnoliopsida; order Santalales; family Viscaceae; genus Viscum; species Viscum album. Next base: position 1,086,257,399 of record OY728150.1, on the reverse strand, counting down.
TTCATTGCTTCAGGAGAAGTTAGTTATAGCCCCTTCACATCATTATTCATGGAATAGGTTCTCACTGCTAGAGGATTCGAACAAAGCATTGAAGAATAAGGTCCTGGCTCCCATGAAGGGTTTGTGTTTAGAAGGCTCTCCTAGGCTGGTGACTCTTTCAATTTATAAGTTCACTTGTTGAATATTCTTTTTTTCTCTGAGTTAATGTAACATCTATCATAAAGACTACATCCCTTGATTTTAATTCTATCTCAGATTATATGGAATTCTAGGGGTCTATGAGTTTGTGATAGATGCGCTTTCTTGGCTTCTAAGTCTCGAAGATCTTGTGCTTCTTTGGCTGACATTCTTGAGATGAAGTAGGATATTAGAAAAATAAAATATTTTGCAATGAATATGTGTTTTAGTTTTTTCTTTCATAGAGAGCCTTATAATAATCACATTTGGATTTTTAGGGAAAAAATATCCAGGTGGATTTATTCCTGGTTACATGTTAGTGAAATACATTAATGATCGAGTTCAATGGGTTTGATGTTTTTATCCCATTTATATATTCCCATATTGATGTGATGGAATGGAAGTTTCTTTAGGACTACCTAGATTATTTTGATTAATTAGTTTTACCATTTTTTATTGGGGGGACTTCAACACTATTGTTGATGTTTTAGAAAAGAGGACTAGTTTGGGGAGTTTTTTCCAACGGAATTCATGATTTTAGGAGGCTCATTTCCAGTAAGGGGCTTCTAGACCTGGGCTTTAGCAAGAGAAAGTAAACCTATTGTAATAATTATATAGGAACATTCCATATATGGATCCGATTGGATATATGTTTAACCAACATTCAACGGATTGATTATTTTCTTCAGTCTTCTATTTCTCACCTTTCACGATCTATATCGGACCATGCGCCCCTTCTGGTCGAGCATAAACAAGGGGGTCTAGATAGAAAACCTTTTCTGTATTTAGGGAGCTGTCATCAATTGGATGGATTCATATAGATGTTAAAAAACATGTGGGAGTATGATTTTGATGGGAGGGCATAGGATAGGCTCAATGGGAGATTAAATCACCTTAATACTGATATTTCTCAATGACTCCTGGTCAATTCTGTTGTGGATACTCCAATGGAAACTCTTCAAGATGAGATTGTTAGTCTGGAGGAGCACCTCCAGTATTGGTGGGATGATGAAATTTTAAAATAGTTGTGTGATAAACATGGTTTCGTGTCTAAGAGGTTTCTTGAGGAAGAAAAGAACAACAAACATCGGTCCAGGATCAAGTGGCTAAAGGAGGGAGAATGTAAAACAATGTTTTTTCATAAATTCTTAAAGGAACGCACAAATTCAAAAATAAATATTATGATAGAGGATGTCTCGTACACTTTTGCTATTAATTTTGTTGAGTTTTTGGCTTTGGTTCACTTCGAGTCCTTGCTGGCTGGTGAAGTCCATCTTCCTAGGAATGGCGACTTTTGGGAGGACTATGAGGCTTTTATGAATAGTATTTATAGCTGTGTTGGGGTAAAGGAAAATAAATACCTTATGGTTTTCCATAATGGAGTTGAGGTTTGAAACATAGTCCACAGCATGCTATTGGATAGAACCACAGGTCTAGACGGTTTTTCGGGGGTGTTCATCATGGTGTCCTAGGATTTTGTGGGGAAACAGGTGATTGAGGCTATGTAGGACTTTTTTTAGGGGGTTATTTAAACAAGAGTACCTGTTGAACCAGAGTGATTATTTTTCCCAAAATCAATGATCCCACATCTATTGACCATTTTAGGCACATAAGTCTGTGTATCATTTCATAAAACATTTTGGAAAGACTGTTGGCAAAGAGTCTTAAAAAAGTGGTTTCTAAAGTTATTTATCTGGAGAAACATGTGTTTATTAAACACAGAGGTATTCAAGATGAAATTGTAATTTCCAAAGTAATTGTGGAAGATATTAACAAAAGAGTTATTGGATATAATCTTATTATCCAAGTGGATATGGATAAAGCCTATGACAAGCTAGTGTGGAGTTTCATCATCCAGACCATGAAAAATCTTATGTTCCATGAATGGATGTGTGACATTTTCTTTCATTTTTCTTCTTCTCCATGTATGTCCATTTCTATTTTGGGGAATGGATTTATATTTTTCAAAAGTGTTCAGGTTGTGACATAGGGGGCCCTATTTCTTGCATTTTCTTTATCATTGCATAGAAGGCTCTAACCTATAATCTTCATAGAGGCATCGAGGAGATAAAGATCTAACCATACCTCTCCAAAGCATCGGATGGTTATTTTTCCCATTTTATGTTTTCTGATGATATTCTCAATTTCATAAATGGAGAGAGATCATCACATCACAGCTTTATGGTTACTATGGGTACCTATGGTGTTCTATGTGGAAAATGTATCAATGCTAGATAGAGTAGTGTTTTTCATTCAATTAATGGTTCTAGAATATGGTTTTGGGACATCCAATACATCATGGGGTTCCAATGGAAGTAGCAACCAATGATCTATATTGGTGAACTGATTTTGAACGACTATTTTAAAAAGTTTATCTTTGATGATCTCATCGACAAGATTCTTGGAATGACTGTTAACTAGAAATCAAGTTTCCTGTCCTTCTGTGGCCGGGTAGATCTGATTAAAATGTCCTATATTCAATCCCCATTCATGTAATATCCATCATCACACCTGCCAAAGGGGTTATATCTACAAGGTAGAAGATTATAAATGGTTTTATTTGGGATTCTAACGCCTCGAGTAGACCCCATTAGGCCTCCTGGAGCCGACTAGAGAAACTGATTTTAGAAGGTGGTGTCAATCTTAGGGATTTGTAAATCTCCGTGAAATCTGTGTAGGAACATCTGTCATTGGATCTCATTGCCACCAATTAACTTTGGGAAATAATCATGTCTATTAAAAATGGGAAGCACTGGGAAGTGTGGGACAGACATAAATTTTCTAGGATGTCCAGAAGCATTGTGTTTCATCTATAAATCCTCCACGATGCATCATGTTGGTTGGAGGGGAGAGGTGAAGTTAATATGTGGTGGGACACTTGGGTGGGGGTCAAGGTGTTTTTCCAAAACTTCCATGTCCCAAACATGACGATTAAGAAGGCTAGTATTCACCGTTATTTTTTCAATGACATCTTAAGAATGGAAAAGATGGACACATTCAAAGAGATGCTTTTTTCAAAGGAATATGATTCATGTAGTTTTATGAGTTCCACTTCTGTTAACTTCATTAGAGGTAATTATATGAGGATTCTTCAGTCTGAAGGGGTTCATTTCCAATATTCCTCTCATTTGTGGTGCAAATTGGTTCCCATGACGATGAATTTCCTTGTTTGGAGGGTGAGAAAATAGGCCTTTCCAACTGACGATAATTTCCATAGGAAGGGGATATCTTTGCTATCTCATTGTTAGTGTAGCAAGAACATGCATCAGGAGTCGATCATCTACATATTTATCAAGATTGATTTGGTCACTACCTCTATTATATTATGGGTATCTGGTTCATCTCAACTCTACATGAAAATATATCCATGAGTTCATCTATAAATTGTTTTTAGGCGTGAATCGACAGGAGATGGGAGGCATGATCCATGGTATCATTATGATTTCCATATTATGGACTTTATGGAAGGTGAGAAATATAGTGCATATTGACACACAACTTTCATTACTGTTCATGTAAGCGAGGATGAAGGTGTTGATTCATGAACTGGGATCTCTGGTTAAAGGTGTTCATTATTTATTTAATTTTTCAAACTCATGAACATGGCAGTTTTTTAGGTTGGTTCCCAGGGGTGTTGGATTAAGTGGAGGCCATCATTATGGGTTTGTAAGCCCAATGTGAATGAGTCCTTCATGATTGGGAAAATGCATGGGGCGGCCTTTTAGGAGATGTGAATGGCTCGTTGTTGCTTCCTTTCAGTTGTTTCTATGTTCCTGTGAGTTCATTAGGTGCAGAAGTGAAGGAATTACTCATAGGTCTCATGGTGTGTACGATCATTGATTTAATGGTTTCTGAGGTGGAGTTAGACTCTGATGTTTTTGTTCATGCTTTACATGGTTATGTGACAGCTCCATGGAATATGGTTTACATTTTTTGTAGTTTTTCTTTGGAGATCATCCACAATTTATCTGTGCGTCATATTCCAAGAGAGCCCAGCTTCGTTATGAATGCCCTATCTAGAAGGGGTTGTCCCGAGGAGATTCTTTCTGTGTATTATAATTTGTTCTAAATCCCTTGGGATTTTTGTAATTTTTTTCAATGTGGATGCCCTTGAACTGCATCACTTTATGCCACCATGATCTATTCTTGACTATTGGGTGTTTATTATAATTGTTTAATAAAAAAGAAACTTTTGATCAATATCTATCATGTTTAGTAGAACTACTCGAACACCACCTAAAAATATATATATTGGGTTATATGTGAGAACTTAACATTGGGAAATTATTTCATAAAATGTATATAAATCCTTCAAAATAAATGTCTATGTACTGAACCTACCAATATATATTTTCATAATTCTATTGGTAGAGTTTGATGTTTTATTAATAATGGATTGGATATCTTTATACAAAGTGAAAATAAATTATCAGGAAATTAATAACTCTCTTAAAATCTTAAAGAATCCTCCAATTAGGTACAAGTTTAAGGCGAAGGATGAATCTACATTAGAATGATTATCTCAAGTGTGGATTTTCTTACCTTATGAGAATGAATATCCAGCTCAAATGATTGAGATAATGGATAGAATCATGCTCGAAGACATGCCAATAGGGAGGGACTATACTGATGTATTTCCTAAATTATATCATGGTATTGCCCATCAAAATAATAGACTTCCATCACCACATTCTCCTATTCTGAGCATTCGATGATAGAGAATATTTTTTCAATGTATTTAATCCATTCTTCGGAGAGGAGGGAATCAAAAGTTTTATTAATCTTGGGTGGTATTTTTCATATAAATAATTCAACTACAACTCTCTATTTCTTAGTATAAGGAGTGAGTTATACCAGATTCAAGTTATTATTTATAACATAACATAGGTGATGATGTATTATCAAGAATTTTTGTGCACCCATTCTAATCAGATATGGTATTTCATTAGGGAAATCATAACATTTCATATGATATAGATTTTAGGCACATTTTCATCAATTTCCATCCATTATCTAATAATAATAAATTACAATTTGGTGGATGGAATATGTATCTAATAATAATATAATAATAAAACATTGAATATAGAAGGATAAACTTGTAAATGGAAAATATATCATATTTTTTGATTCTATATATTTTAATCTATGTTATCCATGGTGATAGAATTATCCCTAGGGTTCTTAATAAAGTTCTCTATTACTGATATCCAAAAATATATCAACCTTCTTCTAATACCATCTATAATGTACCTATCCATTTTCACTTATTTTTACATATTTTAAAGCATAATTAACAATCAAATACAACCAATGATCATGTAGACTATTTTATTTAGATGATTAGGTACATAAGTAAGAAAATACACGTAATATAAAAACATATTTTTAAATAAAAATAATTATATCATAACTTCCATTTATCTATTACATCTGTGTGTGATAAACTAGATAATACCTGAACAAAGTGATGAGCTAAAAATAGCAACAGGGTATAAACATAGAAATAACGCATAACACAAGGGTTAGAAAGCATAACATGATGAAATAAAAAGGCATGGTATATAAATAAACATAATTAATCATAATAGGTATAACATGGTATCATGAAATAAAGGTATCATAGGAATTTTGTAACAACATAAAACATGACTACCAATAATCACATGCAATATCAATACTAAATTTCATAATGATGGAATTCATAATGCCAGACTTTCATAACCACATAGGCAAGGCCTCGTGCCAAGACTACCAATAAGTTTTTTTCAAGGCCTTGTGCCAAGACACTAGTTTGTCTCATGAGACCTACTGATGCATCGAGGAGCTATAGAGGGCTCCACCCGTCACTTATTAAGTCCAATGCATTCCTCATATGAACAGGTTTAACATAACATACACATTCTTATTAAAACTAGCATACAAAATGTAAATATTTTCTACATAAACCATGAATGGTATAAAAATAACACATCCACAGTCAAACATATCACAAAACCTTCAATAAAATATCGAAGTTTTGTATCATATTAAATAAACGTCAAATAATCTTAAAATCCATCAAAAGATGTTGACATAGATGAAATCAAAACTATTTGAGAGAAATATCTCTCTTTTTATTAAATCATTTAAAATTCACATAATTAAAATATAAAACATTTAATTTGAAAATATTCTTATAAGATTGTATGGGAATATTCAATGATTTTATAATGGCAGAAAATATCTGCACCCACCGTATATGTTAAAAAATACACTCTTACCTTAATTTTGTCGAAAAGGTTAAAAAGGACCTTGTTTGGAAAACAACAGAAAGATTATTCTATAAACTTATTATAAAAAGTCAACACAGGTATAAATGACTTTAACCAATATTCTGTAAAATAGTAAGAATGTTCTGAAAAACATTTTAAAAAAACATGGATGTGGATGATAAAGAGGTCCCATAAGATAATTACGTATAAACAACCTCGGATAATGAAGAGATTGGGAAATAAACCCTTACCTTGTACATTTCCTTAGATGATGGTATGTTAACCTTCTGTATAATAGTTAAAACATTGTTATTAAATTATACAAGAACCATATACATAATTATGATATCATATATGATCTTCTAATAATTCGGTGTTAATAATATTTTAGTATTATAGTTGTTTCGGGTGTTAACTTACTCATTTTATTTTATAGTTTTTGTTACAAAAGTCATGTTTGTTATAGATAGGTTGTATCTTATTCATATCCAGAATGATATGAAGTTATTAAACATTACTTTTAATCATCAAATGAGAATTATGCTTGAATGGATATTATGGGGAATGAATCTCATCATGTTCGTGGAGACGATAGTCCGTACGTACGCACAAGCGACAATATCATTTTTTTGATATTAAAATAATATATAATTGGATGGAATATCATATATATAGAATAATTATCATGTTATATTTATTATTTACATGAATTACACACCAGTATTATACCCATCCAAATAATAATATATTGAATAACAATTACACCACAATGTGGAGACAGTAAACCGTACGTACGCACATATGGTGAAATGTCATTCAAAGGATAGATAGAATACTGAATATGGTTGTACCATATATATAATAACATAAAAGTATATAGAAGATACTGGAGTTATTATTTTTTAATGGAAATAACAAAGAAAGAAGATGTTTAAGAAAAAAGGAACTTGAAAGAGGGTTGTGAAAACATCACTTCCTCTTAGGGTTCTTTCTTTTGATTTGATCAAAAGGGCTCTTAGGTTGGCTTTATGACTAAAGGAAGGCATCTAGGATGAAGGTAGGATATTTGAGAGGGTATTTGTATAGGGGTTGGCCGAGATCAAAGGCTTTGAAGGTGTGAAATTGAGAGAAGGGGGGTGCCCTTTTATAAGAGGGTCGAGGGGAACCTTAGGAAAAGCTAGAAATATTATTTTATAATAAATTTAAATTCGGTTTCTAATGGCTCCAAAGTGAAATATTTAGAGGTTAAGGTGGGGCGATGTCGAAAACCACTCAACCAATAGGTTTTAGATAGGTTTGGGTCACAATATTAACCTTATTGTTTAGTGTAAACTCTTAGTTAATTAGTTTGACACTTACCATGTCTCTTTGTATTTTTATATTATATATTCAAAAAACATACTATAATATTCCAAACGTCCCCCAAGTTGTCCATTAACGATACAACTATCATTATTTAAGGCTATTGGCCGAACCTTATATTTGTAGGAATATAATATAAATTAATAATATAATATTTTTTTTTAAAACTCTTTTATGTCAATTTTGACACTATTGGGTATTTTGTTTTTGATAATTTTATAACAGAATTATTACATCGAAATAAATTTATATAATGAGTACTATTATGTCATATTAACCTATAAAATTAGTGTAATTCATAAAAAGTCTCAAATTACATTAATTTTGATATTTATAATATCAATTATTTTAATATTTCATTAATTAAGTAATTACTCCATCACCATTGTGTCATAAATAAATTAAATTATTTAGTGTCTAAAAATTATAAATAAAAAACCATTATGTAGGAAATATTTTTATCTTTCTAATTAATATTTATAATCGAATTTATCTTATGTATAACACTATATTAAAAATGTTTTAGTTATTAATCATTGATTTCAACTCTTTTAACTCTTCTTTAAATTAAATAATAATAAATGTCGTAATCTCATCCAAGTGGACCTAAATGATAATATTTTATTCATAAGGTTTATTTTGGTCGAGTTACACTTGTCCAATATAATTAGTACATGTTTTAGGGTAATATTAATATCATTTTTACCCTTTATTACCATATTTACTTTTAACCGTGGTAAATAATAGTAAAAAGTTACTATTCAACAAAAATTATTTTCTTATCATTGAACCACATTTTACTCCTTGATATTAACTGTCTCTAAAATTTTCAAAATTCCACTCATAGAAGTGGTAAAATTATGTTTCATGTTAATTTCCAAATTCTCCTAGGAGGTGGGTAAAAGACTGTGAAAAGTTCAATAAAATTTTAATATATCTAAAAGTATTCTAAACTAACTCCAATTAATTGAATTGAACCTATATAGGTAATATGTATCTATTTTGACTTTAATTAAATTTTAAAAAAATAAAAAATTATTTAAATAAATATTAAACTTTAAACTATAACTTAGTATTTTTTCACTATTCATCAAAAATTGAATGTTTCCAGAAAAATACCAAAATTTCATCCTCGGTTAATTTTGATATTCTGAATCCAAAACTGAAGTCCATTTTGAATGATAAAATTTAGAAAATTTCAAAAAGTGTGTATTACTATTCATAACTGTTAGTTTGATTGGTTGTGGTGTGTGTTAGAACTCGAAGTTGCGTACAACACACGCTACTGTATTATTCGAAGAGAAGAGTATCATGGAAGCTTGGGGTGTTACATATTAGACCATACCTCTTCCATCTCTTAGTTTGGGAAAACCCTTGGTGTCTCTCCGTGGAACATTATCCCACTTATTCATGCTTCGATCAATTAGTACCAGTAAATCCCAACTGGCAACACATGGTGAGATTTCCTCTCTTTCACATTGTCTTCTCTTATTCTTCTCTCAGATATCCACTATCGTGGTGTGATTTTGGTTTGTTTTTTCAGTTGGGATACTTTTTTATAACCCTATATGTGGTGTAGGTTTATTTGTTGGTATTTAATGAGTTTTTGGTTTGAGAGAACTTCTTTTTCACTCACTGATGAATAAGTAGTTGTAAAATCATATATGATGAGGTTAATCCCTTGTTTCTCCTTGTTTAGTATCATTTAGTAAGGTTTTACACTTTTTTATATATGAGGGTTTGTTTTCAATGTCTTAATTAATATAAATTAATCATTTAATTGAAATTTAAGGGGAAATGGTAATTATTTTCATTTTTTAAATATTTTATATTATTGTGATGTTTTGAATGTAAGGGATGAATGAACCACTGAATATTTTGTCCGTTATGTGATTTTTTTCACTATTATAAAATATATTTCAAGAACATGGTGTGTAGTGGTTGTGGTATAACCCCAAAATGGAAATTATATAACCACATAATGTTTTAAAAAATTATTTCCCCTTGATTTATGGATTGTTTGATAATTCCCCAAAAATAAAGTGAAATGTGATAAAATCCCCTTTGGTAAATTGATAAACTGATGTTTGATGTGTTGTAATGTTTGGTCATATTGTGGGGAGGTGATGTATGGTTACGATGTAATGTAAATGATGTGTGGTTTTATATTTCATGCTTTGGGGGTGGTAAGGTGAGGTATTTTTGGTTTTTTTGGGATAAATGGGTGATGGTTTATTTGATCATGATGTTGGTGTGACAAGGTGATGGATTTTTTGTCATTATTTTTAGGATGGTGAGGTGATTTTATTTTTGGCAATTATTTTGGGGTGGTGAGGAGATGTTTTTATGGGAATGATGAGATGCTTGGGATGTGTGGTTTCATTATTCTATATTCCCAAGTTGTGAGGGAATAACTAATTAATAACATTTGAAGTAAATCAGTTTGGTTTATTATAATAGACTAACCTAGGCTAGTTGGATAATTCACCCAAGCCAACCTATTTTATGGTGGGTATAAAATAGATAACAAAACTAGTCTCTTATATAATATATACAAGACATATATCCAAAGTATACAGTGAAAACAAATGATCGATATAACTTTTAAAATTATTTAAACAAAAAAACACTTGAGGTCTAGAAAAATATTATTCATGTGGCCCAAAATAACCTCAAAACTATCTCAAAACGAGATGGAAAGGTAAAGAGAATCCAACTAGTTAAAATATAAAACACTACACATCTAGAAAAAAATTCTCCATGTGACCAAGAATAAACTCAATACTATCCAAAAATGATATGGAAAGGTAAAGTGAATCTTACATTCTATATAATTCTCTTATCCTTATATCTATCTTGAAAAAAAAATCTATATCCGCCTGCAGATAAGGGTATAGTCTGAAGAAACAATTCCAGTGAGATAACACCAAGATATGTACACAAGTTTTAATAATAATAATAATGCACTATCCCAAGCTTAAAAAAACAGTATAATATGATTTATAAATAAAAACCTTTGAAATGAATTTTACAAGCGATCCATGAGTTTTAAAAAAATTTATTACCATGTTTCCTTAACAAGAATCAACACAGGTAAAGATACCGAATATAAGTAAACATATGGGCCAACATCTATGAAATTAACTACCATGTAATAAACAACCATAAACAATAATGCACATACCAATCATGCTCTTTCCTATGGGAAAATATGTATAAGATACTCACAATCCAAACAATGAATAATGCATGTTCTGAACTAACATTGATTCCTTCCATAGACCATCTACATACAATAGGATACCTCCTAGAGGGGTCAAACACACTAAGGAAACCCATATTTCTATTTCAACATACCAAAGGTTCCCGTTATGAATTTTAGTCTAATTATATTTTGAAAACCATGCTCACTTTTTTATAAAACAAATTCAAAGACCAAACAATCGAATTTAGGGTTTTGGAATCCATTTTCCATTTCAAATAAATTAAAATTCTATTTAATTAAATGAATCATGTTTTCATGTCATATATATATTATATATTAAAGTTTTATGTTAAAATACAAATACGTTTTATGGAGAAATTTAGTTTTTCATAATTAATTATTTATTTCTTATTTTTCGAGAGTTTTATTTCCAAGGTTCAGGGAATCTTTTTTGAGTATTTTCTCAACGTACTATATAAGTATGAGGAGAGGATCATTCAAGTGAATTTTCAGTCAATCCTAATTAATGTGTCTCTCTACCCTTGCTTCATAGAGAGAGAATGTCTCTCCTATGATATTGATACAAGACTCATTCGACGGATCAAAATCATGGGATCAATGTCATCGTTGCGATGATGAAGAGATCATACAAGCTTCGTGCTAGCACCCAGAATTTGAAAAATTACTTGTGAATAGGTTTTCATGAAATTTTTGGAAGATATAGAGGGGTTCAACTTCTGATATTTCAAGAACGAGTCTTCAATGATGAGCTACAGTCTAGCACACTCCGATTCAAAATGAAGTACACATTAATTTTTTTTTTATATTTTCTATTTAATTCACATTTGGTCTTTGGGACATATTGGGGATCTAATCCCTATATATGAAAATTTTCATCACACCAGGTATCCAACTCTTCACAGATGCCTCTATAAAAATCTTGTCTGAGATCAGGCCTCCCCGGGAACCCTACGCCTCACCAAGAGCATCCTGTTATGTGAAGGTCTTTGTGATTCCCTCTCTCGAGATCAAGCTGGTTGGATCCTGCTACCAAATTGCATGATCTACCTCACCATTATCTATCCACACTTGAGGGATATCAATGCAATGAATAACTGGTTTTAAATCATTTATTAAAAGTATTTACAAGTGATAATTCAATAATAGAATTAATATTAAAGTAATGAATATTATTATATATTATCGGATCATTTAAAATTGAAAGGAATTATGAGTCAGGTTAATGACCATTGTTTATCACATAATATAATTAATATATATTATTGGTATGTGATAAAATATAAATAATATGTATGATGTAGTTCAGTTCATTAGAAGTAATTTTTTTCATATTTAGTGGTTGTTTTAGTTCTGGGGCCCAGGGAACCCTTACTGGGTATTTTCTCCACCAATTATATATGTAGGGGGAGAGGATAAATCTAGTGAATGTTAATTTATTCAGAATGAGATCATATTTATCCCATTTCATCTTAGAGATATAAATTATCTCGGAAAATATCAATCCAAGATTCCTTCGATGGATCGAAGGCATGAGATCATAGTGATCGTCACAACATTGAAGAGATCATCAAAGCTCCAAACTAAGACATATAATTTCACGAACTATGTGTGAATGAATTCTTGGAGCATGTATGGATAATATAAAGGGGGTTTTTATTAAAATACACCAAGAAAAAGTTATATTTTATGAGTTTCATTCGAGTGCACTCTGACTCAAAATGAGGTACTCATTCAACTTATTTCTATGTTGTATTTAATTCATGTGAGATTGTCAGATCGTACAGGGGTGTTGATCACTGGAGATGACAATTGCTATCATTTTGGTGAGAAAAATATTATATTTTCTGGCCCAAAGGTTTAAACTGCATTCCCTTATTCAAAAAATTGATATAATAGAAATCACGTGAATTTTATGAGCCAAGAATAATTAATTTGATTTAAATTATATAAAAGGGTTTGGAATATATCCCAATGGATCTTACTGTGCTTTGATGCAATCTAAGATGACCAATTTATATCCATAAAAAAATATGGATCAAAATTGAGTTTTTAAAATATTAAAACTATGAATAAAATATTATTAATACATATTAAAATATACATGAATTTCCAAAAAAAATTAATTACAGTGATTCGTTCTTATTCTGGGTTTACTCTAGAAAATACCTACTTTTCCACACGCTTTGAGAAAAATGTTTTTTATTTTAATAATGAAATAATATTATTTATGTCTGGGGTGTGGGTGGTGTGTCATGGGTCTTATTTTTGTTCCACAGAAAAAAAATTTCTTGCTGATTTGTTTACGAAAATGGTAGTATATTATTATGTTTTCAAAAGGGGTAGTGGAAATATTTTAGGAAAATAATTATTATAATAATTAAGGAGTTTGAATCATCCCATGTAATATAATCAGTTGGGACCCACCTCTGTGGGTGTTGTCCAAAATAGCTACATCATTTTCTCGTGCCCTCATCCATTCCTGGTGCCGTATCCCCTTTGAGTGCCCCATCCACCACATCGAGCATCTGCTTCTTCACTGATGCCTCCTATAAAATTTGTCTTGGATATAGCCTCCTCCTATCACCTCCCTCTCACCAATACAAACTAGTCATGTGGACACTGTCACACTTCCCTCTACCAAGCCTATGTAGGCTGGATATAGACACTGCCCTCCCTACTAGATACGATCATTTTCCGATGGGTGAGATTCCCCAACGGAGATGTATCCTACTCTACAATCTGGCTTTTCCCCGAAATGGGTTCACAAGTAATCAGACCGTCTTAGAATTGGTTTGAGAAGATATTTTAGGCCCAAGACACCCATGAATGAGGTCTACATGGCCCAATATAGACCTTTGGGTTCGTTCGTGACCTCAATGGACCTTAGTGGGATTTTTAGGGCCTAAGTAAAATTAATATAATCAATACTAATTTATTTTATTGATTTTATTTCATTTTTAAATATAATTAATTTAAATTATTTTTTAGTTTGAAATTTATTATTTTCATAATATAAAATTAATAAAATTAAAATAATTTTTGTAGAAAATTAGAATAAATTATTTTAATTTAATTAATTCATTTAATTTATTGCAATTTACATTTTACTTTAAATTTAAATATATTTAATTTTATCATGCTTTTAAATATTATACCAACTAATCTTGAGCTAGTGGCCAACCTTGTATGTCTAGTTTACTTTATTTAATTACGTCTTAACTATGTGTGATGATTATAGTATATAGTTAATTAAATGACAATTTTTTGCATCATCATCTTTCCAGTCAATATGTATAAGGTAACGAGTGTCCAATTTATGTGTCGCATATTGAACTCCCTCGACCTCATTATATACTTGTGTGTATACATGTATAATTTACAATAATGTTATAAGACATGACCCCAACCAAAATGAAGAGATATCCAGATGAGATGTGCATACACTGGATAAGGGACTAGCAACATCATGACTCAAGCTACGACTCAAGTATAACTCTATTGTATCATGGTTGATCTATTTTGTTTAAATGGTTCAACCAATACTAGCCTATCAAAATGGGTCAAGTATGTTTTATGAATTTTTTACTATTTTATGCATTTTCATGATAAAGAACATCTCATTAAATTATAAACAAAAAATGCATTATTATTTGATGAATATTTTTTCTATTAATTTTAAATTGTGAGCACAATAAAATATAGTGAACATATTAATATATATGGATTACATTCTTTCAAAAAAAATTAAAAACCCTAAAAAATAGTAAGTCCCAAACATATTTCATCATTTGAATTTGAACACAACCAAATATTTGTGGGGGTCATCAGCAAAAGTTGAGGGTGCCTCCTACTATTAGAGAGTTTTTATGAGAATTGTGGGTTGACATAACAATAGTTGTGTGTATATAAGTATCCAAATTTATATTACTGAAAATTCATAGGGTAAAATATAATAAATCACATTTATGAATTTATAATTTGTGAATTCACTCAACATATCAAGGAAACAACAGTTATTGCATTTGTCTAGAAAAAGGTCAACCTTGAACTCTCTATGTAATGGTATATCGAATGCTAGTATACTATGAGTGGAAGCTCAATGATACATTCCAATAGAATACCCAAGCAATAATGTATTCTAATTATAGAATAAAAATTTTCTATAGTTACGTAAAATAGTAGGAGATATTTAATGATTCAATTAATTGGAAATGTCTAACAGACAATCAAGTTAAAATTTCTATTTTTTTAATTTTAATTTCTTCTTTATAATTGAAAAGATAAATGTCCATACTGGAATGAGTTTCCAAGGGTAGTAAATGTGATTATACACAATACTATGATTGTAAAAAATGGTAAATCCCGTGGAAATATTTCTTTTAAAATAAATGAGAATTTTGTGAGTATGCGAAAATTTACAGTGCTTGATTCAGAGGCCCGGTTTGCCCGGAATCAATTTCTGATGTTTTTTTTTCATGTACGTTCAGTAAGCGTATGGGTGGGATTTTATAACTTTTGAACTGGTTCTGGAAACTAAAACATGAGGGCACCGTTGAACTCGCAGCACTAGTATTCGCTTAAGAAGAATTTCACCTCGACGATAGTTGGTCGAGAATAAAATATAGTTTTTGGATTTTTATAAAAGAATAATAAAATAAAGGGTAAAACAATTTATTTTTTTTAAGGGGCCATGTGAGTGATTATTGGTTAGAACCTCCACTTGGGAGTTGGAGGTAGGACTGCCACACCCTAACCTCCCATGAGAGGTTATGGTGGTGGGGCCCACACGAGCATAACCTCCCGTGATAGGTTATGACGTGTGGACCGCACGAGGCTTAACCCCCCAATTAATGGGGAGGGAGAGGAAACCTCTCAACCCCCTCAATTAGTTTTAAGTCTCAACATAAAATTAATTTCTTCCAATTAATTTTATGTGTCAACGAGAAATTAAATTCTTCCAATTAAATTGTTGTGTCAAAAAAAATTAATTGCTGTCAAATTAATTTTATGTGTCAATATAAAATTAAAGCTATCAATTAATTTTATGTGTCAACATAAAATTAATTACTCTCAATTGATATTATTTTTCAACATAAAATTAAATCATTTTAATTGTTTTGTTATTGGATATTTCTTTTCCATTGTGATGGAATTGGGGAAAGGCTTGGCTTTAGAGAATTGGGAGGAGCTCTGGGAGAAAGCCTCCACAACGAAGAACGCTTCATCAATGAATAATGCGAAGAACGCCGATGACTTTTTCTTCTTCGACCTCATTTTTCAAATCCTCCCGACATGGATCGTCGTCAAAGAGTCGATGCAGCTCTGGATTTGAGACGTGCGGTGGACGGGGTGAATAATGACCAGCAAATCAATGGTAGGAGGTTTATTGCTTGTCGATGTTATACCTTTTCTTACCTACATCAAAGGATAAAATTGGAATGTTGCAAACATACTAATTATCATCTTCTTCCTATGATGAGCCAAATGATACCTCACTAAAGACGGAGGGTGTGGGCCAACCTAACATGTTCTAACATCCTCCATCGTTTTCTCTTTTCTTGTAGTGTTATTTGGCATGGCGATGAGGCGACAGCGACGGAGGTAGAAATGATGAAGGTCATGCTACCCACGGCCTCCGTGAATCACATCGCCCCCGCGGCGTGACGATGCTCCCAGCCGAACACCACCGGCGCCCTGCCCGACACGCGGCCCGCCTACCTGGGGCCTCTCGGTGCATTGCCGGCACACTCATGGCCTCCCGACACCCTATCGCGCCCTGCTCGGCACCCCTGCGGCCTTCCCGACCCCTACCGCGCCCTACCCGACACCCCCGCGGCATGCCCGACACCTTTCCATGCCCTACCTAGCACCCCTACGGCCTTCCTGGCCCCTACCGTTCCCTGCCCGGCACACCTGCAGCCTTCCGGCACCCTTCTGCACCATGCCTGGTGCCCCCATTACCAGCTCGGCCCCTGCTGCGCCCTGTGTCACGGCCCCGTGGCCAGACCGGCTTGCTGCTGGTGACATTGCGGCCTGATCAGTGCCTTGTCGGCACCCCAACGGCCTCCCCTACACCCTGTCGGGGCCTGCCCGACCGCCCACGAGCCAAACTATGTGCACGCCAACCCAAACCGGTTGCCCCTAAGCTGGCCTCCGCACGACCCGTGCACTCCCGACCAAGTAGGCGTCCCTACTCCCTCATTCCCTCCAGGGCGAGCTTCATTAGGCCATGCCCTCACAACGCTTCGGGCCAAACTGGCCCTGAGCTCGGGCCGAACCGCCCATGTAGTCCACTAGGTCAGGCCCAGCAGACCGAGCTAAACATATCAGGCTGACCCATCCAATGGGTCGGGTCAGACGCAGCGAGTCTGACCAGGTAGACCTAGAACAGGTTGGACCAGTCTGGGTTGGGCCGAGTTAGTCCGACCGGGTTGGACCGGGCCAAGGCCCATTACTAACCCATTATATACTTTGGCCATAACTTTGGCATCAGACGATCATCTGACGGGCCGTCAGCAGTGCTGGTATTCTTGGAGTGCGACGGTCCATTTGAGTATACCCCACTAGTGTTTGGGGTAATAGTGAGATACGGTCAGGATGGATCATGCACAAATCCAACTGGGCCCCAGGACTAGAAAGCTATTAACTCATAGACCGGGCGTCTGATTGACGCACTGTTTGTTGCATTGAGACCCATATGACAAGACAGACCTTTGAGATAATTTTTCATGGGAATTGGAGGCAGTTGACGTGTCGACACATGGCTTGAGGAGTGGACCCTCCTGGAATCGAGCGTACTTTGTGAAAACCCTGCGGCTGGCTGCGCTCTGACGAGTGTTCCTGGATCCGGTGTGGGTCCGACAGTTTTGACTTTTTTTCCTTGATCCTGTGTGGGTCAGACAGCTCTGACTACTATTCTGGGATCTTGTGTGGGTCTGACAGTTCAAACTACTGGTCCATGATCTTGTGTGGGTCCGACAGCTTAGATGAATAAGTGATTACATCTGATCATCTCTATCAATCTACAAAATATGTATACCTGTGTGATCTGAGTCAGCGACTTATGTGTTTTCCCAATGGATGAGATGAGTTACTTGAAAATATAGGTATATGTATGGGAATATGCCTAAGTATTGGATATTTTTTAATTTCATACATTATGGTTTATCCTTGATTGATTTTGTGAGACCTTGAGGGTCTCGGGTTCCCTACTGAGTATCGCCATACTCTCCCATGCACGGGCTATGCCCACACCTCTTTGTGTTGGATGCAAATGACAGACAGCGCTAATGGAGGCTGAGAGCGCCGAGACTAGACGGTACCCGGAGGTGGACCTTACGACGAGACCGAACACAGAGGAGTCTGATGGACGTGGAGTGCTAAGGTGGCTATCTGAACATACCCTTCAGGTAGGATCTGTGGTAGATGATCCAGGAATTGCTTTCCCCATTCAACCCTTTTTTCCCTTTTTTAGTTGTACTCATAGTTTATGGTTGGGCTGGTATTTTCAGCCCCCTTTTTACATTCCAACACTGTCTTTTTGTATATAGTTTTTACTTAGGTTTTTCTTCCAGTTTTACTCTGTTGTGTTTGATTACAGTTATTAAGGAAATTCCTTCCATGTTTTAGGGATTCACACCTTTGGTGCAAGTCGCCAGCTCCTGGCCTATGGAAGGTGGGATTGGGGTTGACACGACATAGGCCCCGGGGGATGGGCCATGATAAATTGGTATCAGAGGAGTCGGTTCTTCAATAGAACATAAGACTTTGATCTTTCTTTTTCTTTGAAGCAACTGTGTTAAAGGTACTCAGTGTGGTTTTTTGTTCAAGAAGTCCAATGTTTGTGCGGAAGATGACGTATCCATACACTAGGACCCTGACTTCTGATTTCTGACATAGTACACGAAAACAATAATTACGTGTGTGTTTGAAGAGTTTTCTTTGGGATCTCTCAGAGTTAGCTAACTAGAAATAACATATTGACTATGGCGCACCTATTTCTTTTCAGGATGCATCCACGCAGCCATCCAGCCAGGTTTCCGACAGTTGTATGAGATGGAAGCCCACCGAGCGACACGACCTTGGTGTAGGACTCCATCACAGTAGAGGCTCCAGCGGTACCACTACCCGTTGGGCCACTGATTCCACCAGCCCCAGTGGCAGACGATGCACGCCGTTTGAGCACGCTGCATGAGTTCTAGCACCAGAGGCCACCCAGGTTTAGGGGAGAGACGGACCCGCATGTATCTAAGGATTGGATGGAGGTTTTGGTAAGAGTCTTTAGGCTTGTAGGGACTCCATCAGACTTCATGGTGGTCCTTGATGTGAGTCTCCTTCAAGAAGAAGCAGGCAGATGGTGGAGCCTGATGCTCCAGGTTCATGACGAGGCGACACTACTATGGGATGACTTCCAGAGCCTATTTCAGGTGGATTTTGTCCCAGCCACCCCCTGTGTGATGTAGATCCAGGAGCTACTACATCTACAATATGGTAGCATGACGGTGGAACAGTACTCAGCGAGGTTCATCGACCTCTCGCGTTACTCCATAGATACGGTGTGGGACCCTTTCTTCAGGGATCGGACCTTCGAGCAGGGGATCATGTGAGAGATCAGAGATTCGATGATAACCCTCAGCATCCCGATGTAGGCAGTGGTATTGGAGTAAGCCCTCTTAGTGGATAGTTTCCTTTCTAATTAGTCACTAGCAGCGAGACCCACCACTGGGCATCACTTAGCGGAGTCTTCCTCAGAAGGAAACATACATATGTCACAGAGGTCCAAGAAGACCAGATCATCTGGTGGATGACCTCAGGAAATGGGTTCGGTTGTGCAGGGCACACGAGATAGAGGTAATCATGTGATGAACATGTAGTGTTTCTCATTCGGCGGGGAGGGTAACATGGCTCGTGACTATCCGAACCATCATATTGATGATTAGCAGACAGTTTAGGGACCTCCCATATAGAGTCAGTGGTTTTATGAAGTTGGACCTGACAGAGGAGCTAGTCGAGCTCCTGGCGGTGGGCGACGTTTCAAGGTGTTACCGCCAAAACCACGAAGAGGTCAACCCCGACTGTAGGGAGTAGGTGGACAGGAGATATCTCTGCTCTAGGAAATTAAGGAATACGACCATGGTGCTCTGGAGGTGATTCAATGTATGATCTGTGTCTACTCCACAATATCTTCAGTTCTTATATACACAGGTTCCAGTCACTCTTTCATTTCCAATGCCCTTGTTTAGAGCTCGAAAATTCCAACGGAACCGTTGGTTCAATCATTATGGCTAGAGAATCCCACAGGAGTAGAATCAACGATTACACCCTAGTGATGGCAGTGTGAGCTTACTCTAAGAGCTGAGAGCTTCATCTAGGATTTCCTCATAGCAGCGTTTATGCCTTACGATGTCATTTTGGGTATGGACTGGTTATCTGCAGTCCATGCTCAGATTGACTGTATTAGGTGAAATTTGTTGTGTGTCTGCACGAATGGGACTAGGTTCACATTCACCGGTTAGAAGGGTGCATTGGCAGTTCAGGATAGACATACTCAGAAGAGGGTGTAGCCGATCACTCATCAGTTGGCCTGCCTTACCCTTGGAGTAGTTGATGTGGACAGTCCGAGCTATCCTGTAGTGGTGGACCAGTATGCGGATATTTTCCCTAACAATGTTCTAGGTCTACCACCTCATAGAGAAGTAGGCATCTACATTGACCTATACCCCGGGACAACACCGATGTCTAATACAGCATATCAGATGGCTCCCTCTATGCTTTGTGAGCTGCGGGTACAGCTAGAGGACTTGTAGGAGAAGGGATTCATCCAGCCCAGTGTTTCTCACTGGGAAGCACCAATTATGTTTTCCATGAAGGCATATGGGAGCTTGAGCCTCTGTGTTGACTACCGTCGCCTGAACCAGGTGTCCGTGATGAACAAGTACCCACTCACAAGGATTGACGACCACTTTGATCCGTTGAATGGAGCATGGTGGTTCTAGAAGATAGACCTTAGATCAGGCTATCACCATCTCAGAGTTCGAGATGAGTATGCGTATAAGACAACCATCAGGGGTCGATACAACCACTACGAGTTCTTGGTAATTCCATTCGGCATAACCAACACTCCAACAATATTAATAGGACTCATAAAAATTATCTTCAATCCATACCTCGATCGCTTTTTTATAGTCTTCATCGACGACATTTTGATCCACCCAACTACTGAGGAGGAGCATACCTACCACTTGTGGGTAGTACTGGACACACTTCGAGAGCCCCAACTTTATGTTAAGCTCTCGAAGTGACAGTTCTCGATCCGAGAGGTTCATTTCATGAATCATGTCATCTTAATGGCTAGAGTTGCAGTGGATCCACTAAAGATTGAGGCGGTACTTTTTTAGGAGCCACCTAGGAGTGTGACGGAGGTACAGAGTTTCCTGGTTTTGGCTAGATACAAATAGAGGTTCGTTCCAGACTTCCCTAGAGTTGCAGGATCAATATCTGCATTGAAGAAGAAGGGGAAACCCTTTGTGTGGTCGGAGATATGCCAGAATAGATTTCGGGAGTTGAGGTAGAGGCTGACAAGTGCCCCCCATCTTGAGGCTTCTATAGTAAGGAGTAGGGTACGTAGATTTCTGCGATGAATCAGGGACTTGACTCGGCTGTGTCCTGATGCA
This sequence comes from Viscum album, assembly GCA_963277665.1. Classification (NCBI taxonomy): domain Eukaryota; kingdom Viridiplantae; phylum Streptophyta; class Magnoliopsida; order Santalales; family Viscaceae; genus Viscum; species Viscum album. The sequence continues at coordinate 1,086,235,707 of OY728150.1, read as the reverse complement.
GGAACGAGCAGTGATCATGTATGGTTCACAGCAACTCGGAAAACACAAGAAGAACTATGCTACCCATGACCTAGAGTTAGTAGTAGTGGTCTCCGCCTTGAAGATGTGGAGACACTATCTGATGGGAAAACGTTTTACCATGTACTCTAATCACAAGAGTCTTAGGTATATATTCTCTCAGAGGGACCATAACCTGAGACCGTGGTGATGGATTGAGTTCTTCTTGGACTATGACTTCGAGATAGTTTATACACCTGGTAAGGGGAATGTTGTAGCAGATGCACTCAGCATGAGATCTGGTATACAGTTTCTAGGTGACGTGACAGAGGCTGGCCGCTTTGATGATATCCTCTGTGGATAGAGATGGAGCAGCTTTTCTAAAGTTACTCATAGTCACTTCCCCACTTCTTCAGTGATTCAGGGAGGCACAGCATGGGGATGCTGACTGTGAGACACAATGTGCTCAGATATCCAAAGGGCAGGTACCTGATTAATTTTCTGAAGGTGGGGAGAATGTCATTATCTTCAGAGGATGTAATATGGTGCTAGTGTCTATTCCGGAAGATGTGTTTATGGAGTTCAACGCGTCCCTTCTAGCGGTACATCTAGGTGTGGTGATGATGTATCAGGACCTCAGACGACAGCACTGGTGGCCAGGTATGAAGAAGGTTGTGGTGGAGTTTGTCTCTCGATGCCTCATTTATCAGTAAGGAAAGGTAGAGAACCAAGTACCAGTAGACTTGGTACAGACTTTATAGGTCCCAGAGTAGAATTTGGATGGGATATCCAGGGACTTCGTGATGGTTCATCCACGTACATCCAGGGGTCACGACTCAATTTGGTTGATCATCGACTGACTCACCAAGTCATCCCACTTCCTACTGTTCAGAGAGTAGGGATCAATACAGATCTTGGGACGCCTCTATGTCCAGGATATTGTGTGGATACATGGAGTACATTCATATATTGTCTCCACTCATGACACACAGTTTACTTCCCTAGTATGGAAGGGGTTGCAGGAGGCTTTTGGGATGCATCTACTTCTGAGCACCGCCTTCCATCCTCAACAGATGGCCAAACCTAGTGGACCATCCAGACCCTCGAGGACGTGCTCTTGACATGTGTCCTCAACATAGGTCACATTAGGGAGGAACACTTACCTTTGGTGGAGTTTTCCTACAATAACAGCTATCACTCTACCATAGGGATGGCACCCTTCAAGGCATTATATTGGTGACCATGCACACCACCCTTGTGCTGGATAGACCCAGGGGAGTCAGCACTGGTGGGACCTATGATGGTATGGGCTACCACAGAGAATGTGGAGAACATCCAGCAGTAGATGAAGGCTACACAGAGGAGATAGAAGCCGTATGATGACCGGAGACTGAGACCTCTGGAGTTTGAGGATGGTGACCACGTCTATCTATGTGTCTCACTTCGATGAGGCTTATGTATATTTCGCTAAGGCGGTAAGTTATCTCCGAGATTCATTGGACCATTTCAGGTCCTCATCTGAGTAGGTGAGGTGGCTTACCACCTGGATCTTCCACCTCAGTTACACCGGGTACACGACATCTTCCACGTATCTCAGTTGAGGAGATACGTGATGGACCCTTCCCATACCATCGACCATGGAGTGATGGATGTCGATGATGGGGTGAATTTTATGGAGGTTCTAGTAGAGATTGAGGATCGGCAGGAGCGGGTCCTATGTGGATGGTCAATACCTCTGGTGCTCATTCGCTAGCAGCATGGGAACCTCCATGAGAGCACATAGGAGCGGGATGCTCAAATTCAAGCTCAGTACCACCATTTGTTCCCTTAGTTTGAGTTGTAGCTTATGGGTATGTAAATCCCTGAGGTAGGGAGAATGTAAAGATCCAAAAATATAGTGGATTTTTTTAAAATACATGGGAATTTTACGAGTCCATGAAAATTTAGGGCGCTTGATTCCGAGGCCCGGTGTGCCAGGAATCAATTTCTAATGTTTTGTTCGGTTATGTTCCGTAAGCGTACATGCATGATTTTATAGCTTTTCAACTGGTGCTCGGAACTAAAATATGAGGGCACCGTTGAACTTGTAGTTCTGGTATTCGCTTAAGAAAACTTTCACCTCGATGATAGTTGGTCGAGAATAAAAGTTAGATTTTGGATTTTTATAAAAAAATAAAATAAAGTACACAACACTTTATTTTATTTTAATCTTCCATGTGAGTGATTTTTCGTTAGAACCTCTACATGTGAGTTGGAGGTGGGACCACCACACCCTAACCTCCCATGAGAGGTTATGGTGGTGGGTAACACCCGAGCATAACCTCCCATGAGAGGTTATGATGTGGGAACCGCACGAGGCTCCCCCCCCCCAATTAATGGGGCGCGAGAAGAAACATCTCAACCCCCTCAATTAATTTTATGTGTTGATGTAAAATTAATTTCATACAATTAATTTTATGTGTCAACATGAAATTAAATGATTCCAAATAATTTTATGTGTCAACATAAAATTAATTATTGAAAAATTAATTTTATTCATCAAAATAAAATTAAAGTTATCCATTAATTATATTTTTCAACATAAAATTAATTGTTTTCAATAAATTTTATGTGTCAACATAAAATTAAATAATGCCAATTATTTTGTTATTAGAAATTTCCTTTCCCTGGTGGTGGAATTGGGGAAAGGCTTGGATTTAGAGAATTGGGAGGAGATCTAGGAGAAAGCCTCTCCAAAGAAGAATGCTCCCTCCAGGAAGAACGTGAAGAACACTGGAAACATTTTATTCATCTACTTCCTTCCTCAAATCCTACTGACGTTGTGCGTCTTCAATGAGCCAACACAGCTTGGGATTTGAGACGTGCGGCGAACGCAACGAACAATGACTGTAGAATCAATGGTATGGGGATTATTTCTTGTTGATGACGTGCCTTTTCTTACCTTTTTCAATGGATAAAATTGGATTGTTGTGCATGTATTAATGATCATATTCTTCTGATGATGAGAAAAATGATACCTCCCCAAATGCGGAGGGTGCAGGCCAACCTAACATTGCCCGACATCCACCGTCGTTTTCTCTTTTCTTGTGGCATTATACATCACGGTGATGAGGCGACGACGATGAAGGTGGAATTGACGAAGGCCACGCTACCCAGGACCTCCATGAATCGCCCCGCCCTCGCGGCTCACCAATGCTCCCAGCCGAACACCGCTAGTGTGCTACCCGACGTGCGGCCCGCCTACCCGCGGCCTCTCGGTGCCCTACCGGCACCCCCGTAGCATCTCGATGCCCTGCCGCCCCCATCCTGGCACCCCCTCGGCCTGCCCCGCACCTGCCATGCCCTGCCCGACGCCCCCGCGGCCTCCCCTGCGCCTTGTCGGTGCCCCCACGTCCTCCCGGCGCCCTGCCGCGCCCTTCCCGGCACCCCGTGGCTAGCCATGCCCCTCTTACGCCACGCCTGGCCCCCCCTGCCACCTTTCGGTGCCCTGCCTGGCGCCCCCGCTGCCTGCTCGGCCCCTGACGTAGCCTGATCAGTTCCCTAGTGACATTCTCGGTGACCCAGCGCCCTGCCTGGCGCCCTGCCGGCACCCCAGCGCCATGCCTGGCGCCCTGCCGGCACCCCCGCGGCCTCCCCGACGCCATGCGGCAGCCTGCCCGACCGCCCCAAGAGGGCCTCCCCGCACACCACCATAACCCGCCCACCCCCGATTCGGCCTCTATGGGGGCTTCCCACTCCCTGACGATCCAGAATCCCAGCTCCCTCGCACCCTCCGGGCCGAGACACGCCCTGCCACGCCCTCGCAATGCTCCGAGATGAACTGGCCCATAGCCCGGGCCGAACCGCCCCCGAAGTCCGCTGGGCAGGCCCAACGGACTGGGCTAAATATAGCGGGCTGACACACCCAATGGGATGGGTCAGACCCAGTGAGTCTAACTAGGTCAACCCGGACCGGGTTTTCCAAGTTTGGGTTGGGCCGAGTCAGTCCGACAGAGTTGGACCGGGCCCAGGCCCATTTCTGACCCAGTACGTACTTTGGCCATAACTTTGGCACTAGGCGATGGACTGACGAACCATCATTGGTGCTAGTATTCTTGGAGCATGACGGTCCCATTGACTATACCCGGCTAGAGTATGAGGTAATAGTGGGACACGGTCAGGTTGGATCATACACGAATCCAACCGGGCCCCTAGGACTAAAAAGATAATTACTCACAGACCGAGCGTCCGATTGACGGGATGTCTGTTGCGTTGAGACCCATATGACGAGATGGACCTTTGAGATACTTTATTGTGGGACTTAGTGGTAGTTGACATGTCCACACTTGGATTGAGGAGTGGACCCTCCTGGAATCGAAAGTACTTTGTGAAAACCCTACGGCTGGCTGCCCTCTGACGATTGTTCTAGGATCCTGTGTGGGTCCGACAGTTCTGACTTCTGTTCTTGGATCCTGTGTGGTTCCGACAGAATAGCTCGTCCTAGATATTATGTGGGTCTAACTGCTTAGCTGGTCCTGGAACCTGTGTGGATCCAACAGCTCTGACTACTGTTCCTGGATCCTGTGTGGGTCTGACAGTTCCAACTATTGGTCCTAGATCCTATGTGGGCCCGACAGCTTAGATGAATCAGTGACTACATCTGATCATCTCTATCACTCTACAAAAGTTGTATACCAGTGTGAGCAGATTCAGTGACTTCTATGATTTCCCCATGGATGAGATGGGTTACTTGATAACTTATCTATATGTATGGGCATATACCTATGTATTGGATATCCATTAATTTCACTCTTTGGGGTTTATCCTTGATGGATTTTGTGAGACCTTGAGGTTCTCGGGATCCCTACTGAGTATCGTTATACTCATCCAAACATGAGTTATGATTGCACCTCGTTGTGTTGGATGCAGACGACGTAAAACACTGACGAAGGCTGAGAGCGCTAGGATTAGATGGTACCCATAGGTGGACCTCACGATGAGATGGTACACAGAGGATTATGATGGACGTGGAGTACTGAGGATGCTATCTATACCTACCCTTCAGTTCGGATCCGTGGTGTACGATCCATGAACTACTTTCACCATTCAGCCGGTTTGTCCCTTTTCCTATTGTAAAAGTACTTTATAGTTGGGCTTCTATTTCCATCCCCCTTTTTACTTTCTAGCACTCTCATTTTTTATATAGGTTTTACTTAGTGTTTTCTTCCAGTTGTACTCTGTTGTGTTTGGTTACAGTTATTATGGAAATTCCTTCCCAGTTTTAGGGATTCACGCCTTTGGTACTAGTCTCCAGCCACTGGCCTATGTTAGGCGAGCTTGGGGTAGTGACTACATGGGCCTTAAGGGATGGGTTGTGACAATGATAATAAAAAATTCATTGCGTTGGAGTCTCCAAAACCTATTAAGTCACCTTTTCAAGTGAGGGTGTTAAAAATAATTATACGTGACTCATGTGTGACACATATGATGATATTTAAAAATGATATCATTACAATTAAATTTATATTTTGGATAATAATTCATTACATTGATGTTATTATATGGCATCTCGTCTATGTGAAACATTAAAGGAGAAAGTAAAGCACATATACGAATAAGTGATACTCAGAATAGTTAGCTGTAAATATAAAAGGTAGATTATGATATTTCAATTAATCCATTTCTCATATCTTTTAAAATATTTAGTCTAGTTTCATTTAATTAGTTTTAAAAAAAGTATTGGTATGGAGAAAATTTATCTGTTACTTTCTAGGTAAGTTTATCCAAACAAAAAAATAATATTAAAGAAATATTAATCTTTAATTAATATGGTGAACAAGTGTAAAGACAAGGTGAAAAGTACAATGACAAGACTAACATCAAATGAACCTTTACAATTTACATCAAATAAAAATGTACTAAACATGATTTTTTTTCTTTTCATGTCATAAAATGAATCATTGAATGTATAATTAAGTGATATAAATTGTAAAAGAAAGTATTATCATCTTTTTTAGGTGTATTCATCAATATAAAGTAATGTAATAGTCTTAATTCATGGGTATTAAATACAATATGACTATTCCATACATGTATTGAATTTATTAACCGTGTATATAAACATTACTTAGTGTATGTTGTGTTATCCAAGATGTTAAGAAAGGGTGGTTCTTATGACAGTAGTGAGAAGAACATCATTTTTCATTGAAAACTAAATGATTCTACTTTAGTATCAGTTATGTTTTACGGAAATAAAATTTCATGTTTCATTTAAGAAGAACAATATAGTATTCTTGTTTAGGAATGAAATTTTTTTATGTGTCTAATATTCAACCAATATTTTAGTAATACTTGAATCATAGAAAATATTTTTTGAATTTAAATGTAATACTTGTTTACCCATTTTGGGAAGGATAATATATTTTCAAGAAAAACTAAGTGGATGTAAAAAATATGAACAATATGGTATTTTAGACTCATTGATGTTGAATACATTTAGTTTTATTGACAAGATTTGTTTTTGAAAAAGAAAAATATATAAATAAAGGTACACACTAAAGCTTTCAGAATTAGTTCAGTAACAGAGCATGAACTATTCCAAGAGTAAGATGGTGGTATGTATACTTAAAAATATTCCTTTAATTGTATAAGTAATTTTGAAGTAATGAATGGAATATTACTGGTATGAATATATAAGATTCTTCAGGTTGATGTGATGAAGATTATATTGACCAAGCATTAATCGATCAATGTAATCTAACATGGAGTAATTATTAAATTCACAATACATTATCCACATAATATCTATGATGATAATATAGAGGATATATGATGAGTCTTATTAGTTAACATTTATCAATAAAGATTATCATGGAGAATTCCAAAATTCCAATTTCCTTATAAAAAAAAGAGTCATGTTTGATGTTTAAGGAGCATCAATGTTGATACATATATCAATTGAAAATACTTCAATTAATTTTTTCAATGAGTTAAAGTATGATGGAAATCCAATATTTCATAATAAAATTTGTGTTGATGGAAATATTTTGTTATAGATATAAACAAACATGCATAATAAACACTATGTGAATTTATATTAATTATCCTATAGTTTACAATGATACTACTTAAAACCCAAATATTGAAAATAGATGATGAATTTATATAATATATTTCTATAAATGGATGATCATATCTACTGAAGATAGTGGGGTAAATATTGACTTAGGATTAGTCAATGTTGTCGATGCATTAATAGTTGACAAAGGGAAATGTTCCACAGGAGAATATGGAAAGAGAATGTTCCAGTGACACATACTCCATGAGAAGGATAATAACATTGTGATGGTTTAATATTCACCTAGGTAAATAATCCATTATTCAATAAGAATAATAATTCATCCAATTATTTAGTATAAGGAAATTAGCTCAAATTGACAAGACCAATTAAAATTCAATAAGATATTCCATGTATCCAAGAACTTGTATTATTATTCGAAATACTGTGGTGTGTATTCAATTGAGATGATAAATTGGTGGTTAAAGCATGATACTAATAAGGATAAATTGGTATTAACAAGTTATTATGACTAATTACACTAGAATTTAACTTGATATAGATAATTTATACTCTCATTTTATTGATTATTTCATGTCAGTAAAACCAATTGTTGAAGGGGTTTATAAGACGAAACCAAAAAAGGATAACGACATCATATAATGCCATAAGGGTGAAAGTTATTGGAATCCATTTTAGGGTTAATATTAAGCAACATGATCTTAGAACATTAATTTGGAAATAATATTTTCCATGTATCTACTATAGGTAATGGGGTGCATCATTGTTGTCTATGTAAAATAAGTTTGGTAACATATGGAAGACAACTATTAGTCTTAAAGTTTGTTAAGACCAGAATAAGTGAAATACTCCAGATATTGACTTAATGTTAAAAAAACTATGTTATAGGGAACATGATATAATGGGGTAGGTATACGGATTTCTTAGGCATAGTAACTTTTCATATATTTTAAAAGTATTAAATCTTACAAGTAGGAACAATTCGAGAGTAAATTGTTACCAATTTCACAAGGCATAAATCTCATGAAGAAGACATATACATGACATAGGTGGAGATTATTGTGGTGAGTTGAATTCCGTATGATTAAAAGATGGATTAATCATGTATTCCATGATATGTATAAGATATTATATTTCCAACATATACTTTAAAGTAGTTAAATATCTTCTATATCCAATAAACATGTATGGGAAGAAGTCAGAACTATTTGATTATACCTTATTAAGTACAAATAATATATACCTAGGTTGTGGACAGGAAGGGATACTAGTTAAAATGTGTCACAAACTTGTTTTCATATATTTCAAAAATGATCCAATATCATAGTTAGGCTAGGGTAATTAGCGATACATGCTTATAAAATCTAGTGGTTTTGATATCTATAAGTACCATCTGCGTTGTGGATTATTATAGAGCCAAAAAAGTAGTGTAAAATAAGAAAATATTTGTTTAAATTCTTGGAATAACACATAGTGAGTATATTATTGTCATAATTTAAATTATGATACTCTTACTAACCACGATGTCATGTTTTTTATAGCATAAAAAATGGAATACACTTGGGATTTACATCTCTTAAAGAATTTTACTTAAGGATATCTAGTCGCACATAACAAAATATTCACACAATAGATACATTGATGACACGGTATAACATCCTAGGATTGACATACATAGATATTACATCCTTTTAGATGGGTGCTTTGAACATTGAAAAAATACATACTCAAGGACCATAATAGTTTAGTGTCATTGCAAACGTGGAAACAAAATCATCTATCCAAGTGAAATATCTTCAACATGTCCAATATATATATATATATATGATGCCTTAATAAATCTACCTAAATAATTTTATCATCACCTGGATGAAGTAAACATAAAAATGGGGTGATATCAGGTTCATAAAAAGGGAAAATAAAGAAAAATCATAAGCATAACATGAAAAAAGGATATGGAATATAAGAATAATATTTGAAGATCATACACTCTATATTTGATTTCAAAATAAAAAATGGAAGTTGATATGACATGAACCATAATAAAATAAAGAAAATAATCCTTGAAATAATAAATTATGAATAAAACATGGAAATATGGAAAAAGCATAAGCATATAAAACACTATGTTAAGGTGGCCTATCAAGGCCACTGTAACATGTTAGGCATGTGTTAATCACAAATGTACCTACTTCGGTATTGGGATGCCCTCATGTGTACCAATATGTTTTGGGATTTGGATGTCCTCTCACACACCCTCTTTTTTAAATACTGGGATGTCCTCCCGTTTACCCTATTCTTTTGGGCTTGGAATCTCCTCCCATTTATCCTCTTGTTGTGGGATTTGTATTTCCACCCGTATTCCCTCTTATTTCAGTCGTGGGATGTTCTCATATGTATCCTATTTTTTGGGAATGGTATTTCCTCATGTGCACACTATGAGCTCATAAAACATTTATCATTAACCAGTTCATTGGAGGTAGATATAGGTCTCACCCATCTCATAATGAAATCATACATACATGGGCTAGAAAATCATAAACAATCATATCATAACCCGTGAAATGAATTTTTTATCATAAAAATATAAAAGTATTATAACCTATGGAAAATATATAAGTATAATAATCATTTCATCAAAATCATAAATTTTTTAAGAGAAATTGATTTTATAAACATATAACCCATGAAAGAGAAATGGAAATTGTAAACATAAAAATCATGAAAGAGAAACATGTTTCATAAAGAAGATGAAATTAATAAAACCCCACTCTTAAAAAGGATATGAATGGAACCATTTGATAATTTTCTAGAAGGGAATGAGTAACATCAACAGATGTTATCTTAGATGAAAAATAATTTTGAAATATCTTTAAAAAAAATTTATTGAGGAAAATATTGTTTCTTATTTGAAAAGGGCGTTTTAATAAATAAAACCATTTGAAAATAATTTTCATAAAAAATACCATTATAACTTATAAAGAATAATTAAATTAATTCCAAAACCATTTTCATTGAAAACATTTAAAATAATATTCAAAATATTTTAAAATCTATTTTCTTTAAAAAAAATTGAAAAATTAAAATGAAACCATGAAAATTTTTTGAAAATCATTTCATTGAAAATAATATGAAAACTTATCAATTGTTCTTGAAAAAATTTAGAAAACTATTTTCCTTATAAATACTTTGAAAACATATAAATAAATAATGAAAATATTTTTGGAACCATTTTCCTTTAAAAAACTTCGAAAAATTATAAAATAATATTGAAAACTGTTTGAAATGAATTTTCCTTCAAAACTTATAAAATAAGTTTGAAAACATTTTAAAACCAATTTTACATTAAAAAATATAAAAGAATATTGAAAACGTTTTGAAAACCATGTTACATGAAAATATCTTTTTGAAAAATTTTCTAAAAATATAACCTTTCAACATGAAAAGAAAACTTCAAAGTATTTACAGTGGATAAATCTGTATATGTCATACAAGGTAAAACGAACATTCTTTTTTCATAGTAAAAAGGTTATAAAATTGACTCATTTGGAAAGAGACAAAAAAATTCTTTGAAAAAATGATAAGAGAAAATATTTATAAAAAATTATTTTAATTATCATAAGAGATTAGTATAATATTCATGGAAACCCTCTTTGGAAAACATGGTTTTGAAGGAACACATATTCTCGAAAAAAGAGAGGGTAATGTCGAGATTTCTTATAAATATTTTCTAAACAATATTTTGTAACAAATAGTCAAAAATGATTCCAATAGATTAATATATAATGAATTTCTATTGGATAATAAAATTCATCAATTTCTTGAGTGTTGTAACACAATAATTCATTAAAGGAAGCATAAACATAAACAATCTTGAAAAGAGATGACATTATTTCAATAAACTCTTATCACATGGTAACTTTGGATCATACTCTCCATGTACGAAAATAAAATTTCATGAAGCTAAAAATATCATTAAAATAATGGGTTTCATAATATAACATGTGAAATAGAATTATACACACCTAGAGAGAGAATATAGGTGCATAACAAAATAATATCCTCAAAGAAGGAAAATTGAGACGAAACTATTTCACAGATTTGGTAACTTTTGAAACCTAATCCCCATGGAAGAAAGATAATAAAATGGATATGTGAATAAACATATGTCTAATTATATGAATCATATAATACCATCATAGAATGTTTGTACACCAAAAAAAAGAGTTATGTACATAGCCTGTATCTCACAAAAACAATGTGTGATAAAATACCCTTACCTTGTGTCTTGACTCATGTCGTACTCATTCAAGATTAATATATAATAAATATAAGTTAATTATAAATTTTTTTAAATAATAATGTTCTTCTATATAATACAATATATGGTTTCATTATAACCTTATATTACTTTCCTGTTGACGATCCTATGTTAATGTTTCACTTCAGTTAATATTCGGTTTGTTCTTCGAATGGGTCCTAGTTGTTATATATTTGGTCCTTATATTTATATCATAATTTATAGAATCAATATAAAGATATAAATATCATTTATAAATAGTATATTTATATATATTATAATTTATGTCATAAATAAGTATTAAATGTGAAACGCCATTCACGGAGATGGTAAGACGTATGTTCGCATGAACGTGGTTTCCATTTTAATTATCGTTTTAATAAAAGAAAATGACATATAAGTTTATATGTATATAATATATTTTATGTAAAATTATAATTATATATATATGATATAATTTCACTAAACCCATCCTTAATACATTCCAGGTAGTTTTTGAATGAATAACTTCGCTTTGATGGGGCGATAATCCACACTTACTCAAATAAATTATTGCATTTACACAAAATACAGAGTAAAAATATATGTGTTTTAAATGTAATAAATAAGATTATAGAAATAATAAATATAATATAAGACATATATAAACATATTTTACATCATAATTTACATAATGATAGGTGGTAAAGGAAAAACCAATGATCATTGTTTTGTGAGGTGGTTGTTCTCCATACACAGAAACAACATGTTCGTTACCCATTAGATAGATGTGTCTATAAGTTTAGTTCTAAATATTTACATAAAAACATACGATTATTTTTATTATAATCATTTTTTATATATTCAAGTAAAATAAAATATTTTAAGGGGTGTATAATTGAAATGAAATGAATGATCTTGATAGATGATGTTACCTCTTAAACGTGTAACTCCTTTTGGTTTTTTCCAAAAGGCGTCCTTGGAAGAATTCATTTCCAAAGGTATGATTCATGGATAAATAAATTGATGTTTGGATCTTATTTTTTTTTGAGTTCAGGGGATCCAAGGGGCTTTATAGGTGAGATGAAGATGGAGTGGTGCTGTCCTTTTATAGGGAATGAAAATGACTCACATTGAGTTTTTGAAAACTATTTAGATGTCTACATGTTTTTACCTAACAAAATTCATAACACACCTACAATAATTATGAATTAAATGTTTTTATCTTTAATATGGCCTTATAATGGGATTTTTGACAAGTGGATAGGTCATTTGAGCCCCTAATATTAAGGATTAATCCCTAATTAAGCTAAATGGAACCTTAATCGTTGTGATTAATTTTATCACATTTACTTATATTTTCTTGTCAAGAATAATATTGAAATTATTAACTTATAACAATTATACTGATTAAAATGGTTTATATATGTTTTTTTGAAACTCAATTCATAGAATAGGGAAAATTAAGATTCATGATAATCCGGAAGATGTGGTGAGAAAGCATGGTTTTAAAGTAAAATCATTAACAGTTTATTAATATTTTTATTCAATATCAAAGTAAAATTGATTATAATGAACTAAATTTTATTAATAAATTTACAATTTATATAATTTGACCTTAATAAAAATTTAAAATATAACATACCATTAATAAATATTTAAACTAAAAGATAGTTTTAACTAAAAAGTAGTATTTTTCATTATTTTTCAAAAAATGATGTATTCTAAGAAAAATCACAAAAAATAACCCCAAGATAATTTAGTCATTATAATTTAAAAAATGATGCTTATTTTATCAAATTATATTTGTATATATTTCTAAAATGGTTTTATTGTTTTTCATAGGACATGGAGTATAGTTCATTTAAAAAACTACTATTTTTAAACATATAAGATTTTACTAAAAATTATATCTTTTATTATAAATATGTTTTTTCAAAAACCATTATATTTTTTTAAAATTTTTTTATTACTATTAATATTATTATGTTTAATGGTTGTGTTGTAATTATATCTAATATATAATTTTATAAATAAAATGATGTTTTGTAGGAAACATTTGTTTTTGTGTAACATACTCCAAGTCAATATTACAGGTAGCGCAAACCAAGTCATTATTGCATATAATGCAAGCATAGTTAGTTACATATAAAATAAATTTTTGAAATAATTTTATTAATATATATATATAAGAACTATTTTTAGTGTCATTTGAAATGAAAATTATCATAAATATAAACTAATTTGAAAAAAAAAATCACAAAATATCAGCTTGATAATTATACCCCCACATAAAATAAATTTTACCCTTGAAATTCATATCTCTTATGAAAAGTTTAATACTTAAATGTTTCACTCATAGAAAACCACATCATAAAAATTAATAATAGTACTTCCCTTAGAAATGGGAAGTCGGAAACATAATTGTTACCCAATGTAACTCATAACGAGGTTCCTACATAGGAGAACAGAAGCGGGAAGTGAAAAAATGGACACGAAAGAGAAATCATAATATGAAGTTCTGATGGAGAGTGATAGATAATAAGGTCAGGAAAAATTTAACAATCACAAATCCATAAATCATTGATGACCTAAGGGAAATCCTGATTCATTGGAAATGAAGGTACTAGGGAAAAAAATTAGGCTTAAAGATTATTTTTCATAATGTTGAATAATTTTCAAGAAAATATATACTTGAATGATTTTAGAACAACATCACCCTTTTTATTTTGTTGATCCACATAACCTCCTTATGTAAAAGGAATTTTGTTTTTTCTAAATTCATAAAGTACTAATAGATAATGAGACCCATGATATGCCACCCCCTTAGTTATCATTAACACAATGTAGTGTGAACAGGATATCTAATGTGCTAAAATCCTCACATGGAAATATAACACTTTAACCATGGTGAATTCAACGGATTTTTAACTAAAACATTTCATAAATGGTAATCCTTATATCCATCCAAAATATATTTCACCCTCTATTACATAAATTGGCTCTTATCTTGAACAAAAAAAATATTTTAGAAACATGGGTCCATCCTTGTACTGATATAATATAAAATTTGATTTTATTATTCCATAATCTATGTTAGAAAAAATAATCACATGAAATCTCACAAAGAGATGAAAAATAATAGTTTTATAGGTATTATTTGTAAAATATAAAACATAAAATTGCAAAATAAATGGGTAAGGATAAATACTTATTGATCATCATGGTTTAATTCATCCATTATGATAGTATAATATTTTTCATTGTCATTTTTCATCAAAGGATTTTTTTGGTTTATTATTCACATTAGTCCTTAGATTGGGGCACATGTTATCCAAATGTCCAAACTCATTGTAATTGAAACAATGAAGTGTGGGATGTGCATTCTATGGGGATTTCTCATTATTTCCATCATTATCAAACTTTACAAATCAGTTAGACATTCAGATCCTCGATGACCTTCCCTTCCACACATAAAACATTTAGTACCCCCCTTAATAAAATTCAATCAATTTTTCTTCCCAAATTTTGTGCATAATGGAAGGATCATTTTCATTTCTCTGTGGTTATATGATTTTACTTCGAACCCTATATTCCTTTTATTATTAAAACTATGAGATTGATAAGTAAGTTGAACCTCTATTTCAACTTTAATTATAGAATACAAAAAATATATTTGTAGATTATAAAGTCTTTTATGTCCAACACCATTCATACAGTTGGATTTAATCCACTTAAGAAACTATCAAACTATATTCAGGTTGGATGATAATACAAGAAGCATACCTCGCAAGTCTTGTGAAATTAGCCTCATAGGTACGAACAAATTCATAATCCTTTTGCTTCAAATCAGGGAACTAATTTTCTATATTTGTACATAGAACATGAGGAATGTACTTATTGAATAATATGTTCTTGAAATTATACCAATCCATGGATCTAATATCATCTTTCTTCGATTTATTCTTGATTAGAGTTCATCACTGCTCTTTTTCACCTTCTAACTGTTAAATAGCCTGAATCACATTCTCTTGATCCGGACACTTCATAAAGGATAATATCATTTCAGTGGAATTTGTCCACTGTTTAGAAAGAAGAGGATCAGATGAACCACTGAAAGAAGGTTGATAATGCCTCATGAATGAATCAACATAACATTCTTCACTCATTTTAAAATTTTGAAAATCATCATGATTACTAGCATGATAATTCTATGAGAGTATAGTAACATGGTTTTTTATTCCATCCCTGATAGAATTAATATTATTATAATGAATTTCATTGAATTTTCCATCACAATCAACATTAATGTGATTCCATTGGGTTACATCCATTAGCTAAAACCATAATCATAGAGTAAGAAACAATTATCCTAATAAAGAACAAAATCATCATGAAAAGTCACATATAGGATGACCAAAGTATGACACCATAATTAATTTATGAAACCTTAGGATTATCTGAGGTTATTCATAGCCAAATTAAAATTAAATCCTTCTTGATGATTCATTAAGAGTTAGTGAATTCAAAAATTATATCCCTCAGGAGTGTCAAACCAGTTGTGCAGCAAGGACCGTTGTCATGTACCAAATTACCCCACATTAGCCCCGAACGATTTTGTAAGAGTTTTTACACCTAGGTACATTTGTTCCAAATACACATCCATTTGTATTATCCAGACAGGTATGTATTTCTAGGAAACTAATTAATCTATCATTTACTAAAATTCTAGGAAATTTTCCTAAATGAAAACTCATCCTTATAGTTATCCTTAGATACATCCATATACACATCTTTAGAAATATACCTAGGATATCGCTATTGTATTATCATCATAGTTTCCAAAGGATGACTAAAACATTCCTTTTATACCAACTATAGCAACCCAGGCATGCCATACATGGATATTACATCATTTTAGATTCATATTTAATACAGTGAAAAAAATACATGCCCAAGGACCATAATAGTTTAGTGTCTTTGGAAACTTGTAAACAAAATCTTCTATCCTAGTGAAAGTTCATCAACATCTCCTGTATAGATATACAACGTTAATACTTATAACTAAAACCATTCTTCACAATCCGGAGAAAGGAACCATAATAAAGGGTTGATCTTAGATGATCAGTACTGAGAAATATAGAAAAATTATAAGAAAAAATTGAAAAAAATGGTATGGAATAGTAGAATTACATTTTAAGATAATACTCTTGAATATTAGAGGTCATAATAAAGACTATATGTTGATAATACATAAATCATATGTAAATAAAAAACATAATATTTGAAATAATGAATTATGAATAAAAGATGGAATTGTGTAAAAGGCATAAGGATATAAAAACCTTATGTCAAGGCGGCCTACCAAGGGATTTGTAACATTTTAGCCTTGAGTTAATCACCCATGTACCTGCTTCTGGATTAGGATGCCCTCTCATGTACCCTCTTCTTCCGGTCTTGTGATTTCATCCCACTAACCCTATTGTTTCATGTTTGGGATGTCATCCCATTTACTCTCTTTTTTTGGGCTTGGTATTTCCCCACGTTTACCCCCCTGTTTTGATTTTGTGATTTCCTCCCATATACCCTCTTATTTAAGGCTTGGGATGTTATTCTGTGTACCCCTTGTTTCAGCCTTCATATTTCTTCCCATATACCCTTTGATCTCATAAAACATTTATCATTAACTAATAAATTAGGTGGAGATGTATGTCCCACCAATCTCATAAGGAAATCATTTATTAATGATCCAAAAAATCATTAAAAGTCATATCTTAACCCATTAAATGAATTTGTCATCATAAAAATATAAATATATAATAACCTATAAAAAATATTCTTTTTTCATAATCATTTCATAAAAAACATAACTCTTGAAAGAGAAATAGATTTTATAAACCTATAACCCATGAAATAGAAACATAAATTCCCAAACATAAAACCCATAAAATATAAATTGATTTCATAAGGACCCTCACATTAAGAATAACCCATTCATAGAAAGGATATTAATGGAACGTATAGTTCATTTCCTAGAATGGCATGAGTAACATCAATAGATGTCATCTTAGATGAAAATTAATTTCAAATATATTTCAAAAATATTTCTTGAGAAAAATATACATTCTAATTTGAAAAAGATTATTTAATACATAATACAATTTGATAATAATTTTCAAAGAAAATACATTTAAAACATATAATGAATACTCAAAATCATGTGAAAACATATTTCCTTAAAAACATAAAAAATAATCTTAAAAAATTTAATTTTTTTTTGAAAATTCTTTGAAAACATATAAAGATAGCTTGAAAATGTTTTGAAAATAATTTCATTGAAAATAATTTGAAATGTTATAAATAGTACCTGAAAAAATGCTGACATAGTATTCCCTTGAAAATAATTTTAAAACATATAAATAAGTATTGATAATGATTTGAATACAATTATCCTAGAAATATTATATAAGGATATTCAAAACCTTTTGAAAATAGGTTTCCTTGAAAACTTATAAAAGAAGTTTGAAAATGTTTTGAAAACCATTTTCCTTGAAAATATCCAGTAAAAATAATTTTTCATAAAATAACATTTAAATATAAAAATAAATTTTTAAAGGATTGAAAATAGATAAATCCATACAAGTCTTGCGAGGTCAGAAGAAAATTCTTTTTACACAGTAAAAAAGATAGAAAATTGTCTCGTTTTAAGGGAAAAAAGAAGATTATTTTAAAAATATTGTTGAATAACAAAAACGGTAAAAATTTATTTTAATGGTCATATGATATTATTAAAATATTAATGGAAACTCTTTTTAGTAAACATGGTTTTTAAAGAACTTATATTTATGACCGAACAGAGGGCAATGTTAGGATATATTAAAAATGATTTTGTAACTATCATATATAACAAAAAGAATTAAATAGGACCACTAAAATAATATATAAGGAATAACCAGAGGATAAGAAAATTCAAGATTGTATTGAGAGATGGAACATAACCATTCATCAAAGGAAGCACAAACATAAACAATATCAAAAAGTGATGAGAATGTCTCAATAAACTTTTATCACTTTTTAACTTAGGATAATACTATACATGAAAGAAAATAAAATTACATATAGCTAAAAATAAAATTTAAATAAGGTGGTTCATTATATAACATGTGAAATGGAAGTACATACACCTCGATGGATAATTTACGTGCATAAAAAACATGAGTCTCAATGAAGGAAAATTGGGACAACTATTTCATGGCGTTGGTAACTTTTAAAACTTAATACACATGAAATATATATCATATAATGGATATTTTAATAATTAAAAAAATATTTAAAATATAAATATAATAAAATCAGGGTAAGTACATAAACCACACAAAAAAATAGTGGTTAACATACCATGTATCTCATGGAAATATAAAGTTAGATAAAAAACATATGCTTATTATATATCCACTAATGAATGATATTATTATATATAATACACTATATGGTTTTATTATGACCTTATATTATCCTCATGTTAATTATCCTATACTAAGGTTTCACTTCGGCTAATATTTTCTTTTTTCTTCGTATGCGTCTTAATTTGGTATATCATTAGTCCATATATTAATATCATGATTTAAAGAATGTAAATTTTGATATAAATATCATGTATAAAAATTACGTGTATATTATAAAAATCTATATCATAATGATGTATGAAATAAAATACAACGTTCATGGAGACGGTAATCCGTACGTACGCATTAACGTTGTTTCTGTTTTAATTGTCATATTGTTAAAAAACGAAAATGACATATACGTGTATATGTATATAATATTGTTATAGTAATAATTAAAATGTTATATAAATCATATAATTTCATTAAACTCACCTATAATACATTCCATGTATTGTGTGAGCGAATCACATCGCAGTGGCGGGATGGTAGTCCACACTTCCCCAAAAAAATTATCGCATTTACACCCAATAGAGAGTAAAAAGATATGTGTTGTAAAAGGAATAAATAATCATAATTACATAATAAATATAATATATGACATATATAAATATATTTTCCATCATAATGGACACCAAAACATATGGTAAATAAAAAATTAATAATCGTCGTTTAATGAGGCAACTGCTCGCGGTACACAGAAACAATATGTTCGTTACCCATTAAATGTTGGTGTGTGTAAGTGTAGGTTGAAATCGTCAAATAAAAATCATATTATATTGAAGATATTTTTTATATAACAGTTGAAAATAAAATATTATAGTTGGTGGATAATTGAAGTGAAACTATAGATCTTGAGAGAATATGATACCTCTTAATCAGATAACCCCTTTTAGATTATGCCCAAAGGCTTCCTTTTAAGACATTATACCCAAATGGGAGGATTCAAGGAGGAAGGGAGGTAAGTTGGTAAATTATTTTATCTGAGTTTGGGTGATCCAAGTGGTTCTATACATCTGACGAAGAGGTAGTGTTGTTTTAATTTTACTTGGAAGGAAAAGGACTCACTTAGATTTTTTTTTTAAACGAGTTAGGTGTTCACATGTTATTACCTAACAGAAGTCATAAAACCCCAGAAAAATTATTAATGTAAAGATTATGGACTAAATATGGCTAGAAAATGTAGTTTGGATAATATTATATGCCATTTGGTCTTCTAATATTATGGTTTAATCCCTAATAAATCTTAATTTGACCTTAATCGCTTAGATTAGTTTTAATCATTTTTACAAATATTTTCTTTCTCAAAAATTAAGTTGATCAAATTAGATACTAAATAATTTAATTGTGAAAATTTTTTATATGATGTTATTAAATTAAATTTTGAAACATTGGAAAATTAATATTAATTTTAATTCCACAGATGTGGTGAGAAAGGTAGTTTTTATAGTGAAAAGTTTAAAATGTTATTAAGTTTATATATTCAATTTCAAAGATAAATTGATTCTATTAACATAAATTGTACTAATAGATGTATAATTTATCTAATTTTCCCTCAAAAATAATTTAAAATATATTTGAAAATTAATAATTATTTAAATTAAAAGACAAATTTAAAGTAAAAAGTAGTATTTTTCATTATTCATAAAAATGAAGTTTCTCAGAAAAATCCAAAAAATTCACAGTAATCTAATTTTGGAATTATAAATTAAAAAATATGTATTTTATTTTATCAAATTTTATTTATATTTTTTTCAAAAACTATTTTTATTGTTTTTGATAGAAGGACACGTAGTGTAGTTTTTTTGAGAAAAGTTTGTTTTTAAACACATAAGGATATTACAAAAAATTATATATTTCATTATCAATATGTTTTATATAAAACCATTATAAAAAATATTTGAAATGTTTTTATTTTTATTCATAACAATATGATAAATTTCTATGATATAATTATATTAATTAAATAATTTTAAAAATAAAATGATATTTTGTAGGTAACGTCGGTGTTGTGTTTAACGTATTTCATGTAGGTGTTGTGGGAAGCGCAAGCCTGTCCGGTAATTCCGGTAGAAAACTCCCAATCAGTTATATTTGAATTTAATGATTGAATTATTATTTTTAATATATATATATATATCTATGTGTGTGTATGTGTGTGTCTATAATAACTATTTCAATTTCACATGAAATGAAAAATATCAAAATTATAAAATAATTTTAAAAACATATTTCACAAAATATTGGGGTGTTACACCCAGCTACTAAATATGTGACTTAATAGAAACATGATCATAATTATATGAGAACTTATAAGGATGGGTTGAAAGTTTTTTCTAGTTCATGTGGGAGTGTTTTAAAAGTGGGTTCCTTAGACAAAAACTTTATCAGTACTTTTCGATTTCTATTTCATGTATACTATAACATATGCATGATTAATACCTACCATTATAATATAGAAATTTATGAATACATTATTTAAATGGTAATTTACATATATTATTTTTTTATACCAAATTTCTATATATGGTCATAGGATATAATGATAATCTCAAGACACTATGACATAAATCATAAATATATCCTATGGTCTAGATACAACATACTAACTGGGAATAGATTATGTCTGACTATCAAGTGTCTAGGGCATATAGGCACTAATAATTATTCTAATTAATTATAAACTTGGTGATATCTAGATGGTGAGATCGTGAGGCTAAACTTTCTAATAGTATCACCAAATGTTCTTGCTGTCATTTGATATTCTTATCATCAGACATTTTTATTGCACTCTTTAATTCAGATCATTATCAATGTGTGTCATTTGATTGTGTAATTTTATGCAAGTCCAAACCCATGATAATAAAATCATTAAAAGGTATCTTATGTTGGGTGTGTCATTTGTGTCATGACATTGGTTTAATGGTTAAGATATAATTTTTCTCTTCCAAGATGAGGAAGTAATGTCTCTGTCTAGATTGAACAGGATGGTAGTACCATCATAATTCAATGGTCATGGAAGTCGATGATAAATCCATCCAGTTATGTAAAAAAACAATAATTCAAGAAAATATTATGACACAACTGTACATCCTTCTTTATGAGATATCTAAAGTCAAAGATATTATATTATAGATTGTGTTTTTGAAGGTTATTTTTCATTCATATGAATATTCCTTATCTATTTAGAGGACTTGATGGGTTTCTTGGATCCGCTCTTGGTTTCTGAATAATTTTCCTACTACTGAGATATGGTCTTAGAGTGTCACACACAATAGCGTATGAAATAATATGCCCTATTCTAGTGAATATGTATATTGGAAATATTGGGCCTCACCATGGGGTTTGAGAGTCTTCAAGTAATCAATCACCATGTAATTAAAAATTCATTATTATTTACATGTAGAATATCTTGTTGAATTTTATTTATTAAATGTATTTAAAAGTTTAACATAAATGGAAGGATTAATTTTAAATTAATGAATATAATTTTTTTATTCCAGGTTTTGTTTAATAATAGTGGGAATTATGAGTATAGTTACGAAGTATGTTTTATAACTCACTATATTTAATAAATATTATAGGTATGTGATAAAATATTTATAATATTTATGACATAGTTCAGTTCATCATAATTATTTATTGTTTATTTATTTAGTGGGAATTTTATTTCCAAGATCTAGGGAACACTTTGTGAGTATTTCCTCCACCAACTATATATGTAAGTGGAGAGGATCATTACAAGGACTATTAATTCATAAAAAATGTGAACCTATCTCTAATCCCACTTCCTACTAAGATAAATTATTTCTAGGGTGATCGATCAGATATACCTTTGATGGACCAAAGGTACATGATAATGGTGATTCATTTAACATTAAAGAAACTATCAGAGCTCTATACTAGTATAAAGAATTATTAGAATGGAATCTGTGTTTATTATTGAGGAATATGAGGATGATATAAATGGGATAAAATTTATATCCTTTGAGAAACAACCACTGCCAATGAGATTTAGTCAATCATAGGCCAATTTGTAACTATGAACTTGTTCAATTTTATTTATTTTCCTCTCATTAATTTTAATGAGATCCTTATACTATACTATGGTTTGGATCTTCGATGATGATAAGTTTCATCACTCTGGTGAGAAAATATTTAAATTTTCCAACCCACCAGCTTCCATTACATGCCCCAGTACCAAAAATTTGAACAATAGGGATAGAATAGATTCAATTAGTCATAATAAGTAAAGTATTTTAGATACTATAGTTTTGTTTATTTATACAGTGGTTGTTAAAAATTAGGCTACCCATTACAGATCCATGGAACAATCTCTTAAAAATAAAATATTTATTTGGACATGGTAAGGATGGTTGGGCTAATTTTTGGCATATAATTAGAAAGTTAATGAGCATAGATTGTTAGGAGAAGAGGTATGCTAAAGGGTTCTTTTAAAAAAAAGTGGCTATGTGTGTTTTTGAATAAAATAACCAATATTTATTTTATTTTTTCTTAATAATATGAATAATTGTTATTTTTATGACTATATACAGTAATTAGTGTTTACTAGGCTTCACTAGTTATGACTTCCATAAACCCTAATTAAATTTATTCAGGTATTTAACTTATAATGAATAATTCTCTATTTCTTACCCAATTACTATTTACCAAAAATTCAAATATTTCATTAAAATAACTAAAAATAACCCTAATATAATTTTGATATGTTGATTTAAAAAAGGAAATCCATTTTATAAAATTAAATTTCCAAATATAAGAAATTCGATATTAACATAAAATAAATATTTAATAAATTTTTTTTTATGAAATGATCATAAATTTAACATTTATAAAAATTACTTATAATTTAATAAAATATTGTTATCCAATTTATAATCTATGTGTTGTGATTAATATTCTATGAAACAAACTCACATCATGAAATTGATTCATTATGTGTAATTAAATAATGTAAGAGGCGTTGTGAATTTCAGATGAAGTTGGTTTTTTTAAAACCCTATTAAATTCACATCATGATTTCGTTACACAATGTAAAATTATAAAGGTATAGTTTTAAATAGATATTTTATCTAAACCCATCCTAACTCATTTGTACTTATTACCACTCTCATTTTTTCTTAGCCCTAGGTGGGACTCGAAGGATCGTCATCCCACTTCCTCCTACTTCGATCTATTGGTTCTGGTGGATCTCATTGGAGATTTGGGGTGAGTTCTCTCATCTTTCCCATAGTAGTATCTATTTATCATCTTAGATATACATTATGGTGGTGTAGATTTACTTTTTTTGTGAGTTATGATTCTTTTTTGATAACCCTTGATGTGTTTTGGGTTTATCAATGGGGTTTTCTTACGGCTATGGTTTTTAGGCATTTCTTCTTCACCCTATGTTGTGTAGTGATTTGGAAAAGATTCATTGAGGTAGGGAATCCTTTATTTCTTAGTTTTTTGTATCATGTAGGAGGGGTTTTCACTTTCTTATCTATGGGGTATTGTTTTCACTGTCCGAATAAAGATAAGTTAATTTTTTAATGTAAATTTAAAGGTAAAGGGGTTTATTTCACATTATTTTACAACATTCATATTATTGTGATGTTATGATTATAAGAGATAAAATACTCAATAAAAATTGTTTAAATATAGTGATTTTTAATGTGGGTTTGATATACGTTGTAGGGCGCTTGTTCTTCAGTTTTTGTGATATCACCCTAAAATAGATATTACATGACCACTTATATTTGGTTAATAAAATTGTTTCCCATGGGCTAAAAGATTGTGTGATGTGGCCCCTAAAATAAAGTGAAATGCGATAAAATCCCCTTTTAAAATATTTTAAACGATCATTGATGTTTTGTGATGTGTGTCCATTATATGGGGTGGTGATGTTTGGTTGTGATGTGTTTTGGTGTCATGTCTTTTGGGATGATTTATTGTTTCTTATCTGTGATTTAGGGCTAGTAGGGATATGATTGTGTGGATGCGTTTTTTGGTGGCATGGTGATAGGATGATGGTTCTTTACTTGATTTTAGGTAGTTTAGGTTATTTTTGTTTGTGTATTATTTATGTTTTAAGGGTAATGGTTGGTTTGGTCATTCTTTTGGGGTTTCGAGGTGATTGTTCATTGGGAAGGGTGAGCTATTTATGATGTGTGGTTCATTATTCTATATGATTGGGTAGTGACAGAATAATTGGTTCATGATTATTGAAATGGTAGGGGATGGGTTTGGTTAAAAGGATGGAAATGATTAATGAAAAAATAAATGATATGCTATGCAGTCAAATGTGGTAGTCGGTAAATAATGAAACAAATGGGCTAAATAATGGAATTTTTTAGTTGTGTT
Organism: Viscum album; assembly: GCA_963277665.1. NCBI lineage: Eukaryota > Viridiplantae > Streptophyta > Magnoliopsida > Santalales > Viscaceae > Viscum > Viscum album. Next base: position 1,086,210,566 of record OY728150.1, on the reverse strand, counting down.
AGATGATTAATGTGTTTTATTTTTGTTATGTATTATAGGTTGCAGTTAAATTTGGGATATTGGTAGTGGTTATTATATTGTTATGATCCCATAGGTTTGTCTTGTTCATGTCTATATTTATAACCTTGTATATTTATTTCAATTTCAATATTCACCTCACATGCTTTGAGAAAAATGAACTGACAACCATATATCCACATGGGATTTGTTTTCCCTGACATTTAGGAGATAAGTTTTGATGTTCGGCCACTCACTATTTTACACTCTCTTTTTCAAGTGAGTTTATATGAACATACTAGAATTTTCAGAGGACATTTAGAGAGTTAGGTGATGGACCATGTGTCTTTGGAAGATATGTTATATGACTATACCATGGGTGTCTTAGCATGGGGGTCATTCATGAAAGTAAGAGGTAATGCAGTTTATGTCATTCATGTTAACTACACCCTAATGCTCTGGTCATAGGTTCTGTTGTGATGGGATGGATGAGGTGTTTTCAGGAAATATAATCTGTGAGCGTATTGTGGGGAGCATCCCTAGTTGTATGTGGGTGTGATGTGATGTGACCATGATCAAGGGTGGTCTTATATGTTATGTATAGGATATGGGAGTACTATGAAGCAATATGATGCAGTGTAAGAGATGAAAATTAGTGGGAAAGTTGTGCGGCATACCCTTTATCGACATTTTTCTTATTATTTTTTTATAAATGTTCTATACTATTTGGTGAGCATATATTGGTGAGGTTGTGATGAATAGTTTACATGTATAGGTGTTTTTTGTTATTGTTTTTTTCTCACAGGTGAATTTTTATGCTTCTTTCACATCTATATGGGAGACATTGGTTTTCCTACTATTTACACATGTATGATCACCCTAATTATATAAACTGATTTTCAGGATTCCAAGATAATTATGTCAATTATGCTGTAAAATAATAGCTCAATTTTTTGGGATTGTTTCTATTTCTCTACATTATCTTTTCTTTTGGGTATTTACTTTTGGAGACTTTTTATAGTATCAATGTTATTTATACATGCATTATAGGATGGTATTGGTTTCTTTTTATATTATGTCATGGATTATCTTTTTGATGATTCATCTAAACTCTCTATACTAATTATTATAGTAGGTAATTCCTCCCATTTTCCAATATTTTTATAACATGAGTACTAGTATCAAACATGGGGCCTATTGGAGGTGGGATTGGGGGTTCATTACCTCTCCCCCTCATTGGGGTATCTTTAGTGGGATGGGGTCAATATAGAGTGCTGTAAATGTGATGGTTTTGAGATAGGATAGGGTTTGTATTTATTAACCATGAGGATTTCATGGGTTGGTCTGGACACTATGCTAGTTGACCTTGGTGTGTGTCACAAGGCAGGGAGAACAGGTAGGACATTGGATTTTTGGGAACATTGCGATCTAGTACATGAACTATGAGAATATTTAATTACCAAGTGAGGTGGGCCTATGTTTACTGTAGAGACCCTATAGAAATGCATGTGTCATGATTAATTGTGTTCTTATGTCAGTATGGTTGTTTTAGGAATGTTAAACTAAATAAAATGAGTTATAAATAATATAAGTAATATGCTATATTATTGGGATTAAGAAATTGTTTTATTCATTTTAGTTATAGATATGAGACATTGTCCACATGTGACTCAGTTAGATGAGGTTCAATAGGGTTATTTGGTTGATAATCATATTGTTGATCTGACAGATGTGGATGTATATTGGAAAAGGCAGTTCATGCTTTTCAAAGGTTGTATTTGGGGAATTATGAAAGAAGTGTTTGAGATGTGGAGACAGAGAGATAGGTGTAGGAGATCGAGACCACTCTTAGTTTTATTTAGGCCCCAATTGGATATTGGGTCCCTTTGTAAATTCTTATAATTCAGGGAACTACATGTCAGTAGTTGTCATTGTATATGGGTTAGTGTAATTAGGAAAATGTTTCATGGGTTTAATTCCAAAATGAGTTATAGGTAAAGTTCATTTGATCCACCATGAAGGTCGTGAAGAGGCATAAAATTATTTTTCATTATTAGGTTAGTGTGTTACTTTGGTATTTGGAAATCATGTTCAAAGAAATATTTTGTTTTTCATCACATATTTTTCTAGATGAGGAGTCTCATGTTAGACATCATGAGGTGGTACTCATTACTCCTATCAAGTATGTAATTACTATTTTTATGTTTCCATGTATCTAGAAGTTTAGAAGAATGCATATGTGATTGAGAAAATTCACTTTTTATGAGTACTACAGTGATATGGGATTCATTAGGGTTTCAAGAGGATTAGGATTGTCAGTTGAAGGTTCTTGGCACCAGAATCTTCATTGTTTTGACCAGTAGGGAGTCAAACTTAAGAAATTCCGTTTTCCTCTTATGGAGATAGTGGTTTCTATGATTTTTTAGGGATATCATACCAATGTATTTTATATGTGATGTTAACATCCATTTCTAGAATCAGTGACCATTGGTTTTTTATCATAGTTTGGTGTATGCAGATAACATAGTATCCGTTTCTAGTGATTCTATTTCAATGGTAGGGGAAACAGTCTTATGCTCCACTGAGGGGAGATAGAGCTGTTATATGTTGAATTTAGGATATTACTCTTATTTAGTGACCATGACCGGAGCATGGTCATGGAGGTGTCCTTAAGTAGAGAGGTAGAGGATCTGGCCATGTTCAGTTGCCCACAATGGAGGCAGCAACACTAGATGGGCCATTGATCGTCCATGGTATACTCAATTTTTTATTTAACATTGTTAGTTACTTGTTTGATTTAATATATTCACACTCATTTTTTAACCCAATATAGTCTCTGTTGTGGGACTTGATATAGATAGAATAATCATGGCCATGGTTTTTACTATACTGGATGGAGGCCAGACCATATTATTTGATGTATGGAATGTGTGTAGACCGATGATGGGTCCATATCAAGATTATAAGGATATTTTCTTTCTATATATGTATCCATATGAGTTCATCCTTGGAATATATTGGTTTTATTCCATATTTTCTATTATCATATTATTTCAGAAGAGAATCACGTTCCCAAATGTGAATGGTCAGTGTGTGGTTTTAATTTTTGAACAAGGTCATCATGTAGGAGGTGATTTATTGATCACAATATTTATTTGATGGATATATAGTATTTTGAATTATTATAATCTAGAATGGTGGAGGTTCTTATAGTTGTTAAGGAATTTTTGTATGTATTTTGTAAGGATGTTTTGATGCTACCCACTCGATGTGATGATGAGACTCGGATTGATTTGTAGCCTGGTGATTCTTTTATTTTTGTGGATCGTTATTAGATAGAACCTTCTGAGTTACACATGTTGAAATTGTAGGTGGATGATATGAATTATAGTCATTTTATCCATCATAATGAGTCACTATGGGGTGCTCTATAGGGATAGTCGGAGGATGGTTGGAATATGATGTTTTTTCATGGGAGCTTCTTTATTCTGACAGTGATCATTGAGGTATTGAATAGTGATTTTCATAGGTCGCCTTTTGATATACACCTAGGAGTATCCAAAACATACTATGGATTGGTGATGTAGTTTTGGTGGCCCAAGATGAAACATGCAGTGGCAAATTTTTTGGAGAGTTTTTTGGATTTCCATCAAGTAAATGATGGGCATATTTTTCTTGGAAGTTTTTACAACCTTTGGATATTTACGAGTTTAAATGGGAAGTCATATCATTGATTTTATCCATATGATTACCATGATGTTAGAGAGGTTGAAATTCTATATGGGTGATCATGGATTACGTGATTAAATGGTCCTACTTCTGAACAATCAAGGTTTCATGAATAGTGAATGATTTGGCTAAGGGGTATGAGGAAGAGGTGGGCTGGAGGTAGTGTTGAGGATTAATGATATCCTTGTTAGGTGTTTCATGTGGTGGTTGTTGGGACCATTTTTATCTAGTATTTAATCTTATTTTTCAAGGTGAGAACCATTTGAGTAGTATCTTATGTAAGGGAATGTGCCTTCTTGGCCTATTACATGGAATGTTTTGGGAGTTTAATTTTTTTTCAAAGGTAGCTTGAGGTGGTTTTGTGGTGCAACAGAGGTGCTGAAGGATATTAACATCATGAAGGGTTTACAAGACATGAAGTGGTGTTTCATGGTTAGAGTAGCATGTTTGATTAATGATATGTGTGTTGCGATGGAATAATCCTTGAAACTGACTCATATAATGAAATTAATTCAAAACACATGTTTAAAGAAAGGCTGAGGTGATGTGACTTTTAGAGGAAGATGGTTTTATTAATAAAAAAACACATGAAATTCACATCATGAATGGGTTAACAAACATCAAATTATCAACTTGTGGGTTATAAATAGGTATTTTACCCAAAACACTCTCTTTCGGCCATACCTCTTCCCTCTATCATTTTGTGAAAACCCTAGGTGGCTATATATGGAACTTCAACCACTTCTTCTAGCTTCGATCCATTAGTTCCGGTGTATCCCCATTTTCAATACATGGTGAGGTTTCCTCTCTTTCTCATGGTATTATCTTATTCTTCTCTCAGATATCCATTGTAGTGGTGTGATTTTGGTTTGGATTTTTCGTTGGGATACTTTTTTGATAACCCTTGTTGTTGTCTAGGTTTATATGTTGGGATTTGATGTGTTTGTTGTTTCAGAGCACTTCTTCACCAACTGATCCATAAGAAGTTGTAAAAGAATACTTGAGGTAGTCGATCATTTGTTTCTCACTGTTTGGTATCATCTAGTATGGATTTACTCTTGTTTATATATGGGGGTTTGTTTTTACTGGACTAATCATGATAAATTAATCATTTAATTGAAATTGAAGGGGAAATGGGAATTTTGTGCATTTTTTAAGATTTTATATTATTTTGATGTTTTGAATGTAAGATATGAATGCCCCACTGGATATTTTGTTCATTGTGTGACTTTTCTGTGCAAATATAAATTTTATTTCAAGAACTTATTGTGAAGTGGTTGTGATATCACCCATAAATAGAAATTATCTAACCACATAATGTTTTAAAAAATTATTTCCCCTTGATTTATGGATTGTGTGATAATTCCACTAAAATAAAGTGATATGTGATAAATTCCCTTTTTTTAAATTGATAAAATGATCATTGATTTGTTTTTATGTCTGGTCAAGTTGTGGGGAGGTTATGCATGGTTATGGTGCAATATGAATGATGTGTGGTTTGTTATTACATGATTTGGGGGTGGTAGGGTGATGGTTTTATGATTTTTCTTATGGGGTAGTCCGTTGATGGTCTGTTTGTTCGTGATTTTGGTGTGATAAGGTGATAATTTTTTTTCTATTTTTTTAGATGGTGAGGTGATGGTTTGTTTGGCCATTATGTTGGGGTGGTGATGTGATGCTTACTTGGGAATGATGAGATGCTAGTGATGTTTGGTTTCAATATTCTATATTCCTGAGTTGTAATGGAATAACTAATTAATATTTTTTGAAATAAATAAGTTTGGTTTTTTATAATAGACTAACCTAGGCCAGTAGGATAATTCACCCAAGCCAACCCATTACAGAGTTGGTATAACAGTGATAAGAAAACTACTCTCATATATAAGTGAAATAAGACATATAACCAGAGTACATTGTGACAACAAATGAAATATATAACTTATCCTACCAGTTAACCTAGAAAAACCTATAGGTCTCAAAAAATAGTCTCTAAGTGACCATGAATCACGTCAAAACTATCCCAAAATGAGATATAAATGTAAAGAGAAGCATGAATTCTATATAATTATCTTATCCTTATATGTATCATTAAAAACTAAATCTATATCCACCTGTAGATTGGAGTCGGTTGAGTGAAAAAAAATTTTAGTAGGATACCACCATGATATGTACACAACTTCTAATAATCAGAATGCACTATCCGAAGCTCAAAAAACAAAAAAAAATAAGTTTTATAAATAAAACCCATTGAAATGACTTTTCCAAATTATCCTGAATTTTTCAAAAAATTAATGCCATGTTACGTAAACTAGAATCAATGATGGTAAAGATACCAAATATAAGTAAACATGTGAGGCAACATCCCTGAATGAAACAACCGTCTGATAAACTCCCAGAAACAAAAATGCACATACCAAACATGCTCTTTCCTATGGGACAATATATACTAGATACTCACAATTCGTACAATGCATAATGTTTGTTCTAAACTAAAATTGCGTCCTTCCATAGACCATCTACATATAATAGGTTACATCCTAGTGGTGTCACACACACTAAGGCTACCCATGTATCTACCTCAGCATACCCAATGTTGCCACTATGAGATTTTGGTCAATTTCTATTTTGGATACCATGCTCACATTTTTATAAAACAAATTCAAAGACCAGCCAATCAAATTTAGTGTTTTAGAATCGATTTTCCATTTCAAATCAAGGAAATTTTGTTTTAAAAAAAACCATTTTTAAACATGGATCCACGACCTTTTTCATTTTAATTCATGCAACTGCATTTAAAATATCATCGATATAATATGAAAAACAAGAAATGAATGAATTTATAACACTTGAAATGATAAACCTACTTAAAAATAATGGAATATATATATCCACCTTTGACAATAGGGATTGGAAACCACACGATATACCTTCAGAAGATAAGGAATGACCTGATACTGAGAAGGATTGATTGAAAATAAAATAATATACACAATCCCTACAAAAAACGGTTCCAAAACCACAAAAAAGGGAGATAAATCAAGAGTATGTATTACCCAGAGAGACGTAGCACCAAACCCTCCTGATCAATCACTGTTAAAATCAATCTAGGTGTAAGGAAGACACCTTAAATCACCTTGGGAGAGATATATGGATGAGTAGAGTGTGATACAAAAACAAATGATCCATCAAAATCCCACACAAAACCCTAAAAACTAGAATGTGAGGAATTAAAAGTAGAGTAATATTTTACACATTGTGAATCCATTTAGTTTTGAGATACATTGAAACATGTATTTTCTTTTTTTATTAAATTTTTTAAAATTATATGATGTGGAAATCTTACAAGACGTGTTAAATTCATGCTCTGAATTCAACTCATAGGATGATTCCAACTAGAATTACACATCATTAAACCATACTAAATGTCGTTTAACTTCCTAGTGAACAATAGAAAAGCCCATGGAAAAGATTAAAATCAAAAAAAGTTCATAACTTCACTATTATAGGTATACTCCAAATTTAGGGATGGAAATTGTCAACTAAAAAAGGGAAACTAAAGACAACGATTAAAACACACTTGGAAGAAAGGTTATGGGATTTTACAATCTCCCCACCATAAAAACTTTTTTTCCCCTAGAAAGAGTTCAAGATCCTATATCTACAAAAAAATTAGGCCACTATTGCCTCATCAGTGACAAGCAGTCTCACGTCCCAGGGTGATCCTATCCTCTTTACCATAGTACCCAGTCTAAGATAATCATTTGACAATGAAATAACTTATCAGGGTGATCCATAATTTGAATTATCTTCTTAACCAAAGTGGTATTAGACTCATGAACAACGTCCTCCCATATAATCACATGGGAAAGATAAGATCTATACCTCCTCGACAAGGAAAAATGAATGACATCATGTATAAAAGTCAACCTAGATAGTAACAACAACTAATAGTCCACCCTATCTATTCTATCAATGATATCATATGGGCCCATAATACTCGGTGAAAACATACATTTATTACCCAAACGACAATGGACCAACAATGGTGATACTATGTGAAAGACCCACACCCAAACCGAAAACTCCAGCAGTCGATGAATGTGATTTGCACAAGATTTTCGATGACTTTGTGTCGTGATCAAACAACTATGGATAAACTGAACTACCTTGATCAAATTGTGAACAACACTCATCCCAACAATGAACCACTCCCCAAATGTTGCCTAGCAAAATGAATATTGACATCACCCCCCATAAAAGTCCTCAATGGGCACCATCTTGATTGAATCTTGATAACTATTGTTATAGGTGAACATGACCAAAGGTAATTTGTTTCCCTAAGATCCACCATAATCAATCACACAATCCTCGAGCATATCCTCAAGAACATGGATTTCCCTTGATGTCCTTTCATCCTTATATAGATGATAAGTCATACTTAATTTCAACTGGGACAACATTTACTCATGATAAACATTTTATAATCTCGATGTGAACCTCAAACCCTATTAGAAACAACTAAAAATGAAAAACCTTGTAGTTTCAAAATCTCTCAAAAATATAAGTCCCCAATATGTTCCACTTTCATTGTCTCCTTTATTGGATATAATGCACTAATTTAGTGAGCCTACCAATAATCACCCAAATCACATCCTTCCCAATATGATTCCATGGTACACAAATGAAACAATCCGTGTAAATCTCATTCCACTTCCAAATCAGAATGGGTAAAGGATGAAACAAAATTTTAGTTCTATGGTGTTCCACCATAACTCTTTGATAAGTGAGACATCATGATACAAAATATTAAAATGACCGCCTAATCCCTAAACACAAGTACTAACATCTAAATTCATGGTTCATTCCTGTATCCCAAGGGTTCATGGATCAACAAGACTGATGATCACTATCTCATAGCTCATATCTCAAGGAAAACAGAACAACCAATCTACTATATAAGCATAAAGCTTCACCAGGAGACCAAGAAAACTTGCACGAGGTATCCCAACTATGTAGTATTTATACTAAAATTTGATTCATTATTTTTTTCAAATACTCAACTATAAATTGTTAATCAAAAGATGAGCTAAATTTTATTTAATCCAAGAACACTTTTCCACCAATCTCATCCACTCCAATGATCATCTCAAAAAAAACTCACCATAGACCACTTTTCACCAGATTCCTTCACAACATGTGTTTGTAATTTTCATCTCAATGCATTTCCCACCAAAATACCTATCAAGACGGTATACCTGAAATCAAAATCAATGGTATGAAGATATTTAACCCAAACACTCTATCACATGTTAAAATATCTATTGGTTAAAATATAAATCTAGATTTTGTGAAAAAATATTTTGTAAACCTCTTTTCAAGGAGATAGTTATTACATGTTTTGATCGCACGTATAACAGCAACCAACTCAAGATCATGGGTAGGATAGTTATTTTCATGAGTGTTTTACTAGTTTGACCCACAAGCCACGTCATCTTTCCCCTAAATTAAGAAACATCCAAAACCTGTGACAGAATAATCAAATAAAACATCATAACCAAAACCCAGTTCTAGAAGAAGAAAAAATGGTTCTAAAGTCAACATCATTTTCCGATCCTCAAAATATCACTTCATTTATCATTTAATTCATTCATTAAAACCTTTCAAGTTAAATATATAATCAAATATGCAATCTTAAATATTTACTGAATAAACCATACATAGTAACCTAACAAACCCAAGAATCTTTAGATCACAAATAGATTTATGGGATACTTCAAAAACATAATAGCATGCACCATTTCTGGATCAATTGAGACACCCATCTCAGATTTCACATGCCCCAAAACCATCACTTCCCAGATCTGAAACTCACATGTATAAATATTACAATATATAAGATGTTACCTCATTATTTTAAGATTGATATTTAAATGATATTTATGCTCCTCCTATTAAATTTAGTAAACCAAGATATCATCTATGAACATGACAAAAAAAGAGTCAAAGAACTGATGAAAGAGTCAGTTCATCAAATCCATGAATGCCACATAGAATTAGTGAGTCCGAGTGGCATATCTAGAAACTAATGAGGCCCATATCAACCCTAAAATGATGTATTGGGTCTATCTCATTCCCCGAATCTCAACTAGTGGTACCCCTGACAAAAATTCAATCATATAAAACTAATGATCCCCTCTCAATTTATCAAAGAGATCATAAATTTTCGGTAATGGATAATTTTTCTTAATGGTCACCTGATTCAACTTCTAATAGTGAATACAATATTTAAAACTCCCTGATACATTCTTATCATAGTGTATAGGTGAATCCCATGGTGAAACACAATGATGAAAAAATCCTTTCACCTCCTGTTTTGGAAGAGATACATTAATTTCCACTAAACAAGCAGGTTCTATTCAATATGATTTCATAAAAATGGGTGTCATTCCAAGTAATAGGTCAATATTAAAATCAACCGCTCTCCATGGAGGTAAACCAAACAAATAATTATAAAATATCTCAGGGTCTAAACACACAACATAGGGAAGTTTATCACCCAAGCATTGGTAAACTACATAAATAATCATTTCTAACAAATGGAATGATATTAAACTATAATAAGGATTAATATACCACTCCCTTTATGCCCTTGAGTCCCAATCACAATAGAAAACATGAGAGACCCCATAAATAGATAAGAACATTACCTAATGGTGATAAAATTTTATAGGGGTATTTATGATAATCATTTAATCTATATCAATGGTTAAGTCAAAGATATCAAGATCAATCACAATGAAGTCCCAAACCACCTCAAATTCATTGATCATCACATGAAACACATGAAATTTGAAACCTTTATCAAACCACATTTCCAAAGGTGTATATAGATCCAACAAGAGCAACAGAAGCTAAAACACCATAACAACACATCAACATGGTTTGATGATATATAAGAATGGTTAATAGCTATATCAAACAATGTTAGAACTATAGAAGACGAGATAAACATTGTACATGTAATAATACTTTCCCCGGATTCAAATTCCTATGGTGCACAATCATCTGCACAAAATCATGAAGCCATGAATACATGGACATCCTCTTTGGTCTAAGAATGAGACCAACAACCCTTGGAATCATCAACCTGAACCTGTGTCCCCTTGGTGATGTTTGATCCCTCCTTACATCCTTGGTACATCTTATAACAGAAACACTTCAGATGGATGGATTGAAAATAATGATGAAAATTTCTAGGATTCTTTGTATAATGATTTCTGGTATAAACATTCCTACCACAATTGTGGAAAATAATTTTTTTACACCCAGAATAAGCTCTGGAAATAGGTCCTGTAGACTGAATGGCCCGAAGGCTGAAATTTTTATTGATTTTTGGATAAGCCCCCTTTTATGGATAAAGGGGGGAAAACCAAGACATCAAAGACATAAATACATAAACAAAGTTCGAGAAAACAGAGGGTTGCAACCCAGAAAAACTAAAAAGATGTGATTCAACCCAGCATCAACAACATTAAGGCACAACTCCACCAATGCACATCTGGTCAGCAAACTATCTCATTCAAGAATGCATGAGCCCGATACAGATGGCAACACCATAACCTCTCAATCAACCAAATCTGAGATGTTATGAACGGTGGAGACCACAAGCTCTATCCTCATATAAAGAAAAACCTTGTATATTGTGTGAGTTCCCCAGAATCCAATTTCACCTCCTGAAAAAATCAACCAACAACATTCCAAATTACTAGAAGACACAACCATTACCATCAGATCCAAAGCATCACCAAAATTTCATCCAGACAAAAAAATTCCCAACTCACCAAATAAAAATCAAAATAAAAACCTAGAATCAACTTAAAGCAACACCAATTAGCACAGCCTCCCCCCTCCAAGCCAGAGGAATAGAACCCAAGAACAACTGAAACGCTGAAGCCGACAATGAACCCGGGACGAAGCTTAGCCAAGATCACAGAGCCAGAAAACACGTCAAATCCGACGATGAGCACACCAGAGCTACTGACGAGGAGAAAATCAGTGCCAAGACGAGATCCCAAAGCCATAAACAAGTCACAATCATCACCGAAAGCACCAGATCTGACATCACCGATCCAAGACTCAATGCCAGAGAAACCGAAAATGACGCACGCTAACGCCAAGATGAAGCAGGAATGCCGAGGCCGCCGCTTCTCGAATAGGGGCCGAGGTGAAACAACTGACAGGTCAGGAACGAGCCTAGACCATGCGGATCTGACACCCAACATCGCCAATCTGGCACCTTCTTTTCTGACAAGAACAAGATCCCTAGTTAACTGTTGCACACATTATTGGTTCACCCAAGAATCTACTCCCAGATATGTCTACCTCATTGAATGATTATTTATCTACTTCCTCCACAATATTGGAATGGATCAAAATAAAATTCATTGACTGAACATCAGTCCTCATATCGATATCAATCCTTCGAGCCTTCAAGATGTCATTAGAAACAATATCTAATGCCATATTCACCAACTCAGCAAAGCGGGTGGAGTAATCCTGTATAGTATTCTCCCTTTTTCCCAACATCAAGTACTCCTAGGACCGTTGTCATGTAAATTATTAGGATAAAATTGTTCATTGAAGATCATCTTAAAAGAATCCTAGTTAAGGATTTTGTGAACCTTATATTGCACAATAGTTTACCACCAGCACCACCTTCATCCCTCAAGAATATACATTAAAAAACTCGATTGAGAATCCTTTAGAGTATTTAAGAATTTAAAGATCCTCTCAATCCATTCAAGACACTCCTCTGAATATTGAGGTTCATTTTCACCAAGGAAGACCAGTTGATACTTCTAGGTAAGTTATGATCCATGATCCACTACCCATCTTGGGTTCACTATTCCCACTAACCCCAGAGTACGAATGGTACAAATAACTTCTTTAACCTAATAATGTTCTACTAGAGGGTCATCCTATGAAACCTAGCTTGTGGATTTAGCACTTGTATTAAAAATATTTTTCTAGAAGGTGTTTTTCATTAAACAAAAGACAATAACCAATCAGCCGAAAGAAAATTCTTAAACCACCTATCTAAAAAAATGAATCCAAAAAATTTATTTAAAATAATAATAATTTAAAGCAGTTGGGAATCTCATAAAAAATGGAAACTTTATTTCAAAGGAGAAGGTCCATGTAAATAAACATCCCACATAGTTTACTCAAATGACCTCACACACCAATTCCTTAGACATTAAAGACTTGATAATTTGAATAAAATTCTCATAAAATTTATTCTAATATACAAAAATAAGTGGTCTTGGACTTAGTAATGATTTTAAAACCACTAATGGGAACTCAAATTTAGTAATGGGAGTGAGATTGCCAAGAAAATTTTCTGAACATACTATCTGAATCATGAAAATTCAACACCTATATACCCTAGACACAGACACCACTTAGGTAGTGAAAACACTTATTAGGATGAGTAACTCCTCTAATACCAAATTGTAATAGACCAACACGGACACCAAAGTAGTCACCTAATCCACCCATTATAGAGTAAGGTATAACATAGATAAAAAAGTAGTTTCATATATAATAGAAATAAAAAATCCAACAAAAGTACTTTGTTGAAAAAAAGAAAGATTAAATTGAGCCAAACTAGTTAAACATGAAAACATGATATATTTATAAAAACATGATACATTTAGAAAACCAGCCTCCATGTGACCAAGAATCACCTCCAAACTATCCCAAAATGATATGGGAATGTAAAGGGAAGATTACCTGAGACAAAATGATCTTCCATTTACATGTCTCATATAAAAAAAGTATATATCCACCCATAGTTATATGTAGGTTGTTGTAAATTGAGTGCCATAAGATAACACCAAAAGATCAATACAATTTAAAATAAAAATAATTCACAAGAACAATCCTTATAACAAAACAACATTATAAGTAATTTTATAAATAAAACACATTGAAATTTCGTTTTCAAATAAACCTTTTGTGTTTACAAATTTCATGTACTGCTACCGAGACCAAAATCAAAATAGGAAAAGATAGCAAATATAAGTAAACATGTGAGACAACATCCATGAAATAAACTATCATGTAATAAGAAACCAAGAAAACAATACACCTACCATAAGAGATCTATAATATTGGACAATATATACAAGACAGTCATAGGGAAAATAATACATAATGATTGATACAAACTAACATCCTGGCCTTCCATAGACCATTGAAATATAACAGGATACCTTCTTGTAGTGTCACACACTCTAAGGCTACCCATGTATCTATCTAAACATAAATAAGGATCCCATTGTGAAATGTTTGTAAATATAAATTTAAAAAACAATTATCACATTTTTATAAAACAATTTTGAATTCACGCCAATTGGCATCATGGTTTGAGAATCCATCTTCCATTTCAAATTAAGGTAACTCTATTTTCATAGAAGAACCCCATTTTAAATGAAAACACATGCCCTATTTATTTTCAATACATGAAAATCCATTTAAAATATCAATGAATTAATATGATCAACAATATATTTAGGAAATTATAATATTTGAATAGATAAACCTACCTCATGAGTGTAGAAAACCAAACTTCCTTTGAAAATGGGGATTTAAAACCCCGAGATATTTCATTAAAAGACATGTAATGACCAAATAAAGAAAAAAATTTATAGAAAAAACATTAAAATCATATATACCTATAAAAAATGGTTTCTTTACCACAAATTAGAGAGAGAAATCAAGAGTAATGCTTACCTAGAGAGAAAATGCACCAAACCATGCTGATCAATTGCTGAAAGAATCCATCTACATAGAAGGAAGAAATCCCAAATTTCCTTTGGAAATTGATTTGGGAAAGTGGATGGGGATGTAATAAAATGAGACCTCAATCACCAACATAACACCCTAAATATTGGAAATTGTGGAATTACATTGTTTGTGATATTTTACACATAGTGAATCCCTTTAATTTTGAGTTGTTCTAAATAATGTGTTGCCTTCTTAATTAAAATTTATATTTCACAATACACAAGCGGTAATTCTCACATGACATGTAAACCTCACACTACGAATTAAACTTATAAGAAGAGACGGGATGGAATTATATATCATGAAACCCTACTACACATCATGTAACTTCACAACTAATAGTAGAAAATCTTATGTCAAAGCTAAAAATCAAAAAAATAAGTGACTTCAACATTATAGGTATCCTACCAATTATAGTTCAAAAAATACTAACACATTGAAAAAGGGAAACCAAGGGAAATGATTATAACATTCATTATAGAAAGGTAACTGTCATTAAATTTGGTTAATTTTATGGAAATGGTTAATGAAAAAATAAATTGTGGGTTTGTAGTCAAATGCATTTTTTTGTAAATAATAAAATTAATGACATGGATAATTGGATTTGTTGGTGGAGTGATATGTGGAATGTGGGTTTGTGGTGTTATTTGTTAGAGGTTGTAGCGAAAGTGGGGATGTTGTGAGTTAGAGAGTGTTTTTTTGAAACCATTGGTTCATCTTATGTATGGATATATATATATATTCTTTTATATTCCTTTTCTTTTTTATGCACTACCCACATGCATTAAGCACTATGTTCTAACACCAGTATATTCACACGAGTGGGTTTTTCCCACCACCTTTATCATATGGATGGATGGTGGGCTACCTTATCTTTCCCTCCCTCTTCCATGTGAGTAAATATGCACAAGTTATGATGGATTAAGGTCTGATAGTTAATCATGTGATGAACCAAGTGCCTTCATGTGATATGGGATATGGCCATTATATGGGATGAATTTTAGTGGGAGTTATTCATTGAAGGAGGAGGAAATGACGTTTATTTTTATAATGGTCATGTTACCCAATTACTCTGATAATGGAACTTTTTTTGAGGTGATGTTATTGGTGTTTTCGAGTGAGACAAGATGTACCATGCTATGGGGCGGTGGCCTAGGTGTCTGCATGCCTGAGGTGATATCATCATGCTATTGGGAGGTGGTATATATTATAAAATAGATATGGTATCTCTAAGACATACTACATTGGGGTGTGAGAGAAAAAAATTAGTGGGAAATCGGTGTCAGATACCCTTTATTGATATTCTTTTAATTATGTTATTATAAAAGGATAGTATTATTTGGTGAGCATTCCTTGGTGAGGTTGGGATGGATAGTTGACATGTTTTGGTGTCATTGGTTCTATTATTTGTTCATGAGTTCATTAATATGACTCTTTCACCTGGCCATGAGTGTCTATTAATTTCCTACTGAGCATAATTTTATTCTCACCCTATGTGTATAAACAATTTTCAGGTTTCTAGCAACATTATATGGATCATTTTGGAAAGTAATAGCTCAAATATTTTTGGTCTGTTTCATTGAGGATACATTAGATTTTTCATTTGGGTATTTAATATTGATGGATTTTATCTGCATCAGTTTTTTATACATACATTATGGGATTATATTGATTTCTTTAATTATATTATTTAGTGGTGTTTATTGAGGATTATTCATCTTATCTCAAAATCCTAATTAGTATACAGTGTAATATCTCCCATTTTATGAGAGTTTTATACATTTAGTGCTAGTTAAAAACTCAAGGCCCGCTTGATGTGGGACTCAGGGGTGATTATATCTATCCCCTAATTGTGTTATCTTTGGTGGGAGGGGGACATGAAACCATTGGTCAATTTTTTATTAATAAAATTAAGATTCCGATTCCATGATTATGATTACTATTTTAATGCTCAGATAATGATCATACCCCAATGGTCACATTTCACTGTAAACCCTATATATACACGACTATTCTCATACCTCATCATTCATTACATAACTTAAAAATTTCATTACACATACCTTTATAATTTTTATCACATTCTTCCTAATTCCATTTTTATAGTCTTTACGGAAGGAGTGATCTTTAGGGGTGATTTTTGGCCTATGGAGTTTACCTGACTGTTTGAACTATTCTTTAGTATTTATCTCCCTATATTATTCATTAATATTGTAGAATTTTGTTTAACATTATGTGATATTCTTATAAAATGAAAAAATAATTATATAGGGATATATTTTATAATTAAACAGTGGTTGTGAAACATGAGTTCTTTTACTAATTGAAGGATTTTTCAAGTATTTTCAAATTATATACCACATGTAATTTTTATTTTTCTATATTATCAAATATGATAAAAATATATTTTAAATTGTTATTTTAATAAATAATCCTACTTATTTATATTCAACCACTCTTATGATATTTTTCACTTGAAATTTTATTACATAAACTATGGTAAAACCAAATGAGGGTACATTTTCTTCATTTCATCATTGGGTTCCCAAGTCATATTTTCAAATTTTTGATTCTTCAAAACTATTTTTTGAGATGAGTTATCTAATTGTGTAGAAGTTTGTATCTATACTAAAATGTATTCACCATAATCTCATAACAAGAAGAATCATTCTCCCACTCTACTACCTCTATATTAATTACATGTGATGGATATGGTATATACAAACTCAGTAGGGATATGTGCAACACATAATAAATTGGGGAAACATTCAGTGGGAGTGTAAGTGGATAATCCATAGCTCCAATGTGATAAATAATATCAAAGAGGTCAATATACATAGGACATTTTCCCATCACCCCAAATATCATGGCTCTCTTATAGGGAGATATATGAAGGAACACTTTATCACTAACCTCAAACCACAGGTGTTATCGATGGTTACCTGTGTAAATATTCAATCATCTTTTTGTTTTTCTGACATTTTATTAAATTCCATTTACATTTACATCATTTATTTCCCCAGTTTAGGTCCCAATTGTTTTCATTCTCCAACCTCATCCCAACATATTGAAATTATGTGGTTAATTCTATAAGGGGGTTTACAAGGAGAAATTTAGAAGCTCGAGTGAAAGATATTTTTTAGGAGAAATCAACCAAAGGATGATATTTATTCTAGCCTCATTTGAAATCTAATAAAAAATATCTCAACATAACATCATGTGTTTGGATAGTTCACTTAGATTTGATATCATTCTGAGAGTTATTGGCTATATTGAAGTTCCACTCTATGTTTACAGCATTTTGAATACTTTTCCATAATTATGAAATAAATATCAGATCATGATAGGATACCATTTATAGGTTTTTTTTCATAAATCATCAACTCTTCAAAAATTTATTTTATTATATGTTGATCAATTTATAATTCTTCCAAAAATGAAAACGAAATAATCAGTATTTATAAAATTGTCTACCAAAATCCTTATTGAATTGTTTCATTTGGTTTTATTTAGAAGACCCATAACAAATTATATGTTGATGTTATTCAATTTCTAACATGTTAGGGATAATGGTTTCATAATATCATTGGGATTTTGTCCATCTTCCTTCACATGATAATATACTAAGAACCTTGAAATATATTCCATAATTTATTTCTCCATAATCTCACTCCAATATAGTTATCAAAGATATATATATACATCTCTATCATCCATGGGTGGATAAAGAATGTTGACTTATGATCTTTAGTAAATAAATACTTTTCTATCTTAGGTTCATATGGAACATATTTTGATTCCCCAAATATCAAAATTCCTCCCTCATCAATGTGAAACTCTAAATATATCAACCTATTATCGTATCCAGCTTATATTTTATCTTTACATCATAAATTCCAGATTCCATAATCTTCTCCTAAGTAATTGTTTGAGCAATCATTAGATCAATCTAGGATGGTGTTCCATACAATATGATTACATTGTCCATCTTGTGAATTTATATCTATATTTTATCCTTATAAATATTCATCAGGGTAAATATTGTAGGATATTTTCTCCTTAGAGAATATGCTACATTATTGTCCTTCCACAGGCGGCAATGGATTGATTATTTATAATCCTTAATCACCTCTAACCATCTTCACTGGACAATGTTGAGAATTTTTTTTGTGAATATATTATTTTGGGTATTATATTTTAAATATATTCCACACTTCTATCCATTGAGATAATGTCACAAAATATTCAATGTAAAGATTATTTTCGGCTACTCTATATAAAGTGTTGGATAGTTCTACTTATTGATTAAAAATTTGTGAGAGGAATATGGTGTCGCTTTATCATTTTTTGGATGATAAGACCTAGAAAATTATTTAATGAATCACTATAGATCAATGATTATTCCCCATATGTGGGTATTGTTACTATAGGTGAAGTGATTTTCAACTTATTCCAATATTTTAAGCTCTATTCAAATTGAACACTCATATAAAATTTACACCCATCCAAGAAAACTTGGTTGTAAGGTCTGAAAATCTTGAACAGTTTCTCACAAATATCTGATTATACCAAAATAATCAATGGAAATTATGGTTCTATGTTATATATTTTAGACTAGATCATTCCTTAATAAATTTTTTTTGTAAGTATCCATAAAAATACACTCGCTTATGATTAGATGAAAAACTATTTATACTTATTTGTAATCAAAGTTTACACATTATATTCTTGGAATAAAATTTCACCTTTATCAATATATTTGGAAGAGTAATATTTTTCTCATCATGTTCATCATTCCTTATATATTATATGAGAATTTAATCTATAAATACTACCAAAAATTTGTTATGGTATCCTCTAATAAAACTATAACTTAATTTGATTAATATTTTTGGAGATTTAGTGAATACGAAGGCCTTTATCTTATAATAAAAAATTTGAAGGCCTTCGGGCCGTTGGATGGATAGATGTAAGGGAATTACTAGGATCCCATTATTTATTTACCTTATACGGAAGGTATTATTGGGTATATCATATTTCATAATCTATATTTTATGTTTTTTTAATGGAAGTTCGTTTTTAGATAAGATCCAAGATCTACATTGATGATTGAAAAAGTCATCAATATGTGGCATGAGACACTTTTTCTTTATCATGATATTTTTGTGTCCATTATAATCAATGCATTGATGCATTGACCTATCCCTCTTCTTGATAAAGAGAACTATAAGACCAAAAGGTGAAGAAATTGTGTTTATGAAACCATTTTCTAGATTCTATTGTAACTACATCTATATTACTTCAACTTCAATAGTGGAAATTCTATAGGGATTCTTGGATTGTAGTATAGCTACAGGCATATTTTATATTGAGAACTAAACCTCGCAACTTGAAGGAAGAGTAGGAAACTCTTTAGGGAAAAAATTAGTATATTCCCATCATATGTAAATGTATTTCAAATTTATAATCTCTTTTTTCTCAATAATTTGAGATAGATATTGTTTTTATAGGGAAGTATTATCTATGCTCGATAGATGTTTCCAAAATAGATTCATCCTTATCCTTGATTATTTATAGAATCATAGGATGATTTTGGATAGGTAAAGTGATTTTTTTCTTATAATATGATATGAGATCAATATAAGGATTAGCAATTTATGCATAGTAAATCATCAAATTCCATTAAATAGAGTATAACATGTTTTTCTAGGAGATTCAGCTTATAAATATTGACCAGGGAGGAGTTACATGATTTAGATACATTAATTTTTTTCAGATTATTTTTTAAATGTTAACTCAAACACTATGATTTGTTGTGGGTTTTAATAGTGTTTATAAAAAATCATGAAATTAATGAATGTTTAGAACAAAAATAAAATAGAACATTCACAATTATTGGATAAATTATTAGCATAACTTTCACAACTTCATTGTTAGGATCCACCATAGTTGTAGTGATAGTGTAATCCCTTCCATAATCTACTTACTTCTGAGGTTTTTGTTGGACCCTTTGTGATTAGTTATTTTAAAAATCAAAACTCATGATATTTTAAATTTTTTGATAATTCATATATTATATTTTAAATACTGTTAATCATGTCAGTGGATATTTATAAATGAATATCTTCTGTCACATAGTATAATAAAGTTTAATAAGTCAATAAATTATGAATATTTATGTTTCAATATACTTACTATTGTATATTTACATATAATTATGAGTTTCATTTAATCTTTTATTGTTTTATATATGATAGAACACTTTTTATGTTTTTCAGAGTCCTTCAAACTCATTGGTTTAAGGAGTCACCAAAGGCTGACTCACCAATGAATACTCCTCGATCAAAGAAGTCACTGGTCGAAGAAGACATCGATGCAGGACTCACCAATTAATCAAATGACACACCAATGGACAAGTCACTGATGATCAGTCGAAACAATAGTTCAAGTGACTCGCAAACAAATGACTCACTTATGCGTAATGCACTGTTACTTCAAAGGAATTGCCGAAGGATGAGTCACCGATGGGCGACACGCTGATAGTTCTAAATGAATATTCACTGATGACTCACCGATTCCTGGACAGACCGATAGTACAAATGACTTACAGATTCTTGAAGTCACTAATACCAATGAAAAGGAATGATCGATATATAGAGAAACTAATTCTGATAGACCAATGATGACAGATCGATTCCAAGGACTCACTGATACTTATGACTCATCGATTGTCATAAAAACTATTTGTAAATTTATTAATAATAATTTATAGCTAACGGTAATATTTATAATAATTAATATTTTTTATATTATTTAATTTTGTATATAGGACACTCAGTAGATAGTATGAAGTACATTCATGTGGGTAGATATTTGTATCTACTGTACCTCAATGTATAAATGAATTTCAAGCTATATCATTTGAGGGGGTGCTGAAAAGTTGCAAGAAATTTAAAACTTGCGAACTCGTGAAACTCTTGAGCTACCTTTAAAATACCAAGAACTCAAAGGAAGAACATATATGGAGATCAATATGTCAACCATAACATGGTGTTTTGTTGTAAATATCATTCAAATAAATAAGTTAAACATATCATTCTCCGAGAGGATAGAAAATAGTGGATTTGACACTCTTTTTTGGACCATGCTTCACAAAGAGGACACAAACTTCACCTACACTACATCAAATGAGTCCATATCATCACTACATAATACACAAGTAACTATAAATCATTCACTATATCTTTATCTCTATTGTGTTCATTCAGTTACATTTTTGAGTAGTGTTTTTATCTATCTATTACACACACTGACTCCTATGGATAATTGGAGGATACTTGATATTCTAAAACTCACAATATTTTTATCCTTTTGTATCCCACGTAGAACTGTGGAAGAGGTCAAGTGTGACATGGACAACCTTGTGTGCTATTGTGAACCCCGATCCAGGGTGTGGATCCAACATGATTATTAATTTATGGTTCATGGTGGTAGGTGATACCCAATTGGAGAGGACTAAGTCTCACCTTGATATCGAACCTCTCATTTATATCTGATGTTTCTTTACCATTTAGTTTTTACTTTGGTTTTTAACACATATTTCATGAAACTAAATTAAACATTGATAGTTAGTTTGGAAAGTGTTTATAACTATTTTGAACCATTAGGTTAGTTTATAATGTTATATTAATCATTAGATTATTATATCTGAGAACTAATCAATCATTTGAGAAATTAACTCAACATTCATTATTATTATAAATTCATTAAAAACTGGCATAGATTATATTTTGAATTGGGGGAAATTTTCAAAGAACCAATTTATAACATAAATGTTTATACATACTCAATTCACCCCTCTCTTGAGTACTCTACTAGATCAAAATTTAGTATTAGAGTTTTTTGGAAGTTTTCTGGTTTCAATGCTTTTTTTAACTTCTCAACTTTGATTGTTGTTTTATTTCAATGATGTTAAATTTTCTATTATTTTAAAATTTTATCCTCTTTGAAATATTTTTAAATTTTTTATCATGGTAAATATATTAAAAGGATATGATACAACTAGAACATATTTTTTGAATTGAAAAAATTATGCTCAGTGGAATATTAAAATGAAAATATATTTAGAAAGCATGGGATTTTAAATCAGGACTACTATTGAAAGTAAATATGAATTCCCCAGGGCTTCTAGAGACACTTGGGATGAGCCTACAAATACTACCTATAATAATAAATGTACTGAAAAGAATGCTTTATACTGTTCAGTAGGATTTGAATAATTTAATCATATATATACTTGTAAAAATAATCATGAGATTTGGGACACTTTATCTATTTCCCATGGGGGAACAACCAATTTATAGGAAATGATACTATATAATTATACTATTAAATAAGAAAATTTTAGAATGATGCCTGATGAATATATTTCTGATAAGTCTCTCAGGTTCCATGAAATTTTGAATTCCAAGATTTATTTATTAAGAGATGTTACAAATAAAGAAAAAATCAAGAGGATTTTTAGATGCTTACCTAATAGATGCTGATGAAATTCTGTCTCTCTTAGAGAATCATGTGACATCAGCAAATTAACTACCAAATAACTCATTGGAAAACTGATGATGTATTAAAAATAGATGAAAGTCAACAAATAAGATGAGGATGAACCTAAGAGAATATTATTAGCCTTTAAGACTACCACTTCTAAAATCAATGACAAAGATAAAATTCAAGCTAATTTTGAGAGAACAAGTAGTGAAGAACCATCTTCAGACAATGATAAAAAATGTCCCACCAGGGAAAAAGATTTAGAAAATTTTACAGAATGAATTTTTTTTTCAAGAAACCCAAAATT
This sequence comes from Viscum album, assembly GCA_963277665.1. Taxonomy (NCBI): domain Eukaryota; kingdom Viridiplantae; phylum Streptophyta; class Magnoliopsida; order Santalales; family Viscaceae; genus Viscum; species Viscum album. The sequence continues at coordinate 1,086,187,138 of OY728150.1, read as the reverse complement.
AAAGGAAAATATGAGAATAATGGAAATTGGAAAAATTATTGAAAGAAAATTGAGAAATTCGAAGAAATAATTTTATATGAATGAAAAAGTGGAGGGCAAGTCAAAGCTAACTATCATAAATTAAATTATAAAATGAAGTATGAGAATATGGATAAGAAATATAAGAACGAAATTGAGGCCACTATGAATGTATCTGAGGACAACCCCAATGAATCAACATCATCTCATGATGAGAAATATGACATGGAAAATATGTGTTTTATGACATACACATTTGAGGTATTCTTAGACTCACATGTACACAATTCTTATTTTTCTGAAAATGAATGTAAGTCTAAGAATATGACCACTGATGAACAATTTTAATTCTGTAACATGCTGGAAGACAAATGTAATGAATTAAAAGATAAATATAAATCCTCAAAGAAATTTCATGATGTTACTATAACTATTATGTCTAAAAATACAACTGAAAAGGAAAATAATTCTTAACTACTCAAGGAATGAAATGAATTAAAAAAGTCTAATGAGAAATTAAAGAACGATTTAGATGTTTTTACTAATGGAAAAAATAATCTTACTCAAATTATTGGTAAACAGATAGCTCTTAAGTACAATTCTTGTATTGGATATTATCCTAAACAAATAAAATTATCAGAAACACATTTTTGGATTACATTTGGAAAATCTGCTTCTTTTCCCAAAAATCACGATTTAATTGTAAGTTCTAGTTTCAATAAATCTCTTACTACATTGAGTATTACTGGACCAACCAATGTTTATTTTTCAAATACTTAAATTATACATATATTAATCCCACTACACAACTTTGGGTTTATAAATATTTTACTAATAATTTTTATGGACCCAGAAAATTATGGGTACCAAAATTGTTTCTTGGATGAATTGTTTTGTATGTAAACTTCCTAAGGAGTTCATATAAAAATATTTTGTACATGGATAACGGATGTTAAAGACATATGAAAGGATACTACTCAGGCTTCAAGAATCTCATAAACATTGATGGAGGACATGTCACATTTGGTGATAATGGTAAAGGCAAAATCAGCATCTTAGGCTATATTTGTAACCCTACAACTATTTCTATTTCAAAAGTACTCTATGTTGATGAATTAAAGTATAACATACTTAGAATATATCATGTTTGTGATGATGAATTTAATTTAAAATTAAAAAATCATTTATTCCATGTTTTTTATTCCATGAATAGCATAGTATTTACTGCTCCCAGAAATGATAATGTACATGCGGTAAATTTAGACACACTATCTTAACAGAATTATTCTTATCTAAGTGCTTTTCACAATGTGTCTTGGATCTGGCATAAAAGACTAGAAATTGTAATGTAAACTCCCTTAAGAAATTGACCAGAAAATGATTAGTTAAATACCTACCAAAAGTAGAGTTTCCAGACAATAGAGTATGCAATCCTTATCAGAAATGAAAGAATCAAAAAATGTTTTTCATACCAAAGAAAGAAGTTACAACTTCTCAACCTATAGAGTTGGTTCACATGGAATTTTTTTTGGACCATCTAGAGTTTCAATTCTTAGTGGGAATCAATATGTTTATGTTCTTGTTGATTGCTTCTCTAGGTGTAGTTGGACCCTTTTCTTAGCTCACAAAAGTTAATCTTGCTCTCATTTTACCAAGTATTCTAGGATTGTATAAAATCATAATGGATTAAAATTAAATCTATAAGAAGTGACCATGGACTTGAGTTTGAAAATAAAGATAGTGAATCTTTTTTCTCACAAAATGTATATAGGCTTAACTTCCTTTCCCCTATGACACATTCATAGAATGGGGTAGTAGAAAGAAGTAATATAACCTTACAGGAAATTGACCAAACAATGATAAATGAATATGAACTACCAATTTATTATTGGGATGAAGCTGTTAATACAACATGTAATATAATAAATAGTTTCATTATTATACCTATACATAAGAAAAATCCTAATGAACAGTGGAATAATAGGAAACCCAAGGTAAATTATATTAATATTTATGGATGTAAAGTTAATAATTTTAACACTAAAGGTAATTTAGAGTAATTTTCCTCTAGATTTGATTAAGGAATATTCATTGGATATTAAAAATCAAGTAATATTATTGAGACGTTAATAAAAGAACCAAATGTGTTGATGAATCTATATATATCAAGTTTGATGAAACAGATCCACATTAACCAAATACCTCACTAGGGAATCATAAAGAGGATCTATCAAATCTGGAAATTAATTATAACGCCTTAGATAATTCTTTAAAGGAATCTATAAAAAAATATAGTTCTGTAAATTCTCCAGAATCTATCAATAATGAATCAAAACCAAATGGTGAAACTAAAATAAGTATCCCTACTTTTACTAGACCATCTTGGTCTCTTAAAAACCATCCCTTAGATTATTTAGTTGTAGATTTATACATAGGAACACAAAATAGAGATGCTTTGAGAAATAAGTTGAAAATAAATAATTCTTGTTGCAAACTGATCCTAAAATATAAATGATGCCATCGATGATGAGTTTGGTGTGATGGCTTTGCAAGAAGAGCTTACCCAGTTTTAGAGAAATAAAGCCTGGAAGCTTGTTGATAGGTGAAAATATACCTTGACCATAGGAACTAAATGGGTGTTTAGGAATAAAATGGATGAAGCTGTTAATATAATTAGAAACAAATCTATATTGTTTTCACAATGCTATAATTATGTAATGGGAATTGATTACAAGGATACCTTTGCACCAGTATCTAGGAATGAAACCATTGTAATCTTACTTGCCTATGCATCAAAATTAGATCTCAAAAATTATAAAATGGATGTGAAAAGTGAATTCTTAAATGGTTATGTAATTTAGGATATTTTTGTTGAACAACCCTAAGGTTTTACAAATCCAGATTTTCCAAATCGGGTTTTCAAATTATCTAAAGATTTATATGGTTTTAAACAAGTTCCAAGATATTAGTATGATAGGTTAAGTAACGTTATTATTTAAAACAATTTGAAAAAAGTAGTTTTAGATCCAAATTTATTTATAAAAATAATTTTTAAAGATATTTTAATAGCTCAAATATATGTAGATGATATTCCCTTTGGATATTCGAAAAATTATTTATGTAATTATATTTTAAAAATTATTCAAAGTGAGTTTGAAATGAGTTTGATGGGCCAAATTAAATATTTTATTGGATTTATAATAATTTAAAAAAAGAAGGTATTATTATAAATCAAAGTAACTATACTAAATAAATTTTGAAAATATATGTCTTTTATTGAATAAAGTGTTCTGATACACCTATGAGTTCAACATGTTAGATGGATCATGATGAAAATGGAAAATTAGTTGATCAAACTACTTATATATGAATTACTGGGAGTTAACTATACTTAACTAATAGTAGTCTAGAAATCGTGTTGTGTGTGTCTATGTGTGCAAGATTTCATGAAAACCCAAATTTTTCACATTTATATTTTGATAAAAGGGTTTTCAAATACCTCAAATATAAAACAAATTTACTATTGTTCTACCTGAGAGGACAACCATTTGTTTTGGTTAGTTATTCTGATAGTAACATTGGAGGGTGTAAATTTGATAGAAAGAACACATTTGGAACATGTCACTTTTTTGGGAAAGCCTCTAATTTCATGGTCTAGTAAGATGAAAAATTCAATTGTATTATGAACTACTAAAGTAGAGTATATTTCTCCTAGTAGTTTTTGTGCACAAATATTTTAGATAAAACACACTTTATTTGAATATGGATTTCAATTTAGATGTATCCCCATAGATTGTGGCAATAAAAGTGTTATTAACATCACAAGGAATCCAATTTCGCATTCTAGAGCAAAACATATTGATGTAAGACATGACCTTTTGAGAGACCACTATAAAAAAAGGTTTTTTAACTCTTGAGTTATTGGGACTGAGCATCAACTTGATGACATTTTCACCAAACCCTTAAACTCTAAGAGAATAAGATACATCAGACATGAACTGGGAATTATAAATCTATAATGACTATCTGAACTTATCCTATATAAATATCTATTTTTCAATCAATACTATCAGTGAAACTAATCAGTGAAACTGATCATGTGTGACTGTTTTCATGAAACGGAGCAGACTAATCTCATCAGGTGAGACTGATACCATTAGTATGAAACTGATACTGGTAGGGATTTCACATTAAATATGTCTATGTTTTATAAAAAACAAAAATTTGTTCTTTTTTCATATTACCATTATTCTATTTTTTGATTTTACGAATTAAAATTCCTAAATTATAAAACTAATTTGATCCACACTTTGAGATTTTACTACCCACACACTACCTCTCTATCATTGACTATTCGACTACCTCTTCAAACCCAAACCTTCAAAATGGAGAGAAAGAAGACTGAAATGGATGTACTTAGTTAATCATTATCATCTAAGAATCAACAAGGTGAATCTAGAAGAACCGCAGGTTCTCTGAAGCCAGGATTGGGAAGCCACATAGTGACTGCTAGGAAGGAAGTATTTGTTGAGTGGATTTTTCCAAAAATGTATCTCTTGATGAGAGTTTTAAAATCACAATGTGGGATTACCTAGTTTGTAAACAATGAGAGACTATTTTATCCCAAGATGGTGCACCAATTCTATCATAATTTTAAATTGACTTTTGAAGGAGCCGAGGAGGCTCAGATGAGGTCTGTGGTGAAGGGAACATAAATTTCACTTTCTTCAAAGGAGTGGTTAGAATGTTTTTGAGATGCCTCATGAGGGGATTTATGTGGAAAACCAGGGTAATATTCACCAAACATAGATTTTTTTCTTATAAAAAAGATTTAAAGGAGTTTACTATGAATGTGTAATCGAGGAGAGAAACGTATATCAAATTGGATGGAGAGGAAAATTTGATTTTCATGTTTATTCAACACCAAATTTGCACAAGGGAGATGTTTTTTCTATGAAGTATTAGGATATTTACTTGAATTATTTATTGACTAATGGGGTGAATGTGAATTTATTAGGTACCTTATGGTACATATTTTTGAGATGATCAAACCATACAAGAAGGAAAGCTGTTTATACTATCCAAGGATGATCTCAGCAATGTTGAATAGGCTAGAATGTGTGGAAGATTGAAATGAGGTGATTACTATATATTCTGTATTTTTGCTACACAAATAGATATTCAAGAGGATGAACTAGAATCCATGGAAGGGATTTTTGGTAGCAGATGAGGATAAACTATATGGGGATTACAATCCCCTTAAGCATCCCACCAAACCAAGGGATCAAACTGATCAAGGTCTTAAAGATGATGTTCAGGTTAGTTATTCTGATGATAAAAAGTTTGATCCTAATATGAAAATAGAATTGGGGTCTCCTATAGATTATAGTAGTGACCTATATATTGTTGAAATCCCTATGAGAATGTCATATGGACCTTCCTGTCCACCTTTGGAGTTACCCTCTCAAGAGCCTTTGTTCAGTGATGAAGATATGGAAGAGATTGAAGTGTCCTGTGTGGAAGGATACGAGAGAAAGAATAATGGTGATTATGAGGATGGTCATTATGATGAGGATGATAAAGGTGAACATGTGAGTGAATCACTGAATTAAGGTCGTGAATATGTTAATTCTGGTGAGGAGTCTGTTCATATAGACGACGATGAGGCTGGTAGAGAGGATGATGTTGATCATGTTGAATAGGATGCTGGTGGTCAAGAAGATGATGGAGATGCAGGAAATGAGGATAGGCATGACCACCCTAATGATGATGCTCAATGAATCATTAATTATATTAAAATTTTAACTTCTCAAGATTTCATAGTATGTTATTTCTTCAAAGTAATTCAATAACTTGCGCTACACGCAACACCAAGTTTTACTGCACCATGACTTACTAAACAAGCTGCTCAAAAGAAGTTATGAATAGTATTAACTGAATAATGAACTATATATAATACTTATAATTTTAGAATCCATATAATTATTTTCTTAGACATAATGTAAGAACAAATACATTTTTTCAGATAAAAGAAGTATTTTTCCAAAAATGCAATTTTACCGCCTTTTAATGGAGAAGCATTTTTTAAATCCAATATTTGAAACTTTTATATATTCAATTTGACAAAATAAGCTTCTTCATTATAATAGGGACATAATAATTTAGTTTCTATAAAGTTTTTTTTTGTTTTTCTGATAACTTTCAAATTAGGGTGAATAGTGAAAAATACTATATTTTAACTGAAAACAACTTTTTAATTCGAGATAATTTATATTATTAAATTGTACATTTTAATTTTTTGTATGTATAAATAGATTATATTTTTACCATCTAATTCAATGATGGTCATTTTATGTAATTTTACTTTGAAATTGGACATAAAAAATTATCAAACTTTTGATAGTTATTATTTCATAAAAATACGCCTTTGGTTTTGATAGCAGGAATTAATTTTAAGTTAATAAATGAAAATTTTATGTTTTTAATTTGGTAAAATAGAAATCATTTTTGGATTTGGAATATCTAAATTATCTTAGGGTGATATTCTGGTACTTTTTTGATAACTTTCATATTTTGATGAATAGTGAAAATTACTAAATTTTAATTAAAACCCAATTTTTTAATACAAATATTTAATAGTTAAAAATTATGAATTTCTATGATTTTAAAGTATAATTAGATTATAATTGTACCATTTAATCTAATGTTGGTCATTGTAAGTAATTTAATATTTAAACTGGACAAAATAAAGTGTCAATATTTTGATAGTTATTATTTGTTAAAAACATGTTTTTTTATTTCAAAAAAAAGAATTAAATTTAAATTAATTTCTACCACTTATGTGTTTTTAATTTATAAAAATGGATTCCATATTTATATTCAGGAGGTCCAAATTGTTAAAATAGGTAAATTCTATTTTCATACATTTTGAATAATTACTTCGGTAAATATTTTATTTTCCATGGTTAAAGGGTAAATTCAGTAAATAAGGGTAAACAAATATTATTATAATAATACTAAATTACCCTAAAACGTTTCCTAACCCTATTGGTTGATACAGTTCCGACTATGGGCATCTTTGGGTCGATTTTGGGACCCAATGGAGCCACATGTAAGTGATAATGACATTTTATATTAATTAAGTTAAAGTAAATACAAAAATGGTAAAATCATATATCTTTTAGGAAAACAATTTTTACGTAGGGGTATATATGTTGGACTTTCAGCTATAAATATTCCTTAGAAATATAACACTATTTACTATATAATGGTTTTTTATTTATAATTTTTAAAAATAGAATAATTAAATTTATGTATGACACAATAATGATGCAATAATTTATTTATTAATGCAAGAATCAAATAATTGGTATTATAAATGGTAAAATAAATATAATTTGAATGTTTTGATGACATCAATGAATTTTTGGTTAATATGACATTATGGTATTTCTTAAATTAATTTTGTTCGTATTAATAAAGTTTTTAAGACTTTAACAAAAATAAAATGTTAAATAGTGTCAAAATTGACATAAAAGAGTTTTTTTTTGAAAAATATTATATTATTAATTAATATTTTATTCCTAAAAATCTAATGTTCTGCCAAAGGACTTATATAATGTTATTTTTATCATTAATTTACCACTTTTGTGTCTCTTGGAAGTATAAATTATGTTTATTTACAATATAATATAATTATACAAAGTGACATGGTATGTGTCAAACTAATTAACTAAGATTTAAAACAAAAAGATAAGGTTAATAAAGTGACCCAAACCTGTCTAAAACCTATTAGTTGAGTTTTTATAGACCTATAACCACCTTATAATATTATTAATTCACTTTTTATCCATTAAAACCCAAATAGGAATTTATTATAAAATAATACTTTAAGTTTTTCCTAAAGAGCCCATCCTCCCCCTTGTAAATAGACACCATTTCTAACCAATTACTCACCCCTATAAAGCCTTTTGGCTAATCCAAACTCTTCCAAATTAATCTCCCTATATCCCTCTCCTCCTCCTAGAAGCCTTTCCTTAGGAAGAAGGCCCTTCAATAGTCCTTTTTTGGTTCAAACCAAAGGGAGTTTCCCAAATTAAAGGTAACGATTTCTCTTAGCTTATTTTCATTTATTTTACTTCTCAAAACTCTAAACTATTATTATTCATTTCTTTTGTAAAAAACCAAGTATACTAAATATACTAGGATATTGTTATGATAAGTATTCAAACTACACTTACACGCACCTCCATCTAATGGGTGAACAACATAACGTTTTTGTTGATGGAAACCAAACGCCTCATGAAACGATGATTGTTCAATTATCTCCTACCACCTCTCATGGTGGCCATTATGATGGAACTGTAATTAAATATGATATTTATGATATTTATTTTATATATAAAATTATTTAATTCAATTTTATATCATACCATTATTCATTTTATGTTGTATATATATAAGATAATTTCATTTGAGGAAGTGCGGACTACCGCCCCCTTAAAGTGATATGACTCGTTCATGCCATACATGGAATGTATAAAAGGAGGAGGTAATGAACTTAAGTAACATATATAAGATATTATATTATTATATAATAATAATATACCTATGTATCATTTTGTTATGATTCCTTTTACGATGAAAAATGAAATGGAAGTAGAGTTCATGCGTACGTAAGGATTACCGTCTCCACGAACATGATGAGATTCATTTCCCCATCATATCAATTCAAGAATAACTCTCATTTTATAATTAAAATTAATGTTTAAAGACTTTATATCATTCTAGATATTAATAAGATACATCCTATCCATAACAAACACGACTTACGTAACAAATCATATAAAGGAAAACGAATCAGTTAACACCTGAAACAATGATAATACTAAAATATTATTAACAAATAAATATTAAATGATCATATATATATTTATATGATTCCTGTATAAATTAGTAACAATTATTTAACTATTATATAGTAGGTTAACCTACCCTCAACCAAGGAAAAGTACAAGGTAAGGGTTTATTTCACAATCTCTTCATTATCCAAAGTTGTTTATACGTAATTATCTACTGGGATCTCTTTATCATCCACATCCATGTTTCTTAAAAATTTATTTTGAATCATTATTAAAATTTTACAGACTATGGGTTAAAGTAATTTATAACTCAATTTACTTTTTATATGATATTTATAAAAGAATCATTCCATCGTTTTCCAAACAAGGTCCTTTTTAACCTTTTTGACTGAATTAAGGTAAGAATGTCTTTTTTAACTTCTAAGGAGGGTGCAAAAATTTTCAGCAGTTATAAAATCTTCGAAGATTCCCTTACAAGCTTATATAAGTATTTTCAAATTAAATTTTTTATTTTATAATTATTTTACTTTTAAATGATTTAAAAAAAGATATATTTCTCTCAAATAATTTTGATTTCATCTATGTCAACATCCTTTGATGGATTTTAAGCTTATTTGAAGTTGATTTATTATGATATAAAACATCCATATAGTATTGAAGGTTTTGTTATTTGTTGGAATGTGGATGTTTTATTTTTATACCAATCATGGTTTATGGAGAAAAGTATTGACATTTTGTATGCTTGTTTTAATAAGAATGTTTATGTTATGTTTAAACCTATTAATATGAGGAATGAATTGGACTTAATAAGTGAAAAGTGGAGCATGCTCTAGCTCCTTGATGAATCGGTAGGTCTCATTAGACAAACTAGTGTCTTGGAACAAGGCCTTGACAAAATCTTATATGTAGTCTTGGCACAAGGGCTTGACTATGTGGTTATGATAATCTAGCATTATGAATTCCATCATTATGAAAGTGGTTATTGATATTGCATGTGATTATTATACGTGTAGAATATCCATGTAAATAAGTAAATGAAATTATTTAATTTTATTACTGACATATTATTATGAAGTTCACGTTTAAAAGGCTTTTGTTTTAGTTATACATTTCCTTAAATGTTTACGCTTTTTTATGAAAGTTTCTGCTCTATTGTTATCCTTACTGGGCATATGAGCTCACCCCATTCTATGTTTTATTTTTCCCAGGATGTGATGAAGTATTTTATGAATGACTTGCAGAGATATTATAAGGTGATATGAGTATGGAGAAAATATGTTGTTGTAGTTTTCAATTTAGGATGTAATGTAAACTTTATGAATGTATCTAGTTATTCCAAGGCTACTAAACTAATCGGTCTTCCGAGACTTGATCTTTTGTGATCATTCCAATTTTATGTAATAATGCACCGACTATGGGTAACTGGGGTCGGGGAGTTACAGTTGGTATCCGATAAATTTTAGTACAAACCTTGGAAGCTAGATTTAGATAAACTCTGATTAGAGAACATAGACCTAAGATGTACTTTGAGGATTAGTATAGAAGAACTTCCTAGAATTTTGGTATTGTAGAGATTTTGTGAGTTTTCTGTGCAATACATTCCTATATGTATATGAGCAGGTAGAGGCGGCTCTGGTACAAATGTACCTAGGTGTAAAACCTAAAAACACCTCTTTGAGCTTGACACGAACGGGAATTGGTGCACGACAACGGGCAATGCTTCACTCTTGGTTACGACACTCCTAGGGGATATGCTTAGGGTAATTCTCATTTTCATTACAATTAATTGTGAAGGTTTTATGAGTATATACTTCCTCAATGAAAACATCTTTATGACTATGGATTGTATCCATAAACCGTTCAGTTTATGTTAGGTATTTTACATGTTTTGAATTATTCATTGCAATTCATAAACTGACCTAGTTTATGCGATTGTATAGAAATGGCTCCCAGTAGAAGGAATGTGATATCCGAAAATACATATGATCCAAAGAGTAAGAAGGATCATATATTTAATGGAATTAAGCCAATATTTATAATGGAAATAGTGTCCCATGTATTCTCAACAAATTAAGAAATAGTATGATGTGTTAATAAGATATGTAATGAATTCACTGAGTCCTATGGATTTGAAGGGAAGCAAGAGAAGAAAAGGATGGAATAGATAAATATGGATAAAGGGAAGAGGGAAAAGAAGAATTTTACCATATGTGATATCTGTGGGAAGAAACACCATAGAACGTTCCTGAATGGAATGAGAGTTTATTATAAGTTTGGAGAAAAAGGACACCATTTATGTGATTACAAGGGTAAGAAAAAGGTTTCAAATGTACAATGCATCATCTTCATTGAGTTGGGACACTATGCAAACCAATGTCAAATTCATCAGAGTATTCCCCAAATGATACTATTGGAAAATAATCACATTATGATACTACCACAGATGAGGAGGAATGATTAGATTTCATATATTGTTATTAAATAATTGTGTCATTTGAGTGTTGTATCAATGATGTACTAGTTATAATAATTATGCAGTATATAAGGATTGTACTGCAGTAAAATTTCATTAAGGACTTGAGATTTTTTGGAACCATGATAGGTGACTCAATAGCAGGTTAAATTTTTGGGAAATATATGGTTTAGAGAAAGATAAACCATAATATGGTTCTGATACCGAGGTAGTGATTTTGGAATAATACATGATTGATTTGGATAAATTATATTGGATATTCTTGATTAATTTTAAACAGATTAATGATTTGTATATTCCATCATTGTTGGAGTTTACAACATTTTTGGATAGAAGGAGTATATCAAGTATTTTATAAGGAATAAGGGATCATGAATGTAATCAATAAGGTTTTATGTTAATTCAGGATGTTGCAGCGTTTTAAAAGAATACATGATGAAGGTGTTCAAAAGTTATTACGTAGAAAAAAGGATCTTCATTGTTTTTAACTTACTTATAAATTTTGGACTGTTATTTTGGACAGAATTATTTTGGATAATTCAAGTTTGAGATTTTTTTTGGATTTCCATAAAAGGATAACCCAGAGGTCAGGCGGCAGCCCTTTGTGCCTGGCAAGGCCGTGAGACTTAAACCTACAAATGAAGGGCGGCAAGGGTGTATCACCTACCACTGGCCCACGTGATGTCCTGCAATGAATAATGTATTCTTTTTTAAAAAAGTTCTAGTAGATGAATGATAAATTAATTTTTTAACCCTATACGATTAGGTTAAATAGAATATTATTTTTATGTTCTATTATCTTTTAGAGTGAAAGCTGAGTTTGTGGTAGAAATTAATTAAAGGATGGTACTCTACTTATCATGTATATATTTTTATTCTTCTCTTATTCCATGAAGAAATTGATTCGTATACTTTAGTGAAGGGATCTTAAAATAAAAAATGTGTTGTCCTAATACCATATGTTTTGTTGAACCAATGGTATTTTAAATCATTATAGATTGATGAATTTAAGGTTCTCAATTTTAAACATGTTTTTGATTTTGGACCTCAATAACTACCTATAAATATGTATAGTTTTCCACAAATTATATATCTCTAATTTCCACCAATGTTCTCCTTATCGAGATCATAATTTGGTGGGGACCCTTTCGTTTCACTTTTCCTCTTATTAAGACTAAATTTTATTAAACTAATTTCTGATGTGGGTTTTCCCAAAGGAATTTTCTATTTTCAACCTTTTATTTTCACAAAATAATTTCAAATTGTGAGGACACAATTTATTTAATTAGGGAAGAATGTAACACCCCAAGATTTCATAGTATGTTATTTCTTCAAAGTAATTCAATAACTTGCAATACACACAACATCGAGTTCTAGCGCACCTTGACATACCAAAAAAGCTGTTAAAAAGCGGTTATGAATATTATTAAATGAATATTGAACTATATATAATCATCATAATTTTAGAATCCATATAATGGGTTTCTTAGACATAATGTAAGAATAAATACATTATTTTCAGATAAAATAATTATTTTTCAAAAAATGTAATTTTACCGCCTTTTAATGGCGAAGCCTTTTTAAATTAAATAATTGAAACTTTTATATATTCAATTTGGTAAAATAAACGTCTTCTTTATAATCAGGAAATAATAATTTAGTTTTGATAATGTTTTGGTGTTTTTATGATAACTTTCATATTTGGATGAATATTGAAAAATACTAAATTTTAACTAAAAACAACCTTTCAATCAAAATAATTTATATTAATAAAGTATAAATTTTAATGGTTTGGAAGTATAAATAGATTACATTATTAAAATTTAATCAAATTATGGTCATTTTAAGTAATTTCACTTGGAAATTGGACATTAACAAGCGTAAAACTTTTGATAGTTATTATTTCTAAAAAATACGCCTTTTGGTTTTGACAACGGGAATTAATTTTAAATTAGTAAATAAAACTTTTATGTTTTTAATTTTGTAAACTAGACTTCATTTTTGGATTCTTAATATCTAAATTATATTAGGGTGAAATTTTGGTACTTTTCTGATAACTTTTATATTTTGATGAATAGTGAAAATTACTAAATTTTAATTAAAAACAACTTTTTAAATCGAAATAATTAATAGTGATAAATTATGAATATGACTGATCATAAAGTATAATTAGATTATAGATTTTACATTTAATCCAATTCTGCTCATTGGACATAATTTCATATTTAAACTGGACATAAGAAAGTGTCAATCTTTTGATAGTTATTATTTGTTAAAAACACGCTCTTTGTTTCGACAATGGGAATTATTTTTAAATTAATTTCTTACACTTCTGAATTTAGAATTTAGAAAAATTGATTCCATATTTAGAATCATGAGGTCAAAAAATTTTAAATAGGTAACATTTTTTAGACATTTGGAATATTTACTTGGGTAAATATTTTATTTACCATGGTTAAAGGGTAAATTCAGTAAATAAGGGTAAAAATATAATATTATAATAATACTAAATTACCCTACAACATGTCCTAACACTATTTTTTGATACATGTCCAACAATTGTCATCTTTTGGTCTATTTTGGGACCCCATGGAGCCACTTTTAAGTTATAATGACACTTTATATTAATTAAGTTAATCTAAATACAAAAATTACATAAGCATATATCTTTTAGAAAAACAATTTTTACATAGGGCTATATATGTTGGATTTTAGATTATAAATATTCATTAGAAATATAAAACGATTTCCTACATAATGGTATTTTATTTATTGTTTTTAGACATTGAATAAATATATTAATTTATGACACAACAAATATGCAATATTTTACTTATTAATGAAATAATTAACTAATTGGTATTATAAATGTTAAAATAAATATAATTTGAATGTTTTTTTGACATATATGAATTTTATTGGTTAATATGACATTATAGGATTTCTTAAATGATTTTTTTTCCAATTAATAAAGTTTTTAAAACTTTAACAAAAATAAATTATTAAATAGTGTCAAAATTGACAGAAAAGAGTTTTTAAATCAAATATTATATTATTAATTCATATTCTATTCCTAAAAATCTACGATTAGGACAAAGAACTTATATAATGATAGTTGAATCATTAATGGACCACTTGGGGGAGTTTTGGAAGTATATAGTAGGTTTATTTACTATATAATATAATAATAAAAAGTGACATGGTAAGTGTCAAACTAATTAACTAAGAGTTAAAACAAAATGATAAGGTTAAAAAAGTGACCAAAACATCTCTAAATCCTATTTATTGAGTTTTTTGCGACCTATACCCACTTTATACTTTTAATAATACACTTTGAAGCCATTAGAAACGTAATATGATTTTATTATCAAATAATACTTTATGTTTTTTCAAAAGAGACCCTCCTTCCCCTTATTAAAGGACACAACTTCTAACTAGTTCCTCACACCTCTCAAGACATTTGGATCGTCAAACATCTGCCCATTTGATATCCCTATATCCCTCTACTCCTCTTATAAGTGTTACCTTAGGCAGAAGTCACATCAATATTCCTTTTTGGTTCAAACCAAAGGGAGTTACCCAAATTAAAGGTAACCATTTTCTTAGCTTCTTTTCTTTTATTTTACATCTATGACCCCTAAACTCTTCATATTCTTTTCTTTTGTAACAGAACCAGTATTCTAGGAATACTAGGTAATTGTTATGAGATGTATTTGAACTACACTTACACACACCTCCATATAATGGGTGAATAACATAATGTTTATGTTGATGGCAACCAAACGCCTCATGAAATGATGATTGTTAAATTATCTCCTGCCTCCTCTCATGGTGTCCATTATGATAAAACTATAATTAAATATGATATTAATTATATTTATTTTATATATATTCTTCTTTAATTACATTTTATATCATACCATTATTCATTTCATGTTGTGTAACACCCCGAGCTTGCATGATACGCTTCTCATTCAATAATGCAATAGCTTGCATTGTATGCAAGTTCGAGTTCTAACACACCGCGACTAACCAAAGTAGCCGTTATGAATAGTAATAACCACCTTTTTAAAATTATAGAAATTTTATATTTCAAAATGGACTTCATTTTTGTATTTGTAATATCTAAATTATCCTAAGTTGAATTTTTTGTAACTTTCTGAGAACTTCTAATTTTTTTATGAATAGTGAAAAATACTTAAAAACAACTTTTTTTAATCAAAATAATTTATAGTGATAAATTATACTATTTAGAGGTTTTAAAGTATAATTAGAATATATTTTTACCATTTTATCCAATGGTGGTCATTAGAATTAATTTAACATTGAAAATGGACATAAACAATTGCCAATCTTTTGATATAAATTGTTTCTTAAAAAAAACGCTATTTGTTGTGACAGCGGGAATTAATTATAAAATTAATTAATGAAACTTATATGTTTGGAATTTTTTAAAATAGACATCATTTTTGAATTCGGAATATCAATTATAGCTTAGAGTGAAATTTTGGCATTGTTCTGAAAAACTTCAATTTTTGATGAATAGTGAAACCACTAAGTGGTAGTTAAATAACTGATTTTTCATTTAAATGAAATATTACCACTTCTGTGATTTGATTTTCAAAAATCAGACATACATGTTTGTCATTAAGAAGTAAAATGTGGTTGAATGAGATTAAAATAATTTTTGGTGAATAGTAACTTTTAGGTTCTTAATCGCGATTAGAGGTAATTAGTGTAGTTTAAGGTACAATGATGTTTTAATAATATGAGATGAGCATGACACTTGTCCTACTCCAATTGGATGAGTCATGGCCGACCAAGACAACCCATGGGTCAACTTGGGGACCCCATTGATCCACTTTTATTTGGAAAATGACATTAATATATATTTATTTAATGTTAAAATTAAATTGACACAAACATGAGTTGTTTTACTAAAACAGTTTTTAAGTGGGGTTACACAAGTCCACATTTTGACTATAAATATTCATTAGAAATCTAAATGGATTTCCTACATCATATTATTTTTTTTATAATTTTTAGACATTAAATAAATTAAATTATTTATGACATCATTATGATGCAGCGATGACCTCATTATTTAACGATTTTAATAAAATGAAAAGATAATATAAAATCCAAGGCTTACACTTGTCCAAAGACTATTGGATGGGTAGATTTAGAACCCTTATCACCTTATCCACGAATTATATAAGTTTGGGACCTTTAGAATCCGAAAAGCATTGTGTAATAATGTAACATTTCAATCTTTCCAAAAGAGCCCCTCCTCTCCACTTATAAAAGGACCCCACCTCTCCCACCTCATTTACACATTCAAGCCATTTGGATCGGCCAAACTCTGCCCAAATACTCTCCCAACTTCCCCCTATTACTCCTAGAAGCCTCACTTTGGGCAGAACTCTTCCCAAGTAATCCTTTGGATCAAATCAAAAAGAGTTACCCGATTTTGAGGTAATGTCTTCTCTAATGTTGTTTTGTTTTATTTTTCTTCTACAACACCCTAAACACTTTTTATTCATTTCTTTAGTAACAAAAACAGTATCCTCAATATACTAGGATGTTTTTATAAGAAGGATTAGAGCTACACTTACACACACCTACATCTAATGGTTAATGAACATACGATTTTTGTGGATGGTGAATTTCTACCTCACGAAACGATGATTGTTCAACACTCATATAACACCTTCAAAGGTGGCCATTAACATGTCGCTATTTTTATATATGATATATAATATGTTTATGTTTTACTTATGCTTCTTAATTTCTCATTTATGTCATACTTTATGATTTCCATTATGGGTAAAATGCGATAATTTCATTTTAGGAAGTGCGGACTACCGCCCCCTCAAAGTGATTTGAATCGTTAATGCCATATTTGGGATGTATAAAGGATGGAGTAAATGGTATTATACACTATATTATACTGGAATTATATTATACATTTATATAATTATGATTTCGTTCCATTAAATATGAAATTGAAATTAAAGTAGCGTTCATGCGTACGTACGGCTTACCGTCTCCATGAACGGTGCATTTCATTTCTTACCTCTAAATGTTACGTAATATTATAAATGAATGTATATACTGGATATATAAGATATATATGACATCTAAATCATGAATATAATTCTGGATATAATGGATAATCTATCACATAAACAACTTGTAATTATAAGAAGTTTATTGTTGACTCAAGTACCAAAGATCGACAAAACGATCGTTATTAACATAAATAATTACATAATGTTAATATCACTGTAATAAGTGATATAATAAGGATAATGAAATTGAAAATGGTTCTTAATAAGGTATATATTAACTCTAGTTTATTATTCAGGAGGTTAAAGAACGGTTGAGTCAAGTCAGACATGAGGAAAGGGAACTTCTTAACCCAATTTCTATTCTTTGGGTTAATATCCTACTTTCAAATTATGTCATGATATTATTATGTCCTATTTTGTATTTTTACTTTCTTTATGTGCACCTATATTGAATACACATAAGAGATCTATTTTATTTTAAAAATGAACTTTTTAAGGACTTCGTCTCAATCTCCTTTCATTGAGGCATATTTGGTTTTATAGACAATTTTCTTTTATACAGTGTATAAACCCCTTTGAATTTTACGTTTATTCAAAAGGAATCTTTTTATACGAAGCGTTTTGATAAACGACAAAAGGGAATGTTTTTCTTTCTGTACTTATGCGGCGACAACGACTTCTCCGCCACCATGACCATTATTTGAGTTTCGGCTTCCTCTACAAGCCATCATTTTTTTAATGAAAAATAAATACAACGTTTTAACTTTCTTTTATTTTGGTATTGAAAATGGTTTTCAAAGCATTTTTATCAATGTGTTGTATTGATATCTTGTGATTGAAATGTGGAAATGTTATGTTTTCTTTATTCATGTTTTATGTGATACGATTATATTATGGTTTATGATATGTTTAAACCTATTCATATGAGGAATGTATTGGACTTAATAAGTGACGGGTGGAGCCTGCTATAGCTCCTCGATGCATCGGTAGATCTCATGAGACAACTAGACGTGGAATTGGCCGAGGCCCTTTCCCAATTTGATTTATGGTTTTGGCCGAGGCCTTAATCATTTTAGACGTCTTGGTTGAGGCCTGGACAAAATGTTTCAGAATGTCTGGCATTATACATTCCCTCATTATGAAAGTGGTTATTGATATTTCATGTGATTATTCGACCAGTAGAATATCCATGTGAAGAAGTGAATGGCATTATCTCATTTTACTTTTGCCATATTATGTTGATGTTCAAGTTTAAAAGGCTTTTGTTTTAGTTATACATTGCCTAAAATTTTTATGTTTATTTATGAAAGCTTCCGCAATATTGTTATCCTTACTGAGCATCTGAGCTCACCCCTTTCAATGTTTTAATATTTTCCAGGATGTGAAGAAGTACTTTATGAATGACCTGCAGGTATTGTGAGAAGAGGATATGAGTGTGGACTATGGAGACTTTTTTATTGTATTTTTTCACTTTATGATGTAATGTAACGTTTACGAATGTATCTAGTGTTTCCAAGGCTACTAAACTAATCGGTCTTTCGAGACTTGATATTTTGTGATCATGCCAATGTTACGAAGTAATGCACCGACTCTGGGTAGCTGGGGTCAGGGCGTTACAGTTGGTATCAGAGGCAGTTTAGTACTAACCTTGGAAGCTATATTTAGATAAACTCTAATTAGAGCACATAGCCCGAAGATAGACTTTGAGGATTAGTATAGAATAACTTCCTAGAATTTTGGTATTGTAGTGATGTTGTGAGTTTTCTGAGCAATACATCCCTGTCTGGATACGAGCAGGTAGAGGCGGCTCTGGCATAGATGTACCTAGGTGTAAAACCCGAAAACACCGCTTTGAGCTAGACTCAAACGGGAACTGGTGCATGACAATGGGCCTTGCTGCACTCTTGGTTACGACACTCCCAGGGGATATGCTTAGGATAATTCTCGTTTTCATTACAAACCACTATGAACGGTTATGAGTATATACTTCCTCAAAGAAAACCTTTTTATGATTATAGATTATATCCATAAATAGTTCAATTTATGTTAAGTATTGTATAAGTATGGAATTATGTATTTTGATTCATAAACTAATATAGTTTATTCCATTGTATAGAAATGGCACCTAGTAGAAGGAATGTGAACTCCAGCAATACGTATGATCCAAAGAGTAAGAAGTATCTTATCTTTCACGGTATTAAGCCAACATTTCGAAGGGAAATATTCTCCCATGTGTTATCAACATATGAAGAAATAGTATCATGTGTTAATAAGATAAGTAAAGAATTCTCGGAGTCCTATGGCTTTGAAGTGAAGCAAGAGACGAAAGGGATGGAAGAGAGAATGATGGATAAAGGGATGAGGGGAAAGAAGAATTTTCCAATATGTGGTAATTGTGGGAAGAAACATCATGGAACTTGCCTAAAGGGAATGAGAGTTTGTTTTAAGTGTAGAGAAAAAGGACACAAAGTGCGTGACTGCAAGGGTAAGAAAATGGTTTCAAATGTACAATGCTTCTTCTTTAAGGATTGGGGACACTACGCAAACCAATGTCCAAATCATCGGAGTATGCCCCAAATGATGTTATTGGATAATAATCAAGTTATGATACTACCACAGATGAAGAGTAATGATTAGAGTTCTTATGTTTTTATTAAAGAATTTTGTAATTTGAGTGTTGTATCAATGATATACTGGTTATAATAATTATGGAGTATATAAGGATTGTACTGCAGTACTATTTCATCAAGGACTTGAGATTGTGTGGAACCAAGAAAAGTGACTCAACAGTAGGTTAAATTTTTGGAAAATATATGGTTGAGAGAAAGATAAACCATAATATTGTTCTGATACCGAGATAGTGATTTTGGAATAAGACGTGATTGATTTGGATAAATTATATTGGATATTCTTAACTTCCTTGAAACTGATTGATGATTTGTATACATATTTGGATAGAAGGAGTATATCTAGTATTCTATAAGGAAGAAGGGATCATGGTAATTCAGTATGTTTAAAAAGAATACATGATGAAGGTGTTCACATGTTGTTAAATGGAAAAAAGGATCTTCATTATGTTTAACTTCCTTATAAAATTTGGACTGTGAGTTGGACAGAAGTATTTTGGATAACTATAAAGGTTGGAGTGGATTAAGTTGATCTTTGGATAGTATTGTTTAAGGTTAAAAATTTATGAAGATTATTTTTGAATATTATAATACTATAGTTTTAGGAAAAGGACAACCTGCAGGGTGGGTCATAACCCGTCGCGTCAGACAAAGCTGCAGGAATCGAACCCACAATCATAGTGCGACAGGCCTTTATTTCCTACCACTAGCCTACAGGAAGTCCCTGGTTAATACAAAATAATTTTACTAATCTATATGGTATGTGTTAACATTTGTAACCTTATACAATTAGTTTAAGTATAATATTTTTGAGTTCTATTATCTTTTTGAGTGAAAGATGAGTTGAAGGTTGAAACTCTAATTGTCAAGCATAAATATATATATATATACCTATCTCTTATTCAATGAAAAAATTAATTCTTAAACTTTAGTAAAGGGATATTAAAACAAAAAAATGTGTTATCCTAATACCTTATGTTTTGTTGAACTGATGATATTTTAAATCAACATAGATTGAAGGCTTTGAGGCCCTCAATTTGACAGTTGATTGTGATTGATGACCTGAATCACTCCCTACAAATATTTACGTTGTTCCTCCAATTATATGTCTTTAATTGCCACCAATGTTCTCTTAATCGAGATCATAATTTGGTGGTGACTTTCTTATTTCCATTTCCCTCTTATTAAGGCTAAATTTTATTAATCTTATTTCCGATTTGGGTTTTCCACAAAGGTATCTTCTCTTTTCAACCTTTTTTTTCAAAGGAAAAAAATTTCAAATTGCGAGGACGAAATTTATTGAAGGAGGTTAGAATGTAACACCCCAAGCTTCCATGATACGCTTCTCATTCAATAATGCAATAGCTTGCATTGTATGCAAGTTCGAGTTCTAACACACCGCGACTAACCAAAGTAGCCGTTATGAATAGTAATAACCACCTTTTTAAAATTATAGAAATTTTATATTTCAAAATGGACTTCATTTTTGTATTTGTAATATCGAAATTATCCTAAGTTGAATTTTTTGTAACTTTCTGAGAACTTCTAATTTTTTTATGAATAGTGAAAAATACTTAAAAACAACTTTTTTAAATGAAAATAATTTATAGTGATAAATTATACTATTTAGTGGTTTTAAAGTATAATTATAATATATTTTTACCATTTTATCCAATGGTGGTCATTATAATTAATTTAACATTGAAAATGGACATAAACAATTGCCAATCTTTTGATATAAATTGTTTCTTAAAAAACACTCTATTTGTTGTGACAGCGGGAATTAATTATAAAATTAATTAATGAAACTTATATGTTTGGAATTTTGTAAAATATACATCATTTTTGATTTCGGAATATCAATTATAGCTTAGAGTGAAATTTTGGCATTGTTATAAAAAACTTCAATTTTTGATGAATAGTGAAACCACTAAGTGGTAGTTAAATAACTGATTTTTCATTTAAATGAAATATTACCACTTCTGTGATTTGATTTTCAAAAATACGACATACATGGTTGTCATTAAGAAGTAAAATGTGCTTGAATGAGATTAAAATAATTTTTGGTGAATACTAACTTTTAGGTTCTTAATCGCGATTAGAGGTAATTAGTGTAGTTTAAGGTACAATGATGTTTTAATAATATGAGATGAGCATGACACTTTTCCTACTCCTATTGGATGAGTCATGGCCGACCAAGACAACTCATGGGTCAAATTGGGGACCCCATTGAGCCACTTTAGTTGGAAAATTAAATTAATATATATTTATTTAATGTTAAAATTAAATTGACACAAACATGAGTTGTTTTACTAAAACAGTTTTTAAGTGGGGTTAAACAAGTCCAAATTTTGACTATAAATATTCATTAGAAATCTAAGAAGATTTACTACATCATAGTATTTGTTTTATAATTTTTAGACATTAAAAAAATTAAATTATTTATGACATCATTATGATGCAGCGATGACCTCATTATTTAACGATTTTAATAAAATGAAAAGATAATGTAAAATCCAAAGCTTACACTTGTCCAAAGACTATTGGATGGGTAGATTTAGAACCCTTATCACCTTATCCACGAATTATATAAGTTTGGGACCTTTAGAATCCGAAAAGCATTGTGTAATAATGTAACATTTCAATCTTTCCAAAAGAGCCCCTCCTCTCCACTTATAAAAGGCCCCCACCTCTCCCACCTCATTTACACTATCAAGCTATTTGGCTCGGCCAACCTCTGCCCAAATACTCTCCCAACTTCCCCCTCTTACTCCTAGAAGCCTCACTTTGGGCAGAACTCTTCCCAAGGAAGCCTTTGGCTCAAATCAAAAAGAGTTACCCGATTTTGAGGTAATGTCTTCTCTAATGTTGTTTTGTTTTATTTTTCTTCTACAACCCCCTAAACTCTTTTTATTCATTTATTTTGTAACAACACCAGTATCCTAAATATACTAGGATGTTGTTATAAGAAGTATTAGAGCTACACTTACACACACCTACATCTAATGGTTAAAGAACATACGGTTTCTGTGGATGGTGAATTTCTACCTCACGAAACGATGATTGTTCAACACTCATATAACACCTTCAAAGGTGGCCATTAAGATGTTGCTATTTTTATATATGATATATAGTATGTTTATGTTCTACTTATGCTTCTGTATTTCTCATTTATGGCATACTTTATGATTTCCATTATGGGTAAAACGCGATAATTTCATTTTAGGAAGTGCGGACTACCGCCCCCTCAAAGTGATTTGAATCGTTAATGCCATATGTGGGATGTATAAAGGATGGAGTAAATGGTATTATAAACTATATTATACTGGAATTATATTATACATTTATATCATTATTATTTCGTTCCATTAAATATGAAATTGAAATGAAAGTAGCGTTCATGCGTACGTATGGCTTACCGTCTCCATGAACGGTGCATTTCATTTCTTACCTCTAAATGTTACGTAATATTATAAATGAATGTATATACTGGATATATAAGATATATATGACATCTAAATAATGAATATAATTATGGATATAATGGATATTCTATCACATAATCAACTTGTAATTATAAGAAGTGTATTGTTAACTCAAGTACCAAAGATCGACAAAACGACCGTTATTAACTTAAATAATTACATAATGTTCATATCACTGTAATAAGTGATATAATAAGGATAATGAAATTTAAAATGGTTCTTAATAAGGTATATATTAACTCTAGTTTATTATTCAGGAGGTTAATGAACGGTTGAGTCAAGTCAGACACGAGGTAAGGGAACTTCTTAACCCAATTTCTATTCTTTGGGTTAATATCCTACTTTCAAATTATGTCATGATATTATTATGTCCTATTTTGTATTTTTACTTTCTTTATGTGCACCTATATTGAATACACATAACAGATATATTTTATTTTAAAAATGATCTTTTTAAGGACTTCGTCTCAATCTCCTTTCACTGAGGCATATTTGGTTTTATACACAATTTTCTTTTATACGGTGTATAAACCCATTTAACTTTTACATTTATTCAAAAGGAATCTTTTTATACGAAACATTTTGCTAAACGACAAAAGGGAATGTTTTTCTTTCCATACTTATGTGGCGACAACGACTTCTCCGCCGCCATGACCATTATTTGAGTTTTGGCTTCCTCTACAAGCCATCATTTTTTTTAATGAAAAATAAATACAAAGTTTTAACTTTCTTTTATTTTGGTATAATAATGGTTTTGAAAGCGTTTTTATCAATGTGTTGTATTGATATATTGAGATTGAAATGTGGAAATGTTATTTTTCCTTTATGCATGTTTTATGTGATACGATTATGTTATGGTTTATGATATGTTTAAACCTATTCATATGAGGAATGTATTGGACTTAATAAGTGACGGGTGGAGCCCGCTTTAGCTCCTCGATGCATCGGTAGGTCTCATGAGACAACTAGACATGGAATTGGCTGAGGCCGTTTCCCAATTTGATTTATGGTTTTGGCCGAGTCCTTAATCATTTTAGACGTCTTGGACGAGGCCTTGATAAAATGTTTCAGATTGTCTGGCATTATGCATTCCCTCATTATGAAAGTGGTTGTTGATATTTCATTTGATTATTCGACCAGTAGAATATCCATGTGAAGAAGTGAATGGCATTATCTCATTTTACTTTTTCCATATTATGTTGATGTTCAAGTTTAAAAGGCTTTTGTTTTAGTTATACATTGCCTTAAATTTTTATGTTTATTTATGAAAGCTTCCGCAATATAGTTATCCTTACTGAGCATTTGAGCTCACCCCTTTCAATGTTTTAATATTTTCCAGGATGTGAAGAAGTACTTTATGAATGACCTGCAGGGATTGTGAGAAGAGGATATGAGTGTGGACTATGGAGACTTTTTTATTGTAGTTTTTTACTTTATGATGTAATGTAACGTTTACGAATGTATCTAGTGTTTCCAATGCTACTAAACTAATCGGTCTTTCGAGACTTGATCTTTTGTGATCATGCCAATGTTACGAAGTAATGAACCGACTCTGGGTAGCTGGGGTCGGGGCGTTACATGTTTTATATATATATGATAATTTCCATTGAGGAAGTGCGGACTACCGCCCCCTCAAAATGATATAACTCGTTCATTCCATACAAGGAATGTATAAAAGATGGTTGTTGGCACCGAAAAAAGTCCATAACTCTCAGAGGAAGTTTCGAAATGACGAAGTGAAGTCATATTCGGAATCAGAGGCCCGATCCGAAGGCCCGTGATGTGGTGCGCGAAATAAAAGAGGATCTGAGCGAAAAATTGTTCTGTGCGCGCAGAATCACAGGGTTTCGCGGAATTGAGCCGATGAGGCGCGCAATATTTTCTCACCCCGGTTCTGTGCAACGACTTTTTTGCACGCCGGCTGTGCTCGTCATTATGAATTTCGTGCACTGCCTCGATTATGCATCGGGGGTCGCCTATATATAGAAGGTGACCCCCAACGGTTTGGGGGTTGAGGAATCTGAAGCGACTATCGTGTGCGGAATTCAGCTCCCCCGTGTGCAAGATGACATCCAGGTAATCCCTCATTTCGCGCAACCTTGCCCCGAAGTTCGCCTTTGCGCGCAATTCCACTGGCTTTAGTGAATTTCACCCTCCCCAGGGTTTCATCCTTTGTGCGCAATCCGTGTCTCGTGCGTGCAATACACTATCGTGCGTGCAAAACCCTACGCGTAGTTACCTCTTTGCATGTAATTCCCTTTCTCCAATTGTGCACAGTCCCGGTGTTTTGCGTGCAAACCTTCCCTTTTGTGCGCAAGCCCAGGACCCCTCACCATGACGCTCCTTGGCTGCCCCCTGCACCGGCACATGATGTCTCCCCTACCGGGCATGCGCGCCATGCCTTGTTTTCCCGTACGGCCTTCCATGCTTGTGCGAAGTAACCTCAAGGTCCCTTGGTTCATGTTTCCCATTGAGTTGCTTTTCCTTATGCTTCTCCGCATAGGCACGCTAACGTCTATTGCTTCTTCACATAGCCACGCTAACGTGGACCCCTGTTGGTTTGCCCTGCGGCCCCTTTCACTACAGCCTTTCCAATGCCTTCCCTCCCACAAGGGGTAGAGGGCGTTGGGTATGTGAGCCCTAGGGGTGTGGAGTAAACCCACCTCATCCAATCTGCAGGATGCTAAAATGCTAAGCACCTCGTCCTTAACACAAGATGTTAAAATGTGGTCTGACCCCGTGCTTCGCACGCAGGGTCCCCCCAGCTCGGACATTATTTACGCCACTCGTCTCCACGGGAATGGACTCTTCCTCACATGGAATGAGATCCTCCTTGTCGGAGTGGCGTTTGTCCGCGGGGGAAGGGCTGCCTCAGAGCGTAAGCCCCTAGCCTTTCTTGCGGATGACTGCACCCATGCATCTCCGTACTTCCTCTCTTCCAAGGCCAGTGGAGTCCTTTTACCACTGCACTTTGTCGTGCCACGGGCCTCCACCCTGGAGTAAGCCCCGACACCAAGGGCCGCTAACCACACGTAAGACCCTGTTTCCTATTTGGGCTGCTCAACGCCTAAGCCCCACTCCACTTCTCACGGACGCACCCTTCGTGACGTGATCGTCTGGTCCCTACTGCCTCTTGCTTCCCACACCAAGCATGACTCACAAGGGCTTAGAGTGCGCATCGACCATGACATCCTCTTATGGGCCACCCTAGAGCGTAAGCCCCATCCCAGCGAACTACGTGGACTTTGATTAGTGGTAACGCATGGTACGTAGGAAGCCTCCACGAGGTTCAAGCCCACCACCTGGTCATCCCGACCTCTCCATGTCGGTTCCCTGACCACCTTGGGCTACCTCAGAGTGTAAGCCCCAAACCCATCATCCCACATGACGTTAAACTATATCTCGTCCCGCATGACGTGAAACTGTATCCTGTCCTGCATGATGTTAAATTGTATCCCGTCCCGCCTGACGTTAAACTGTATCCCCCCTTTTGGGACGTCTTAGAATGTAAGCCCCATGTCTCACTCCACCATCCATCCTGATCCTTACCCGGGCCGCCACATCCCGGTGAGATCATGCCACCCCATCCCACTCCATGGAATCCGAGAAGCCGCCCACGTGCTGGCCCCAACAACGGTGTTCCCCCCTAGGGGCCCTTTAAACCGATCCGTCTATGCAAGATGTTAAACTCGCGGCATACCCTGTGTTAAACATGGGAAGCTGAGGAAAACCTTAGATGGTACACAATCCCTGTGTTCGATGATGGATGCCTCGGGGTTTCGAGCCCTCGAGAAGCCATGTGATGGGGGACCGAAGACAGACATGCCAACGACGCCCCATCGTGACCATTCTCCTCACCAAAGGTTGCTTCCCCAACAAGACCCCTTGGAGCGTCTTGATGGAAGAAGCGTAATTAACTGGCGTCCATGTAGATATGGCACCGGGAATGAGCTTCACGAACCCGTCTTAAATCTATGAGGGATACCCGGACTAGGTAATGAGTTCCGAGGAGGAATCCACGGAAGGAAGAACTGACATCCCCTCATCCCGGTTTCGATCAAGGTGCAGACGTCCCTGAACAACGAACGGATGCCAACCGCCTTTGGAAAGCGGGAATGCGGGGCAACAGCAGCGCGTCCTCCACAAGCGGATGCGCGCGCCCCGGCGAAAGCATCAGAGAAACAAAAATGGTGTACCCGATGTGAGGCTCTTCTCCTCAATACAGGGCATGGTAGTCGTCGGGGCGTCGGATCACACAAAAATGGTGAACCCGACCGGAAGCTATTCTACTCAATCCAGGGAATGGTAGCCATCAGGGCGTCGGAAGGATAGCATGTCACCAGGTCCAGGTAACCCTCATCGGGACGTGAACCCGCCAGGGGTCGAGGCCGTCAGGACGTTGACTACTCTGTTCTGCGACGTCGTCAGTGTGAATCCCTCTCGCCGACAATGGAGGACGGAATGATGTTGGGCCTTGGTTGTTGATATCCTTTCCTGTTGATACAAATGGGTTCATCTCCCTGCTTCCAGGAATCAGATCACTGCATTCGGAGCTCGATCGCCACCTGCCCACCGGTGCAGGGGCAGGGGCAGTATCGATGCAGCTACCCCGCACGGTCCCACCCATTCCACGACCGCTCCGAATTTGACCACCATAGAAGTAGGGCTCTTGTGCCCCCTCTCCCCATCAGAAATCATCCATCAGAGGGTGATCAATGACCTGGTTCGTAGGTATGATGAGGAAGGGGTCATCCCCACCAGGGGCATGGCATGTTTGGATCTAGAGGCTGCTGCGCCTCACCACCATCACCACCCTCGAGGGCCGCACAGGGAGCCGCCACTCCCCACGCCGACGTTCAATGGCTTCGGGAGCCTTTCCCCGGAGCGCCTTGAAACATACCTCCCCTACGCCAATGAGGTGGGGGATGTCCGAGTCCACCCGATCGGCGATCCGTCCCAGGGGTTAATGGCAAGAACCTCCGCCAGGCTGCATCGACGCCGCCACCTGACTCAATGAGCCAAGGAGCAGGCAATCTTCATGCCTGCACTGCCGGTTCCGGCCCATACGACTCGACGCCAGCGTCGGGCGCGAGCGGGAGAGAATTCCCGTCCTGGGGCACAAACATCAGCAACCACTGTGGCCCAAGCCACTGCTGACTCCTGTTACTAGATCCCCGCACACGTTGATCAGGGGCATCCACGTGCCTGACTGGGATCGAAACCCTGAACGCCCTGCAAGCAAGTTGGGTCGAATCTCCCGGTCGTGGACACTGGCAATGGCCACTGCGGACCAATCCGTGGTAGTGCCTCTCACCATGAAGGCTCATTCCGTGCCACCGATCTGGGAAGCCGAAAGCTTCTTCGCGATGGCTATGCTCCGGGGATAATTCCTTCCAGATCCCAATGCGTTGGGTATGAGGTCACTCCCCCTACTGCTGGCCGTGAGCATGAAGCCGTTGTGTATCCAGTCGCTCACTCACATGGAGGTCCTCCCCATGTCCCTTTCGACATCTTTCCCGGTGCTTCTCGCACCCCGGCCCTCAGTCCCCTCTGCCCCGGCTCTATTGTGGCTGGGGGACCCCATGAAGGAAATCATCCTTACCCTGAGGAGCTACCCAGGGGTAGGAAGGCCGGGCGTCGTCGTCGTAGGAGGAATGTCAGGGGAGTCCGGAAGGAAATTAGATCAGTCCGTTTCTCGGATTCTGAGGCGGAATACGACTCGACGATGGAACCTCCCTGCCAACCCTTCGAGTTGAGGGCAGGGATGGGGACGCGGCGTGTCAGTCTCATACTCACCAAATGTGAGATCCGTATTATTCCCTCCTGCCTTAGAAGGTATATCCTAGAGGACAAGGACTTGGCGTACCACCGAGGATCACGCCCGCGGTTGCCATTGGCCTCCTCGGAAGCACCTCCCGCCCCTGTTAGGGAGGGTGAGAAACTTTTCTGGGGACCGACGGAAGAATCGCGAGGCGATACACCCTCGGCGAGCACCGACACTGTGACAAGAGGCCCATTCACCGGCCCATCCTATAGCGACGTGGAAGCCAGGGCACTGCAACCCCTGGAGGATGATCCAAGGATCGGCGGCCAATCGGCATGTTCACTGTATTCCCCGCCGGCCAGCCCACCACCCTGGCGGCCTACCTCAGCCCCATTGCCAACTCCCCGACTTTCCTTAGTGGACGATTAGGGGCGGCAGGTTCTGGACCCCGAACCTGAGCTGTGGAGCTTTTGGACCGTTCTTGCAACGGGCCACTTCCCTGAGAAGTTTTGGCCGGTTGCAGAATCAAATTTTGATGTGCCATAGTCACTCACCCCGAGAGAGTTTGAATGCTTCCGCCAGATTCTTCGGGTGACTCACTCCAGCCTCCACCATCTGCTAGCACCTTATCCCCAGAGACAAGTACATCTCGAGGAGTCGGTGAGCAGTGTCATCGGGTCGACCTAGCAGCACTCCCCACGGTCCGGCACCCCGAGTCGCTAGACCACCATGAGGACCTCCAGCAACAATGCGTCCAGAGTTTTAAAGTACTCCGCAGAGTTATTGAAGAAGCCACCCCCCACGCGCACGTCCGCGGATGGGGGCAGTATGCTTCCCTTCTCTTCTGTGCGATCTGCCGACAGCCCGATCCACTGGGCATCCCTGAGGGAACATCGCCAAGGGCAGTCGCAGTCAACATGGATGACCTTTCAGATGAGGGAAACATTGTGGATCCCCTCGACAGGGACTCACCCCCCTAGGACAGGCCGCTACTAGACCCATCTGGGAGGATTACTTGCCAACAGAGAAGCCTCCTAGGTCTTCATGTACCCACGTAGGCACTGACACTGGGACGAAACATCGGCAAGGGTAAGGAGCCCGTTGGGTCTGTCAAACTCGCTGACCCATCTGCCTCAGTGTAGAAGGTAGAGGAAGATCCCGAGAAGGCCATACTGTGCCAACAACTAGTTGAGAAAAAGAGGCTGGTTGATAAGCTCTTGGCCAAACGCATTGCAGAACGGCGACCTGACTATGGTGACCCTATACCAAGACAGCAGGGGCAAGAGCATCTACCCCTTGCAGAGATCCCCCTTGGCAACTGTGACCGTGTTGTGTTCGCCGACAGGGGAGATACTGGAACCCATGGAAAGAGGGCGTGATATGTTTCACCGAACTCTCCCGAGCGGTGAGACAACCTGGGGGACCCTGCTCGGTTTCCTCCCGCCGCTCTGAGAGTCGCTCTGCCAACTGCCCCACGAGCCGCTGAGTGCGGCTACCGTATCGTAGATCCTGACAATGCACTTGTGGTTAGAGATCCCCGTTAGGACAGGAATTTGCATCCGGATGATCTGATGGAAGTACTCAACGCCCGCTTGGAGGCCCTGGAAACTCGGAAGGTGGTAATCCCACAAGATGGCAAGCCGTACCCAGCGTGGGTGGATGACATGCCGGCTCCACCAGGATTTGGGAACCCCACTTTTTCCCCCTTCAACGGGACTGGATACCCTCCACAACACTTGGCCCACTTTAACTCGAGGTGCGGGCCTATGTTAGGAACTATGGCGTAGCAGGAGGCATCCAATCTCCGGTGCTTCATTCAGACACTGGAAGGAACATCATTCGTCTGGTACAGCCAGATCCCTATTAGATCGG
Source organism: Viscum album (assembly GCA_963277665.1). Classification (NCBI taxonomy): domain Eukaryota; kingdom Viridiplantae; phylum Streptophyta; class Magnoliopsida; order Santalales; family Viscaceae; genus Viscum; species Viscum album. Next base: position 1,086,155,967 of record OY728150.1, on the reverse strand, counting down.
TGACTAGATGGGAGGACCTTCACCGACAATTCCTCTACCATTTTAGTTTGAAAATCTGGAAGACGAACATTGCAGAACTCTTCAGGTGCAAGAAAAGGCCCGACGAGCGAGTCGCGGACTTCGTCGCCCGGTGGAAGGGGCTCACGTACTCCCTTGACATGCCACTGACTCAGGAGAAATTACTGACGATGTGTGTAGGTAACGCCAAGGTGGAGTTGGTTCTTTCTATGATCATTCAGAATTACCCTGGGGGGTTCTGGGTCTTCTCGGACAAGGCTCAGTGCCTCGAAGAAGCCTTGCAACATGCCAGTCAGGCACGCCCGCTGCCTCCTGTAATCTTTGCAAGGAGAGCCACCAGAGCCGAGCCCGCTGTTGTGGCCCAGATAGAGGCCCCCAGAAAGCTAGAGTTTCTTCCAATGAGGCCATCTCCTCAGGCTCATAGAGGTCCACCCCCACAGCCTCCGGCCCAGCAGCGACTGCCTCAAAATCGGCAGGCGCCTCCGTGTAACGCACCGCCACCACCTGGGCAAGGTAATTCGGCTCCGCCTCCTTGGCCTGCTCCTCTGGCCCCTGGTCATGGTCGGCCCCCAAGAGTCCCCTTTCCAGACAGAAGGAATCAGACTTACACATTTGGCGAGGCCCAGATCCCCGGTTATTTCTGTAGCGCCTTGGAGCAGAGGATCGTGTGAATGCATGAGTGCCGGAAGCCAGATGTGGCGTGCCTCACTGATCACCCTAACTACTTCCCTTATCACCGGATCCTGGGACACACCATCCAACAATGCTATGTGTTCAAGGACTACCTCCAAGACCAGATTGGCAACAACATAGTCAGGTTGGGCCCATCCCCGGCACAGGTGGCAGGTGTCTTCGTAAGATCAGATGGCAGCAGTGACGACGAAGATGGGTGGGAATAGGTTTATGACCGCTGGTCCCAGATGTATAATGACTGGATGGCCCACAGGACGGTCGCCCGTTCCCATGGAATCATCTGTGCCCGCCTGAATCATCCAGAGCCCTCGGAGTCTGCGAGTGCCACTTTGGCATCGTCGTCCCAGCCTACTTCTTCCCAGAAGAGTAGGCGGCGGCGCAAAAAGAAAGAACGCGCCTTGCCATTTCCATCATCTTCTCGCATGCTTGGCGATTTCATGCCCCCGGAGATGGGGATCCCTCCGAGACCCCATCCGGTAGTGGATGACTCCTTGAGTGAGAGCCTGGGGTACGCTTCGGTTAACACCGTAGAGTTGGTAAATCCCTTTTTGGCTCCCGACGATGAGGAGCGCCTGGTGGACCTCCACGAGAGCCAAGGGTACGCTTCGGTTAACACTGTAGAGTTGGTAAATCACTTTTTGGATCCTGATGATGTGGAGCTTCAGGTGGACCTCCCCGAGATCCCGGGGTACGCTTCGGTTAACACCGTGGAGTTGGTAAATCCCTTTTTGGCTCCCAATGATTAGGAGCTCCCGGTGGACCTCTCCGAGATCAAGGGGTACGCTTCGGTTAACACTGTAGAGTTGGTAAATCCATTTTTGGCTTCCGACGATGAGGAGCACTAGGTGGACCTCCCTGAGAGCCCGGGGTATGCTTCGGTTAACACCGTAGAGTTGGTAAATCCCTTTTTGGCTCCTAACAATGAGGAGCGCCAGGTGGACCTCCCCGAGAGCCTGGGGTACGCTTCGGTTAACATCGTAGAGTTGGTAAATCCCTTTTTGGCTCTCGACGATGAGGAGAGCCAGGTGGACCTCCCTGAGAGCACGGGGTATGCTTCGGTTAACACTGTAGAGTTGGTAAATCCATTTTTGGCTCCCTACGATGTGGAGTTCTAGGTGGACCTCCCCAATGTCCCCAGCCGTCGCCAACGTCGACGGAGCCGTGGCTACGTGAATCACTGGGGCATGGCAGTTGTCACCTTCAGTCAGGCCGTGCACACTACCGAGACTAGGCAGCAAGCCCATTACAGAGAGCAGCACTCGTGGCTCCCTCACCCGGTGACAGCGGGTTCGCTTCCACCACCGTTTGTGTTGCTGGATCAGGCGGAACTGCCTTGCCCGCATCGCAACCAGACCAGCCCTGCCACTGGCCGACTATGGCCTTCCTGTCCTGGCATGATAGCCACCTCCCGGGCTTCAGCTAGTGAACAGCGGGACGTGCCTAGTACCAGCCAGTCACCGGTCCCGCCAGCAGGGCCTGTCATGCCCCCAATCGCAGAGCGACCTCCGGTAAGTAGAAGCTCACGTTTGGCGTGAAAGTATGATGTCTTGAAACATCTGGACGACATTCCGGCAAGGCTTTCTATCCTTGAGGCCCTTCGCCTGTCGTCTGAAATGCGTGAACCGCTCACCGAGGATCTAAGGATCCCCCTTCAGTTTGAGACGGAGGTACCGGTCGGAGAAGCCTTCCACACCGAGGTGATTGAGGACGCCGAATGTCAGGCGGTGATCTCGTATTCCGGTGAAGATGAAGACCTTCCCATACATGGGCATATCCGTCCATTGTACATCACCGTCCAGTTCAATGGCGTGGAAGTCCTTCGCTGTCTTGTCGACCTGGGTTCTGGGATTAACTTGATCCCAACTCGGACACTGTGAAAACTGGGGTTGTCCGAGGATGATTTAACTCCCTCCGACCTCAAAATCTAGGGGTATGAAAGGACCAAGAAAACTCCACTCGGCATGATTCTTCTGAAGACCCAGTTCGGCAGCTTAATTGCCAATACTGAATTCATGGTTGTCTCTCAAGACACTTCCTACAACGCATTGATGGGCAGGCCGTGGCTCCATCTTCACGCAGCGGTTCCCTCATCATACCACCAGTGCCTCAAATACTCCCTTAAGGGTCGAGTGGGTGTGCTCCAAGGAGATGCGTCTCCGTTTACCTCTTGTGAAGCTCGTTACCTGGACGCTGACTATTACAAGACCAAGGACATGCAAATCCTGGGAGGTGAGGTTGAGCCCGCCGCTGTCGCGAGTGATCCTCGGGCAGGTTTGGATGACGCATATGTCTTCCCAAACCATCGGTTGGAGGCCACAACTCCCGATATGGGAGAGTGCTTTGTTGTCTAGGGTACCAGAGGAAGCCATATTTCTGAGTCTAAGCAACGGCGAGAAATCAACTCGTACTCTTATACAAACCAGGCTCAGGTAATCCCCGATCCTCCTACCCGTGTACGATATCGGGAAGTTGGGCTCATGGCAACGACAGTACGTCATACGTGTCTGTTTCGCAAAGCCAGAATCGATCGGCTGAAGCCAACGGGTCACCACTACTTTGATGTCATAAAGCGTGGCCCCTTGGGCCGAAGTCCGGATTGGATTGGATCAACCGCCTTCATCGCCATAGTCTCCGCGGTGCATGAGTCTCCCGTCGTGATGACCTCTGCCGCCCAAGCCGGTGCCAGCTCCCCATTAGGGTCAAGTAGCCCCGAAAAGACTCCCCCCATGGACAATCCTTTCTCAAGCAGAGAAGAAGACATGGAAGATTCTCCTCCTGCCTTTGAGGAGGGCGTCTCCACCACGGTCGACGAGTTAGTACAGGTGAACCTCGGTAGTGAGGCGGACCCGAGACCCACATTTGTCAGCGCCTCTATGCCTCCCAAGGAACGAAAACAGTACATATACTTCCTCAGGCAGCACCGTGATGTGTTTTCCTGTAGTTATGACGAGATGCTGGGACTAGATCCCCAGGTAGCCGTCCACCGGCTTGGCCTCCCAGCAAACCATCGCGGGTTCAAGCAGCCTCCCAGGAAAATGCACCCTTTCATGGTGACATGGTTGAGGCCGAAGTTGATCAGCTCATTAAGTCTAACTTCATAAAGGAATTCCAGTACCCCATGTGACTAGCCAACATTGTGCCCGTCATGAAGAGGAACGGGTAGATCAGGGTCTGCATCGACTTTCGTGATCTTAATCGCCACTGTCTGAAGGATGACTTTCTTCTTCCCGTGACAGAGCTGTTGATCGATGCAACAGCCGGGTTCCGTGCCCTCTCCTTCATGGGTGGGTACTCCGGGTACAACCAGATCCAGATGGCCCCCGAGGATGAAGATTTTACTTCCTTCAGGGCCCCCCAGGGCACTTTCTACTATCGGTTTATGCCCTTCGGTCTGAAGAATGCAGGTGCCACCTATCAACGGGCTATGCACCGCATATTCAAGCCGATCCTCGGGACACTGGTGAGTGTTACATAGATGACCTGGTGGTTAAATCTTGTCAGCGCCAGGACTGTCTCAAAGGCCTCGAGAAATTGTTCGGTTTCCTCCGTTGTCGCCACTTGAAGATGAACCCGTTGAAGTGTGCCTTTAGGGTCTCCTCCAGAAATTTTCTTGGCATCATTGTTAGGTATCGAGGTATCGAGATCGACCCCGAGAAGATCAAGGCCATCTGTCAGATGCCTCCCCCGAGTAATATCCGGGATCTTCGAGGCCTCCAAGGCCACATAGCCTATATACGCCGACTCATTTCGAATATGGCCGGCAAGTGTAATCCCTTCTCCCGGCTCATGAAGAAAGGCGCCGCCTATGGGTGGGATGAAGAGTGTCAGACCGCTTTTGAGGAAATCAAGCAGTATCTACTTCAACCTCCGGTCCTGATGCCACCCGTTCTTGGAAAGCCGCTGGTCCTTTATGTGACTGCCCTAAAGCGATCCCTCGACGCCCTTCTCGCCCAGAAGAACAACGAGGGAACAGAGAATAGCCTCTACTACCTTAGCCGCATGCTCCTCGATGCGAAAATTAGATATTCTCTCATAGAGAAGAGCTGCCTGGCACTTGTATTCGCCGTACAGAAATTGCGGCACTACTTGAAGCACAATTAGGTACAACTAGTCTCTCGGGTAGACCCATTGAAATACATCCTGAGCCAGCCTATGTTGACCGGCCGATTGTCACACTGGGAGGTGATCTTCCAGCAGTTCGACATTAGGTTCGTACCTCAAAAGTCCGTCAAGGGATAGGCATTGGAAGACTTCTTCGATGCCCACCCAAGCTCTGCGGAACAGCCACTAGATTTGGGCTTTCCTGATTAGACAATCCTCTCAGTCGATCACACCACCCCATGCTGGCAGATACACTTTGAAGGCTCCTCCCGAAGCCCTACCGGTAGAAGTCTCAACAATCCTAGGCTTAACAGAGTGGGCTTGGGTATCGTCTTCATCACCCCGGAGCAAGTTGTTCTGCCATATTCTTTCTTGTTGTCAGAATGCTGCACCAACAATGAGGCAGAATATCATGCCCTCATCACTGTCCTCGAGTTGGCTCTTGAGGTTAACGTACCCCATTTGTATGTAAAAGGGGACTCAGAGCTAGTCATCAAGAAGGTTAACGGTGACTATGCTATCAGGAAGCTGGAACTCATGTCGTTGCTGGAGTGCACCCTCCATCTAATGGCTAAGTTCCCCTCCTGACCAGATGTCATTCACCTTCCTCGGTCGTAGAACAGTCGAGCAGATGCTTTGGCCAGCCTGGCCACATCACTCGCAGAGCCCGAACAGGATGACTTAATCATCCAAGTGGCGCACCAGAGAGTCATTGCTCCTGTTATCCTAGAGGGCAATCGTGGCACGCGAGTGAACCATCTCACCGCTGGTGCCCCTAAGTTAGGACCCCCAGGGGCTTCAGGCGTGGTGATCGAGACAGTTCCTGACTGGAGGAAACCCTTGGTTGAATATCTCCGACACGTCAATCTTCTGATGGACCGACCAGAGCGAGAATGAATCCGGTGCTGCGCACCGCAGTTCACCCTTCAAAGTGGTCCCAGCCGTGAGCAGCTCCTTTACAGGTGTGGGTTTGACGGTGTTCTCCTCTGTTGTCTTCAAGGAGTTGAGATCCCACAGGTCATGCAGGAAGTGCGTGCTGGTTCTTGTGGTGCCCACCAGGCCGGGTTGAAGTTGTCCCACTAGATTCAGAGGCTGGGATACTTCTGGCCCTCCATGATCTACGACTACATCGAGTACGCCAAGAGGTGTCATGCATGCCATGTTCATGCTAACTTTATGCATCGACCACCGGAGCCTCTCCATACTACTTAGTATTCTTGGCCCTTTTTAGTCTGGGGGTTGGATGTCGTAGGGCCTTACCCGCCGGCGATGGCCCACCAGTGCCTGTTCATCTTGACCACTACGGATTTCTTCTCAAAGTGGGCAGAGGTAGCCCCGCTCAGGGAAGTCAAGGATGGTTCTATCGCTGACTTCGTGAGCTCCAATATCATCCACCAGTTTGGAATACCTCACGCTATCCTCACAGATAACAGAACCAACTTCCGAGCGGCCGAGCTAAAAAGATTGTACGCCAAGTACAACATTCGCTCTAACCACACCTCCCTCTATCACGCGTAGGCGAATGGAAAAAATGAGGCGTTTAACAAAACCCTCTCTAACATTATACAAAAAATGGTTAGTCAGAACAAGAAAATTTGGTTGGACAAGCTCCCCAACTCCCTCTGGGCTTATAGGAAGACGAATCGCAATTCCACCCAGGTGACTCCATATTCCCTGGTATACGGAGCTGAGGTCGTCCTTCCCATCAAGGTCCAGCTACCCTCATTGCACACGGCGGTCTACGACCAGCAAGCGCTAGATAGAGTTTCCGAGATCCGTCTAGCTGAATTAGAAGCACTGGATGCAAGTAGGCTTTGCACTTTACAAAACTTGGAAAGGCATTAGAGCATGATGGCTCGAGCTTTCGATAAGATGGTTCACCTCCGCTCCTTCCTGCAAGGTGACTTGGTGTTGGCTCTCAGAGCACCAATGATTCCCGGCAGGAAACCACCAAAGTTGGAGCCCAAGTGAGAGGGGTCATTTATTGTCCACAAGGTCTATCCCAATGGCGTGTATTCCCTAGTGACTATGGATGGTGAGTGTATCACTCCTCCCACCAACGCCAGGTTCCTCAAGAAGTACTTTGCCTAGCCAGAACGGTCCTGCAAGACCTTAAACTATATGGTCCTGCAATACCTTAAACTGTATGGTCCTGCAAGACCTTAAACTGTATGGTCCTGCAGGACCTTAAACTGAATGGTCATGCAAGACCTTAAACTGTATGGTCCAGCATGACCATAAAATGTATGGTCCCGCATGACCTCAAACTCAACAGGTTCCTGCAAGACCATAAACTGCACACGGTCCCGCAAGACCTTAAACTGGACATGGTCCGAGTTCTAAGACCTAAAACTAAGATACTCTTTTGGTTCTTCCCTTTCCTGTGGTATGAGTTCTAAGACCTAAAAATAAGATCCGTATTTCATCCAACATGACGTTAAACTGTATTTCTAGAACTACATGCGGCTTGATTCCCATTCTTATGGGATACATAGGACCGCCTGGACGTTTCATTTCGGGTCCAGCCCCAGGAGTTACCAAACTCCGCCCTTTCCTGTGGTACGAGTTCTAAGACCTAAAACTAATATCCATATTTCATCCAATATGACGTTAAACTGTATTTCTAGAACTACGTCTATCTTGATTCCCATCCTAATGGGATATGTAGGAACGCCCATACCTTTTGTCTTTGGGTCCAGCTTGAGGTCCGTTGTCGCGTCTGTTTCGCCTTTTGGACCTTGACCACAGGATCGCGTGGCGTGGTGTGAGATTATGTCCCCCTTCACGTCGGGTTTGCAATAGCTTCACCACATGCACCATGTCCTCGGGATTTAGCCCCCCTATGTCCAATGGCATTTAAAGACGCTTTCCAGAACTACGTATGGCTTGATTCCCTTCCTTAAGGGATATGTAGGACTGCCTGAACACCTAGATGTCAGGTCCAGCCCCATCATTTAGGAGATCCCATGATCTCCCGGTTCCTAGAGTGTTTGGCATTAAGCCCCCTCTTTTTCCCGGGGATCCGCCATCATTTGCCCGCTCCCGGACTGAGCCCTCTGACCCTTTCTAGTGGTCTGATGATGTGCTCAGGGTACTATGGTCTAGGACTTGGAGTGACAGATTCGACTAAGGCAAGTTCTGTTCCCTTTCCAATCTTTGTGTTCCCCTTAATTCGGGCCCCCGTCATCCTTCACACCTGGAGGGACCCCCAAGAACGGCCTAGATACAACACCCAAGGTCTCTCCTACCATCATGGGCCAATGCCCCCGAGGGTTTTAGACAACAAATTGATACGAATCCCGCGTTGTGAACATGGTCAGCAGTAATCCTCAGTCGTCACGCCGGCTTCCCCGGGCCCTGAATGTTGGGGGCATGGTTCAGGTCATGTTTGCCCCACTGTGTCAAGGTGGTATTTCGACACTCCTTGTACTAACCCTCAGTACACACCCGCGCGTCAGACAGACCGAGCTGTGTAACAGTGTCTCTCGGGGCTCCCGCAATCTGAGCGCTAGAGTATGTGCTTGGGTCTCTTCTTTATGGGTTGCATGCAGATTGACCCTCATCCCCATGTGGAACGAGGAGTCGCCCAGACATTGCGTTTCAGGCCCAGCATAGCTGGGAGCTAGCATCCCCTGCCCCCTGATTGTTGAACCCTCGTCGGCCTCTTTGGCCTGAAGCTCCTCTCTCGGTCGGTCCAAACCATACAACCTTAAACTATGCATTGGTCCAAACCATACGACCTTAAACTTTGCGTTGGTCCAAACCATACGACCTTAAACTCTGTTGTTGGTCCAAACCATACGACCTTAAACTATGTTTTTGGTCCAAACCATACGACCTTAAACTGTGCGTTGGTCCAAACCATAAGACCTTAAACTATGTTGCTGGTCTAAACCATACGACCTTAAACTGTGTTGTTGGTCCAAACCATACGACCTTAAACTGTGCGGTGGTCCAAACCATATGACCTTAAACTGTGTGCCGGTCCAAACCATACGACCTTAGACTGTGTGTCAGTCTAAACCATACGACCTTAAACTATGTTGCTGGTCCTATCACACGACCCTAAACTGTGACATTATCGTCCTATCCACAAGATGAAAAATGGCACTGCATTGCGATGACATCATTGTAGAGGATATCACGTTGGGTATTGGTCTCATGCCACACCATTTGTCAATGCCTATCACGGCTTGATGCTTGTGGTGACACCACGACCTACTACTCTTGGCCTGTCGCTTCACAAAAAAAACACTCACCTTAAAGGACAACCAAGATTTATCAAATTCCGCTTCTTTCAGTGCAAGGGCCACGCCCGCACTCCCCTTTTCCCCTGGCACTGGTATCTTACCATGTCACATTCTAGAACTATGTATGGCTTGATTGTCATCCTTATGAGATACGTAGGAGTGCCTGGGGCACTTCCCCGCGGGCCCAGCCTACCGTCGTGTTCGGTCCCTCGACTCGAGCATTTCCCCGGAGAGCACATGGTAAGTAGGGTTTAGGTCCTCATTCACGTTGGGTTTTTGTAACTGCCTTGCCATGTGTCTGTTTCTCCCCCTTCCCATTCAAGGTCCAAGCTCTAAGACCTAAAATTAAGATACATATTTCATCCCGCATGACGTTAAGCTTTATTTCATCCCGCATGATGTTAAACTGTATTTTGTCCCGCATGACGTTAAACTGTATTCCGTCCCACATGACGTTAAACTGTATTTCTTCCCACATGACCTTAAACTATATTCCATCACGTATGACGTTAAACTGTATTCTGTCCAACATGACGATAAACTGTGTTCCGTCCAACATTACGTTAAACTGTATTTCGTCCAACATGACGTTAAACTGTGCTTCAAGAACTATGTGTGGATTGATTCTCATCCTAATGAGATACGTAGGACCGCCCGGACATTTCGTCTTGGGTCCAGCCCCAGGGATTACTGAACCTCGTCCTTCCTTATTGTCGGCCCCTCAGCCCGACTTCATGGGAATTGGTGTAATCGGGACCACTACCCCAAGCAGGTTCGGGATGCCCCATGGTAATAATGGGAAGCGGCAGTTCTCTCGCTAAAGAGGTCCTGCCTGGAAATTGGGATGACCCGTGATCAGGTCGGTATGTCTGCCTAATGCACCTTCGCCATGGTGGCGCAATATGGAGAGTGATGGACTCTGTTCGAACAAACCACCACTCCACCTCCCACGCTTCGCGTCCCCCCTTATTCGGATCCTCATTTCCTTTCATGTTTGAAGGGACCATCTAACAGTATGGATGCTCGACCTATGGTCCGCCTACTATCCTGGGCCAAAGTTCCGGAGGACTGGTCATGTTTGACGGGACCCCCTAACAGTATGGATGACAAACTTATGGTCCGCCTATTATCTTGGGCCAACGTTCTGGAAAAACTGACAGACGATATTTGAGTTAGGCCCCGTATTGCAAACATGGTCAGCGGTCAGCCCTCATTTATTGTCCCCATTCTAGGCCAACATGATATGGATGATGTGTCTCTGCCACGGTTGACAGTTATCCTCCATGGTTGCGCCCCATTGGGTTCCGAATTTGGGTAGCGTGATTCACCCTTCCTCTCCATCCCCATGTGTTCATATGGATTTCGATGCCCCCGGCATCGCCCTGCTCGAGTGTTAGAGCACATTGAGAAGTCGACACATCAATCGGCCCGGGGTCTACTCAGAAGTGCAGGCCCGATTTTGGACGCCTGAAGCTTGGTCAATGCCAAACAGTTGAACGAAATGATGGTACAAGCATCTTCTGCTTCTCGCATTGGGCACCACCGACAGGAGCCTTGGGATGAGTTGTTATTCGTTTTGAAACTATGGTTGAGCGCATTAAACCAAGAGTACAAATGAGTGGATTTGGCCATATTTTGGATTCAGACAATGAGCAGTACAAGAAGAAAGTTCATGAGATGGAAAAAAAATCCCTTGGGGATCATCATGCTAAAGCGATATTTCCAACGCTGCTACCCTTTGGCTGGTAGCCTCCAGGGCCGCTTCTCGCTCTTTGAAAACTCTCTACTCATCGACCACCACAGGGCGCAGCTCGCCAGCCTTAGCATGTGCCTGCGCCGGCTCGGTTTGAAGTATGGTCATCTGGTGACTCTCCTCCACCAGTTGTTCCTGTGCATCAGCCAGCTGGGTCGTCAGATGCTCCATGAGCTCAGAGCATGTTCCAATGAAGGCCTCCTTGTCTGCCACCTGCCCTTCGAGGTGCCGGACTTCCTACTCCACCCTCAGCAGCGCTTGAGCACTCGCTGATCCTTCCCGGCATTGGGAAATGTCGGTGTGCCTGCTGCTCTCGTGTATCTTCTCTTCCATGTAATCACGGACTGTTAGATGAAGACGCTGAGCGTCAGCCCCTCCGGCGCACAGGAAGCGCAGCCAGGTCTGAAGTGATCCCATCTGCCTCAGCCAATCCGACTGGGGCTACCTGAGGAAGCGCTGGATACACTTCCACCCTTTGTGCCGTGTCATCCGGATCTCCTCAGCTGCCTCTGAGTCTGAGTCATCTATCTCTTCAGGGTCAGCGGGTCGGTATATGGGGAAGGCCGCCAGCAGATTGGCAGCAGGATCCGCCCCAGGGATGTCTTCGTGAGGGATAGAATCCTCGACGTCCGGGCGACCTTATTCTCTCGCCCCAGCAGCAATGATGCCTCCACCAGCTTCCGACCTCGTCTCAGGAACAGTACCGCTGATGTCCACTGCCCCTGTTCATCAATTTTCGGGGATGACTCAGTGCAGAGAGCATGTTCCGAACGAGGTGGTATGTCCGTCGTTGGTCCACTCGTAGACGGCCCGGACTCTGAAGCCTGACGTGCCTCTGGTGTTGAGATCACTGCACAAGTCAGACACTGGTCAGATGGGATCTTTTGACACCAAGAACCAGTAGTGAAGCGTGAGACTTACAGGAATCCATAGCATTGGTCCCCAGTGTTTCGGACACTGCAGGAGCCGTTGTAAGGGGAGACCCCTCCACGCTTTTTAATTCAATGATGGGCGTCGGATCCCCAACATGTCCCACTGGTTCCTCTCCTCCCTCCTCTGGTGGGGACGCTCGTCCAATGCTCAACTACTCCTGAGTAGGATGGGGAAGTGAGTTTGAAGTTGTAAAAGAGAATGGATGAATAATGGAAATGATTGAAGACAGAGACAAACCTCGAGAATCTTGGTTATGTCAAGATCAGAGTCGGCAATCTCGCCGCTCTCTCGAAGACTCCCTTGATAGGTCGCCCCTTGCGACCCCTCACCATCGGGCTCTTCTTCTTCATCTTATCCCTCGCCTTCGTCCTCTCCAGTTTACTCCTCCCCCTGCGGCTCCTCATCACTATTGCCTTCTCCCGGTAGCATCGCTTCCGGATCATGCTCCTAGCCGAGCATCACATTCACTAGGAAAGTTGGCTCCGCACGCCGCCCCCTTTGGCGTGGGTATGCATCCATGGTCCTTAGATAAGCATTCCGCCGATGGAATTTAACTCGTTCGGAAATTCGAACGAGCCAGACCTCTGGAAGTTGGATCCCGTTTTTCATTATCTTCTGCCAGATGGCTTTGACGCTCAGCCATTGTCGTAGGGTCATCCAGGCCGACCACAGTGCCGGGAGAATTGTGTCATGGGAAGGTTCGAGGAGATATCTTATCTGCTTCCCGGGCAGTTCCCTGGCTGCCTCATGTGACCCCCCTACAGGTAACGAGGACATGGCGGCACCATGTGATGTCCCCACTGCCGAAGTCCCGGCCTGCGCAGGCCTCGCTACCTGACGCGCCCTTGGTTCCCCCCTTCCGACGACACCGTCCCTACTTTCCCGTCACCCGGTTTCCGCATGAGTGACCTCGAGTTGCCGGACGCGCTTGCGTAATATCCCCTCAGGGTACGCAATGGTCCAATGTTCATCGTATTTGGTTGCTAGGCGGGCATCGACCGCGGTGGGAGGAAGAGTAACGACATCGACAGAGCCTAAAGTGGTAAACATCAACCACATCTGACGTAGGATGCATGGATTCTTCTCCTACCAGACAGCCATGAATACCTTCTTCAGCATTCGTTGGATGCACTCGATCTTCCTGGAGAATCGGGATGGCACGTAAGGATCGCAGATCACCTTCCCGCCGAACCGAACCACGAGCACCCCGCCCCGAATGCTCTGGAAGTATTCCTGCTATTCCAGAGATCCTTGACCGTTGTCCACCAGCTGGCCGACCAGGTGGGGAATGGGATGATGTTGAAGTTGGCATGGTTGCCGATGCGGATCCTCATTCCCTCTTCATTGAGCATCATCGGCGCCACCCCTGTGATATTTAACAAGGATGGTCGCAGACCGTTGCCCGGAGGACGGACGACATTTGGGAAAGTATACCGGCTGAGATGAGCCGCCACCCAGCCATGGAAGATCTGGAAGGGACCACATACTCTCTGAGGCGACCCTCCTCATGAGATGTGCCCGAGAATGGTATACAACTTGGCCAGTACGAGGATGCCCATGTTGAACCCTTTGTTAGCGGCCATGGAGCCCGCCATCACCAATGTTGCTGGACAGACGCCCATCCTCGCATCCCGCACTGGTAGGAGCCACCTGCTTAGGAAGGCGGCAAGGAACCTAGAATACCGGACGTTCGGGTCCTGGGCCTCAATGACACGGTAGCCCCATGATTGGTATTGACCCACCTCCAGGGTCCTCCAGTATGACCCATCCTTGCTTCACTGAGCCGCGGTTGGGCACCGTTTTCCCCGTCCCGGCATCTTGACGGCAGGATCCTTCTCAAGGAACAGGCTGAACTAGCCCTTGTAGGCAATGTCCTTCAGGAAGTCCTTGACTCCCAGCCTCTCTTTGGCCAGCTCCAATAGGTGACGCGTCAGCATAGGCGTCTGCGACCTGTCTCCCCAGGTGTTCTTTGGAGAAACGAACTCGTCGTATTGGTAACCCTCCAGTGGGATACCTCCAATGCAGTGAACGTCCCAGAGACTGATGTTGACTTCCCCATGATGAAGGTGGAACGTGTTGGTGTCCAGAGACCACCGGGTGAACAGCTCCTGTCTGAGTTTAGGCTGGCTGTGGAAATGGAACTGTGATGTCTATACCGCCTCGAACAGGCCGATATACTGCAGTTCGTCCCCGAACTGGTCGCAGGTATAGCGAACCCAGAACGCCTAGGCCCATTCGTTGGTGAAGTTGCCCCCAAACCACAGGTCCCGGTCCTTCAGCTAGCCCATCGTGTCATCCGTGATGATCTGACAAAACGTGCTTGCAAAAGGGGCGAGAGAATCCTCTGCCATAGGCTCGTCCCCGGTAATGGTCCTAGTCCCCGGGTTGAGGACATATACATCCATATGTTTAGTTTCCCTGGAAGGATGGCCGTTGTTGGTGATGTTGTAGCGCGGAAGTTCGTCCTCCCGGGTCACCCAAGACCGTGGTGAGTTAACTTCAAAGCCTGGCAGGGGCACCTCCTCCAGGATGCAAAAATTTCAGAGAGGGAGGTTGTCCGACAAGGGATACGTCTGTTGGGCCGGAGTCTGCAGATTGAACAAGTTCAGATTGTTGGAGACAATCACCTTGGCGCCATAAACCTCCTCGTTTGCCACCATTTCTGTCCTACGGGCAGCAGCTTCCCCCTCATCAACATGGTTTGAAGCCATCTCGAATCTTTCGGGAGTTGGGCGAAATCAATATGTAGTGCACGGAATCGGAGGGTTCTGCGCGAAATCTGAATGAGTTGCGTGAAATCCTGGAGAAGAGAACGCAATCGGCACGTGGAGCGCAGAAAATCCCGAGCAGGTGCGAAATCACGACTGAATTTTAGATGGATTTCCGCACTGCCAGAGAGTTTTCACGCGTAGCCGCGGAAGCAATTTCGCGCACGAGAGCGATGAGCTTATCGCACGAAAAAATCGGAGGTACGGATTTGGGACCCAGTGCCCCTTTTTATAGGTGAGGTCAGGGTTCTGCGCCGCATGGAAAGAGGATTCTGCGAGCGTCCGTAGGTTTTGCACGCCCCATCAGAATTTTTGCGTGCAACATGACCAGGGGACTCATCATTTCGATGTTTTGGCGTTTTCCTTGGAATCTGATCGTTGCGACCTCTCGCCGATCCAATTCCATGGGGGGGCATTTTTTTATGCCGATAAAAGTCTGTAACTCTCAGAGGAAGTTTTGAAATGAAGAAGCGAAGTCATATTTGGATTCAGAGGCTTGATCCAGAGACCCAGGATGTGGTGCGCGAAATAAAGGTGGATCCGCGCAAAAAATTGTTCTATGCGCGTAGAATTACTGGGTTTCGCGGAATTGAGCCGATGAGGTGCGCAATCTTTGTGTGCCCCGGTTCTGCGCAGCGAGGTTTTTGCACGCCGCCTGGATTCCGCGCTAGAGGTCACCTATAAATAGAAGGTGACCCCCAACAATTTGGGGGTTGAGGAATCCAAATAGACTCTCGTGTGTGAAATTCAGCTCCCCATGGGCGCAATATTACTTCCAGGTAATCCATCATTTCGTGCAACCTTGCCCCAGAGTTCTCCTTTATGCGCAATTCCACCGGGTTCAGTGAAATTTCCCCGTCCCCAGGGTTTTAGACTTTGCGTGCAATCCGTGTTTCAAGCGCGCAATACCCTACCGTGCGCGCGAAACCCTGCGAGTAGTTCCCTCTCCGCGCGAAATTCCCTTTCTCCAATTGTGTGCAGTCCTGGTGTTTTGCGCGTAAACCTTCTCTTTTGCGCGCAAGCCCATGACCCCTCACCTTGACGCTCCTTGGCTGCCCCCTGCACCGGCACCTGATGTCTCCCCTTCCGGGCATGCGCGCGATGCGTTGTTTTCCCACACAGCCTTCCAAGCTCGTGCGAAGTAACCTCAAGGTCCCTTGAGCCGTGTTTCCCGTTGCGTTGCTTTTCCTTATGCTTCTCCTCATAGGCATGCTAATGGCTATTGCTTCTTCGCATAGCCATGCTAACGTGGACCCCCCGTTGGTTTTCCCTACGGCCCCCCTTCACTACGGCCTTGTCGATGCCTTCCCTCCCACAAGGGGTAGAGGGCGTTGGGAATGTAAGCCCTAGGGGTGTGGAGCAAACCCACCTCGTCCATGATGCAGGACGTTAAACTGCTAAGCACCTCGTCCTTAACAAATGACGTTGAACTATGGTCTGACCCCGTGCTTCGCACGCATGGTCCCCCCAGCTCAGACATTTTTTACGCCACTCATCTCCACGGGAATGGACTCTTCCTCACATGGAATGAGATCATCCTTGTCAGAGTGGCCTTTGTCAATGGGGGAAGGTCCGCCTCAGAGTGTAAGCCCCTAGCATTTCTTGCGGATGACTGTACCCATTCATCTTTGTACTTCCCCCCTACCAAGGCCAGTGGAGTCCTTTTCCCACTGCACTTTGTCGCACCATGGGCCTCCACCCTGGAGTAAGCCCCGGCACCAAGGGCCGCTAACCATGCATAAGCCCCTGTTTCCTCTTTGGGCCGCTCAATGCATAAGCCCCACTCCGCTTCTCACGGACCCACCCTTCGCGACGTGATCGTCTGGTCCCTGCTACCTCTTGTTTCCCACAACGAGCATGATTCACGTGGGCTTAGAGCGCGCATCGACCATGAAATCCTCTTATGGGCCGCCCCAGAGCGTAAGCCCCATCCCAGCGAACTACGTGGACTTTGATCCCTGATAACGCACGGTACGTAGGAAGCATCCACGAGGTTCAATCCCACCACCCGATCATCTCGACCTCTCCATGTCGGTTCCCTGACCACCTTGGGCCACCTCAGAGCGTAAGCCCCAAACCCCTCGTCCCGCATGATGTTAAACTGTATCTCGTCCCGCATGACGTGAAACTGTATCCTATCCTGCATGACGTTAAACTGTATCCCGTCCCGCATGACGTTAAACTGTATTCCCCTTCTTGGTCCATCTCAGAACGTAAGCCCCATGCCTCACTCCACCATCAATCCTGATCCTTACACGGGCCGCCACATCCCGGTGAGATCATGCCACCCCATCCCACTCCATGGCTTCTGGGAAGCCGCCCACGTGCTGGCCCCAACATCGGTGTTCCCCCCTAGGGGCCCTTCAACCCGATCCGTCTACACAAGACGTTAAACTCATGGCATACCCCGTGTTAAACATGGGAAGCTGAGGAAAACTTCAGATGGTACACATTCCCCGCGTTCGATGTGGGATGCCTCCGGCTTCCGCGCCCTCAAGAAGCCCTGTGATGGGGGACCGAAGACAGACATGCCAACGATGCCCCAACGTGACCATTCTCTTCACTGAAGGTTGCTGCCCCGACAAGACACCTTGGAGCATCTTGACGGAAGCAGCGTAATTAACTGGCGTCCATGTACATATGGCACCGGGAATGAGCTTCATGAACCCGTCTTAAATCTATGAGGGAGACCCGGACTAGGTAATGAGCTCCGAGGAGGAATCCACGGAAGGAAGAACCGACATCCCATCATCCCAGTTTCAATCAAGGAGCAGACGTCCCGGAACAAGGAACAGATGCCGCCCGCCTTTGGAAAGCATGAATGCGGGGCAACAGCAGCGCGTCCTCCACAGACGGATGCGCACGCCCCGGCGAAAGAATCGGACAAAAATGGTGTTAATGAAATTAAGTAACATATATAAGATATTATATTACACTAGAATAATAATATACCTTTGTATCATTTGGTTTTGATTCCTTTTAAAATGAAAAATGAAATGGAAGTAGCGTTCGTGCGTACGTACGGATTACCGTCTCCACGAACACGATGAGATTCATTTCCCCATCATATCCATTCAAGACTAATTATCATTTGATGATTAAAAGTAATGTTTGAGGACTTGATATCATTTTAGATATGAATAAGATACAACCTATCCATAACAAACACAGTTTACATAACAAATCATATAAAGGAAAAGAATCAGTTAACACCTGAAACGAAGATAATACTAAAATATTGTCAACAATGAAATATTAAAAGATCATATATATATTTATATGATTCTTTTATAACTTAATAATGATGATTTAACTATTGTAATAGAGGTTAACCTACCCTTGACCAAGGAAAATTACATGGTAAGGGTTTATTTCACAATCTCTTCATTATCTGAAGTTGTTTATACGTAATTATCAACTGGTATATCTTTATCATCCACATCCATGTTTCTTAAAAATGTATTTTGAATCATTATTACTATTTTATAGATTATGGGTTAAAGTCATTTAAACCTTTTTTGATTTTTTTAAGATATTTATAAAGGAATCTCTCCATCGTTTTTCAAGCAAGGTCCTTTTTAAGCTTTTCGACAGGATTAAGGTAAGAATGTATTTATTTTAACTTCTACGGAGGTTGCAGCTATTTTCTGCAATTATAAAATCGTCGAAGCTTTCCTTACAAGCTTATAAGAATATTTTCAAAGTAAATTTTTTATTTTATAATTATGTGACTTTTAAATGATTTAAAAAAAGATATTTCTCTCAAATAGTGTTGATTTCATCTATGTCAACATCCTTTGATGGATTTTAAGCTTATTTGAAGTTGATATGTTATGATACAAATATTCCATATAGTATTTAAGGTTTTGTGATATGTTTGAATGTGGATGTATTATTTTTATACCATTCATGGTTTATGAAGAAAGTATTGACATTTCATATGCTATTTTTAATACGAATGTTTACGTTATGTTTAAACCTATTCATATGGGGAATGCATTGGACATAATAAGTGATGGGTGAAGCCTTTAATATCTCCTAGATGCATCATTTGGCCTCATGAGACAAAATAGTGTCTTAGAAAAAGGCCTGGAAAAAATATTATTTGCAGTCTTGTCATATGGCCTTGACTATGTGGTTATGATAGTCTGACATTATACAATCCATCATTATGAAAGTGGTTACTGATATTGCATGTGATTATTAGACTAGTAGAATATCCATGTGAATAAGTAAATTGAATTATTTAATTTTACTACTACTATATTATGCTGATGTTCTAGTTTAAAAGGGTTTTGTTTTAGTTATACATTTCCTTAAATTTTTACGCTTATTTATGAATGTTTCTGCTATATTGTTATCCTTAATGGGCATCTGAGATCACCCCTTTTTATGTTTTATTTTTTCCATAACGTGAAGAGGTATTTTATGAATGACCTCTAGGGATAGTATAAGGGGATATGAGTGTGGAGAGAATATTTTGTTGTAGTTTTCACTTTATGATGTAATTTAAATTTTATGAATGTATCTAGTTATTCCAAGGGTACTAAACTAATCGGTCTTTCGATACATGATCTTTTATGATCATGCAAATGTTATGTAATAATGGACCAACTCTTGGTAACTGGGGTTAGGGCATTACAAAAAATATCAAGGATACAGGACAAGAGGAAGTGGCTGAGGATCAAATTTGACATATTCCTAATATTGAGGAAGAGCCACAAGTAGCTGGAGTAGAAGGAGTTCGAGAAAAAGTTCAAGTTCAGTTAGTTCCAATACCATGAAATATTGTTTTGGCTAGGGGAAAGGAAGAAAAATATAATGAAGCTAAGGATATGGGGGAGCCTCACGGAAGAAGAGTAAGGATTGATATAGTGGAGCCTAGATATTGGACCTATTTTGTTTACTGGAATAAATATCTAGGTTTTATATTATTTTGGATGGATTACGATTCTGATGAGGAGATGTTAGCTCTTCCTACTCCATAAGATGAGGTGGAATAGATTTATCATACTTCACTTGTCTTACATCATACTGATGAGAATGTTGTACCTGTAGTGCCTAGTGACTATATCACCAAGGATGATCTTGAGAAATTCAAAGTAGATATATGTGAGTTAGTGAGATATTCTATTGCAGTTAGAAATGAATCATGTTCTTCCAGGAGTATTTCATAATCCTATGCTGGTAGTATAGAAGGAAGGTTGATTCCTGAGATTCATAATAACTTAATCACTACAACAGAAACCATTATTATAAATAATACAATGCTGAGAGAAGAAGTGAAGAGAATGAGTAATGAATTTGAATATCTAACCACTGATTTAAAGACCACAATTTGAGGTGTTATGGAGGTTCATTGGAACCTGGTTACACATCTCCAGAGTGATGATTTGAAGAAGTTAAAGAAGGATCTAAGCAAGATGTTTTCTAGTGCATCGAGTTCTAAAGGAACCAAGACTGCTGCTGGTAATAAGGAGTCCCTTATGAATACGATGAGAGAAGAGATGAGGTTTATTCGGAGTGACTCTAATAAAGAGTCCCTTGCTAAAGTACAACGAAACACTGAAATTGTTTATAACATGGTGAGATAGAGTACAAATGAGGCATTTTATTCTCAGAAAAAGATCATAGAAACAGTGGACAATTATTTTTCCAAAACATACACCACACATGATCTAAATTAAATCTCTAAGAACTTGGCTGAGAACCTTATGATTCAATCAATGACATAGGAATTCAAGAGTAATGTGAGTTAGTTGATGGATTTTACACGCAATATGTTGAATTTTATGTAAAACAAGGAGGAATTTGAAAAGGCTAGGTAGTATGTGGGTGAAATCAAAAATTATTTTAATAAACTTTTGAATCCATACCCGAATGTGCAAGCTGAAGCTATAGTAGTTCCTGTAGCTGCTACCATTATACCTAGTTCCCTACATCCTGATCAGCTAACAGTATCTCACATCGTATCTCAGATTAGGCCTGTGATCAAAGAGAAGCCTCAAAGTCACGTTCTATCAAAGTGGAGACCAAGCCTTGTAGCTAATGTTCCTGAAGGTGTATCTTTACCTAGTGTCATCATTCTATCTTCTCTTCCTAAACCCACAACACCACATCATTCACACTCAATTGAACCTTCATACAAAGGGAAATCTCCTCAAAAGTCCAAGAAATAGTTGTGGATCATTAATTTGATAGGTCTTTATACATTTATTTTGATCTATGTATCATTGTACTTTAATGAATATCAATTTAACATCCCTATGTTAACAAATTTATATGTTTTTCTCTTAATTCCGTTTGTTTCTTGTCATATTTTATATAATCCCAAAAGGGGAAAAAATATGTAGATGACATATAATGATATGGATGTTATATATTCTTAATTTAAAGGGGAAACTCTGTAATATATTCTTAATCTAAGGGGGATAACACTACCATATGAAATATGTCTTGTAATAAATAGAATATATATATATATATACACCACCTATGATATGAATCACTCAGACAACTCTAATTCAACTTACTAATGGGTAAAATGAAAGTTATCTAATATAACTCACTTAAAAGGAACCTTATATATATATATATATATATATATATATTCTGATACAATAATTAATGGGGATATTAAAATGAAAAACCATAGTTATTTTGAGAACTCACATTCACTGCTAGTATGCTAATTCAAGTAATTTTTAATCCTTAGCATTTTATATAACTCATTATATCCATGTTTTGTGATTACCAAAAAGGGGGATATTGTAGGAACCTTTGTGAGATAGTTGTTTTAAAAATCACAACTCAATCCATTTTACAAATTTTGATAATTCATTCATTATATTTTAACTACTATTAATAATTTCAATGAATATTTATTAATGAATAACTTATGTCAAAAAGTATAATACATTTCGAAAAAACAGGTAATTGTGGATATCTGTGTGTCAATATACTTACAAGTGTATATTAACATGTAATTATGAGTATCATTTAATATGTTACTATTATTATAATATAGAACACTTTGTAAATTTCTCAGATTCCATGACACCAGTTTGTTTAATGAGTCACCGATGGATGAATCGCCAATGAGGAATCACCGATCAAAGAAGTCATTGATCGAAGAAGACACCAATGCAGGTCTCACCGATAGAACCAAAGACACACCGATGAACAAGTCACTGATGATCATTCACACAAATAGTTCAAGCGACTCGCAAATGAATGACTCACCGATAGGAGACACACCATTAGTTCAAAGGACATACCAATGGATGAGTCACTGATGGGAGACACAATGATCATTCTAAATGAATCAACAACGATGACTCACCGATGCCTGGAAAAATTAATAGCACAAATGAATCACTAATTCCAAGATTCACTGCTTCCAATAAAAAAGACTCACTAATACAGAGAGTCCCATATGCTGACAGACAGATTCTGATATAACGATGCTGACAGACCGATGATAAGGACTCACCGATACTTATGACTCACTGATAGTCAAAAAAACTATGTTTAATTTATTAATTAAAATTTATAGCTGACAGTCATATTTATAAAAATTAATATTTCTGACATTATTTAATGTTTTCTGTAGGTTATTCATGAGATCGTACAAGGTACATGCATGTTGGGAGATCATCGTATTTTATGGACCTCAAAGTATAAAATAATTTCAAGCTAGATCATTCGAGGGGTGATGAAATGTAGCAAGAAAAGAATAAACAGAAAACTCTTTCAACTATTTAGCTACTTCCAAAAGCCCAAGAAATCAAAGTAAAAACACATAGGGAGATCAAGAAGTCAACAAAAACCTATTGATCTGACCTAAACATATTCCGAACAAAGAATATGAACATATCATACTCCTAGATGCTGAAAAATAAAAGCTTTCACACTCTATTTTGGACTGAGCTTCTAGAAGATGACTCCAAATTCATATCCACCTCATCAAAGGAGTCCAGAACTGCACTTCATAGCACAAAGAGACTTATAAACCTTTCACTACATCTTTAGCTCTGTAGTGTTCATTCATTTACATTTCTGAGAAGTGGGTATATCTGTCTATTACACACACACACACACTGACTCCTATGCATAATTGAAGGATACTTAATACCCTCAAACTCAAACTCTTTTTATCCTTTTGTATCCCATGTAGAACTATGGAAGAGGTCAATTATGACCTATTTTCTATTTTTCCATGAATAACTGTGGTAGATGTCAAGTGTGACCTGGACAGCCATTTATGCTATAGTGAGCCTTGATCAAGGGTGTGGATCAAACATGTTTATTAGTTTAATTTTCTTGGTGGTAGGTGATCACCAAGTAAAGAGGACTAAGTCTCATCGTGAGACTGAAATTATTGATTATATCCACTGTGTTTTTACCATTTAGTTTTTACTCTATTTTTATCACATATTTTATAAAAAAATTGAATTGTGATTGTTAGTTTAGAAAGTGTTTATAACTGTTTTGAACCAGTGGGTTAGTTTCCAAAGTTGCATTAATATTTACATACATATAACTAATAACTAATCAATCTTTTGAGAAATTAATTGACCATTCAAGATTATTAAAAATTAATTATAAAATGACTTAGATTATATTTTTAATTTTGAAAATTTTCAAATATTCAATTTATATCAAATTTTTTTATTGATACTCAATTCACCCCCTCCTGAGTATTATACTTCAACCAATAGTTTTATTTACATTTATCTTCAATAACCATTATATAATTGCATATGTTTGTATATTTTACATGTTCCTTACAGTTGAATCGTTGGAAAATTATTTGAGGGTGGATTTGAACATTTTTTATGTTATCACATTGGTGATATTATTAATCTCCCTTCAACATTCATTATCTTAATTCCCCTATCAACCACTCTTGTGACATCTCCTTGCATCATTTAGTTAGTTTCTATGATTATTCTTCTCACATTTATTAAATGTGTAGAGTTAATTTTTCATTTATATTTGGGAATTTTATAACTATTATCTATAGTTTAACTTCATTCTCTAATTCTTATCTCTATTCATGTAGGACCACTATGAATCACCAATTTCCATCTTAAAATTTAGGGAACAAATGAAAATTTTTTCATGGTTGTTAGAGTCCTTAATATAAAAATATTTTTAATTAAATTTCTCAATCCCAATAAAGAGGCACTCATAATTACTTTCAATATCCCTAAAAATATGAAGTTTCATCATGCAATCCTTATGATGTTTTATTTATAACCTCCAATATGTTCATCCTAATTTTTCTTGAGACCAAGGAATTATATATCATTTTTAAGATAGAGTATTTATGGAATCTATTTATTGAAAAATATATTCATAAATCCATTCTATTCCAGGGATTTAATGTCCTCCTTTGTCATGGAATCCTTGATTAGTTTCCAATACTGATTAGCTTCTCCCTCTAGAAGATAGAAGAAAACATAATATTTCTTCTGATCAAATAATTTGATGACTAATAATATTTACTCATAAAATCTAATAAATTTTTATATAATTTATGGATCAAAATATCCAAAAAAAATAAGAATTATTGTTTCATAAATGACTCAACTGTAATTAGTTCTCTCTTAGAATAAGTACACTGTAAAACATAGTTTATTTTATTACTTGTAACTCATTTAAATTGTGATTTCACTTCAATGAATTTATCAACTGTTTTTATCATCATATTAAGTATTTTTTGGACAATAATAAAATTTTCCATCACTTATATTATTAAAATTATTCAAAAAATTTCCATAATTTTTTAAAATAATGAAAAATTTGGGATAATGATTCTCAAATTAATAATTTATTAAAATTACAAAAATTTATGTGGAATAAATAATAGATAAATTACATATATACTCTAACTTATATATCTCTTGGTATAAACATAAGTAATTCATGGCCATTTTACATTTATGTTCTCTGACACAACTAGTCAAACACTACATTATAAAATCATATATATCCATTATAATGGTTTGTAATGATTATGTATATCTATCTAACCATATCTCATAGGAGGGTCAAACTTGATGTGTACTACAACCTAATACTCATTACCATGGTAAATATCAGGTTGTCACCAAACTATCCCTTTTTAAGGTTAATAATCAAAAGTTTATTTTCATTTGAACTACATCCACTTGTAGTAGATTAACATGGATATCATTTCTTAGAGAGCACACTCTATATAACATACAAGACATTAAGATTATTTACTATATTTCTTCATTTCCGTTGTGTTTTCACAAATTATTTCTAATCCCAATCCACCAAAATAAATAGATCTTACTCTGATGCCAACTATAATGACCCATGTATCCTATATATATTATTAAATGATTTCTAGCTTAAAAACCCCCAGAAACCACTTTGAGGATCTTGAGGTCTAGTGTATTTGGGAGACTAGTAATGAAATACATCAACTTAATCACAATCTATAAAATATTTATTTTATTATCTTTAATTTTCTCTTATATTTCCTTGATCATATAAAAACCCAAATGATTCCATAGGTATATACATAAAGAAAATGGTGAGTTATAAATCTCAGTTATGGAATAAACATAGTAAAACATGATGAAAAGTAATACATATGAGGCAAGATGAATATCATGAATATATTAAAGGATAGAATCATAAATAATAATAGAAAAATATAATGAAAATATGATGTCATGATATCTTGTAATCATAGGAATGTGGTGAAAACATAAATCATGACATCATAGGCATATGTTAAGGATCTCTGTGAAGACAACTTAACATAGTCTGTTAGGATGACAACGTATGCACCACATATGGTATCCCATGAGAATAAATCATTTACAAATAGACTAGTGGGGATATATAATTTCATGAAAACCCATTATATTCATATCATTTACATGCATATCTGTTCTATATAAGTAAATCAATCATAATGTACATGTATAAGTAAAAGACATGGAGAAAGGGAATGGGTTACATAGTCTTCTCTTAGAGCATAAAAAATGGTATACCATAAATATTCTGTCACGACCCGCCTTCACCAAAAGGAGGGAAGGGTTAGCAGATTTCTAGGCCCTTCCTTCTTTAAGTTGAAGGAGAGATAATGACCCCCGAAACCCACCCTCAATAGGTCCCGGAGTGGCAACTAGCACCAAGGTTATAGAAACACACACTAAATAGAAGGAATTACCCTTTTTATTTTATAGTATCGGGAGATAAGAAGGTAAATCCCAATAACACCAAAAATGGAAAGTAAAGTAAAACCAAAAGTAAACCATTCCCGATGCATGTTACAAAAGTAAAAATCACAAGGTACAAAGTGACTACAAGGGTAATGTACCAAGGAAAGAAAACAACAACTGCAACTGCCGCAAAGGTCTGAGCTAGTATGGTCCTGCGTGATCCCTGAAGACCTCTTGGAAACCAGAAAATGTTTTATATATGTAGGGTGAGAATACAAGTATACTCATTAGGGAAAAACCAAAGACTCTCATGCAAAAGTGGGGGGAACGTACTAAAGTCCTGTTAGAAAAAGAGTAAACCAAACACCTAGAAAGGTAAACTATCTACCCAAGCCTCACCAAGGCACACTCCCTAAATAACACAGGTCAAGTATTATATATAATAAGATTACATTGATGTTTGGGTACCCCGCGCCACTTTCACACTGGTTATTGAAGACATCCAACGCATCGCACCAATCCCGCCATTCTCACCGCAGTCCCACTGCCACACCCCGCCCGCACACACCTGGGCCACAACCTCACACAGTCCCACTGCCAAACCCCACCCGCACACACCTGGTCCACAACTGTCACACGTAACCACTCTTGCAAACACCTAGTCCTGAATAACCACCGCCACGCCTGAAGACACATGGGCCTCATCCCGAAGATACTTGGGAAACTACCTGCCCACACACACCTAGGCCATAACCACCACACTACCCCTACCGAAGGTTCTTGGGATAATAATGGACCTCAGGCCATCACAACATGCCCAAAGATACTTGGGAAATCCAGGAAAGGGAGCAGAAAAGGATCTAATAACCATCTAATAATAACAGTTTTTGGAAAAACACCCTCCCCCATGAAATGGGGGTGTTCGGAACTAAGTGCTCAACTTGGTTGGGGGGCCAATAAGAAACAAAAAACTACAAGTATATATACATAGGTAATAATCACTCTCCCATGTTTAGGGTTTTTAGCCAGCCTAAGGAACAGATTCAGTACTGAAGTCGGAGTCAAAACTCTCGCCATCAAAACCCATTTTCCCCTTTGTTTTCATGTTCAACAATGATGTTTAATTAATTTCTGCACCTACTTGGGTAACTAACACCATAAGCACAAACCAAGGAAAAAATCCATCCAATCGTCAATTTAAACATTCACACTCGGTTCCCTTGTAATGTAACAAAAAAAGAGTAAGTGAGATCCCTCGAAGTACTGGAACCAATGAAACCCCTGAGACACTACCCCGTCTTCCCCCAAATGGTTTCTATCAATAGAGGATCCCACCCCAATTTGTGATATAAAAAAGATAACAACCCGGTCTTAAAATTCACTACCACTGAATCCATAACAAAAGGGGAACCCATCTCCACCCACATCACCCAAAAATCGTAACGTGAAAGAAAACAACCAAACCATTACCACTAACACAAATCAGGGCCATGATGGTATTTTCAGATTTATAACATTTAACACACTCCATGATTTCAATTTTCGTGTTCTTTATCCGGGGTTATCACAGAAGGATTGATCCCGGTGCTTCCAATTTATTTAGCCTGGTATACGTGACTAACTGATTTCCTTTTTCACAGCAGGAGTTCACAACCACAAACAAGCCATTTAAAACATCACCAAGGGTTCGTTAGTGCACAAATAAAGACCATCAATGGCCATGATTTTTAGTTGGCATAAGACCGCACAATTCAGAAAGAATATCATAATACAAAATAACATCAACAATCACAGCCCCCGCTTCATTCTTTATAGAATCCATTCATTATAATTATTTAGGTCCGGTTTATCCAATTCTATAGAATCAAAAGCACACCCACCCCAAATGATACACAGAAAGGGAGAGATGAAGGAGAAAATCCCTACCTTTTGATCAACGATCGATGCAAGGCTGGACAGAAAACTTTACAGATAGCGATGTGGCTTGCCAGAACGAAAAGTTGTTCGTCTGAACAAAGGTTACTAAAACACATGGTGATCGAGGAAAGAAGAAACCACGACTAACCCTTTAGTTTATAAGGGCCGCGGACGGTTCAGAAAACAACGTGGAACCGCATAAGGAGCGGGGGTCATGGGTTGACAACGCGGCCTCCACACGTTATTAAAGGGTTCGGGCGATTTAAACCAACTCACACCAGGTTAATTCATTAAATATTTAATTAAAACATTTATGGGCGTTACCGGGATTTAAAACAAGCTAAAAGGGGTCAAAATGGGGTTTAAACGACAATTTGCGCAAAAAGGTGAACTACTGGAAAGACCCCATGGGGGTAGGTGAGAGCCACCGGTACTTGAGAGCAACCGGTAGTCTGCCACTACTAGTAGCCAAGCTACCAGTAGGCTGCATCCACCGGTAGACCAAGCTACCGGTATGCTGCAGCTACCGGTAGACCGAGCTACAGGTATACCGAGCTACCGGTGGGCTGCGGCTACATGTAGACCGAGCTATCAGTAGGCCTGCTAATGTTAGGATATGGCTATCGGTAGGCCTACCATTAGGCCAAACATCGCTGAGATTCCTAGACCAGGAAACCTAAATTGATATTTTCACAAAGTAATGGACCCCAAAAATCCGGGCCATTACATCAGATACCTCTTAAATGATTCTCATCCTCAAGAATCAAAACATCCTCAGAAGGAAAGAGAGGTTCCGAACAACCACCTTGAAAGATACCTCTCAGGGGTTAACCTTATTGTTAACAAAGTAAAATTTCCTATCAAGAATCAAGAAACATACCATGTCAGACCGCCCAGTCTTTGGGTTGGGGAGTCTCTCCCCCCATTCCAAGATACAATCCGCTTTGGGCTTCACTGACTCGCCCGCATAGGTTTAATCGTATCCATCTTAATGTGTCTTGATTAGTGGTTCGATCCTCCCCTCCCCATGGCTATGACTTTTCACATACATTCAGAGGAAAGCAAACCAGTATATTTCATAGCCAACAAGGTAGAACGATCCACCACAAAAAGTGTAAACAGAACATCACAAAACTCAAAACAACTCTGGGTACTGGGTACAAATCTTTGTTTCCCTCTCCCACGTACTCTCCTCAAGCCCACCATGTCTCCATAACCAATGAACAAAGGAAATGGTTTGCCCAAGAAGCACCTTCTCCTTGCAATCCTCGATCGTCACTGGTCTCTCCACAAAAGTCATGTCGTCCTCGATGTCCAGCACTCCCCAACCGAGGACGTGTGAATTGTCGTGCAGATACCGACGGAGCTGGGACACATGGAAGACATCATGTATCCTCAGTAGCGGTGGTGGTAATGCTAGCTGATAAGCCACTTCACCGACCCGCTACAATACTACGAAGGGACCGATGAACCTGGGAGAAAGATTACTCCCTTTTTCAAACCTCCGTTTTCCACGCTGAGTGGAGTCCTTCAAGAACATGTGGTCTCCAACCTCAAACTCAAAGGGCCTCCTCCTGGTATCAGCATATAACTTATGTCTGTCCTGGGACACCTACATCCTTTCCCATATGTGCTGAACCTTCTCTGTCGTGCCATGTACCACCTCCGGGCCAAGGATGCCCGCCTCTCCGACTTCGGTCCAACACACAGGTGAATGGCATGGCCACCTGTACAAGTCTTAAAACAGGGCCATACTAATGGTAGAGTGATATCTATTATTGTAAGAAAACCCTACCAGTGGCAGGTATCACACCCATGATCCTCCTGAGTCCAGAACACATGCCCGCAGCATATCCTCCAAGGTCTGGATGGTGCGCTCTGTCTGTCCATCTGTCTGGGGATGGAAAGCCGTGATAAGATGCAGCTGGGTGCCAAAATCATGCTGCAATCCTCTCCAGGCTCGTGAGGTAAACCATGCATCCCTATCCAATACTATAGACCTCAGAACTTCATGAAACTGCACGACCTCATCCACATACTTTCGTGCCAAAGCATCCACTACACTCGACTCCTTGATCGCAAGGAAGTGAGCCGATTTTGTCAACAGGTCCACTACCACCCAGACGGCGTCATACCCCCCTTGGACCTTGGGTAGTCCCATGACTAAATCCATCGATATGTCCTCCCACTTATACTCAGGGACATTTAGAGACTACAGTAGGCCGCCTGGAACTCGGTGTTCGACCTTCACTTGCTGACACACTAAGAACTTGGCCACAAACTCGCCCACTACTCACTTCACTCCGGGCAAAAAAAACTTTCTATTAAGTCCCTAGTACATCTTGGAAACTCCTAGGTGTACCTCTAGAGGTGAGTTGTGGAACTCACTGAGAACCTTGACGCGCATCACTTTTGGAACAAACAACCTTCCCTGGAAAAGCATACGGTTCTGCCCATCCTCCGTCCACCCTTCCGGAGCATTCCTCTGGTCAACTCGGTCACGCATCACTTCGCACTCTGGGTCTCCCCACAGAGACTCCTCCACTTGCTGCAACAGAGAAGACTGCACTGTCATCTGATACAGGAAACCTCTACTGCTATCCATTCTGGCATCCACGTGTAAGGCAGCCAACTCCTCTATCGCCTTCCTGGCATCCGCCGACTCTTGGACCGCACCCTTCTCTATCCTCCTACTCAAGGAATCGGCCACTACATTCCCCTTTCTTGAAGTTTAAGAAACCTCGAAGTCGTAATCCTGGAGGAAATAAATCCACCTTCGCTGCCACATGTTTAGGTCCCGCTGGGAAAAGATATACCTCAAGATTTTGTGATCTGTGAAGACCACAAAGCGTTCTCCGATGAGGTAGGGCCACCATAACATCAGCACAAAAACGACCACTGCAAGCTCCAGGTCGTGGGTGGCATAATTACGCTCATGAGGGCGTAGTTTCCTAGACCCATAAGAGATCACCCCTTATCGCTGCATCAACACACATCCCAGGCCCTGTCCTGAAGCATCACAAAACACCTAATATGCCGCCCCTTCTACTGGTAATATCAGCACTGGGGCACTAACCATCATATCCTTCAGATAGCTGAAGGCCACCTCTCACTGCTCACTCCACACGAAAACTGGGTCTTTCTTGGTCAAGGCTGTCAAAGGGGCTACAACTCGGGAGAAGTTGGGTACGAACCTCCGATAGTAGCCCGCCAGCCTGAGGAAACTACGGACTTCTGCCATATTCTTGGGTGCTTCCAAAGAATCAACTGCTTAAACTTTGATTGGTCCAATGCTACCCCTTGCTCGGACACCGCGTTCCTTAAGAAGTGCACTTCTCATCTCCAGAATTTGCATTTCGACAACTTCCCATAGAGCTGGTGCTGTCAGAGGACCTCCAAAACCATCGTCAGGTGCTCCGCATGGTCCTCCTCCGATCTCAAATATATCAGAATGTCGTCGATGAACACAACTACAAACCGATCTAGGTATTCCTAAAATATGGAGTTCATAAGCCCCATGGAAACAGCTGGGGAATTCGTAACACTGAAGGGCATGACCACAAACTCGAAGTGCCCATATCTGCACCTGAATGTCGTCTTCGGGATGTCGCCCTCTTTCACTCTCAGCTGGTGGTACCAAGAGCGCAGTTCGATCTTCAAGAACCATCCTGCCCCTTTCAGATGGTCGAAAAGATCTTCTATCCTTGGAAGAGGGTAGCGATTCATGGTCGTTACCTGCCTCCTATAGTCTATGAACAACCTGACACCACCATCTACCTTCCTTGAGAACAAGACTGGTGCACCCCACGGTGACACACTCAGTCGAACATAACCCCTCTTCATCAAATCATCTATCTGAATCCGCAACTCTTGTTGCTCCGAGGGTGCCATCCGATATGGAGCCATTGAGATCAGACGAGAACCAGGATGAAAGTCTATCCCAAACTCGATATCCCGTCGAGGGGGTAGAGTCATAACCTCCTCAGGAAAGACGTCCATAAAATCCCGGACAATCTCCTGCACCTCCATCATCTCAGTATCTACTGGCTCTACTAACATCTCGGCTAGCAAGGAGAGGAGGAGTTCCTATCGCCTGCTGCCCTTTTGACTGCTCTGCTCGCCGGTGAAGGTAACACGCCGGCCGCCCATGTCTGAGAATAGAACCCTTCCTCGCAATCAGTCGATGGCGTCACACATAGATAATAGCTAGTTGATACCTAGGATGACATCATATGGCTGTATCTGTAGCAGAAGAAGATCCCTAACCGACTGATGTGGCCCTATCATTAGTCTGCATCCTCGAAAAACTAATAACAAGTCGGTAAGACCTCCGACTGCTGTGCTCAGCACCAAGGAAAATGGATGTCTCTTGGCATCTAGACCCAAAGCACGAGCTAGACTGGGTGCAACAAAGGACTCCGAATCTCCGGTATCAAACAAGGAAAAATCAAGGGTACTGAACAAACTGACCGTACCTCAAACAACTTCTGGCCCTGCTGGAACTACCACCTACACGGCGTGTAGCTATCCACGCCTAGCTCCTCTACCCCTCTTCTGTCGGCCACCTCCCCTACCACGCCCCGGTCGAGGTCCCTGAGGAGCACCCTGAGGTCGGCCTCCTCCCCCTATTTCTGGCTCGGAGGAGTGGGAGCTCGCTGTCCCTACTACTGCTGCTGGAAAGGCCTGGCTAGAAGCTACTACTGGGGCGGGTGATGGGGTTTCCCACCACCACCGTACTGTACCCGGTCCAGGCACTAACTCTAAAGATTTCCATGGTTCCCATAGACGAAGCACCGCAGTCCCGGGCCCAAAGGAAAAGGGCGAGGACCGGGGGATCGAAACTGAAACTTCTGCAGCCTGCTCCCTGTTGGTCGGAACCTGGAGGGTCCTGACGCTGGAGGCCTGGTGCTGACGGCCTTCCCCTTCGATGGTCCCAGCTAGATCCCCTCTCTTGACACACCCCCTAGAGCTTGTATTCTCTCCACCACTTCATCCTTCTTCTGGACCTCTAAGTATGTTGGCAGGGTAATGTGGGTAACAGCATACTGGAGGGAGGGTCGAAGCGCCTCCTCTAAACGTCTCGCTCGAGACTCCTCATCGGGAAAGAGGTCCTAAGAAAAATGTAGGAGGGCATTGAACTTTTTTCCTACCTCCCTCACTAACATACTCCCCTGCTAGAGGGAGTGTAGCTCCTTTCTCTTTTCCTCCTTCATTGTCGAAGAGGGGAATTCCGCCCGGAACTCCCTCTCGAAATCAGCCCATGCCACCTTAGCCTCTCTCCTCTCTCTCAGGTAAAGCGTCCACCACTGACGCACCGCTCCCCGCATCTGGCTGACGGACAGAGGAACCCAGTACTCGGTCGGAGCCTGGATCACGCCGAAGGCTATCACTAGCTCCTCTAGCCAGCCCTCCATCTTTATATCAGAGGTGCTACCCTCATCCTTCTCGAGGGTCTGTCGCTGGAGGGCCCGAAGTGTCTTCTGCCACTGGTCATCCTCCTCCTCTCGATCATCTCTCTACTGATCTGCCAAGGTAGTCTCCGGGGACTTGATTTCCCGCACCAAAAGTGGTCGCCTTCCAGGTGCCATAGCTGCAAATTAAACAAGGAATTCCTAAGCCCAAGTAGTGCAGAATATTGTTCTTAAAACTTCTTAAACTTTATATTTATTCTTAATTCCCACGACACCCCAGAAACACGAGAAAAAAATTCATTACGATGCATGTACCTTTCCAAGGTTCTCGACCCAGCAATCAGTGTGGCCTCACTTGGTCGTTCGGTAGGTCCAGAGTCCTTTCATCGGATCACGGGTGGCACTAAAATCCTGTGTCCTAGCCGGACTTCCCTGGCCTAATTCATGCACCAAGGTCACCCAACACTGTTGCCCTACCATTCCATGCAATCCTCACTGTGCCTAACTCCTGACTCCATCCTATCCCTCAACCATAACCTCTAATACCATTCTGTCATGACCCTCCTTAACTAATAAGAGGGAAGGGTTAACAGATTCCCAAACCCTTTCTTCTTTAAGTTGAAGGAGAGATAATGACCCCGAAGCCCGCCCTCAATAGGTCCCGGAGTGGCGACTAGAACCAAGGGTATATAAACACACACTAAATGGAAGGCATTACCCTTTTTCTTTTATAGGATTGGGAGATAAGTTGGTAAATCTCAACAACAACAAAAATGGAAAGTAAAGTAAAACCAAAAGTAAACCATTCCCAATGCATGTTACAAAAGTAAAAACCACAAGGTACAAAGTGACTACAAGGGTAAAGTACCAAGGAAACAAAATAGAAACTGCAATTGCCCTAAAGGTCCGAGCTAGTATGGTCACGCGCGATCCCTGAAGTCCTCCTAGAAACCAGAAAACAGTTTTATATACGTAGGGTGAGAAAACAGGTATACTCAGTTGGTAAAAACCAAAGACTCTCGTGCACAAGTGGGGGATAGTACTAAAGTCCCGTGAGAAAAGGAGTAATCCAAATACCTTGTATGGTAAACTATCCACCCAAGCCTCACCAAGGTACAGTCCCCAAATAACGCAGGTCAAGTAAAATATATAATAAGAACACATCGATGTTTGGGTACCCCGCGCCACTTTCCCACTAGTTATTGAAGACATCCTAAGCATCGAACCAATCCTGCCATTCTCACTACAGTCCCCCTGCCACACCCCGCCCGCACACACCTGGGCCAAAACTGTCACGCGTAACCACGCCTACAAACACCTAGGCCAGAACAACCACCACCACGCCCGAAGACACCTGGGCCTCATCCCGAAGGTACTTGGGAAACTACCTGCCCACACACACCTGCTCCATGACCACCACACTATCCTTCCCGAAGGTTCTTGGGAAAATAATGAACCTCAGTCCATCACAGACTTCCCAAAGATACTTGGGCTATCCGGGAAAGGGAGCAGAAAAAGAGCTAATAACCAGCCACTAATAACAGTGTTGTGAAAAACACCCTCCCCCATGAAATGGGGGTGTTCGGATATAAGTGCTAAACCTGCGTGGGGCACAAATAAGAAACACCAAACTACAAGTATATATATATATAGGTAACAAGCACTCTCTCGAGATTAGGTTTTTCAGCCGGCCTAAGGAACACAATTAGTACTCAAGCAGGAGTCACAACTCTCGCCAACAAAACCCATTTGTCCAATTTTTTTCATGTTTAGTAATGATGTATAATGAAGTTCTGCACCTACATGGGAAACTAACACCACAAGCACAAACCAAGGAAAGACATCCATCCAATCGTCAATTTAAACATTCACACCTGGTTCTCTTGTAAAGTCACAACAACAAAGGGGTAAGTGAGATCCCTCGAAGTAATGGAACCAAAGAAACCCCCGAGACACTACCATGTGTCCCACAAAATGGTTTCTATCAATAGAGGATCCCACCCCAATTCGTGATATAAACAAGGTAACCACCCGGTCTTAAAATTCAAAACCACTTAATCTATAACAACAGGGGATCCCATCCCCACCCACATCACCCAGCAATCAGCCTGTGAAAGAAAAAAACCAAACCATTAACATTAACACAATGAAAGGCCATGATAGTATTTTCAGATTTATAAAATTTAACACACTCCATGATTTCAATTTCCGTGTGCTTTATCCGGGGTTATCAGAGGAGGATTGATCCTGGTGCTTCCAATTTATTTAGCCGAGTATACGTGACTAACCAATTTCCTTTTTCACTATAGGAGTTCACAACCACAAAACAAGACATTTAAAACATCACCAGGGGTTCATTAGTGCACAGAGAAAGTCCACCAATGGCCATGATTTTCAGTAGGCGTAAGCCCGCATAATTCGGAAAGAAGATCATAATACAAAACAGCATCAAAGATCACAACCCCCCTTCATTCTTTATAGAATCCGTTCATAATTTTTATTTAGGTATGGTTTATTCAATTCTACAGAATAAAAAGCACGCCCACCCCGAATGATACACGTAAAGGGAGAGACAATGGAGAAAATCCGTACCTGTTGATCAACGATCGATGCAAGGCCGGGCACGGAACTTTACGGATAGCGATGCGGCTCGCCTGAACAAAAAGTTGTTCGTCTGAACGAAGGGTACTACAACACAGGGTTATTGAGGAAAGATGAAACCACAGCTAACCCTTTAGTTTATATGGGTCGAGGACAATTGAGATAACAACGTAGAACCGCGCAATGAGCGGGGTCGTGGGTTGACCACGCGGACCCCACACGTTATTAAAGGGGTCGGGCGATTTAAATCGACGCACACCAAGTTAATTCATTAAATATTTAATTAAAACATTTATGGGCATTACCAGGATTTAAAACAATCTTAAAAG
Organism: Viscum album; assembly: GCA_963277665.1. NCBI lineage: Eukaryota > Viridiplantae > Streptophyta > Magnoliopsida > Santalales > Viscaceae > Viscum > Viscum album. The sequence continues at coordinate 1,086,119,989 of OY728150.1, read as the reverse complement.
GGTCAAACTAGGGTTTAAAGCCCAATTCGGGCAGAAAGGAGCGCTATTGGAAAGACCCCGTGGGGGTAGGCGAGAGCCACCGGTAGTTGAGAGCTACTGGTAGGCTGTCGGTACCGTTAGCCGAGCTACCGTTAGGCTGCAGCCACTGGTAGACTGAGCTACCGGTAGATAGAGCTACCGGTAGTAGCAGCTACCAATAGACCATGCTACTGGTAGACAGAGCTACCGGTAGCTGAAGCTACTGCTAGACTGTGCTACCAGTAGACAGAGCTACGGGTAGGCCTGCTACCGGTAGGCTAAGGCTACCGGTAGGCCTACCGTTAGGCCATTCATCATCGAGATTCCCAGACCAGAAAACCCAACATGAGATTTTCACAATGTAATGGACCCCAAAAACCCGGGCCATTACATATTCCAATGAAAAATTAGTTTAAATAATTACTACAAGTACATGATTTAGTAAATAATAATAGGTTATGAAAATAAATTCCAAGTGGTTTGAAGGTATAAAGAGTGTGGAGAAGCAGGTTATGAAATTAAATTCTTAAATAAGGTTTTAGGAGAAGTTGTAAAAACACACTAATGAGGGTAAACGAATAAAAATATCCATAACAATATAAATGAACCCAAAGGGTATTACATTTAAAAATTATTTTTTCTAGAAACCATATAATTCTTAAGTCATTTAATGAAGTGGTACAATAAATTAGGTATGAAATAAATAATTTTATTTTAATTGGGTGTGATTAATGAGTGACATTGACTATTAAAATAAATTTTTTTATGTATATTCACTATATGCATGTGAAAACATTACAATAAATTAGGGTTTAGTCACTCCTCACCCATGAAATACTAAATTTTCTTCTCTTTTATACACTACATTGGGAGAATCATTAATAGTTTGTAGACATGTGGGTATACTTATTATCATCATCAATGAAGTAATAAATTTTAATATCTTCAACATTTAGTAGATTCTATATTATCCTAATTATTTTATACATCTTCATTCTTTAATAGTTTGGTGATTGATTCCTCTTAGTGTGAGAAAATACATTGTGACTTTCACTAATCCTGATAGCAGTTACAATTCCAATGGATGAGAATAATTCCACAATAAATTTTTTATGTTTCACACATCATATTTAAACAATATGAAGAAAAGTCCTTACTCATTAAACTTATTATTAAACAGTAATATGTGATAATATTTTTAATAGACTTCTTCAATCATGAATACAAATCGTCTTGTATATTGAATCCATTCTCTATATAAAAACTGGATCTTAAATGTTTCACAAGATCTTCCTTACTATCATTTTCCAATGTATATATTTCCTATGAATAATATAATCGTTAATAATTTTAATTCACATTTGATTTAAAAATAAATTAATGACCACGATTAATTTTATCCATCTTTCTTCTCAATTTTTTCACTGAATAAAAACAACCCAATATATATATGATATATTCTTATATATTTATAATATATAAATCTTTTAATAATTTTATTCATGAGATATTTATCATTTAATTATTCATTAATATTTATAATTTTTTTACAACTGATTTCAAATATATTTTTTAAATAATTTAAATAAGGAAACCATATATCAATGTGAAATATTCCATTTTTAATGGTCCATAATATTCATGAATTTTTCAACATTCAGTCTCTTTACTACTCCACCAAGTAAAAAAAATTATTCAAAATTAAACCCAATTCAGGTTCGTATATTTTTTTCCTAGCTTTGTTCTTGAAGAATAGGAAATTTCAATATCAAATTATGTTGATAAATCATTTTCTATAAATATTCATGCATGTTCACACATATTGTGAGACTCTATGTCATGATATTATTATAATAACTAACTCACACATCACATTCCTTATATTTAGATCACTAATAATATCATAGTATACTCCTAATTTAGTATCACATTGACTCACTCCACATGGGGCTGACTAGGTAAATAATACTATTTCATGATTTATATACAAATTTTGAACAACTCTAGCCAAAGCACCTATGAAAATGGAAATAAGAATTAAACATATGAAATCCCAATAATATTCCCTATGCATACCAATTTATTAAAGGAAAACATCATTATGAAATGATTTATATACCATACATTGTTCATAGATGAACCTTACATGGTTCACTGAAGCACCCTAGAACTAAATTACCTATTCAGGTATTAGAAACATGTTCTATAATTAATTTATTTTATATAATTTGTGGTTAAAATATATTAATTTTACATTATTTACATATGTTATACAAACATATCACAAATAACACACAATCCAATGAAAAAATGTTTAGTTTATTTGAGGACTAGTTACATAGGATACTTATTTTACAAAAACTTTTAAAACTTTTTCCATAATCAATCCATACAAGAGTCTATTTTGGTATTATCATAATTTATTATCATTAAAATATAATATTGATTTGAATAATAAGAAAATGGTGAGATCAGATTCTCATTAATGGAAAAACTTATCGACAGTCCATCAAGGATTATATTATAATCATATGTGAAAATACGAGAAAAGGGAAATATATTATTAAAAAATAAAACAATATGACTTTTTCATACTCCATGATATTAATTAATGTAATTTCAAAATATAAATAGTGTACTATGGAATAATTTTGTGGAAATATGGGTTAATAAACATGATTAATGGAGATTAATCATAGGTATAAAATATTATAATTTCCTGGAAAGGAAATATAACAAAAAACTATGTCATAAACATTAGTGAATAAATCATAAAATAGAAGAGTGGATATCATTAACCATGTCCCATAACATGGTGTAGAATCTCTCACTTTTTGATTCCTATAGTGGAGTTGGCATCAATAATGTATTCTGATAAACAATGTGCAGTATGCATCAACTCCTGATTCAAAAAACATCATGGACTTCTAGATTCCCATATTGGAGAAAGTAGAAACAATTGATTCCCATAATTATCCCAAGAGATATATATATTTAACTATTTTATTATAGGAATATATTATACAATGTAAATTAATCATCCATACATATATATTCTACTTGAAAACAATCATTAAACACATCATAAATAACCCACAGAATGACTAATATGTTTCACAAGATTTTCATATGGTATCACAAAAATTTACATTAATTATGTAACCTATTGATACTAAAAATTAAATCACATCAAATTAGTATTTCATAAGAAATTATTTAGGTTGATTCCTGAAAAATAACTTCCATGGAAATAAGTTCCTTAATAATTATGTCTAAAATACCTATGAAATTGTAAAATCGTTTTGTATAAAATGCATTTAATATTTCCAAAAGTGATGAAGTTATGGGTCGCATTGAAAAGTTTTTTTATAAAAGGTAAGTTCTAAAAATAATTAATTATCAAAATAAATTATTTGAAATAAATATCAATAAATAACCCTTTTAAAAGACATATAGATTACATAATTTTAAATTCAAAACATTTTAAAAAACATAACTTTTAAAAAGAATATTTAACAACGGATCCATGAAAAATTAATAATTTTATCGAAAAGGTGAAGTGAAATATTTATAAAATAATTTTGAAACATTAACAAAAATAATATATCCTTTATGTTGAAATTTTTTTTATCAAATTAAATTTGTACTGGATGATATTTTTTCTTCAAAAGTATGGATTTTTTTAATTTTTTTAGTTTTTTTTAAAAACCACATAAAAAATGAAACAATTACAAGATTATAAGGGACATATGAATGTAAAATGAGATAACACCAAATTGGGTTACAAAATATACAGGATAAATTATCATTAAGGGAAAATATGAAAAAGGATGAAAAATCATTGTCAAAGAGAATGTGAACTATTATTATAAATGTCATAATTTTTTGTGGAAGAAACACAATGATGATGAAAATTTGAATAAAAATTTTAATTTTCCCTTGTGCGAGGATAAACTACCCTAAACTAAAATATTATGATATAAAACATGTCTTGGAAGATATAATTTCAAGATGCAGCATTATAACTCTTTGAATGTAGTTGGGTTAGTACAAACCCTTACAACCTCGATATCCTTTGAATTGAAAACCAATTAAAGAATGAACCTGATATAGATATTCAAATACAATGAATTATATAAATATTATAAAATATATTAATTTTGTAATAATCACACTATATTAAATATTTTGTAGTTTACAATAAGAATTATGTCTCAAGATATTAAATTTTTGACACAGAACCCATTACCTTAATTCCTAACATCCACTAAAAACCTAATCCTATAACATAAAAAATTAACTATATTAATCACCTATTTAATACGATTATAAAAATATATTAATTTTATAAACATTATTTATAATTATTCACTACATGTATATTAGTTAGTTTTATCTATTTTAATTATTGATTTTGAGTAATATAGATCATTTAAAACATGTTTTTTAATAGTTGTCTTGTTCTTCATACATAAAACATACTTAATCATTACTAAATCTTAAAAGGTACTTGAATATATGCTATATAATTATATATTATTTAATAATTTCAATATTTGTAATTTTTGGTTACAATCTATAAAATGAAATCAATAATGAGAATGTTTCAATGATTTTTGAAAAACAAATATATGTATCTTAATTAATGAGTTTAATATTAATTTTACCATACCATAACAAAAAATAAAATCCTTTTTTACATTTTTATATCATAATTTTATAGAGAAAGGTTCTAATAGTCATATTTTTGGTTGATTTATATTATTGTTTAAGTATGTGGCCAGAATGACCCAAACATGAACATAATAAAATTATTGGATGATTACAATTTTCAATGCGGTTTATTTTAGAATAATTTCATTATTGTAGAATCAGAATTTTATTATGGGGATTTTTTAATTTTTTATCACATTTGATGATTTATTAATAAATAATAAATAGAATTGTGTAAAATGAGATATATTTATTTTTAGAAATAGTTTCTATATTCCCAAAATATGTATTCATTTTTAATAATGGAAATTGAGAATGCTGGTTGATATTTATTACCAAGGAATAATAAAATTTAGTATAAAAACAATACTTATTTCACTATACATGAAATATAATATTCTATTTAGGAATATAAGATCAAAAATATAGAAGTTTGGGAAAATTAGTACTATTGATGAGGACATCACCTTTCCCTTGGGGGACACGAGGGAAATAGGGGGATTGGGATAAATTATAATAAAATACTAAATTAAGTAGAAAAGACTTATAAGGGATGGAAATGGTTTTTATTTTAACATGTTATAGAAAATTTTGGAGTAGTATGAAATGGTTGGTGAGTGTCTCTTTTATAAATACTGAGAATGCAAAATTTATAAATCTTTCATCTTAATAAAAAGAGAGAACAAGTTTCAAATTTCATGACGGATCAAAAACTGATAATAATGGAGTTTAAAATGAGATATGGTGTTTAAAATTCCGAACCCCTCATTATAGAATATGTTTTATAATTATTTTTAATTATTTTACTCTTATAATTTACACATTTATCATTTTTTACAATGGTAATTAGATTTTACCAAAGTAATTTAATTTCAATTACTGAATATATTGGTTTCTTTATTAAAAAATTCATACTTATATATTATAAATATTTAATCTATTTTATGAGATAATATTTATATGGGTAAAAAAATAAATTTTAACACTAGAACATGTAATATGTTAAAAATATTTTTTTTAAATGTATATTTTTAAGCATAAAATGATAGTATAGGATAAAATTTTAAATATATTTTATTTTCATGACATAAATTGAATTATTATAAAAAATAAATGTAATGTTTCATTGAATGTAATCTGAAAATGAATTTTATTTAATCAATATTTAGTTAAAATAAAATCCCAAAATCAATTTATTTGATATGAAAATATTCCATAAGTTTATAAAATTTTAAAAATAATTTTTCTAAATATATAAAGGTATTAAAAAATTATAGTTTTAATCCTTATATAAATATATAATCATAAAAATTCTTTTATCTGTTTTTAAGGTGTAAATTGTTTATGATATATTCATAAAAACTATAATTTAAGTAAAAACGATATTTTCCACTATTCACCAAAAAATTAATTATTTTCAAAAAATATCAGAATTTTACCTTATGAGATTGATAGTATGTGGAATACAAAAATGTAATAAATTTTTTAAAATTGATTTTAAAATTTTTTATATTTTTTTAAATGAAAATTAAAAATATAAAAAAAATCTATTTTATTGAAGTATTCCTTTTAAAAATATAAGATTTCCTAATAAAATTATGTTGAATTCATAATTTTTACCATATTTTTAATTACTACATGTTTTAATATTAATTAATTTTTATAATAATTTTAAAAATGTATTTTTTGGATCATTTTTTATGGTGTTTCTTGTGGAGATATTCATCGACACATATTAATTAAAATTTAAACATGTATTGAAATCTTGGGGTGTGACATTTTCCCCTCCTTCTGTTTAAATATATTAAATCATTTAAATTTCAATTATATCATTCTAATTATAATTTATATGGGTTTATAAAATATAAATGGGAATAAAGATAGATTTATTATATATATATCAACCTTACAAAATTAGGAAGCATTTTTTTTGGAATAGTCTTATCCCCATGATTGAGTATTTCTCTAATAATTTGAATAAATATTCTATCATTATGTATTATGAAGACCCACATTTAATAATTTTATTCAAAAGGGTGGTCATACTAACATTTTCATTGATAAACAAGTATTGTTTTTTATTAAATTTTATTTCCATATTCCATATATCTTTTCATCTAAGTGTAGGGGACCAATACATTTCCAAAACCACATTACATTAATATAAACTCAAGATAACATGATTTTTCACAATTATAGTTCCCATATATATAAACATTTGACACAATAATTTTTTTTTCATTTGTATTCAAATCCTCAGGGTGGTGATTTAATTATCTTATAAATCATCTTAGATAACTGCAACCATAATCTAATATTTCATGAAAAAATATAAAATAATGGATAAGTGTTCCTTAATTATCATGATCCACTTTGGTACTTGTGATTATATATAATTTCCATTGATCCCTTTGTTTTAGAGGTTGTTGATAACCATAATCCTTAAAAGACATTAGAATGGGTCATTGATTTGAATAATTCCCAAAATAGTTTTATTTAATGTGTTGAAGTGTTAATGGAATATTAGTTGGGTATCTAATACCATTCATTATATTGGATAAACTCTATATCTATCTTTTAAAATACTGGGCTCAATGAACAGTCCTTTCACACTTGAAACACTTTCTTGTTTCATTTTTTTATTCCCTTGGTTTCTTTTTCCCACATTTTGAAACATTAGATGATGAATATTTTTCCTTCATCATCTTCAACGCCTACACTTTTATAAAACTCGATCCTTCACTTATTTTGTGTTTTTTAATGTTTTTAAAGACATATTTTATTAATCATAACATCATATAGATGGTTGAGCATCCCCATAATAATTTCAACACCATCTTCAGTCTCCTTTTTTCTCATTATAACCTTTACATCATTACCAACCACATTAATTATTAATATGTATCCTCCTGGATCAATCCATTTCAAATACAAAAAGGAGGTGATCAATATTGACGAACAATTTACACCATAATAGGATTACTATATGATAATTACATAATAAATTGAAATTAAAAATATCTTACGCATAAATTTTTTTACATTATATTTCAATTAAACTTAAATAAATCTTTATTCAATATAGGTTTACTTCGTTTGGGTTATCTCATATTCTATAAACTAATTCCTGAACATAATAACCCCATTACAGTGGATAGTGTAAATAAATTGATTAACCAAATTATATCCCCATGTGTTTCTAGATAGGTGTGTATACTAAGACCCACAAATAATTCACCGGAGTGATGATTTAGTTGATACACAACAAGCATTTTTCATGGGGATTATAACAAGGTTTAATATTCCCATAGCCACATCCAATTTTCAATATCCATAGAGGGATGATGTTTTTATGAGAAGCAAACAATAATTAATTTACTAAAACAATGGGATCTTATCTTATACTTATTCTCATCCCTTAGACATATTCTTAGGGTTTTAACTAATTTCCCCTAAACACAACACTAAAAAATAACTAAATCATTCATTAATTCCAAATGAAGAACCCCAAACTATTACTAGTAGTTATGGTGGAAAAAACATTCTTTAAACAAAGGATTTCATACAAATTAATATGAATATATATTTGTTTTAAATTATTTTTATAATATTTATATTAAATCTCATAAATAACATTTAATCCTTAGAAAAAAATGGTTTAGTTTATTTGAGTACATGTTACATTGGATACATATTTTACAAAACATTTGAATTTTTTTCCATAATTTATCTAGGCAAGACTCATTTCTAAAAAACTTATATGTTATACTCATATTCATAACCTAGTTACTGGAAACAAAATAAATGGATGATCTTGTTTTCTTAGTGATGAAAATACTCATCAACATGTCATTAAGGGTTAGATCATAATCATATGATAAAAAAATAAAAAGGGGAATATATCATTTTAAAAATAAAATAGAATAATTAATGTTTTCTATAATCCATGATAACCCTAAATTCAATCAAAAAATATAAAACATATACCATGATATAATGTTTTGAAAGTTTTTCATTGTGAATAAGATCCATAGAACATAATAATAGGAATAAATATATGAAATTTCATGTAAATGATTCATAACAGTAATCTATGGAACAAACATAGGCATAGAAATAATAAAATATAAGAGAAAAATCATTACCCATTACCCATAACATGGTGGGGTATGAATCAATACATAATTCCTATATTAGATAAGGAACCACTACCTTATTCTTGTAAAGAAAATGGAACATGCATCACTACCTATATCCCATAACATAATAGAGAAGATGACACTTTATGATTCCCATAACGAAGAAAGCATCAATACTCTATTCCCATAATTATCTAATGATATATAAATACATAATTAATCCATTTAAAAAATCATTAAAGACAGATAAAATAACCCATGTCAGGAATATTTGGTTTCAAAAAAAATTCATATTGTATAATCGTATTTTTCTATAATAATGTAAATGATTAATACCCAAAATTCAATCACTCAAAAAGAGTATTTCATAAGAACATTTATAGGGTTATATACAAAAAATAACTTCAAAGGAAATAATTTATTTTGATATAAAGAAGAAAATGGTAGGGAAAATGTTATTTTTTATAAAATGATTGTAACTTTAGTGTGAGTGATGAATTTATTGGTGACATTGAAAATTAGTTCATGGAATGTCAATTTTGAAAAGAATTAATTTTAATAAATAATATTTTGAAATAAATCTAAATAAGTAATCCACTGAAATGACATATAGTATTAAAAATGTTGAAGTGAAAACATTATGAAAACTTTTACTTTTTTAAAAAGAAACATCAATAAATGAGCCTTGAAAAGTAAATAAAGGTTCCAAAAATATAAAGAGAAAATAATTATAAAACATATAATTTTTATAAATTAATGATCAATAATAAATTATTTAAATAACAAAACTTTTACCCAAATATATGCATAGTATAAGATAAAACATTTCATTTTGAATGTATGAATTTTTTTAATATTTTTAAATTCCATTATTGAAAACCGACCTCATAAAAAGTGTTAAAAAGTCATTTTAAAAATAGGAGAAGTTAAATATTATGTTAACATGATATAAATCAAAATTCCATGTCCAAATATGATGGTGAACATTTAGAGGAAAGGAAAATATTGAAAAAAATAAAAATAGTCGTTAAAAGGATTATGAATTATTCTTAATAATGTAATAATTTTAGGGGGAATAAATTCATCGAGGTGAGAGATTTGAATAAAAAGTATAATTTTCCACATATAAAAGGATAAAATAACATAAAATAAAATATTAGGTTGTAATAATTAAATATTGGATGAAATAAGTTCAAGAAGAAGCATTATAACTTAACCAAGGGATTTGAGTTAATAAAAACCCTTACAACCTTGGTATTCATTGAATTGAATGTTATTAAAATAAATAACTTGATATGAATCTTCAAACCTAATGGATATAATGAATATGTTAATATAAATTCATTATATAGTAATCACAACATACAAATGATTTCTTGGTGACTAATATTATGTATGTCTCATGAAATTTAATTTGAGATAAAGATCCCTATACCTTTATTCTTGACTTCAAGTAAACTCCCTAAATATATTATTTTAAAAAATAAATATCATAATAAATTATTTTATAACATTATTATCATACATTTCCTTTTATAAAATTCATTTATTGTTATTACGTAAATTTATATTGGTTAATTGTTATCTTCTTTCATTATCGGGTGTGAGTAATCTTGATCGGTTTGAGGTAGTTTAATAATAAGAATTTTGTTATTAATTTTAACCTAAAATTCATCATTCCCATATGAGAAAAGGTACTAAAATTTAATTATTATTATTATTTTTAATATAAAAAAACATATTTGATTCTTTCTCTGATCCTTAATTTGAAATCCACAATGAGAATGTTTTGGTGAATTTTAATGAATGAACATTGTTATATTAAAATTTGGTTCTAATATTACCATTAACATTTAAAAACCAAAATAAAATCATTTAATACGTAATTATATCATATATTAACGTTAATAATGTTCTTATATTCATAAATGATTTTATCTAATTGTATCTTTCAGGTATGTTGTTAGACAGACCCCAATATGAATATAGAATATTTAATTGATGATTATGATTTTTAAAGTGGTCTATTTTGGAACAATTTCACTATTAAAGAAAAATAGTGGTATTATTTAAATATTATTATTATGGATAATTATATTTTAATAGACATCAAAAAATTATAAATAAATTAGATGAAAAAATTGATACAATGCTTTATAAAGGCAGTAGTCTATACATGCTCAAATGAAATATTCATTTTTATTAATTGAAAAGTGGAAACACGGTTAATATTTATTCCATTATAATAATAAAAATAATTTTAAAAATTATAATGATATCATTATATAGGAATTATAAAATTATATTTAGTAATGTAAGATAGAAAAGAAACGAAGCTAGGGAAAATTAGAACTTGTGCTGAGGACATGAACTTCCCCTTAGTGGACTCTTTATAAATGGATAGATTAAGATAAATTATTATTAGAATAAATTAAATAAAGTTAAATAAGATTATTAAGTAATGAAAATAGTATTTTTTTTATGGGAAAACATAAATTTGTGAGTGTTATTGAAGGGTTGGAAGGTTCCCCTTTATATGTGGTGAGAAATATGTTGTTATAAATATTCAAATTTATATAAATTTGGTACATGTTTTACATGTCAAGAAGAGTCCGAAATTGAAACCAATGTATTAATGGATGTCATAAGTTATATAATCCATAAAAAATTCATTTTTACAAATGATTTGAATCACATTTTTCATATAATTTTTACTTTTACCATTTTTGGTTTCACTATAGTCACTAATTTTCACTTATGTAACTTAATTGTAATTCCTAAATATCAAATTTCCGTATTATATAATATGTATAATATTATTACATATTTTAAATAAATTTTATTAGATAAATTTTTTTTATAATAAAATTCATTTTTAAAAATATCACATTTAACGTGTAAAACCCCATTTTTTGGAAACTGTATTTTTAAGGAAAATATATATGTGTAGGATAAAATTATGAATGTAATAAATTTCCATGATATAAATTATCTTATTATAAATAAAATCTTTAGCTATAAAATTAACCCAATAACAAAAATTTCCTAAATAATATTTAATTAAAATAAAGTACCTAAAATGGTTTCCTTTATTCAAAAATACTATTGAGGTTCATAAAATATTAAACACACTTTTTCTAAATTCAAAATCATGTAAAAAATGTGTAGTTTGACTCTATAGATAGATATTTTATCATGGGAAACTTACTATAAGTTTATAATATAAAAATACTTCTTGATATAGTCATAAAATATATAATTTTAGTAAAACTGTATTTTTTTTCTATCCACCAAAAAATTTATTATTTTACAACAATATAAAAAATAACCTAGGAAAATATTGATATGAGAATTTATAATAGAATTTATTTTGTTAAAATTTAAATTATTAAATTTAAAATTTTATCTTTAAAATGAATATTTTAAATATAATGAAATAATTATTTTATCAAAAAACTCTCTTTTAAAGTAATATATATTATTTACCCAATGACTTATTAATTTATAATTTATTAAACCATTTTTATTTAATAGAGGTTTTATAATTCTTATATTTTATTAAACATATTTATCTTGTATGATGTATCTCATTTTAATTTTATTTTTCTTATGGAGAACTCTATTGGTACAATGTTTATTTAAAGGAATATATATATTGACATATTGGGGCTTATTATTCACTAGTAACCATTATTATGTTCATTGATCAGCCTTGCAATTTTGGATAACCACTCTATATTTCCATGGAATCACCTTAGGAAGTAATCTAACAACCATTAGATTCTTGGGAATCACTTTATGCCTATAGGGTGAATCAAAGTCCTTAAAAAAATTCACTTTCAAATACCAATTAATCATTATAAACCAAAATATATCCTTATAAAAATTCACAATGTCCCTTATAGGTTTTCCAATGATCCTTAGACACACATCGATAGCCCATAAATTTTCTACATTCCCATAAAAGCTACACATTGTGACTCTTATGTGTTAAGTGAATTCTTTATGAACATTTCCTAAAATCATGTTCAGTTAAACCGTTAAAATTCTATAGAAATAATTAGTTAGAAATCTTTAAAAAAATATCTCATCACTTCTAAATTCACTTTTTCTACTTATATCTTCTAAACTATATATTTTCTGAATAAATATTCAAGAATTATTTCATGATCCTGTCCAAATATGAAATTAGCAGCTTCAACCTATAACACCATATATTCTTGTACCATGCCTCATTATACATATACTAGAAAAAAATCAATCAGCAATTTTTCTTATATACAACTCCAAATTGATTTATTTAATCCCATATATCTTAAAAATATTTCATCAACACATCAGTTGTTAATATCAAAAAATAAAATAAAAAAACCATGGCTAAAACACTCTTAATTTCTTGATCTAATATTGAAAACACATCAATTGTACTAAAAAAATTACCTTGATACAATTACCACCTAATTATATTTGATTCATGAAAATAACCATCTAATCCCCAATATAATTAATTATTATAGAAAAATATATTGCTCACCTACTAACCCCTCATTTCATTACACGATCACAATCCAATAACTTCTTAAGGACTCACAATATCCACTTAAAAACAATAACAAGGTGTAAACTAAATAGTTTGTGTAATTCCATGTTTGGATCCTTGAATAAAAAAATCCATCATTGCACTATCCTAATTAGAAACGATAGATATTTGATCTAAAACATTATTCAATGAATCAAAACTCCATATTGAGCATAGTGATGGCACCTGGACTCCATCTAACACCAAATCTAAATAAAAAATGTGTTGTACTTTATGGAACCAAATAAAATCATATCCAACTAATAACAGGCCTCTTAGTTCCATAATGACCATCCACCAACCTGGATCATTTCACCCTCATCCCCTCTCACGCGAGTGTCATAGACCCACAACTCATATTATAATTTCCATTATTATATTATACTTATTGTCATGACCTGCCTTCACCTAAAGGAGGGAAGGGTCAGCAGACTGCCAGGCCCTTCCTTCTTTAAGTTGAAGGAGAGATAATAACCCCCGAAACCCGCCTTCAATAGGTCCTGGAGTGGCCACTAGCACCAAGGGTATAGAATCACACACTAAATGGAAGGAATTACCCTTTTTCTGTTTTACAGGATCAGGAGATAAGATGATCGAACCCAACAACTCCAAAACCAAAAGAAAAGTAATGACAAAAGTAAACCATTCCCACATGCATGTTTCAAAAGTAAAATCCACAAAGTACAAAAGGTGACTACAAGGTAAGTACCAAAGGAAGAAAAACAGCAACTGCAACTTCCCAAAAGGTCCGAGCTAGTATGGTCCTACACGATCTCCAAAGTCCTCCTGGAAACCTCAAAGCAGTTTTATATACGTAGGGTGAGCATACAAGTACACTCAGTAGGGAAAACCAAAGAATCTCGTGCACAAGTGGGGGAACGTACTAAAGTCCCCTGAGAAAAGGAGTAATACAAACACCTATCAAGGTAAAGTATCCACCCATGCCTCACCAAGGATCACTCCCCAAATAACGAAAGTCAATTAATATATATAATAAGAGCACATCGATGTTTGGGTACCTCGTTCCACTTTCCCACTGGTTATTGAGACATCCTACGCATCGAACCAATCCCGCCATTCTCACCGAAGTCCCACTGCCACATCCGCCTGCACACACCTCAGCCACAACCACATGCAATCCCACTGCTGAAACCCGCCCGCACACACCTGGGCCACAACTGTCACACGTAACCATGCTTGCAAAAACCTAGGCCATAACAACCACCACCACGCCAGAAGACACCTGGGCTAGAAGATCAACTACCACGCCCGAAGACACCTAGGCCTCATCCCAAAGACACATGGGGAACCACCTGCTACACACACCTGGACAACCACCACACTACCCCTCCTGAAGGTTCTTGGGATAATAATGGACCTCAGGCCATCACAGCCTACCCTAAGATACTTGGGCTATCCGGGAAAGGGAGCAGAAAAGGAGCTAATAACCAGCCACAAAGAATATTGTTTGGAAAAACACCCTCCCCCATGAAATGGGGGTATTCGGCACTAAGTGCTCAACATGGGTGGGGTGCGAATAAGAAACAAAAAGCTACAAGTATATATATATGTAACAAGAACTCACCCAAAGCAAGGTTTTTCTTCAGACAGCCTACATATCACAACAGTACTCAAGTCCGAGTCACGACTCTCTCCAACAAAACCCATTTGTCCCATTCTTGTTTCATGTTCAGCGATAATGTTCAAATAAGTTCATGCACTACTGGGCAACTAACACCATAAGCATAACCAAGGAAAAGAATCCGGCCAATCATCAATTTTAACATTCACACCCAGTTCTCTTTTAATGTTACAACAACAAAGAGATAAGTGAGATCCCTTGAAGTACTCGAACCAAAGAAAAAACCTTCGAGACACTACCCCGTGTCCCCAGAAATGTTTTCTCATCAATGGAGGATCCCACCCCAATTCATGATATAAACAAGTACACACCCGGTCTTAAAACTCAAAACCACCGAATCCATACCAAAAGGGGATCCCATCCCCAATTTCACACAACCACTGAGAGTATAAAAAAAGGGGATCACATCCCCTCCCACATTTCCACCAATCAGCCCATGAAAGAAAACAACCAAACCACTTCCACCAACACTAAGCAGGGACATGCATGTATTTTTAGATTTATAAGATTTAACACCCTCCATGATTTCAATTCCGTGTTTTGAATGAGGTTAGCACAAAAGGGATTGATCCTGGTGCTTTCAATTTATTCAGCTGGGTATATGTGATTAACCAGTTTACTTTTCACAACAAGAGTTTTCAATTAGGAACAAGCCATTTAAAACACCACGAGGGGTTCATTAGTGCACAGACAACAGCCACCAATGGCCTTAATTTTCAGAAGGCGCATGCCGGCACAATTCAGAAAGATGATCATAATTTAAACAACATCAACTATCTCATCCCCCCCTTAATTCTTTATAGAAACAGTTTATTATCTTTATTTAGGTCTGGTTTATCCAATTCTATAGAATCAAAAGAATGCCCACCCTGCATTATACATAAAAGAGAGAGTAGAAGGAGAAATTCCCTACTTGTTGGATCAACGATCTACGCTGAGGCCGGGGGAGGAACTTCACGGATAGCGATGCAGCTCGCCTGAACGAAAATCGCTTTGTCTATCAATGCTTAGGCTGGGTGCAGAACGTTATGCATAAGGATGCGGCTTGCCCGATGCACCAGAAGATGTTCGTGAAAACCCGCGATCGAGGAAAGAAGAAACCACGGTTAACCCTTAGTTTATAAGAGTCATGGACGGTTGAGATGAGAATGCCAAACCACGTAAGGAGCGGGGGTCGTGGGTTGACCACGTGGTTGGGTAGTTACACACGGAGGTCTCTTGAGATTTTTAGGAATTAATTATGGGCATTAAATGTGTTTAAAATGAGTAAAAGAATTAATTTACGTCATAACATACGTTGTGGGAGCGGAAATGTCAGGTACTGGAAAAAGAACGAAAGGCTCAGCGAGGGGATACGGTGCCTCCTTCACGGTGTCACCCTCACGGTGTCACCCTCACGGTGCCACCCTCACGGTGCCACCGTTACGGTGCCACCATGAACGATGTCACCCTCACATTGCCACCATTTTGGTGGAGCCTCACTTTGGCAAAGTAATGGGCTAGGAGGGTCTGGGCCATTACATTAGATACCTCTCAAACTATTCTCACCCTCGAGAATCAAAACAAACCAGAAGAGAAGAGAGGGTCCGGACAACCTCCTCGAAAGATACCTCTCATAAGTGAACCTATTCGTTATCTAGAAAAACCTCCCTCTCAAGAACCAAGAAACATACCACTCCAAAATGACCAGGCATGTGGGTTGGGGAGTCTCCTCCCCCATGTCAAGATATTATCCACTTTGGGTGGCACTGACTCGCCCGCACGGGTTTAATCGCATCCACCATAATGCATCATGATTAGGGGTCGGGTTCTCTCCTCCTTGTAGCCAGGGCATTTCACACACATTCAGAGGAAATAGAGCCAGTACATTTCATATCCAAAAAGACAAAACGTTCTACCATAACAGGTACAACATGGAACAAAACATAATACAATTCTGGGTACAGGGTACGCATCTATGATTCCCTCTCCCACGTACTCTCCTCAAGCCCACCATGTCTCCACAACACACGAACCAAGGGAATGGTTCGCCAACAAATCACATTATCCTTGCAATCCTAGATCATCACTGGTATCTCCACAAAAGTCACGTCGTCCTCGATGTCCAGCTCACCCCAATCAAGGATGTGTAAATCATCGTGCAGGTACCGACGGAGCTGGGGCACATGGAAGACATCATGTATCCTCAATATCTGCAGTGGTAATTCAAGCTAATAAGCCACTTCTCCGACCCGCCGCAACACTTCGAAGGGTCCGATGAACCTGGGAGAAAGATTACTCCCCTTGTCGAACCTCCGCTTCCTACGCCGAGGGGAGAGCTTGAAGAACACGTGGTCTCCAACCTCAAACTCCAAGGGCCTCCTTCTGGTATCAGCATACGACTTCCGTCGGTCCTGGGCCGCCTTCATCCTTTCCTGTATGAGTTGAACCTTCTCTGTCGTGCTCTGTACCACTTCTGGGCCATGGATTCCTGCCTCTCCTACTTCGGCCCAACACACAGGTGAACGACATGGCCTCCCATACAATGCTTCAAACGGGACCATTCCAAAGGTAGAGTGGAATCTATTTTTGATGGAAAACACTACTAGAGGCAAGTATTGCACCCATGATCCCCCTGAGTCCAGAACACATGCCCGCATCATATCCTCCAAGGTCTGGATGGTGCGCTCGGTTTGTCCATCTGTCTGGGGATGGAAAGCAGTGCTACGTCATAACTGTGTGCCAAAAGCATGCTGCAATCCTTTCCAGACCCACGAGGTAAACCGTGCATCCCTATCCGAGACTATAGACGTTGGAACTCCTTGAAACCACACCACCTCATCCATATACCTTCTTTCCAAAGCATCCACTGCACTCGACTCCCAGATTGCCAGAAAGTGAGCCGATTTCGTCAACCTGTCCACTACCACCCAGATGGCGTCGTATCCCCCTTGGACCTTGGGTAGTCCCATGAAGAAATTCATCAAGATGTCATCCCACATCCACTTGAGGACCTCAAGAGGCTGAATTTGGCTGCCTAGAACTTGGTGTTCATCCTTCACTTGCTGACACACTAAGCACTTGGCCACAAAATCTGTCACCGCTCGCTTAACTCCGGGCCATAAAAACTGCCTCTTCAGTCCCTAGTACATCTTGGAAACTCTTCGGTGTACTGCCAGGGGTGAGTTGTGGAACTCACTGAGAACCTTTAGCGCACTGCCTTCGGAACAAACAGCTTTCCCTGGAAAAGAATCTGGTTTTGACCATCCTCCATCCATCCTTCCGGAGCATTTACCTGGTCAACTCGGTCACGCATCACTTCGCACTCCGGGTCTCCCCACTGAGACTCCTCCACTTGCTGAAATAGAGATGAATGCACTGTCATCTGATATAGGCAGCCTCTTCCGCTATCCATATTTACATCCAGGTGTAAAGCAGCCAACTCCTCCATCGCCTTCCAGGCATCCGCCGACTCTCAGACCACATCTTTCTGCATCCTCCTACTCAAGGCATCATCCACTTTATTGCCCTTTCCCTCATTATACGAGATCTCAAAGTCGTAATCCTAGATGAACTCCACCCATCTCCTCTGTCTCAAGTTTACTTCCCGCTGGGAGAAGATATACCTCAAGATATTGAGATTAGTAAAGACCACAAAGCATTCTCTGATAAGGTAGTACCGCCATAACTTTAGCGCAAAAACAACTGATGCAAGCTCCAGGTCGTGGGTGGCATAATTACGCTCATGAGGGCATAGTTTCCTGGTTCCACAAGAGATCACCCCTTGTTGCCGCATCAACACACATCCCAGGCCCTGTCCTGAAGCATCGAAGAACACCTCATACGCCGCCCCTTCTTCTGGTAATCTCAGCACGGGGGCACTAACCAACTTCTCCTTCAGATAGCTGAAGGCTGACTCACACTGCTCACTCCACATGAAAACCTGGTCTTTCTTGGTCAGGGCTGTCAAAGGGGCTGCAACTCGGGTGAAGTTGGGTACAAACCTCCGATAGTAACCTGCCATCCCGAGGAAACTATGGACTTCTTCCACATTCTTGGGTGCTGCCCAAGAAACAACTGCTTCAACCTTTGATGGGTCCACCGCTACCCCCTGCTCGAACACCCCGTGCCCGAGGAAGTGCACTTCCCATGTCCATAACTTTCATTTTGACAACTTACCATAGAGCTGGTGCTGTCCGAGGACCTCCAAAACCGTCCTCAGGTTCTCCTCATGGTCCTCCTATGTTCTTGAGTAGACCAGGATGTCATCGATGAACACCACTACGAACTGATCTAGGTACTCTCGGAAGATGCAGTTCATAAGCCCAATGAACACAGTCGGGGCATTCGTAACACTGAAGGGAATGACTATGAACTCTAAGTGTCCATATCTGCATCTAAACGCCATCTTCGTGATGTCTCCCCCTTCAATCTTAGCTGGTGGTACCCATACAATAGGTCGATCTTCAAGAACCATCCTGCCCCTTTCATCTGGTCAGAAAGATCGTCTATCCACGGAAGAGGGTAGTGATTCTTGATCGTTACCTGATTCAGCCTCTTGTAGTCTATGCACAACCTGAGACCACCATCTTCTTTTTTTGCGAACAAGACTGGAGCACCCCATGGTGATGCACTTGGCCGAATATAACCCCTCTTCATCATATCGTCAATCTGGATCCGCAACTCCCGTAGCTTTGAGGGTGCCATCCGGTAAGGAGCCATCGAGATCAGACGAGCGTTGGGCTGCAAGTCTATCCCAAACTCGATATCTCGTCGAGGGGGTAGAGTCGCCACCTCCATAGGAAATATGTCTATAAACTCATGGACAACCTCTAGTACCTACACCATCTCAACATCTACTGACTCTACTGACAGCTCAGCTATCAAGAAGAGGAGGGGTTCCTCTCTCCCGCTGCCCTTCTGACCGCCCCGCTCGCCGGTGAAGGTAACACGCTGGCCGCCCAAGTTTGAGGACACGACCCTTCCTCGGAAACAGTCGATAACGACACACGCAGAGAATAGCCAGTCGATTCCTAGGATGACATCGTACGGTTTTATCTGTAGTAGGAGAAGATCCCTAACTGACTGATGTGTCCCTATCATTAGTCTACATCCTCGACAAACAAACAACAAGTGAGTCTGACCCCCGACTGGTGAGCTCAAAACCAGGGGAACTGGAAGTCTCTTGGTATCTAGACCCAAGAAACGGGCTAGACTAGGTGCAAAAAAGGAGTGTGAAGCTCCGGTATCGAACAAGGTATAAGCAAGGGTACTAAACAAACTGATCGTACCTCGAACAACCTCCGACCCTGCTGGAAGTACTGCCTCTGCGGTGTGTAACTGTCCACGCCCAGCTCCCCTACCCCTCTGCTATCGGCCACCTCCCCGACCATGACCCGGTCGAGGTCCCTGAGGAGCGCCCTGAGGTCAGCCTCCTCCTCCTACGTCTGCCCCCGGAGGAGCGGGAGCTTACTGTCCCTACTGCTACTGCTGGAAAGGCCTGGATGGAAGCTGCTACTGAGGCGGGTGGTGGGGCATCCCGCCACCGCCGTACTGTACCTGGTATGGGCACTACCTCTAGAGATATCCAGGTCTCCCACAGATGAAGCACCGCGGTCCGGGCCCGAAGGAAAAGGGCGAGGACCAGGGGATCGAAACTGAAACTGCTGCGGCCTGCACCCTGCTCTTCCGAACCTGGAGGGTCCTGACGCTGGAGGCCTGGTGTTGACGGCCTTCCCCTTCGATGGTCTCAGCTGAATCCCATCTCGTGACACTCCTCCTAGATAATGCATCCTCTCCACCACTTCGGCCTTCTTCTAGACCTCCAAGTACGTCGTAAGGGTAAAGGGGGTAACATCATACTGGAGGGAGGGTCGGAGCGCCTCTTCCAAACGACTTTCCCAAGACTCCTTATCGGGAAAGAGGTCCGGAGAAAAATGTAGGAGGTCCTTGATCTTGATCCATAGCTCCCTCATGGACATACTCCCCTACTTGAGGGAGAGTATCTCTTATCTCTTTTCCGCATTCATCGTCGAGGAGAGGAATTCCGCCCAGAACTCCCTACCGAAATCAGCCCATGCCACCTCAGCCTCTCTCCTCTCCCCCAGGTAAAGTGTCCATCACTAACGCGCCACTCCCCGCATGTGGCTGAAGGCCAGAGGAACCTAGTACTCGGTTGGGGCCCGAATCAGGCCGAAGGCTATCACTAGCTCCTCTACCCAGCCTTCCGTCTTCATGTCAGAGGTGCTACCCAAATACTTCTCAAGTGTCTATCGCTGGAAGGCCTGAGGAGTCTTCTGCCACTAGTCATCCTCTTCCTCTCGATCAGCTCTCTACTGATCAGCCAAAGTAGTCTTCGGGGCCTCGATCGCCTGTACCACACTTGGTCTCCTTCCAGGTGCCATAGCTGCAAGGTAAACAAAGAATTCCTAAGCCCAAGTAGTGTAGAATATTGTTCTTAAAATTTCTTAAACTTTTCATTTATTCTTAATTTCCAGGACACCCCAGAAGCATGAGAACACAAGTCATTATGATGCATGTACCTTTTCTAGGGTCTCTACCCTAC
The DNA here is from genome assembly GCA_963277665.1 of Viscum album. Classification (NCBI taxonomy): domain Eukaryota; kingdom Viridiplantae; phylum Streptophyta; class Magnoliopsida; order Santalales; family Viscaceae; genus Viscum; species Viscum album. The sequence continues at coordinate 1,086,098,354 of OY728150.1, read as the reverse complement.
ATTCATCATGGCCTCACTTGGTCGTTCGGAAGGTCCAGAGTCCTTGCATCGGATCACGGGGGGGGGCCTAAATTCCCGTGTCCTAGCCGGTCTTTCCTGGCCTAATTCACGCACCAAGGTCACCCAACACTGTTTCCCTTCCATCCCATGAAATCCTTAGGGTGCCTATATCCATACTCCATCCTATCTCTCAACCATAACCTCCCTTTGATACCATTATGTCACAAATCTCCTTCACCAAAAGGAGGGAAGGGTCAGCAGACATCCAGACCCTTCCTTCTTTAAGTTGAAGGAGAGATAATGACCCCCGAAACGCGCCTTCAATAGGTCCCGGAGTGGAGACTAGCACCAAGGGTATATAATCACACACTAAATAGAAGGCATTACCCTTTTTCTATTTTACAGGATTGGGAGATAATATGATGGAACCCAACATCTCCAAAACCAAAAGAAAAGTAAAGCCAAAAGTATACCATTCTCACATGCATGTTTCAAAAGTAAAAGCCACGAAGTACAAAGGTGACTACAAGGTATCTACCAAAGGAAGAAAAATAGCAACTGTAACTGCCCCAATGGTCTGAGCTAGATTGGTCCTGTGCGATCCTCGAAGTCCTCCTGGAAACCTGAATGAAGTTTTATATACGTCGGGTGAGCATACAAGTACACTTAGTAGGGAAAACAAAAGAATCTCGTGCACAACTGGGGAAACATACAAAAGTCCCGTGAGAAAATGAGTAATCCAAACACCTATCAAGGTAAACAATCCACCCAAGCCTCACCAAGGCACACTCTCCAAATAAATCAAGTCATGTAATATATATAATAAGAGCACATCGATGTTCGGGTATCCCGCGCCACTTTCCCACTGGTTATTGAGACATCCTACGCGTTGAACTAATCCCACCATTCTCACCGCAGTCCAACTACCACACCCACCTGCACACACCTGGGCCACAACCACACGCAGCCCCACTCCAGAAACCCACCCGCACACACCTGGGCCACAACGATCACATGTAACCACGCCTGTAAACACCTAGGCCAAAACAACCACCACCATGCCCGAAGACACCTGGGCTAGAAGATCAACTTCCATGCCCGAAGACACCTGGGCCTCATTCCAAAGACACTTGGGAAACCACCTGCCGCACACACCTGGACAACCACCACACTACCCCGCCCAAAGGTTCATGGGCTAATAATGGACCTCAGGCCATCACAGCCTCCCCGAAGATACTTGGGTTATCCAGGAAAGGGAGCAGACAAGGATCTAATAACCAGCCACTAAGAATAGTGTTGGAAAAAACACCCTTTCCCATGAAATGGGGGTGTTCGGCACTAAGTTCTCAACTTGGGTGGGGCACGAATTAGAATAAAAAAGCTACAAGTATATATATAGGTAACAAAAACTCACCCAAAGCTAGGTTTTTCTTCAGACAGCCTATAGATCACAACAGCACTGAAGTCCGAGTCACGACTCTCACCAACAAAACCCATTTGTCCCGTTCTTGTTTCATGTTCAGTGATAATGTTCAAATAAGTTCATGCAATAATGGTCAAATAACACCATAAGCATAACCAAGGAAAAGAATCTGGCCAATTGCCAATTTAAACATTCACACCCGGTTCTCTTGTATTGTTACAACAACAAGGGGATAAGTGAGATCCCTCGATGTACTGGAACCAATGAAAAAACACTCGAGACACTACCCCGTGTCCCCCGAAATGGTTTCTCATCAAAAGGTGATCCCACTCAAATTTTTTATATAAACAAGTACCCACCCAATCTTAAAACTCACAACCACCGAATCTATACCAACAAAAGATCCCATCCCCAATTTCACACAACCACTGAGAGTATAAAAAATAGGGGATCTCATCCCCTACCACATTTCCACCAATAGGCCCGTTAAAGAAAACAACCAAACCACTACCACCAACACAAAGCAGGGTCATGCATGTATTTTCAGATTTATAAGATTTAACACACTCCATGATTTCAATTCCGTGTTTTGACCGGGGTTAGCACAGAAGGGACTGATCCTGGTGCTTTCAATTTATTCAGCCACGTATATGTGATGAACCAATTTAATTTCCACAGCAGGAGTTTACAATTATAAACAAGCCATTCAAAACACCACGAGGGGATCATTAGTGCACATACAACAACCACCAACGGCCTTAATCTTCAGAAGGCGCAAGCCGACACAATTCAGAAAGATGATCATAAATAAAACAACATCAACGATCATAGCCCCCCCTTCATTATTTATAGAAGAAGTTTATTATCTTTATTTAGGTCTGGTTTATCCAATTCTATAGAATCAAAAGCACGCCCACTCCGCATGATACACAAAAGAGGGAGATGAAGGAGAAATTCTCTACTTGTTGGATCAACGATCTATGCTGAGGCTGGGGGAGGAACTTCACGGATAGCGATTCGGTTCGCCTGAATGAAAATCGCTCCTTTTATCAATACTTAGGTCGAGCGCGGAACTTTACGCAAAACGATGCAGCTCCCCCAATGCACCAGAACCTGTTTGTGAAAATCCACGATCGAGTAAAGAAGAAACCACAGCTAACCCTTAGTTTATAAGAGCCGCAGTCCATTGAGATGAGAATGCCAAACCGCGTAAGGAGCGGGGGTCGTGGGTTGACCACGCGGTTGGTCCGTTACACACAGAGGTCTCTCGGGATTTTTAGGAATTAATTATGGGATTTAAATGGTTTTAAAAGGACTAAAATAATTAATTTACATTGAAACTTACGTTGTGGGATCGGAAAAGTCAGTTACTGGAAAAAGAACGAAAGGCTCTGCGAGGGAACACGGTGCCACCATCACGGTGTCACCCTCACGGTGCCACCGTGACTGGTGGCACCCTCACAGTGCCACCCTCACGGTGCCACCCTCACGGTGCCACCCTCATGGTGCCATAGTCACGGTGCCACCGTCACGGTGCCACCGTCACGGTTCCACCGTCACCGTGCCACCGATTTGGTGGATCCTCACTTTATAAAAGTAATGGGCTAGGAGGGTCCGGGCCATTACACTTATTATCTCATTTTAGAACCAAAAAACATAATATCCATAGGATACATCTTTTAGACTAACATACATAATGATCAGACATGACCAACATACTCATATATATGTTTTAACATGAAACCATAATCTCTACCCATTTATAGATCGTCTAGTATGTAATTATAAGTTTTTAGTAAAGCCCAACTACAACTAGGGTCACACCCTCTAATAGTCGATGGTTCACTCCATTACTTGTGGATTCTCTTATATTACTCCTCAATCACAATTCCTGATAGGTTCTATGATCACATGTGTATTTATCCTCCTGGTCTAGGATTATAATGTCACTAAAAAACTGTATAAAGGCATATTATTTATCTTACTATGCCGTGGCACTCTGACTTATCTCGTATTATACCTCTGACTCTATAGAAAAAATGCTATTCTCATAAAAAATTGGGTCTCCATTCCCATAGGAGTCTCACTTGCCACTCGAATCTCCACACTGCAAGGGTTAACACTCAGAAAAGGACAAATAAAATTGATATTCATCACCATTCCATTATTGATACTCAACTCAAGTTCTCATGGAACCCATATAAACCAAATTAGTTCATTCCTATATAGAACCGGGTCACACAGCTAGGCCCATGATTCCATGAGATTCACCTCACAATTCCTATTCCCAAAGGTCTAACAACTGAATAATGTTACCCTTTTATACCAATATCACAAAGATAAAAGAAGATATGGTACTTTGTTTCCAATAATCCTAATGAATAACAATCTTTTCAAGTCCCACATCCTAATCAATATTAACTCCAACATCTACCCGCACTATACACTTCCTCAATATAAAAATATTGGATCACCATCCTCTTTCCCATTATATATCTCACCCCAAAATATATAGTCTAGGAATATAACTAATCATTCCTTATAAACCCGAACATGATACTATACTCATTCCAAGTGCATTGAACCTAAAACCCTATGGAGTTAGTTATGCCTTTCTATCTACCCTATCAAGGGTATCAAAATACTCAATCCAACCAATGATGAATCCAATATATCTCTCATGAATACCAATCTTGTACTTAACCATCACCAAGGGTCACTATACATCCCTTTCATGAAAGGACTGTATAACCATCATTAGAGAGAGTATTGTGATATGGTCCATATAATATTACATTATACAAATTAAGTTGAGTAAAAAAACACAACCAAAATTAGTATAATTAAACTAAAAATATGTATAGAAATACATTTAATAAGTAATTATGGAAACTATATACAATAGAACCCTTTATCATTAATAAAATCAATACACACAAGAATACATATTTCATATAAATACAACATTACATATATTATAAATGTAAATATACCACTTACCACAACTGGACAAGATGTAAAATAAAAAATATACCTATCTAAATTAAACACATCATACATGGATAAAAATCTCAACTATAAAAATAAAAACCTAATACAATAATCCCATGACATTAGAAACATGGACATCCCATCAGAAGGTTATTCATCACTCACCAGTATAGGGCCCATCACATGGTCTAATAAAATCTTATACTCATATAACTATACCTAAATAGTACAATAAAATGAAATATTCTCTAATACTAATTGGTTACACCTTGACTAAAATCACCTACTAGTATAATTTCTTAGGTCACCACAAGATTACAAGAATTCCATTCCATTTTAAAGAGGATACTAGCTAGTGGTGAGTGCATGAATTATATGTTTGGGATACTATGACCATGATATCGTAATCATAAATAACATGTTAATAAAAATTAATAGTAGATAAACATAGTAAAAATAAAAATAATAAAACATTCTATATAAAATGTAAATTCATGTCACATAGTCATTATTCCTAATTGATCACCCAAAAATGTGATTACATAGATAAAAAATGTATAAAAACACAAAGTGTCTGTACTACCATCTATGGACCTCACCTCCATTCCAGATCTAAATCACTATTGTGATTCTCGGACAAGATAAAATATATAACCTATTAAAATATTTTTATAATAGATACCAGGTTTTCACTTACACGACAGTACCCAGGTAGGGTGTGATAAATATTTCTTATTAGGGTCCCACCATGTTCCTGGAATATATTTCAATATATAAATGTGTATACAAATGGAAAATAAATAAATAAACGAAAAAAAACAATATATTTTTTGGTTTATCATGTTCAAACTAAGACACTATGACACTCTACGATAACATTTTCATCATATGTCAAATGAATCCAACCTTTTTCTATAAACCCAAATCCATATCATATAATTCAAAGTATATGGCATACCATTTCATAACCAAAACAAGTTTACCCCTAGAAGGGCCTATATCGACTAAAAAACTCATATCTCATCTTATAAAATAACCATCCCACCACCATCTCACTTAGGGTGGGGTTCACATTAGTAAGATAACATGAAACAACACCCACCACGGTCACACAAGGATTGTCTATCCATCACATCACATTAAACATCCCACAAAACTATTTGGACTAGTTCCATCTTACATAATAAAGTCCCAACCAACACTCTCTCACTCAAGGTGAGGCAATATATATATGCACATTCCCTATCATATCACTGTATAGACTAGTTCCTTCTCACTCACGGTGGACCCTTCAAATACATTCCCCCCTCAAGGTGAGGATAAACATCGATTCACATCAATACCCACATCATAATGACAAATCCCCTCTCCCAAGATGAGTATCACTAGTATAACATAGACCAATACACTCTTACATAGGATGATCCTCACTAGCACCCTCTCAATTATGATGAGGGAAAAATCAGTATCATCATCAATAATAAATATCATTGAGCAAACACATATAAAATGAAATGGTTGTGCGGCCCATATCACGTGGGAACCAAGACTCTCATGAATAAATAAAGCTCAAAATTTTACACTAACGCCATAATCATTTCATTTACCTCAACAACTCCATAGGTTACACACTTCAAGACCATTTTAATTAAAAAATAACTCCTTTTTAAATGAAACTACCTTCCCATATTGCCCTTAACTCTATATAATATGTTATATAAATCCAAATTAGTCCTACTCAATTATAATAACCCACACAAGTCTCTCTAAGTTTTCCTCATAACCCACTAACCCTACATAACCCTTTACATATTATGTTATATCCAATATTCATTCAATTATCATATAAACATCACAATAATAATCTCCATGAGGTATTCCTTACCCAATTCCTAATTAACCCTTATAAAATCGATTCCTGGTCCCCATGAAAATTCCATCAACCTATAAATTGGTCTTATTTAACATCTCCCATGGGATAAATCTCAATGTATCACCTCATTAAAACCCTACCTAGAACACCTAATCTTTTATTAGAGGAATTATTCCATTTATCATACCTAATAAGTATTCTATCCACCTTCAAGGAGTGTTCCTTGTCATCTGTGAGATGTATTACTATCTCACATACCATAGATAGGCCTCATCCCCTAATGTCTACGTCATTATCCATATATTTCCTGACATATGATACATAAAACTAATATTAACCCAAATACTTTTCCCATAACCATATATAAATCAACCGTCATCCTCTCCCATAGAGATGTAGTCACTCTGTGATTCAAAAATACCCAATGATCAATATACCACACACACACTGAACCAAGAGGCTCTATAAAGACTTATTCCATTTCCATTAGATCTTTTTGTCCTTATCTCTTATACCTGAAAACATAATTTTTATTTAAGCATGCATAATAATGAATAAAAAATAATATGGTATAGTATTTATGAGAAAACCTACTTCAAATATATATTTTACATCCTTAATACATGTTTTCTATTACCAACTAATAATGTTTCAAGTTCCACCAAGCTCACATGATCTGAAAAAAAATCCCCATCACATTACATCAAATTAGAAACCAATCCAATGAAAAAATGTCAAAAAAAGAATAAAATAAACAAAACAATATACCTCTAATGAAATGAAGAAAAATAAGGTTAATTCATCACTTCAAGAAATACACTTTCCATCATTTGAAAACTTCTTATCATCTAGGATGATTCCACTTAGATCTAGTGGAATTATAACTGAACATATTTCCCAAATAATTAAAAATCAATGGTAAATGAAGGGGAATAAGAATATAATTTTTAAAATGAGAAACATAACTCAAATTTCTATGTAAATACCTATAAAATACTCCTCACTATAAATGATAAGTTGGGGTGAATAATGGGAGGAGGATCTAATAAAAATATCCCTCCATGTATAGCTTTTCCATATAAATTACAAGAGTGGAAAACATTAAAATAATTGATATGCCTATTTCAAAAAATACAATAAAAGGTACCCAATTAAAGTTGATCCATATAACTATAAACATTATTTCCTTACCAAGACACCCCCATGAAATGGAGACTTAAGATTTAATGTGACATAACACCCTATCAAAATATAAAATCTCATAATATAAGATCATTGCATGGTCCCTTATAGCATGGAACCCTGCCTTTAAGAAAACCAATAATTGAATGTATAATCATTCATTTAGCTCCCCCTCCTCTAATGTCCCAAAGGCCATCAATTTTTATTTATATTTGGTAATCCACCTTTCAGGGGGTGAGGTGGAACCCTTACAAGGCCCATATGCATAAGTATTACATGGACTATAGGCCTTAGAGGAATTCATTTCCTGTAGGCTTCAAACATTACATACAACCCATAATAACTACTTGGAAATCCTCCTCCCCAGTAACTTCATAGTGATATTAGCTCTTCACCTTCACACAACTATTTAGAAAGTCTTTACCATGCATTCACAAGATTATCCGGATGGCAGCTTCCATACCCTCTCATTCTTGTAATCCGTTGAGCTTCTACAATGGTGAACGCTCCATGCTCATCCTACTTATGGAGATTGTTCCTTATAGGTTGTCTGGTTTTCATCTTCACTTATGGTGACTCGAAGTCCATGGGGTGGCCTGAAGGCCTTACTGACATGACGTCATGGGTGGCCTGAAGGCCTTAAAGAACTCGGTGACCAAATCAGTTGCTCAATGTCCCAAACGGGGGAATAGTCATGAGTGTTATAGTTCTGATACATTACTTCTACAGTTCCTACTACACTGCCTGCTATAGTACTACTACAGTTCTCCTACATACCCTGGAAATATGCCTTCTCCTAGATTTCATCCCTAGTCACCTGGATGCACTTAATGAGTCCTCACCAACCGAGTTGAGGTCCATGTGATTGTTCCCCCTAAATTCATGATATGTCATTCACTATAAACCCACTCTCATGATGCAACCCCTTACCCTCCACACCATTACACCTGCATTTGGGATGTCCTTCACAGCATGGACTAGGGGTCATGATATGAACACACTTCCATTTATAAATTATAAAATATCTTAATATGGTTTTCCAGATAATAAATATGGTTTATCACCATGGATTGACACTTCTTACCAACGGTGGTCTAATACATAATATATTTTTTTCTCCAAAAAATCAATAAGGATTATAGTAACTGAGTTAAGACCTCCCCCACAACATTCCTTCTAGAAACAGACATATATATACCTAATGTAAAATCCAAGGATTTAAATATCCCAAACAAAACCTTATTAAACATGAAACACAATAGGAATTAAATTCCATACTACCATTATTCCATGGTGGTCCTCATGGATCGAATATGATTCATAAATCACTTACTTTCCTTGGAATAACCCCTACCCATCATGGAATGATGATACTTCTATAGAAATATATCAACAGGGCCACTTGATAATTAATACAACATTCTTAAGATTTTCTATGACACTTTCTAATCATTATAAAACATCAAAACACATCCCATAAATATTTCATAACTTTCAATATTCTGATATGAATCTATATTATCAAAAAAAAATCTATTCTAAGGCAAAAAAATCAATATTCCTCTAAATTTAAAAACCCTTGAAACAAGTAAGTAAAAATAACAAATAATTATGTTCTCATTAATTAGAAGAAGCCATGATTATATCATGAATTATAATCCATTGATCAGTAATTGATACCACTATGTATTCCTGATTCTCAAAAAAACCAAATGAATTTCCCCATCCATACCCTAAACCCAAATACAAAAGCCTTTCTATGAGAATTTCTAAATTCGATCCTTCAAACATATTATCCAAATTAAAATCAATCCACCTAATATTATTTAAACATCAATGAATTCAATTCCATTATACCATACTACTTAACACACCCTAAGATAATCTTTTCTAGATATTGCTCGGCCTCCACAAACAAGGCATAAGTGAAATCCAAATAAAGAATCCTTAATTAATTGAGGAATTGAAAAATACTTCAAACTACCAAACTAGATTCTAAATGAAATAAATGCGGTAATTATACAGCCAGATACATATCCACACAACATATTTTATTACACTATTTTTATGAGCATTGACACGTCTTTAATCCGACTCACTAATAGATCCTTCTTAGAATACACTTAAAAAATTATGATATTGTATCATAATCCAAATTCTTATATTACCAAAGGAACCAAATAAAATTGGACCCACTTGTAAACAATAATCATTATTCCATATAAAACATCCTATAATTGGTCTCTTCAGATTCATAACCCTTCCCATAATAGTTTTATACACCTGCGACCATTATGAAACTCTCCACCATAGGAGTATCCTTATCTTCACCCAAAAAAACAAAATACATTATCACCATATCCTAAGTGATTTCCATTACTATAAATAACAATTTAAAATTATTGACCCACTCATATATGAGTTCCAACATGAAATATTGTTCACAACACATTACTAGATCATCCAAAGAATCATATTTAGTGTTCACTAAAATTCCCTCACAATAAGTATCAATCCCTTTATGATGTGGTAGTACACTCCCTACCATCTGGATTCCCTTACATTATTCCTAAATAATAATTCCCACCTAGTTCCATCATCAGAGATTTTTATATTCTTCTTTCCAAACTCATATTAACCATGAAAAATTATATAAATGCACATTATCATATCAACTATACCAAAAAACATAAATCTATCTCTGATGTTACATCTAAAAATATAGGATTCATTCCAATTTTTATCAAAACCATAGGCTGATATTTCCCTAGGAGTCTCACAAATCACCTTAATCACCTAACTCCAATGGTTAAGCATTAACCAAGGACCACTAATTTTGCTTTTATATCCATGGTATCTTCCCTACACTACTTAGGTACCATTAAAATCCATAACATTCCCAATAGACCATATATGACCCCCTCACTGACCTATTAACCCAAGGTACTACATATAACCATAACACACTTACCCTTACTCATTGAGGACATTACCTTTTTTTCAGCCTTCACCCTCCTCCTCCCAAGGATGTTTAAATAATAAAGTTTAATATCACTTGCTCTTTTCATTCATGCAACTTGATCTCATATGGACCCAAGTAGTGTAAAATTTCATAGCACCCAGTCACATAATGAGACTAATGCCTTAGACATACACACGTCATCAATCTTATCCCATTATCATAGCCCAAGAATCATGATTACCTTGATTTTAAATCTCATCCTTCTAAAAAAATATTAAATAATTCATTTCTAAGAAACCTAAAGCATCTTAATCATGAAAAGGACCACCAATCGTTAACTAATAACTCACGTGTTTTTCAAAAACCAATGTTATTTTTCTATAGTCCACCCATACTATAACCAAACATATAGAATCACCACCATATATCCCATAAAAAACCAATAAAAATAAGCTTATAATCACAATGATTATTCCTTCCAAACCCAACCTTGATACTAAAATAAATCATTGTTTTTTACACTTCAAAATCATAAGAAATTACACATTCCTTTATCTCTACCCTACATAGGGTATCCACATCCTCAAAGAAACTCAAGCGCAATTTGATCCATCTCTCATGAATATATCACCTTCATTGAACCATTAAAAAGGCATATAATCCCTAAACTAACCCCAAAAAGGGTCATTATATTTCCGTTAAACTCATGGACTGTATATACATCATCTATGAGAATCCCAAAAATAGAACCAAAAAACCCATAACTAGAAAAATTATCATGAATAAATAAAACTATTTGACTGAGTAAAATGACACTAATAAGATAAATAGTAAAACACTAAACCCTCCATCTTTAGAAAAACCAATCACACATGAGAAAAATTATATAATATCAATCCATCAAGATAATTATGATTAATATTCACATTCTTATTTCCACTAATAAATATGATTCAAAAAAAAATGACCATTCTGAAAAAACAAATCATACTTTCATAAATATCTTGAATAAAAAAAATCAAAACTAATAATCTCATGAACATAGAAACCGGAAATTCTACTAAGAAGGTGTCAATGAGTCACTAGTCTAATGTCCATCAAAATCTGCAAAACAATTGAATATCCATCCACCATTGAGAAAAAATTAATGAAAAATAATAAATTATTTGTTACCATTTTCTAATTCTTAGGATAAAATCACTCATTTTTATTATATATATTGTGTCCACATGATTGCAGGTAAGCCTCATCACACACTAAATAATTTTGAATTTTGGAATGGTGTTAAATAATAAAATGGGGGACTATTCCCACAATATCATAACAAAAAATAAAATAAAAACAAAAAATAATACACAATAGATAATCTTATTATTTATAATAATAACACAACAGGATATCAAAAAATGTAAATACAATCACTATTAGACAATGTAACCTAGAAGAAAATATTTTTTATTTTAAATTACATGTATATTCATAGGTATGTATTATTAATGAATAACATAAAACATGACGAATGATAAAATATTAAACATTTAATGTGATAATGTCTTTAGTATCTTTCGCATTGAAGGGACATAGAATTTCACTACTATGATGAGATCCTTGAAATGCTATGAAATTATTTGCAAATAAATGTTATATAGTCTATTGATATGATCTGAAATGGAAAATATGATATATATTTTCAAGGGAATGAGGATCAAAAGACATTTATACTTCTTCATATGAAGTTATCTTTGGGTAATATCTATAATAGGAGGTTAGGAGAATAGACCTCCTAATAATAATTCCAAATGATTTATCTCTATTTGGATATACTTATCATTGGACACTTGTAATAATCCTCATTATTGAGATTATTATTAATCAATACCATGATTTATGTACTTTGATTTATATTTAAAATCCATGATTCCATGTGATCATGTCTTGGAAGGGTATATTTTTTGCCTCATGAGTGGTATGTGATTATTGAATAAGTCAAAATAGAATTTGTATATTCTTATTTAATGGAAGTTGATAATTTTGACCTTTTATGGTAATGGAACAATTTGATACGTCCATACAGATGGAATTTATATTTAAATGTTGTTTTCTAGAATTTTAAGGAAATACATATTATGAATATATCCTGATGTCATAAGAAGCACTTCTTTTTTTATTATACATCAATACCATTCTTGATATAAAACATGATGTGAATATTTTCCCACAATGGTGGGTATATTTGGTTTAACTGATTTCCAAATACAAATGCTCAATGGGACATACTGGTGACACATTGCGATTTAATTTGGTCAAGTGGGTGGGTGGTTAAGCTCATCCTCACATTTTGAGTGGGAATTACCTCATAATTTTTGACCCCCTTGTAGATTTAATACAAGTCTTATGAATCCTTCCCTATTATTGTCAGTTATTAGAACATTTACCCTTAAAAATTCATTTACTAAAAATATAAACTTGAAATAATACTTAACATGAGAATTATATTTTTTCTCAATTAATTAGTGTATTTGGTTACAATATAGTTTAGATACACATGGGGAAAATATAGAGTTTATTACCATCCATTTAGGTGTTTTAATAAAGTAAAAATAGTAGGGAAGTCTGGTGGAGTTTGGTTTAATCCCACAAGATGGGATTCCTATGTATCCCCATGAAGGGAATCCAAACTGATATAGTTAAGTTACACTTAATAAGACATTCCATAAATTTTAATGTTCTATAATGAGGACTAGTTCCTAGATATTTTACAGTATGGATAATAGATTACTAGGTTTAAATTACATACTAATGGTTAGTGTGGGAGTTATAAATATGTGTCCCTTTTCTGGTTTGTTTAGAAATAGCCATCAGGTGAAGGGATTTTTTGATACTAAGTAGAGTATCTTGACTCAATATATATGTGATAATATAAAAGGTTAATTCTGAATATCGTTTTATGGTGGATCCATTTGTAGTATCTCAACTCAAGGAATTTTTAGTAAATAATTAAGAGACTCTTTTCAATACCATATACTCTACTGTAGAAGGTTAACACCATATCCTAAACATCACCCTATGTACACTCTAACGAGCCTTTATTTATAAGTGTATTTATAAAGTCAAATTTCGATTGAATGAATTTTATTTTAATAATATTAATTTTATTTTTTATTTTTAATAGATATATTTTCATAAGATTAATTTTTAATATTTTTTCTAATAAAATATTTTAAGGTGAATAGAAGAATATACAAATTGTAATGATATAATGAATTGTCTTCCATTAGCAATATATAAGTATGAATTATAAATTTATGAAATACTTTTATTAATATATATATATATATATATTATAGTCTATAATATACATTATAAAATTTTAATTGTTGTTTACAAACACATGATTGAAATTTTATAACGCAAGGAATATTTTTCCCAAAAGTTACTTTAAAATATTTTACATTTTTCATACTAAAATTAAATTTTAATACTTATAGAAATTGAACCCCAAAATTTTATTTCAAATTAATATTATGTTATTTAAAATTATATAATAATTTTCACTTTATTTTTAGGCATAAATATTAATTTACCTTAGGTTAAAACATGTTAGAGTAATAAAATCTAATATCATAAAAATAATAATTCAAGGTGTACAGGGATTGAAAAATGACAACAAAAAGTATGGAATTAATTTTATAATATTATTCCCAAAAATATATCCAATTTACTTTATTTTTTCCATATTTTTAGGCACTTTAAATGTTTTACGTAGGCTCCCTTTATATTAAGTTAAAATATTTACACAAAATGACATTTTCAACACATACAAAATGGAAATCTCATTACTCATTCAAGGAACACCTAAAAATTAAAATTATTAATAATCTCATTCCCATTCCATATTAACATATAATAAACATTCACTCTATTATGCTTATGGTCACAAAATATTATCCTACTCATTTTTTTGATGGAACCCTCTAAGAGAAAGCCAATGTTCTCAACAAAAGTTCAATCTTTTCAAAAAATATTTTTCCTTTTCTCATTCAATGTCAAATATATTTTTTCCAAATATTATATGATTAAATAATTATTTATATTATAATAATTTTTTTATATATTTTAAATAAACACTAACAACATTTTACCATTAACTTAAGAAAAAACTATCATTCATGTGTTTTATAGACTATCACTACCACAATACAACTTGTTTCTTTTTGCTCCACTTTTTAAAAAGGAATGATATAAAGTTGAAATTAAATTATAAATATTATTTTCAGAAAATAATTAGGATTATAGTATGAATAAATTGAGAACCAATTAATTATATAATTAAGAAATTATCATCATTAATTCAATCATTTAAAATAAATGTAATAAGAAGATAATATTGAATTCCATTTATGTTATTTTTTTCATATAAAATATATTTTCACATACTGCCTTAAAATAATAATATATAAAACTAATAAACACTAGATAATTTCATTATACATATTGTATAATTTTATTATAACAATACCAAATCTTAATCATTCTTAAATCAGGGTATGTTCATATTTGGGTCATTTCACCACCTAATTGAAAAATATTAGGAATTTATATTATGAATTATTAAGGTAATCTAATTAATATTATAATATAATAAAATTGATAATATTTATTTTTTTAGGTCTTATAGATTTCATATAAATATTTATTTCATTAATAATGAAAACAAACTTCATTCATCAAGAATCACTGAAATGTGCATTTTATTAATTTCATATTCCTAGATAAAATTATTACCATAATGAATGGGATTTGAAACGTAATAAATAATTATAAATAATAAACAATAGTTACATTATAGATATATTAATTAGGATATTTAAATGATGATTAAACCTTAGCACTGTTATTTTGAAACTGATAAAAGGATCAAAACTATAACCACTCAATGTGGAGAATCCATAGGATTCGTGTAGATAATAAACATTTAATAAGAGTATAAATTAGAATTGATATGATTAACAGTTTAAATAAAGATTTTAAGATATTTTTTTTAATATATGAGGTTAAAGTATATTTTTGGAAGTCAAGAATAAGAGGTTAAGGGTTTTCATCTCAATTTCGTCATTTTTGAAAAGTTTTGTATTAAGCTCCAAATTTCATTTATTTTTATATGTAATTAATATATGATATGTTATATCATAAAATTTCATAATTAATAGTATTTTAATATATATTTCAATTCCTATATTTCAGTAGGGTTTCATTTAATTTTTAAACAAGCCCCAAGTGGGGGGTTTCCATCTCAATTTTTCATTTTTTAGAACTCATATTAATTTGTCCATCTATTTTTTATATAGTAGATGAATTTATAGGGATGGATTTTAAAAATATTACTTATTAAAAGTAAGTGATTTATAATCCGATAATGTTATCCCTCTATCATATTATTTTATTCAAGAGTTAACAAAACCATTGAAAACAAAACATTTACCATGGTGGAAAAATCATTCTATGTTTTGTAATAGTAAAATAATGTGTTGTTTACAAGAAAATACATCCCTATATGAATACTACAAGGTGGATATGAAAATAGAATAGATTCCACAACATGTAATATTCTCAAGATAGTTGTATTATAAATGTATCAATCACTACATTGATGCATGAATAATGGATTTAACTCAACAAACCTGGCTAGACACTCATAGAGAATATGCTTTGGAATATTCACACGCACTTTATATACCGTGATAAAGGATATTTCCAACCATTACCATGGTCTCCAACCAATGTAATCTATTTATTCCAATAAATATCTTCCAAGGATAAACTAGTTCATTGTAAGTATCCTCACCACTATATTTCTTTTTTGTGGTTACTTTAGGTTACTTTGGTGATAACCCAAAAATTATATATTTATTATGGAAACCCCCTAGAAATAGACATTATAATATTTAATGAGGAAATTCCTAATTTAAATATTTCTCATTATATGGATAGACAAGTTTTATTCATTAATAGGTTCCTTAGGGATTTATATGAAATGTTTTTATGACTCTTATAGTGAATCTATTTTACATAATTAGGTTATGTGTGGGGAATGGAGTTATATAACACATTGTTTCATTAATTTGTATCATGAGATTGAAAATGTTTGGTTTTGGGGTATACCTCTTCCTATAACAGGACAGTGTCATGGAATAAGGCCTTATCAGTAAGTTTTTCAGGTTATGTACTATTCGTTCCATTATTATGAGATCAATGATTATTGTTATCATTTTTTTTATTTAATGGATACATAATTCATTTAGTTTTAGTTTATTATAGATTTATATTTTTCATTTATTCTTTCCCTATAACATATTCCAGGTTTATTTTATGAATGTTTAGACTGTATTCTGCTCTTTACATAGTATTTGAGATCACCCATGTTTTTTTTCATTTCCCAGCAACCATAAAGTATGAATATTAGTAATTTCTAGAGATATTATGCAATGTATAATTTTTTTTCATAATATTTTCATGTTATATCTTATGTTTTGAAATTCATTTTAGGTAAGTATTTGGTCTTCCAAGACTACTAAAATATTTTATTCTTTAGAAACTCTTGTATAATTTTGCAAGAAAGTTATTCGACTACTATCATGGGATTTTTTTAGTTTGTGATTTTACATTTTATATCACAAAATGTTTAGTACAAACCATTGGAATTAGATTTAGAAATTCCATGTGAGATGGAACTATCACTATGAAAACCTCTCACGATTTCTAGGAAACACTCATGAAAAAATTATAAGAATTGTATTTTCCAATTCATTATCATAATCTAATTATGTTTATGGAATTTTAGAATGTTTTATAGTAATTGTTGTAAAGGTAACTGTATCAATAACCATATTCAATGTAAGGATATTCTCCATGAACAAGTTAATGAATATGGGGTTGAGGATAACTAGTTTATATGTTTAATAAGGTAGTTGAACCATGTTATAATAAATAATCTCATTCATGTAGATTGACCGAAAAATCCATAACACGGTGTAACAATGTTATATCTCTTCATGAAACAAAAACCTCTAAAATTAAAGGATCTACTAGTCCATTGGTAGATAAACAATGGATCATGTCCCTAGAGAATATATATCTTACTTTGGGAAGCAGTGAAAATGAAAATTCCATCATGGAGGCATATCTTAGTAATTGAGATGCATACCATTGGATGTATTTAATAAAAAACATTGAAGATAAAGGTGAAATAAATTGCATGGAATAGAGAAATTTTAAAGATGTATTATATAAAAATACTTTCCTTATGATCAATGGTAGGAAATGGAAAGGTGATTCCTGAAACATTGATAGCAGGATAAGTAAAATATTTATGATTATGATGATAACATGAAAAGTTTATCTTGGAATGGTGTGAATTATTTAAATAGATCAGAAAGAATAATTATTTTTTCATTGATTGGTTAATGTTGATACCTCAAAGGGAGGTATTGTGTTTGAAATTTTCATCATAAGAGGTTAAAGTACCAATCCCCATTAAGGTAGAAAATAAATTTTCAAGGATCTATATATTCAAAGGAAATCAATATAAGAAGATGTTAGTTGAGAATCATGGGAATAATAATGTATAAAAGTTAAATAGAGGAAGGGATAAAATTCCCACATGTGATAATTATGGTAATAAACATCATGGTCCCCATAGGACAGGGACACAAATTTGATTCAAGTGCATAGAAAAATTCCATCATGCTCACCAATGAATGTTCAAGGATTGATCAATTTTTTTAAATTTTTTAATTATAGTGTGAAGATTATTTATGTCATCCAATGTCAAAATTAGAAGGACATGAACCTTATTTAGACCATAATTTCATTTATAAAAAGAAAAAAATTTCTTACATTATCAATTATATTTTCAGGTCTACTTTCTTATAGAGTTAGTTTATGATAATCCCATATATAAAAAACTATAATCTTCTACCGACTATTAATTTTTTCCACAATGAAAAACATTTAAAATGAAATGAAATTTCTATTTATGAAAAATATTACCACTTTTCGACTTGACATATTCATTATTATCTCTCATCCCTATAACCTATGAAAAACATTTCCAAACATTGGATTATCACAAAAATATCATTAGTGGACAAGTAAAAAGGAATAAATAGTCATATAAGTTAAAATAAAAAAACATGAGATCACAAATTGGAGTATTCTTTAACATAATAAACTTTGAACTCAAATAATCAATTATATTCACATGAAATTAGTTTTACTACCCAAAGATTTTTTAAAAATAATGTAAAAGAAAACATAAAATAATAAATATTTACATTGGGTGTTTCATAGAAAACATGAGAACCCATTAAAACCATTTTTATAAAAATATTAATTTTTTCCAAAAAAGAGAAAAGTCATTTCATTACAGGAAAATATCATTAACTTGACATTTAGAATAGAAATATTTCCATGGAAATTAATTAGTATTTATAAAAATAAATTTAGGATCCTTTGGAAATCATCTTCATAGAACCCTTATAATAAACCTTATAAGAAAATATAAAAATGCAATGACCCATGTGGTCATCTTCTTGCATAATTCTATAGAAAACATACTCACTACCCAATGAAATGGAGGGCTATAGCGGGATCACTTATCGTCATAGGAATATCAAACTCACCTATCATTCAGAAAAAATTTAATAGTACCATAAATTTCATTAACGTCATAAAATATTGTCTTTCCATTATCAAAAACATAAAAATATTTTTTTGAACCCATAAACAAAACATTTTCAGATATATATATATATATATATTTCCTTTAAGACCCTGTATTCAAAACTAAAATACCCATAAGAAAGGGATTGAGTGTTTTTTAATAAATAATTTAATATTTTAAAATAATCTAATCATAAAATAATGTTTAAGGTATTTTTAAAGTATATCGAGGTTGTATACATTAAAATATAACATTCATTTTTTCTTTTTTAATGGACGTCAAAATATTATTTATAAATTATGTAAAAAAATATTCATTTTTAAAATCGTAAAATTAAATTGAAAAGGGAAAAAAATTACCTTTGTAATTCATTTATATTCATAAAAATAAATCCATAAATAAGTTATAAAAATATTGGAATGGATGAAAAATATCTAGAAAATAAATCATTTTAAATGAGGTTTGAAGGTAAAGTGTCCCTTATCTCGAGCCGGAATTCACATATATATTGTTTATATTCCTAAATAGTAAAATAATATTAATTATTTAATTTATTAAAAACATTTTCAATTTTATTATTTCATTTGTAAAATATATATTCATGTTTTACAGAATTACATAATTGATTATGTTTACTTCGAACGTTTTAAGGATGTTTGGTTCATAAATCCAAAATGCCTTTGGTAGGTTGATCGTGGTCCGTGGTGTCATTATTGCATCATCTATATAATAATTATTTTTAATTTATTATCATTATTATGAACTGAATACTATTTTATAACCATCTATAAATTACATATAGTAAAATAATTTAACATCGATTCAAGGAGGTAGAATTCCACACGTATGAAGGAATGAAGTTATACTTTTACAATGGATGGAAAGGTAAGAAAATTGAAGATGTATTATATTTACAGAATGAGAATAATGTCATAAATATCATATATATTAATTAAATATATCTTAATAACCACCCATGTGAGGTGGAGATGATGAAATAAAGACATTTCATCGTGAAGGTGGAAATCCACATGTACACATTAGAGATATTTTCATTTCCTATGGGATAGAAAAAAGAAAAATAGGGTTTTACCTTAATCATAATAAATTTCATTATATTTATGAAAATAATATTATTATTTAAACCAGATTAAATAATATTTTTAGGAGGTATAATAATAAAAAAAGATAAAACATTCAAATAATAAATATACTTCTTCTTCTGAAAACATTCTTTTATTTACCTCATAATACCCACATGGATGATATTATGAAAATAAATAAGACCTCTAGGAAGTGTGAATGGATGTTTTTGAGATACATTGGTAGGTATTCAAAAATATATACTTCTTATAAGGTGTGAGTAAGTGAGAATAAGAGTTTCCCTTTTATAGGTGATGGAAAGGACACACATGTAATTACATAAAAGATTAAACTATATATATATATATATACATTATAATCATTTAAATTGTAACCAAGGCACCCTAAATTAGAAAATAAGTTGTTAAAGGGTATAAATAAACTAAAATAATAACATTTAAACATGTTTTAGATTCATTATATTCTATATCCTGTAGTAAAATCACTTTGACCCCCTTTTAACCGAAATCGTGATAACTTAAATTTTTACCTTGATAACTTATTATATGACCAAAATTAAAAGGCACAAAAAAATATGTAATTATTATTGAAAAATTATCATCTATTTTATTAGAAAATATTTATATATGTGAAATAAATTAATTTTAATATAATAACACGAAATCCTAGACAAATATTTTTTAGTAAAAGACCCAATTTTAGAGAAAAAGTCATTTTACGTTGTAATAAAGTAATAATTTTTTTTCTTTAAAAAAAATTTATTAAATAAAAAAATATATTTTAAACTTATGAAAAAATATTACAATTAATTGAATCTTTTGACCATTCAATTCAATTAAAAAGCCCAAAATTAGTCTTAAATTTGAATAAAATATATCTTATCTTCACAAATGTCAATAATAGAATTTCAAATTAAATATATATTTTTAAAATACATTATTAAACTCCCTAAATATATATATTGTTTAATACGACTAATATAATAGGATATATATTTTTTATAGATAATTTAATTCTTTACCCCATAGTTTTAACCTGGTTTTACCTTTTTAACCCTTACCGAGGTGACAAATATTTACTACAGTTATGATTCATAATAACTAATAATAAAGGGGAAATACTTACCAAATTTTAACACAATGATTCTAAATATTTAACCCATTTTTTAAATATTCATTTTCTTGAAAATTTGGAAATTTGATAAAGATAAAAAAGGAAAATAGTTTATTGGAAAAAATTGTTTTAATCCCCTAAATAATGATACACAAAAATATAGAACAATTAAAATTCAAGTATAATTAATTATAAAATGTATAAATAAGTAATACTTATGTTCCATTAAGAAAAAATTAAAATAATAATGTTATTTTTTAATTAAAATAAATGATAATTTTACAAAAAATGGTATTTTTACTATTCACTGAAAAATCAATCATTTTAGAAAAATACCAAAAATATAATCCAAAGATAATTTCCATATTATGATCCCAAAAAATGGACTTATTTTCATAAAATAAATTTATAATTATATAAAACTTTATTTTTGAATAAAATAATAAAATTCTTGAAACCCAAATTTGGTTAGAAATAAGGCTTTTTCCCTTTTTATTAAAAACATTCCAATTATTATTAAAGTGAATATAACTCTAAAAAATCTAATTTAATAATATTTAAAAATATAAAATATATTTACTATTAATATTACATTTTTTTATTATCTCTCTTTTTCAAATTTAACCCTAAAATTTTATCCCAATAATAAATAAGTGGGGTTATTTTTCATTCATTTCATTTTTAGATTCTCAAATTACTTCGTCAATATTATATTTTTCTAGAAAAACTTATCACAGAAAATCTCCTTATTCAATAACACCTTCTCTTTGTTGTAAATATATTTAAGAATATTTTCCTCATAAAATTTATTATTTTATAACTAAACAACTTCAGGGATCAAAACATGAGAAGAATCATGTATATAGTTACTTATTAATGAAATAAAAAACACATATTGTTCCTGGGATAAAATCATAGGAGAGGTGACTAATCATGAAATTATTCCAATATTATATGGAATTTTATATTGTTCAGTAAAAAACATACTTAAATTCCAATTTTTAATAAAATTTATATCACTTTTGCATATATATAATTTGATAAAAACATAGTCACCCACCTCGAATGAAATATCATTCATTTGGATGACTGTATAAATTTTATACCTACTCTGATCCATCCTTACATGTTTCTAAATAATCATTAACATATGAACAATTTAATTTACTAATTATAGTCCCAAAAAATTTATTTCACATACTTCATCCCATCAAGATACAATTTAACAAAACTTTATATATAAATCCAATAGGGGTATCATTTATATACAAGATTGAAAAATATTATTATAAGAAAATTCAATTAATGAAAGATGTTAATCCCAATTTACCTACTAATCCAATGAACAAGTTTGATCTCATATCTCCAAATTTTGAATCATTCTTTTTGTAAGTCTATATGCTTGAGGATTAAATGTTATAATGAAATCTTAGTCAGTACCCAATGAATTCTATAGAGTTTTCCAAAAAATAGAAGTAATCCCAAGATCATCATTAGATACAAATTAGAGAAGAACTCTGTGTAACAAGAATAGATCATTGAGATACAATTGGAAAAATTTATCTATTAAAATATTACCTCATATAGTAAGGATGAGTATAGATTTAGTAAATCAATAAAAAGTAACCAAAATTACAAAATTACCTCGAGATGTATTTGGAAATACCACAATGAAATACAAAGATATATTTTCCCATTTCGTCTTTGTTATTGGAAATGGATGAATATATAACGAACTTGATTATAGTATCCTATCTCCATTGAATTATTTATTACATTTTCACTAGATACAAGTGATCATATCTGAAAGGATCTAAGTGTTTAGTAGTCTTTTTATTATATATACATATATTCTGCCCATTTTACATTGTTAATAAAATATTAAACATAGTGAATATAAATATTCTGCATCTTTAAACTTATTCAACAATTTTTTCATTATATTTTGTGGAAATGAAAAAATGGTAGAGTTTAAGTACTTGGTAACGGTTTTTTATAGTGGATAATTTAATGAATAAATAAGGTATAATCAATATGGGACATTAGATAACTTAATATACATTCAATTTAATCAATAACATGGGAATAAAATGCATCCTTAAATAAATAGAAATTCAATAATCTTAATGATAATAATAACTACATTATCTGTGAAGGAAACAAATAATATTAGATTTCATGTTCTCAAACATCATGATATCTTTACTATTAATTCGATGTGATAAAAAAATTAAATTATGTATAGTCATACACCAAAAACCATATAATAAATTTAGTCAACTATTTTGTCTTCTGAGACTTATATATTCATCAATGGGCTATATAATTATAAGCTCCACCAATTACTACATGTATAATATGTTTCTCATTTATTGATTGATCAATATAATAAATAAACAACATGTCGTATTAAAAAAATCTATACTAGTAAAGGATATAGAATATTAATATTTATATTGTAAATCAAATAACATTAATATTAAGAAAGAATGTGTAGAATTAGTATACGATTTATGAAATTAAGATATAAATGATACAATGAGTATAGATATTTCATAAAAATATAATTTCCAGTGAAAAATGTGGACCAGAAAATTATTGTCTCAAGAGAAATTTAATGTCTACAATATTAACAAGAGTTATAAGACAACTATTATTCATCAGAAATATAGTTTTTGTAATAAAATTATGTCATTTGGGGAAATCAATAAAATTTAAGTGAATCATTTAAATAAGAATTCATTAAATATTTATCATATTAAAACCTTTGAAAACTTTTAGTACAATCTAGATAGCACAAAATAATTACGGTGGAGGGAAAAAATTTTAATTCCTTATAGGTTAAAAAGATCTTTACTTCAAGATTTTTTTAAAATAAAATAAAAAATAACCTTTTCGAAACATTATAAATATTACATTAATATAATGTTAAAATTATGGATAAAATAAATTTTCCTTAATAAATTATTTTAGAAAATAAAAATAACATTTTTAAAACAATTTTTAAAAATATAGTTATGGAAGAAAAATATCCTTGATTATAAAGATAAATAAGATCATTTTTTTATTATTATTTTTACTTTAATAAAATTTAAAATAAAATAAATAGTTTGAAAAAAATGGAACATCCTTAAATATATAAATATTAAGAATATAAATGGATTTTATGAAGGATAGATTATAATATTATTTCAATGAAAATTATAGCAATCCAAAAAATGTGATTTAAAAATACATCCTTACCTCTTTTGTAACTTTTAAATTGTAACCCATTAAAAGTGAAAAAATGCAACATTAATAATAATTAATAAATAAATATTCACGTTAAATAAATAAAATTGTTAGTATATACACGACATAAAATTAAATAGGTTCATAAATCTATATATTTCTCAATGGATTGGATATTGTGATGAAAGTCTCTTACATTGATCTTAATGTTGAAGTAAAAATTAATGAAAGAAGTGATTAAGTGACTCAAATGCAAATCCATGTAAAAAAAGTGAAAAAAATAATAATATAATCATTGTTCATTACACACATAATCATAAAATATAGAATACAACTAATAAGTAATATAACTCAATGAAAAGAAATTGAGTTATAAAATCTTTTACAAATATCATGTCATTGAAAAAAAATTAGTCAATGAGGTTATTATGTGGAAAAAATATAATTCTACAATAATATTGTTTAATTACAGTACAATAAATTCTAATTCAACTTGACACATAATCATTGAATAACATATTCAATGAAGTAGAATTATAGCCCAATTAATAGAAATTGAGTTAAGAAACCCCTTACCTCAAGTTCGACATTCCTCATAAGTTATTTTAAAACCATTTATAATAAATTAATATTTATTATAATTAAATAAAATAACTATATTAATATCTATAATATTATATATGATCCATTTATAACTTCACATATTTTAATTTTTAACAATCATTTATTATTTTCCTTATTTTGGTTGTCAACTGCTTCATTTTTCATATATGTTTTTGATTTGGGAATTGTGGTCCTTTTACATTGATTATAGTTTAATCGAATAAATATTATTATTCATCAAAAATATATTATAAATATTAATTATATATATTTAATTTTTTCATTAAAAGTTATATATATTAAATATTGTTACACCTTTCACAGAGATGGTAGAATGTATGTACTCATAAACTATGTTTCCATTTTTTCGATGGATTGGAAAAAAGAAAGGTAAATAATAATTCATCTTTCAAAACTCATTATTAAATAATATATATCATATATATTCATTTAGTATATATTTATTATCATACACGTAAATCATAAATGATGAAAAAATCAAATCACTTGGTGGGGGTGGTAATCAACACGTACCAATAAGTGGTATTATCATCTTCAAATGGATTGGAAGCTAAGAAGGATGATATAATATTATAATTTTAGATGAATAATTATATAATAAGGATTATAATAAATAATTAGTTCATTTTTTATAAAAACTTCATTTAATGTTGTAATGAAAAATTAATGACACCACTATATTGAGACAGTAAGCCCTACTTACTCATATTGATGTGTTCGTTTTTCATAGTATTGAAAGGAAATAAAAATCATTTTGTAATAATCATAATAAAATATAAATATATTTTTTATACTAGAATTATTATTTTATGATGGTTAAAACATATTTATTGTAATTATTATATTATAAATATTTGAATGTATTCGGTTAATAGTTATACCTCTTCGTTGAGAAGCCTCTTTTAGCTTAAACAATATTCCTTGAAAGGATGATATTTGAAAAAATAAGAAGTTATTTCTCATTGGTATAGAACCTAGTAAAGTATTATCGTAGATATTAGATGATATATAAATCTCATGATGTGTATAGGTGATAGGACAGTTGGAATCCTTTAATAGGGGAGTGAAATGACACACATAGACTTATATAAATGATTAAATAATATATATATATATATATATATATTTATATATATATATCATAATAATGTAATATGGAACCAACTAAACCAAAATTTAAATATAAGATATTAAAAAGGCTAAATAAAATCAGTTAATCACATTTAGGAAATATTATGATAAATTTAAAGCCTTATCATCTAGATAAATCACATTAAACCCATTTTAACCTTATACATTATAATTTAACTTTTAATATGATAAATTATTTTAATGAACAAAAACAAATGGAAATATCTAAAAAAATTACAAGATGATTCTAAATTTAGAGTCCATTTTAAATATTAAATTTCTTCATTGGGAAGAAATTAGTTTTAATACAACAACACAAATTGCAAGAAAATAGTTTTTATGAAAGTATCCAATTTAGGAATAAACTTTTTTACCATAAAATAGTGGAATTAAATAGGATTCAATTTTTTTCCTTTAATAATAAACAATTTATTATTTTTAAATCAATCCTAAAATAAATTTCAACTTCCAACCATTCCATTAAATGAGAAAACTGTAAAGTAGTTATTAATTTGAATACAATATAACTTATCTTTCAAAAAATTCATTCATGGGTTTCCAAATAAAAGTTAATTTAAAATAAATTATTTGACACTATAATAATACCCTTTTTAAAAATTCACCAACATAATTTATTTAATTATTTCATTATATGGATTTATGTGTTTTACCCTATGGTTTTAATCTAATTTTACCTATTTTCCACTATGATAAATATTTACCTGTTACTATTCATAATGAAAAATAATTAGTATCAATTATAAAATAATATTATTTTTTCCAATTCCAAATATTTAATCCATTTTACAAAATTTAATCTATATATGTTTGAAAACAAATTTATAATATTTTATAAAATGTGACAAAAGGACTTCGAGAAATTTATGATTTTATGTCTAGATATATTTTTATACAAAGATAAAATATAATTTTTATTAATTTTTAATTAATTATATTATGTAAAATTAATGTTTATTTATATTAATTTATTATCTAATTAAGGTCATTATGGCAATTTTTTAATTAATATAAAATATAGTTTTACAAAAATCAGTACTTTTCACTATTCACTAAAAATCATTCTTTTCAGAAAAATCCAAAATTTCACTCGAATGATATACATGAAATTATTATTTAAAAAACTATGCTAATTTTATAAGATAAAATATTCAAAAAATTTAGATATTTCTTATATATATATTTAGAAAAAGAAATACAAAATAATTTTTAAGGAAATGTATTTTTGTAGCATAAAATGAATTTACTAAAAATTGAGAACATTTTTATTATTCGCGAATAAATAAATTAAAATTATGTAAAACCATTAGAAATGTTTTCATAATATTGGTTTTACTATTCATACTTGACAATCTAATTCCTAGGATGTAAAAATCACATTTTAATAATAATATATCAGGGCCCGTTTAAGCTCTGTATTTTGTTTTGTATACGCTATCAAACAATGTGTTCTTTTTAAAACCATATGGAGTTAAATTTTTTTCCATTACAAAAATTACTCCCTCACAATTATATCTTGGTCATCAAATGTTCAATGTATGAAAATACCATTTTTGAAAACCCATGTCATGAAAAGGGATAATAAAACATCCTTTGAAAATGGAAATTGGGAAACATAAAAATTACTAGAAATAACAAATAACCGGGTTTCCCAAATAGGATAACATATTTGGGAAGTTAAAATATATATATGGGGGAGAAAATAACATATAATTACTAATATAGAGTGATGTATAATATGGTCATGATAAATTTTAGAACCAAAAAATCATAAATTAGTGTGGATTGAAAAACACAATCCATAGATCATAAATGAATATAAAAGGATAACATTTTTATTTTAAGATAATTTTCTTGAATTTGAATAATTACTTCCCCATATATAATAATAAATTAAGTAAATATACTTAACAAATACAATTTCATCATTTAATCAATTTCTACTACAATCTCATATTTTTCACTAAAAGATGAGTATTCAAGATGATGTTTTCAAGCCAGAAGCACTAAAACCTACTTTTAATAGATCACATAATAAAAATAATAATAATAAATTATTCCTCCTGTATTTACTAGAACCAAAATGGTTATAAAAACATAATATAATACCAAGAATGAATAAACCTTCATGTGATGAAATAGTACATTAATCTTTAAAATTCAATAAT
The DNA here is from genome assembly GCA_963277665.1 of Viscum album. Taxonomy (NCBI): domain Eukaryota; kingdom Viridiplantae; phylum Streptophyta; class Magnoliopsida; order Santalales; family Viscaceae; genus Viscum; species Viscum album. Next base: position 1,086,069,812 of record OY728150.1, on the reverse strand, counting down.
AAATTGAATCATTAACATTAAATCATTCTAAAAATAAATAAACTTACATCCCAAATAACATCAATATTAAATAATGAATTGTCCCTAAAAGTTATCTAAATAATGTAATATTATATCTCCAAAAATTAAAAATAAAACATCCTAAGTATTTAATTATGTTAAACCTAATGGATATATATTCTTCAATCCAATAAAACGTCTCCCAAAATACCATTAATATCCTCAGACAAAAATACAATTATTTTCTTCTATAATATGCTTCTGAATATCATCTAAATCTATATCCATTATTTAATTTAAGTGAAAAATATTTAATGAATTAGACATCACATAGGCCAGTAGTAAGTGTTACACCCTTGTCTCCCTTTAGTTGTGGGGTTAATCCTCCTTAACTTTCTGAATGCCATTGGTTGTCGCCTAGACATTGGGTATTCCTTTTACAAAAACAATTTTAATATCATTCTTATAATGTCACAAAAAAATATGATGAATATCTTAAAAAATAACATTAACAATAAAATTACTTTTTAACCACTATGTTTTATCTATAAAATTTAAACTTTTTTTACAAAATAAAACAATCTTAATTGGGTATTATTACTATAAAATCAAAAATAATATTAACAAAAAAATTTATAAATAACTTTAAACTTTTGTTCAAAAATATGAAACCATTAATCCCAAATTAAATAGTACACACAACCAAAGCTTTTAATTCCAATAAATATCTCCCACAATATCCTTAATCTTGTTAAACTCCTACCACATAAAAAAATAAAAATGGTTATTAATGAATTTAAATTTATGATCAACATTACAATTATCTACCAAACAAATATTATGTTTTTCCCATATCACTATGGAATATCCTAATTATCCGAAGGTTTTATCCTCTCATTCATTAAAATAGTTCAAAATGAAAATTTTAATTAACCTACGAATATACCAACGTATTGTCAAACATGGTTCAAATTAAGGCTACAATCACCACATACAAGAATGATGGTGGATACATATTCATCTAAATATTTTTGGGGTTATTACCACCAGATAAATCTGTTCCAAAACCACAACTACTTGAATTATCTATACATGGATGTATTGTTTTGAAAATATAATAATATATACATTATAAAAAACTTTATGATATTATAAAATAATTAAACATATCCTTAAGTAATATCAGAGGGTAATGTTCCCTAATACTTGTTTTACTAAATCATGTTCCAATGGATTCTATAAATCCTCATCTGATACCAACTATAACAATCCGAACATCATTATCCCAAAGATGATGTATTAAATAATATATTGAATCTAGAAACAATTTATCACATACAAAATGAAATAATATCATAGTAACCTTGGTAAACTAGATGAAAATTTTCTTCGCAATTTTCATTGGAAATAAAATATAAATCATAATGAAAGTATATATTATGTTTCCAAACACTCATTAAAATAATCATTCATTATATCCTATAGAAACAATTCAAATAAATGGTGATATAATATGATCCGTAAAGGTTGCGTATCATAGAATATATCATGAATAAATATGACATAATGATAATAAAAATCCAGATAACTGAAAAAGAAATACATTTAGTCACTATCATGAGAATAAAACTCATAAATTAATAATATCAGTAATGTAATATCATGGGATGTAATAATTAAATTCTCAATAAAATAAATTCCTTATATTGGATTCCATGATCATAGAAATAATGATATCATTAAAATAAAGACTTTTCTCCATGATATTTTATTATAAGAGTAGGTATACAAAAAATTAGTTAATAAATTTTACCAACTAGTTTGTCTAATGAGACACTTCATTAAATCAAGGGGATATATAATTTTAGACCCCATCCACATTAAAAGACTTATTCATACCTCATATATTGAATGATCAATTTAATACATAAAAAATACGAATTATAAACAAAATATATGTATTTATTATAGGATATAGAATATCAATATTTCACAAATTAATCAAGTAACATTCAATGTAAACCATTGTATAATAAAATGGTACACATTTTTGGAAATAATAATATAAATTATACAAAGAATTATAATATTCAAGATACATATAAATTCAAATGAAAAATTATAATATTAATGTAAATGTTTCCCCAAAAATTAAATTTCTATAAAATTAATTAGAGATATAAGATAGCCATTGATTCATTAGAAATATATGTTTTATAGTAAAATTATATTCTTTGGAGAAATGAATCAAACGGAAGAAAAATAATTATAAATTATTATCATTAAATATTATTATTTTTTAACCAATTTTAATATAGTAGAATATGATAAATAGCATAAAATAGTTATGGTGGTCGGAAAATCCATTAACATCATGTACATTAAAAGAAACATTACGTTTGACTTTTGTAAATGAATACTGAAAACTAACCATATATAAAGATTAAAAAATTCCTCTTAAACATTTTCAAAATATAGGATAACATAAATTCCCTTAATAAATTATTTGATTAAATAAAAATGACTTTTTTTGTAAAATAATTTGGAAATTATAGATATTGTAGAAAAATACTCCAGACCAAAAAGATAAATAAGATCTATTTTTCATTTAAACATTTCTCACCTTGATTGATGTTAGAAATATATGAAATGCTATAAAAAATCGAAAGTCATTAGATATATTTATTTTAATATAAGTTATATATTTTATGAAGGATATAATTTAATATTCCTTCATGTATTATATGAGAAACTCCAATGTAATAGGATTATAAAATAGATCCTTAAAACATTGTAACATTAAAATTATATCCCCTTTAAAGTGAAAAAATTAATTGAAAAATTAATCATAATAAATAATAATATATTCATATTAATTAAATAAATGGGGAATTATAAACAACACCTAAAATTAAATTTGTTCATAATAGGAAAGATGTCTTAATGTAGTGGAAATTGGGAAAAAATCTTTTAAAATGGTTATAATATTGTGTATCAAATATAAATCCACATTATAAGTGAAAATAAAAAATTATAATAAATTTTAATTAAAAACATAATCAAATCATATCAAATGCGATGAATAATTAATATATCCCAATGAAATGAAATTGAGTTATGAAATCCCTTACAAAGATCGAATCATTGAGGTGATAATTAATCAATGGTGTGATTATGTGTGACAATTGTAAATAAAAAAAAAAGTGGAAATCTAAAATAATATAACCAAGGTAATTTCACATATAAAAATATCCCAGAATAGTCGATAAATTATAGTTATGACCCAATGAATTGAAATTTAGTTAAGAAACCCCTTACCTCATATTTTACTTCCCTCTTAAGTGCTTCTAAACTCTATTATAATAATTTTAGATTTATTTTACATATATAATATAACTATAATAATATATATAATATCATATATTCACTATTTATAGTATCTTATCACCCATTATTTAACTACATTTTCTTGTTATCGTTGTTTTGGTTTTAAACTGCTTTGTTTTCCCAATATTTTTTGATTCAGATGATGTAGTCCTTATACATTGATTATTGTTTCATAATCTACCAAATTTTTCTACTGATATAAATATAATTTATATTGATTATATATTTATATATTTGTAGTCATCCATAAATGGTTGAAATAGAGAAATGTATTACAGTTTTCATGGAGATGGTAGGTTGACAATATACATGAATGTTGTTTACATCTGTTGACAGATGAAATGATAGAATGGAAAATAAAAATTCACCATTGAATAATAATTATTCTATCATATATATCATATATATTAATTAAATTTTACATTATTTCCATCCATATAATTCAAAAATTAAAGATGGTTCAAATTTCTTCATGGAGGTGGTAGTCCACACTTACCAATGAGTGGCATTTTCATTTTCTAATGGATTATAAGGTATGATGGTATATATGATACTATAATTAAAAAAGAATAATTATTCCATCAATATTATTTATATCAAACGGTTCAATATTTATAAACACACAAGTAATGTGTTGATGAAAAACGAATTGCATCACTACATAAAGATGGTAAGTTGTATACACACACAAGGGATGTTTTCACTTTTTGTAGGATGAAAATGAGATGGAAACTAATTATGGTATAATAATTATAATATCAATATATATTAGTGTTGACTTATTTTTTATTCTACTTTTGTTATAATAGATTTGGTGGAAGTATAAAAATAAATAAAATCAAAAGTACTCAGTTAAGAGTTATACCTCTACATTGACAAGCCACATTTAGATTACACCTAAAACCAAGAAATGATGGTATTTTTGAAAGAATAAATGATCTTGGATGTGGGGGAGGGACCAAATAAGGTACTATTAAAGATATTGTAAACTATAGAAATTTTATTGATTATAGAGAAGATAAAAGTGGTGGTACCCTTTATAGGGGAGGGAATGGACACATTTTTAACTACTTACAAGATTAAACAATATATATATATATATATATATATATAATAATCATGTCATATAGAACCATGTCACCAAAAATTAAATGATAATATGTGATGAATATTAAATAAACTAATACAATAAAATTTAATATTGTTTTGGATACAATTCTAGCCTTATCTTCTAGTTAAGTCATAATATACCACTTTTAACATTAATCACAATAATTTAAATTTTTACAATGATAACTTAATTATATAGATAAAAATAAAATGGGTAATATAATATTTTAGGTTATTATTATTCCAAATTTAGAATTCACTTATATATTTCAATTTCTATTAGGTTAAGAAATTACATTTGATATAATAACAAAAAACACATGAAATTTTGTTTAGGAAATTATCTAATCTAAGGGTGAAAATCGTTGAACCATGAAATAGTGTATTAAATTTGATTCTATTATTTTAATGGTTAAATAATTAAAAAAAATGTTTTTTATTATTTTTTATCAGTCTAAAAACTGAATGGAATCTTTCACCCTTGTAATTAATTACATGGACTTAAAAATTCTTTCTTATTTGTATAGTAAATAAATTATCATTCAAAAACTTCATTTATGGATCTGAAATTTTGAATTATGATTAAAATATATTTTTTGACAAATTATTAAAACGTTTTTTCAAATAGATCTAACTAAATAATATAAATTCACATGTTATAGATATTTCAATTTTTTCCCATGGTTTTAACATAATTTCACCTCTTTTAACAAAGTGCAAAATACATATAATTGTTACTACTCATAATGAAAAAAATTAAATTAAACATATAAAGTAAAATTATTTATTATAATTATAAATATTTATTCCACTTTATCAAATTCAATATCTATATTTTTGAAAATTTTGTTTTATAATATTAATGGAAAACATGAAGGAAAATAGTTTTTTTTGAAAAAGTGGGTTTTTAAAGTTTAAATGTATTTTTTATACCATGATCATGTATAATGTTTATAACTTTGTAATTAATTACATTGTTTTAAAATAATATAGAATTATATTAATTTAGGATAAAATAAAAAACATTATGTTTTATTTTTCAATTAAAATAAATGACTACAGAAAATCGATATTTTTTTACTGTTGACTAAAAAATCAATATTTATAGAGAAATCCTAAAAATAACCCCAAAATATTATTGACATATTAATTTAAAATATGATGTATGTTTTATAAAATAAATCTCTTAATTATGGTGTAACTTAAATACATTATCCATGCACAAAAAAAATTAAGAATAATATTTAAGAAAAATGAATTTCTAAAGCAGAAAACAAATTTATTAGAAAAAGAGTATGTATTTATTATAAATTAATCAATAAATTTGGTTTATATAATTTTTTTTGAAATATTTATAATAAAATTGTTATAAATATTCGTAAATACAAATTTAATAACCAGTATTTTGTGACCACATTTAAATAAAAATATGTCATGGTTCGTTTATGCTCGATGTTGCACGTTGTATGCACTATCAGATAAAATGATATATTTAAAAAACTAGGGTTTTAAAAACTTATTAATTTTTGAAATTATAATTCTAATTTGAATAGTTTTAAAATTCATGGTATTATCAACAATATATCATTTCATTGGATCCCACCAAAAGTGTAATCAAAGATTTATATACAACTTCTTGTTGTCGGGATGAATGGAAAACAGAGAATTATGATCTTCACTAATTAATTATCTCGTAATATAAGAAATAAGGCCTAAAAATCTATATAAAAATCTTATAAAACATTATTTATAAGTATTTCACTCAAGAAACATTTCCTCCTTGAATTAATTTATATTTACTTGTAAAAAACATTCATCCTTCTAGGTTTTTTTAATTTTATATGACAAAGATGACATCAATGACACCTAAAAGAAAGCAGAGGAAGTTCATGTATGAAAATTTTTTATACCAACAATTATCAAATAATCGCAAAAGTATCATGTTCTAAATATAGAATAGTTAATGATGAATTGAATTTAAAACTTAAAGGATCATCTACTCTGTTTACTTTTCATATATGGTAAGGAAATATGAAGTCAAAATACTTAATCAGTTCCATCTATCTCCTCTACCTAAAGTTCAACTCTTTTTTAGTGAAGATATAATTTAGAACATTTTGATTAGTATATATTTCATATTTTAATATATGTAAATGATAACAATTTTTTAACACAAATATTATATTCTCCAGTTCAAGGTCATTTTTGGATATTTTTTAAGGGGTTTTAATTGACATGATGTAGAAAATTTTACCTTGTAATTTTTCATTAAAACAAACCCATTACCTTTAATAAATCATCATTATATATAAAATATTCAACATTTATGGATGTAAGGGCCAAAAATATACACACAATAACTTTATTTTCAATTAGATGAAATATTCATCACATTCAATAATCTATATGATCCTAAATCATTTTATTGTTAGCTTTGTTATTGGACTACATAAACATGAATATTTTCCAATAAAAAATTGGTAATAACCCACTAATACTTGGAAAAAATGAATCACTATGAAATCTTTAGGTCTTGGATGCTCTTCAAAGACATTATTTTTATCTATATGAATAGTTATTCCATCATTATTTACAATATTTCAACGTAATGAAATATTTCAGAACCATAATTAAAATTTAATGATTTTTTTATATTACTTATTCTCCTTTATGTTTTTAAAAATAACTTCTTATTTTTTTCTCATGATCATCATAACGTTTCTAATATATCATAATGTCATCAATAAACACATCAATAGATTTATCTAAGAACTCATGAAAAAATCTTCTCATAAGGTCCCCAAATTTAATAGAGATTTATTCAAAATAATTTTCATAACTATATAATCATAATTCTTATATATTTCATAAAACACAATCTTAGTTATTTTATCCCCATTCACCTTTAGTCGATGGTGCTTGGACCAAATATAAACCATAAAAAATACTATGCTCCCTAGAGTTTAATAAAAAATCCACCTATATGATGAAACATATACTTATTCTTAAAAGTGATTTTATTAAGTACTCTATAATAAATTAAAAACCACATAGAAACTTATTTACTTTTACCAAATAGATTATCTGTACCCAATGGTAAAATTTTTGGTTGAATTAAACCTTTATGAAGAAACTCTTGTAAATTCTTTTTAAATTCTATAGGTTCTAATTGAAACAATTAATAATGGTATTTGAAGTGGGATTAATATCATGCACTATGTCAATGGTAAATTAATCTACTAGTTCAATTAAACTACCAAAAAACTTATCAATAAAAACATAAAGATATTTATCTATTAATGGTACATCATTAATCTAAAAACATAACTTACTTTCAGAAATATGTTAAAGATAACATTTATTTCAATCTATTAAAAAATTATCAACATCTTGATTTGTTATTAATGGTATGGATTCATTCTTATAAAAAACTAAAAAACATCTGGAAAACAACATATTTATCTCTATAATATAAATTATCATGATAAATAAAAAACTATTCTAAACACAAAATAACATATATCAAAAATGAGACTGGGTAACTATACGAATCAGCACTAGACTCGGTCCATGACATGGCCCAATGGGAGTTCCTGATCCCCAATGGCTGGCACAGGTTTCCAGGTATAACAAAATTACAATTGGGAATGATTTACCTGAGTTTATAAACATACAACAACAAAAAAAATCCAATAAAACAAATCTAGATTTTTTTTAAAAAAACCAACTTTTAAAAAAGTTCAGAACTGAATTGCATAATGTAAAACTATGTTCAAAGACCATTCGAAAGGTAAAATTCCAAAAAAGACAGCCAAAGAACCTTCATATGGCAAGATGCACCAACCTAAAACAATCTCCACAACACCTCATCATGATGGACCACTAATAAAATGAACCAATGGAATGAAGTTGTACCCAAACCTGTGACAAAAATCACTTAGTCTACTTACATTCAAGGGTGTAAGTAGGGTGTGAGCCAAAACCCATATGACAACCCTGCTTTTAATACAAACTTAATCATGATTTGTTACATAAACTATTCACTTGATACAACAAGCAAGATTGAGAGATATAGTGTCTTTGGGGCTTAGGATAATTACATAAAAACATAAAACATGAAATACAACATCTTTATTGAAAAATTACTTTACATGACCACTACATTCCCCCATACTTAGCATTGCATGGGATAACCTGGGGACATGCATAAGAAAAGGGGTGAGCTATAAAGCCCAATAAGGTAATAAACATGGAATACATGATGAGTATAATAAATGTTAGACAATATGTATATCAGTAGAGCACAAGAGAAACATGAACATAAAGTCATGATAAATCATGATAATCATAACATGGAAATGTGGAAACAACACTTAACATGGAATTAGCATGAGCCAAGGATCATTGCACATGGAGCATGAGTAAATTCTCATTACACATGAAGCACGAGTAAACCCTCATTTCACTTGAATTAGCATGAGTCAACACTTATTGAACATGACGTAGGAGGATACTATACATTACCCAATGCATTGTAGCGCTATAAGGGCCACCCTTCATAAACATTTCATTTCATGCATAAGGGTTCCACATGGATCACAAAACATAAATTCATTAAACATAATCATTTATTCCATGATAAAAGAATGTGGAATTCATACATGAAACTTTATAATCACTAAGTAAATGTGCATAAAGGTGAATACCCTTGATGGAGAAATATGCATGGTATTCACTACACAAAGGCATTGGCTTAAAAAATCAGTGCAATTTCAGTAGCGTAACGGCGTGACATAAGAATTCATAAAAATGGTTGATGAGAGAGAAAAGGGGTGTCTAGTCATATTTACATGAAATGGACTTAAAGGAGGCCATATAGATACATTTCCAAACAATTGTAATGGAATTTAATTCATTATTCAAAAATATTTCTTGAATGTAAATGAAGAGATAGATGTTCTTTTCGGAATTTCGGCATAGTAACGGGTGTACATGAGAGGAATTTAATGAAAGAGAAAGTGGTCTCCCGTCATTAAAACAATAATAGGGCAGTATGGGGGAGGTACTAAACCACATCCTAGAATTTATAATTGAAATTAAAAGGGCATAACAATATTAAGAAAATTGGACAAAAAAGTGAAAGGAAGAAAAACCCTAACCTGGAAGTGTGCTTCCAAGGCTTGAGAGAGGCTTCTTGGGAGCTTGGGGCTCCTTGGGAGGATTCTAGAGACAGTAGGGCAGAGGTTGGATGAACTCCAAAGGCATTGAGTGAGGAGGAAGTGGGAGCTTGGGTTGGTTTATATAGGAAAGGTGAGTGAATTCTTTATTATATAGGCTTGGGACCCCTTACATTAAACTAATCCAAACCACAAATCAGCTCATGGTTTTTGCCAAAGGTTTTTGGAAAAGGGAAGAGGAAAAAAATATTTTATATGGCCAATGTCCTAACTTCTTATAATAATGGGTTTGCTTATGTGGAGGTGAGTCACACTCCCATGGAAAATAATTTAAAAAGACAAGATGTTTAATAAGTCTTGATGGGTCCATTAATGCTTTGAAATGTAAGTCAAAAAAACCCATAATTACATTATCTTAATGGTAAAACATATCTTGGACGAACATAAATCTTATAGTATTTTATTACATCACTATTGGGTCATTACGATGTCATTAAACACATTATATATTTACATGTTATTTAATTTTTACCCAAAAAATTGACTGTCTCAGAAAATTATGAAAAATTCACCATTGGATAATTTCGACGTCCTAATTCTAGAAATATCATTTATTTATTTAAACAATTTTCTAAATATTTAAATTTTCACTTTTAAAATAAAAACTGACATTTATCGAAAATTCACGGGTTTTGACAGAAATGGCTTTAAAACATTAATAAAAAACTATAATTGCATTCATAAAATTATATGATCATTTATATATAATAAAATTAATTTAATAATAATATTAATATTTTCTTAAAATATTATTTAATTCAAAAATACCATAATTTGATAAAATAGATTTCTTAATTAATTAATTACTAAAAACACTACTTCTACTTTAAAAACTACATACAATGTATCAATAATGATAAGAAAGTATATTCATTATTATATACAAAAAAAATGTACATGAACATAATACTAGAGATTTGTTACATAACCCCTTAAAATAGTCATATAAGACCTAAGGGTAAGGTGTGCGATGGTGACCGACTCTTGGGGTGGCTCAGATAACATTACTCAAGTGGTAATCTCTATAAACTTCCACTTTTCCATAGAAGCTCTTGTTCGAGCATGAAATAATGAAGCTCAGCTTGGGCTTGGTCAATAGAGAATCCCAAAGACACCACCTCTTTTTCGAGCTCCGACAAATGGGCTTCATATGGAGCAATTCTACTGGATGAGGCCATCTCTTCCTTTGTCTGAGTAAATTGGATTTGTTAAAGCCCTATATTTATTCTAATTGTGTGATCACTGTTCAACGACAATAAAAGAAACTGACAAAATTCATAACATAAAACCAAAGGAGTTGAAATTTTATATAAACAGTTTACATGAAGAGACATTTAATTAGATCAAGAGGTATTTCCATTAATTAAACTTTGGGTCATTACAATATTCCCCCTTAAGAAATTTTGCCCTCGAAATTTCGTTTTTCCTCACTAAAAAGATATGGGTAACTCAGCTTCATCATTTCCTCCGATTCCCAAGTCACTTCTTCAAACTTTTGGTTTCGCCACAACACCTTGACGAGGGGCATTTTCATATTTCATAGAACTGTTTCTCTACAATATAAAATCTTCACTGGTATCTCCTCATATGAAAGATCATCCTCCAACTGTACCACCTCAGAAGAGAGAACATGTGAAGGGTCCGGTATGTACTTTTTTAAAAGGGATACATGAAAGACATGATGTACTTTGGCCATGGTAGGTGGAAGTTCTAGTCGATAGGCCACTGCCCCAATAGGATCATGAATCACGAAGGGGCTGATGTACCTTGGACTTAACTTACCTTTCTTTCCAAAAGTCATGACCTTCTTCCATCGAGATATGCGTATAAAAACTATGTCTCTAACTTTGAATTCACGGTCTCATCGACGATTATCCTCATAACACTTCTGTCAACTCTGGTCTTCCTTGATATGCTACTGAATGGTTTTCACCTTCTCAACTACTTGCTCGACCATTTCTGGTCCAAGAAGCTTATGTTCCCCGTCATCATCCCAACACGCTGGTGTTCGACACCTTTTCCCATAAAGGGCATCGTATGGTTCCATTTGGATGCTCGAGTGGAAACTATTATTATAAGAGAATTCAACCAGAGGAAGAAATTGATCCCATCCTTTTTTAAAGTACATTGATCATGCTCTCAACATGTGATCAAGAGTTTGGATAGTCCACTTGGATTGGCCATTAGTTTGAGGATGATTGGCCGTATCGAAGTTCAGTTCAGTATCCAGAGCATGTTGAAGACTCTTCCAAAACATAGAGGTGAATCTTGGATCTCAGTCAGACACAAAACATAGTGGTACTCCATGTAGCCATACCACTTCTCTGATATATATCCATTCCCTTTGATCCATTGATAAATCTTATCGAATAGCAATGAAGTGTGGAGTCTTTGTAAGACGATCCACCACAACCCAAATTTCATTATTTCCTTTGGATGTCCTCGAAAGTTCAGTGAAAAAGTCCATGGTGATGTTCTCCCATTTCCATTTTGGTATGGGCAAGGGTTGCATCACCCCCTTAGACTTTTGACTCTATGCCTTCACTTTCTAGCATAGCAGGCACATTGATGTATATACAGCGATCTACTTCTTCATATTATCCCACCGAAAGATTTCTCAGAGATCTCGATACATCTTTGTGCTCCCTGGGTAAATAGAGAAATTTGAACTATGTGAATCATCCAAATGTTCCTTCATCAGCTTCGGACTTGACGGAACACATAGTATTTTCCCAAATAGCACAATTCCTTCTTCATTAACATTAATCTCCGAGTATTTCCCTTTTTTGATAGCTTCCACTTTTTCCTAAATTCCAAGATCGTCATTTTTAGCATCCTTTAACCTTTCCAAATGATACGGTTGAGAAATAATTTGTGAATGGATTGATGATGTTCACTTCTTTATGATTCCCATGTCCATCTTCATCAAGTATAAGGAGATTGGATCCCTCTCAATTCTCATCATTGATAGAATCACTGGGTCCCTTCTACTTAGGGTATCTGCCACCTTGTTTGCCTTCCTAAGGTGGTAATGTATTAAACAATCATAATCCATGATGAGCTCTATCCATATTCTCTGGTACATATTAAGATCTTACTATATGAATATATATTCAATAATCATGTGGTTAGTATATATCTCACATTTCTCCCCAAAGAGATAATGCCGCCATATTTTCAAAGAAACGATCACCGTCACTTACTCTAGATCATGCGTCGGATAGTTTCACTCATGGATTTTCAACTGTCTTGAGGCATATGATATCATATTATCATTCTGCATTAGCACAAAGCCTAATCCCTTCTTCGAAGCATCACTAAATATTACAAAAGGTTCCCCACTTGTGTGTAATGTGAGCTTGAGCGCAGTGATAATCCTCTTTTTCAACTCCTTGAAGCATTATTCGCATTCATAACTCCACGAAAACATTACTCCCTTTTGAGTTACCTTGGTAAGAGGGCTGGAAAATTGTGATAAATTTCTCACAAATCGTCGATAATATCCAACTAAACCCAAGAAGCTACGAATATCTGTTACCGATGTTGGCCTCGACCATCCATCAATGGCATCTAATTTAGAGGGATCCATAGATATCCCATTGCTTATGATCATAAGTCCCAACAAATCGACTTCCTTCAACCAGAACTCACACTTTCTGTACTTTGCATAGAGCTTCTCATTGCGCAATGTCTCTAGTACAGTACTTAAATTCTCCTCATGATCCTCCTTGGATTTAGAGTATATTAGAATATCATCTATAAAGACTACCACAAATTTTTCAGGGTAATCTCTAAATACTCTATTAATCATGTCCATGAAGATTTCTGGAGAATTAGTGAGTCCGAAAGTCATTACGATGAATTCATTGGCCCCGTATCTTGTACGAAAAGCAGTCTTGGGGACATCTTCCTTTTTCACCCTTACTTTAGAATATCCCGACCGAAAATCTACCTTGGAGAAGTATTGTGATCCACACAGATGATCGAACATGTCATCGATCCGTGGTAGAGGATACTTGTTATTTATCGTGATTTGGTTAAGTTCAAGATAATCGATGCAAAGCCGCATTGACCCATCCTTCTTCTTGATGAAGAGGACTGGTGCACCCCATGGTGAAGCACTTGGGCATATAAACCCTTTATTTAGATTCTCTTTTAGTTATTTCTTCAGCTCTTCAAGCTCCGTGATAGACATTCAATATGGTGTCTTGGGTATTGGTAGCGCCCCTGGTATAAGATCAATTGAGAATTCAATGTCTCTTTTAGGAGGAAGACTAGGAAGTTCCTTGTGAAACCCTGTAGAAAATTCTCTCACAATAGGCATTTATTCAAGTATGGTTTCTTCCTTGGACTCAATCATCTGATCCAAATACGCATGCTCATAGGGTAGTAATATCCATGCTTGAGATGATGGAGCTAATGGTGATTCATCTTCCTCCTTACAGTTGTAATGAATCAGGTGTCGATTCTCCATATGTATTTTGATTTCCCTCTCTCGACAATTTATGTTGGCTCTATATAAGGAAAGCCAATCCATGCCAATAATTTTATTAAATTCCACTAGTGGGAGTATGATGAGGTTCTCCTAGAAATTCAATCCACAGATTATGATAGGGGAGGAGTTATATTCAAAGGGTTTCAATGATTACCCCATTTTCCGTACTCACTGACTTCTTCACTTCCATGATTTATGGTGGTGCTGGGATTGTTCTACTTAACTTTCTAGATAAAACAGAATGCATAGAACCTGAATCAAAAATTACGTTCACTGTTATTGAGTGAATAACTAGTGTACCTATCAACGCTTCGTTTTAGGGGTTCACTTTGATAGAAGTGATGGAAAAATATCCTCCTTGTTTCCTTGGAGGTTGTTGTTTGCCTCCAAAAACCCTTGCAGTAGGGAACTGATTTTCAAAATTCCCCGATTATTTTCACTTTTGGAAATAAACAATACATTGAGGATCAAAAGGAGCGTTCCTTTCCTCTTTCGCAGCCGCAGGTCTTTCTTGCCGACAGTTAATAGCTAGGTGCCCTTCTCTTACACACCTAAATCATTTCTTCATCCCCTTGAGGAAATTTCTATGGTGCTTCTTCCCGCACTTTTGGCAAGTGGGGTGCTGGATCTTCTTAGCACCATTGGATTTATCCATTAGACCACCATCATTGAATTCCACCTTACGCTTCTTGTCCTCATGATACCCCTGTGATTCTCCGATCTCCATTTCGACCTTGAGGGCACATCAGACAATTTCCTCAGAGCTATCGAAGTCAGAGATCTCTAATGCTTTCCGTAGGTTAGGCTTCATCCCACCAAAGAAGCGGTCAACCTTGCATTCGATGGTAACGACAAAGCCAGAAGCGTATCCTGCAAGCCTTGTGAAGTTTCCTTGTACGCTCCAACCGATTTTTCATCTTTTTTCTTGAGGGAAAGGAAGTCCCTTTCCATCTTAAGCCAGAGGGTGCATGGAAAATATTTATCGAAAAACATCTTCTAGAAATCCTTCTATTCCAATGCCTCGATCTCATCCTCTGTCTTTGTATTTTTTATCAACGTCCACCATTTATCAGCTTCACCCGCCATACGATAAGCCACCGGGAGACCCTTTTTTTGTTCATAACATTTAAGGATGGAGAAGATCTTTTCAATGGAGTTGATCCATTTTTCAGTGATCATGGAATCGGATGGTCCACTAAAAGTAGGATGCCTTTGTCTCATGAAGCTCTCGATAGGGACTTTTTCCTTATTAGGGGGGGTTGGACATCCCTCTTGACCTGTGTTTCTATTCAAAGCTTGAGTTAGTTGAGAGAGAAGGGTGAAAAATTTCACGATTCCTGCTCCCATTGGATTGGGAATTTCATTAGTATAGTCATCACACTGATCGTCACATTGGTTGTTAGCCCATATTCTCCTATTACCGGCCATTGGCTGGAATAAAAGGAATTTTAGGGGGTAAGAAATAAAGGGTAACCCAAAGACAAAAGATGATGAATTATAAATAAAATTTTATTTCCCTTAACTCATGATTCTATAGGCTTTAATCTAGGCTTTTCATGATATACTTTCTAACATATATTCTTAAGGGAATTTTTTTAATTCCCATAATAAGGGTTCATACTAAGCTTGTGAATTTATCAAAACATATCCCTCGAGAGTGTCGTAACCAAGAGTGCAGAAAGGCCTGTTGTTGTGCACCACTTCCCATTTGAGACTAGCTCAATGCAGTGTTTTTGGGTTTTACCCCTATGATACATCTATGCTAGAGCCGCCTCTACCTGCTCGTATCCAGACAAGGATGTATTTTCTTGATAAACCACTCACTCAGTAATTACCAAAACATAGGGATGTTTTTATTTTACTTAGTCTTATCTATAAGGCTTTACTGGGGTTTTCTTATCCTAATTCCAAAAATAACTAAACCTATCCTCTAATACCAGCTATAACAACCCTACCTTTAATACAAACTTAAACATGATTTATTACATAAGCTATTCACATGATACAACATGGAAGATCGAGAGGTCTAGTGTTTTTGTGGCTTAAGATCATTACATAACAACTTAAAACATGAAATAAAAAATATTTTTTGAAAACATCTTTTACGTGACCACTACATTCCCTCGTACTTAGCATTTCATGGGATAAACTGAGGACATGCATAAGAAAAAGGGTGAGCTATAAAGCCCGGTAAGGGAATAAACATGGAATAAATGAAGAGTATAATACATGTTAGAAAATAGGTATATCAATAGATCACAAGAGAAACATTAACATAAAGGCATGATAAATAATGATAATCATAACATGGAAATGTGGCAACAACACTTAACATTGAATTAGCATGAGCCAAGGCTCAATGCACATGGAGTATGAGTAAATTCTCATTACACATGAAGCACAAGTAAACCCTTTTTGCACTTGAATTATCATGAGTCAACACTCATTGCACATGACGTATGATGATACTATACTTTACCCAATGCATTGTAGTGCTATAAGGGCTACCCTTCTTAAACATTTCATTTCATGCATAAGTGTGCCACATGGATCATAAAACATGAATTCATTAAACATAATCATTTATTCCATGATAAAGGAATGTGGAATTCATACCTGAAACTTTATAACCAATAAGTAAATGTGCATAAAGGTTAATACCCTTGACGGAGAAATGGGCATGGTATTCACTACACAAAGGCATTGGCTTAGAAAATCGGTGCAATTTCAGCAGTGTAACGGCGTGACATAAGAATTCATAAAAATGGTTTATAAGAGAGAAAGGGGGTGTCTCATCATATTCGCATGAAATGGACAGCAAGGAGGTCATATAGATACATGTCCAAACAATTGTAATGGAATTTAGATTCATTATAAAAAAATATTGCTTGAATGTAAATGAAGAGATATAAGTTCCTTTCAGAATTTTCGTATAGTAACAGGTGTACATGGGAGGCATTTAATGAGAGAGAAAGGGGTCTCCTGTCAATTAAACAATTAGAGGGCAGTATGAGGGATGTGTGAAACCATACCCTAGAATTTATAATTGTAATTAAAATGGCATAATAATATTAAGAAAAATGGACAAAAAAGTAAAAGGAAGAAAAAACCTTACTTGGAAGTGTGATTCGAAGGATTGAGAGAGGCTTCTTTGGATATTGGAGAACCTTGTGAGGATTCTAGAAAGAGTATGGTAGAGGCTGGAAAAACTACAAAGGCTTTGAGTGAGGAGGAAGTGGGAGCTTGGGTGGGTTTTTATAGGAAAGGTGAGTAAATTATTTATAATCTAGGTTTGGGACCCCTTACATTAAACTAATTCAAACCAAAAATAAGCTCATGGTTTTTGGCCATGGGTTTTGGAAAATGGATTGGAAAAACAATATTTTATAAGGCCAAAGTCCGAACTTCTTAAAATAATTGGGTTGCTTATGTGGAGGTGAGTCACACTCCCTGGAAAATAATTTAAAAAGACAAAATGCTTAATAAGTCTTGAGGGGTCTATTAATTCTTTGAAAAGTAAGTCAAACAAACCCAAAATCACAGTATTTTTATGGTAAAAAATATATTGGCCTATCATAAATCATATATTATGTTATTACATCACTATTGGGTTATTATGATGTCATAAAACACATTATATATTTAAATGGTATTTAATTTTTACCCAAAAATATGACTGTCTCAGAAAATTATGAAAAATTCACCGTCGGATAATTTCAGTGTCCTGATTCCAGAAATATCATTTATTTTGTTTAAATAATTTTCTAAATATGTTAAATTTCACTTTTATAATATAAACTGACATTTATCGAAAATTCACGAGTTTTGACAGAAATGGCTTTCAAACCTTGATAAAAAATTATAATTAAATTCATAAAATTATATGACCATTTATATATAATAAAATTAATTTAATAATAATAATAATATTTTATTAAAATATTATTTAATTAAAAATTCCCTTAATTTAATAAAATAGATTTCTTAATTAAATAATAACTAAAAACTCTGCATGTAATTTAAAAACTATTTACAATGTATCAATAATGACAATAAAGTATATTTATTATTATAACGACCCATACTTTACATACATTGTAATTACTTAAGAGTTGAAGCATACTTAATGAAACATATAACAATATCATGGAAGGACCGTATAGGTATAATGTCATTAGAAACTGGTAAACATAAACAACTGGTTCATAAAATCCACTACATTGTCTCCCGTTTATTTCATAATATCTACAGTCCCTTTTTGGAATATCCTACATAATAGCATTCTTCCTAACCCGGGGAAAATAAAACATACAAAAGGGTGAGCTCAAATGCTCAGTAAGGGTAAAAAAATAAATATCATTCATATCATTCTCATAAGAACATAACATTTTGAAAATCATAACCTGCAAAAGAGGTCATAATATCATGTCATGGGATAAATCATAGTAATGAAAAGTAATCCAAAATATTCATAACATAAAACATGAAATTTTTTTGTATACACACAAAATCATATAAATCATTTCATATTAGTCAAGGCTCATTTCCAAGTCCATGATAAAGGACAAAGTCCATTTCTGAACCGAGTTCACTCCTCATTCCAATCCTGTATACTGAACCTGTTTAACTTGTCGTTACATCCATGTCTATCTCATGAGATATGAATCTATACCCAATTAATTGGATGGAGATATAGGTGACACCCATCTCATAATGAAACCATTGTTATGTGTGCCAAAAAATCATAAATCATACATCATTGCATAACCCATGTAATAAAAATGGGATTCTTAAACATCGTGACATCACAAAACAATTCATATATGATAAATGAATTCATAAAAATAAATAAATCACAACATAATCAAATCAATGTAATTATAGGGATATAAACAGAACCCTATATTATCTTAGATGGAAAATAACTTTGATAAAACACTTGAATTCCATTCTTGTGGAAAATATCCTTCCTACTTCAAAAACATTTTTCCTTTCTTAACATGTCATTCAATTTTAAACTAAAATAAGTGGATTAAAAATAAACTTGTAAACATGTAATGTAAGCTTCTCGAAAATAATGTTCTAAAAATCCATTTATGTCGTATAAGTTAAAAAAACATTCTTCTCGTACTTTGGCTGGAAAATTCAAAATGTACCTCGTACGAAAAACAACAAAAGATTCCTTTCATATCTTTTACTAAAAACTCACTGAAGGGTAAAATTGGATTTAAAAAATTTGAGGAGGATAGAAATAATATTACATCTTGAGGAAACATGGATGTTGATGTTAAAATAAACCCCATTAAATACCAAAGTATAAACAATCTCAGATAAAAATGAAATTGTGATATTTTCCCTTACCTTAGGTCTGATATGGTTTGTACGTGTCTTATCCTCTTGTATAATGATTTAAATGATTTCCTTGAATTATTCCAGAATCATACTCATTGTTATGATATCATATATGGCCATATTTATAGCTTCTTATTAGTAATACTTCATTGCTACTGGTTATTCGGATGTTTATTTCTTTATGTTCTTATGTGTGTTTTGCCAAATAAATTATTATTCATCATTTTAGGTTATAGATACGTCATTTTCATAATGTTATTATTTTATTATGTATCATATTTATTTATTCAATTCATTTATATAATCATTATGAAATGAAGATCATGTCAAACGAGTCGCATCACATCGTGGAGACGGTAGGCCGTACGTACGCACGAGCGATGATATTCTTCCCATGATCATGGAATTGTATTGAAGTGTATGTATAATATTTCACAATCAATATCACTTTAAAAAAATCATATATAGTTATTATTTAGACCATTATACCCATCCATGTAAGGTGGTGGTGGAAAACAGATTACACCACGGTGTGGAGATGGTATTCCGTACATACGCACACGCGGTGATTACATTTTCCATAGGATGGATTGAAGGTGAAATAGGGTTGTTTCATATTTAGAATAACATATCAGTATATGAGTGATACTGATGTTATTAATTCATAATGAAACAACTAAATAAGATGAAGTATAAGAAGAAATAAAATTGAAAGAATTGGTAACGGATATTACTTCTTCTTCGACCCACCTTTTTGAAATATCCTCTTAGGGCACTAAGATTGGTCTTTGAAGTAGACCAGGACCTCTAGGATGTTTATATGGATGTGAAGAAGATATATTTTCAGGGTTTGGCTGATCTTGAAGGCTCAACATGGTGTGAGGAGGAGAGGGAGGAGGTCCCTTTTATAAGGGAGGAGAGGGGCACCTTTGGAAAGTGTGAAAATATTATTTTATTATAAACTTATCTTCGGTCTAAAAAGTTCAAAAAATCATAAAAGATGAAGCTAAGATGACTCATGATATAAATAAAATAATCAAATCAGAATCGGACATGTTTTAGAAAATATTTTAATCATTATAATCTTATTTATTTAAATCATTTATTAATGAGGTAATTACTTCATCATTATTGTGTCATAAATAATTTAATTTATTTGGTATCTAAAAATTATAAAATATATATCATCATGTAGGAAATAGTTTT
Source organism: Viscum album (assembly GCA_963277665.1). Taxonomy (NCBI): domain Eukaryota; kingdom Viridiplantae; phylum Streptophyta; class Magnoliopsida; order Santalales; family Viscaceae; genus Viscum; species Viscum album. Next base: position 1,086,049,025 of record OY728150.1, on the reverse strand, counting down.
AGATTTTAAAGGAATATTTATAGTAGAAAATATATTTTATATAACCTCTTATAAAAATAATTTTCTAAAATAACTTTGTTAATTTCACTTTTGTCTTTACATTAAATTAATTAATCCTAATTGTCATTTCCAATACCAAGTGGCTCAATGGGGTCCCCAAATCGACCCAAGGATGCCCATTGTCGGCCAATACTCATGAAATAAGGTTAGTACAAGTGTCAAGGTAATTTTGAATTATTATAATATTCTTTTAACCTTGAATTACACTATTTACCTTTAACCGTAGTAAATAAAAAGTATCGTAGTTACTATTCATAATATCAAAAAAAAAATAAAAAAAATAAAAGTAACATATTAACATAATTTAGACCCACTGATTCCAAATATGTAATCCATATTTCCAAATTAAAAACACAGAAGTTGCAGTAATTAATTTAAAATTAATGCTGTTGTTATGCAAACGAGTTTTAAAAGTTATAACATTGCCAAAGATTGAAATGTTTTTACATATAAATTCAATGTGAAATTAATGATAATAATATAAATTATATTAAATGGTAAAAATATATTCTATTTATACTTTAAAATAATTCAATATAATAATTTAACCATATAAATTATTGCAATGAAAAAAGTTGTTTTTAATTAAAAATATTGTGTTTTTACTATTCATCGAAATATGAAAGTTACGAGAATAATATGAAAAATTTATCCAAAGTAAATTTTTATATCCTAATTCCAAATAATAATTTTATTTTTTCAAATTGAGCTTATAAACATGTCAAAACTAGATTTAAAATGGGTGTGACATCAAATGGCGGTAAAACTGCATTTTTTTAAAAATACTTCTTTTATCCAAAAAACTGATTTTGTTTTCATACCTCATTCTAGAAAATGTGTAAGATTAATTATAATGTTATAAAATTCAAAATTCAGTTAATACTATTCATAACAGCTAGTTTATAATATTATAATTATATATCTTTGTTTAGTGAATCTCGGTATTGTGTACTACACACGCTATCGAGGAAGGTCGTGATTGCGTGTAACACCAGCCAAGCTAGTGTTGTGTGTAGTGAAAGATTACTTTGCGTATAACATAGGAAATAAAAAAATATTTCTCATAAAATCTCTGGGTGTTACATTCTACCCCACTTAAAAATAATTTCTCCCTCGAAATTCATCACTTCATAACAAACAAATGAGGATACCTCTCCCTCATCATATACTCAACTTCCCATGTAGCTTATTATAATTGGTGGTTCCTCCATAAAACTTTCACCAAGAGAGTGGTCTTGTTCCATAGGTCTTTTTTGCTACGATCCAGAATCTCTATCGGCTGTTCTTCATAAGAATGATCTTGCTCCAGTGGTATAACTTTTGAGCTTAGTACATAGGAAGGATATGGTATGTACTTTCTCAGGAGAGATACATAAAACACATCATGAACGTGAGATAGATTCGGTGGAAGCTCCAATCGGTAAGCTACCTTCCCAACACGATCAAGTATTTCAAAAGGACCAATATAACTAGGGCTCAGCTTTCCCTTCATTCCAAATATCATTACTCTCTTCCATGGAGATATTCGTAAGAACACTTTATCACCCACTTCAAACTCTAGGTCTTTTATTTGGTTGTCGGCATAACTTTTTTGTTGACTCTAAGCTGCTCTTTTGTGTTGTTGAATAGAGTGGACCTTTTCTACCATATCATCAACAATATTAGGTCCTAATAGCTTTCTTTCACCAACTTCATCCCAGGAAGTTGGAGTCCTGCATTTCTTTCCATAGAGAGCTTCGTAAGGAGCCATCAGAATACTAGAGTGAAAGATATTATTATAGGAAAATTCCACCAAAGGTAGGTGTTGATACCAACCACCATTGAAATCCATAGATCAAGATCTTAACATGTCTTCTAGAGTTTGAATTGTCCTCTCAGACTAACCGTCTGTTTAAGGATGATAAGCAGTTCTAAAACTCAACTCTGTATCTAGAGTATGCTGAAGACTTCTCTAGAACATCGAGGTGAACCTTGGATCCCGATCAGATATAATGGAAAGTGGTACTCCATGCAATCTTAAAACTTCCTTTAAATATATCATGGCAAGATGATCTGGAGAGAAATATTCCCTAATAGCAATGAAGTGTGTGAAATTCGTAAGATGATAAACTATAACCCAGATAGAATTATTGCTTTTGGATGTTTTAGGATGTCCAGTGACAAAGTCCATAGTGATGTTTTCCCATTTCCATTCTAGTATGGGTAATGGTTGTAACATCCCTTTAGACTTCTGTCTCTCATCTTTAACTTGATGACGAACCAAGCATCGAGAGACATATTCAGCCACATCTCTTTTCATGCGATCCCACCATAAGTACTCTTTCAAGTCCATATACAACTTTGTGCTTCGAGGATGAATAGAGAATGAAGAAATATGAGCTTCATCCAGAAACTCCTTCTTTAATTCGGGTATTGGAGGAACAAAAACCCGATTCCTGAACCTTATTATCCCATCACAATCAAGGTTGAATTCAGGAACATTTTTCACCTTCTTTTGTAACTCTACATCTTCTTTTTGTGCCTCTTTAATCTTCACATATATAGATGGTCGAACATTCATTTGAGAAAGGTAATATTTTTCCCCTTCCATTATAATTCCAATATCCATCCTTTGTAAATACATAAATATTGGATCTTTTGTGATCCTCATCATGGATAAGCTAGCATGGTCTTGTCGACTTAATGCGCCTGCCACCTTGTTTGCTTTCCCAGGGTGATAATGAATTGAGCAGTCGTAATCCATAATCAGCTCCAACCATCTTCTTTGGTGCATATTCAGCTCCTTTTCTGTGAAAATATACTTTAAACTTTTGTGATCAGTATAAATATCACACCTTTCACCATAAAGATAATGCCTCCAAATCTTTAATGCAAGGATTACCACAGCTAACTCCAAATCATGAGTTGGGTAATTTTGCTCATGGATTTTCAACTGTCGTGAGGCATAAGCTATCAACATATCGTTTTTCATGAGAACACACCCCAATCCCTTCTTGGATGCATCACTGTAGATCACAAACCTTTCTCCACTACAAGGCAGTGTGAGCACAGGTGCACTGGATAACCTTCTTTTCAAATCCTTGAAATTCCCTTCACACTCTCTTATCCACACAAACTTAACTCCTTTTTGAGTTAACCTAGTGAGTGGATTAGATAATCATGAAAAATATTTTACAAAACATCAATAATATCCAGCCAATCCAAGAAAACATCGGATCTCAGTTATTTTTGTTGGTCTCGACCATCTTTCGATAACCTCTATTTTTGCAGGATCCACAGATATCCCCTCATTTGAGATTATGTGACCCAAAAATGCAACTTATTGAAGCCGAAATTCAAACTTGATAAATTTGGCATAAAGCTTCTCCATTATTAGGGCCTTCAATACAATTATCAAGCAATCTTCATGTTCTTCCTTGCTCTTTAAGCAGACAAGAATATCGACTATAAAAACTACCACAAACTGATCAAGATAGTCTCTAAAGACTCTATTCATTAGATTCATGAAGATAGTAGGGGAATTAGTAAGACCAAATGGAATCACTATAAATTCATAGTATCCATACCTTGTACGGAATGTAGTATATGGTATATCCTCCCTTTTGAACCTTAATTGATGATACCTTGAATGAAGATCAATCTTGTAAAACTATTGATCTCTTTGTAGTTGATCAAATATGTCATCAATGCGTGGGAGAGGATATCTGTTCTTAATAGTGATCTTGTTAGGTTCTCGATAATCAAGGTAAAGTCTCATTAATCCATCTTTCTTCTAAACAATTAGAACAGGTGCCCCCAAGGTGACGTACTAGGGTATGTGAATCCTTTATCATGATTCTCTTGGAGCTGCTTCTTCAATTCCTGCAACTCAATTGAGGTCATTCTATAAGGTGTCTTTGAAATGGGCATAGCACCTGGTATGAGTTCTATTGAGAAATCAACTTCACGATTTGGTGGAAGACCTGGCAATTCCTCCAGAAAGGCATCATCAAACTCCCATACAATGACCGTATTATTAATCATGAGTTTCTCTCCAACCATTTGAGAAAAATAACCTTTATTTATTGGAATCAAGTCCCATAAGTTGGAAGAAACTTCATATGGAAGGTTATATTCATCCTTGCATCGATAGACTATCATTGATTGATCTAGAATATTAAATGTGATTTCTCTTATTTGGCAAATGATATGAGCTCTGTATAAAGAAATCCAATCCATGCCAAGAATCACATAAAATTCCACTATAGGAAGGATCACTAGTTTTGCAGGAAGCACTTTCCCACAAACTTCAATCCGAGAAGAATCATAAACTTTTGATGTGACCGTTGTTCCATTAGGAGTTGTCACAGCTAACTCAACATCTAATTGTTGAGGTAATACTATGATACCCTTAGAAAATTCTTCATAAATAAAAGAGTGGGTGGATCGAGAATCAAATAAAACATTTTCTACTTTAGAGTGGATGGTAAGTGTACCTTTCACCACTTCGTTATCGTACTCCACATCACCGATAGTAATTGCATGTGACATTCCTTTGCATTTGGCCTTAAGAGTTTGTTCACGTCGATCATCATAAAAAACCCTGGGATTTGGGCATTGATTGGCATAATGCCATATCTCCTTTCACATGAAACATTGAAGTGTAAGAGGTGCATTATGTGTATCCCTTTCTTTGTTCACATCATTAGCCATCTTCTTCCCATTATTTCGACATTCTACTACCCGATGACCTTATTTTCCAAACTTAAAACATTTTCTTGTCCCTTTAAGACAATTCCCTCCATGTTTCCTTCCACAATTTGAGCAGAAAGGAAACTCATCTTCTTTTCAGGGTGGCCTTTAGATTTTCCTTTGAATTCCATTTTCCTCTTCTTATCAAACCCATATGACTAATGGGTTACTCCAATCTCCATCTCAACCTTGTGTGCACATCAAACAATTTCCTCATAGCTATTGGAGTCCCTTATGGCTAACACCCTTCTAAGACTTGGTTTTAAGTCAATAAAGAATATATCAACTTTACTCTCATGTTGGATAATAATCCCAGAAGCGTACCTTGAAAGCCTTGTAAAATTTGCTTTGTAGATACCAACATATTCATCATCCTTTTGATTTAGTTCAAGAAACTCCATCTCCATCTTTGTTCGAATAATACTAGGGAAGGACTTATTGAAAAATAATTTCTTGGACTCGTCCCATTCCATAGACTCAATTTCATCTCTTTGCCTCGTATTATTGATAAGATTCCACCATTGATCAGCATCACCATCCAAACGATACAATAGTAAGATGACTTTGTCATGTTCAGAACATTGTAGAACTGAAAATATCTTTTCAGTCGTACTAATCCATTTTTCAGCCAGTAACGGACCAGAAGACCCGCTGAATGAAGGTGGAAACTACCTCATGAAGGATTAAAGAGAATGTTGCTATTTCCTTTTCCCATTTGGAAGTCCTACATGGTTCATAGCTTGAGAAAGTTGTGTGAGCATGGCTACAAGATTTTGCATTCCAGATCCCATAATGTTTTGTTGCTCAGGGGGATAATCATTGCATTTCCCGTCACATTCAGCATTAACATGGTTCCTCCGGGTTCCATCCATTGACTAAAACCAATAAGAATAGTGTGAGAAACACTAATCATAATAGTAAAACTACATAATCAAGAATAAAATTTCACACATAAGGTCTTATCATAGGTTACTCATGGCCATTTCTAAAACACTAAGATTGTGTTCTATGCTTAAACTAATCCTTAGGGATCTTACAAGGGCTTTCACATCCTAGTTTCCAAAGGTTGACTATACCATTCCTCTGATATCAACTATAACGACCCATACTTTACATACATTGTTATTACTTCAGAGTTGAAGCATACTTATTACAACAAATAACAAAACAATGAAAGGACCGTATTGGTATAGTGTCTTTAGAAACTAGGAAACATAATCAACTGGTTCATAAAATCAAATCCACTTTCTCCCGTTAATTTCAACATATCTAGAGTCCCTTTTTGGTATATCCTACTTAATATCCTTCTTCTTAACCTGGGGAAAAGAAAACATACAAAAGGTTGAGCTCAAATTCTCAGTAAGGGTAACAAAAAGAAATATCAGTCATATAAAACTCATAAGAACATAATATTTTGAAAATATTAACCTACAAAAGAGGTCATAATATCATGTCATGGGATAAATCGTAGTAATAAAAAGTAATCCCAAATAATCATAACTTAAGACATGAATCTTTGTGGAATATTCACATAATCATAGAAAATATTTTCATATTAGTCAAGGCTCATTTCCAAGACCATCATAGAGGACAAAGTCCATTACCGAACCGAGTTCACTCCTCGTTCCAGTCCTGTATCATTGAACCAGTTTAACTTTCCATTCCAGCCATGTCTATCTCATGAGATATAAATCTTTACCCAATGAATTGGAGGGAGATATAGGTCTTACCCATCTCATAATGAAACCATTCTTATGTGTTCCACAAAATCATAAATCATACATCACTTCATAACCCATGTAATAAAAATGAGATTCTTAAACATCATGAAATCATAAAACAATTCATATAAGATAAAAGAATTCATAAAAATAATTCCATCACAACATAATCAAATCAATTTAATAATATGGATAGAAATAGAACCCTATATTATCTTATATGGAAAATAAATTAGATAAAACACTTGAATTCCATTCTTGAGGAAAATATCCTTTCTACATCAAAACATTTTTCCTTTCTTAACATGTCATTAAATTTTAAACTAAAAGAAGTTAATTAAAAATAAACTTGAAAACTTGTAAAGGAAGTTTCTTGTAAATAATTTTCTAAAAATCCATTCATGCCGTATAAGTTAAAAAAACATTCTTCTCGTACTTTTGCCGGAAAAGTCAAAAAGTACCTCGTACGAAAAATGACAAAAGATTCCTTTCATATCTTTTACTAAAAACTCACCGAAGGGTAAAATTGGATTTAAACAATTGTAGGAGGATAGAAATAATATAAAATATTTAGGAAACATGGATGTGTATGATAAAATTCACCCTAGTAAATACCAAAGTATAAACAATCTCAGATTAAAATGAGATTGTGAGATTTTCCCTAACCTTAGGTCTGATATTTCCTTTACGTGTCCGAACCTCCTGTATAATGATTTAAATAATGTCATTGACTTATTACAGAATCATAATCATTTTTATGATATCATATATGGCCAAATTATTAGCTTCTTATGAGTAATATTTCATTGCTACTTGATATTCAGGTGTTTACTGCTTTATGTTCTTATGTGTGTTTTGTCAAATAAATTCTTATTCTTATTTTTAGGTTATAGATACCTCATTTATAGAATGGTATTATTGTAATATATATCATATTTATTCATTAAATTAATTTATATTATCACTATGCAATGAAGATCATGTAGAACGAGTTGCATCACATCGTGGAGACGGTAGGCCGTACGTACGCACGAGCGATGATATCGTTCCCATGATCGTGGAATTGTATTGAAGTGCATGTATACTATTTCAGAATCAATATCAATTTACAATAATAATATATAGTTATTATTTACACCATTATAACCATCCATGTAATGTGGTGGTGGAAAACAGATTACACCACGGCCTGGAGACGGTATTCCGTACGTACGCACACGCTGTGATTTCATTTTCGGTAGGATGGATAGAAGGTGAAATAGGTTTGTTTCATATTTATAATAACATATCAGTATATTAGTGATACTTATGTTATTACTTCATAATGAAATAACTTAAGAAGAAGAAGTAGAAGAAGAAATAAATTTGAAAGAATTGGTAACAGATATTTCCTCTTCTTTGACAAGCCTCTTTGAAAACTCCACTTAGTGCACTAAGATTGGTATTTGAAGTTGACCAGGACCTCTAGGATGTTTCTAGGGATGTGAGGAAGATAAACTGGCAGGTTTTGGGTGATCTTGAAGGCTCAAAGTGGTGTGATGAGGATAGGGAGGAGGTTCCCTTTTATAGGGGAGGAGAGGGGAACCTTTGGAAAGTGTGAAAATATTATTTTATTATAAACTTATCTTCAGTTTAAAAAGGTAGAAAAATCATTAAAGATTAAGATAAGATGACTCATGGTCGAAATAAAATCATCCCATCAGAATTGGACATGTTTTTGAAAATATTTTAATCATTATAATCTTATTTATTTAAATCATTTTATTAATGAGGTAAATACTTCATCATTATTGTGTCATAAATAATTTAATTTATTTGGTGTCTAAAAAGTTTAAAAAAATATCATAATATAGGAAATATTTTTAGATTTCCAATGAATATTTATAGTAGAAAATTTAATTTATATAACCCCTTATAAAAATTAATTACTAAAAGATTTTTGGTAATGTCAATTTTGTCTTTACATTAAATTAATTAATCCAAATTGTCATTATCACTACCAAGTGGCTCAATGGGGTCCCAAAATCGACCCAAGGATGCCCATGGTCGGACACTACTAATACAATAACGTTAGGACAAGTTTCAAGGTAATTTTGAATTATTATAATATTCTTTTAACCTTGAATTACCCAATTTACCTTTAACCGTAGTAAATAAAAATAACCATAGTTACTATTCATAATATCAAAAAATAAATAAATAAAAGTAACCTGTTAACATATTTTGGACCCAATAATTCCAAATAAGAAATCCATTTTTCAAAATTCAAAACACATAAGTTGCAGTAATTAATTTAAAATTAATCCTGTTGTTAAGAAAACGGGTTTTAAAAGTTAAAACATTACCAAAGATTGAACTGTTTTTACCTATGAATTCAAAGTAAAATTAATGCTAATGACATAAATTATATTAAATGGTAAAAACATATTCTATTTATACTTTAAAACCATTAAATATTATAATTTAACCATATAAATTATTACGATGAAAAAAGTTGTTTTTAATTAAAATATAGCGTGTTTTTACTATTCATCAAAATATGAAAGTTACCAGAATAATATGAAAAATGTATCAAAAGTAAATTTTTATATTCTGATACCAAAGAAAAATTTTATTTTTTCAAATTGAACTTATAAACATGTAAAAAACTAGATTTAAAATGGGTGCGCCATCAAAAGGCGGTAAAACTGCATTTTTTTTAAAAATACTTCTTTTATCCGAAAAACTGATTTTGTTTTCATAACTCATTATAGAAAGTTTGTAAGATGAATTATAATGTTATAAAATTCAAAATTCAGTTAATACTATTCATAACGGCTAGTTTATAATATTATAATAATATATCATTGTTTAGTGAAACTCAGTATTGCGTACTACATACGCTATCAAGGAAGGTCGCGATTACGTGTAACGCAAGACAAGCTAGTGTTGTGTGTAGTGAATGATTTCATTTCCTATAACATAGCAAATAAGAAAATATTTCTCATAAAATCTTCGGGTGTTACAATTATTATATACAAAAATAATGTACATGAACATAGTACTAGCAATTTGTTACATAACCCCTTAAAACAGCCACATAATACCTAAGGGTAAGATGTGAGATGGTGACATACTCTTGGGGTGGCTCAGATAACATTGATCGAGTGGTAATATCTATCAACTTCCACTTTTCCTGTAGACGGTCTCGTTCATGCTTGACATGATGAAGCTCATCTTGGGCTTCATCAAGATCGAAGCCCAAAGACGCCACCTCTTTTCTGAGCTCTAACAAATGGGCTTCGTATGGAGCAATTCTACTGGATGAGGACGTCGCTTCCTTTTTCTGAGTAAATTGGATTTGTTAAAGCCCTATATTTATACTAATCATGTGATCACTATTCAATAAATATAAAAGAAAATTTCACAATTCTTAACATAAAACCAAAGAAATTTACATTTTATATAAACATTTTACATAAAGAGACATTTAATTAGATCAATAGGGATTTCCATTAATGAAACTTTGGGTTGTTATAGCCTATTATGATACCACCACTAAGAGATTCCATGTGATAAACATTCAAATAAAAAAATCGTGAAATATTTCATTAACGTGGAATGCTAGTAACAATTTCTAAAAGATGAAACATTAAATAAAAATAGTTTTCAAGTATACTATTTTAAAGAGTCAATACATTTAAAAATAATTACAATGCTACTATATTTTCTATACAACCATACTAATGCTGACGGTTAGCACAAAGTAACTAATTATCACAAGCAATGGGAAAATAACCCCTAGACACTAGCTCACTATGGGTCCCAGGTACCTCATTTATCAGTGAGGGTAACCATCACTATAAGGCCCCAGCCTTAAACCTTACTTAATCATGAGTTATTACAAGATTACACATTGAGGATCTTTTCAGGTTTAGAGTTTTAGAGAATTAGATCATAAAACTTGCATTACATTCCACATTTAAACAAAGTGGTTACATAAAAGATAGTATTCATTTTTTCCATCAATGGAAACATATTTAAAAATAAATCATGGATTCATTTTTGAAACATCCTTGACACTATCATCATATCATGTACCTTTCCCTTGACCTATGAAAAACATTTCAAAAAAAACTTGGGATGAGCATAAAAAGCTCAGTAAGGGATATAAAAATATTGAAAGGAAACATGAGTTCATATATACATAAGAATGAAATCATAGTTTACCCATAAAAAATAGGTACTTTAACATACCTCATCAAATCATGAATAAATCATAGAAATCATAAGACATAAAAGTAACTTGAGTCATTCATAACATTCTTACGTAGGGAGTAACCCTCTTGGTTACGTTTAGAATACCCACCACATTATATTCCCCAAATCTCTTCGGAGAAACCTTAACGTTTCACTCCTTCGCGTTACCCAATGCATTGGAGAGCTATATCGGCCTCACCTGCCATTAGTTTATCACAGAATGACCCATCTTCATAATAATGCCCAGGAACCTCAACATAATCATATCACATAAAACATGCATAAAAGAAACATAAATTTTACACATTTCAATCACAAGATATCAATACAACACATTGATATAATAAAAAAATTATGAAATCCATTTTCAAAACCAAAATAAAAGAAATGTATAAGATGGTATTTATTTTTCTTTTAAAAAGATGGTATGGCTTGTAAGGGAATCCGAAACTCAAATAATGGTCACGGCGGCGGAGAAGTCATTGTCGCCGCATATGTACAACAAAAACATTCCCTTTTGTCTTTTAGTAAATGCTTCATATAAAAAAGATACCTTTTGAATAATCATAAATGTCAAAGGGGTTTATACACCATATAAAAGAAGGTTGTGTATAAAACAAAATATGCCTCAATGAAAGGAGATTGAGACGAAGTCCCATACAAAGATGGTATCCTTGGATTAAGGATAAATCAATTACATAATTATATGTGACAAACGAATACATGAAATATAAGTCGGTATTAAGTGTAATAAAATTATAGGACATTCATAAATAATCCTAGAACGACATATTCATGGAGTACAAGTTTATCCCAAATAATCAAAATTGTGTTAAGAAGTTCTCTTGCAAAAATTCGATAGCCTAACGGCGTCACTTCAAAATTCAGAAAAAGAGTTGATGAGAGATAAAAATGGGTATCTCATCACTTGGTCATAATATTTACATCAATAATGATATATAAGAACATATCCCATCATAATATTATATGAATTAAAAGACATAACAAAATAAGTCTTCTAAAAAGAGGAGGGTGAAAGGTTCCCTTACCTACTTGGGTAACTTTCGAAACATACACCCCGTGAAAGAAGGACAATAAAACATTGATGTGAATACTCATAAATGAAATTATATTACACAATGAGTAAAATAATGGGCAGTACATACACCACTCAAAGGAAATTGTGGAAAATGTAGCATAAATCTCACGGGAATAAAAGTGAGATGAAAAATCCCTTACGAAAACTCGGCAGCCTAATGACACCACTTAAAACATTCAAAATCGATTGATGAGAGAGAATAGGGTCTCTCATCATATGAACATAAAGTTTTCAGCAAGAGATATATAAAAGAACATCCCCCAACATAACAAAGAGTAGCTCAAAATAAGTGACATAATGGAGAGTACTTAAAATGAAAGAGAGAGGTTAGATCTCTTACGAAAATTCGGCAGCATAACGGCGCCACTCAAAACTTCTAAAATGGATTGATGAGATAGAATAGGGTCTCTAATCATAGGAACATAGAAATTACAGTATGATTAATATAAAAGAACATCCCAATCACAAGAAAGATGATCTTAAAATGGAATGACATAAAAGAGTGTACTTAAAAAGAAAGAGAGGAGTAGGATCCCTTACCTCAAGTCCAACTTGTCTTGTTCGTTTCTTTATATTCCTGAATAATAAACATTGGTCAAATTATAATTGACTAAGGACCTCCTTTAGATATTATTATTCAGTTCATATCACATATTATACTGTTATAATAATTTCTTAATAATGTTAGTTCATATCAGACGTTTTTGACGATGTTTGGTACATGAGTCAAAAATGAACTTATTTGAAAAATGATTGTCCTTGTAGTTATAGGTAAATAATTTCCAGAAGAGTATTAATGATTAAAATATCATATATATCCAGTACATATTCATTTTATACTATTCCATATCATTTGGAGATAAAAAATGAAAAGCATCGTTCATGGAGACGGTAGGCCGTACGTACGCATGAACGCTACTTTCATTTTTTCTTTGTCATATTAATGGAATAAATGATATATATATATATATATATATATTATACTTTCAGTATAATATATATTTTATATAAGTCCAATATGTTCATTAATTTCATTCTTTATACATTACATGTATTGCATGTACGAGTCACATCACTTGAGGGGGCGGTAGTCCACACTTCCTCATATGAAATTATCGCATTTACACAACATTAAAGGAATAAAGGTATTTTTTAAATATAAAATAAAGAAGCATATAGTAAACATAAATACCATATATATAATATATAAAATATAGTGACATCATAATGGACACATTTAAAGGTGTTAAAATAATATTGAACAATCATCGTTTCGTGAGGCAGAAAATCGCCAACCACAGAAACAGTATGTTCTTTAACCATTGTACGAATGTGTGTGTAAGTGTAGCTAGAATACTTCATATAAAAACATCCTAGTATATTTATTATACTGGAGTTGTTACAAAATAAATGAAAAAAAGAGTTTAGGGGGTTGGAGAAGCAAAATAAAACAAAAGGACTCAAGTGAAGACATTACCTTAAAATTGGGTAACTCCCTTTGGTTTGAGCTCAAAAGCTTCCTTGGGAAGACTTCTGCCCAAAGTGAGGCTTATAAGAGTTGTATAGGGATTTGGAGAGATAAAATGGGTAGGGGTTGGCCAAGCCAAAGGCTTTGGAAGTGTGGGTAAGGAGGTAGAGGTGGGGGCCTTTTATAAGAGGAGAGGAGGGGCACTCTTGGAAAGTAAAGAAATGTTACTTTATGTTAGAATGCGTTTCGGATTCTAATGGCCCCACATTGATTAATTTCTAGGATAAGGTGATAAGGGTTCGAAATCCACCCATCCAATAGGTTTTGGACATGTGTAGGTATTAGATTTTACATTATCTTTCCATTTTATTTAAATCGTTAAATAATGAGGTCATCGTTTCATCATCATGATGTCATAAATAATTTAATTTATATAATGTCTAAAAATTAAAAAACAAATACTATGATGTAGGAAATCTTTTTATCTTTACAATGAATATTTATAGTCAAAAATCTGACTTTTATAACCCCATGTAATTTTTTTTAGTAAAACATCTCATGTTTGTGTCATTTTTACTTTAACATTAAATAAAAAGGTATTTATGTCATTTTCCAACCAAAGTGGCTCCATGGGGTCCCCAAGTTGACCCATGGATTTTATTGGTCGGCCATGACACATCCAATGATGGTAGGATATGTGTCATGCTCATCTCATATTATTAAAACATTATTTTTACCCTAAACTACACTAATTACCTCTAACCGCGATTAAAAACTTAATAAGTTACTATTCACCAAAAAATTATTTTAATCCAATTGAACCACATTTTACTTCTTAATGAAAACCATGAATGTCGGATTTTTTATATTCAAAACACAAAAGTGGAAAAATTTCATTTAAACGGAAAATCAGTTTTTATAAGTACCACTTAGTGGTTTCACTATTCATCAAAAATTGACGTTTTTCAGAAAATTACCAAAAATTCACCCTAAGCTATATTTGATATTCCGAATTAAAAAATGATGTCTATTTTACAATATTCAAAACATATAAGTTGCATTAATTAATTTAATAATTAATTCCCACTGTCAAAACAAATAGCGTGTTTTTATGAAACAAAATGTATCAAAAGATTGACACTAGTTTATGTCCGATTTCAAAGTGAAATTAATTCCAATGACCACTATTGGATTAAATGGTAAAAATATATTCTAATTTCACTTTAAAACCAATTCAAAATATAATCTTATCATATAAATAAATTATATTAAAAAGGCGTTTTGAATTAAAATACAACATTTTTCACTATTCATTAAAAAATGAACTTTATCGGAAAGATACCAAAAATTTACACAAAGAAAATTTTGATGTCCCAATTCTAAATAAGAATTTTATTTTGTCAAATATAACACATAAAATTGTCAAAAAGTTGATTTAAAAAGGTCCGCCTTCAAAAGGCGGTTAATCGACCTTTTAAAGAATATTATAATGTTTATGCTTAAAATTGGATTCCTTCGCATTTTTAATCCTCTAACATTTATTGTAAAAAGTAAAAATATTTGACAAACATATATAATAATTTTGTAGTTAGTTCTATTCATTCCCTCCATCACAATAGCTAGGCGTTAACTACCATTTAAAATAATATTATTTTATTATTAGAGTGCAATGTAAGATTCCCAAGAATCTCGTTGTTGAGTGTTGGGTATGCCATCGAGCATAACATCCCCTTTAAATTAATATTAATATTTTATTCACAAATAAGGATAAATATAAAAATGTCATATTCTTTATTTACCTGGGGTGTTACATCCTTCCCCCTTTAGGGAATTGTGTCCTCGCAATTTTAAAATTGAGCTTGGAAACATCCTTGAAAGTCCCACATCGGAACAAGAGTCGGTAAAACAATCACTTTAAAATAAAGAAGGATAAGTACAGAGGTCACTCGATTTAACCCATACTAGGATTCCATGTAGGAAAACATGAACTTGGAGGATAAAACATAGGGTCATGTTCTGATGGAGAGTGATAGAAAACTTGTTTAGGAGAAATTTAACCACAAGAAAATCACAAACTTGTGATGGGTTAAACGGTATTCGATTCCCCAGTAGGAAAATTTAATAGACAACATTTTTGTTTTAAGTTACTTTTTATTGATGAATTTATTCATAAGGAAACATAATCACTTATCATGTTGACTTTCAACTTTTATTAGATTCCTTACACAAACTCATATTTTCTCCAAAAGATGAGTATTTTGGAAGACTTGTTCACATTAAGAGTATTATAATAAACTTCTAGAGAATCACCTAATCCAAAAAAGAGAACTATATACATCCCATGTCTTTAGACTTTAACCAAAACCAAATCCAAAAAGGTTAGTACAAGATCAGATAATCCAGAAAAGGATAACCCTTTATAAAAAGAAAATCTATTTTTAATCTCCAAAATTTGTCTAACAAAACCAAAAGTTCAACGAGGACCATCCGATAAACAATTTGTCCATAAAATTCTTCGAAGTAAACAAAACTATGATTGAAACCCAAATATTTGAAGGATTTAGTCACATAGTATTACAAGTTAAATCATAACATTTATCTTCAAACAACATCAGTTTCTCTTAATGTCTCTTATGGAAAAGTAATTAACCTAATCACATATCCTCCATGATAGGTTAATAATTTCCATAGATAACCCAAAATAAACTTACTCTTGATTACTAAAATCATCTAACTAAAAAGAATTAGTAAAACTAACCAGGGACATCACGTAGTCCAGTGGTAGGTGATAAATACCAGTTGCACTTTGGTTGTGGGTTCGATTCCCACAGCTTTGTCCGACGTGACGGGTTGTCACACGGTTTGCATTTTGTCCTTTTTCCAAAACTAGATAATTCTTAAAACATTCCCCAAAACAGGATAAAATCTTCAAAAATGATCATAACATATTTTAACCTCAATTTTATCTCATTCCTTTTATTTTCCATCATATCATATAGTAACCCCTAATTACCTAAAAGGTAAGGATCATATAAACCCCAATGGTTACCTTAATAATTATTACTTGAACTTCCACATCGAGTTGGCCATCTCATACATGATACATTAGAGAACTCACCAAGGTTGAAGTGGTTGATCATCACTCCTTGATAGTTGGTTTAGAACAACCATGAGATTCTTCATTGAATCTCCCATTTCATTTAGTCTCTTAATCAGAGAACCACCACAGTTTCCTTCAAACCCATTGTCACTTTGGTGCCTGCTAGATCCATCCATTTACTAAAAACAGAAATGTCAGTGTGCGTATATCAACAAAATAATCATGTACTAATGAGGAAGATAAACACTAAGATATATTTACTCATTCACTTTATCTAAAAACTATGACTCTTTCTAAAATCCTAACCATTATGGTAATGTCACTTATGCTTAAAGAGTACACTAACCTCTAAAGTTATCTAAACCGACCTCTGATACCAACTATAAGGCCCCAGCCTTAAACCTTACTTAATCTTGAGTTATTACAAGATTACACATTGAGGATCTTTTGAGGTTTAGAGTTTTAGAGAATTAGATCATAAAACCTTCATTAAATTCCACATTTAAACAAAGTGGTTACATAAAAGATAGTATTCATGTTTTCCAACAACAGAAACATATTTAAAAATAAATAATGGATTATTTCTTGACACATCCTTGACAATATCATCATATCATGTACCTTTACCTTGACCTGTGGAAAACATTTAAAAAAAACATGGGATGAGCATAAAAAGCTCAGTAAGGGATATAAAAATATTGAAAGGAAACATGAGTTCATATACACATAAGAATGAAATCATACTTTACCCATAAAACATAGGCACTTTAACATACCTCATCATATCATGAATAAATCATAGAAATCATAAGGCATAAAATGTAACTTGAGGCATTCATAACATTCTTACGTAGGGAGTAACCCTCTTGGTTATGTTTGGAATACCCACCACAGTATATTCCCTAAATCTCTTCGGAGAAACCATAACATTTCACTCCTTCGCATCACCCAATGCATTGGAGAGCTATATTGGGCTCACCCGCACTTAGTTTATCATAGAACAACCCGTCTTCATAATAGTGTCCAAGAACCTCAACATAATCGTATCACCTAAAACATGCATAAAGGAAACATAACATTTCCACATTTCAATCACAAGATATCAATACAACACATTGATATAATAAAAAAATTATGAAAACCATTTTCAATACCAAAATAAAAGAAAAGTATAACATGGTATTTATTTTTATTTTAAAAAGAAGGTATGGCTTCTAGAGGAAGCTGAAACTCAAATAATGGTCACGGCGGCGGAGAAGTCGTTGTCGCCGCATACGTACGACAAAAACATTCCCTTTTGTCTTTTAGTAAACACTTCGTATAAAAAAGATACCTTTTCAATAAATGCAAAAGTCAAAGGGGTTTATACACCATATAAAAGAAGGTTGTGTATAAAATAAAATATGCCTCAATAAAAGGAGATTTAGATGAAGTCCCATACAAAGACGGTATCCTTGGATTAAGGATAAATTAATTACATAATTATGTGTGACAAACGAATACACGAAATATAAGTGGGTATTAAGTGTAATACAATCAGAGGAAATTCACACATAATAATAGAACGGCATATTCAAGGTGTACAAGTTTATCCCAAATAATCAAAATCGGGTTAAGATGTTCCCTTGCAAAAATTCTACAGCCTAACGGCGTCACTTCAAATATCAGAAAAAGAGTTGATGAGAGATAAAAAGGGTATCTCATCACTTGGTCATAAAATTTACATTAATAAGGATATATAAGAACATATCCCAACATAATAGTATGTGAATTAAATGACATAACAAAATAAGTCTTTTAAAAAGAGGAGGGTGAAAGTTTCCCTTACCGACTTGGGTATCTTTCGAAACATACACCCCGTGAAAGAAGGACAATGAAACATTGACGTAAATATTAATAAATGAAATTATATTACACAATGAGTAAAATAATAGTCAGTACATACACCAATCAATGGTAATTGTTGAAAATGTAGCATAAATCTCATGGGAATAAAAGTGAGATGAAAAATCCCATACGAAAACTCGGCAGCCTAACGGCACCACATAAAACTTCCAAAATGGATTGATGACAGGGAATAGGGTCTCTCATCATATGAACATAAAGTTTTCAGCAAGAGTAATATAAAAGAACATCCCCCAACATAACAAATAGGAGCTTAAAATAAGTGACATAAAGGAGAGTACATAAAAAGAAAGAGAGAGGTTAGATATCTTATAAAAATTCGGCAGCCTAACGGCGCCACTCAAAATTTCCAAAATGGATTGATGAGAGAGAATAGGGTCTCTAATCATATGAAAATAGAAATTACAGTAAGAGTAATATAAAAGAACAACCCAATCACAAGAAATATGAGCTTAAAAAGGAATGACATAAAAGAGTGTACTTAAAAAGAAAGAGAGGAGTAGGATCCCTTACCTCAAGTCCAACTTGTCTTGTTCATTTCTTTATATTCCTGAATAATAAACTTTGGTCAGTTTATAATTTCGTAAGGAAGTCATTTAGAGATTATTATTCAGTTCAAATCACATATTATAATTTTATAATAATTGTTTAATAATGTTAGTTCATATCAGACGTTTTTGCCGATGTTTGGTACATGAGTCAAAAATGAACATATTTGAAAAATGATTGTCCATGTAGTAATAAGAAAATAATTTCCAGAAGAGTACTAATTATTAAAATATCATATATATCCAGTAAATATTCTTTTTATATTATTCCATATCATTTGGAGATAAAAAATGAAAAGCACCATTCATGGAGACGGTAGGCCGTACGTACGCATGAACGCTACTTTCATTTTTTCATTGTCATATTAATTGAATAAATGGTATATATATATATATTATAATTTCAGTATAATATATATGTTATATAATTCACATATGTTCCTTAATTTCATTCTTTATACATTACATGTATTGCATGTACGAGTCACATCACTTGAGGGGGCGGTAGTCCACACTTCCTCATATGAAATTATCGCATTTACACAACATGAAAAGAATAAAGGTACGTTTTAAATATAAAATAAAGAAGCATATAGTAAAGTTAAATACCATATATATCATATATAAAATACAGTGACATCATAATGGACACCTTTAAAGGTTTTAAAAGAATATTGAACAATCATCGTTTCGTGAGGCAGAAAATTTCCAACCACAGAAACAGTATGTTCTTTAACCATTAGACGAAGGTGTGTGTAAGTGTAGCTTGAATACTTATTATAAAAACATCCTAGTATATTTAATATACTGTATTTGTTACAAATTAAATGAATAAAAAGAGTTTAGGGGGTTGGAGAAGAAAAATAAAACAAAAGGACTCAAGTGAAGACATTACCTTAAAATCGGGTAACTCCCTTTCGTTTGAGCTCAAAGGCTTCCATGGGAAGACTTCTGCCCAAATTGAGGATTCTAAGAGTTATAGAGGGATGTGGAGAGACAAAATTGTCAGGGTTTGTCCGAGCCAAAGGCTATGGAAGTGTGGGTAAGGAGGTAGAGGTGGGGGCCTTTTATAAGAGGAGAGGAGGGGCACTGTTGGAAAATAAAGAAATGTTACTTTATTTTAGAATGAGTTTCGGATTTTAATGGTCCCACATTGATGTGTTTAGAGGATAAGGTTATAAGGGTTCTAAATCTACCCATCCAATAGGTTTTGGACAAGTGTAGGTATTAGAATTTACATTATCTTTCCATTTTATTTAAATCGTTAAAACATGAGGTCATCGCTGCATCATCATGATGTCATAAATAATTAAATTTATTTAATGTCTAAAAATTATAAAAAATAATATGATGTAGTAAATCTTATTAGAATTACAATGAATATTTATAGTCAAAAATCCGACTTTCATAACCCCATGTAAAAATTTATTTAGTAAAACATTTCATGTTTGTGTCATTTTTACTTTAACATTAAGTAAAAAGGTATTTATGTCATTTTCCAACCAAAGTGGCTCCATGGGGTCCCCAAGTTGACCCATGGATTTTCTTGGTCTGCCATGACACATCAAATGAGGGTAGGACACGTGTCAAGCTCATCTCATATTATTAAAACATTATTTTTACCTTAAACTACACTAATTACCTCTAATCGCGATTAAAAACTTAATAAGTTACTATTCATCAAAAAATTATTTTACTCCCATTGAACCACATTTTACTTCTTAATGACAACCATGTATGTCAGATTTTTTAAATTCAAAACACAAGGGTGGAAAAATTTCATTTAAATGTAAAATCAGTTTTTATAAGTACCACTTAGTGGTTTCACTATTCATAAAAAATTGAGGTTTTTCAGAAAATTACCAAAAAATCACCCTAAGCTATATATGATATTCTGAATTAAAAAATGATTTCTATTTTAAAAAATTCAAAAAATATAAGTTGAATTAATTAATTTAATAATTAATTCCCGCTGTCAAAACAAATAGCGTGTTTTTATGAAACAAAATGTATCAAAAGATTGACACTAGTTTAAGTCTGATTTCAAAGTGAAATTAATTCCAACGACCAATATTGGATTAAATGGTAAAAATATATTCTAATTTAACTTTAAAACCAATTCAAAAGATAATCTAATAATATAAATAAATTATATTAAAAAGTGGTTTTGAATTAAAATACAACATTTTTCACTATTCATTAAAAAATGAACTTTATCGGAAAGATACCAAAATTTTACACAAAGAAAATTTTGATGTCCCGATTCTAAATAAGAATTTTATTTTTTCAAATATAACACATAAAATTGTCAAAAAGTGGATATAAAAGAGGTTCACCTTCAAAAGTCGGTTAATTGACCTTTTAAAGAATATAAGAATGTTTACGCTTAAAATTGGATTCATTCGCATTTTTAATCCTCTAACATTTATTGTAAAAAGTAAAAATATTTGACAAACTTCTATAATAATTTTGTAGTTAGTTCTATTCAATCCCTCCATCACAATAGCTAGGCGTTAACTACCATTTAAAATAATTTTATTTTATTATTAGAGTTCAACGTAAGATTCCCAAGAAACTCGTTGTTTCGTGTTCGGTACGCCATCGAGAATAACATCCCCTTTAAAGTAATATTAATATTTTATTCACAAATATGGATAAATTTAAAAATGTCATATTATTTATTTACTTGGGGTGTTACATCCTTCCCCCCTTTTGGGAATTGCGTCCTCGCCATTTTAAAATTGAGCTTTGAAACATCTTTGAATGTCCCACATCGGAACAAGAGTTGGTAAAAAAATCACTTTAAAATAAAGAAGGATAAGTACAGAGGTCACCCATATTAACCTATACTATGATTCCATGTAGGAAAACATGGACATGGAGGAGAAAACATAGGGTTATGTTCTGATGGAGAGTGATAGAAAACATGTTTAGGAGAAAATTAACCACAAGAAAATCACAAACTTGTGATGGGTTAAACGGTATTCGATTCCCTAGTAGAAAAATTTAGTAGACAACATTTTTGTTTTATGTTACTTTTTATCAAGGAATTTATTCATAAGGAAACATAATCACTTATCATGTTGACTTTCAACTTTTATTAGATTCCTTACGCAAACTCATATTTTCTCCAAAAGACGAGTATTTCGGAAGACTTGATCACATTAAGAGTACTATAATCAACTTCTAGAGAATCACCTAATCAAAAAAAGATAACTATATACTTCCCATGTCATTAGACTTTAACCAAAACCAAAAAGGTTAGTACAAGATCCGATAATCCAGAAAAGGATAACCCTTTATAAAAAGAAAATCTATTCTTAATCACCAAAATTTGTCTAACAGAACCCAAACATCAACGAGGACCATCCAATAAACAATTTGTCAATAAAATTTTTCAATGTAAAACAAACTAAGATTGAAACCCAAATATTTGAAGGATTTAGTCACGTAGTCTTCCAAGTTAAATCGTAACATTTATCTTCAAACAACTTCAGCTGCTCTTAATGTCTCGTATTGAAAAGTAATTAACCTAATCACATATCCTCAATGATAGGTTAATAATTTCCATAAATAACCCAAAATAAACTTACTCTTGATTCCTAAAATCATCTAACATAATATAATTAGTAAAACTAACCAGGGACTTCATGTAGTCCATTGGTAGGCGATAAATACCAGTCACACTTTTGTTGTGGGTTCGATTCCCGCAGCTTTGTCCGACGCGACAGGTTGTCACACGGTCTGCGTGTTGTCCTTTTTCCAAAACTACATAATTCTTAAAACATTCCCCAAAAAAGGATAAAATATTAAAAAATTATCATAACATATTTTATACTCAAGTTTATCTCATTCCTTTTATTTTCCATCATATCATAGAGTAACCCATAATTACCTAAAAGGTAATGATCATATAAACCCTAATGGTTACCTTAATAATTTTTACCTGAACTTCCACATAGATTTGGCCATCTCATACATGATTCATTAGAGAACTCACCAAGGTTTAAGTGGTTGATCATGACTCCTTGATAGTTGTTTTAGAACAACCACGAGATTCCTCATTGAATCCCCCATTTCATCTAGTCTCTTAATCAGAGAACCACCACAGTTTCCTTCAAACCCATTTTCACTTTGGTTCCTGCTAGATCCATCCATTTACTAAAAACAGAAATTCCAGTGTGTATATATCATCAAAATCATTATGTACTACTGAGGAAGATAAACACTAAGATATACTTACTCATTCAATTTATCTAAAAACTATGACTCTTTCTAAAATCCTAACCATTATGGTAATGTCACTTATGATTAAAGAGTACACTAACCTCTAAAGTTATCTAAACCGACCTCTAATACCAACTATAAGGCCCCAGCCTTAAACCTTACTTAATATTGAGTTATTACAAGATTACACATTGAGGATCTTTTCAGGTTTAGAGTTTTATAGATTTAGATTATAAAACATTCATTACATTCCACATTTAAACAAAGTGGTTACCTAAATGATAGTATCCATTTTTTCCATCAATGGAAACATATTTAAAAATAAATCATGGATTCTTTCTTGAAACTTCCTTGACACTATCATCATATCATGTACCTTTCCCTTGACCTGTGAAAAACATTTCAAAAAAAAACATGGGATGAGCATAAAGAGCTCAGTAAGGGATATAAAAATATTGAAAGGAAACATGAGTTCATATATACATAAGAATGAAATCATACTTTACCCCTAAAACATAGGAACTTTAACATACCTCATCAAATCATGAATAAATCATAGAAATCATAATACATAAAAGGTAACTTGAGGCATTCATAACATTCTTACGTAGGGAGTAACCCTCTTGGTTACATTTGGAATACCCACCACAGTATATTCCCTAAATCTCTTCGGAGAAACCTTAACGTTTCACTCCTTCACATTACCCAATTCATTTGAGAGCTATACCGGGATCACCCACCCTTAGTTTATCACAGAACCACCCGTCTTCATAATAATTCCCAATAACCTCAACATAATAGTATCACATAAAACATGCATAAAGGATACATAACATTTCCACATTTCAATCACAAGATATCAATAAAACACATTGATATAATAAAAACATTATGAAAACCATTTTCAATACCAAAATAAATGAAAAGTGTAACATGGTATTTATTTTTCTTTTAAAAAGAAGGTATGGCTTGTAGAGGAAGCCGAAACTCAAATAATGGTCACGGCGGCGGAGAAGTCATTGTCGCCGTATACGTACGACAAAAACATTCCCTTTTGTCTTTTAGTAAACGATTCGTATAAAAAAGATCCATTTTGAATAAACGTAAAAGTCAATGGGTTTTATACACCATATAAATGAAGGTTGTGTAAAAAACAAAATATGCCTCAATGAAAGGAGATTGAGACGAAGTCCCATACAAAGACGGTATCCTTGGATTAAGGATAAATCAATTACATAATTATGTGTGACAAACGAATAAACAAAATATAAGTGGGTATTAAGTGTAATACAATCAAAGGACATTCACACATAATCATAGAACGACATATTCAAGGAGTACAAGTTTATCCCAAAGAATCAAAATTGGGTTAAGAAGTTCCCTTTCAAAAATTCGACAGCCTAACGGCGTCACTTCAAAATTCAGAAAAAGGGTTGATGAGAGATAAAAAGGGAATCTCATCACTTGGTCATAAAATTTACATCAATAAGGATATATAAGATCATATCCCAACATAATAGTATGTTAATTAAAATACATAACAAAATAAGTCTTTTAAAAAGAGGAGGGTGAAAGGTTCCCTTACAGACTTGGGTAACTTTCGAAACATACACCCCGTGAGAGAAGGACAATAAAACATTGATGTAAATACTCATAAATGATATTATATTACACAATGAGTAAAATAATGTGCAGTACATACACCACTCCAAGGAAATTTTGGAAAATGTAGCATAAATCTCATGGGAATAAAAGTGAGCTGAAAAATCCCTTACGAAAACTCGGCAGCCTAACGGTGCCACTTAAAACATCCAAAATGGATTGATGAGAAAGAATAGGGTCTCTCATAATATGAACATAAAGTTTTCAGCAAGATTAATATAAAAGAACATCCCCCAACATAACAAAGAGGAGCTTAAAATAAGTTACATAAAGGAGAGTACTTAAAAAAAAGAGATGTTAGATCTCTTATGAAAATTCGACAGCCTAACGGCGCCACTCAAAACTTCCAAAATGGATTGATGAGAGAGAACAGGGTCTCTCATCATATGAAAATAGAAATTACAGTAAGAGTAATATAAAAGAACATCCCAATCACAAGAAATATGAGCTTAAAAAGGAATGACATAAAAGAGTGTACTTAAAAAGAAAGAGAGGAGTAGGATCCCTTACCTCAAGTCCAACTTGTCTTGTTCGTTTCTTTATATTCCTGAATAATAAACATTGGTCAATTTATAATTTCCTAAGGACCTACTTTAGAGATTATTATTCAGTTCATATCACTTATTATAATGTTATAATAATTTTTTAATAATGTTAGTTCATATCAGACGTTTTTGCCGATGTTTGGTACACGAGTCAAAAATGAACTTATTTGAAAAATGATTGTCCATGTAGTTATAATTAAATAATTTCCAGAAGAGTATTAATGATTAAAATATCATATATATCCAGTACATAATCATTTTATACTATTCCATATCATTTGGAGATAAAAAATGAAAAGCATCGTTCATGGAGACGGTAGGCCGTACGTACGCATGAACGCTACTTCCATTTTTTCTTTGTCATATTAATGGAATAAATGATATATATATATATATATATTATAATTTCAGTATAATATATATGTTATATAAGTCGCATATGTTCATTAATTTCATTCTTTATACATTACATGTATTGCATGTACGAGTCACATCACTTGAGGGGGCGGTAGTCCACAATTCCTAATATGAAATTATCGCCTTTACACAACATGAAAAGAATAAAGGTATGTTTTCAATATAAAATACAGAAGCATATAGTAAACATAAATACCATATATATCATATATAAAATATAGTGACATCATAATGGACACATTTAAAGGTGTTAAAATAATATTGAACAATCATCGTTTCGTGAGGCAGAAAATCGCCAACCACAGAAACAGTATGTTCTTTAACCATTGTACGAATGTGTGTGTAAGTGTAGCTAGAATAATTCATATAAAAACATCCTAGTATATTTATGATACTTTAGTTGTTACAAAATAAATGAAAAAAAGAGTTTAGGGGGTTGGAGAAGCAAAATAAAACAAAAGGACTCAAGTGAAGACATTACCTTAAAATTGGGTAACTCCCTTTGGTTTGAGCTCAAAAGCTTCCTTGGGAAGACTTCTGCCCAAAGTGAGGCTTCTAAGAGTTATATATGGATGTGGATAGACAAAATGGTCAGGGGTTGGTCGAGCCAAAGGCTTTGGAAGTGTGGGTATGGAGGTAGAGGTGGGGGCCTTTTATAAGAGGAGAGGAGGGGCACTCTTGGAAAGTAAAGAAATGTTACTTTATTTTAGAATGTGTTTCAGATTTTAATGGACCCACATTGATGTGTTTCGAGGATAAGGTGATAAGGGTTCGAAATCCACCCATCCAATAGGTTTTGGACATGTGTAGGTCTTAGATTTTACATTATCTTTCCATTTTATTTAAATCGTTAAATAATGAGGTTATCGCTGCATCATCATGATGTCATAAATAATTTAATTTATATAATGTCAAAAAATTATTAAAAACTACTGTGATGTATGAAATATTTTTATCTTTAAAATGAATATTTATAGTCAAAAATCTAACTTTTATAACCCCATGTAAATTTTTTTTAGTAAAACATCTCATGTTTGTGTCATTTTTACTTTAACATTAAATAAAAAGGTATTTATGTCATTTTCAAACCAAAGTGGCTCCATGGGGTCCCCAAGTTGACCCATGGATTGTCTTGGTCGGAAATGAGACATCCAATGTGGGTAGGACATGTGTCAATCTCATCTAATATTATTAAAACATTATTTTTACCTTAAACTACACTAATTACCTATAACTGCGATTAAAAACTTAATAAGTTACTATTCAACAAAAAATTATTTTAATCCAATTGAACCAAATTTTACTTCTTAATGAAAACCATGTATGTTGGATTTTTGAAATTAAAATCAAAAAGGTGGCAAAATTTCATTTAAACGGAAGATTAGTTTTTATAAGTACCACTTAGTGGTTTCACTATTCATCAAAAATTGAAGTTTTTCAGAAAATTACCAAAAATTCACCCTAAGCAATATTTAGATATTACGAATTCAAAAATGATGTCTATTTTAAAAAATTAAAAACGTATAAGTTTCATTAATTAATTTAATAATTAATTCCCGCTGTCAAAACAAATAGCGTGTTTTTATGAAACAAAATGTATCAAAAGATTGACACTAGTTTAAGTCCGATTTCAGAGTGAAATTAATTACAACGTCCACTATTAGATTAAATGGTAAAAATATATTATAATTTCACTTTAAAACCAATTCATGAGATAATATAATCATATAAATAAATCAGATTAAAAAGTGGTTTTGAATTAAAATACAACATTTTTCACTATTCATTAAAAAAAGAACTTTATCGGAATGATACCAAAAATTTACACACAGAAAATTTTGATGTCCCGATTCTAAATAAGAATTTTATTTTGTCAAATATAACACATAAAATTTTCAAAAAGTTGATTTCAAAGAGGTTCAACTTCAAAAGGTGATTAATCGACCTTTTGAAGAATATTAGAATGTTTACGCTTAAAATTGGATTCATTCGCATTTTTAATCCTCTAACATTTATTGTAAAAAGTAAAAATATTTGACAAACATATATATTAATTTTGTAGTTAGTTCTATTCATTCTCGCCATCACAATAGCTAGGCGTTAACTACCATTTAAAATAATATTATTTTATTATTAGAGTGCAATTTAAGATTCCCAAGAAACTCGTTGTTGCGTGTTCGGTACGCCATCGAGCATAGCATCCCCTTTAAAGTAATATTAATATTTTATTCACAAATATGGATAAATATAAAAATTTCATATTATTTATTTACCTAGTGTGTTACAGTCACAATATTTTTCCTCGAGCACACAGACCATTATTAGGGATCATACCCGTAACCTTTTGGTCCCCCATCATCATCCTCATCATCATTATAGTTTAGTTAGTGTTTTCATCATCAGTCTTGCTACATGAAACTGAGTCTAAACCCTACAGGAACACTATAATGCTAGTACACATCCACCCACCTAGATACTCTGGTTTCCCTCTTGTTCTCAAACATGTTCAACATGCCATGAAATATAATTTGTACATGAAAATACCACTTCCAAATCACACATTCAATAAAAATCCCACATACTTGTCACATAAAAGTCCTTCAACAAGAAAAATTGATTTTTCACATCATAACTCACACAAAACTACCCACAAACGTGTTTCACACCTTTCTTGCATTTTGATAAAACATTTTAGCAACATATAAAACATTCTAAAAATGATTGACATCTTAAATCCCCACATTACTTTTCAAAAACCCATTTTAGATAAAAACACTCACCAAAACACTAAATATACATTCCCTTACAAATTTGTTTAACTCAACAAATCATTTTCAATTTTCATAAAACAATCCCAAGGGGTATAACCATATTTTTCACACAAAACCCATTTCAAAAGCCCCTTTTCATGCCAAAATCACACTAATAACAATCCAAAAATCAATTTTAAGCCCTAGAAACATTTATTAAACCACTCTCAAGTGTTATAAAATGACCTTGAATAATACCAAAAAAGATACACATGAAAACACACATTTTCATATGACACTTTCAAGAAATATAATAATGGTTTACACCTAAAATGCATTAAAATCCCCCTTTTAGGCCCATATGACACTAAATAATTACCAAAATAGAATTTAAATCCCCTTTCATGAACTAATAAATTACTTCCATATTTTATAAATCGACCACAAAAGATATCACATGAGTTACAATTGAAAAGTACAAAACTTCAAAAAAAATGTATCTTTAATACTAAATACTTTTCTAATGATTCCACAAATTTTTTTTGGACCACAAAAATCATATTATGATCATTCTAAGTTAATAAATCAAGAAAAATAACCCATCAATAATTTCTTACACATGGAATCATCTACCAAAAGTGTCTAAACCCTCAAATATTGGTGTGAAACATCAACCACACCACCGCCACACCATAAGATAGTGAAATACAATCTAAAACCCAAATATTTTACCAGAAATACACCAAATAAAATCATAGGAACGAATCCTAACATATGGAAATTTTAAAACGTCATGAAAGTGGGAGGAAAACCTAATGAGATGGAAGGAAATGTAGAGAGAAACATATACTCGAAAAAATATTGAATAGAGCGCCCCAAATACACCAATACTTGAATCTTGAAGTAATAAAAACTAGTAGGGACCCTCTAGGGAATCATATGAGGTCATGAGAAGACTAAATTTAGGTAAAAAGAGTGAACATTGAAGGAGTTATGATAGAAACTTGTTACCTATTCAAATCTGGGTGATGTGAGAAAGATTAAGAAGGATCAACCTAATTCACAGGGAGAGATGAGCTCCAATGTGGGGAGGATAGAATGGGAGTGCCCCTTGGGTAAGCAATATCAGTCGATAGTTTGAATAACCAAAAAACCATAAAAATTGAATGAGATATTAAACACTTAAAATATATTTTAATTTAGGAAATGGGATTCCGGTCTAACCCAACACCTTAATCCAAAACCCAAATCCATCATTATTATGGATACATATGAGGTCTAAATTGATATTGTGGTTTTAATATACTAGGGTGTTCCAATTCAGAAGTGGAAGAGGTGTAAAATGATAAAAAAGGAAGGAGTTATTTAAATAAACAAAATGTATTTTTAAATCTGGGAATGGGCTCATGGTTTGACCCAAATTTTGAAAAACCATCATTTCCAACAAAATGAATGGGAATCCCCAAAAACAATTCAAGAATGGGGATTAAATGAAAAATTACATTAAAATATGTCATGGGTGTGACAATTCTCCCTACCATAAAACTTCCCTCCCTCAGAGAGCCACATCAAGGACAAAGGTAAAAACGAAACCCAACTGAAAGGCCCAAATGGACTCCATTGCCATGTTTTCCCACCCTCAAAAGACGAAAACAAATCAACTTTACCAATAAAGGAAGGAATACTCTGACCCAACAAAAAATAATCCATTTCCTGAAATGATATAGTATATTCAAACTAAATCTCAAACAAAAACTCCTCAAAAACAATCCAAACAAGACTCAACCAGTCTACCCAAATGAACAACAACATCAAACAAGGTTACACTGACCTTACTTTAACTAAACCGTTGGGCACTCTCCAATCCTAATTATTACCCAAGAAAGATATTTTTAGTTATATATCTCCAAATGAGACTACCTAGCACCAATCCCAGACCATGGAAAAAACCGAGTTACTGATATGGAGAGACATTAATGCTCCCACCCTAAGAGAAAACATAAATTTTCTTGAGATAAAATTAGGAAAGTAACAGGGGGAGGCCCGAACAGACTCCCAAAAATAAGGGGTAAAATATCATTAGATTTTTCCAAAACAAAATACATGAGAACCTTAGTGGGTCTCCCCACCATATGAACCTACCATCAAAACCGACTTGAATGGTCATAAATGAAAGGACCCCAAAACATAAAGAGTTGCTGCAGCTGTACAGTTAGTCAGCACGGTATGGGAAACCATGTGATAACCATACAGAGCATTCTATCTAAAGGGGATTATTTTCACGAATACATGGTCCAAGGAACAAGGCCATGCAGAGACCATGAAATACGTACTATCTATTATCTTATTATTCCTTAGGTTGGTGCACATTTACTACTAACCATGCAAAAACCATGAACTTTAGTCCTCCTAGCCCAAATTTCCATCTTATCTTAGAAAACATGAAAGAAACCCAAGGGGTAATGTATGAACTCATGATACAACATGGAAATAAGTTCCTCCCACATCTACCACCGAATGGTAACAACTAGAACAAGATGATGAAACCAGAGTTTTAAACAATTCCCTTCCTTCATACTGAGGACAATACTTTGCACAAGCAATGGAACGACCTTGGGATTCACCCTCACTATGTGCCAAATTCACTCTGATACCTATGGCTGGAGCTGAAATTATTGAAGTATCATCAGCCTCACAGTTAGACTTTTGAAAACCCCAAATTGAATTTCTTCATCTGATGCCACAAATAACTACACTGAGATCCCAGATGGGTTCAATGAGATGTAACACACTCCAAGCTCACTTTTTCATCACCCAACATTTCACTGAAACAAGTGTTTTGAAGACGCACATAGAACACCCCTTGTTTCTTTTGATGAGTAATAGAAAGAGGAAAGGATATATAGAAAAACCTTCATATAAACAAAGGATTCTATGATCTCCCGAAAGGAGACACACTTCTAACCAAATTAAGACTAAAAAAAGATTTTACAACCTCACCATTAAATTCAAACAGGCACATGACATAACTAGGCCTCATTGAACATGAACACTACGACTAATAAGAAATATATGGAGAGGGACCTTATGTAACATTCCCAAACATCACACAATTATAGAAAGTGTCCATAATAGCCTCTCAGGACCAGATTGCCTACACCGGGGGTTTAACCTAAACCCCTGTTTTGAAGAGACAAATAAAGATACAGAGGCCCTATTAGACACCATCCTAACTAACAACTACATACTACTTTCACCTTCAACAAATCTAGTAACTTAATAAACTGAGGCCTCTTTCAAACCTTCCACGAGTTCTCTCCCACTACAAGAGGATCCAGAAAACCAAGAATGGAAATGAGGTACACTCATTCTCCAAGGCTTGAGAAATATATTTCTTATATTGTTCAATTAGAGGATCTCCCATTGGTGAAACAGTCTGGGTTGCACTTCAGTCTTGCATGAACTCTTAATGGGAGCGTAACTTATCCAGCAAGAGAACCTAAGGACCCAACGAAGATGGTCCATTGGTCAAAAAATGCCACAAAATAGAACTAAACACATGATGGGATCCACAATAAAGGCTGCACAAACTTTTCCTAGATGACACCACTATCCATCCCATCAACACAACATACCAACCAAAAACAAACTGAAAACATCATTCAAATAAGAGGGGTTCTTGGACTAAAAATATACAAAAAAAAACAAAATTTCCAGAAACAAATATGAAACACTATCACAAAACAGTTATCAATACCATAGGTTTTCCTTTAAAATAACATATTTGAAAATAAGCGGTTCAACAGTTAGCTTATCCACCAATGGTACCCCATGTGCCTCATGCATGCATGTTTCTATGACACACTCGGTACCCTCCTCATATCCATCCCAAAACTCATCCTTCCATTCCATTAAGCATAAATCATTCCATATAACCCCATTCATGTGTTTTCTCATGGAAATACCAAAGGTTAAAACAAAAAATCATTCCCCTTTTTAGAACCAAAACATTAAACCAACACTTCCTTTATCTCTAAACCGCTAACCGCAAAATTGAAACAAATTTACATATTAAACAAATTTTCTGAAATACATAATCATTCAAATGAAAACCAACTTTCAATATATTGACATTAATTTCAAAACATCTCACCCCCATTAAAAACAATCCCGGTTTTATGAAAACTCTATTTCATAAAAAAATATTCCTTTGAAAACACATATTTTTTATTTAAAACAAAATTCCAATAATTCATAAATATTTTTGAATTATCACATGTTACCAAATAAAAATTCACTTCTAACTCCCCACACAAATTAAAAACACTTTTTTACATTCAAACTCTTTTTCAATAATTCATAATATTCCATTTCAAAGAGATTTTCAAGCTTCACATTGACGTATTTTATACTTTTAAAAGCATTTAAATACACCATTTACAATTTCAAAACAATTCTGAAAATTTAGTTGCACCATTTTAAAAATCAGACCATTCCCTATTTATTGGAAAATCATTTCACAAAAACATTCCGCTTCTTAAAACCAAATCATTTTTTCTTTAAAACTAAACTTATAAGACTTTAAAACTAAAGGACACAAGAAAATGCAAGAGGAAACCGGTTTTGGTGGGTGACTTAAAAATATGGTTGGAAGAAATATGCCAATATCTTCACTATCACAGAGAGTAATCTAAAACAATTTCCCTAGATCCAGATGTCCTATTAGGACTTGCGTGCTGACTGAGACCATTAACCCATCTCTCTTTTCATTTCCCTTAATCATCATCAAACCAAGAAAACTAAAGGACTGAGATAAAACAAGACTTCCCCTAGAGAATTGAATCACGCCCTAAGGTGTGCTAGCTAGTCACACTACCCATAACCAAAATGTCAAGTCCCGATAATCCTACCTTCATACTATCCCAACTCTACCCCAAATAACATGACCTAAAGAGTTAACCTTAACATCCTTTAATACCATTTTGTCACGAACCAGGTCGGGTCGTACATACGACCTGGCACCAGACCTAGTCCACGACATGAGCCAAAGGTCATTCCTAATCCCTACAGGCTAGAACATGTTCCCGGGCATCATAAATTTAGAATTTGGAATGATTGACCCAAGCTTTTAAATAGACAACAATAAAAAAATCCAATAAAAAAACTGGATTTATAAAACAAAACAGTCTTTTAGAAAATTTCAGAACTGAATTACAAAATTTAAATTAATGTTGAAAGACGATTCCAAAGGTAAAAAACCAAAAACATATAGACCAAGAACCTCCACATGGAAAGAAGAACTGTCCTCAAGCCATCTTTAAAACATTACATCACTATGGACCACTACAAACATGAACCATTGGCAAACAAGTTGTACCCAAACCTACA
Source organism: Viscum album (assembly GCA_963277665.1). Taxonomy (NCBI): domain Eukaryota; kingdom Viridiplantae; phylum Streptophyta; class Magnoliopsida; order Santalales; family Viscaceae; genus Viscum; species Viscum album. Next base: position 1,086,015,165 of record OY728150.1, on the reverse strand, counting down.
AAAAAATTAACAAGTATACTTAAACCCAATGGTGTAAGTAGGTTGCGAGACAAAGCCTAGTTGGATACCACCAATATGATATTCCATGTGATAAACATTCAAATATGAACAACATGTATGTTTTCATAAACATGGAATGCTACTAACAATTTTTAAAAGATGCAACTTTAAATAAAAACAGTTTTTAAGTGGGATTTTTTAAATTATAAACACTTTTAAAAATAATTCCAATGCTACTGAGTTTTCCAGAAAACCCTACCATTTGACAGCTGTAACAACAATGTAAATAATGAGAATAAGATATGGGAAAATAACCCCTATGCACTTGTTCGATGTTGGTCCCAGGTCCCTAGTATCTTGGTGAGAGTAACAATCCCAATATCTTCTCTCGTGCACATGAGCCACTAGTATGAATCATACCCATAACCTAGTGTTCCCACAATATCATCATAATAATAATCATCATAGTTTAGATAGTGTTTTCATCTTAAGTGAAGAAATGTACCACTAAGGTCGATCACCACGTGATCACTAGCATACTAGTACACGTCCACCCACCTAGATACCCAGGATTCCCACTTGTTCTCAAAAAAGTCCAAAAAGCCAAGAAATATAATTTTCAATTCCAAATACCACTTCCACATCACACATTCACCAAACAACCCACATACATGTCACATTAAACTTCTTTCACAAGAAAGATTCATTTTCCTCATCATACCCACACAGAACACCCCACAAACATGTTTTGCACCTTTCGTGCAATTTGATAAAACATTTCAGAAACTTATAAAAAATATAAAAATGATTGGCATCTTAAATCACCATTTTACCTTTCAAAAACACATATTAGGTGAAAATTATCACCAAAACAATACATATACATCCCTTTATCACTTTGTTTAACTCATCAAATCATTTAAAATTTTCCTAAAACAATCACAAGGTGTATAACCATGTTTTTCACACAAAACCCATTTCAAAACCCTCTTGCCAAGAAAAAATCACATTAATACCAATCCAAAATAGAATTTAAATCTCTAGAAACATTTATTAAACAACTCTTAACTGTTATAAAATCACCTCGAATAATACCACAAAAGATACACATGAAAAGACACATTTTCATAAAACACTTTCAATAAGTATAACAATGTTTTACACATAAAACCTATTACAAACCCCCATTTTTATGCCACATGAAACTAAATAATTACCAAACCAGAATTTTCAGCCCCTTTTATTAACTAATAAATCACTTCCATAACTTATAATACTACCACAAAAAATATCACATGAGTTAAAATTGAAAAGTACACAACTTCAAATAAAAATGTATCTTTAATACTAAATGATTTTCTAATGATTCCACAAATTGATTTCTCACCATAGAAAACATATTATGAATATAATAAATTAATAAATAAATCAAAATAACTCATCAATAACTTATTACACTCAGAATCACCCAATGAATGTGTCGAAACCCTCTTATCTTGGTGCAAAACATCAACTGCACCATTGTCGCACCATATGGGAGTGAAATCCAACCTAAAACACAAATATTTAACAAAAAAGATATAAAATAAATCCCTAGGTACAAACCCTAACTTCTGAACATTTTAGAATTTCATGAAAGAGGGAGAAAACCCTAAGGAGAAGGAAGGAAATGATGAGATAAATACTTACTCGAATAAATTTTGAAGAAATCGGCCAAAATACACCATTATTTGAATCTTGAAGTAACCAAAACTGGCAGGGATGCATGAAGGAGTCATATGTGGTCATGTAGGGACAAACATTGCGGGAAAATTGTGAACATTGAAGGATTTATGAAAGAAACATTTTACCTCTTCAAATCTGGATGATTTGAGAATAATTAAGCATGATTGACCTAACCTGCATAGTAGATGAGCTCCAAAGCGGGGGATGAGAGCATGGGAGATCTCAATGGGTAAGGGGGGTCAGTTGGGAGTTGGAATCACTGATAAAACAAAAAACCTAAAAGATATAGAAATGAATTAAAAAAATATTTTATAGTAGGAAATGGGCTTTCGGGCTGGCCCAACACCTTAATAAAAAACCAAAATCAATCATTATTATGGATTCCTTTGGGGTCCAAATTGATATGGTGGTTTTGGTATACCAGTGGATAGAAATTGGGAATTTTAATGGTTGTAAAATGTTGAAAAATTAAAAAGTTATAAAAGAACAATAATTTATTTTTAAATATGGAAATGAGCTCATGGTTTGACCCAAATTTTGAAAACCCTCAATTTCCACCAAAATGAATGGGAAAACCCCAAAAATAATCATGATTTGAAATTAAATAAAAAATAAAATTAAAAGAAGTCATGGATGTGAAAAAAATATATTAAATAGAAATGATAAAACGATTTTTATGGAAAACCCTTCCATTGATTTTAACATGAATATCTTTGTAAGTTATTATTTCCTTAATAATACCCCTATATGTTTTTACCAAAATTCCATATTTCATTTAATTAGCTAAAATTTTCAATTACAGGAAAAAATATCAAAAATTAAATAATGTTTACACTCTAAATCAAACCAGACATTTTCATAATTCGAATAAACATGTAATGTACCTGAAAAAATATTTTTGGATTGTCCTATATCTATTGAAGTAGCCATAAATTAATTATCCACACATTTCTTCTTCTTATCATGAATACCTTCATCCTTTATTCCTATCACAAGAAAATTAATTTCATGATGACACATTTCACTATAGGTAAAACATATTACACTTAAATTTTCCATTTTTTATAATCATTCCATGGTTCATTTTCTTCACATTCACGATTCAAATTTACAAACATACCACATTAGAGACACTTCCAATCCTTTATAAAATATCTTCCATGGTACGTACTACCAAAATTATCAAAACATTGAAAAATATTATTAGAAAATTTAAACTAAATAAGACCAAATGAAATTTGATATCATAGTTTCATTACTAATTAAAACCGATTAATTTACTATTAATATCCTATATATAAAATTGTGTGTAGCATTCCAAATGGCTGAGGTGTTCTTTATAAAGAACCACTGAATCATTTTCCCTCCACCTCAATTATAATAATTTATTTTCTATCCAATGTGAAATAGACTAGAAAATATGATTAAATTTATCACATTCTAAGGCATCAATCTCTTATATTTTAATTATCTTCTTAGACATTTACAACCACTAATTTTATTTACATTCATAATATTAAATAGATATAATTTAATTCTGAATTTATTAACAACCCATGAATTTTAATATCATCTTCAAAGATTTAATCCATCCTTCAACTATTATAGTGTTAGAGGATCCACTGAATACTGGAGGGTGTCATTTCATGAAATTATCATGTGCGGACATGTTCATTTGTGATGAATGCAGTTGATCTCTCTAATGGATACCAAAACACTTTATAGTATGTTTCAACTGATCCATTAAAAAACAAAATTCTCACTTCCATTTATAATCATTCCAGGTTGATGATTTGGAAGTATATTGTTCACTTGGTGCCTTCATACTTTATCTTCCACACACCCTATGTGGAAAACAATTCTTAACATTCATAGTTTAGAACAATAAATAGGGTAATATTCATGTTATATATCATGATATCCGTAAATTGAAATCTCTTAATAGTAATTATATTATCATAACCTCTAACCCACCTTTTATATTAACTCAAAGGACTTAATCCATATGCAATGAACAATTTCATTTATAAAAAAGAATTAATTTTATTTCATTCCGTAAAATATTTTTAGGTATAAATTTCTTGTGAATTAATCCATAATAAACAAATATATTAGAATTGAACACTTTTACTCAGTATCCATTAGTTTTACACAGTTTTGTTTAAAAAAATGAAATAAAAAATCATTCCAGGAAAAATCTTCAAAATTTTTATCTTGACTTCTTCATTTTTACTAATCTTCTTTAAAAACAATTAAATCATTTGAAAATATGGTATCATTAGTAAAATATCATAATGAGACATGTAAAAATGAACAAATAAACTCATTATTCAATTTAATGACCATGATACCATAAAGTCAAACTTTTCTTTTACATAATAATATTTGAGCTCAAATAATAATTTACTTTCACATAAAAACAGTTTTACCTCCCAATGTTTTTTATAAAAACTAAAATATAATGGAAAACTAATAATCATGAGTGATTTAAATAAAAATTTATTACCCTTGAAAACATATTCTAAAAATATACCTTTTTCCCAAAATGGATATAATCATTCCATTAAAACAAAAGATCATTAGCTTACAATTTGAAATCCAAAAATTACCAATAAAACTCATTGGAAGGAATAAAAAATCCGATTGGAACCTTAGAATATCATCTTGTCGGAACCCTTACCTAAACCCTTATAATAACCCTTACAAGTGGAATAAATTATATAGTCAAATTCAAACATAACACTCCAAAGGAAAAAATAATTCTCCATATCATTGGAAATCAATATCAGACTCACCCATTATAAAATTTATATCATCTTCACCCTTTATTCATAAATAATTTCAAAGGATCATAAAATGACAAAAACCCCATAAAATCATCCACTTCCATCATTAAACTCCTAAAAATATTGTTTTAAACGAATAAAAAAACCAAAAATATATATATACATTACCTCTAAAACCCAATTTTTAAGACTAATATACCTAGAAAAACGATGGGGAGATATTTCATTGAATAAATCAAGGAAAATTGTAAAGTTTTTTAAATATACAAAAATGGTTAATGTGGAAGGAAAATATATCTCATTCATGTACATTAAAATATATTATTCCTTATTTTTCATTTTTTAAATAAGTAAAAATGTTCAATAAATATACATTAAAAATTTAGTTTTGAAAAACATAAAGAGAAATTAAAAAATGACATAAAATTTCTTATATATTTCATTTATGTCCAAATAATAAAATACAAAAAATAATATTAAGAATATGTACATGGATGGAAAATTTATAAACAATTAATCATTTAAAAATTACATTTAAGGAAATGTGTCCCTTACCCTAAGTTTGACTTTTCACTTATGTTTTTTATTTACCTAAATAATAAACCTCTTGCTAACTATTTTTTTTATAAATTTTTTAAAATTTATTATTACATTTATTTTAATTATATCTATGTAACATGTAATTACGTAATTAATTATGTTTACATCAAATGTTTTGAGGATGTTTTGTCCATATGTCCAAAATGAATCTTGTAGGTTGACCTTGGTCAAAGGGTTTATTATTCCATCAAATCCATAATCATAATTATAATGACCCATACATTACATAAATATATATTAATTAAAAATTTATGAATATCCATTACAAAATATAAAAATGAAACACAGAGGAAAAATATAGGTATAATGTATTTAAAAACTGGGAAACATAAAAAACTTGTTCATAAGACATCTACATTGTCTCTCGCTTATTCCTTCATAAATAAACCCCTTCATGAAATATATTAGTAAATACTCTTCTTAAAAACATGGAGAAAGGAAACATAAGAAAGTTTAATATCAAATGATATTTAAGGGTAAACAATGGAGATATAAATCATTTCATAATCACAAGACATAAGAACATAACATTTTAAAATCTTACCCTGCATATGAAAGATCATGATATCATGCCACTGGATAAGATATAAATGTTTATAATAACCAATGGATGAAATCCCAAAAGTAATCACATAAGACATGTAATTTTTGGACATACTAATAAGCGTATAAAATCCTTTCATATTAGTCAAGGTTACTTTCAAGGATCATCATAGTGGAAAAAGATCATTACGGAGCTGAGATCATCCCTCATTCCATCCCTGTATTACTGAATTAGATTTACTTGATGTTCTAGTCATATCTATCTCATGAGATATAAATACACTCCCAATGCATTTGAGGGATATATAGGTCCCACCCATCTTATAATTAAATCATTATTATGTGTTCCAAAAAAACATAAATCATTCCTAATAACATAACCCAAGGAATAAAATGGGTTTTTTTAAGCATCAATGGACAATAATCCTTATAAAACAAAATTATTTCATAAATAAAAATCCATAGTAGAAACAATAAAATAATAGTGATAATATGGATATAAAAATAACACCATTTAAATAATTTCATATTAGATGGAAAATATTTTTGGTAAAAAACTTGATATTAATTAATAAGAAAAATGTCCGTTATTATTAATAAATGTTTAATTTTTTATAAATTCCATGAAATTTTAAATTGAAAATAATTTATTCTTAAATAAACACAGAATGTTTTAAATTAAACGTCATATAAATAAGGAATCCTGAAAGTGTAAAAATCAATTCATGTTGTATAAGTTAAAAGAAAACATTCTTCTCATACTTTTTTCAAAAATTAAAAAATTACTTCATACTGAAAATGGAAAAAGATTCATTTCATATCTTATCATAAAAATTCACCAATGAGTAAAATTATTTTCAAAAAATATTATAAGAATATTATATAATACATATGTATAAAATATGTATGATAAATATACCCCAGTAAATACTGACATATAAACAATCGCAGATAAAAAATGAGATTGAGAAATTATCCGTTACATTAAGTATGATATTCTTTGTATGTATCCAAACATCATATATAATGATTTAAATAATTTAATTTACTTACTAAAGAATCATATTCATTTTTATGATATCATATAAGATCATATGATCATACGTTTATTAATATCATTTCATTATTACACGTTATTCGGGTATAAATAGTTTCATTTTCTTACGCATGTTTTGACAAATAAGTTCTTAATCTTGTTCATAGGTTATAGTTATGTCATTTATAAAATGATATTAATGTAATATATATAATATTTATTCATTATAAACATTTATATACTCATTATTATATTGAAATCATGTAGAATGAATCGCATCGCATCGTGGAGACTATATGTCTTACGTACGCAGAGCAAATAATATCATTCATTTAGTTTGAATTGTTTGAAAGTGTATGATATATATTTTTCCATATTAAATATATTTTTATAATAATAATATATAAGTATTATTTCCATAATTATACCTATCGATGTAATGTGGTTGTGAAAAATAGATGACACCACTATGTGGAGACGGTAAGCCGTACATACGCACACGTGGTGATTTTTCTGTATGATGGATAGAAAGATGAATAAGGTTGTTCCATAACCACAATAATATCTCATTATAAAGGTTATAATATATTTATTACCTAATAATAGATAAAAAAGTAATTGGAAGTAGATTAATAATAAATTTTTAAAGAATCAGTAGAGGAGATTACCCCTTCTTCGATTAACACCTTCTAGATCTCCTCTTAAAGGTACTAGAGTTGGTATTTGGAGAAGATCAGAACCTCTAGAATGTGACTATGGATGTCGAAAAGTGAAATGGGCAGGGGGTGGACTAATTTTAAGGCTCAATTCGTAATGAACAAATTTGGGAGGAGGTTTGCTTTTATAATTTTTGTGAGGGGAACCTTTGGAATCCCCAAAAATAATAATTTATAATAAAATAAAATTCCATCCAAAAAACTAAAAAATATCTTATTTTATAGTATTACATGAGATATGTTTTTAATCACATCAAACAACAGATTTTTACATGTTTTTATTTAATTTTAAATCTTATCATTTCCTTTCAGTGTTAATTATTCTCTTTTAGTTTTTAGTAGGGTAACAAATTGTTCAATATTGTAATAGTGTAATGTTTACATATTTGATGTTAATTTGACCATAAGTGAATAAAAAAATAAATTTTATAGAAAATTATTATTATTTTATATATTAAAAATATTTTAGAATTTTTAAATAATTTAATAAAACATTATTTTGACAAAATATCAATTGTGTCAATTTTAGGACAATTCATTTAATGGATTTTTTAAAATATCAAGATAGTACTTTAACCTCAAAAAAATTTATTATACCTATAATTGGTAAATGTGTTATATAATTTTTTGGGGATTTATTTGGTATCAAAAATTATATTTGTTTTTATATTTTTATTAACATTAAATCGATATTAACATTATTAAAATAATTACTAGATTAGTTTTTCATAATTATTTAATATAATTATTTTAATAGGAAAAAAGAATAATAAAAATATTATTATGAAGTTATATCCGCTATATTTCATTATAATACTTATAGTCGAATATATCTCATAGATAATTTTACATTAAAAAGGTTATATGAATTAAAACATGAATGTGACAACTTCAATATCATTTTAAATAAAATAATATAAGTGTTGTAATCTATTCTATAAGGCTCCAAATTTTCAATAACATGACCACTGTATGGATATGATTGAGATATAATTGACCAATAATATTTTTTCTTCAAGAGTTTTTCTTATAATGGTTATTATCATTTTAGTAAAAATTAATGTATTGATATTTCATCAATTAAATAATTTCAATGTCATCAATATATAAAACTTTAAGGAAAATTTTTATTTCATAAAAAAAAATTATAAATTACCATAATTATGAAAAATATTTTATATTAAAAATTATTATTTATAATTAAATTTATCTTATATATCACCTTATATAAAAAATTATTTCGTTAATAAATTTTTAGTAAGATATATTAATCTTTTCTGTAAATAAAATAAATTAAATGTCGTAATCTTATCCATGTAGCTTCCAAAGGGTAATAAATTTTTAAAATTATGGTTTAGGTCGAAACTAACTAATCCCACCATATTATTACAATTTATAAGGTAATTTTATAATATTATATTTACCATTAATTTCTTAATTTACCTTTTTACCGTTTTAAAAAAATATATAAAATTGATATTCATAAAAGCATAAAATAAAAGAATGTTGTTTACATAATTTGGACATAATAATTTAAAATATATAATTTTTTAAAAGAAGTTAGAAACACATATTTTTCAGTAATTAATTTTAAATTAATCCTGTTCTCAGAATGAAAAATTTGGTTTTCAAAAATTAAAAAATTATAAATGATTGAAATGTTTTTACATCAAATTTCATGGTAGAATTAATGTCAATTAACAAAATTATATTAATTGATAAAAATATATTATATTTTTAGTTTAAGAACATTCAATAATATAACTTATCCTCCTAAATTATTTTGATAAAAATTGTTTTTTTCAATTAAAATTTAGAATATTTTTACAACTCAATAAAACATAAAACTTATAATAAAAATATCAAAAATGTATCTATTGTAAATTATTATAACCATTTTTTATGAATAATTTAATTTTGTTAAATATTACATATAATAATGTCAAACAATATATTTAAAAATGGCTCACCATCAAAAAGTTATAAAACTAATTTTTTTAAATGCTTATTTTATAAAAAAAATCTTAATTTCTTCTTATATCATGTCTAAAAAACATATAAGATTAATTTTAAGAATTTTATTGAATATATTACATATATATATATTAGATTAATAAAATATATCAAGAGTGATTTTATTATTTTATAAACTAACTAATTTTCCATTTTAATATTATTCATATGAAAGTTAACATTGTCCATACCAGATATTATATTGACTAGGTTATAAGGTAACATAATAATGATTAGTTGGTCAATTAATATCAGTCTTGCGTGAAATGAATTATATCAAAATAAGATGAAATTCTATATAACAAAAGCCAAACATAGTGTTGTGTATACTACAAGCTAAGATTATGTTGTGTAGAGTGTAATCTTATATTGGTGTAGCGTACAACAGACGACATCAATTGTTTTTAAAAAATCCATCGTATAAAAATACCAGGGATCAACATTCAACCCCCCCCCCAAAATAAATTAATCCCCCCCAATTATTCAGGGTTATAAAAGTTTTAATAATTGAAAAAATCTTTCAGAGAAACCCACATCGTAGAAAGGAACACTAAAACTTATTTTTTTAAAAGTAAAGTTAAAAACTTAATGGTCACCGAATGTAACCCCTCAGTGGGTTTCCAAAAATAAAAACATAGGTGGGAAGGAAAAATGTAACACCCAAATGTTTTTAGTAAATATTTTTTTTTAATAATTTTAATCCTTCTATAGCTTGAATTGTAAGAATTTATGTGTTTAAACGAACTCCAAGATTTCCTTAGTATAAAATAACCATTTTATTATAGTTGTTTAGTAATTAAAAATAAATATAACTACTTATGAAAATGTATGGTAAATACATTGGCTTCCAATTATGTATGAAAAAAATATAAATCAATTATATATGTTTTTTTTGATAAATTGTGTGAATTAATATTATTAAATAAAATTTATTAAATATGAGTGTTATATAAATAATAAAATATTTTTCATATTCATTGAATATTTTTTTTCATAGTATATTAATTAAATCTATTTGATGTATAAATACATATATTTTTTCAAAAGGGTATTTTTCTACGTTATAATAAGGAACCCATTTCAAATTAACACATTGACACATTAAAAAAAATTTATGAAAAAAACATGTTCTTTGGAAGAGGGATATAAAAATTTACTTTGGATGAAATTTATATATTTTCTTGATAACGTTCAAATTTTGGTGAATAGTAAAAATACATTAAATTTCAATTGAAAGAAATCTTTTTCATAAAAATATTTTATATGGATAAATTATAATCTTTAATGGTTTTAAATAATAAATAGAAGATATTTTTTAATTAAATATAATTCTTTCACATATCTTTAATTTTAAATTTAATTCATATATAAAAACATTTCAATTATTTTCAATGTTTAATCTTTTGAAAACCGTTCTCTCTTTTTGACAACATGAATAATTTTAAATTCATTAATAAAAAATCAATGTTTCTAATTTTAAAAAATGTATTCCATATTTATAATTAGTATAACAAAATTATGTAAATATATTTATTTTATTTTTTGGTATTATGAATAGTATCTTCAAAAAAATTATTCATAGAGTAAAAGGGTAAATTAGGTAATTATGGGTAAGAATTGTATTATAAAATTACCCAAAACATTCTTAATATAATTCTATGAGTGTTTTTTCGTCGAAATTAACATTGTATAGAAATGGTATCCTTTAGAAGCCACTTGGATGAGATTAAGACATTTAATTTGTTTTATTTAAAGTAAAATTAAATATGTCTTACTGGAGTTTAAATAAATATATCTATTTTTGAATAAGGTTACATATAAGATAGTTTTTTTTATAAATTCTAATTTGAAATTTAAAATGTTTTTATTTATCATGATTATTTATTGTTAATTTTTAGGAAATACATAATTTCCTTAAATACTTATACTCTATTGATACGTAAAATATTTAATTAATGAGAATTTATTAAAATATTAATTATTAAAATTATAATTACATATAAAAGAAAAAAACCAGATCAAAAATTATTATTCATGTATATGTCGACCATAACCAATTATGTGTGGATTTATTGACCATTTTGATCCTTATATAATATATTATGACACTCATATTATTCATTTAAAGTGATGCTAAATTTGTTATATTCATGTCTTAAATATTATAATATTTATAATGTGATATTTTTCAAAAGAATCTAAATTCTACTACAATAATTATTATAAAATATATAATATTTTTATTTATTATTATTTTTTGTTTTTTGTTTTTATTAAGAAAATAAGTTTATTAAATAATTACACAAAATTGATGTAGTAATTATTTTATTAATGGAGATAACAAATAAATTTTATTAAAGTATTCAAATAAATAATTTTTAGGATAATTAATATGTCCAATGAATTTTATAGATGAAATTGACTTCTTTGGAATATAATAAAATAGTTTTTCGATGTTAACCTGTTTTATTAATATTTTTAAAAATCAATGAATTGAATATTGTCAAAATGGACACTATTGTTTTGATGTCAAAATATTTTTTTATAAAATAATTTAGTAATCATAAAACATTTTAAAAAATATATAATAATTATTATATGTTCTAAAATATTAAAAGATAATTAATTTAGGTATAATTTACACAAAATAATTCTATATTCCACCATTATAATATTTTAATATTTGTTACTATATTTAAAATTAAATAGAATAACTAAGTGTAATTAAACTATTAATATATAAATTGATATAATAACATGTCAAAAATTTATTGTTTTATGATTTTACAACCTTATCTCATCTCATATTCTAATTTGGGAAAATATTTAGGTGTTTGGGTAGGGTTTGATTTTATTATAAATTATTACTTATGCAGTTTCTAGATGTTCCACTCGCCACAATTATAAAATGACACCACTTCCCTCACCTATTCAAATAACATTTAGCCTTGAATATTGGGAATACTCTTTCCATTTCCCCTCTAAACCTCTTTAGTCACATTACAAATGTTCTAGTATTCTTCAAATACCAACTCTACTGCTTTAAGGAGAGATTTGGAGACAGCATGTCGAAGAAGAAGTAATCTCCTCTACTGATTCTTTCAAACCTATTTCTTATTTTACTTACTCTTCATGAGTTTTATAATTATAAAGTAATAAATATAGTAAAATATATATAATGAGATGTTATTATGATTATTAAATATCCATATTCAATCTTCTATCCGTCCCATAAAAAAAAGAAATCCCAATACGTCTGTACGTACGTCTTACCATCCCCACGCTGTGGTGTAATATGTTTTTCACCACTAAATTACTTGGATTGGTATCATAATGGAAATAATAAATATATATTATTATAATAAAATTATATTTATTCTGAAATATTATACACCATAAACTTCAATACCATCAACCAATTACGGGAATGTCATCACCGCTCATGCGTACGTATGACCTACCATCTCTACGAGGCGATACCATTGATTCTATCTGATCTTCATTAATGCAAGATTATATAAATTCACTGAATGGATAAATATGGTATATATTATGTTCATATCATTTTTAATGAAATAAATATGACCTAAAAAGAATAACCATAACTTATTCCACAAAACATGCATAAGAAAATTGAGCAAAAAATACTATAATAACAAGTAATAATGAAATGATATTAACAAACAGATGATAATATGATCATATATGATATCATAAAAATGTCAATCATTCACTAAAAATTAAATGAAATTATTTAAATCATTATACCATAGGTTTGGATATATATGATGGATATCAGACCTAAGGTAAGGGATAATTTTTCAATCTCATTATTTGATGACCTTGTTTATTTGTAAGTATTTACTATGGTATATTTATCATTCCTTTCAATGTTTCTTAAATACATATTTCAAAATATTATTAATACCATTATTTAATTTTTAATTTCAATTGTACATATTGTTTAATTTTTCTTCAAAAGTATTAATGGAATTTGTTTTCATTTTTAGTATGAGGTACTTTTTGACATTATCAAAAAAGTATGACAAAAATATTCCCTTTTAATTTATAACGCATGAACGGATTTTTACATTTTCATAACAACTTTATTAAATGAATATTAATTTATCATATTTGAATTTTATTTTAAATTAAATTAATTTCTTTTAAAATTGCGTGGACTTTTGAGAAAAGAAATCATTTTTGAAGAAGAAATGATATTTTATTCATGAATTAATATCAAGAAATTATCAAAATTATTTTCCATGTAGGATAGAATTATTTAATAGGGTTATATTTCAAGTATAATATCCATATTATTTTTATGGTTTTTTTTGGATTATGATAACCTTCTATTTATGAGATCTACTTTTTTATACAGATTATGTTTTGATGGAATTGTGTTTAAGAAATACAATTTATTCCTTAGGGTATGCTATGATGAAGGATTTATATTTTTTTGTGAAACACGTAAGAATGGTTTTTTTATGATATGTGTGATACCAATATCTCAGTTCAATGTATTGTTTATTGATTTATATCTCATGACATATATATGGATGTAATGGGAAATGATCTCTGTTATGTAGTATATGGCTGGAATGAAAAGTGAACTTGGTTCAGTAAAAGAATTTTTCGTGTATGATGATATTGAAAACGATCCTCTACAAAAATGAAATGATTTTCTATACTTATTTATATTTCAAAAAAATCATCTCTTATGTTATGACTTTTTGGATTACGTTCCTTGATTCTTATAAACTTTTATGATTTAAACCATGGAATAATATCATGATCCTTCATATTCAGAATAATATTTTAAAATGTAATATTTTTACATGGTATAATTATGATACAATAGATATCTCCCTTGTATACCCTTACTGATCATTTTAGCTCACCCTTTCATATGATTCTTTGCCCTAGGTCTTGTAGAAGGGTATAAATAAGATATATAAAAAGGGGATGAGTTATGATGAAATAATTAGGATATAATAAAGATGTCTTATGAAGTAGTGTTTAATGTATTTTAATTCCAAAAGACACTATTATTATATAGTCTTATCATATATTTGTTGTATTTTGTAATGAATATTCTTCAGTTTTGATGTAATATCAACATATGTAAAGCATTGGTCACTATATTTGGTATTATAGGAAAGGTATAGAAAACCATTGCAATCTAGGAAGAGAAAACTATAGAAAGAACCCTAATGATATGTCAAAGTATATGTTACAATCCTATTATTTTAGAAATGATCATGAATAACTTAGGATAAAACTTAAATATGGTAAATTGAAATTTTATTCTTTATAATGTGGTTTTCCCATTATGGTTAGTGTTTCTCATATTATTCTTCTTGGTTTTAGTTAATGGATAGAAGACGGAGGAACCACATTAACATTGAATGTGATAGGTAATGAAATGATTTTCCTCCTAAGAATCCAAATGTTATGGGATATTTAATGAAACATCTTGTAGAAGTTTCCATATAAATATATCAAGATATGAATCATTCAAGACTTCCAAACGATTAAAGAAGGGAATGATATTCTATTATGTCTTTAATGAGGTAGTTCACACCATCTTTTAGGAGGTATTTAGATCCATTAGTTGCTAAATAATGGATCAGTTCCACTAAAAAGTTATGTCATGTTATCCGATTTTCATAATACGATAAAGTCACCTTAGCATTCTACCTGTAGGAATGTGTAGCTGATCAGTGGTTGAACCTTTTTGAGAATATGATGAAAAGAGATGAAATTGAATACATAGAATGAGATGAGTTCAAGACCACATTTTTCAATACGTGCATTCCTTATATTCCTTGAACAAAGATGGAGAATGAGTTCCATGTGGTTTACCAAAAATATGATGAATACATTGGTTCCTATAAAGAAAATATTACAATACCTTAAATGTACACTTATGGAATTATTAGCCAACCTGAGAGTAAAATCGATCGATTCTTTAGTGGCTTAAAATCTAGTCTCTAAATGGAATTATCCATAAGGGACTTCAATAGCTATGATGAAATCATTCGATGTTCAATAATGGTTGAGATGGACAATGGAGTAACCCATCAGTCTTTTGGTTTGAGACGAGGATAAAAATGGAATTCAAGAGAAAATATAAAGACTACACTGAAAAGAAGATGAGTTTCACCTTATGCTCAAATTGTGGAATGAAACATGATATAAATTGACATAATGTTACTAACAAATGTTTTATGTGTGGGAGAGAAGGTCATTGGGATGTTGAACGCCAATGTGATGGGAAAAGTATGTCTAATGATGAAAATAGAGAAATGGATACACATAATGAACCTCCTGGACTTTAATGTTTCAAATGCAAGGAAATGGGGCTTTATGTCAGTCAATGCCTAGAGCCAAATGTTATTTATGATGATCGACATCGAAAAACTCTTAAGGAAAATGTTAAAGGGAAGTCACATGTGATAAATATCGGTGATGTAGACTACGATAATTAAGTGGTGAAAGGTATACTTTCAATATACTCTATAGTAAAAAATGTTTTATTTGATTATGGATCCATAAAATATGTTTTTGTAAAGAGTTTTCTAAGGGTATCACCTTATTACAACAACAATTAGATATTGATTTAAATGTTACACCACCTAATTTCACAATATTCACATCATTTTTTTAATTCTTTTTATGTTGAAGTTTGTTGGAAAGTGATTCCTACAAATTTTGTGATCATTCCTATAGTGTAATTTGATGTGATTTTTGGCATGGATTAGCATTATCTATATAGATCTCATTTCCATTTCCAAGGAAGGGAAGTCACATTTCAGACTCCAGATCAATCTAAGATCATCTATCGATGCAATGACGAGTATTAACTTCAAGTGAAAATTTATTTCATCTTATGGGTCTTAAATCCTATTAATGAAGGAAAACTATCTCAAATGGATGGGGAGAAAATAATAATTAAAAATAAACTACATGGAGCTCAATAATTTTCCAATATTTATCTTCATTTGGGATATCATCAATAACGTGTGAAGAAGGAGAGTACACTAAAGACATCATTTTGAATAATGTATGGACACTATGAATTTATAGTGATGCATTTTTGTCTTAATAATCGCCCTGCTATCTTGATAGACTAATGAATAGATTCTTTAGATACAATCTTGCTTAGTTATTGGTAGTCTTTATAGGCTATAGTATGGTCTATTAGAACGAAAAAGGAGAAAATGAAGATCAATTGAGCATTTTACTAAAGACCCAGAGAAAGGAGAATATTTATGAAAAAATTACCAACTATGAATTTTGGCTTCATAAGGTTTAATTTATGGGTCGCATAATCTCAAAAGAGGGGATATCTGTGGATCTAGCAAAAAAAGTTATTGAATGTTTTATGTGACCACCATTGGTAACTGATATTTGATGTTTTCTAGTTTTCTCTAGGTATTATCAAATTTTTTTTGACATATTTTTCATGATTATATAATCCACTCAATATGTTTACTTGGAAAGGATTTATGTAAATATGGATGGAGAAATATGAAGACTATTTCAATGATCACAAAATAAGTTCACTTCATGCACCTGTTCTCACACTACCTTGTAGTGTAGAATGGTTTGTGATCGACAATGATGTATCCAAAAAGGGGAGGGGATGTGTTCTCATGAAAAATGTTATGGTGAGATCTTTTTCTTTGTGACAATTGATAATCCATTATAAAAATTACCCAACTCATGATTTGGAGTCAGCTATGATAATCATTGTAGTATATATATGGATACATTAAATTTATGGTGAATGGTGTAATATTTATACTAATCATAAATTTTTAATGTATATTTTCACAGAAAAGAATTTGAATATAAACTAAAGAATATTGTTGGATTTGATTTAAGATTATGACCACTCAATACTTTACCACATTGTGAAAGCGAACAAGGGGGTAGATGCTTTAAGTTGATATGACCATGCTATCCCATCAATGATTAGGTTTACAAAATATCCAATATTTATGGATTTTCAAATAAGGGATCCTTCTATTTTAATGTAAGGGGAGAAATATTATATTCTTTAAATGAATTTTAAACCATATATACAAGTGAGGATTACAGTGGTGTATATGGAAGGTGTAGAACTAAAAAATAAGGTGATAAATGTTTTGGAATTCAACTTTTATTGTGATAGAATAATAATGTTCATGAATAGGATTTTTATTCCTCCCATTCAAGAATTAAAGAAGGATATATTGGATGTTTCTAATTTTTATTAATTCTCTATTCACTCGGGAAGCAAAAATATGGAAGGGGGTATGAAAGAGTTTTTCTATTGGGATGACATGACAAGTGATGTTTCTGAATATGTATCTTGATGCTTGATTTTTCAAGAATTTAAGGTTGAGAGACATACATATAAGGAGGGTATGTTATGGGTCTCCCTCTACCCAGTTAAAAGAGGTCATTAATTTGCTTTAATAATAAAATGAGGCTTCGACCGAAAATAAAACAGACATATAAGGGGATTTGCAACCATTACCTATACCAGAATGGAAATGGGAAAACATCACTATGGACTTTGTTTTCGGATGTCCCAAAACATATAAAAGACATAATTCTATATAGGATATAGGTAACAGCCATAAACTTTTTCCACACATATTTTTTATTATATATGATTTTTCTCTTGATAATCTTACTATGGTATTTATAATAGAAGTGGTAATATTTCATGGAGTACCATTTTACAATATATCTAATCAGGATTCTAGGATTACCTTCATGATCCAAAAAATTCTTTAGTAGGATCTGGATATAGATTTCAGTTTCAGAACAACATATCATCATTAGATAGATGGTTTGTTTGCGAAGACTATTCAAACTCTATGATACATGTTGATAGCTTTCTCTATGTATTTCAAAGGTGGCTGGGATCCACACCAACCTTTGGTGTAATGTTTTTATAACAACAGATTTCAATCTTGTGTTTAGATGTCTCCCTATAAAGCCCTTTATGGAAATAAGTGCATAGATCCAACTTTCTGTGATGAAGTTATGGAAAGAAAAATATTAGGATCTGATCATGTTGATGAAATAGTAGAAATGGTCATATATTTTCGACAACTCATAAAAGATGCTCAGATTCAATAAAAAATTCATGTAGAGAACTAACAAAAACACCAATATTTTGAAGTGGAATACATGGTGTTTCTATGAATATATTTTCTTAAGAGAGTAATGTGATTTATAAATAAGGGAAAGCACATCCCAAGGTATATCTATCCATTTTAAATTCCTGATCATTTTGGGAAGGTGGCATACAGATTGGTGCTTCCACTGAATATCTCTTTAGTTCATGATGTGTTCCATGTATCTCTCCTAAGAAATTATATACCTGATCCTTCACATGTACTAAACACAAAATTTATACCACTGGATCAAGATCCTTCTTATAAAGAAAAACTTATGGAGATTATATATCGTAAGGAAAAATATCTATGAAACAAGACCACTTTCTTGGTTAAAGTTTTACGGTGAAAACACCAATTTTAGGAAGCTATGTGGTAACTTGAGGATGTGATATGGCAGAATTATCCTCATCTATTTGTTTCCAAATGAATAATTTTGAGGGTGAAATTTAGTTTAATGGGGGTGGAATATAACACCCTAATGTATTTATGAAATATTTTAAGAAAATAATTTTAATTCTTCAATAGCTTTCATTGCATGAAATCATGTGTTTAAATGAACCATGTGATTCCCATAGTACGAAATGATCATTTAAAAAAATTAGTTTAGCGGGAATAAATATAACTCACTTATGAAAATTTTTTGTTAATCCATTGGCTACCATTTATTTATTAAAAAATATAAATCAATTATATATATGTTTTTTATTAATAAATTGATTGAATTACAATTACTAAATGAAATTAATGAAATATATTTGTTATATAATTAATAAAATATATTTTATATTCATCCAATAAATATTATTTTCATAGGGTATGACTAAACACTATTTGATGAATAAAAACATATATTTTTCTGAAAGGTAATTTTTCTACATTTTATTAGTGAACCCCATTTAAATTAATATTTTGAAACATTAATAATTTAAATATGACAAAGTAAATATCTTATTTTGTGGGGGATATAAAATTTTTTAATGGATGAATTTTCAATATTTTTCTGGAAAATTTTAAATTTTGATGAATTGTAAAAATACATTAAATTTTAATTGAAAACCTCTTTTTTTATTGAAATAATACATATGGTATAATTTTAATATTTAATGGTTTTAATGAATTAATAAAATAAATTTTTATCAGTCGATATAATTTATTTTCTTTATCATTAATTTTATAATGAATTCAGATGTAATAACATTTCAGTATTTTGCAATGTTTTAACTTGAAAAACTCGTTCTCACTTTTTGACAAGGAGAATAATTTTTAAATAATTAATTCAATATATTTGTTTTAAATTTTGAAAAATGGATTTAATATATTGAATCAGTATGTCCAAATTATGTAAATATCATTCTATTTTTTTGGCATTTTAAATTGTAACTTTGGTAATTTTTATTAATACTTTAAAAGGGTATATCGGTTAATTAAGGGTAACAATGCTATATTAATATTACCCTAATACATTTCTTAATATCATTGTATTAGGTTTTTTTACCTAAATCATACTTGGGTCGAAATGGTTTTTTAAGCCACTTGGATGAGATTAAGACATTTATTTATTTTATTTAATGAAAATGTAAATATGTCCTACTCAAATTTTAATATATATATATCATTTTTAATATATGGTTATAAATAAGATAGATTATATTATAAATACTCATTTGAAATCTAAAATGTTTTTCTTTATCAGGATTATTTATTTTTAATTTTTATCAATTAAATAATTACCTTAAAGACATAGACGGTATTGGTCCATAAATTACATAATTGATGAAAAATCAATAAAATAATAATTACTAAAATGATAATAACCATTAAAAGACCCAAAAAATTGAAAAATATAATTGGTCAAGTACATCTCGACCATAACTATCCAAGGGTCCCATTATTGACCATTTAGATTTTTATAGAATAGATTATGAAACATATATTATATTATTTAATGTGATGTCAAAGTTGTCACATTAGTGATTTCAATATTATAACATTTTTATGTAGGATATTACAAAAGATATATTTTAATACAACTATTATTATGAAATATAATAGATCTATATTCATCATAGAATTTTTTTAATTATTGTTATACAAATAAGTATATCAAACAGTTCCAAACAATTGATTTTGTAATTATTTTATTAATTGAGATAACAAATAAATGTTATTAAAATATTAAAATAAATATAATTCTGGGTAATTATATTGGTAATGTATTTTATAAACAATAATTTATGTTAAATAATTACCCACGTTTGTTTTCTATGTTGTCTCAATTGAGTTTTAATGGAAATAATATTAGATTTTTGCATTACGAGAACGATTCTAGAAATATTATTTCCAACCCAACGTTATGATAAAAATCTATCGTTTGTGTATTGTATCAACCCTACAGTACAATAATGTGTTCTCATCTAGATCTTTATCATTATGTTCAGAAAATTGACATGTATATGGATCCACATTTTTACATTGGACATTGGATTTTCTGATTGCAACCCTATGTTTGGGAAAATTGAATGTATAGTTAATCAATTCTACATTCAGGATTTTATGATGATAGGGATGAACGTAGGGATCATTATCCTTATATTACATTTTGATCCCTATGATATGTACAGATAAAAGTGCATAATGGAACCCTATGCTACACAAAGGATCCCTAATCTACACAAAGGAACCCTACACTATATAAAAACTCCTATGCTACTCTAAGGAACCCTACACTACATAAATGAACCCAACACTACGCAAATGAACCCTGCACAACGCAGCTCTACCCAATGTTGTATTCTTAATGGAGAAGTTTTTCAAGATTTTTTTTCAATCTAAGATTAGTACAATGATCTAGACATTATTAATGATCGGTTTAAGGATCATTTTTATTGTTTTATAGAATCATGTTTATCAAAAAAATCATTCCTATTTCTATGGGAAGTTATGAATCTCATAGTAAATTTAAGTTTGATTCTTCATGACTAGTCAGGGCTTTATTTTGGATATGAAACACCGATGGAAGTCTTTTCTAATCTACATTTTCCTTCATAATCTCACATCAAAATTATGTCATAATTGTTTCTTATAGAAGACTGCCTTATTGATATTCTTTTTACAATTCAACAGAAAATTAAAAAATCTGATTAAAGGAATAATTTTTTAGAGATGTATATATTTTATCTTGTTCTTCTATAAGTTTTTGATTGCTCTGTTTTTTTGGTTTCTTTTAAATTGAATATCAATTTAGAACATCGATCACATTATATATGTTATCTCTTAAAGACTGTTTTTTCTGAAGAAGAAGATCCACATACTATCAATTGTGTGCTGCTACAATTATGAAGTTTGACAAGTTTCAACAAATAATCACATTAGATTAATTTTGAGTTTTCAACTACTAGTACTCTATTGTGTAAGTGTATCAGCTTCTCGGTCTAAGATGTAGATAATTGGTTCTGTGTTATAGAACCAAAAGGCTTCTTAATTAGTCTTGTGTAAAGGTGTCAACTTCCTAGACTTAGTTGTGGAATTTTGGTGTTATGATAAGAGAACTATACTAGTAAAATTTACCAAGCTCATAGAAAGAGTATTTATTAGAGTGGAATAGGTGGTCTTTATAACCAAAACCACTATAAATAGATGTCCCCTTCATTTTTGTTATTCTACTGCATATTTTTATATAGAAGAATAATACTTCATATTTTCTTATATTATAGTGGGTGTTAAAAGAATGAATTGTGGATGATTTGGAAAAGACACAATTTACCCCTATTTTGTCTTACTTTGTATATTTTTACCTTATGATTGGTATCAAATGTTTTATTTTTGAAAATTATATTGCAAGATGAAATTTTCAAGGTCTATTCAATGATAGTAACGACAGATACATGAGAAGGAATTTCTATGTTTTATGCTCCATATTTCAAGGGTCAAAATTATCAGTGTTGGAAATCAAGGATGATTATCTATTTATAGAATCATGGATTTATAGTCTAATCAAATATCACTACTCCATATGAGATTATTGAGAAACCAAAAACATGGGATGCTAAAATAGATTCTAAATATGACATGAATTCTAAATCTGTGAATTCTATTATTTTTGGTCCTGGACCATATGAATTCAATTTTTTATAACAATATCCAAATACCTATAAAATGTGGAAAATTATTATCATTTCTTATGAATGAACTGATAATGGAAGACAGATGGGGTATGCAACAAAAAAGATGAAATATGAGTCATTTAGGATGTTTTATGGAGAAAGAATCACATATATGAATGGAAGTGTCACCGAATTTATATATAATATTATATCCCTAGGTGAAACAATCAAAATATCTAATTAAGGACTTAAATAACTGAGAGTATTACCTTTTAAATGGAATAGAATATATTCTACTATTCGGCAATCATCACCTGTCAAAGATTAGACAATGAAAGAATTAATTGAGGCAAGAATGATGAATGAAGAAAAGACTCAAGATGAAGAAGAAGAACATAACATTATAATAAATAATTAAAATAATGATCTAAAAGTAAAAGCACATAAACATAGTGGAATATAAATGATATAAGTCAAAGAAAAGAAGACTTCAGATTCATCTGATTCTAAAATTGAACTCTCTCAGTTATCAGGGAAGATCAGTAAGTTCTATATGATGATATTTGGATTCAAAATAATAATTTAAGAAGGATCTGAAAGACTCTTGAGAAGTCAAATAATATGAATTAAAAATAGTTTTATTATATATGAGAAGAATTCCCAACTAAAATATGAATGAAAAATATTAGAAAATAGATATCATAAAAATGACGATTAATAGAATAAGAGCATAAGAGAAATGAATGCTACAACGAGTGTATTTGAAGACTCCAAAAGTCCGTCCAGATTTCATTCAATGTAAGAGAAATTAAATCTAAAGGCCAATATATTCTTTATGGATAAAAAATAAGAAGAAAATTTTTAACCTTATTATTCTTATGATTCTGTAACTAGTAGTTACTCAAATGATAAACGAGATTTCTATTGTTAAATGTTAGAAGAAATATATGATTCATTGATAAATAAGCATAATTATTTAAAAAATATTCATAATTATATGTTAGGTAAAACAAACACATTTCTTGAATAACATCACGGTTTGATGGAATAATTCAATTCATACACAACAAACTGTGATGACCTTGAAAAAACGTTCAAAGAATTATAAAATGAAGTAGAAACCTATAAAAGTTATGCTCTATTTTTTACTATAAGATAAAATATATGAAATTAAATCCTTGTAAAGAAAGTAATTAAAAGGGAAATATTTTTTTAATAAGTAAGGGTTACAATTCTAAATTTTATAAGAATTATTTTGTCCCCAATTCAAAAAATGCAACGTGTTACTTTTGTAGAATAAAATTGCATATGAAAATTTACTCTAATTTGATGAATCCTAAAATTAGTATCATTAATAGAGCCTTTATTTTAAATATTTTATCTGAATCTAATGATATATGCTATGAAAAAGAAACCAGGTATGTATTCTTAAAACTCTTCTTTCTAACACTGTTGGTCCAAAAAACATGTATGTATAAAAACAAACATTTGTTTAAATACATTTATAAGAAATGGTCCAAAAGAAACGAAATAATACATGGAATATTAAAAGTGTTTTTTTAGGAAAATGATTGTATATCCATGAATGTATCACACACTAACTCAAATAGATGGAGGTATTGTCACTTTTGGGGATAAAGATAAAGGAAAAATAATTGGAGTTGGAACTGTTGAAGATCTAAAGATGATCTCAATCCAAAACGTTTTGTAGTTTAAAGGGTTAATGAACAAGATAATAAGTATTTCTAAATTTTTTATAATTTGTTTTATGTTTATTTTTTAAAAATGTTTTGTTTTATGTCTAAAGATAAGTTACTTATACATAGAGCACATAGAACTCATAATTTTTATACTTTGTACTTAAATTCCCTATGTAAACATGAAAGGAATTGTTAAAATTATAAGAAAAATGAATCATGGGTGTGGAATAAAATAATTAGACACTATAGTATTTATGTTTTAAATAAATTTTCTAAGAAATAGTTAGTTTCTAATTTTCCTAGTCTTGGGTTTGACAATGAAAAATTCTATAATGCATGCCAAATTGGAAAGCATCATAAATCATCATTCAAATATATTAACAAAATATATACATCAAAACCTTATGAAATTATACATATGGATTTTTTGGACCATCTAGGATAGCATGTTTGGCCAGAAAATTATATGTTTATGTTTTAGTAGATGATTAGACTATATTTTCTTGGGTTAATTTTATAAAACTAAAAATTAATGTTTTCACTGTATTTGAATGTTTTAGTAAAATTTTTGAAAATAAAAAAGGTTGTAAAATAATCTCATTAAGAAGTTGTCATGGTGCAGAGTTTTAGAATCAATAATTCAACTTTTTTTTCTCAAATTTGGTTATTAAACAAACATTATCTACACCAAGAACACATCAACAAAATGGAATTATTGAAAGAAGAAATTAAACTATTCCAGAATTTGATAGAACTATAATGAATTCATATAGTATTATTATATATTTTTTGTATAAGGTTTAAGCACAACCTGCTATATCATGAATAGAAATTTAGTTGGGCATATTTTCAAAAAGACACCTTATGAAATTTTAAATAATTGAAAATATAAAGTAAAGTACCTTAATGTTTTTGGATCCAATGTCTATATAATGAATACTATGGAAAACGTTGGTAAGTTTGATCCTAAATATGATGAATTAATATTTTTGGGATATTCTAATACATAAATTTCTTATAGTGCGTTCAATAAAAATTCATGGATAGTTGAAAAATTAGTTCATTTGAAGTTTGATGAATCTGACCCTTTCAATAAAGAGAAAGGAAAAACTGATAAGGTCAGTAACTCTTTTGATAACATGAGACTTGAAACCATTAAAAATTATTTTGATTTTGATATTAATATAGTTTATTCCATCTTTAATTAATATGAATATTCATAACCTAAAAGTGTTATCCCTAGATAGACTAAAACACTAAAGAAACATGAATTAGAAACTATTTCTTGGGACCAAGATACATGAATTAGATCTATAAAAAATGAAATAAAACTAACTGAATTATCTATCTTTTACCTCAATTATAACCCAATACTATTGAGTAATCGTTAGAAGATGAGATTTGGATGTTAGCAATGAAAGAAGAGATAAATCAGTTTAAGAAAAATGCAGCATGGGATCTAGTAGAATGACCAACCAAATATCTATTTATAGGAAATAAGTGGGTTTTTAGAAATAAACCGGATGATCAAGTGATCAACTCTAGGAATAAAGATAAATTATTATCCAAAGCATACAATCACGAATAAGGTATAGATTATGATAAAACCTTTACCACAATTTCTATATTAGATGAAATTATAATCCCTATACTCTACGCATATTTTATTAATTTTAAATTATATAAAATGGATGTTAAATATGCCTTTTTAAAATATTGTTTAATGAAGGAATTTTATGTAGAACCACCCCTGGTTTTGAAAATCTTCAAAACCCAAAATTTGTTTTTAAATATACTAAATCCCTCTATGGCATTAAACAATAACCTAGAGCTTGGTATGAAATATTATGTTCATTTCATTTGAAAAATTGTTTTACTATTGTTTTGTAAGATCCAACACTTTTTTATAAAACAATTTGTTTCAATATTTTATTAGTTCAAATTTATATTGATGATGTTATTTTTGGTTCAACCAATAAAAATACTTGTCATGATTTTTCAAATCAATTTAAAAAAGAACTTGAAATGTGTATGATGGGAGAACTAAATTTCATATTATGATTTGATATTTACCAAAAAAAATTGTAAATATAATAATTCAATGTAAATATATTATATATTCATTGAAAAATATTGGACTTGACAACAAAAAGACATATACAATCTCCATGTGTACCAATATAAAACATGATCTAGATGAAGCTGGAAAACAATTTTACAACAAGTTATGTAGAGGTATTATTTTAAGTATATTATATATTACCACTAGTAGACCATAAATTATGTTTTTTTATTTCATTGTGATATATTTCATTCAAATCCAAAATAATCCAATCGTACAACTATCAAAACAATTTTGGGATATTTAAAGGGAACTGTTTTCAATCTATTCTTTACCCCCAAACCTAATATTTTAATTTAATTTCATATTCAAAAGTGGACTTTGGAGTGTGTAAATTATATAGAAAACTACCTCATGTACGTGTCACTTTTCATCAAATATATAGATTCATTGTCTACTAAGAAGAAACACTCAGTTTCTTGTCAATCGATGAAGTAGAATATGTGTCTGCTGGCAGTTTCTATGAACATGTATTATAGATGATAACAATCTATTATATTTTGGACTAAAATTTAATAATATACCTATTTTACGTGATAACACAAGTGCTACTAATATTTCTAAAAACATATAAGTTAATCTAGAACTAATAACATTGATAGGAGGAATCATTTTATAAGAGATTATTTCCTTCAAAAGTATGTATCTTTAGAATTTGTTAATATTGAATAACAATTTGCTGAAATTTTAACTAAACCAAATCCTAGTGCTTGTTTTTAAGGGGAAGTTAGTAATTTTTTATTTTAAGTGGCGGTTTATTAATTTATTTTTAGTTTCCCTATTTTTATTTAAATAATATTTATTTAATATGTTTTGTTAAATTTCATTTTAATTAGTTTTGAAAAGAATTCCATTTTGATTTTATTTTATTCCTCATTTCTAAATTAGAAACATAATTAGTAATTCATCAATCAATGCAATAAAACCATTTTCATTCTCCTACTCTTGTACTCCTCTCCATTCGACTTATAGAGTATCTCTCCCTTTCAAGTCACATTTATCAAAAAACCTAAACCTTAAATCCCTTGAATCCGGAAACCTTTAGAAATGGAGACATAATGAAGATCTTTTTATGATGAGTTGGATAAGAGTATATATTCTATGAATAAATCATTGAATGTCTTACAAGGAAGGGTAATCAATTTTGGATATTTAGATTCTAAAAATATGTCTTTTAAAGAAGCTATGCAATTTGATGGCCTTATTTTATTTATTGGAGAAGATAATACGTCCATGGTTTATGAAATAAATGTTAAATAATTTTTAAACAATTCTTTATTTAGTTTTGGTTTTGATGAATATTCTATTATTTCTAAGATTGATAATAAAGAGTTTTTATTATCATCTATTGAAATGGATGAGATGTTGAGATGTCCCCATGAGGGGGAGTTTCAGTTTTATTTAAGAAACATTGGAAATGGAATACATATGTCTGAGGAAATTATGTTTTATATCTTTCAAAAAAGGGAGTAAAGAATGTGTTTATGAATAAACTTTCTCTAGACCGATGAGTTAGTATGAATTTTATTCAATCAGGGATTTGATTCTAGAACCTATGAGCTTGAGAAGATTCTCTATCCAGACATGTACATCATGTATCTGATTTTTAATAATGTTTAGTAAAATTTCACACATTTTATGATTCTTTACCTTAATCATTACAACCACCTAGATGCCATGATGTGGTATTATCCCTATGGTAGGATGATTTTTTTATTTATAAAAAGAGAAGGGAATATTGTGAATATGTTATTTGGAAAATCCTATCACCACAACAATATATTGAATGATGGGACTGTAAAGAATCCCAAATTTTTATGGAGAAACTATTGAAATAGTTTGTCACAGGTTAGTGCTGAGAAAGAATAGAGGTTGTTAACAGCTAATCTAGGGGATCAAAGGGTTATCCCTTTAGTAGGCTCTATGAGACAGTGGCCTAAATATAAATGAGATTCATAGCTAGAAGGGTATATTTTTATAAGAATAATACTAACTATTAATGTTCCAGAATTTGTTAAGGATTCGGTTGGAAATGTGTATGCCATTCTAATAGATGAAAAAGTTGATGTTGATGGTCAAGAGAACCCAGTAGGAGGTTTAAAGTCAAGATATTCCTAATATTAGAAATCATATTGTTCCTGATTCACTACGGGAAAAATGAGCAATTGCGACGGGTTATTTGCGACGGGATTTATTCTCGTCGCAAATAGTCATGTTAAAAACTTATTTGCGACGGGGGTATTTCCCCGTCGCAAATAAGGAGGCTTTTGCGACGGGATTGATTTCCCCGTCGCAAATAGTTTTCCCGCGATGCGCGCCAAATCGCGGGAAACTTATTTGCGACGGGGAAATATTCCCGTCGCAAATAACCGGCGGCGGTAAAAGGTATTTGCGACGGGAATATTCCCCCGTCGCAAATACTATGTCGGCAGGGATTATTTGCGACGGGACCCGTCGCAAATAACTATTTACCGGTTGACCGTAATAAATGTTGGCTAAGGTATTTGCGACGGGTACCGTCGCAAATAATACTATTTGCGACGGGAATCCCGTCGCAAATGGGCCCGTCGCAAATAATCTAACCTATAAATACCCCCATCCGTTTTTTTCATTTCATTCTCATTCCTTATCTTCTCTCTCTCTCAGAATTATATTTCTAGAGTTGAGTTTTTCTCCAGTTTAAGTTTTTTCTCCGGAGCTGATATTAAAGTTTTGAAGAACGATCAGAACAGATCAATTTTCAAGGTATTTATCTTCATTTTAATTTTGTATTTATTTTTAATTTCTTATTAGTTTCTATTATTATTAATTAGTTGTAATTTAATTATGTTCACATTGTTTTATTATTTAATAAATTTAAATTATAAGTATTGTTTATATGGTAATTAGGAATAATTAGTAATAATTTTTAGTAATTAAGAATAAATATTAATAACTAGTAATAAATACCAATAATTAAGAATAAGAACATTATTACATTATTAGTTTATTTTATTATTAATATTAAAATAATATAATTTTTTATATATATACAGTTCTTTTTTCATCTGTGTGTTTGCTGTCTTCACATGTATTATTTGTATGTGGAGATAGAAAACGCACAGATGAAAAAAGAACTGTATATAAATTAGAAAATTATATTATTTTAATATTAATAATAAAATATATTAATAATGTTATTATTTGTAATTATTGGTAATTATTTCTAATTATTGATAATTATTCATTTAATTACTAATAATTATCAATAATTAAGAATAATTAGTAATAATTACCAATAATTAACAATAATTAGTATTAATTACCAATAATTAGTATTAATTACCAATAATTCGTAATAATTAGGAATAATTAACAATAATTAGTAATAATTAGGAATAATTAACAATAATTACGAATAATTAACAATAATTAGTAATAATTAGGAATAATTAGGAATAATTAGTAATAATTAGGAATAATTAGGAATAATTAGTATTAATTAGGAATAATTAGTAATAATTACCAATAATTAGGAATAATTAGGAATAATTAGTATTAATTACAAATAATTAGTATTAATTAGGAATAATTAGTATTAATTACAAATAATTAGTATTAATTACAAATAATTAGTATTAATTACCAATAATTAGTCTTAATTACCAATAATTAGTATTAATTACCAATAATTAGTATTAATTACCAATAATTCGTAATAATTAGTATTAATTACCAATAATTCGTAATAATTAGGAATAATTAACAATAATTAGTAATAATTAGGAATAATTAACAATAATTAGGAATAATTAGTAATAATTAGGAATAATTAGGAATAATTAGTAATAATTAGGAATAATTAGTAATAATTAGGAATAATTAGGAATAATTAGTATTAATTAGGAATAATTAGTATTAATTACCAATAATTAGTATTAATTAGGAATAATTAGTATTAATTACAAATAATTAGTATTAATTACAAATAATTAGTATTAATTACCAATAATTAGTCTTAATTACCAATAATTAGTATTAATTACCAATAATTAGTATTAATTACCAATAATTAGTATTAATTAGGAATAATTAACAATAATTAGTAATAATTAGGAATAATTAACAATAATTAGTAATAATTAGGAATAATTAGTATTAATTAGGAATAATTAGTAATAATTACCAATAATTAGTATTAATTAGGAATAATTAGTATTAATTAGGAATAATTAGTATTAATTACCAATAATTAGTATTAATTACCAATAATTAGTATTAATTACCAATAATTAGTATTAATTACCAATAATTAGTAATAATTAGGAATAATTAACAATAATTAGTAATAATTAGGAATAATTAACAATAATTAGTAATAATTAGGAATAATTAACAATAATTAGGAATAATTAGTATTAATTAGGAATAATTAGTATTAATTACGAATAATTAGTAATAATTACCAATAATTAGTAATAATTACCAATAATTAGTAATAATTACCAATAATTAGTAATAATTACCAATAATTAGTAATAATTACCAATAATTAGCATTAATTACCAATAATTAGCATTAATTACCAATAATTAGCAATAATTACCAATAATTAGCAATAATTACCAATAATTAGTATTAATTACCAGTAATTAGTAATAATTACGAATAATTACCAATAATTAGAAATAATTACCAATAATTAGCAATAATTAGCAATAATTAGAAATAATTAGCAATAATTAGAAATAATTAGCAATAATTAGAAATAATTAGCAATAATTAGTAATAATTAGCAATAATTAGGAATAATTAGTAATAATTAGGAATAATTAGGAATAAGTAGGATTAATTAGGATTAATTAGGATTAATTAGGAATAATTAGGATTAATTAGGAATAATTAGTAATAATTGCAAATAATTAGGAATAATTGCAAATAATTAGGAATAATTAGGAATAATCAGGAATACTCAGGAATACTCACGAATACTCACGAATACTCACGAATACTCACGAATAATCACGAATACTCACGAATAATCACTAATACTCACGAATACTCACAAATAATCAGGAATACTCAGGAATACTCAGGAATACTCAAGAACACTTAGCAAAAAAAATTATATTATCAATATTTATGAAAAAAATATTAATATTATTAAAATAATAAAAATTTATAAAATATTAAAATTATCAATATTTACAACAGATTTTGCTCTATTCTTAACATGTTCAAATCTTAAAGGGTCGCTAATTGTCAGGTCATGCGCAATAAAAAGTTTCTGTCAGCCATGTCCAATGTAAACTCTATAATTGTCCTTGTATGGTCGATCACTTCAAAAGTAATGTTGCAATCAGACAAACCAAGTCATTCCCTTCTTATCTATAAGAATCATCTCACATGAACCTTTACATAGACCATTCTTCCTTGAAAATTTAAGGGAAAAATAATGATATCCCCTCAAATATTTAAGGAAGAATGATCTATGTAAAGGTTCATGTGAGATAATTCTTATAGTTAAGAAGGGAATGACTTGGTTTGTCTGATTGCAACATTACTTGCGAAGTGATCAACCATGCAAGGACAATTATAGAGTTTACATTAGACATGGCTGACACAAACTTTTTATTGCGCATGACCTGACAATTGACGACCCTTTAAGATTTGAACATGTTAATAATAGAACAAAGTTTGTTCTGAATATTGATAATTTTAATATTTTTTAATTTTTTTTATTATTTTAATAATATTAATATTGTTTTTTCGTAAATATTGATAATATTTTTTTTATTACTAATAATTAGTAAACGAAATCTGCTTGGATAATGAAGGGAAAATTTATAACCATCTCCACAACGATGATTATCAAATTTCCTTTCATTATTCAAGCAGTTTTCCTTTTGCTAAGTATTGCTAAGTATTGCTAAATTAGTAATAAATAGTAATAATTAGCAATAAATTGTAATAATTAGTAATAAATTGTAATAATTAGTAATCCTTGCTTGAGTGTTTTTTCTAACAAATTATTCAAAACCAGTAATGCTTTTATATTTTATAGAAAAATATGGAACAGCGAGGTCGTCAACAGTCATTATTAGATGACCGCATATGGATAAATCAACGTAGAAATCCAAATGGTTCTGGTTTAAATCCAGTATATATAGAGGGTGTGGAGATTTTTTTATCATTTGCGGCATCAAATTCAGAATTTGTTTCAGAAGGAAAGATAAAATGCCCTTGCAGAAAATGTGCATTGAGAACGTTTGACACGTTTGACAAAGTGGGGGAACATCTCTTGCGTTTTGGTTTTCAAGCAGATTATGTTTTTTGGTATCAACACGGTGAACGCAGTTCCAGAGCAGATGATACCAACTTGATTCCGGATCCATCCCAGTTTCAAGATTTAGTACATGATGTTGCAGGTTCATCTGTTCAACATACAGAAACTCCGGCTGATATAGCTTCAAATCCTGAGTTGGGACCGTCTGAATTTTATGAGTTGTTGAAGTCTGCTGAGGATGCATTATATCCTGGCTGCAAGATGAGCAAATTAGAAGCAGTTGCAAAATTTATGGCTATCAAATCAGATAACGGAATGTCAAACACATGTTTTGACCAGATATTTTCTTTGCTGAAAACACTGTTACCCGAAGGAAATGTTTTACCTGCAAATTACTATGAAAGTAAGAGGTTGGTTCGAAATTTGGGACTTACTTGTCAGAAGATTCATGCATGTTCAAATGACTGCATTTTATATTCAGGGGAAAATGAGTCGTTGGATAGTTGTCCCACATGTGGGCAACAGAGATATAAAGAAGGACAACACGGGAAGTCTGGTTTGATTCCTGTAAAACAGTTGAGATATTTTCCGCTTACATCCAGACTTCAGCGTTTATTCATGTCTAAGAATACAACGACAATGATGTCATGGCATAAAGAGAATATTTCAACCGATAAAAGCTTGAATCATCCAGCCGATGGTGATTCATGGAAACATTTTGATAGAGTGCATCCATCATTTGCTTTAGAAGCTAGAAATGTTCGACTGGGCCTTTCCACTGATGGTTTCTGTCCGTTTGGATCTTATGGTAGTCAATATTCATGTTGGCCTGTTTTTTTAACTCCGTATAATTTACCTCCATGGATGTTGATGAAGGAGCCATATATCTTTTTGACTTTACTAATTCCAGGACATCCGAAGAAAAATATTGATGTTTATTTGAAGCCATTGATTGATGAATTAAATTTATTGTGGAGTACTGGTGTCAGTACATATGATGTTGCAACGAAACAGAATTTCATACTGAGAGCAGCATTGATGTGGACAATAAGTGACTTCCCGGCTTATGGGATGTTATCTGGCTGGAGTACACATGGTCAGAAATCATGTCCTTACTGTATGGGAGAGAAAAAAGCATTTATGCTCATTCATGGAAAGAAACCTTGTTATTTTGACTGTCATCGCAGATTTCTTCCAGCTGATCATCCTTTTCGCAGAAACAGATCTCATTTCAGAAAAGGAACAGTTGAAAGGGATGGACCTCCAAAAATGCTATCAGGTTCGGAGTTAAAATCGGTTGTATTTTCATTACCTCCCATCACTTTTGGTCCCACAATAAACCAACAGAAAATTTCTGGTTTTGGGAAAGAACACAATTGGATTAAACGTAGCATATTTTGGGATTTGCCATATTGGTCTGATTTGTTGGTCCGACACATGTTAGATGTCATGCATATTGAGAAGATCCCCCACCTCCCCCCCCCTCCTACAGATTAGAGTTTGT
Source organism: Viscum album (assembly GCA_963277665.1). Classification (NCBI taxonomy): domain Eukaryota; kingdom Viridiplantae; phylum Streptophyta; class Magnoliopsida; order Santalales; family Viscaceae; genus Viscum; species Viscum album. The sequence goes on along the minus strand of OY728150.1, from coordinate 1,085,980,873 downwards.
ATTTCTGTTATAAAATTTGTGAAATCAAAATATTTTTTTTTTCTATTCGTAGTTTCTGTCTCATTATAAAATATTAATAATATTATATTTTTAAATAACAATATTAATATGAATAATAATAATATTTATATTTTATAATATTAAATTTTATATATATATTAAAATTTTATATATATATTAAAATTTTATATATATATTAAAATTTTATAATATTATAATTTAATTATTTTTTTGTAATACTTGAATTATTTTAATATTTGAATGTAAAATAATTCTATTATTTTTATATTAATTAAAATAACTTATTAATATTTTTTTTATTTATGAATTATAATTATAATATTATTATATTAATTAAATTATTTATTAGTATTCTATTATTTTTATTTTTGAATTATAATTCTACTATTATTATAGTAATTAAAATAATTTATTATTTTCATTTGTAAATTATAATTCTATTATTATATTAATTAAAATAATTTATTAATAATTTATTTTTTTTATTTTTTTTATAGTATTTGCGACGGGATACTATGCCCGTCGCAAATACTAGTATTATTAATATTTTTTTATTTTTTTTAAAAAGAGTATTTGCGACGGGACCCGTCGCAATTACTATGAATAGTATTTGCGACGGGTCCCGGTTCCCGTCGCAAATACTAGTATTATTAATTTTTTTTTTTAAAAAAACGTTATTGCGACGGGCCCGTCGCAAAAACTATATGCGACGGGTCCCGTCGCAAAAGGTATTTGCGACGGGCCCGTCGCAATAACTGTTTAAAAAGTTTTTTACAAAAATACGGAATACTATTTGCGACGGGGAGAATGCCCGTCGCAAAAAAGGGCTTTAGCGACGGTCCCGTCGCAAATAAGTTTAGTTGCGACGGCGTTTTCCGCAACGGGCTATTTGCGACGGGACCCCGTCGCAAATGGATATTTGCGACGGGATCCCGTCGCAAATAGCCCGTCGCAAATACCTGTTTTTCCAGTAGTGATTGTTTTGTTTTTGGGAGGATTAGATTTTGGAAATAGACTAGAAGGAGCTGGTGATCCAAGACTGGATATCATTGAAGTTGACCAGGAAGTTGAAAATTATCTAGAATCCTTTGATTCTGAATCCAATTCCATAGTTATAAATATACAGTTTTTGGTGGCATATAATTCTTTTTTAACAGAATAGTTGGAAGGAGATAATAATTTTTTTGAAGAATATAAGGCTTTTTCTGTTTAAAGATCAGAGTTAGAAGCTCAGAATCTTCATTTGAAGGAATTAAAAGAAAATATAATTTCATTAGGAGATATAAAGGAACTAATAGAAAATATTTTAGGAGAATTTTTTTCATTAAAAGACGAGTTTGTCAAGAATATGGAGTTTGAGGAGTTTAATTTGATGATTCAGAGAGAGTTTCAGTCTCTCAAGGGAATCAACAGATCATCTACCTCTTCTCAACAAAAAGCGCTAGAACTGATTATGATTTTTGAGGAAATAATTTCTGTTTTGGATGAATTTATTTAAAGGTTACACACTATTCAGTGTGATATCATTCCATTGAATGTGTTGTTTCAGAATCAGTGGAATTTGAAAAGTCGTCTTACATAGAATGAATCCTGGTTGGTACCAGTGATTAATCAAGTAAAGGACAAGCTTACCACTTTCATAATGTTTGAAGAAGTTGTGAATGAATCTATAAAGGCAAATTGGGTTGAGATCGTGATGGTTGGAATGATTACAAGAAGTTACTTCAACATTGGAAGGAAGTGTTTGAAAACAATTTTTAGAGCCTAATATTGTAGTTTATTGATCTTAGTAGTGTAATTCATGCAATTCCTTATCCATACGAACCCTTATTCCCGACTAAAAGTGTTATCTAAACCATTATTTTTCAAGACTCTAGTTGACTATGGATTATACTTTAAAAAATTTGAATATCTGTCAAAATTACATCAATTTATTCATATTTTTATTTATTTACATTTATTTATGTTCAATAATTCACTGCCAATCCAAGATTTATTTTTCAAATATCAGGATACGTAACTATTCATTTATAGTTTTTTGCTATATTAAATGGTGTTTTGTTTCTTTTATCCTTTAAAACTCTATTTTTTATATCAAAAAAAGTGGGAGAGTATTTATTCTAACTATTTATGATTGAGATGGGTATATTATTTTCAACCACCACAATTTCTTTTGAACATTTGATAATTTTATTTATCAAAATAATTATGTGAAATTGAAATTTTGAGAAAATTTGGATATCTAATTCTACTTTTTATAAATTCAATATTTTCATTAATTTCTGTAAAGGATTATGATATGGGTTTTGGGATAATAAAAAGGATAATATATTTGGGCATTATTGTATCAAAAATACTCTACATGTTACTATGATTTTGATGTTCACAAATACTGTTGTTTTTTTTCTAATAATGTTTTGTTAATTGAGTTTTACACAAATTCGTGTTATATTTTGGAATTACAAGAACGATTATGGAATCATATTTTCATCCCTAAATTAAGCTTAAAATATATCGTTTGAGTATAGTATCAACCCTACGTTATGCTAAATTGTTTTTATTTGTATTTTTATCCTTTAATTTAGAAAATTGACACACATATAGATCAACAACTCTACGATGAAGTCTATATTTACTATATGCAACCATATGTTCAGGAAAACTAAACTTATTGGTAATCAATTCTACATTCGGGATTTTATGCTAACATGGATGAATGTATGTATCCTCATTCATATGTTACTTTTTGATCCCAAAATTATGTATAGATGAAAGTGCACAAAGGAACCATACGCCATGCAAAGGAATCCTACGCTATGCAAAGGAACCCTACACTATGAAGAGGAATCTTAAGCTATGTAAAAGAACCATACACTACGTGAAGGAACCATAAGCTACACAAAGGAACCTATGATCACCCAAATAATTCTATGATACATAGCTCAACCCTACATTGTGTTCTCAATGGAAATTTTTTTCCAGGATCATTTTCAATCCGATAATTATTTGTTAGTAAAGAGAGAATTAATGACCAATTCAAGGATCCTTTTTATTGTATCAAAGAATTTAGTTTTTTAGAGAAAATCATTCCTATTTCTAAGGGAGGTTACAAATCTCCTAGTTAACTAAAATTTTAATCTACACTACCAATCAAGCTATTAATTTAGATCTGTAATAGTGAAGAAAGTATTTTATTCTCTAAATATTCCTTAAGAATATCTCTACAAAATTATGTGATAAGTGATGCACATAAAAGACTTCCGTATTGAAATTATTCTTACATTTCAATAGTAAACTAACAACTCTAACTAAAGGACTACATTTGTTGATATATAATTGTCATATCATGTTCTACTATAAGTTTACCACTGCTATATTTTTTTTCCTTTAAATTGAATATCTATTTGTAACATGGATTGGTACATACTCATTCCCTATTGAATAATCTTATCTATGAAGAATAATATCCATCTACTGTCAATAGTTTAATGCCCCAACCCTAGTTACCCAGAGATGGTGCATTATTACAGAACATTGGCATGATCACAAGATATAATGTCTTTGAAGACCGATCAGTTTAGTAGCCTTGGATATAATAGATACATACAATAGTTTTACATTACATCATGAAATAAAACAACAAAATTGTGTCCCCTTTGAACACCCTCATATCCTTTATCCTATCCCTACAGTTCAATTAGAATATATTACTTCAAATCCTGTGAAAAATAAAACATAAAAAAGAGGGGAGACTAGATGCATAGTAAGGATAACAATAGAACAGAAACTATAATAAATAAGAATTAACATTTAAGGAAATCTATAACACCAAAACAAAAGTCTTTTAAACTAAAACATCAGCATAATATGGAAATGATAAATCAAATAATTCCCTTCAAATATTCCCATGTATGTTCGACTTGTCTAATAGTCACATATATTATCAATAGATTATTTCCTAATGATGGAATGCATAATGTCGGACATCATAACAACATAGTCAAGAACTCGTACCAAGACTACAAATAATATTTTTTTCAAGGCCTTGTTCAAAGACACAAGTTTGTCTCATGATACCTAACAATGCGTCGATGATCTATAGTCGGTTCCACCCATCACCTACTATGTCCAATGCATTCCTCTTATGAAAATGTTGAAACATAACATAAACATTTATATTAAAACTGGCATACAAAATGTTAATACATTAACCATAAAACATAAATGGTATAAAAATAACATATCCAGAGTCAAACATATCACAAAATCATCAATACATTATGAAAGATGGTATCATAATAAGTAAACTTCAAACAAGTGTAAAATCCATCAAAGAATGTTGACGTAAATGAAATCAAAACAATTTGAGACAAATATCTCATTCTATTTTGAAATAATTAAAAAGTTTCATAATTATAAAAGAAATTTTTTTTAAAAAAAATTATTGTTATATTGTGAGGGAAGATTTAAAGGCGTTATAATGGCGGAAAATAGCCGCACTCAACATATAATTTTAAAAAACATTCACACCATAATTTTTTGAAAAAGTCTTAAAGTACCTTATTTGGAAAATGATAAAAAGATTCCTTTGAAAAAAGTTTATAAAAAATGAAACATGGGTAAAAATGAATTTAACCCATATACTAGAAAATATTAAAAAAGTTTTGAAATACATTTTTATGAAACACAGATGAGGATGATAAAGAATTCCCCTTTAGATTCTTACATATAAAAAACCTTTGGTAATAAAGAGATCATAAAATTAACCCTTACCTTGTATTATTCCGTAGTCCAGGGTATGTTAACCTCTTGTATAATAGTTAAATAATTGTTATGAAATTATAAAAAAACTACATACATTAATATTATATCATCTATGTTCTTCAAATATTTCTTTGTTAATAATATTTCAGTAGTATCATTGTTTCGGGTGTTAACAGATTCGTTTTCTTTTATATATTTTATTAAGTAAGTCATGTTTTTTTTGGATAGGAAGTATTTGATTCATATCCAGAATGATAGTATATTATTTCAAAATTATTTTTAATCATAAAATGAAAATTATTCTTTAATGGTTATGATGGGACGTGAAATTTCATCACATCGTGGAGATGATAAGCCATACATATGCCCAAGAAACAATATAATTATATTGATCATGAAATCATATGTAATTGGATGATATATTATATATAAAGAATTATTGAAATGTTATATTTATTATTTACATCATTTATACTCATTATTAGACCCATCCAAATAATGAAGTACTGAATAACAAACTACTCCATGACGTGGAGATGGTAAGCCGTACATACAAATGTATTGTTTCATTGTCATTCATAGGATATATAGAATAATGAATATGGTTGTAAAATATTTATAATAACATCACAGTATTTATAAGGTTCTTGATTTATGATTTTTGTTATGGAAACAACAAAGAAAGATTAAGTGGAAGAAGAAAATAACTTCGAAAGAGGTGATGATGTAATTACCTCTTATTCAGGTTCTTCCATTTGATTAGAACAAACGGGCTTCTTAGGTTGGATTTATAATCAAATTAATTCAACTAAGATTAAGTGAGGGTGGTTGAGAGGATACATGAGTTGGATTTTTTCGATCTAAATGGATTTGGTGGTGTCAATTTTAGAGAAGGTAAAGTACCCTTTTTTAGGAGGGGTGAATGTCACTTTAGGAAAATCTAGAAATTTTATTTTATTATAAAATAAGTTTTGGTTTCTAAAGTTTATAAGTGGATTTATTTTGAGGATAAGGGGGGATGGGTCGAAATATTCTCAACTAATAGGTTTTAGACAATTTTAGGTCACCATATTTACCATATATTTTAGATTTAATTCTTTGTTAAATAGTTTACCTTTTAGCATTACTTCTTGTATAATTATAATATCAGGTGAATAAACATGCTATAAAATGCCAATAGATCCTCAAGTGGCTATTTAATAACATATATATCATTATATATGTTGTTTGGTTGAACCATATATTTTTAGTCATATTATATCATTTAATAATATAGTCTTTCTTTTCAAAACTCGTTTATATCATTTTTGACACTATTTTGTATTTGGTTTTTATGAAAGTTGACATAAACTAGATTACATCAAAAAAAATAAATAATATCAATCATAAAATGACATATTAACTTATAAAATTAGTTTAATTTCTCAAAAGTCTCAATTAACATTTTTTTTTATATTTATAATATCTATTATTTTAAAATTACATTGACAAGGTAATTACTCCATCATGATTGTGTCATAAATAAATTTTATTATTTAATGTCTAAAAATTATAAATAAAATACCATGATGTAGAAAATTGTTTTATATTTCTAATGAATATTAACTGACATATTTATCTTATGTATAACCCTATATTAAAAATGGTTTAGTTATTAAAATTCAAATTTAACACTTTTAATTACTCTTTATATAAAACAATATTAAATATCATAATCTAATCCAAGTAGATCAAATAGGATCATATTTTAATCCTATGGTTTATTTTGGTTGAAAAACACTTATCCAATATAATTAGGACATGTGTTAGGGTAATTATAATATCATTTTTACTTTTAATTACCCTATTTACTTTTAACCGTGGTAAATAAATTTCAAAGGTTATTATTCACCAATAATTATTTTCATCCCATTGAATGAAATTTTACTTACAGATTTCAACCTTGTCTCTCGATTTTTATGAAATTCAATTCACAGAAGTGGTAAAATTACTTTTTATGAAAATTTGGAAATGTTCCTTGAAGGTGGGTAAATGGCATTAAAAAATTCAATAAAATTTTACATATCTATACTTATTATAAAATGACTCAAATAAATTACATTTTACTAATATTGGTATTATGTAACTATATTTAATTTAAAATAAATTTGAATAAAAGTAATAATTATTTAAATAAATAGTCTCTTTTAATGTTTTATGCCGTATTTTTTCCTATTCATAAAAAATAGAATGTTTTAATAAAAATACCAAAAATTAACCCTAAGATAATTTTAATATTCTGAATCCATAAATGAAGCATATTTTACCAAACTAAATTGTTATTAGAGTCTAGTATTAATTTTATTATTGTTGAATAAAAGACATAAAAAGTAGTTCATTTAAGAAAATAGTTTTTCAAAATATATAAATATTTAAACAAAACATATCAATTTCATTATAAATATGTTTTATTTATGTGAAAACATTATAAATAACAATTAAAATTTATTTGTTACTATTCATATCACAATATATAATTGAAAAATAAATATATCATTTAAATTGTTTAAATAATAATGTGTTGTTTCACATAAACTCAATCTTGTATATAACCCAAGCCAAGTCAGTGTTTCATGCTGTATAAGCTATTGACTTACTTTAAAGATATAACATACTATGAAATATTATGGTTTTATATTCTCTCTTCCTTCAATAAATTGCATCCTCATAATTTGAAATTGTTCTTCGAAAATATAATGTTAAAAATATAAAATACCTTCGTGGAAAATTCACATTGGAAATAGGGTTAATAAAATTTAGTCTTAATAAGATGGAAAAGGAAATGAAATATTCACCACCAAATTAGTATTTATAATAGGAGAACATTGGTGGAAATTTTATACACATAATTGAAGGAAAACATAAGTATTTATAGGGAGTGATTGAGGTCCTCAATTAGAAACAAGTGATCACGAAATAGAAAATTGAAGGCCTCAAATACAGTTATCTATGATGTCTTAAAATATCATTGGTTAATCAAAAAATAAGGTATTAGGATAAAAAATTTTATCACAAACTCATCTTTCACTCAAAAATAAAATAGAACTCAAAAATAATATATTTATCATAATCATATAGTGTTTTAAAAAAAGGAATTTATAATTCATTAATTAGATCATTTCAAAAAACTCCATTATAAAAACCAGGAAAACATGTAGGATAGTTGTAGGTGATTAACCCTCGTCGCCCTTCAGATGCGGGTTCATGTCTCACAGCCTTGAAAGAGGCGACGAGTTGTCCCCCGACCTTCAGGTTGTCCTTGTTATAAAAAATCAATAAATAATATTAAGAAATGTTTTAACCATAAACTCTAGTATCCAATGTCAAAAGTTTTCTATTCCAATCGATATACTTTTCCAAAATAATTGTGTCCAAACTCATAGTCCAAAAACTAATAAGGAAGGTCAACATAACATAATGAAGATCTCTTTTTGCCACATAATAACAGTTGAGTACCTTCATCATGTATTCTTTTAAAACATGGTAACACTCTGAATTACCATAAAACCTTATTGATAACATTCATGCTCCCTTATTCCATATAGAATACTAGATATATTACTTATATCCAAAAATTTGGAATACTCCAACTTTTATGGAAGACAAAAACCATTAATCAGTTCTAAGGTAGTCATGTATATCTAATATAATTTATCCAAATCCACAATATCTTATTCCAAAATCTATATCCCAGTATCAGAACCATATTAAGGATTATTTTTCCTTCATCCATTTATTTTTTTAAAAAAATTATCTTGTTGTTGAGTCACCATTTTTTGTTCCATATAGCCTCAAATCCATAATAAAATAGTACTACAGTACAATCCTCATTTATTTCCATAATTAATATAACCAGTACATCGTTGATACAACACTCAAATGAAATAATTCATTAATAAAAATTTAATAACACTCATTATTACTCTTAATCTATGGTAGTATCATAACTTGATTATTATCTAATAGCATCAATTGAGGTATACTCTAATGATTGGGACATTGATTCGCATAGTTTCCCAACTCCTTGCAGATGAAGCATTGTACATTTGAATATTTTTTCTTAACCGAGAAATCACGTAGTTGGGGCCCTTTTTCTCCACACTTATAACAAACTCCCATTCCATTCAAACATTAACCAAAGTGATTCTTTCCACTGTTATCACATATAGGAAAATCCTTCATTCCATTCTTCCCATAATCCATATTCTTCTATATCATCCTATCCATCTTTGGCTTCCTGTCAAATCCATTGGACTCAAAGAATTATTTACTTATCATGTTAACACAAGATACTATTTATTCATATGATGAGAATACATGGGATAATATTTACCTTCTAAATATTGGATTAAAACCATGAATGATATGATCTTTCTTACTCTTTCGATCATGTGTATTGCTGGAGTTCTCATTCCTTCTACTGGGAACCATTTATAAACAATGGCATACACATGGTTAGTTTATGAATCACAATGCATAATTCCAAACTTGTAAAATAACTAACATAAATTGAAATGTTTATGCATATAATAGATAATCATAAAAATGTTTTCTTTGAGAAATTATTTACTCATAAATCCTTCATAATGGTTTGTAATGAGAATGTGAATTATCCTAATCATATCCCCTGGGAGTGTTGTAAACAAGAGTAAAGAAAGACCCGTTATTTTGTAGAAGTTTCCATTCTATTCTATATCAAAGTGGTGTTTTTGGGTTTTATCCCTATATAAATCATGCCAGAGCCACCACTACCTACTTGTATCTAGACAAATATGTATTTCTTGGAAAATTCACAAAATAACTATATTACCAAAATTCTAAGAAGTTCTTCTATACTAATACTCAATGTCTATCATAGGGTAATGTTTTCTAATAAGAGTTTATCTAAATCTAGTTTCCAAGGATTGTAATAAACTTCATCTAATACCAATTGTAATGCCCTGAGCCTAGTTACCCAGAGTCAGTTCATTATTACATAACATTGGCATGATCATAAGAGATCATGTTTCGAATGACTAGTTAGTTTAGTAGCTTTTGAGGCACTAGTTACATATATAAGTTTTACATTAATTAATGAAATAAAATAAATCAACAACATTGTGTCCCCTTTGAAAAAACTCGTATCCTTTATCATATCCCTTTATTTAAATCATAATATACTTCTTCATATCCTGGAAAAATGAAAACATAAGAAAGGTATGAGCTTAGATGCTCAGTAAGGATACCAATATAGTAGAAACGATCATAAATAAGAATAAACAATTAATGAAATGTATATGACTAAAACTCAAGTCCTTTAATCTCAAACATCATCATAATATGGAAAATATCAATCAAATAATGCCATTTATTCATTTACATGGATATTATACTAATCAAATAGCCACATGCAATATCAATAGCTAATTTCATAATGATGTAATGATTAGTGTCTAAAATCATAGCAACAGAGTCGATGCATCTTTCCAAGAAATTAAATAAGATTTTATCAAGTCCTTCTTACAAGGAACTAGTCTGTCTCTTGAGACCTACTGATTCATCAAGGAGCTACGGCGGGATCCACCTGTCACTAACTAATTCCAGTGAATTCCTCATATGAAAAGGTTGAAAATTACATAAACATTCATATTAAAACCAGTATATGAAATGTTAATATTTTAAATATAAACAAGGAATGGTATAAAAATAACACATCCATAGCCAAACATATCACAAAACCTTCAATATAATATGAAAGATTGTATCATAATAATTCAACCTCCAACAATTGTAAAATCCATCAAAGGTTATTGACATAGATGAAATCAAAACTATTTGAGTGAAATATTTGTCTCTATTTTGAAATCATTTAAAATTTACATAATTATAAAAGAAAACGTTTATTTTGTAAATATTATTATAATCTTTTATCGTAAGATTAGAATGTGTTATAACGGCAGAAAATAGAAACACTCTCATATATGATTAAAATACATTCTTACCTTAATTTCTCGAAAATGTCATAAAGTAACTTGTTTGGAAAATGACTAAATGTTTTATTTTAAAACATTTTATAAAAATTAAAACAAGGGTATAAATGAGTTTGTCCCATATTATAGGAAATAGTAAAAAAAATTAAAGTACATTTTGAAGAATCACGGATGAGGATGATAAAGAATTCTTAGTTGATGTTTACGTATAAACAATCTCATATAATAAAGAGATTGTAAAATTAACCATTCTGTTATACTTTTCCTTAGTCAAGGGTACTTTAGCCTCTTATATAATAGTTAAATATTTTTATTAAATTATTCAAGAACTAAATACATAAATATGATATCATATATTATCTTTCAATATTTCTTTTTTAATAATATTTAAGTAGTATCATTGTTTCAGGTGTGAACTTATTTGTTTTCCTTTATATGGTTTGTTAGGTAAGTCATGTTTTTTATGGATAGGATGTATTTGATTACTATCTAGAATTATATTATTTTCTTTGAATATTATTTTTATTCATCAAACAAAAATTATTTTGGAATAGTTACGATGGGGAATGAAATTTCATTGAGTCGTGGAGACGGTAAGCCGTAAGTTCGCACGAGTGACAATATAATTCTATTGATAGTGATATAATATGTAATTGGATGATATATCATATATTAATAATCATTAACATGTTATATTTATTTTTTATATTGTTTTTACTCATTATTATACCCATCCAAATAATGAAGTATTGAATAACAAACTTCCCCACGATTTGGAGACGGTAGCCATACGTACGCACGTATGAGGATGTTGTCATTCATAGGATGAATAGAATAATTAATATGGCTGTACCAAATTTATAATAAAATCCGAGTATGTATAAGGTACTTGAGTAATTATTTTTTTATGGAAACAACAACGAAATAGGATGTTAAGAAGAAAAGAACTTTGAACTAAGTGATGAAGTAATTACCTCTTATTCAGGTTCCTCCTTTTGATTTGAACTAAAGGGCTCATTAGGATGGATTTATGATCAAATTAAGGCCTCTAGGATGGATTTAGGGTAGTTGGGAATATATTTGATCAAATTTTGGCCAATCCAAATTACTTTGGGGTGTGAGTTTTAGAGAAGGGGATGTACCCTATTATAAGAGAGGTGAGGGTCACCTTAGGAAAATCTTGAAATGTTATTTTATTATAAAATAATCTTTATTTTATAATGTATATAAATGGATTTAGTTTGAGGATAAGGTCGGTATGGGTTGAAATATTCTCAAAAAATATATTTTACACAAGTGTAGGTCACCATATTAACCTTATCTTTTAGATTTAATTCTTAATAAAATAGTTTAACTTTTACTATATCTTCTTGTATTATTTTAATACATGGTTAATAAACATACTATAAAATTACAAGAAAACCTAAATTGTTTATTTAATGACATATATATCATTATATAAGTCTTTTGGATGATCCTTATATTTTTATTAATATTATATCATTTAATAATATAGTATTTGTTTTAAAAACTCATTTTTGTCAATTTTGACAGTATTTAGTATTTGGTTTTTTGTGAAAGTCAAAAAACCATGATTACATAAAAACCAATACATTAAATCAATCCTAACATGTCATTGTAACCTATAAAATTATTTTAATTCATCAAAATTTCAATTTACATTTATTTTAATATTTATAATATCGATTAGTGTAATCTTTCCTTGAGAAGGTAATTACTCCATCATCATTGTGTGTTAAATATATTTAATTATTTAATGTATATAAATTATAAATAAAATACCAAGATGTAATAAATCATCTTATATTTTTAATTAATATTTTTAGTCGAATTTATCTAATATATAACCTTATATTAAAAATGAATTAGTTAATAAAATTTGAATTTATCACTTTTTACTATTCTTTATATAATATAAAAATAAAGGTATTAATCTAATACAAGTGGATCAAAGAGGATCATATTTCTTTCCTAAGGATTATTTTGTTCAAAAAACACTAATAAAATTGAATTATTAAATGTGTTAGGGTAAATATAATATAATTTGTACCTTTAATTACCCAATTAACTTTTGACCGTGGAAAATAAAATTCAAAAGTTATTATCCAACTAAAATTATTTTCATCATATTGAACCAAATTTTACTTTATGATGTCAGTCATGTCTCTTATTTTTTTGAAATTAAACTCATAGAATCCATAAAATTACATTTTATGCAAATTTTGAAATGTGCTACAATGGTGGGTAAAAGGCATTAAAAAATTAAATAAAATTTTCTATATCTAATATTATTGTTAAATGAATCCCATGAATTACATTGGACTAATATAGGTATTATGTATCTATTTTTACATTAAAATATATTTATATAAAAATAATTATTATTTAAATAAAGAGTCAGTTTTTATGTACTATGCAGTATTTTTCACTATTCATGAAAAATTGAACGTTTTCAGAAAAATACCAAAAATTCACCCTAAGATAATTTTGATATTCTGAATAAAAAAATTTAGTCTATTTTACCAAATTAAATATGTAGGAGTGAATAATATTATTTTTATTATTTTTCACAAAAGAACATAAAAGTATTTCTTTAAATAAAATAGTTTTTCTGAATATATAACTATTTTTACAAAACATATACATTTAATTGTAAAATTGTTTTATTTAATTGAAATTTTTTAAATGGAAATAGAATTTTATTTCATACTAATCATGTCACAATATTTAATTGATATATAATTATATTATTGAAATAATTATAATACAAATGAGTTATTTCGCAGAAACTCAATCTTGCATATAATGCAAGAAAAGTCTGTGTTTCTTAAAGTATAAGATATTAAATTAATTTAAAGTTATAAATTACGATGAAATATTAGGGTGTTATGATTTGAGTGATGCTGCAATTTTGAATTTTAACATGTTTCAACAAATGATTCTCTTTTTAGTCATTTTTTTAACTTCTTGTACTCAGTTGTGGTGGAGTATCAGCTTCTTGATCTAATATGTGAATAATAGAATCCAAATTATAGAACCAGAAGGATTTGTAATTAGTCTTGTGTAAATGTTTCAAATGCCTACACTTAGTTGTGGAGTTTGGTCTTATGATAAGAAGACCCGACTAGTGAAATTAACCAAGCTCATAAGTAGATTATTTTGTGGAGTGTACTATGGGATATTTGTTCCCCAAACAACTATAAAAATTTATGTTCATAATTTATGTTAATAAAATATATATATTCATATAGAATAATTGCAGTTCATATTCGCATAAATTATAGTGGGTGTTAAAAGCCAAAATTGTGGATGATTTTGAAAAGTCGCAATTCACCCCCCTCTTGTGGGATACATTATATATTCAGACCTACCAAATTAATATTTCCAATTAATTTTTTAGATGACTTTTACATCCTAGGAATTTAATAAAATATTTTCTTCTAAATTAACCCATTATCGTAATATTTTTAAAAATTAATGAATTAAATAGTGTCAAAATCAACACTATTGTCTATTTATCAAAATAATGTTTTATTAAATTATATAAAAATCATAAAACATTTTCAAAAATATAGAATAATTATTATATTTTAGAAAATGTTCTAAGTTATTTATTTATTGTCTAATTGACATCAAATAAGTAAATATCTCACCTTTTAATTTTTAAATATTTTTCACCCAAGTTAAAAATTAAATAGAATAACTAAGTGTTAATTAAAATATTAAGTGTTTAATTGATAGAAAATATAGTTTAAAATTTATTTGTTGATTATATTACATCCTTATATCATCTCAACATAGAAATTGGTACATTTAAGAGTTTTTTGGGTAGGGTTTGATTTTATTATGAATTATTAGTTATGGAGTTTCCAAAAGTGCCCCTCACCTCAATTATAAAAGGTAACCTCCATCCTCACAACATCACCCCACTTTTAGCCTTAATGTTATGTCTTAAACTACCAATTTTCTTTATAAACATTTTTAGAAACATTATAGATATTTTGGTCTTCTTTAAAGACCAACTCTAGTGCTTTATGATGAGATTTAGAGGCGGCACATCGAAGAAGAGGTAATCTCCTCTACCGATTCTTATTTACTCTTTCAATTAATATTTATGAGTGGTTTCATTATAAAGTAATAAATCATGTTTCACTTATATATATAGATGTTATTATTATTATGAAGCAACCATATTTAACCTCTTATCAATCCTATGAAAAACAAATTCACCATGTGTATGTACGTACAACTTATTGTCTCCCCGTTGTGGTGTAATCTATTTTTCTCCACCTCCTTACATGGATGTGTATAATTATGGAAATAATAACAATATTATTATTATTATAAAATTATATTTATTATAAAATATTATAAACGAAAAACACCAATATTAGTCAACAATTATGAGAATTATAGTGTCGCTCGGGCGTACGTATAACCTACCTTCTCCATAATGTGATGTGATTAATTATACATGATATTAATTAAAGAATTATTATATAAATGTAAATAATGAATAATGTTTTTATATATTATCTACAAATAATTTTTAAGTGATATAACCCTAATAAAGAGAACTAGAACATATTCGACAAGACATGAAAAAGAAAATGAAGCAGTTAATACCTGAATTACAAGTAACAATAAAATATTATTAACAAGCAGATGATAATATGATCTTATATGATACTATAAAAATGAATATGATTTAGGAATAAGTCAATAACATTAATTAAATAATTATACAGGTGGTTCAAATTCATATTAAGGATATCAGACCTATGGTAATGGATAATTTTGCAGTCACATTATTCTCAGATATTGTTTATTCATATGTATATACTGCGGTATATTTATCATCCATTTACATGTTTCCTAAATATAAATTCCTAAATATTATTTTTATCGTTCTAAAATTTTTTTAATTTCAATTTTACCCATTGCTGACATTTTCATAAATGGTTTGAAAGGAATATTTTTGTGTTTTCGGTATGAGGTACCTTTTGAATTTCTAATAAAAGTTCAAGAATAATGTTCTCTTTAAACTTATAAGGCTTGAACATATTTTTACATTTTTATAATTCCTTATTTCATTGAATATTATTTTACCATACCAAATTTTTATTTTAAATTTAATTACTTTCTTTTAAAATTATGTGAAATTTTGAGAAAAGAAAATATTTTTATAGAAGAAATGATATTTTCCTTAAGAATTTATTTAAAGAGTTTTATCAAAATTATTTTCCATATAACAAGACATTATTTAATAGGTTTCTACTTCAAGTATAATATACCTATTATTCCTATGGTATGAATTTTTTTTATAAAAATATATTTATGGAATAAATTTTTTACATTGATTATGTAATGATTGAATGATGTTTAAGAAACACATTTTATTCCATGGGTTATGCTATGATTAATGATTTATGTTTTTTGTGGAACATATAAGAATGATTTAATTAAGAGATGTGTGGGACCTATATCTCCCTAAAATGCAATGGTTAAATATTTATATCTCATTAGATAGACATGGATGTAATGTGAAATGATATCAGTTTTGTAGTACGGGGATTGATCGAGGAGTGAACTGGGTTCAATAATTGAATTTTTCTATTATGATGGTCTTGGAAATGATACTTCTCTAATATGAAATGATTTTCCATAGTTATTTTTATGAAAAAAATCATTTATTACATTATTAATTTTGGTTTTATATTCATTGATTCTTATGAACATTTTTTATTTATACTAAGGTATAATATTATGATCCTTCATATAAAGAATAAGATTTTAAAATGTTATGTTTTTATATCTTATGATTATGATATGAACAATATCTCCATTTTTTACCCATAATAAGAATTTGAGCTCACAAATTTATATGTTTATTTGACCCAGGTCCTAAAGAAAGGTATTAAATAAGATATTTGAAAAATGGTTGTAGTTATGATGAAATAAGTGGGAGAAAATGAAGATGTTTTATGAACCATTTGTAATTTTTTCCTAGTTTCTAAAGGCAATATACCTATACAGTCTTGTCGTAGTTTTTTAATATGTTGTAATGAATATACATAAATTTTGAAGTAATATCAATGTATAAAAAGTCTGTTCCATTATATAAAACATGTATTTAGAAGAAAAATATAGCCATCATGTTCATATGGAGAGTGGGAGAGAACAATGTTAGGAAAAAAGTAATAATCAGAAATCCATAAATCCACAATGATTAAGTGGTCATTTGATTCATCAGAAATGAAGGTACTAGGATAAATTTTTTTATTTAAGATCCTTTCACTAGTGTTGAATAATAAGGATAAATACTTACTTGATTAATTATGATCTCATCCTTCCATTATACCTTCATCAATTTCCACTTCATCTCTAATTCAAAGAAATGAAGTTGATTTTTTCATTCCTAAAGTGTTAGCAGATCATGTAATCCATAAATTAAATGCTAGGTAATTCCATATATCTATAAAAGGGTTATCAAAAGTTATAAAGTATGAATACGACCACCTATGGTGAGATATTACTTTATTATAAACAACTTCATCTAAATTTTAACCTATAATTTCCATAAATTGATAAACATACAATCCTTCTAAAAGATGAAAAAATATGAAACTTTTGAAACAAGTTCACTAACTCAATATAAAATTTATCCCCAATATATCATATAATTTCTCCTTTTAGTCACATTCCAAACATGTTAACACCTTCATAGGGTATTATCTTGATTCAACGTCATAACATGAATTACTATAGGACCTTAAGAGGAAACATACATGCTTTTAAAATTAAGAATTTCCACAAACCATAAAACCAAAAATTTTAATATACATAATCTATGTTGATAATAAATAACTTTGTCATCATATTAATATTTAATTAATTAATACTATAAAAAATCTCATTATTTCCTTATCCAAACATTATACACATATTAAGTGTTATCCATCCCTTAATTTGTTTCCAAAACAAATCGGAAACAGTTTTCAGGATTTCTAGTACTATTAATCATATACTATAAAATACATAAGAAAAAACCAAAAATAGACCAATAGATATATCATTATTATATATTACCATAAAAGTGACTTTACAACATTAGTCTATAATCCTATTAGATAAACTCTCAACCATTCCGACACTTCATTTTCGTACTCTATATCGTCAATAGTGAACGCATGAAATATTCCATTATATTTATCCTTAAAATGATTCTGATGTCAATCATCATCAATAAACCTAGTATTATGTAATTGGATTTCATAGTGCCTCATTTCCTAGCAGTTTTAGCATTGAATGTGGGAGGTGCATCCTGTGTAGCCTTTTCTCTATTATCATCATTAGATATCTTTTTTCCATTAATTGAAAACTCAAATACTTGAAGAATTTATTTTACACCTTAAAACATTTACTAGTACCTTTAATAAAATATCCACCATGATTAATTTCACACTTTGCGCAAAAGAAATAAATTATCTAATTTTTACCATTATTTTGAGATTTTCCCTTGAACTTCATCTTTTAATTCTTGTCAGAACCATGGGATTAACATGTAACCCTAAAGTTTAATTCCAACATGAGTGAACAGAACACAATATCTAGATGTTTACTCATGTCTCTTTTGAATCATTCCCTTCTAATACTTGGTTTTAATCCACTGAAGAACCTATCAACATTACTTTTAGGTTGTATGTTAATTTAGGAAGCATACCTCGAATGTCCGGTAATGTTTTCCTTGTATATACCGATAGTTTAATAATATTTTTTCATAAGATTAGGGAACTCATTTTCCATATTCGTATGAAGAATATGAAGAAATTACTTATTGAATATTTGGTTCTTGAACTTACCCCTTTCCATGGAATCAATTTCATTTTATTGTCACATATTCTTGATTATAGACCACCAATGATTTGCTTCAACTTCTAAACAATAAACAACCAAATTTACGTTTCCATGTTCTAAATAGTGAATAATAGAAAGTATATTTTCAGTGGTACTAATCCATTTTTTAACAAGTTTATTAGAAGACCCACTGAAAGAAGGTGGGCATTGCCTCATTACGTAATCAACAGAATGTTGTTCCGTTCTCTACTTATTTGGATGTCTATAATGATTTGTAGATCATATAAGTATAGGGATAATATTATTTATTACATATACCATAAAAAAAATATTCATGAGGGGAATTGTTTAATTTATCATTTCATTCATCATTAACATGGTTCTTTCAGGTTACATACATTGTCTAAAATGAAAAATAATAGTGTGAATGGAAAACATCATATTAAGAAAACAGCATAATCAAGGGGAGTAATTTTAATCAATACCATCATTGGTTTACTCCTAGGTTATAGTCCTCTCTTAACCATTATCATTACCAAAATTTAAATATTCTAACCTATATATAGATTTTTCCTTAAGGACACCCGTAAACATACCTTAGAAATATCTTAAGGGATCTCACTAATGTTTTCTCATCCCAGTTTCCAAAGCTTAGATATACCTTTCCCCTAAAACCAACTTTGAAGACCCATACATCAAATATATATATTAAATCATAATTAAATAATAAAAATTAAAATGTATCAAGGCCAAGATAGGACCATATAATTATAGTGTCTTTAGAAACTGGGAAATATAAAAAAGTGGTTCATAAGACATCTACATTGTCTCCCTCTTATTCCTTCATAACTAGACCCCCTTTTGATGAATCTTACTTAATTATCTTCTATATAACATGGTGAAAAGAAACAAAATAAATGGTGAGTTTAAATTCATAATAAGGTTAAATAAGGTTGATATCAATCATATCATAATCATAAGACATAAGAACATAACCTTTGAAAATATTACCCTTCATACGAAAGATCGTTATATCATACGAAGGGATAAATCATAAAAGTTCATAAGAATCAATGGGATTAATCCAAAAAGATATAAAATATGACATGAAATTTTGTGGAATACACATAAGAATATAATATAGTTTCATATTAGTCAAGGTTTATTTCCAACACCATAATATTGGAAAAAGTCCATTACTGAACTGAGTTCACTCCTCATTCCAGCACTGTATTACAGAACCAAATTTTTTGATATTATAGTTTTATATATATCATGAGATATAAATATTTAACAAATTAGTTATAGGGAGATATTGGTGCCACCCATATCATAGTAAAATCATTCTTACATGTGACAAAAAAAATTAAATCATTCATAATAGCATAACCCAAGGAATAAAATGGGTTTCTAAAACATCACTCCATCATAATCCATATAAAAAACAGATTTCATAAAAAAAATTACATCACAAACACTATCAAATGATATTGAAAATAGGGATAAAAACATAACACTATTTATGTAATGAAAAATTAGATGGAGAATTATTGTGATAAAACACTTGAAATTAATTCTTGGGGAGAATATCATTTCTTCTTCAAAAATGTTTTTTCTCAAATTGGTGAAATATTTTAAAAATAAAATAATTCATTTTAAATTCAAAGTGAAGTCTTGTAATGGAATACTAAATGAAATAAGGCATTATGACAGTGTAAAAATATGTGTATGATGTATAAGGTAATGAAATCATTCTTCCCGTACTTTTATCGTAATGTCAAAAAGTACATTGTATTAAAAATGACAAATGATTCCTTTTATACAATTTCGTCAAAATTTACCAATGGGTAAAAATTACTATAAATCATAGTAGAATAATATTTTATAGTACATATTCATTAAACATGGATTCAAAATATACCTTAGTAAATACTTATGTATAAAAAATCTTGGATAAAAATGAGACTACAAAATTATCCCTTACCTTTGGTCCGATATACTTTTTATGTATCCAATCATCTTGTATAATAATTTAAATAATTTCATTGACATATTAAATAATCATAGTTATTTTTATTATATCATATATTATCATATTATCAAATCATTTTTAATATCATTTCATTATTAATCGTTATTCAGGTATAAATAATTTCATTTTCTTACACATGTTTTGTTGAATAATTTCAGATTATTCTTCATATGTTATAGTTATATCATTTATAGAATTATATAAATATAATATATATCATATTTATTCATCATAAACATATATATAATAATTATTTAATGGATATCCTATAGAATTAATTGCATTTCATCACGTAGATGGTAGGGCGTAGGTACGCATGATCGATGATATGATTCCTTTAATTTCGAAATGGTTTGGAATTTGATTGTATATATATTATTAAAGAGTAAATATATTATTATAATAATCATTATATATATATATATATATTATTTATATCATTATATTCATCCATGTATAGTGTTTGTGAAAAATATATTACACCACAACATGGAGATGATATGCCGTACGCAAGCATGTGGGGTGGTTTTGTTTTTCAAATGATTGATATAATGAGGAATAAGGGTGTTTCATAAAAATAATATCATATAATTTTATAATTTATAATTCATTTATTACATAATAATTATAAAAACAATTTTATCGGAATTAGAATAAGAAATAAGTTTGAAATAATCGGTAGGGGTGATTACCTCTATTTTAATGAGCAGCCTTTAGATATCCTATTAAGGGCACCAGAGTTGTTCTTTAGAGATGAATAAGACCTATAGAATGTGGAAAAAGGAAGTTGAAAAGTAAAATGAGTAGGATAAGGAAAAATTTTATGGCTCAATGAGTTATTAAGAAATGTGGGATTCGGTTCCCTTTTATAATTTAGGTGATGGGAACCTATTGAATCTCCAAAAATAATAATTTATAATAAAATAAAAACACAGCCAAAAACCTCCCAATTGTCTTAGTTTGGAATATGATATGATATAATCTTGTAATATAATAAACAACATAATTTTTGACATGTTTTTTTTTCATTTTCAACCTTATCACTTCATTTTACCCTTAATTATTCTCTTTTAATTTCAGTTAAGGTAGATAATTATTCAAAATTAAAAAAGTATAATTTTTACTTCTATGATTTAAATTATTAAAGAAATGAAAAATATAGAACATTTTAGAGTAAATAATAATTTTATATTTTTTAAAAAAAATTATGACTTTTAAATAATTTAATAAAACATTATTTTGAAAAAATATCAATAGAGTCATTTTTAACACTATTCATTTAATGGATTTTTTTAAATATCAATGTAATATTTCAACCTAAATAAAATTAATCTACTATATCTCTAAGATGTCAAGGTAAACTATCAAATATATTATATTTATTAGTTATACCGAATTATATTTATTTTATCATTTTTAATAACATTAAATTGATATTTCCATTAATAAAATAATTACTACATCAGTTTTGTATAATTATTTAATATAATTATTCATTGAGAACAAATTAATTACATAAATACTGTAATGAATATAAATACTATATGTTTCATAATAATACTTATGGTAATATATATCTCCTCTAAAATCCCACATTAAAAATGTTGTATGTATTAAAACTTGATTGTGACAACTTTAACATCGCATTAAACATAATAATATATGTGTCATAATCTCTTATATAAGGCTCCAAATAGTAAATAATTCGGCCCTTGGATGATTATGATCCATATATAATTGACCTATAATATTTTTTCATGTTTTTGTGTCGTTAAATTATAAATATAATTTAAATAAAAATTAGTTAATTGATTTTTCATCAATTAAATAATTTCTACATCATCAATATATAAAAAATTAAGGTATTTATTTATTTTCAAGAAACTAAAAATAAATTAACATGATAAAAAACATTTTATCTTTAAAATTATTATTTTTAATCGAATTTAACATTTATATCACCTTATATTAAAAATAATTTAGTTAATAAAATTTGAGTAATACATATTTATCTTTTCTTTAAATATAATAAATTAAATGTCTTAACCTCATCCAAGGGCATTCTAAAGGGTATCATTTAGACCCAAGGATGGTTTAGGTCAAAAATAACTCATCCAATAATATTAGGATTAATGTTATGGTAATTTTATAATGTTATATTTACCGTTAATTACCCGATTTACCTCTTTACCATATTAATACTAATTACTGATGTTACTATTCATCCTTCCAATAAAATAGAAGAATAATATTAACATAATTTAGAACTAATGATTCAAAATATGGAATCCATTTTTAAAATTTCAGAACCTAGAAGTTAATTTAATTAATTCCAAATTAATCTCATTGTCATAATGAAAAATAGGTTTTTAAAAGATAAAAAATTTAAAAAGATTGAAATATTTTACATCCATCATCATGTTAAAATCAATTCCAATGACCAATGTTATATTAATTGATAAAAATATAGTCTACCTTTACTTTAAACACATTAAATAATATAACTTATTCGAATGAATTATTTTTATGAAAATAGATATTTTAAATTAAAATTTAGTAAATTTTTACGATTAATCAAAACTAAAATATTATCATAAAAATATAAAGAATACATCCAAAGAAAAAATTTATATCCCTCTTCTGAATAAGAAGTTTATTTTTTAAAATATAATTTATAAAAGTGTCAAACACTTGATTTAAAATGGGTGCACAATCAAAAGTGGAAAAACAACATTTTTAAAAAAATACTTATTTATCTAAAAAACTTGAATTTGTTGTTATATCATATCTATAAAACATATAATATGAATTTTGAGAGTTTAATTTAATATATTACATTAATAAAGTCTGTCATTATTTATTTTATAATTTATAAACTCACTTATTTTCATTTAAATAGTTTTTCATAGGAATGTTATCACTCTTTATACCTGTCATTATAATGACTAAGTGATAAGGTAAAATAATAAAGATTAGTTGATAACTAAATATTATTCATGAAAGAAATGTATTATATCAAAATAAATTGAAATTTTGTGTAATAGAATACAAGTATAGTGTTTTTTATACCACAATCTAATCTGATGTTGTGTATACCGCAAACTTATCATGGTGTAGCATATAACACAAGTCATCAAAAATATTAAAAATATATATCTTTAAAATATATCATGGTTTTACAATAATAATGTATTTAATGTTATTAATATAAATTAAATATAATTTTATAACCACCCATTAAATTCATACATGAAAAGAGAATCCCATCGCTTTGTGGAGTTTGTAGTCCACACGTACGCACGAACGACGTTATCATTTCTCAAATGATTAAAAGGTGAGAAAATATATTATATATTTTCCTTAAAAAATTATAAATATTTAATTATTTTAATATATATTAATTAAATCCACTATAATGACTGTCCTTGTGAGGTGGTGATGAATAACAAAGCACATTTCTTCATGGAGGTGGTAATCCACACATACATATAAGCGATGTTTTCATTTCCAATAAGATGTAAAAGAAGATGAAAATAATTTTTAACATAATCATAATAAAATTTAATTATATTTAATATACTGAATTTATTATTTTAACATGTCTAAATAATGTTTTAAGGAGTTATAAGAATAAATAAAACAAAAAAAAATCGTTTAAGAACTGTCACTATTCTTCAAAAAACATCCATTGTTGTAGACCGTAAGCCTTCTAAGGTTGTTATTCAACCGAAAATAATACCGTGAGGAAATGGGATTGTTTTTTTAGAGATAATTGGGTATTTATTGGCTGAACTATAGTGCCCAAAAGGTAAAAAGTTTAGATGAGAGGAGGTTCCCATTAATATGTAATGTAAATGAAACACTTTTAAAAATTTTGAATATTAAATAATATATATATATAGATATCATTATCATGTAATGTGGAACTAAGGAATGAGAAATTACAATATAATTATTATAAGGTCTATATAAACTCAAAAAATCATGGTTAGACAAAATTTGGATACCTTTTGTGCCCTATATCCCAGTTAAACCACTTTAAGCCCATTTTAACCTTAACATTGATAAGATAACACTTTAATGAGGATAAATTAATTATATGATCAAAACTAAAAGGGGAATTAAAACCAAAATTTAAAATTATTCTTATAAATTTGGAATCCATTTTATTAGTTTCAATTTCTTTAGTTGAAATAAATAACTTTTAATATAATATACAAAAGACATGAAAAAATATTTTTATGAAAATACATGTTGTATGAGTAATAATAATTTTACCTTGAAAAAATTTACTAAATTGGTTTCCATTACATATTGTGTTAAAAAATAAACAAAATATTTTTTATATTCTTTTTTATAATTCAAAAATTGATTTTAGTCTTCCAACCATTCCATTAAATATAAATACCCTGAAAATAGTTTTCAATCTGAACGAACTATTACTAATCATATCAAAATTCAATCATAGGTTCCAAAATTAAAAATAAAAATATAAAATAATTTATTTTACTCGTTAAAAATAATATTTTATGAGAAAACCAATATGATTGGATAAATTCATGTTGTATATATATTTTAAACCTTTACCCCATAATTTTAACCTTATTTAACATGTATTACCCTTATCTAATTGACAAATATTTTCTACGGTTATTATTCATAATTAAAAAAAAATGTAAATATTTACCAAATTTGGACCTCCACATTCAAATATTGGAATAAATAACTAAATATTCAATTTATATTGGTGTAGAAATATCAATTTAGGATAATAATAAAATACTGAACAAAAAATAGTTTTTTTTAGAAAAATGTGTTTTGAAGCGCAAAAATGAATTTTTCCCAAAACCAGGTATGATGATGATTAAAATTTAATTAATTAAATTATATAAAAATAATTAATTAATATGATACTTTAATACAAACTTAAAATAATATTTTATTTTTAATTAAAAAGAAATAAGTGTTACAAAAATGTTATTTTTGCTATTCACTGAAAAAACAATCTTTTGAGTAAAATACCAAAATATCAACCTTAGTTAATTTAAATAATATAATTTAAAAAATTACGTTAATATTAATAAAGTAAAATTTTAAAATTTATAAATTATATTTTTAAATAAAACCATATAATGCATGAAAATATGTTTCGTTAGAAATAATTTTTTTCATTTTCATTGAAAAATTACCTAATATTATTATAATGAATATAAATACATAAAATATTCTTTATTAATATAAATAATACATGAAGTATATTTTATTTTAATATTACCCAGTTTTTTACACTAAAATCCTGGTAATTTACCTTGGAAATAGCTAAGTAATGAAATACAGGCCAATATGAATTCCACAGCTAAAGTCGAAGTCCATAATGACAGTGTGGAACACATATTGATTGTTTAATACATGTTTTATAATGTTTTATTTGATTATATATATTCACAATATTTTATATCTCTTATATTTTCGAAAAAAAATTATATAATTACTTATCACCATTGTAATGGATTTATCAATTATACCCTCAAGTGGGAATATTATGGCAACAAAAATATTCTATCCAATTACAATTATGAAGTGTTGGATATCCCTATTTTGGAAATATATTATTATACTTATGGTTTACATTAATATGATCCTTAGTATGGATTTTATTTAAAATTATAATAAAAATATTTATTACCAAGAGGATAATATTATAATTTAGAAAGTTGATATGGGATCTTGTGTCTTTGGAGGGGAAATGTCATCATTTATATCATGTTTGGATACTCTCCCAATTACATTCCCTTGGTACATGTAGTGACCTAGGATTAACATACATGGATATTACATCATGGTAGATTAATACTCTGTACATTACAAAAATTCATGCCCAAGGACCGTAATGGTTTAGTGCCTTTGGGAACATGGAAATAGAATCTTCTATCCAGGTGAATTATCTTTAGCATTTCCCATAAAGATATACACCTTTAGTACATATACCTAAAACCTTTATTCATAACCTAGCGAAGGAAACCTAAAATGGGTGAGCTCAAATTCTCAGTAAGGGTAAACAAGGGATACATGTAATCATAAACACGAGCATATGGTATAATGAAATGATCATGAAAATAATATATCATACCCTAAATTCCAAAAATCATAATCCTGAATCATGGTATAAAGAGTGGCTGTTTATAATACATGAATCATTAGGAAAAAATGATAGACTCTATGAAATCAAAAAATAATAATAAAACATGGAATATTAGCAAACACATAAGAATATAATTATTTCCATTGTAGCTAATGAATCACATCCAAGACCAGCTTAGTAGCACGAGATTACTCTCTAAACTATCATGGTTTTCATGGTACAATCGCATGGACATATTAGTAGCTTGAGTTAACATTTCATACCATATTGGTAGTCATGGTTCACTCCCTTGGCCATATTAGTAGCATTAATTAACTCCTTATACCATCATGTTATCAATGGTTCACTCCCATGGTCATCTTAATAGTCAATCTTCACTCCCGAGACCATCTTAGTCTATCTCAAGATATATAAATCTTTACCCAATAAATTATAGATAGATATAGTTCCCAAATATCACATAATGAAATAATACATATATGTTCCACAAGATCATAAATAATCATATCATAACCCATGAAATGAAATCGGTGTCATAAACATGTAATCATATAATAACCTATGAAAAAATATACAATTTTCATAATAATTTCATTATAAACATAACCGATGAAATTTAGTGGGTTTAAAAATTATTTTACTCATAATAGAGAAATAAGTTTCATAAAATTATAACCCATGAAAGCGAAACTGGTTTCATAAGGACCGTGACATTAAAAACAACCATTTCATAAGAAGTATTTTAATGTAATATTTAGATCATTTTCTAAAAGGCCACGAGTAACATCAAATGATGCTATCATAATTAGAAAATAATTTAGAACTTTCTTTTAAAAACATTTCATGAGGAAAATATCATTTATTCTATGGAAAAATCATTTTAATTCAAAATTTTTTTTAAAATTATTTGCTTTGAAAATGCCTAGAAAATTTATAAAGATGTTTTGAAATAATTCTGAAATTTTTTCCCTTTAAAATAGATAAAAAAATATTCAAAAACTTTTTATTCAAAAACACTTTAAAAATTTTAATGAAGGCTTGAAAATTATTTGAAAACCATTTCATTGAAAATAATTAGATAACTTTTATAGAAAGCATGAACATGTTTTGAATACCTTTTTGCTTAAAAGCATACGAATAATGATTGAAAAAGTTTAAAAAAGTGTTTCATTGAATA
This sequence comes from Viscum album, assembly GCA_963277665.1. Lineage (NCBI taxonomy): Eukaryota > Viridiplantae > Streptophyta > Magnoliopsida > Santalales > Viscaceae > Viscum > Viscum album. Next base: position 1,085,952,851 of record OY728150.1, on the reverse strand, counting down.
GTTTTTGAGAGCATGTAAATAATCCTTGAAAAACATTTTTAAAATAATTTTCCTTGAAAAATAAATTTTTAAAAAATTATACATATTAAACTTTCTAAAAATGCAAAGGATTCTTCAAAGAAATGATGACGGGTGAATCAGTAAATGTCGTATGAGGGAAAAAGAACATTCCATTTTCATGGAAAAAAGTATAGAAAAAAGGTCTTTTTTGAAAATAAAAAAAAATTCATTTAAATATATTTGTAAAAGGAAAAAAGGGTAAAAATTACATTTAATTATTAAAATAGAATGGTACATTATTCATGGAACCCATTCTAGAAAACATAGATTTATGAATGAAGAGTGGGTAAAGTTGGGCTTTCTTAAAAACAATATTTTAGTTATCTTACTTAACAAAGAGTGAAATAATTATACCAATAAATGAATGTAAATTTAATATATATAGTATAATAACATTCATGAATATTTCTTGGGTGACGAATCATAATATTTCATCAAAGGAAGCATAAAAATAAACAATCTCGATAAGCGTTGAGATTGTTTCAATAAACTCTTATCACATAGTAACTATGAACCATAATACCCATGTAATAAAATTAAATTAAATCATTCTTTAAAATATCATTAAAATACGGATATATACGTTATAAAATTTCAAAGGTAGTATATACATCTCATGAAAAAATATAGGTGCATAACATGGCATGTGTCTCAATGAAGGAAAATTGTGAGAAAACTATTTTATCAATTTGGTAACTTTTGAAACATAAAACCCATGAAAGAATGGTCATAAATCAAAAATTTAAATAACCATAAATTTTTGTATGATATAAATATAATACAGTCATAGGTAGAACATATAGATCCCAAAATGATATAGTGGAGAACATAGCATGAATCTCATGGAAACAAAAACTTAGATGATGTCCCCCTTACCTTTAGTCCTGAATCTCATCGTACTTTTTCAATCCAAATGTATAATAAATATAAATTAGTTATAAATATTTTATTGAACCATATTTATTTTTGTTATACCTAGTATGGTCTTATTATGGTCTTATATTTTCCATTTGTTAACCATCTTATGTTAAAGTTTCACTTCAGATAATAGTTGCCTTGTTTTTCGCATGTGTCTTAATTTGTAATATCATTGGTCCCTATAGTAATATCATTTTTAAAAAATTTAATCCATGTTATAAATATCATTTATAATTCTTATATTATTATTATAATAAACCTTATAATATATAATTATCAAATAGAATACACCATTCATTGAGATAGTAAGTCGTACGTACACATGAACGATATTTCTATTTAATTGGCGTGTTGAATGAATTAACATAAAATACATATATAGACACATATATATATATATAATTTTTATAGATTATTTATAATATCATATATATTATATGTATTCACTAAGCACATTCTTAATAAATTCCTTGTAGTGTACAAATGAATCACATCAGTTTGAGGGGGCTGTAGTCCACACTTCCTCAAACACAATTATCGTATTAACAGAAATAGAATGTATAAATATTTGTGTTTTTTAAAACAACAGGATATTAAATAAATAATTAATATTATATATAAAATATATAATCAATATTTCCATCATAATGGCCACCATGAGTGGCAATAAAGGAAAATTGAACAATCATCATTTAGCGAGGTGGTAGTCTGCATACACGTAAACATTGCTTTTGTTACCCATTATATGACAGTATATGTAAGTGTGGATAGAATAAATAAAATAAAAACATAATAGTATATTGGGTACAATTTTTTTATTCATGAATGGAATAAAAATATTTTAGGGAGTGGATGAATGAAATAATAGAAATGAATTTGATCTAGGGTGTTACATCTTAATCAGGTAACTCATTTAGGTTTGAGATAAGAGGCTTCCATGGATGGATTTATTCCCAAGGGGAGGCTTCAAGGTAGAAGAGTGGGAATTTGTGGATCTATTTTTGATGATTTTTTCTAAACCTATGTGGATCAAGAGGTGAGAGAAAGTGTAAGTGAATGAGGCCTTTTATAATGGAGGAGGTGGGCAATCTCTTGTAATATTTTAAAAGAATAGAACCATATCCATGTTTTTATTTAAAATGGTAAAATAACGGTTAAATTTCAATAAATGGTAGTATAGGGTCTAAATAGGGTCATAAAATGTATTTAGGACAAGTGTATAGGTCGTTTTGGTAGTAAATATTATGATTTAGTCCATTAGCATGCTTAATTTTAACCTTAATCATTGTAATTAATTTTAATTACATTACTAATATTTTTGGTCAAAAACTTGTTTGATGTTATTATAAATTATAAATTATTATGATTTAAAATATGGATTCCAATTTTTCAAATTCAAATCATAGAAGTGGCATAAATTAATTAAATTTAATCCTGCAGTCTGGTCGACAAAACAGGTTTCCAATGTAAAAATGAACAAAGGTTTTCTATGTTTTTATAGTCAATTTAAAAATAAAATTGATTCCAATGACCTAAATTGGATTTATAGATAATAATATTTTATTATTAATCATTTAAATCAATTAAAAACATAATTAATCCGAACAAATAAATTATATAAAAAAGTTGTTTTGAGTTAAAATTCAGTATTTTTTACAATTCAATAAAAAAATGAAACCTTACTGAAAAATATAGAAAACTAATCCAAAAATAATTTTAATTTTTTTCATCCATATATTATGTTAATTTTGACATATTAAATCTCCTAAATGTCTATAATTTTTTTTTAAAAATTTGTTCTCCATTAAAAGGTAGTAAAACTACTTTTATAAAAATATAGGTTTTCTTTATAAAATTGGGTTTATTCTTATTTATGCCTATAGAATCAATTAGATGAATATAAAAATTATTTTATTTAATATATAAAATATAAAAAGATTTTTATATTCAATTAATTCTTATATTTATTTATAAATAATTAGTAACTGATTATATCATTTTAAATTTTGTAAAACCCATATATTTTCATAAGTTATTTAATAATATTCATAAAATATATGGTAATGGTCGGGTTACATCTTATTATATTAAATAATCAAACTTTCATAATATTTTATTGCTTGTTAAACTTTGGTCATTCATGTTACACAAGACATCACATAAAGTCATTGTCTTATTTAATACAAGATAACATCATTGTTTCATGGGGAGAAATATAAATTTTTTGTCTCCTATTGTTCATTTATTCCAAAAATATTACTTTACTATGAAATGAACTATTTTTAGTGTTGTGTGAAATGAAAAATATCAAAAAGAATAAATTAATTTGAAAAAAAAAGATTCACAAAATATCGGGGTGTTATATTCTACTCCCCTAAATATGAATTTCACCCTTGAAATTCATATGGGTTATCAATGGTTTTATACATTAAAGATTCATTTATAAAAACCAACATCATAAAAATGAATGCCAAAACATCCCTTAAAAATAGATTGTCTGAACCATAACGGTTACCCAAAGTAACATATAAGTGAACAGAGGTTGGGAGTAAAGATTGAACATAGAGGAAAAGTGTAATAATTTATAGGGAGTGATTGAAGTAATCTATAAAAAACATTTGAGTGATCAATAAAAGTTTTATTGCCTCAAAATAATTAATTAGTGATGATTTCAATGGCCATTGTTTCAAAAAAAAAATTATTAGGAAAACATTTTTTGAACATTTTCTTAACTTTGAGTAATTTTTTTTATTGAACAAGAATATAAGAAAATAAACTTAAATAATATATTTAAACAAAATTTCATTCTTTGTTTTGATTTTACCAACATATAATTCTTCCATTATCTAAGGAATGAATGTCCAAAAATTAAATATAATGCATAAAGCACAAAAATATACTTTTAATAGATCTTAATGGCCATAAATGAATGAAAAGTCTAACTCTATGTCTCTTAAAAATAAATATTCCATAATTTATAAACATAAAAAGTAACACTACAGATTCATCATTAATATTTGTTCATAAAAAATAATTATACATTAACCAGGAAATCACATAGGCTGGTGGAAGGTGTGAAACCATTATCATTATTCGGTCATAGGTTCAAGACGCACAACCTTTCTGGACATGATTGATTTTCACCTGACATATAATATTTCATTTTCATAAATCACACTATTATAAATTCGAAATAAATATGATGTAGGTCCCTAAAATTGGGTTAATCAATAAATATCTTTTTTACTAGGGTGATAAATATAACCTTAATACATAAATACTTCATTTGAAGTTTAACCTAAACATGTCCTGAATGATTAACCTTATAACCATTCTGAAATATTGGAAAATCAGAACAATATAAATAAGTCCATAAAATCAGTTTACCAATGATCCCCCACATATCACAAAGTAACATTTTTTGTCATATTTTAAACATGTGAATATCCTTATCATATATTCCCTTGAAACATGGTAATAAAATAAATTTCAAAAAATCCATTTGGAAAACATGCATACTTCCTTATTAAAAAATATGTTGGATCTATTCCTTATATTAAGGAATGTAGTAAACTTAATCAATGATTGAATAGCCCACCTGTGAACAAGTTTTACTCAAATCCAAGGTAATCAATATCGTCTAATTTTCTTATTCATAATATCATTGTCTTACCATAAAGAACATATTAAGGGTTACCTTCCCTTAGTCAAAATATCACCTTATCATTAAATCACTTCACTAGTCCAACATGAATATTAGACATAAACCTATAAATAATAAGTGAAAAACAAAAGTATAACAATACTTGTATAATTAATCATTGATATAACATAATTTTTGAATCCAAATACATATAAACATTGATTACATCATCCTTAAACCATTAACAAGTCTACCTTATCCTATTATATAATACCTATTTCCCTTAATCTTCCATAAGTAGTCTCATCATCATCAAAAATGTAATCATTATTCGCACAACCTTTTTGGTTCCCATTATGATATTTAATTTGGGGGATTGAGTTTCATAATGACCATTTACTCCACACTAAAAACACATAACTTTCGATGATGACTTAGGGAAACCAATATTGTAATCCATTTCTATAACAAAACTCTTAATTTTTTTCCTTTTGTGTTAAATATATTTTTTATTTATTTACAACAATTGAAACACATTATCATTCCACTAAGACATTCACTTTAGTGATTATATCCACATTCTTGACATAAATAAAAATGAATCTTCTTTCCTCCATGATCTCAATTATCTGAATTCTCATAAAATAGCTTCCTTCTCTTCTTTTGTGAGTCAGAGATTTGGTTTTGGTACATTTTGTTGATCATGTTCAATGTAAAATTATTTGGCATGATCACAACATATTTAACTCTACTCACCATCCGACTTTACTTCACATCATCGAATCTTCCATAACATACAACATTAATCTACTTCTTTCTAGTTACCAATATTTACTAAAACCAGAAGCCTAGTGTGAGCATTACTTATCATAGTAGAAAACCCCATAGTCATGAGAAGAATCATTTATGGGATATCTTAAGAAAGACACCTTTCTGAATATAAAACTCCCTAGACTCATCAGAGGTTATTCATAGGCAATTAATATGTAAATATTTTATAATGTTTCATGTAGGTGTTGTGAATATCCAAACACACCCCTTAAGAGTGTCATAATAGGTGTGTAGAAAGTCCTGTTGACATTTACCATATTACATTAAATCGGGCCCAAAACATCTTGTTAGATTTTTTACTCCTATGTACATCTGTGTTAGAGACACACCCACCTATAATATCCAGAATGCGATGTATTTCTAGGATCCAATCACACTACCATTTACCAAAATTCTACAACATTTTTCAAAACATTTACTTCTACTTATACTCATCCTTAGAGACATCCCCAGACATATCCTTATAGATATTCCTAGAGATCTCTCAAAATTTCTCTCATCCATATTTCCAAATGATGACTAAAACTTTCATTTTATACAATCTATAGTGACCCCAATTTAACATATATATATATATATATATATTACATAATTTTAGATGAATACATTATACATTACAAAAATACATGCCTGAGGAATATAATAGTTTAGTGTATTTAGAAACATGGAAAGAAATTATTGTATAATGGGGAACGATCATCAACATATCCATTAAAGATATCCACCTTTTGTACCTCTAACTGAAACCTTTATTCATAACCTTGGGAAGGAAACATAAAAGGGGTTTTCTCAAATGCTCATTAAGGGTAAACAAGGGAGAGATTTAAGCATAAAAATTAACCAAGGGTATAATGACATCATCCTCAAAATAAGATGTCATACCCTACATGTCAAAGATCATAATCAGGAATCATGGAATACATATTAAAAGTTTATAATACATGAATGTCATGGAAATAAATTACATAATACATGAATGCATGATATAATAATAAGATATGGTATTGTGGTAAAAAGAGAAGCATATAATGATTTCCATAGTAGCCAAGGAATATCTAAGAAGAACATCTTTGTAATATGGGATCACTCCGAAAATATTATTAGAATTAAGGGTTTACTCTCATGGACATATTATTATCATGATTTTACTCCTCATACCATCTTTCTAGTCATGGTTCACTCCCAAAACCATCATAGGAGCATATGTTTACTCCTCATACCATCTTAGTAGTCATGGTTTCTCTCATTCCATCTTATTTGTCAAGGATCACTCCCAAGACCATCTTAGTCTATCCCATGATATATAAATTTTTACCCAATTATTTAGAAGGATATATAGGTCCCAACCAGCACATAATGAAATCATCCATACATTTTCCACAAGATCATAAAAATTATATCATAACCCCTGATATGAAATAGGTGTCATAAATATGTAATCCTACCATAAATATTGGAAAATGATAAAGGTTTCACAATCATTTCATTATAAAAATAACCAATGAAAAGAATTGGGTTTCAAAAGAATTTAACTCGGGAAATAAAAATGGGTTTCATAAGCATATAACCCCAGAATGAGACATAGGATTCATAAGAACTATAACATTAAGAATAACTAATTTATAGAAAGGAGTTGAATTTAATCTTTATATCATTTCCTATAAGGGAATGAGTCACCTAAACAGATTCCATCTTACATTAAAAATAATTTTGAAATTAGTTTTAAAAACGTTTCTTAATGAAAATATCCTTTATTATTTGAAAAATAACATCTTAATGAAAAAACATTTAAAAATTAATTTCTTATAAAATAATATTAAAATTTATAAAGATGTCTTGAAATTATTCTGAAAAACATTTTCCTTGTAAACTTATAAAATAATCTTGAATACATTTTAAAAAATCTTTTTATTTGAAAATACTATGAAAAAATTGAAGGAAATCATGAAAATATTTTAAAACAAATTTCTTTGAAAATACATTGAAAATTTGTAAAGAAATTGTGATATTTTTTTTTGAAAACCATTTTACATGAAAACATAAGAATGATTAATGTTTTTTAATCGTTTCTTGGAAAATATTTTGAAAACCTGGAAATATGTCTTGAAAACATTTAGAAAATAATTTTACATGAAAACTTATAAAAGAATCTTGAAAAAACATTTAAGACACTTTTATTTGAAAATTACATTTAAAAACATTTTTATTAAAATTATCCTTTTAAAAATTCAACGGATGCGTTAAATTAATGATGATGGGTAAATCCGTACATATCGTATGTGGTAAAAATAATATTCATGTTGCATGGTAAAAAGGATAAAAAATTACTTGTTCAAAAAATGAAAATAATATACCTTTGAAAATATTGTTAAAAGATAAAAGGGGTAAAAATTACAATTAAAGATTACAAGACAATTGTATAATATTCATCGAATACTTTTTAGAAAACATTGACTTTCGATCGAAGATTGGGTAAAGTCAGGCTTTCGTAAAAAGACATTTTTAAGTATCTTATGTACCAAAGAGTAAAATATTGATTCCAATAAATTAATATATCTTGATCATTCAGAGAAGAAGAAAATTTGTGAATTTTATCTAGTAATAGAGAAAAATATTTCATCAAAGGAAGCATAAACATTAACAATCTTGATAAGGGATTAGATTGTTTCAATATAATCATACATCATGGTAACTATAAACCATACTCCCCATGTAATATAATTAAATTAAATGCATCATTAAAATATCATGAAAATATGGAGATACGTTATATAACATTTAAATGGCAGTATATACACCTCATGGAATAATATAGGTTCATAACAAGGCATGTGTCTTGAAGAAGGAAAATTGAGACAAAACTATTTTATCGATTTGGTAACTTTTGAAACATAAACCCCATGAAATAATGATAAAAAAATGGAAATTTTAATTCTAGTAAATTTAAATATATGATTCATATAATACACTCTTATTCACTACATACATGACAAAAAATGAAATATTGACCATCATAGCATGTATCTCACAAAAATAAAAAGTGAGTTGAAGTCCCCCTAACCTTTTATCTTGAATCTCATTATACTAATTAAAAACACCTATATAATAAATTTATATTTATTATAAATTATTTATAGATCCATTATATTTTATCTTATACCATATATGGATTTATTATGACCTTATATTACCCATATTTTGACCATCCTATGTTAATGATTCTACTCGGATAATATTCATTTTATTTTTTGCACGTGTATAAATTTGTTATATAATTAGTACTTCAAATTATATCATGATTCCATTATATAATCCTTGATATCAGTATAATGTATATTACTAATGTGTTTGTTATAATAATCCTTATAATATATAAGTACAAAACGGAATTCATCGTTCCTGGAGAGGGTAAGTTTTATGTACGCATGAACATTATTTCTGTTCCATTATCATATTGATGTAACTAAATTAAAATACATATATATATATATATATCATTATTAAAATATATTTATTATCTAATTAAAATAATATATATTCACTAAACCCATCCTTTATATATTACATGTAGTGTATGAACTAATAACATTGCTTTGATGGGGCGATAGTCCACAATTCCTCAAATGAAATTATCGTATTAACAAAAAATGGAATGTATAAAGATGTCTATTGTAAAATTATTAAATAAGATTAAATACCATTTAAATATTATATATAATATATAGAAAAAATATTTCCATCATAATGGACACCCTGAGACGCGGTAAAGAAAAATGGAATAATCATCATTTAGCATGGTTGCAGTCCTCATATGCATAATCATTATGTTTAGTACCCATTAGATGGATGTGTGTGTAAGTGTAAGTTTAATCCTTATAATAACAAAACTGAAGTATTTTTTGGATAATTTTGTTGTTATAAAATCATGTAATAAGAATATTTGAGATAGTGGAGAAAGAAAATAATCTAAATGACTTTAAGGGAGGGTGTTACTTCTTAATCAGTTAACTCCTTTTGGATTGAGCCAAAAGCTTCCTTGGAAGGATTTATTCCCAAGGGAAGTATTCAAGGTAGAAGGGAGTGAATTTAGGCAGATACTTGAGTAGATTTTTCTGATGCTAAGGGTCTTGAGAGGTGTGAGTGTGTGGAAGTGAACGATTCATTTTGTAATGAAGGAGGAGTGGAATCTCTTGTAATATTTTAAAAGAATGGAACCACACCCATATTTTGATTATTTGTAGTGGTAAAATAACGGTTAAATGTTATTATAATGGATTATAGAGTCCAAATATGTCCATAAATTTATTTATGATAAGTGTATAGGTCATTTATGTCCTTAATGATATGGTATAGTCCATTATAATGATTAATTTCAACATTCGTCGTTGTAATCAATTTTAATTACTTCACTAATATTTAGGGTCAAAAACTATTTTAACCATATTAGACATTAAAAATTATGATTATTGAAAATATTTAATACATTTTTCCAAATTCCACCCACATAAGTGGTAGAAATTAATTTAAATTTAATCTCATCATCGGGTCGACAATGCGAGTTTCTAATGTAAAAAATGATCAAAAGATTAATATGTTTTTCTAGTGTTTTTCAAAAATAAATTAAATAAAACAAACTAAACTAGAATTATTTATAAAAATATTATTTGATAAAAATTTTAAACCAATTAAAATTATAATTTTTTCTTATAAATAAATTATATTAAAAAAATATTGAGTTAAAATATAGTGTTTTTGAGAATTCTTTAACGAAATAAAACCATATAAAAAAAACCAAAAATTAACCCTCAACAGAATTTAATGTTTTTCTTCCAAATATTAGATTATTTTGACATATTAAATATATTACATTTCCAATAATTAAAATTAAAATTTTCTCTCTATTAAACGTGGTAAAGCTACTTTTATAAAAATTTGTGGTTTTAAGCCCAAACCTGGGTTTATTCTTATCTTATGCCTATCGAATCTATTGGATGAATATTAAAAATATTTTATTTAATATATAAAATGTATATTTCAATAATATCAATTACTAATTGTAATTAATTTCATTTATTATTATTAACACATATAATAATATTTTTCTATAAAAATACACCCTTTATATTCAATCGATTCTTATATTCATTGCTTGATAATCTGTAACTAACTAATTCATATAATATTTTTTAAGCCATATATATTGATAAGTTAGTTAATCATATTCGTAAAATATATTTTAATGAATGGGTTACATTTTATTATATTATTTAATAATATTATAATAATATATTATTTTTTGCTAAACCTTGGTCATGTGTGTTACTTAAGACATCAAGGAAAGTCATTATTTCATGTAATACACGATAAAATCGGTGTTCCATATATATAAACAATAACTTATGTTATGTGTAGTTATTTCAAACCAAACATAGTGCTTTTCTATAAAATAAAATATTGTTAGTGATGCGTGATATAAAAAATATAAACAAGAATAAATTATTTCGTAAAAAACAATTCAAAAAATATCATGGTGCTATAGTAAAAATGTAACAAACGGAGAATTTATAATATATTTCATTTTAAATAAATACATTCTATTTTATATCTTTTGATACACGCAACCCTAATTCAAAAAGAATATTAAAATAATGTATTCTCGTAACCAAGCTATTAAATTGGATGGTATTAAATGGAATAAATAAATTATGAAAATTATACAGTTTAGAAATGTATAAATGAAATTCAATGTTTAAATATTTATATTTGATAAAATAAGAATCATTTGATATAAAACGAAATATTCTCAGAAAAAATTATATTTTTCTAAAAAACGGTTTAATCGCGCCTTGTGCGTATAATTAAAAATTAGTTTTTGGAAAATTTAGAAAATTTATCTTAAAAAATTATTATTTATTGTAATAATTATGTCAATGTTCTCTTTAAGATAATTTTTTAAATTTTTTTTAATAGATTTATTTTTTGATGAATTCTGAAAAATAATTGATTTTATTGAAAAATATTGTTTCATTTAAAAATAAGGAAAATAGAATTATGATTTAAAATCATTTTAAAATTAAAATTAGTACCATATTATTTTAATAAATACAATTTTCTCCAATTTATTCCAATTTTTTGATATTATAGCTTTTGATACTAATTATTTTTATTTTTAAAAAATAAAATTTTCATCCTGTCAATGGGATTAATTTTTAATTAATATTTTCTATTTATTTGAGTTGAATTTGAAAAAAATGCATTCTATATTTTTATTAAGAAGAATTGATATTATATAATAAGGAAAAAGTATATTTTTATCAAAGATAATAGTAAAAATATTAAAAACTAATTATTGTGGGTAAGGTTAAAACAAGTTTACCGGGTGTTAAGATAAAAAGTTAAGTGTCAAAATGACTTATAACAATCCAATATCTATTTTTTTGGAAATATTTTAACCACAGAGAATACATGTTTTTATAATGATCCATTTTGTATCCTTTTGGCACATAAAAAACATGGGTGTCACTTTTTATTTTCTTGAATTCTAATTATATCATCTCCCCCACTTATAAAAGGATCCCCCCTATCCTCCCATATTCACACATGTATATCCATTTGGATAAGATAGTAAATGAAAAAATATATTATTTAAATAAATCCTAACAATATATTGTATTTATTGTTATTAAAACCCCCCAAGAAAGCTTTCGGTATAAATAGAAATAGGATATTCGAAGATGAAGAAAAATTCTTAAACATTTTATTTGTTATGTTTCTACCTCCAACTCCCTTCAAATATTATCGAAATATGATAATATAATAAAATTTATATATCCTATATAATTATATGTTATTATTTTAATTTCATAACCTATATCCATCTCTAAATCCATCAAATTGGAAATGAAATCATCGAACATTTGTACGGTGGACTATCGCATCGTGAACCGATGAAACTCATTTTCCTTCACCGCCTCTAATGGATGGATATAATGATAGGATTAAAATATTTTATTATATTTTTAAATTTTATATTCTGATTTAATTATAATATCACATATACATTCTTATATTCCAATCCATTGGAAGAAAAAAATTTCACTCTTGCATACATGTGGACTACAACCTCCAACTAGCGTTATTAATTTTTTTTCATTTATTTTTTTTCAATGATTATAATAAAGATATAATTTATTAATATAAATTATATATATCACATATTTATTATTATATAAATTTAAATTAATATTTATTTTTCTTTCATTTTATCCTTCAAAAAATTGAAACAATATTCATGCGTATGTAGGGTCTACCGTCACAATGAACGGTGTAATGAATTTTCTATATTTAAATTTCATGGATCAATATAAATAAATTTAAAATGATTATATAATATATTTATATTATGTTTTAAATTTGTTATATTATGTAACCATGATCGATGTAAAAGGACTGAAATTGCGGAACTAAAATATATAAGAAATAAAATCCTATTGTTACCTGAAATTGTGATTTTAAAAAATAATTGATAACAAATGGGTTATAAAAGACTATAAGTAAATAATATACTGGATAAAATATTTTTTTATTTTTTTTAATATAATTATAAGAAAATAAAATTTATAATATATGATGTAAGGATATATAAAAAATCAAACATAAGGTAAGGGTTTATCGTCTCACTTTATTTCCATGAGACATATACTCTATTCACCACTTATTTATTTACTTTGGTATATATAACAACACAATGATATTTTATATAATTAATACCTTTATATTCATATTATTTAATATTTCATTTAAATTTATATCTTCCATGGGTCTTATAATTCAAAAGGTACCAACGTGGTAAGGGTTTTTGTTTCAATCTCATTGTTTATTATGATTGTTTATGATAAACTTTATGATATTTAAATTTTATTATATAACTCAAAATAATATCATTAATTTTATAATACATTTTTATTTAATAATTTTTTTATTACTAGTACCATTTTCTTTATTTTGGAAATTAATATGACTGAAAAAATGATTTTAGGAAATGCCAACTTTATTTATCATTTTGGATGAAAATAATTTTCTCATCAATGTTGATGTTTTATAGAAAATAAATTTTTAATTAAAATTCAAAAAATTATTTTTTAAATACATTCCACCAATTATAATATTTAAAAAAATAAAATAAAAATTCTTCCTATCATTTTCTAAAGAAGATAGTTTTTTAATTTTGACAAAAATTATAAAATGCATTTTTGCTTTAATATACTATCCATTTATAAAATTTCCCACCATCATGACCACACATTACATTGGAAAATATTTTATATTTTTACATGGTTATTTTCAACAATATTTTTTTCCTAATATTAATGAAATTTTTTTTCTAAAAAATTATTTTCAAATTGAAAATTATATTTTCCTCAATAATGTTTTTAATATATTGTTTATCGTATTTATATTCATTAATGTAAAACCCCCTTATTTTAATTATTATTTATTGGTAAATTATTTTTCTGATTCTAGGATTGTTATTTATTTGGGGTTTTTATGATTAGTTTTAGTAGGGATGTACTATTTTGATACCATTCTCCATATGATTTTGAATGGTGAATGATTTAGTTTATTAATTAGGGAAGGCATTACCATTTCACATCCAATTTTTTAATATGAATGTTTATATTCTTTATGTTCCCCTTATTTTATGATAAATTCATTAGAAATAGTATGTGATTTGTGCCCCCCCCCCTATAGACCCTTGATGCATCTTTAAGTCCTGGAGACAAATGAGATTCAGTTTTTTGTGAAGACCTTACCCATTTGGGTAATATGTATTTGAATTAGGATTTGATGGTCTGGTTATGATGTCTAGAATTATGCATTAGCCCATTATGAGACTAGTTATTGATGTTCCTTTAGATTATTTTATTAATTATAGTATCCAGGGCTATGTTTCAATATCATGTCATTATTCATATGGAATTATTTGATTATCGTTTATTCGAAAAATATAATGCTCAAGTAATTTATTGAATATCATGTGTTTCTATTATTTACTTGTTCATATTTATTATGAATTTTTAATTCATGATAGTATAAATTGTATGCATTCCCTTACAAAACATTAGATATCCACACTTAATTATTTTTCCTTTCCCCAAGATACCGGGGTGCGTTTTTTTATTGATATATCAGGATATTATAAAGGGAATAATGGTGTACTCAAATAAAATTTTCTATATTATTTTATTTTTTCATTTTTAATATGAGATTAATGTATGGATCTAGTTCTCCATAAATTTTGAACAATTTGTTCCTCTAGGATGAGATTCGATGTTTATTATACCAATTTAATAAAGTAAACACAATTTATAGGATACGAGGGTCACAATATCTATAGTTGGTGTAGGGAAATTTTAGTAAAAACATTTGGAACTAGATTAAATAGAAAACATATATTATGGGAAAAATCCTATAATAAAATTTGAGGATAAATATAAAAGAACATCCTATGGTTTTTTTGAAGGAATATATTTTTTGGTCCTTCCTAGAAACACACATTTCTCAAGGTACTAAAAGTTGATGTTTTTTGGGAACAATTGAAGCTAGTGGTAATAACTTCAAAAAGACTGTATTTGGATTTGACTTGATTTTCACATAGTGTATAACAACATGACATACTGATCACTTATTTTGACACATCCATTGATATTATTAGGGTAATTCACATTTTATTAATAAACAATTTTAAAGTATATGAAAATATTTTTATGATTTTAAAAGCTTCCCAAGGAATCCATATTCATGATTATGAGATTAGCTCGGTATAAATTTGTCAATTTATGTTATATATTTCACTAGTTTTGGGATTATACATTGTGATTCATAATTTAAATATCTAATATAGTTTATGACACTACTTATAAATGGTTCTTATAGGAATTAATGGGAACCATATGAATGATCATACTCTATGTAGGGATTTACCTCTTGATACAGTTAATAAAGCTAGAGTTGGATCAACAACTAGAATAGATAAAATTATAAACATATTGAGTATTTTGACTCACGTTATGAGTAATAATCATTCTCGTATGGATTATCATGATAATACACCACATGTTGAAATAATTATAGACCACTTTATACATTAGAATCCTCTACAATTAAATGGGGCTAAAAATCAATTTATAGATATTTAAGGGATATGTTCCTTTAAGAATATAGTTCTCACTCTGGGATTTAATGAAATGGATATGGTTTTCATGGTATTTTATCATCACTCATGGGATGTGGGTAAATGGTGGTCATTGATTCAAAAAATGATGTACGAGGAGGAAATAGTGAACATAGAGTAGAATGATTTTAAGGTACTCTTCTTGGAAACAAATTTCTATGTGATAAATGAGGGGATATAGAGAGAAGATTAATGATTCTAAGACTAAAGGGAGATGAAAATGTTTTAATATATGAAGCCAAATTTTTATGGATATCAAGGGATGTTGTGGAATGTGTGAATAATTAAATGATAAAGAGTTAATATTTATTTTATAGGATTAAACCAATCCACTAAAGGGATCTAGAATCAGAAACATTATCATCATACAAGCCCACAATATCTTATTTAGCAATATAGAGAAATAATTATCTTGATATTATGATTTTTATGGAATTAATTATAATTATACTTATTCTTATCAATTTATAAAATAAAATATAAAAATGAAGAAGGATGAGTGTATTTTTCATGATGTAATAAATGTGTAAATAAACACCACAAAACATGATTGTTGAAATTGGGAGTTTTCAACATTTGTTGAGAGAAATTCAATGATGATCATGGTTTCAATAGAAAGAATGAATATTACAATGTGATATTATTCAACAGTAAATATATGAGATGCTATAAAATTAATTTCCTTGGAAATAGGGGAATTTTACCTAGAAAAGGTCGAGGGATAAATTCCATGATTATTTGATCAAAATAGCATAGGTTAAATTCTCTAATGATGTAGTGGTTGGTACTTTAATCATATCCACATATTTTCCTAATGATAAATTTGATTCATGATCTTCATAAAACATTATATCATATACGTTTTCAATGAAATTTTGATATTTCCCTGACAACTTAAGAAAGAAGTTATCAATAAATACTATTACTAGATGTATCATCATAACAAGGAGGTGTCAGTCAGTTATCATTATGACACATAAATGTTCCATTTTTTATAATTCATTATTACACATATGGTTAATTTTTATATAATCCTTCATATAGAATTTATTTCAAAATATGATTAAAAAAATATGGAAAAGATAAGGAACATATCATTTATAAAGAAGATGTGACGTTCCTTATCATTGTAGTAGAGACATAATGTTTGATTTATGTGTATATCCACACCAAGTAAATATTATAAATGAGATAATTTTAGAAGAATACCAAAAAAGATCTATTTATGTAAAATTTAATCATCAAATTGATGATGTACCTACTATGTATTAATATAATGATGAATTTCATAAGGAATCACTTAGACATCCACCAAATCATGAAGCTGAGTTTTTCATTGATTCAATCCCCAATGAAAGAATGGTATTAAAGAATCCCTATTGAATGGCCATTTTGAAATTAGTGTAGTTGAAGAAAAAACTAAATGGGTTGTGTGATATGTTATTTATATACCCTAGTGGTTTACCATTGGGATCCTCATTATATTATTAAATAATAAATATAGATCAATGAGGATACAAAATTATTATACAGATATCAAGGCTATTTTGATGATGTACCAATATCCCCTTACTCACATTAATGATTTCTTAAATATACTTCATAGACATCATTATTATTCAATAACACACCTTTCATTCTAGATATCATAAATTATGAGTAAACAAGGAAGATATACTGAAGAAAACATTTCATACAAGATATGTGAATTAAAATCTCATCGTAATTCTGTTTGGTTTGACTTCTAAAACCTCTATCATCATGGATTTAATGATTCGAGCATTCAATGAATATCTTTATAAAATTGTTACTCTATTTATTTTTGATATATTGGTATACTCTAAGACCATAAAGGACCATGATAATCACTTGAGTATTATTCTTGAGACTCTATGAATAAATGAGTTATATTGTAAATTTAGTAAATGTTAGACTTGTAATGTTTCCTTTCTATTCCATATTGTCTCCCAGGATGGAATCTCAACTAATATTGTGAAGATAAAGGTTTTACATGAATGGACGACACCAATTAATATAAATGAGGTAGATAGATTCATTTTTGTTTTGGGTTTTTATATGTGATTTGTTAAAAAAAATTCATAAATAGATCACTTGTTTACTATTTTTACTCATAATTAGGTTAAGTTTACATGGAAAAAGAATGTAATTAATTTTTGGAATAATTAAAGGGGAGATTGGTTAAGTCCCCAATTTTGAACCTAACATTTGGAAATTATGGGTTATTTATTTATAATGACTCATGAAATAAGGTACATGGTTTTTTCCTAATGAAAAATGATAATATTCATCCATATATATCAATAAAATTTATGATTTTTAAATAGAACTATGAATTTCATGGTTTTAGTTTGAAGAAAAAAAGTTTCATTGAAGACAGGACTAGAATACACTTAAGGTGAAATTTTCGAGAGATATATGGATTATAAAAGATATAAATAAATATTTTTATAGAAATATTTCAACATGAGGAAAAGGAGATGGTTTTAGGTACTCAAGGACTATGATTTCTCAATAAACTACCACCCATCAAAACAAAATAAGGTAGCTTATTCATTTATGAAAATAGATATTGACATGGATTTTATTTTCATGAATTTATTAAAAATGGTTCTAGGAATCAATATGGAAGGGGATAAATAACTCCTATTTCAAATGATTTATCAACTATATTTTTTTGAAATGACACAAAGGTATCAATAAAATGGTGATAATTTTTAAATAAGGATTATTGTTGTGAATGAAGTAAATTTCGAAGAATTCATTTGTAATGAAGGTGTTATGAAATTTGGGAAGAGTTCATGTGTTTTATATATAACTGAGTTGAAGAGAAAATTGTTGGATATTTCTCATTGATCAAATTTTCATATATAATCTAGTATCACTAATATGTACATAGATCTAAAGGGGGTTTTTTGGTGGTATAACATGAAGAGTTAAATTTAGTATTATGTTTCAATAATTTTGGATTGCTAATAAATAAAGGCCGATAAACAAAATCCTAGATGAGTATTTTCAACATATTCTTATTTTTATTTGTAAATGGATTGAAATTACCATGTAATTTTTCAGTGTATTACCGAACAATCCTAGAAATAATGATTAAATATGGGTTATTATTTAGAATGTCCCCAAATCTATGCATTTTATTTCTATAAAATAATATATACCTATGGATCACCTTGAAAGAATCTATTTTCATATATTAGTAATAATTAATAGTGCACCTCTTTCAATTTTCTAATCATGATCTTCAATTTTAAAAAACATTTTCCAATAGTCTCTATAAGGCTCTTGATATTGAGATTCATTTGAGCACTACATATCACCCTCGAACTGATGGAAATTTTGAAAGGGATATTCCAACACTGTAAGACATGTTCAGTTCATTATATATTGACTTTCAAGGTATTTTGGATAATTATTTACCTTTGGTAGAGTTCTTTTATAATAGTAGCTCCATTGAAGAATTCAAATGTTTTCATATGAAGCATTATATGGTATGAAATTTAATAAATCCACTTGTTGGGATGAATTTAGTGAAAGTAAATTTCTATGCGCAAAACATTTTTAGGATAAAACATAATTTTAAAATCTATTCAAACTTATGTCAAAGGATCATAATTTATGTAGAAGAGCTATATTGATAGCTAGGGGATATATTTATACTTTCATGTGGGAGATCATTTTTCAAAAGTATCTCTAAGTAAGGGTGTTATAAGGATCTATAAAAATGGAAATTGATACCCAATTACATAAACCATTTTAAATACTTTAATTAATCTTAGTTGTGGCCAACTGTTTGATAATTACAAAAATCCTATCTGAATTATTTTATGTGTTCCATATATCCTTATTAAATAATTACATGCCAAACGAAAAACAAGTGTTCACCTAAGATGAAATTGAATTGGAACCTGATCTATCTTACTGTGAATATCTAATCCATATTCTATATAATAGTTATTATGTTTTGAGGAATATGATGAATCATCACATAGAGGTACTTTTGAGAGATCATAAGATGAAACATGCAACATGGGAAACTACAGATATTAGGATGAATAACAACCCAACTCTCTTCATGAGGTGAAATTATAGAAATTTCATGGAAGGAATGTTTATTGGGGGTAATAATGTAACACCACAAGACATTACGAAATATTCTTTTTAAATAAAACCTTTCTCTTTGATAGCTTGTGATACATGCAACCCTAAGTCTAAAAGAATAGTAAAATAGTATAATATTATAACCTAATAGTTAAATTAGAACATTTGGAATAACTAACTATGTTATGGATGTTATATGTTATACACATGAAAAAAATAAAATCAATTGATATATATTTATTAAAGATCAAATAAGAATCATTTGATTTAGAAACAACTATTTTCTGAAAAATAATATTTTTATAGAAAATGAGATCATCATTTTTTGCATATATAATTCAAAATTAAAATTTCTTTAATTTTAAAAAATATATTTCAAAACAATAACGCAATTTTTTAAATCATAATTTGAAAATTATCTCTGAGTAAATTTTATAAAATTATCGAAATTGATTAATTTTTAGACAAATAGTGAAAAATATTGGGTTTTATTCAGAATCCTGTTTTCATTTAAAGAATCTAAATATTAAAATAAGATTTAATTTTTTTTAATGTAAAATTACTTCAAATATATGATAATATATAAATTTTATTTAATTATAATCAAATTAATTTTGGTTTTTGATAGTAAAACTGAATATAATTGTGAGAATTGTCTCTTTGGAAAACCGATTTTTCATCACGTCTATGGGGTCAATTTTAAATTAAAATTTCCCAATTATATGAATGGAATTTAGAAAAATATATTCCATATTTTTAATCATTATAATTAATAATATATAATATGTAAAACTTAGTTTTTCGTCATAATGAATTGTAAAAACAATGAAAATTAATTTCCATGGTTGAGGTTATAATGAGTTTATCATGTGTTAAAGAAAAAAAATACATGTTAAAATACATAAACACTATCCTAAATATTATTTATTTGACATATATTATGCTCATATAATCCATGGTTCATTAATGTACCATTTTTTCCATTTTTATGTTAAAAATGGTTGTCACTTTTTTATTTCCATAATTCCAAGTGTGTCATTTTCCCCAAATATAAATGGGCACCCACTCTACTACCCTCTTCACACTTCTATATCGATTTGTTTCATACAATACCTAAAATAATATCTTACTTACATAGTTACTCACAACCTTTATGAATTTATTTTATTATGAAATCCTCCTAAAAGGGCATTAGGTATAAACCTAAAGAGGCTCTCTAAAGAAGATGTAAAATTGATAAACATGCATTGTTGTTTAATATTATCTTACACATCCTTAAAATATTGTCAAGATATTATAAAATAAAAGAATAATTATATCTTATATATTGTTAGGTTATTATTTAAATTTAATCACCTATATCCTTCTCTACTTTCACTAAATTGGTAGAAAAAGCATCAATCGTGTGTACGGTGGACTACCGCCTCACGATACAATGTAACTCATTTTCCGTCACGGACTCTCATAGATGGATAAAAAGATGTAATTAAAATATTAATTTGATATTTGTGAAATATATATACTTATGGAATTATAATATTACATATTATTTCTTACCTTCCAATCTATTGGATAATAATAGTGTCACTTGGGCGTTTGTGTGGACTACCACCTCCACGTAGTGATGCATTTTTTTTATATTTACCTAGAAATTAAGATATATTTTATTAATATAAGTGATATTTATGACATAATAATTATGATTTTAAGTTTTATTAATAATTATTATCTTTTTGATCAAATTGTTAAGAAAATTGAAACTATATTGATAGGTATGTATGACCTACCGTCTCCAGGAACAGTGTAATGAATTTTTTATCATTAAAATTTACTAATTACTTGAAATAAATATATAATTAATATATATGACTTTTATATCATGTTTAAAATTTATTATATTATTTAACCATGATAAATCAAAAGGCCTGAAATTAACAAACCAAAACATACATGAAACATGATGTAATTATCACTCGAAAAAAATATTTTAACAAACAATTGTTAAAAACGGTGTCAAAAAATATTTTAAGGATATCATATATGGTACAAAATACATATTAATTTTTATTTAATATATATTTAAAATATATATATTAATTATACAATAGGTACATACATAAATGAGGTATTATTTTCTCATCTCTCTTTTTCTTCTGTGATACATATGACATATTCGAAACTTATTCCATTTTTTTGTGCATATGCTACCCCATTTATATATTATATAAATATAACCTTATAATAATCATTTTTAATTTCTAATTTTATGTTATTTACATCATGGGAATTATTATTAAAAAGTTACCAAATTGGTTGTGGATTATGTAACAATCACGATGTTTATTGAGATTATTTTTTATTAAATTTTAGATGATTAAATATTATGACATACCTCTCAATAATCACATTAATTTTCTTTTACATTGACTAATCAAGAATTTTTCAAGTAATTGTACCATTTTTCTCTCACTGGTACTTACACGGATTAAGAAAATGATTATAAGAAAAGATAACTATATTTATATTTTCAATAAAATTTATTTATATCTCTAAGTACATAATCTCTAAAAATGTTATAAAAGGGTTTTAAAATTTAAAAAAATTATTTATTAAAGTACTTTTTACCCATTATTGGATTTTAATAAAATTCAAAGGAATCTTCCTATCATTTTTTAAACATTTTTATTTTTTAATTTTTACTAAAAATGTTAAAAGAATATTTGTTTTAACATAATTGGTGTGTCTGGAATTTTCAGTCAGCATGAACATTAATTTAAATGAATGTTAAATTATATTTATTTTCCTAATATTTATGAAATTTTAATTTTTTAAAATTTATTTTCAATGTGAAAGGGATATTTTCTCAATAAATTTGTATGTAATTATTATGGTATTTCTATTAATAAATGAAAATAGTCCTTATTTTACTTATTCCCTACTAGGAATATATTGTAGTGATACTATACTTATTATTTATCTTGATACTTTATGATCAGTTTTCCTGGGGTTGTAATATTTTGATAGAATTTTATATATTTCTCTAAATGGTTTATGATTGTGTTTATAAATTGGGGAAAGTATAAACATTTCATTTTTCTAGTTTTTCAATAATAATTTTTATGTTGATTATGTTTCACCCCTTTATATGAGGAATGAATTGGACATAGTTTTTCAAGGGTGGGTGTTGTTATAGCCCCTAAGAGAATTTATAGGTCTCATGAGACAAAGTAGCTTGGGTTCTTGAATAAGGCCTTAGCCACTTATTTACGATTTATTTCAATAAGGCATTGAAAGTATGGTTATAATGCCCATCATTATGTGTTCCCTCGTTGTTGGATTATTTATTGATGTTCCATGTGATTATTTTACTAGTCATAATTTCCATGGTTATGTTTCAGGTTCATGTGATTATTTATATGGAATTATTTGATAATAATTTATTCCAACAATATTATTTTCAAGTAATATATTGAATGGAATGTGTGTATATTATTTAACTAACCATATTGATCATATATTATTTATTCATGATATATTTTGTTGTATTGAAACCCATAATAATCAGTAAAGATCACCCCTTTATTATCCTTCCAACTCCTTGGATTCCCATAAGTGTTGAATGATTGATATGTTGGGATATGCTAAAGGGAATAGTGGTTTTCTCAAATAAAACATTTTGTTTTATTTTATGTTTTCAATTTTAATATGAGATTCATGTATGTATAGAGTTTACCAATAATACTAAATAATCTGGTCATTCAAGTTGTGATTCCTTGTAATCTAATGAAAATGTAATAAAGTAACCACTGACTCTGGGATACTAGGGCTGCGGTCTTTAAAAGAAAAAATTACTGATGTTTTTTGAAGAGAATTACCAAGTTATCCGCCAGTGTGTGACGTTGATATATACATTGAATTTTTTATGATGTAGACCTATATCTAAAACTGATTATAGTATGTCACTAGTGCAGTAAGTGGAGTTAAATAAATATATGTAGTAGTTGAGTTATAAGGGACTTATATTCCATAGTTTTTAGATAAATAGAGACCATGTTTTAGTAAAAAAAGAAGGATCATTCCATGAGATATTTCATTCACTATAGGAAGATCAATGTCATCAATATAATGATTAAGTACCTGCCATCATGCATTGATGGATTATTTGATCAACTTCAAAGAGAATAATAATTTTTGAAACTATTATTATCATAAATTAAGTGTGATGATGAATTATATATTGAATACACCATTTCAAACAAGGTAAGAACATTATGAGTGTATATTATTGCCTTTAGGTCTAACTATTGAACCTTATAACTGTATAGATATAATGAACATAGTATTCAAGGATTATCTTGATAAATTTGTTTTAGTATAAATTATTGATATCTATATTACTCTAATATATATTAAGATCATGAAATCAATCAACAAAAACTACAACCTACCCTTAAAAATAATGAGTTGTTTGGGAAATATAGTATATCTCAATTTTGGATTAATTAATTTTCTCTTCTTGGATATATTTTCTCTACAATGATAGAATATCTACTGAATATTCAAACACAAATGTATTCAAAGAATTACCTTCACCAATTAACATAACTGAGATCCAACGTTTCATATGTTTATCAGGTTAATATCAATGATTTTTCCAATATTTCACCTAGTAAACCAATGAATTAACAAGTTATCTTGTAAAGTGGTCAAATTCACAAGGTCATGGGAATGTGAAGAATGTTTTGAAGACCTGAAGATGAAATTGATTCATGAACCTTTATTAACTCTACCATCAGGTAAGGTAGGAATTTTAATTTTTTTTTATTAATTGAATGAGGGGCTTAGTTCTATCCTAATATAGAGTGATGGGCTAGATTCATATGCATCAAGGTAATTAAAAATCCATAAACAGAAATATAAATCTCAAGACAATGTCTAGGTATCCATAATATTTTCTTTGAAAATATAGAAACACTACCTATATTGAAAAATATTATACATGTATATAAGGACTATAATATTGTTAAGTGTATTGTATCTAGAGTGGTCTCAACAAGATTCAAATTAGATGGTGGAAGTAACTCATGTACTATGATTTCTCAATCTACTAAAAAATAGAATCAAACAAGGTGTTTAACACATTGGGTGAGAGAGGCCATGGATTTTTGACCATGATGATTATTAAAAAGATCATGTATATAGGTACCCAGTAAACATAGATGTGGTCATTTTTAGGAAAGGGTATCCATCTAAAATATTTCATGAAATTGTTAAATAATCATTACTATAAATTATAGGGAAGTCCTTGACGGAAAATATAACTTAAGAGTAATGTTAAAAGTTGTAAAATGGTGGGAAATTAACATATTTCATCTATAGATATGAAATCGTGAAATTTGGGAAGAGAATATGTGTTCCTTACACACTAGAGTTTAAGAGGGGACTACTAGAAAAAGCACATAGATCAAATATCTCTATACATCATAGTAAGATAATGATGTATAATGATTTATGAAATCATTTCTAGGAGGATGGTATGATGAAATAAATTATAAACTCTATGTCCAGATAATTATAATTATAGTAGGTTATGGATGAAAAAAAATACTATGGGAGTGAAGAAAACTTTAGATATATATATAAGGAAATGTATCAATGGTATAATAAGATTTTACATTGTGCTTGAAATGAATCCAAGGAAAAAAAATGTTATATAGGTCATTATTGATAGTCTTACAAAGTCATCTCATTTCTTACTGATAAGAAAATATCTACCCCTTGTGTACCTTTGTTGATTATATGTCAATGAAATCACAAGTCTTCAAGGTGAACCTTAATAGATTCAATTAGATCAGGACCCTAGGTTTACATCAAAATTATGAAAGATACTTGAAAGGTCTCTCGACACTAACATATATTTAATCACTTACAATCATCCCCAAAATGATGGGTAGCCTAATATGAATATTCAAACATTGTAATAGTTTTTGGATCATATTCTATTGACTTAATAGTTGTGTGGAAACATTTTCTACCTTTATTGTTGTTTTCATACAATAATTGATTACACTTGAGCATCTAGATGGAACCATAGGTTATATTTTATGTGTATAGGTTTCATAATCATACTTTTTTGGAAAAATTTAGAGAAAAAAACCAGTTTCCTTGATCTTGAAGAAGATAAAACAGCTAAGTTATGTACAATTCAAGATTCAATTAATGTATCCAAAATCATACAAAATATCTATGCTAATAATAGAAGGAAAAACATAAAATTTCATGTGGGGATCATGTATTCTTGAAGGTTTCCCCATGTAAGAGATTTTTATGATTTTGAATAGGGGGAGTTAATCCCTATGTATATTGGGCCTTTTAAAATACTATAATGAATTAGAGTTGTAGCTCACTGATTGGTTATAACATCCAACATTTTTAAAGTACATCAGATCTTTCATATTTCATTACTGGTGAAATACATTCCAGATCCAACACATGTTCTCAAATATGGGGGAACAGGGTCGGATCCTAAATTTATTTATAATTAAGAGCTAGTCCAGATTCATGAAACTAGAGAGCGAGTAATGTAGAATCAAAAAACACATTTGGTAGAAGTCCTTCCGATAAATCAGAAAATAGGAGAGGAAACTAGAGATCCTAAAAATATATGAGGAATATATACCATAACTTGTTAAATATTCAATATATGACCCATTTTTTGTGATGAAATTATGTAAGGGGATAAAATGTAATACCAGAGTCTCTATTGTTGTAGGTAAAAAACATATCCCGAGCTATCATAGTATGCACACTAAAATGATCCATTATTCATAAATATTTTTTAAAGTTCAATTTATGAATTTTGTAATATTAATTTACCAAAATAAATTTCACTTTAAAATTTTTCTTAAATATATTATCATAATATGTTTTTTTGGTATTTTTTAAAAAATTTATTTTTATGTTAATAGTGAAATATAACGATTTTACTAATACTATGAATTTTATACCATTATCAGTATATTAGTATGTCTAAGAAAATTATTAATCCATTTTATTGTAAAAATAATTAATTTATAATTTAAATAATATGTTATAAATTTTTAATTATAATTTCCAAACCCGAGATTCATAAATTAAAACTCAAGTAATATATTTCTTAGAATTTGATTTAATTTCTAAACATTTTTCATATTAAATTTATTTTTTAATAGTTATATAAATTCAATGGGATACAAATGAATTTAAATTATGAATAATTAGGTTCAAATTATCTAATAAGGGTCGATTTATATTTATATATAAAAATTATGTTATTATATGTAAAAACATGTTGTCGTGGATAAAGATAAAATGATATAAGTAATAATTCAAGGGAAAATGGTCTTAAAAATGATAAAAAACAAGTCTATAAATGATTTTGTGTGGTGTATATCGAGCTTATATCTCCCTCATTCCATTATATCTTATTTTTTGGTTCCCCATGGAATTCTTAACATGTTCTCCCTTTATATTAATTTGAAATATTCAAAAATTTCATTCCATCCACTTATAAAAGGGTCCTCTCACCAATCTATCGAAGAAATACAAATAATTTGGTTTCCTCGTGAAAACCTATAATTTTTAATTCACTAAGAATTATATTTCACTCTATTGAGATTATAATCACTATATATTATCATAATGCCTTCATTTATAAGGAATACTCAAAGAGATACCCATTGTTCTCAACGTATGATTAATATTTCATTGATGTATTTTCCATTAGTATTTCCAATAAAACATTAATTTCAAAATATTATATGATGATTTTTTATTTATATTTTACTGAATATTTTATTATTTAAATAAACACTAAACACCTTTTCCCTTTCCCTTGAGAAAAAAACTGTCATTTGTGTGTTCTGTCGATGACAACCTCCAGGACACATAGTGTTTTATTTTCCTTAATTTCCTTACAAGGATGGATCTAAGGTCAAGATAATAGTATAAATATGATATTTATGAAATAATTAGGGTTATGGTGGTCAAAATTTGAGATCTTATTAATGATATGATCAATAAATGATCATCGCTAATTTTATCGTTTAAACTAAGTTTACAAAGAGTATAATGTTATTAAAATTATACAATGCTTTCATATACAATACTTATTATCATAATTACTTAAAGATATGATATAACACACCAATAAACACTAAATATTATCATTATTCTTCTTTTATAATTTCATTATAACAAAAAACCTCATAATAATTCACTAAATCAGGGTATGTTCATGTTTGGGTAGGTTTAACCACGTAATTGAACAATAATATGAATTTATATCATGAATGACTATGGTAACACAATTGCTAGTATAATATGATATAAATGTGTAAATAATTATTTTATAACTATTTATTTTATATAAATATTTAATTCATTAATTGAGAAAATACAATTTGATCATCAAGAATCTATAAAACTAGGTTATTATTAATTTCATACTCAATAATAATGATAAAAATGAATGAATGGATTATTATATATAATAAATAATTATAAAACATGATTGAGAGTAAATTTAATTTTTTATTAATGAAGACATTTTATAGAATAACACACATACACACCATAATTATGAAACTAGTACAAAGGATAAAAACTATAAACTTCATTTGTGGAATATCAGTATAATATATATTGGGAATTGTAATTTATGATGAGTATAAATGAAAATTGATATGAGTATGGTTTTTAATTATGTTACTAATATATTTTCAATAATATAACAGATTATTGTAGGATTCATGGATGTCATAAATAATAGGTTAGGGGTTTTAAGCCCAAATTACTCGTTTTAAGACAAGTTTTGTATATTCCACCTAATTTGTTTTATTTGTCATATATAGTACTTATATGGGATTTTATATCGTGAAATTAGTTTATTAATGGTATTTTTAGATAAAATTGAAGCCTTATATTTCAATTGGTTTTGATAAAATTTCTTACCAATCCATAAGTTAGGTTTTCGACCTAAATTTTTATTATTTTGGACACATGTTATATTTACCACCAATTTCATTTTGTGTGGTGCATTAATTTCCATGGATTTTTTTAAAATATTATGGATGAACCATAAGGGATTAAAAATTATATATTATTAACCCTCTCTAATATTCTATTGATTTAAGAGCTACAAAAAATGAGTTAAAACTATGCCTTTTACATTGTGGAAAAACTATCCAACGTTATATTAAAGTAAAAATATGTGTAGTTTTCTAGAAAATACATCTCATTATAGATACATTAAATTGTATTTTCTTGGAAATTATTATCCTAGGATTAATCCCCTAAAAATGGGCTCTTTATGATTAATATAATCGCCACTCTAATGCATGATGAATGGGAATAAGAAAACACACCTATAGAGTAACTCCCGTGGGATAGGCACTAGAGTATTCACATGCTATTTATGAACCCTGATAGAGGATATTTTGAACCATTTCATTGGTCTCCTACTAATTAAATATATGGAATATAATTACTATATTCTATGTATAAACCAACACATTATTTCCAAGATACTCCATGGATTCTAAGTAAATTAAGGGATATTATTATAGGACATGATCATGATTCCTTATTTTCTATTGGGAAGTTGTTCTTAGGAACCAAGGATTATAGAAAATGGTATTAACTTATTCTAGATAATGTTTCAGTTATGTCATACTTGTATACACCATTTTTTTTATTATTAACACATTGGTGTTTTTTAGATACATTATGTGGATAAGTATTTTAAATTGGATTACCTTAAGATTTCATGTTGCATAAAACATGGTTATTTTCAATTATTATGAATCAAAAATATATTTTCATATTATTTTGATTTAATGAATATTGAATGTTTTTAAAATGAAACCAATGTATTGATTGAATTGAATTTTTTTAAAATTCATATATTTCTTTTTGATTTTTTTTGATAAAACTACTTTTGAATAAGAATAATTGAATGGATGTGGATAGATAATGTATAGTTTCATTGTTGGTATCCTATAGTGAATTAGTTATCACACCATATTTTTTACTTGTAGTTTTTATAGCCTTGTTTTTTGGATACAGGTAAAGGTCGTAACTCTATGTAGAGTTTGGATCTCTTGGTTTGTGTTGTCATTCATGTGGTTTGGGATATTGGTGATGTATGAACAAATATAGATGGTCCCTAGTTTTTATTTGATTTTATGTTGTTTATGTTCATTTTAATATTCATTGAGACCTTATTATCTAATTTTTGGACGTTTCATTTTTTTGTTTTTTGTTTTGATATATGATAGATTCTGGATATCTTCCTTGACACTCAATTTTATTTAATGTTATTATATGTTTGTTGAGGGTGAAATAATTCCCATGTTTATTTGTATAATACCATAGTTCTTATCATCAGCCTATGAAGAATGGGAAAGCTCTTCTGGCCTTATGATTGGCTAATTTGGGTGATATTATGGGTCAACATAGGTAAATATATTTCAAAATACATTAAAATTTTAATGTTACTATGGAAACCCATTATCACACTTCTATGTAACCCTCTTGTGGTAGGGGTTTTTGATTTACTGAAGATACAGCTATCATGCCTTGATAGGAAGTGTTGGAATGTTCATGGTCCACTCAACTTCATGAAAAACCTCAACTTACCATGGTTATTCTTAGAATGTACAATTTTCATATCGTTGGTTTTATAATTTTGAGGTTAAAATTTTATAAATAGTATTTATGATGAAGGAATTGGATTTTATTTCTAAATATTTTTCATACTATTTTTTTATCTATTACGTATCCTCTATGAAAAAATATCTTAGAATTCTAGAGAGGAAGATACATAAAATTCTTGTAGACAAAACTACTTGTTGACTCTGTGTTAGTGGATAATATATTATAAATAATATAGTACTTGGGTAATGAATCCAAATTTTAATTAAAATATAGGTTGGACCGTAATTATAAATTTACTAAGAAAAATAAAATAATCATTAATAGTGAAAAGGATATTAGGAATTAGAAGAATGGATCGAGATGATTGAAAAAATTTTCCACGTCCTGAAAACTCTAGAAGACTACATTCATTCTTTAATCACTTATATTATTGAAGGGTTATAAAGGAAGTGGTGGGAGTCTATTATTTAATACAACTTTCATGAATATATCATGTTAACATCATTCAAGAAAAACTTCAATCAACCATTTAATCCTATGAAACTCGTATTAGTGAAGGATTGTAATTTTTTTATTTGGAGTAGGGAGATCAATCCCTCGTAGCGTATAATACTCGATTGGTAATGTTTTTAAAACTATCTTGGGAGATTGTTTCCAAATACTATCTTACGAAATAAAGTTCTGATATGGTTTTATGGAAAATATTCAATCTATGTTGTTTCTTATATTTCTACCCACTTTTATGGTGGTTTTGTAAAATGATCTTATGGTTGAGGTTAACATAGATGGGAACACTATTATTTTAAATGAATTGGTGAAAACAAGAGGAATCCAAAGTACTCATTATGGTTTGAAAAGGATGTTTTGTGACCATCACTAAGGTGGTAAAAGGAATGAACAAATTAAATCAGGGTAGAGTTAGGTGGTATACTATAAGTGTGTGATAAAGGGATACCCTAGACAAGATTATTAGGTATAACCCAAGGTGTGTCACATTTGTGTGAATTCTGGTCACCATCAGTGTTTTTGTAGAGATCATCCCAAGTAAGTACATATCAATTGACATTTTCCAAGTGCTCCAATTTATGATATTATACAGTAAAAGTGTGGGATATAAATCTCATTCCAATGGTAATTCTAATATTGTGATGAAAAATAGTTATGAGGCTACACATATCTATGTAGTGGAGTGTGAACCACATGAGTAATTGGTAAAATCAGCTACTATGAGGGGTATAATTTTTATTTCATCTTAAATAGTTTTGAATTTGATTGATACTCATGAAACTCAATCCTCTATATCATAGAATATTATCAATGTATTGGGATTGTGATCACAACTTATATCTATCCCGATGACTCTTTCCACTCCCTTGGTAACAATGTTAGATCATGGTATTAAATGTCCCAAATGGAAGGTGATGACTACTAACCATGGAATCATATGGGACTTTTAATTTCATGATCATGAAAATGTTTATCTCACAATTTCAAAGGATTTAATTATTATTTATAAATATTTGATCGATATTAATAAATTTTGGTTACATTTTATTTCTTCCAATGGAATCACTCATATCCTTTATTGTGAGTGGGATCATAGTTCTGGGAGGTAAGGACTCATCTATCCTAGTGATGAGATAATATCATGCCAATTTCCATATATATTTCATGATATTGGTGATCTATGTCTTAGTGGACATCTTCTAGTGGTATTTGGTGAGTATCCCATTGATTTTTAGATGATTATTTTGTATTTCCACCCTATAGGGAAGAAGATTTTGTAATAGAGTTTTTTTAAAGGGATGTGATCCATATCCTTTCAATCATATCTTATGGATATTTCTAAATTATAATAATTAAAAGTTAAATTTTAGGATCTTGATTGTAAGGTATTTACTAATCACAGTGATTCACATTATACATCACCAATGCTTGTTTAAAATAAAGAAAATGTGAGTCTCTTACTTTATGCCTATTACTATAAACTCAAAAATGTGAAAATTAAGAATACATATCCCTTAAATCGGGTTGATAATAAGTTTGATCAGCATCATGGGGGCTTGGTGTTTTTTGAAAACTAATATAATATTGTGATATCATCAGCTAATAATATAATATAAATATATTTATAAGAATTATTTCAATAGAATGTATAGATATTATGAGTAAATGGTTATATTGTTTGTCCATAGTAATGTTCAAACAATTTTTATGTATTTAATGATTCAAAACATCCAAAAATTATTATGTTCCTTTATAGTTGTATTTATGAATGATATCCCAGTTTATTCTATATTTGAAAAGGATCATGTTGATAATTTTAATGTAATACTTAGAATATTGAAAGACAATCATCTGTATTGGAAGTGATCCAAATATTTTTTATGGATTCGAGAGGTGAAATTTTTGGACGATGTGATTTATAATAAGGTTTATTTAGTGGATGATGAGAAAATTAAAATTTTATAATTTGGGAGAATCATATAATTTTTATTGAAATCCATACATTATTACTGTTAGATATTTATTATAGTCAATTCGTTTGGGTCTTCTACAAGAATGTATCATTGATGACAGAGTTAACTCATAAGGGTGTGAAGTTAACTTATATTGACCAGTTCTAGAGATATATTTAGTATTTGAAAGTGAGATTGAAAACATATATTTACTTGATCCATAATGAGATAAATTTATTTTAGAATGTTTACTATGATTCCTTATGTCGGAATTTTGGTTTTGTTATGATATAGGAGATACATGTAGTAGTATATGGATCTTGAAAATAACGCCCTAGTTGAAGGAACTGCCCGTAATTATCTGGATTTTTTGGAAGTGATGAACACACTTATGACATGGATCCATAACCTCTTTGTGAACATTTTATAGTGTAATTATATTATAATAGTTTGGATTATATTTTCAAACAGTGGGGTCTCAACATGAGATGGATATTTTAGATTGAGTAACTTAATACCATTTATTATAATATTCAATACACCCCCAAAAAATGAATTATGGTTTTAGATACTTTGAATAGAAAAATTATTAGTCAAGTAGTAAAGGAATCAGATGAAGACTAGTGTTTTATGTTCTCGTTTGATAAGATAAACATGATTAAAGGGAGATCTAATGTAAAGTTATTAATAGATTATATTTGTGATGGATCAACTATAGATGATCATATTCGACTAGTAAATAGAGTGGATGTAGTGTATCGATGCTTCAATAGGAATATTTGTGGTGGATGGGTTTGCTTTGGATGATTAGTATTCATCAAAATATCAGATCATGTGAATCTTATGAAAGAAAATTATTATGATAGACTTAATACAATAACTAATGAAAAAGTGATATTAATCCATTTTTTCCTTACACCCTGGAGATACCAACATGTATCTTGACTATTTTTATGTCATTATTGGGGGTCAGGAATGAGGTGATCGAT
This sequence comes from Viscum album, assembly GCA_963277665.1. Lineage (NCBI taxonomy): Eukaryota > Viridiplantae > Streptophyta > Magnoliopsida > Santalales > Viscaceae > Viscum > Viscum album. The sequence continues at coordinate 1,085,918,894 of OY728150.1, read as the reverse complement.
TGTAGGTTATGTATCTTGGTGACTTACTTTACATATAATTATGGTAGAACATCTGATGTTTGGTGGTTCACTCCATCCTATACACATTACAGAAAACAATTTGGACAAGATGTCCACTGATTTCATGATTGGTTTACCTCTTAATCCTTGTGGTAAGGTTGAAATGTTGGTGATTATTTTTGGCCTCACAAAATTTTTTCATTTCATACATATCATGGAGTCGACCGTAGTATAAGATCATAAGAACATGTATGTATGAGAGATTTTTTATATCAATGGTGTCTCATAAGTTATTTTCTAAAATATAGACCCTCACTTCACATCCCTATTTTGGATTGGATTAAAAATTTTTAAGGGGTCTCAATTGAAGTTGAGCATGGATTATAATCATCAGGTGGATATCTAATCTAAGAGATACATCCCAATTCCAAAAGAAAATAATTAGGAATACATTCTTATATTTTGTGGAACATTGGGGAAATATCTTCCCTTAGTATATTTTTCATAAAATAATAGTTATCAAGCTTCGATCGAGATGGCACCATTTGAGGTGTTTTATGGGAGGTGTTAAACAGTTCATCTTTGATCTGAACAGTTTGGTTAATTTTCCTTTATTGTATTGAGGATGATTTGCGCTATAATGGATGTTTTAAAATTAATCATGGAATGATTTTTGACAGATCTGAATCATCGAAAATAATTTAGTGATTGACATCTCAATACGTTGTAATTTTAGGCAGCCGATCGAGTTTTCTTCAATGTTTCACCTTGGTTGTGACATAAGAATTTGGGGAAAAAAATTTATTTCAATCCATTTAACATTCTAGATAAACTCGATAATATGGAATATCGATTAGGATTACCTTATTAGTTTAATTATATCTACGGATTTATTCCATGATTCTAAAATGAATAAGTATCCATAAAATGTTTCCCACATGTTTGAGTGGGATGATGTAAAATCAAAACCCAAAACCTCATTAGATGAAAGGATTATATAGATAGTGGAATAATAGGACATGGAATTACATGGAAATATGACCCTATTTATTTGAGTGTGGTATTTTTGTTGTGGGAAAAACTAAGAGACATGGAAGAATGAATCCATGATGATGAAAAAAATCCTTATCTCATTTCGTGATTGTGATCTATAGAATTTATGGGGGCATAAATATTAATGCTGGGGTGAATTGGGATGCCCTATGGGTAACATGAATGTATATTTTTCATATTAGATAATAAATATTGAGGCTTTATGGGCTTTTGAGAGTTGGGGATGAAAATTTACAGTTTCAGAGAAAATAGACCATGTGCATAATTTTGATACACAATTAGTACAGACATTTCTATAACTGTGAGAATTAGATATGTGGGTTCTAGTGTAATATGTCATGGATTGATTATGATTTTTTAATCATTTTATATTTTTATAATAAAAAATATGAATTAGATATATGGGTCCAGGTTTCATTTTTTTTTGTTTACAACCTTAGTACTGTGGGATGAAATTAAACGAAATAGAATCATGTCGAGGTTATGTCTCTTGTTTTGTGATAACTTTTTAGTGGATTTGGATGTTGGTGATGTATGGTCACATGGATATTGATCCACGAGTTTTTTACAGGTGACATGTTATTGATTATATTTCAAATGATCATTGATACCTCATTATCCAATTATTTGACGTAACCGTTTTCTTTGGTTTTTTAAACATATTCTATATTATGGATATATACTTTCATAATATGTGTGAATCTATTTTTTATATTCCTATTTAGGGTGAAACTATTCCCACATTTCTTTTTATGATACCATGGTTCTTATCAATAGCCCAAAATAACCAGGAACACACTTCAGCCCTTTTGATGTTCCAATTCAGGTGACATTATGTGTTCAACAAGGTTGGTATATTATAGGTGGGGATGAGAATTATATATCCCCTTGATGCAACGACTTGCATAATGAGACTAAATAAGTTGTTTTTTTGTTCATACATATTCAAATAATTGGATAGGGTCTTGGTATAATGCCTTGAAATTAGGGTTTTGATGTCTAACATTACTTATTCTATTAGTATCAAAAAAATTATTATTGTTATACATGTTTTAATTTATTAACATGTATATAGAATACCTTTAGTTTTATTTGATTATAGATTCATGATCTTTTATTCATGTCATATCATGTATTCCATGTTTATATTATGAATTATTCAATTTTATGGTACTCTATATGGATCATATGACTTCACCCATATTTTTTCCTTTTCCCAAAAAACCTAGTAGAGGAATATATTTAATTTTTGGGAATATTATATAAGGGGTAATCATATTCTATTAATATCATCATTATGTATCAATTGTTTCGAAATTTATTTTATCTGTGAATCCAATCTTCAAAGACTTTTAAACTATTGGGTACATTGACAACCCTATCATTTAATACCAATAATGAAATATAACTACCATCTCTAGATTTCTATAGTATGGGATGTTACAATCTTGAATCAAAGATTATGAAGGTATTAAGAAGGAGTATTTCAACATTAGGTATGTGAGGTAGCTATGGGGAGTATTTGTACTGCAGTAAAGTTTATAAAATGAAGAGGAATATTTATACACATGTTGTGTTAAGGAATGATAGGATATCTTATTCTCATCACATAAACCATATTATGCTCATCACATATGGGAATAAAATATTAGAGTCTATTGGGATTTAACCTCAATGAGGTGTTTTATATATCATGGTAAAATAGGAATCAAACCCAATATAGCTTGAGGTGCATAGTTTTAGGTCATATGATGGGACCTTTCCATGCAGGTTAACATCATTCACTAAAGATATATCTTAGGAAGATTACAATCATGTTGATTAGAACTATTGGGGTTCCCTAACCATGATATAATATCTATTATGATATTAATAAAATAAAAATAATACCTTTAATCTTATGTAAGATATTATTTATGAGAGAAACAATAGATTATAGTATATCAACCATATTTCACAAGATCACACACCAAGAGGAATGTATGGGGATTATGAATATGTTAGAAGGATCTACATGGCCTACTCGGTGACTCAAATCAAGGTTGTTTTTTATTCATATACTATTGAGGATGCCCACATTATTAGGCACCCAGGTAGGTTACCTATGCAAATAGGGGTTATCTAATTTCGGGACAAGGGTAAGGTGGTTGCCTAATAGGGACTAGAGTGTAATAAAACTCAAGTTTGAAGGCTTGGGTAAAGGTTCTCCTGGGTTGGGGATGTGAGTAGTGGTTCACCGTAGTTGAATTACAGGCATAAGTGGTTCACCCTAGTCAATGACCTGATAAAATTGGTTTCCCATGTTTAGTGATAGGTGAAGTGGTTTAGCCTAGTTAAACTGTTGGTAGAATTGGTCATGTATATTGGGGGTTGGATGATGTTATTCCCTATAGGTGGGGTTTTATAGAAGTATAAATATAGGTGACTAGTGTATATTTACCTTAGTATAGGGTTTCAATAATGGTGAATCATATCCTTAATAGAGGGTTGGGAAAAGGGATCACCCTAGATGAATATATGTGTGATGTTTTCACTGATATTGGGGATTGGGAGAAGTGGGTTTACCTCACTATGGTTTATCCTTAATAAAGGGATGGGTGAATTGTTGATTTTATTCCTCATTTTGGGATGGGGGAATGGTGAATTTTCTCTCTAGTTGAGGGATATGTGAATGAGTTTCCCCTATTAGGGGACTAAGAAATGTGTTCTCTCATATTGGGAAAAGTGAATTAGAACACCTTAGTGAGTGATAAGTGAAGTTCACCACCCTAGTGAATGATAAGAGAAGTTATTTACCCAAATGAGTAATAAGTAATGTTATTTTCCCTAGTGTGGGATAAGATAAGTGCTCTACCCTATTGTGTTTTATATGAAGTGCATCTCCAAAGTGATGGATAATAGATTTTCTTCTTCTTGGAAATGGAAAATATAAGTTCTTCAACCACGTTCGAGGGTTTCTAAAGGAATTTGAGTGAGGTTATCCTTAGTATAGTACTATATACAGAGTTAGAAACACTGAAATATTTTGTTGATTGTTAGGACCAATCTGACGATTAAGGTAATCATTTTTAGGTATTTCCTTTTATTGTTAAGAAATCTACTAATGAGTGGAAGAAAGGAAATCACTACAATTTGATTATGGAAAAAATAGATATTTTTTCAAGATAATTGGACTCACTGTAAAATCCCCTCATAATGAGAAGAAATTGAATAAAAGGAATGATTTTTTATGAGACTTGACTCGGGTATGGAATGAAAGTGAATAAATCATGCTGAAAGTAAATGGTCATTGACATCACTCTAGATCCTATATAAGAGATGTATCTCTTTTAGTGAAAATAAATGTCTTTGTGAATGTGATGAATTAATTATGATAATGATTATTTTGTTTTGGAATTATCATAAATAATAATTTTGAATTTTGAACATGTGATGAAAACATGATGAAAGAAAAACAGTGGAAAATGTGGTGTTGAGTGAAAAGGTAGTAACGATTGAAATGGTTGCACCAAGTGAAAGAGTTGTTTCCCATCAGAAAAAGATCATACCCAAATTTATCATATCTAGGTGGAATATATAAATAAGTGATGATGATTGTTTTTTTAAAATAATCTTATCTAGGTGACAGAATAGAAATAGGTGGTACTGATTTATTGAAGCCTCAGAGTATTCATCAGACAAGACATAAAATTTTCATATCCATAATGATATTTCCCAATATGATCATATCCATTCTAATAAAATGCATAATGATCATATCCATAATGATTGTACCAAGGATAATCGTATCAATATCAATCGTATTCAAGAAAATATCATACTTAGGTTGAGAAGGAAAGAAAGCAGCTGAAATTTATGGAATGTAACAGTACATTCCAATCAAAATACAATGATGCTAAAACTATTCTCAAATAAATTTAAATTCATGAAATAAGTCATGAAACATGAAAAAGATTTTGAATGAATTTTTTTAATTCCTTCAAGATGAGAAAATGAAAGAATGATAACAACAATGTAGTCAGTTATTTCAAAATGGTTGATTTACATTGTAGGTTTCCAACTAGGTCAAGAGAAGAGGAGAAGTTGAAATTTTGAATCTCAAGTGGGTCAAGAGGGAAAAAAGATAGATATTTTTGAACGAATTGTAAAGGGAGAGTTGTACATTCAAATGAATTATTTTTATTCAAATTGGTTAAGAGGTTCATATTCACCAAATTAGAATTATGTCTATTTCTTCACACACTCTATTTCAAAGGATACATAGCTTTTTTATGAATAAAATCATACCCATTAATTGAAATCAGACTCAAAAAATGAAATTGGATTGGTGATTCAAAAGATGGGACAATGAAGAATAAGAAGATGTTTGAAGAAAAATTGAGAATCTCTATAAGAATTGATGAAGTGAAAATAAATACCATGATTTTAGGGGAAATTGAAATTTGGGGGAATTTGTGTGAGTGGGAAATATTTTTTTTTTTGAATCCCACCAGAACACTCAAGGGTCACCTATAAAAGGTGAAAAGTACATTGTACTTTTCCTGATGATGGAGTACTATTCACTATAGCTGAGATAGAATCTCCATGTTTTTAATGAGAATAAAACTTATTCGTACTAATATTTCTTTAAATTGGTTTTGATAGAGAAGTGAAATTTGTATTTAGTAGATCATCATATCGGGATGAATTAATAAGCTTTAGGATTTCTGCATTGGGTTTCTCAGAAACAGGAAGAATCGTACTAGGTTTTATCATACTCATGAAATTGAAGTGGTACTGATTCATTTCTATTGTATTCTAAATGAAAATCGGACTAGAAGATTCGTATTTGGAGGAATCGTATTTGGAGGAATCAGACTTGGAAAATCGAACTCTAGAAAATCAAAATGATTTTCTCATTAAAAAGTAATGGATATTATTACATTTCTTCTAGGTAATAAATTGAATAATTTTTTTTCAATTGATTACATTTTTTAAATTTAAAAGTATCACATGTAACATGAGTTGTTATACAAATATTTAAATTACCCTTTTTTTGATAATAGGGTTCACATGAACTTGTGGATTGTTTACAAAGAGATACATGATTGTAAGTGTATATCCTATTCGTTATAATTAAATGATTTATTTCTATTGGATTGAAAGGTATTGGATCATTTCTAAACCATACCAAGAAAATATCTATTCTTAATGAATAGTGAAACCTGTAAATCTTTGGGTTCCTATAGATGTATGTCGGATTTTTTTCCATAGGTAATTGAAATCTCTTATAGGAGGTGAAGGTTGTTTCAATTGAAATGAAACATAAAAGAAAAAGAGTTTCACTGATTCACCTCTCCCCCTCTCATAGATATAAATACACTGATTGGGAACTTTCAATAGTTATCAGAGTGTTTTTTCCCATCACTTATTCCATGTTGATGGAGAATTTTTATTATGTGTATAGAAAAAGTACCCCATTATTCAATGGAAAGAATTATCATATCTATAATGAAAAAATGTTTCCTTATCTTATTTCTATCAGTTATGATGTTCATGAAGATAGAAAAAATGGGACTCATCCCATTGATGATAATGATCATGTAACATCTTTTTATATGCATAATATAGAGAATGATGGATGGGAGAATAATTTTATATTGAAAAAAATTTCTGAAAGTGATTTCTTAAGAGTGAAAGGAGTTTCTATAGCCAATGTTATATGGGATAAATTTAAAAACATATATGATGGAAATAAAAAAATAAAGAAGGAAAATATACAAATATAGAGATTGAAATATGAATATTTGAATATGGGTGAGCAAGAATATTTTGGGGACTTATATAATAGATTGAATGACATTGTGAGTACTATCATATCTCCTGGTGAAAATTTGGATGATGCTACTATTGTTGGAAAGATCTTGAGAATACTACCAGACATATTTATGCAAACTTTTCTTCATTAAAAGACAGATACCATAGAAAATTATCTCTTTATGATTTTTATAGAAATCATATTAATTATGAAATGTGAAGAGATAAAGATATAAAGGTCAAAACATAAGTTGATAAAGAAATTTCTTTCAAGGATGAAAAGAATTAAAAATCAAAGAAGATTCTTATTGAAGAAGAAGATGGTGATTTTGACTCTGAAAATGAGGTATGTAAAAATTTTAATGATGTTTTATCATTGTTGTAAAAAATTTGAAAAGATATACAAGTACATACGAAGGGAAACGTACCTTGAAATTTTTTGAATGTGTAAAAGTTTCTCACAATGTGGAAAACTGTCCTAAAAAAGAATGAAAAGGATAGTGATGATGTATTGTGAAATCTATAATGATCGTGGAAAAATAGGGAGATAAAGAAAAATTGAAATATAAAGGGAATGAAATTAAATTATTAAAATCCAAAATAATAATTTTCTTCTCTAAATATAAATAAGAATAAGGAAGTGATTCTAAATCCGAAAAATTAGTTGTGTATGGTATTGAAACTAGTTTTATTGCAACAGTGTCTGATGAAGGATTCAAATGTAGTATTTATAAAGAAGAACAAACTCAACTTGAAATACATTGGAGAAAATAATTGATAGAATGTATGAGGATGATCATAAATATTGTAAATGAATAAAGTTTGAAGATGAATGTTTTTCAATGAGCAATCAAGATTTTTTTGCTGATGAGAATGAAAAATCTGACCAAAGAGATTGATGACTTGACGAAATTTCTGGAAAATAAATTAATCACAATGAGCATTTGGAAGTGAAATTAAAATCAAAAGAAAAAGAGTTAGAACCTTTCGAAAAAAACTTTTATATATGGATATAAAAGTAAATGTTTCCTATAATCTCCCACTGATGTTAGTGAATGTTCTCATAATGATAAACCTAATAACGTTCAACAAAATTTACCTTCAAATAGTGAGAAGAAGAACATAATTTTTTCTAAAAATAAGAATGCTGGTAAAAATATGTATGTGGCCAATGTAAATAATTCAAAAGATACAAAACATCCTATGTCTGAAAATGTTCCATCTAGATATAAAAATGTTTAAAATAATCATGATTATATTAAATCAGAAAAGAAGAAGAAGAATATGTTTAAATATAAAAATAATGTGGCTGAAAAATGTTTTTCTAATTCTGTCCATCATGAAGGATTCAGAAGAAAATACTCATTTATGTATATAAATAGTATTTTGGGGGATTCAAACATATGGAAAATAATTTTTGGTTCATCTGAAAACATTTTTACTATCCCACAGTTTATGAGAGGTAGAGTTTTAGGGGCAATCAATCTCCTCAAAGAAAGAATATTGATAAGGTGTCCTTGAATAAACCTAAAAAGGATGATGTATGATTGAAAATAGGTTCCAACACTTAGAAACTATTTGTGAAAGATTTAAAAAACCTGGAAATCTTAAAAAAGGATGTCTTTTTTTATTATCGGTACAAAATAATATTCTTAACAATTCACAAAAGTTAGAAGTTATGAAATAAAATAATAGAGAAAAAGAACTTATTGTTGAGACTACACTGAAAGCCAAAAAAGGAGATCAACCTTGATTACTTGATAGTGGATGTTATTCACATATGAAAAGAGGCTTAAAGATATTTAAGAATGTAAAAGAGTTTAAATAAGGCACAATGACATTTGGAAATGTTGAATAATTGAAAATAAATGGTGTTGGATCAGTAATCATTGGAAAAGAACAAATGGAATCTATGAAAACATTATATGTTGATGGGCTAAAACACAATTTGATGAGTGTTTTCCAATTATAATATGTGGCTAACAAAGTTGCAATTAGTAAAGGTGGGTTTTTTTTAAAAGAGTGAAGAATATATGAATATTCTTATAAGAGTCCATTGTAGAAAATGGAGTTTGTTTTAGATTGGTGAAAATAAAAAACATTTGTTACATGAGTATGGTCGAAGAAAACAAACTATGGAATAAAAGGTTGGGACACGTGTGTTAGACCAACATGAACAAGTTATCTAAAATATATAGTGTTTGAAATATTCCTAACATTCCAATAATGATAGATTGTTGTTTCACTATCTCTATGAAATGAAATGTTACAAATTATATTCATAACAATGTTTATATTTTTCCAAAAGAACCCCTGGATCTTATTCAATCTGATATATATGGGCCAATGAGAAAACAATCAAAAAATGGAGATAAGTACTTAATTAATTTCATTGATGATTTTACTGACATTAATTGTGTCATGTATATGAAACATAAACCAGATGCTTTCAAAATTTTCAAAAGTTTCAGAAGAAAAGAATAAAATTAATGTAACTATTCAGTAAAGAAGTTGCGAACATATAATGGTGGGTAATATTTATGTAAATATTTTGAAGAATAACTTTAGAATCATGGGATTCAACATTAGTATAGCTCCCCATATACAACACAACAAAATAGGGTTGTTGAAATAAGAACATAATCTTGGTGGAAATAGGTATAACCAAGATAATTGAACATGGCCATTCTCAATACGTTTGGGGGAATTCCATGAGAACTGCTATTTATATTGAAAACCATTTTTTCTACTTTCCTCAATCAGGTATGAATCTATATGAAATTTTTTTTGGAAAAACTCCATGTTTTAAACACTTGAAGATATTACAGAGTCCATTCTTTATAAAGAAGATAGGATTAAACACTATAAAATTTCTGTAGAAAGGATAAGATGGAATACTTCTTTACTATTCTCTAGAAGGAAGAGGATAAAAATGACAATAAAGATATAACGGGAATATTTGATTTAATCAAGGTGAAATTTATTGAATGATATGAGAAAGAGAAACATGCTCTGATAGATAGGGTAGTAGAGAAAGTTAAAGAAAACTATTCTAATAAGGATAAAGAAAATTTTAGTCCATCTTAAGAAGAAGAAATTTGATCAAATGTTTTTAGTTATAAATAAGACACACAAAAATCTCATCAAAGGATGAGAAAACAAGTGGATTCACATAATATAATTGGTGATCAACATCAAAAGTTTCAAAACAAAATAAAAAAAAATTCTTTTAAACATACATCACTATATACAAAAGTGGAACCAAATGATGTGAATGAATCTTTTGAGAATCTATAATGGGTTCAAGCCATGAATGAATAATTGGAATAGATTAAAAATAATGATACATGGTAACTCATACCCAATCCTGAAAACAAAATCATTATTGGTAGAATGTGGGGTTTCCGTAACAATTTGAATGAAGATGGTGAAGTAATAAGAAACAATGAATGATTGGTTTGGAAAATGTATTAAAAAATTTAAGGCATTGATTTAGATCAATATTTTTTAACAGTAGAAATAAATGAAAAAAATTAGAATATTTATTGAAATTATGGCTCAATGAGGCTACAAGATCATTCAAATGGATGTTAAATCCACATTTCTAAATGGTGGTCTTGAAGAAGAGGTTTATATTTAATACCCTTATGGCATTGTTGTTTGTAAGTATGAAAGATATATTTGTAGAATGAAGAATGACATTTATGGTTAAAAACAAGCTCAGAGGGAATGATATTCCATATTGGATACCTGATTTTAGGAAATGAGTTTCATGAAATATAGATTTGATATCAATTTGTATATCATAGAATGTCAGGGGTATTAATTAATTGTAATTGTTTATGTTTATGATATTATATATCCTGGAAATGATAATAGAAGTTGTGAAATATTTTCTGAAGAAATGAATGGGGTATTTGAAAAGTCCATAGTGTGGGAAATGAAATACATTCCTAGGTTACAATTCATGAAAAATAAAGAATATTTTTTTCTCTCCCAAGAAAAGTATGCCAAAGAAAATCTTAAGAGGATCGACATGGAAAATAGAAAACCTACTTCACATATTTCAAAGAGAACAAAATTAAGTGAAGATAGATATGGAAAATAAATTGATCATAAAGCATATCAAAAGATGATTGGAAGCATATTTTATATGACTACCTCATGAACTGAGATTTTTTATGATGTTAACTTATGTGATATATTTTAGAGTGCTCCAAAATAATCACATCTTATATATGGAAAAATAATTATTAGATATATTAGGGGAACAAAAAAATTGGAAAAAGGTATTTCTGCTCAGATAGTATTGATTTTTTTTGGTATTCAAATAAAGATTTGGAGGGAAATGATACTGATAGAAGATGTACATATGGTAGAGTAATATTTCTAGGAAATAATTATGCTAGATGGATTTAAATGATACAATAATTAGTAACTCTCAGTACAACTGCAGCTGAGTATGTTGTTTTCACTCAAGCCAGTACTCCACTCATATGTATGAAAACATGAATAGAATATCTACTTGTTGAAGTGAGGTTACCATTTATCTTGGGTTTCAATAATGAAAGCACAATCAATCTCACCATAAATCTTGTTCAACATTATCATTAGTAACATATTGTTATTAAATATCATTTCATTAAAAATAATGTGGAGAAGAATGAATTGAAGTTGTAGTACATTCCATCATCACAACAAGTATATGACATTTTTACAAAATCATTACCAAAGGAATCATTCTCTATATTGAGGCTATACATGGGTACCCAACCTCGTTAACTTAAATGTTGAGGTATGTGTTATTGTCCCATATCACATCCTACCTTTTTATTCTTTCTTAAGGGAAGAATTATATTGTTTCATAAATATATTTCAAAAGAGGGAGTGTTATTGGTAATATGTGAATTCAGTATTGTTTTATGAGTAAACAATTTTAACTATTTGTCGAAGTGGTTATAGGAAAGAAATTGTTTTTTATTCTAGGAACGCTGAAGAAGATATGAGTATGGAAAATGAAAAGGATTATCATAATAACTACTTTTGAAAACAAAACATGGTTTTTCTGTCAATGAATTTTGTTTCAAACAATTATTATCTCATTTTGGCTTAGAATTATTGATAATTAATTTATTTCTTAAGATTTAAAATTTCTGTGATTTATGAAACTCATGTGACTGGAAAATATAAAGGGTTATATTTTTATGACCATGCTGATGATGAAGGTAATGGTTTTCATGTATTGCCTTTGGTTTTCAATAAATATTTTGAATAATGGAATAAATTAAATCACATCACTTTGGTTGTGTTAAAAAATATATTGAGATTTTTTTTCAAAACAATTGGACTCACTGTCAAAGTCTAGCAGAATGAGAAAAAACTGCTTGAAAGGAATGGTTTTGATTGGACTTGACTCAGGTCAAGAATAAAATTTAATACATAATTCTGAAATTAAATGGTCATCGACATCCCTCGAGATATGATATGGGAGATATAGATGTTTTTGTGAAAAATAATTGTCTATTTGGATATGATTAATTAATTGAGTTGATTCTCTAATGTGTTGGAATTCTCTTAAATCTAAAAGTTGAATTGAGATCATGTGATGAAAGCGTGATGAAAGAAAAAAAGTTGAAAGGTTGTGCTGAGGGAAAAGGTGGTTCCAATTGAATAGGAGGTGATGTGTTAAAGAGATGATTACACCGAGAAAGAGATCATACATAGATTTATCATATTCATGTGGTAGATAGAAAGAAGTGATAATGTTTTTTTAAACAATCATATTTGGGTGAAAGAAGAGAAATATATGGTACTGAATTATCGTTGAATCTGATTATTCATCAGACATGACATAATGTTTTCCTATCTAGAATAACCACACCCAATATTATCGTATCTAGACCAATTATACTCAAAATTAATGTATCTAGAAATATCATACCTAGTATGATCATATCTAGATCAATCATATTAAAAAAATATCATACTTCTGTTGAGAAGAAAATAGAGTAACTGAAATGAATAGAATGTAATGGTAGTTTCCAATCCAATTATAATGAGGCCAAAGATGTTCTCAAATGAATTTAAATTCATGAAGGAAATAATTATACAAGAATAAGAATATGAATGATTTTTTAATGTGAGTAAATATTAGAAAATAAGAGATTGTGATTACCAATGTGTTAAACCATTTAAAAGCGTTGAATTACATTGTTGGTTTCTAACATTGTCTAGATAAGAGAGGAAGTTGTATTTTTGAATCTCAAGTTGGTCAAGAAGAAAAATAGAATGGTATTTATGAACAAATTATAAAGGATGAGATGAACATTTAAATGAAATATTTTGATTCAAGTAGTTTCTGAGATTCATATACAGCAAATCAGAATATTTTCCATTTCATCATACTCTCTTCGTCAAATTGTATAGAGCATTGTTTTGATGAAAATATAACACATTAATTGAAATCAGACATGGAAAATGAAATCTTAATAGAGATTAAAATTAAGGTCCAAATAATAAGAAGATGATGTTTGAAGATTAATCAAGAATCATTGGGAAGATCCATCGAATTCAAAATGAATCCTAAAATTTTATGGGAAATTGAAATTTTGGTTAATTTTTTTTGAGTGGGAAATATTTTTTGGAATCCCTCCAAAACTCTCGATGGTCACGTATAAAAGGCCAGAAGAACACTATACTTTGCTACTGATGATTTAATGTTCACCATAGTAGAGATAATCTCATCTTTTTTGAGAGAAGAATAAGTTTTCATAAAAATGTCTTTATGAATAGGTTTTGATGGAGAAGTGAAATTTTTATTCGGATGACCATAGAATCATTATAAAAAGATCATCTTTAGAATTTATGCATCGGGTTTCTTAGATAGAGGAATAATCGTACTGAGTTTTATCTTACTCATGAATTGAAGTGGTTATGAATCATTTCTATTGTATTCTGAAAGAAAAATAGACTACAAAAATCATGTTGTGAAGAATCGTACTCAGAGGAATCAGACTGGGAAAATAGTACTCCGGAAAATAAGATTGATTTTCTCATAACAAATTCTAGCAGCTTCTTACCTTTATTTGGGTTAATAAATTGAATATTTTTATGTCTATTGAATACATTACTTAAATTAAAAAGAATCACTGGTAACAAGAGTTGTTAAACAAAAATTTGAATTACCCTATTTGTGCTAAGAGGGTGAACACACTTGTGAATTTCTTATAATGTGTTACACAATTGTAATGGTATATCCTAATGATTGTAATAAAAGGATTTATTTCTAGTGGATTTTGTTGTATTGGAGAATTTCCAAACCATACCAAGGATCTAACTATTTTAATTGAATAATGAACCTTATAAACCTTTGTGTTCCTACGGATGTGTGTTGTATTTTTTAGAAGGGGATTGAAATCTATAATAGAGGTGAAGTTTGTTTCAATTGAAAAAAAAACATAGAAGAAATATAGTATCACTAATTAACCCCTACCCCTATCAGGGATATAAATATATGGATTGGGAACATTCATTGGTGTCCTTAGGGGTCATTAGTCCTAGTGTAGGAGAAATGAGGGTAATTCTATGAAGTTTATACCTCTGGGTGACCTAATTACCCACCCCCATGGTTAATTCCATTAGTTTTTAAGATTCATAAGCTACCATAAGTGGGTTCTAGAGACATGGGAAAAGGGTGTTTTAAAGATATCATATTATTTAAAAATGATTCAAATGCAGACTGATTGTGTCATATTAATAGGATAAATTACATACCTATGTGAATGGGGATGATTGCATAAGGTCTTTTATTTATAGTATCCTTGAGTGAAAGAGGGGTTGTGATAATAAATTTACACTTGTAGACCTGTGTGTACTACAATGGGTGTGCACATTTGGACTTGTCATAAATGAACTATATGTATGTACAATTGTGGTATTCAGTGATGTTACCTCAAAACCTAGACCTATATGAGCATAGGAGTTATCCAAAATAACCTAGGGGAACAGATCTAGGTGGGTAAAGGAGTTGAGAAAAAAATTTAGTTTTAGTTATGTAAAGGAGACATATTCACACGGGTCTAAGGTATGTGACCTTGGACATAATGTCAATGTTCATCTTGATAACTACCCAAAATCAAACAATAATACTTTTTGATATCTATGACATTTTAAATCAATATATCATCAAATCGAAGCCTATGAAATGAGTTACACCACTAACTGGAAGGTTTCCCTATAGAAAGTATTTTATAAGTCTAAAAGGTTCCCAAAAGACCCCAAAAAATAGGTTTTAAGATTATGAAACCATTTTCACTAAAAATGGATGAATTCTTTAGTCGAATCCCAAAGGGTTGTTTTCACCACAACATCATTAGAATGAGAATTTATTTAAGGAATATACATTCTAAGATTTGTGATAAATCATGCAACACATTAAAATCCCACTAGCTTCTTCTTTATACATGGGGATAATTTTTATTTAAGAACAAAATGTGTTACCTTGGTATGGATTGTATCAAGGATATTATAGAAAAGTTCATGGAATGTTTTTTCAATTTCGACATAGATAAAGGGTTTATATTAAATAGAGAGAGTTCATGTGAAATCTATATTGATGTGATATTAATTCATCTCCCTTTGAGTTACTTGGTATATATCAAGATGAAAACATTGGAAATTAGATTTATTTTTCTAATATATAAATAAATGTACATAGAGAGTCACACACTAAGTGTATTAATAACCTTACAAAAATTCAATTTTAATTTAACATATTGGAATAAATAATATCTTATACTTCTGGTTGAAAATTTATTCAAAATTTCATGATCAAAAATATTCAATCATAAGTTAATTTAAAGAAAAATATATATGAGTTAAATATTAAATATATATTTTTTCATGTATTTTAGTGAATGTAATATTTTTTATTTATCATTTAATAGTTCAGTGATAATTATTTTTTAAATAAATTTTCATTATTAAAGGTTTAATAAATATTGAGGAGTTTTGATCTAAATTAAATGGACTGCTGGAAATGATATACCAAATATCATTTACATATATATTAATTTAATTATTTAAAAATGATATTTATATTATCTACATTTTTTCATGTGTCAATGAAATAATAGTGTTATTTACACATTAATTCAACATGGGGTTCGTCTAGGATTAAGAGATGAATCAATGTCCTATGAAAAATTACTTACTCAAAATATAGATATATAATTATATATACCTCGTAATATCATTTCTATGATTAATAATTATTATGAATAACATTCTATCACTTCATAATCCTATCACTCTAAAATTTTATCAAGAATCCAAGAGTCTTGATTCTTCTTCACCCTCTCATGGTATCGAGGGAACCGGAATAATCCTTAATTATTGGAAGATGTTCTTATTGTAATCAATAGTAAATGGTGGATGTTATTTGGAATGACTATTCTACCACCTGGTGTAATTATAGTGATTAATTATGGGTTTGAAGCATGTGTGGGTCACCATTATAGAAATTAAACCCATGAATCCTTCATTGATATTATGGTATGGAAATAAGCAGTCACATGATTTAATAATGAAAAAATAACTTAAAAATAAAAAAAATTAATAATTTATATAAATTAATTATAAATTATATTTGAAAGATCCTATATTCCAGATTTTTATGTTACTCCCCTCTAGTTCGAGGGTGTAAACTATTGATGATGGTAAAAACACATTATTTTCATGGTCCCGATAGCTTACATTATGCCTCATAACATAGATTTGGAATCAGATCAATCAGGTTTTATTTTATAATCATTTAATAATCATTGATAAAAATATAAAAATGTATTATATTTCCAATTTATAGTTTATTAATTATTTAATTTGAATGTATTTATAAAACCGAATCTCAGTTTCACCTGATAAAAAAAATCCAAAGAAAAGAATTAAACTACTCAAAGATTTAATCAGTAGGTGATAGATATATTACTTGATAACACGGATACATGAAAAGAACTGAAAAATTACATGTCTTGTAACAATGATACATGCACTATGAAAAGCTTCATTGTAAACAACATGTCACGTGGAATGTATAATTCATAACACATTTTCAAGTCACGTATTTACTAGCCATATAGTGTGATAATTTTAGGTATACATGATGTGTAGCTAGAACACATTTCGTGTAACCCCATATAGTTTCAAATGAAACATCTTCGGAAAAGAACATTATATTTATTAAATAAATATAGTTAATATAATATTTTTATTGGCCATCATTCCAGAAACATGGGGCTAGATGGATTACATAACATTTATCTTGAACACAATCCTTCCAACTAATAAATATCCATATGGATTAAAAATCATCTATTTATGAATGTATTATGAACAAGTATAGAATGTACTACATGGTATGTAGCTAAAATATATACACTATACAGTACATACCCCATTCATGTCAAGAAATGGAAAACCTAGGCTGCACACCAAGTGAATTAAGTATGTTGAATGGTAATTAATTTTGAATTAAAACCAAACTTTATAGTGCCTAGATGGTGTACACACCGCATTTATGTGTTTTATATAAAAAATACATTCCTAAATTACTCATAATGTAGTATAGAATATTAAATACCTTAATTATTTTATGTTTTAATTAAAACATAGTGTCGTGTATGGTAATCATAAAAACCATGTAGTTTACATGAATTCAAGTTACTAAACACCAAGAATATTAATGGCATGTCATTCTATTATACATTCCATGTTTTTATAACAAACATAAATTCTAAAATAAAAACATTATATTCAGTAGAATTTGTGACACACCACATCAAGTGCATAAGGAAATATAATATCCTAAGACACTATTTAATATTTTAAATTAATCCATGATATAGCTTGAAATACATGAAATTATGAGTTAATTTTTGTCACAAAAAACAAATAATTTCTTCAATGGCTTGTGTTACACCCATGACCATGTTTTACGAAACAAAAATAATTTATTAAAACAATATTATTTAATATAAATAGATACAAACTAGCTTTTAAATTAGAAGTTATGAATACTATTAACTAAAATATGACAACATTTGGTTTAAAAATTATAATATTCATTCATAGGTTACCAATTATTTATAAATTAGTATACAAACCAATTGAATATAAATGGAATGCTTTTATAGAGAACTATTTTTATTCTAACAATGGTGTTTTATCCAAATAAATAAAATTAATTAAAATTAGTTAGTGATACTAATATAATATAAATATTATATATTCAGTCATATATTATTTATATTTGTAAAAAATATTTTATTGGAATAAGAAAATAACTAACCAAATTCTATATGGAAAACCTAAATTTTTATAAAGGAACTTTTACTGTCATTTAATGTAGAACTAGTTTTAAAATAGATTTTTGGAAATTTTATATATTTTATTTGTAAAAATAAATTTTTACTTTTAAATTGCATCATAAAAATTATATTAGTGTGCTTTTTTGGTATTTTTATTTGAAGATTCATTTTTTAAGGAATAGTGAACAATACTGAATTTTTACTCAAAAAATCATTTTCATATTGTTTATGTATAATGTTGAATTATATTTATTATTTATTTTAAAGATTTATTATAAATTGTTTAATTAATTAATCTAATGTAGTCCATTTTAATCTTTTTCACTTTGAAATCTGATATAAAAACATAGCAAACTTTTGAATGTTTTTACATTAAAAACATGCACTGTCATACCGTCTAATGTATTAAATTTAAATTAATTTCTACCACTTCTATGGTAGGAATTGTGATAAATTGATTCCATATTTTTAATTAACATAATATATAATGTCTAACAATCCCAACACAACTTTTTACAAAATAAAAATTATTTAATTTGATTAAAATCAGTTATAATGATTTGGGAAAAAATAATCTTAACAATGGACTAAAATATAATCTTATAGGCCAAAATATCCTAAAATGTTGTGAAAAATACATTGGATGGAGATTTTTCTACCCTAACATTCCTTTTATCTAACTTTTTCTATTATTTCAGCTACATTCAATGGGAAAATCATGGGTAGAATTCCCTTTTCCAAAATTTAAAAGAGTACCACTCCTCCTCAACTAAAATATGGTACTCACTCCTCCCACTTCCTAAAAACATTAAACAAACATTTTCTAGAATAATAGTAGAAAAAATATATATGAAAAATACCTTCCCTAAACCTAGTATCCTATCCTTGATAAAAAATCCATCTATGGAATCCCTTGGGTACAAACCAAGAGGAGTTACCTGATTAATAGGTAACATCCTTTCTCAAGCTAATTACTGTTATTTATTTTCTAAAATCTTTAAATTTTTATATTTAAATTATTATATAATAAAAAATGTATCCTCAATACATTGATATGTTGTTATGTTAATGGTTATACCTACACTGACATACAATTCCATCTAATAGAAACCAAAATTACAATATACGTGTATGGAGAACTACTTTCTCACAAAACGATGATTGTTCGTTCTTTCTTTACCACCTATCAATGTGGGAATTATAATGGAATCTCATTTTTTATATTCTATATATGATATTTATAATTTATTTATAATTATTTAACAATTTTATAACAAATATATTTATTCAGTTCATATTTTTGGAATACAATTACATTATTTGTGGAAGTGTGGACTACCGCCTGCTCAACGTGATGTGAATCGCAAACACTGTACATGTAACGTATAGAAGATATTTTTAATAAAAATATGTAATATATATGAAATATATATGATAGTTTAATTAAAATATAAATAAATATCATTTAATTTCATTCTTCTAATACAAAAAATAAATGAAAGATGCGTTCATGCATACGTACGGTCTACCGTCTCCATGAAAAGTTAATTTCATTTATTATCTACAAATATTATGGATTTTTATTAATACAAATATAATTAATATATATTATATTTACATAATGTATTAGATCTGATATATGATGAAAAAATTATAGTAACAAAGAGTAAAAAGTTAAAATGCTTGAGAAACTAGCCAATTAACTCATGAAATAGTGAAAATAATGAAAGATTATTAACAAACAGGTAATAAAATATTTAGAAAAGGTAATATATGTTGTTATAATTAAAAGAATAGTTATTTTATAATTTAGATACATTATTGTAACCATTATATAGGATATTTAAGGACTTTGACCCAAAAGATAATCCAGGGTAAGGGATTTCTTTTAAATTTAAATATCATTATGACATATTTATTGTTATGGTCTTAGTTTATATTATATGGTGTATATTATTCCCTTTGGAATGTTATATCATTAATCTTAATATTATCTATATATGATAAGTTTTATTATACATTATTACATCATGTATATTATTATTCAAATGTTTCAATATGGTATGAAACTCTATGTTATGTTTAAATATTTTTCTCCTTGAGAACGTTTTAATTATTTTATTTCCAATCTCACATCCTTTTGTGAATGATAACATTCTTATAAAAGAATCAATTTATTTTTTTGCACCTAATTTTTTTTATATGGGTTACATAATACCACTTTTTCATATAATATCATGAATAATTCATTCTTCATCATATTCTAAGTTTTTATTCAAATTATTTCATCAAAGGGGATTTGAGTTAAAATTTACCATATGGAAAATAATTTCATAACCAAATATACGTTAATTAAGATATAATACTACCTTATTGTCGTTAATATTATATTTTTATTTGTTTAATGACCTTTAATATCTATTAATTTATTTACAATTCCTTATGTTGATTTATAATTGATACACACAATCTACTCACTGATTGATTATCACTTCATCGTTATAATATTTTCAAGGGCTTACTTTACAATCGAATTTTGTTCAATATTATGGACACATGAATTTAAATAATAGGAATTGATTTTATAGTTTTCATATAATACATTTCTTTTTCTTCTCCTTTAGTAATTCATGACCTTTATCAACTAATAGGACCATTTTTCACTCTTTGGTTCTTAAATGTATTTAGAAATTTATTTTAGGAAACCCCAAATTCATTTCACTATTTAGTCATAAAACGTGTTCTATTCTAAAAAACATTTCCCTATAAAGGTTTTAAAAGATGTTTTTTATTTATTCCAAAATTATTTATTATAGAAATTTTAATCCTTTATTTCATTTACAAATGCTTTCAAAGGAATCAACTCGTCTCTTTTCGAACAAGACATTTTCCCAGCCTTATTACCTTACAAAGAGAATATTCTTTTTACCTAGAATGACCTGTATGACTTTATACACCAAATTTTATTTTAATATTCCATTTCAACTCTAAAAGGATACTTTTTAAATAATATGTTTTCAAAATATATTTTCAATAAAGGAATTTTTGAAAAATTATTCATCATATAATAAATATTTTAATCAATAAGGTTTTTAAAACATATTTGTATAGTATTTATTTTAATCAGTGATAGAAACCCTATATTTTTTACTCCCCTTGTGATTTTTTGTATTTATACCATCTTTATTCATCGCTTGGATGGTTTATTATTGATTTTTCTTGGGGTAGTATTGAAATTCACTTCCTTGATGCTTTTTAGTCTCCTTAAAATATCCAATTTATTATGATCATTTTTCATAGAATTTTCCCTAAATATCTATATTTTATTCATGGATATTATTATTTCTAGAATCATATATCATTTTTCATATGGTTTTTTTGTTGAATTTTATTTAATTATTAGGGGAAATGATGATAAATCTATATTCTTTATTCAATACCTATATTTGATAAGACATATTATTTATTTTAACTATTCAATATGAGGAATAATTTGGACTATAAATGGTGAGTGGGGCCTAGACATTATATATACCCTCGATGGATCGATAGGTTCTCATGAGAAAAAATAGTTTCACAATTTTAGTATGTTTATACCTATAGTTTTAAACCATATTATGAAAGGTCATGAAGTTATAGGTTTTCATTTCACTGAGACAAGACATAAAGTAATTATGTATTTCCTTCATTTTGATTCAATTATTTTTTATCCATGATATTTTACGTTGACATATCAATGGATGGACTTCATTCTCAGTTCATTGATTAAATGGAATGTGTTTCAATTTCTTACCTTTTCAATACCCATTTTTCTTTATCTAGTTATTTCAATGGCATGTATTTCTATTTATTTACCTTCCAAAGTTGATTATAAATGTTTTTCATAGTTAATTGATATAATGTTTTGCAGGTTTATTTATTTACATTTACATATCATTATTGTCATTGATTCGTTATTTATTTTGTTTTACAATACCCTTACCAATAATTTCATCTCACCCTTGCGTATCCTTTCCCTAGGATTCTAGGAAGTGAACTAAGAATGATACACAAGGATATGTAAGATGGAATAAATTTATAACCCTATAAATAAATAAGAGTATGTTATAATTTGTGTATTAATTTGTAATAAATGATTCATTTATATACACATTTTACAAAGACTATTGAATTGTTCAATCCTTTAGGATGCGATTTACTTTTATTTTATTCCAATGTAATCGTAGCATGGAACCAGATCTATGCTTGATAGGGTCAGGTCACTATAGTTTATATTATAGGATGTTTAGTATAAACATTGAGAACTAGATTTTTGAAAAAAATATACTAGATCACAAAAACCTGACATAATCCTTGATGATAAGTATATATGAACATCCTATAATTTTATTAAGGTAGAGATTATGTGGGTCTTCTCATAAATTCATCCCTATCTAGATACTGTAATTGGATGTGGTTATAGAATAGATGAACCTAGGGGTAACATGTTTGCCAAGGTGCATCGAGCGTGATTCAGCATAACCGAGAACAAAACAACGGGACATACTGTGCACATGGATTGAAACTCCTAGGGGATATAGTTAGGATATTTAACATTTTATTTAGAAACCATTTTAATGGATTTAAAAATAAAATTATAATTAATGACCTAGGTTGAACCTGACGTGTCTTTGATGGAAAATAATGTGCCAAGATTTAGACATCCAAAAAATGATTATATGGTTTTTACAATATGACAATTGATGTTAAAACTATGGTTTTTGGTTTTTATAAATTCAATCCTCTATAGGGTCAACTCTATTCCAACGAATGACCTTTGTAGAAATAAAATAGATGATGTATTTATGTACTATGTTTGAATTTACATCCTTAGTTAAAAGTATATTTAGTAATTAACATTATTTAAAGGATTCCCATAAAATTTATTTAGAAAATTATTTTAGTGTGATTTTAGAAAAGGAAAACATGTATTTTGGGTGAAAAATAATCAATTCTAGAAAGGCCTTGGGTCTTGGACCCATGACTAAAGAACGATTAGGGTTTAACTCCAACCATTAACCTATGAAATATCCTGGTTAATATTTAATTGTTTTTAGGTGAAAAAATTTATGAATAAGTATTATTTATGAACTAATATTTTCACTTATTAGATTTTTTGTTTAATTTTTTAACCATATTAGATTTGGATAATATTTAGAGGAAAATGTAATAAATTTTAACTCTTTTATGGTCCCTATGATCCATTAATTTTTTGTTTTAATGCTTCAGGGAACAAATTTAATTTTTGATACCCATTTAATTAATTAAGGGATGTATTTGAATTTAATTAAATATAAAAAGATTAAATTATTAATAATAAATTAAAATATATCATGCAAGTACATTTACTAATTCATCGGAATTAAAGGAACTTCTTATCATCTTGAGATTGATCTTAAAAATTTTCTTCCTAATTCCTTAGTTTTTATTCATCAAATGGATTTATAAATCATTATATATTTATGGATTGGAGACACTAAACATTCAATTTATCATTACTTTTTTTATTGATGACTTCAATAACTTCATATAAATATTTATTCTTTCCCTCTATGTATGTATCTCTACTTGCCACTAATTTCCTCCTTCATAGATACATAGTTACATGTTAGTCCATGTGAACTTTCTACCTCTCATTCCCTCTTTTCTAGAAGATGCTTTACAAACCATTATCACTATGTGGTATTTCAACATAGGAAATATCAAACAATATATTACTGATATAAAATTTAAAATGCGAGGACACGATTTAATTAATGCTGGGAGAAATTAACACCCAGAAATTATAAAATAAGAACATTTTATATTTTAGAATGTGTGATAAAAAACATCAACTATGTAAAGGAATACAATATCATGATAATTTATTTACTATTTTATGTTAATACATGATATATATTTAAATTCAAGAAATACCATGTTATCTATTGTTACACTCAACAATGTCTTTATTCAACGTCCAACATTACATGTAAGACCATGTTTTATTAAACAATAATATTTTTTTAAAACATTAATATTTAACAAAATATGATATAACCTAGATATAAAATTATTGGTTATGAATAGGATTAACAAATTTATTAACATATATGGTTTACTAAAATATAATATGAATTCATAGGTAAACAAATAATTAGAATTTAATGTTGAAAACAATTGAAAATAAATGGATTTTTTTATAGAAATCTGTTTTTATGATCATAATGGTGTATTATGATAATAAATTAAATATATTAAAATTAGTGAGTGATTATAATGTAATATATATAAATATTATTCAATAATATATTTTTTATATTCATCCAAAATATTTGATAGGAATAAGATAAAAACAAACCCAATTTTACACTTAAAAGCCTATATTTTTATAATGGCACTTTTACCACCTTTTAATGGATAAACTATTTTCACCCAAAATTTTTAAACTATAATATATTATATATTTTAAAATTAAATTCATCTTTTAAAGGGCAACTAAAAATTTATATTATGGTGAATTTTTGGTATTTTTATTTGAAGTTCATTTTTTAATGAATAGTGAAAAATACTGGATATTAGTTCAAAACTAATTTTTCATCTAGTTCATTTATAAGGTTATATTATATTTATATTGGTTTTAAAAAGATTAATTATATCAATTGATCTAATTTATGTTATTGTAATCAATTTCACTTTGAAATTGGATATAAAAACCTAGTAATCTTTTGAATGTTTTTACTTTAAAAACTCGCTTTATCATCCCTTCTATGAGATTAAATTTTTATTAATTTCTTACAATTCTATTATATTAATTTTGAAAAATTTATTAAATATTTTGAATCATCCTGATTTATAACTTTCAATAAGTTCAACATATTTTTTTAAATGAAATAATTGTTAACATGGTTGAAATTTAATTACAACGATTAAGTAAAAATGAGCTTAATAAGTGACTAAACCTTAAACATAAGGGCCAAAATGACCTATACACTTTTAAAAACACTATGGCCATATTTTACACCTATAATCACTTATATAAAATATTTTCCATTATAGGAGTATCTTTAAATGGAAAAAACATGGATTGAATTCCCTTGTCCAAAATTTACAAGAGTGTCCCTCCTCTTCTACTATAAAAAGTCACTCACCCCTCCCACATCCTCACACCTCTTATGAAAATTTGGATTGAATGATATATTACAAAATAGACCCTAAAAATCCCTAACATAATCATATAATCCTTATCATGGTTATAAATCCATACATGGAATCACTTTTTTGCAAATCAAAAGGAGTTACTTGATTAATAAGCTACATCATACCTCCATATCTTTAATTTTATTTATTTCCCCACTTTATAAATTAATATTTTTAAATTATTAGATAAAAACCATAGTATCATAAATATAAAAATACTTTTTAAGTTTTATAACTACACTTATAAACACTTCCATATAATTGGTAATGAAAATGACGTCTATGTGTACAATGAATTACTTCATCACGAATGATGATTTTTCATTCTTCATTTTTACCAAATCTCATGGTGGGAATTATGATGGTCAAAATGATTATATATTTTATATATGATATTTAAAATTTCATTATTCTTATATAATTATTTTATAAGACATAACTTTATGTAATTAATTTTTCTAGAATAAGATAACATCACTTGTGGATGTGTGGAGTACTGCCCCCTCAAAGGGATATAACTAGTTCTCTCTATACATAGAACATATATCAGATGGTTTTAATAAACCTATGTTATATATACGACTTATATATATGATGATATATTTATAATATACATATATATCATTTATTTTTCTTTTTTTGATACGATAATGAAATTACTATAGCATTCATGCATAGGTACATCCTACCATCTCTATGAATGATCCATTCTATTTCATATCCCAAAATATTATGAATTATTATAAATATATACTAAATATATATAATATTTATATCATGGTTTACCTTCTATAGATGATGAAACCATGTTAGGAATAACAAGTAACAATGTAAAATATACTCAACAAACTAGGGAATTAAATCTAAAAATAGTGAAAAGTAATGAAATTTTATTAACAAAGGTGTAATAGGATATTAAAATAAGTTAATATATGATATTATAGATTTGATTATGGTTTAGGATAAAGTTAGTGACATTATTAAAGCCATTATACTTGATATTTAAATATTTTCACCCAATATTAAATGTTAGTTAAGGGATTTCATCTTATTTTAAATTCCATTGAGACTTATTTGTTATTATACACCAAGTTTTTTTATATGGTGTATAAACTAACCTTTGACATGGTATATCACGAATCTATTAATTATCATGATATTATAAGTTTAATTTAATGTTATAAATTTATGGATGTTATGATTCAAATGATTTAATGTGATATGGGAAGCATTAAAATGTTTAATGATTATTCTCCTTGAGATAGTTTTTAATGAGTATCTTTGCAACATCACATCCATTTGTGAATGTTATATTTATCCTGAAAAAACCCCTATATTTTTTTCACCTAATTTATTCTATATGGTTTAAATAATTAAATTTTTTCAATTAATATCATGATATATTAGTTCTTTTTTATGATATTTTCATTTTCAATTTTAATTATTTCATCTAAGGGTAAATAATTAAAAAGTTACCAAGTGGAAAAGAATTTTATAACCCACTTTCATTTAATTGGGTTATACTAATACCTCAATGTCATTAATATTATTTTATTATGTGGGTAATAATGTATACTATTTATTTATTTATTACAAATTACTTATGTGTATTTACTCTAGGCACACATAATGTACTCATTGATTTATTCTCCTTTCATCATAAAAATCTTATCAAGGGTTAAAATTATAATCAAATTTTGTTTGGGATTGTTTACACATGAATTTCCATTAGAGGAAATTATTTAATAACTGTCTAATAAAACATTAAATTTTATTCTCCTCAATTTTTTCATGACCTCTATCAAATAATAGTACCATTTTTCCAACCATTGGTACTTAAAATGATTTAGAAAATTTATTCAAAAAAATATGACATCATTTCCCTCTTTAGTAAGTGAACCTGCTTTCTTCTAAAAACCCTATTTTATAAAAATATTTTCATTATTGATTTTTAAACATTCTAAAATGATTTATTAATTTCACTTATACCTTTTTTTTCTTTTACCAATGTTCCCAATGTAATATTCTTATCGCATTCCGAAAGAGTCACTTTTCATAGAATTTTATGGTACAAAAGGAATATTCTCTTTACGTCATATGAACTATACATACATACAAACCATCATTTATTTGAGTCTTTCCTTTTTTGTTTAAAATGATACTTTGTAATGTAAATGTCATCAAAATTTATTTTCAAAGAAAGGTATTTTGAATTTTTGTCAATTTTAAAATGATATTTTCCTCGGGAATGTTTTTAAAATAACTTTTTATTGTATTTATATTGATCAATGATAAAAAAACAATTATTTTTTTAGACCACATGGTATTTGATATATTGATTCCATAATCATTCTTCTCTTAAATGTATTATTATATATTTGGACTATGATATTATTGACATTCAATTCCTGGATTCTATTTACTACCCTTGAAATTTTAATTTCCTATAACCATTTTACATTGAATTTCCCCTAAATATGTAAATAAATTTTCTTGGATATGATTATTACATAATCTTTATAACATTTTCATATAGTTTTTATTTGAAAGTTATTTAATTATTTATGTATATATTGATAATTCTATATTCTTTATTCATTAGGAAAATTTGATAAGTCGTATTTTTTATTTTGATTATTGGATATTAGGAAAACTTTAGACTGGAAATGAAATGTCTGCATACAAAATTATATAACCCCTCGATGAATTAACATGTTCGAGTGAAAAAAATTAGTTGTGAAAATTAAATAGGTTTGAACTTCTATTTTTAAATATTCTTATGAAAGGTCATGATGGTAATGGTTTTCATGCATTTGAGATATGGCACATTATAGTTACGAATTTCCTTCATTTGGATTCTGTTATTATTTATCAATTGTATTTTTCATCAACAAATATATGGATGCATTTCATTTTTAATTCATTGAATATGTGCCATGTTCTTTTAGTTTCATACCTTTCCTTGTTGATTTTTTATTTTCTATTCATTTTAATGGAATGTGTTTCTATTTATTTACCTTTCAATATTGTTTATACGCTTCCTTTTCAATTTTTTGATTTTATGTCATGTGTGTTCAGTTATTTACCTTTACATTTGATTATTCTCATTAATGTATTATTGGTTATGTTGTAATTTACCCTTAATAAGAATCTGAACTCACCCTTATTATATTTCCATTCTATTTTATTCCATGAAGTGCACTATGAAAGATATGGAAAGATGTGCTCGATAGAAAAAAGTTATAATCCTCAAGATAAAAAAATTTATTTTATAACAACAATTTTAATTTGTAATACACGATTCATGAATGTGTATAGTTTACCAAGAATAATAAACAATTTGGTGTTACATGATGTTATTTACTTATTTCCACATCCAATTTTATTTAATTAAACATAAAATCTAGGCTTTCTAGGGTCAGGTCACTATAGTATTCAACATGGTTTTACTCATATAACTACATTTTGTTTAATATATTCACACTCCATGTATGCTTACCAGTCGTGAATGTATACAACATTGAAAAAACCACTCAACGTATAGTCATTCTCAATGTGAGTGATAGTTCATGATGTTTAAAACAACTGGTATGTTTTTCATACCTCTAAAAGATGTTTTATATATTCAAAAAAAATTAAGTCTGACATAATGGATAATGTCATGTCCCTTTTAATATTATATAGTTCACTATGGAAATTTTATATTCATTAAATTTAGTTAAAATTATAGTTTATGGGAATCTTCATGACTATTTGGATGGACAATAAAATAAAATAATATTATTTAGTAAATTAGTTTTTGTATTTTAGCATGAATAATGAACATATTGAAATGAATTTTGCCTCGTTTACAATTCATGTTTCTTGTGTGGATGATCATGAGCTTGATAGACATTTGTATATACTGTATTTTTTAAAATTTAATTATCATTAAAAAGACTATATAGGGATTATTATTAAATTAAGATGAAGGATTTCACATCATCCCCACTTCATTATTCTACACAAGCCTTCATGTCTTAGATTTATTTTATATAAACCCCCCATGAACATTTAATTGGTCATACTAAACTATGTTTGAGTTAGAAAATTTTAAATAAAGGATCATCCATGGGAGTTTATATAATCCAAAATTTAGTTAAGGTGAAACTCTCAAGTAATATATATAGAAGGAAATGTGGAATGCTGCAACTCGAACCAATTTCAGTTCAAGGAGTTTTTACCATAGGGTTAAGGGTTAGTTTATGATATTATAGATAAAATGGATATTAGAAAATATTAGGATCATATCACATTTATTTATTTTCTTTATGTCATTTTATTTGTCAATTATATATTTATTCACTACAACAAAACCACTATTTAGCGGCGGTTGTTTAGCGGCAGTTCTAGGACCCTCCGCTAAACCTTTTTTTAAAAAGGTTTCATGGCAGTTTATAATAAACCGCCATGAAAATTTTGTTTATATAACATCCCGACACTTCCCCCCACCCCTACCCTCCTCACCCAGATTCCCCCAGCCTACCACTTCCCCCGCGACCACGTCCCCCCGCGACCTTGGCGACCCCGCGACCCCGGTGACCCCACAACCCTGGTGACCCTGTGACCTCGGCGACCCCAACCCCCCACGACCCCGGAAACCCCGCGACCTCGGTGACCCTACTTCCCCGACGACCTATACGAAACCCTAGGGTTTGAAATTCTTATATAGCACGTTATGCCCATAGATATATGATGAGATGAAAATATAGTGATCTATTCCAATGAAAACATGTTGAAATAATTATATATATGGCTATTCCCAATGGATGAAACACTTATATAGAGGGATATTACAAGTTTTTTAATTTTTCCATGGTTTATTATTATTGTTTTCATGGATGTTTAATAAGATTAGAGATAATCTGACATGGTTCTATATTAGGATGATTCATGTATTGTGTTGATTGATTAATTAATATTCATTCTTATCCCCTTACTGTGTACAATATATATCCAACTGTTTTTTTATATGAATAATGGTGTTGACCTAATAAGTTTTACTCACAACCTACTCATCTCAAAATTTTGACCCCTAGCAGATTGCATGGATGTAGGATTCAAAAAAGTTAAAGAGACATTTATGTTAATTGTTTTCATATAGGATGGGTTGAATTTTGGAGAAGGGATTGAAATGGGGATTGGGATGGTGGAATTTTGTGTTGCTATTTGAAACACATAGTCTTTTACTCTATATTACAACCATCAATAAATTCATTTTAATTACATCATCTCATTACATTATTCCATTATTATTTATTGGATTCTTTAGTTGGATTTTTTTGTTTACATGTTTTATTATATGGTTTCCTCTACGAATATTTATTTTATTATAGTTATTTATGTTGATTTTTTCACTTCTACATAACTACATACTCGAGGGTATGGTCTCACCAATATAAATATCACACTCATTTCTAGTCAATGACCTGTGGAATATGGTTAGGAATGCATGAGGTCCTATAAAAAACATGATTTGGCCACATGAGAGAGTGATGGATTGGGGGATGTAGCAAAGTGGTATCAAAGAATCAGGTTTTAATTTTTATTACATTACTACTTGTGGGAAGGTATAAGAGATACTAGGATGTGTCAAGAAATATCAATGAGATTCTGAATAGGAGTATCTAGCCAATGTATTGGGGAAATATGTGTTCATATGGATGGGATTGGTTCTTATGTTATTTTAATAAAAAAGTTGATGTTATTTCACCTTGGGTGATTTGAATTTTGTGTGATGTTATTATTTAGTGAGGAAATTTGATTCTTGATATTTACACTCATGGCCTAGAATGGTGTTAAGTGAGTATTCATGCATCATGATAGGCACATAGGAATGTATATATTGACAATCATTCTTCATGGTAGGGACATATTTATTTCATGTTCTATGTTCTTTCCTTTATGATGTGTTTTGATAAACCTACTGTATATGATAAATGATTTATTCTCCAAAGCCTTTAATATTGGGAAATGGCTTTGTTTTTTATGAATAAATATTATAGAATCCATCACCTTTTTAATGATTAACGAAAGATGAATCGAGTCATAGTAAAGAAAAAGTTTCTATTGCCTTAGACTGGTGATATGTTTGATCAGTTGAAAGTGAATAACTGGTTCTCAAATATTTATCACCATTCTGGTTTTCACTAGCTAAGAATAATAGAGTTTGATATATTTGAGATTTTCTTCTAGAGTAGGTATGGACATTAAAAGTATATTTCTATGACTTTTGTCTAACAAATGATCCCATAATTTTTATAGTGTTGAACAACATTATATTCCATGATTATTCTGATTCATTTTAGTGGTATTTTAGTATGAAAAATTGGTTTAATATTAAACCGAGGAGAATCATGTGAGTCATTTGAGTCTAGTTTTGGAAGTTTTTAGAGATCACTCTTTTATCCCCCTATTATCCTGTTTCACATACATGCTCTCAGGTTTCAAAAATGTATTAATGGTTTGTGCTTATACACCCATCCCACAAAGCTAAAGCATTTACATCACAATTTATCCCCCTATTATCCTGTTTCAACTCCTCTCCAATCTGTATTTTCCAAATGATGTTCACACTTATTGGATGTAGTATTTCATAATTACTTATAAAAAATGTTGGTTTAAAACGAAAAGTAATTTTGGTTTCATTGGTGTGTTCCTTGTTTAATTTATACTTTTTTGTATTTTATCCGTACTTTCATATAGAATAATTAGGATTTATTTTGAGTATATAATTGATATAGTTCATTTAGATGTTGTTATTGTCCACTGTAATTTTCAAAAAGGATTCTTTAGTTCTTATTCCGACCTAGAATACGTGTTGATTTGTTGATGTTAAATCATTTTCAATCTCAGACACCAGCATAGGATTCCTGAATCACTATCTTCCTTTATTAAGTGATTTCAAGGGTCAGTGGAAGTAGTTAGGTAGTTGGAACAAATTGAGGTGATCCTAAATTATCTTAGGGAACCTGATACTTTGTGGGTGAGAATTTTTTAGAACTGGATTTATAGTTTCAATAGAGTCTTGTGGGAGTCAGTGGTACCTTCTTAACTTCCTGGATGTATGAATTGGAATCTCATCAATATTGATTTTTTTAATGGTTATTTCCTAAGGGAATTAATGTAGAAAAATAGACTGAGCTGATGAGACTTTTTATTGGTGACAAATCAGTATGGGAGTTTGTCAATAACCTTTCAAGGTTTGGTATATATTCTCTAAAGATAGGGGCATCAATTATGAGAAAAATCATTTATTTGGTTATGGTCTTCACCCAGACCTTGGTACATCTCTACTTTCTTTGGGCATAACATCCATTTTGGAGTTTGTCACTAGGGACATGTGAATGGAAGCTAAATATTCGGGGAAATCGATGGTTGTTCATTCCTTAGTTTTATCAGGTATGCAAAAAATTAATAGTGGGAATGAAGAGAATCTAATGTGCAAGGAGTAGATGCAGGATGGACCATAACATGATGAAAAGGTCCATTCTTATAGAAAGAGTTCATCCATTTTGTGCTTCCAATTTAGAGACTTTGAGGAATTCTGAGACCCAATTCTTGATATATCCTTGATTTTTTCTATATTATGGAAATTATGTTCATAATTATTTGTTTTTGATGATGGGGTTATAGGAGATGTCTCATGTTTGTTAATTTTTTGGAGGTGTAGTTTTGGGACCATTGATTGTTGAAATCATTTTTGGATTTTCTGTAGTTTTCATTTCTATTTTTTTAAAGATTACTTTTTTTAATATATTTATTGATTGTTTTAATGATATTTTATGAAATTCATTGATTTTTGTGTAGGAACATTGTGATATACATGGATAAAATCTATATCACATTACCAAGGAACACACCTCAGTATATTAAGGGTTTGAATGAGTTTTTAGATTTTTCAATTTCTAATTGATCCATTGAATGGAGAATAAAATGTCCATGTCCTAAATGTAAATTTAGAACATGGTTGAAGAGAGATGAGTTTTATGAACATTTAATACTGAAGCAATTCCCTACTCAATATTTGTGTTGGATTTGGCATGGAGAATCGAATGTTATAGAAAATCAAAATCATTTAGTTTGCTAACTTTCATTGGTTTTAAGTTTCAATATAAATATGCAACCGTGTTTAATTTACAATATAATGTTCTTAGAGGTGATAGAACAAAGTGGAAATGAAGGTGGAGAGGGTGAAGATGCATCATCATACCCTGAGTAGTTGTATTGTTGATTTGTTGAACAAAAATAAAAATAGTTGTTTTGTATATATAACATTTGTGGCACATAGTTTCCACCACACATTTTCATGTCCTAAAATTTCCGTGATTGCTCATGTTTCTTTTTATGTATTTTACTGATTTTTTATGTTTCTTTTTATGTCTTCATTTCTTGAGTGTGCTATACATCATTCCATTTAGGTATGTGTTTGAATAGGTAGTCGAGATTTTGGATGACTAGGAGTTAATCCCATTGTTGATGTGTTGAAAAAATTGGGTCATTTCATAGTGATCAAGGGGATAGTGTTGTGGACACTTTGGTGAGGCCCATTGTTGATGTGTTGAACAAATTGGGTCATTTCTTGTTAAATATGAAATTATAAATAGCAGTGAAAGAGTTCATGTGGTATAGAGTAAGATTTGAAATTCAAGTGGTGTAAAAGCCTTATATAATGTATTCAATGCTATAAATCAAAATATTGTTATAAAAAGTGACATTAGAACATATAATGTAGAATCCAATTGAGGATATGGAAGAAGATAGTTTTATGGATACCACTGGAGTTATTAACATAAGTTCTTGTTTCTTATATTAAGTTCTAGATCATTAGGTTTAAAGGATTTATTTATAACTAATTTCCAAGTTGTAAATTCACTCACTAAAAATCTATAATAAAATGAAGCTATATGTGAAAGATGTATTGAGATTAAAAGAAAATTTAGATTTTTTAAGACAAGTGATGTCAAGCATGGAGATATAATGAGGAGTAGAGGATGAGGTTAAACTAATGTTAAACAAAGATAAAAGTTTAGTGATAAAATGAAAACATAGTACATGAATGCAACCCTCAAGTGGTGAACGAAGTCGAGAGGTTTGGAGGATAATTTACACGCAATTGTAAGAGATCAAAGGTTATAAAATAAAATCAATAAGAGGATGATGTTTTATGTAGAGTTCTTCATAGAGTGGTACTTTCATTATATGACATGGTGTTCAAAGGATGAATTTAGAGTTCTTCCAGCTGGTTATTTATGTTGTGTCTACCTCTATCATGAAACAAGGACCTAGAGGTCAATTTATAATGGTTCTTCCTTTGGTGACGTTATGTTGTTGTTATTTTTTCATATTGAGACCTTCCTTAATGATATTGATTTAACGATTTTTAACAATGTATTATAGGGGTTGTACAGTGGATTGGATTTGGGTTTTATGGGAAATAACTATGTTTTAGGTTGATTAAAGATCCCCTCATGTGTTTTAGGTCACCATACTATTTTTCTCCTTCATTACACAATAGGCATCATATATTTGGTTGTGGTAGAATATTTCTAAACTTATCTTCTCTCTTTAGGAATAAATTGTTTTACTAGCCTACTAAGAACATTTCCAAGGGTCCTGTATTATTATTTTTATATGTTTTTGGATATGACTATTTTATTACTCACGGTTATGAGTAATGGGAACATGGGGGAACACTCTTTAATGATGAACGAACTAAATAAAGATAGTAAACTAGTTAAGAGTAAATTAGAAGGGAAAAGTGAGTCGCTTGTACTTTATGGATTTTCATGACATTACAATGCATTGAATCTTATTGATTGATAATTGATGATATGGATTAATTCTTGTTTTTATCATTTAAGAAACTCTTGACCATTATAATATGATAATTTTTTCAAGATGGAAGTAAAAAGATTTTTTTTGGAAACTAGAATATAATAATTTTTATTACATACCAATGAATTTCATATTTTTGTATCAGTTTACAGGTATAAGACTATACATGTTTGAGTATATAGTGTTTTTAGTGGATCCATGTACTTTTACATTGATTTTATTGTGTACTGTTTTGTTTTTATGGTCTGCCTAGTGGGTCACCAGTGTTGTATCGTGTTGTGTAGTTGTTCATGATTTTACATCAATGTATTATTGAAGCTTTTTATTTTATAGTTGTGTACATATTCTGCATTCATTTAATTTCCCTTCTCATGATAATTATATATTTTCTATTGTTTATTAATTTTATATGAAGTCATAGTTCTACAAATATCACCACTTGGGTCCTCGCAACTAGTTGGTGGCATCTAGCGTACGGGGAGTTGTGCTTGATGCCAAGTAACCCATCGGCTCGGAGCATGAGTTTAAGAGAACCTAGTATGGGATGTTACAATGTTGTATCAATGGAGTTTTATCTTCCTAGTATTTACTATTTATGATATTTTATATATGAGTATGAGGAATGTGTTGGAACCTTTGATGGATATCTGACTGCAGTGTTAATAATACTTCCTCTAATAGGATGTCTTATTTTCCAGGGTTTTAGATTTTTGTTCTATTATTAAATATTAATGTTTTAAATTATTTATCATTGAGAGAAAACCATGTTTTTTCATATAGTAATTTATTCTGGTTATTCAACTCTTTGTCATTGGTGGGAGGCCAGGGATGGTTTTTGACTCTTGGGTGGGGAATAAAGAGGACTCTCATGCATCATATTTGGCATGTAGGATTCACATCATATATATTTTCTAGTGTGTCATTTTACTGAAAAAGGAGTCCTTTGAGCCTTCATAAACAGATAATTAACTTTCATGGAAGGTTATGTGGGTCTATGTTGAAACATTTTTTTTTGAGGGTGATGACTTTGTCCTCCTACACAGGAGGTGTAGTGACCAGGTTGGTCGATATGTTATGTGATTCCTTCTTATTGATCCCCATGTTGGATGCTGTTCTCAGGTTGTTCTCCGTTGGTTTATATTTTTTGTTTTATTTTTTTTTCTGGGCAGTGGTGCATTAGAAGCAATGAATTATTTTTTATTCTGGGCAGCTTTTCATGGCGGTTTTAACCACCGTGAAACATATACTGGGGGTGGTTTAAACCACCGCTAAATGGTGAAAACCGCCGCTAAACTTAAAATAAAATTTATGTTTAGCAGAGGTTATAACCACTTCTAAATAAGAGCATCATGGATGCCTCATTCTGTGGCGGTTCCCAGGACATTAGCGGCAATTTTACGGCCGCTGGAATTTGAGTTTATTAGCAGCGGTTATAACCTCCATGAATATAGTGATATCCAGGGCTCATAAAATCGCCGCTAAATTCTGGAAAACCATCGTGAAATGAGGTAGCTACAGCACTTTCCTGAAACCACTGTTAAATAAAAATAACTACCACTAATAGATTGGGACACCCTATTTGGCGGTGGTTTCTGTAAAACAGCGCCAAAAAATGAAGCGGTGGTTTAAACCGCCGCTAAACGGCGATTCTGTTGTAGTGATTTGACTACTTATATGATATCTCTTAAAATAAATGAATTAACAATCGTAAAAATGGAATTAGAATGAACTATACATAAATTATTTTATTGTAAAACATTGGTCACCTATTTAAAATCAACATAATATTACTAATATTAAAAATGTTTAAATAAAGGTAAATTTACATATAAATAGAAAATTATCAATTGAAATATTAAGTCATTATTTCCATATATTAATTTAATTAATATAAAACCATAGATCAATGGATTTTCTACACCAATTTAGTGTGCTTTCAGTTATTGGGGATTCCTAACTAAAGTTTTCATTTTATTTTAGTTTATTTAGACCACAGTAAAACTTATCAAGTAGTATTGGAGTAATTTGGGGGAAAGTGTTGTTAAAATCCATGCCTATAATTTTAGGCTTAGGTAGTCCAATCAGAAGATCAAGGTGGTACAGTTTGATCCATTTAGAAAATATTTTCCTACCTAAACACCTTTTAATAACTTGTTAGGCCCAACTCTATAATTCAATAATGGAAATATATATCCTTGTCACTAGAATTTCCATGTGATAGGAGATTCCAAATCCAATTTTGAGGGAAATAGATTTTTTGATAATATAGTATGATATTACAAAATATAACTTATTATGCCACAATTGTTAATCATGATAATGTACTAATAATACCCTATTATTTTATTATAGAAAATTGATTGTAATACGACCCCCAAATTGTCTCTACGACCATTCCTTTAGTCATGGAATGTCTCAAAGAGAAAAAACTTTAGATATACAGATAATCGTTTATTTTTTTCACTATAATATGAAAATTTATATTATGTGTCAGTATCCCTTAGTCATTTCTAGTCACCTAATGATTATTATAAGATATATATAGTTAATAATTCCTATATATGTTGTATCATACGATCAATAGTGTCTAGAGAGTTGATGACCAATATAAGAACATGCATTCCTACATCTTGATATCTCATATCTTGTCACTTTATAAGGAAAAATAGAGGATGGAGAAGAATTATATTTCCACTATGCTATATCATTGGAAACTAGGACATGAATACTTTCATATTGATCATCCCATCAAAATTTGAGATCACATTATTCAATTAGAAAATTTATTCTTACATTTGGATAAGAAATTATCCATTAATATAAAATTATTTATATTACCATCAAGGTTATCATAATTTATTACAAATTATAGAATGGAAAGAATGGAAAAGTTACTCTGGAATATTTTTACTATGATTCACTAAATGGATAAGGAATGTTCAAAACATAGTTCCCCACCACTTATAGGGAAATGAATGAAATAAAAGTTCAAAAAATCATGGATAATTTAAATCCAATGTTGTATTTAAAATTTCATTTAAAAATCAAAAGATTATCTATGAGGGAAATAAACAAGAGGTTTTCAGCTTCTCATATTGGAAGAACTGTTATTGTAAGAAATTATTTATTAAATTGAAGAAAAAAGAAAAATATTTTATTTTATTTAGGATTATTAATAAATATAAGTTACACATATTTTATATTTAAATACAACATCGATTTACATATTTTTATATAAGAACCAAGTTTGTGTAAAATTATTACACAGGGTAAGGTTTGTTCATTATCTAATAAAAGAAGGATGATTCTTATATCAGTAATTATATGTGTACAAATTTATAATTTTAGAGTGGATTTATTCAATTTGGTTATTTTTATTTATTTAATACTACAAAACATTCATATCAGTGTCCATTTTATATATTATGAGATATTATTTCATATTTGGAATATATTTTGTTATAGTATTTCATTCAAAAAAGTAGTTCTGTATTTCTTGAATCATTGATATACAATGTTTTCAATTGAGGATAAATATTTAATTATAATAAAAATAATCAATTTTTTTTATTGAAAATTCCTTTTCATGTAAAAACAATATTCATTAACTTTTTTATGTTGAAAAGGTTGTTTAATCCCTCGGGAGCTAAAATATTAGGTATACGGACAAACTCACTATCATTATTTAGTGAAATATTCCTTTATATGTAAAGGTAAAACACAAAATATCTTGAGTTACATCATAAATTCTATAATAACAACTCTAATATGACGTAATAGATAAATTTATTTAATTCATGAAATACCATTAATAAATTTTTCTAATTTTTGGTGAAGAAATGAATACACTTGGAAAAAAGTTCCAGGATCTTATAAGATGTATTATCGCAATATATCTTAACCAATTATTCATAAATTATTTATATAGTGTGTGGAGGAATTCCCAAAATCACATTACCTTATACTTTGAAATAAATATTCCAGAAAATGGGACCAATGAAAATTCTTATAAGCATCGATAATAATCCATAATTTATTCAGATAAAACATTCCAAAAAAGATACAACTAAACATATGATAACTAAATTGAAAATTGTGTATCATATGAGTTATGATATGATAGAGTCCATTATGTATTATCCGCAATTCTTTTATTGGAATATTTTTTAGATGAATATTTATAGCATCAAATTAACCTAAAGTAAACTTAATGTGCATCCCAATTAATTTCCTATAAATATCTTATAAGTAATAAAAAAATTTAATATGGAAATATTTTATTCAAAAATGAATAAATATATCATTTGAGACAGTAGGAGAATGATATATTCCATTGAAATTTATTTTCTTGGTGCATGAGAGTTGGCATAAAAATAGAAACTCCACTATTCTTTATTGGAGGTTTTTTCCTGAGAAAAATACCCTATAGGAATATTAAAACTAATATATGGATAATTATTCACTTTTATTGGTGATATATGTCATTATTCATTAATAATAATAAATCCTAAAGGAAATAAATAGGATTAAATAAGTAAATATTTACATGTTTATTTGAAAAATCAATGGTTGATTCCATGCATCAAATTTTGGGACTCCATATTTTGGTGGGTTTTTAATACTGAGGGTGGTTATTTAAAAGAAATAAAACTATAATAAAAAAATATGGTATTTATAAGGAATAATGGTTACTAAAAGGTTTAAAAAACCCCTAGACATCGTCTATGATGAAATCATCACACAAATAATCATGTTGTATCCATTTGAATTTAATTTTCCCTAAATGTTTTATGATCATTATATCAGATAGTTTGATGTCAATTCGTTTTCTAAATGAAGACTATATTTTACATGCCCATAATATATAATCAATAGGGGTTTCTAACATAAAATTGACCAAATAAGATATATAGGTTTCATAAATCAATTTATGGATAGATATAATAATATTTAGAAAATAATATTTATTTGAATAAATGTATAACTAGTGTTCACAAGAGGTTTGGGGTGGGAAATGTAGTTTTACGAGTATGATATTTTAAAAAAATATTCAAAAAAATAAATTTTACATGTTTGGTAAGATGAAGGAATGAATTTATCCAATAATGAAATAGGGAAATATTTCTATATTATAAGGTTAAATATCACATTTGATTTAACTTAAAGGGTGTATAAAGAATGTCACAGTACATATATTTTCCTGATACAAAAGAAACATATTGTGGAATAATCCAAATGTAGATTGGTTCTCAAAAAATATTGTAAACATCTCTAAATTTTAGTGTTTCCTTTGACAATATAGGGGATAGATATAGATATAATGACACCTTATTCTTATGTGAAATGTTACATCATGTATTCAATGTATTATTTTAATATATATTTCTTATTCTTAAATCCTGATTAGTAGTAATCAAGAAGATATAGGGTACATCCATAAGATGATTTTTTAATAAGTCTTAAAATATATGAGTACTATTAAGGGTATTTCACATTATTATAGAGAATGTTAGGAACTTATTATCAATAAATATATTGGAACTAGTCTTTAGAAAAATAAAAATATCTTGAATCATAGTAAGGATATATCTTCTCCCATTATGGGGAAATTGTGAGTTGAAAAGCACAATAAGTATAGTGGTATCAAATTCTATAGTGTAGTCCAATTATATTAAATAATATAATACATCTGAATAATTGGTAATAAAATGAAACTTAATTTATTATCATAATTTTGTTCAATGTACTAAAAACCCTACCGCATTATGGTGTGATAATAATATAGAAATTTCCCTCAGTAAGTAATCAATATTACATAAATTTATGAAGTGTAAATTTTTTATTTATCCCCTCTTGAGGGATTTTATCAACAAGGTGAGGCCATTGTAATAATATTAGCTACATATATTTTTGATTACTTGTCCTACCCATAGTAAAAGATGGTAGGTCAAGAATAAAATTTATTATAATTTGGATCTACTGAATGTGGGATTCTATTAAATTTGGTTACCTGAAACCAAATAGTTTTTAATTTCATTTACATGTATATTCATATGGATTGAATATTAAAAAACTTATTATCACATTGTTAGTTTTCTTCTAT
Organism: Viscum album; assembly: GCA_963277665.1. NCBI lineage: Eukaryota > Viridiplantae > Streptophyta > Magnoliopsida > Santalales > Viscaceae > Viscum > Viscum album. Next base: position 1,085,877,485 of record OY728150.1, on the reverse strand, counting down.
GCAAAATTTAATTTGATAATGTTTTTAAATGATATATCACACTGAAAAGAAATAAAAATTCCACACTATGATGAGATATTTGGTGTTATATAAAAATATTCTTAAATAAATGTTTAATTGATGGAGTATATCATTTTATTGGGAAAATATGATATAATCTATTAGGGATATAATGATTATAATACATCAAAACATTTTCTCAGGAAGGTTTCCCTTGGTAATCTCCAAGGGCCTACCCATGGAAATTACATATGATTTATATGTTATTTGATATTCATATCCTTGAAATTCTGTGATGATAATTTCACATTATATTATTATGAAGTTGTACCATGATCCATGTAATATTATTTTTTGAAAAAAAATATATCATTCCTTATGATTTTGGCTAGGTAGGGCATGTCATGTGTTTCATGAGTGGTATGAGATAATGAATAATACAAAATAGGATTTATACCTTCTTATTTGATGTAAGTTGATATTTTAGACTTTTGATAGACATGGGACTCTTAGATAAATCCACATCCATGGAGTTAATATTTCATTTTTAATTTCAATAAATTCAAGTAATGAAATATCAAGAATATTTTTTGATAACACTAGTAATGAAACATGAATGACGAGATATCAAGAAAATGTAATTATATTACACTATGAGGATTATTATGGGGATGTTGTCATTGTGATATTATGAAAATTATCTCTGGGTTCCATGGAATATTACTAGATACTATCTTTGGAATTTATATATATTTATCTAATTCCAATAATAATGGGTCGTAGAGGGTCACATATTAAATGTATCAAGCACCTAAATTAATTTAAATTTTATTTTAACAATTTTGAATTAATATTATTTGTGTATTGTGGATTAATAATTATTCAATGTTTTTATCATACATATTATTTAATGGGATATTTTAATAAATAAATATATGAGTTTAATATTAAACAAATATTTATTCACATGTTTTATAGAATATAATTTTTATTTATTTATCATTGAATAAAGCTGTAAAAGTTATTTAAACTATAAAATAGTTATTATTCAAGGTTTGATAAATACTATGGACGAATTTAAGGTTTATTTTAATAGATTTATAGGAATTATAAATATAAAATTATTTATTTAATAAATGGTATATATATTTTTGTGGGTGTTAGATGAATCAACGAAATAATAATATTCGTTATATTATTATTTGACACAAGGTTTGCTAAGTAAAAAAGAGATTTTATAAGGGAATATGTGTAATTAACATATTTTAATATATATATATATATATAATTTGATATATAATTTCTTTTGGAAAATAATAATTTTTTAATACATTTCATCGCTAAATAATTCTATCAACCATAGAGATAAATTTCTCTATAATACTCTCAAGAATATAAAAGTCTTTCTACTATAATACATTGTAAATGTATCTACATAACATAAATAATCCATCATTATTGGATTGTATTCTTGATAGGATCAATAATGGATGATTAAATTTATCAGGTTCGATTAATTTATCACTTGATAATTATTTGGGAAAATCTCGAGGTTCTGGAGCACATGTGGATCACTACTAGAGATAGCCTACCATTAAATAATTCTCAAGATGATGATATACCTAGAAATAGTAATATGATTATAAAATGAAGAATTAATTTCAATATAAGTTAAATAATAATAAATTTAAATAATTATAAATTATATGTCAAAGATCCAATCTGTAGGATTGACTTTTTTCTTTCATCCGGTTTAATGGAGAAATCTAAAGTAGTTAATGAAAAATTATTGTTGGGGAATGGAAAAGTCACTTATTTTTTTCCTTGAATACATAAATCACATATTCTTAAATCCCAATAAATATCACATCAGGTTAATATTTTTTAAAAATTTAAAAAAATTATTATAAATATACAAGGAGGAACCACTATCATCCCTAAGAATCCCCTCCATTAAATTTAAAAAATCACTTTTTAGCTACTCAATCCTAATTCACTTCACAACCAATGACCATAACTATACATTATTCATATGGTTTACATGTTCACTAGAGTGTTTATGTTGTGTGTGAGGAATATATCTCATTAGGGTTCCAATAAGTGACCCAAATATAATACAATATATATGTGTATTCGTGGGGAAAAAACTAAATAGAATATAAAATACTATAACATATGAATTGGGTCATAGTGTGATAACCATGATACTATAACACTTCACCATAACTACATCAGCCTATACTAGATGCTAGATACCTATTTCAAGAAACCCCAATCCTCACTGTGAAAATCCGGGTATTTTGTCATTTCATGCCATTATTGCTTCCCTTTTACTTATGGTGTGGCCTATACCAAATCACAATCTTATAAATTGTCTAGTATCATAACTATATCACCACCCTCTCAATTAGGATGAGGTATAAATTTATATGATTCCATAATAAAATGAATGATACCTTCTTAGTCATTGTGGTTTTTATCATTATGTCACATCCCATGTCACACAACTAGGCCTAATCAAGTGCCTTTTTACTCATTGATGTCCTTGTTAGTGCCATATCTTTTTGGGAATGGCCATACATCTTGTAACATGTCACATTTGATCACCTCATGTTCTAGTTACCTCTAACTATATGTGGTCAATTATAACACCTACTTAATCAATTTAATTCCAAATATCTAGTCTCACCAATACCCACATCACACTAACCACACCCCTCTCTTATGTTGTGTCACTAAAGTATAACTTGGACTAATACCCTCTCAGTTAGGTTGGTCTCTTCCAACAACCTCTCACTAAAGAGGTTTCCAAATATCAGTATCTCCATCAATAATACACACAATTGATAACACACACATATAATCAAACATGTTAGTATAACCCAACTAATTGGATCACTAAGACTCACTTAACTAGGCCGATCTCACATATAACCTCCCATTATATAATTATACCATTTACTTATCTATCATTATAGGATACTATATTTATGACCATTCTAATCACTAATATATGAAATATAAAACTTATCAAAATTCACATATTTCATGTAAGTGACTCTAATGGTTCTATAAACCCAACCTAGTTTCAACTCATTAATACCAAACTAGTCTAGTCACCCTATAGTTACTTGATGGCCTACCATATCTACATGACCCCAAAATTAATTGACAAAATCCCATCAAAATCATATTACCATATTAATTTTAGAGTATTGATCCCAAGGACCATCCCAGACCCCTTGGCATATTATCAAAACATTTCCCTATCAACTATATAATTTCCCTAATTCATATCGGGTTCTCATATCACATCTCCTATAGTAGAAATCTAGAACCATCACCTAAATACCCCCACATCCACAACTATCCCTTTAGAAATTATTCTTTTTATCATTAACATAATATTTTAGTTCCCCACTAAGGGGTGTTATTCTTCATGCATGAGATATATTATTATCTCACCCTTCATCCCCAGGCCTCATCCCCACATTCCCCATAAACTTTCCTCGGAGTTTTAAACATGGAAACCCATAACTCATCTTTTCCTCAAGGCTTCTTTTTAGAATCTTTTAATACCAACCAGTATAATCACCCCCTTAAATATGAAGCTGTAGAGGGATTACAAGATACCTACCATTCATCGGAGCACCTTCTATGAACCTGTGAGTCTCTATGACACCCTATATATTAAACCCAGTCACTCTTGGTCCTTATACATATTAACCAATAATTTATTTCTATGAAGGCATGCATAATCATCCATAAACAAGTATATGGTTTAATATTATAAAGACTTACTACCACAAATGTAGAGATACCATACTCTGTTTTTGGTTAATCTCAGTAACAAAACATGAAACAAGCTTCAATATACACTTTATCTCGTACAAAAAACCATTACATGACATCAAAATAATTTTTAATTATATTTCAAAATGAAAAAACACCTAATAATAATTTTTTTACATAGATCGAATGAAAGTTTGAGAAACATTGTGATTTTATAATCTAAATACATCCTTCATCCATGTCACGTAACATCTACATCATCTCTGTTGATAGTATAATGCATTATCAAAATTATCACTCAAACCCAAGTCCAATTCATCACAAATTATAGAAAAATAATGTGGAAGAAGAATAATATGGGGAATAGAAAAAATACCTCAAATAATTGTTAATATTATTTCAAAAAAACCCCTAAAAAAGGGGAACCCAAGGGATAAGGGTAATGAGATATGTAAATAAGACTCCCCATGTCTATTTTCACTCCTAATTGAAAGAGGGGATGAACATGAAAAAGATAGTTATACCCTTGTCTAAAAAATAGGAAATATACCAATATTGGTATGATGTATATGAATAATTGTTTAATACTGTCACTTGGTCACCCCTCATGGAATGGAACTTTGGGAAATTGAATAAAATAAATCTCCCTTCCAAAATAAACACTTGACACTATAAATCATTATAACATAGTCTTTTTTATCCTCATGTGATTTTTTTTCTCTAGTGAAAACCAAAATATATGGCCCATGACTTCATGAAATGTTATATTTCCATAATGATGTAGACATATTTATCACACCACAAACATATTTTTTCACATTTATTTTATTTATTTATGATACTGAATTATATATCTATACATATAATATAAATTTATTTGGTTTTTTGAACTATCTGTTCGTTCATAACAAGTCCTATAGTCAAGGAACGATTAATATTAACCATATAATAACCTTATGGATTTACTATAGTTTTTAACAAATCCCAAAAAACATGGTTCAATATTAGTTTGTCTAATCATGTTGTATACCCATGTGTAATATTTGACACATGATTAAGTGGTGTATAATTTTTCTTATCACTTTCCATACCATGTGTAGTATACAACATTAAAAAATTTTGTATTTACAAAAATACCATCCCCATAATTTACCCTAAAAAATACCCTTTCCCCCTCTCCTCCCTCTTGCATCATGCATTACTTGACTATATCAATCCATATATCCTTTTTATTTCCTCTATTTTGGTTGATTTCTGGGGCTTTCTTTAGGATTTTTTTTTGATTCTTCACGGTAAAACCTTTTAATCATTTTCCATTTTTCTTTTCTCATCTCCTCCTTTTTTCTTCTCATATTCTTTATATATACTCACTATTAATCATTCTATCTGAACCCAATTGCATGGTTTTGATGATTTTTCATTATAGTTTTTACTATTTGGAAATATAGGTTGTTAATTCGGTCCTCTAGCTTCCTTCATCAAGGTATTATCATCATATGTTCTTTATTTGAGGTATTTTTACCCTCTTATTTGTCTCTAAATTATAGCATAAATATTTATTGAATTTATGACTTAGTGATTTGGATATTTAATATTTATATTTAATATAATAAATGAATGTTTGAAATGAAAAAAATATTTGTATTGATTTTTTAAAAAAGGCTAGGTGAAACCCTTTTATTAAATGAATAAATGCTTTTATTTTAATGAAAAGGATTTATTGAATCGGAGGCTTGTTAATAATATGTTTTAATTATCCTTATAATACAATAATATTTTAAATTTATGAAATAATTTTTATAAATGAATTTTGAATTATTTAAGTGTTTTCACCATTTAAACCATTTTTGTAAAGCCTAGTATGAGTTTTAAAAGTGTGTTTGGCACTAGAAATTGGTGTTTGAAATTAATAAAATGTTTTAGGTATTTTTTGAAGGATTTTAATTGGTTTCAAAAATAGTTTAGTAATCTATAATTCTCAATGAATGAAAATGAGACCCAATAAATACTTTTGAAATTAATTATTAACCCTTTGATTGGATTTAAATTGAAAATACATGGTTTTTTTTTTGAATTATTCTCTTAAAGAGTGGGTTTTTGGTTTGAACCTAATCATAATTGTTTATTCCTTTTACTTGATCATGGTGTTTTATAGGATCACTTAATGATGTTTTATGTTATTGTTTTTTGCTTGTTATTATTACATAAACCACATGAGAAACTTAGGTACTGAAGGTGGTGAATTTTGATGGGAATATATCCTTTTCCACTAGCTAGAATAGTGAATTAATTTTGGCACTCTCACTAGCTAGGGAAATGATACTAGATATATTCCCTTAATTTAGGGTCCCCACTAACTAGTGACGTGACATTTCTAGGAACACCTTGCCTTAGTGAACCTAGAGTGTTTCTCTCACGATACATATTTAAGATTACTGATTCTATGAATTCATCTTTATATTTATTTACAATATTGAACCCATAATTTATAGACTTTTTATTCATTCTTGGGAATAAATTATATTTAATAAAATTGGATTTCTAATGTTTACAAGAAACAATACATTCAATGTTGCTAAAAATTAATTTCTGAATCAGAATTATTAATAATGAAGTCCTCAGATTGGAAATTATTTCAATGTGATTATTTTATATTAAATATAAATTAATAATTTTATAAAAATTATTACTCAAATGATTTTGGGTTTTACATGATTATGTATGAAAAATATTTTTCAATTATTTATTTCAAAATATAATGTAATGTATATTTTATATAAAAAATATTCTTGGGTTTAGTTTCTCATGGCATACCTACTTGGTATTTTTATGCTCACACCTATATCATATCTCAATTTCAGGTTTCAATTTACCTCTTCATTTCCTACGGAGCATATTTATTTTTATGTTTTAAGGTGACTCATAATGTCACATTGAGGTATCTTGGTAATTTTTTTTATCTTATCTTAACACATCTTCCAAATAGGCCATTTATGATTTATTTTTTCATTAATTAATGATTCATTATATATGTAGATATTGGGTGATAGAACTCCATGGATGTTTCTATAAGAATATTTAGAGGTGAGCTAAGGGAATTTCTTTACATTGTTTCAATTTATTATTATTTATATTTATTATTGTTTTATTATCAAGGATGTATGACTTACGGATGGTCCTAGACATATTTTATTCGGATGTTCCACTAATGGTTTTATTTAACTAATATTTTTAGGTATACTATTAAAAACATATTATATCTGATGGATTTGGTGCTTGACACATCCTATGGATATTGGGAACGTATCGTGGTTGTGTCGTAAAATATACTGGGTGCCCAATTTAGTGTATCTAAGAGTTATTTTATGACAAATGGTATGAGATTCTATTTTTTTAAGAGATACTAGGTTTCACAATAAATTTTTTTAATTAAGGAATAATGTTATATAAGAAATGGTACAATCAAGACTTGAGAGGTATGCCAGAGAATATTCTAGATTTATCTTTTTCTCTTGGGGACTTGAGTTTTGATGGAAATTTTATAACATCCCCAAATGACAAAGGGTTAAGTCACTAAATGATATTACTCATGTCAACACGGTGCACCTTATTTTTTGGGAGCCTACTTGATTAGAACTCCATAGTTAAGCGTGCTTGGCATGGAGTAGTGATCAAGATTGATGACCTGCTGGGATGTTTCTTAGGGTGTGTGGGAGTGAGGACAAAACACACTATAAAGGACATGTGTTGGCCTGTGGGGGTTGTCATTAGTCATAAAACCCATAACCTGTTCGGGCATGTGGGTGGGGACCTAGGGTGGGACCCATGTGTCTATGGGGCAACTGGTGGGTGGGGCCCAGTTGTTACACTTGGTATTAGAGGAACGGTCTAGAAAACTTTGGAAATATATTTTGTCGTTTAACGTTAGTGTCTAGGAATCTAGCGGACTTAGTTATCTAAATTATGAAGACAGAAACTCAGAATTAGTTTTAGTCTGACGATAGGAATATGAGGATGCAATTCTATTAAGGGGGGATATTGTAACGCCGTGAGTCTTAGTAAAAAGTATAATTATAAATAAATTATAATTTAAGTGAATAATGTTATAAAAACAATGTAATTTCAAAATGAAAATTTATGAATACTTTGATTTATAAAAAACTGTCATATTTTTAATACGCGACGACGTCAAATATATTTTCAAAAACATTGTTCTAAATAAATTATATAATTAAGAATGAAGTTTTATTCTTAAATTTTTTTTGAATTAATCTCATATATATATATATATATATATATATTTACATAGATAAAATCTTAAAACAGGATTAATAAAAATTAAGTGTTCAAAAAGATTTACTAACATTCAATGAAGTTGTTAAGATCATTAATTCTTTTTAAACTAAAATAAATATTGTTTTAAAGTATGAATTTAATAAAATTTGTTTTAATGAAATAATTTTTGTAAATTAATTTATCAAAATAAATAAATGAATGAATAATGTAGATAATCTAATAATATTGTAATATATGTATGTGTATGTAATATATTTACATATAAAAATATATTCAGAAAGGTATTTATATATGTAATTGTTTTATTTAAAATATATACTTATTATAATTAGGTTGATAATGATATAAAATAAAATATTAGTTTTGAATTATTAATTAATAAAACTAATATTATTATAAAATTATAATTTTATTATACATGTCATTTAAAATTATTGGTATTATTATTTTTAAGATAATATATATTATAAATATATGATATATATATTATTCCTTTGTTTATAAAATTTATAAATTATAAATATGTATAATTGTTATATTAATAAAAATGCATAATAAATTTATGTTCAAAAAAATGTAATTACAATAAATTATAAAAATGAATTATATATATATTTATATATATATATATATAAATAAACTCTTACATGGTATATATATATATATATATTTATAAAAAATACTAAAATTGTGTATGTATATATACAAAATGAGTGATTTGAAATATTTGTTTTAATAAAACAAATTATTTATATATATTCATGCAAAAAACGCCAAATTGGTGAATATATATAAATATATAATTTTTTAATAGTTTAAACGTTTTGAGGTATTTACAAAATGAATAAATAAATTTATTATTATTAAAAAATAAAGAGGCATGAATGAAAATAGAGGATTTTTTAAAAAACATATTGTTTTGAAATAATATATTGATTATTTTTATGTGTAGTGTGTCTTTTGGGGATAAGAAGTCAAAATTGGTGATTGGTTGATTTGTCTGTTTGTGGTGTGATATTGTTATTATAATATAACATTTTATATGTTTCATTATATCTATATATATATAATAAATCATGCTATTATATTTTACATGTATATAATGAAATGAAAATATTTATGACACTAATTTTACCATTATTTTGACATAAATATAATCTGAAAAATATAATCTGTATTAATATTTTAACGGTAATGATAATTAAACTAATGATCATAATAATTATAATTAATGGTAATACATTTTTTGAAAAGGGAATTATTATTACTTTATAAAAATAAAATATTTTATAATTATATAATAATATCTTTATTAGAAAACGCAATTCATAGGTATATACTAAAATAAAACGTGATTTTTATAAAAAAATGATAAAAAACATTATAAATAAAAACGTGATTTCATTAAAAAAAATTAACATGTTTTTTAATAAATAACAATGTAATAATAAATTTTTATATTAATTATGACTTGACAAAAAATATATAATATAATAATATATCATTATAGTGGTAATGATGGCATGAAAAAAAATTCAAACAAGTGAGATAAGAAAATATAAAGAGATAAATGTGAAATTGAAGGAAAGAAAACAACATGAGTTTGAAAAAGAGATAAAAAATACGGAATGATGTTTACTTTGAAAAAATTATAAAGGAAATTTATAAAAGAAACAAATCAAATGATGATAAAAAAATGATAGATATTTTTTTAAAAAATAATGTGTAAGTCCAAAAGAAGAGAAGAAATAATATAAATATATACAATAGTTCAATAATTGATGCAACAAACAGATAATAGAATAAGATAAAAATATAAGTAACAACTCACCATTTTTGTTTTAAATACAATTTAATAATAATAAAAACAACATATTTGGGACAAAATGGGACTCATGTTTTTGTTTTGTTAGCGTTGGGTTTTATTGGGTCATTGTTTTGTTTAAAAAAATATTTATTTAAACATAACTCAGCTTCTCTCAGAATATTAAGGTGTCCTCAATTTTTATAACTATGGAGAAACCTTCCTCCATGGTCATAAGACATAATCCAGACCACTCTTTTGATAAGAAAGTATGATATTTCCTCTCCACTTCGTTCTCCACTAGCTGGTAAGGGATTTTTATTATTTTCATTTGTTTTTGAGAACCTCTATGTATATACAATCTATATATATATATATATGTATATATATTTGTATAAGACTGTATCTTCCTAGTATGAATTACACATATAATAAGTCTTGTAGTTGTAAATATGTTTTCCCTCAAATCTTATGGTTGTAAGGGTCTATATTCAATTATCTCTATGTTACAAACCTTTACTCTATAATTCTGTATATGCAGATTTATATAACTAGATTTCAATCCCTCTTTTAAAAGTTTCCAAAGAGTGTTTCATGATTTTATTTCATTACGAAGATCCTATTTTTATATACCTTGGTATATATACATTTATATATAAATATTTATATTTCAAAAACGAAGCTAAATGTTAATTATATTTGTTGGATTTTGTTTTCTTTTATTCTGCAGAAGTTTATATGGGAAAAAATATTATTTTAAATTGTGATTTTATTCTAATTATTTATGTTAGGTTATTTTCAATGGTTATAAATGAATAAATATATGTATATATATATATTAGCATATAGATAAAATAACGATTATTATTTTGAAATTTTATTTCAATTTATCGTCATGTTTCTGAAAACACACACATAAAATGTCAACGTGTTTTATCGACATTATGAGTGTCGCATCTGCATAGATACATGAGCATGATTTTATTTTCATCATCGACACTCATTAAATTATAAAATCAACTCTTGAATTTTATATAGGTAATAACCATTATTACGTATTAATGACACGTCGTGTGCATTAGTATCACTAATTGTGTTTGGATAATAGTTGTCCATATTGTATGGGCAATATATCAATATATATGAATGGTTAATTTGTTATTATTATTTCTAAAATGAATAAATCACTAATGGGAAAAGTATGTATGAGAAATCATGCAGAGATAAGTCGATGTATAGATCGACTACTTCAGAACAAGCAGATGAAATCTTATAAATGTATATATGTATATATGTTAGAATATATATATATAAATTTGTACACATTCATTACTTATGTATCAAACGTTTTTTTACGAGTTTCAATATATGAAAACCTAGTGCAAATGTATATGTGTTTAATGCAAGAATAAATTTTTTTTAGAAAACCCCACTATCGAGTGTGGTAGATAGGAAGAGTTTTGGCGTGGACCCATCATGGAATATAATTAGTCAATAAGTCTCTGAATTAGTTATTTTTTTAGAAGCTAGCATAATGTTTTTCGAAAAACACTAGAGTATATTTGAGCAATTTTAAACAAAAGTATCTTCAAAAAAATTGAACCAGGATTTTGATGCCGTAATTAATTTCAAATGGTATTTTAAAAAAATGGTATTCCTAAATATTTATATACATTTTTTCAAAGGATATTTATCGAAGGATTTTAAACTCCTTACTGAGCATCTTTTGTGCTCACCCCAAGTATTTGATATTTTTTCACAGGTTTCCTTGAAGTCCAAAGTTAGTCTTCCTTGTTGAAGTGCGCATGGAAGCAGAGTTTATCTTGTGTTTTGTTTAATTTATGTTGTAACTATGATGTTTTTTTTAACCATATGTCTATTTCTAGAACCTAGACTGGAATAAGTTCCTCTTGTATGACATGTCTAAGGCTGGGTCCCTACACTTGGTGTCAGAGGTGGTACCCAGCCTTAAGTGCGGTGCACTGCCTGGGTTGAGATGTAGTGTCCACAACGAGGATGTTGTGCTCTCAAGGGGGGTGATTGTAACATCCACAAATGATAAAGGGTTAAATGACTAAATGATATGAATCATGTTAACAAGGTAAACCTTCCTTTTTGGGAGCCTACCTGATTAGAACTCCATAGTTAAGCGTGTTTGGTCTGGATTAGTGATCAGGATGGGTGACCTTCTGGGATGTTTCTCAGGGTGTGTGTGAATGAGGACAAAACACACAGGAGAAGACATGTGTTGGCCTGTGGGGGATGTCATTAGTCCGATAACTCATAACCCATTCGGGCATGTGGGTGGGGACCTAGGGGGACCACGTGTCTATGGGGAAACTGGTGGGCGGGGCCCAGTTGCTACAATGTCCATATATGATTCTTGGGTTTTGGGTTGCTATCTTTTATTTCGGATATGTGATATATTTAGATGTTTATCTTCATAGGGGATAAGGAGAGTGAAATAGAGGTGCTCAATTATCTTTCAGTGTATAGAAATCCATGTGAATACTATATACATGGTTCATTATGACTCATAGTAGAATTGGTATAGTTGGTACACAGTCTACCATGCCATGTGGAATGGATGTAATGAGAATCTTGCCCCCTTTGATTTTTTTATACTTATTTTTATTTGGATTCATTTTGATTATGATATTTTTGTTGGTTTTAATAAATTTTGTGTTTTTATTTTTAAAATAATTGATTTAAAATATCAAGGTTTTGGTTGTAAATGTAATAAATGGGTCTTCTTCAGTTGACATAATGATAAACTCATTATTTATATTTCTAATAAATTTATTTTTAAAATTAAAGATGATGAATTCTTTTGTTTTAAAGGGGTTTTCAAGGTATTTGATTTTGGTTTGTATTTTTTAAAAAATATGGGAGTTATTTTTATGAAGGATATTCTTTAATATAAAGTGATTCGATTTTATATTTGTAAAATATAGTTTTGAAACAAATAATTTGGAGTTTTAGGAATTTTTTGATATATATTGATGAAAATGTGTGGGATATTTTAAATTAAAACATGTTTTTATGTGTAAATGATATGTTTTTAAATTAAAAACAAAAATTTTAAATTTTTTATATTAAATATAATGTTTTTAAATTCTAGAGAATATAGTAAAAAATGAATTATAAATTATATTTTGGTTTTCAAATGGGATAGTAGAAAATTAATTCATAATGGTTTTTTCAAATAGATTTTTATTCGATTTATATTTGAAGAAAAGGACATTAGGGCTAGTATGTTATTTTTAAAAGTGGTAGTGAATTTAGAGAGTACTTATTTTATAAAAAAATTAACTTTTCCATCAAAATTGGTGGGATTTAAAGGGTAAGAGGTAATTTTTTCAATGGGTATTTTGGAAACTTGGTAATTATATTTCTGATAATTTCCATTGATTTAATCTGAACCCATACAATATAAATTGTGAAATATTCTCAATTAGGCCTTTATATTTTGTTCCTTTTCTTGGGAATCCTAAAACTGTTCGGATGAATTTGGGAAGTGTATTCCCTATTTATAACCTTCCATATTTTTTCATTGTGTAATTATTTTTTAGAATAGTGGTGATTACCCCTTTATCAATTTTGGGGTATTATTATTGTGGGATATAAAGAGTATAGGTTTTATAAAGTGTACCATAGTTGGTTTTTCTCTTTAGTTTTCCCTTGAATTTTCATATGGATTTTGATTTTCATGGAGATATTATTTCATTGGTGATTGGTGTTAATTTTGAGGAAATTGGTTGGAAGATTAGAAATATTGTTTTATTTTGTGCCACTACCCCAATGGTTGGTAGATCTATTCTTGGCGTTGATTTGATGTTAACCTGGTGGTGAGGCTATCAGTTTAAAGGTATGTAGATTGGGATATTTTGGTTACCATTTATATAACCATGATGAGTGATATATATATTTGTTGGATTTACTGATAGTCAGTGTTCTATAAGCAATGTCTCATGTTACACACTCTCTCTCTCTCTCTTGAGCGAAGATTGGGTCAATTTTGTTCCTTCTTTGTTTAAATTGGTCAAATCATGTCTTACTTTTAATAACTCATTTATATTTATTTTCCTTATTTGAGGTGATTTTAGTGTTGGTACTTAATGTTATTTTATTTATGTGGAATATAATAATTTTTATGAGTTCTGGTGTATGAACATTCTTTTCCTAATTAGGTTCATTATTTTTTGGGGATCTCAATTTTTCATGTTATTGATATTTTGAAGAGTTAATGTTTTAGAAGAGTAATAATGTGGTGGTGAGAACATAATAATTGTTTTGTGGGGTTTTACTTTCTTTTGACTGAATGTGTTCCTTTTATCTTGTTAGGAAGCAATGGTGTTTGGTTAGAACCTATTTTGTGATTCATTCCAAAATAATTACACCCATATGAAGAGTGTTTATATTTTTTATTCAGTTCTAATTTGGGATATTCATCGGGTTCCGATGTTGTAATTTTATTTGGTGATTTCAGTCATTCCCCTTTTGAGTTTGGTCATTCCTTATATTCTTTGTTCCTGCATTATGAGGTTGAATTTTCTCTTTCTTGAGATGCCTTTCTTTGATTTGTTTCCTTTGGTGTTTTCTCTTATACACTTTTATATATTCCTATGACGAAGAAATTGGAAAATTATTGTATGTTCCATTTATATTTTTATGATTACATCATCAATTATTATCAATAATTTCAATTGGTCTTCTTTTTTCTCGAATAACATCCATAGTATGAGGGTTAGACCACATTTCATTTTAGATCAATTGTTTCATCAATACATTAATGGGAGAGGAATGAATTCTGTTTTGATAATATTCTCTCTCTAATTTCAATTTTAAAATTTTAATTTATTTATTTTTTAGTATCTAAAATATCTCTATACTTTTGGAACAAAATCCAGTGTATGTTATTGTTTTTAGGATTGAAACGCATGTCACGCAGTCAGTGCTTGGTTAATACTAATTTTATATAAACCATGTGAAAATATTATAGTTTTTATTAGAATAAAATTCATGATTATTTCATAGTTATTTTCAAAATTCTGTCTTTCGATGTAGGATCCCTTACCCTCTAGTAGGAGGTTCATAGTTGGTGCCCAATTTAGCCAACCTATGTCCAAACCATGTTCTATTCCACACATAAAAAAATATAATTTCTAAAATACCCTCTCCATAATTTACCCAAAAATAACCCCTTCTCCCTCACTTACCTTTTAGGATTCACAATACCAGGGTTCCAAATCCAAATGACCCCTGTATTTCCCCCTCCCTCTTGGGTGATTTTGTGGGGTTTGTTTATGCATTTTGTATTATTCCTAGATTAATATTCATCTAAACTACTTACCTATTTTATTGGGTCTTATACTCATTATTTTTTCTTATATTCATTTTCTACCCTAATTTCACACCACCATATAAAAATAATAGATCTTGGTATTTAAAAATTTTCATTATGATTGTTTTGTTAGAGTCTGTATGTTGTTAGATGGGATTTATCCCATTTATATTCAAGGTATCCACAACATCTTCACTTTTATTGATGTAGGTTTCCCATTTAATTTTTCTATAAGTTCCAAAAACAATATCTTTTTCATGTTTACCTTCAGGATTTTGTTATTTAATTATTGTATTAAAAATATTTAATGTGTACCTGAAAAGAAAATAATGTTTCAATTTATTTTTATTTCAAAAAAATGATATTTTTAAATTGAATTCATGGTAAAAAATTTCCGTAAATTATTTCAAACTCAAATAATTATTGAAATTTGTCGGCTGATTTCAATAAAGCAATTTTGAATTATTTAAGATATTTTTGGCCTTTAAACCTATTTTCTAAAGCATGGTTTTAGTTTTAAGGTTATGTTTGCATCTAAGAAGTGGTGTTTAAAGAAATAAATGTTTTGAGTTATTATATGATGCTTTCTAATCGGTTTTTAAAATATCTTTGTAAATTATAATTAGGAATGTATGAATATGATTCTTGGCCTTCACTTTTAAAACATATTTTTAATCCTTTATTTTTCTTTAAATGAAAAATACTTGGGTTTTTCTAGGAATAATATTCTTAAATAATGTGGGTGGGTGGTATGAACCGATCCTCAGTTTATTGATTTAATGTGATCGTGGTTCTTATATAATAACTTAATAATGTTTTATGTTATTTTTTTCAAGTTACTATGTAAACCCCATGGGATGCTCATGCACCTAGGTAGGTGATCTTAGATGTAATGAGATCCCATGACACTAGCTAGGTGAGTGAAGTAAACGAGACACTCCCACTCACCAATGATATGATACTAGATACATTTCACTAATTAAGGGTCGCCCCTAATTAGTTACCTGATAGTTCTAAGTTCCACTAGTCTTATTGACCCTATGGTGTTTCTACCATAATGATTATTTTAGATTAAGAGTTTCATGTATTCAAAATTATATTTCCTTAATTAATAATACACTTAATTTATATCATCATTATTAATATTTCCAAATATTTAATTCTATTTAATGTAAATAGTTTTCTAAAATGTATATGAAATAATAAGTTGAATATGGTATAAAAGTAATTATAAAATGGTTGTTTCTAATAAAGAAGGCTTCGGCATAGAAATTACTGTAATATTATTTTTCAATTTGAGAAAAATAAATAGTTAGTTTATAAAAATTATTATAGAAATGATATTTTCTTTTAGGGACACATTTGGAAAAAATTTGATAATGTATTTCAAAGTATAATGCAATTGATATTTATTTAAAGTCAATTTGTTGGTTGTGCTTTCTCTTTTCATATATACTGGTTATTTTAATGAACATGTCTATATCTTATCATAGTTACATGTTTTGGTTTAACAATTCATTTCTTAAAGTGCGTGTTGATTTTTAAGTTGCATTGTGACTTGTAAAGTCACATAGATGTATTTTGGTCATTTTTTCATAATATGTTTATAGTTCTTCGAATGTCAAATAGAACGTTTTTTATTTCCTTTTTATTTAATCAATTTAATATTATATATGTGGGGACTAAGTGATAGATCATAGGGGTTATTTCAGTAGAAAGAGACAGAGGTGAGTTGGGGGAATTTCATTTCCTTGTTTAAATTGTTTACTTTTCCAATAACTATTTATTCAGTTAGCTAAGATGCATAATATATGTATATTACATGTATAAATTAATGAAGAATTTTTACTATTGTAAAAATTTAATCAAATTAGTTTGGGATAATCTATTCCCACCATTTTATTTCTGTTACCTTCTTTTCATCTCACCCGCCTAAGGCGATTAGGAATGTGCGCCAGATATGTAATGGACCATTCATGTTCTTGGTTCTTGGTGGAAATGATTGGGTTCATGAAATTTACTATAACCACACTACCAAAGTACAACCCCTATTTCTACACACCATGATTCCTCCCTAATGCTAGGCCTTCGTGGAATATTCTAAGAGTTACCATGTGACGACCCTAGATTGCATAATTTTTATATAGGCACGTATTGGGGTTTCAAGATGACGTGTAAGGGTTATCACCATGAAATAGTTCCCTCTAAATTGGAATGACCTATCATGAATAAACACACAAAGGGCCATTTTTCTAGTGGTAAATCAAGAATAAACCCCAAGCCCACCACCAATATGCCTTGGGCTAGCGACTAATACTAGGTAGGCATATCACACACATGGGAGGCCTTATCAGAAATTAATTGTAAAAAAGAATGAATCTCTATGAACCAATATAATTAATAATATATAAAATTACAATAAATTCATGAATAAAATATATCCAATATTAAATTACAAATACAAGTACAAAAAAGTATAAGGGGTGAAATACAAGCCTTCCAACAACTGTAAAATAGTCCAAAACACTGAAAACACTAGGGAAGTTGTACATTATAAACTACTCTATCTTCTTGAGGTCTGTCTAAGAAAATTATGACATAACTAAGCTTCAGTTAAACATAAGTCTATAGCTATGGGCCTTTCAGCTACATAATTCATCACTTGTGTAGGCAGAATCCATGAAAGGGTGAGTATATACAAACCCCGTAGGACACCCGAAAATCACCAAACATAAATAATCATGATTTAGAACTCAATTCGTCATAATGAATGAATAATAATAAAAATGTTATAAAAAACAATTACAATAACATATATATTCTCTATAAAAATCCCAATTCGAGAGAGAAAAGGGACCTCCATCTCTATAACCTAGATACGAATGAAAATTATTTTTATAGATCTAAGGGTCTAATCACTAATTCCATAAAACCCAAATATACACATAAAATCTTGAGTGGATTTCCCACTCCACACCACTGGGTGAATCATCCAACGAGGCACTATCTCTTAACCTAGCACCTCATATAACCTTGCTAGAATCAGTGTTCAAGGCTACCACCTTACCACTATGCTCGACAACATAGGGGGTACAATCTCTATTAGAGTACCCACTCCCCACCAAATCTCAAATATGGGGGTCCACTTTTTTATATAAAGGAAACACACCCTATTTAATATCAGGTATTTCCAACTATACCAGTGTAAACAGTATGGGGAACCGAGAACCTAGTGCTACAGGGGGTTCCCATCACTGGTAAAAGTCCAATGATCAAACCGGACCAGTAATACTGGAAAATAACTTCTAAGAGAATATTCTTACTATAATCACCTACTGTCATATCCTTTCTATAAAAAATAATGGAACCATCATGTTCTGTGAAGAAAACTAGTTAGGAAAGCCTACATGTGGGCCCAAATATGAGTTACCAAGAAGGAGATATACATGGTTGAACTCTCAATTAATGTTATCCAACATGTGAAAAGGTTCACACTATATGTGACCTCACATGGACAACTAGGTGTGTCCTCTCCTGGAAATGGATTGGGAATCCATGTTAAACTACATAACATGTACTTGGGAGTAAATGACGTATGTTGCCTCCCTGGGGTTGTTATAGTATTCTCCAATAAATTCTCTTGTAATATAGATGGTTCCCATATGTACTAGGAATGTACGAAAGGTACATGTATTTTCAGGCCATGCACATACAAATTGTGTGTCTCCTAGGGTATGTAGAGTGTCTAACTATAACACCCCAGCCTTAAATATTACATAATCTTGAATTATGTCAGTAATTCACATTGAGGATCTTTTCAATTTTAGAGCTTTAGTGAATTCGGCCATAATTATTACATAACAACTTCAATATTACATGTAGACACTACTACCCAGTATGCATTTTTCATAAAATAAAAACTCTTCAAAAAAGAGACTTGTCTACTTCCATGTTTTAGACATCATGACTTTTCCTTGATATCATGCTTAATCCTATTCATCATTATGTCCTATAAAAAACATTTAAAAACATGGGATGAGCATAAAAAGCTCATTAAGGGTTATAAAATAATGAAAAGAAACATTATCCCATCAATAAATAAAAATCAATTAAACCATGCCTTTTAATCGTAACATACATCATGAAATCATTCGAGTTATGAATAACATACAGAAATCATAAATCATAAAGGTAACTTATGGAATTCATAACATACTTACATTGTAGCTGTCACATATACATAGGGAGCCACATTTGGAATACCCATCATAGTATATCCCTAAATATCTTATGAGAAACATTAACATTTTCCACCATCTCGTTACCCAATGAATTGGAGAGCTATCTTGGGCTCACCCACCCTAGGTTTATCACGAAACCACCTTTATACCTAAAAAATGCCCAATAACCATAAAATATTCATAATATATAATAGAATAATAAAGTAAAGATAAATTTTACACATTACAATCACAATATATAAGATCAATATATTTAAATAAACAATGATTTATAAAACCATTTAAAACATTTAATAAAGAGATTTTGGAATCAATGTGTCACATACCACTTTGATGATTTTAAATGAATTATTATTTGAAAACATTGATTTCCATATAAATAAATACAAAAAAATATTTTGAAAACATGGAAATTATTGAGAAATATTTGTAAGAATAAATCTTTAAAACATTTAAAATGATATTTTAGTTAAAGAGTTTTTTTACAAAATCAGAGATGCTAGAATACAGATAATTGACAAATAAAATTTAATCATAAAATTATAATATCTTGTGAATAATGGTATTCATGATATAATATAGAAAATATGAGTATATACACCATATAAAATTGAATTTGTGCATAACAATAATGAATTCTCAATGGAATGTAAATTGTGACGAAATCCCTTATAAAAATTGTATCCTTAAATTAAGGATAAATAAATTACATAATAATGTGTGAAAAATAAGAATAGAATCAATATATGTGGACATTATGTGTGAAAAAATTAGAGGTTATTCGCACATATTCATAGCATTACATAATCAAGAAGTAAAATTTTAACCCAAATAATTGAAATTGGGTGAAGAAGTTCCCTTACAAAAATTAGACAGCCGAATGATGTCACTTAAAATTTCAAAAAAAGCGTTAATGAGAGAGAAATGGGTATCTCATCACTTGGACATTAAATTTACAGAAATAGGGATATAGAAGAACATATCCCAATATAAGAAGATGTAAATTAAAAGATATAACAAAAATAAGTCTCTTAAAAAGAGGAGGGTGAAAATGTTTTCTTACCGATTTGATAACATACGAAACATACAGCCCATAAAAGAAGGATAATTCAATGAAGATGTAAATACCAATAAATTAAATTATATTACATAAATAATACAATCAGGGGAGGTACATGCACCAAACAAAAGGAAATAGTGGAAAATATAGCATGAATCTCATGGGAATAAAAAGTTATATGAAAACCCCTTACCATGTTGAAATCAATCGAGTCGTATGACCAAAAGTTAATATCCACAAAATAAATCATAAAATAACATGAATATAAATAGAATCATGATAATATATATCACATGTAAGTACCCAATACACCACATGCAATAAATAAGTGGCGAACAATGTAAATCTCACGGAATTGAATGTGATATAAGAAATCCCTTACCTCGTGTCCAACATGACTCATATGTTCTTGGCTCTTCCTGAATAATAAACTATTGTGAATTTACACTTCCTTAAGATAATTTTTCAATTTTATCAGTTATTTTATATCACTTTTTAACTTTCTATAACAATTAGTTTATTATTTGAGTTTATATCGGACATTTTCTCGATGATCGAAATTTGTGTTAAAAATGAGCTTGTTATAATTATTATTTGTCCATGTGGTCAAAAGTACATTATTTAAAGAATTATATAAATGATTTATATATCATATATATATTATATATCCAGTTTATATATTTATTTATAATATTACAAAACAATTGGAGATATGAAATGAAATGCAATGTTCATAGAGACAGTAATCCGTATGTACGCATGAATGATACTTTAATTTGTATTTTGAACTTTAATAAAAGTAAAACATATTGATAAATAGTTATAGAATAATTCAAATATAATATCATATATAATATCATTAAATCCATCTTTTATACATCCCACATATGGCATTAATGATTCATATCGCTTTGATAGGGTGGTTGTCCGCACTTCCATAAAGGAAATTATCATGTTTACCCACTATTGAAACCATAAAGGTATGATATAAATGAAACATACAGAAGTATAAAGAAAAAATAAACATAATATATATCATATATAAATATAGTGACATATTAATAGCCACCGCGAGAGGCGGTTGGAGATAATTGAACAATCATCGCTTCGTGAGGCATTAGTTTTCCAACCGTAGAAACATTATGTTCTCTACCCATTAGATTGAGGTGTGTGTAAGTGTAGTTAGAATAATTCTCATAACAACATCATAGTATATTTATGATACTGGTTTTTTTATAAAATAAAGGATGAAAAAGAGTTTATAGGTTGGAGAATTAAAATAAAATAAAATAAGTTAAGAGAAACCATTAACATTAAATTGGGTAACTCCCATTGGTTTGAACCAAAAGGACTTCTTGAAGTTCCTTCTACCTAAGGTAATGTTTCTAGGGGGAATATATGGATCTTGAGAGATTATTTGGGAAGGTATTGGATGATCCAACCGGCTTTAGTGGTGTGTGGAATGAGTTATATGTGAGGTATTTTTATAAGGGGGAGGAGGGGATCTTTTGGAAAATGTGCAACTATTATTTTATTATATAATGATTTTCGGTTTCTAAAGGTCCAAAAATTATTAAAGTAGTATATAAGATGACTCATGGTCGAAATTAATTCATCCGATAATAATTGGGCTTGTTTTGAGTGTTATTTTAATATTTATAATCTTATTTATTTAAATCATTTATTAATGAGGAAAATACTGCATCATCTTTGTGTTGTAAATAATTTAATTTATTTGATGTCTAAAAATTATAAAAGAAACACCATGATCTGGGAAATAATTTTATCTTTCCAATTAATATTTATATTCAAAATTATAATTGATATAACCATATGTAAAAATTAATTTACTAAAACATATTTTTTTTGTCATTTTGGTCTTTACATTAAATTAATTAAAATAAATTGTCATTATAATTCCTATGTGGCTTCATTGGGTCACAAAATCGACCCAAAGATGCCCATGGTCGGCCATTACTAATCCCATAAGGTTAGGACCAGTGTTAAGTTAATTTTGTATTATTATGATATTTGTTTACCTTGAATTACACTATTTACCTTTAACTACGGTAAATAAAAGTCAAAAGTAACTATTCACCACATAATTATTTAATCTTATTGAACCAAATTTTACATAATAATAAGAACCATTTTTTGGATTTTTGAAATTCAATTCACAAAAGCTGTAAAATTTCATTTAAATGAAAATGATAGTTTTTTAACTACTACTAAGTGGTTTAACTATTCATAAAAAAATTTAAATTTTTCAAAAAAAACCAAAAATTCAGCCTAAGATATATTTTATATTGTGAATTCAAAGAAAAATTCTATTTTGCCAAATTGAAAATATATAAGTTTCATTAATTAATTTAAAATTAATTCTCATTAGGAAAACAAATTGCTTGTTTTTAAGAAATAATGTCTATGAAAATATGGAAACTTGTTTATGTCAAATTTCAATGTGAATTTAATTACCATGACCATAATTAGATTAAATGGTAAAAATATAATCTAATTACTCTTTAAAACCAATTAAAAATATAATCTAATGATATAAATAAATTAGACTAAAACGTAGATTTGAATTAAAATACAATATTTTTCAATATTCATTTAAAAAAGATTTTTATCAGAAAAATACCAAAATTTTACCCAAGGTAAATGTTAATGTCCCGATTTAAAAGAAGAATTTTATTTTTTCAAATAGAACATATAAAAGTGACGGAAAATAGATTTACATAGGTTTTTCCATCAAAAGGGGGTAAATCGACCTTTTAAAAAATATTAGAGTATTTATGCTTAAAATCAAATTCATTCACATTTTATGCCTCAAAAATTTTGTGGATAAATGTAAAAAATTTAACACAATATATATTATCATATTTTAGTTAGATATATTAATTCCCACCAATAAAAATTCTAAGCATTAACAACAATAAAATAATATTATTATATTATTAGTATGCAACATAAGATTTCAATGAAAGTAGTTGTTGTATATCAGGTATGCCATCGAATCATAGCATCCCCTTTAAAGTAAAATTAAAATTTAATTCAGAATTATTAGTAAATATGAAATTTTCAATTTCTTTATTTACCTGGGATGTTATATCCTTCCCCCTTTTGGAAATTGCTTCCTCACAATTTTAAAATAGGGCACAAAAACATAATTTAAAGTCTCACATCTACAAAACAGTCAATAAAACTATCACTTTAAAATAAAAAAAAAGAGAAGTAAAATGGTCACCTGAGATAACCCATACTAGTATTCCATGTTTAAAAACATGGATATGGAAGATAAAAACCCGTCAAGTTCTGATGGAGAGTGGTAGAAAACATGATTAGGAGAAATTTAACCACCAGAAAATCACGAACTTGTGATGGGTTAAACAGTCATTGATTCTCCATTAGGAAAGGTTAACAGATAGAGTTTTTTTAAGATACTTTTCATTGAGGAATTTATTTATGAGCTTAACTAAAAAAAGGAAACATAATTATTTGTCATGTAGACTTTCACCCTTTACTAGATTTCTTACAAAAACACATATTTTCTTCCAAAGGATGAGTTTTTAGGATGACTTGTTAACATTAAAAGAGCTATAATCTACTTCGAGAGAATCACATAATCCACAACTGATGAACTATATATTTCCCATTTCTTTATACATTAACCAAAACCAAAATGGTCAGGGCGATGTCAGATAATACCCAAAAGGTTAATCTTTTCCAAAAATAAAAACAACTCTTAATCTCCAAAATTGTTAAACAAACCCCAAAGTTTAAAAAAGACCATTAAATAAACATATTTCCATAAAATTAATTGAAGTAATCCAAACTAATATTGAAACCCAGATCTCAGAAGGATTTAATCATATATTCTTCTAAGGTAAATGTTAAAATTTCACTCTAAATAACATCAGTTACTCATGAAGTCTCATATTGAAATGTAAATAACCTTATCACATATTCTCTATGATATTTTAATAATTTACATATATAACCCAAAATCAGCATATTATTGATTCAAAATATCATCCAACTATAATTAATTAGTCAAAATAACTCGGGACTTCATGTAGTCCAGTGGTAGGTTTTAAATCCCAGTAGCACTTTAGTTGTGGGATTGATTCCCGCAGCTTTGTCTGACGCGATGGCTTGTCATGCAGTTTTCATGTTGTACTTTTTCAAAAACTATATAATTTTATAACATTCCAAAAAAGAGAGAAATTACACAAAAATAACCATAACATATTTTAACCACAACGGTTTTCTAATAACTTTTATTTTTTCATCCCAAAATGTATTAACCTATAATTGCCTCAAAATCAAGGATCATTTAAAACCAAATGGTACTTTATAACTATATCCACAAAAGAAAAGATAATTATTCCTTGAATAAAATTTTCATATATAAAACTTCAGGGTTACACATAACATAAAAATTCTTCTAATGTTATCCCATCATCAAAAGAGCCTTAATACTTTTAAGCATTTCACCATCCTAAAATCTACCATAACTCTTGAATCCCATTTATATTGACTTCTTACTCATTCAACATTCTTCATGATACATTAACCATTCCTTTCCAACTTATTATGAAATACATCTTTCCTATAAACAAAATCATGAATCATATCCTAAGATTCAATAATTTCAAAACATATGTTTTGAAATTATTCATACCATTCATTGGACATTTTCAGTTTCTTCATCCTCAATTAGAATGGAATTAGGTATTGGTAATAATATATGTCTATGATCATGGTGATCTCATTCCTGAACCCTCTTTATAGGACATCTGTTTGTATAATGACCATGCACACCACATTTAAAATAATCAATTGATCCCTCAGAAAGAACTTATTTCTCTTTCTTAGAGTCAACTAGATGCTTCCTTTTTCCATGGATGGTTCTTGCTTTGTGACCATAATTTCCACATCTATAGAATATTCCCGTCCCTTTGAAATATTTTCCTAGATTTTTCTTTCCACATCCTTGACACATCGGTTTTCTAACATACATACCTTTATTATTATGACCTGAACTTTCATATGGATTTTTTTCCCACATATACGATGCCTTATAAAAATCAACAAGCTTCAAGTTTTCAATCATGACTCTGGATAGTTGGTTGAGAATAACCACAACAGTTATCATTGAACCTCCAATTTTATTCAATTACTCATTTAGAAAATTGTCACATTTTTCTTCACATCCACTGTTACTTTGGTGCCTGCTAGATCCAACCATTTACTAAAACCAAAAAGGTCAGTGCGAGTATATTAGTAAAATCATCATATAATATCTTATGAGGATGGTAAAATCTAAGATAGACTTATTCTTATTATCTTAAACTCTTTCACTTTGTCGAAAAAAACTATTACTATTTCCAATATGCAAACCATTATGGTTATGTCACTTATGATTAAATAACACCCTAACCTCAAAAGTGATCTAAACCGACCTCTGATACAAACTATAACGACCCGACCATAAACATTACATAATCTTGAATTATGTCAATAATTCACATTGGGGATATTTTCAGGTTTAGAGTCTTTTCGAATTAGGCCATAAATATAACACAAAAACATGAATATTACATGTAGACACTACTACTGAGTATCCATTTTTCATAAAATAAAAACTCTTAAAAAAAGAGACACGTCTAGTTCCATGTTCTGGACAGCATGACTTTTCCTTGATCTCATACTTTACTCTATACATCTATATGTCATGTGAAAAACATTTCCAAACATGGGATGATCATAAAAAGCTTAGTAAGGGTTATAAAATAATGAAAACAAACATTATCCCATCAATAAATACAAATCAATGAAACCATACTTTTAAATCATAACATAACTCATGAAATCATAAGATTTATTAATAACATACAGAAATAATAAATCATAAAGGTAACTTATGGAATTCATAACATACTTACATTGTATCTATCACATCTACATAGGAAGTCACATTTGGAATACCCATCATAGTATATTCCCTAAATCTCTTAGGAGAAACATTAACATTTACCTCTGTCTCGTTACTCAATGCATTGGAGATCTATCTCGGGCTCACACACACTAGGTTTATCATGGAACCGCCCGTATACCTAAACAATGTCCTATAAAAATAACATAATAATAACATATAATATAATCATAAATGTAAGAAAACATTTCCACATTCCAATAAAAATATATCATATTAATATATTGAAATAAATAATGCTTTATAAAACCATTTAAAACATTTAATAAAGAGATTTTTGAATCAAAGTGTCCCATACCACTTTGAAGCTTTTAAATGAATTATCATTTGAAAACATTGATTCCCATATAAATAAATCCTAACAACAATATTTAAAACATGGACATTAATGAGAACTATTTGGAGGAATAAATCTTTAAAACATTTAAAACGATATTTTAGTTAAAAAAAATTAACAAAATGAGAGACACTAGAATACAAGTCTTTGAGGAATAAAATTTTATCAGAACATTATAATATCATGTGAATAATGGAATTCATGATATAATATGCCAAAGGGCAGTATATACACTACATAATAGTGAATTTGTGCATAACAACAATGAAGTCTCAATGGAATGTAAATTGAGATAAAATCCCTTATAAAAATTGTATCCTTAGATTAAAGATAAATAAATTTCATAATAATGTGTGAAAAATAAGAATACTCTCAATATAAGTGGGAATTAAGTGTGAAAAAATCATAGGTTATTCACACATATTCATTTCACGACATAATCACGAAGTGAAATTTTAACCCAAAGAATTGAAATTCGTTGAAGAAGTCTCCTTACAAAAATTCGCTAGCCTAACAACGTCACTTAAAATTTATGAAAAAGTGTTGATGAGAGAGAAATGGGTATCTCATCACTTGGAAATAAAATTTATAGAAATAAGTATATAGAAGAACATATCCCAACATAAGATGATGTAAATTAAAAGTCATAACAAAAAGAAGTCTTCTAAAATGAGGAGGGTGAAACGGTTCCCTTACCGATTTGGTAACTTACGAAACATACACCCCAAGAAAGAAGGATAATTCAATGAAGATGTAAATACCCATATATTAAATTATATTACATAAATAATACAATCATGGGCAGTAAATCAACCAAACAAAAGGAAATAGTGGAAAATATAGCATGATTCTCACGAGAATAAAAAGTTAGATAAAACCCCTTACCACGTTGAAATCAATCGAGTCGTATGACCAAAAGTAAATAACCACCAAATGAATCATATAATACCAAGAATTTAAAAATAATCTTGATAATATATATCACATGGCAGTACCCAATACACCAAATGCCATAAATAAGTGGCGAATAATGGAAATCTCATGGAATTGAAAGTGAAATAAGAAATCCCTTACCTTGTGGCCAACTGGACTCGTATGTTCCAGGTTCTTCTTGAATAATAAAATAATGTTAATTTCTACTTCCTTGAGAAATTTTTTCAATTTTATTATTCTTTTTATATCTATTATTACCTTTCTAGAAGAATTACTTAATTATTTGAGTTTATATTCGACATTTTCTCGATGTTCGTAATTTGAGTTAAAAATGAGCTTATTTTAACTACAATTTGTCCATGTGGTCAAATTTACATTATATCTATAATGATATTAATGGTTAAGAAATCATATATATCTTATATATCCAGTGTATATATGTATTTATAATAGTACATAACATTTGGAGATAAGAAATGAAATGCACCATTCATGGAGTCGGTAGGTCGTACGTACGCATGAAATCTATTTTCATTTCTATTTTTTACTCTAATGAAATTAAAACATAAATATATATAGTTATATTATAATTTCAATATAATATCATATATAATGTCATTAAATCTATCCTTTATACATCCCACATATGGCATTAACGAGTCATATCACTTTGACGGGGTGGTAGTCTGCACTTCCTCAAATAAAATTATCATGTTTACCCACTATGGAAACCATAGAGGTATGCTATAAATGAAAAATACAGAATTATGAAGAAAAACATAAACATAATATATATCACATATAAATATAGTTCAATAATAATAGACACCATGATAGGTGATAGTATATAATTTAACAATCATCGCTTAGTGAGGCGTTTGTTTTCCATCCACGAAAACAATATATTCTTTACCCATTAGATAGTGGTGTGTGTAAGTGTAGTTAGAATCCTTCTCATAAAAAATCATATTATATTGAGGATACTAGTGTTGTTATAAAATAAAGGAATAAAAATAGATTTGGGGTTGGAGAAGTAATATAAAAGAAAATAATTTAAGATAAACCATTACCTTTAAATTGAGTAACTCCCTTTGCTTTGAACCAAAAGGACTTCTTGAAGTGCATTCTGCCTATGGTAAGGATTCTAGGTGGAATAGAGGGATCAAGAAAGATTATTTGGGTAGGGGTTGGATGAGCCAAGTGGTTTTAGATTCATGTGGAATGAGTTATAAGTGAGGTCTTTTTATAAGGGGGAGGAGGGGCTCTTTAGGTAAGTGAGAAACTATTATTTTATTATATAATGATTTTCAGTTTCTAAAGTTTCAAAACTTTTTAATGTTGAATATAATATGACCGATGGTCTAAATATATTCTTCTAATAAGAATTGGACAGGTTTTGGTTGTAATTTTAATATTTATAATCTTATTTATTTAAATCGTTTATTAATGAGGTAAATACTGCATCATTTTTGTGTCATAAATAATTTAATTTTTTTGATGTCTAAAAATTATAAAAAAATACCATGACATAGGAAATATTTATAGCTCTCTAATGAATATTTATAATCTAAAACATAACTGATATGAACCCTATGTAAAAATTAATTTACTAAAAGATATTTTTTATGTCATTTGGGTCTTTACATTAAATTAATTAAAATAAAGTGTCATTATCACTCTTAAGGTGCTTCATGGGGTCCAAAAATCGACCCAAAGACGCCCATGGTCGGTCATTACTAATCCCTTAAGGTTAATACATGTGTTAATATAATTTTTTAATATTATGATATTCTTTTTTCCTTGAATTACCCTATTTACATTTAACCGCGGTAAATAAAAGTCAAAAGTTACTATTCACCGAAAAAATTATTTTCATCTTATTGAACAACATTTTATTTACTAATAACAACCATGTATGTTGGATTTTTGAAATTCAATTCATAGAAGTGGTAAAATTTCATTTAAATGAAAAAGTCTGTTTTTTAACTACTACTAAGTTGTTTCACAACCCATCAAAAATTGATGTTTTTCAGAAAAATACCAAAAATTCAGCCTAAGATATATTTGATTTTACGAATTAAGAAATTATGTCTATAAAACCAAATTCAAAACAAAGAAGCTTCATTATTTAGTTTTAAATTATTTCCCATTGTCAAAACAAATAGTGTGTTTTTATGAAATAATATCTATCAATAGATTGACAGTTGTTTAGGTCAAATTTCAATGTGAAATTAATTCAAATGACCATCATTAGATTAAAAGGTTAAAATATAATCTAATTACACTTTAAATCAAATTAAAAATATAATATATCCATATAAATAAATTATACTAAAATGTAAATTGGAATTAAAATACAGTATTTTTCACTTTTCATTAAAAATGATTTTTATCAGAAAATTACCAATATTTTACCCAAGGTAAATTTTAATGTCCCGATTCAAAAGAATAATTTTATTTTGTCAAACAGAACATATAAAAGTGACAAAAACTATATTTAAAGAGGGTTCACAATCTAAAGGCGGTAAATCAACCTTTTAAATAATATTACAGTACTTATGCTTAAAATCACTAATATTTTGGGGGTAAATGTAAACACATTTAACAATAATATATTATCATATTTTAGTTAGTTTTGTTAATTCCCACCCATACAACGGCCAAGAATTAACAACCATAAAATAATATAATTATATTATTAGCGTCCAAAGTAAGATTTCAAAGAAACTCATTGTTGCATATCAGGTATGTCACTGAATCATAACATCCCCTTCAAAGTAAATTTAATATTTAATTCACAATTATTAGTAAATATGAAAATTTCATTTTCTTTATTTACCTAGGATGTTAAACTAAACCCTTGTGGTCTCAGGCATGTACCTTTAGAGTGTGGATTGGATGGTTGAGTCGGGTCACTGGACATGTTGCATATCCACATGTCATTAGATATTTATCTCACTTAAAACCCTAAAAAGTGAAGTTGAGGGTCTATGTAGTTTGTTTTCCTAGACTACACACTATGTATTTTTGGATTTTTTTTAGAAATACCAAGCTCTTTACGTTCATTTTCTCATGCACTACCATCACCTTCAATACCAGTGCAAAAAAACTCTATAATTCTCGAATCTAGGTTCACCACCTTCAATGGTCTACCAGAAGTCTGATTTCTGGCATTATTTTTCATAAAAGCAATTATTTTCAACATATCGATGCACCACATGGCCAAAATCATCGGTATCACACTACCAATGCTGACACATTCCCTCCACTATAACCAGTGGCCAGGTCCTGACTACTCATTTCAAAAAAAAATTAATCTTTACACCCGTAGAGAGATCAAATAAATCCATATCACAACCCACCAACACCTGATATGATTTTGGGTTATCGTCATCACCACCAAGCCTCTATCATGTCTCCCAACCAATAATCTAAATAATGATTGTGATAGGTTATCCCAAAGAATTAATGTACAAGGATTAGTTCTTTAGGGTATCATTAAATCACTGACCAGTATATTTCCATTGTTGAACACTGAGATTGGTTAGAGAAATTAAAAAAAGACTCAAAATTATCATTAAAAAAAGCCTTTTTCATTTGTTCATCAACATTTAAAACCAATAATATTGAATTTTAATAGTATCAAAAATCATGGTAGAAAAAATCTAAAATTCTGATATCTAGGAAGAGAAAATGGATGTTGGAAAAACCAATATAGACTATCTATGAATTAATATTGGAAATAAGTAATTCACATTAGTCTTAATCATTAAATTAGGATAACAACATAAAACAGGTGACTTACCTCATTTTTGGATTGAATCATGATGAATAACATTTATGTATCATTTTCATTTGTGATATCCAAGAATTCAAGAGATAAAAAGGATCCTCATGGTATTCTAATTACAGGTCTATGATCTTGTGATCATCCAATAATGCAACGACAACCTAAGTTATCCATTTCTATCCTATCATTCTCAATAGGGTTATGAATCTATGTGACATCCTATGTTTTTAAAGGAAATACATTGTTCTATAGCTTTGAAGATACAAAACAACAAGCTAAAATGAACAAAAAATATTATTATTTATATGTGATAGTTATAAACTAACTGTTAAATTGTAAGGAATGAATAATGTTAGTGAATTATAAAATATAAAATTGTTCTACTGATTTATAATTCATAAATTAATTATTATAAAATTATGTACTTAATTTTACTAAAGTTCTGTTTTTCTTCAAATAAATATTATTAAATAATATTATTTTATTTTCTGAGAAAATAATATAATTAATTTCATAAACATTTGGATGTTTTTAATTAAATAAATATATTTTTTTAAATCATCATATCAAAATTACCCTATAGTAAAATTTTGAAAATTTTCCAAAAAATATTATTTTCTAATGAATAGTGAAAATACCAATTTTTGGTAATTATTATATTTTTCAAGTATTTATATGGTCAAATTTTGTTTTTCATCTATTTTAAATTTTTATTAGTTCATTTTTATATAAAATATTCAAATTTTGGGTCTTTAAATATATTTCATAGTTTAATTTATTATAAAGACATTTCATTTTTAAAAAAATCTATTTTTCTGAAAAAAATAATTTTATTTAAATTTATTCAGTTTAATTTTAAATTAAATGTTGAAAATAATTTGTTTTGAATTTTTATAAATTTAGTCCATATTTTGAATCATTAGGACCATGTTTATTAAATATACTCATTTTTATTAAGAATTATATTTTTCATGTATTTACAAGGTCAAATTATGTTTTTGATTACTTATTAATTTTTGTTAGTTCTATTGTATTTAAAATATTATAAATATTAGTCTTCAAATATATTTTATACCAGAATTTAGTATGAAAACATTTTATGTTTCAAAATTTAATTTTTACGAAGAAGTTTTTTTATTATGTTATACCAGTTTAATTATAAATTAAATGATGAAAATTTAGATTTTCAAGTTATTATAAATTTACTATAAATTTGGAATAATTGGGACCAAATTTATACAATATATTATTTCTTATTTTTTGTCAATATCAATAGTAACTATGGTAATTTTCGTTGCCATGGTAATGGGTAAATTGAGTAATACAAGGTGACAATAATATGATAAAGACTATTTAATTTCCTTTAGACATGATACAATGTTTTTTGGATGAGTGATATCAAACCATAAACATAAAATTTATGAATATATGATCTTCTTCTATTTTAAGTGATTTTTACATTTATAATATTTATTTAAAGGAAATTCAATAATGTCGCACTCTTATTTTTAACAACTAGAGGATTTTTAATTATGGTTATATAGAGGTTATATTGAAATATAAATATTAATTTTAAATATAAAATATATATCTTCATCATGGAAATTTATATTTAATTTTTCATGAACAATTAATTACCTTAAATGCTTACACAATGGTAATAATGTAATTATTTTAAAAATGGTAATATCAAATAAATTCAATTACGAATATTAAAATTAATATAATATGATATATTTAAATTAATAAAAAAAATTATAGACTAATGTGACATTTTTTGGATCTAATAAAATAGTTTTTTTTCAAATATATGTGTTATACTGATATAATTAATGTCAATGTAATGAATAGTCTTTAAAATTGAATTTATGAATTTTTATAGTAAAAAATATTATATTAAGTGATATAAAATTTATAAAAATATTAAATTCAGTATAAATTTTTGTATAAGGTTTTAAATTTCACCCATGATCCATTTATGGGTCTTTTTCATTTTATAGTTACTATATTAACCCTCAATGATTAAAAATCAATATTGTCAAAGTAAGAGTTAAAGGGGTTAAATTTGTGATAAAACCAAAAGATAACGGTATAACAATGACCTAAACTTGTACAAAAAAATATGCGATAAATATGATTCAAATATTATCCCCATTGGTTCTAATTTGATTTTTTTTAATTTACCATTTCCCATTAAAATTAATTGTATATTATTTAAATCAACAATAGTTACAAAATGTCACACACTTTGTATTTAATATCTTTTTTGTGTCCACATAAGAAAAAACAATATATGAATGAAAAATAAAAGTATGTTTAGATATTAGGGAAATTATTATCATTATAAAAATTTATATTTAATTTTTAGAAATTATATAATTACCTTAAATGTTTTTGCAATGATAAATTAGTAATTATTTAATTAGTAAAAAATAAAATAACTAATTTAAGACAAATTTATTTTTATATATGTTGGATTATTTAATGTATATACTAGATTTTATAGATATATATGATATACTAGAGATGTTTTTAAGAATTTTATTTGAATTAAACCTTTATCATGACGTATTTGAAGTCAAATTAAATTGATAGTGTCAAAATTGACATTAATGACATTTTATGAAAATAAATCTTTACTATATTATCTAAAATTCATAAAAAATATTATCTTAATCCATGTTATTGGAATATGATTGAAACAATTATAAATAATCCATTTATGGGTCATTTTTAATTTATTGTAACATTATGAACATTTTATAATTAAAATAATAGTTACCAATGTGAAGGTCACAAGTAACTAGTCAAGGGGATAATCAAAATGATAAGGTTTAAAATGAAACCTAAAATTATTTAAATTATATTTACATATATAATTACAGCCATATAACCTCTTATATTTTAATACCTTACCATTTTGATTCATTTGTAATGATAAATTATTTTTTTATGATTTAATATTTTGAGAAATTCTAAATGTGTCCCTCACCTCAATTATAAAAGGGAACCTCCTCCCTCACTTATTCACACCACATTGAGCTATTTTAAAGGTAACACCATCTTCGACATCTTGGTCACCCTATACGACATCATGAGCTGAATCATGCATAGTTCTCCTTAGTTATGACATGTGGAATACTTCATTTATCCAATAAAACTATGGTATTGAGTTTAAGAGGTATGTAACATCACTAAATAAAAATGTAATAGAAAAATGGTCCTATGAACCTTGGAGATATCCTGGCACCATGGAAAAATATCAGTATCAATAAATTATGTGAGATCTTTAGAAGAACATGTTATATATCACAAAACTCAAAAGGCATGTATCATCAATCCAAAAAGGACTCGTATTTTTTCTTTGAAATCCACTTCATCTCCTAGATGAACTTCACATTTATATCCATTAGTCTGACAAACTCTGGGTGCACAATGGGGTTTCCCACTAGCTTTGACCAATATAGTAGTGACATACAAGTTCTCCGGTGCCAGGACTTTAATGGTGTTGCATTGATGGAAGATTGCTAATAGTTTTAATAGAAAAACGACATTAATAGTATATGATATTACCAATTATCTCCCAAAACAAACATGAAAACTCCACGAATATTCTCTAGAACCTAAGGGTTTCTTTTCCCCTAACCATCTTTCTAGGGTGTAAATATAGTGCTCATCCTCTCTTATGTTATAAAATCCTCCTTCATCTTCTCCAAGAATTTTATGTGAGGAGATAATCATGGTTTGAAATGGTTATAAATGGAACACCATGATGTCAGACTACCTTTGGAATGCACTGGCATCCAAAAATCTCCACTAAGGTCTTCTCTTAGATGGTTAAAAAGTGGTCCAACAAGGTCAGTCGGTCTACGGTCACTCAAATAGTGCCATGACCCTTAATTGATCATCATACCCTTATCAAAAAACCATAGCATTTTTCCCCATTTCCACTTCCATCCAACAGTATTGGATCCACTTATTGGTATGTGAGACATCAAGATTAAAATTCAGAAACACTCTACAACATCCTTGGCTGCCAAACCTAACACCAATGGATCTTGGTATGCCCTCACCTCTCCTAGAAATAAGATAAATGGAATGAAACCTCCTATTATACTCCTCTAACTGCATGATCTATTCCATTTTCTATCATTTAATAAGGATGGAATGCTCCACACCTTCACAAAATTAATCAAGAACCTGTATAGTGGATATTTTTTCACACAACATCTCCTCATCGATATCCCAAAGTAATACATCAGAGACACACTACAAATGTAGAGGCATAATAACCATCAAATGGAGTTATGTTTCACCATACTTATCCTAAAGGATCAACTAAAAAAAGCCTACTTCTCTCACACATCTCTCAACTAAATTATATGAAAACATCCTTTGTGAGTATTTTCTACTATGGAAACATTGTTGGGTGTCACCGAAGCTTGAATCGCCTCATCTTTTATTGGTCCACTATCAATCCATTGTGTAGGAGTAAATATAATATAAGTGGAAATTTAGAATCTAGAACCAATTATTTTAGAAATTCTTATAAATATGGCACTATTGGAGCATGTCCAGAACTATCCACAAGTGCCTCACGTGGTCCACTCCTAATATTGAATACACAAGGATGTCATAAAAGAATAATGTTGTTAACTAACTAATGAACGGTGGAGTTAGATGTTCCATAAGTACCACAAACATTTTTGTTATGTTCAACATGTTGAATTGAATCATTAAAACTTATAGAAACGGTATCGGCTTTAGAAGGACACACGTTCTATATGCTCCTCTCAAACCCAGGGCTGGTGATAACTCAACCTAAGGTGAAACTCTAAGAATATTGTCTCCCCTAACCACTGGTCAGATATTTCTTCCATTATTAGAGGTGGATAGTCCTTCAAGACTCGCTTAATTCCAGTGTAATTAATCCACACATTTCCTCAATCTGAATTCCACCTTTTTGGTGAACAACACCATGCTACCCAGATAAACACACTTGGTTTATCAATCCCCTACTCTATGAATTAATTTAAATGTACCTTCATATCTCATGGGATGAAATTGTTAGAAGATATACTACAACATATATATGGTCTTCCCTAGGTGTAGTAATATTCAAAAAACTAAAATTAAATAGATAAGTAATCCTGGAACATCCTTAGAAATGTGTCTTTGTACTTCTCCAACATTGCAAGAAATTGGAAGCTCAGGGTATCTGCAACTCCAAGGGTCATACTAGTCAATAGATAAGATGTATTTTATATACTCATACACATGAGCCCATCCTACTTTTATATGTATCCCTTCTCACTAATGAAATATAACCCATTCCACTAACTCAGATATTGAATAAAATAATAGAGATAGATCCATGGATTAATATGATAATGGATTAATTCATGTTAATCTAAATCATTAAATATGGGTAAAAAATAAACCAACCTAAATTACATTTGGATCAATCACTAATGAAGATAATTTATGAATCATTGTCATTAGTGAGATCCAAGAAATCCATTGATGATGAAAATCATGACGGAACTCTCATTCATGAATTATGGACTCATGATCATCCACCAATATGCCTACCAACAGATTTCTCCCTTTCCATATTCTCTTTCCCACCAGGTTTATGTGTCTATCCCAAGATAATTCTTCATAATAAGATTTATATATATTTGTTTTTAGGGTTTCTCAAATTAATTATAATTAAATTAATTCATTTAGTTAATTCCAGTTTAAAAACACCATATCCATGTGTATGACATCGATAAGGCTTCTATCACACCTAAGGTAAACCCAACGTCCCAGATTTAATGGTGGTCTTATATTCCACTTATGAGACACCATTCAGGATATATTTTATTATTTTTTAAAAACCATGTTTACATGAGAAAATGAATACAATATTTTTAATATATCCAGAATAAGTATCTATATCCCCCAAAATATCATGTTGGCTTAATACCTAGGTTAAAAAATATTCATTTAAATATTCTGAAGACTTAAAAGAAAAAATACATTATTTCCATGTACTAAAACAAAAGATATTTTAATTTTCCAAAAAAACTAAATTTGTAAGTGTTATCTTCATGGAATGACATTCTCTAAAATAATGGTACTTTTCCTAAATCGTAATAATACACAGCCTAAACTCTAAAATGTTAAATCAAACACAAAAAATCTATGACATTGTGACACCAATTAGTTATGGAATGGAATTATGACTCTCATTCCATGCTTCTCTCATTTGATAAAACATTATTTCTCAATTTCACATGTTCCACAACATGATCCTTACTCATATAAGTTTGATAAGACTCCTATAATAAGTTCTAAGAAATACTTTACAACAATTAATTAATAATTCTCCCAATCTTTTCAGAAATTCTGTAATCCTATAAAAATATCTAAATACATCTCATAATGATGTCCAAACCCTCAAATTTTCAATTCAAATAAAAAAATTTGAAACATCCTCTACTCAATGAATAAAAAATTAAATTTATTCTTTCATTCACATCCTATAATAACACGAATCATTATAATTTTCATAGTATATTACATCATAGTTTTTTTAGGGTTTTCTACTTTAAATAACACCAATTTAATGTACATAATATGAATATTACGTTTTTTACTATTATATCACATTAAGTATTTTTTTTCTCGTGTTTTATTTTTTTATGAATGAATATAATTATTTTGTTTTTAAATCAATATTTTGCCTACCAAATTCATATGTATAGACCATATTAATTTGAAAATATTTATCCAAATGATGGATTTTCTTATTAACCCAAAATTGATACCCATGCATATTTAAACATATCCAAATGATCCTACATACATGTATATAAACTACTATTGTAATGGTATATAATTTTATGAAATTGTCAATCCTTATATGAGTAACCCTAGATATATAAAATGTCAACAACCACTTTTATAGAATGAGGAATTATGAACTGAATCCCTTAAACCCATGGTTAATTTTCTAAAGATAATATCTATAGAATCCCACCTTTTATCACATAAACATTCATTACATTTTAGAAAACCAAGGATCTTTAAGGTTTAGTGTCTTGGAAACCTGGAACATAAAACATGAAAACATAAAACACGCTTCTTAAATACTTGAAAGGCTTCTCATTATGATCATCCTAGGTTCATTACTTCATCTCAACCTGGGGACATACATCAAAAGAAACAGTGAGCAGAAGGCATAGTAAGGGAAACAAGGGGAAAAATTTAACCTGTGAACTTGAGATACATTAACAAAGTCATGAAAAGAACATTAAGGCGTGAGAATGAAATCATGAGGCATATCATAATAAAAATAACTTATTTCATAACTAGAATATGTGGCTACAAAATTAAACAAATAAAATCATTTCTGTTTCACCAAGGTCCATCCCCAAGGTGTCAATAAAAATTACCAAGCTTATTCTCCAAGGTATCAGTCAAAATAGTCATCTCTAGATATTAAGTCTTTACCCAATGCATTGGAGCGCTATTAGGGCGCACCCTTAAATTTGCATTTATTATCATGGGAGCCACATATATCATCATAAATCATTTCATAAACAACCCATATAGCATAAAAGAAATGGGTTTCATTTCATAATCATAACTTTTTAAAAACTTCTTTAAAGACATGATCTTTATGTCACTTTAAAACCCACAAAAAAGGAAAGTGGGTATCATGTATGTAAATACCAGAATTTAAAATAGAACATTTTGGTATATATTTGAATAACCATTTAGATTAAATAGCTTTAAGTATTCACTTAATAAAATAAAATAATTTTGGAAAAAGAGAGAGACATTTTGAGATGGAGATTCGGGAGCATAACAGCTATGTTGTAGGGTCTCAGAAAACATTGAAAAGAGAGGGGACATGGGTCACCCACTCATAAATGATCCATAAAAAAGTAGAGTGATAGAATTTAATTTATATAAGAATATGGTAATGAAATTTAAAAGAAATACCATATGAAATGAAAATCTTGAAAGGAAGACAAAAATAAGATTACACTTATGAAAATTCAGCAGCCTAACAGCGTCACTTAAAACATCAAAAAAATGAATTTATGAGATTAAATAGGGTAACTCATCATATGAACATAAGAGGGCAGTATGATGGATATAGATATCATACCCCAACATAATAAAAGGGAACTTAAAAGACTTTCCATGAAAGTATAACTTTGAAAATGGGAAGAGTGAAAGAATCCCTTACAAAAATTCAGCAGCCTAACGGTGCCACATAAAACTTCAAAAAAATGAATTGAAGAGATCAAATCGGGCCTCTCATAATATGAACATAAAAGATAAGTTATATATATATATATATAATACCCCAACATAATAAAAGGAAATTAAAAGGCTTGACATGAAAATAGAACTTGGAAATGAGAAAGCTGAACGAATCCCTTAAAAATTTGACAGCCTAACGGCGTCACTTAAACTTCCAAAAAAATGGATTGAAGAGATCAAATAGGGTCTCTCATAATATGAACATAAAATATAAGTATTATAGATATAGATATCATACCCCAACATAATAAAAAGGAACTTGAAAGACTTGACATGAAAGTATAACTTGGAAAAATGAGAAAGGTGAATGAATCCCTTAAAATTTCAGCAGCCTAACGACGCCACTTAAACTTCCTTAAAATGAATTTATGAGAGCAAGAGGGGGTATCTTATCATATTAAAATTAAAAGGCAAGTAATATGAATATAAAATAACATCCTCCAACATAAGAACATGGAGCATAAAAGAAATGACATAAAAGAGATTACTTGAAAAGAAAGAGAGAGGTCGGATCCCTTACCTTAAAACGTAACTCTTAAAACTCAAAGGTTGGGACCTTGAGGGCTTGGGGCACCTTGGGAGGACTCCTTGAGAGGTAATGAGACCGGATCTTTGTTGGGGGAGAGTTGGTAGTCGAATAGATGAGAGGATAGCTTGATATTTATAGGGAAAATGAGGGGATAGGGCATTAATGGCCAAGGGACACCTCATTGGTGGTTTTGGCAAAACCATGAGCTTGCCCATGGTATTTGCCCATGGTGTTGGCCACATGGGTCCCCCCATACAATAATTCATCACCTTTGATCGGCCAACCTTAATATATCTCATGACATCATCATGACACAGTTATGATGTCATTAAACTTACTGAAACCCTAAAACTGTATTTTCACTATTCATCGAAAATTCCACTTTCTCAGAAAAATCCCAAAATTGAACCTTAACCAAATATTCATGCTCTGATTTCAAAAATGAACTCCATTTAATAAAAATAATTTTCTAAATATTTTTAATTTAATTTTAAAAAAATACACTATTCACCGAAAATTCATTTTTCTCAGAAAAATCCCCAAAAATTACCTTAACATAATATCGATTCTCTGAGTTCAAAAATGAAATCCATTTTATAAAAATAATTTTCTAAATATTTTTAATTTTATTTTTAATTAAAAAATACTATTCACCCGAAAAAACTAATACGTGACTAATAATTTATGAAACCGTTATTTATCAATTTTATTGAATCACAATACTTAATCAAGGTGCCTAGATTATATTAATACTTTCTTTAAGTGAGATTACTTATCCATTTAGTCACATTACTAATCCTAAGCATAAAATCACTATTCATAATTTACTATTCATCAAAAATTAATTTGATCTTATTAGACTCTAAATTTCGTACTGAACATAATTGTAGAAGACCATTTTTTTAAAATCATTACAGATTTTAAATTATTTAAGGTTTACATAAACATTTTGAAAATATCCTTTCTCTAAAAGTAATAAAAAATATGCTGACTATATTTATCGGGGCATTTGAAAATTCATAAACTTCATCATAAGAAGAAATCAAAATTTTTATTTAAAACAAAGGATTACACAAGGAAGTTATGGTCTCCTTACATAGCCCCTTATCACACCAGCATAGGACCTAAGTGTAAGGTGTGCTGAGGTGAGAGAATCTGAGGGAGGATCGGCCAACATCGCACTAGTAGTAATTTCTATCAGTTTGATCTTCTCGTGAAGGCGATTCCGTTCTAGATTCATACGATGAAGTTCGGATTGGGTTTGGTCAAGAGAAAAGCCCAGTGGTGCTACCTCCTTCCCAAGTTCCATTAGATGGGATTCGATTGGCCCGAGACTACTGGATGAGGCCATCAAATCTCCTTTCTATATTAATTAACCAAGGTCAATTGTATTTAGAGACAAAAGTCGCAACATTCAGTTTTCAACGGTCATACTGACTAACAATCATATAATAGTCAAAACCCAACAGTCTCATTTTTATTATACTCATGTTATCAAATGAAACAGTTTTGTTGAGTATGAAAAATAAAATAACACAAAAAATTAGGAAACAAGATTTATTCAAAATTTCAGGTTGTTACAATCTTCCCCCCCTTAAGAAATTGCATCCTCGCAATTTTTAAAATTGGGTTTTGAAATTTCATTGAAAGTCCCACATCGGAAAAAGAGTCAGTAACACTATTACTTTAAAAGATAGAAAAGGAAGTAAAAAGGCCACCTGAGTTAACCCATACTAGGATTCCATGTAGGAAAACATGGATATGGAAGAAAAAACAAAGGGTCATGTTCTGAGGGAGAGTAATAGAAGACATGATTTGGAGAATGTTAACGACATGAAAATCATAAACATATGATGTGTGTAAATGTTCTTTGATTACCCAGTAGGAAAATTAAACCAACAACGTTTTTGTTTTACGTTCCTTTTAATAATTTTGAGGAATTCATTTACTACATAGAATAAAAATATAAGGAAATATACCAACCTTCAAGTAGAGTTTCATCCTTTAATAAGTTTCTAACAAAACTAATCTTTTCTCTAAACGATGAGCATTCAAAACTACTTGGTCTCATCAAAGCACAAGAATCATCTTATAGAGAATCACATTATCCACCCAAGATTAACTATCTATTTCTTCTATCTTTAAACACTATCCAAAAAACATAATGGGTAAGATAAAACAACTCCCCCAAAATAATGAACCCCAGAGGAAGGGAAACTACTTTAAATCTTCAAAGTTCCACAGTACTACCCAAAGTTCATCATAGACCATTCCATAAATAACTGTCCTTAAAATTCCTCAAAATAAACCAATCTACGATTAAAATCCAAATACAATAAGGATTTGATAACATATTCATCCAAGATAAACTTCATTGTTCATATCCAAACAACATCAACCACTCCAAACATATTATAACAAATGTAGCTAACCTAAACATGTGTTACCGAAGATAGGTTAATCATTTCCATAATTAACCTAAATTACTATAAGTTCACCTTAAATTCATCGATTCTTCAAAATATATGTCAACCTTTACTCCTCAAAAAAATACCGTAGTAATCTATTTACCTCGATCATATAGGGTCCCCAAAATAGTGAAATTATTCCAAAATAATGATCATTTTTTAATCCCCTAGTCATCTCTTTCATATTAATAAGCCTATCGTTACATTTCCTATCACATTGGTTGTTGGGACATGTTCTTCCATTTCCCGCAATTAACTAAGAAAAGAAAGTACAATTAGGGGCTTAAATACTTAGCTAGTAATCATGAAAAGGAACTTAAAGCATATAAGGATAACTTATAAAAGAAAAGTATACCCTTACATGTGATCCCCTAGGTTCCAATATAGGTTATCCATGATCATATATTCTTATGTGAATCTTTTTTTTATTTTATGTTTTTTCCTTTAATAATGGTTCATACTGTGCTTATGAATCTACCAAAGCATATCCCTCGGGAGTGTTGTAACCAAGAGTGCAGCAAGGCCCGTTGTAGTGTACCAGTTCCCGTTCGAGTCTAGCTCAAAGTGGTGTTTTCGGGTTTTACCCCTATGCACATCTGTTCCAGAGCCACCGCTACCAGCTCGTATCCAGACAGGGATGTATCTTCTTGGAAACCCCTTACTCAATACTCACCAAAATACCAGGAAGATTTCCTTTATTTAAACTTTTCTATAGGGTTCTTAGAAAAGTTTTCATATCCTAATTTCCACAAATAACTATACCATACTTTGATACTAACTATATCATCCCGCCTTTTATCACATACACATTCATTACATTTTACAAAACTGAGGATCTTTATGGTTTAGTGTCTTGGAAACCAGGAACATAAAAAATGAAAACATAAAACATTCTTCTTAAATACTTGAAAGGATTCTCCTTATATTCATCCTAGGTTCATTACTGCATCTCATTATGGGGACATACATCAAACGAAATGGTAAGCAGAAGGCCCAGTAAGGGAAACAAGGGGAAACATTTA
This sequence comes from Viscum album, assembly GCA_963277665.1. Lineage (NCBI taxonomy): Eukaryota > Viridiplantae > Streptophyta > Magnoliopsida > Santalales > Viscaceae > Viscum > Viscum album. The sequence goes on along the minus strand of OY728150.1, from coordinate 1,085,833,549 downwards.
ACATGTGAACTTGAGATACATCAACAAAGTCATGAAAAGAACATTAAGGAATGAGAATGAAATTATGAGGCATATCATAATAAAAATAACGCATTTTATAACTAGAATATGTGTCTATAACATTTAACAAACAATAATGGAAATTAGATCTTTCCCAATGCTTCTATACTAACGGTTTGAAAAAACAGTTGGTATAGGTCCCCTTTCCCAATGGTTTGGCCAAACCGTTGTGAAAGGCCCCCAAATTGGCCACTTTTCCCAATGGTTTGGCCAAACCATTGGGAAAGGTAGACCTATCCCAACATTTTGACCAAACCGTTGGGAAAGGCCCTCAAATTGGACACTTTTCCCAATGGTTTGGACAAACCGTTGGGAAAGGCCCTCAAATTGGACCCCTTTCCCAACGGTTTGGACAAACCGTTGGGAAAGGTGGACATTTCCCAACAGTTTGGCCAAACTGTTTGGAAAGGCCCCCAAATTGGCCACTTTTCCAAACGGTTTGGCCAAACCAATGGGAAAGGTCCCCAAATATGCCACTTTTCCCAACGGTTTGGCCAAACCGTCAACCAAATACCTATACCAACGGTTTTAACAACCGTTGGTATAGGTCTATACCAACAGTTTTAACAACCATTGGTATAGGTACTTTCAATTTTTATCGAACCTTCATACCGAGAACATTATATAAATCAAAATTTAAAATATTTATGAGAATACATATATATATTTATGTAATTATGATCACAAAAGTCATGTTAGGTTAGTGGTTGAGTCGTTCAATTATAAACGAGGAGTCCTGGGATCAAATCCCAGTGGATGTTTTATTTTTGGAATTTATATACCAACGGTTCCATTACCGTTGGTATAGATTTCATATTACCGATACCAAAGGTTTCTAAAACCGTTGGTATAGGTCTATACCAAAGGTTTTTGGAAAACCTTTGGTATAGACCTATCCCAACGGCTTACTTGGCTACGGTTCTCCAAACTGTTGGTATAGGCTATACCAACGGTTTGTAGGCATATACCAACGGTTCCAAACCATTGGTAAAGGTTAGTTTTCCAGTAGTGAAATACAATCATTTCTGTTTCACCAAGGTCCATCCCCAGGGTGACAATAAATGTTACCAAGGTTATTCACCAAGGTATCAGTCAAAATGGTCATCTCTAGAGATTAAGTCTTTACCCAATGCATTAGAGCGCTATTAGGGTGCACACATAAATTCTCCTTTATTATCATGTGAGACACATATATCATCATAAATCATTTCATAAAAAACCCATATAGCATAAAAGAAATGGGTTTCATTTCATAATCATAATGTTTTAAAAACTACTTTAATGACATGATCTTTATGTCACAATAAAACCCACAGAAAAGGAATGTGGGTCTCATGTATGTAAATCCCAGAATTTAAAATATAACATTCTCATATATATGTGAATACCCATTTAGATGAAAGAGCTTTGAGTTTTTACTTAATAAAATAAAATAATTTGGGAAAAAGAGAGAGACATTTTGAGATGGAATTTCGGCAGCATAACAGCTATGTTGTAGGGTTTTAGAAAACATTAAAAAGAGAGGGGACATGGGTCACCCACTCATAAATGATCCATAAAATAGTAGAGGGACAGAATATAATGGATATAAGAATATGGTAATGAAATATAAAAGACATACCTTGTGAAATGAAAATCTTGAAAGGAAGACAAAAATAATATTTCTCTTATGAAAATTCAGCCGCCTAACGGCGTCACTTAAAACTTCAAAAAAAATGAATTGATGAGATTGAATAGGGTATCTCATCATATGAACATAAGAGGGAAGTATGATGGATATATATATCATACCCAAACATAAGAAAAGTAAACTTAGAAGACTTTCCATGAAAGTGGAACTTTGAAAATGGGAAGAGTGAAAGAATCCCTTACAAAAATTCAATAGCCTAACGGCGCCACTTAAAACATCAAAAAAATGAATTAAAGAGATCAAATAGGGTCTCTCGTCATATGAACATAAAATATCAGTATGATAGATATAGAGATCAAAACCCAACATAATAAAAGGAACTTTGAAGACTTGACATGAAAATAGAACTTGGAAATGAGAAAGCTGAACGAATCCCTTAAAAATTCGGCAGCCTAACGGTATCACTTAAACATCAAAAAAAATGAATTGACGAGATCAAATAGGGTCTCTCATCATATGAAAATAAAATATCAGTATTATAGATATAGATATCATACCCCAACATAATAAAAAGGTACTTGAAATACATGACATGAAAGTAGAACCTTGAAAAATGAGAAAGGTGAATGAATCCCTTAAAATTTCAGAAGCCAAACAGCGCCACTTAAACTTCCTTAAAATGAATTGATGAGTAAAAGAGGGGGTATGTCATCATATGAACATGAAAAGGGAAGTAAGAGGAATATAAAATAACATCCTACAACATAAGAACATGGAGCATAAATGAAATTACATAAAAGAGAATACTTGAAAAGAAAGAGAGAGGTTGGATCCCTTACCTTAAAACGTAACTCTTAAAACTCAATGGTTGGGACCATGGGGGATTGGGGACACCTTGGGAGGACTCATTGGGAGTTAATGAGACCAGAACTTAGTTGGGGGAGAGTTGGTAGCCGAATGTATGAGAGGATGACTGGATATTTATAGGAAAAGTGAGGGGACAAGGCATTAATGGCCAAGGGACACCTCATTGGTGGTTTTGGAAAAACCATGGTCTTGCACATAGTATTTGCCCATGGTATTGGCCACATGGGTCCCCCCATACGATAATTCATCACCATTGGTCGTCCAACCCTTAAAATATCTCATGACATCATCATGACACAGTTATGATTTTATTAAACATACTGAAACCCTAAAACTGTATTTTCATTATTCATCGAAAATTCAACTTTCTCAGAAAAATCCCAAAATTTCACCTTAACCAAATATCGATGCTATGATTTCAAAAATGAACTCCATTTTGTAAAAATAATTTTCTAAATATTTTTAATTTAATTTTAAATAAATACACTATTCACCGAAAATTCATTTTTCTCAGAAAAATCCCCAAAAATTACCTTAACATAATATCGATGCCCTCAGTTCAAAAATGAAATCCATTTTATAAAAATAATTTTCTAAATATTTTTAATTTTATTTTTAATTAAAAAACATTATTTACCTGAAAAAACTAATACTTGACTAATAATTTATGAAATCGTTATTTAACCATTTTATTGAATCACATTACTTAATCAAGGTGCCAGGATTATATTAATACTTCCTTTAAGTGAGATTAATTATCCATTTGGTCACATTACTAATCCTAAGCATAAAATCACTATGCATAATTTACTATTCATCAATAATTATGTTGATCTTATTAGACTCTAAATTTTGTACTAAACATAATTGTAGAAGACCGTTTTTTGAAAATCATTACACATTTTTAATTATTTAAGGTTTACATAAACTTTTTTAAAATATCCTTTCTCTAAAATTAATAAAAAATATGCATACTATATTAATCCGGACATTTGAAAATTCATAAACTTCATCGTAATAAGAAATCAAAAATTTTATTTAAAACAAAGAATTACACAAGGCAGTTACGGTCTCCTTACATAGCCCCTTATCACACCAGCATAGGACCTAAGTGTAAGGTGTGCTAAGGCGAGAGAATCTGAGGGAGGCTCGGCCAATATCGTACGAGTTGTAATTTCTATCAGTTTGACCTTCTTGCGAAGACAATTCTGTTCTAGATTCATACTATGAAGTTTGGCTTGGGTTTGGTCCAGAGAAAAGCCCAGTGGTGCTACCTCCATCCCAAGTTCCATTAGATGGGATTCGATTGGCCCAAGACTACTGGATGAGGCCATCAAATCTTCTTTCTATATTAATTAACCATGGTCACTTGTATTTAGAGACAAAAGTCGCAACATTTAGTTTTCAACGGTCATACTGACTAACGGTCATATAATAGTCAAAACACAAATGTCTAATTTTTATAATACTTATGTTATCAAATGAAACAGTTTTGTTGAGTATGAAAAATAAAATAACACACAAAATTAGGAAACAAGATTTATTCAAAATTTTGGGTCGTTACAATCTTCCCCCCTTAAGAAATTGCGTCCTCGCAATTTTTAAAATTGGGTTTTGAAATTTCATTGAAAGTCCCACATCAGAAAAAGAGTCAGTAACACTATTAATTTAAAAGAAAGAAAAGGAAGTACAAAGGCCACCCGAGTAATCCCATTCTAGGATTCCATGTAGGAAAACATGGATATGGAAGAAAAAATAGAGGGTCATGTTTTGAGGGATAGTGATAGAAAACATGAGTAGGAGAAAGTTAACCACAAGAAAATCACAAACATATGATGTGTGTAAACAGTCTTTGATTACCCAGTAGGAAACTTAAACCAACAACGTTTTTGTTTTGCGTTCCATTTAATAATTTTGAGGAATTCAATTACTACATAGAATAAAAACATAAGGAAATATACATACCTTCATGTAGTGTTTCATCCATTAATATGTTTCTACCAAAACTAATCTTTTCTCCAACCGATGAGCATTTAAAACTACTTGGTATCATCAAAGAACAAAAATCATCTTATAGAGAATCACATAATCCACCAAATATTAACTATCTATTTCTTCTATCTTTAAAAATTATCCCAAAAACAGAAATGGTAAGATAAAACAACTCTTCCAAAATAAAGAACCCCAGAGGAAGGGAAACTTCCTTAGATCTTCAAAGTTCCACGGTACTACCCAAAGTTCATCATAGACCATTCCATAAATAACTGTCCATAAAATTCCTCAAAATAAACCAAACTAAGATTGAAACCCAAATACAAGAAGTATTTGATAACATAGTCTTCCAGGATAATCTTCATTGTTCATATCCAAACAACATCAACCGCTCCTAACATATTATAACAAAGGTAGATAACCTAAACATGTTTGACCCATGATAGGTTAATCATTTCCATAAGTAAACTAAATTCCTATAAGTTCACCTTAAATTCAACTATTCATCGAAATATATGTCAAACTATACTCCTCAACGAAAATACCATAGTAATCTATTTACCTCGATCATATAGGGTCCAAAAAATAGTGAACATCTTCCAAAATAATAATCATCTTTTAATCCCTTAATCATCTCATTCATATTAATAAATAAATCATCACATTTCCTATCACATTGGTTGTTGGGACATGTTCTTCCATTTCCCGCCATTAACTAAGAAAAGAAAGTACAATTAGGGGCTTGAATTCTTAGCCAATAATCATGAAAAGGAACTTAAAGGATAGAAGGATAACTTGTAGAAGAAAAGTATACCCTAACTTGTGATCCCCTATTTTCCAATCTAGGTTATCCATGATCATATATTCTTATATGAATCTTTATTTTATTTTATGTTTTTTCCTTTAATAATGGTTCATACTATACTTATGAATTTACCAAAGCATATCCCCCGGGAGTGTCGAAACCAAGAGTTCAGTAAGGCCTATTGTCATGTACCAGTTACCGTTCGAGTCTAGCTCAAAGCGGTGTTTTCAGGTTTTACCCTTATGTACATTTGTGCCAGAGCCACCTCTACCTGCTCATATCCAGACAGGGATGTATTTTCTTAGCAACCCCTTACTCAATACTCATCAAAATACCAGGAAGATTTCCTTTATTTAAACTTTTCTATAGGGTTATTCCTAAAGTTTTAATATCATAATTTCCACAAATAACTAAAACATCATTTTATAAAAACTATATCATCCCGCATTTTATCATATAAACTTTCATTACATTTTACAAAACCGAGGATCTTTAAGATTTAGTGTCTTGGAATCCAGGAACATAAAACATGAAAACATAAAACATTCTTATTAAATACTTGAAATGATTCTCCTTATGTTCATCCTAGGTTCATTACTACATCTGAACCTGGGGACATACATCAAAATAAAGGGTGATCAGAAGGACCAGTAATGGAAACAAGGGGAAACATTTAACATCTGAACATGAGATACATCAACAAAGACATGAAAAGAACTTTAAGGCATGCGAATGAAATCATGAGGCATATCATAATAAAAATAACATATTTCATAACTAGAAGATGGGGATACAACATTTAACAAAGACAATTATTTCTATTTCACCAAGGTCCATCACCAAGGTGTCAATAAAAATTACCAAGGTTATTCACCATGGTATCAGTCAAAATGGTCATCTCTAGAGATTAAGTCTTTACCCAATGCATTGGAGCGCTATCAGGGTGCACACATAAATTATCCTTTATTATCATGTGAGACACATATAAAATCATCAATCATTTCATAAACAACCCATATAGCATAAAACAAATGGGTTTCATTTCATAATCATAACGTTTTAAAAACTGCTTTAAAGACATGATCTTTATGTCACTATAAAACCCACAGAAAAGGAAAGTGGGTCTCATGTATGTAAATCCCAGAATTTAAAATTGAAAATTTTGGTATATAGGTGAATACCCCTTTAGATGAAAGAGCTTTGAGTATTCACTTAATAAAATAAAATATTTTGGGAAAAAGAGAGAGACATTTTGAGATAGAAATTTGGTAACATAACAGCTATGTGGTAGGGTTTTAGAAAACATTGAAAAGATAGGGGAAATGGGTCACCCACTAATAAATGATCCATAAAACACTAGAGGGAATGAATATAATGGATATAATAATATTTTAATAAAATTTAAAATACATACCATGTGAAATGAAAATCTTGAAAAGAAGACAAAAATAATATTTCTCTTATGAAAATTCAGCATCCTAACAACGTCACTTAAAACGTCAAAAAAATGAATTGAGGTGATTGAATAAGGTATCTCATAATATGAACATAAGTGGTCAGTATGATGGATATAGATATCATACCCCAACATAAGAAAAGGAAACTTAAAATACTTTCCATGAAAGTGGAACTTTGAAAATGGGAAGAGTGAAAGAATCCATTACAAAAATTCAGTAGCCTAACGGCACCACATAAAACATCAAAAAAATGAATTGAAGAGATCAAATTGGGTATCTCATAATATGAACATAAAATATCAGTATTATAGATATATATATCATACCCCAACATAATAAAAATAACTTAGAAGACTTCACATGAAAATAGAACTTTGAAATGAGAAAGGTGAACGAATCTCTTAAAAATTCGGCAGCCTAATGGCGTCACTTAAACATCACAAAAAATGAATTGACGAGATTAAATAGGGTCTATCATCATATGAACATAAAAGATAAGTATGATAGAGATATATATATCACACCCAAACATAATAAAAAGGATCGTGAAATACTTGACATGAATGTAGAACATTGAAAAATGAGAAAGGTGAATGAATCCCGTAAAATTTCAGCAGCCTAACGGCGCCACATAAACTTACTTAAAATGAACGGATGAGAGAAAGAAGGGGTCTCTCATCATATGGACATGAAAAGGGAAGTAATAGGAATATAAAAGAACATCCTACAATATAAGAACATGGAGCATAATAGAACTGACATAAAATAGATTACATGTAAAGAAAGAGAGAGGTCGGATCCCTTACCTTAAAACGTAACTCATAAAACTCAATGTTTGGGACCATGACGGCTTGGGGGCACCTTGGGAGGACTCCTTGGGAGGTAATGAGACCATAGCTTCATTGGGGGAGAGTTGGGAGTCGAATGGATGAGTGGATGGCTTGGTATTTATAGGGAAAGTGAGGGGACAATGCATTAATGGCCAAGGGACACCTCATTGGTGGTTTTGGCAAAACCATGGGCTTGCCCATGGTATTGGCAACATGTGTCCCCCCATACAATAAATCATCACCTTTGGTTGGAAAACCCATAAAATATATCATGACATCATCATGACACAGTTATGATGTCATTAAACATACTGAAACCCTAAAACTGTATTTTCACTATTCATCGAAAATTCAACATTCTCAGAAAAATCCCACAATTTCACCTTAACCAAATATCAATGCTCTGATTTCAAAAATGAACTCCATTTTATAAAAATAATTTTCTAAATATTTTTAATTTAATTTTAAATAATTCACTATTCACTGAAAATTCATTTTTCTCATTAAAATCCCCAAAAATTACCTAAACATAATATCGATGATATGAGTTCAAAAATGAAATCCATTTTATAAAAATAATTTTCTAAATATATTTAATTTAATTTTTAATTAAAAAACACTATTCACCCGAAAAAACTAATACTTGACTAATAATTTATGAAACCGTTATTTAACCATTTTATTGAATCACATTACTTAATCAAGGTGCCTAGATTATATTAATACATTCTTTAAGTGAGATTACTTATCCATTTGGTCACATTACTAATCCTAAGCATTAAATCACTATTCATAATTTACTATTCATCAAAAGTTATGTTGATCTTATTAGACTCTAAATTTCGTACTGAACATAATTTTAGAGGACCATTTTTTGAAAATCATTTCACATTTTTAATTATTTAAGGTTTACATAAACATTTTTAAAATATCCTTTATCTAAAATTCATCAAAAATATGCATACTATATTTATCCGGACATTTGAAAATTCATAAACTTCATCATAAGAAGAAATCAAATTTTTTATTTAAAATAAAGGATTACACAAGGAAGTTACGGTCTCCTTACATAGCCCCTTATAAAACCAGCATAGGACCTAAGTGTAAGGTGTGATAAGGTGAGAGAATTCGAGGGAGGCTCGACCAACATCACACGAGTAGTAATTTCTATCAGTTTGAACTTCTCCCGAAGGCGATTCCGTTCTAGATTCATACAATGAAGTTTGGCTTGGGTTTGGTCTAGAGCAATGCCCAGTTGTGCTACCTCCTTCCCACGTTCCGTGAGATGGGCATCGATTGGCCCGAGACTACTGGATGAGTCCATCGAATCTCTTTTCTATATTAATTAACCAAGGTCACTATTTTTTGGACCCTATATGATCGAGGTAAATAGATTACTATGGTATATTTGTTGAGGAGTAATGTTTGAAATATATTTCGATGAATCGATGAATTTAAGGTGGACTTATAAGAATTTAGGTTACTTATAGAAATGATTAACCTATCATGGGTAAAACATATTTAGGTTAGCTACTTTTGTTATAATATGTTAGGAGCGGTTGATGTTGTTTGGAGATGAACAATGAAGATTATCTTGGAAGACTATGTTATCAAATCATTATTGTATTTGGGTTTCAATCTTAGTTTGGTTTATTTTGAGGAATTTTAAGGACAGTTATTTATAGAATGGTCTATGATGAACTTTGGGTAGTACCGTGGAACTTTGAAGATCTAAAGTAGTTTCCCTTCCTCTGGGGTTCTTTATTTTGGAAGAGTTGTTTTATCTTACCATTTCTGTTTTTGGGATAATTTTTAAAGATAGAAGAAATAGATAGTTAATCTTTGGTGGATTATGTGATTCTTTATAAGATGATTCTTGTGCTTTGATGAGACCAAGTAGTTTTGAATGCTCATCGGTTGGAGAAAAGATTAGTTTTGGTAGAAACATATTAATGGATGAAACTCTACATGAAGGTAGGTATATTTCCTTATGATTTTATTCTATGTAGTAAATGAATTCCTCAAAATTATTAAGTAGAACGTAAAACAAAAACGTTGTTGGTTTAATTTTCCTACTGGGTAATCAAAGACCATTTACACACATCATATGTTTGTGATTTTCTTATGGTTAACTTTCTCTTAATCTTGTTTTCTACCACTATCCCTCAAAACTTGACCCTATGTTTTTTCTTCCATATGTAGGATTCATCATTCCTTATATGGATAATCTAATTCAGGTGAATGTGATTCTTTTATAGGAGTGATATCATATATCGAAATAGGATATTCACTAATAATTAGTGCTTGTTTGTACTTATAAAAAATTGATTATGTAAATATTAAATTTGGGTAAATTCTAATTGGATATATGACATATATCATCATTAGGATTTGATGATTTTTTATTATAAAACAAAGGACTAAATCATATCATATGATATCATCTATATACTTTATTGCTATATAGAATAGTACCAAAACACTCAATGCATCATACCTTACATTATGCACTAGTCACACCTTATAAAGGTGTATTTCACCTTACATTATCCTTTAATATAATTCCAATAAAGTACCAACCATTTTTTCCAACAGAATAATTTTTGGAAATTACCACCTTATGTTATCTTGTAAATTATTTCTAGGAAATTAGTACACATTATGATATCCTATAATATAATTCAAGGAAATGTGATCATGAAATTGTCAATTATCCACATCATATCATAAAATATGATATATCATGGGGAAGATTTAAATATTCAAGTTCTTATTAACACTTCTTTACATCCTATTGAGGAATATTATTTCTGTGTTTCTGGATTTGTTTTCAAATCATTAGAAGAAAAATATTTTTTTTAAAAATTCTTGGTTAATTTATGTTGGGTTATTTTTCTATGGAAAGTAGTTTTTGTTGTTGAGGTTGTTGGAAAAAGTAAAAGAAGTTATGATGTTGCATCAAAATACTATAAGGTATTTAGGATATTATATGAAATATCTATATATATAGTGTATTGAAGAAACCTCCACTACACCATTCAACATTTTATAGTTAATCTGGTAATGTTGTTATGAATTTATGAAATGAAAAGGATTAATATAATAATGGGTTATTGATTTTTTTTTCAAATAGTTTTGTTTAGTGATGAATTGTAAGACCCATCACACCATGGTAATCTCAAAAAACCATGGTGTTATTGTATAAAGCAAAACAAAAACTAAAAAATAGTAAATACTAAAAAGTTATATATGAGTATAAAAGAAAATAAAATGTCCAACATCCATCCATCATGAATAAGAAACAAGATCTGTCATTGGAAAAATATTAAGGTGACATAAAATCATAGTAATATTAGGTATGTTCATAGATTTTCATTAGTGATAATGGGATGTATGAGGTGTAATAACAATTTTATGTGGTTGTGGTATAGGGAGACACCATAGGTTTTGTTTGAGAAGTGGATATCGCACATTGAATGATAATTTCGAAACTTATATGAGGTAAATATTGATTTCAGATTTATAGAATATGGATAATAAAGAAAAATAAATAGAAGGAATAAACCATGTCATGGAATACATCTTGGTTCCTGAAATAAAATATGATTTTTTATACCATGCCATGGAGAATGGTTGTTTTAAGTGTTGAAAGAAATTTTTCTTTCAAGAATTTATTTTATGAAATGGGAAACAAGGAATCAGTAATTATGAATTCTATTGTGGACTTTTCAAGGTTATTCAGAGTTTCATAAATGAGTATTTCTATTCCATTTATCAAGGAGTGTTGAGCCTCATGTTTTATGGTGACCCAATAATCATTACATAAATATTACACTATTGTTTATGAATATCCAATAAGTAAAACATAAAACATGTCTAATAAAATTAATGGTTTAGTTTATTTTAATATTAGATACATAACAAACCCGGTTCATGAAATATCATTAATATCTCCCATAATGTTCTTCGTATATTGTACCCTTATTAGACATTTCCTACATAAAAACATTCTTCATAACCTAGGGAAAAGGGAACATAAGAAAGAGTGAGATCAAATTATCATATAGGGTAAATATATTATATAAACAATATTGATCATAAGTTATAATAATATATGAATAAAAGTATGACAACATGATCATAACATATGAAATCATACCACGCAATTCATAGACCATAAATCATGAGTCATGGAATAAGATAATGTAATAAAAAATACCTGAGAATAATATTTTGGAATAATCAATAATAAATCATGATACATTATATCATATTAAAATAATAATATATATGGTTTTTGTATACACATAATCAAATAAATCATATGTCAAGGATATCCATGAAGACATTCAAGATATGGTTGGTTGAGGAAAATCACATGTGTATCTAATGGGTCATGATATAACCACCCATGTATTCTTGTTGAAATGGGATAACCAATTGTATATCCACATAGGTATGGAAAAACCACCCATTTACCATCTTCATCTTGGTAAAACTACATGTGTACCCTCCTGGGATTAGGCCAACCGCTAGTGTATTCTATGAGGATTAGGCAAACAACCCATGTATTATATTTATTTGATGAGATATAAAACCTTACAAAATAAATTTTGGGGATATAATAGACCCACACTTCATATAATTAATATCATACATATTTTTCTAGAAGATCATAAAACATTCATCATTTCATCATAGCTTAATTAACCCGTAAGAAATGAAATACATTTCATTAAAAAATACATAAAACATTGTCATTATAATCCATAGGAAAAAATAAATTGGATATTATACTAGGATAATATATCCAAATAATAATAAATATCCTTAAAACATTTTAAAAAATGAAATATAAGTTTTTGAAATCCTAATAAAAATGCTTTGAAAAATAAGAAGAAATGTCAATTTCTATCTATATCTTTTACGAACTAAATATTCTTAAATTAATAGGAAAAGAAATTTTTTTGGAAAACCTTGAAAAAATGTAAAGTAATATTCATTATGGATAAATTAAAACATTGTGAATAATTATTTTCATCTAAAAAATGAAATGAAATATTCTTTCTCAAATTTCTATAAAAAGTAAAAAATGACCCGTTCAGAAAATAAGAAGAAGATTAAATTTAAATGGTTATAAATAAAGAAAATATTATTAGGAAAATAAATTTTTAAATAATTTAAAAGTAACAAACATGTTCTATAAATAAATTTTTAAGAACATTCATACAAATAAAAAGTATTTTTGACCAAAAAGGGGAAATAAGGTCAGCCTTTCTTAAATATATTTTTTCATCCATTTTGTGTACCAAAGAGGGGGTGGGAAAAATGATTTACAAAACTATAAATAACCAAATAAAAATAAAATATATGGTTTTTATAAGATAATTAACATAAAATTTACCTTATTGTAAATAGAAAAAAAATAATCCCATCCAAAAGTGATATTGTAACATAATCCCTTACAACTTTTGTAACCTTTAACTAAAACTCCATGAAAGAAAAAAATTAAAAATAAATTCAAATAACATTATTAAATAATAATTAATTATATAATGTTTAAAACAGGAATCATATAAACATATAAATTAATATATTTTTATAATATGAATTATGTCATAAAGAAGGATATTTTAGATGATGATCCATTACAACTAATATATCCATTCTTTTTATGAAATTTATCCTAATGTATAATATATTTAGAATTATTATATATAAATTAAAGAAAAAAATTCATACTTATCTTACACTATATCACTCCTTTATAATTTCAAATTACCCATTCATTAACAATTAATCATTAAATTCAATATTTATGTCCCATATATTCTATTCTCTATGCATGTTTATTTTAGACATATCGATCCTTACACCTTGGTATTAGATTAGTCGTATAAAGAATATTAATAACATCATAAATATTATATTTTATATAATAAATATACTTTTTTAAATAAATTTTATTAGGTGATGATAAAATAATTACATCACTTTGTGGTGGTGGTAGTTCGAACGTAAACCCGAGTGATGTTTTCATTTTCAATAGATAGAAAAAGGATGATAGATATTAATTTATTTTTTCAAAATAATAATCATATCATAAATATAATATATTTACAATAAATTAATCTATATATACATCCATGAGTGGTGAAGATGAAAAATTAAATACATTAATTCATGGATATAGTAATTCACATGTACGATTGAGAGAATATTTCATTTTACATTAGATAGAGGAGAAGTAGATAATGGTTATCATATCAAAACAATAAAATTTCAGTATATTAATTGTTAAAACATAATCAAGTTGGGTTGGATATAATATATTTAGAAGAGGTGAAATATTAAATAAAATTATAAAAACTTGATTAAGACATTACATATTCTTTTGATTTCCTCCTTTTGATTGAACATAAAGACTTTTCATGGTAGGTTTATGATCACACTAGGGGATTAGAAATGTGGTTTCGTAAATATGGAGAATAATTTTGATATATGTTTATATGAAAATAGAGCTCATATGTTTATTTGGAATGGTTAAATTGAGTCATCATTTATAGGCCAAAATCACTCGTGTTTAAAAAAATATTATGTATTTAATTTTCAATAATGTAATTTAAAAAATTAAAAGTTGATAATAAATGGAAAATCTATGATATTATTGACCATTTATAATAATAATTTCTAATTATGAAATTTTTATTTTTCAATAAAATAATAAAATATCGATTGACATTAAATTTCCTCATTTTCAGAACTAATCGAATAATTTAACATTAAAAATATCAAGTTAACAATAAAGATTGAATATAAAAACATAATTAATTGATTTTAATTTATAATAATCTATAAAATTCATGTAATAAAATGATTCATTTAAACCTTATCTATTTTGATGTTTTTAAAATTATTTACTTTATTTTCCTACTTGTTGTACAAGCATTGTGTTGATGCATCATAAGCCTTTTAGATAATTATAATATTATTTAAAATTTTAAAATAATTTACCAAAGTATATTTTTATTGTAAAATAAATATTATTATATTTAATCTTTGACGTTTTATTTTTATACTTATCATTACCAAGAAAAATATTAAAGTGAGAAAGAATAACATTTTATAAATATTAATTTTATAATATAAAAGCAATTTTATAATCGAAGTAAGTGGAAAAAAATGTGAATTGTTTCAAATATATGATATGTTATGGTAAAAAAATAACTCATAAAATAAAATTTATACAATCTTTTGTTTTTTTAACTGTGGTATAGTCTCTTTGTTTATCCCCCTCATTAACGCTTCTAGCTCTTACTATAGTGACTAGTGTTTACCATGGTATGTATTAATTATGACAAAAAAATGAATCTAAAATAATTAAACACTATGGATATTATGATTCAAACAATGGAATACTTTTTAAAAAATGTAATTTCAATTGCTGTTAAAAACTAATTTTACTATAAGTAAACAAAACCCATTGAAATAAGTTTTTTAGAAAAAATTCTTTTAATAACAAAATTAGTTTAAACTAAAACCATGTATAGAATTGATCCCCATGATTTTTATTAGTTTTTTTAATAAAATAGAGAGATTTTATTGAATTAAAAATTAATTAATATCCAAGATTTACTTATAATTACTTAATTTATGAAAAGGTTCAAAACTATTCTTTTATTAGAATAATTTGATACATAGGTTTTGAAATGCCAACCATAGGTTTTAAAATTCAATATTATATTTTAAAATGATTTTTTTAACTCTTAAATATATGTGATTTATATATATTTTCATAAATATTTATTTCATTTTTATATCATGATAATTTCATAAAAGCGATTATTTTTTCATAATCCGTATTTGTCTCTATTCAACCAAAAATAAACCATTTCAAAAATTTCTCAAAAAAAACGTAATATATTTTTGAAATATTGAATTAAAAATTGAAGTTAAAATCATAAAATTTAAATTATAATGTTTATAAATTTATCCTTTATATGAAAATTTAAAATATAATTATAAAATACACTTATAGAAAAAATACCTTTTTAAAATTAAGTTTTCTTAATATTATTTTACATAAATTACAAATTAAATAAATATTAAAATATTGGTTAAAATATTTCAATATTACATATCATCATAATGATCCTTTAAAAGTGATGAATTTAATTTATTGCTATAAAGTACAAAACACTTTAAAAACATTATTTGAAAAATAAACCATTTTAAAATTAAATCATATTAATTATTTATCTTCTAAATATAGGCATTTTTTATTTATTAATATCTTTTTATTTACTATAGGATATATTATTTTTATAAATTTTTTAATAGTGTTCATCTAATTTATCAATGGTCTTTTTAGATTAGTGTTTTGTGTAATATAAGTATTCAAACATTGTATTGTTTAAAATAAAATAAATTCTAAAATATCGGGGCGTTAAATCCCCCTAATAAATGGTATCCTTGTTATTTTAATTATTTCCTACTAGAAATAGTGTTTCATTTTATTATAATAACATTTGATGCATATTATTTTGAGTAATTAATTTTTAATTCACTACTACGAAACAAATTAGATCATAATTAAATACTTCTACAACAAACTGTGTATCATTATAAGTCTAATACTTCTGAATGAGTATCCAAAATAATACCTTTAATGTGGGAGATATTTTACACATAAGAGTCAATATATATATCTTACACTTGATTAATTTGAGTAACTGTTTTACTATAATGATATAAAATATGGGAAAATATACATACAATATTTCTTTTCATTCCATAAGTAAAATTCTATCATTTAGTTCTGTTTCAAGCAGTTATCCATCTATACTTCATATCATACTCTAAATGACAAATAACCATGATTAATTTTTTACTCCTTAAACACTATAATTAAAATTTAATGAATCATAAGATCCCTTAATAGGGAAACATGTTACTCCTCTTGTCTTAAGACATTTACTAAAAAATGGTTAACATATGTAATGATAATGCCTCAACAAAATATGATTCAACCTTTATATGATTACATGAAATATTAATTTCTAAATCCTATGAATTAAAAAAAAGTTTCAACATATATTATTCAGTAAATAATTAACCCTAAAAATATTCATAATTGGCTGGGATAAAATTGAAACCCAAAAATTCAATATATTCTTCAGAAATAAACATTGAATTTACCCCCCAAACAAGATTAATCACTAATAAATTCTCATAATAAAAAATATAATCCATAATCATATTTTATCCAAATTATAAAAATATTTTATGAAAATAACATGAATTATGATGACATAAAACCCAAAAAAAATCATATATGCATTCAAATGTAAACTCAATTTTTATCCCTCATATAAAATAAGACACTTTCATAAAAAATCCCATTAGTTAAAAAAATACCATTCAACTTAATAAGACAACCCTTTATCCCAATTAATAATAATTTCCTAAAAACCAAATCACATATCAAACCAAATAGATATATATTCCTTAATCATGCACTATTCAAAAAGCCCATTAAACATCATCGAAAATATCATTAATCACCTTTGATTAAAATCACATTAGTCCTAAAAACGTTTTCTATACCTTCTATCAAATGATCATATTTGAACGTATCTTCTAGATAAATGAATGGTGAAACACATTAAGAGGGGGGATGAATCACTCTGTATACCAAAATCTAATAACTTACATTGTCATATGTGTTAAACACATATTATATAATATTCTCACCATTTATGTGAAGAAATATACATTATATATTTAAAAAAGGTTCATATCCTTACATATGAAAACATAACCAGTGTGTCATGGTTATTAACCCATGCCAATATATTATTATTATCAACAAATGGAACTCGAGTACGGTTATGACCATGAAATCATATAATCTTCTGGAACAAAACATTACAAATATGCATCAATAGAGGAGTAAAATCCATGAATGAAGCGGGATAAATGTTGTGAATATGTTCCTTTACATGTAATTTAGATAATATTCTTATTCCTCTTATTTTTTCCTATATAATAGTATTCTATAGATATTCTGATATGTTTTTCATCAATAAAAAACATTTCATTTTTTATCATAAACACCCTTCTTTACTTTGATCCATCACATCTATTTTTATTCTCTAAATATTATGTGAATATCATTTTCATATCTGTTAGGGAAATTTATTTAATCAAGGTGATATTGAATGACTTATTGAAAACTCTTAAACAACTAGTCAATTTATACATCAAAAAATCCTAAATGATAATATATATACTTGGGTTATTTATTCCCCATGATATTTGAAATATAATGGTCCATTTTGTTATTTAAAACATCACAAAATATGAATCCCTAATGTTACTTAATATTTCTATGTAAGCATGTTTATTTGGATCCTGAATCATTTGGTGTGGATATCTCATTAAAAATAAAAGATGGGTTTTGGTGCACTATTTTATGGTGTGGATATCACTCCTCAACCCTACCAAACCCTACCATTGTAGGTTTATCAATTTTGATCTCTGCCAGTGTCAGGATCATGAGTTAGATCATGATTCATGATCCATGAAGAACATATCACTTGCATCATCTCATTGTTTAGTTTATATATATATATATATATATCAAAATTTGGAAACTCTAAAAAATTTATTATGATGTCTGTAAAATTCATTTTTTTAAATTATCATTTGGATACGTTACTGAATTACCATAAATGTATATTCACATATCAAAATTTGATATGTGGTGCTCCTATCAAATTATGATATATAAGAAATTTTCTATTTGATTCTTCCTTCTCATACGTGGGACATTTTTCTATGGAACAACACTTTCATACATAGTTCACTTCAGCTAAATAGTATCATTTTACTACTTCCTACATATGGATACATAGATTTAAATTTTGTTGCAAAATTAGTCATGTGGATCTATAAACATAGATATATTGCTTATGTGAATCTATGAATTTCCCGATTTTACTCAAAATTATTAGACCTCTATATGGACGACTTATAAGACTTACTAACCACTTTAAATCATTAAAATATAGAATCTAATCAAATATTCGGCACATATTCATAGAATTTGTATCTAAATTGCAAACATATAGAACCTTAATTTCAATAGGAATATTTTTACAGAGTTGGAAAACATTTATCTCCTTATATATATTGAATAAACGGTTTCCACTAGTACCACATACCTTATACATGAATATCATCACAACAACTATCAAACATAAATAGGTATTTTTGAAAAATAGAAAAACATCCTCAAAAGTTAAAAAAAACCCCTTTAAATTTATTGGCAGTACTACTCATTCCTATCCCCTCCATTACATTAAAACAAAATAGAAAATTTATTACATATAAATATATCCTCTTGATAGAAAATGAAAACTAAACCAATCATTTCTTTATCTATGTGTGAAATATTTTTATTGTGATAAAATTTGATTAAATCGATTATCAATCTATTCCTCGAAACGCCTCACTACAGACTACTAGTTTTACATGCTCCTAAAAACAATATTATACATAACTCAAAACACACGTAAAAATAGCTCATAAAAGAGTGGTATCATTAAACCCCTAAAATAATCATCTCATCAAGATTTAACAAATTTAAATAGAGGAGGAATTAGAAATGATTTCATACCTTAATGATAGGGAATTTGAATCACTCCCATTTGTTTCTTTATATTTTAAATTGTTTCAATTTGGACTTGTTTGGTTATAGTGGCATAAAAGGATTTTTTTTAACTGTATGAATTACAATCTAAAAAACCCCTCTTCAACTTTCTCTTTCAAAAAATTGTAATTTATCTTGATGTTATTTGACTTGGAGTGCTATAATGGGTTCTTTGATAGATTAATTGCACTCTAATTGTCAGATACTATTATTGAAGGATATGATTCTTTAACATTCAATTAATTTAACAATATCCATAAACATATAGTCTATGTAGATTCTTTTTATGTTTCCACATAATAATCCTTAGTAGAGGTTATCATCATTAATATTTTGTCTTTTAATGAAAAGGAAAAAAATACATCCAATGAAAATTACTCCACCATATATGTATTTTCAATCATAAAATACATATTCCCAGTCTGCATTAGTAAAAACCAATAATTTTATTTCACTTATATACTTATACATTATACCATAATTGAGTGTTTTTTATATGTGTGTCAATTTTTTTCTTCTGAAAGATGGGTTTCCTTTGATTGGATTGATATCAGTCATAAATAGTGACTACATATGCATTTTACGATCTTGAAGTTTTCAAGTACATAATACATCCAATAATGATTTGGAATTATCTCTCATTAATAGATTTTCCTTCATCATCATTATTATGATTCATACCCATTTTTATTTTTGTGGACACAAATCTATCCTCATTTATTATAAACATCTTCAAAAGATATCTTTCATATTATTCTTATGACATAAAAATGTAACCAATTTTGTTCATATTATGAAATCCTAATAATAATAACATCTCTACCGAAATTGAAATTTAAAAACATTCTTCCAATTTTCTTGATAATTCCTCACACAATATTATATTATTGTGGAAAAATATGATATCATCAACATACACAATCACATAGAGTGATGTTGTGTTGATTTATTTCACAGATTGATTGTTTTCCACCTACAATTTCGTAAAATTAATGTTTTAAATACTAATCAAGAATAATTTACCAATATATTGGATCATTATTAAAACCATTGGGATATTTGTTTCAATATACACACCTTTCTACAATCTAAATATAGCTTAAATCCTTGAGTATGTTCCATGTGCACCTTCTCATCATGTTCACCATTTAGAAATGTTAATTTAAAATCTAAATAAAATATATTTTAAAGTCTATGAGTTTAAATGGAAATATTTTTTATATATTCAGTTATGGCCACAAGATAAAAATTTTCATAAAATTTAACCCGTTAAATTTGTGATTATATATTACAAACTAGTCATGATTAATATCTATACACTTCTCCATTCACATCTATCATGTTTTTGAAGACCCATTTGGCTCCAATAATAATTTATTATCCCAGTATGGGATTAAGATTCTATGATTCATTTTTCTCAAATTGATCCAGTTATTTATTCATTACATGGATCCACTCCTAATGTTCAATGTATTTCTCAACATTCCTTTGTTTAACCCTTTATAAAAGAGAGGTATGTTCAATTTCAATTATCTTTCTTCTTATCTACACTCTATTATTATAATATTAAAAATATTATAAACAAAAAATGTGTAGTTAATATTTCATTTTTATTATTATATTTCCATTTTCCATATTTATCACCTAAAATCAAAATCTTTATCTTTTATTTGAACCATTTTTCTTTCTATATTTTCATCAATATGCTCTGATATGAAAATACAATCATTATTTTTTACAAACATAAAATGCGTAGTCCATTCTTAGTTTTGAAATAATGTGAGTTTTAACTTTCAATGATTCTATCATATTTCTTGTTTTAACTTTTATAATATTTTCTATTTTATGTGGGACAAATAAAAGTTACATATTCTTCATTGTCATCAAAATTTCCTCCAATTTTCCATTTATCTTGATCAAGCATAGGCATCCAAACACCCTAAAATGTTTGAAATGTAGATTAATTTTAAAACACATCTGACAAGAAGATAGGAATATGTCTTTCCATTTAATAAAAATATTCTAAATTACCCTAATAGTTGGGATTTCCTAAATCCAAAAAAAAACATTAAGGTGAGATGTTGTATCGAAAAATTCCTACCCAATTAAACTAAACTATTATTCTTTCTTTTAGCCACCAAATTTTGTTTAGGAGTATATGGAGTATTAAATCAATGTTTGATATCATCCATGTAAATATATTTAGTGAACTATTCTTTTGAATATTTAGTGCCATTATCTCATGTTATCTGCTTTATATACATGCATATTTGTTTTTTTACAAGTCTTCTGAAACTCTTACATCTATCAAGGGAATAAGATTTTTGAGACATGAACATAATTCAAGCATACTTGTTAATTCATCTATGAATGTGATAAAATACCATTCTCCACTTATTTATCTTTTATTCATTGGTCCAATAACTTTATAATGAATTATTTCAATAGGATTTCATATTTTAATTTCAATTAATGTATAAGTTTTATTCATTATTTTCCATTCTTTATTTTTGAAAATAGTAGTCGCGTCCTATTTTAGAAAGGGTAAATTTATCACTGCTTCTTATTGAATAAGTCACATCATATTATTTTGTCCAGGGAAAATAATCCTTCTATTTCATAACTCATTCTATTTCTCCTTTTCTCAAGTAACATCGTTCTTTTGCTTCCCAAATTTGAAAAAGATTTTATATGGTTCTCAATCCTCTTAAAAAAGCAACTATATCCTTAATTTTTTTTACTATGAATCCATTTTTCCTAAATTTAAACTCAATTAATGTATCACATAGTTGCGATATAGTCAAAAAAATGAACTTTAAAACATCCAAAAATAAATACACAAGGCAAAATAATTTTACTTTTTTCAATTTTTGATGTACCAATACCTTTAATCTTGAGATAAATATAATTTCCAAATATCAAAAATACCTCTTAATATTTATAAATATTTTCATGTTTTTTATATAACCTATCATGTGATATGAGCACCCACAATCCACAGTCCAAGTATTTTTTAATTTTAAAATTTTATAATAATCTTCAATAATATTTTAAAATTCTTCAATCTGGATTTGATTCTATTTTTTATGATCCTATTAATAATAATCAACTATAAAAGGATTAAATAAAAACACATCTAAACTACATTATTATTGATCACATCTTCCATAAATCTATTTCATGAAATCAGAACTATTTTTAAATTCAGCTTTCATTTTAAACTGTTGGTTTTATGGATGAGTTTTCACATGAACTTGTTGTCTCAACCTAAATTATTTACATATTTTTAGTCATAAAAGTGAAATATTTTTCATGTTGTCATAATATATATGCATAAATATTTAAAATCTCTATAAGTACACCTAAAATATTAAACTTTTTTTAAATTTATATTACATAATGGGTTTCTATTTTACTCTATTTTCTCCTTTATATAAGTAAAGATTTTCAAAACCTATTAGCGAGTTATTACATGAAAATTTGTAACTGATTATGTTCCTCTATGATGCCCTGATAATTTAAAAAAATTATTGTTTATATCATATACGACATTAAACATGGAGCTTAAAGAAGAACCAAATATTATTATTTAAATGTGATTATTATAACATATCTATTGAATTAGAAGGTCTAAAAAGATAATATTCATTTTGAAATACATACAAATATTTATATATATGACCTTTTCAATATAAATGTGCTGATTAATTCTGAGGAAACAATATCTCAATTTTTAGTAATGACATTTTATTCTTCTAAATAAATTTATTTCAAATATGATTTATTTGTTTTTGTGATAAAATATTATATTTAATATTTTTCACTTTTAAAAAAATATTTTAAAAAATAAACATAATTTTTAAAATATTTATATAAAATTAACTTAGGGTGATAATCTCGGATTTTTTTGAAATGATAGAATTTTTAGTGAATAATTAAAAATACATATTTTCCAAATAATGTTATTACATAAAATAATTTAAAATATCTATTATATTTATTTTTTTATTAAAGTTAAATATGATCCATTATATTTATAATAATCTATTTCTAATAAAAATTAGTATTTTTATATAAGTTAATTTTTATGCTTAAAACACATTTTTCTAAAAAACAGTTTTTATTCGAGGTTTACATATTTTAAAAAATAAAAATTTCCTTATATTATAGAACATAAAACTCAATATATAGATGACATATTAGAAGTAAATATGATAAAATTTTGAAAATATAACCCTTTAATTTTAAGGCATTATGAATAATAGTTGTGGCAAACTTCATCGCATCGGTAAAGGGTAAATTTGGTAACTATGTTAAAAAATAAAGTGTATGGAGTTAAAAATAATCCAAAAACATTATTTTATTTCATTTTATAGTGTATTAATTTGGAAATATCCTTCCCATCTTGTAATATATAAAATCTTGGTTCTATGTTTCCTTAGTAATTACATTTATATTGTAACACCCCGAGATTTTATGAAAAAATATTCTTTTTAATTTCATTAATGTCTTGTGTTGTACGCTACACCAAAAAGAGCTTGCACAACACGCATCCTTGACTTGCCTCGCATTACACGCAATCGCGACCTTCCTCGATAGCGTGTGTAGTACGCAATACCGAGTTTCGCTAAACAATGATATGCTATTAAAATATTATTAAAACTAGCCATTATGAATAGTAATAACCACTTTTTGAAATTTTTTAAATTTTATTTTTCAAAATGGACTTCATTTTTCGATTTGTAATATCGAAATTAACTTAGGGTAAAATTTTGGTACTTTTCAAATAACTTTCATTTTATGATGAATAGTGAAATTACTAAATTTTAATTAAAAACAACCTTTTAATTGAAATAATTAATAGTGATAAATTATTAATTTGAGTGGTTTTAAAGTATATTTAGAATATATTTTTACAATTTAATACAATTTTGTTCATTGGATGTAATTTCACATTTAAACCAGACATAAACAAGTGTCACTCTTTTGATAGTTATTATCTCTTAAGAACACGCTATTTGTTTTGACGACGGGAATATATTTTTAAATTAATTAATGCAACTGATATGTTTTGAATTTGGTAAAATAGACATCATTTTTGAGTTCATAATATCAAATATAGCTTAGGCCTAATTTTTGGTATTTTTCTGGAAACATTCATTTTTTGATGAATAGTGAAACCACTAAGTGGTAGTTAAGAAAAATGAATTTTTCATAAAACATAATTTTACCGTTTCTGTGAGTGGAATTTCAAAAATCCGGGAGACATGGTTGATGTCAGTAAGTAAAATGTGGTTCAATGAGATGTAAATAATTTTTGGTGAATAGTAACTTTTTACTTTTTTTTACCACGGTTAAAAGTAAATAGGGTAATTAAGGGTAAAAATGATATTATTATTACCCTAACACATGTCCTAATTCTATTGGATAAGTTTAATTCGACCAAAACCAACCTTAGGAATAAAATAGGACCATTTAGGCCCACTTGGATTAGATTAGAACATTTATTATTAATTTATTTAAAGATGGGTTAAAATAGTTAAAATCAATGTTTAATAAGTATATCATTTTTAATATAGGGATATAAATAAGATAAATTCGACTATAAATATTAATTAGAAATATAAAAATATTTCCTACATAGTGTTATTTTATTTTTATTTTTTAGACATTAAATAATTTAATTTATTTATGACACAAAGATGATGCAGTACTTATCTTATTAATGAAATATTGACATAATTGATGTTATAAATACCAAAATAAATGTAATTTGAAACTTTTTATAAATTACACTAATTTTATAGGTTACTATGACCTGTTATTATTGATTTAATTAACTTTTTTAGAACTAATCATTCCGTTATGATTTTCACAAAAATCATTTACTTAATAGTGTTAAAATTGACATAAAATAGTTTTTAAAACAAATATTATATTATTAATTGTTATTTTATTCCTAAAAATTTAAGGTTCGGCCAAATGACTTATATAAGGTTATATATATTAATAATGAACAACTTGAGGTTCGTTTGGCTTCTTATAGTAAGTTTATTAACCTTATAGTGTAAGAACACAAAAAGACATGGTAAAAGTAAAATTATCTAACTTAAAGTTAAATATAAAGGATAAGGTTAAAATAGGAACCTCAACTTGTCTAAATTCTATTTGATAAGAGTATTTCGAACCATACCTACCTTAGCTTCGAAATAAATCAATTTGGATCTATTTAAAACTGAATTTGGATTTATAATAAAATAATATTTTCAGGTATTCCAAAGGTGCCCCTCTCCTCCCTTATAAAAGGGAACCTCCTCCCTCTCTTCCACACACCACTTTGAGCCTTCAAGCTCGGCCAACCCCTGCCAATTTCTCCTCTCCACTTCCCTAGAGACATCCTAGAGGTCTTGGTCTTCTTCAAAGACCAATTTTAGTGCCCTAAAAGGAGATCTCAAAGAGGCGCTTCAAAGAAGATGTAATGTCTGAGTACCAATTCTTTCGACTTTATTTCTTCTTCCACTTCTTCTTCTTTAGTTTTTTCATTATAAAGTAATAAAATCATTATCACTAATATACTAATATGTTATTATAAGTATGAAACAACCCTATTTCACCATCTATCCATCATACGGAAAACGAAATCACCGCACGTGCGTACGTACGGAATACCGCCTCCACGCCGTGGTGTAATCTATTTTCCACCACCACCATGCTTGGATGGGTATAATGGTATAAATAATAACTATATATGATTATTGTAAAGTGATATTGATTCTGTATTAGTATACATACATCCAATAAAATTCCACGATCATGGGAACGATATCATCGCTCGTGCGTACGTATGGAATACCGTCTCCACGACGCGATGAGATTCATTCTCAATGATTAACCATTCATAAATGATTATAAAGTATATATAATAAGTAATCCTGAAGTATATGACATTATAATGATAATATATTTATGTATATATATATGTACGTCATCCAATTAATTCAATTCAATTCAATGACGAAACAAAAACAACGTTCATGCGTACACACGACCTACCGTCCCCATGAACGGTGTATTTCTTTCCATTTATCGATCTATTATATATATATATGTATATTCTGAATATATATTATATATAAATCATGTTATATATTCTGGAATTAAGTAATCATGATCTAAGTAATCATATGAATAATTACAAGTCGAAACACGGATGATAAATGAAATGATTTTACCTAAAACACTACTTGAACATGAATTTACAAAATAATGGGTAATATAAATTCATAAGTGAACCATATATGATATAATAACAATGAATATGATTCTGTAATATGTCAATGACATTATCTAAATCATTATACAGGAGGATTGGATACGTACGAAGCATATCGGACCTAAGGTAAGGGAAATATCACAATCTCATTTTTATCCGAGATTGTTTATACTTTTGAATTTACTGGGGTGCATTTTATCAACCAAATCCATTTTTCCTCAATATGTAATATTTACATCATTATATAGTAGTTTATATCCAATTTTACCCTTCGGTTAGTTTTTAGTAAAAGATATGAAAGGAATCTTTTGTCATTTTTCGTACGAGGTACTTTTTTTACTTTTCTGACAAAAGTACGATAAGAATGTTTTTTACGTATACGGCATGAAAGGATTTTAATGGTTTTATAAAGCCTTATTTTCATAAAGCTTCCTTAAAAATATTTCATGACTATTTCCAACAAAAACCTTTTCTTCTAAAATTGCATGACATTTTGTGAAAAGAAAATGATTTTGAAGGAAAAATGATATTTTCCTCAAGAATTCATTTAAAGTGTTTTATCAAAATCATTTTCATCTAAGATGACATTATTTCACATGTTTATGTTTCAAGTGTAATGTCTCTATTATTTAAATGGTTTCACTTTTCTTATTATGGAATGATATCCATTTCTTTTATATGGATTATGTGATGATGGGATGATGTTTATGAAACCCATTTTATTTATTGGGTTATTATGAATGATGTCTATTTATTTTGTGACACAAGTAAAAATGATTTCATTATGAGATGGGTGGGACCTATATCTCCCTCCAATTCATTGGGTAAAGATTTTATATCTCATGATATAGACATGGCTAGAACGGTAAGTCAATACGGTTCAGTGTTACAGGACTGAAACGAGGAGTGAACTCGATTCAGAATGGGACTTTGTCCACTAAGATGGTCTTGGAAGCAATGCCTTGGCTACTATGGAAATCATTACATGTTCTTAATGGATTCCATAATTACATGTTTTATTCCCATGCTATTTTATCATTCTTAATGTTTCTTTATGATCTATGCCTTACGTACTTCCATGTTTTGTGCCATTTCTCAAGATTTTGATGTTTAAACATTATGTTCATGTTTTTAAGTTCAAATGTACATGGTATGTTATATTTTATCCATGCTTACCCTTACAGAGAATTTCAGCTCACCCTTTTTATGTTTTCTTTTCCCCAGGATATAAATAAAGGTTTTAGTTAAGAAAAAAAAGGAAGATCTTTATGGGAGATGTTGAAGATCTTTCACCACGATTAGAAGATTACGTTCCAAGTTTCCAAAGACACTAAACTATTACGGTCCTTGTGTGTCTATTTTTGTTATGTATTAATTATTCCGCTAAAGTAATGTAATGTCCATGTATGTCAAGCTTTGGGTCTCTACAATTGGTATCAGATGAAAACGTTATTCAACCTTTGGAAACTAGGATGCAAAAACGTTAGTGAGATCCCTAGAGATATTTCTAATGTATGTCTAGGGATGTCCCTAAGGATAAGTATACGTACAGGATAGAGTCCTTGAACTATGGTAACGATATTATATTAAACCAAAGATGTTAGATATTGATGTTACTCTCCCTTTATTATGATTTTTGCCTCTCACACTATTCTTTTTGGGTTTTAGAAAATGGCTGGAAACAAGATGATTCACGATAATGGAGGATATGATGGACAATGACATGATATTCTTCATGAGCAACCAAATGAAATGGGATTTGGAAGTCCAATCATCATTATTATTCCGAATCAGCAATCTCATAATATGATCAATAAAGTTAGATTTGTTAAGTTTCCTGACTCGGCTAATAAGAGAAAGATGGAGTTTCATGATGATCATAGAGGAAAGAAAGTTCAATTTCCCCTATGTAAATAATGCGGGAAGAGGCATCAAGGAGAATGTTTCAAAGGAACTGGAAGATGCCTTGGGTGTGGAAAAGATGGACACAAAGCCAGTAAGTGCAAAGGAAAAGGTTCAGTTAACACCAGGGATGAGGATAATGGTATTGCTACGACATCAACGGTGGTTAAATGTTTTAAATGTGGAATGTACGGGCATTATGCAAACCAATGCCCTAAGGGAAAGTCTCATGAAGAGAATCAGTATGGTCTTATAGGTAGTATTTATGTTGATGATGATGAAGAGACTAAAAATGATATGTGAGATGAAAGAATTCTTGAATCTCGGTCAATGTTTTAAGAATGTAGTGGAATGATTACATGTTTATCATGTGTAATGTTGTATAAGTAATCTCATGGTACTATGGAATAAAGAGACATCTAAGGATTGTTACACTGTTGTCTTTCCTTGAGTTTTGAAAGTGTATGATTAATGGTACCAGTATCCATGAATGTTTATTCAGATATTTTTGGAATGCAGATGATATGCGCATAATGAAGGGATAAAGAGAAAATTAAATGTTTGATAGTATTCATGAGCTCATGACTGATATAAGGAGAAGGTTATATCTGGTTTGAGTATATAGAATTTTTGGATTTTGTTATGTGGAAATAGTTAACTTTTAACAGCATTCATGTTTTCACTAAGGTTTAATGGATATTAATTTTTCAAGAGAATACATGATTAAGGTATTCACATGATTGGAATGTGACCAACAAGATATATGGTGGATAAATGATGGTATTCACATGCTTGGTTGATGACATTTCAATTAATCATTTTCTTTATACTGTGATCTTGGACCGAAGTATTTTAGATAAGCCTAAAGATTGGAATGAATTATGTTGGACATAAGTTAGTATTGTTTAAGGATAGAACATTTCTTTATATTATTTATGGGATGTTATTGTAATTTAGTTTTAGAAAAAGGACAACCTGGAGGACGGGCGACAACCCATCGCGTCGGACAAGGCTGTGGGAATCGAACCCACATCCGAAGTGCGACTGGCCTTTATCACCTACCAATGGCATACAGGAAGTCCATGTTTAGTAGAAACTATTATTATTTTATTAAGCGGTATGATATATGAAGTATAAGTTCATTTTTGGAACCATATACGATTAATATAACCATAATATGGGCTTATAACTTTTGCTAACCTTTTGTTTGAAATAGATGGAATGACCCATCATTCTATCACATGATCTGCTAACACTTCACGAATGACAAATTTAACTTCATTTCTTTAAGAGATGAAGTGTAAATTGTCCAAAGAACGACCAACGTTGAGACTATACCAAAATCACCAAAGTATTTCTTCTAATTCCAATTTCATCAAATTTAGGGAAATGATCTTGAAAACCCAAAATGTTGTCCTAGTGATCTTATATCTGATGACTCAGATGGTACCTTAGATCGTCACAAATTTATGGTTTTGTGATTTTTAGCTTTTCCATAGCCATGTTCTCTACCACTCTCCATCAGATCATGATGGTTAGATTTCTCTTCCATATTCATATTTTCACCTATGTGGAAACCCAGTGATTAGTTTATTTGGGTAACCATTAAGTTTCATACTTTTGTTTTTAAAGATTGGTTTTGGTATTCCTTTTTAAGATGTGGGTTTATATTAAAGAAACTTTTTAGTAGTAAACCATTTATAACCCCGACGAATTTCGAGGGCGAAATTCATTTTAAGGGGGGTAGAATGTAACACCCGGAGATTTTATGAAAAAATATTCTTTTTAATTTCATTAATGTCTTGTGTTGTACGCTATACCAAAAGGATCATGCACAACACGCATCGTTGAATTGCCTTTCATTACACGCAATCGCGACCTTCCTCGATAGTGTGTGTAGTATGCAATACCGTGTTTTGCTAAACAATGATATGCTATTAAAATATTATTAAAACTAGCTGTTATGAATAGTAATAACCACTTTTTGAAATTTTGTAAATTTTATTTTTAAAAATGGACTTCATTTTTGGATTCGTAATATCGAAATTAGCTTAGGGTGAAATTTTGGTACTTTTCGGATAACTTTCATTTTCTGATGAATAGTGAAAATTACTAAATTTAAATTAAAAACAACCTTTTAATCAAAATAATTAATAGTGATAAATTATTAATTTGAGTGGTTTTAAAGTATATTTAGAATATATTTTTACAATTTAATACAATGTTGTTCATTGGATGTAATTTCACATTTAAACCAGACATAAACAACTGTCAATCTTTTGATAGTTATTATCTCTTAATAACACGCTATTTGTTTTGACGACAGAAATTAATTTTTAAATTAATTAATGCAACTAATATGTTTTGAATTTGTTAAAATAGACATAATTTTTGAGTTTATAATATCAAATATAGCTTAGGCCTAATTTTTGGTATTTTTCTGGAAACATTCATTTTTTGATGAATAGTGAAACCACTAAGTGGTAGTTAAAAAAATGAGTTTTTCATAAAACATAATTTTACTGCTTCTGTGAGTGGAATTTCAAAAATCTGAGAGACAAGGTTGATGTCAGTAAGTAAAATGTGGTTCAATGAGATGTAAAGAATTTTTGGTGAATAGTAACTTTTTACTTTTTTTTACCACTGTTAAAAGTAAATAGGGTAATTAAGGGTAAAAATGATATTATTATTACCCTAACACATGTCCTATTTCTTTTGGATAAGTTTAATTCGACCAAAAACAACCTTAGGAATAAAATATGACCATTTAGGCCCACTTGGATTAGATTAGGACATTTATTATTAATTTATTTATAGAAGGGTTAAAATAGTTAAAATCAAAGTTTAATAAGTATATCATTTTTAATATAGGCTTATACATAAGATAAATTCGACTATAAATATTCATTAGAAAAATAAAAATATTTCCTACATAATGGTATTTTATTTTTAATTTTTAGACATTATATAATTTAATTTATTTATGACACAAAGATGATGCAGTAATTATCTTATTAATGAAATATTGAAATAATTGATGTTATAAATACCAAAATAAATGTAATTTGAGACTTTTTATGAATTAAACTAATTTTCTATTTTACTATGACATGTTATTATTGATTTAATTAACTTTTTTCGAACTAATCATTCTGTTATGATTTTCACAAAAATCAATTACTAAATTGTGTCAAAATTGAAATAAAATAGTTTTTAAAACAAATATTATATTATTAATTATTATTTTATTCCTAAAAATCTATGGTTCAGACAAATGACTTAGATAAGGTTTTATATATTAATAATGAACAACTTGGGGTTCGTTTGGCTTCTTATAGTAAGTTTATTAACCTTATAGTGTAAGAACACAAAAAGACACGGTAAAAGTAAAATTATCTTAGTTAAAGTTAAATATATAGGATAAGGTTAAAATAATAACCTAAACTTGTCTAAATTCTATTGGATAAGATTATTTCGACCCATACCAACCTTATCTTCGAAATAAATCAATTTGGAGCTATTTAAAACCGAATTTGTCTTTATAATAAAATAATATTTTTAGTTATTCCAAAGGTGCCCCTCTCCTCCCTTATAAAAGGGCACCTCCTCCCTCTCTTCCACACACCACTTTGAGCATTAAATCTCAGCCAACACCTGACAATTTCTCCTCTCCACTTCCCTAGAGACATCCTAGAGGTCTTGTTCTTCTTCAAATACCAATTTTAGTGCCCTAAAAGGAGATCTCAAAGAGGCGCTTCAAAGAAGAGGTAATGTCCGATTACCAATTCTTTCAACTTTATTTATTCTTCCACTTCTTCTTATTTAGTTGTTTCATTATGAAGTAATAAAATCAGTATCACTCATATACTGATATGTTATTATATGTATGAAACAACCCAATTTAACCATCTATCCATCCTACAGAAAACGAAATCACTGTGCGTGCGTACGTACGGAATACCATCTCCACGCCGTGCTGTAATCTATTTTCCACCACCAAATTACTTGGATAGGTATAATGGTATAAATAATAACTATATATGATTATTGTAAAGTGATATTGAATCTCTAATAGTATACATACATCCAATAAAATTCCATGATCATGGGAACGATATCATCACTCGTGCGTACATACGGAATACCGTCTCCACGACGCGATGAGATTCATTCTCAATGATTAACCATTCATAAATGTTTATAAAGTATATATAATAAGTAATCAGGAAATATATGACATAATAATGATACTGGATTTATGTATATATATATGTATGTCGTCCAATTAATTCAATTCAATTCAATGAGGAAACGAAAACAACGTTCATGCGTACGCACGGCCTACCGTCTCCATGAACGTTGTATTTCTTTCCATTTATCGATCTATTATATATATGTATATTCTGAAAATATATTATATTTAAATCATGTTCTTTATTCTGTAATTAAGTAATCATGATCTAAGTAATCATATGAATAATTACAAGTCAAAACACGGACGATAAATGAAATGATTTTTCCCAAAACGCTATTTGAACAAGAATTTACAGAAGAACGGGTAATATAAAGTCATAAGTGAACCATATATGATATATTAACAATGAATATGATTCTGTAATAAGTCAATGAAATTATTTAAATCATTATAAAGGAGTTTTGGATACGTACAAAGCATATCAGACCTAAGGTAAGGGAAATATCACAATCTCATTTTTATCCGAGATTATTTATACTTTGGAATTTACTGGGGTGCATTTTATCATCCACATCCATGTTTCCTCAATATGGAATATTTAAATCGTTCTACAATTGTTTATATCCAATTTTACCCTTAGGTTAGTTTTTAGTAAAAGATATGAAAGGAATCTTTTGTCATTTTTCGTACGAGGTACTTTTTTGAATTTTCCGACAAAAGTACGATAAGAATGTTTTTTTTATGTATACGGCATGAAAGGATTTTAATGGTTTTATAAAGCCTTATTTTCATAAATATTCCTTCAAAATATTTCATGACAATTTTCAACAAAAACCTTTTCTTCTAAAATTGAATGACATTTTGTGAAAAGAAAATGATTTTGAAGGAAAAAGGATATTTTCCTCAAGAATTAATTTAAAGTGTTTTATCAAAATCATTTTCATCTAAGATGACATTATTTCACATGTTTATGTTTCAATTTTAATGTATCTATTATTTACATAGTTTCACTTTTCCTATTATGGAATGATATCAATTTCTTTTATACGGATTATCTGATGATGGGATGATGTTTATGAAACCCATGTTATTTATTGGGTTATTATGAATGATGTATGTTTATTTTGTGGCACAAGTAAGAATGATTTAATTATGAGATGGGTGGGACCTATTTCTCCCTCCAATGCATTGGGTAAATATTTTATATCTCATGAGATATACATGGCTGGAACAGTACGTTAATCCAGTTCAGTGTTACAGGACTAAAACGAGGAGTGAACTCGATTCAGAATGGGACTTTTTCAACTAAGATGGTCTTGGAAGCAATGCCTTGGCTACTATGGAAATAATTACATGTGCTTAATGGATTCCACAATTACATGTTTTATTCCCATGCTATTTTATCATTCTTAATGTTTCTTTATGATCTATGCCTTACGTACTTCCATGTTTTGTGTCATTTCTCAAGCTTTTGATGTTTAAACATTATGTTCATGTTTTTAAGTTCAAATGTATATGGTATGTTTTATTTTATCCATTCTTACCCTTACTGAGCATTTGAGCTCACCCTTTTTATGTTTTCTTTTCTCCATGATATAAAGAAAGGTTTTAGTTAAAAAAAAGGAAGATCATTATGGGAGATGTTGAAGATCTTTCACCACGATTAGGAGATTACGTTCCAAGTTTCCAAAGACACTAAACTATTACGGTCCTTCTGTGTCTGTTTTTGTTATGTATTAAGTATTCCGCTAAAGTAATGTAATGTCCATGTTCGTCAAGCTTTGAGTCTCTATATATATTATTTTAATTATAGGAAATTTCAGACTTTTACACTCTTTCTTTTAACATATTTTATATGATAACATGAGGATAATAATATGTTATGAATGAACATAAAATATTATTTTGAACATAATTAATATAATTTTATCATTGAAATTTATATTTTATTTTTTAAATTTAATAATTCTCTTAAATACATACATAACTTCGACATAGTATTATTACAATTAATAAAAAATAAAATAAATGATATTAACAATATTAAAATTAATAAAAATTGAATGAATTATTATGTATTATTAATTTTATAGATAAATTTAACATTCTAGTTATGTGTTAAAGGATTATATTCTATATTTTTAAAGACACATATTTTTTCATTTAATTTTTTTAATTATTTGGGAATTTTACGAGTCTGAAAATTGACAGCACATGATTCCGGGGCCCAGAATGTCTAGAATGTATTTTAGAACTTTCATTAGGTATGTTTTGTAAACGAACATGTGGCATTTTTTAACTTTTGAACCAGTGCTCGGACTTGAAATCTGAGGACACCATTGAACTCGCAGTGCCGGTATTCGCTTAAGAAGACCTTCACTACGACCGTAGTAGGTCGAGAGTGAATGTTTTTTTTTGAATATTTGTAGGTTGTTAAATGAAACAAAACAAAATAAAACATCTTCATATTATTTTTCTTGTAGAAACCTCCATTTGAGTTATGGAGGTGGGGACCACCCAACTCTTGAAACCCCCTCTTTAATGTGGGGAAATCCCTGGAATTTCTTCCATTTAATTGTGCCAACATAACTCAACTTAATTGTTCCAAATTTAATATGTCAACATAACCTTAATTATTTTGGTAAACCTACTTTGATAGAGGTTGGAACATCTTTTCTTAGGGGAAATCGTTGGCAAAGGATAGTTGTGAGAACCTTGGTGAACCGGTAAGAACTTTCTCCAACGAAGAACTCCGATAAAGGACCTATAATGAGGAATGTCTTTAACAAGGATGAACAAATATCTGTGTTTCCCTCTCTTCAATGACGTCAACGAATCTTTGAGGTAGGGATTGTTTCTTTTGTATACCCCTGACTCATTCTTTTCATTCTCCTTGATTCAAGGACAACTATACCGCATTATACCATTCTAATACTAAAAGTGCGGGTCAAACTAACACATCCCTACCTCTCCGCAACCCTTTTGTATTTTGGTGTTCTTCGTGGCTTGTTTTTAGGTTGATTAATTTCTAACCGTGGTGGTCTTGAATCGATGGAAAAGTCCCGAGATGAGTGCAGGAGTCTACGGAATGAAGAATGGACAACCAGGGTGCACCCGGTGACCCGAGGAATGTCACTAGCAACCGGGGCAGGCGACCTGCGTCAGAAGGGCTCCGGAGCGGCGGCCAGCTGCGACGTCGACGGTTGCACAACTGTGCTATCAGAGGAGAATTTTGGCCCATCAGCTGTGGCAGAGTAGGGGTGGCGGCCGACATTTGGCTGACCGCATAATGTGGTGGCAGCACGCGTCCACGCCGCTGAGCGTGTAGGGGCTGCGGCATGAGGCCGCGGCGGAAAAGTATGGGTGGTCGGCTCGCTGTCGGCCCCAGTGGGGGTGCGGCGCATGACCGCACCGCACAGCTGGGCCAGCCGTCCGGCCAGTCAGGGAGCAGAGTGAGACCCCGGGTCCCGCGTGCCAACTGGCGGCGCCACGTGGCACCAGCATGTCGGCCACCCAAACCGAATAGCCCAGCCATTCGGTGTACCCAGGGGGCGCCTCCACCGTGGGTGGTAGCTATGGTGGACCCCACCATGGGGACACCCTGCCACTGGCCACTGTAGGCCACTCTGGAGGGCTGGGAAGAGCCAACGATCTGAGCCAGACCTGGGTTGGGTCAGCCTTGGATGGTTTGGGCCGGGTCGGCATGGACCCAGACCAACTTCATCCCCTTTTTACTCTTTCAGCAATAACTTGAACTACGAGCGTCTGTTTAACAAACCGTCTGTGGTGACGAAAACATTGTATCGAGACAGTCCTTTTGGTATACCCCACTTGAGTTTTGAATAATGTTGGGGTATGGCCGGGTTGGATCGAACACGAATCCAACCAGGCCCTCAGAACTAAAAGGCCAATAACTTAAAGACCGGGCATCCGATTGAAGCATCGTCTGTTCTGTTGAGACCCATATTACATGAAGGTACTTTGGGATACTTTTTACTGGGACATCGTGGTAGTTAGAGTGCAAACCTGTGGCCTGAGGAGTAGACCCTCCCTGAATCAATCGAGCTTAGTGTGGGAAACATGTGGCTAGCTGTAACTTGGGAAATAAATCTCATGTGGGTCTATGATTTGGGATCCTACATAGGTCTATGTTCGATGATCCCACGTGGATCCTCTCTAAGAATCTATATGGGAATTATCTTGGATCCTACGTGGTTCTTCTATACTAGGATCCTACATGGGTCTGATGATTTAGGATCTTATGTGGGTCTACCTCTCAATAGAGTAAGATGATTCAATAATTACATCTAGTCATATTTAATACAGTACCTACGTTATAACTGGGGTGAGTTGAGTCCTTATCTTGTGGTACTTACCTTTGTGGTGATACCTTTTATGTATTCTTCTGTGTGGCAATACATTTTTGTTACTTACCTTCGTGGTGATACCTTTTTGGTATTATTCTGTGTTGATTTACCTTTTGGTTACATACTTTGTGGTGTTACCTTCACGGTATTCCTACCTCCGTGGAACAAATGAGATTTTGGATAGAATAGTTGAGCCTTGTGTTTCATCATGAATGATATGGGTATACATGATAACTTTGGTAAATTTATGGGTATTTACCTAAGTAGGGTTGACTGTTGTTACTATGCTTTCTGATTTATCCATTGTTGATTTTGAATGACCTTCGGGGGTCACGAGGTCCCTATTGAGTATCATTAGACTCACCCATGCATGGGCTATGCCCGCACCATGTTGTGTTTGGTGCTGACGATGGATAGTTCTGACTGTGGACGTGAGTAGGAGAACTGGAGGTAGCTCGAGTTGGAAATTAGACGAGGCATACCACAGAGACGACTATTACAGAGCTATACCTACCCTTTAGGTAGGCTCCTTGGTAGGAGTTCACTGAAGCTGTTTTTAGTTTTACTTGTACATTTAATTTTAATTTTACTTTTAAGTTGGGATTTTATTCTGGACCCTTTTTCTATCTGTGCACAACCTATTTACTATATATATTTACTTTTGGCTTGTATCCTGTTTTTTCTTAGTTGTGTGAGATTACTGGTTATAATGTCAATACCTTCCCAGTTTTAGGGACTATACCTTTCGGTGCTAGTCGCCAGCCCCTGACCTATAGAAGGTGGTCTTGGGGTAGTCATGGCATGGTCCACGAGGGACGGGTCGAGATAAATTTATGTCTAAGGAGTCAGTTCTATCATAGAACATTGGACTCTGATCTTTTAGCATCAATAGTGTTAAGTGTTATGAGTGTGGTTATTAGTTTAGGGAATCTAGTGCTGGTGTGGCGGCCGACGTATCCATACACTAGGACCCGGACCTCTGATGTCCGACTCAGTGCAAGAAATCACTTGTTCCAAGTGTGTTTTGAAAAGTTTTCTTTGTGATATCTTTGAGTCATCTCACCAGTTATTACTTATTGATCATGGTGCACCTGTTCCTTTTCAAGATGAATCCACATAGACAGCCATCCAGGGTTTCAGGAAGAGTACGTTATGATAGCCCACTGAGCGATAAGGCCTTAGTGTAGGGCCCTATATCAGTAGATCTACCGGAAGAGGCACCAGTGGTACCATTACTCATTGGTCAACCGATACCACCACCCCAAGTAGAAGAGGGTTCACGCCAATTGTGTGAATTTCACATGTTCCAGTGCTAGAGGCCACCAAGATTACAGGGAGAGATGGATCCACAGGAGGATGAGGATTGGATGGTGGCCATGGTGGGAGCCTTCTGACTGGTAGGGACACCAGCTGATCTCATGGTGATCCTTTTCGCTAGTATTCTACAGGAAGCAGCTGGTAGATGGTGGAGCATGATGCTCCAGGTTCCCGACGAGGTGACACTTCTTTGGGAATAGTCTGAGAGCCTAGTTTGGGCAGTGTTTTACCAAGAGGCCATTTGCAGAGGGCACATTCAGGAGCTTCTTCATCTGTAGAAAGACATCATGACTGTCTCTTAGTACTCAGTGAGGTTCACCGACCTCTCGCACTACTCCAATGATATGGTGCAGAACCCATTCTTCAGGGCCCATACCTTCAAGAAAGAACTCAGGAAGGAGATCAGAAATTCTCTTATTTCTGTCAACATCCAGATGTAGGCAGGGGTGTTATAGAAATCCCTCTTAGTGGAGAGTTTTCTTACTGAGTAGTCACCTGCAGCGAGACCCCCCACCGGGCGTCACGTAGCGGAGTCTTCTGCAGCTGGAAGTAGACAGATGTCAC
Source organism: Viscum album (assembly GCA_963277665.1). Lineage (NCBI taxonomy): Eukaryota > Viridiplantae > Streptophyta > Magnoliopsida > Santalales > Viscaceae > Viscum > Viscum album. Next base: position 1,085,794,577 of record OY728150.1, on the reverse strand, counting down.
AAAGAACCAAGAGCACCATACATATAGGTGGACGACCATAGTATTCAGGTTCAATTGTGTAGGGAACCTGAGACTGAGCCAGTCATACGAGGAGAAAGCAGATTTATGCATGAAGTGGCAGGGTCACATGGCACATGACTGCCCGACTCACCGTACGAATGATCAGCAGATTGTCGTAGGTCCGCCTAGGTAGAGACAGAGGATCGGACGAGGAGGTCCGTCTGGAGAATGCAGACATGGAAAAGGTACTTACTGTACAGCTAGAGATGGGAAATGATTCGAGGTGTTACTGCCACCACCACCGGGTGGTCCACCCCGACCACAGGGAGCTGGTGGACAGGGGCAAGCTCAGCTGCAGGTAGCTCAGGCCTACGACCACAGCGCTCTAGAGATGATATGAGGTACGATCTATGTCTACTTAGCCTTAGTTTAAGTATGTATAGACATAGGTTCTAGTCATTCTTTTATTTCCACTAACCTCATTCGGAGTTGGGAGATTTTGGTGGAGCTGTTGGCTCGATCATTACGGCTAGCGACTCATACGGGAGAGGATTTGACGATTACACACTATTAAAGGCTATGTGATATTACGATAGGAGGTGAGAGCTTCAGCTAGGATATCCTAGTAGCGGCATCGAGGGCTTACAACCTCATCTTGAGGATGGACAGGCTATCTTCATTCCATGCTTAGATTTACTATATTAGGTGAAAAGTGCAGTGTGTCCACATAAATGGGACTAGGTTTACCTTCACCGGCGAGGAGGGATTCTTTGCAGCATAGGATGGACTTACCTGGATGAGAGTATATCTGATCACTCATCAGTTGGTTAGCCTTACCTTCAGAGCAGTTTATGTGGAGAGTCTGAGCTATCCTGTAGTGTTGGACCAGTATGCAGATGTATTTCATGATGATGATTTGGGTATACCTCCTCATAGAGAGGTGGAGTTTTACATTGACTTGTACCCCAGGATGACACCGATATCTAAACCAGTATATCAGATGGCTCTTGTGGAGCTTCGTGAGCTGCGGGTGTAGCTAGAGGACTTATAGTGAAAGGGGTTCCTCCAGCCTAGTGTTTCTCCTTGGGTAGCCCCAATTTTGTTCTCCAAGAAGGCTGATGGGAACATGAAACTTTGTGTGGACTATCATCACCTGAACTAGGTGACCGTGAAGAATAAGTACCCACTCCCTAGGATTGACGACCTCTTTGATCAGATGAAGAGAGCATGGTGGTTCTCGAAGATAGACCTCAGATCTGGATATCACTAGCTTAGATTATGAGACAAGGATGTGCAGATGATGGCTATCAGATGTCGGTATGGCCACTACGATTTCATGGTTAATCCATTCGGTGGGACCAATTCCCCAGCTGTTTTCATGGTACTCATGAACATGATCTTTCACCCATATCATGTCCCTTTGTGGTGGTGTTCATCGATGACATTCTGATCTACATGGATAATGAGGAGGAGCATGACAATCATTTGAAAATGTTCTGGACACACTCCGAGAGTAGTAGATTTATGGTAAGCTCTCAAATTTCCAGTTCTAGATCCAAGAAGTTCACATTATGGGATATGTCATAAAAAAGGCTAGAGTTGAAGTTGATCTAGTGAAGATTGAGGTGGTACTTTCTTGGGAGCCACCTAGGAGTGTGATGGATGTACGATGTTTCCTAGGTTTGGTCGGATAATACCAGAGATTTGTACCAGATTTCTCCAGAGTTGCAGCATCTTTATCAACATTGATGAGGAATGGGAAACACATTGTGTTGTCGGAGATATTTTAGTGGAGTTTTCAACAGTTGAGGCAGAGGCTAACTAGTGCCCCCCATCTTGAGGCTTCTGGAGGAGGGAATTGGGTATGTATTCTACTAGGATGCTTCAGGGACTAGGCTTGGATGTATCCTGATGCTTGAGCAAGAAGTTATCGCATATGGTTCTTGACAACTGAGATAGCATGAGAAGAACTACACTAAACCAAACCTTGAGTTAGAATTAGTGGTCATCTCTTTGAAGATGTGGCGACACTATCTTATGGGCAAGCTTTTTATGGTCTACTTTGATCACCAGAGTCTCAGGTATATCTTCTCCCAGATTAACCTGAACATGAGACAGCGATGTTGGCTTGAGTTCCTCTAGGACTATGACTTCGAGATAGTCTATACTCTTGGGAAGGGAAATGTTTTAGTAGATGTCCTCAGTAGGAGATCTCGTATAGAGCTACTAGGTGAGGCAATGAAGTAGGTGGCCACTTTGTAGATATCCTTTGTGGATCTATATAGAGAAGTTATTCTTCAGTCTCTTACAGTTACTCTCAAACTCCTTCTGCAAGTCAGAGAGGCATAGCATGGGGACACTGACTATGGGACTCGACGTTCTCAGACATCCACAAGACATACACTAGGTGGATTTCCTAAAGGTTGGGAGCACATCATCCTTTTTAGAGTATGTACCATGGTACTAGTGTCTCTTAGGGAGGAAGTGTTGAGGTAGTTCCACAAATACCCTCTAGCGGTACATCCAAGAGTGGAAAAGATGTACCAGATCCTCCGATGACAACACTGGTGGTCGGGAATGAATAAAGAAGTAGCAGAGTTTTTCTCTCAGTACCTCACTTGTTAGAAAGTGATGGCAGAGCATCAGGTACTAGCAAGTTTAGTTCAACCGTTAGATTTCCAAGAGTGGAAGTGGGTTGGGATATCCATAGACTTAGTGAAAAGGCGTCCACGAACAACCAAGGTTCATAATTCTATCTTGGTGATCGTCGACCGACTCATCATGTCGGCCCACTTCGTATCTATCAGAGATCATGGTTTAGTGGAGAGCTTGGGATGCCTCTATGTGCAGGAGATTGTGCAGCTACATGGAGTACCATTGACGATTATCTCTGATTGTGATGTACATTTCACTTCTCATCTATGGAAGGGGTTGCCAGAGGCTTTCAGGATGCAACTTATTTTGAGAACCACCTTCCATCCTCAGATGGATGTCCAGCCTTAGCAGACCATACAGACCCTTGAAAACATGTTGTGTTCTTGTGTCCTCGACTTCAGTCGTAGCTGGGAGGGTCACTTTCCCTTGGTGGAGTTTTCATACAACAACAGCTACCACTCCACCATTGGGATGGAATCTTTCAAGGCTCTATATAGCCAACCTTGTAGATCACCTTTGTGATGGACTGACCCATGGGAGTCATCACTCGTGGGTCCAGAGATGGAACATACAACCACAGAGAAGGTGCAGATTATGTAAGAGTAGATGAAGATTGCACAGAGCAGACATAATTCTTTTTCTGACATGATACGGAGACCTCTAGAGTTCGAGGATGGTGAAAATGTCTTTCTACGGGTCACACATTGATGAGGTTTGTAGAGATTTGGCCGGGGTGGAAAGTTATCTCCGAGGATCATTGGACCCTTTCAGGTCCTCAATAGATTTGGCGAGGTGGTGTGCTGCTTAGCTCTTCCACCTATGCTGCACTGGGTGCATGACGTTTTCCACGTATCCTAGTTGAGGAGATGAGTTCATGACCTATCACACATCATTGAATAGGGCATGTTTAACATCGATGATGAGGAGATGTTTACGGAGGTTCCACTAGAGACTGAGGATTGACAGGAGTGAGTCCTTCGTGGGTGGTCGATACCTTTGGTGTGCGTTCAATGGAAGCACGGGATCCTCTTGGAGAGAACATGGGAGAGGAAGGCTTAGATACATGCTCAGTATCCCCCCTGTTTCTATAGTTTTTTGTGGCTTTCGGGGATGGAAATCCCAATGTTGGGGAGAATGTAAAGACCCAGATTTTTTCATGTAATTTTTTTATATGGAAATTTTAGGAGTCCGTGAAAATTTATGGTGCGTGATTCTGAGGCTTGAAGTTCCCAAAATGTATGTCTAAACATTTTTTAGGTAAGTTTATTAAACGTGCATGTGACGTTTTGTAACATTTGAACCAGTGCTTAGAATTGAAATTTGAGGACATTGTTGAACTCGCAGTGTCAGTATTCTCTTAAGAAGACTTTCACATTGACCATAGTAGGTTGACAGTGAAAGTTATTTTTTCAGACTTTATGTGGGTTGTTAAGAGAAATAAAATAAAATAAAACTTCTTCATTTTATTATTTTATAAAAACCTCTGTTTTAGTTATGGAGGGGGGGACCACCTGACTCTTGAAACCTCCTCTTTAATGTGGGTAAATCCCTTGAATATATGCCATTCAATTGAGCCAAAGTAACTCAATTTAATTTTGAAAACATTAATATTCCAACATAACCCTAATTATTTTTTTAAACATACTTTAATATATGTTGGCACCTCTTTTCCTGAGAGAAATAGTTAGCAAAGGAGAGTTGGGAGAACCAGGAAGAACATTCTCCAATGAAGAACTTCGTCAAAGGATCTCCAGCAAGGAATGTCTTCAAAAACAAAAAACTGACATCCCCCTTTCCCTCTCCTCACATAAGTCAATGAATCTTTGAGGTAGGGATTGTTGATTTTGTATACCCCTTACCCGTTCTTGACGTTCTTCTCGATTCAAGAACAACATTTCTTCTTGTTACTGTTCTAACGCGGAGAGTGCGAGCCAAACGAACACGGCTCGACCTCTCTACAACCCTTTTGGATTTTGGTGTTCTTCACAGCTTGTTTTTGAGTTGAGAAATATCTAACCATGGAGGTTTTGAATCGATGGTGACGTCCCGAGATTTGTGTGGGACTCTACCGAATGAATAACGGGCCACCGGGGTGCGCCCAGTGCACCGAGGAACGTCACCGGCCACCGGTGCTGGAGACCAGCACTGAAAGGGCTCGGGAGTGGCGGCAGTGCGACCGCATCACTGGAGGAGGTTCGTGGCCAATCGGCCGTAGAGGAACAAGGGTGGAGGTCGGTGCTTGGTCGTCCACATGGAGGGGGTGGTGGCGCATGTCCGCGCTGCTGGGCATGCAGGGGTCATAGCACGAGGTCGTAGTGGCGAAGGAGGGGTGGTCGGCTCACTACTGGCCACTAGTGGTAGCGCATTGCACGATCGTTCCACAAAGATGGGCTGGTTGTTCGGCTATCCGAGGAGCCGAGCAGGACCCTGGGTCCCATGTGCCAGTTTTTGGGGCCACGTGGTGCTGGCCGGTCGACCACCCAACCCGAATGGCCCAGCCGTTCGAGGTACCCAGGGTGTGACTCTCCCTTCAGAAGTGGATAGGGTAGACCCCGCCAGGGATCCACCTAGCTGCGAGCTGGGCCGAATCGAGGGTCGAACCTGGGTCGGGCCGGGTTGGTCCGACCGGGTCGGCTTGGACTCGGACCAGCTTCGTCCCCTTTTTACTCTTTCAGCTATACCTGAACTACCAGCATCCGTTTGACGAACCATCTATAGTAACATAGACCTTGGATCAAGAAGGTTCATTTTTATACCCCACATGAGTTTCGGATAAAGTTGGGGTATGTCCAGGATGGATCTAACATGAATCCAACCAGGCCCTCAGAACAAAAATGCCAATAACTTAAAGACCAAGTGTCTTATTGACGCTCTTTCTATTGTGTTGAGACCCCTATTATATGGAGGTCCTTTGGGATACTTCTTTCTGGGAAATTGTGGCAGTTGGGGTATCAACCTGTGGATTGAGGAGAGGACCCTCTAGGAATCAAGGAAGTTTATTGCAGTAACCATGTAGTTGGCTGTAACATGAGAATGAGATCCTATGTGGGTCTATTTTTTGGGATCCTACATGGGTCTATGTTCAATGATCAAACATAGATCATATCTAGGAATCCATGTGGGACTAGTCTTGGATCCTACGTGGGTCTTCTGTACAAGGATCCTATATGGGTTGGATGATTTAGGATCCTGCGTGGGTCTTCCATTCAACAGAGTAATATGATTTAGTACATACGTCTAATCATCTTTACTTTCGTGCCTAAGTTATACCTGGTGTGAGCCGAGTCATTATCTTTGTGGTAAATACCATTGTGGTGATACCTTTTTGGTAGTCTTCTGTGTGGTGATACCTTTGGGGTACTTACCTTCATGGTGATACCTTTTTGGTATTCTTCTATGTGTCTTTCCCTTTGTGGTACATACACTTAGGTATATGTATGTGCATATACTTATATAGGGCTTAATGTTGTTACTATGCTTTGGGATTTATCCTTTTTGGATTTTGAGAGACCTTCGGGGGTCTCAGGATCCCTACTATAAATCTTTATACTCAGCCCTGCACGGGATATGCCTGTACCTTGTTATGTTTGGTGCAGACAATGAATAGAGTTGACTGAGGCTGAGAGTACCAGGACTGGAGGTAGCTCGAGGTGGAAATTATATGAGGAGTACTTTAGAGATGATCGCTCGAGAGCTATACCTACCCTTCTGGTAGGATCCTTGGCGGGTGTTCACTGGAGCTGTTTTCAGTTTTACTTGTACTTTTCTGTATACGTGTACCTTTCAGTTGGGCTTGTATTCGAGCCCGTTTTTCTTTCTATTCACACCATGGTAACTATATAGTTTTACCTTTTTCTTGTATCCTTATTTGTGATTAGTTGTGTGATTTTATATGTTATAAAGGTCATGTATTCCTAGTTTTAGGGAATAAACCTTTCGGTGCTAGTCACCAGCCCCTAGCCTATGGAAGGCGGGCTTGGGGTAGTCACGGTATGGGCCCCGGAGGACGGGTCCTGACAATATACATATTTTTATTTACTTTTTTAAATTGAAATTAAATTGATAGTGTCAAAAATATCATTAATGTTATTTTACATAAATAATATATTATTACATTATATAAAAATAGAAAAAATTAACAAGTAAAAATGGATATTAAATCGATGAAAATTTACTCCTTTGTCTATTTATGGACAAATTTTCCTTTTATGGTAATATTCATGACCCTTAATCTTTATAAAACCTTTATATTGCGGTGATTGTAAAAACAGTTACCTGGGGGTGAAAACTAATAGATAAAGATAAAAACATTAAAAAAAAATTGCCAACTTTTATTTTATAAGATTATTTAGACTCATCATCATTTTTTTAAATCATGTCTATTTGTAAATATTATAAAATGGAAAATAATTCATATTACTTTCATATTTTTAGAAAATCTAGGAATGTGAATCCCCTCACTTATAAAAGGACACCGATTTTAACCTTTCCTTACCCAACATTGTGAAACCTATCTTGATGAAACCCTAAAAATTTATCTTATCAACATCCTTATCCATGTTTTGGTGCTTCCTTTATTTTGAAAAGACACAACATTGGTCCCTTAAGAGGAAATCTAAAATAATTCTATCGAATATGAGATAATTATGTTTACTGACTCTTTCAAATTTCATTAATTCTTCTAATTCCTCTTAATATATTGTAACCATGATAAAATAATGAATCTATTATACTCAATGTAACTTCAATATATTTTATTTTTTTATGAATAAATTTAATTTATTTGACATCTCGTGTTACATACAACACCTAGTTTTAACAAATAATTATATAATAATAATGATATTATTTATTGTTAAAACCTAGCTATTAAATATGGTGGTATCAATAGAAATAAAAAATTTACAAAATGAATTATTTTTTTTGGATAAATAACATATATTTATTTATATGTGCTCAATTTTTAATAAGTTTTTTATATGCTTCAAAATTACTTTTTCTAAAACAATAATTTATTTTTCTTTTAGTGAAAAATTAAAAAATTAATTTTTCAAAATTTTAGAAAATATATTTGATAAAATAATCATTCTTTTTTGATAAAAATATAAAAAATATCTTAGTTAATTTATTATAACTTTCTGAAAAGATTAATGTTTTGGTTAATTGTAAAAAATATCAATTTCTATTAAAAATCACATTTTAGATTAATGAATTTTCAAAGTTGAATGTTTTTTAAAATTGTTTGAAAACAATAATTTTTTATTAAAAAAGTTTGGGTCATTGTAATAAATTTCTTATAGTATTATTAATTAAAATTTTGTATACTTTTGAAGATTTTCTCATCAGGAAAACACTTTTTCATCACGTATAGAGGTTTAATTTTATATAAATTTTCTCACTTCCATGACTTTAATTTATAATAATATATTAAATGTTTTAAATAATAACAATTAGTATTGTAATATAAGGATGAAATATTTTTTTATCAAAATGAGTAGTAAACAATAAAAATTAATTACATCAGTAATGGTTAAAACGAGTTTACAAGGGACTAAACTAAAATGATTAGGGGTAAAATTCTATATATCTTTGTGTAAATAAAATTTTATTTCCATAATGTAACCTTATGTCATATAAGTTTTTATAATTATCCATTTTTTAGTCCTGTGGAATGTGGAAAATGTGGGTACATTTTATTCTTTTCAAAAATTTCAAGTGTGTCAACTCCCTCACTTATAAAAGGGCACCCCTCTCCTCTCCTCTTCAAACTTATAAAACATATTGGTTTAGAAAATACCTACCCCAATAATTTCCTTAATAAACTCAAACATTAGATGATTTTTTGATCAATAATATATCAAAGGAGTCTTTTGATTTAAACCTATGTTTTTTATCTGAAGAAGAGGTGTTATTTTCAATATAGTGTTTCTATTTTATTTCTTTTTCCACTTCTTTAAAATATTATTAAATTGTGTTTAAATTTCTAAAATAATATATACCATATGGTTAGATTTTATTATGTTAATTTCATAACCTGTATTCATGTCCTCTTCCATCAAATTTGAAATGATATCATTGATCATGTGCACGGAGGACTACAGTCTTGCAAACCGAGGTAATTCATTTTCCATCACCACCTCTCAGAACTGGCTATAGTGATTCATTTAATATATGTCTATGATATTTATGTAAATTTTATTCCTTTTTAATTTTAATATCACATATAACGTCTTTGTCTCCATTCTACGGGAATACAATAACATCACTTATGTGTATGGTGGACTACGGCCCCGCGATGCGGTGTGATTCGTTCTTGACTTATGTTTTACATGGAAGTTAATGAGGGTATTTTAAATAAAAGTAAGCACTATAAATGAAATAAATATAAATTTTTAAGGTTAATATATTATTTTTAGTTCATTTCTTTATCCTTCGATAAAATGGAAACTCCATTCATGTGTACGTATGAGCAACCCTCTCAATGAACTGTATAATTCATTTTCTATCTCTAAAATTAATGGATTACTATAAATATACATATAATTAATTTATTTTATATATATAATTTTTATGATTATTTATATTATTAAACCATGATAAAATAAAAAAATACAAAATACTAAACCAAAACATACATGAAAAACAAAGCAGTTATTAACGGAAACATGATTTTAACAAAGAATTATTATGAAATGTTTCATAAAAGGTCATAAGTATATCATATATGGAATGATAAATATTTTTATTGTTCTTTAATATATTTATCTTAAATTTTTATATATTATATGGGATACTCAAGTGTTTATTAAGGAATTTAGGAATAATGGAAGGGATTTTCATCTCAATTTTAAATATATGGGACACATGCCTTATACACCCCTTACTTAATTTTTATGGTGTATATACTTCCTATTAATGTATTTTATGATCTGTTTCATGGTAATAAAGGTATATAGACATCTATATAACTATCATTCTTCCATGGGGTTTATGATTCAAAATATACTAATGTGGTAAAAGGTTTTATGTTACAATCTCATCGCTTATTCAAATTATTTATTAAAATGATTCCAATGATGAGATATAATGATCCACCTATCAAGAAACACATTAATTTTATTCTCCTTTGGTTATTTTTTTAAATTTAATTTTTTCCATTCACTTTCCCCCGTTTACGTTCTCAATATTCTAAAATAAATGTATTATGTAAAAACCTAATTTATTTTTCTATCTATAAAAATACCTTTTACGTCCACTCCCATGTTTTCTATAAAAGGATTAAAGAAAAATTTAGTATTATATAATGATTATTTTAATGATACCTATAACCATTTTTTACTTATGTCAAAAAAAGTTATCTTCTTTTCATTTTCCAGAAAATTGAGTTTTGAATTGTTATTGAATATGTGAAATGAATCTTCATTTTAACATGTATGATAAGAAGATAATTTTTCAACATCATGACTGATAAATTAATTTAAGGTTACAAAAAAGTTCTTCTATGTTCATTTAAAATAAAATAGTTTCCTTAATATTTTAGATTTTTTTATTTTCAACAATTTATTTAAAATTAGGAGAATATTTTACCCAATAATGTTTTATTGATATTTTATGGAAATTTATACTCATCATCGAAAAAATCCGTTGGTGTTTCTTAAATTTTACTGGGTATATGATCTAATGTAACAATATTTATTATTTAATTAGGTCATTTATGTTTATGTGTATGTTTACATGATTTTTATGAAACCTGTTTCTTTTACATTGGTAATTCAATAATCAAATGATGAAAGGTTTATGAAACACATTTTTTTCCCTGGGCTTTTCCCTAATTAAATTTTTATGAAACACAATTCCTTTCATGCATTTTGATATGTTTAATGTATTATGATATATTTTCACACATATTTATGATTTTAATTATGTGATAGGTGGGACCTATATCTCTCTATAATGCATTGGATAATGTTTTATATCCCATGAGATGATGATGGGAAACAAGATGATGTGCTTGATCTACTGTGGGAAATATGATGATATGCTTGATCCACTATGCGATTAATGTGGTTATTCTGGATCTATTATGAAATGAAAAATATGATTTCATTCAAGATATATTATGATTTGATGGTCTCAATTGTTAATCTTGATATGTGAAATGGTTTCTATACTTATGATGGGGTCACACCTATATGACATGAACTTCTGGTTCGTGATTTATTTATGAATAATTATTACTCTTATGGTCAATGTATTTTAAATGATAATGTTTTATTTCATGGATCATTCTTATGATCCATGGTATATTGGTTATGAACCTTTTAAGTCATATTTATCTTCTCATACCCTTATAATTATCTTATTGTTTTCTGTGATCATTAATTGATATCTTCCATGTTTATCTTAACTGAGCATTTAATCTCACTCTTCCTTATGTTTCCTTTCCATATATGTTGAATAATGGTTTAATTTGTCTATATATATGAATAGTAGTAAATAATAAGATATTTATGGGATATTTTTATGATCCTTCATGAGAGAAGAATATTTTGTAACTAGTATCCAAATATAATAAACGTTTATGTTATTTATGAATGTATTTGTGGAATATGATTAATATTAATCAAAATTTGTTTTATATTTATATATGAAAATTTATATTCATTATAGATTTTATCAAGGGAAATTTTTATTTAAAATTTGAAAAAAAAATTTACAAAACATTAATAAGATCCCTAATGATATGTCTCAGGATAAGTCTATAGATAAGTTAAATTATTGAAAAAGGACATGGAATTTTGGTGAAGGATATATATATTGGTTTCAAATCAATTATATCCATATTTGGATAAAAAATGCTTATGTGGATCTAGAAAACTTATACCTAGGGGTAATAAATATAAAAAGGGCGAATTGATCTAGACTCGATCATTACCAGGTTCACAATAATAGGACTTGTTACACACCTGGTTTATAAAAATTGGGGGATATGATTTGTAAGGTCACAAACACTATACAAAAAATCATGAATGATTTGAATACATGGACATGAATAAAAGAGGATTAATATAATGTTTCATTGATTGAATATAATTTTTCATGATTTATTACATCCTATACATTATTTTTCTTTTTTGATAATGTGGTTTTTCACTGTGATTATTATTAATTGCAACATTATTTTTATATTTATTCAAGGGATAAAACCCAAAATATCCGTGTTTCTCTTGAAAGTGATGGACAATGAAATGATTTTCCTCCTAAGAAATATTTTTATTGAATATGGAAAGAAAAATATCATTATTATGATCAAAATATTTCTCAAGTTATGAATCATGTTGAACTTACAAATGAGAAGATATGGGAATAATATTTGGTAGTGTACGTCATGAGAAAGCACCAACCTTATCTTTTTCATCCCACTAATCTAATAGTTTTTGAGGAAAGGATTAGTACCACTAAAATTATATTTTCTATACTCCATTGTTCTAAGAATGAAAAATTCATTTTGGATATTTATTGTTTGGATGGTGAAAAATATTTTAAGTAGAATCTTACCAAGAACATGAGGGAACATGAAAAATCTGACTCTATAGAGTGGTATGAGTTTAAGGTTTTTTTTCATTAAGTACTTGTCTATTATTATTTATAAAAAATGGGGAATGAATTCATTGTGTTGAAGAAAAAAATAATGATTCCATTCTAACCTGTTATGTTTTTTTTCAAGACATGTGATGTATGCTCCTATGTATTATAATCTAACCTGAAAGTAAGGTAGATAAATTATTTTTTTACCTAAAATAAATTCTTTAAAAGTCATTAACTATATAATACTTTAGTAGAAACAATGAAATTATTCTATGTGCACTCGATAAGGAAATGTAAAATGGATATTCTCATCATTCGTAAGGTATCAATAGGAAAAATAAAATCAAGACTCATGAGATCTCAAATAAATCAAACGGTAGAAAGAAATTGAATCCATCAACATTCCATAAATGTTGGAAGAAACATCACGGGAACATCTTGAATGGAACTGGTGGTGATTTAAATGTTGATGAGTGGGTGAGAAATACTGTGAATTTCATAAGTCAATGAATGGTCTATTTAATGAAATTGAATATAGAAGGACTCCCATGAATGAACCATCCATGCTCCAATTCTTTAAATGAATGGATTATGGGTATCAATATAACTAGTTATCAAATCCAAAGGATAATTATAATGATCAATGTCAAAAAAATCTTAAGCTGATAGATAAATGGATATATAATGTTATGATAATTTCAAATGAGGGGTTTAATAACAATACGGTTAAAGGTAAACATTCCATTAACTCTAAAATGGATAGTTTATAATTTTACACGGGATATAACTACTATTTTATATTTGAATAATTTTTTAAGAGTATCAAAATACCACCTCAATGATAAGATGCAAAATTATCAGTGAAAACCCCTAATGTTATGATGATCATATCTTAAAAATATGATTTTTATATAGTTGAAGTTTATGAGAATTTTCTTCATGAAAACCTCATTATTCTCCATTTAGTTGAATTTGTTGGTATTAAGAATGTATTCAATTTATCTACATAAATACCACATCAATTTACAAGGAATGGAAATAACATTTGATATTCCAAACTTTATTATTATTTTCTATCACTGTGATGATAGATATTAACTTATTATGACCATCACATCCATTTTATGGGTATTGATTCCCATTAAAAATGGGGTTTTCTCATACAGTTTGGGAGAAACTCAAAATAGATAATAAGAATATTGTGTGGGAGTTTTTTATCACTTTTTAGAAGGTATTATTGGACTTCCACTAAAAAATGAAGTTTATGTCTCAATATAACTCATACTTGGTGACACACTATTTTTAAAGACTATTTTAGTAATAGAGTTAATTAATTTAAAGGAATTGAAGAGGAAACACCAAGAGAATATTGAAAAGTGATTCATTTAACCATGTGTGTTTCCTTTCATTGCACCTATTTTATTTATTGATAATAAATATGGATCAATCAAACTCTATATTGATTATGAAAATATAAACTAGATCACAATCAATAACCAGTATCCTCTTTCATGCATTAATGAATTATTTGATCAAATTTACAAAGCTTAATAATTTTAGAAGATTAAAATCTATTTTGGCTATCATCAATTTATGGATATCAAAGAAGATATACCCAAGAAAATATAATCTAAAAGGAATAAATGATATTAATAAATAGTTTTTCCATTTGGTCTTATTAATTCCCCTATTATCTTCATGGATTTAATAAAGATAGTCTTTATAAAATACATTGCTCAGTTTTTGGTAGTCTTTATAGATTATATTCATATCTATTTGTAGAGAATGTAAGGGAATGAATATAACTTGAGAATTTAGTGGAGGAATCCAAGGAGGGATAAATTTTATGAAAAAAGTTCAATGTGTGAATTATGTCTACAAAATATTTAATTTTTAGGGAAAATAATATCATGTGAGGGTACATCGGTAGATCCATAAAAGAACAACACTATTGAATATTTTCCTAGAATGACCATGGTAATAGAGATCTGAAATTTCTTATTTTGGATTAATATTATTGATAATTTGTGGATAATTCCTAACAATTATCTAATACACTCACCGAGTTAACTCAAATGGGACCCAAGTTCCCCAAGATAGATTAATGTATGGGAAATTTCAAAGAACTATATAATATATTAGTCATCATTCCAATGATTAAATTACTCTCTAATGGATAAGGTTTTGAAATCTATAATTATTTATACAAGAAGGTTTTGGGATGTTATCTCATGAAGAATAAAATGGTTATATCTTATGCTTCATAGAAATTCAAGGTTCATGAGTAAAATTACCCAACTCATGATTTGGAGTATACTATAATAATTTTTCCCATAAAGATATATAGGAATTATCTTTAGGAAGAAATGTGTGATATATATAATGATCACAAAAGTTTACATTATATATTCACATAGAGGGAATTGAAAATTCCATTGAGAAGGTGGTTACAGATGATTAAATATTATGACTTCTCATTACATTACCACACAGGGAATGCAAACATGGTGGTTTATGCTTTGACTATAAAAGATCACAACAGTTTATCCAAGATGGTGATCACAAAAGATCTAATATTTATTTATTTGAAAATTATGGTTCTTGAAATCTAGATGGGAGGGTATAAAACTTATATACCTAAAATTAGTGATCAACCATCTATACAAGTGGATATTAAAGAGGTCGATAAAGAAGATATAGAGGTACATACGAATTTGATAAATTTTCCTTAGTCTAAAATTGATTTTAATGGATTGAAATGGTTTAAGAACCATGTATGTGTTATGTTCATACATGATTTGGATAAGGATTTGTTAAAAGAGTTTATTTTTTGAATCTCTATCCATCCTAGAGGTATAACTACGTATTAGGATTTGAAAGAGTATTTCTAGTGGGATGGAATGAAAAGATATATCAAAATTTTTGTATATTGGTACATTGTATATAAGAATTTTAATGATGAGAAACAAAGATATAAGGTGGTGTTTCAACCGTTACCCATACTAGAATGGAAATGGAAAAACATCCCCATGAATTTTGTGGTCAGACACCCAAAAATATTTAATGGTTATAATGTCTTATGGGTTATCGTAAATCTAATGAAAATGTTAGCACACTTCATCACTATCAGAGAGGATTTATATCTCGATCAACTACATAGTACATACATTATTTAAGTGGAATGTTTTCATAGAGAACCACATTATGTTATGTCTAGTAAGGATTTTATGTTTACTTCAAGGTTCCAGAGAAGTCTTCCATAATATCTGATCATAGAGTTGAGTTTCATCACTTTATATCATCTTCATATAGATGGATAGTCTGAGATACAATTAAACCCCTACAATTTTTTATGAGATATTTTTCTTTGGATTCTATGTTGTTTTTGATCAACATCTTCCCTATTGGGTTTTCTTACAACAATATCATTCAATAGATAATTCATATAGATTATTATAAATACCCCAATGCAAAGAAGTGTTGAACATCAACATACTATAATGAATTTGTAAAAATAAATCTATTGGGACTAGATCAAGATTAAAAAATGATAGGAAATGTTATAGATATTTATCAACACAAAATCTAATCACATATCAAAAAAAATATGCTGATAACCATCGACATGATCTAGAATTTAAATTTAGTGAAAAGGTGTTTCTAAAAATTTATACAAGGAATACCATAACAATATTTAAAAATATGTGAAAGCTAAGACTGAGGTATATTTTCCCTTTTGAAGTTATTTATCATATAAGGATCACAGATTATTGTTTGGTGCTTCCACCGAACCTCTCTCAAGTTCACAATGTGTTCCACACATATTCTTTTAGAAAGCACATACCTAATCCGTCACATGTAATGAACATAGATGTAATACTGATGGAGAATATAATTTCATATAAGGAATTGTTTTTAGAAATTCTGGACCGTAGAGAGTGAGTTCTATGAAATAATATCACTCGTCTAGTCGATGTTTAATGGTGAACCTTCTAATTTGAAGAAGCTATGTCGGTACCAGAAGATATGATGAGGCATAAGTATCCTCATTTTATTCATATAAGAGTGATTATTTTTGTGGGAAAATTTTATTTTAAGGGGTCTAGAATGTAACACACTACTATTTAATATAATTATATTTGAATAACTTTAATTTCTTCAATGGAATACGTTACACACATCACCATGTTTAAACAATCATCGATATACTGCTACTATTATTTTTAATAACCATTACAATCAAGAAATTAAAATTTTCAGTATTCATAGGAATAAACAAAAGTTTAAAATTAATTATAAAGTCTTTATATAAATAAAAAATATTTATAAAAATGTACTTAATTTTTACTAAAGCCTATATGTGATTTAAAAATATTTTTTTCTGAAAAATTTAATTGTATTTGTTTTTTTTGAAATAAATAACAAAATTTAATTTTTATAAATTTAAAACATATTAATCATAAATTAAATAAATTTATATAATCAACATGTAAAAATTATCTTAGTGTATTTTTTTAGAATTTTTTGAAAGAATTAAATTTTAGATTAATCATAAAAATTACTCATTTCTATTAAAAAGGATTTTTTATTTACATAGTTAAAGAGTTTAAATATTGTTTTAAAATGTTTTAAATGTAAATAAATTTCAATAAATTTTTTATTAAGTCAATTTATATCATTAGGATCAAATTAATATTGAATTTTTACACTAAACCATTATATACTTCTGAATGTTTTCTCTCGGGGAAAATTTTTTTTCATAAAGTTTATGGGTTTAATTTTAAATAACAATTTCCCACGTCTGTGAATTGCATTTGTAAAAAAGGGTTACATATTTGTAATAATTATAATTAATTTTATATAATAATTTCAACTTAACTTTTTTTCAAATTTAATAGTAAAATAGTAAAAATTAATTATCGTTGTTAAGGTTAAAATTGGATTACTAATGGTTAAACTAAAAAGATAATGGGTAAATGATGTTTAAACATAGAGATATCCAATTTTATAGTCATATTTAGATATTATATAATATATGGTTCTATAATGTTATATTTTTTTGCCTTTCACATATGAACAACATACTTACCCTTTATTATTTTAAAAAATTCTATGTGCATCCTCTACCCCACTAATAAAAGTGCACCCCCTATCCACTAATTTTCACACTTATAATTCCTCTTTGTTTTTCCAATAAATAAAAGTATCATTTTCATAAATCCATAATCATATTATATATTTATTTTTTGATCATGAATCTAACCTAGGAAGGCTTTTTGGTGAAAACCAAAAGAGGTTATCTGAAGAAATGGTATCATTCCCAAATGAGTGTTTCTATTATATTTATTATTCCACCTACTTAAAATATTATTCATTTAGGATTATATAATAACACCATTATTTCACATATAATTATATGTTATTATTTTATTTTAATAAAATATATTCACCTCCTCCTACCTCAAATGGAAATTAAACTCGTTGATCATCTGTACATCAGACTACAACCTCACAAGCCTATATAATATGTTTTCCATCAGAACCTCTTGAGGATGAATATAATGATGGATTTGAAAAATTTATATGATATTTATAAAATAATTATACATATTTAAATATATTATCACTTATTCCGCCTCACATTCCATTCCTTATGAATACAATAATATTGCTCGTGTGTATAACTTACTACTTCCAAATGAAGAAATTTTATCCATTCATCTCATCTGATTTACATGGATAGAAATAAGTATATTTATAGTGAAAATATGTGATATATATTAAATATAAATTATTATTTATTGGGAAATAGTTTTTCTATTTCTTTCATTTCATTTTTTGATAAAATGGAATCGGCTTTCATGCAGATGTAAGGCCAACTGTTTCCGTGAATGGTGTAATTCATTTTCTAACTCTATATTTAAGGGACTACTCTATATACATATATAATGAATATAAATTATATTTATATCATTTTTCATATTATTTATATTGTTAATCCATGATCAAGGAAAAATGAAAACAAATATAATACCGAAACATACCTGAAAAACAATGTTGTTTTTACCCAAAACGTGAATTTAGCAATGATTTATTCATAAATGAGTTTTAAAAGATAATAAGTAAATGGTATATGGAATGATAAATTTTATTATGGTTCATTAATATATGTATAATAAAATTAAATTTAATATATAGGGTATTTTAATATGTACAAAAGAAGTGTATATTTAAGGTAAGATATTTTTTTATCACATTAATTTCTATTAGACACATGCCTTATAAAATGCTTGGTTTTTTTATGTGGTGTGTATACTAACTATTCATTTATTTTATAAAAATTATAATGATAATTATGGGATATACATATCCATATAACACTATTTATTTCATGGGTCTTATGATTCAAAATATACCAAAGTGGTAAAGGTTGTATATTTCAATCTCAATGATTATTTAGATTGTTTATGATTATGCTTATAATGATGAGATATTATGATCCCCATGTCAATAAACTCTTCAATTTTAGTTTACTATATTTATTTATCTAAATTTATTTATTTTAAATTCACTTTTCAGTATTTATATACTCAATATTCCAAAAAACATTATGGAAAAATTGAATTTTATTCTCTCTTCAGACAAAACCCCTTTTTCTTCTATGTCTATGTTTTATAAAAATATATTAAAGAAATTTTTAAAACATTAAAATTATTTTTTATATAATTTTATTATCATATTATAATTTTAAAAAAATATTTTAATATGAATATTCTTTTCTTTTTATAATACCGTTTTTTCTTTTTAACAAAAATGTGAAAGAAATCCTTATTTTAATATTTATAAAATAATTTGAATTTTCTAAAGTCATGAACGCTCAATTATATGAATATTCCATTATTTATTTTTAAGATTATTTTCAAATAATTTTTTTTCATAAACTTAGAGAAATTTTTATATTTTAAAAAAATTATTTCAAATGAAAATATATTTTTCTCAATAATGTTTTGATGATATTTTATGGAATTTATATTAATCAATAATAACAACCATTGCTATTGATTATATTTTAATAGGGATATAATCCAATGGTACCATCCTTATTATTTATTTTTATGGTTTATGTTTATGTTTATGATACAAATATTTCTATAAAAACTTTTCCACTTCCATGGGTTATGATATGACGAAATGATTGAAATTTTATAAAACACAATAATTTTAACTGATTTTTTATATGATTAAATTTTTATGAAACCCGTTTCATTTCGTGGGTTATGATATAAAAAATTTATTATGATCGTTCAGAGAACATATTTATGATTTTAATTATATTTTATTTGAGACTGAATGCCCGTATATCGTAGGGAGTGACCAAACAAAATTATTTTACTAGTGAAACACAGTGGCTTACATGGGTTATCTCACTTAAAGAGACTCTCAATTCATTTAATCATTTATTATAATTCACATAAATAAAATTCTATTTGTTTTTTATATAATTTATAAAATAAATAAAAAAAATTGGGATTTTTAAGATAAGAAATATGAAAATTTAAACTTATAATAACATTAAATCCTAAACATTGTGAGTTAAGAGGAAAATATCTTGGCCCTGATTTTGGTTTTGAGTTCCATTATAATTCTCCATTATTTGTTTAAATTTAGTTTGGTAATCAAGCTAAGAAATATCATGCATGAATCACTGTATATTTATTTAGTAATTCTGAAATCACAAATTCTCGTAATCAATATAAATTCCAAATCCTCATATAATAAAGGTTTATTGAACACCAAAGACAAAGGCACTATATCTTTCTAGACCTAGATCTTTGAAATTTCATTTCGTCGATTGATTTACTCAACTCCATCATCTGAATAGGTAACAAATTAAGAGAGTGAAAATAAAGGAAATAAAATAATAAAAATATATTTTAATTTCATATCACGGGGTACAATTTCCATAGCCATTCATGCCAGTCATATCTACCACACATATAAAATAAACATTAATTAAGAATTCAAGAACACTTTGACCTCCCCTTTGACAACCCTCAAGTCAGCCACTCATTTTCAAGGGTAAGATATAACTTTTTTGGAATGAGAGTGAAGATAATAAAAATTTATATATAATAATAATGATAGAAGTAGAATAATGTTAAACACATGAAATAATAAAATAATAAAAATATAAGAAGAAAATGAGAAAATATAATAAAAAATATAAAAAAATAAATAAAGAAATATGATAAAAATATATAAAGATAATGAGAAGAATAATAAGGGAGGAATATTTAGTGGTAAACATATATAAAATTAATTAACTAATTTATTTAATAAAATAAAATTCCAATTCAATTTCAAATATAACTATAAATATAAAATAAAAGACAATAGAAATGAATAAGTGTACAAAGGAAACATGATCTTTTGTGAAACCTACATGGAGAAGCCTATGTTGGTGTGAACTCCCCTAAAATTGTCATGGGTTCTTTCTCTTCTATAAGAAAAGGAAAATCCATAAGTCCTATTTAAATATAAAAAAATCCATGAATATATTTATTCAAAATCAAGGTTTAGTGACCTATGGTGTGGAGTATGAAACATCCGAGTATATTAGGTGTATCTTTATAGTTTTGTACAATTTCATGTGGGGAGATGGACTATCTTGACCGCATGTTGGGCTGAAACATGTAATTTCCAACTAGAAGAGGAAAATAGAAGTATTCAGTGGTGGTAATTTGAGTACCCCCCTTCAAATATAGACTCAATAGGGGTAAGATGAACCTTGAAATTAATTTATGGAGATCATTCGAGGGTGAATAGTTGATCAGTGGTTGTCCCAGGTGGTGACATTATTGAATTAGCTTGAGTATGAGCTTCATATGAATAAACCATGGTGTTCCTTTAGTGTTTTCAGTGGTGGATGGTCAGGATGATTTACAGTAGGGTAGTGGAAAGAGATGGAGAATTTGGTGCCCGTGTGTCTAGGGCGAGACATTGGATTTTTTAAATCCTTGAAAATAACCCCCATATCCAATATCCCATATCAAAATGGATTGAAGGGGGTCATTGTCTTATAATCCAATTTGTGAAATATAGTCCCCAAAAACCCACACTATATTTGGATCTCAAATAGACATGGACCCACATATATGTCTGAGACACATTGCTTGGTCACACAGGCCTTCAATCCTACATTTCTTCTTGTGCCCCACCTATGCACAGTCCTGATGCCCCCATGAAGCCACTGGATTCTGATGGAATTCCCGATAGGTGCCTTGGCTCGGAGACCCCCTCATTGGGCCAGCTAGGTGGATGGATTCCCATGGTTGAGGGATTTCTAATATATTCAATCATCTATTTTTTAAATAAAAAAGTATAATAATATAAAAATCTCGAAATTTTTATAACATTTAATGAAATATCAACAAATATTCATAAATAAAATTTGGAACTGGAAATTTTCTGTTGTTTAATTCTAATTAATTCATTTTTATTCAACTTTTATAATTTACTTAAACATTTCAATATGTCAATATTTAAATATAAAATCCATTTATAAAATTGAAATTTGATTAAAAATATGGATGAATTTTTTTTGCCAAATTCCCAAACACTTAATATTTTATTTTCCTCCAGAATTAAATATTATCATTAAAAATTATAGGGGCCCAATATTATCAATATTTAAATTTCAGATTAAGAAAATAAAATAATTATCAATGTCAAATCAACATTTTCAAATTCAGCATAAAATATAAATTTAATACCTCAATTTTCAAAGAAACATATATTTCGTTTTTTTTATACCTTTTTAAAATGATGTAACTTTTAATTTCATCAATTAAAGCTCCTCATTTAATTATTATTAAACATGTAATGTCATGATCTACCTCACCTTTGAATATTTTAACTCATAACTCATGATACAATTCAAATAGAGTTATGCTCACATCATGAGAATATGGTTTTTATCCATAGGATAATAAATGAACTATTTTTTCCACTTAGTAAAAACAAAATTCACAAAAAATTATGGGGACATTAAGAATGGTTCAAATATATCTGAGGATAAAGGTAGGTAGGAATTAATTTTTAAAAATAAGTCTTAGTGTACAAGGTTTATATCTTAATGTCTAAATCTTGATATTAAAAGTAAACTTGTAATGTAATTCTCCTCATTAAATTGTATCAACTCCCACATTCCCAAAACTCAATGTGTGTCCATGATCAATGTAATGAAAAATGAACGATTTGGGATCCTTCTTTAGTTTGTTCTATATTTTTATATATATTTTGTAAATTTATTTTTCATTTAAAAAAATATAATGATAAGAATAAACGTCACCTCCACCACCAAACCACATATGATAAAAATAATTTATCTACTGATGATGATTTTTTATTATTCTCAGTCATAAAGCATTCCAATTTTCTTCATTTTTTCAAGATGGGAGAAAACTGAATGTACAATGTAAGAATCAAATAACCATTATACCCAAAGCATCACCCCACACTTTTCTATTAAAATACACTTCAACCCCTTATTCTTCAATCCCTTCACCCCACACTTCATCTTAAAAATATCACACCATGACATAAAGAACGGTAGGAATGGATAAAATAGACTAAAATATAGATCATCTTAAACAACATGATTCATGGTATCTAGGGGATATATAAAGATTAATTGAATAGTAGTTTTCAAGGATAAGGAATTTTAAAAATATTCCCCAATCATTTATATGTGATTTTTCATAGTTATAGCTTTTATGAGTTCAAATTCCTGTTTTAGCAGGTTCCATGTTCCAAGACAACTCAAGGAATATTCTTAAGAAAATAGGAAGTAAAATGTTAATAAATCATCATTAGAATGGGAATTTTAGGTCATCAAACTCACTCAAGGAATAACTGATAATGAAAAAATTAAATTAAATTTTTTAAATATAATGTTTTAAAAATTATTGGATAATTTCATTTTCAAGAATAAATTAACACCCTCAAATCATGAGTCTACATTTTAATATCCATTCATTATTTTAATCGTACAATCCACCATTTTACACATTAAATTTCATTAACATTGAAATTCAAAACATAGAATCATAGGATTCTAAAGAAACACATGTATCAAACATAACTCAATTAAATCATGAATTCATGTATGGGCATGAAATTTCCAATTAAAATATAATAATGTGTTTTAATAAGGAAAAAAATTTATTGAGTTTAGAAGTTAAACAATAAAAGTGAACTCAATTTCCCATGATGGTTAGTCCTCTTAATTCACTATTAGTGGCCTACCTTATGCTTCTTTAACCAATAAAATAAAATTACTCAATTACCTATAAGAATCATGTTATTTATGTTCAAAAATATTAGATGTTGTGGGTTGTATACTGGAATAATCATTAGAATTAAATAGAAATATAATTTACTAGAAATAAAATTAAAGGATATTTCTTGTTATGATCCCCCAATTGGGCACAAGATTTTTATTACTTCTGTAGGGAAGTACCGTCTTTTATCCATAATCTGATGGTGGGCGTATTTTCTTGGACTTGAACCACCACATGTTTCTTTTCCCAGCTCATGCTTATTTACTTTTTGTGATGAATGATCCATTTTTAGAGTATTTTAAATCACCCCCTTAAAAATTAAGTATAGCTTTCATGGAAAGGGTAATATGAAGTATAAATCATTCCCTTATTTAGTTACAATTGTTAAAACTTTATCCTTCTTGTCCAGTAATGGGTCAAATTTCATTTAATTAATTGAATAAACAAAGGTAAAAAAGATTTTTTATTGAATAAAGTTTAAATTTGAATTATTCATAACAAATATCTCTCTTTAAATATTAGAATCCCTTATCTATATTTCCTTAGTATTAACTACTTGAACATCTTTATTAGAATCCATAAAATTTATGTTTATCAAAATTATGGAGCTCCAAGTGTCACTCGCTAGGTGTTGGCTCAGTTTCTTCATTCTCCACTAAGGAAAACCATGTATTGACCAAATATTAATTTTTAAGCCCTAAGTATTGATTATGAAATTAGATGGGGTGGTATATGAAAATAAATAATTCAAAATAAGATCATATCCTTGAGTTATTCTTAGTTTAATAACTTCTCCAATGATATGTTACTCTTGACTGTGAGTTCCAGGGGATGAAAGTACTGTATTCGAGCTCCTCCATACTTTCTTCAAATTACACCACATGGGTGGGGTATTATTACATGGATATATAAATAATAAGAGCTTATGTATTTTCCACTTTTAGGGACTTAGGATAGCATGTTATTCCTCGTACTGATTCCATAAGTAATCTAGATATTTTGATCTCACACATGTAGCTCAGCCAGTAGTTTTTTCTAATCCTGGATCCACTCTAAATCATCATGGTCCTATTGGATCTAATCTATCAAATTTTTTTGTTGTTGTTATTTTTAGAGTTTTCCCTCAACTGCTTTGATCTCCTTAGAAATATCATAGAATATTAAGGGGTGTCTTCCATATACACATAATAAAATTCATGAAATTAATGGGATAACTCAGTTAGTTTTTGGGACAAGGATTCAAAACATTATTCTTTCATGTCCTTCCTCAAGACAGATGTTAATTATTGGAATGTATTCTCCGTATTATTATTTTTATAGAATAATCACACCTTTTTGGAAATAAGAAAATCACTCTACTCTATAGAAAATGGTGACTTAACAATTAGTTCTTTCACATTAGATTTTTAATAACAGATATTTTATTATTTTTTCTCATGCACTTATGAATAACTATTCAATTAATTAAAAAAAAATCATTTGAACACATCATAGATAAAATTTATATGGATTTTTTTAAATTAAAAACTATCTATATAAAAATATATCAAGAAAATAAAGTAATGATTATCTTCCCAAAAAATATTTCCATTTTTGAACACAGACCAATCATAAGGAGTAAAATAGAATTTATTTTCTTAATGAAACATAGTGGATGTCCAGGGTTATCCCAATTAAGGAGCTTATTAGTTTGTTTACTCATATATTCTGATTCACCCAAATATAATTTTTTTACCATCAGTTATCAAAATCATTGAAAAATACATTGGTTTTTGTTTGTGACATGAAATATGAAAATTTAAACTTATTCAAGAATGAAATTCTAAAAATAATGAGTTATGAAAGAAAGTAATTGGTCTTGATTTTGGTTTTGTGTTAAATAATTGTTATCTATTTTTTAAATTTATTTTGATAATTTGTCTATGAAATCTCATTCATGTATCACTATATTTTTATTTCACAGTTTTGAAACCTCCATTTACATTATGAAATATATATTCCACCTCCTCCTGTAATCATGGTTGATGGAACACCACAATCAAAGGTGTTACATATTCCAGGTCCTATCTCTCATGAATTTCACTTAATAAATTGATTAGATAAACTCCACCATGTGAATATCTTACCAATGAAGAGATGAAAAATAAATGAAATAAAATATATGAAATAGATTTGGTTTTAATTACATGGGGGAAAATTTATACACCAATTCATGCAACTCATAACTACAAAAATCATAAAATAAACATAAAGATTAATCTCAAGAACACCTTGACCTCCCATACTCCAAGCCTCAATTTATACATTATTTTATTAGGGTAAGAGATCACTTGTTCGGAATAAGATTGATGATAATAAAAAAATTAAATATAATGAGAATGAGAGAATAATAAGAAAGGGATACAAATGAAATAATATAACAATAAATACAAAAAAGAATGATATAATGAATAATGAAAAAATAAAAGAAAATAATAATGAAATTAAAAGAATAATAAGATGATCAGAAGAAGAAGAAGGGTGAATGATTTTTTGGTAACAATGGAAGTAAATACATGATCTAGTTTATTTATTCTGTGAAATTTTAAATTAAAATTAAAAAAATAAAACAAAAAATAAATGAAAATAAAAATAAATATGAAAAGAGGGAAACTATATATTCCCCCAAGAATCCCTCGAGTGGCCTCTGTGGTTGTGAACTCCCCTCAAATGGTATTTGGTGCTTAGTTTTTTATAAGAAATGGGAAATCCTAATGTCTTGTTCAAATATTCCCTTATCCATGGTGATATTCCTTCAAAATCTGGGTGGAAAGACTCATGTTGTGGAGTTTGAAATAACCGAGGATTGTAGGTGTATCTATTTTTCATAGAATAATTTCAAATATGGCAATTATTTTCATGGAATCATGCATGGGGGGAAATGTAAAATTTCTACAATGTAGTGGCATACAGCAAAATTCGTATGTGAGTAGTGGAGAATCCTCTACCTCATACGGCATTAACAATAGCTAGATGAACCGTGAAATGAATTCAAAATAGTTATATGAGGGTCCAACGGTGATACATAGGTGTCCCGAGTAGTGACAATTGAAAATGATCTTGGGCCCAAGCTTCATTGATGTCTTCGATGGTGTTCTACGTATCTTTGTTGTGGCGGTCAGTAAGGAATAGCGGTGGCGGTGTAGCGTAGAGTAATAGAGAAGGCAGTGCCTATGTGTCTTAGGTGGGGTGTAGTATTTTTTAAATCATAAACAGTAACCTTCAAATATGATGTCCCACAAAAAAAATAGATCTCAATGATAAGATGAATTATAATCTAAATCACAATATCTAGTCTCCAAAATCCCACATCAGGGTGGGATCTCCGATACACGTACCCACATACATGGACGAGCCACACTGCTTGGTTGTGTTTCCCTTATAGCCCATTATGATCCATATATTCCACCTATGGATGATCCAAATTACCCCATTCATCTTCCAACATGTAATGGACAACCTGACAGGTGGTTTAGCTAGTCGGCCCCCTTGTGGGGCTGGCATGGTGATTGGTTTTCCCTGGTTGCGGGCAGGTAAGCCTGTTAGATAATTTTTTTATCGTAAAGTAAACCTAAAAATAATATAAACAAGTTAGAAAATAACCTAAATCTAAAAAAAATATTAAACATGATTCAAAAATATAATTTAAAATTTAAAATTCACCTTTATTTTACTCAAATTGTAACACCCCACGCTTCCACGGTACGCTTCTCTTTGAATAATACAGCAGCATGTGTTTTACCCAATTTTGAGTTCTAAAACACACCCCAACCAATCAACCTAGCCATTATGAATAGTAATACCCACTTTTTGAAATTTTATAAATTTTCTCTTTCAAAATGGACTTCATTTTTGGATACGTAATATAGAAATTAGCTTAGGGTTAATTTTTCGTATTTTTCTGAAAACATTCAATTTTTTATTTATAGCGAAAAAATCCTGAGTTATAGTTTAAAACCGAATTTTTATTTAAATAATTATTTATTTTATTTAAATTTTATTAAGGAGAAAATAGATACATGATACCTATATAATTTCAATTTAATTCATTAGAGTTAGATTAGAATAATTTTAGATATATAAAAATTGTATTGAACATTTCACCGTCTTTTACCCACCTCCTAGGAGAATTTGTAAATTCACATAAAAAATAATTTTACCACTTATGTGAGTGGAATTTCTAAAATCCAAGAGACACGGTAAATATCGAGTAAAATTTGGTTCAACAAGATAAAAATGATTTTTGGTGAATAGTAACTTTTTACTTTTATTTACCACAGTTAAAAGTAAATAGGGTAATTAAGGGTAAAAATGATATTAATATTACCCTAACCCAAGTCCTAATTCTATTGTACAAGTTCATATTGCCCAAAAATAACCTTAGGAATAAAATATTATCATTTAGGTCCACTTGGATTAGATTAGGACATTTATTATTATTTAATTCAAAGAATAGTTAAAAGAGTTTAAATCAAAGTTTAATTACTAAAACATTTTTAATATATGGTTATTCATAAGATAAATTATATTATAAATATTCATTAAAAATATGAAAATATTTCCTACATAATGGTATTTTATTTATAATTTTTAGACCTTAAATATTTTAATTCATTTATGACACAATGGTGATGTAGTAATTACTTAATTAATGGAATATTAAAATAATTGATATTATAAATATCAAAATAAATGTAATTTGAGACTTTTTATGAATTGCAATAATTTTCTAGGTTAATATGACATATTTTAATTGGTTCTATAATTGTTTTTTGATGTAATAATGCTGTTATGAAATTTTCAAAAACAAAATACCCAATATTTTCAAAATTGACATAAAATAGTTTTTAAAACAAATATTATATTATAAATTGATATTATATTCTTAAATATCTATGGTTTGGAATAAGGACTTATATAATGATAGTTGTATCATTAATGGACCACTTGGGTGTCTCTTGGAAGTATATAGTATTTTTATTAACTATATAATATAAAAATATAAAGATACATGATAAATGTCAAACTAATTAACTAAGAGTTAAAACTAAAAGATAAGGTTAATATAGTGACCCAAACCTGTCTAAAACCAATTGGATGAATGTTTTTTGACATATCTCCATCATAAAATTTATATAATCCACTTTTGATCCATTAGAAATAGAATTTTAATTTATTATAAAAAAATATTTATAGCTTTCCCAATGGTGCCCCTCACCCCTCTTATAAAACGGCACTCCCCCTTCCCTCAAATTCATACCTTGAAATCCTTTGAGCTCGGCCAACCAATGCCCCAATACCCTCTCAAATATCCTCCCTTAATTATAGAGGCATTCCTTTAGTCATAAAGCCATCTTAAGGAGCCCTTTTGATCAAATCAATAGGAATAACCCGAAGAAGAGGTAAGGTTTTCACCACCCTCATTCAAGTTCATTTCTTCTTCCACATATTCATTATTTGTTATTCCAATTCTAAAATAATAAATCCAATATCTTATATATAATGTGATGTTATTATAAATATGGTACAACCATATTCATTATTCTATCCATCCGTTGAATGACATGTCAACATATGTGCGTACGTACGGCTTACCGTCTCCACGTCGTAGTGTAATTTTTATTCAATAAATTATTATTTGGATGTGTATAATAATGATTTTTAATTCATATAAGTAATAAATATAACATTATAATGATTCTTTATATATTATATATGATCCAATTTTATATTATTTTAATATTAAAAGAATGATATTGTTGCTCGTGCATACGTACGGACTACCGTCTCCACGAACGCGATGAGATTCATTCCCCATCGTATCAATTCAAGAATAATTATAAAATAATGATTAAAAATAATTTTTAATGACTTGATATCATTCTGGATATGAATAAGATACAAACTATCCATAATAAACAAGTCTTATGTAACAAAACATATATAATAAATCGAGAAAGTTAACACCCGAAACAATAAAAATACTAAGATATTATTAACAAAGCAATGTTAAAAGATAATATATGATATCATATTATTGTATATTATTCATGTATAATTCAATAAAAATTATTTTACCATTATACAGGAGGATAACCTACCCTCGACCAAGGAAAAAGTACAAAGTAAGGGGTTTCTTATCTCAGTTTTAATTCCATAAGATTTCCATTGTTCACCACTTATTTATTCCATGTGGTGTGTATACTGCCCATGTTTGTATTCATTGTGAAATATAATTTATTTCATGGATATTTACATAATAATTGTATTATCCATCTTTCATGGGTGTATGTTTCTTATGTTACGAAATCCATAAGGTAATTTGAAATTTCAATTTCCACTCATTCGGCTTTACGCACACTTCATTGATTATTTGACTCAAAGATTACGTGTGGAATCACTATTCATTTTCTTATGTCATAATTTCTAATCTCCATTATGTGGATATAATTTTGATATACATAACCAATCCATTAATAAATTCTCAAGTCATCGGTATGAGCTTGATAAGAGTAATTTTTACTCAATCTCCATTTGTTGAGTAAAACATCCAATTCATTGGTGTTGTTTTTACAAAAATATGTGTGAAGGTCCTTTGGTAGTTTTACACTGAATATCCAATAATATTGAGTGTATTTATATTTGCCACACAATTTTATGTTTTTGATTTATCCTTAACCTAAGGATATGGCCTTTATTAGAGATTTCATCTCAATTTACATTCCCTTGAGACTCCTTTGTTGTTATACACCAAATCACTTTTATATAGTGTATATAATGTAATTTGACATAGTATATCATGAATCCATTTATTATTATGATATTAAAAAGTTTTTATTACCTCAATTATTTTTATTCAAGTGTCTCTCTTTTATTTAGAAACTCTAACTAAAATATCATTTTAAAATGTTTTAAAGATTTATTATTCTAAATCTTTCTCATTAATGTATATGTTTTAAAAATGGTTTTAACAATTTATTTATATGGACATTAAAGTTTTCAAATCAAAATTCCTTTTAAAAGTTTCAAAGTGGTATGATACACTTTGATTCAAAAATCTATTTTAAATCGCTTCTTGACAAATAGTTTGACTTTTAAATGTTTTCAAGAAAAAGGGGGATATTTCTCTCAATAGTTTGATGATTATTTTAATCTAGGTCAATATCCTTCATTATTCTCGATTGAGGTTAATTTGATACAATAAAATCTTCCATATTGTATTGAATGAGTTATGTTTGACTGTGTATGTGCTATTTTTATACCATTCATGGTTTGTGGTTAAAGTATTGGAATTTCTTATGCTAGTTTTAATACAAATGTTTATGCTATGTTTCAAACTATTCATATGAGGAATGCATTGGACATAGTAAGTGACGGGTGGAGCCCGCTATAGCTCCTCAGTGCATCGGTAGGTCTCATGAGACAAATTAGTGTCTTGGCATAAGGCCTTGACAAAATATTTTTTGTCATCTTGGCACGAGGCCTTGACTATGTGGTTATGATAGTCTGGGATTATGCATTCCATCATTATAAAAGTGTTTATTGAGATTTCATATGGTTATTTTACTAGTAGAATATCCATGTGAATAAGTAAATGGAATTATTTCATTTTTTTTCTTTGCCATATTATGCTGAAGTTCAAGTTTAAAAGGATTTTGTTTTAGTTATACATTGCCTTAAATGTTTACACTTATTGATGAATGTTTCTGCTATATTATTATCCTTACTGAACATCTGAGTTCACACCTTTCAATGATTTATTTTTCCTAGGGTGTGAAGAAGTAATTTATGAATGACCTGCAGGGATAGTATGAGTGTGGACTATAGAGACTATGTTGATGTAGTTTTCAATTTATGATGTAATATAAACTTTATGAATGTATCTGGTGATTCCATGGCTACTAAACTAATCAGTCTTTCGAGACTTAATCTGTTGTGATCATGCCAATGTGATGTAATAATGCACATACTCTGGGTAACTGGGTGGGGGCGTTACAGTTGGTATCAGTTTAATTTTAGTACAAACATTGGAAACTAGATTTAGATAAACTCCGATTAGAGAACATAGTCCTAAGATAGACTTTGATGATTAGTATTGAAGAACTTCCTAAAATTTTGGAATTTTTGATATTTTTTTAGTTTTTCGAGCAATAGATACTTGTCTGGATACGAGCAGGTAGAGGTGGCTCTAGCACCTATGTACATAGGGGTAAAACACAAAAACACCGCTTTGAGCTAGACTCGAATGGGAACTGGTGCACAACAACGGGCCTTGCGGCACTCTTGGTTACGACACTCCTGGTGGATATTCTTAGGATAATTTACATTTTCTTTACAAACCAATTTGAAATATTTTTATATAAGATGAGAATAAATGACCTTGGTTAATCCTAAGGTGTTTCAAATTGAGAATATGGTGTCATGATATTCTCTAAATTATTTTATGACTATTGTTACTCACACAATGCTTTCTGGTTTTAGTCAATGGCTGGAGTCCATGGAAGTCGTAGTAACATTGATAATGATGTACAAGGTAGGAAAAGGGGTGGAAATGAACAAAAAAATGGAATGTTTATAGGAATAAAAGATATCGTGTTCATGAAAAATCAGTTTTCCAAAAATAAGATCAATAACATATATATTAACCAACTCTCGGACTCAATAAAGAAGAGAAAGGTGATGAATGATAAGATCTCCAGTAGTGGAGACCATGGAGAATAGAATCCTAAATTTCCATAATGTAGGAAATGTGGAAGGAGACACCCATGAAAGTTTCTCAATGGAACAAAGAAATGCTTTACGTGCAGGAAAGAAGGACATAAAGTGGAGAATTGCCAAGGAAAAATGAAGAGTACTATGGAAAAAAATAAAAATGGTCCCAAAAATCCATTTATAGTCATATGTCGTAAATCTAGGGTACCTAGCCATTACCCGAGTAAATTCCCTATTCTATAGGATATTTTCTTGGTCAAAGAAGAAGCTATGTGGAAATAAATGGTCGAAAAAATGTTTAAATGTATTATTGCTCCTTGTTTATGGGAATACTTTGGAATAATTTTCTCTTGTATTTGTAACCCTGTAGTTTGCCATGTGAGAATGGTATTTCAGTAAGACTTATCTTTTCCCTTGTGGATATAGTTATAAATATCAATTTGGTTTTATATGATCATTAGGTTTGAGGCAATTACAAGTTATTATATTTTGGGATGAAAATGCAATGTATGAGATAACATTTCTGGTTACGATTATATTATGGTTATTTTGAGGAATTTATCTCATTTTGCTAATGTTATAAAATATAGTTTTTGAAAAAGGACAACACGCAGACCGTGAGACTACCCGTCGCATCGGAAAATGTTGTGGGAATCAAACACACAACCAAAGTGCGATAGGGATTTATCGCCTCGTGAAGTCCCTAGTTAGTGTGACTAATTATTTTTAGTTAAATGATTTTATTGATCAATAATAAGGTGTTTTTGGATCTTATGTCTTATCAATTGAATGCCATTAGTATAGGAAAATGATTTGGTGATTAAGTGATAAATTTTATTTTGGAAGATGTTCGCTTTGTTGGGAACACTATATGCCCAAGGAAAATAGAATACTATAGGATTTCATTTGAGGAGTAATGGTGGATTATTATATATGTTTTTATGGTGGATTTATAGTGATTTAAGAGATTTATGGAAATGATTAACCTACAATAGAGAAAATGAGATTAGGTTAATTACTTTTAAGAATGTGACTTAAAGATTAGTTGATGTCTTTTGGAGATACAATTTAATGTGGAAGACTACATAACCCAATTCTTCTATGTTTTGGGTTTCAATATTAGTTGGGATTATATTGAAGGATTTTAAGGACAATTGTTCATTGAATGGTATTTATTTATCTTTGTGTTATTGTTGGTTCAATTTTAGAAATTAAGATTAGTGTTTCTTTCTCTAATGGAATATCCTTTTGGGGGATAATCAGATCTTATACTAACCATTTTGGATTTGATTAATCTCTAATGACAAGGTAAAAATATATTTTATCTTTCGTGGATCATGTGATTCTATAAGAATTTTATTCTATCTCTTCCAGTGTGACAAAGTCTTCTTGAATACTCATCGTTTAAAAATGAGTTAGTAGTAGGAATTTATTAAAGAATGAAACTTTACTCAAGAAGTATGTATATCCCTTTTTGTTCTTAGTCAATCTTATAAATGAATTCCTCATCTTTATGTAATGTAACATAAAACAAAAAAAAATCTGTTTACTTTTCCTACTGGGAAACTAATTACCATTTGTCCCCTCACAATTTTGTATCTTTATTGTTGTTAACTTTCTCCTGATCATGTTTTATATCCCTCTCCATCAGAACATTACACATAGTTTATCTTCCATATCCATTTTATCCTACATGGAATCCTAGTATGAGTTATCTTGGGTGACCTTTGTACTCCACTTTCTTTATTTTAAGGTGATAGTTTTATTGAATATTTTTCAGATGTGGGACATTCCATTATATTCCTACGCCCGATTTTAAAAAAATTTCAAGGAAGAAATTATTTGAAGGAGGGGAGAATGTGACACTCCAAGCTTCCACGGTACGCTTCCCTTCGAATAATAATGTAGCGTGTGTTGTATGCAACTTCGAGTTCTAACACACACCACAACCAATCAAACTAGAAGTTATGAATAGTAATACCCACTTTTTTAAATTTTATATATTTTATCTTTCAAAATGGACTTCATTTTTGGATTCAGAATATCGAAATTAGCTTAGCGTGAATTTTTGATATTTTTCTGAAATCATTAAATTTTTGATATATAGTGAAAAAACACTGAGTTATAGTTTAAAACCAAATTTTTATTTAAATATTTATTTATCTTATTTAAATTTAATTAAGTTCAAAATATATACATAATACATATATATGTTTAATGTAATTCATTGGAGTTAGTTTAGAATAATTTTAGACGTATAAAAATTTTATTGAACATTTCATCATCTTTTACCCACCTCATATGAGAATTTGGAAATTCATATAAAACATAATTTTACCACTTCTGTGAGTGGAATTTTGAAAATACGAGAGACACAGTTAATATCAAGGAGTAAAATTTGGTTCAATAAGATAAAAATAATATTTGGTGAATAATAACTTTTTATTTTTATTTAGCATGGTAAAAAGTAAATAGGGTAATTAAGGGTAAAAATGCTATTAATATTACCCTAAAACAGGTAATAATTCTATTGGAAAAATTTATCTCAACCAAAAACAACCTTAGGAATAAAATATTATCATTTATGTCCACTTGGATTAGATTAGGTCAATTATTATTATTTAATTCAAAGAAGAGTTAATAGAGTTTGAATCAACGTTTAATTACTAAAACATTTTTAATATTTGGTTATACATAAGATAAATTCTATTATAAACATTCATTAGAAAGATAAAAATATTTCATACATAATGGTATATTATTTATAATTTTTATACCTTAAATAATTTAATTTATTTATGAAACAATGGTGATGCAGTAATTACCAAATTAATGGAATATTAAAATAATGGATATTATAAATATCAAAATAATTGTAATTTTAGACTTTTTATTAATTACACTAATTTTATAGGTTAATATGACATATTAGTATTGGTTATATAAATTTTTTTCGAAGTAATAATGATGTTATTAAATTTTCAAAAACAAAATACCCAATAGTGTCAAAATTGACATTAAATAGTTTTTAAAACAAATATTATATTATTAAATGATATTCTATTCCTAAAAATCTAAGGTATGGAAAAAGGAATTATATAATTATATTTGAATCATTAATGGAACACTTTGGGGTATCTTGGAAGTATATATTATGTTTATTAACTATATAATAAAAAATACAACGAGACATGGTAAATGTCAAACTAATTCACTAAGAGTTAAAACTAAAAGATAAGGTTAATATAGTGACACAAACCTGTCAAAAACCTATTGGTTGAATGGTTTTTGACCTATCCCCACCTTAACATTTAAAAAATCCACTTTTGATCCATTATAAAACGAATTTTAATTTATTATAAAATAATATTTCTAGCTTTTCCTAAGGTACCCCTCACCCATCTTTTAAAAAGCCACTCCCCCTTCTCTCAAATTCATACCTTGATATCCTTTGGGCTCGTCCAACAAATTCCCCAATACCCTCTCAAATATCCTCCCTTCATCCTAGAGGCCTTCTTTTAGTCATAAAGCCAACCTAAGGTTCCGTTTTTATCAAATCAAAAGGAAGATCCCGAAGAAGAGGTAATGTTTTCACCACCCTCTTTCACGTTCCTTTCTTATTCAACATCTACTTTATTTGTTGTTCCCCTTATAAAATAATAACTACAGTATCTTTTATATACTATGATTTTATTATAAATAAGGTACAACCATATTCTGTATTCTATCCATCCTTTAAATGACATGTCACCATACGTGTGTATGTACGACTTAACGTCTCCAAGTCGGGGTGAAATTGTTATTCAATAAATCATTATTTGGATGGATAAAATAATGATGTGTAATTCATATAAATAATAAATATAACATTATAATGATTATTTATATATGATATACCATCCAATTATATATTATTTTAATATC
This sequence comes from Viscum album, assembly GCA_963277665.1. Classification (NCBI taxonomy): domain Eukaryota; kingdom Viridiplantae; phylum Streptophyta; class Magnoliopsida; order Santalales; family Viscaceae; genus Viscum; species Viscum album. Next base: position 1,085,758,317 of record OY728150.1, on the reverse strand, counting down.
AAAATAATTATATTGTCGCTCATTTGTACGTACGGACTACCGTCTCCACGAACACGATGAGATTCATCCCCATCGTATCCATTCAAGAATAATTCTCATATAAGGATTAAAAATAATGTTTAAGAACTTGATATCATTCTAGATATGAATAAGATACAACATATCCATAACAAACACGGCTTATGTAACAAAACCTATAAAAGAAAATGAGTAAGTTAACACCCGAAACAACGTTAATACTAAGATATTAGTAACACGACAATGTTAAAAGATCATATATGATATCCTATTAATTTATATGATTATTGTATAATTAAATAACAATTATTTCACCATTATACAAGAGGTTAACCTACCCTTTGTAACATCCCCAAATGATAAAGGGTTAAATGACTAAATGATATGACTCATGTCAATAAGGTGCACCTTCCTTTTCGAGAGCCAGCCTGATTAGAACTCTATAGTTAAGTGTGCTTGGCCTGGAGTAGTGATCAGGATGGGTGACCTTTTGGGAAGATTCCCAGGATGTGTTCGAGTGAGGAAAAAGTACACTGGAAAAGACAATTTTTGGCATGTGGGGACTATTGTTAGTCAAATGACCCGTTCAGACATGTGGGTGGACCCTGGGGTGGGCCCCACGTGTCTGTGGGGTAACTGGTGGTACCTGGAAGGCCAGGACCTAATGACCATGTTAAGGTGGGGTGTCTATGCTATCACCAGGACCTAGATTGTCACATTTGGTATCAGAGGTGGTACCCAGCCCTAAGTGTGGTGTACTGCCTGGGTTGAGATATAGGGCCCACAACGAGGGCGTTGTGCTCTAAAGGGGGGGTGATTGTAACATCCCCAAATGATAAAGGGGTTAAATGACTAAATGATATGACTCATGTCAACAAGGTGCACCTTCCTTTTCGGGAGCCTACCTGATTAGAACTTCATAGTTAAGCGTGCTTGGCCTGGAGTAGTGATCAGGATGGGTGACCTTTTCTGAAGTTTCCCAGGATGTGTGTGAGTGAGGACAAAGTACACTAGAAAGGACACGTGTTGGCATGTGGGGACTATCATTAGTCAAATGACTTGTTCAGGCATGTCAGTGGACCCTAGGGTGCCCCATGTGTCTGCGGGGGCAACTGGTGGTACCTGGTAGGCTAGAACCCGACGGTCTTGTTAAGGCGGGGTGTCTGTGCTGTCACCGGGACCCATATTGTCACAACCTCGACCAAGGAAAAAGTACAGAGTAAGGAGTTTCTTATCTCACTTTTAATTCCATGAGATTTCTATTGTTCACCACTTATTTATTGCATGTGGTGTGTGTACTACCCATGTTTGTATTCATTGTGTAATATACCTTATTTCATGGATATTTAAATCATCATTTTATTATCCTTTATTTAGGGGTGTATGTTTCATAAGTTACTAAATCAATAAGGGAATTTGAGACTTCAATTTCCACTCATTCGGCTTTACGCATACTTCATTGATTATTTTACTCAAAGATTATGTGTGTCATCACTATTCATTTTCTTATGTCATAATTTCCACTCCCCTTTATGTGGATATACTTTTGATACAGATAATCAGTCCATTGATAAATTATCAAGTCATCGGTATGAACTTGATAGGAGTAATTTTTTCTCAATCTCCATTTGTTGAGTTAAACATCCAATTCATTAGTGCTGTATTTACACGAATATGTGTGAATTTCATTTGGTTGTTTTACACTGAATATCCAATCATATTGAGTTTATTTATATTTTTCACGCATAATTATCTCGTTTATTTATCTTTAACCTAAGGATACAGTCTTTATGAGAGATTTCATCTAAATTTACATTCCATTGAGACTCCTTTGTTGTTATACACCAAATCACTTTTATATGGTGTATATAATGTACTTTGACATAGTATATTATGAATCCATTTATTCTCATGATATTACAATGTTTTTATTACCTCAATTATTTGTATTCAAGTGTCTCTCTTTTGGTTAGGAACTCTAACTAAAATATCATTTTAAAATGTTTTATAGATTTATTATTCTAAATCTTTCTCATTAATGTCTATTTTTTAAAAATGGTTTTAAGTATTTATTTATATGGACATTAAAGTTTTCAAATAAAAATTCCTTTTAAAAGTTTCAATGTGGTATGGGATACTTTGATTCAAAAATCTATTTTAAATGGCTTCTTGACAAATACTGTGACTTTTAAATGTTTTCAAGAAAAAGGGGGATATTTCTCTCAATAGTTTGATGATTATTTTATTCTATGTCAATATCCTTCATTATTCTCTATTGAGGTTAATCTGATACAATACAATCTTCCATATTGTATCTAATGAGTTACGTTTGACTGTGGATTTTCTATTTTTATACAATTCATGGTTTGTGGTTAAAGTATTGACATTTCGTATGCTAGTTTTAATACAAATGTTTATGTTATGTTTCAAACTTTTCATATGAGGAATGAATTGGACTTAGAAAGTGATAGGTGGAGCCCGCTATAGCTCCTCGACGCATTGGTAGGTCTCATGAGACAAACTACTGTCTGGGCACAAGGCCTTGACAAAATATTATTTTTAGTCTTGGCACGGGGCCTTGACTATGTGGTTATGATAGTCTGGCATTATGCATTCCATCATTATGAAAGTGGTTATTGATATTTCATGTGGTTATATGACTAGTAGAATATCAATGTGAATATATAGATGGAATTATTTCATTTTATCTTTTCAATATTAATCATAAGTTCAAGTTTAAAAGGCTTTTGTTTTAGTTATACATTGCCTTAAATGTTTACGTTTCTTTATCAATGTTTCTGCTATATTGTTATCCTTACTGAGCATCTGAGATCACCCCTTTCAATGTTTTATTTTTTCCAGGGTGTGAAGAATAAATTTATGAATGACCTGTAGGGATAGTATGAGTGTGGACTGTGGAGACTATGTTGTTGTAGTTTTCATTTTATGATGTAATGTAAACGTTGTGAATGTATCTAGTGATACCAAGGATACTAAATTAATCGGTCTTTCGAGACTTGATCTTCTGTGATCATGCCAATGTTATGTAATAATATAATGACTATAGTTAACTGGGGTCAGGGAATACACATATAAATCCACTTTTAGTCTACTTTTATAATTTACCAAAATTTATTAAAGTACTATAATACATGGGTATTTAAATATAAAATCCATTTAAAACTATTTAAATTTGTTTCAAAATATGCATGAAATTTGTGTGAGTATGTGTGTGTCAGACACCTATACATCCCTCCAATTCATTAGGTAATGTTTCATATTTCATGATAAGTTGATCAGAAACAAGTTGATGTGCAAGAACTGATATGGGAGACAAGATGACATGTTTGGTCAACTATAGAAAATAGGTGATGATTCTTCATCCATTCTTAAATAGGAAATAGTTTTTCATCCCTGGTCCATTATATTTGATAGTATCTATTGTTAAACATGACTTATGAAATGGTTTTTATAGTTAAGATGATGCCACACTTATAGGATGTGAACTTCTAGTTCATGATTTATTTATGGTTATTTTTCACTCTTATTGTTTATACATTTTGAAGAGATATTTTTTTATAATAATAATCATAGTTATAATCCATTTCATATTGGGCTTAAAAGTTTTAGGTTATATTTATCATCTTATACCCTTATCCTTATCTTACTCTTTGATATGATCAGTGATTGATATCTTCCTTCTTTATCTTTACTGATCATATAAGCTCTATATTTATTATGTTGTCTTTTACCTATGTATGGAAGAAATGTTTAATTATGGTTTTTCTATTAAGAGTATAAAATGGGAAGATCTTTATTAGATATTTTGAATTTATTTAATGAAATAAAATGATTTTGTAACTAGTTTCCAAGGACGTTAATCCTTAATGATCCTAGGGTGTGTATTTATGAAATATATTTAATATTTATCTACAAAGATGTAATATTTATGTATAAAAATAAAGGGAAATTATAGTAAATACACTAATATATTATTATGATTATTCAAATTCTATTTCCCCCCACTTTTCCACCATATATAAAGCTAAAACATCACTCGTGTGTACAAAAGTCTTACCATATCCACATAGTAATGTTATTCATTTCTCATCAGAATTTTACATGGATGGTTATAAATATAGAAATAATTAATATACATGATAATAATAAGATAATTATTTTTCTATAATTATAATACCATAAATACATTTTTACATTCAAATCCACTGGAAAATTATAATGTTGCACATTTGTACGTGTGGACTACCATATCCACAAAGTGATGTGATCAGTTTATTATTTTCTCTTTAAATGGTTTTTAATAAGGATATATTTAATTAATAGTTATGAAATTTATATCATTATTAACATTATATATATAGTGTAATGATCATCAAATTACCTAGACTAGAAGTTCCATGAGAAAATTTGCATGAGAAAACAAAGCACTTAACACTCGAAACAATGATAATAATATATTATTGTTAAAAAAACGAGTGATAATATGTTTTAATAGGATCACATATGATATTATAAATATTAATACAGTTTTTTAATAAGTTAATAAAATATATAAAACCATTATATAGATGTTTAAAGAACATTCAACTAAGAGAAAATGTGATGTGAGGGGTTTCTTAACTCATTTTCCATTCATTGAGTAATACTTCCAATTCATTGACTATATTATTCCATCATTATTTTTGAAATGGTATCTTATTTTATAATTTTTATTTACACCTTTTTATAAGTAATTACATTTTTTACACATAATCACTTCATTGATTAATTATTAGTTTAATGATATGATCTTTGTTAGGGGTTTTTGAACTCAATTTCCATTCATTGGGTTATATCACTTCTTCAATGACTCTAATAGGTCAGTATTATGTGTGAAATTAAATATTATTGTTTTATATTATATTCAATTACTTTTTTTTGGATTTATATTTTTTTAAAATAATATCTTCTTTGACTAATTCTTCTTTTAATGATGTGAATATTATAAAGTATTGTGTACTAATCTCAACTCCATTGAGACAACTTTGGTATTATGAACCTTTTTTGGGTTTATATAAAACCTATTTGAGGTATTTATAAAGATTATTCATTTATTATTGAGTGTAATGTTTCATTTCAGGTGTATTTATTTAATCATTTATAATTTTAATGTTACCAGAGAGATAATATTTTTTTAAATATCATTTTTCATGGGATTTAACTTATTTTAATTTAAGGAATATCATATTATATCCTTTATAAGATTAATTTATCTTTTTATCCTATATATAGTTTAGGATTTGCCATCTTTTTTTCCTCTCTATAAAAATTTATCCAAGAAAATAAATTTTTAATATAAATGTGGATCATATTTATATTTTGATTGGGTATATTTTTTTCCATGCCTGTATTTTTCAAAATTATTTTAAAAAATAAATTTATTTACTAATGTTATCTTTTTATGAAATATTTTTATTTTTTTATTTTTAATCTAACTTCAAAATATTTCATTAAAAAAATTTGGATAGAGGATCAGATGATAATTCTTAGGGCTGGCAGGATAGTTTTCACTTCATAGTGTTTTGGGAATGATGTTTTTCTAATAAATACTTCCATCATAAATATTTTAGTAGATATAGATACATTGTACATAAGTGATTTTACAATTAAATTTATATCATTGTATGTTTCTTTTAGGTGTTAAAGAATATCCTTTCAATGGGTATAGGAATGTCGTTGAAACCTTTGGAATGTTTTTCTTAACCTAAGATAAATGGATATTGGTGGTTGAAATGAATGGATCAATTGGATAACAGTAATTTCTCTATTTTATGGGAGGTCATCCATGGATATCATAGGGTTCTATACCATGTTGACTAAATTAAGACATATATAAAGTGGTGGTGGCCCATCTTTGTTGGAATAGTTTTTATAATGATTTGGGATTCTTACATATTTTATCTTACAACCAAATTGAGTTAAGTGTGTGAGAGATTATTCTAGTTTAATATCTCTCATAATAATTTTTTACAGTTTTATCCAATGGATGAAGGACTTCATCTGAACCATGTAAATATCTTTTTAGTAATTTTTTTATCCAATATTTACTATGTGGTGATTTGGTTGAAAAATAACAATTAGTTCTATTTCTCATTAAGATTATTGGAGGATAAAATAGTACAAAACTATTTTCCAAATACAATCATTCTGGAATAAGGGTTTTCTTTTTTATAATGTGGAATAGTTTATAAAACCCTTTTTTTAGAAAACAATTTCACTATAGTTTCAACTGATATCACATTTGATTGATGTTTCTTAAAATGTGTGGATTTATTATTATTTTTCTTCCTGTAAAGTGGTATCAAGTAAATTTTCTCTATAAATTATATTTTATTATATTTTATTTTTTATAGAAGTTATAAAATTGATGAATTCAAAGGAAGGAATTTTTTTTGATAATATCTATATTATGGACATTCATGATGCGATTAGATGAAATTATGAAAAAGAAATATCTCAATTTTTCTTTTTCTATAAATTTTCATGAAATAATAAATGAAGTTTCATAGGGATATTTTTATAGGAAGTATTTTTTCTTTTTTATAATATCATGAACACAAAAAAATTTGTTCATCATTATAGAAAAGATAACTACCACAAAGTATGGGAAATGTTTTTTTTCAAAAAATGAAAATACGATAGATATTAAATTTTTATCAAATTGATAATATTTTTCAAAATTAGGTTATAATATTGAAGGATTATAGTTGATTATGTGAATAAATTCAATATTATCTAACGGTTTCTAAAATCTTTGATTATTACTTTTAGATATTATTTTTGGGTTTTCATTATTATTTCTTCACTTATAGAGATCTTGGATTCCATGGTGATAGTAGTGATAAAATCAAATGGGTAGGTATGTCTATAATTTTACTATATTCAATAAATTATCTTGAATTATGAGTTGCGGTTGAATAGAATTCTGAATCAATCTGTAATTTTTCTGAATACTTCTAGAAGGGGATGATTAGTTCAATGAACATGTCATTATAAAAATAAATAATCTTTCCGATATGTCCCAATAGATATGATAAAGTGATTCACTGTTCTAATGTCCTACATGATAGATTTTTGGGAATAAGGGATGTATCAAGAAGGATGTATAGTGTTAGACAAAACTATTAACTTCTTGAGTAAACAACTTTGTTAGTGTAATGAATGTTGGTTCCATCTTATTATTGTGTATGAGTATTCTAAAATAGTCATGCATTACTGATTTAGGAGAATATTTCCATTCAACCAGTGATCAAGGGTGCATGTTTTATTATGTTATATAAGTCTTATTAAAATTACATATAGTTGATAATGAAGGTTTAGATATATTTGGGAAGTGAGAGATTAACATTTATATGAAAAATGGAAGTATCATAAAGATGAAATATGTAAGACTCATTATATTCCCTATAAGAACCTAATAGTTGTGGGAAAAATTAATGATGAAGGTTTCAAAATGAATTTTTGGAAGGGGAGGATTATTATCAAAGGCTCCCTAGTGGTAGATCATGGAGTAAAAAATAGAACCTTGTATCTTGTTTGATAACTCGTTGAATTTACTAGTATTAGAAATATATTGTTAGATGGTCTAGAAAGGTGCCATTATAGGTTTGGTCTCATTGGAGAGAAAATTACCAAATTTCTATAAATAAAATGAATAATGAAACTCAATGACATTTTTATTTGAATATTTAAGAGATCTATGTATGAAAAAAATAGTCTTCGTCAAATTGGGTGATAAAAAACCAAGGAACAAGATGCTAGAAGTTGTTCATTCCAATGTTTGCGATCCAACCCCAATATTCTCATATGGAGGTTTATTATATGTCGAAACTTTCATTGATGTATCCGATCACATTTTTTGGATTTAATTATTTAAGAATAAATTATAGCTATTTTAAACATTTATTTATTTGAAATTTATGACTAAAAACGAATTTAATATAATTTTTATATGTATTTGGATAGAAAATTATAGGGAACACACTGGACACATTTTTTGTAAATTATATTAGATGAAAGGAATCATGGATGAGAAATATTTTCCTTGCATACACAATAAAATTGAATAATGAGAGGTTAAATCAAACACTAATAGAGAAATATTGATGAATAAGGAAATATATGGTAATGCCTATGAAATTTTTTTCATAGTCCTTGAATATAATAGGTTTCATTATCAATGAAATACTACAAATATAGTAGGATATGAACATTCAAAATAACATTGGTCTGGAATGATACCAGTGGTAAACCATCTCAAAATATTTAGAATTGATCGATATGTTAATATCATTGATAAAGGTATAGATATTTTGGAATCAAAATTCAATGTTTACTTTCAAATTTCATTTGGAGTTAAGAAATTTTGTTATTTCTTGTGGGTCATGAATGGAAATAAATCATATAGATCCATGATGTTATTTTAAATTAAATAAATTTGTGGAGTTATTGGAATCAGGATAAGAAGGAATATTATAAAATTTGAACCACAAGAGTTTAGGAATATCAAATAAAGGATACCGAATAGACCTTTATTCTGGATTGTTCAAAAGAATCATCTGAGGATGTTCCAATAGTCAGTATACCAGACAGAGGAAAATATGATATACTATTGTTAGATGGTGAATGATTGGAATGTTAATTTCCATAAAATAAATTTACTAGATATAATTCTACCAAATGGATGACTAATGGATATAGAGGTTTAGATGGATTACTTGTAGTTTTTTTGAAAATACCCACTTATATTATAAAACTTGTTTAAAGGTATAGAAATGTGATGAATTTTTTATTTCTAATGTATAGAGGAAAACTAGTGATCATGGAAGAGGCATCTGCACTTATAGACACTAAACAATGTGATTCATCCATTAAATATGAATTGAATTAATTAAAACTAACTGATACATAGGAATTAGCTGATCTACAAGACAAAAAATTTCATTCGAATGGAAATTTATTTTTATATTAGAAGAGGAAGTTGATTTAAGTAAAAGATATAAAGAAATAATTGTAGTGAATATTTTCCAACATGATAAAGGAATATAATTTTCTGAAATTTTCTCACCATTAGTGAAACAAAAAACAATTCAAAAATTTATCAGCATTTGTTCCTATAATGATCTAAACGTATAGTACATGTATGTAAAGACATATTTTATTCATGGATATTTCTATGAACAAATTTATATTGTTATTTTGAAGGGTTTTTAAGTTTATCGGAACAATAATTTGTCTTTTAAGTTGATACGAAGTCTTTATGGATTGAAGTAAGATCCTAAATAGTGGAATAAGAAGTCAAAAACATTCCTTTTTGAGGAAAAATTCAGTCGATCTGGTTATAATCACTACTTTAAAAAATAGATTTGGGAAGATCAATAATATCTCATACTACTCTTGTATGTAAATGATTTGTTTATTTTTAGTTTATTGTTCCAATGGATTAACTAAATGAGCATGAAACTGCCACAAATATTCGATATGAACATCCATTTTTAGGTAATGAAATATTTGGGATGTGAAATGAGAGGTATATGAATGATTTATTTTTTGTGTTTACCTAAAAATGAATACATTATTAAATTTATCGAATGATTTTGAATGAAATTTAATAAACCAGTCTCAAATCTTATCACATTACACTTGAAAATGTAAATAACTTAGGCACCATAAAAAAACATAGACATTTGGTACATAGAGAAGTCTCATATGTCTCATCTGTAGGTATTTTTATATATAAAATGGTCTGTACTCGTCCAAATATTTATTGTGTAGTGGGAGTCTTTAGATTCTTTATTTCAAATCATAGGAGGAAACATTATGAATCTTAGAGAATGTATCTTTATGTTCAATTTATTATGGTCTTGTTAATGGTTTTATAGATTTGTATATAGTTGGAAATATGAATTCCATAAAAATTATAATATGGTTGTTTTTTTACTTTTATTGGTACCACGGTAAGTTGGATATCTTAGTTACAACCATTGGAGACTTTGTTTTTAATAGATATAACAACCCATCCATATATTTCACAAGTAAACATATTTTATTACATAAAAACCCAACCTAATACAACATATAATATCCATATGTCTAGTGTCTTTTGGGATTAGTAATATTACATAACAACTTAAATCATGACATACATATCATTATTGAAAAATTCTTTTACATGACCACACACATTCCTTCGTACTTAGCATTGCATAGGATAAACTGAGGACCTGTATAAGAAAAGGTTGAGATATAAATCCAAGTAAGGGAGTAAACAATTCATAACATGAATAATATAGTACATGTAAGGAAATAGGTATATCAATGGGTTATAAGAGATACATGAACCTAAAGGCATGATATAGCATGATTATCATAACATGGAAATGTGGAAACAACATTTAACATGATATTACCATGAGTCAAGGCTCATTAAACATAGAGAATGATTAATCCCTCATTTCAATTGATTTATCATGATTAAAACCTCATTTTACTTAGCGTATCATGATACTAATCTTTACCTGATACATTGGAGCGCTATCAAGATGCAACCTTCTTAATTATTTCATTTCATGCATAAGTTTTCCATATAGATCATACAACATGGAATCATTAAATATCATAATTTATTAAACAATAAAGTATTGTGGAATTTATTCAATAAACTCAATAATAAATAAGTAAATTTTCATTAATGTTAACACCCTTAATATAGAAATTGGCATGGTATTCACAACATAATGACTTTGGCATGGAAAATCACGGTTCAGTTTCGGTAGCATAACAGCAAGACATAAGAATTCAAAAAAAATATTTATGATAGGGAAAGGGGTGTCCAATAATATGTAAATTAAATGGAAAATAAGGGTTCATATAGATATATGTCCCAACATATTTAATGTAATTTAGATTCATAAAACAAAATAATTTCTTGAATGTAAATGGGGAGAGATAAATCCCTTACGGAATTTCTGCATGGTAACAAGTGTACATGGGAGGAATTAATAAGAGATAAAGGGGTATTTGATCATTTAAAATTATTTTGGTAAGAATAGGGTAGGTTCAAAATCATACCCCAACAATTGTAATTGATAATACAAGGGTATAACAACATAAAGAAACATGGATTAATAAGGAGAGAGGAAGAAATTCCTTACAATGTTTTGGCATGTTAACAAGTGTACATGGGGGGAATTATTGAGAGAGAAAGGGGTATCTAATAATTATAACATAATGAGGTAAGTACGGGGGTGTTTCAAAATCATCCCTAAAAATTATTTATTGAAAAAATGGTATAACAACAAAATGAAATTTGAAAAAAGACGAAAAAGGAGGAAATCCCTTATGGAATTTGGACATGGTAACAGGTGTACAGGGGAATCATTAATGAGAGTGAAAGGGGTATATCATTATTAAAACATAATGAGGGAATTATGGGGGAGATGATAAATCATACCCCAAAACTATTAAATGAAAAAAAAATCGTATAACAACATAATGAAATTTGGACAAAAATGAGAAACGAAGAAATCCCTAACTTAGAAGTGTGATAAAAAAGCCTTGAGAGAGGCCTGAGAGAGAATTATTGGGAGCTTTAGGAACCTCATAAGGATTATAAAGAGATTAGGGAAGAGTTTGGTCAACTTCCAATGGTTTTTAGTTAATAGTAAGTGGGAACATTGGTGGGATTATATAGCAAAAGAGATAGAAATCTTTATAATTAAGGTTTTGGACACTACACATTAAACTAATCAAAACCAAAAACCATATCATGGTTGTTTCCCATGTTTTTATAAAAAGGGGAGTGTAATTTTTTTTAAATAAGTCCAATGATTGAACTTCTTAAAATATTAGGCTTGCTTCTGTGGTGGTGAGTCACACTCTCAAAAAACATTTTAAAAAGTTAAAATGTTTTTTCAGTCATGGAGGGTCCACTAAAGATTTGTAAAATAAATCAAAAATACCAAAAATACCATTATTTTAAATTGTAAAGATGTATTGTCCGAAAAGACAATTTAAATTATTTTATTACATCACTATTGGGTCATTATGATGTCTTTAAACACATTATATAATTAACTGGTATTTAATTTTTTACCCAAAAATTCAACTGTCATAGAAAATTATGAAAATGTCACTGTAGTATAATTTTTACATCCTTATTCCAAAAATAATATTAATTTTATCAAAATAATTTTCTAAATATTTAAATTTTTACTTTGAAAATAAAGTATGACATTTATCGAAAATTCATGGGTTTTAACAAAAAATGGCTTTCGAACATTAATAAAAATTAAAATTGTATTCATAAAAATTATACTATAATTTATATTTAATAAAAAGTAATTTATTAATAATAATATTTTTTTAAAATATTAGTTATTTCCAAAAATTCATTAATTCATCAAAATAGATTTTTAAATTGATGAGTAACTAAAAAATTTATTTCTTCTTTAAAAACCATTTACAATGTAACAATAATGAAATGAATGTATATTATTTATAAAAAAAATAAGTCACATAATCATAGTGATAGGTTATTGATATATAACCCCTTATAATACCCACATATGACCAAAGGGTAAGGTGTGCAATGGTGACAGACTCTTGGGGTGTCTAGGATTACATCGTTTGGGTGGTAATCTCTATCAACTTGCACTTTTCTCGTAGGCTATTCAGTTTAAGATTAACATGTTGAATATCAACTTGGGATTAGTCAAGAGAAAAGACCAGGGACTCCACCTCGGTTCTGAGCTCCAAAAAATGGGCTTAGTATAGAGAAATTCTTCTTGGTGAGGTTATCGCTTCATTTATCTGAGTAAATTTCATTTTTTAAAGAACTATATTTATACAAATCAATTGAACATTGTTAAATAGCAATATTTGAAACAGTAAAAATTATTAATGGTATTTTGAAATTCATAAAACCATGGAAGTTCATATTTTATATAACCATTTTATATAATAATACATTTAATTAAGTTAAGAGGAATTTTTATTAAAAGAATGTTTTTTGGTAACAATCTTCCCCCCTTAAGAAATTTCTCCCTAAAAATTTCATTTTCCCACACTAAAATAGATGTGGGTAACTCTGCTTCATCACTTCCTCTAATTCCAACATTTCATCTTAAAACTTTTGGTTTCTCCATAACACTTTCATGAGTGGAATTTTATTATTTCAAATAGATTTTTCCTCTACTATCTAAGTTCTTCTTCGGCTTCTCTTTATAGTATAGGTCATTATCCAATGGTACCACATTTGTATTGGGTACATGTGTTGCGTCAGGTATATAATTCTTCAAGGGTTATACATGGAATACATCATGTACTTCATATAGGTTTTGTGGAAGTGTTAGTCGATAGGTCACTGCTCTAATGCAATCAAGGGTCTCAAAAGGGCTGATGTAACTTGGAATAATATTTCCCTTCTTCCCAAATCTCATAGATCTCTTCCAGAGTGATATGTATAAGACTACCATGTATTTGACATCAAAATATAGGTCTCATGGACAATTTTTTGCATATCACTTTTGTTGACTCTGAATAGCTTTAATGTGTTACTAGATGGTCTTAACCTTCCCCACCATTTCATTGACCATTTCTGGACCTAGGAGATTTCACTCACCAACTTCATCCCAACATTCTGGTGTTTTTCACCTCTTCCCATATAAGGCTTCATAAGGATCCATTTGGATACATGAGTGGAAAATTTTATTGTATGAGAACTCAAACATAGGAAGATGTTGATCCCATCCTCCTTTGAAGTCCATTGAGCATGCTCTCAACATGTCCTCGAGTGTTTGGATAGTCCGCTCATATTGGCCATCGGTTTAAGGATGATAAGGTTTACTAAAGTTTATCTCATTATTTAGAACGTAATAAAGACTATTACAGAACTTAGAGGTTAATCTGGGATTTCAATCAGATACAATAGATAGTGGTACTCCATTTCGCCTTAGCACTTCTATTATATATAACTATTCCAGTTGATCCTATGAGAAATCTTCATGAATTGAAATGAAGTGTGCAGTCTTTGTAAGACGATTCAGAATAACAAAGATAGCCTTGTTTCATTTGGATGTATTCGGGTGACTGGTGACAAATTACATGGTGATGTTATCCCTTTTCCATGCTGGTATGGGTAATCGTTGCGTCATCCCCTTAGACATCTTCCTCTCATCCTTCACTTACTAACAAACCAGGAACTTTCATGTATACTTACCAATCTTCTTCTTCATATTATACCACCAATAAATATATCATAGATTTCAATACTTATTTTGTCCCCCGGGTGAATGGAGAAATTCTAATTATGTGAGTCATCCATAAGATTATTCTTTAACTCTATATTTTATAAAACACATATTCTTGTTCCAAATCGCACAATTCCTTCTCCATTAACATGAAACATTTAGGATTTCTCTTTTCTGATAGTTTCCACTTTACTTTGAATTCCCACACCTACCTTTTTAGCATCCTATAACCTTTTTAAAGGAAAAGGTTGAGAAATAATTTGTGAAAGGATTGATTATGTTCCATTCTTTATGATTCCCAAGTCCATCTTCATCAAATCTAAGAAGATTTGATCCTTTTAGACTCTCAAAAATGATATAATCATTGGGTCTTTTGTAGAGAGATAATATTCCCCCTTGCTCTCTTTTCCATTGTATAAATGGATTGAGAAGTCATAGTCATTGATCAGATATAATAATTTTTATTGGTGCATGTTCAACTATTTCTGTTTTAATATATACTTGATTCTGTTGTGATCCATATTTATTTCACACTTCTCCCCAAATAGGCAATACCACAAAATTTGAAAATATAATATTACTTCAACCAACTCCAGTGTGTTGGATGGTTTTTTTCATGACCATTAAATTTCCTTGAATCTTATGCAATAACTTTGTCATTTTTTATAAACACACAACCTTGTCCCTTCTTCGAAGCATCACTAAATCCCACAAAATTTTATCCACTTGTGGGTAGTGTGATGATGAACCCAATGATAAGAATCCTTTTCAACTCTTTGAAACTCTCTTAAAATTCATCACTCCAAGAAAACATTAATCCCTTTCGAGTTAGCTTGGTAAGAGGTTTGGAAAAGCATGGGAAATTTCTTGCAAATTAGTGATAATATCCAGCTTACCCTTGGAAACAACAGATATTTGTTACCAATATTGGCCTTGGCCATCCCTCAATTGCATCTATCATGGAGGGATCCACAGATATCTGATTTATTGTGATGATATGACCCAAGAATGATAACTCCTTCAACAAGAACATACACTTGATGTATTTTTTATAGAGATTATCCTTTCACAAGTTCTCTAGTACAATGATTATATGCTCCTCATGCTCCTCATGGGTTTTGGAGTATATTATAATATCATCTATAATGACTACCACATATTTTTCAAGGTAATATCTAAAGACTCTATTAATCAAGTCCCTGAAGATTGTTGGAGAATTAGTGAGTCCAAGATGCATTACTATGATTTCATAGTTCCCATATCCTGTACACAAATAATTCTTGGGGGTATCCACCTTCTTCACCCTTACATGGTAATATCCTGGCCGCAAATCCACCTAGGACAAGTATTGTGCTCCACATAGCTGATCAAACATGTTTTCAATTTTTGGAATAGGATACTTTTTCATTATCATGATTTTTTTGAGCTCATGATAATCAATGCAAAGGCACATAGACACATTATTATTTTTGACAAAGAAGACGGGTGCAGCCCATGGTGAAGCACTTGGGCATTTAAACCCTTTTTCCAAATTCTCCTATAGTTGTTTCTTCATATCCTCAATCTCCCCAGCAACCATTCTCTATAGAGTCTTGGATATTGGAAATGCCCCAGGTATAATATCAATTGATAATTAAACATCTCTTCTAATAGGAAGTCCAAACAATTCCTTGGGAAACACTTCAACATATTCCCTCACAATAGGCATGTCTTCAAGGATGGATGCTTCTATATAATCAATCATCTAAGTAAGATATGTGTGCTCATAGGGTAATAATATCCATGCTAGAGATGATGGTGCAAAGGAAGATTCATCCTCCTCCTTACACTTGTATATAATTGGGGGTCGATTAGCCATTGAAGATTTATTTCCCTCTCAAGGGAATTTATGTTGGCTCTATATAAGGAAATGTAATTCAGGCCAAGAATTTCATCAAATTCCACCAAAAGGGGTATGATGAAGTTCTCCCGAAAGATAAAACCACAAATAGTGATAGGGGAGGAGTTATATTTATGGGATGCAATGATTATCCCATTTTCTGTTCTCACCGATATCTTTACATCCATGATTTGTGGTGGTGTTAGGATTATTCTACTTAACATTCTGGATATAAACGAATGAATTGAACCCGAATCAGAAAGTGTGTTCTATATTATTGAATGAATAACTAGTTTACCTGTCACCTATTCATTGTTGGGGTTCACATCGACAGTAGTGACTGTAAAAGCTCTCCCTTTCTACCTTGGAGGTTGTTGGTTGCCTTAAAAAACCCTTGGCTTAGGGCACTGGTTTCCAAAGTTACATGGTTCTTTGATGTTAAAGCAATGAACAATGTGGTGAGGGTCGAATAGAGTGTTTCTCTCATCTATCTCAGCCAAAAAAAATTCTTTTCATCAGTTAATTTCTAGGTTCCATTTTCTTCTACACCTAATGCATTTCTTCAACACTTTCAGGAAATTTATGAGGTGCTTATTTCTGTATCATTGGAAAGTGTGGTGCTGGATTTTATGAGAACCTTTGGATTTATCTATTGGACCACCAAAATTAATGTCCACCATACGCTTCGTATCCTCATGATACCCCTAATATTCATTGATCTGTATTTCGACCTTGGGGGCACATCAGTCAACTTCTTCATAGCTCGTGTAGTCATGGATCACTAGGTCATTCCGTAGGCTAGTTTTTACCCCACCAAAGAAGTGGTAAACCATACATTCCAAGGTAACAACAAATCCAGAGGCATATCATACAAGACATGTAATGTTTTCCTCGTATGCTCCGATGGATTTGTTGCCTTTTTTCATGAAGTCACGGAGGTCCCTTTCCATTTTAATTATGAGGTTTTAGAAACAATATTTATCAAAAAACATTTTCCAGAAATCCTTCCATTCCAACACCCTAATATCCTCCTTAGGCTTTGTATTTTTTATCACTATCCTCCATTGATATGATAAACCCTCCATATGATAAGTATATAGACGAACCGTCCATTTTTCAGAACATTTAAGGATAGATAATATATTTTAATGGAGTTGATCCATTTTTTAGAAATTGATGAATCAGATGATCCATTAAATATAGGAGGCCTTTATCTCATGAATCTACTGATTTCAGCTTGTCCATTCTTAGGGGGGTTGAACGTTTCTATTTACCCATGATTATATTGAACTCTTCAGTTAACTAAAAGATTATCGGGACAATGTTTGTGATTCCCGATCCCATCAGATTCGACATCTCATTTTAACAGTCATCACATTGATCTTAGCATCAGTTATTACACCATTTACTTCTATTATCGGCCATTAGATGGAAAAAAAAGGAAATTTATGAGTAACACATAATGGGTAATCCCCCGACAAAAATATATGACATATAAATTAATTTTAGTTCCTTAACTTATTAATTTATAGGCTTCATTATATGTTATCCAGGATCTACCTATCATCATATATTTTTAGGGGAATTATTTCACATAATAATGTTTCATTATAAGATCTTGAATTAACCAAAGAATAACCCCCATGAGTGTCATAACAAAGATTTCATCAAGACCCATTTTCGTACACTCGTTCTCATTTGAGACTAGTGGAAAGTAGTGTTTTCGGGTTTTATACATAGATACATATATGCTAGATCCACCTCTACCTACTCGTATCCAGATATGAATGTACTTTTATTAATAAACCACTTAGTCAATACTCACTAAAATTTACAGATGTTTTAATTATACATATTATTATACTTAAGTCTTTCATTAGGTTTTTCTAATCTAAATCCCCAAAATAACTAAACTTATCCTCTGTTACCAACTATAACAAACCTCATGTTTATTTCACACATAAACATATGTTATTACATAAAACCTTCACTTAAAAAAATATATATATTGATAGGTCTAGAGTCTTTGGTTATTTGTAACATTACATAAGAAATTAAAAAATTAAATACACATTGTTACTGAAAACATATTTTACATGACCATAAACATTCATTCGTACATAGAATTGCGTGGGAAAACCTGAGGACATGCATAAGAAAAGGGTGAGTTATAAAGCCTAGTAAGAGAGTAAACAAGGAATAACATGAAGAATATAGTACATGTTATCCAATAGACATATCAATGTATCATTTGATAAACATGTACATAATGGCATGATATAAAATGATTATCATAACAAGGAAATGTGGCAACAACAATTAACATGATATTAGCATGATTCAATGATCATTGCACATATAGAATGAGTAAACCCTAATTGCACTTGAATTAGTATGATTAAACCCTAAATTCACTTTATGTATCATGATACTAATCTTTACCCAGTGAATTGAAAAGCTATCAGGGCACACCCTTCTTAATCATTTCATTTAATTCATAAGTGAGCTATATAGATCATACAATTTGGATTCATTAAACATCATCATTTATTCCATGATAATGGAATGTGGAATTAATACAATAAAATATATAATAATTATGTAAATGTGAATAATTTTGAATACCCATGATATATAAATAGTCCTGGTATTCACTACATAATTACATTGGCTTGGAAAATCGCAGTGCAATTTCAGCAGCATAACATCATGACATATGAATTCATAAAAATGGTTGATGAGAGTTAAATGGGTTTATCATAATATGTACATGAAATCGAATGTAATTGGGTCATATAGATACACTTACCAACATATTTAATTAAATTTTTATTCATTAAACAAAATAATTACATGAATGTAAATGAGAAGAGAGAAATCCCTTACGGAATTTCGGCCTGGTAACAGGTGTACAAGGGAGGGATTAATGAGAGAGAAATGGGTCTATAATCTTTCAAAAATATGTTGGAAAGTATATGGATGGTGAGAAACCATAAAAATACATTTTTAATTTAAAATAGAAGGGTATAACAACATAAACAAACACGGAAAAAAATGAGTGTGGAAGAAATCCCTTACAGAATTTTGGCATGGTAACAAGTGTACATAGGAGGAATTAATTGGAGAGAAAAGGGCATATCATCATTAAAACATAAATAGGGAAATATTTAGGAGGTTAAAAATTATACCCCAATATTCTTAATTGAACAATATGGTATAACAACATAATGAAATTTGGGAAAAAATGAGAAAGGAAGAAATCCCTTATGGAAGTTCATCATGGTAACAGGTGTACATGGGAGAAATTAATGAGAGAGAAAGGGGTATATAGTAATTAAAACATAAGGAGGGAAGTATTTGAGAGGTTAAAATTTACACCTCAACATTTTTAATTGAAATCAAAATGTCATAACAATATAATGAAATTTGGCCAAAAATGAGAAAGAAAGAAATCCCTTACTTGGAAGTGTAATACCAAAGGCTACGGAGAGGATTGAGATAGGATAATTGGGAGATTGGGAAACCTTGTGAGGATTCTAGAGATAGTATTTCAGAGTTTTATCGAGCCCAAAATATTTTGAGTGAAGAGGACGTGGAAGATTGGGTGGGTTTATATAGAAAAAGATAGGGAATTATTTATTATTTAGGTTTTACACACTACACATTAAACAAATCAAACCCAAAAACCATCTCATGGTTTTTGCCAATTTTTTTTCTAAAGTGGAGTGGGAAAAATTATTTTATAAGGAAAAATTTCTAACTTATTTAAATATTCGGCTTGCTTATGTGGATGTGAGTCACACTCTTGAGGATATCATTTTAAAAAGACAAAATGTTTTATAAGCATCGGAGGGTCCACTAATGATTTGTAAAATAAATCAAACAAAAATAAAATCACATTATTTTAATGTTAAAAAATATATTGTCCGAACAAACTATTTATTTTATTTTATTATATCACTATTGGGTCATTATGATTTCATTAAACTCATTATATAATTAAATGTTATTTATGTTTTTACCCAAAAATTTGACTATCTATGAAAATTATGAAAAATTCACCATTGGATAATTTTAATATCCTAATTTCAAAAATAATATTCATTTTATCTAAAAAATCTTCTAAAATTTTAAATTTTTACTTTTAAAATAAAAATTGACATATATCAAAAATTCACGGGTTTTGACAAAAACAGATTTCAGACCTTAATAAAAATTATAATTATATTCATAAAAATATACAATCATTTATATTTAATAAAAATTAATTTAGTAATAAAAATATTTTATTCAAATATTATGTAATTCCAAAAATCATTAATTCATGAAAATATATTTCTTAATTGAATATTAACCAAAAATACTATTTGTGTTTTAAAAACCATTTACAAAGTTACATTAATGAAATGAATGTATATAATTTATAATGAAAATAAATCACATAATCAACGTGCTAGGTTCTTGTTACATAAACCCATATAACACCCGCATATGAAATAAGGTGTGTGATGTTGACATACTATTGGGGTGGCTTAGATAACGTCACTCATGTGGTAATCTCTATCAACTTCAACTTTTCCTATAAACAGTTCTATTCGAGCATAACGTGTTGAAGATCAGCTTGGTCTTGGTCAAGATAGAATCCCAGTGAATCTATATCCTTTACGAGCTCCAATAATTTGGTTTCGTAAGGACCAATTATACTAGATGAGTTAATCACATCCTTTGTCTTGGTAAATTGGATTTGTAAAATCCCTATATTTATACTAATCAGTTGATCACTATTCAACATCTATATTAGAAATGGTAACAATTATTAACGGTATTTTTAAATCCATAAAACCAAGTATGTGAATATTTTATATACCTATTTTACATAATAATACAATTAATTATATCAAGAGGAATTTTAATTAATAAAGGTTTGGGTCGTTACAATAGAAGTAGATAATATTGTGACTACTACTGTAGAGAATGAATTTATTTGGTTAATAAATTTTTGAAATAATGTTGGAAGGGTAATGGACATAGTTATTATATTTTATGATAACAAGAGTTTTATTCAACTTTCTCACAACCCAGTGTTTCATGAAAGAACAAAAAATACTGACATGAAATTTCATTTCATCTATTATAATTTAAAGTAATATATCTTCATAAGATTTCTAAGAGGAAAATATTACAAATATATTTAAAAAAGTTTTAGTCTATGTGAATTTTAGGAAACATTATTCCATAAAATGACTCTGATGATCTGATAGAGTGGATAGCACTAATTACTTCAGAAAATGGTGATAGTTTTTTTTAATTAAATAATAATAAAGATAAATTATTGAAAAAATTTCATGTGGTAAATTTTTTGGTTTTGTTAATGTTTCTTCATAATAATTCATTTGAATCACCATTATGGATGAAGGATTAGATGAAAATTCATGTGGATGAGTTGATGATTTTAACTTAACAGGGTTTGGGATAAAAATTATTTCAAAACCAAATCCTTCCATTTGATATAGTTGATCAAATGTAGATTAATAAAATATAAGGACTTCAATGAAAAAATGTAGAAAATCGATAAAATATTTTAGGTGTCGTAGACGATTATTTGAAGGGGTATAAGAATGTTGTTGAAAATTTTGGAAACTAAATTCAGTTCAATGATAACTAGTTATTGTTTCTTGTTAAGAAAGAATCAACTGGATATCATTATTTTCTATTTTCAATGGATGGTTGACTATATAGATTTGAGGTTGTTATAAACTATTGAGTATATGGAAAAATATTAATATGTGGTGTCCTAAATTTTTTGTAATATATTTGAAAAAATTTTAGTTTTTTAACATAATTTTTATTAGACCCATGTGTATTTATGTGATTTAAATATTTTAATCATTTTATATCTCCATTAATTGAAAT
Organism: Viscum album; assembly: GCA_963277665.1. NCBI lineage: Eukaryota > Viridiplantae > Streptophyta > Magnoliopsida > Santalales > Viscaceae > Viscum > Viscum album. The sequence continues at coordinate 1,085,736,198 of OY728150.1, read as the reverse complement.
TTTTTATAGTTTTCCCTAGTGGATATATAACTTTTTATGAACCATATAAATCTATTTTATCCATTTTTTGTTTAGTGTGTTTTGTGTGTTATCAATCCAAGAGTTATTATGTGGTGATTAGATTGGAAAATATTCTTCTATTTTAGGTAAACATTAACATTATAGGAATATAATATTGGAAAAAAAATTGATAGTTTCATTCTTGAAAAAGTTATTTTCTACTATGTGGGATGACGATTCTGGAGAAACATCTTTTTCTAGTAAACTATTCCACACCCGGTTAGTCCACTGTGGTAATGGATAGAGGTTTATTTAAAAGTGTGGATTGTATCTATGGTGTCTTCCAATCATAATTTATACATAAAATTTTAGATGTTTTTAAATGAATTTTTATAATGTTTTTTTATAGGGTCATTTTTTACATTCTTTACAATAATTCAAAAGGAATGTTTTTTAATGTATACATAATTAATAGATTTCTTCCACCACCAAAATCATTTTACACTCGTAGCTTCATATACTTGTTTTTAAAGGATTTTAAAATAAAAAAACTTTGATAAATATTACTCTAATGTTTTAAAACCATTTTCTTTTATTCTCCAAAAGATATGAATTTATTACAAAAAATTAATTTCGGATGAATTAAATGTCAAATTTTATCTCTTATTAATTTTTTTTCATTAATATTATCTTGAAACAGTCAAATTAATGTGATCATTTTTCATTGGAAGTTACATTTCTGTTAAGTATATATCACGGATATACTTATTTCATAAACTATATATCATTTTTATATAAGATTTTTTACAATGAAATATATTTCATTGATTGGGGGAACCTTAATAGATTTGATTTATTTACTCCATGAAAATATTTATTTATGAAGAATGTTATGTATGAATTGAATTCATTGTCCAATATATGAGGAATTCATTATAAATACAATGGTTTATAGTCTCATGAATTATATATCCCCTCTATTCATCGACTAGTTATATAAGATAAATTAATTGGAAAATTTAAATGGGTTTTGGTGTATGTCTACCCATAGTTTATAATTTATTATCTCATGGTATTGATGAAAATGATATCATTATGTATGAGATATTGACATCCAATATTAAGAATTTGATTCATTAAAAAATAAATTATTATTATCTGTGAGATTATATTATTTGATATTATCCATGGATTCATTTTAGGCCCAAGTTATTCATTAAATATAATTTTTGTTTAGTTATTTACCTTTCCATATTGATTATACCTTATTTACATAGAATATATTCCATTGTAATTAATCCTTATTGAGAATTTGAGATTACCTTTATTTTTATTGCTTCCATTTGATATGAATAAGAAGTCTTTAATGAGTTTAAAATATGTTAATCATTTTATTTTTTTCATTTTTTATATTTTTTCCAATGTAAAATGGGAATCTTTTATGTATCTTGTTCTTCAAAACTAGTAAAATGGTCAGTCCTTTGGGATGATATCCCTTTAATCTTATGTCAATGAAATAAATTATGAACCACATCTTGGTTACTCTATTTGGTATTATAATAGTTGTTATCAGTAGAATTCTACTAGAAATTTTGGGAACAATATTTAGTAAAACATAGATTTGGGAACATAACCCTATGATAAATATTGAAGACAAGTCTATGTATAAGATAACATCTCCACATTTTGGAAAGGTATATATTATGTGTTTTTCCTATAAATACATACTCATATGGATTCTAAAAGTGTAAATGGGGTAGGAAATGGTGAAAATACTAGAAATAAACAAGAAAAGAGTTGGTTGAGTATATACCAATCATAATGTTGGTGCATGGTGAGTGTGACCTTTTTATGAATCTATTTTGACACTTCTGGGGGATATTATTTAGTTAATTTATAAATTCACTACAAAAAATAATGAAGTATTTGAATATAATATGACTAATAATGGACTAGGTTGAACATAATGTGTCTTAAATTGAAAAAAAGGTGGCATGATTTAGACATATTATAAATTATTTTCAATATTATGTGATTTAATACTATTATTATTATTTATAATGCTGTGATATTTAGTTTTATTCAGTGGATAAAACCCTGTGGAATAATTTTATCACTAATTTGATGGATAATTTGGTTATTACGAACAACCAAGTTGGATGATTATAAGAGTGTAAGATATTATGGTTATACCTAATCAATTATCTTGATATATGATTAACAACATACAAAATAACCAACTCTCAGACTCACCCAATAATAGAAGAATAGAGTTTGATGAGAGCTGAGGTGGTGAATACCATATAGGAAAAAAAATATTAGTATTATTCATGTTGGAAGTGTAGAAAGATACACCACAAAGAATATATCACTATAATGGATAAATTTATTATGTGTGGAAAATAAGGGCCCAAATCAATTAATTTGTTACGAAACATGAATAATTTGATGGAGGTAAATGAGGATTATCCCAAGGCACCATTTGAAGATTAATACCATATGTGTGGGGAATATGGTTATTATCAAAACAAATGCTATAATACAAGGGTTATCTACTAGACCAAGAACCTTTGATTCTTCAGTCATTGAAGTTGGAGGATTTGAATGTTTATTTTTTGGTAATTGAGAATTATGTTGTATATGTTTTATAGAAATGATATTCTATATATAATAATCATTATAAATCTTAGAATTTTCCATATTAGATTATATTTAAGGTTTTGAAAACATGTTTCCAATGGAATTGATAACCAATAAAGTTGATTCAGTGGAAATATGATAATATTTATTTGGGATAAATATATTATTTACAAATACTAATTAAATGGGTCAGTATTGAGGAACATGAAATTGGTTTGGGACATTATAAAAATTTATTTAGGACATCTTTGATAGATTTTTCTTCATTTTTAGATTTATAGAAATAGTCTGTGATTTTAATTTATGAATAATTATTGTGTTAGTTTTTTAAAGCACATATGTTTTCATGTGATGAAAACATAAAAGATATGGATACCACTATGGGATTATAATATTTTTTTTGTCTTATGTTCAAAAGAATAGAAACCCATTTTGAGGATTTATGTAATGGAATTTTGAGTTGATTTGAAACTTTTACAACGTTTTAGGAAGAATAATATAATAAGGAATAAAAAACCATTTGGTTTTTATTTGATTCGATGTTAAGTTAATTATTGTCTATTTTATTTATGGATATAGATAATTTTAATTCTTAGAAAGTGATTATTAGACAATGTTATATTTTCATAGATATGTATGGTCAACATAAGGATTAACTTTTAGTTCTATATATACATTTGATTCATGGTATTTTTCTGTAAATCTCACTACATTTTATATTTATATAATGATATATCAGGGTGATTAATGATATTTTTTGGGATGGTTCATTTTTTTCAGGTATATGTATCCTTTAGTTTTAACAAGTTTTTTAACATGACATGTTATTTGGGAAGAAAGAAATTATGTTTTTGGGGATATAAGTTAAAATTCATGAGATAATGTTTGAGGTTAAATAATTTTTAATATTGAGATTATTGAAATTAATATTGAAATAAGGGTACTTATTTTTGGAATAATATAAGTTGATCCTTTGGTGTTATTGAGATATTTTCTAAATAAAATATATTATTTCTTCAAATGGAGATTAATAAAATTTGGAAAATATCTTATTTTGTAGTAACCATTTAATTGTTTAATTAATATTAAAACACAGAAGGAATATATTTTAACCATTTATGGATTATTTGATTTATTATAATTTTATTTTAGTGCTTCATACATAAAAAATTCATCTTTAATAGTCATCGTTTTTGGAAAAAGATGGAATTTTTATGGAAATTGATTAAAAGAAGAAATTATAATAGTAAAGTAGGTATATTTCCATATGTTTTCACTCTATATGAAAAACAAAATAATTAAATCTAAGAAAAGTAAATTTAAATAATCTATTATATCCATTTTTTATTAATAAGTGGCCTATTCATGTCTTATTGGTTTATGGTTTCATGGTAATTAACTTTCTCATAATCATTCAATTTATTGTGATCAATATTCTCCTTCACTCACCAGCATTATTTTGAAATGTTCCTTCTCCTCTACGTCCATATACTCACTTCCCCCTAATGTTATCCTATTTTAAATCTTTGGTATGTGTTATCTATATAACCATCATATTTACTTTTCCGCTTTTGGAGGGAGTTTTATTAACCCTGTTATAATGTTGGGTTTTTATAATGTTATTTTGAAATTTTAATATATTTATTACAAGGAAAAAGATAAAATTTTAAGGGATTAATTTACTAAACATTAGAATAATGTGAAACCCTATGAGTTTAAAATTAATCTATGTTCTATAATTTTTAATTTTGGTCCCAAATTAGATCGAGACCACAAATAGGGGTTAGGAATTAGTGGTTCTTAATTTTTTGGTAATAATTTTTCTTAACTTATTTAGTAAAAAATATTAACCTCTAAAAATTTTTAAAATTATAATCCAGTAAAATATATATTATCATCCATACCTTTCATATGAATCAAATATAAAGAGAAAGAGGAAGAAGATATTTATATGGTTTATTACAAAGGCCCACTCCTTTCTATGTTTGATAATCCCACAATCATGAATTTTTTCAATATATTATTTCTAGAAAACAAATTCACAAGAAATGAAAAATTATACAATCCTAATAGAAACATTCCAACTATAGTTGGTTATACCCCAAACAATCATTTTCATACCCACTTTCCCATAGTTGGTCACACACTATATAAAAACAACCAAGTCCTTTCATCAACTGGTATGCATCCAATGTTACAAGCTTCACTCAACATCATATTTTCTGATCAAATTTGGAATTTGTCCAATTCATACACAATTAAGATGAATAAAATATTTTCAATACATCTATGTGCATTAAAAAATTCACAAATCCAAGATTTCACAGTTATTTATGTCCTTATCCTTGAGTTTATAAAATATTTTCAATACTTCTATGTACATTCAAAATTTTCATCAATCTTATGAAAACATCATAATTATTCATTTTTATAAACTTTTATTTATTTTGATTCTTCAGTATGATTCTTAATTATGATGAAAACATATTTAATGCTATGACTTATCATTTTGATTGCCACTTTTAAAAACTGAAATTATTCTCATAAAAATCCTATTTAGGGACAAAAAAACATCTTCAATAATTGGGAACAATATATAGAATTCCAAACATCATTTGAAAATACATTAAAAGCAAAGACCCATTTAAAATTACTTCGAAAATATCTTTAAACTCTTACTCCATTTATTCAATTCCTCAAACCGGTTATCCCATGAATAATGAAGTTAAGCATCTGATACCTTAATCGGTTTTAGAATGCATCTAATCGATCGGTCTCTAACTCACTTTGATGGATCATCGTCATCACCAGTCCAATGATTTTACACCACTTATTTAAAAACAATCAATAATTTTGTTCATTTTCACTTGACCTAATCACAATACAATCCTAAATGATGACAATTATTGACTATATTGTTTATTATCATCTGGTTGATCTGTCTCTAAATCCTATTGATGGATCAATGATTCCAACAGTTCAATCTTTCTCAAAAATTCTTCCTACAATGAAACTCTACATTCAATATTTAATGATACCATCAATATAAAATGAATTTTTATTAGAATACATTATGATAGATTGATGTCAACAGTGACTTATTTAATTAATCAAGTTCAATCTTTCATCCCTCTCATATTATCACATTGATGATTCATATATTGATGATCTAAATCCTTATATGTTGAGTGTTATTTATACCAATGACCAGCAACCAGAATACTTCATATCATGTTATCAACTTTCCAAAAACTCAAGATTATATCCTGACTTCATTATGATTTATGAGAAATAAATGATCAGAAAATAAAAATTAGAATTAATACTTGGATGTTAGATTACTTCCCAAACTTTTGGTCTCACTCATTATTTCCTGAGACTGATTCCCAACTATCTTTGACATTTAATGAAGTTCTCATTCCAATTTCTTTGGCATGTTGACTCAAGCTGATGGGCTGATTCTGATTTTCTTTCTGGTGGGGAGTGTACAGAAACCAAAAATCCACCATTTCTCAACTTCAACTTTGAATCATCTATTGACAAAATAAAATACAACCATAGATCAACCTTTACCTAACTAACACTCCCTTTGTGTTTTTTTCAATACCAACTTCAAAACAATACCATTTGTAGTTATCTTTTGTCCCATTTGTTATCCCCATAAATACATGTATTCTACATCTATTCATCCCATTTTTTTCTTACTCCCACAATTAATTATATCTCCCATATTCCTTTTTATCATCCTTATTAAAAAGAAAATTCAAAGGGGTCATGATGAAAAGTTCCCCCTTTATTGATAAAATATCTCACTTTGAAGGGTTGTAGTTTTTCATCTCAAAATTTGGAAATTATTCTTCAAGAGAAAATAAATATCACATGAGTTTATTAATAGTGAGACATTAACTAAACATTTATTAGTATACTTAGGTGATCCTAGTATAGAAAACAAGAGTTTATAATCATGTTTATCATTATTTTCCATAACAAAACTTTCATGTAATTTATTAACATGATTATTTCAACATTCTCATTTATGGGGATATTACTAAGAAGATGTTGTTATGATAAGAATTACCTACACCCATATCATCAAATAAATCTTAATTTTTAGCTATATAAACACTACTTTCCCAAAACACATATTTTGTGACCTCATTTCATTTTTATTCAGGAATACTAAAAGATTTAAATTTCATCTTTCCTATTTCAACTATGTTAATTCCCAAAAAAATTTGTTCAAATGAATGTATTTGGGGAATAAGGAGGATCCTCAGTAGTTCCAAAGAAGATTCATTCGGACTGATATTCCTCTCTTAGTATTGAATATTTCTTCTTATTCTAATAGTTTTCATTGGAAGTATTTCTTTCCATCTATTCAACCTTCTCAGATTCATATTCATATTCTTCGAATAAGGATGTCAAATTCTTTTCTTCTTTAGTTAAAGTTTTTCTACACTGATTTTAAATAAACTCTTTCTTGAATTCCTTTTTCATTCTAAGGATGGTCAAATAACTTTTCGTATCATTCCCATATTGATCACACCTTTTTCACATTTTAAGAATTTCTAAACCATAACTTTTTTATGTATTTTTATAAAAAAAATTCACATCTTTATATTGTTTTATATTTATCTTTCATTAGAATATTTCTTCACTTCATATCACCTTATAGAAATTTCATCCTATTCTGGCCAGATAACAAGGTATTTTTTCTTTTCATCATTAGGCTGGTTTCTTTTCTCAACTTTCTTAATATATTTATCTTTATTCATCGTCAATGTTTCCTTTTTTGATTCCACATATTTTATAAGAAAATTGGATCTTATTTCGTCATCATAGATCCCCATTTATTCAAATTTGATTTCTGGTAGAGACAGGTTATAATAGTATCAATAATATCTATGTTTGAAAACACCAAAAATACAAATAATGACCTACAAATGTTGATTTTTCAAACTGATAGTGAACTATTTTAGAAAAAATTTTATTGTTTCTTAAAAAAAATGTGGACCACTTTCTTTAGGAGGATACATTCTTAATGAATTACTATTATTATTGGTGAAATATTTTTTCTCACAAACCAACTTTAATTAACCTTTTTTTATCTTTATTTAAAAGTATCACATTTAAAATCAACTAACTTGGTAAAATCTTGTCACATATTTATTATCACACATTGTGTTTTAAAAATAATTGATTATGATTGAAATAAATCCACTTCATTCTCATCTATAATAACTATCAAAACATATATCATATTTTTAAATTAATCAAACTTCAACTTGTTCTTCTTATTTTCCTCAACATGTATAGATTCATTCATATTGAGGTTCTCATTACCACCTGCTCATTATTCATATATTTGATGTTTTATTTCATGCTCATAGTTATTCACATTATGAGATCTAATAAAATTGATATTTTTCTCTTTTTTTCATCACATCATTATTCTCAAAATTTATTCTTTCATCATATTTATCCTTCTTCCTTTTTTCTTATGTTGAGTGTTTTTCTCAATTTATTTTCCAATTTTGTTTTAAGAATATAATGAATATCTATATTCTCTTCACCATCATCATAATTATCTGAGTAATTATATCCATTTATAAATTGAGCAATGAATTTTAGTTTTTCACGACCCGACCCAGACTGAGGCTCAAGCCACAACTACCCCAATCCCACCTCCATAGTCCAGGGGATGAAGACTAGTGTCGAAGGCACAAGAAACTCACAGAGTCCTATTTCTATGAACCTATACACACATATACAACCAACCCAATGAAAAAGTGGATAGGGAAATAAGTAAAATATGAAAAAATTTATAAATAAACTAAACATGCATGGACCACTAAACAGTCCAAGTATGGAAAAGTAAACTCAAAGGGAATGGGAAAAAATATATTTCTAACTAGAAAAGTTCCACAACCATGAAATAAGTGAAGAATGTAAAACATCTGGGAGAGTCTTTCTCTTGAATCCCATGTTATGACCACATCACAAAGTTTAATATCTCATGTCCCTATAATCTACTGAATCCACGATCAAACTGACCATCGTCTACAGGGGAACACTAAGTGTGGGAAAATTCCATGAAGGGGTGAGTATAAAAATACTAAATAGGATTCCCCAAAGGCTCAAGGTAGAAAAAAAATATATACTAATATGGGGGATTAGTAAGAGATAAAATTGAACAAGTATGAAGTAGATATGAGAAGGTAAAATAATATAACTATAGCTCAACCTAACAATAGTCTAATGTAAACAAATCCAAACACAATGATCTAGAAATGGTGAGAATATTATATTATTGTTGAGTCTTCACTACCTATATTAGGAGAGAAAACTCATACAACCACAAGAGTAAAGACACAGAATTCACATGACATACCCCATGTGTCTTCTCCTCTCATGGATAGAGAGTAGCCAAAACCCAAGGAGTGGGAATTGTAAATAGAATATATATATATATATATTATCAAAAAAAAAGAAAACCAAATGACAGATTAAGGGGATATCCATATCATAGGATTATCCCAAGGAAGTGTATCCAACAATCATAGAAGTAACCCACATCGATGACCATCATCCCACCCATCTTTTTTGAACTACAAGTTAAAGGGACGCAATCACCACACCTTGATACTATCCAAATTGGGTGGAATTGTCTTGACCTCGTGGTTTTGGGTCGCATCGCATGGACAAATCATGGTGGGAAAATCATCCCTATTTTTTGACAGTCCGAAGTCACATCAAATAACCTCTCATCATTATGCCACACAATCGAGAGATCATGTCTCAATGTCGAGGATCCATTCCCAACCCTGCTAGTGGATGCCAGTCATCATCAAGTAATGTCGCCTTAGTACGTGAGGGAAGAAAAATCACCTAGAAGTCAACATAGACCCACTACCTAGCCCAGCTATGTGGTTCTACCTAGAAAGAGTCGTCGATGGGACCCACTTTTTAGCCTAGTCGAAGGGAAGCTTGGAACAACCATTAGAGAACACTTCCCAACCCAATGGGTGGTAAACCATGATTTTCCATTGGGAACCAGTTCCAGGACCACCATGAGGTAAATGTCGAACTTCCCTGGTCATCCCTGGTAGATGGTACCTCTTAGAAAATCACTGAGGAACACTATCCATCCTTGTTGGATGGTACCTCGTTGGAATTAATGAGGAAAACATTGGCCATCCTTAATAGATGGAACCTCTATAAAAACAAAAAAATTATGACACTATACATCCAAACTAGATGGTACCTCTCATTATATCATCATGAAAAAAATTGTACATCCTTGTTGGATGGTACATCTTGAAATAATTCTTCTATAGTCATCGAGTAGGGCCTCGTGTAGGCATCAATCTCATAATATCTCGCATCATAACTCATAAGCCACTATAGTGGTCACCATCTTGCACTTCAGGGAAAAAAATTAATGATAGGTTGCTCACATGACAAAATCCGAGTTCAAAAGAATGAGAAAGGAGATATAGAAGAATTTGTAATGTATTACATGATGCATGTGGTGCCCAAACGATTTCTAGTCCAACCTCATCATCTGGATGTGTACCTAGCCATTCTTTGGTACTAAACTTTGATCAAGTACCCCTAAGTATTTCAGTGTACTCTCAGATTACACAGCATGCCTAGTCAATAGGATAAAGAGATCACGATGCTCATTGTTGATATGAAGGGCGAAGGCATAATTTCATTGACACACCTCTTCAAAGGGCCCCAGAAAATTTGACCTCATCTTTTCATTTGTATTCCCCATTCACAGAAGAGTCAAGGTTGATCCAAGATGTGGGTTCTCTTAAAAAATGACAAAAGGGATCTTCCACTAATATTCCATTCATGTTTCCACATTTAATGAGATCAAGGATAAATCTCCACGCATCTAAATGGATCAAATTGTGGTGATACATGTGTAAAAACATGAAAGATCGAATAATTAATTACCCCAGACAGATATTCAATAGAAAATTCCCAAGTCCCTAAATTTCATGAGAGAAGTTTCCGGTAGGTCCCATGCCTCGGTCTAGAAACAAAGTATACAGATCTCACCATTGTGATCCAAATGGAAAATCTCATGAGGTGGACTACTCATTTATCCAAAAAGTATAACCTTGAATTTCACCACAACACGTGTGATCCGGGCCTCATGAGGTCCACACCTTGTATTTATATTTAAGTGACCAAGAGTAGTCTTTAAAAGTCTTCACGAATACCAGGGTCGTGCCGCCACTGATGGAACATCAAACAAAAATTCTGTTTAAAATAATGGTCTGTTAAAATATTTCTTAATAACAATAAAATTATTATTCTTATTTATTATTAGGCATTTTGTGCCTCTGAACCCCAGGGCCAGGACATAAATGTCTGAATCTGGTCTAAAAAGATATGTATCAATGAGTTGGATGGGTTGTTGTAGACGTTGCGTCAATGGGACACACAATTTATGAAAAATGAACATTTAAAGGATCTTGGTCCAAACTGGGCCGGTCCAACCCAAGCTGTTCGGACCCCTCCGCCTGGTCTGCCCGGCCTCAACCAGACCAATTAGCATCGATGGCCTACGGCTTATCCATGGACCACATCCCATTATGTTGTATCCCAGTCCACCTATCGCGGTTCAGCCCACACACCACTCGCGCTCCACCCCGCGGGCAACTGACTGCCTCGAGACCCCCTTTATTCCATTATGAAATGCAATGCGGGTCGCTGCCAATTCCACGATCCCCCAACTATCTTCCCGGATGACCCATTGTCCACAGACACCACAATACACTGGACCCCACTCTTCTTTGGCCTCCTCCTCATCACAGTCCAATCGTTGGACACCCCAAGAAGTTTTTTCTACCACATTGGAACCCAGCCTCTAAATCTTACCCCCCTTGGTACCCAACTATGTCGATGTTGGACGGTCGGCTCCCACGATGACCACCTCAACATGACCTGTCGCTGCCATGCTCTGTCGTCGGTTGTCACGCCGATGGAGCTCCATTGGTCCCTTCTGAAGACCATCGGGACTCCTTCGGATGTCCTATTCCATATCTAAGAGAAATTTTGTGATCCCTGTGATGATACCTTTACAACACCATCCCCCGATCAATGATCAGACAGTCGTTTAGATTATTGGAAAATAAACATCAAATAACCTAAAGAATAGGCTAAGAACCTGACAAATAAAACAATTATCTAGATGGATTTATGGTCGTGTTAGTGAGTAAATTGAGTACCATAAACCAATGACAAATTAAAAACTATAATGGAATGATTATCAATTAAAACCTCAAATCTAATGTAAACAATTGAAGAATCATGCCTCGATTCGACTGTTATCATTGCTGATGCATCCCCAACACTTAATGTACGATCTGCCAAGGTTCTATTCTTGATTACTCCTAGATCATTTGAATAATGATTCATAATTATTGAGAGGGATGGAGAGAGAGAGTGGGTGAGGGAGAGAATTAGTGGTTAACCAGAATTCTATTCTCTTTTGCTTTTATTTATAGAATCTGTACTCGATGCTGAATCAAAAATTCCGGCACCCCCTCATTGTTTGTCACAAATAAGAAAAGAACCCCATTGTAAACTGAACAGAAGTCTCATATTTTCGATCTGACACCCCTTTAGAATGTTATTTGGCTCGGCATTTGAGATAAAATAATTAAATTTAATTAATTTATATACAATTTTTCCCATGGGTGACTTTTTTCACAGAAGTCTCACAATGAAAAAATATATACCCCACCTAGGGTAAATTCCGCATTATGAACTCCACCATGGCCTTAGATGTTTTTTCTAAGATACCATTTAAGAGTTATTTATGTTTTATCTATTAAATAAATGATTTAATAAATAAATTAGACCATTTGATATACCACTAATGAGCGAAGCGTCGAAATGTACAACGTCGACATATTTTATATTGTACCTAGGGTAAACATCGTGTTCTGGAACCAACCATGGTCTAATATTTTTGATCTAATCAACCATTTAGGAGAAATATTATTTCCATCTCATGAATAATTCAAAAAGACATAACATTTTATTATAATTTATTCCAGAAATACCGGGCCTTGAAATTTCACGTCGCCTTAGTGCATATCTCTTGAGTTATATTTAGAAATATTCCAAAGTCTTAGAAAGAAAAAAATGGGTATCTATATCATTACCTCCTTCAATATTTTTGACCTCAAAAATCAGAACTATGGAAAAAACTTGTGATACTGAGCACACACATGGATTTCCCTCTCCCAAGAAACAATTTCACGTTTCTATGCTTCCACAGCAAAGCAACCAATGGGATAGTCCATCCTCATAAGGTCGAATCCAACATATGTTATTCATTAGAACACACATATCTCCTTAGTTGTGACATGTGGGAGGCGTCATGTTCCCACTCTAGCTATTAGGGTAGGAAAAGAAGGTAGTAGACCTTGTCATATCTTTGCATAGTATCAAACGACCTGAAGAAACTTGTGGAATAGTTCACCTTCCCTACCAAACCTCTACATTCCATGTCATGAATGGAAACATGGTTTGTCCCTAGAATAGGGTCTCATGATTCCCTCCTTTATAATGTCCAATTATTGAAACACCCAAATATATCTAGTCACACAAGATTTTGCAGTCGATGTATTATAACCAAGACTCTCTTATATGCTCAAGAAGAGAAGGAGTCATCACTATAGACTGAAGAAAATTTGTTACCTCATACTCCACTAGGGTCATCTATAAAGAAACTAATTGTTCTAAAACATCATGAAATAGGTGAGCCTAGGACTTCCGGCTAAGGTAATCTGCTACAATGTTGCACATACCTGTAGTACCAACTACCTTGTAGTCATAGCATTACATGAAGTTCCAACCAGCTTTGCGGTCTTAGGTTCAGTTTTCTCTGAGAGAATATAAACCTGAGACTCTAGTGGTATTCCCAAACCACAAAGCACTCTGCTAGAATGTTGAATCTCCCCATTTTTAGGGAAAATAGTACCGATTCTAGAACCAAATTGTGAGTTGTCTCATTATCTTAATGGGGTCTATATCACCTCAACATATATGTTATAACTGTATTAACTAGATGTGACTTTCAACATGCAAGGTACCAACAAAATATTCAACTGAATAAATTCATCCAGCCTTAAGAAGCTTTAAAATAATATAATGAATCATACCATGCATGCCTTAATTTTTCTTTTAAGGAGAGTAATACACAAACCAGACACTCCACCACACACACTAGTGGAATTCTTAGTGAAAGTGTCAAGTAATAAAAATCCACTAGAAAATCCAGGACCTACTCTGACACTCCATCACACATCCCCACCCTAAAATAAAAATTCATATGGATTCATCAACCACACCTCAATAATATCCTCTTTGGATGGAACTGACACTCTCTAAAAGTTTTTTTATGTCACAAAAATGCATCTTGGTGGGTAAAGAACCCCTCTTATTCTTGCATTCAATGTTATTTCAAAAAACACTAACATAGGGTTATACCAATGCCCTATGTCATCCCGAGATAACCTCAGGAAAAGATCAGGTAAAAAAATACCAATCAACATAGTTTCTAGCATGTTCTACTAAAAAAATAGTAGAAAAAAGAACATGGTGTATCTCTTCTAATCTCATGCTCTAGAGAATCGTATAAATCCAAAGCTTGGGTTGGGTAGTGGCCCCAACTGTTTACTTCTTGAGCTAGATGTGGGCCACCTAGCGGGGTTAGAAAGTTGTCATATCATAATCCCCCATCTATAGATCCTCTTTCTCCCCTTCCAACACCACCTCCCTAGGGACCACCCAGATCATAGTTTTGCCTCTACCGTGGGGGTCCACCTTCTACCCGCCACGTGTTCTTAGCACATCTGGTAGGGCATTATTTTTCCATATGACCTCTCCATCACAAGTATAACATCGGACCTACCCAAGTTATTCCAACACTCTACGTTTCCTTTGACCCATTCGACTACCTACCCGAGACCGATTATGGGGAGGCCTCCCACGTCGAGATCTTTCTGACTGAAATCATCTAGCTACTAATGACATTTCATATTCATTGCTCCCACTCCCACTACTAGCTATATGGATTCTATTTGACAGAAATCTCTATATCACCAATGCCTCTTCCAGTGCCCCGAAATTAGTGGGGATGCACAAGGGAACATTGATAGCATGGATCTCTATATGGTGTCCCTTCTCAAACTTCCATTCTCAGAAGTATCCATCATGAGTCATGTCCAAAGAATAGAATGCATGGTAAATTAACCAGGTCAGGTACTCATTCACTTTCATCCCTCACTTCTGAAAAGGGTTTATATCCTAAATTCTAATGGAGAACAATCATGAGGTGTAGTACCCCTCCCTAAATTGCTTTTAGAAGTCATACAATTAGAGTTATGACTCACTGTGCATATGAGTAACCAATCCTCACCAACATCCAGTTGATTCATGGAAAAGGTTGGCTACAAAATCCAGCATCTGGTATGTCAGTGTCTGTGAAAGCCTAAAGATTTGGAAAACCAACATTAACCAAACCTACACTTTCTAAGGGTCTGGATTACTGTGGAACTTCAGCTTTATTTGGTGCTGGACTCATGGAGTGATCTCATCTTGCAGACATCTTTGGACCACTCTGATGGGGTTGAATAATGCTTAACCGATGGAGGTTTTACTACATATACGCCTAGAGGAATTATATAACATGGTGAGTCTAAAACTGAGGCCTCATCCCTCATCGAATCATCATCACAACCCAGATCTAGTATCCTAGGTGGCCGGCATCGCAGAGATATCCTGAAAATTATTAAGGAGTACCACAATTGGATGAGAATATATATATATATATATATATATATATATATCAAAAACAAAAATGGGGAGATGACTCAATAAGGACAGTCAAATACTCAATCCTATATGTTGTGTGTACCATTATTCCATACAATGAGTATCTCAGGGTGCTGAGTCGAAAAGTGGGTAATCGGGATCCTGGTGAATGGATACATTGGCCGCCCGTACCATCACTAGACTCCCTATCCTAATAGAAACTCTATGGAATCATTGAAATAGTTTTTCTAAACCTTACCAAAAACATTTTATTGAAATGTCTAAAAAATGTCCCAAGGGTCGAACCACCACTGATACCACTTTGTCATGCCCCAACACATATAGGGACACGTGACATAACTACCCCAAGTCTGCCTCTATAGGCCAGTGGATTGTGACTAGTGTTGAAGGGAAATTAAACTCAAAGAGGCCATTTCCTATGAACCTGTACCGACAAAATCAACCAAAACAATTAAAAATTTTAAAGAGAAATAAGTAAAAGTTGAAAATTGCTATAAATAATCTAAACATGAGAAAACCACTAAATAGTACAAGTACGAAAATGTAAACTGAATGGGAAAGTGGAAAAATATAGTACCAACTAGAAAAGTCACACAACCCTGCCACATGTGAAGAATGTAAAATAGCTGGGAGATTTCTTCTCCATAGTATCAAGATATGACCACCACACACAGTCCAATATCATGTATCCCTATGCTTCTCTAAATCCATGATCAACATGCCAATTTTCTACAAGGGCACCCCAAGTGCAGGAAAATCTCAAGGAGGGGTGAGTATAAAAATACTTAGTATGATTCCCTGATGTCTCATGGTAAAATAAAAATATGTAATGAAGGGGGGGAGAAATAAGAGATACAACTAAAGAAGTAAGTAGTAGATATGAAAAGGTATAATAAAAGATTTATAGTTCAACCGAACAAGAGAGTGATGTAAACTCATCCAATCACAAGGATCTAGAAAGATAGACAATATGAACTTCTTGTCGAGTATTCTCTACCTATAGTATGAGAGTTTAATCATCCAACCACGAGAAGCAAGACACAGAAAACACATGGAATTGAATGTGCATCTTTACCTCTCCTGGAAGGATAGTATCCAAAACACAAATAGTGGGAACATGAAATAGAATATATATATATATATGATCAAACAATGAAACCTAAAATAGTGAATAAGGGGATATCCATCTCACAGGATCATCCTAATAAAGAGTTTCGAATAGTCCTATAAGTACCCAACATCGATGACAATCATTCTACACATCTGCCCCGAGTTTCAAGTCAAAGGGACTCAATCACTGTACCTTGATACTATCTGCTTTGGGTAGCACTGTATCACCCTCATGGTTTTGGGTCACATCACATGGACATGTCTTGGTGGAAAAATTATCCCTCTTTCAAGAGAGTCCAATGTCACATCAAAGAACATCTTGTCACTATGTCGTACAGTCAAGAGATCATGTCTCAAGTTTGATGTTCCATGCTCATTCCTGTTATAGGATCCCACTCTTCATCTTCTAATTATTCCCTAGTATGTCATGGGGGAAGAATCACCCAGAAGCCTACGAGGACCCACTACCCTGTCCATCTGAAGGGTAATGCATGGAAAGAGTCCTTGATGGGACCCACTGTACAACCCAACAAGATGCAAGCCGGGAACATTCATCGGGGATCACATCCCACCCCACCTGAAGGTAAACCCAAAACTTCCCTGGCCATCCTTGCTAGATGGTATCTCCCAAAAAAGCATTTCGAAACATCAATCATCCCTATGGGATGGTACCTCTCAGGAAGCACCGAGGAAAACATTGTCCATACCTACATGATGGAACCTCCTGAAAAATCACCTATGAACACCCTGGTCATCCATGATGGATGGTACCTCTCGGAAAATCACTGAGAAACACACTTTCTATCTCTACTGGATGGTATCTATTCGAAGAATGATGCTGCAGCAATCAGGTACTGCCCTAAGAAGGCATCACTCTCAAAACATTTTTCATCATAACTCGGATAACACTATGGAGGTCACCATAATTTACTACGCATAAAAACACTCTGGATAACATAATCAGATGCAAAAAATTGATGTTTAGAATATAGAGTTATGAGCGATATAAGAATTCATAAAGTAGTACATGAAACGTGTGGGCCTCACACATCATGTGGCCCCACCTCGTCACCTAGCTATGTACATTTCCATTCTTTAGTACTAAACTGTGATCAAGAAACACTGAATCATGTTAGTATACTCCCAGAGTACACATATTACCTATTCAATAGGCTGAAGATCGTAAAATTCTCATTGTTGATATGAATGGAGATGACATAGTTTCACTGTGATTCCTCTTCAAATAGCCACAAAACACATGACTATATCTTTTCATAAGTTTTCTCCACTCTCACAAGATTCGAGGTTGACCCAAGCCATGGGTTCTTTTGAAGCATATCAGAATTATCTTCCACTGATATTCCTTTCATGTTTCTACATTTAATGACATCACAGATAAGGATCCAAACCTAAAAATGGATCACACTACGGTGATCCTTATAGAAAAATGCAAGATCAGCTAATTAATTTCCCCAAATGGATATTCAATTGAAAAGTTGCAAGTCACTACATTTTGCTGGAGAAGTGTCACATGGGTCACATGCCTTGGTCCTAAAACAATGTATATGGATCGTTCCATTTCGATCCCCATGGTAAAACTAATGAGACAAACTAATTATTCATCCAAAATAGATAACTAATGGAAAAGTTGTATTTCACGGCATCATGTACGAACCAATCCATATGGGGGACACACCTCATTTTAGTTTTAAGAGCTTTAGGGTACTGTTGAAACATCCGCAAAAAAAACCAACATCACATTTCCACTAACGACATGTCAAAAAGATGTTTCTTTTTGAAGATATGTCCATTACAACATTTCTTAATAATAATAATTTTATTATTATTAATTATAAATAAGTGTTTCGTACACCCAAACCCTGAGGCCAAGACATTATAGTTCGGTTCCAATCTAAATATATCTATATCAATTAGAGGGACGAGTGGATAAAGATGGAGCATCAATCAAATGCGTAGTTTAGCAAAAACAAGCATTTAAGGGATCATGGTCCAAATTGGGTCGGTCCGAACCAACCTAGATGGACCCCTTCACCTCAGTTGGCCTAGTTCGCATCAACAGCCCACAAACCATCTAGGGTCCCAGCTTGTTCTGATGCAACCCAGAATGCCTTTTATGGTCTGGGCTTCCCCCCGCAAGCAGTGGACCGCCTTAGGACTCCTCTGCATCATGTCAATCCGGACCCGCGCGATGAGGCTCACTGTCAGCCCTCAGTCCCCCGCCTGCCCACCCTGGAGACTCGTTGTCCACCGACGACATAGCACACCAGAGCCCACTCCGCTCCATCATCCTACACCTCCCACACCAATTTCCAAACACCCCCATCCACCTCATCCTGCTACCTTGGAACCCATCTGCCTCATCCTTCCACCTTGGTTCCCAACCATGTCACCGTCAGCCGGTTGGCTCCCACGACCACCGCTATAATGTGGCTCGCCGCCACCATGCACCTCCATAGGCTTCCATGCTAGCAGTACTCCGATGGTAGCTTCAATATACAACTGTGACTCCTCTAGATGTCCAATTCCAAATATGATAGAAGATTTGTGATCCTTACGATGAGAATTTCACAGCGCGATCCCTAGATTGATGATCTGACGATCAATTAGCACGTCCAAAAATAAACTTCAAAGTAACCAAAGAACGTGTAGAATAAAATTATTTATAGGATGTATTGATGGTCATTTTTTCATCAATCAACAACGATAAAACAATAAAAAATTTAAAATGACAAATGATGGATTATCAATTTAAAACTCTAATAAAATGTCACCAATGGAAGAATCCTACATAAATTTGACCGTTCTCATTGTCGAAGTTTCCACGACACTTCCTCTGCAATCCGATAATGTTCCGCTCCTAGTTATTCCTCGATTCTCCAAAGAATTATGAAGAATGGTTGAGAGTAATGGAGATATGGAGAGATAGAGAGATAATTAGTATTAACCCTAATTCTAATCTCTTAAGATTCTATTTATTGAAGTCCTACTGGGCGTGGAATCTAAAATTGAAATTCTCCCTCATTTTATATCCTTCCATGAAAAAACCCCACCCCAAACTCAATGGTAGTCACATATTTCTAATCTGAGCCCCCATTCGAAATTTATTTATCTCCGCATTCGAGATAAAATAATTAAATTTAAGTATTTTATTTATTATTTCCCCCTCATTTACTTTTCTCATAGAATTCCTATGTCGATAAATGTTATACCCTGCTTAGGGTAAAATCTACTTTCTAGACTCAACTATGGCCTCTGATTTTAGATTTTTGTTACTGATTATGTGTTATTTGGGTTTTAACTATTAAATGAATGAATTAATAAATTTATTCATTCATTTAACATACCGCTAACGAGTGAGGGGTCCAAACGTCCTGAACCAACATATTTTTTTCGTTCCTAGGGTAAATACTACATTCCAGATCCAACTGTGGTATTAGATTTTAAATCTGATCAACCTCTTAAGAGATATCACATGTCTATCGTGTGCACAGGTTAAAAAGGCTTAACATTTCTGAATAACTTATTCTAAGCACACCAGGCCCATAAATTACATGTCGTCTCGGCTCCTAGATCGATAAATATATGTAGAAATATTCCAATGTCTTACAGGGAAAAAACCAGTTCTATACATATTTAATTGTCTGATTCATCACCAGATAAGGAATCATTCAACTTTCTTCTACTCAGATAACTATTCTTATTCTTTTCCTAAGGGAATATTTCAATATGTTTCTTCCACATTTTCTTCTGAGGTATCTAATTATCTTCTGTATACTCAAACTCTTCAACTTTTGTACATGGTAAATTTTATAAAAAATGCCATTTTCCATCCTTATTCTAACATTTGAGAGTTTTACTTTTCCATTTTCCCTTATTTTATTGCTTATAAAAAAGGGAATTTTTTTTATTAAAATCATCAAATCCTTCCATGGAATTCAAATCAGATTATTCTTCATTAAAAACTTTTTTATGTTTTTCCCTTTTCAACATATATTTCATATCAATTTTTCTATCATAACTTTTCATGAAATAATAGAGTTTTTCAAACACATATTCTATAAGAAAATTAAAAAATTTTCCCAAAGATAATTCTTCATCATCTTCTAAAGATAATACTTTAGAATAAGATCTATTTTTAAAATTCTCATGATTTTCTTGACAATTTTATAATCTTCCATCTGCTCACCAAAAGTTCTGATGTTACTTAGAGTATCAACTACCCTTGAAAAGTAACTATTAATACTTCCACCATCATCCATTTTCAAATCCTTAAATCTATTTCTCTAAATTTTTAACATGGCTTCCTTATCATTCTCAGTACCTTCATAGGAAATTATCAAATTATCAGTCATTTGTTTAGCTATTGGAATACCCAAAATATTTCCACAAAAATCATCCATGAGAACCATCAAAAAATTTCTAATGTTCTCCATCAACATAAATACTTCTCTTATCACCAGTTTTCATAATAGTTTCATTTATGGGTAGAAATCCCACTATTTATACATATATAAAATTAAGGCCAAGTCAAAGAAGATAAGGTAACATCTTATTCATCCAACTATGATATTTCATTCCATTAAAAGTAGGAGCAACACTACTATTTACTAAATTGAAATTTTATATTTTCTGATATGTATCTTTTAGAGGGAACCTACCTTTGATAAAAAATTTTGTTCCTAATTAAGATCGAGACAAATAAAGAGGGATGAATTGATGATTTATTTTTTTAAGAATGTTTATTAAATTCTTTAGTAAACTTTTATAACCAATTAAACTTGTTAAAGTTAATATACCCTCAAATATTAACTTCTCCACCTTTCCATTTGTATGCAAAAATATAAAGAGAAGGAAACATGTGATATTCACAAGGTTTGGTATAAATACCAATACCTTACCATGTTGGATAGTCCCACAAACATGGATACTTTCGCTATCATTTTCCAGAATACATTGTCACAAGAAGTTAACAATTATATAATACTAGTATCAAATTACCTACTATAGTTGAGTATACCCCCAACTATCCTTTTTCAGTAACCAATTTCTGACATATTGTAATACACCATAGAAAAAACCAATCCTTTTTAGTAACTAGTAAGTATCCATAATTAAAAGATTCACTCTCCTTATTTTCTGATCCACTTCAGAATGTTGTCACCTCCTCCATAAGTAAGATGGATAAAAATTTACCTACATAAAATATTCATGAACATCAAAAATTCCCTATGAAACTTTTTGGTCATGAAAAATATTTGAGAAACTCAATCTAAAAAACTTACTTGGAAACAATTAGTGGGATTAGCCTTAGTCTAGTTTACACTGTCATATAGTCTCTATCTGGTTAGCCTCAATCTAATTATGCTTCTACTCATTATGTTTTAATTGACTAAAAACTTGTTTCTTCAACTCACCACTTCGTACATCTAATGGAACATTGTTTAATGACCCTTGCTCTGATATATGTTGCTCTGATTGAATCTATCAAATAAAACATTGTCGGATCGAACTTACTTCGATGATAGGATTGAAACTCACTTTGATGGATCCCCCTTGGCTCCAATCAAAAATAGATAGTTTAATCATAATCTCAATACCTATTCTGTAATTCACATAACTCAATATCACGTAAAAAATTTAACACTCTTGAAAAGTAGGAATTTATGATTATCTAATTTTATATAACCTTAGAATAGAAAATGTGTGAAAACCAATTTCAATTCCTGCTTAATGACATTTCAAAAATCCAAAATTTCACATTAGATTTAGTGTTCATATTTTACTTCTTCAACTCTTATCAATAATTCTTTTCACTTTTGGAATATTCTCAAATATTCTCAAAACAAAATTCTTCTTTATGTTGGCAAACATTTCATCAGTCTTATTATTCATTATGATGGAAGCATATGAAATACTGAAGACTGATCATTATTTTGACCACTTTAAAAAACTAATAGTCTCCACATACATATGATCTATAATAACAAAAAAACACTTTTTCAAACATACATAAAAATATATAGTTTTCAAGACCTCCTTCGAAAATACATTGTAATCAAGAAACTCTTTATCAACACTTCTGAAATACTTTCAATTTTTTTCCTTTTCTTCAAATACTCTAACCAATGATCCCACAGCTGATGAATTAAAGTGTTTGATAACATTATCAATGTGAAACTGCATCTAATATACATTTATCTACCTTAATTTTATGAATCATTATAAATTCCAGTATGGTGATTCAAATCCATTTATTGGTAAATAATCAATAATTTTGTTCATTTTCTCATAACCCAATAAAAATAAAATTCAACATGATGACAATGATTGAATATAGTTTATATTTTCATCTAGTTGATTAGTCTTGAAATCATTCTGATTGATCATCATTTGAAATAATAAAAACATTCTCAAACATTCTTCCACTAATAAAACTCTTTATGAAATACACTTAGGATACCAAAAGATAAACTGTAGTGATTTAAGAATCCATTATGACAGATTGGTGTCGAAAATGACTTATATAATTCAACAAGATCAATCTTTCAGACTTCTGATATTATCACACTGAAAATTCTAATTCTGATGATCCATATCATTCTGTGTATGGTGTTCCTTACACCAATGATTACCAGCCAAAATACTTCATATCGTATTCTCCTCCCTTCCAAAAAACTCCATCTTGTATCATGAATTCTTCTTGGTTTATAATAATTTCATGATAAACGTAATAGCATCATATTTAATATTTTTAATTTATATTAATTCCCAAAACTTTGATCTCAATCATAATCTTCTGAGACCAATTCTTCCTTAGACAGATTACCAGTAGTCTCTAATATGTCATTAAACTCTCATTCTAATTTCTCAGAACTGTTGACTCATCTGATGGGACGAGTCTGATTGTCAATCTGATGGTGTGTGTCAAGTTACCAAAACACTACCTTTTCTCAACTTCAACTATGCATCATCTACTAACAACTAATACAACCAAAACTCAACTTATGCCTAACATATTCATCATGCAACTCCATGATTAAAAAAAAATTGAAAATTTTATTATTTAAACATTACTAATATAAACTATCCATTAAATTGGGTGGTATGAGTAATATTAACTGAATTTTGAAATATATATAGGACCTAATCAATAAAAATATATTGAATAATGGTTATTAAATAAGAAATCAATTCTCAGTAAGGGAATTTCATTCTTTAAAGAAATATTTTATTCAAAAATGATTTGTTGATTTTGTGGGAAAATAATATAATAATTTATTTCCAATTTTAGAAAATTTATTTGCAGAAATTAAATTATTTTTTAAAGTTCACATTTAATAATTAATTAAGGGGGAAATTTTCAAATATTTATGAAATGATTTATTCTTTGGTGAATAATGAAAAATATTGAAGTTTTAAATAATCTCATTACATCAAGTAATTTCAATATTAAATTATATTTTTTATTTGTTCTTAATGTTATATATTATTAATTTAATTGGGAATAATATAATTTTAGATAATAGTTTTTATGGTTTTGATATAAGTTATTTTTAAACCTAAAATGCATTTTTTGAAAAAAAAAGTTTTCCATTTTGTTCAACATATTTATATTGAAATTAATTTCTTCCACTTAATGAAATCTAATATTTTAAAATTTAATCCTTATTTTTAATCAATATTTAAATATTTGGCAAATAGGGCCCTCTCATTTTTTTGGAAAATGAATTGTAAATGTGGTAAAATTTATCACATCTATACAGGGTAAATTTGTTAATTACTGTTAATAATAAAAAGATAAGGCATTAAAAATCCACCAAAAACTTGAATTTATTACATTTTATGAGATGAATTTGTAAATATCTATAAATTAATTTAATATATAGTATTTTAGTTCCATTTGACCGTAGTAATGACATTTATATTCTTTAAAGTAACGAAAATCCAAAAATTTCACAATTCTATTTTTATATTTTTTTTATATTCCCATAAGTATAATAATATGTTATCAATAAAAATAAAGTATTGTTTTGAACATAATTATTCATTAAATTTTTTTTTTTTTAATATTTGAATAATTTTCCATGTTTCTAATGGAACATTGACATAATATTAATTAAATTAATGGAAAAAATAAAATAAATGATTTTAAAAAAAATAAAAGTAAAAAAAATAGTTGAATTATTCTATCTCATATATTTTATAGATAAATGCAACATATTAATAATTTTTAAAGTATTATATTTTAATTACATCCATGCACTTCACATTCTAAATTCAAATTAAATGAATACTGTCAAAATGACATTAATGAAATTTCATGAAAATAATATATTATTAAGTTATTTAAAATCATAAATACCATTAACTATGATAATTAAGATAACATATGGTCATAAATTTTGTTATTTTTTCATTAATTATCCACTTTTCTTTTTATGGTAATATTCTAGACCCTTAAATAGTTTAATACATTTATATTGCAGTAAATGTCAAAATGGTTAATGGTGGGTTAAAACTAAGATATATGTATGAAAAAATAACTTAAAAAATGACCATGTTTTATTTTGTGAGATTATTTAGACTATTAATCATGTTATATTTTAATTATATCAATTTTGTTTCTATTTATTTGAATAATAATTTATTCTAATTTAATACTATAAGAAATTAAAATAATTCCCACCACTCACTTATTAAAGAACACCCCTTAAATATATTATTTACAACACATTAAGTAACCTATCTCAAAAAAACTAGTCGTTTCTATTCAAATCATCCTTAACCATGTTCTAGAGGAGATGATATTTCCAAAAGACTATCCCTAGGTCCCTTAATAGTGGATCTAAAGGAAGCCTAACAAAGTAATGGTAATCGTCCTTCCCAACTCCATAATATTTATTTCTTAATATAATTATATATAAATATTTTTAAAAAATTATAAAATAATTAATATAGAATCATAAATAACATGATATGATATTATTATTACTTTATAAACATTTTCCACCTCTTTTCCATTATATAGAAATCGATAATATCGCTCGTGCGTACGTACAGACTATCATCTAAATGTAGTGGTTTAATTCGTTTTATATCACCATTTTACTTCGAAGGATGTAAATATATAAATAATGAATTTATAAGATATTTTTTAAATAATTATACTTCATTAGTTATATTATCATATCTAACTTTTTACCATATAATTTGTTGGAAAATTATAATGTAGTTCATGTGTAAGTATGGGATACCACTTATACAAAGAAATGCGATCAATTTTTCATTTCCTCTTCACATGGATGGTAGTAAGGATATATTTAATTAATATATAGGATATTTATATGATTATTATCATTATAATGATTATGGAACAATATTTAATGTACATGGACCAGAACATCCCCGATAAAACATGCATTGGAAAATAAAGTAGTTAACACCCAAAACAGTGCTAATAAGGAAATATTATCAATGAACGAGTGATATGTTTTTATAAGTGTATTATTTATTGTATTTTAAATATTAGTTTGGTTCTATTATAAATTAACAACATGTATAAAAACTTTGTACAGGATGTTAAATCTTGTTCAACTAAGAGGATACATGAGGAAAGAGGTTTCTCAACTCAATTTCCATTCATGGGGTCATACGTATACATCATTGAATACTTTAATCCATTTTTATGTGTGAAATGATATATTATTTTATTATGATTTATTCCCAATTGATTTATTTGGATTTAATTCTTTTACATGTAATCACTTCATTCATTAATTCTCATTTCAATGATATGATCATTGTAAGGGGTTTTTAACTCAATTTCATTTCATTAGGTTACATAACTTTTTCATTCACTATATTATATAAATATTATGTATGAAATGATTTTTTTTCTTTTATATTTTATTTAAACATATACTTTTTGAATTTAATTTTTTAACCCAAAATCTGTTCATTGACCAATTCTCATTTAAATGATATAATCTATTTTAGGGATTTCATCTTAGTTTCCAATAAATCGAGATATATTTGTTCGTATGCACCGGTTTATTTTTATATGTTGTATTTAATACCCATTTTTGTAATTTAAAAAATATATATTTATTCATTATGTTTAATGTTTCATTTCAATTTTACTTTATCAAGGGGTTACAATTTGAATGTTACTCAAGTGTTAATAATTATTTTAAAATCTCATTTCCTATTATTTAACTTATTTTAATAAAAGAATATTGTAATATATCCTTCAAAAACCAAAAAAAAATTCTCATCTTCTAAATATTTATGGAGTTCCAATTATTCATTGGACTCTTTTTGTCTTGAATCAAGAAATAAAATGTTTAAAATAATATCCAATCTTATTTTTCTTTTTATCAAGTATATTTTGGTTCATGTAAATATTTTTCAAAAAAAATTAAAAAGTTATTTTATTTAGTAAAATGATTTATTACGGAAATGATTACTTATATTTAAATTTTTAAATGATTTGCAATTAATATTTATGTTAAAATTAAATCATTATTTTCAAAATTCAATACAAAAATTCAAAAGGAAATTTTTTAACTATTAAGGAGTTAACATTTTTTCCCACCACAATACCTTTTTTATGTTCTTATATTATTCTACATGTTTTAATTGGGTTTTAAATAAAAAAAATTACAAAATATTATTTTAATGTTATCCTTGATTTTATTTTATTCTCGAAAAGATGTGAGTTTATTTTGGAACCTGTATTTATAAGGAATTGAAGGCCACCATTTATCTCTTTTTAATTTTGTTTTTATTAACATTGTCTTGAAAACATTCAATTTATTGTTATACTTTTTCCGTAGAAATTGAATTTATCTTAAATATCCATCATGGAAATGGTTATTTCTCATATCATATATCATTACTATATACAGTTTTTTACTATAAATTTATTTGATTATATGGGGAAACACTGATAAATTTTATTTCTTGACACAATATAGATATTTTATAATAAAGCATATTATTTAAAAATTTATTTTATCATTAAATATATTACATATGTATTAGACGTATAGTGATGGGTGGAACTTAGAATTATATATCCCCACAATGCCTCGATTGTTCTCATGAGAGAAGTCAAATTGTCAAATTTAATTGGTTTTTTCTATATGCCTACATATATTTTAAACATTCTTAGACCAAGGTCATAATGTTAAAGATATAATGATATATTATATCATGACTTCCAATATTAAAAATTTCTATCATTGAGAATTCATTTATTATTATCAATGTTACAATTTCATTTTATATTATCCATGGATTCATTTTTTTCTCAAGTTAATGATTAAATGGAATGTTTTTCCTTTTTTTACCTTTCCATGTTGATTATACCTTATTTACTCATAATATATTTCATTTTACTTAACCAATACTAAGTATTTGGGTTTACCATTATTTTTTTCATTCACGTAGATCTGAAGAATAAATCTCTGAATGAGTTTCAAGGAAGCCAAGCAATTGGTTTTATCGTGTTTAATATTTTTTGACAATGTAAAATGGGATCCATGTATGTGTATGGTTCTTGAAGACTATTAAAATGGTTGGTACTTCAAAACAATATAACTTGTATCTTTTGAAAATATAATAAAGTTAAAATTGACTCTAGGTTATCATTGTTGGGGTTATTACACCCTTTTTCTTAACTTATTTCTTTCCAAATTTGACCAATTTAGAGTTTTTATCTATGGTACTCTATCATTATAGGTTTTAATATATAGTGTATTTATTTAATAAAAATATCAACATTAGCACCAGATCTTAGATAGATTTTTCCATTTTGATATCTATTATCTTTCTTTGGGTGTATGTTAGCTAATAGTTTCTAATGATTTTTTTCTCTTGAATGGAATTTTTTTTCTTGTATTCATTTTATTTATCTATATTTTTTATTTAATCATTATTATTTATCATTTTATAAATTTAAATATCTCTTAGGATTATGGTATAGTTCATTTATTTAATGATTTTGGCCATCTTTTCACTATCAAGTTTCAACATCTCTATTTATTCTAAGGAATATTATATTTCTTCCATATGTTTCCATTTTCTATCATACCCCTTTTTTCATATATTTTTGTTTTCTCTCAACCATACAATTTCTTTTATAAACATCTTTCTCTCCAATGTCTTGGTATATTTATTATATATATCTTCTTCTTCTAGTACATACTTACCATTGTATTTGGTTCATATTCCATGTATTTAACCTTTTATTCATTTTTTTATATGAGAGATAACTAATAGAAATCATTAAGAACTTTATAAAAACAACTATTCACTATTAGAGACACTTACATTTATATGACAAAATTTATTTTGAAGGAACTCAGAGAAAAATTCTTCTTTATTTTAATAGAGTAATTCACTGGTCTATATAAATAGTTTTTCTATAAGGTTAATCATAATAATTTTATCCATAAAATATCATAGTATAGTCATTATATAAATTACCAACATATCCATACTTAAAACATTTAAAATGAAACTTACCATTATACTTAGATTTTACTACTCCTTCAATGTTTCTTGGAATGAGAGAAAGATTCTTATAATAGTCCTCATGTTTTCACCTTCATTTTGAGTAGCCATGATTCTCTTCAATATTATTACCTTGAAATGATTTAAATGAAATGTTCTTTTCCTACATAAATTTTCCCCAAAGATCAATTCCCCTTCTCATTTAATAATTAATGATATTATTGTAATGTTCATCAACAGTAAAGTCATCAAGATCCATATCTTCATGAGCTATGATCTAAGTGTAAAATTTAAATGTTCAGATTCTCATAATCATTTTATGACATTAAAATCTTAAAGAGAATCTCTAATATAACATCATGTTAACTTGATTGTGTAATTTTTTACTTTTTCAAAGTTACATTTTGGTTAAAAGTTCATAAAAATGGTTTTATAGATTTTATGTAGGCTTTAGAGCATGTAAACACTGTGTACTAGAGGTTCACGTTGTGAAGGTATATGATCTGTACTGAAGGTACATGTTGTGTGGGTATACGGTATGTACTGAAGGTACACACTGTGTACTAGAGGTACATGCTGGGTAGTTATATTTAATGTACTTGAGGTACAAATCGTTTAGGGGTAAAATTGTCATTTTTTAACATGAGGAGACAGGTTTTTCTGTGAATATTATCCAGTGTGGACTATACGAAGTGACCATGGGGTGCACATAGTGACTCGCCCCACACCCATTTTCAATTCATGCATTTGATAGTTTCGATCTACTGTCTCTTCCTAAACTTCATTTATCATAACCATAGAATGATCCTAAGAGATTTTCAGAGGTGCCACTCCTTCCAGATCGATCCAATATACTTTTTATCTTCATAGAATTTGTGGTGCTTCTCTCTGGTTAAGTGTTCTTTATGATTCTTCATTGCAGTTGACCGTGATCGTACCCTAGAATTTAGTTATGGAATCAGTTGATCTGAGTTGGATGTTTCTTATATTTTTTATTCTAGATTTGTTCTGTGATCTCGTTCTAGAGGCATTTCCATTGATATATTTGGAGCATAGGATATCTGTTCTTGAGGTATGTGAATCTTTATATATCCAATAACCCCTTGTCTTCTAAATTTAATCAATATTGACTAATAATTGATTCTAGGGCCTTCATTTACAATTATGGGTTTCATTTCAATTGGATTCTTGTTGTATGCATGTGCGACATGAACTTTAAGGTAGTTGGATCTGACTCTATCCTATGATAATGAGCCTAATTTCTATAACTTCATAAATTGATATATTAAATCAGAATATTGATTGTGTGTGTGAGAAATTTTCTTGAAACAAAAAAGGTATTTCATTCTATTTTGATAAATGGATTATAAATTTATTATGAATGGTTTTGAATGGTTTTCAAAGCATTGAAATGAAATTGTGAAATAGAGAACATGGGTTACCTTGGATACTTATTTTGAAGGCTTAGCTTTAGGGGATTGTCCATTGTTCTTTAATAATCAAGGAGATATTTTATAGGGTTTTCCTCTATTTCATAGGCATGTTATGCAAGGGGACATGTATCAAAATTTTGATTGATTACTCATTCGGTATTATGCTGGTTCCTAGGATTTTATTCTATGGTTAGTTTTTTTCACTTGATTATTAAGTTATGAGTAGTTTGTGGCAGGTTCCTGTAGTATTCCTTGGTGTTTTGATAGATGTTCTTCTGTTTTTTACTGCTTGGATTTATGAGTTAGATTTGATATCCATGTTCATCCTTGTTGAAAATGTATTTGAAATGTGATTTGAAATTGAAATACATTCTTTTTTTTAATTGTGGAAAAGTGAAATGTTTACCATATTTTCAATAAAACTTCTTTACTACTTTTCATGCCATCAGTTATTTGAAAATCAGTATATAGGGTTTTTTATACAAATACTTGTGGTAGAACACCTAGGTGGGATCTTACCGATCATGTCAACTCACACCCTCCGCACCTCATTGGGTGTGCGTAGACCTTTGTTTGTCTTTTGGTGCATGGAATGTCAAGGTGCCAAAGTGGGGTTGTATGTCTTGTGTCAGCTAGTTGGGTAGATGGTGGTGAGATGTTGGGAGTCTGTCCATACAATAATTTGGAGTAGCTATTTGGTTTTTTAGTCCTTGGATGTTGGTCTTGTATTGGAGTTTCTAGCTGCTGTTGTAGTTCTTCTGTTTCTACTATTTTCTTATAGTTATAACATATATATTATTTGTTCTTCCGTTGTTTATTTCATTCTCTATATATTTATTCCATGTTGTTATTATGTTTGGGTGAAATCATTCCCTTGGTTTTGATGTTTGATGACCAAGTTCTAATCTACATCATGTGGGGATAGGTAAAATCCTTCTGGTAAGTGATAGATCGAATTTGGTGCCGGCTTTGAGGGTAACCCAGGTCAGTTCATTACAGTTTAGTATTAAAGGGGTTCTTTCCTCAAGAATCCTTTTCTTGGGATGACTGTTAGATTTAATATAAGATTTTTGGTACGTGAGATGTATGTTGTGATAAGATTCTTGCCAGATCGTGTCATAATGAGACTCAATTTTCCATGGAATGTTGGGATGTGTGACTATATAATTGGTTTTTGTTTTAAAAATATTATCTATTACTTATGAGTGTTTTATTTAAAGCTGATACTTGTTATATTGTCTGACCATTCTTATGTTTCATTATGGAGAAGTATTCCATTGAGATGTCTTTCATGAGTTCTGTTGGAGGGTGCAGCTGATGCTCCTCAAGGGGAACAACATATTGATTAGAATATCATAGAGACTATCGTATGAGTAGTCTGTGTTGTCGATAAATATGTGCCTTAAGTTTATAAATATATTGTTGAGGTAAAATCCAGAGCTTGAGGAGATATAGAGAGATCATGAGAGTTCTTGCACGAGAAGCCACCATAATTTAAAGGAATGACTAAACCTAAAGAGGTAGATGATAGGATGGACTAGATAGATCAAATCTTATACTTCCTAGAAAAACCTGATAATATCAGGGTGAAATTTTTAGCCTTTAGGGTTGAGGTATCCAACATGTGTTGGTGGGATTCTATGGTCTAGGAAGACATACATTTTGGATTGGATTGGAAGGGTTTCAAAACATTGTTCTTTCAGCAGTTTTTTCTAGAGTCTCTAATGTTTCCATAGTCTCTAGATTTCATGTTTGTATAGTAGGGAGATCATTTGTTATTGGCATACACCAACCAGTTTTCTACTCTTGTATGTTTTTATCTGAATGTGGTATGGAACGACCAGTTGAAGGTGCATATGTACCTGTAGGGTTTGAGACCAGACACCAGATCACATGCATTTTTTCGGAATATTTTAATATATGAAGAGAATATAGGAAAATATATGATGGTAGAAAAGAATATGTAAGGCAAGGATAGTGTTACCACCTCTTATCTTCCATCTGGTGATAGATTTATTGTCTTACAAGGGAAGAAGAAGATGTTGCAGGACTATCACAGATGTGGTAGAGGTGGGTCTCTACAGCGAGCCTCCTTAGCACTGTCCATTCTAGATAGCATCGTGACTCTGAATTTCTATCAGTATGGAAAGGGAAGACACACCATACATTCCTTTCTTATACCCATGAAGATGTTCAATAGTTGTGTACCTGTTAGTCACTTAAAACATTTCTTTTAGGCACGATTAATCCCTGTTATGGTCAGGGTTTTTTAGCTCCAAAGGATACTGTGGTGTTGTAAAAGGAATCAAAGACTATAGGGCTCAAGCCATAGGCCCCTGGAGTGAATCATTTACATGAAATAGATGAGAATCTAATTAAAGTTGATGCAGGTCTAGAAATTGTGAGAGGTATGCTACTTATTTCATTTTCAGTAGTGATTTCTTTGGTTGAAATGGGTGTCTACCACTCTTTTATATCTTCACACTATTTTGTGTTCTTAAACATCTGAAGTAACTTATTCCCTTTATAATAGAGTTATGAAATCCTCCTAGAAAGAGGAAAGATAAGGGGTTTCAATGTCCTTCTTTTTCATTAATAATAATCGATATAGAGTTGGTCTAGGATTTTATCATTCTTAATATGGATCAGTTTGACGTCATCATTGATATGTATTGGAATCTCACTCATCAAGAAAAGGATGATTTTTATCGTTGGTATGTTTTGTTTCTTACTACCGAAGAGAGCACTCTTATGTTTCAGGGATAGTGGGAACCGAGATCCGGTCATGAAGGACCATTCTCCCCAGAGCTCTAGAGTTTTTTGATAGTTTTTGTGTTTAATCGCAATAAAATTTATTCTATTTATGACCTTACTGTTGTTTTTCAATATTTCCATGATGTTTTCCCAAAAAAAGTCTCTCGTCTTCTTCAAGGGAGAAGTAGTGTTTATGATTGACATGGTTCTAGGTATAAAGACAATAATGATTCTTTCTTACTATATATCATGAGAGGAGTTTAAATAACTCAACATTCAGTTGGATGACCTATTAGAGAATGGATTCTTTCTCCTTAGTGTTTCTCCTTGGGAATCCCTTGTTCTGTTTTCCAAGAAAGTGGATGTTTCACTTCGGTTATGTGTGTATTATTAGAAGTTAACTTGCTAATGGTTAAGAAAAAATATCCTCGGCCTCATGTGGATGATTTTTTTGAGAATTTGAAATGGAAAAAGTGGTTATTGAAGATTGAAATATGGTTGAGTTATCATCATCTTAGAGGTTGAGAGTTTTATTTATAGAAAATGGATTTTAGGTGTAGATATGTCCATTATGAATATTGCGGGTTTCATTTGGGTCTGACTAATGCTCTTGTAGTTTTTATGGCTTTGATGAATCATATATTCTATCAATATCTTAAAACTTTTGTGTTAGTGTTTGTGGATGATAATTTGCTCCATTAGATGTCCGAGAATAAGCATGAGCACCATTTGATTTTATTTCTAGAAATTCTGAGAAATCACATTCCATATTGGATGCTTTCAAAATTGTAACACCCCAAGCTTCCACAGAATGCTTCTCTTTTAATAATACAGTAGCGTGTGTTTTACACAACCTCGAGTTCTAACACACACCACAACCAATCAAAAAATCCATTATGAATAGTAATACCCAATTTTTGAAAGTTTATATATTTTATCTTTCAAAATGGACTTCATTTTTGGATTCAGAATATCGAAATTAGCCTAGGGTGATTTTTTGGTATTTTTCTGAAAACTTTCAATTTTTGATGAATAGTGAAAAACCCAGAGTTATTGGTTAAAACCGACATTCTATTTAAATAATTATTTATTTTATTTAAATTTTATTAAGGTCAAAATAGATACATAATACCTATATAAGTTCAATGTAATTCATTGGAGTTAGTTTAGAATAATTTTAGATATATAAAAATTTTATTGATCTTTCCACCGTCTTTTATCCACCTCCTAGGAGAATATGGAAATTCACATAAAACAGAATTTTACCACTTTTGTGAGTGGAATTTTGAAAATCTTAGGGACACAGTTAATATTGAGGAGTAAAATTTGGTTCAATGAGATGAAAATAATTTTTGGTGAATAGTAACTTTGAACATTTATTTACCACGGTTAAAAGTAAATAGTATAATTAAGGGTAAAAATGATATTAATATTAACCTAACACATGTCATAATTATATTGGACAAGTGTATCTCGACCACAAACAACCTTAGGAATAAAATATTATCATTTAGGTCCACTTGGATTTGAATAGGACATTTATTATTATTTAATTCAAAGAAGAGTTAAAAGAGTTAAAATAAAAGTTTAATAACTAAAAAAATTTAATATTGGGTTATACATAAGATAAATTCGATTATAAATATTAATTAGGAAGATAAAAATATTTTCTACATAATGGTATTTTATTTTTAATTTTTAGACACTAACTAATTTAATTTATTTATGACACAATGGTGATGCAGTAATTACCTAATTAATGAAATATTGAAATAATTGATATTATAAATATAAAAATAATTGTAATTTGAGACTTTTTATAAATTTAACTATTTTTATAGGTTAATATTACATATTAGGACTGATTATATAAATTTTTTCAAAGTAATAATGTTGTTATGAAATTATGAAAAACAAAATACCCAATAGTGTCAAAATTGACATAAAATAGTTTATAAAACAAATATTATATTATTAATTTATATTATATTCCTAAAAATATATGGTTTGGACACTAGACTTATATAATGATAGTTGTATCATTAATGGACCACTTGGGGGTCTCTTGGAAGTTGATATTATGTTTATTGATTATATAATATAAAAATACAATGAGACATGGTAAGTGTCAAACTAATTAACTAAGAGTTAAAACTAAAATATAAGGTTAATAATGTGACCCAAACCTATCTAAAACCTATTTGTTGAGTGGTTTTCGACCTATAACCACCATAAAATTTAAATAATCTACTTTGGAGACATTAGAAACAGAAAATGAATTTATTATAAAATAATATTTCTAGGTTTTCCTATGGTGCCCCTCACCCTTCTTATAAAAGGGAATTCCCCCTTATCTCAAATTAATACCTTCAAAGCCTTTTTGGCTCGGCCAAACTCTACCCAAATATCCTCCCAACATCACTTACTACAAACTAAAGTTCTTAGTTTGATCATAATGCCAACCTAAGGAGACCTTTTGATCAAATCATAAGGAAGAACCCAAAGAATATGTAATATTTTCACCACCCTCTTTCAAGTTCTTTTCTTCTTCAACTTCTTCTTTCTTTGTTATTCCCATTATAAAATAATAACTCCAGTATATTCTATATACTGTGATGTTATTATAAATATGGTAAAACAATATTCATTATTCTATCCATCCTTTGAATGACATGTCACCATACGTGCGTACGTACGACTTACCGTCTCCACGTTGTGGTGTAATTGTTATTCAATAAATTATTATTTGGATGGGTATAATAATTATGTGTAATTCATGTAAATAATAAATATAAAATGATAATTATTCTTTATATATGATATACCATCCAATTATATATTATTTTAATATCAAAAGAATGATATTGTCGCTCGTGCGTACGTACGGACTACCGTCTCCATGAATGCGATGAGATTCATTCCCCATCATATCCATTCAAGCCTAATTATCATTTTATGATTAAAAGTAATTTTCAAGAACTTTATATCATTCGGGATATGAATAAGATACAACCTATCCGTAACAAACATGACTTATTTAACAAAACATATAAAACAAAACGAGCAAGTTAACACCCGAAATGACGATAATACTAAAATATTATTAACAAAGCATTATTAGGAGATCATATATGATATCATAATTATGTATATGGTTTTCTATAATTTAATAACAATGTTTTAACTATTATAAAGAGGTTAACATACCATCAACTAAGGAAATGTACAAGGTAAGGGTTTATTTCACAATCTCTTCATTATCCGAGGTTGTTAATACGTAATAATCTACTGGGACCTCTTTATCATCCACATCCATGTTTCTTAAAAATGTTTTTCAAATAATTCTTACTATTTTACAGAATATGGGTTAAAGTCATTTATACCCTTGTTTGAATTTTTATATGAAGTTTATAAAGGAATCTATACGTCATTTTCAAAACAAGGACCTTTTTAACCTTTTCGACAGAATTAAGGTAAGAATGTTTTTTTAACTTATACGGCAGGTGCGGCTATTTTCCACCATTATAAAATCATCAAAGATTCCATTACAAGATTATAAGAATATTTTCAAATAAAATGTTTTATTTTATAATTATGTGACTTTTAAATGATTTCAGAAAAAGAGATATTTCTTTCAAATAGTTTTGATTTCATCTATGTCAACATCCTTTGATGGATTTTAAGCTTATTTGAAGTTTAGTATTATGATACAAAACTCCCATATTGTATTGAAGGTTTTGTGATATGTTTGACTATGGATGTGTTATTTTTATACCATTCATGGTTTATGGAGAAATTATTTACATTTCGTATGACAATTTTAATACGAATGTTTATGTTATGTTTAAACATGTTCATATGAGGAATGAATTGGACTTAATATGTGATGGGTGGAGCCCTCTATAACTCCTCGATGCATCGGTAGGTCTCATGAGACAAACTAGTTTCTTGGAACAAGGCCTTAACAAAATCTTATTTGTAGTATTGGCATGAGGCCTTGGCTATGTGGTTATGATAGTCTAGCATTTTGCATTCCATCATTATGAAAGTGGTTATTGATATTGAATGTGATTATTCTACTAGTATAATATCCATGTGAATAAGTAAATGGTATTATTTAATTTTCTCTTTTCCATATTATGTTGAAGATCAAGTTTAAAAGGATTTTTTTAATTATACATTACCTTAAATGTTTATGCTTATTTATAAAATTTTCTGCTATATTGTTATCCTTACTGAGCATCTGAGCTCACCCCTTTCAATGTTTTATTTTCCCATGATGTGAAGAAGTTATTTATGAATGACCTGAAGGGATTGTTTGAGGGGATATGAAGACAATATGTTGTTGTTGTTGTTTTCACTTTATGATTTAATGTAAACGTTATGAATGTATCTCGTTATTAAAATGCTACTAAACTAATCGGTCTTTTGAGACTTGATCATTCTTGTGATCATGCCAATGTTATGTAATAATGCACTAACTCTGGGTAACTGGGGTCGGGGCGTTACAGTTGGTATCAGAGGAAGTTTAGTACAATCCTTAGAAGTAAGATTTTGATATACCATGATTAGATCACATATACATAAAATAAACTTTGAGGATTAGTATAGAAGAACTTCCTAGAATTTTGGTATTGTAGAGATTTTGTGAGTTTTCCGAGCAATACATCCATGTCTGGATAGGAGCAGGTAGAGGTGGCTCTGGTACAGATGTACCAAGGGGTAAAACCCAAAAACACTACTTTGAGCTAGACTCGAACGAGAACTGGTGCACGACAACAGGCCTTGATGCACTCTTGGTTACGACACTCCTGGGGGATATGCTTCGGATAACTCTCATTTTCATTACAAACCATTATGAAGGGTTTATGAGTATATACTTCCTCAAATAAAACATTTTTATGATTATGGATTATATACATAAATAGTTTAATTTATGTTAAGTGTTTTATAATATGGAATTTTGTATTTTGATTCATAAACTGATCTAGTTTATGCAATTGTTTACAAATGGCATCAAGTGGATGAAATGGAAACCGTATCAATGCATGCCCACCATGTAGGGATTTCCCTCCTGCTCAAGATAATTATAGTGGAGATGGTGATACAGCTGGTGCTAATCAGCTAAACACCATACTAGGATAACTCACTAAGGTTATGAATAATAACATTACCCATATGGAGCACCCTGATTAGTAGCGTGGAGGATCAATGTTAGATCGCTTCATGAGGCAGCAACCACCAAAATTCAATGGGAGTACAAATTCATTGGTCGCTGAGAAACGGATAAGATCCCTAGAGAAAATATTTCAGGCTTTGGGGATTAGTGAAAGGGAAAAAGTTATCATGGCAGTTTACCGCCTCACTGGAGATGCAGATAAATGGTGGGAATTGATACAAAACACAGAGTAAGATGATGAAATATCAAATATGGAATGGAGGGAGTTCAATGAGCTGTTTTTAGAAAAATTCTTTCCTCGTGACCATCGAGCAGATATTGAAAGGCAATTTCTGAGTTTGAGACAAAAGGAGGATGAGAATGTCACAAAGTATGAGGCTAACATTACAAGGTTAGCAAGGTATGCTGGAGATTATATTCGTAACCCAAGAAGTAATATTGATCATTTATTTTATGGGTTAAAACCATTTCACTATTCAGCATTAGTCTCACAATCCTTCTCATCATATGAAGACATTGTCTCATGTACTATCAAGATAGAAAATGAATTCTATAAGTCATATGACTTCAAAGAAAAGAAAGAGAATAAGAGAGATGATGATCAATCTGGGACTGGAAATAAGGGAAAGAAGGGACAAGTTGAATATCCATCCTGTAGTAAATGTGGGAAGAAAAACGATAGTACTTTCTTGAAGGGAATGGGAGTCTCTTACAAGTGTGGTGAAAAAGGCCACCATGCTCGTGATTTCAAGGGGAAGAAGGAAGATACCGATGTACAATGATACAATTGCAGGGAGATGGTACATTATGTAAATGAATTTCCTAAGCGTCAGGGGAACTTACCTCAGAAAATGCCAAGGGATCAAGGCCAATCTTATGCTATCACTACGGCTGAGGTAGAAGCTCCGAAAGATGTGGTGGCAGGTAATTTAATGGTTTCCTCAAGCTTATAAAATTATTTAGTTGATTCTGGATCATCTCATTGTTTCATATCTTCACAGTTTGCTAAGAAAATTAAATATTTCCAATTTTATTTAACAGGGGAGTTTTCAGTTAAAGCTTCTTAAGGGATGTATCATTGCAAAAACGTTTTGTGAATCAGTCCCCATTAGAGCAAATAAATGTTCTTTATCCGCTGATCTCATCATCATACCTATGATTGAGTTCGATATAATCCTCAGTATGGATTTGCTTTCAGACCATGATGCGAAGATTTATTATAAGAAGAAGGAGGTTACAATTTTTGATGATGATGATAAGGAACACCTTATCTTTAGAGCAGAATCATCACCACCTAATTCTTATCTAGATCCACCCCCAGTACCTCAACTAATTTCAATTATTGGGGAGGAATAGAATTAAATGAGTGTGGGTAAGGAAATAAATTTTCAAAAAGTGGATGTAACTATTGTGAAAGAATATGTAGATGTGTTTTCATATGATTTACCTAGACATCCTCCAGAACAAGAAGTTGAGTTTTCCATTGATTTAATTCCTGGATCAAGGAATATATCGAAGACCCCTTATAGAATGGCCAGTGTAGAATTATTGGAACTAAAGAAACAACTAGAGGAATTGAGTAATAAGGGATTTAGTCGCCCTAGTGTTTCTCCGTGGGGATCCCTTGTCCTTTTTGTTAAGAAGAAAGATGGATCTATGAGGTTATGTGTTGACTACAGGGAAATCAACGCTATTACAATAAAGAACAAGTATCCCCTACCTCGTATTGATGATTTATTTGATCAACTGCATGGAGATCAATAATTTTCAAAGATTGACCTTCGATATGGATACCATAAGTTTTGTGTGAAGATGGAAGACATTTCTAAGATAGCATTTCGAACCAGGTACGGGCATTACGAGTTTACAGTAATGTCTTTTGGGATGACTAATGCACCCTCTGTATTCATGGATCTAATGAATAGAGTTTTCAAGGAATATCTTGATGAATATTTGGTGGTATTTATTGATGATATCTTGGTATACTCCAAAATCTACGAAGATCATGAAAATCACTTGCGCATTATCCTGAAGACTCTTAGAAGACATGAATTATATGGGAAGTTCAGAAAGTTTGAATTTCGTCTTCAGGAGATTTCTTTTCATGGCCATATTGTCTTTAATGATGGAATCTCTGTTGATCCTTCTAAGACCAAGGCAATCTAAGAATGGCCAGCCTCGACGAGTATAACTGAGGTATGCAGTTTTATTGCTTTAGCATGTTATTATCGGCGTTTCGTCCATAATTTTGCCCGATTGGCTAACCCATTAATGAAGATCACACGTAAAGGGTTTAAATTTGTTTGGACATTAGAGTTTGAAGAATGTTTTGAAGAATGGAATAGAATATTAGTCAATGCTCCAATATTGACTCTACCATTGGGGAATGATGGGTTCGTTATTTATAGTGATGCATCAAAGAAAGGACTTGGTTGTGTCCTTATGAAGAATGATAGGGTTATTACCTATGCATCACGACAGCTAAAAATTCATGAGAAAAACTATCCTACTCATTATCTTGAGTTAGTTTCTATAATATTTTCTTTGAAGATATAGAGGCATTATCTCTATGGTGAAAAATGTGAGATCTATACCGATCACAAGAGTTTAAAGTACATTTTCTCACAGAAATAACTCAACTTGAGGCAATGAAGATTGCTTGAACTACTCAAGGATTATGATTTCACAATACACTACCACCTAGTGAAAGAAAATAAGGTGTCATATTCTTTGAGTAGAAAGGACCATGGAGTTTTGAACATGATGAGAATTGAAAGGGATACTATTTTCATGGATCTAGTGAAAATGGATATGGGAATTAACTTGGAAGGTAAAACATCAATACTTTTTAAAATGTTTGCCACACTATCTTTACTAGAAAGGATTAAGAGTTCTCAGACCAATGATGAAGAATTCCAAAAGAAGATTAAAGCAGTTGATGATTGGAGATTTAGTGACTTTGTGTATGAAGATGGAATTTTGATATTCAGGAAGAGACTTTGTGTTCCTGATATACCTGATATAAAAAGAGAATTGTGGGATGATTCGCATAGTTCCAATTTCTCTATACACCCTGGGAGCACCAAAATGTATAGGGATTTGAAGGAACATTTTTGGTTCGAAAACATGAAGAGGGAGATTTCTGATTTTGTGTCAAGATGTATTGTTTGTCAACAAGTGGAAGCTAGAAGGCAACAGCCTGGAGGAGTCATGCATCCTCTTCCCATACCTGAGTGGAAATGGGATAATATCAAGATGGAATTTGTTATGAGACTACCAAAGACTCCTAGAAGGAACGACGCAATATGGGTTTTTGTTGATCATCTTACCAAGTCAGCACATTTTCTTGCTATAAGAGAAGATCTACCACTGGAAAGTCTAGAAAGACTATATATTAATGAAGTTGTGAGACTTCATGGAGTACCCCTATCAATTGTTTCTGATCATGATCCCCATTTTACTTTAAGATTATGAAAGATTCTTTAGAAGGCCTTGGATACTGAACTTCATTTGAGCACTGCCTACCAGCCCCAAACTGATGGACAATCAGAATGAACTATTTAAACCTTAGAAGACATGTTGAGATCATTTTCACATGAATTTCAGGGTATGTGGGATCAATATTTACCACTGGTAGAGTTTTCCTATAACAATAGCTTCATTAAATTATTCAAATGGCACCATATAATGCGTTATATGGAAAGAGATGTCGCACACCAACCTGTTGGGATGATATTGGTGAACGAAAACTTGTAGGCCCAGAACTGGTGGAGGAAACGATGGAAAATGTGAATGTAATCCATAACCACATCAAATCAGCTCAAAGTAGGCAGAAGAGCTATTCCAATAATCAAAGGAAGGATTTTGAATTTTAGGTAGGAGATCATGTTTTCTTGAAGGTATCTCCATGGAAGGGCAGTAAAAAAGGTAAATTGAGTCCCAGGTATATCGGACAATTTGACATTCTAGAACAAATTGGGGTTGTAGCTTACCGTTTGGCAATGCCGCCAAGTCTCTCCAAAGTTCACGATGTGTTCCACATATCACTACAGAGAAAATACATGCCTGACCCAACACATGTACTCACTTATGAGGAATTAT
Organism: Viscum album; assembly: GCA_963277665.1. Lineage (NCBI taxonomy): Eukaryota > Viridiplantae > Streptophyta > Magnoliopsida > Santalales > Viscaceae > Viscum > Viscum album. The sequence continues at coordinate 1,085,693,580 of OY728150.1, read as the reverse complement.
AACTGGAACCCGATCTGTCTTATTGCGAAGAGCCCATCGTGATTTTTTATACCAGAGAACAAGTGATGAGAAACCGGATGACTTGTCTGATAAAAGTTCTATGGAGAAACCATAAGATGGAAGAGGCAACGTGGGAACACGAGGAACTCATGATGTAGAATCACCCAAGTATTTTCATGAGGTATTATTCTTGAAATTTCGAGGATGAAATTATTTTAAGGAGGAGAGAATGTAACACCCCAAGCTTCCACGGTACTCTTCTCTTTGAATAATACAGTAGCGTCTGTTGTACACAACCTCGAGTTCTAACCCACACCAGAACAAATCAAACTAGCCGTTATGAATAGTAATACCCGCTTTTTGAATTTTTTTAAATTTTATCTTTCAAAATGGACATCATTTTTGGATTCGGAATATCGAAATTAGCCTAGGGTGAATTTTTGGTATTTTTCTGAAAACATTCAATTTTTGATTAATTGTAAAAAACACTGAGTTATTGGTTAAAACCAACTTTCTATTTAAATAATTATTTATTTTTTTTAAATTTAATTAAAGGAAAAAATGGATACATAATACCTATATATTTTCAGTGTAATTCATTGGAGTTAGTTTAGAATAATTTTAGATATATAAAAATTTTATTGAACTTTCCACCGTCTTTTACCCACCTCCTAGGAGAATTTGGAAATTCACAGAAATAATAATTTTACCAGTTCTGTGAGTGTAATTTCAAAAATCCGAGAGACACGGTTAATATCGAGGAGTAATATGTGGTTCAATGAGATGAAAACAATTTTTGGTGAATAGTAACTTTTTACATTTATTTACCACAGTTAAAAGTAAATATGGTAATTAAGGGTAAAAATGATATTAATATTACCCTAACACATGTCCTAATTCTATTGGACAGGTGTATCTCGACCAAAAACAACTTTAGGAATAAAATATTATCATTTAGTACCACTAGGATTAGATTAGGACATTTATTATTATTTAATTCAAAGAAGAGTTAAAAGAGTTAAAATCAATGTTTAATTACTAAAACATATTTAATATAGAGTTATACATAATATAAATTCGATTATAAATATTCATTATAAAGATAAAAATATTTTATACATATTGGTATTTTATTTAGAATTTTTAGACACTAAATAATTTAATTTATTTATGACACAATGGTGATGTAGTAATTACCTAATTAATGAAATATTAAAATAATTGATATTATAAATATAAAAATATATGTAATTTTAGACTTTTTATAAATTACACTAGTTTTATAGGTTAATATTCCATATTAGGACTGATTATATAAATTTTTTTCGAAGTAATAATGCTATTATGAAATTTTCCAAAACAAAATACCCAATAGTGTCAAAATTGACATAAAAGAGTTTTTAAAACAAATATTATATTATTAATTTATATTATATTCTTAAAAATATAAGGATAGTCCAATAGACATATATAATGATAGGTGTATCATTAATGGACCACTTGGGGGTATCTTGGAAGTTTATAGTATGTTTATTGACTATATAATATAAAAATACAAAAGAGACATGGTAAGTGTCAAACTAATTAACTAAGAGTTAAAACTAAAAGATAAGGTTAATAAAGTGCCCCAAACCTGTCTAAAACCTATTTGTTGAGTTTTTTTCGATGTATCCCCACCTTAACATTTAAATAATCCACTTTGGTTCCATTAGAAACCGAATATGAATTTATTATAAAATAACATTTCTAGCTTTTCCTAAGATGTCCCTCACCCCTCTTATAAATGGGAACTCCCCCTTCTCACAAATTCATACCTTCAAAGCCTTTTGGATTGGACAAACTCTGCCCAAATATCCTAGAAACTTCCCTCAATACAACCTAGAGGCCTTATTTTGATCAGAAATCCAACCTATTGAGACCTTTTGATCCAATCAAATTGAAGAACCTGAAGAAGAGATAATATTTTCACCACCCTCTTTCAAGTTCCTTTCTTCTTCAACTTCTTCTTTCTTTGTTATTCCCATTCTAAAATAATAACTCCAATATCTTCTATATACTATGATGTTATTATAAATATGGCACAACCATATTCAGTATTCTATCCATCCTTTGAATGACAGGTCACCATACATGCGTACGTACGGCTTACCGCCTCCACGTTGTGGTGTAATTGTTATTCAATAAATTATTATTTTTATGGGTATAATAATGATGTGTAATTCTTTTAAATAATAAATATAACTTGATAATTATACATTATAAATTATATAAAATCCAATTATATATTATTTTAATATTGAAAGAATGATATTGTCACTCGTGCGTACGCACGGACTACCGTCTCCCTGAATGTGATGAGATTCATTCCCCATCATATCCATTCTAGGATAATTCTCATTTGATGATTAAAAGTAATATTTAAGAACATTATATCATTCTGGATATGAATAATATACAACATATCCATAAAAAACACGACTTATATAACAAAACATATAAAATAAAACGAGTAAGTTAACACCGTAAATGATGATAATACTAAAATATTATTAACAAATCATTATTAGAAGATCATATATGATATCATAATTATGTATATTGTTCTTGTATAATTTAATAACAGTGTTTTAACTATTATACAGGAAGTTAACATACCATCGACTAAAGAAAAATAAAAGGTAAGAGTTTATTTCACAATCTCTTCATTATTCGATGTTGTTTATACGTAATTATCTACTGGGGACTCTTTATCATACACATCCATGTTTCTTAAAAATTTATATCAAATAATTCATACTATTTTACAGAATAGGGTTTAAAGTCATTTATAACCGTTTATTACTTTTTATAAGAAGTTTATAAAGGAATCTTTACGTCATTTCCAAAACAATGACCTTTTTAACCTTTTCGATAGAATTAAGGTAAGAATGTTTTTTTAACTTATACGGTGGGTGCGGCTATTTTCTGCCATTATAAAATCGTCGAACCTTCCCATTCAAGATTGTAATAATATTTTCAAATTAGATATTTTATTTTATAATTATGTGACTTTTAAACGATTTCAAAAAAAGAGATATTTCTCTCAAATAGTTTTGATTTCATCTATGTCAACAACTTTGATGGATTTTAAGCTTATTTGAAGTTTAGTATTATGATACAAACATCCATATTGTATTGGAGGTTTTGTGATATGTTTGAATGTGGATGTGTTATTTTTATACCATTCATGGTTTATGGAGAAAGTATTGACATTTCGTATGCCAGTTTTAATATGAATGTTTATGTTATGTTTAAACCAGTTCATATGATGAATGCATTGGACATAATATGTAACCGGTAGAGCCCGCTATAGCTCCTAGTTGCATCGGTAGGTCTCAGGAGACAAACTAGTGTCTTGGTACAAGGCCTTCACAAAATCTTATTTTTTGTCTTGGCATGAGGCCTTGGCTACGTGGTTATGATAGTCTGGCATTATGTATTCCATCATTATGAAAGTGGTTATTGATATTGCATGTGATTATTCGGCCAGTAGAATATCCATGTGAATTAGTAAATGGCATTATTTCATTATACCTTTTCCATATTGTTTTGAAGTTCATGATTAAAAGACTTTAGTTTTAGTTAAACATTTCCATAAATGTTTATGCTTATTTATGAAAGTTTCCACTATATTGTTATCCTTACTGAGCATTTGATCTCACCCTTTCAATGTTTTATTTTCCTAGGATGTGATGAAGTAATTTATGAATGACCTATAGGGATAGTTTGATGGGATATGATGAAAAGATGTTTTTGTTGTATTTTTCACTTTATGGTGTAATGTAAACTTTATAAATGTATCTACTTATTCCAAGGCTACTAAAATAATCGGTCTTTCGAGAATTGATCTTTCTTGTGATCATGCCAATGTTATGTAATAATTCACCAGCTCTGGGTAACTGGGGTCAGGGCATTACAAAAATGTAGTTTCTGGATTTGTGAAGTGATGTTATTAGGTGACAGAATTTCTGAGAAAGGCTTATCAGTTGATCAAAAATGTTAAAGGCTTTAATGTATTGGAAGGAACCATAAAATATCATTGAAATTCGAATCTTCATTAGTCTTTCAGGATACTAACAATGGTTCATTAATGATTTCACTAAGATGTAATCACATTTTACCACTCTTAGTAGGAATGCAGAAAAAATATCATGGGCTGAAAAGTGTTAGTCTTATTTCAATGAATTAGTATGACTTCTAACATCATCTCCTATTTTGATCTTACTTGACCCTAGTAAAGGGTACATGGTTGTTTTGGGATGCATCTGGTGCTAGTTTGGGGTGTGTGCTTATGCATGATGATTATGTGGAAAATTATGGATCACATCAACTCTGACTGGATGAGAAGAACTACCTCCCTCATGCTTTTGAGCCTGTTATAATAATGCATGCACATAAGTACTAGAAACACTTTCTTTTTTGCGAAAAGGTTCCTGGTTTTTTCTGATCATAAAAGTCTAAGATATATATTTTCATAGAAACACTTGAATCTTATACAGAGTCATTGGATATAATAACTTAATATATTTGACATTGGAATCACCTATACCTCCGAAAAAGATAATTTTGTTGTAGATGCTCTAGGCAGGAAGGTACCATCACATGCTATTTTGGAATCGAAGGAGGAGTGGAATCTTATTGGTGTTTTTTGATCAGTTGCACTTAGATGCTTAGGGGGATGTTTCTGGTATGGTTTTGAACATTTATCTGTTATCATCATCTCTCATGGAATCTATTTTTCAAGGTCTGTAGTAGGATTTATTGTTTCTAAAGACCCAAGAAATCCTGTATTGTGGGGAGACTATTTTTTGTTGTTCTATTTCTTCAGATGGAATATGTCATGTGGGGAAGTGAGTTGTCTTCCCAACACCAATAATAATTTTAGTCTTATTTTATTGTAATATATCTTCATGGTCTGTTCATATAGGTGCTAAGAATATGTATTATGACATGATAATGAGATTCTCTAGGCCGTGTTCGATGTGTGAAAATTCCGAATAAGTACCCCACTGTTATACCTACCAATGGATAAATTTGGATCTCTTGAAACCTTCTCAGTTGCTTTAGAATATTTTGGTTCTAGTTTGGAAATGTGAATAGGTATCCATGGATTTTTTTTGTTGGGTTTCCATAGAAACTCTAAGGGATAAATGTTATCTCGGTGGTTGTTGGTCCGTTGACGAAGTCTGGTCATTTCATTATGATGAAGGATACTTCCAAGGTTGAAGATCTAGGTAAGATGTATGTGTAAGAGATTGCGAGGTTACATTGGATTCCTTCTATCATTGTTTCAGATAGTGATCCTAGGTTTAACTTAAGTTTCTATAGGAGTCTTCAATAGGTAATTTTAAATTAGATCAAGTTGATAAAAACTTACAATCCACAGATAGACAGTCAAACAGACCATGTAATTCATATACTGTAGGATATGTTTCATGCCTATGTCTTGGATTTTAGTGGATTGTGGGATATCCATTTGGGACTGGTCAATTATGTTTATAACAACATTTATTATTCATCGATAATAATATCTCCTTTCGAGGCATTGTATGGTCAACCATGCAGATCACCTCTTTGTTGGGAATATGTGGGAAAAGTAGAATTAGTTAGACCATGTTTGGTTCAGGAGACTTCTGCGATGATTCAGGATCTGCGATGATGCCTGGTTATAGCTTAGAGCCAACACAAATCCTATACAGATCGGCGACATTGTACATTAGTGTTTTTCATAGGTGATTGGATTTTCTTGGAAATTTATCCCTATTTTGGTAACATACTTGATTGACAGATAATTTTGGCTCTAAGATATGTTGGAGCATTTGATATCATTGAATAGCTCATGTAGGTTTATCATCAGTTAACACTACCATTTTAGTTGAAAAACATTCATGATGTTTTCCACATATCTCAACTCAGGAAGTGTCACCATGATCCGGCTAAGGTTCTGAGTTGGGGAGAAATTAAGTTAGATCTATATTCATCTATCTTGGAAAAAATAGTTGAGATCATTGACTCTCTACAAATATTCATGCATGGTAAGTTGATTTTGTTATTCAGAGTTCTATGGAAATAAGGATCAAATTATAATGAGAATTGGGAACATTATCATTGATGAGAGAGGAATGGCCTCATATTTTTTTAGGAGTTACATCTTCTACATGATCTAATGGGGAAGGATAGTATTTATAGTGGGGAGTTTGAAGCATCATGTTACCTTTATCGGGTAATTTTTCTCATTTTCTATTTTTCCTTTTGGCTAAAAGTCTGTAAAAGTGGTTTTATAGATTTTTTGCAGGCTGCGGGGAAAATACACACTGTGTACTAGAGGTCAATGTTTTGTAGGAACACATTGTGTACTGGAGGTACACACTATGTACTGAAGGTACACAACAGGTAGGGGTTAAAAGGAAGTTTTTTAATCCAAGTTGCTGGGATTTTTAGCTTAACTTATCTGTCCTGGCCTACATGATAGGACAAAGGGGTAAACGTTGTGACTTGGCCCACACCCAACTTAATGTCATGGGTTTGGAAATTTTTCTTGGCCCTATCTTCCTAGAATTAATTTCTATCTACCCTATATTACTCATAGGATATTTTCAAAGGTTCCTGTCTTTCTGAATCGATTGGATTGGCTTTGGATCTTCCTTGTGTCTATGGTGCGTCTCTCTGGGAAAGTGTTATTTCCATTTCTTTGGTACGGTTGATCACACTAGTTCCCTAGCTATGTGTTATCTAACCCATTGATATATGTTGGATGTTTCTTCTTGGTTTATTTTAGATATATTGTGAGATATCATTTCTAAGGCATTTTCCATCATTAGTTACTGTGTGGTGGACGTTCGTTCATGAGGTACATGGATTTTCTCTTATCTATCGACCCCTTGTCTTCTAAATTGAATCAATATTGACATAATTTTGATTCTAGGGGCTTCATTGTCAGTGTTGGGATTAGTTTCTTTTAGATTCCCAATGCAGGAATGTGCGACCTTAAATTTGAGTTAGGTTGTTCTATTTCTTGTCTATGATAACAAGCCTAATTTCTATTTATTAAAAAATTAATTTATTAAATTGGCCTGATTATTTGTGTGTGTGAAAAAGGGTTTTGAAAGGCTAATGAATTTTCATTTTTTTTATAAATAGATTATGAATGGGTTTGGATGGTTTTCAAAGCATTGAAATGATATTGTAAAAAATATCGCTTGGGTTACCTTGGGTACTTAGGTAGATGGTTTATCTTGAGGCCATTATCCATTGTTTTGTAATTGTTAAAGAGGATTTTCTTGGGGATTTCCTCTTTTTCCTAGGCATGTTGTTCTAGGGGACTAGTATTTACATTTTTGGGGGATTACTCAGGGGGTATTCCATTGCTTCCTAGGACTATGTTCTAGGATCAATTTTTATGCACGTGATTATTATGGTATAAGTAGTATGTAACCTGGTCCTGTAGTATTCCTTATTGTTGTGATACCCGTGATTCAATTTTGTACTGCTTGGAATTCTGATTTAGCCTTGATATTTATATTCATGTTTATGAAAAATTATATGAAAATGTTCTTTGAAACTGATATACATAATTTTTTATAGAACAGTAGAAAATGGAGATGTTTACCATGATTTCTATAAAACGTATTTACTTCATATCAATCCAGATTTTATTTCAAAATGAACATACAAGATTGTTTATACAGAGACTTCTTGTGGAAAACCTTGGTGGATTCATAATGAGCATGTTAACTCGCATCCTACAAACCTATTCAGTGGTGCATAAACCTTTGTTTGTATTCCGGTGTGGGGAATGGAATGGCACCATAGTGAGGCGTTGAGGTTCATGTTAGCTGGTATGGTAAGTGCTGATGAGAAGGATGGAGTTTTTACATGCAATCATTTGGAGTATCTGTTTTGTTTTTTAGTCCCTTATTGTTGGAATTCTCTTTGAGTTTTTAGATACTATTGCAGTTATTATGTTTCCATTATTTTATTATAGTTATGGGATATATATTTGTTGTTCTTCTATTGTTATTTATTACTCTATATATGTATTCCTTGTGGTTTTTCAGTTTGGGAGAAATCATTCCCTCGGTTTTTCCATTTGCTGATCGGGTTCTTGTCGCCTACTCGTGGGGATCAGGAATTCCCATCGGGTATGTGAATGATCTGGTTGGGTGTCAGGTTTGAGGGTAACCTGAAGTGGTTATTTACCTCCAAACCATCCAATAATACTCATAATAATATTTAACTAAGTAAATAACTCCTCAAAAATATCATCCTTATGCATTCTGAAAATTTTAAACTATTATGGACTAAATTGTATATTTTTTATTTCACCTTATTATTTCCTCAATATATGCTATGAATATTCTTCAAAATAGAATAAGTATTTATTCATCACATGACTTTCATCAGCTCATTTTATAATACTGATGATGAAGTGAAATTACTAGACTTCTAATCATTTTCAATATATTTTAAATATATCATAGACCAGACTGAGTTTCATCTTGAAAATTTAATCCATATTGAAAAAATGCAAGAACACCAAGCCCAAATAAAAGAATGTTGGAAACTATTCTCTATTTCATTGAGTAAGGCCCTTTTCCATAAAAAATTTTGAAACATTAATTGTTAATAGTATTGTACCTTCCACTCCCATGCTTCTTTAGTACCTCTCTTATAAAATTCCCACTGATGAAAGAAATAAAGACACAACATAATTTTTAGTTAGTTCTATCTCTTTGTGGATGACTATATCCCCAGGGTTCCATGTTTATTATCCCATGCATATAGTACCCTTCTTATTATCAAATGGAACTCAACTAATGGAATGACCATGAACTCATATAACCTTCCTGAACCAACTAATTACATATTTAAATCAACAGAACCAAAAACATATAATAAATATAATTCACTATTGAGAATATGTTCCTTCATGTTGACAGTAGGTAATGATCTTATTCTTCATCTTATTCCTTTTACAACAGTCTTCTGTGGGTGTTTCAATTTTTTTTCATTAATATAGCAGCATATCAGTTTTTATCAAACACACATCCTTCTTTAAATTCCACCATCATGTTTCTATATATTCAATGAATATTGAATGAATTTCATTTCAATATCTCTTATGGAAAATTCCTTGAATATCAGTGATATTGAATTAATAATTCAAAAGTCATAAACCATGAGTCAAATCATCTATTAAAAACTCCTTGAAAGAACATTTATAGACAAATCTATTTTATTCCTTGTGATATTTGAAATATCAAGGTCCACTACTTTATTAAAAACTCCATCAAATTAACATATTTCTATTTTCTAGATATTTCCACATAATCATGGTGACATGGCTCTGAATCATGAAACATTGAACATAAATTCTGTGTAAATTCATGTGTTGTTGTTCCGTATTCCAAGGAATGGAGATCTCATCTCAGCACTACTAGCTTCTACCTTTTCTAGTTTATCCCCCTTAATCTCAATCAGATTCACGATCATGAGTTTGATCAAGATGCATGGTCCATTCAGAACATCTCACTAGAATCATATAATTTTTTGGTTTACCTCTTCAGATATTGAAATCTAGAAACTTATATAAATTTATATTATTCAAATGTAAAATTCCATTTCTTGAATTTACATTTGGATTCATTACTAAATTACCCTTCAAGGATTATTATTTATCACAATTTGGATATGTGGTGCTCATATCAAATTTTTCTTCATAAAAAACGGATACAAGATTATCCATTCACATACATGGTGTATTTGGCTTCAATGTAACATTCTTATACATGGTTCACTTAGGTTACGCTGTTTTATTTCGATACATCCTATATTTGACTGTTTCGAAATTTTACTACATATAAGATTATGTTATGTAGATCAGCATACATAGAAAAACATCTTACATGAACATGGAAAATTATATTTTTCACTCAAACTCACTAAACCCTTCTTTAGATAACTTACAAGTCTTCGTAACCACTTTAACTGATCAAGAAACATCATGCAATAAAATCTTCATTGCCAATTAATATAATTTTTAGCTATGTCACGTACAGATATAAACATCAATGCCTCATCTAGGTTTCTCACAAGTTAGACCACATCTATCTACTTCAATCTATTAAAATAATACCTCCACCAACATCATATTTCTTAGACTTGAATATCATCACATTAATCATAAAACTGAAATAGATATTTATGATAAATAAAATATAATCACCAATGCCTCAACATTTTCAATTCTTATATAAAATACAACTATATCATAACTCTCAAATCTCTATATGAAGACAATTAAATAATTTAACTTCCTTTATAAACCTTTATCCATGATTTTTTATCATATTCTCCAATAATTTCTTCATAAAATAAAAAATATGAATCATTTCATAAGATTTTTGAATATCAATCTAATCACATTTTCTATTTTAATCATATGAACTATACAGGAAAAACTCGTTTTTGCGACGGATTATTTGCGATGGTAATAAATCTCATCACAAATAATCCATCGAAGTGGTTCTTTGAGAGGAGAAAGTCAACTCATCCCAAACAACTAACTATTTGTGACGGTCCTAGGTGGCCTGTCACAATAACATACGCGCGGTTTGCACTCCAAACCACGAGAAAGGGTATTTGTGATGGGTAGGCATTGCTCGTCAAAAAATACTGGGAAGCGGTAAACACTAGTTGCGATAGGGGATCCCCCATTGCAACTAGTACGACCCCCGAAGGATATTTTGGATGGGACCCTTCAAAAGTAACCGGTGACGGTAAAACCCTATTCTGTAAGGGGAAGTTGTCCCGTTGCAAATACTGTGTTGGTAGGTTACTTTTTGCAACGAGATCTGTCACCACAAATAAAATTTGTGACTGGAATCCTCTCACAAATAGTCATGTCACAACTAATCTGACCTATATATACCCCCATCAGTTTTTTCTTTCCTCCTCCTCAATTCCTTCTTTCTCTACTTCTCTAAACTCGAATTTTAGAGGGCAAATGTTTCAGAGTTTTTTTTCTATGAAGATTTTTTAATGCTTTCTACAATTATAAGAGATCAACTTTAAAGGTAATTATGTTTTATTTAATTTAGTATTTATTTCATTTCATTATATTAATTTTAATTGTTGTTGATTATTTTTAATTAAGATTGATTTAAATTGTTTTTTCATCAGTATTAATTTGTAATAATAAAATTAAATTATTAGTACTAATTCTTAGTAATTCATAATTATTAATAATTATTAACGATAATTAGTAATGTATATAAATAATTAGTGGATATAAGTAATTAGTAGGTGTGTTTTTCTGTATATAATAGTAACTAACACTAATTAGTAATAATTAGAAAAATAGTAATAATTAAGAAAAAATAGTAATAAATATTTACAATTAGTAATAAATACTAAGAATTAGTAATAATTACTGTGAATTAGTAATAAATACAAATAATTAGTAATAAATACTAATAAATTTTAACAAATACTAATATTTTGTAATAAATACTACTAATTAATAATAAATACTAATAAATAGCAATAAATACTAATAAATACTAATAAATTGTAATAAATATTAATAAATAGTAATGAATAGTAATAAATATTAATAAATAGTAATAAATAGTAATGATTAGTAACAATTAGTAATTAATAGTAATAATTAGTAATAATTAGTAATAATTAGTAATAAATACTAATAATTATTAATAATTAGAAATAATTATTCATAATTAGTAATAATCAGTAATAATTTTTAATAATTAGTATTAATTAGTAATAGTTAACAATAATTATTAATAATTAGTAACAATTAGTAGTAATTAGTAATAATTAGTAACAATTAGTAGTATTTAGTAGTATTTAGTAATAATTAGTGGTAAAAAATAATAATAATTAGTAGTAAAAATACCAATAATTAGTATTAATTAGTAATACATACTAATAAATACTAATCATTAGTAATAATTAGTAATAATTAGTCATAATTAGTAATAATTAGTAATAAATAGTAATAATTAGTAATAAATAGTTATAAATAGATATAACTAGTAATAATTATTACTAATTAGTAATAATTATGATTTGTTACTAATAATTAGGATTAATTAGTAATAATTAAGATTTATTAGTATTAGTTAGTAATAATTTAGATTAAATATTAATATTTAGTATTAATTAGTAAAAATTATTGTTAAATAGTAATAAATGCTAAGGGAAGCACAAAGATGAGAGGCATCACCTTCTGGATCATTATGGTACTACTGCGATGTCAGCATCCAACTCGAGAGGAACTTGTGGAGAGATATCATCTTCTAGATCACAGTATCAAGAGCAGTTCTAAGCTCAAACTGCGATAATAAAGATTTTTCAGAAGTAGTGGGAAGAGATGTTTCAGCAGCAGCAGCAACAACAACAAAAGCATGTGGAGGACATGCGTCGATGGTAGGAGAAGAAGTACGAGAAGATGTAGTACATGTGTTGTCTAACTCATAGTTTATGGATGAAGTTTCCTCCATCATCTCCTACAACTCCTCTAGAAGACTATCCCCCCTTGATTGTTTTGTTCTTTTAAAAATATTTTAATTCAACATTTGTTGTAATATGAACTATTTATAGTTTTTATCTTTTATATTGTTGCGAATATTACAAAATTTAATTTTTTTTTATTTTTTTTTATTATTTTAATATTTTAATAATTACTATTTGTATTATATTTTTTAATGTTTGTTTATTTTACTAATACTATTAATTATATTTTATTATTTTTTATATTTTTTTTGTGAATATTGAGAATTTTAATATTTTTTATTTTCTTTATTATTTTAATAATATTAATTTTTTTTATTAATCATAATTTTTTAATTTTATTAAGTATTTGTGACATGACCTTTTGTGATGGGTCCCCATCGGAAATATTATATATATATATATATATATATATATATATTATAAAACTTATTTGCAACGGGTTACTTTGTTGTAACACCCCAAGATTTCATAGTGTGTTATTTCTTCAAAATAATTCAATAACTTGCACTACACGCAACACCGAGTTCAAGCGCACCATGACTTACCAAAAAAGCCGTTCAAAAAAGGTTATGAATAGTATTAACTAAATTTTAAACTTTATATAATCCTTATAATTTTAGAATCCATATTATGAGTTTCTTAGACATAATGTAAGAACAAATTAATCTTCAGTATTGTAGTTTTACCAACTTTTAATAGTGAACGCTTTTTAAATAAAATATTTTAAACTTTTTGACTAAATGGGGACATCAAAAAATTTAAAATAAAACATCCCAAGCTTCCACGGTACACTTTCCTTTGAATAAAACAGTAGCGTGTGTTGTACGCAACTTCGAGTTTTAACACACACCACAACCGATCAAACTAGCCGTTATGAATAGTAATACTTAATTTTTTGAAATTATATATATTTTATATTTCAAAATGGACTTCATTTTTGGATTCGGAATATCAAATTTAGCCTAAGGTGAAATTTTGGTACTTTTCGGATAACTTTCATATTTTGATGAATAGTAAAAATTACTAAATTTTAATTAAAAACAACTTTTTTAATCAAAATAATTAATAGTGATTAATTATGAATTTGAGTGGTTTTAAAGTATATTTAGAATATATTTTTACCATTTAATATAATTTTGGTCATTGGACATAATTTTACAATTAAACCGAACATAATCAAGTGTCAATCTTTTGATAGTTATTATCTCTTAAAAACACGCTTTTTGTTTTGACAGCGGGAATTAATTTTAAATTAATTTCTGCCACTTCTGTGTTTTGAATTTAGAAAAATGGATTCCATATTTGGAAGCAGGATGTTCAAATTGTGTAAATAGGTAACTTTTATTTTTAGACATTTTGAATAATTACTGCGGTAAATATTTTATTTACCATGGTTAAGGGTAAATCCGGTAAATAAGAGTTAAAAAATAATATTATAATAATACTAAATTACCCTAAAACGTGTCTTAACCCTATTGGTTGATACATGGTCGACCATGGGCATCTTTGGTTCAATTTTGGGACCCCATTGATCCACTTGTAAGTGATAATGACACTTTATTTTAATTAAGTTAAAATGAATACAAAAATGGCATAAGCTTACATCTTTTAAAAGATCAATTTTTACATAGGGTTATACATGTTGGATTTTCGATTATAAATATTCCATAGAAATCTAAAAAGATTTTCTACATAATGATATTTTATTTATAATTTTTAGACATCAAATAATTTAAATTATTAATGACACAATAATGATGCAATGTTTACCTCATTAATAAATCATTTAAAGAAATAAGATTATAATGATTAAAATATGATCTAAAACCTGTCCAATTATTATTGGTTGATGTTATTTAGAATATGAGTCATCTTATCTTCGACCTCAAAGATTTTTGGACCATTATAAACCGAATATAATTATATTATAAAGTAATACTTTTACTCTTTCCTAAAGAGCCCCTCCTCTCCCTTATAAAAGGAGACCACTTCTACTCATTCCTCACACCTCTCAAGCCACTTGGCTCGTCCAAACTCTGCCCAACAAAGCTCCCCACATCCCTCTACTCCTCCTTGAAGCTTCCCCTTAGGCAGAAATCATTTCAAGAAGTCCTTTGGTTCCAACCAAAGTGAGTTACCTAAATTAAAGGTAACGATTTCTCTTAAATTATTTTCATTTATTTTGCTTCTCCAACCCCCAAACTCTTTGTATTTCCTTTCTTTTGTAACAACACAAGTATCCTCAATATACTAGGATGTTGTTATAAGAAGGATTCAAACTACACATACACACAACTCCATCTAATGGATGATGAACATAATGTTTCTGTGGATGGCAAACTAACGCCTCACGAAACGATGATTGTTCAAATATATCTCACCGCCTCTCATGGTGGCCATTATGATGGCACTGTAATTAAATATGATATTAATGATATATATTTTATATATAAGCTTCTGTAATTCCATTTTATTTCATACAATTATTCGTTTCATGTTGTATATACATACGATAATTTCATTTGAGGAAGTGCGGACTACTGCCCCCTTAAAATGATATGACTCGTTCATACCACACATGTAACGTATAAAGGATGGTGTTAATGAACTTAAGTAACATATATAGAATATTATATTTTACTGGAATAGTAATATACCTATGTATCATTTGTATTCGATTCTTTTAAAATAAAAATTAAATGGAAGTAGCATTCGTGCGTACGTACGGACTACCGTCTCCACGAACGCGATGTGATTCATTCTCCATCGTATCCATTCAAGTATAATTATCATTTGATGATTTAAAAATGATGTTTAAGGACTTGATACCATTCTGGATATGAATAATATACATCCCATTAATAACGAATATGGCTCACATAACAAAGAATATAAAGTAAAATGAACCCGTTAACACCTGAAATGGCGATAATTCTAAGATATTATTAACAAATCAATGTTAAAAGATCATATATGATATCATATTAAAGTAAATGATTCTTGTATTATTCAATAACAATTATTTCACCATTATACAGGAGGTAAACCTACCATCGACCAAGGAAAAAGTACAAAGTAAGGGATTCTCTTATCTCACTTTCAATTCCATGAGATTTCCATTGTTCGCTACTAAATTATTGAAAGTGGTGTATTGTGTACTTCCATGATTCACTTTATATTCATGTTATTCTGTAAATCATTTGGTGGTTATTAACTTTTGGCCATGCGACTCAGTTGATTAACGTGGTAAGGGGTTTCTTGTCTCACTTATAATTCCGTGAGAATTCCATTGATCACCACTTAATTATTGCATGTGGTGTATGTGAACTACCCATGATTGTATTCATTGTGTAATATACTTTATTTTATGGGTATTTACATCATCATGGTATGATCTTTCTTTCATGGGTGTTTGTTTCTTAAGTTACCTAATCAATCAGGGAATTTGAGATTTCAATTTCCACTCATTTGGCTTTACGCATATTTCATTGATTATATTACCCCAAGATTATGTGTGGAATCACTATTCATTTGATTATGTCATAATTTCCACTCCCCTTCCTGTGGATATACTTTTGATACACATAATCACTCCATTGAAAATTCTCAAGTCATTGATATGAATTTGATAAGAGTAATTTTAACTCTTTCACCATTTGTTGAGTTAAACATCCAATTCGTTGGTGTTGTTTTTACAGGAATATGTGTGAATATACTTTGATTGTTTTACACTGAATATCCAATCATATTTAGTGTATTTATATTTTTCACACATAATTATGTTGTTGATTTATCCTTAACATAAGGATATGGCCTTTATGAGAGATTTCATCTCAACTTACATTCCATTGAGACTTCTTTGTTGATATACACCAAATCACTTTTATGTGGTGTATATAATGTACTTTGACATAGTATGTCATGAATTCCCTTTATTCTCATGATATTACAAAGTTTTGATTACCTCAATTATTTTCATTCAAGTGTCTCTCTTTTGGTTAGAATCTCTAACTAAAATACCATTTTTAAATGTTTTAAAGACTTATTCATCTAAATCTTTCTCATTAATGTCCATGTTTTAAAAATGGTTTTAAGGATTTATTTATATGGACATTAAAGTTTAGAAATTAAAAATCCTTTTAAAAAGTTTCAAAGTGGTATGGGACACTTTGATTCAAAAATCTATTTTTAAATGGCTTCTTGACAAATAGTGTGACTTTTAAATGTTTTCAAGAAAAGGGGGATATTTCTCTCAAATAGTTTTGATGATTATTTTCATCTATGTCAACATCCTTAATTATTCTTGATTGAGGTTAATGTGATACAATACAATCTTCCATATTGTATCGAATGAGTTATGTTTGACTGTGGATGTGCTATTTTTATACCATTCATGGTTTGTGGTAAAAGTATTGACATTTCGTATGCTAGTTTTAATACGAATGTTTATGTTATGTTTAAACCTGTTCATATGAGGAATGCATTGGACTTAATAAGTGACGGGTGGAGCCCGCTATAGCTCCTCGATGCATCGGTAGGTCTCATGAGACAAACTAGTGTCTTGGCACAAGGCCTTGGCAAAATCTTATTTGTAGTCTTGGCACGAGGCCTTGGCTATGTGGTTATGATAGTCTGGCATTATGCATTCCATAATTATGAAAGTGGTTATTGATATTGCATGTGATCATTAGACTAGTAGAATATCCATGTGAGTAAGTAAATGGCATTATTTCATTTTATTTATGCCATACCATGTTGAAAGTTCAAGTTTCAAAGGCTTTTATTTTAGTTATAAATTGCCTTAAGTGTTTATGATTATTTATGAAAGCTTCTGCTATAATGTTATCCTTACTGAGCATCTGAGCTCACCCCTTTCAATGTTTTATTTTTTTTTCCCAGGATTATGAAGAAGTAATTTATGAATGACCTGCATGGATAGTATGAGGGGATATGAAGACAAAATGTTTTTTTATGATGTAATGTAAAAATTTATGGATGTATCTAGTTATTCCAAGGCTACTAAACTAATCGGTCTTTCGAGACTTGATCTTTCTCATGATCATGCCAAAGTTATGTAATAATGCACCGACTCTGGATAACTAGGGTCGGGGCGTTACAGTTGGTATCAGAGGAAGTTTAGTACAAACCTTGGTAGCTAGATTTAGATAAACTCTGATTAGAGCACGTAGACCTAAGATGAACTTTGAGGATTAGTATAAAAGAACTTCCTAGAATTTTGGAATTGTAGAGATTTTGTGAGTTTTCCGAGCAATACATCCCTGTCTGGATACGAGCAGGTAGAGGCGGCTCTGGCACAGATGTACCTAGGGGTAAAACCCGAAAACACCGCTTTGAGCTAGACTCGAACGGGAACTGGTGCACGACAACGGGCCTTGCTGCACTCTTGGTTACGACACTCCCGGGGGATATGCTTAGGATAATTTACATTTTCTTTACAAACCGATTTAAGTAATATATACTTAAGATGAGAGTAAATGACCTTGGTTAATCCTAATATGTTTCAAATTGAGAATATGGTGACATTTTAATCTCTAAATGATTTTACGAATACTATTACTCACACAATGCTTTCTGGTTTTAGTCAATGGCTGGATTCCAAGGAAGTCATAGTGACTTTGAGAATGATGTACAAGGTGGGAACGGTGGTGGAAATGAGCAACAAAATGGAATGTTGATAGGCGTAAAAGATCTCGTCTTTATGCCAAATAAGTTTTCCAAAAATATGATCAACAACATATATATTAACCAACTCCCAGACTCAACAAGGAAGAGAAAGGTGATAAATTATAAGATCTCCAGCAATGGAGACCATGGAGAAAAGAAACCTCAATTTTCATCATGCAGGAATTGTGGAAAGAGACACCCAGGAAAGTGTCTCAATGGGACAAAGAAATGTTTTACGTGCTGGAAGGAAGGACATAAAGTGAAGAATTGCCGAAGAAAAATGAAGAGTACTATGGAAGAAGATAAAAATGGTCCCAAGAGTCCATTTATAGTCATTTGCCATAAATGTAGGGGACATGGCCATTACCCGAGTTAATGTCCTATTTTATAGGATATTTTCTTTCTCAAAGAAGAAGCTATGCGGTAATAAATGGTTGGAGAAAAATTTAAAAAGTATTAGCACTCCTTGTTGATGGGTTTACTTTGGAATAATTTTCTCTTGTATTTGTAACCCCTCATTTTGCCATGTGAGAATGATATTTGACGAATAATTGTCTCTTCTCTTGTGGATATAGGTATAAATAACCATTTGGTTTTATATGATCATTGGGGTTTGAGAAAATGATAAGTTATTATAATTTGGGATGAAAATGCAAAGTATGATATAACATTTGTGGTTAAATTATGTTATTTTAAAAAATTTATCTCATTTTGGTAATATTATAGAATATAGTTTTTGAAAAAGGACAACACGTAGACCGTGTGACAACCCGTCGCGTCGGACAAAGCTGTGGGAATCGAACCCACAACCAAAGTGCGATTGGGATTTATCGCCTACCACTGGACTACGTGAAGTCCCTGGTTAGTATGACTATTTTTTTTTTGTTAAATGATTTTATTGATCAATAATAAGATGATTTGGGTTCTTATGTCTTATCAAATGAATACCCTTGGTATAGGAAAATGATTTGGTGATTAAGTGATAAATGTTATTTTGGAAGATGTTCGTTTTGTTAGGAACACTATATGCCCAAGGAAAATAGAATACAATGAGGTTTCATTTGTAGAGTAATGGTGGATTTTTATCTACATTTTTATTGTTGATTTATAGTGATTTGGGTTATTTATGGAAATTATTAACCTATAACAGAGAATATGTGATGATGTTAATTACTTTTAAGTATGTGACTTTAAGAGTATTTGATGTCATTTGGAGATACAATGTAACATGGGAGACTACATAATCAAATTCTTCTATGTTTTGGGTTTCAATATTAGTTTGGATTATATTAAAGGATTTTAAGGAAAATTGGTTATTGAATGGTATCTATTTAACTTTGGGGTATTGTTGGTTTAATTTTAGAAATTAAGATTAGTGCATATTTATCTCAATGAATATCCTTTTGGGGGATCATTAGATCATTCACTAACCATTTTGGTTTTCATTAATCTTCAAAGACAATGTAAATATATGGTTTATCCTGCATGGATCATGTGATTCTATAGAAGTTTATTCTAGCTCTTCCAGTGTGACCAAGTCTTCTTGAATACTCATCGTTTTAAAAATTGAGTTAGTGGTGGAAATTTATTAAAGAATGAAAATCTACTTAAAATTTAAGTATATGTCATAATGTTCTTAGTCAATATCATAAATGAATTCCTCTTCCTTATGTAATGTAACTTTAAAAAAAATGTTGTCCTAGATGGTACCTTAAATCATCACTAATTTATGGCTTTGGGATTGTTGGCCTTTTCATAGCCATGTTCTCTACCACTCTCCATCAGATAATTGTTGGTTAGATTTCTCCTCCATATCCATATTTTCCTACATGGAACCCTAGTATGTGTTATTTTCGGTAATCTTCATACTTTCCACTCTTTATTTTAAATAGAGGCCTCATTAATTCATTTTTCGATGTGGGATTTCAACTAAGATATTTTGAAATGTCAAAAATGTGTGATCCCAATACCCTATATTTTGTTGAACCGATGGTACTTCAAATCATCATAGATTGATGAGTTTAAGGACCTCAATTTTATACTTGTTTGTGATTGATGACCTCAACCACTACCTATAAATATTTACGTTTTTCCTCCAATTATATGTCTCTAATTTCCACCAATGTTCTCCTAATCGAGATCATAATTTGGTGGTGACCCTTTCATTTCTCTTTTCCTCATATTAAGACTAAATTTTAGTAAACCAATTTCCGATGTGGGTTTTCCCACAAATATATTTTCTATTTTCAACCTTTTATTTTCGAAGAACAATTTCAAATTGCGAGGACGCAATTTATTGAAGGAGGGGAGAATGTAACACCCCAAGATTTCATAGTGTGTTATTTCTTCAAAATAATTCAATAACTTGCACTACACGCAACACCGAGTTCAAGCGCACCATGACTTACCAAAAAAGCCGTTCAAAAAAGGTTATGAATAGTATTAACTAAATTTTAAACTTTATATAATCCTTATAATTTTAGAATCCATATTATGAGTTTCTTAGACATAATGTAAGAACAAATTCATCTTCAGTATTGTAGTTTTACCAACTTTTAATAGTGAACGCTTTTTAAATAAAATATTTTAAACTTTTTGACTAAAT
This sequence comes from Viscum album, assembly GCA_963277665.1. NCBI lineage: Eukaryota > Viridiplantae > Streptophyta > Magnoliopsida > Santalales > Viscaceae > Viscum > Viscum album. Next base: position 1,085,672,714 of record OY728150.1, on the reverse strand, counting down.
GGGGACATCAAAAAATTTAAAATAAAACATCCCAAGCTTCCACGGTACACTTTCCTTTGAATAAAACAGTAGCGTGTGTTGTACGCAACTTCGAGTTTTAACACACACCACAACCGATCAAACTAGCTGTTATGAATAGTAATACTTAATTTTTTGAAATTATATATATTTTATATTTCAAAATGGAATTCATTTTTGGATTCGGAATATCAAATTTAGCCTAAGGTGAAATTTTGGTACTTTTCGGATAACTTTCATATTTTGATGAATAGTAAAAATTACTAAATTTTAATTAAAAACAATTTTTTTAATCAAAATAATTAATAGTGATTAATTATGAATTTGAGTGGTTTTAAAGTATATTTAGAATATATTTTTACCATTTAATATAATTTTGGTCATTGGACATAATTTTACAATTAAACCGAACATAATCAAGTGTCAATCTTTTGATAGTTATTATCTCTTAAAAACACGCTTTTTGTTTTGACAGCGGGAATTAATTTTAAATTAATTTATGCCACTTCTGTGTTTTGAATTTAGAAAAATGGATTCCATATTTGGAATCAGGATGTTCAAATTGTGTAAATAGGTAACATTTATTTTTAGACATTTTGAATAATTACTGCGGTAAATATTTTATTTACCATGGTTAAGGGTAAATCCGGTAAATAAGAGTTAACAAATAATATTATAATAATACTAAATTACCCTAAAACGTGTCTTAACCCTATTGGTTGATACATGGTCGACCATGGGAATCTTTGGTTCAATTTTGGGACCCCATTGATCCACTTGTAAGTGATAATGACACTTTATTTTAATTAAGTTAAAATGAATACAAAAATGGCATAAGCTTACATCTTTTAAAAGAACAATTTTTACATAGGGTTATACATGTTGGATTTTAGATTATAAATATTCCTTAAAAGATAAAAAGATTTTCTACATAATGATATTTTATTTATAATTTTTAGACATCAAATAATTTAAATTATTAATGACACAATAATGATGCAATGTTTACCTCATTAATAAATCATTTAAATAAATAAGATTATAATGATTAAAATATGATCTAAAACCTGTCCAATTATTATTGGTTGATGTTATTTAGAATATGAGTCATCTTATCTTAGACCTCAATGATTTTTGGACCATTATAAACCGAATATAATTATATTATAAAGTAATACTTTTACTCTTTCCTAAAGAGCCCCTCCTCTCCCTTATAAAAAGAGACCACTTCTACTCATTCCTCACACCTCTCAAGCCACTTGGCTCGTCCAAACTCTGCCCAACAAAGCTCCCCACATCCCTCTACTCCTCCTTGAAGCTTCCCCTTAGGCAGAAAGCATTTCAAGAAGTCCTTTGGTTCCAACCAAAGTGAGTTACCTAAATTAAAGGTAACGATTTCTCTTAAATTATTTTCATTTATTTTGCTTCTCCAACCCCCAAACTCTTTGTATTTCCTTTCTTTTGTAACAACACCAGTATCCTCAATATACTAGGATGTTGTTATAAGAAGGATTCAAACTACACATACACACAACTCCATCTAATGGATGATGAACATAATGTTTCTGTGGATGGCAAACTAACGCCTCACGAAACGATGATTGTTCAAATATATCTCACCGCCTCTCATGGTGGCCATTATGATGGCACTGTAATTAAATATGATATTAATGATATATATTTTATATATAAGCTTCTGTAATTCCATTTTATTTCATACAATTATTCGTTTCATGTTGTATATACATACGATAATTTCATTTGAGGAAGTGCGGACTACCGCCCCCTTAAAATGATATGACTCGTTCATACCACACATGTAACGTATAAAGGATGGTGTTAATGAACATAAGTAACATATATAGAATATTATATTTTACTGGAATAGTAATATACCTATGTATCATTTGGATTCGATTCTTTTAAAATAAAAATTAAATGGAAGTAGCATTCGTGCGTACGTACGGACTACCGTCTCCACGAACGCGATGTGATTCATTCTCCATCGTATCCATTCAAGTATAATTATCATTTGATGATTTAAAAATGATGTTTAAGGACTTGATACCATTCAGGATATGAATAATATACATCCCATTAATAACGAATATGGCTCACATAACAATGAATATAAAGTAAAATGAACCCGTTAACACCTGAAATGGCGATAATTCTAAGATATTATTAACAAATCAATGTTAAAAGATCATATATGATATCATATTAAAGTAAATGATTCTTGTATTATTCAATAACAATTATTTCACCATTATAGAGGAGGTAAACCTACCATCAACCAAGGAAAAAGTACAAAGTAAGGGATTCTCTTATCTCACTTTCAATTCCGTGAGATTTCCATTGTTCGCTACTAAATTATTGAAAGTGGTGTATTGTGTACTTCCATGATTCACTTTATATTCATGTTATTCTGTAAATCATTTGGTAGTTATTAACTTTTGGCCATGCGACTCAGTTGATTAACGTGGTAAGGGGTTTCTTGTCTCACTTATAATTCCGTGAGAATTCCATTGATCACCACTTAATTATTGCATGTGGTGTATGTGTACTACCCATGATTGTATTCATTGTGTAATATACTTTATTTTATGGGTATTTACATCATCATGGTATGATCTTTCTTTCATGGGTGTTTGTTTCTTAAGTTACCTAATCAATCAGGGAATTTGATATTTCAATTTCCACTCATTTGGCTTTACGCATATTTCATTGATTATATTACCCCAAGATTATGTGTGGAATCACTATTCATTTGATTATGTCATAATTTCCACTCCCCTTCATGTGGATATACTTTTGATACACATAATCACTCCATTGAAAATTCTCAAGTCATTGATATGAATTTGATAAGAGTAATTTTAACTCTTTAACCATTTGTTGAGTTAAACATCCAATTCGTTGGTGTTGTTTTTACAGGAATATGTGTGAATATACTTTGATTTTTTTACACTGAATATCCAATCATATTTAGTGTATTTATATTTTTCACACATAATTATGTTGTTGATTTATCCTTAACATAAGGATATGGCCTTTATGAGAGATTTCATCTCAACTTACATTCCATTGAGACTTCTTTGTTGATATACACCAAATCACTTTTATGTGGTGTATATAATGTACTTTGACATAGTATGTCATGAATTACCTTTATTCTCATGATATTACAAAGTTTTGATTACCTCAATTATTTTCATTCAAGTGTCTCTCTTTTGGTTAGAATCTCTAACTAAAATACCATTTTTAAATGTTTTAAAGACTTATTCATCTAAATCTTTCTCATTAATGTCCATGTTTTAAAAATGGTTTTAAGGATTTATTTATATGGACATTAAAGTTTAGAAATTAAAAATCCTTTTAAAAAGTTTCAAAGTGGTATGGGACACTTTGATTCAAAAATCTATTTTTAAATGGCTTCTTGACAAATAGTGTGACTTTTAAATGTTTTCAAGAAAAGGGGGATATTTCTCTCAAATAGTTTTGATGATTATTTTCATCTATGTCAACATCCTTAATTATTCTTGATTGAGGTTAATGTGATACAATACAATCTTCCATATTGTATCGAATGAGTTATGTTTGACTGTGGATGTGCTATTTTTATACCATTCATGGTTTGTGGTAAAAGTATTGACATTTCGTATGCTAGTTTTAATACGAATGTTTATGTTATGTTTAAACCTGTTCATATGAGGAATGCATTGGACTTAATAAGTGACGGGTGGAGCCCGCTATAGCTCCTCGATGCATCGGTAGGTCTCATGAGACAAACTAGTGTCTTGGCACAAGGCCTTGGCAAAATCTTATTTGTAGTCTTGGCACGAGGCCTTGGCTATGTGGTTATGATAGTCTGGCATTATGCATTCCATCATTATGAAAGTGGTTATTGATATTGCATGTGATCATTAGACTAGTAGAATATCCATGTGAGTAAGTAAATGGCATTATTTCATTTTATTTATGCCATACCATGTTGAAAGTTCAAGTTTCAAAGGCTTTTATTTTAGTTATAAATTGCCTTAAGTGTTTATGATTATTTATGAAAGCTTCTGCTATAATGTTATCCTTACTGAGCATCCGAGCTCACCCCTTTCAATGTTTTATTTTTTTTTTCCCAGGATTATGAAGAAGTAATTTATGAATGACCTTCATGGATAGTATGAGGGGATATGAAGACAAAATGTTTTTTTTTATGATGTAATGTAAAAATTTATGGATGTATCTAGTTATACCAAGGCTACTAAACTAATCGGTCTTTCGAGACTTGATCTTTCTCATGATCATGCCAATGTTATGTAATAATGCACCGACTCTGGGTAACTAGGGTCGGGGCGTTACATTTGTCATCTCAAAAAATCTATTTTTGACTATTCCATCACAAAAGGTTTCGGTATGTATAACATATATCAATAGAGAACTATTTGTGACGGAATGATGGGCCCCTCATAACTATATTTTTCAATGGGCCCATTGCAATAGGTTCTTGTATATAATATGTATTTAATCAAAGATCTATTTGAAATGGGAATTTTTCCCCTCCCAAATAGTATTTGTTTTTGCAACGGGCCCAGCACAAAAAAATACTATTTGTGACACCATTTTCTAAAACGGGAAATTTACGATGGTACCCCATAGCAAAAGAGTTTTGGGACGAGATCCAGTCACAAATATCCCATTGTAAATAGCTAAAATTCCATTAGGGAAAAATTTTAAATAAATCCATACCATTTATATATTATTCATAGTTTTATCATCTTTATCAAATCACCTTACTAATCATTTATTCATATGATCTTTTTAATCCCATTCATGAGATTTCATCATGAAGATTATGTTTTTATAATTCCCATACTCCCCAAATTTAAAACATATATTTATTAGTGATGATTTAAGAAGATCATTATTCTCATCCATTGAGTCAACCAAACTCTTCATTTTTCCTCGACAGTTTTTTCCTCAATACCCATTATTTTCTAAAAAACCGGTTTTGTAATCCTTTGTGAAATTTCATTAGGTGGTTCTTCCAACATTCTAAACACATAGAAAGTTGAATAAATTATTTTATTTATGCAATTTATCACATGAAAATCCTTATAACTACTTTTTTATCTCATTTTGTGTGTTTGGAAATTCAGTTAGGTCTAGGTGCATAATCATAACTCGATATTGCTTGTTAGAAACAACCAAAATATTTTTCACTCCAACTCATATCTCATTTGGTTTCTGAAGGTTCCGGGCGCAGCAGAAACGCATGGGTGGATGTGCCTACTTGGCTTTTTGTCATTAGCAATGATCAATCTAGGATCAATATGACGCTAAATGCCAGTCTCTAAGGATCGAATCATAGAAATAAACAAAAGAAATAGAAATTCCTGGAACCACAAAGTAGGATCGTTACAGGTTGATTATAATTAATTTAATTAATTTAAAAGAAATACCTTTTGGGTGTTCTTTCTTTGTTGATGTTCTTTATCACGTTTTGATGTGATTCATCGTTGAGTCACAGAAGCCAAGTGTAGACTTCCTCTAGCGGTGATCCACATGTGTACCTCGTATCTTGGGACGTCACCAAAGGAGTCTCCGGGTGCTAGCGTGGAAAAACTGTTGCTTGCGTTGTCCACCTTAGATCATCTTGATGGAAGATGATCTCTCTCGGTCTTGAGAGCATTCTTGGTGGAAGAAGTTCTTTATGCCTTAAAAGAATTCTCGTGTGTGTTATGCACCAGAAAAGAGTTGGGGTTGTGAGGATATTTATAATCGGGTTTGAGGTTGTAGAGTAATGACAATAACTAGACGTGTTATGTGTTTTATTTATTCCATTGACTCTAATTTAAAACCCCCATGTCGAATAATTAATTCCTTGACATGCTCCCACACTTATTATAATAAATATCATTTAAAACAATATTATATCCTCAAAATCCCTACTGAAAAAACTACACGGCGTGTATTAATAAATACACGGTGTGTACTTGTTTTTCATTGAAAACTACACGGCGTGTACAGTCAATGTACACGTCATGTATATCTTGTTTTCAATTATTCATTTCCTTTCCATAAAGAAACCCACATGGCATGTAATTATTAAGGCACGACGTGTACTTTTTTTCCATGAGAAACTACATGGCGTGTAATCATTAATACACGGCGTGTATATCTTGTTTTTCATTTCCTTCTTCCTCCATCATTTAAAAGATTTAGGCTTCTTTGAATAATTATTAAACCACGTACTGGAATAATCATTATTCTACTTCAGATACTTGAATACACTTAGTGTGTGACCCTCTAGGCCTCTTTCTCATTGGCATTAGGCGAGCTTGCCTAAAGTCCAAGATTACTGTCTAGCAATGGGTCAAGGCACCCAAGAGAAAAAAGTTTATGCCGCATTAACATATCACCTCATACGAACGCTTAATGTGTAATTTAATCCCTTTGTCTCGATATATCATCAAGTAGGTTTCATGGTAGTGTCATAAACATATATGCAAGATCTGTCATTCTATGAATACCTGGAATAAACTCGTCGTTGACACCATGGCTAAGGAATTTAATGTGACAGTTCTATTTCAATCAAAGGGACGAGATATCAACTTCCATAAATGGAAGTGACAAATCCTTCCTCGACTTATCCATTAACAACATTTCACTCCTGACGCACCCAACCTACCCTACTTCCCGCCAACTATCTACGTGACAGTTTTCGTCAGTAAATCTAATTGCGCGAATCATGACATGAGTTAATGATAATCGTCCAGTCTAAGGACCATTACACACACTCATAGATAGAAATGTATGATAAAACCAAGACATGCGGAATTGCTACTGGTGGGTCTGTTCTCATTATCTCTCATCTTGGAGATTACCAAGTGCAAAATCCATGGGAGAGATTCTCGTCTTCTTGCGAGTACTCTCACATGAAGGTATGTATACTATGTGTCCTATCATAGTATGTCATCCAACCATAGAACTTTATTTAAAAATATTGTTATAGCATTTCAAGGTTCTCATCATAGCAGGTATCTGTCATGACCTTATCAATGCAACAAATACTCCAGGACATTATTATGTTATAGTCATGTAGAACAATGAAAAATATATAATATGTGAACATTCATGTAATCAAAGTACAAAACAGTTGGTTCTCAGGACACCAACCCTTACAAACTCCCACTTGGAGTAGAGCCAACTGCCTACGACTTTTATTCCACTAGACCTCACATGATGATCATGTTTTTGTTGAGTCAAGGCTTTATTCAAGGGGTATGCCACATTGTCTTCCGTGGAAATATTGCTCACTGCAACTTCACCACTCTAAGAAAAATCCCTCAAGAGATGATACTTCTGAAGTAAGTGCTTTGTCTATTGTTGTGACCTTGGATCATTTGCAAGTGCCATCGCTGCAGTATTATCACAATAGAGTGTGATAGGATCTTTACTACTCGGTGAAACATCCAGCTCTTAGACGAAGCACCACATCCATACTACTTCTTTAGCTGCCTCAGAAGCTACGATATACTCAGACTCCACTGTAGAATCTGCCACCACACTCTGCTTTAAGCTCTTCCAGCTCACTGCACCTCCATTCAAACTGATGATGTATCCATTCTGCGACTTCATTTCATCATTATCAGTCTGGAAACTAGCATCTACATGTCCTCTAATGACTAGTTCTTCATCTCCTTCATAAACCAGGAACATATCCTTAGTACTCCTCAAATACTTAAGGATAGTCTTGACTGCCATCCAATGGCAGTCTCCTGGATCAGCTTGATATCTTCCTACCGCACTTAATGCGTAAGCAACATCTAGCCTCGTACATAGCATAACATACATGACTGACCCAATCACGGATTCGTAAGGGATCCTTGAAATTATATTTCTTTCCTCATGTTTTTGAGGATACATTTTCTTGGAAAGATGAATTCCATGTGACACTGGTAACAATCCCCTATTGGATTGTTCCATACTAAATCTCTTCAGTATCTTGTCAATGTATGTAGTTTGAATTCGGCCAAGCATTCTCTTGAATCTATCACGATGGATCTTGAACCCAAGAATATATGCTGTCTCACCCAAGTCTTTCATGGAGAATCATTTATGGAACCATGCCTTAAATGATTGTAAGACAGGTACTTTGTTTCCAATTAGTAATATTTCATCAACATATACTATTAGGAAAACAGTTGCACTTCCATTAAACCTCTTATAGACACAAGGCTCACATTCGTTCTTAAAAAAGAAAAATTTCATTACGACTTCATCAAAATGAATGTTTTATAACCTTGACGCATTCATTAATCCATAAATGGATTTTTGTAACTTTTATACCTTGTTGGCATCATTTGGAGTCACAAACCCTTCAGGTTGTGTCAGGTAGACAGCTTCCTGGGGGTTCCCATTAAGGAAAGCTATTTTGACATCCATTTTCCAAATTTCATATCATGGTAAGCGATAATGGCCAATAGGATTCTGATGGATTTCAGCATCGCAACCAGTGAAAAGGTTTCATCATAGTCAATTCATTAATGCTGCCTAAAATCTTTTTCAACCAGTCGTGCCTCGTAGGTGCTAACTTGCCCCTCCATGTCCAGTTTCTTCTTGAATAACCATTTATTACCAATAGGCTTTACACCAACTAGACGATCTACCAAAATCCAAACTTGGTTTTGGTACATGGAATACATTTCATAATTCATGGATTCTTGCCACTTGGCAACTTTTGTGCCTTCAACTGCTTCCTTGTAGGTAAGAGGATCATCATTGTCCACCAATAATGAGTCACCATCCTTGGTGACAAGAAAAACATATCTTTCTGTTTCTCTCACCTCTCTCGTGATTCTACACAGTTCTTGTGTATCCGGAATAGATTGTTCTTCAATGAGGCTTTGTGGAATCTGTTCTTATACCAACTCTTGTGTATCATGAGCCTCGACTTCATCTAAGTCTATCTCGCTCCCACTGTCTCTTTTGTAGATGTTCTCCCTCTAACGAGTATGGCATGTATTTCCACTGTAACCTTTTTGTCTAAGGGGTTGTATAGTTAATATCCCCTTGTTTCATTGGGATATCCTATAAAGATACACTTTGTGCCTTGGGGTGTAAGTTTGTTACCTGAAGAGGCCTTAACAAATGCTTCTCTACCCCACACATGTAAATTCGATAACATGGCTTTGCGTCCACTCCATAATTTTTACGGAATACCATTTATCGATTTAGATGGTACTTGGTTTAGTATGTGTGCTTCTTTTTGTAATGCATATCCCCAAAAAGATAATGGAAGAATTGAATGACTCATCATTGATCTCACCATGTCCAATAGGGTGAGGATCCTCCTTTCACTTACACCATTCCACTAGGGCGTGTATGGAGGAGTGAGTTGAGATAGAATCCCAAACTCCCGTGAGAAATCAATGAAGTCCTGATTAAGATATTCTCCTCCTCTTTCTGAGTAGAGTTTCTTAATCTTTTTACCAAGCTGGTTCTCAACATCATTCTTTTATTCTTTGAACCGATAAAAAGAATCTGACTTAAACCTCATTAAGTAGATATATCCATATCTACTAAAATCATCAATAAAAGTTATGAAGTATGAGAACCCACCCCTTGACTCAACTGGAAATGGCCCACACACATCTGTGTGAACTAATTCTAGAATCTCTTTAGCTCTTTCACCTTTCCCACTAAATGGGACTTTGGTCATTTTGCCTAGAAGACACACATGACATACACCAAGTGGTTTTAGTTCGAAAGAATCTAAATACCCATCTTGATGTAGTTTTGTCAAACATTTCTCATCGACATGACCTAGCCAGTGATGCCAAAGTTATGTGTGGTATGAGTCATGTTAATTGAATTTGTCATCGATTGACATTACTTGGTTTGTGTAGTCTAACACATAAAGGCCGTTATACAAATGTGCCCTACCAAAACAAATGATATCTTTATAAAATTAGCAACATTCATTTCCAAACATGAACATGAATCCATCAGTATCTAATCTGGATACTGAAATAATATTTTTAGTAACAGAAGGCACATAATAAAAACCCTTTAAAACCAAGATCATTCTAGTTGGTAACATGAGGTGGTAGTCTCCCACAGCTACAGAAGCAAGTCTGGCTCCGTTGGCTGCTCTTAGATCTACCTCCCCTCTATCAATCTTCTTGAATATACTTGGTTCCTGTATTTGGATACAGATGTGAGCACCACAAGTAGTATCTAATACCCAATTAGTAGAAATAGATAGATTTAATTCGATAATAAACGCACCTGAAGCTTCACCTTGCTTCCTTGACTGCGTGCAGTTTTTCTTCCAGTGGCCCTTCTTGCCACATGCGAAACAAACAGCATCCTATTCGTTTGCCTCCCCTTTGATCTTCCTTTTCTTGGAAGGTCTTGAAGAAGCTTTGGGCTTAAATCTCTTCTCCTTCCCTTTCCTTTTACTCACCATAAGGACATAAGTCTTTTAACGCTTCATGTCATTGTTCACTTGGAGAATAAGGATTAGTAGATTAGATAGAGACTTCTCAATGTTGTTCATGGTGAAATTAACAAAAAAGTTTGAGAAGATCTGGGGGAGTGATGCAAGAATGAGATCGGTACCCAGTTCTTCAGGGATTTTAAACCCTAGAACCTCCAAGCACTCAATGTAGTCAATGATCTTGACTACATGAGGCCCGGTTTGGTAACCCTCTCCAAGCTTGCTCTGAAATAGAGACTTGGAGATCTCAAACCATTCCTATCTTTCTCTCTCCTGGTATAGACCATGGAGGTGCTCGAGCATGCTATAGGCATCCATGTCTTCATGAGACTTCATGATATCAGTAGACATCAATGATAGCATAAAACATTGACCGTCGAGAGCATCATTCAAATGTTGATCATAGACCAGGAAGTCTTCATCACTCACTCCCGGGGCAGGATAATCAGGAAGTGAGCACTCTAGAACGTAAAACTTTCGTTCATGGCATAGGATAACCTGAAGGCGCCTAAACCATTCCTAAAAGTTACTGCTAGTGAGGATATTTTCATTTTCCTGTATTGATCGCAGAGAAAAAGTGGTTGATGAGTTTGTTATTTTGATTCCACAAATTTCAAAAGAGCATATTTATCAGCACTTTCTTGATTACATTTAATGATAAATAACAAATTAATTAATTAATTAATTCTCCCACTATTTTATCAAGCCCCAATGGCCCTCACCATTGAACTCCAAATGTCTAGTTGATTTGACATTCTAGTGGCAGGGATCCATATTCCCCTTCGCATAACCCGAACAAGGGTTGGTCAAGCTATTTGAAGGTATTTAGGTAGGCAAGTCTTTGCCAACTGTGAGCTTACTGTTCCTTGATCTGTTGAGTGGACTCCCCAATCCTAAAATCATGACTTGGATTTCCTCAACTCTTGCCTCCAATATTACACCAAGTCTAGAAAGGGCTACTTCTCTTGATTAATATGGTTATGTTAACCCAAAACCTTTCATAAGGGCTTCCTTTATAAAAGTAAGTGTCCCAACAAGGGTTGATCAAACACATAGTTTTATTGGGTCTTTCCCTTAATCAGGTAATGGAAGGATTGGTCTGACTTAATATGGTATTGAGGGATTTTAGTCCTTTATGTGTAGTTTCGCATTATCACATGCTTGTTAATATTAAGTGATGCTTGCTTAAGTGATTAACCATGTTCTAATAATGTTTACGCATAGTCCGTTTTTTATTTTATTCCATCTTTGCATGCGTCTTCATTTTATTAATTATGTGATCATGAAAACAAATAAATAATAAATAAACCATGAAATCAGACAGAAATAAAATAAGATGGCATGATCATGAGCTTCTATTTGGTCAGATTATTTAGCGTTTTTGATAAGCTAATTCTGGCCTAAGGAAAACACCTTGAACCTGATGGTTCATGTTTTACAGCTCCCACCTGTCCACCTTTGTATCTTCTTGCGTTGGTTTCACCTTGGATTCAGGATTTGAACAGTCTCCTCTAACTTGGGAGATCCTCTATTACATGGGATTACATTAAAGAAACCATGGGCATGCATGCCCTACATTTTATTGGAAGAAGGCTCGTAGGCCAACGAATTTAAACTAGACATATTTAAATGAAACCATACACACATACAAAGGGTCTTTGGACTAGCTCATGATCATCCATAGCATGCAACGATATTTATGCATATTTAGAATTGAAATTATTTTAATCTTTTTATTATTTAAGATAAGTCGTGCCTGAATTCAATTAATTATGATCTTATAATTAATTAATTCTTTATCTTAAATTCCTTTCTGAATTTCCTTGAGATTCTTCTCATCCATCTTCCTCGTATAGGTCTTTGTACATTTGGAGGAAACCTGGTGAAATTTCATTTCTGGAAAGTACATAGCGTGTAGTTTATAATTACATGGCGTGTATTTCTTTTCATCCTTTATCCAAAGTACATGCCAGGGGATTTGGCGTGATTTATTTACTTTGGAAATTTTGGAGTACACAGCATGTAGATAAATCAAACATGGAATGTACATCCTTGTTACGTGGTAACCGGCCTGGATATCCTGTATACGCGGTACGTGGCTTATCCTTGTACATGGTTTCACCTAGGCCGGAACGGACTACACGGCGTGTTGCTCCAACATACAGGTCATGTATTCCGGTTCCACGTGCCGTTCAATTCTGGTCTACACAGCGTGATTAATACTTACGCATATTCAATTCACACGATATGGTTTGGCGAACCAATGCCGGTTCATTGAACCTATGTACATGGTGTGTATTTTTAATTACACGTTGTGTAATCCCGTGTTGTACAGACAGAAAGAGCGGCTCCTCCGGATGAGTTCCTCGTTTTTATTTTAATGAAAATTTAAATTATAAATCCGTTTATGTGATATGAATTGAGAAACGAAGGAGGAAGAATAGATCTCGTTTATTCAAATTTCTAGAATGATTTATTTCGAATTGAATCAAATATAAATGCGTAAATTATCAACGAAAATTAAATAAGTATGATCAACATTGTAACCTCCCTCTGATACCATTTGAAGGTTCCGGGCACAGCGGAAGCGCGTGGGCGGATGTGCCCAGTTGGCTTTTTGTCATTAGCAATGATCAGTTCGGGATCAATATGATGATAAACACCAGTCTCCACGGATCGAATCATAGAAACAGAAAAAAGAAATAGAAAGTCTCGGAACCACAAAGTAGGATCATTACAGGTTGATTATAATTAATTTAATTAATTGAAAATAAATACCTTTTGGTGTTCTTTCTTCGTTGATGTTCTTGATCACGTTCTGATGTGATTCGTCGTTGCATCGCAGAAGCCAAGTGTAGAATTCCTCTAGCGGTGATCCACACGTGTACCTCGTATCTTGGGACGTCGCCAAAGGAGTATCTAGGTGCTAGCGTGGAGAAACCTTTGCTTGTATTGTCCACCTTAGATCGTCTTGAGAGCGTTCTTGGGAGAAGAAGTTCTTTCTGCCTTGAAAGAATCCCCTTGTGTGTTACGCACCGGAAAAGAGTTGGGGTTGTGAGGATATTTATAATCAGGTTTGAGGTTGTAGAGTTATGAAAATAAATAAATGTGTTACAAGTTTTATTTATTTCATTGACTCTTATTGAAAACCCCCATGTCGAATAATTAATTCCTTGACAAGCGCCCATATTTATTATAATAAATATCATTTAAAACAATATTATATCCTCAAAATCCTGACTGAAAAAACTACATGACGTGTATTAATAAATACATGGTGTGTACTTGTTTTTCATTAAAAACTACACGGTGTGTACATTCAATGTACACGGTGTGTATATCTTGTTTTCATTTATTCATTTACTTCCAATAAAGAAAACTACACGGTTTTTAATTAGTAATACACGGCAGGTACTTGTTTTCCATGAAAAACTACACGGTGTGTAATATTTAATACACGGAGTGTATATCTTGTTTTCATTTCCTTCTTCCTCCATCATTAAAACGATTTAGGCTTCCTTGAATAATTACTAAACCATATACATGAATAATCTTTATTCTACATGAGATACTTGAATACACTTAGTGTGTGACCCTCTAGGCCTCTTTCATGTTGGCATTAGGCGAGCTTTCTTAATGTCCAAGATTACTGTCTAGCAACGGGTCAGGGCACCCATGAGAAAGAAGTTGACGCCGCATTGACGTATCACCTCACATGAATGCTTACTGTGTAATTTAATCCCTTCGTCTCGATATCTCATCAAGCAGGATTCGTGGTAGTGTCATAAACCTATATGCTTGATCCGTCATTCTCTGACTACTTGAAATAAACTAGTCGTTTACACCATGGCCATGGAATTTAATGCGAAAGTTCTATTTAAATCAAAGGGCCGAGATATCAACTTCCATAAATGGAAGGGAGAAATCCTTCCCTGAATTATCCATTAACAACATGTCACTCATGACGCACCCAACCTACCCTACTTCCCGCCAACTGTCTGCGTGACGTTTTCTTCTGTAAATCTATGTGCGTGAGTCATGACATGAGTTAATGATAATCTTCCAGTCTAAGGACCATTACACACGCTCACAGATAGAAATGTATGATGACATCAAGACATGCAAAATTACTACTGGCGGGTCTGTTCTCATAATCTCCCATTATGGAGATTACCAAGTGCGAACTCCATGAGAGAGAGTCTCATATTCTTACTAGTACTCGCAAATGACGGTTTGTATACTATGTGTCTTACCATAGTATGTCATCCAACCGTAGAACTTTATTTAAGAATATTGTTATAGCATTTCAAGGTTCTCATCATAGCGGGGATCTGCCATGACCTTATCAATGCAACAAATATTCCAGGACATTATTATATTATAGTCATGAAGAACAATGAACAATATATAATAAGTGAACATTCATGTACTCAAAGTACAAAACTGTTGGTTCTCAGGACACCAACTCTTACAGTTTATCCTTTGGATCACCAACTCATTTTCCTTCATATTAATTGTTAATTTGGTTCCATCAATTTTTATAAATTGAATACAATTAATAATATTTGTGTGAGTATTGAGTATTATTAATTAGAGTGAGAAATTATATGGTAATAAAAAGAATTAATAATATGTATTAAATTATGGCACATTAATATCAACTTAAAAAACATTATTTTTGTCTTATATAAATTAGTTTTATCATAGGTTTTAATTGGTCCTACCCTATTATTCCTCATAAAATAATCATAAAAAATAACAAAAATCAGCTTTGATACCAAATGAGTCTACCTAAGAATCACTTAAATAAATATTAGATAATATTATATTAATATTCAATACATCACAAAATAAAAACACAAAATAACCATAATTATTTGGTGTCTTCAAAGACAATATATATAATTATCTTATTTCATGAAAGATATTTAATATCACCCAAACAATTTCTTCTCACATAATATCTTTCTTAGACATTTCTTACTTAAAATATTTCATTATTACATGGGTAAATATAAACATGATAAAGGGTGACCTTAGATACTCAATAAAGGTAAACATGGGAGATATAATTTAATGATAATATGTGAGAATATGATTTGAATAAAGGAAGAGGGACATGATCATAACTTATGAAATCATTTGCAATAGATCCTATACCATAAATCCAAAGTCATAACATAAGGATTTTTCATAAAAAAATACATGAGTTATATGAGTGTGGAGTCATTAGTAATTAATCAGGATTCATGAAAGCATATCATAATCATATGCCATTTTTTTCATACACTTAACAAAATAAATAAAATATCAAGGATACATATATTTACATTCATCACAATGTAGGCATGTTATAATAAAATGTGTTCCTTATTAGTCTTGGTCTAACAAGTCATTTACCATGTTATGATTTTTAATTCCCTAACCCCAGAAGCCCATAGTCTGTGCATTATTTTAATACAATTTTATTATTACAAGGAAAAATGTCCCAAAGTACCGATTAGTTTATCAGTCTTGGAAAATATATTACATACCAGAATGTTACATCAAAATTTAAAACATAAAACACTGCATAGATAATACTTGGAGAATTTCATTATTCCCCTAGTTTAACCCTGAATATCTATCATAAAACACATCTTGGTATCCTGGGAAAATAAAACATAAGAAAGGGGTGAGATCAGATACTTAGTAAGTATAAATAATATAATGGAAGCTATCAAAAATAATCAAAAACATTCAAGGAAAGGTACAAAATTAAAAAACAAGCCTCTTAAGGCATTATCTTTAGAATATTATGAAAAGAATAAAAAGAATTCCATTTAAAAATTCACATGTATATTATACTAGTTTAATAATCACATGTAAAATCAATAACTAATCTCATAACGGGGGAATTTGTAATGCAGAACATCTTTAACATACCATCAATTCTTCATCCAAGACACCATACATAATCGGGTAAATCATTAGCCTAAAAGGAAACATAATTTTCTCATGAGACTACAGATGCATCGAGGGGTTATAGTGGTTCATGCCTGACACTTACAAATTCCAATGCATTTTTCTTATTAAATTTGTAAAACATAACCAATTTAGGCATTGGAATTAAAAATAGCATACAAAATATCAATACTTTAACCATAAACCATTAATTGTATTAAAATAGTACATCCACGGTCAAACATATCTTAAACCTTAAATACAATATGGAATATTATATCATAATATATTATCCTTAATTAATTATAAAATCCAACAAATGATGTTAATATAGATGAATGTTATACAACAAAATCATTAAAAACTGTTTTAGTAATATCCATTTTTACTTTGAAATCATTTTAAAGCCAACATAATTATAAAAGAGAGTGTTTCCTTTTAAAATAACCTAGTAATATTTTAATGGAAGCATAAAAGTGTTAAGGTTTCCTAATGGTGTAAAATAGATGCTCGTCCTGTGTATGTTAAATAAATATTCCTTCCTTAATTTATCGAAAAGGTCATATAGTACCTTGTTGGAAAACAACAAAAAGATTCCACTCAATTTTTTTTATAAAAAGTAAAACATGGGTATAAATGAATTTAAATAATAGTATAGGAATATAAATATTATTTTGAAATACATGTATAATAAACATGGATGTGGATGATAAATATGTCTCAGTAGATACTTACATATATACAATCTTGGATAATAATGAGACTGCAAAATTAACTATTACCTTAGGTCTGATACCCTCCATACTTGTCTGAAACTCATGTATATTTTTTTCAAACAAATTATTGACTTATATCAGAATCATAATAGTATTTATGATATCATATATGATTCTTTTATGACTTTATATTACCCATTTATTAATAATTCCATGTTAATGCAGTATTTTAGGTAATAATCACTTGGTTTATGGTACGTGTTTTGACTTGATATTCTGGATAATATTAATTATATCATGATTTAATTACTCCCAGAATGTATAATATGATTTATATAACATATATATTCATAATATTAATATATATTAGAGATAGATATATGAAATGGAATACACTATTCATAGAGAAGGTAGGTCATACGTACGCAGAACTTCGTTTCTGTTTTCTTATCGTATGGAAGTAAATGAATGAAATATATATACAAACCCACAAAAACACACACACACACATATATATATATATATATATATATATTATTCCAATAGTCTTATTATTTCCTATATATATTATAATAATTATTGGATGGTGGACATGGAAGATTAGTCTCATCGCGTCGTAGAGACGGTAAGTCGTACATACGCACTTCAACAATATCATTTCATTAATGGTTAAATGATATGGAACTGGATGGTATATTAATGATACAGAATCCTAATCATGTCATATACATTATTTTTTATATTATACACATCATTATTACCATGCGAATAATGTAACGTGGAATAAAAAATTACACCATGGCGTGGAGACGGCACGTCGTACATACACACGCATGGTGATATTATTATTTGTATGATGGATAAAATGATGAATACAATTATCCAATGATTATAATATCATTAATGTATATGGATGATTCTATATTAATTACTTTGGTATGGAGACAATATAGAAAGTGGAACTAGATGAAAAAAATGTACTTTGAAAGAAGGGATAAAATAATTACCTCTTTTTCAGGTGTCTTCTTTAGATTTGCATAAAAGGCCTCCTTAAGTTGTTTTTTCCAAGAGATGGCCTCTAGGATGAATTGAGGGATGTTGGGAGGATATTTGGGGAGGGTTTGTATAAGAAAAATGTTTTTCGATGTGTGAATAAAGGAGAAGGAGAATTTCCTTTTTATAGGAGAGGTGAGGGGCACTTTAGGAACATTTTGAAATATTAACTTATTATAAATTGATTTCAGATTTATAATGGAAAAAAGTGATTTATTTAGATTTTAAGATGATTATGACTCTAAAAAATCTAAAAAATAGGTTTTAGACTTGTTTATCTCATGAATATAACCTTATCATTTGTCTTAAACCATTAGTTAAATAAGGTAAATCTTACATTGTATAATTGTATTTTTATACTATATGGTTATATAGTTACTATAAAATTCCAAGAAAACCCAAATTGGATAAAAAAAAGGAAATATTTAACCTTATATAAGTCTTTTTCCCTAATCTAATATTTTATGGTCTATTATATCATTTAATAAAATAGTATTTTTTTTATAAACTCATTTGTATCAATTTTGACACTATTTAATTATTGATTTTTTAATGTCATGAAAACATGCTTAATTCAAAAAAAAATTACATTAAATCATCCGTAATATGTCAAATAATTCAAAAAAATTTCTTGTATAGAATCAAAAAAATCAAATTATATTTATTTTAACATTTATAAATTCATTTATTTGAATCCTTCAGTATTAAGGTAATCACTACATCATCATTGTGTCATAAATAAATATATTTATTTAGTATCTAAAAATTATAAATAAAATACCATCATGTATTAAATATTTTTATCTTTATAATGATTATTTATAGTCACAGATTTGAGTTATACAACCCTTTATTAAAATTGTTTTAGTAAAAGATACATATTTTTGTTATACTTCCTTTTTCTTTAAATTAAATATTATAAAATATCATTTCCACACCCAAGTGGATCCCAAATTCCAAAATTTAGTAATAAGGATGATAATGGTTGGAAATATCTCATAAATTAGGATAAGGATTCGTTTTAGGGTAGTTTTACTTTATTATAAAAGTATTTTTACCCTTATTTACCTGATTTACCCTTTAACCATGGTAAATTAAAATAATTACTGAAGATACTATTCATAATGTCTGAAAATAAATGGTACCTATTTAAAAAAATTGGGTCTTATAATTACAAATATGGAATCTATTTTTTCAAATTCTAAACACATAATTGAGATAAATTAATTTATAATAAATTATCGTTGTCGAAATCAGAAAGTAGGTTTTTAAGAAATAAAAGCTATCAAAATATTGGCATAAGTTTAGATATAATTTAAAAATAAAAATACTTAAAATATATAAAATTATATTAAATTATAAAAATATAACATAATTAGTCTTTAAAACCAATTAAAAATATAATCTATCTATATAAATAATTTATGTGAAAAAGCAGTTTTGAATTAAAATGCAGTATTTTTCACTATTCATTAAAATATGAAAGTTATCAGAAAAACACCAAAAATTTATCCAAACTAAAATTTTATATCCCTATTCTAAATAATAATTTTATTTCATTAAATTTAATATATAATAGTGTCAATTATTTTTTTTAAAAAGTGTTCTCCATTAAATGGTGGAGAAACTAAATTTTTTAAATAATAATTCTTGTATCTACAAATTTGATTTTGTCCATATATTATGTATAATAAACACATAATATTAATTTTAAAATTATATGATATATATAAAATTCAATGTTTGGTTAATACTATTCATAACTGCCTTTTAAATGGCTAGTTTGATAGGTCATCGTGCGTTTGAGCATGGTGTTGCATACATCGCACTCTATTGAATTATTTAAAAAGAAATAGTACCATGGAATCTTGGGGTGTTACATTATCCCCTCCTTCAATAAATTTCATCCACATAATTAGAAATCAGGATTAAAAACTAGGGGTTTGACATTTCAAAATGTCTGAGTTGAAACCCCACATCAAAAATATATTAATAAGAGATCTATTTTAAAATAAATAAAAGTAAGTATGAAGGTTACCAAAAAAATATACTACGGATCCATGTTGGAAAACATGGACAAGAAATAAAAATATAACCATCATGTTATGATGGATAGTGATATAGAATATTTTTAGGTGAATGTTAACAATCTAAAAGCCATAAATCTGTGATGATCCAAGGGACTATTTGATTCATCGCAAAAGAATGTACAAGGAAAGAATTTTTGGTTTTATGATATTTTCCCTATAGTAGAATAATTTCTTCAAATACTAATAAAATAAGGAATAATACTTAATTTACATGTAATGATTCATCAATTAACTAATTCCTACCACTAACTCATCTTTCACTTCAAACATAATAAAACTCAAAAAAATACTACTTATCTTAATCGTATAAGGTTAGAAATATAAACTTACACAATTTAAATAATGTAAACTATGTTATACTAACTAGATACTTCCTTCAGGATAGTGATAGGTTATAAAGCATTTTCACACATCAATTTTGGGTTTGATTCCTACATCCTTGTCTGACATGACAGGTCATTTCCCGGCATGTGGGTTGTCCTTATTCTCTAACTAAATTATTATAAAATTAAAGAAATAACCTTAAGAAATGTTTTAACTTTAAACAGTACTATACAAAGTACAAATTAATCCATTCCAATTTTAGAGTTATCCAAAATACTTGTATCCAGACTCTATCTCAAAGGCCATTAAATTTACAAAAAACCAATTATAACATTAGATTCCCCAAACAACATAATGTTTCTCTTATTGTCTCATAAATAATTTATAATTACCTCAATAATATTAAAACCTTAATGAAAACAAAAATTACTATATTAAAATTTCTATAAATATAACATTATTCATATAACCATAATATAATTCCATAATCCAAAAAAATGCATTAATTATTCTACTTTGACCATTGTAACAACATAAGATTAACCTTGATCCAGTTTCATCTTATAAGCTATATTTACTTGATTCTTTGGAAAATAATTTTCATAATGTCCTATAACATTACAATTATATAATTTCATAGAATCTTTCTGTCCCTTACAATCACGAGCCTAGTGACCTTTTTCTCCACATTTGTAATAAACTCCCATTCCTTTCAAGAAAGTACCAGGGTGTTTCTCCCCACAATTATCACATAAGGGAAAATCTTTCTTCCACATTTTCCCTTAATCTTTCTCATTATCAATTTTTCTCTTATTCTCCTTCATTACATTAATGTTATCAGACTTAGATAATTCATTTTCCATATTGATTGTACATGAGACCATATTTTCGTACGATGAGAAAGATTGTGTGACTAGTGCTCGTTAGAGGAATGGATTTAAACTATTAGAGAATCTATGAATCATACATCTTGGGATACTTATTTAGTATATATAATGCCTTTATATCCTTGTGATGTAATCCTCATACTTTAAAAAATTATCATCCTCCTTCTGCCATAGAATCAGAAATTTCATTTCCATATCATATTACTCTTCATGAGGAAATTATTTTTCAAGATAAAGTTAGTTAAACTCACCCATTATATATTTCTACCTCTTCATCCTCATTTTTATTTTGAATTAATTACCACCTTCAATATGAATCTACTTAGATATGGTAAACTTCCTTGAAAAATTTTCCCTTTCATTACTCCCCATAGCAAGAAATATGTTCTCTAAGGAACATATCAATTACCCAGCATCGAATGGATTGTTAGTCCAATTCAGTGTTGGACATTGTTGAGTCTTTAATTAGTCTAATAGTGATCCTCCACATTGTGTATTGGGTTTCTCCATATGGGTGAGGTTTTTATTCATAACCTAAGTGAGTTTTCCCGGTATGGTTATAAGCTATTCAACACCAATTGAATAACCAGCTTCACTATAGTTATCTTGGATAGGAGGGAAATCCCTACCTGAATTACGTGAATTGATATGGTTTCCATTACTTAGAATTTACTAGATTAGGTTATGAATCATATTGTAAAATTCCAAACTAGTAAAGTACATAACATAAATTAAAAAAATTATGAATATCTAATCCTTAATCAAAAACATGGTTTCTTTGAGGAAATATTTACTCATAAGTCCTTTATAATGGTTTGTGAATAAAATAATAATTATCCTAATAATATCCCCCAATAGTGTCAAACCAGCTGTGCGGTAAGGCTAGTTGTCGTGTACCCGGTTACATTGGGTCAATCTCAAAGCACATTGTCAGAGTTTTCACCCCTAGGTACATCTATGCTAGAACCACGTTGACATGTAGTATCCAGAAATGGATGTATTGTTTGGATTATACTTGTAATCATTTACCAAAATTCTAGGGGGTCCTTATATAATTATCATAAAAATCTATTTTAGGGTTATGATCCCTAATCTATGTTTTCTAAATCTATTTCCAAGGTTGTTGATAAACTCCCTCGGATACCAAATGTAATGCCTTAACCCCAGAAGCCCGGAACTGGTGCATTATTTAAATAAGTTATCATTATTATAATGAATCATATCTCCACGGAATAATCAATTTAATAGTCTTGTAAAATAGATTACATACATGAACATTAAATCAAAATTTCTAACATAAAACACAACATAGATAATACTTTTAGAACACCATTATTCCCCTAGATTAAACTTTCATATCAATCATAATACAGTTCTTGGATCCTGGTTAAATAAAGAATACAAAAGGGGTGATCTCAGATGCTCAGTAAGGATAAAAAATACAATAGAATCTGTCACAAATAAACATTAACTTTTAAGTAAATGAAAAAATTAAAACACAAGCCTTTTAAAACATTATCTTTATCATAATATGGTAAGAATAAATCAAATAATTCAATTTAAACATCCACATGGATATTCTACTAGTCAAATAATCACAGGTAAAATCAATAACTAATCTCATAATGATGGAATTCAAAATGCATGAAATCTTAAACATACTGTTAAGGCTTCATCCAAGACAATATACCAAATTGGGTAAGACATTATCTAAAAGCCAAACATAATTGTATCATCAGACTACTGATGCATCAAGGGGCCATATCGGTCCCCACCGGAAAATTAAAATGTCC
Source organism: Viscum album (assembly GCA_963277665.1). NCBI lineage: Eukaryota > Viridiplantae > Streptophyta > Magnoliopsida > Santalales > Viscaceae > Viscum > Viscum album. The sequence continues at coordinate 1,085,649,389 of OY728150.1, read as the reverse complement.
AATTCATTCCTCTTATGAAAGGTGTAAAACTTAACCATCATCATCATTTGTATTAAAACTAGCATACGAAATATCAATATTTTAACCATAAACCATGAATGGTATAGAAATATTACATCCACAGTCAAACATATATTAAACCTTCAATAAAATATGAAATATTGTATCATAATATATTAACCATAATTATGTATAAAATCAAACAAACGAAGTTGACATAGATGAATGTTATCTAATAAAATCATTGAAAACTCTTTTAGTAGTATCCTTTTTTTACTTTGAAATCATTTGAAAGGCTGCATAATTATAAAAGAAAAAATTTCCTTTGAAAATATCATAGTAACCTTTTAAGGGAAGATTCAAAATGTAAAGGTTTCATAACGAAATAAAATAAACACTCCTACCGTATAAGTTAAAAATAATTTTTCCATTAATTTATCAAAAAGGTCATATAGTAACTCATTTGGAAAAAGACAGAATCATTCCTTTAAAAACATTTTAATAAAATTTTAAAAATGGGTTTAAATGAATTTAAATAATATTCTAGGAATAGAAATATTATTTTTAAATATGTGTCTAAGAAACATGGATTTGGATGATAAATATGTCTAATATATACTTAAGTATATGAAATCTAAGATAATAATAAGATTTTGAAATTAACCATTACCTTAGGTCTGATACTCTCTGTAGGTGTCTGAAACTCCTATATAATGTTTTAAAACATATTTATATCTTATATTAGAATAATAATAATATTTATTATGTCATATATGTTTCTTTTAGGACTTTATATTGCATGTTTATTAACAATTCCAATTTAATGCAACATTTCGGGTAATATTCGCATTGTTTATCATACATGTCTTGACTTTTTATTCTTGATAATATTACTTAGAGAATGATTTAATTACTTCCATAATTTATAATTTGATTTATATATCATATATATTAGTAATATAAATATATATGATTGATATATATATATATGAAATGGAATACACCGTTCAAGGAGACATCAGGTCGTACGTACGCATGATCGCTGTTTCATTTTCTTATCTTATGGATATAAGGGAATGAAAAATTAATATATATATTTATATGTTATACCAATATCCTTATTATTTCATATATATATATATATATATATGTTAATAATTCATTCATAATGGATGTAGAAGATTGGTCTCATCGTGTCTTGGTGAAGGTGAGTCGTACGTATGCACGAGTGACGGTGTCAATTTTGTAATGGTTAAATTATATGAAAATAGATGGTATATTAATTATAATTAATAGTAATCATGTAATATTAATTATTTATTTCTAATAAACTCATCAGTATACCTAGAAAAATAAAGTAATGTAGAATAACTAATAGCACCACGACGTAGAGACGATAAGCCGTACGTATGCATGCATGGTGATATTATTATTTTTATGATGGAAAAAATGATTAATATATTTATCCCTTGATTATAATAACATATTAGAATATGTGCGATAAAGGATATATTACTTCGGTATGGAAACAACTTAAAAATGGGAAGTAGAAGAAGAAAATAACATTGATATAATGGATAAAACTATTACCTTTTCTTCAGGTGTCTCCATTTGATTTTCATAAAAGGACTCTTTAATTTGGTTATTTGCCCAAAGAGTAGACTCCAAGATGAATTGAGGTATTTTTTAAGGATATGTGGTCAGGTTTATTCTAAGCCAAATGGATTTCGAGCTGTGAAGAAAATATATGGAGAAGTTCCATTTTATAGGATATGTGAGAGGCAGTTTAGGAATGTCATGAAATATTATTTTATTATAATTTGATATTCGGTTTTTAATTGCTCAAAAGTGATTTATTTAGAGCGTAGGATGATTATGGGCCTAAATCCACTCATTCAATATGTTTTATAAAAGTTTTGGTCAAGAATATAACCTTATTTTTTATCTGTAACCATTAGTTAAATAAGATAACTCTTATCATGTCTTCTTGTATTTTTATATATATGGTTAATATATTTAATATAAAATGACAAGAGAATTTAAAGTGGATTATTAATGAAATTTTTAAAAATATATAAGACATTTGGATGAATATTATAATTTTAGGACTATTATATCATTTAATAAAATAGTATTTGTTTTAAAAACTCATTTATATCAATTTTTGACACTATTTAGTAATTGATTTTTTTAGTCATATCAACTTGATTCCATTGAAAAAGTGAATTAACTCGTCACTCACATGTCAATGTCCACCAAAAAATCTTTTGTAGCAAAAAATGTTAAAATTGCATTTATTTTAATATTTATAAATTCATTTATTTGAATCATTCATTGATAAGATATTCATTGTGTCATCACTGTGTCATTAATAAATACATTTATTTAATGTATAAAAATTTTAAATAGAATACTGTGATGTATAAAATATTTTATTATTTCTTATACTTATTTATATTCAAAGTTATCAGTTATATAACACTATATTAAAATTTATTTATTAAAATAAACATGTTTATGTTATATTTCCCTTTTCTTTAAATTAAATATTATAAAATATCATTTTCACACCCAAGTGCCTCCCAAATTCCAAAAGTTCGGAATAAAGATGATCATGGTCAAACATATCTCATACAATAAAATTATGAGACATTTTATTGTAGTTTTATGTTATTATAGTATTATTTGTTTCCCTTATTTACCTTATTTAACCATTAACCATGTTAAATAAAAATAATTACTCAAGTTACAATTCATAATGTCCAAAAATAAAAGGTAACTATTCAAATAATTTGGAACTTATGATTCCAAATATGGAATCCATTTTTCAAAATTCAAATCACATAATTTGCAAAAATTAACATAAAATTAATTCTCGTTGTCAAAACCAGAAAGTGAGTTTTTATGAAATAAAAACTATTAGATGATTGACATATGTTTATGTTCAATTTAAATGTCAAATTACATACAAGAACCAAAATTATATTAAATTATAAAAATATAATCTAATTATACTATCAAACAAATTAAAATTATATTCTAACAATATAAGTAATTTAGATGAAAAATAGTTTTGAATTAAAACACATTATTGTTCACTATTCATTAAATATGAAAGTTATCAGAAAAACACCAAACATTTATGAAAACTAAATATTTTTGTCCTAATTATAAATTATAATTTAATTTAACTTAATTCAATATATAAAAGTGTCAATTATTGGATTTAAAAATGGTTTTCCATTAAAAGGCTGAAAAATTGTATTTTTTGAAAAATACTTCTTTTATCTAAAAAATAAAATTTGTCCTTATATTAGTTCTTAATAAACAAATAATATTAATGTTAAAATTATATAGGATATATAAAATTCAATATGTGGTTAATACTTTTAATATCCACTTTTTTACGGCTAGTTTGATAGGTCGTGGTGCACCCAAACATGATGTTTCGTACAACACACGCTATTGAATTATTAAAGAAAACGTACCGTGGAAGACTAGTTTGTTACATGATTTGCTTAACTACTTATGTACCCTCTTGGACATGGGATATATACACATGCACCCTATATGGATTGTGATAACTACCCATGTACACTCTTCTGAATAGGAAAACTTCATGTGTACCGTCTTGATTTCATATAATATAAAATTTCACTCAATCCATTAGAGGGTTATAAAAAACCCACCTATCACATTACAAATATTATACATATGTGTTCTAGGATATGAAAAATAATTCATCATCTCATCATATCTTAATTAACTTATGAGAAAAAAAGGGGTTTCATGAAAACATGCTTAAAACACCATCATCATAAGATATATGGAAAAATATATTGGATAGAAATATAAAATTTTATCCCCAATGAAGCGTAATAATCCTTAAAGTATATTAATATAGATTAAAAACTAATTTATAAGATAATTAGAACAATAAATTACAAATAAAAAGAAATATCTGTCTCTTATTATAAATTTAAAAAACTAAAAATAGAAAAGAATAATAGGAATATTATTTTATTTTATTACTCTATAAGAATTAAAATTAATCTTCATGTTTATGAAATGAAATGAAAAAAATAAATATCCATTCTCTATATAATCATTAACGATACATCATTTTATTTATTAGTAGATATAGTAAAAAATTACCCATTTTGAAAATATAAAGAATTTTACTTAAAAGTTTTTATAAATAAGTGAAAATATGTTATAAAAGTTTCTTTATAGATAATTTAAAATAATAACATAAAACAATTTTATTGAAAATGTTTATAGAGGAAAAATATTTTCAACTAGAAAGTAGAAATCTTTTGATAAAAATACATTTCAAGTATTTTTGAGTACCAAAGAGTGGGGAATGTATATAATAATTTTATACTTAATAAATTACCATAGTAGAATAAATCATATGGATTTTAGGAAAAAAATGAAATATAATATCCCAAAAAGTGAAATTAGACATAAACAATCCTTATAAGAAGTGATATTTTAACACAAACCCTTACCCATTTGGTAAGATTTGAATAAAATCCTCTTAAAAAATTAACTTGAAATAGAAGTTTAAATATCCATATTAAAGCGTTAATAATGATAGAATATTTAAAATACTAATAATATAAACCATAACAACAAATATAGGTGTATAATTTCATATATGTCCCAAAGAATGAAATTTAAGATGAAAAAACATTACCTCACTTTTCGACTAACAGCATACACACTAAATAATCTTTTATAATAAATTTATAATTATTATAAATCTTAAAAAGCATATTTTTATAATTTTATTACTATATAAAATTCTTTAATAATTTCAAATTTCCCATTTGTTAATAATTCATCATTAAAATCAATATTTAGGTGTCATGTGTTCTAATTTCCATGCAAGTTTGGATTAACAATGATAGTTATTTCACATTTTTCAAGGTTTCATCATATAAAAAATATTAATCATGTCATAAATATCATATTTATTCATTACATATACTTTTAAATCTATCTGTTTAAGTTGGTGATGGAAAATGAATTACATCACTTTGTGGAGGTAGTAGTTTTCACATACACACGAGTAGTGTTTTCATTTTTAAATTGATCTAAATAAAGTACCATAGATAATAATTTATATTTATATAATAATAATAATTTCATAAATACCATATATATTCATTTAATATATCCATATAACTATCCATGAGTGGGTGATAAAAATTGAAATACACCACTTCATCGAGGCGGTAGTCTGCACGTACTCATGAGTGATGCTTTCATTATCCATTTGATGGATGAGAAGTACTTAATGATTATTACAAGAATATAATATAAAATATTTATATTCAGAATATTTATTTCATAATTTTATGATGGATATAATAAATTTGGAGGAGTTGGAAGAGGAAATAAACTTGAAATAACTTGGTTGAAATGATTACTTCTTACTTTGATATCCTTTTTTTATTGAAATTAAGGACTTTGGAAAAGAGGATTATGATCAAACTCGGGGTTGATAAAGTGGTATAGGAAAAATTTATATGTATTATGGAATAATATTGACTAAAAATAGAACTCATATGTAACTTTGGATATGTTATATTGAGTCACCTTTTGTAAGATAAAATCAATGGTGTTTTCAATAAAATATAAGTCATTAAGGTCAATAGTGTAATTTTAAAATGTTAATGTGGATCAATAATTGTCTATATATAATCTTATAGACTATTTATCATTCAAATTATCTTATTTAATTTTTTTTATTTTTAATCAATTACTAAAATATTTTTATCATTAAATATCCTTAAAACCATTTTCAGGATTATTCACATAATTTGACATTGAAAACATCAATATAAAAATATTGATAGAATATAAAAACATAAACCATCACTTATCCTACATAAGTATATCAAATTTTCTATAGAACTATAACTCATCAAAATATTTTTCCTTTTAATATTTTTAAAATAATTTAAATAATTTTACAACTACTTGCACACGCTTTGTGTCTGAGCTACGTAAGGATTTTAGATAATTATTCTATTATTTAAAATTTAATATAAATTTAAAACATAAATTTAATTTATTAATAATAAATATTAGTATATTTAATCTTCAATAACTAATTTTAATATTTATCATTACAATAAAAAAGGATTAAGTGAACGAGAGTGACATTATTGTAAATGTTAGTTTTTTAATATAAATGAAATTTCATAATCAATGTCGTTTTCCAAAAATGGGTCATTTTTATAATATAAGACAATTTTGGGTCTAAATCCACTCAATAAAAAAATTATTCTATATTTACGATTATTCGGGCCCTTATCACTTAGTTTAACCTATTCATTAACACTTTTAACCCTTACTGTGCTGACTAATTTTTACCATAGTTAAAATTATTTATGAACAAAAAAGAAATGGACATTAATATATAATTTGGATATTTTTATTCAAAATATGGAATTAATTTTAAAATATTAAATTTTAATACGTATTAGATATTATGTTAATATAAATACACAAAACACAATGAAAAATAGAATTTAGAAAATTGTATTTTTGAGCATAAAAATTATTTTGCACAAAAATCATGTGTCTAATAAATTCTCAAGAATTTTATACATTAATGAATAAATATTTTGATTTATGTGACTTAAATATAAATAAAAAACCAAATTAAAATATGTACAGTGTAGAAAATAATTCATTTATAAGAATAAAACATTACTTACATTTCAAAATACCAAACATAGGTTTTAGAATTCAAAATAATATTTTGAAATTATATATTTTAATTCATAAATTATTTTTTTATTCAAAAATGGGTTCATAAAAATTCATATCATTCTTATATCATGATATGGTCATAAATTTGAAAGTATTTTGAAAATTGGTATTTTTTTCCACTCTCATGAAGATAATACTTTTCAGAAAAGATTTAAAAATTCAACATATGCTAATTTTGATTTGATGAATTAAAAAATAAAATTAATTTAATAAAATTAAAATTAAAAAATCATAAATTATCTTTTGAATGGAAATTAAAAATATAAAGAAAAAATGATTTTACTGAAAACATGTCATTTTGAACTCTAAGTGTTATTAATATTATTTTATACTAATTAAAAATTAAATGAATTTAATTTATTAGTCATAATATTAGTATATATAATCTTAAATAACTAATTTTAATATTTATCATTACCATGAAAAAGGATTGAGTGAACAAGAGTGACATTATTGTCAATGTTAGTTTTTTTAATATAAAAGAAATTGCATAATCAATGAGGGTTTCAAAAAGGGGTCATTTTTATAATATAGGATAATTTTGGGTCTAAATCCACTCATTAAAAAATTATTCTATATTTACCATTATTTGTGGCCTTATCACTTTTTTTAACCTATTCATTAACACTTTTAACCCTTAATGTGCTGACTAATTTTTACCGTTGTTATAATTATTTATGAACAAAAAAGAAATGGACTTTAATAGATAATTTGGATATTAGGATTCAAAATATGAAATACATTTTAAAAGATTTAATTTTAAAAGGTAGTAGATATTATGTTAATATAAATACAGAAAACACAATGAAAAATAAAAATTAGGAAATTTTATTTTTGAGCATAAAAAATGATTTTGCACAAAAAACATGCGTCAAATTATTTCTCAAGACTTTTATTCATTTATAAATAAAGATTTTTATTTATATGAATTTAATATAAATAAAAAACCAAATTAATACAGTGTAAAAAACCATTTTTAAGAATAAAACATTATATACATTTCAAAATTCCAAACATTGGTTTTAAAATTTAAAATTATATTTTAAAATTATATATTTTTATTTATAAAATATTTTTTAATACAAAAATGGGTTCATAAAAATTCATTTCATTCTTATATCATGATATGGTCATAAAAGTGAATGTATTTTGAAAATTGGTATTTTTTTCCATTCTCTTGAAAATAGTACTTTTCAGAAAAGTTTTAAAAATTCAACCTAAGATAATTTTGATTTGATTAATTCAAAAATAAAATTAATTTCATAAATTTAAAATTAAAAAAATCATACATTCGCTTTTAAATGGAAATGAAAAGTATAATGAAAAATTGATTTTGTTAAAAACATGAAATTTTGAACTCTAAGTGTTATTATTTTTATTTGACTCTAATTACAAATTAAATGAATGTTAAAATAATAGTTCATACATTTAGATTGTACATATTATCATAATAATCCTTTAAATTTAATAAATTAAATTTATTAGGATAAAATACACTATACTTTAAAAACCATTCTATGAAAAAAAAACCCTTTATAATAATAGATCATATTAATTATTTATCTATTAAATGTTGGAATTTTTTACTAATTACTATATTTTATTTACTAAAAGTTTTATTATTATTATAAAATCACTAATAATTTTAATCTAATGTGTCACAAATAGTTTTAGTTTTTTATTTCATGTAATATAAACTATCAATTATAGTATTATTTAAAACAAAGTACATTCTAAAATATCATGGTCTTACAAGTTTTATAAGTTGAAGTGGAACATGGACATGTGGGCACAGTTCTCATCATTTCATTATCAATTGAAGATAGTGTCATTAGTGTATTACATATAATTAATATTTTAGTAGACATATATACACCAAAATGGGAATGTAGAGCTGACCAAAACATGGTGGATTCCGTGGTGTATTTTGAAAATCTATAGGACAAATGGGGAGTTCAATTATGTTCATTTGGAAATACATGGGGCCTTATGTGTGGTGAGTGTTATATATCATAATCAAAATAAAAAATGGGTATTCTACCATGGTTCTTGGAATTATGGTAGTTCTTTTTCATAAATAATCACTAATACATGCCGTAGTGTCAATGACATAAAAATTTTGAAGTTTATTTCCAACCATAATTGTACCATACCATGAAAAGTGAAGGAACATGCCATTTTCAGTCTTTATTCGGTCATATTCCAAATTTAAAATGAAGATTCCTTGGAATACTGAAACCTGTAAAAAAAATAAGGTAATTTTTTAAAGTACAGATCATGGATCTATATCAAGAAAAGTTATTTGAATTAAAAAGTTTTTTCCACAAGGATAATATAATGTGGGACCCATTATAATATCACATATCCTAAAGAATCATATTACGATCCATAAAATTTATTGTTGGATGTGGAGGTTATATATAATTATAAAAATGCTTGAATTTTTTTTGATAAAAATGGAACAACATTGTATATCAGAATTCATGAGAGATGGTAGAAGGACTTTGGAGCACCATTGAAAAATATAATACTAAAAATATAGAAGGATATTATAGACATGTGTTTGAAGGAATATTTGAGATATTTTTTTTCACTCCTAACAAATTTTTCAATCCAATAATAACTTTCTATAATGTCTCGTGGAATGTTGAAAAAAAATTAAAGGGGTTAAAAAAATTTCTATAGAGGAGAAATGAGGGGAGATAAAAGGGACTGACTTATAATAATTGAATGTAATTATAATAGTGGTGATAATGTTCAGAGTTTTTGTCTATTATCCAACCCCTGTGTCTTCCCATAGTAGTGTGTGAAGGATAATGTGGTGATGAGCCTTGGGCATGGAGTAAAAGACCCCAAACATTATAGAGTAGTGATCCTTGATAGGGGTGACCATGAGTAGCATTGTATCCACAAAACTAGTAAATATTGATATATCTTATCAATATATCACATAATTAATGTATTCTTATTTTATAAGGGTTGGTATAGGTGGAAAAAGAGAAATATATATCTTCTTTTCCATGGATGTTTATATTTTGTTGAAAATACATTGATAATGTTGGATAAATCAACCAGTGATAATATATTGTGAAAGGTCTATTCAAATGAAGTCATAATTAGATCAACAACATAAAAAAGAGTATAAATAGGTACCATAATGACTATTAGTTCAAGATCACAAATATAAATAAGAGGTTAATGATAAAATAAATAAATTAGATTATGTTTATTTACCCTTACCCCCAGGGTATCTCTTGTCTAAGTCCCTTTGAGGGAATAACAATTGGGATAAATGTATACGTTCCATTCTATTAGATTTTCTTTTATTTGGCATGATCTGATTCTTTTAGAGTTAAATTTTCAATTACATTTAATTTATTCTAGTAATATATAAAAGGGTCTGAATTTGAAAAATTATAACTCCAAAGGAATATCATTTTCTGGAATAGATTATAGGTAATAAGATATTCATATAAAGGATTAAAAAACTCTTAAAAAAAATTATGAATGAATTAGACTACTAAATTATTAATTCATTCAATTATTTTATAAGTCTATCTATAGTACATAATACTTAGGGTGATGTTGGGTCCATCGATGATGAGAAAATTCCAAGAACATATAATGTGGAAGTTATAAATATTTTAGAAGAGTTAGATTCATAGATAAAATAATAAATATAATACTGAAAGGGGGAAAACTATCAATATATCAATTTCAAACTGTTAAAAATTTCAGTTGATAACTTGAGAGGATTAGTAAAATAATTATTGAATAGGATATAGATTTATGGGAGAATAATTACTCCATGATAAAGAGTTTAATGAAATTTCTGTAGAATTAGAAAATATCAAAGTTAATTCCAAGGGGAAGGTGATGAAGTAAAATAAGATTAAACACATAATGGGAAAAGGAGGATATTACTTCACATATAATAGAATATGTCATGGAGAAACAAAATATACAACAAAAATGATTTTCCTTAAAAAATATATTGCTCATATGGAATATAGATTGAAGGATAAAAATGGCATGCTGGATAAACTTTCACAAGAATTCGAGTGTGAGATATGTAGTGGGAATACACTCGAGGAATATCTAAATTCTCTGTATAAAAAAGGATAAAATAGATCTATAAATTAGAATAGGAGTTAATGTCTACCAATAATAAGTTTGAACGATTGAATTCAAAGGGTGAACCCAAAATCAAATATTATATTTATTTACAATTTGATTATCCTTCATCATAAAATAATTAGATGAAGGTAAATTGTCCAATTTTAGAGGAAAATTGTGAAAATATTTTTATTTCACAAAGGGCACATTCTATGGAAGAAATCATCATTGGAAATGATATAGGATCTCTAAACCAAAAATAAATTGGGTTACAAGAATTTTGAAGAAAATGTAAAATTGGGGAACAACATAGAATGCATCAAAGAGGTTCCCTAAAAAGCTAAGGAAAACTAGATGAGTTCTAGATGAAGGTATAGAGACATGTGCTAATTTTAAAGAATTCACTGATATATTTTCTATTTTTTTTGAAATATTATATTACATTAAGAGCTATGAAAATAGTGAAAATTTTAGAATACAGAGTTACCAATAATATGAAATAAAATATGGTTTATGTTCTAATAATTCTTACCATGATAAATGAATATATAATAGGAACTTCAGGGGGAGTTTTATCCATGATAATATGAGAAAATTAACTTGTACTAGAAGATAAATCAATTACCTTATGAAATGGATCTTGATGGTTGGTTAAAGAAGAACTTCATTATAAAAGTAACATGAGAAGTAGTTATAAATATTCTCTTTATCCAATGATTTCCATGAGTAATAAGATAAATATCTCAAAACAATATAAAAATTAAAATGTTTCAATAATCGGAAAATCTCATGTGATTTTTTTCCCAAGGATAGGTATATTTTGAAATATTTGGAAAATATTACTAGTATAGGAAAAGTAGTAATAACTTTAGGGGAAGTAAGGATCAACCGGTTATAAGGGTATAAATCCTTGTTTGTAATACATACCAAGGAATGATATTTTTTGGGCGATATAGATAATAATAAGACCAAAGAATTAAATTTATTTTTAGTTAAATTAAATCAATTTTGGATAAAAATATATAATCCAAATTAATGGAAAAAATATAAAATCGTAGTCAATAGTTACCCAAAATCTTCTTTAACCTGAGAATATTGGAAATATCCATTATCCCCATATATTTAAAAAGATATACCATTTTTTGAACTATTTTGGGTTTTGGGGGAGGTAAAATCCTATGGGAAATTGTGTTGAAATATGTAACTAGAATTTGATAATGATTAAAAGTTCCAATTTATGATTTCAATTAGTTTAAGAAATAAGTTATTGAAGTTGAAATTACAATAAAAGGTGATGTAGAACACATTATTCAAACAACAAGAAAATTCTAAAGTAGTACCAAGACATGAATATGATAGCAGATATCCAAGAGAATAATCAATAATAAAAATAATATTTCATGAATTATTTCTCTCAATCTAATAAATGGTTTATTATTTGGTATAATCTAATGATTTTCAGGGCATCAATGAATATTTAATAAAAATTAAATTCATACTGAATATAAATTCTATATTTAATGATAAAACTAAGGAATCAAAGGGATTTTAGGATATAGATATCCAAATGAGATATCACTTTAAACCAAGGACACATATAGAATCATGTATAAAAATAGGTTTTTACAAAGTGGATTCAATATGTTTTTATTTTAACAATTATTATTTGTCTTAGTGTCTAGAGATTTACTAAAAAGGAGAAATCATTAATGAATCACACGATATGCAGCTAATGTTTATTCCATAAGGGTTTGAATAAAATTTTCATGAGTTCATATGAATAATTACTCGGTAAAATAAAAAGGATGTGATGACATTTATTTTATGTAAGTATATGACTTCAATAGAGAATAGTGGTGTTATTAGCTTAATTTATTATTTCCTATAATGATTTCCATCTAAGAAGGATTGGATATTTTATTAATGGTTCATTAATAAAAGGAAAATCCACTCATATGAAACCTTTTCTGTGTACATCCAAGGTCTAATGTAATTTCTAATGAAATAATACAAATCTGAAATTATATTTAACAAATGGTTGAAAAATATAGCTCAAAATTTTATGATCCCTAAATAATTTTATCAAGGGGGGATTAGTCCCTCTTAATCTGATGCAAGGAATTAATTTAAATGTGGGGATAATATATACTTACGATGATTCCATTTGAAAATATTATAATGTGGTATCTTCAAAAGTATTATAAATTGATTTCCCAAAATAAGCTGTCAAGTGATATCCGGTTTGAATTTTGTGATTGTTTGAAATCAGGAAGATATGGAAGCTTGATAACTAATCATAGTTACTAAGAGAATGTTTTATCCTTTTGATTTTATGTACAATGGGATATAAATAGCATGAATACATAAGAGGGGAAGTGTTTCATGAATTCATAAATGAAGAGAAGATGTTTTCTGAAACTAAAAAGGGGGATAAAGAACTATTTTGGATTATATAAAGGGGAGTCAGATTCATAGAGAAACATTATATTCATGATAGGTGATATTTATAACAAATACAAAGGGGTATTTTTAACACCTAATTTAGTATTATTAATTGTATGGTTTAAATTTTTTCAACTCATTAAAAGTATAATATTATCTATAAGTAGGTGTTAGTTATGTTTTGAATGTTTTTTGTCAAAAAAATTGCTTTTGGTTTTGATGGTGTTGGAACCAATGAAAATACATTCTATAAATTCATAAAAATCCAACATGTTTTTGGCATCTTTCATGTTATTATATGTTAATGTATTGAATCAATTTTTGGAATAAAAAATTCACCACACCTTATTCCATGTTTTGTTGAATCTGGTAATGTCATAGTGTATTCAGGAATTGATTAAGATGAAGATTTTTTCATAATATAAAATTACATTTTCAACTGTTGGTGTTTCTATAGGAAATGGATAGACCCACCACACTGTGATGCTCATGTACAAGCCATGATTCCCATTGTAAAGTAAATTAAAATAAAAAAAATTAAAGAGTCTAGAAGGGTATATAAGAGTGAAAGGAAATTAAAATGAATAAAATCTTACCATTATGAAGTGATAAGAATATCTATGGTTTGGTATATAATATTTTCATATAGAATTATATATAAAATAGGGTATCCCTAGGTTTTTTTGAGTAAATGTTAGGTAACATAGGGATCCACTGCAAGTGTTAGTGGTCATAGTGTGGGTGAAACAAGGTGAGTTGTTCATAAAATTGATACCACAAATAACATTATATTTATATTCCCAATAAGAGTTAAAATTGATGTGGGATTAGGTAAATATATAGAAGAAGAATAAAATGGTCTACATGTAGAAACCATGCCATGGTATACACTACTGTACATGTAAAATAGTAATAATATATTCTTCATAACGTGTCGCGTGTTATTTTTTGTGAATAGTGTTTATATTTAAATAATATCCTATAAGAAATTAGAAATGAAGATCCATGAGTTGTGAATGTCATGGTAGAAATATTAAAGGTTATCTATAGTTCCATGCTTGAGTATATTTGTCTCATATCTTATGTGGTGTTGATCCTATAGTTTTAGAAGTTGAAGTTAAATTAGTAAAAGTGGGGTGTGGTGTTGGGAGTTTTTTTTAGGAATGAAAAATTGTATATTTAGTGAATTACATATAGTAAATATCATTTATTATGTAAATATTCCAAAAATTTTAAGCATATGTGAACATATCATTGTGGATGTCAGGGTGGATATTTAAAATATCTATGAGAAATATGGAGTCTACCTATAATCATTTCAAAGGTAATGGGGGATCATTTATGGTGAATCATATTTATCTAAATTGGAAGGAAAAAATGGACAATTCATAAAGTAAATACAAATTTTAAAGGCCATTTTTCTTTTAGAATTACTGAGTAACATCGTGGTGTATATATTATATATGTTTTGATGGAAATGTTTACATGGAATTGTGTTATGCCATGAAAATTGAGGAAACATTCTATTATTGGTCTTGGGTTACTCAAATTACATATTTCAAATTACTGAAAGACTCTTAATTTGAGGATAATTATTACCTAATGTTTAGATAATGTAGTTATTCCAGATCCCTAAAACATGTGTTTTAGATATCACTTAATTCTGGAAGATTTAATCCAAGAAAAAAAATGAAATATTATTATTCAATGGATAACATCATGGATCCATGTTAAGAGAATTTATTGGAAATAAAATAGTTATTTTAAATACCCAAATATAATGTGCATAAGTTAGTAATATTAGATATATCAAAGGAGTATGGTGTGATTAACATTATTGAGGGTCACTAATGGAGCTTATATAGTCATATAAAACTTATTAAAGAAATATTGTTAGAAAAAATGGACAACACTATATATCCAAACTTATGAGAGAAGTATCTAGGATTATGTATCATAATTTAAAAATTCAACGCTAAAATAGATGTAAAAACATATTCAAGTCCAATGATATAACGAAGATTGAAGAGTGTTTTATAAATTCTTAATGTTTCTTCCAATTAAAAACAATGTGTTTCAATGAAACCTAAAGAAAAGATAAAATATTTATTCATAGAGGTGTTTTCAATTTACATGTGGAAGATAAATGATGTGTGATCACTCTAACCCACTTATACATATTGTAAATAATGAAATAGTTTAAATACTGTATAGAGTTTTGGATTTTGATCCAACCTATGTTTCTTATAAAATAAGTTCATGAAGGATAATAAGGGGTAGAGATCCTTCATTAGGAAGTGACCAAACCAGTAACATAGTAAGTAAATGATCAATGGCATTGAATGATAGTGAATAGAAATGTATCCACTGAATCAGTGAAGATTAGTTTATTTTGGAACATTGACACAACATCAATTTGTTCTCCTTAGATTCATCCTAGTGAGGGTGAACCATGTAAAAAATTTGTATTCATGTTTATGCCTATTTATATTTTATATAATTGTTTTAATTATATTAGGACAAATCTTCCATTTATAATATTTGGTAAAGGGGGTTGTCTAGTGAACGTAAAATCTAATCAATATAAAAAATATTAAAAATAGTAACCCTGCTAACTATGATGTGAAGTTAACTTAGGGAAGGAATTTTTTTATGGAGAAATTCAATTAATTGGATTGGGGTTTAGGACACTAATTAAATCCCCAACATATTGTATCTATCATCTAGGACCCTCAAGGGGCCTAAAAAAGTAACAAAACATATTAATTATTGGATGACTATGTATATGTTACCAATTTTCGGTTTTATAGGATCATCTCCTTATCATAAATTTAAAATAACCCCATTAAATCAAATCATACATCATCATAAAATAAATATAAAGTATGAAATACATAAATAATACAGGTGTTTCTAAAATTCAGTAATCTCCATCCTTATCAATATTGATAGGGCATGTTTGATGAAGATCACTAAGCAACAACCATCAGACTCTTCACTCCACTAGGGTGACACTAGACACTATAATCCTTGTACACTATTAGATGATCTAATAAACTCTTATGGTGTATTAGCACTATATTTATCAAATATTAAAAGAAAACCTAGGATAGAAAATGGGTTTTTCTCCGTCTTTCCTCATCCATCATTTCCCAATATAAGAATACACATCCTTTAAATAGGCTAATTCATGTAATGAAGGCGACTAAGTGTTAAATTCCATCATATGGAAGATAAAATATGTTATAATAATTTATTTTATTTTTGTTTATTAATAATTGAACATT
The DNA here is from genome assembly GCA_963277665.1 of Viscum album. Classification (NCBI taxonomy): domain Eukaryota; kingdom Viridiplantae; phylum Streptophyta; class Magnoliopsida; order Santalales; family Viscaceae; genus Viscum; species Viscum album. Next base: position 1,085,632,758 of record OY728150.1, on the reverse strand, counting down.
TCAATTAATATTATATTTTATTTAAATATATTAGTGAATCAACCTGTAACCAATGGAAAACTAAGTGGGAGACATGGAAGTGGACCTTTGTTCGATATCGTATTCACATATCTACAATATTCATCCCATGCATATCACATGATATGACTTTAGTATATCATGCAATATGATATACCAAATTTTATTGAACATCAAACACTAACATCACATGCATATAATCTTGGTAACAAACATGAAAACTATAGGGAATAATTGACCATATCATGTAGAGTGTTTCATAAGTGGACATATTGGCATAACATGTCCATCAAAACTCGTACTGTATATAATTTTATAAATATAACCAAACATTTGAATATGTAATAATAAATAATTCAATTTAAATATTTAAAAAAATTTATTTATGCATTCTGTAGAATTTAACATAATCTAAATGATACTTTAGTTGATTTTCCAAAGCTTAACCGATGTCAACAAGAAAACCATTCCATAACCAACTCTGTTCCATCTACTAGTGTTAGAGGAGTACTAATCCCAATCATGTTCATATAGCTATATTCTAAAATGATACATTAAATACACTTAACATCAATAACATAGGTCAAATGAAATAATATATATATCCACCATATCAAAGGGGATAAGGGAACCCAATTAGTTCCCATTATATCATCAAATAATCTCAATAAAATTCCTATTGGATTTTCATTATTTAAGAAATATTTCTTCACAGTAGGTTTTTTTCAATCATCAGGTATCAAAATATGGTATAACCATTAATGGATCCACATGGTCCTTAAACATCTTTATCTAATCTAATTTATAACAAGGTAAACAACTCATATATACTTATTCTCAATCACTCATGATTTATAGTAGCATGTATCACACACATTATGATGCAACCATGAATAATAATAATTTTTTAGAGACAACCTACCTCATACTTTTGGAAGTGTTCTCATCATTAAACTCTAGAAATAATGGATCTAATTGATATATTTTCAAAAATCTGTAAAAGTATCCAATTATTTTTTAAATGATGAAACATGATCAAATAATCTTAGAAATCCAAATTGATAGGGGAGGTTAATATTACCTCTATAAATCCACTAACATATAGGTCACTAAAATACAAGCATGAATAGGGAGACCCAATATTGGAAGGGAGATTAATGAGTGAGTGGAAAGTAAAAGGGTTATGTTACATCTCATGTTTCCAAATGGAGTGGAAATAGCATTTTATGGTTTTAACAATCATAAAACCATTAAATTGAGATTTAATAAAATATCCTAGATGATTGTAATGGTTTGAACTTACTACAGATGAAAATATATCCCCTCTATAGGGTTGCTTTTTTGAAAGGCCTAATATTCTCGGCTCAGCACCCCCTTCCAATGTATAATAATCATACTCAAGACTACAGTTCAACATGGTGAAACCACCAAACTCGTGGTGAAAACCCCTTTCCTGGTTTGAAAATCATTGTGTATCCTCCCACATTTATGAAGTAATTCTTCCCCTGTTACGAACTAGGCTGGGTCGCCATCCGACCCGGTGCCCGACCCGGTCCGCGGCATGACCCAAAGGGCGTTCTAGATCCCCACCGGCTGGCACAAGTGCCCGGGTATCAAACATTACATGGGAACAATTTACCCAAAATAAAAGACAGAAAAACAACTATCCAGATAAATAAACTGAAACTGGAAAAAGAAAACCAAACTCGTCTTTAAACTATAAATTTTTTTAAATTCTACAACTCAAACAAATAACTAAAAAGAAAAGATGACAGCGGAAACAAAAACTCTTACTCAAAACCTCCCAGCAATAGGGAGGCCGCATCAACACCACTCTGCATAAAAAGACCAACTGCAACCTGAACCACCATCACTGAGCATGATGTCAGAACCAGGAATACAAAAGAAACAAGGTCTACATACACCCAAAGGTGTATATAGGGTGTGAGCCAAAATCCCAGCAGGACGTCACCCAACAAAAAGGTTCAATGTATAAACATTAAATGAAAAATACCTTTGGAGGCTAAATAAATGAAAGGACATCAATGCTTAAACAACTTTAAATAAACAGTTTCTATAAGGAAATCACTTTTAAAGAAAACAACTTAAATAAAAGAAAACACCCTTGCTTAAAAGAAAAACTCAAACCTCCACAGAAACCCAAAATATGCACTGTATGCCGTCGGTTGGTATATAGTAGTCCAGAAGCACCAAAAGTGGGAGAGGCCCTAAAGTACTAAAGCTGTGTGGGGCCCTAGAACCTCACTTCTCGGTGAACCATATCGTATATTCCCCTGCACGAGCCACTGGTAGGGAAACACCTCCTACAATAGTCATCTCCAGTCATCAACCAATGTTTAGTTAGTGTTGTAAGCGTCAATCTCGCTATGTGAAATTGGGCTGAGGCCACTCCCATATCACTAAAACTCTAGTCTAGTCCGCCCACCTGGTACCCAAGCTTCCCTTTTTGTGCTCAAGATGTTCCAACTTCACATTTCATGTCAAACTCAATCAAATAAAACAAATAGGGTGTAACATAAACCCAACTCCACACTTTCGCACACATCGAAAACCATTTGACAAAGGATGCACTCCAAAATATTTCACCCAACTCAATTAAAACACTTTGTAATGACTAATAATTTTTTATTAAAAACATATTAAATTTTCATCGTTAATAATTTTATTAAAACAGATTAAATTCATTGTAAACAAATACTTCAAAAATAAATATAACATGAATTTAACACACAAAACCAATCAAGCCTCTTTCATGACCAAACACACCCAACACCACATCAAGAACACAAATTGCACACATTGAACATTTTCACAAAACAAACAATAACTTTATAAAAACACTAGAACACAATAATTGCACTTTGCACATATGAAAAACTAACTGAAAACAATAATAAACACTCGAAATTGACTAAAAACGAGTTTACAGACAAAGAAAGCACCAACTTCAAACATTAATAAACACTAGCAATTGGCTAAAATCAAGTTTCCAGACAAAGAACGCACCTGCACCACATAAACATATTGCTAAACGAAAGTAACACATAGACAAACATCAAGATAAACCAATCTGTACCCATAAGAATTACTCAATTAATATTTTAAATTAATTAATCAAGAAAATTAACTTATCAGACAATGTTTAAACGTGGAACCACCTACCTTGAACCAAAACGCATCTGGAGAGACGGTGTGAATTCCATCATCACTCGAAGACATGTTCAAACAAACCCCTTTTCAGACCAAACGCACCACATAATTAAACCAAATAATACATTATTAAGTCTAAAAATACATATTAAATTAATCAAATGATGTTGAGGCATCCAAACACCTACCTCGATGTTGAATTTTCCCAAATCTTGTGCGGACCTTCATCTGCACCTAATACGCACCACAAACAAACTAAAAGCAGACCCTGAAACATGAATTCGAACCAAAATTAATCAAAATCAAACCCTAAATCGGACCATAAACTCTCTGGAAACTAAAATTCCAAAAACAAGAAGAGGCGAGACCCCAAACCAAATAGGGATAATCCTACCTGAAGGGAGAGGATGCGACAAGGCTATGCAAGCTCGTCCGGAAGGTCCGATCATCGGAATAAGGGGTCGGACAGCAAGGGGGAAGGCAGTGGGTTTCATCGGGCTGGAAAAGGAGGAGGCGCCGGTGGAGTTGCGGGATGGACCTCGGCCACACGGATGCTGGTCGGGAGAGGAAGTCGGCGGCATAGAGGGCAGACCGGTAGGGGGTGCGTTGGGTTGGCCTGGGAGGGATGCAGCGCTACATGGATGGGGGAAGAGGTTGCTGCAGATCGCAAGGGGGAGAGGGTGTGTCGGCCTTGGTGTGTCACGCAAGGAAGGTGGTCGGTCAGCCGGACGTGGGTGTGGAACGCACGGACAAGTTCGAGCAAGGGCGGTGCAGCGGAAAGGGATTTCAGGGGAGGGGAAGGTCGGGCGATGAGCTGTCAAAGGAGATGGGGTGCAGCGGAGCTGATCGAGGAGCTGGAGGGTGAAGCAAGGGGGGGTGTGACATGAAGAGATGAGGTAGATATGTCACGATGGCCAGTGGGAGGGAGATAATTTGAGGGAGTGAAGGAATAATAAAATAAAATAAAAAGAAATATAAAAATAGAAAATAATAATAATAAACAAATAAATAAAACAAAATAAATAAATGGAAAATAAAAAAGGATAAAAACCTTTTAAAAAAACTTAACTAACCTAGAATTATCATAATGTAAATAAAAAATAACCTACTTAAAAGAAAATTATAGTTTAAAAAAAGGCACTAACAACAATAATAATAATAATTAACATATTGATAATAATAATTATTATAATAACAACAAGAATAATAAACTAAATTGTAAACTATATAATAATCAAATAAATAAAATGCTAATAATAAAAATATTATTCTCAATTAAATTATTATCCAAGATAATAATAATAATATTATCAAGTGACATCAATAATATTATTATTATTAAAACCATTCTTAATTCATCTTATTCGTCATTTGGCCATCGGCAAGGCCTGCAGTGACCAGGCGGGGTCGCACGACGACCCAAGCGAGGCCGCACGGCTTCACCCGCGGCGTACTGGATGCAGTCAAGGTCAAAACACACATTTTTAAATATGAACTCAGAAATTTTATGTCGGGCCTCAACCTGAACTACCCGATGCCTAGAAAATTAATAAAAATAACCAAATTAGAGAAGACGGGTGTGACAATTCTCCCCACCATAAAGCTTTCTGTCCCCGGAAAGCCTCAACTAGGACCAACCCCAAAGTAGAAAACCACACTCCCTTAAGGTTAAAAGGGGATAACCACAAACATCAGGTGAAGAGGGGAAAAAGCCTCGTGCTTAGAGAGAGTGACTTAAAGACAACTTAAAAAAAACTCAAATAAATACTTTCTGATATGTGTCACCCACCCCGAAGAGCTAGAACACCTCTAGTTGACTGATCAAGGAAGGGAACTCTCGCGCCCATGGAAACCAAATTCACAAGCCGAAACACCTCAAGCACTATTAAACTGAATCCACACCATTTGGCTAGAATGAACAAACAAGGTCAAACCATGTCCACAGAACACTCTTATCACTTATCACCAAGCCATATTTAAATACAGAAGTAAAATATCAACATGGGGAGGCCAGAGGGGCTCCCCATCATTAGGAACTCACGGACACTCGAAACAAGACTGGAAAACCGACACGGGGAGGTTCGAGCGGACTCCCTGCCATTATTGAAAATTCCAGCACTGATTCATTCTAGAGACAATCATGTGAGACCCAATGTGGGTTTCCCCACCATTAATAACCTACCAACGCCCAAGGAGAGACTAGAAAAACAACATGGGGAGGTCCGGGCGGACTCCCGACATTTTAGGAAAGGCCAACACTGATTTATTCCAGAGGCATTTATATGAGACCCATCGTGGGTCTCACCACCACTAGAACTAACAGAGGATACAGAACTTTGAGAAAATACCCGATGGTGACCAAACACCCCACCACAAGGGGCGGGGAGGGAGGGGCCCGACTACCGGGGTGTCAAAAGCATGACCCAAGACAAACCAGCATTTCCACATTCCTGGATGAGCTTTATTCAGATTTGAGATAGATTTACTCAAAAAAACTCCCATAAGGACCCCTAAAGAGATTGCATCCAATGGGACGCAACCCCCAGGACTTTAAGGTAATGAGGCGGACATGCCTCCACATAGTTACTGAAACCTTACGCAACCAGACGATTCATTCCAAACGGAACAACCATAGAAAACAATTTATGTTGCTTTCACTCTCGACCCAGATGACCAAAATAAGGTTGGGGTCCCACACACTCTTGGGGTTCCTGAACACGCTCCAGCTTCACTTCGAAACCTATGGCTGGAGCCCTGATGTTTGAAGCATCATTTTCCTCACAGTCAGGCATGGAAGACTCTCGAACGGAGCATCTCCTTTTGGTGTCACACGCAACCGCATTGCAACCAAGACAACACCAGCAAACACAACACATTAGGACATCCAACTGATCATACATAGAATATTCACCAAGAAAAGATCTGAAATGGTGCATGCGCATCACACTTTGTCACACTGAATGAGAACAAAACACCACAGATAGTCACCTAAACACGATCGTTGTTTTCGAGAGAAACATTATGCTGAGAAGGAATTTAAACCGCACCTTGAACATCACGTGATTCTTGAAAACGACCATAGTGTCCCCATGTGACTAGGCCTGTCACACTAGTGTCCTAACATAGACCCTTTCTTAAATGAAACCAATGAAGGACCAAAGGTCATTTAGAATAGTGGCCAGTACCGACCATTCTAGGATGCTTCCACCCTTCCCCACTGGAATCTCTTTCACTATTTCCAAACAGGAATTTCAAATTAATGAGCTCAAACTTCACCCTTGACTATCAAAGAGAACTCACACTACAAGACGTCACCGAACATGACCCTTGTAGCCGATCAAAATACTTCAATGCCCTTCAAGACACTGGTCAACACTGAAAATTCTAAATCACCTTCACCCTTCCCCGCTGGATTTCCATTCACCACTTCCAGGGGGAACCTTCAAACATGACAGTGTCAAACTTCATACCCGATGAGTCATATAATCAAAAGACCAAAACTCCCTTCAACTCCTCTCGCATCTATCATCCCTCCGCGAGAGGATGTGCTTAGTTGTAAAAAGGAGAGGTGGGTTCAATTCTAGAATTCATTAAAAAATTACTCTGATCAACTGGAGGGTCAACCAACAGCGAATTGCCCGTCGCCACACATTAATCACCTGGAAAAAAATTATGGGGGTGTACACTAGTCAAGAAAGGAAACCATGGACCTAACCAAACTGGTCCCACAGTCAATACATATCAGAAGAGAACTCTAAAAAAGTAGGGGGAACCATTGCAAGGGCTCGCTGATGTAATCTTCAAAAGAATTAACTAACTACAAACTTTCATACCAACTTACAAATAAGAATTCATAATCAGTACAAAAATCAGTCAGAAGGGATCCTCAGCTCAAAATGCCTCACATCTGACCCTTCCAAAACACAGGGACACACCACAAAATCACTGGTTATTTAAAAAACAAAATTTTCCTTTAAGAAAACATTTTAAAAAATAAGCAAAGCCAGTGGGAAGCACAAACACCAATGGTGTCCCATGGGCCTTACACATGCACGTTCCCGTGCCACACTAGCCCCCACCTCATATCCATCTAGGCACTCATCCACTCATGCCATTAAGCCTTTCTATTTCCATATACACTCATGCATGTGGTTTCCCACGAGAACACCAAGGATCAAAACCAAACCTTTCCTTTTTTTTCAAAACCAAAACATCCAACCCACACTTTTCAAACCTCATACCTCATTTTCTTTTTTAAAGTGATTTATTTCAAAAGGTTTTCCAAAAAAATTTCCCAGACCAAATCATTTTTACTTAAAACCCAAATTTCCACAATTCCAAAACAACGAAACAAGGAACATTGAAACAGAAAACTAGTGTTAGCGGGTGACTGGAACATATGGTTGGCGGCCATATGCAAATCATGCCACCAGACACGGAGGGTATTCTAGGACAGCGTCCCCAGCTCCGCATGGCTTCCCAGGCCCTGCGAGCTCCCTGGGACCAATAACCCTACTCCTTTATCATTTCCCCTAAACAAAATTAACCACACGGACCGAAGATGTAGAAAAACATCAACTTACTTTTGTAACTCGAGTCCTTCCATGAGGTGTGATGGAAAGGCACCTTAATCGTAATCAGAACATCGAGTTCTGATACCCTTAACATTGTTCTACACTAACTCTATCTCCAAAGAACATGACCAAATAGAGAAAACCGGCCTCTGATACCATTTTTTCACCAACTAGGTCAGGTCGCTATCCGACCCGGCGCCCGACGCGGTCCGCGGAAAGGCCCGAAGGGCGTTCCCAATCCCCACGGGCTGGCACAAGTGCCCGGGTATCAAATATTACATGGGAACAATTTACCCGAAATAAAAGACAGAAAAACAACCAGCCAAATAAATAAACTAAAACTGGAAAAAAACAACCAAACACGTCTTTAAACTATGAAAATATTTAAAGTCTACAACTCGAACCAATAACTAAAACGAAAATATGACAGCAGAAACTAAAACTCTTACACAAAACCTTCCGGAAAAAGAGAGGCCACATCAACACCACTCTACATAAAAAGACCAACTGCAACCTGAACCAGCATCACTGAGCATGATGTCACAACCTGGAATATACAAGAAACAAGGTCGACATACACCAAAAGGTGTATGGAGGGTGTGAGCCAAAAGCCCAGTAGGACGTCACCCAACAAAAAGGATCCACATGTATACATTAAATGACAAATACATTTTCAGGCTAAATAAATGAAAGGACACCAAAGCTTAAACAACATTAAATAAACAGTTTCTATAAGGAATGAACTTTTAAAGAAAACAACTTAAATAAAAGAAAACACCCTTGCATAAAAGAAAAACTCACACCTCCACAGAAACCCAAAAGTTGCACCGTATGCCGACGGTGAGTATATAGTAGTCCAGAAGCACCAAAATTGGTAGAGGCCCTAAAGTACTTAAGCTGTGTGGGGCCCTAGAACCTCACGTCTCGGTGAACCATATCATACATTCCCATGCACGAGCCACTGGTATGGAAACACCTCCTACCATAGTGGTCTCCATTCAACAACCAATGTTTAGTTAGTGTTGTAAGCATCATTCTCGCTAATTGAAACTGGGTCGAGGCCACTCCCGTATCATTAGCACGCTAGTCTAGTCCACCCACCAAGGACCCAGGTTTCCCCTTTTGTGCTCAAGATGTTCCAACTTCACATTTGATGTCAAAATCTAACAAATAAAACAAATAGGGTGTAACATAAACCCAACGCCACACTTACGCACACACCAAAAACCATTTGACAAAGGATTCACTCCAAAAGATTTCACCCAACTCAATTAAAACAATTTCTACATTGCTAATAATTTTTTATTAAAAACATATTAAATTTTCATTGTTAATAATTTTATTAAACCATATTAAATTCTTTGTAAAGAAATTCATTAAAAAGAAATATAACACGACTTTAACACACAAAACCACTCAACCCTCTTTCATGACCAAACACACCCAACACCACATCAAGAAAAAAAATTGCACACTTTGCACATTTTCACAAAACAAACACAAACATTATAAAAACACTAGAACACAAACATTTCACTTTTCACATATGAAAAACTAACTGCAAACATTAATAACCACTAGAAATTGACTATAAACGAGTTTCCAGACAAATAACGCACCAATTGCAAACATTAATAAACACTAGTTATTGGCTAAAAAAGGTTTCCAGACAAAGAACGCACCTGCACCACATAAACATATTCCTAAACAAAAGTAACGCATAGACAAACTTCAAGATAAACCAATCCGCACCCATAAGAATTACTCAAGTAATATATTTAATTAACTAAGAAAAAAAATTAACTTATCAGACAATGATTAAATGTGGAACCACCTACCTCAAACCAAAACCCATCTGAAGAGACGATGCGAAATCCATCATCACTCGAAGACATGTTCAAAAAAACCCCTTTTCAGATCAAACACACCACATAATTAAACCAGATAATACATTAGTAAGTCTAAACAGAGATATTAAATTAATCAAATGATGTTGAAGCATCGAAACACCTACCACGATGTTGAATTTTCCCAAATCTTGTGTGGACCTTCATCCGCACCTAATACGCACCACAAACAAACTAAAAGTAGACCCTAAAACATAAATTTGAACCAAAATGAATCAAAATCAAACCCTAAATCGGACCACAAACTCGCTGGAAACTAAAACGCCAAATAAAAGAAGATGCAAGACCCCAATCCAAATAGGGAAAATCCTACCCGAAGGGAGAGGATGCGGCGAGGCTATTCAGGCATGGCCGGAAGGTCTGATCGCCGTAAAAAGGGGTCGAAAAGCAAGGGGGAAGGTAGTGGGTTGTGTCGGCCTGGAAATGGGGGAGGCTCTAGTGGAGTTGCGGGTTGGACCTCGGTCACACAGACGCTGTTCGGGGGAGGAAGCCGGCGGCATAGAGCGTAGGACGGCAGGGGGCGTGTCGTGTTTGGCCTAGGAGGGATGCAGTGCTACATGGATGGGGGAAGAGGCGGCTACACATCACAAGGGGGAGAGGGTACGTCGGCCTTGGTGCATCGTTCAAGGAAGGTGGTTGGCCAGTCGGACATGGGTGTGGCACGCGCGGACAAGTTCAAGAAGGGGCGGTGCAGCGGAAAGGGATTTCAAGGGAGGGGAAGGTCGGGCGATGAGCTGTCAAAGGAGATGGGGTGTGGCAGAGCTGATCGAGGAGCTGCAGGGTGCGGCAAGGGGGCGGCGACGTGACATGAAGAGAAGAGGGGGCTAGGTCCCTATGGCTAGCCGGAGGGAGAGAATGTGAGGGAGTGAAGGAATAATAAAATAAAAAAATTAATAGAAAAATAGAAAATAATAATAATTAACAAATAAATAAAACAAAATAAACAAATGGAAAATAAAAAAGGGTAAAAACCTTTGTAAAAAAATTTACTAACCTAGAATGATCATAATGTTAATAAAAAAATAACATAATTAAAAGAAAATTATAATTAAAAAAAGTCACTAACAATAATAATAATAATAATTAACATATTTATAATAATAATAATAATAATAACAACAAGCATAATAAACTAAATTGTAAACTATACAATAATCAACTAAATAAAATGCTAATAATAAAAATATTATTATCACTTAAATTATTATCCAAGATAATAATAATAATATTCTCAAGTGAAATCAATAATAATATTATTATTAAAACCATTCTTAATTCATCTTATTCGTTAAGTGGACATTGGCAAGGCATGCAGTGACCAGGTGGGGTCGCGCGACGACCCAAGCGAGGCCGCACGGCTTCACCCATGGTGCGCTGGATGCAGTCAAGGTTAAAACACACATTTTTAAATAAGAACACTGAAATTTTATGTCGGGCCTCATCCCGAACTACCCGATGCCCAGAAAATTAATAAAAATAACCAAATTAGAGAAGAAGGGTGTGACAATTCTCCCCACCATAAAGCTTTCTTCCCCCAAAAATCCACAACTAGGACCAAACCCCAAAGTAGAAAACCACACTCCTTTAAGGTTAAAAGGGGATAACCACAATCATCAGGTGAAGACGGGAAAAAGCCTCCTGCTCAGAGAGAGTGACTCAAAGAAAACTTCAAAAAAAACTAAAATAAATACTTTTTGATATGTGTTGCCTGTCCTGAAGAGCTAGAACGCCTCCAGTTGACTGATTAAGGAAGGGAACTCTCGCACCCACGGAATCCAACTTCACAAGCCGAAACACCTCAAGCACTATTAAAACGAAACCACGCCATTTGGCTAGAATGAACAAACAAGGTCAAACCACATCCACGGAACACTCTTATCACTTATCTCCAATACATATTTAAATACATAAGTAAAATATCAACATGGGGAGGCCTGAGGGGCTCCCCACCATTAAGAACTCACTAATGCTCAAAATGATACTGGAAAACCGAAACGGGGAGGTTCGAGCGGACTCCCCGCCATTAATGAAATTTCAGCACTGATTCATTCTAGAGACAATTGCGCGAGACCCAATGTGGGTCTCCCCACTATTAATAACCTACCAACGCCCAAGGAAAGACTAGAAAACCAACAAGGGGAGGTCTGGGCGGACTCCCCACCATTCAGGAAAGGCCAACACTAATTTATTCCAGAGACCTTTGTACGAGACCCATCGTGGATCTCGCCGTCACTAGAACTAACAGAGGATACATAACTTTGAAAAAAATTCTTGATGGTGACCAAACACCCCAGCACAAGGGGTGGGGAGGGAGGGGGCTGACTACTGGGGCGTCAAAAGCATGACCCCAGACAAACATGCATTTCCACATTCCTGGATGAGCTTTATTAAGATTTGAGATAGATTTACTCAAAAAAACTCCAATAAGTACCACTAAAGATATTGAATCCAATGGGATGCAACCCCCCATGACTTTAGGGCAGTGAGGTGGACATGCATCCACATAGGTACTGAAACCTTATGCAACCAGACGGTTTTTTCGAAATGGAACAACCATAGAAAACAATTTATGTTGCTTTCACTATCGACACTGATGAAAGAAATAAGGTCGGGGTCCCATACACTCCAGGGGGTTCCTGACTATGCGCCAGCTTCACTCCGAGACCTATGGCTGGAGCCCTGATGCTTGAAGAATCATCTGCCTCGCAGTCAGGAATGAAAGACTCCCGAACGGAGCTTCTCCTTTTGGTGTGACATGCAACCACACTGAAACCATGGCAACACCAGCAAACACAACACATTACGACATCCAACTGATCATACATAGAACATTCACCAACACAAGATCTGAAATGGTGCATGCGCATCAACCTTTGTCACACTGAATGAGAACACAACACCACAGATCGTCACCAATACACGATCGTTGTTGTCGAGAGAAACATTATGCTGAGAAAGACTTTAAACCACACCTTGAACACATGTGATTCCTGCAAAAGACCATAGCGTCCCCATGTGACTAGGCCTGCCACACTAGTGGCCCAATGTAGACCCTTTCTTAAATGAAACCAATGAAGGACCAAAGGTCATTTAGAATAGTAGAAAGCACTGACCATTCTAGGATGCTTCAACCCTTCCCCACTGGAATCTCCTTCACTGTTTCCAAACAGAACTTTCAAATTAATGAGCTCAAACTTCACCCTTGACTATCAATGAGAACTCACACTAAAAGATGTCACCGAACATGACCCTTGTCACCGATGAAAATACTACAATGCCCTTCAAGACACTGGTCAACACTGAAAATTCTGAATCGCCTTCACCCTTCCCCGCTAGATTTCCTTTCACCGCTTCCAGGGGGAACCTTCAAACATGACAGTGTCAAACTTCATACCCGACGAGTCAGACACTCAAAAGACCAAAACTCCCTTCAACTCCTCTCACTTCTTTCATCCCACTGCGAGAGGATGTTATTAGTTTTAAAAAGGAGAGGTGGGTTCAATTCTATAATTCAAGAAGGAATTCCTCTGATCAACTGGAGGGTCGACCAATGGTGAATTTCCCATGGCCACACTTTAATCACATGTCAACACTTTATGGGGGAGTACACTAGTCAAGAAAGGAAACCATGGACCCAACCAAACTGTACCAACGGTCAAGAAATATCACAAGTGAATGCTAAACATGTAGGGGGAACCACTGTAAGGGATCCCTGATGTACTCTTCAAAAGAATTCACTAACTACACGCTTGCATACCAACTTGCAAATAAGAATTCATACTCAGGAAACAAATCAGTTAGAAGGGATCCTCAGCTCAAAATGCCTTAGATCTGACACTTTCAAAACACAAGGACACACCACAAAATCGCCGGTTATTTAAAATGCCAAATTTTACTTTAACTAAACATTTTGAAAAATAAGAAAAGCCAGTGGGAAGCACAAGCACCAATGGTGTCCCATGGGCCTCGCACATGCATGTTCCCGTGCCACACTGGCACCCACCTCATATCCAACCAGGCACTCATCCTCTAGGGCCATTAACCCTTTCCTTTTCCATATACACTCATGCATGTGGTTACCCATGAGAATACGAAGGATCAAAACCAAACCTTTCCTTTTTTTCAAAACCAAAACATCCAACCAACACTTTTCAAACCTCATAAATCATTTTCATTTTAAAGTGATTTATTTTAAAATGTTTTCCAAAACATTTTCCAAGACCAAATCATTTTTACTTAAAAACTAAATGTCCAAAATTCTAAAACAATGAAACGAGGAATGGTGAAAGAGAAAACTAGTGTCAGTGGGTTACTGGAACATATGGTTGGCGGACATATGCCAATCATGGCACTGGCCACAGAGGGTATTCTAAGATATTTTCCCCAGCTCCGCATGACTTTCCAGACCCTGCGAGCTCCCTGGGACCTCTGAACCTACTCCTTTTTCATTTCCCCTAAACAAAATTAACATCATGGACTGAAGATGTAGACAAACATCAACTTACTTTGGCAACTCAAGTCCTTCCACGATGTGTGCTGGCAAGGAACCTTACTCATAATCAGAACGTCGAGTTCTGACACCCTTAACATTGGTCTACACCGACTATATCTCAAAAGAACACGACCCAAGAGAGGAAACCTGCCTCTTATACCATTTTTTCACGAACCAGGCCGGGTCGCCATCAGACCCGACGCCCGACCCGGTCCGCGGCAAGGCCCGAAGGGAATTCTCGATCCCCATGGGCTGGAAGAAGTGCCCGAGTATCAAACATTACATGGGAACAATTTACCTGAAATAAAAGACAAAAAAATAACTAGCCAGATAAATAAACTGAAACTAGAAAAAAACAACCAAACACATCTTTAAACTATGAACATTTTTAAAGTCTACAACATGAACAAAGTACTAAAAAGAAAAGACAACAATGAAAAATAAAACTCTATCACAAAACCTCCCGGTAAAAGAGAGGCCATATTAACACCACTTTGCATAAAAATACCAATTGCAACCTGAACCACCATCACTTAGCACGATCTCACAACATGGAATACACAAGAAATAAGGTATACATACACCCAAAGGTGTATGTAGGGTGTGAGCCAAAATCCCAGCAGGACGTCACCCAACAAAAAGGTTCCACATATAAGCCTTAAATGACAAATACATTTGCAGGCTAAATAAATGAAAGGACAGTAAAGCTTAATCAACTTTAAATAAACAGTTTCTATAAGGAAAGAACTTTTAAAGAAAACAAAATAAATAAAAGAAAACTACCTTGCATTAAAGAAAAACTCAAACCTCTACATAAACCCAAAAGCTGCACTGTATGCCGATGATGGGTATATAGTAGTCCAGAAGCACCAAAAGTGGGAGATGCCCTAAAGTACAAGTGCTGTGTGGGGCCCTAGAACCTCACGTCTCGGTGAACAATATCATACATTCCCATGCACAATCCACTAGTAGGGAAACACCTCCTACCATAGTGGTCTCCAGTCATCAACCAATGTTTAGTTAGTGTTGTAAGCGTCAATCTCGCTAAGTGAAACTGGGCCGAGGCCACTCCCGTATCACTAGCACACTAGTCTAGTCCGCCCACCTAGTACCCAGGCTGCCCCTTTTGTGCTCATAAGGTTCCAACGTCACATTTCATGTCAAACTCAAACAAATAAAACTAATAGGGTGTATCATAAACCCAACTCCACACTTCCGCACACACCAAAAACCATTTGAAAAAGGATGCAGTCCAAAAGATTTCGCCCAACTCAATTAAAACAATTTTTTCATTACTAATAATGGTTTATTAAAAACATATTAAATTTTCATCGTTAATAATTTTATTAAAAATGTTAGGTCCACAATGCTGAATACCCTAAGAGGGGGGGTGAATCAGAGTATGACTAATTTAAAATTAATGCCCGTTCTGATCTTATTGTGCTGTTAAGAAAAACACTCTTCTCTCTCGTTCCTGTTGTACAAAGTAAACAGAAAGTAAAGCATGCACATGACACAACAATTTTACTTGGTTCACCGCAAAGGGCTACGTCCAAGGAGCATACACCGACAAGTTTCCGGTCATACCAATTCCACTAAACTTCACTAGTTGTGGATTATAATGTTCAGGTCAGATCACTTCTATGCCCAGGCTCACTTCCTTTACAATGTTTAGGGTCAGCTCACTGCTTCCCCAAGGGTCACTCCCTGTTTCTCTCTCTCTGGCTCACTGCCGGTGGAGAGGATCACCTTCTTTCTCTTCCTTTGCTCACTGCTCTTGGAAGGAATCCACTCACAGTTTATAGACCTATAGGTCTCTTCATTTTCATGAAGGAATGCATCTTCTTCTATAAGTAGATGCTCTATTGAAGCCCAATTTTCACATGTAGATGAATATCTTTTTGCACCGAAGGAATCAGGAAAACTTCCAGCATCCACGTAGCCCGAAAATCAATGTTGGAAATAAACCTTACTTGGCGTGCAAGTCTAACTCGGCGCGCAAGTATCGGCGCGCAAGTCACAACGGTCGTGCAAGTCCTCCTCAGACACTTGCGCGACTCAAGATTCCTCAACTCTAAACCTACGCGACTCACTTCCTTTTACGCCCAATCCAATATTGGCAGGAAAATCCACACTGGCATGCAGGATTCAAACACTGGTGCGCAACAATCACCCTGGCGCGCAAGTCCCACCTGCACGACCACACACACCACTTGCGCGACCACCAAACCTGCGTGATGGGAGCACTGATTTCTCATTGTGTTGAACTCCGGGTTTAGAATGAAGAGGGGTGGTCCATCATTTATAGGCAAATTGACCACCCTGCACAACGGCGCGCAAGTCACCTACGCGACCCAGTCTCGGCGTGCAAGTCTTCTGTCCTGCTAGACACTTGCGCGACCAACTCCCAAACTTGTGCGAACCTATTTCCTTTTCCATATTTTGATATTCTAATCTTGAAAAACATATGGCGCACAAGTTTCCTATACTCCAAGTCCTCGGCGCACAAGTCCCTTTGCCAAAAACACTTTTCTTCATTTGTCGATTTTCAGGCCCAAAAATTTGGCAAACACTAGAAAACGGCGCCACCTTGAATCTGTTCTTTTGTACCACCTCCAGATCATCCATTCCTTTTGTCGACGTTCTTGAATCAAAAATGGATTGTTGACCTTAGCTCTTGAACCCGACATTCCATCATGAAATCCTCTTTGTCAACAAATTTGTATGTCATTGTTTTTCTTTGTCAATAATCACCACTCAGATGTCCACTTTTTCATCAAACACAATCACCTCAAAACTGCTTCAATGTTGCCTTGAGGGATTTTTTCCCAACAAAAAAATATTAAATTTATTGTAAACAAATTCTTTAAAAAGAAATATAACACGGCTTTAACACACAAAACAACTCAACCCTCTTTCATGACCAAACACACCCAACACGACATCAAGAACACAAATTGCACACTTTGCACATTTTTACAAAACAAACACAAACTTTATAAAAACACTAGAACACAAACATTTCACTTTGAACATATGAAAAACTAACTGAAAACATTAATAAACACTAGAAATTGACTAAAAATGCGTTTCCAGACAAAGAACGCACCAACTGAAAGCATTAATAAACACTAGAAATTGGCTAAAAATAAGTTTCCAGACAAAAAACGCACCTTCACCGCATAAACATATTTCTAAATGAAAGTAACGCATAGATAAACTTCAAGATAAACCAATCCGCACCCAAAATAATTACTCAAGTAATATTTTAAATTATTATGCAAGAAAATTAACTTATCAGACAATGTTTAAATGCGGAACCACCTACCTCGAACCAAAACGCATTTGGAGAGACGGTGCAAAATCCATCATCACTCGAAGGCATGTTCAAACAAACCACTTTTCATACTAAACACACCACATAATTAAACCAAATAATAAATTAGTATGTCTAAACAGACATATTTAATTAATCAAATGATGTTGAGGCAACGAAACACCTACCTCGATGTTGAATTTTCCCGAATCTTTTGCGGTCCTTCGTCCACACCTAATATGAAACACAAACAAAATAAAAGCAGACCCTGAAACATGAATTCGAACCAAAATGAATCAAAATCAAACCCTAAATTTGACCACAAACTCACTGGACACTAAAACACCAAAAACAAGAAGAGTCGAGACCCCAAACCAAATAGGGATAATCCTACCCGAAGGGAGAATATGCGGCGGGGCTATGCTATGTCGGCCGGATGGTCCGATCACCGGAAAAAGGGGTCAGACAGCAAGGAGGAAGGCAGTGGGTTGCGCCGGGCTGGAAAAGGAAGCGTCGGTAGAGTTGCGAGTTGGACCACAGCCACACGGACGTTGGTGGGGAGAGGAAGCCGACGGCATAGAGGGCAGGCCGGTAGGGGGCACGTCAGGTTCGGCCTGGGAGGGATGAATCACTACATTCATTTTGGAAGAGGCGGCTACAGATCGCAATGGGGAGAGGGTGGGTCGGCCTTGTTGCATCGTGCAAGGATGGTGGTCGGCCGAACGGACGTGGGTGTGGTGTGTGCGGACAAGGTCGATCAGGGGCGTTGTAGCGAAAAGGGATTTCAAGGGAGGGGAAGGTCAAGCGACGATCTCTCAAAGGAGATGGGGTGTGGTGGAGCTGATCGAGGAGCTTCAGGGTGCGGCAAGGGGGCGGCGACGTGACATGAAGAGAGGAGGGGACTAGGTCACGATGGGCAGCGGGAGGGAGAGAATGTGAGGGAGTGAAGGAATAATAAAATAAAATAAAAATAAATAGAAAAATAGAAAATAATAATAATAAACAAATAAATAAAACAAAATAAACAAATGGAAAATAAAAAAGGATAAAAACCTTTTAAAAAAAATAACTAACCTAGAATGGTCATAATGTTAATAAAGAAAAATAACCTACTTAAAAGAAAATTATAATTTAAAAAAAGGCACTAACAACAATAATAATAATAATTAGCATATTGATAATAATAATAATAATAATAATAATAATAACAAGCATAATAAACTAAATTGTAAACTATACAATAATCAACTAAATAAAATTATAATAATAAAAATATTATTCTCACTTAAATTATTATCCAAGATAATAATAATAATATTCTCAAGTGACATCAATAATATTATTATTATTAAAACCATACTTAATTCCTCTTATTAGTTAATTGGACATCGGCAAGGCATGCAGTGACCAGGCGGGGTCGCACAACGACCCAAGCGAGGCCGCACGGCTTCACCCGTGGCGTGCTGGACGCAGTCAAGGTCAAAACACATGTTTTTAAATAAGAACTTATAAATTTTATGTCAGGCCTCAACCCGAAATAGCCGATTCCCCGAAAATTAATAAAAATATCCAAATTAGAGAAGATGGGTGTGACATACCCACTATCCCACCTTGATAAAGTATCCCCTTCATTGTAGTATGACACATCTACCATGGATCATTACTTCATAACATGTCCCAAAAGATCATGGAGTGTCCAAACATCTATAGCATGATTTAATCTCACATAACTCAATATCATCCTTATAAAAACCCCATAATTGAGCATCCCTCCTCACCTACAAGGTCATCCCCCTTCATTTAAGAAATTTATTATTACAGAACCCAAACACTATTCTTACAGATCTTCCTATCACATCAGATACCACTAAATTTTTTCATGATGATCATTTTATTGACGATCATTATAGTGAAACCCTTTTGTGCTACAGTGTGTATGAACACCTATAGAAAAAAATTATCACATACCAGGGGCCAACTCTCAAAATTGATCCTCGTGTCCCCTTCCTATAGCTCCAACATCTCAAAAACTTTACAACCAAATTCTTATTTTAAATGTAAATGAATTTTTAAATTTTAAAAATGTAGGTTGTTATAATAACCCCATCATATGATAGCTCATCCCTGATATGTATCATTTGATGACATCATAACTCTTCGGTGAGAAAATATTCCCCCTATAACCATGATTATGATTCCCAATCTCTTTTAACCTTATAAATACGTGTGTGTTACAAATGTATTCATACTAGAGTAATCATATTCAAATGAATGTTTTTTCACTCTGATCCATAATAAAAAACTATAACTCCACGAATAATGTGCCCAAATCTAACATTATATCCTTCATATGAAACACAATAGATATATTAGGATGATATTTCTTGAGCTTATATAAATCAAACACATAGAAAATATACAAATAATATGGATTAATTACTATCTAGTATGTCACTAAAAATAGTAACTCCAAAATATCAAATTGAACTACAAACCAGGGAACCAAATTCCCCTGCCTATAAATATAAAGGATTCCTAAACATGGTGATTCTCAAAAAATTTCAAATCACATACCTTAAACTCAAGAGTATGAAATATCCAGTGGCCATATGATATATTCTAACTTTTAGTGTTAACTAACTACAACCTAATTATCCAAAATTTATTTAACATCTCTAGAACAAGACTCATTTGAATAGTGTTATAACCTCCTTCCAATATAGAGGTGATCTATGTGGTTTACAGTATAAATCCTTAAAAGTTTCTATCTGAATTGATAACATATAATTATTTTTATATGATACATATTCAAATGTGAGGTGACTCTCCCATTAATCTATAAAATCTTGGACACACTCTCTCATTATTCCTTCCATGATCCTAATAATATGTTCATATTTCCTATTAGTTTGAGGATGATATGTCATGTTTAAATGCTCATATCAAGAACCTTATAATGACACATCCAAAAGTGATATTTGAATTAGGTATGAAAATAGAAAATTATACTCGTCATCAAATGATAGAGATAAAATATATCACAAACATAAAACCTTATGATATCATCATCACATCAAGTCTCCTTGATCGGAATGAAATGTGCATCCTTTGTCAACCAGTCAGAAGTGATTCACATTACATCAATCCATCAAGAATTCCTCGACAACTATATCACCAAATCCATTCACACATGATCCTATTTATACTCAAGAATGGTTTGTGACTAGAGAATACATGTGGGTTGAGGGTCTTGAGAATCTACCTACTAAAAATAAAGAATCATGAAATAAACCCTGTTATTCCTTTCTTTTGACCAATCCACTGGTACTTCATGTGAGTATCATGATATATCATTGTAAAATATACATGTGTATCCCATATTGAGGTATTTATATGTTACCTAAGCTTCTAATTATGTATTTGGATTCCAAAAATTGACCTCATATGTAAAATAAATCATTAGATTAAATAGAAAAATCAGTTGGAGGATCCCTACCATATATATTGTCCCTCATAGCTATGTAGTTTGAATTAGACAACTAACTCATATTATCAATCAATCAATAAATTAATATATCATACCAATATATGATTTGGATAATTTTCCTTGATACTCCAAGACATTATATTTTCATCTTAAAGACGTGTCTTATCATCTAAAACTCTTTATAAACCACCTACCAAATATGAACATATATCTTCCAACTTAGTGCATTGACCTCAATGTTATCCATATGAAGGTTATATTCCAACTCAAAATCAAAATATTAAATATAATTAACCAATATCCTCTATTTAAGTTTATATAATCTCTAAATAGAGATAAAATTGATGTTTTTATATCATATATATATTAAAAACCTCTCACCCAGAAGATAGGGATAGCAGCATCTCAAATTATTCATTACCACTGGAAACTATAGTCAAGAGTTGGATAGATCCTTCTATGAAACCTCTACTTACTTAAACCATAAGATAAAAAATGATATTATTGTATCATAATAAGATTTATAATAACCTATAATGTGTCACAATATATGTTGTACTCTTTACCCAGCTTATGTAAGGCCAAAATTGGTTCAAATATAAACCTTCCCTTCATCTCCAAAAGGATCTCTCTCAATAATTAGACCAAAAAAAGTTTACCCCTTCCATGGATGGGTCTATTTTATAAGTTCTCAATTTAGAGGATTCTTTAATGAATCTATTATAATAGCCTTACAAAATTTAGAAACCAAAAATCAAGAAAATATTCTCAGGTCACTCTCAAATAACTATGGACTCACCCTTATATGGGTCCACTAATATATATGGCACATATGTCATGTTTCCTAAGAATAAAACCAAAATAAATTAAAAATAACACTTTAAAATCTTTTAATATACTAAATTATCTATAACATTACTATAAATGTTATCTAAATATTGGTCATGGTTCTTCCATGACTATGTGTGCATAAAAATATCATAAAAACACTACAAAAAAATCCATGTATGGATGGAAAACCCTATTCTATAAGGCCATAAAATTGGTTGGCATTTTTTTCAAAATGACTGAAATCACAAGATATATGTATAAATTGTATAATCTCCTAAGAGTAATGTAAGTGATATAAAAGGTCTCAATATCAACTGATTATTACCTAGTCTTGAATAAATCATGGAGAACCTCTTGGTTCCCCTCAAAGGTCAAATATATTTTCAATACAAGGAAGTGGATACTAATTCCTAACCTTCACCTGGTTTAACATCCAATAATCTATACATAGGTGTAATGAGTAACCCATAATCTTGGAAAATAATATATGACCTCTCCAAGGTGATGTTCTTGGGTGAATAAAACATTTCACATTAATATCATTAAGATGGGCTTTAGATTCTAAATCCATATAGGATCCATACTATAAGGTGGAATAGATATGGGATCTATACCTAGAATGATACAAACCATTAACTTTCCCACTCTTTTAGGAGTATATCCTAAGAATACATTAGGAAATTCATCCTAGTAATGGTCAAAAATAGAATGAAATGAACATATAAATTTTTTTCTTATCATCGAGAACAATATAAGAAAAATTAGAAAAAATTATCCTCAGTTTTTGATAGTCAGGCCTTGAACGAGCTTCCTAAAAATCCCACTCACTAGAAATGATATAATATTCACCCTCATCAAATGTGAAAGATACTAACTAAATATAGTTGTCAATTTATTTTATATACTAATTCAAAAAATTTATACCTATGATCACATCGATAGTGTGCATATATATCCTGATTAAATCCCAATGATATTAATATCTAATAATCATAATGGTGTACTAAAAACATTGATGAATACACTCTTACCATACCTCTATGGGCATATCGATGGACATTACTCCATAGAGGTACCTAAAAAAAAGCCCCAGATCATTAACATACTATGTAGATATACAAAATGGTATATGCCAATATCAAATAAAGATGAAGTGAAAGTAAAACCAATTAAGATTATAACTCAAATAATAGAAGGTATCTCATCATGTATAATCAGTTTCAACACAATAACCTGAACCTGGATTTACCCTAGGCCAATGACATAACCTCTAGAACCCTTGATACACTAAGGATAATCATACTTCTATCATTGATGACACTGAGAACCTCAACAACCACCATTAACTTAATATTAATGAGAACTCCAATTACCACTATTTGGTCCCAGTAATGAATCCATGACTATTCCATATTCATGTCCACTACAACAACCACTAACTAGCTGATATGAACTATAAAAAATGATGCAAGTGCCTAATTTTAGCTCAAAAATAAAAATACACCATTGGTTAGTGGAACCTTTATTTATTATGACCTCTCTTACCTAAAGTATCCTGATGTAGTGGAAGCATGCCAATTTGGAGGGTCCGACTTTTCTTTTTATGTAATCGATGAACAATCTGTAATTAATTTAATGATGAATTCCATTTTCCATGTATTAAAATGAAATATGTAATAAAAGATAATAAAAGTTCTAGATTCAAGAAAACATATCTTACACATCATGTTTATAATTAAATTATAAATTTATAAAGAAATTCAATACCTTGTGCTTTGGTACATTCTTTATTGATGATCGTTGATCGTCTGGAATGACCCTTCCAGATTGCCTTCATTGTGAATGTGAGGATCCAATGTAGAACCCCTATAGAGGTGATCCACACATGGTCTAATGGTCTCTGAATAATGCCACTCATTATTTGGGTGCTAGCACAATGAAGTGAATTTCTATCATTGATTATTCTTGAATTCTCATTCTCTGGTCTTGAAGAACATCTCCTATTTTTTAGAAGTATCGATTAGAGGAGTCTAGAGAGAAAATGGTTGGATAAAAAATTCTCAATTTACTAGGGTATGACACAATAGACGTACTTTCCTATTAATCAACATTGGGTTTTAATTATAATATTTAATTGTGGAACTGTGATTAAATGCAGTTATAAATTTTAGAGAAATCCTATGCCACATAATAATAATAACAAATCCATTATTTGTTGTGTGAAAACTTGTGTAAAATGGACCCATGAATGAAATCTCATGCCACATAATGATAACAGTATTATTATTATTTCATGCGCCAACTGGATAAAAATTATTTACTAACTTGTATATAATTAGTTTATCAATGATCACTGTCTTGGCCTATTCGACCTCCGCTTCCATTTATTGAACACCCAAATAAAATATTTTATTTTCCTAAATAAATATTTTTTAAAAAAACTCATAAATAAATATTTTTTAATTTTTATATTAAAAAATATATATTTTAATCCCAATCCAATGAATAAACATTATTTAATGTATGTGATCATTTTAAAATGAATAAAATTATTCCTCGGTATTGAGAATAATATTTATTCATTTTATTAAATTCAAATAGAATTTAATCGATACCACCAGAAACACTTTTTGTGTTACCCTATTGGATTAATTATCATTGGCATTATGTGGTTTTACCTAAAGTAAAAGATTACTATCTAGCAACAAGTAAAGGAACCCAAGAGAATGAATGTAAATTAACAATTACGACATCCAAATAATAACACTGACTATGTTATATAGTCCCTTTGTCACAACATCTCATCATGGATGTTACATGATCGTGTCATCAACCTATATGATTAATACGTCATTCTTCAACTACCAGAAATAAATTCATCATTACACCATGTCCATGGAAATTAGGTAGAAGGTTCAATTTAAATCAAATGGATGAGATATCAACTTCTCTAAATGGAAGGGTTTAATCCTTACTCAACTTATCCATTAATAACATGTCATTGGTGATCCACCCAAAATAACCTACTTACCACCAATATATGGCATGACATTTTTCATTAGTAAAAAAAAAAAATTGAGTCGTCACATGTCTTAATGGTAATCATAAAGTCTAAGGACCATTACACATTCTCGCATATAGGAATATACGATGGCACCAAAAAAATGCATAATTCCTATTACAGTGTATGTTCTCATAATATTCTATCTTTCATATTACCAAGGACAAACTTCATGAGAATAATTTTCATCCGCTTATGATTAATTCACCTGATGGTCTATATAGTATGTGTCCCATCATAGTATGTCATCCCACTATAGTACTATATTTAATAATATTTTCATAGCACTTCATGTTTCTCATCATAGCAGGTAACTGGTATGACTTTATTAATGTGAAAAATACTCTAGGAAATTAATAAATTATAGTCATGGAGAATAATGAACAATATGTAATAAGATGTTTAATATTTAAATACATTAAATTTTCATGTCATCAAAGTACAAACTATTGGTTCCAGGACACCAACTCCAACAAACTCCCACTTAGACTAGAGCCAATTACCTACGACTTTTAGTCTGCTACACCTCACATAATGATCATATTTCTGTTCAGTCAAGTCTTTAGTCAAGTAGTCTGACATATTTTATTCCATTGAAATAATACTCACTACAACTTCACCTCTATGAGAAAAATCCATCAACATATGATTCTTTCAAATTATGTGCATCATCTACTGGGGTGACCAGGGATATTTTGCTAGAGCCACCGATGTAGTATTATGACAATAGTGTGTGGTGGGATCTTTACTACTCGGAACCACATCCATCCCTTGTATGAATAACCTCATCCAAATCGATTCTTTAGCTACCCCAGAAGCTGCAATATACTCGGACTCTATTGAAAAATCTATGACCACAACTTTCTATGAGATCTTTTAGCTTACAACACTTAAATTCAAAGCGAACATGTATCCTGTTTGTGACTTCATGTGTTGTTGATAAGTCTATAATCTAGCATCGACATATCCTCTGATGACAATTCCATCATCTCCCCAATTAACTAGGAACATATCCTTAGTGTTACTCATATACTTAATGATAGTATTGACTGTGATCCCATGGTGGTCACCTGGATCTTCTTGATATCTTCCTAATACGCTCAATTCATAGGTGACATCTAGACTAGTTCATAAAATAACATATATGACTGACCCAATTGCTGATGTGTATTGAATCCTTTCCATTCTCTTTCATTCCTCATGCATCTGAGGATACATTTTAATAGAATGTTGAATTTCAAGTGATGTTAGAAACAATCCTCTCTTGGATTTTTCCATACCGAATCTTTTCAGTATCTTTTAAATGTATGTACTTTTACATAGTCCCAAAAATATATTGGATATATCATGATGGATCTTTATCCCAAGAATATACGTTGCCTCACCCATGTCCTTCTTGGAGAAGTATTTATTCAGCAATTCGTTTACAAACTATAAGACTAGTATATCATTAAAAAAAGTAAGATGTCATCAATATATACTTTTATGTAAATGAATACACTCCCACTAAATTGTTTGTAGACACAAGACTCACAATCATTCTTTATAAAAACAAATTTTGTGATGGATTCATCAAATCAAATTATTCACGACTCGAATGTTAAGTTTAATACATAAATTTATTTTTTGAACTTTAATATATTATTGGAATACTTTGAAGTCACAAAACCATCAGGTTGTGTAATATAGACATCATCCTAAAGGTTCCGATTAAGGAAGGATATTTGAAATCATCTATCCAAACTATATAGTCAAGGTAAGTGAGAATGGAAAGTATAATTCTGATGGATTTCAGCATTAAAACTATTTGAAAGGTTTTTTCATAGTAAATACCCTGACGTTGTTTAAACCACTTTTCAATTACTCATGCATGATAGGTACTAACATGTCCTTCCATGTTTAGTTCTTCTTGATTACCCATTTTTAACTAATAGGATTTACTTATAGTAGAAGATCTATCAAAATAAATACATGGTTTTGGTATATGGAATCCATTTCCAAATTCATGGATTTTTGCAAATTGGAAGCTTCTATTTCACAAACTGATACCTTGTAGGTTAGAGGATAATTATTATCAACTAATAATGAGTCACCAACCTTATTGACTAGAAAACATTACTGCTCCAGTTCTCTAACCTCTCTTGTATTCTTACGCAGTACTTGTGCCTCTGGAATAGATCTTTCTTCCATGGGGAATTGTGTAATTTACTCATAAACGATCTCTTGTAAACATTGAGCCTCTATTTCATTGAATTCTATATTTCCACCACTATCTCTTTTGAAGATGTTATCCCTCTCAAGTAATATGGAATGTCATGAAACAATTACCTTTTGGTTTAAGGGGTCATATAGGTAATATCCCCTTGTATCATTGGTATATCCTACAAAGGTACACATTGTGTCTCGGGGTGCGATTTTTCTATCTGAAGATGCCTTAACAAACTCTTCACATCCCCAAACGTGTATATCTGATAACATAGATTTTATTCCACTCAAATGATCATATGGAATAACATTTATCAATTTATTTAGTACTTGGTTTAGTGTGTCTATTGGTACTTGTAATATATATCCCAAAAAGGATAATGAATAGTTGAATAACTCATCAGTGATCTCACCATGTCCAATAAGTTGTGGTTCCTCTTTTCTCTTACACCATTTCCCTCTCTCTTGTAAGGTTTATTGAGTTTTGATATGTTCCAAAATTATTTTAACTAATCAATTAATTCTTCAATAAGAAATTCTTCACCTCAATCTGAGCATAGTTTCTTAATCATTTTACCATGTTAGTTCTCAAATTCATTCTTGTATTCCTTGAACTTATCAAAAGAATCCACCTTATACATCTTTATGTATATATATACATATATACTAAAATAATCAATAAAAGTTATAAAGTATGATTACCCACCCATTGGTTCATCTAGAAATAGTCCACACACATC
This sequence comes from Viscum album, assembly GCA_963277665.1. Lineage (NCBI taxonomy): Eukaryota > Viridiplantae > Streptophyta > Magnoliopsida > Santalales > Viscaceae > Viscum > Viscum album. Next base: position 1,085,604,956 of record OY728150.1, on the reverse strand, counting down.
AGTATTAACCAATTAAATAAGCTCTATAGCCCTTTCAACTTTCCCACTAAATGGGGATTTGGTCATTTTTCCCTATAATCATACATGAAATACTCCAACTTGATTTATTTTTAAAGATTTTAAATATCCATCTTGATGTATCTTTGTCAATTATTTCTCATTTATATGACCATGTTGGTGATGCCAAAGTCATTTTTGGTGAGTGTATTGTGAAGTAGCTTGGTTATCGATTTCCATTACTTGGCTTGTTTAATCCAAAAAATAAAGTTTGTGATTGAAATGTGAGTTACCGAAAAATTATATCTTTATAAATGTACAATCATTCTCTTCCAAACCTGAAAATAAATCCATCTATACCTATTCTAGATATATAAATAATGTTTTTGTCATAGAATGAACATAATAAAAATATTATAACACCAAGATCATTCCAGATGGTAATGTGAGGTGGTGGTCACCGAAATCTATAATAGTAATTATAGCTCCATTGGGTACTTGTAGATCTACCTCACCTTAGTCAATTTTATTGAGTCTACATAGTTCGTATATTTGGACACATATATGAGAAACACAAACTGTATCTAATACCCATTGTATAGAAATAGATAAATTGCACTCGATAACAAACACACATGAAGCTTCCCCTTGATTCTTTAGCTGGGTGCAATCTTTATTCTAGTGTACCTTTTTTCCACATGTGAAACAAATAGCCTCATATAACCTTACCTCCCCTTTTATCTTCCTTTTCATGGAAGGGTGTGAAGATGATTTGAGCTTAAATCTATTTGCCTTCCATTTCTTCTTATTCACCATAAGAACCAAAGAATTTTCACACTTCTTGTCTTTTTCCACATGGAAAAGGTGGATAAAACGATTTTCTAGAGACTTTTCAATGTTTTTCATATTTAAATTCACAAAAAAAATTCTGAATCACTAAGGGAGTGATGCAATAATAAGATCAGTACCCAGTTATTTGGGGATTTTAAACCCTAGAACCTCTAAGATCTAAATGTATACAATGTTCTTGACTACGTGAGGACCAACTGGGGCACCCTCTCTAAGATTACGTTGAAAAAGTGCCTTGGAGATCTCAAATAATTCATGTCTTTCTCTCTGCATATAAATACCATGGAGGATCTCAAGAATGCTCTAGGAATCCATGTTTTCATGAGACTTTATGATTTCACTAGACATTAATGATAACATAAAACATTGAACATCAACTGTGTCATTCATATGTTTCTCATATACCATGAACTCTTCATCACTCGCCTGTTGGGAAGGAGGAATAGGTATTGAGGATTCCATCATGTAAGATTTCCATTTAGGGTATAGAATGACCCAAAGGTGTCTAAACCATTCCTATAATTTAATGTTGGTGAGGATGTAGCCTTTATCTAGTATTGATCTCAGGGATAGTGTGGTTGAAAATATTTTTAATTTTATTCTATAATTATAAGATATGATAATTAGTAATTCTTAATTACATTTTATGAGAAATAATAAATTAATTTTTTTATGAATCCTAAAATTATATAATGTCTCAATGGCCCTCACCATTATAGTAGGAATGTCTAGTTTCCAGGATATTCTGGTGGCAAGGATCCATATTACCCTTCACATAACCCAAAAAAGGGTTGGACAAACTATTTGAAGGTATTTAGGATGGAAGGTCTTTTCCAATTGTGGGCTCGCGGATCCTGGATCCATTGAGTGGACTCCCCAATCATAAAATCATGATGTGGATTTCCTCAAAAATTTCCTCTAAATTTACACCATGTCATGCATGGGATAATCCCCTTAATGTAAAATGGTTAAGTCAACCTGAAACTTTCATAATATATTCCTATATAAAAGTATGTGTCCCAAAAAGGGTTGGTCAAACACACAGTTTTATTTGAGTTCTTCTCTTAATCAAGTAATGAATGTCTTAGTATGAGTTAATATTTTTTTGAAGGATTTTTATATATTGTTCATAAATTTCCTTATTATATTTATCACATGATTTTTAATATTAAGTGGAACATACATTAGTGATTAACCTTGTATGGATAATTTATACGCATAATCTTGGTTAATTTTAGTTCCATATTGCATGATTGTTAATTCATTAATTTGGTAGTCACGACGATACATTGATAATAATAAACCATGAAACTGACAGAAATAAAACAATTTAAAGTCCATGATCATGATCTCTTCTATTTTTTAGTTTACCTAGAAGTTGATATACTAGCCACTAACATTGTGTATAAACATGTTGCAGCATTTATGTTTCATGTCTACAAATTTCCACCAATCCACCTTTGTATCTCCATAGATTGGCTTCACCTCGGCTCCTTACATGAACCTCCTACATAAGATTTGGATCTCTATCCATTACATATGATTTTTAACACTCACATAGGTGAGGGGTAAATAGGGGTATTACATAAAATAAACCTTGGAAACGCATGACCTACATACTAATGAGGAGATATGTCATGAAGGCCCAAAATTTAATTTAAAATAAAATAAAATGAAACCAATCACAAGTAAAGTTATGGTGTATCACATGATCACCCACATACATGCAATGAATTACAAAATTAAAAAAACAAGAATTCAATTCGTTAATAATACCAATTAAAAGAAATCACACCCAACTCAATTTATTATTATCCTTAATTAATAAATATTTTTATATTAATCCTTTTATAAATTTCCTTGATATTATCATCCATAACCTTGGAGGTAATATAGTAAAAACATGTTTGAATCTACATGATATGTAATTAGTAACATTACACAAATATTAAAATTTTAATTCTGTGTAATTTGGTAATGTTCACGGAATGTACTTCCAAATAGACAATGTGTACTACCTTTACCATCTTATGTGAAGTAAATTCCTAGGAACTCAGCGTGTGAGGAGTACTTCGTATATATTTTGAGTACACGGTGTGCCTAGTGGGCCACATGTCATGTTGCCTATAGGTTACATGGTTACCGGTCGGCTTATCTATGTATGGGAGATATGGTTTTCCCCTGATCCAAAGGGACCACACACTGTGTCCAGTGGGCCACATGGAATTTAATCTGGTAACCATTTTCCTATCTTTCCTAGTCAAAACATAATGTAAAAATTAACTACACCATGTGTAATAAATGAATATGGTTTCGGTACTGTCTAAATTACTCCTGATGCACTGAACACAACTACATAGTGTGTAATATAGTTTACATGGAATGTATGGAAGATTTCATAGTGTGTAATTCCGAATACATGTAGTGTACTATCATGTTACCATGGAAGAATAATCAGCGCCTCCTGATGAGATCCTCAATTTAATTTTAATCAAAATAATTATTTCTTTTTGATATACAGGAAACAAAAAGAGGAAGAACATATCTTGAAATTATGATTACCGGAATGATTGAACATGAATTGAAAAACTAAATTATTAAATCATAAATAATAAATGAATTATTTAAATAATTATAAATGATGATGTGCTTACTTTGATACCACTTTAATGATCCAAATTTAGTAGAATTTTGGCTGTTGGGTGTGCCGAAATTTTATTTTTCTATAATTGATGACCAATCTAGGATCAATATGACGATTAATGCTAGTATCCAAAAATTAAAATCAAATATTTATGAAAAGGGTAAAAAATACCTGGATCCATGAAATAGGATCTTGCACAACATGTTTATAAATAATTTATGAAGAAATTTAAAATCTGGGTCTTTGGTACTTTTTTCAATGATGATCATTGATCATTTGGAATGACCCTTCTAGATTTCTTTCATTTCACTCACAAGGATCTAATGTTGAATCCATCTAGTGGTGGTCCAAACATGGCCCAATGGTATCTGAACAACACCACTCATTCTATGGGTGCTATTCCGGTGAAGAGAATGTCTTTTGATAGTCGTTATTGATCGATCATTATTTATTCTTGAAGAACGTATCTCATTCTTAAGAGGGAGAGATGAGAGGAGTTCAGAGACAAAATGTTGGCTAAACAATTCTCAATTTACCAGGGTTTGGCATAATAGACGTACCTACCTATTAATTGACTTGGGGTTTTAGTGAAAATATTTAATTACAAAACAGTGATTATATTAAATTATTACTATTATAGAAAACCCATGTCACATAATAACAACAACAAAACCATTATTTGTGGTGTGACAACTTGGAAAAAATAGAACCATAAATGAAATCTCATTACATAGAATGACAAGATTATTATTATTATTTCTTACTCCAACTGGATAAACCTTATTTACGGACTTGTAGATAATTAATTTGTCAACAGTCATAGTCTTGGTCCATTCGATCTCCTATTACATTTATTGAACACCCAAATAAAATTTTTTATTCTCTTAAATAAATATTTTTATTTAGAAACTAGTAAATATGTATTTATTAAATGTTCAATAAAATTAAAAAATATATTTTATTCAAAATCTGTTGAATAAATATTTATTTAATTTATATGATCATTTTAAATTTAATAGAATTGTTCCTCGATCTTTATAATAATATAAATTCCAATAATTAAATTCAAATATAATTTAATCAAGACCACCATAAACACTTAGTGTGTGACCCTCTAGGATTTTTCTCTTTAGAATTAGGTAGGCTTTCTTAAAGTCCAGGATTACTATCTAGAAACGGGTCAAGGAACCCAACAGAAAGAAATTAAATTCATAATGAGAAAATCCACATATGAATTCTCCTTGTGTAATATAATAATTTTTTCACAATATCTCATCAAGAATGTTTCATGAGAGTGTCATCAACCTATTTTCTTGAAACGTAATTTTTTGAATACAAGAAATAAACTCATTGTTACACCATTTCCAGGGAATTTAGGGATATAATTATATTTAAATATAAGGGATGAGATATAAACATCCATAAATGTAAGAGACAAATCCTTCCTCAACTTTTCCATTAATAAAATTTCATTCGGGATACACCGAATATACCCTACTTCCCACCAACATATGGCATGAAAGTTAACGTTAGTAAATCAATGTGTGCGAGTCATGACATGTAGTAATGATAATATAAATGTCTACAGACCATTAAACATGCTTTTACATAGGAATATCCGATGAAACAAAAACATGTGGAATTCATACGGGTAGGTATGTTCTTAAAATCTCCCATCTTGTAGATTACCAAGTGTGAACTTCATGAGAAGAAGTTTCATCCGCTTATGAGCACACACATCAGAAGGTCTATAAACTATGTGATTAGAAACTAAATAGGTCCAATATTAATTGTTAATATATATAATATTCATGTTCTTCAATATTCATTAACACCATTTTAGTTCATTTAACACTTTGAACATCATTCACATTATGATTGTAAGTCCTTTTTAAAATGCACTATTACATGGTACTTTTTTTAACACCATATAAAATACCCAATGATATTGATTTTGTTTTCATATTAAATTTTCATTTTTTCATTACATAAGGAAAAATTCATGATTTTGGATAAATTGATGATTCACATTGGAAGACCACCAATGTGGGCCTTGAACCAACAACATTCTGGGTAAATTTAATTGGACAACAGCCCAATACAAGTATTATAGAGGCCAATAATCATGACCAATTATTATAAAACGTTAAATTAAGATAGAATAAATCATGGGAAAAATTTATTCCAAGAGTTAAAAGATCTAATTTTATATTTTCAATGGAGTTTCAGGCGTCCCAGGTTTAAGCTAAAATTCTAGGCCACATTCTGTGGCCTAGAAAACAATTCTACAATTTGGTTCATATCTCGCAAAAAAATTCCATTTGGTATAAAATTTTACATACTGTTAGGAGAAATATGGGGATAAATTTTATTCTTATATGTCCCACTCAAGATTTTCCATCTTGATGGTCATTTAGGAAACTCTGATCGGTAGATGCAAGTTGGCTGCCACTTCGGGTCAAGGATGAAGAAGTCCACTCTCCCCTTCATTCCACCAACCGATGCCTACCATACTCAAGTGGGAATCTATGTACTATTGGTATTTTGACCCATGCCTCATGAAATTAATATTTAAGGCAGTGGTGGTGAAGGAGATAATAATATTTTTTTCTTTTTTTAATTGTAATGATATGCTGCAAATTTTATTGCCTTGAGTTTGTCTTTCACATGTAAGTTGTTCAATTCACAGTAGTTTTGTTAATAAATGATTTTATTCTACTATTATTATTTTTTATTCACATAATGTTGATACATTTGGATCGTGTGTGAATTTATTCACACCAAAACACGTGAAATTATCAAACAATGGTGGAGTGATTGTTATTTCATTGTTTTTTTACTTCTTCAATTCCTCCCTCATGAGCGTAGTTCCAAGTTACATTGAAATCACAACATCAATGGAATGATAAAACACTAATGGGTTGATCCAAGGGAGTTGAAATTATATGGATTAGTTGTTATTTCTCTTTCAATTAAGCTCTAATCACTTCATTTAATTGAGAATTCTTTTTGATGATCTTTAAACTCCTTCACCCATGATGAATTTAAGGTCACACACTTCATGTGCTAATACAAACATTTTCCTTGGAGTTCTCAAAAAATTGATCCTTCAATTTTATATTTTATTAGTATTAGGGTCTGTATGAATTAAACAAGTAATGTATTATGATGTTTGATCTTCTTAAATTAACCCATCTCAGATATAAAAAATTTAATTAGTTGAAAACTGAATGCATCCAATCCACCCCAGGTGATAACCTAGGATCAACTAATTATTTTAAATTTAATTAGATTAAGCCTTTTATTATCAACTTAACCCAATATAAAATCAACCCATGTTATCCACTACATATCCAAAAACAATCTATGTAATGTATGTATCTGTAGGTTACTTTTTACATCTTTGAGGATTCGACAACCCAAACTAAATTAAAAGCAACCACGTAACCCTAAAATCTTGTGTAAATTTGTTCTAGACCAAATTTTTGCATTATTTCCAAGGACCCAAGTAATTAATCTCAACACCCATTCTATTATCCCTCATTTCTATTTTCTCTCTCTATCTATCTTATCTTTACCCTTTTTTGTTTGTGTGTGTCCTAAAAAAATAGAACCCAACTTTCAATATTCTCCAATGAAGTATCTCCCAAATTACCATGTCACAAAACCATGATGGAATAAAATTGAGAATAAATATTGGGAAGCCCTTAAATTAGTAAATTTCTTTGATCAACCCTTGATTAATTACCAGACACCTAGAGACATGAACAATCATTGGGATGAAGATTATTTAAAGGATAAATTTTCATCCCTCTCAAGGATGGTTGAAGAGATCAATGTTAGGGAATTACATGATGTAAAATCATATATCTAGTCTAATACCCAAAACATTATTGAAAAAATGAGTGAAAAAATGGATAAAATGAATTCAGTAGTGTTATCATTATGATTAGAACTTCAATGCATTGAAATGGTAATGGAACCTGTTTTCACTCAGATTGTCCCTTACTTATCACTTATAGAAGAATATTTTCCCCCAAAAACTACTCATGAACTTACTATAGAATCATACTTTGGATTTTGGATATATGAATAATATAAAGACATTTTTTATGGGTCATAAATCATGTGGAAATTGAGTTTTTTGGATTCAAAAGAGGAGAATTTGATATCATTGATTTGTTCTCCTAAGTATACATCCATTGATGATTTTTCAAAAATACCAATCACTAAAAAATTGAAATAAATCACAAACATTGAGTCCAAACCCATTCCAAACACTGATCTAGCCAATGTGGAGGATGAAACAAATGTTCAAAATGAACTGATTTTGTTAGGAAATTTGGAAAATGAAACTGAGTTAGATTCAAAGTCTCCACCTTTGTCTAAATGTGTTATCCAACCCAATCTCAAACACATGGTCCACCCTTCCTCTACCAAGTCATATATTATATGGGACAACAAAAAACGTTAAAGTTTCATTTCACCCTCTATTAATATTAATAATGAAAAAATTATCATTGATTTCTTGAGAATGATTAGGAAATAAAATAGATATAGCATTTTTTATATTTATGGAATTAGAATTTATACTTGGATCTATATGATTTTTCTTGAATCAATTTAAAAACCATCTGGCCAATTAAAATGGGTAATCAATCAATATATAATCATAGTTGTGAAAATTCTAATCATTAGGATGCTTAAAATTGGTATTGGTTATGTTTGGGGGTTCACGTCGAACTTACGATGTTAAAAAAGAGCTGCATTTAAGGTAACCTGTGGTTTTTATGTTTCCAATAATTATTAATAATCTATATTTTTCAAATAGGATTATTGAATCATTTTTATATTTAAAAAAATTATTTAATCAATAAACTTTGAATATGATAGTACATTAGACTATTGACATGTTCTTCTATTATGAGTATCGATGGGTATGAAAGGGGAGCGTCGTATTCATTTGTGTCACATTGTGTGATCCCTGAGTAATTACTTACCAATAAATTTAAAAATAAGACAATGAATCGTCAGTTTATTTTATTTTATTTCAATGTTTGTAGGTTAAAATAAAAATACATAATAAAAATAAAAATAATAAAAGGACCCATCATAAGTCATGGGGAAAACCTCATCACAACCGACGAACCTCTTGGGACTCGAATCTAGGACTGAAGGGAGACAGGGGCATGTGATTTCCACTCCCCTATGGTTTATAGTGATTCTTTACTCTATATTTTTTCGTATGTAAATTTATATTTTAATTTTTTTTATTATATAAAAATTTATATTTATATATATATATATATATATTATTTTGTTTTATTTTTTTTTCTTTCCCTGTTCCACTATGGAAATCTACTAGTGACATGGATATCGAAGGACTAAATTGCAGTGGCATGAGTTTCAACATCCACCATCAGGTGAATTTATTCCATGATTTTCATTGTCAATGACATCTTTAAACTCCTCTCCTCCACCAATTCTAATTTTTCCTTTCTTTAAACATTGGGAAAAGTGTTATTATAATTAAGAGGGTGAAAAGAATGACAAAAATAATTAACTCTGTGTGCATAAAAAAATATGTGGAAGGAAAGATTTATTTAACCTTGAACATAATAATACATATTTCACACAATGAAATTTAATATCAAATAATTTATCATGCCCTGATTCTAATTTTAATCCATGTATAATTTCATCATCATTGATTTCGGAAAGTGCGACTGTCTAATGTGATATTTCATCATTTATATTTTCATCCAAATAAAAAAATCACAAGGGAAATCCTTTGGTTAGTGGGGTATTGGTTTGAGTTTAAGGGGTCCCCCAAATAAATATCATTGGTTTATTGGTCATTTTAGTTTTACTATGAGTATTCAATAAAAAATACAAAAAAATTAAAAAAAAAATAAATTTTCTTATAGAGAAATGAAATGACTTAATGTGTGGATTTCGGCACATGGGGATCGTGACTTCATAGTTTTTTGGACCATAGTTAGTAGTTTTATTTATATTTATGGGAATTTCATTTTTTTGACTGACATAACTCGAGATGATGCCTGAGTATGTGGGCTTCACATGGGGCCCTAAGGACCTTGATCCTAGGAGTAATCGGCAAAGTTTTTCTACATGGGTAGACTATGTTGAGTGTAATTTCAATTTCCATGAAAAAATTGCAAACAAAAATTAACAATATATATATATATATATAATTGAATAATCATCTTAATATTGAAATGTGATTCCACCCGCAGTTCCATTTTCCCCCTTTAATAAAGATGAACCACTATGCCTATTGTGATACACAACAGATCATCACACTTAATTGATATTGGACGAAAAATGGTGATAAATTTGGAAAATGGAATGGGATTGGGATTGGTATATGCTAATGAAACTATATTGTATTAAAATATTATTATGGGTTTCATTGTTGTTTGATATAAGGGTTTTTGGTGATCATTGTGCATTAAAATGTTTTTGGAAAAGGGAATTAAAATTTAATATTTTTGAGATATATTTCTCTCAGGACTCTGAAAACATAAGTTTGGGGGTATTATTATCCAATGAATGGGTCTAATATGCATTGTTAATATATATAATATTCTTGTGATTAATTATAAAAAAACATCATTTTAGTGCATTTTACACTTTGAACATCATTTCACATTATGATTGTAAGTCCTTTTTAAATTCACTATTACATAGTACATTTTGAACACCATATAAAATACCCAATGATCTTGATTTTATTTCAATATTTAATTTCCTGTTTTTTCATTACATAAGGAACAATTCATGATTTTGGAGAACTTTATGAAGTACGTTAGAAGACCACCAATGTGGACCTTGAACTAACAACGTTCTGGGCGATGTGAACTGGACAACATCCCAATAGAAGTACTATAAAGACCAAGATTCAAGAACAATTATTCTAAAACAATAAATGAATATATATTACATCTTGGGGAACATTAACTCCAACTATGAAAAGAGCTAATTTTAATTATTTAATGGTGTTTCAAGCATACCAAGTTGAAGATAAAATTCTTGGCCACATTATGCGGCCGAGAATCACATTCCACCATTTCAATCTTATCTCATAACCAAAAAATCTATTTGGGATGAAAATTTACATAATGTTTGGATAAATCATTTGATAAATTTTATTCTTCTATTTCACACTCAAATTATTCATTCTAAAAGGTCATTTTTTGGCCTCTGTTCGGTAGATGCAAGTTGACTTCCACTTTGGGTCAAGGATGAAGAAGTCCACTCTCCCTTACTTCTGCCACCCTAGGCTTACCATACTCAAGTGGGAAGCTTTTTATTATTGGTATTTCGATCCATGCCTCTTGAAATTACTATTTAAGGTATTGGTGGTTAAGGATTTGATCATATTTTTTTGCTTTGTTTAATTGTAATGTTATGTGGTAATTTTATTCTCTTGAGTTTTTATTTCTCATGTATGTTCAATTCACCTTAGTTTTTTTAATAAAAGTCCTTCTTATACTCTTATTATTTTCTTCTTCATATGATGTTGATACCATTGGATCAAAGTGTGAATATATTCACACAAAAACATGTGAAATTATCACACAATGGTGGAGTGATCATTATTTCATTGTTTTTTACTTCTTCAATTCCTCCCATATGAGTCTACTTCCCAGTTCCATTGAAACCACAACATCAATGGAGGGATAAACCACTTATTGGTTTACCCAAGGGAGTAGGAAGGGTCTGGATTTGGAGTTATTTCTCACTCCATTAATGTATAATTGCTTCTTCTAATTGAGAATTTTGTTTTATGATCTTTAAACACTTTCATCCTTATTGAATTTAAGTTCACACACTTATTGCGCTAATACGAACCTTTTCCTTTGAGTGCCCAAATAATTTATCCTTCAAATGTATAGGTGATTAGTATTAGTGTGTGTAGGCCTTAAACTAGTAAGTGATGATGTTTTTTGATCTTCTTAAATGAACCCATATCAAATATAATAAATTGAAAGAGTTGAAAAAGGAATGAATCCAATCCACCCCATGTGTAACACCCCGCCCCTACCTCATTGGCTTGAGGAGGTGATGAGGGATACTTGGCATTAAGACACGTTCCCAAGATGCCAAAGGCTGGAAATAAATGTCGTGGGCTTTAAGATCAAGTTGGGGAATGAGTTTCCCTTAAGAAAAAACCAACCAAACCAACAACTAATGATTCATGCACATTCAATCCCAAACATGTATTTCTGAAAGACAACCTAGTTGTTCCACAATACAACCCAAAACCAATAAATCCAACCATATCAAAGTACAAGCAGAAACTAAATGACAAAAACTATGAGCCCCTACACCACCATAGCTCTACACCACGCTCCATGCTCCAAGATCCAAGATCCACCAGACATCACAATGCATCACTAAAAGAGGGAGATCCCTTAACTTTGCCTACGTCACGATATACAACATCTGCAAAGACACCAATGTGCCAAAGTAGGGGGTGAGTACTAAAACTCGGTAGGATTTCCCCAAATGAATTCCTTACAGATGCCACTAGGATAAAACCATTAACACATTTATATAAAGTAGTATATATAAAATAAATCGCAAGTGCAACCATTTTCATAAGCCAAACAGGCCCTTACCAAGCCATCACACCCAAACCCAGAAATAAAGGGAATTCCAACAAAACATTCCACAAGACATCTCATCATTTACACCTTATCACAACAATTCCATCTTAAAAAGAAATGCACAACCAAACAACCATAACAACCAAACGGTAGATATTCCATCCAACCCGTTCACCCATTCACAACTAGTGGATCTTCCCGTCCACTTATCCTTTGATGGTGGCCCTTCCATCCACTATCCATCCCCTTTTTATAGTGGTACTTCTCTCCACTTCCACATAACATTCAAAACATGCTAATGCAAAGCATATAACCCACCAAGGTCACAACCACAAGCAATCAACCAACTCCTTTGCATATTAATCCACTTCAATAAATCACCCATTTATTGAAAACCATTTTCCATGCCAAACAACATTTCAATAAAACAACCCTTTTATTGAAAATAATTTCTATCATTAATTTTCACAAATTAACCATAGAATCACATTTTAAAACCTCCATTTTAAAATCCACAACAATAGCATTTCACCATAAAACATTCTTTTTCCCAAAAATCCCCAAAACATTACCCAAGGGATTTGTAAACAATTTCACACATAAAGACACAGTTAATTTAATCACAACAAATTAATTGTAACCAAAACCATTATCTCTAACCATGTTGAGTTGAGAGAGAATCCACCTACCTTTAGGGTTCCTGAGAAATCGACCAACGGACAACCGTGCCTCAAATCTGGAGAACGCACCACTGAAACCACTCTATATCCCCTTCCCTAAAATTTACAAGCCTTAAGAACATCATCCAAGGCAACCAAAACCCTATATTTACACACACAAAAAAAGTATATCTAGGAAACCAAGAAAGATAGGGATGTATATCTACAGTAAAAGATAGGGAAACCTAGAAGAGAGACTTACCCGAGAGAAATCACCTTCAATCCATCAAGGAACCTCTTCAAAACGCTTCCAAATTGAGTGGGAAAGCTTCTCCACCCCTGGAGAACTGAAAAACCCAAGTGATACACGAGTGGGAGGATGTTTGGAGTGAAATAGGTTAAGCCCGAGGGAGCTTGAAACTTACAACCATATTTTTAAGTGGTCGCACAGTTAGCCCGCACGGTTTGGAAAACCGTGCGCTAACGTTGCGCAAGCTACTACCTCGGGATCTAGGGTCCGCACGGTTTCCTCACACGATTTGGCAACCCATGTTCAAGCCATGCAAATCCTACTATCTCCCTTTCACTGTTTTCTGGATAATCTGCAAGGTCTCCACTAATCGTGCTCAAACCATGAACCCCTTAAAAAGTTTCCAAACTCATCCAAAACCATTCCAAAATCTCCCATCCTCTTCCCAACACATCTCATGCACATTTAACACATAAAAATGCATAAACCAATGCCACATACCACAAACCAGGGTACTACATTCTCCCCACCATTAAACATTCTTTCCTCAGAAATTAGTGAACCCACCCTTTTCCGAAAGAGCTCGGGCCCCTGCTCGACTTTCTCTTTCTCCCACTCCCAAGTCTCCTCTTGAATATGACCATGTTGCCAAAAAAACATAAACTAAACCAATGCTTTTACACTTAAATCCTATCTCTTTCCTATACACATCCCATACTTGCATGTGCACCAATGAAGCATCTGGTTCAAGCTCAACATGATCCCATCGAATCAGATGGTCCCGGTCCGACTAATTCTTTTACAACTGCGTCACATAAAACACATTGTGCACCACACTAAACCTAGGTGGAAAATCTGAATGATAATCGACCTCACCAACCCACTCAAGAATCTCAAATGGTCCAATACAACTCGGAGATAACTTTCCCTGCTTTCCAAACCGATGATGTCCCAAATGAGGAGAGATCCTCAAGAAAACAAGATCACTCAACTCGAACTACAATGACCATTGAAGATGTTCTGCATATAATTTCTGATGACTCTGAGCCATCTCCATTATCTTCCTGGTCAACTTGATCTTCTCTGTAGTCTCCTGGACAAGGCTCAGTCCAACCATGGAGGACTCACCTGTTTCCACCCAACATAGTAGGGAACAACATGGTCTCCCATACAATGCTTCAAACGGAGCTATCTGTATGGATGCCTGATAAATGTTATTATATGAAAACTCAACCAATGACATGTTCTTCTCCCAAGATCCACCAAAATCTATGACACAAGCCCGCAACATATCCTCGAGAGTTCGTATCATCCTCTCAGATTGACTATCCATTTGAGGGAGATACGTCGTACTCATGGACAACTTAGTTCCAAGGGATTTCTGTAAGGATTTACAAAAATGAGATGTAAACCTCATATCTCTTTCTGATACAATCGAAACTGGAACACCATGCCTCTTTAACACCTCCTATACATATATTTTGGAAAGATCCTCCACCGTATGAGATTCACGAATCGGGATGAAATGGGACAACTTCGTTAGCCGATCCACTATCACCCAAATGGAATAATTATTTCTGACCATTCTTGGGAGACCGGTGACAAAATCCATCACTGTATGCTCCCACTTCCAAGCATGGATTGGTAAAGACTGCAACAGTCCTGCTAGCCTCTGATTCTCTGTCTTGACTTGCTGAAAAGTCAAGCATCTCGAAACAAACTCATCCTCTCTTCATTTCATACCATCCCACCAAAACTATGCTTTTAGCGCTTTATAATTTTTCTAAATTCTAGGATGAACAACCCACATAGAATGATGATACGCTTGGAGAAGATCCTCCTGAAAAGAAAGTGGTAAAACCATCCGATTCTAAAAACACAAAAATGAATCTCCCTTTAGTTGCTAACCCTCAATGGTCTCCTCACCATTGAGTCTCGACCCCATGGTCACACACACAGAATCAGATATATGTTCCCTGATAACCAGGCCAACCAAGTCAGGAATCAACAAAACCGGAAAGAAGACCACTCTATCACCCAGGTCCTCACATTCCAACCATATATAAGCTATAACCGACATCAACTGCCACTGGTCTGATGCCTATTTTACCACCTGGCCATATGATTTTATACTCAATCCATCCACCACCGAACTTCCCTTACCCGGTGTGTACATCAAGTCAAATTCAAACACTTGGAGATATTCCATCCATCTCTTTTGCCTCATGTTCAAATTCCTTTGTGAGAAAATGTGATTCAAGCTCTTATAATCTGTATATACCATGAATTACTCACCAAATAGATAATGACGCCACACTTTCAAGGCATGGACCACTACTGCCATCTCAAAATCATGAGTTGGGTAGTTCTTCTCATGCTCCCTCAACTGTCGTGAGCCATACACAACCACATGATTCCCTTGCATGAGAAATCTCCCCAACCCTGATCCTGATGCATCACAATACACCACGTACCCTTTTCCTGGTTCTTGAAAAACCAAGATTGGTGCTGATGTAAGACGAACCTTTAGCTCTTCAAAAAACTGTTGACATTATACATTCCACTGGAATGGAACATTCTTTCTTGTCAAAGTTTTCATCAGCGAAGCAAACCTTGAAAAATCATGAACAAAACACCGATAATACCCAGCTAGACCATGGAAACTCTGTATCTCAAACACATTCTTTGGAAGTTTCCACGAGATAACAACCTATATCTTGTACGGATCCAATAAAACACCTCTTTTAGAAATCACATTGCCAAGAAAATAAACTTCATGTATCCAAAAGTCACACTTTGAAAATTTGACATACAACCGATGATCCCTCAAGATCCCTAGCACTGTCTCCAAGTGCTGGTCATAATCCACCCTTGTCTTTGAATATACCAGAATATCATCTAAAAACACCATCACAAATGAATCTAGATATATCTGAAATATCTGATTCATCAATGCCATAAACACCACTGGTGCATTTTTCAGACCAAAGGGCACAACCACATATTCATAATGTCCATATCTACTTCAGAAAACTATTTTCGGAATATCATCCTTCCTCACCCGCAATTGATGATATCTCGACCTCAGGTCGATCTTGGAGAACCACTGGGATCCCCTCAACTAGTCAAAAAAATCATCAATTCATGGGAGTTGATATCTATTCTTTATCGCAACATGGTTAATTCTATGATAATCAACACAGAATCTCAAAGTTCCATTTGCCCTTTTCACAAACAACACCGGCGCTGCCCACAGAGACGTGCTAGGGCAGATAAACCATTTGTTTTTTAACTCATAAAACTGGACTTTCAATTCCCTCAATTTAGCTGGTGCCATCCGATAAGACAGAAGTGGGATAGATCTGGTCTTTGGAAGGAGATCAATCGTAAACTCCACTTCTCTTACGGGAGGTAACCCAAGGAATTATTCCAGAAAAACATCAGTGAACTGATCTACCACTACCGGATGAACACTCTGCTCAACACCCTCTAATGATTCCAACGACAATATCGCCAATTGATACAATGATGTACCCACTGCTGGTGCCAACAAACCTATTTCACCCTGCCTTTCATGCCGCTCTCCTCTAAAGAGATGTTTAACACCATCGTGTGTCGTAAATGAAATTGTTCGCACATCAAAATCAATGTCGGCCTTGAAATGAACTAGCCAATCCATTCCTAGGATTATATCCTACCCATCCATCTCAAGCATTGAGAAATTCCACATTATCTCAACCTCACCCACAACGATACAACATGCTCTACTTGAGAAGGATTAACTCTCTCTTGGACCAAGAGGAGTTTGATGTTTCAAAATGGAGGGCATAATTTCTACCCTTAAACCTAGAAAATCAACAACACATGAAGCAATAAAAGACTATGAAGCACCCATATCAAAAAGAACATGCATCAAGGTATAATTTAAAAGAATAGTACCTTGCACCGTGGATGGTCCCGAATGATCATCCACCACAACCTGCTCGGCCCTGAACATTGCCTTTGACACCACACTCTGTTCGTTATTGCTTTTATAAGGAATTGTGGTATTCCGAGAATCATCATGACCCAATTTACTCTGCTGATGAGGGGTGTGATGTTATCCCCATCTCGTCGATGAATACGACATTTGTGATCCCTAAGGAGTGTCACGTGCACCCGACATTGGATCATTCCGACAATAACGCTGCAGGTGCCCCATCTACTTACAATTATGACATGATCGAGTTTGTGTCATAAACTCCCGCTTGATGTGGCTCATCAAACCACACTGTAAACATCTTGTCTTGCTCTGGGGATTCGGAAGAAGATTCACCAATCCTACCATTAGATTATATTCCATATTCCCACTCTGGGAATAAGTGTCCCTCCTTCTCTTGAACCCAGCGTTAGAGTTCCCACAATTCTCCATGGGCACCACCATGTTTCCTCCGCCCGGAGCACCCAACAGATCACGCTCAACCACCGAGGCTCTATTCACCATCTCCGTGTAATTATCTATACATAGAACCACTCTCTTTTAATAGATTTATTTCCTTAACCCATATTCAATGATCATTTCCTTCAATGACGTTCTACCCACCACCTCGGGTGTAAACTGCACTAGCTTCATAAACATAGCTACATACTCCGTCACAGACAAGAGCTCTTGCTTCAAACTAAAGAAATCATTTGTACGCTGAATTTTGAACGTAAGTGGGTAGAATTGTTTATTAAACAATTCCTCAAATCCTTCCCACGTCATACCCTGGTCCGTACCCACTTGGACTACTAACTCACACCACTGAAGGGCAAGATCTTCCTACATATACGTGGCCAACTTCAATTTCAATTCTAGCGGCGTTTTCAAGAACTAAAAGTTCTTGTTCATTATATTTAACCATGCTTCTGCCCTCTCTGGCTATGAATCTCCCTTGAAGATGGGTGGATTATTCTTTTGAAACTGAACAGCCAGATCCTCATGCATTGGTTTATCGATTTTATTTCCACTTTCCACAGCATAGAAATCTTGCACTATGATTTGCACTAGCTGCTGGTTCACCTGAGGCTCAGGTGCTACAACATTCTCAACATCCTCCTCCGGTTGGTCTCTACGACGCCTACTTGGTGCCATTTCTATCAACAGAAAACAAACAACCATGAGTCTCACTTCTGTAGACATTACGAAATCCCATTTCAAATCACATTACAGAACTATATCACAACAAGGGTTTCCACCTTTTTCACATGTGCCATGTTTCGCCATTTTGAAATCCAAACCATTTTCAAAATACTAATTTATTCACAATACAATTTCACACATTCATATCACGTCATATATCATTATACCTCAATGAAATATGCTTCCTAGTGCGAAGTCATTTCTACCATGCATTCCATTCTCATCTCATTGGCTACACCCACGACAATGAGATTTCCAATGCCTCTAAGTGTCTCCAAAACAATTATGTACCCAACTCCCCGCTAACTTGAATATTAGCATAAATGGGTTAGATATGTCCTTTTATTCTATACATTCCATGTTCTGACATTCCTATGCCTTGCTACCATCCCGACTCAAGGAATGAACCACAACGAATGTCAACACCAAATATGAGAATCATCTCCAAAGGACCAAACAAACTGATACCACTTGTAACCCCCCTCCCCTGCCTCATTGGCTTGAGGAGGCAGTGAGGGATACATGGCCTTAAGAGACATTCCCAAGATGCCAAAGGCTGGGAATAAATGTCAAGGGCTTCAAGATCTTGTTGGGGAATGATTTTCCCTTAAGATAAAACCAACCAAACAAACAACTATTGATGCATGCACATTCAAACCCAAACATGTATTCTCGAAAGACAACCAAGTTGTTCCACAATACAACAAACCATATCAGAGTACAAGCAGAAACTAAATGACAAACACTACGAGCCATGACACCACCACTGCTCCACACCAAGCTCTATGTTCCAAGCTCCACTGAGACATCATAATGAACCACTAAAGGAGGGAGATGGTTTACCTTTTCCCACGTCACGATATACAACATCAACAAATACACCAACGTTCCAAATAAGGGGGTGAGTACTAAAACTCAGTAGGATTTCCCTAAATGGCTTCCCTACACACACCACTAAGATAAAATGATTAGCACATTTATATAGAATAGTTTATATAAAATAAATCACAAGTGCAACCATTTTTATATGCCAAACATGCCATTACCAATCCATCACACCAAAACCAAGAAATCAAGGGAATTCCAACCAAACATGCCACAAGACATCTCATCATTTACACCTTAGCACAACAATTCCATCTTGCGAAGCAATACACAACCAAACAACCATAACAACCAAACGGTGGAGCCTCCCTCTAACCTGTTCACCCATTCACTACTAGTGGCTCTTCCCATCCACTTATCCTTTAATGGTGGCCCTTATGTCCACTATCCATCCCATTTTTATAGTGGTAATTGTCTCCACTTCCATACAACATTCAAAATAATTGAATTCCAAGCATATAACCCGCCAAGGTCACAACCACATGCAATCAACCACCTCCATTGCATATCAATCCACTTCAATAAATCACCCATGTATTGAAAACCATTTTCTATGCCAAACAACATTTCAATAAAACAACCCATTTTTTGAAAATCATTTCCATCAATAATTTTCACAAATTAACCATAGCATCACATTTTTAAACCACAATTTTAAAATCCACAACAACAGCATTTCACCACAAACCCTCTTTTTCCAAAAAAATCCCCAAAACATCAACCAAGGGATTTCTAACCAATTTCACACATCAAAAAAATAATAATTTCAAGCACAACAAATTAATTTTAACCAAAACCATTATCTCTAACCAAGTGGAGTCGAGAGAGAAGCCACCTACCTTTAGGGTTCCAGAGAAATCGACCCACGAACAACTGTGCCTCAAATCCGGCGAATGCACCACCAAACCTATATAGATCCCCTTCCATAACAATCAAAAGCCTTAAAAACATCATCCAAGGCAACCACAACCCTAGATCTTCTCGCAACAAGTGTAGACCTAGAAAACCAAGAAAGATAGGGATATAGATCTTGAGGAAAACACAGGGAAACCAAGAAGAGAGGCTTATATGGGAGAAACCACCTACAATCCGCCAAAAAAAACTCTTCAAAATGCTTTTAAATTGAATGGGAAAGCTCCTCCACCCCCTGAGAACCGAAGAACCCGATTGAGTCATGAGTAGGAGGATTTTTTGGGTGAAATTGGTTAAGACAGATGGAATATGGAACTTATAACCCTATTTTTAAGTGGTCGCACGGTTAGCCCGCACGGTTTGGAAAACTATGCTCTAACCGTGTGCACACTACTGCCTTGAGATCTAGGGTCTTCACGGTTTCCTCGCATGGTTTGCCAGACTGTGCTCAATCCATGCGAAGCCAACTATCTTCCTTACACGGTTTCTTGGAGAATCCGCACAGTTTCCAGTAACCGTGCTCAAACCGTGCACAACTTTAAAAGTCTCGAAACTCATCCAAAACCATTCCAAACTCTCCCAACCTCTTACCAACTCATCCCATGAACTTTAAACACATAAAAATTCATAAAAAGGAAACATACCTCAAACCAGGGGTACTACACTAAGTGATAACCTAGGATCACCTAACTCTTTCAAATTGAATTCACTTAAGTCTTTTAGATTTCACTTAAACCCATATAAAATCAACCCAATTTGTAAAATTCATATAAAAAATCAATACATCTAATGTACGTTCCCTTAGGTTACTTCTTAGGTCTCTGAGGATTCGACAACCCAAGCTAAACTAAAAGAAACTTCGTAACCCTTAAATCATGGGTAAATTTGGATGAGATCACTATGTGTCCCATCATAGTATGTAATAAAACCACAAAACTATTTTTAATAATATTTTCATATCACATCAAGGTTCTCATCATAATGGGGAACTGCTATGACCTTATTAATACGCCAAATAATCTAGGGAATTATTACATTATAGTCACACAGAACAATGATCAATATTTAATAAGATAATTAATATTTAAATACATTAAATATCGATGTAATAAAAGTACAAATAGATGGTTCTAGGATACCAACTCCAACACTACCATGTTGATGGTATTGTAGAATAGGCCTTCTATGTTGAACTAGCTGATGTTTACCTGACTTGTCACCTGAACCAGTGTTCCAAAATTCCAAAATAATGTTCTAAATCACCATGGGATAGCATCAAGAATTATTGTATCAAAATAATATCATTGTGTATGATTTCACCCAAAAAATCTAAATTACCACAACATGGATTCCACCGAAAAATTGGAATGACCTTTTGATAAATTGGATGTCCTTATAAAAAATAGACAGTAATAGTTATAAAAACAATTTAATAAATGTATAATTCAAAAAAATATAATTGTAATCCATATATCAATGTCACATTGATAATTAAAGGTAATGTGATAAACAACATCATATATATATGATAATCCAAAGTAAGGTCAAGAATAATAAAGAAGATATGTTAAATATTAAAAATGACTCCCCAAAATATCACAAAAATACTCTACATGATCCATTTTATCATGAACCATAGTGTCATGACCAGTCCCTCATGGCCCATTCCAGGACAACCTAAGACCAAACACCCGTAGTCTAGTGGCAGGTGATTAGTGCTGAGTATGCATATCCCACAAATGGGAGGGATTTTCTCAAGTACCTACATGCATGAACCCATCTACAAGAAAAATCTAAAACTAAAAACACTAAGTAAAAATGGATGAAAATCACTATGAAAACTCACTCAGAGTACTGTGACGTACTAAAAGAAAAAGTGGCCAGAATACAAGACCAACTAAAAAAGAAAGTAAAATCTCATGGATTTTATCCATAGAAAACCCTACCTAAAGGGTAGGAACATTAAGATTTATTAATTTCATTGAAGCATACCACATCCATCGGGTCACCCTGAATCACCATCAATTTCTATCCCACCGAGGTCTCCGTCAAACCTACTGATCATCTACACAAGACACAACATGTGAGGGAGAATCCCCTGCAAGGGTGAGTATTAAAATAATCAGTAGAGACCCCAAACCACAAAGGAATTACAAAAAGTAAACCACAAGGAATAACATAAAGTATAACAAAATTAACATCCCTATGAAATACACCATGTAGACTAAAAAAGAGGAATACAGAGTGTAGCCTCTATGAGGTACAATTACGATAGTTTCAATAATCAAATCACACCAAGAATAGGTCTATGATATGAAAATTGGATTTTCAGAATAATCCAAAATACCCTCAAGTAGTAACACACAGATCACTGGTAACACATAGGGTGTAGGTAACATAAGGAGTGTCGGCAACACATGAAGTATAGTTAATATATGGAGTGTTGGTAACACATGGATTTTACGTAACACATAGAGTACAGATAACACATGGAGTTTTCGTAACACATAGAGTGTCATCAAATACTAGAGGACATGCACCTTGGTGGGACTGGGGAGTCCCGACTCAGTCTTGGTAAGACACAATGTCTAGATAAGACACCTACTCTAGGTAATCACATAACTTCTAGGTCTCATCCAGCCGCAAAATTCCATCCTTGCTATACTCGTTCCAAGACTACCTACTCCTCGTGCCAAATAGGTCTCATGAAAATGTCTTTAAAAACTCACTTAGATTATCTCAAAACGACTACCTCATCGCAAGGGTCCAAAAACCACAAATTGATTGTCAAATGAACACATGGTTAGATATTGATAGCTATTTTAATAAAAAGGGGTTGGTTAGATCCGGTTATGGTCCGATCCAGTTAGACCGACCAAACCCAACACGTTCTGGGTCAACCCAAATCGGCCATTTGGACATGGGTCCACCCCACTAGGCTGACTAGGCCACATATCCATCCCTCTAGGCTGCTGGAGTGGCCCTTCCATTTCGGTCCAACCCGCATGTGGTAGGCCGGGTTGCTCTTCCAGCTACGGTCCAACCTGGATGTGGTCCTTCGCACCTCCATCATGAGACTCAACCACATGCTATGTATTCAATGCAACTGGACTGTGTGGCCTGACTGGTCCATGTGACCACTGAATCTCAAGGATCTACCATGGTTCCCTCCTCCGACCGGTGCGGCTCTAGCGAGCCCCATCCCCCCACTGCCACCTCCTACCTTGGCCATCCGCCATCATTGCGGCCCACCTGGTTGTGGCTCTTACAGCTCCACATGCCTCTCCACTAGTAGCTACTGAGTCGGCGGACTCCTTGCACTGCCTCCACTCGCAGCCTCATGTTGTAGGCTGATCCTCTGTTCCGATCCTCCATGGACCACAGGTTTACCTAGTCCCGCCTAGACCACAGGTCGCTACTACCACCACTATCCATGAAGTCTGTGTCTGTTCATGTAGTTCTGTGCAGACTTTTGATCCACAAAGAAATATAAGGAATTTGGGGGATAAAACAGATCACAAGGATGGATGATGTGGACTGATATGGGCCTTGTTCATGTCAGACTTGATATGTCCACATTAGAATTTAAGAATGAGGCTTAAACAAAAAAAATTCCAATAGAAATCTAATATGGATTCAATTATCAACAGAATCTGAAATAAAAAACCCATCCCACAAAGATATGCATGATCTAGGATTCAATCTATTCGTCGGTTGATTCACATTCATCATAGGAAATCAAGAAAAGGGAATAAATAAAAATGAAAAAAACACCCTACCTTGAGGATTGGATTGATCACTGATAAAGTGTGAGTCATATATTCATCATTTATCTATATGTCGATGCATATTCTGAATCTGATCTTCGATCCACCACTTTTCTTCGTTCATTGATGATAGGATATTCCAATGTATTTTCCTTTTTTCCAAAGCATCCAAGGAATGTGAATCTGATATCATATCCCAATCAAGCTATTAAATGAAGAAATATGTTTCAGCGTTGTTGTTTCACTGAGTTGTAGTGTTGCCACATTGTTTCATTTATGGGATGAAATAGCTACTTAGTCATGGAAATTTAGTGCCACTACATCACTAATAAACGTTAAAATAAAATTTATTAAAGTTTATTTCAATTTGCTTTAAAACATCCAAAAAATATTTTCCACGGTTCTCTCGCTCCAGTCAAATTTTGGTCCTGCCTAAGAAAAACCTACTAATATGAATAGAATGGTTCCCATAGATTTCAAATCTAATCACTCATTTCAATGTTACTAAAACCGAGCATTTGTGATATTTTTAATAAAAACAATTGTTCGAACATTTATTTCAGACACCCCAAGCCCCAGAATCATGTGTTGTCTTAGTGCATGGTTTCCAAATAATCCCATATAATTTTCAAAAAAATACATGGAAAATCAAGGACATTAAATCTCCCCACCTTAAGGATTTACATCCTTGAAATCCATAACAACTTTTAAACAAACAACTGAGGATACTGAGCAAGAATCTGAGCCTCCCACTTACATGTTCTCTCCTGTAGACACTCTTGCTACCACAGAATGTGCACAATATGAATCGACCACCCACAAAAGATCCACTCCTATTAATCCTTGATCTTTCTCGGGTACTCTATGGAAGTTACCATGTCGTAAACATCCATCTCTCCTTAGTAACTGATGTGCGAATGGTCATGTATATACTTCATCAAATGGGATGTATGAAAGACTCCTTGCACTCAATCTAACTATGTAGGTAGAAAAAATATGTATTCCACCTCACCCATCTACTAAGTATCTTAAAATGTCTAATGAACCGTGGATATAACTTTCCACCCCAACCAAATCTCTATATCTTGCATTGAATGGACACGTGAAATAATACAAGGTCTACCTCCTCAAACTTTTAGGGTATCCTTCTCCTATCATCATAAAACTTTTTACATCTCTGTGCAGTCTTCATCCACTCTTTGATGAACTTCACCTTCTATGTAGTGGCTTGTACCAACTCTGGGCCCATGAGTGCTGACTCTCCGGGGTCAGTCCAACAAAGTGGTGACCTATTGGGTTTCCCATACAAGGCCTTGAATGGTGTAATAATGATGGTGGATGGTAGCTATTTTCATACTCAAACTCTTCCATGGGTGGGTAATCATCCCAAATGTGGCTAAAATCAAGGATTCAAGCACGTAGCATGTCCTATGGGACCTGAATGGTCTGCTCTATCTATTCATCATTCTATGGGTGGAAGGATGTGGTAAAGCATAGACTATAATGACCCGGAATTAAACCTTACTTAATCTTGAATTAAATTGAATAATTCACATTGAGGATCTTTTCATGTTTAGAGTTGTAGAGAATTAGGACATAACTATTACATCTCAATGATTAAAAGTAGACACATCTACTCAGTTTCCATTCATTCAACAAAGTAAAAACTTTTGAACAAAAGAGTCATGTCTATTTCCTTGTTTTAGATAGCCTGACATTTCCTTGATCCCAACCTTGACCCTATTCAGCTTTATGTCCTGTGAAAAACATTTCAAAAACTTGGGATGAGCATAAAAAGCTTAGTAAGGGTTATAACAGTACGGAAAGAAAACATTAGTCCATGTATACATAAGAATCAATTAAATCATACTTTACTCATAAAACATAAGCTATTTTACATACCTCATGAAATCATAAGATTTATGAATAACTCATAAGAATCATAAGACATAAAGTTAACTTGGGGAATTCATAACATTATTACATAGGGAGTAACCCTCATGGTTACATTTGGAATTCCCATCATAGTATATTCCTTAAATATCTTCGTAGAAACCTTAATGTTTAACCCCTTCACGTTACCCAATGCATTGGAGAGCTATATCGGGCTCACCCGCCCTTAGTTTATCACGGAACCACCCGTCTTCATAAACAATGCCCAAGAACCATAACATAATTGTATCACATAAAACATGCATAAAGGAAACATAATATTTCCACATTTCAATCATAGTATATCAATACAACACATTGATATAATCAAAACATCATCAAAACCATTTTCAAAACCATTTAAAACATTTAATAATGAGATTTTTTAATCAAAGTTTCCCATACCACTTTGAAGATTTTAACATTTTAAACCATTAATATCCATAGAAATAAATCCTTAAATCCATTTTGAAAACCTGGATATTAATGAGAATTATTTTTAAGAATAAATCATTAAAAAATTTAAAACGATATTTTAGTTAAAGGGTTTTTAACAAAATGAGAGACACTTGAATACAATAATTGAGGAATAACATTTAATCATAACTTTATAATATCATGAGAATAAAGGGATTCATGATATAATATCCCAAAGGATAGTATATACACCATATAAGAGTGAATTGGTTAATAACAACAATGAAGTCTCAATAGAAATGAAAAATGAAATGAAATACCTTATAAAAAAGGTATCCTTAAATTAAGGACAAATCAATCTCATAATTATGTGTGACAAATATAAATACACCCAATATAAGTGGATATTAAGTGTAAAACAACCAAAGGTAATTCACACATATTAATATGAAGAAATATTATATAATTAAAAGTTGAACCCAAATAAATCGAAATTGGGTTAAGAAGTTCCCTTCTAAACTTTCGACAGCCTAACGACGTCACTTTAAAATTCAGAAAATGAGTTGATGAGACAAAAAGGGTCTCTCATCACTTGGAAATAAATTTTACAGCCACAAGGATATATAAGAACATATCCCAAAATAAGAAGATGTAATTTAAAATACATAACAAATGAAGTCTATTTAAAAAGAGGAGGGTGAAAAGTTCCCTTACTGACTTGGGTAACTTTTGAAACATACACCCCATGAAAGAAGGAATATACAACATTGATGTAAATACTCATAAACGAAAGTATATTACACAAAGAGTAAAATAATGGACAGTACATACACCACTCATAGTAAATGGTGTAAAATGTAGCATAAATCTCACGGGAATAAAAGTGAGATGAAAAATCCCTTACGAAAACTCGGCAGCCTAACGACGCCACTTAAAACTTCAAAAATTGGATTTATTAGATCAAAATAGGGTATCTCATAATATGAACATAAAAATTACAGAATGAGGAATATAAAAGAACATCCCTAAACATAAGAAACATGAGCTTAAAATAAATGACATAAAGGAGAGTACTTAAAAAGAAAGAGAGTGGTAGGACCTCTTACCTCAAGTCCGACTTGCCTTGTTCGTTTCTTTATATTCCTTTAAATCTGGTAACTCCCTTTGGTTTACACCAAAAGGGTTCCTTGAAGAGCTTTCTGCCTAAGGTGAGGCTTCAATGATGAAGAGAGGGATGTGGAGAGACGAAATGGTCAGGGGTTGGCCGAGCCAAAGGCTTTAGTGGTGTGGGTAAGGAGGTAGAGGTGGGGGCCTTTTATAAGAGGAGAGGAGGGGCACTCATGGAAAGTCATGAAATGTTACTTTATTTTAAAAAGAGTCTCAGATTTTAAAGGTTCCACATTGATATACTTCTAGGATAAGGTGATAAGGTTTCGAAATATACTCATCTAATAGGTTTTTTCTAGGTGTAAGTCTTATATTTTATATTATCTTTTCATTTTATTTAAATTGTTCATTAATGAGGTAATCGATGCATCATCATGATGTCATAAATAATTTAATTTATTTAATGTCTTAATATTATTAAAAAATACTATGATGTAGGAAATTTTTTTAGCTTTAAAATGACTATTTATATTCTAAGATATCGTTTATGTATTCAAAATTAAAATTATTTTACTTAGGTGTTACATACATTGGTTACATTTTCCGTAAAAAATGATGAATGGTCACTATCACACTAAAGTGATTCCATGGGGTCCCAAGGTTGGAACAAGGCATCCCATGTTCGGACATGACACCACCAATAGCATTAGGACACATGTTGGGGTCATTTTATTTTTTTATGATATAATTTTCATACCCTTAATTACCCGATTACTAATCAACACGATAATTAAAGATAATTACCGTCGTTACTATTCATAATTTCAAAAAACAAAGGAGTATTAATTAGATAATTTGGACCTTATGATTCCAAATATGGAATCCATTTTATCAAATTAAAAACACATAAATTTTAGTAATTAATTTTAAAGTAAATCTCGTTGTCAAAACAAAAGACAGTTTTTTATGAAATAAAATTTATCAAAAGATTGACTTGTTTTTACATACAATTGAAAAGTAAAATTACTTAGAATGATTAAAATTGTATTAAGTGATAAAGACATAATTTAATTATACTTTAAAAACAATTAAAATGAAAATCTAAATATATAAATAAATTGGATGAAAAGGCAGTTTTGAATTAAAAACTGAATTTTTCAGTATTCATTAAAAAAAGCATTATCAGAAAAATACCACAAATTAACCCTAAGATATATTTTATATTTAAAATTCAGAAATGATTTCCATTTTACCAAATTAAAAACATAGAAGATTCATTAATAAATCATATAGTTAATTCCCGCTGTCAAAACAAATAGCAGGTTTTTTGGAAGCAATATCTATGAAAGGTTTGGTACTTGTTTATGTCCATTTTCAAAGTGAAATTATTTCTAATGAACAGAATTGAATTAAATTGTAAAAATATATTCTAATTAAACTTTAAAACCAATTAAAAAGATAATCTAACCATATGTTTTAATTATATGAAAAAGCAGTTTTGATGTAAAATGCAATATTTCTCACTGTTCATTAAAAAAATGAACATTGTCAGAAACATACCAAAAATTTAACCAATGTAAATTTCAATATCCCAATCATAAAGAATAAGTTTATTTTGACAATATAGAGCTTATAAAAGTTTCAAAAGTTATATTTTAAAAAGGCTCTCCATCAAAAGGGAGTAAAACAATCTTTTAAAAATATTAGAGTATTTATTCTTAAAATTAGATTCATTTGGATTTTAAGCCTATAAAATTTATTATATAAATGTAAAAATATTTAACAAACATATGTAATCGTTTTGTAGTTATTTCTGTTCAATCCCTCCATTACAATGACAAGGCCTTAACTATTATAATATTATTATATTATCAGTGTGCAACGTAAGATTTCAAAGAAACTCATTGTTGCGTATTGGGTACGCCATCGAGAATAGCATTCCCTTTAAAGTAATATTAACATTTTATTCACAAATATTGATAAACATTAGAATGTAATATTATTTATTTACCTGGGATGTTACATTCTTCCCCCCTTTTGGGAATTGTGTCCTTGCAATTTTAAAATTGGTCTTGGAAACTTCATTGAAAGTCCCACATCGGAATAAGAGTTAGTAAAACTATCACTTTAAAAGAAAGAGAGAGAAGTAAAAAGGTCACCCGAGTTAACCCATACTAGGATTCCATATAGGAAAATATGGATATGGAGGAGAAAACAAAGGGTCATGTTCTGATGGAGGGTGATAGTAAACATGTTTAGGAGAAAGTTAACCACAAGAAAATCACAAAATTGTGATGGGTTAAACGGTATTTGATTCCCCAGTAAGAAATGTTAACAGACAACATTTTTGTTTTAAGTTACTTTTCATTGAGGAATTTATTTTAGAGCTTAACTAAATCATAATGAAACATACTTACTTATCACGTAGACTTTCAAATTTTAAAAGATTCCTTACTCAAACTCATATTTTCTCCAAAATACGAGTATTTAGGAAGACTTGTTCGCATTAAGAGTACTATAATCAACTTCTTGAGAATCACCTAATCCACAAAAGAGATCTATATATTTCCCATGTCTTTAGACTATAACCAAAACCGAACCAAAAAGTTTAGTACGAGATCAGATAATACCCAAAAAGGATATTTTGTTTTACAAAAATAAAAACTACTCCTAATCTCCAAAATTTGTCAAACAAAACCCAAAGTTCAACAAAGAATATTCAATAAACATATTTACATAAAATTATTCAAATTAAACCAAACTAGGATTGAAACCCAAATCTCTGAACGATTTAATCATATTGTCTCCTAATATAAATCTTAATATTATTCTCCCAAATAACATCAGTTACTCTTAAAGTCTCATACTGAAAAGTAATTAACCTAATCACATATCCTCCATGATAGACTAATCATTTCCATTGATAACCCAAAATCAACTTACTCTTAATTCATAAAATCATCTAACTAAAAAGAATCATTCAAACTAACCAGGGACTTCACATAGTACAGTGGTAGGCGATAAATACCAGTTGAACTTTGGTTGTGGGTTTGATTCCCGCAGCTTCGTCCGACGTAACTAGTTGTCACATGGTCTTCGTGTTGTCATATTTCCTAAACTATATAATTCATAAAACATTCCCAAAAAAGAGATAAAATCTTCAAAAATAACTATAACATATTTTAACCACAAAGGTTATCCAATAACTTCCATTTTGCAACCCAAAATGTATTATCCAGTAATTGCCTCAAATTCAAGGATCATATAAACCCAAATGGTTCTTTATAACTATATCCACAAAATAAAGGATAATTATTCCTTGAATAAAATTTTTATATATCAAGCATCAGGGTTATATGTACTATAAAAAGTTTTCTAATCTAACCCCATCTTCAAAAGAGACTTAATAAATTTAATAATTTCACCATCCTAAAATCTACCATAACTCTTGAATCCCTTATATGTTGACTTCTTACTCATTCAGCATTCTTCATGATCCATTAACTATGAATTTACACCTTATTTCATAATACAACATTCCTGCAGATCGAATATCCTCATTATTTATATATATAAATCCAATAATGCTTCATTCATTAAGGATAGGAAAAAAATAAATCATACCTTGAATCCAGGTATCATGATCTTCAGGATGTTCTCTTTTTATTTCGGCATGTTTTCATACTTTTAAAAAGTAAATGTTCACTCCAATTCTTTAATTTAACTTTTCTATAGAAATGGAAAATTTGAGATCTTGAAATCATATTAAAAAGATACCATGACCATAAAATTGTTTTAGAAAAGAGTAGGTGTTGGATAGCTCAAACAATTTCTTGCAGGTGATTTGAATACTCAAGAAGCATTCAAAATCATTTGAACAGGCTTTTCCCATAATAGTGATGATCAAATCATAGGGGAGGGATAAGAACATTGTGCAAGATCTCTTTCCTTCCATCTTGAGAATTGATCCATAATCTGCCGAAAAGAATCAACACGTAAACATGAAATGAAAAAAATTATTTTATAGATAACATAAAAACTTTTGTATTATTCTAATCTATCAACCTCAATTTTTTAGGTTTTTTATCCAATAATTCTATTTTACCATAACCCTCTAGTAGTTTCCACATGTTAATAACCCTCTTGGTTATATAGGATCCTTTACCTACACCCAAATATCACCCTAACCTATAAAGTTATCTAAACCGACCTTTGATACCAACTATAAGGACTTGGCCTTAAACCTTACTTAATCTTTAATTAAATTTAATAATTCACATTGAGGATCTTTTAAGGTTAAGATTTTTAGAGAATTAGGACATAACTATTACATATCAAAGATTACAAAGTAGACACATATACTCAGTTTCCATTTTTTCCACAAAGTAAAACCTTTTGAACAAAAGAGTCATGTCTAGTTCCTTGTTTTAGACAGCCCGACATTTCGTTGATCCCATCCTTAACCCTATTCAACTTTATGTCCTGTGAAAAACATTTCAAAAACATGGGATGAGCATAAAAAGCTTAGTAAGGGTTATAATAGTACGGAAATAAAACATTAGTCCATCTATACATAAGAATCAATGAAATCATACTTTACTCATAAAACATAAGCTATTTTACATACCTCATGAAATCATAATATTTAAAAATAAATCATATTAATCATAATACATAAAGGTAACATGAGGAATTCATAACATTATTACTCATGTAGTAACCCTCATGGTTACATTTAGAATACCCATCATTTCAGATAAACCTTAACGTTTAACCCCTTCGCATTACCCAATGCATTGGAGAGCTATATCGGGCTCACCCTCCCTTAGTTTATCACGGAACCACCCATCTTCATAAACAATTCCCAAGAACCATAACATAATCATATCCCACAAAAAATGCATAAAGGAAAGAAAACATTTACACATTTCAATCACAAGATATAAATACAACACATTGATATAATCAAAACATTATCAAAACCATTTTCAAAACCATTTAAAACATTTAATAAATATATTTCTGAATCAAAGTGTTCCATACCACTTTGAAGCTTTTGAAATTTTAAACCATTAATATCCATATAAATAATACCTTAAAACCATTTTGAAAACATGGATATTAATGAGATATATTTTTAAGAATAAATCATTAAAACATTTAAAACGATATTTTAGTTAAAGAGTTTTTAACAAAATGAGTGACACTTGAAAACAATAATTTATGAATAACATTTAATCATAACTTTATAATATCATGAGAATAAAGGGATTCATGATATAATATTTTAAAGGACATTATATAAACCATATAAGAGTGAATTGGTGCATAACAACAATGAAGTCTCAATAGAAATGAAAAATGAGATGAATTCCCTTATAAAGAAGGTATCCTTAAATTAAGGACAAATCAATCTCATAATTATGTGTAAAAAATATAAATACACCCAATATAAGTGGATATTAAGTGTAAAACAACCAGAGGTAATTCACACATATTCATGCGAGGAAATATTCTATAATTACAAGTTGAACCCAAAGAAATCGAAATTGGGTTAAGAAGTTCCCTTGTAAACTTTCAACAGCCTAACGACGTCACATTAAAATTCAGAAAATGAGTTGATGAGACAAAAAGGGTATCTCATCACATGGAAATAAATTTTATAGCAATAAGGATATATAATAACATATCTCAACATAATAATATGTAATTTAAAAGACATAACAAATGAAGACTTTTTAAAAAGAGGAGGGTGAAAAGTTCCCTTACTGACTTGGGTAACTTTTGAAATGTACACCCCATGAAAGAAGGAATATACAACATTGATGTAAATACTCATAAACTAAAGTATATTACACAAAGAGTAGAATAATGGGTAGTACATACACAACTCATAGGAAATGGTGGAAAATTTAGCATAAATCTCACTGGAATAAAAGTGAGATGAAAAACACCTTACGAAAACTCGACAGCCTAATGACTCCACTTAAAACTTCCAAAAATGGATTTATGAGATCAAATAGGGTCTCTTATAATATGAACATAAAAAGTACAGAATGAGTAATAAAAAAGAACATCCCCAAACATAAAAAATATGAGCTTAAAAGAAATGACATAAAGGATATTACATAAAAATAAAGAGAGAGGTAGGATCCCTTACCTCAAGTCCGACTTGTCTTGTTCATTTCTTTATATTCCTTTAAATCGGGTAACTCCCTTTGGTTTGAACGAAAAGGGTTCCTTGAAGAGCATTCTACCTAATGTGAGGCTTCAATGATGAAGAGAGGGATGTGGAGAGATGAAATGGTCAGGGGTTGGCCGAGCCAAAGGCTTGAGAGGTGTGGGTAAGGAGGTAGAGTTGGGGGTCTTTTGTAAGAGGTGAGGAGGGGCACTCATGGAAAGTCAAGAAATGTTGCTTTATTTTAAAAACAGTTTCGGATTTTAAAGGTCCCACATTGATATATTTCTAGGATAAGGTGATAAGGGTTCTAAATATACTCATCCAATAGGTTTTTTCAAAGTGTAATTCTTAGATTTTACATTATCTTTTCATTTTATTTAAATTGTTCATTAATGAGGTAATCGCTACATAATCATGATGTCATAAATAATTTAATTTATTTAATGTCTAAAAATTATAAAAAAAATTACTATGATATAGGAAATCTTTTTATCTATCCAATGACTATTTATAGTCTAAGAGATCGTATATGTAGACAAAATTAAAATTATTTTACTTAGGTGCTACATACTTTGGTTACATTTTCCTTTCTTAAAAAAATGATAAAAGGTCACTATCACACTAAACTGGTTCCATGGGGTCCCATGGATGGCACAAGGCATCCCATGGTCGTCCATGACGCCACCAATAGCATTAGGACACATGTTGGGGTAATTTTATATTTTTATGATATTATTTTCTTACCCTTAATTACCCGATTACTAATTAAACATTATAATTAAAGATAATTACCATCGTTACTATTCATAATTTTCAAAAACAAAAGAGTATAAATTAAATAATTTGGACCTTCTGATTCCAAATATGGAATCCATTTTATCAAATTCGAAACACATAAATTGTAGTAATTAATTTAAAAGTAAATCCCATTGTCAAAACAAAAGATGAGTTTTTAAGAAGTAAAATTTATCAAAATATTTACTTGTTTTTACATCCAATTGAAATGTGAAATTACTTCCAATGAACAAAATTGTATTAATTTATAAAAACATAATTAAATTATACATTAAAAACAATTAAAATGACAATCTAAATATATAAATAAATTGGATGAAAAGGCAGTTTTGATTTAAAAACTGTATTTTTTACTATTCATTAAAAAAGGAATTATCAGAAAAATACCAAAAAATTAACACTAAGCTATATTTTATATTTCAAATTCAGAAACGATGTCCATTTTACAAAATTCAAAACATAGAAGTTTCATTAATTAATCATATAGTTAATTCCCGCTGTCAAAACAAATAGCGGGTTGTTTAGAAGTAATATCTATGAAAAGTTTGGCACTTGTTTATGTCCATTTTCAAAGTGAAATTAATTTTAATTACCACCATTGAATTAAATTCTAAAAAAATATTCTAATTAAACTTTAAAACCAATTAAAAAGATAATCTGACCATATATTTTAATTAGATGAAAAAGCAGTTTTGATGTAAAATGCAATATTTTTCAATATTCATTAAAAAAATAATCATTGTCAGAAACATACCAAAAATTTAACCAAAGTAAATTTTAATATCCCAATCATAATGAATAAGTTTATTTTGACAAAATATAGCTTATAAAATTGTCAAAAGTTAGATTTAAAAAATGTTTTCCATCAAAAGGCGGTAAAACAATCTTTTAAAAATATTAGTGTATTTATTCTTAAAATTGGATTCATTTGAATTTTAAGCCTCTAACATTTATTGGATAAATTTAAAAATATTTAACAAACATATGTAATCATTTTTTAGTTATTTCTGTTCATTCGTTCCATTACAACGACTAGGCGTTAACTATTATAATATTATTATATTATCAGTGTGCAACGTAAGATTTCAAAGTAACACGTTGTTGTGTATTGGGTATGCCATCGAGCATAGCATTCCCTTTAAAGAAATATTAACATTTTATTCAAAATTATTGATAAACCTTAGAATGTAATATTATTTATTTACCTGGGGTGTTACATATATGATGCCAAATTCTTCCTACAATCCCATCCATAACCTGTATATAAAGCGTGCATCTTGATACAAGACTATTATCGATGAGACACTGTGGATTATAACTATATCTTGTATGTAGAGGTATCCTAATATCTCTACTAAACCCTATTGCCAAATCATTAAGAAGTGGTCTGGCCTGGTGAGTCGATCAATGGTCACCCAGATGGTATTGTTCTCTCTGGATTTACGTGGTAGTTCCATCATGAAGTCCATTGACATTCCATACCCCTTCCATTATGGAACCTCAATGGGTTGAGTAAATCATGTGGGAACCTGATTCTTTTCATTCACTTGTTGGAAATCAAGGAATCTCAAAACAAACTCGTCCATTGTCTTAATCATTCTCAGTCACAAAAACTAACATTTGAGGTCCTGGTACATCTTTTCTACACCAATATATACCTCCAAAAGGGAAGTGTGGGACTTCCTCAACCCCTCCTCCTGTAAAATCACTGGTAAAACTATTTGTCCTTTTAAAATTCTGATGTCCTCCAATCCTTTTGAATATTCATCAGAGGTATGCCATGTAGACATCTGAGAACATGTAGTCCCACAACTGACATCTCCAAGTTGTGACACCCGCACTGGATGTAAGAGCCGAGGGGTAACCACAATCTACTAGAGATAGGATGCTACATCTCCATCCCGAAAGGATATCTGAAGCGAGGCCAACTACTCTGAGGCCTCCTTTAGTAGCTTTTTACATGATATCTGGTTGAGAGCATATACCAAAATATTTCCCTTCCTAGGATTATAGAATATCTTGAAGTCATATAACTATAGTAATTCTATCCAATGATGTTGTCTCAGGTTCAGATCCTTCTTAGATAAGATATACCTCAGACTTTTATGGATTGAGTAGATGATAAAACGCTCTCCCAAAAGATAGTGTATCCACACCTTCAATGTGAAGACAACTGTTGCCAACTCTAGATCATGGGTCGTGTAGTTTTGCTCATGTGGTCTCAATAGATTTGAATCATAGGAAATCACCACGTTCCCCTGCATCAGGGAATATCCATATAAGGTTCCTGATGCGTTGCAGAACACCACGTACTTGACAGCCACCTCTGCCAATATTAGGATGGGAGCACTCATCAAACTCTATCTCAGCTACTAAAAAACTCTTGGAACATCTCTATTCATATGAAAGGTTTCCCCTTTCATGATAAGGATTTTAGGGATACTTCTGCCTTTGAAAAGTTGGGAACGAACCATTGATTTTACCCAATGAACACATGGAAACTCCACACCTCACTAATATTCTTGGGTGGCATCTAAGAAACCACTGCCTCTATATTCACTGGATATACTATGGCTACAACATCTAAAATGGAGTTTCCTAAAAAGTGTACCTCTCATATCCATAACTGACACGTTGAGAGATTCACTTAATGTTGTTTCTATTATATTTAGTCCAAAACCATGTTTAACTATATCGTCTGCTCCTACTTAGACGCTGAGTACACAACGATTTCATCAAGAAAGACCACTACAAACCGGTCTAGGTGGGGCAGGAAAAATCCTGTTCATGAGTCCCATAAAAACATATGGGGAGTTCATCATGATAGATGACATCATTATGTACTTGTGATGTTCATAGAGACATCTGAGAGCCGTCTTCAGGATGTACCCATCCAGTACATGAAGCTGGTGATAGCCTGATCGAGGTCAATCTTCAAGAACCATATTTATCCCTTTAACTAATCAAGGAGGTCATCAATCCTTAGTGTTGGATTATTATTCTTAAACTTCACCTAATTTAAGTGTTGTATGTACACATGTAACCTCAAACACTCATATACCTTCTTAGAAAATAATACTGGGGCTACCCATGGTGAAACACTGGGTCTCACGAATCAATTCCTCTAATTTTACCCTCAATTCATGAAGCTCTATGGGATCCATCTGATATTCCTATGTGGATATCAGTTTCATACTAGGGTATAGGTCAATAAATTAGTATACCTTCCTACGAGGAGGTAATCTTTGAACATATTCTGGAATGTTTTCCTCATACTCATCCACCACTGTAAGAAACTGATTACTTGTCTCATCCACTACACTAAGGGTCATGCTAGTCAACTGATGTATGATTGGCTGAACCCTCCTATGTGTGATTCCATCATGTGATTTGTATTTCTCCCTTTCACTGAAAATGTAAAAATTGGTCTCATTTCTTCTGATGCACTGCATTGTGTTCCTAAACCATTCGATTTGAGAATGAATTGTGGATAACCATCCCATACCTAGAATGAAATCGTAAGGCCTCGATGCTGCCACCAAGAGATACAAACCAAAACTCTCACCCTAAGAGTAAGGGAATACTGTTGTCACTAGTGTGTGATCAATGAATCTACTCCCATAAGTGTATCTATGTGTATGGATCGATTCAATGGCTCCATTTGTATCTTCATGTCATGATGAGGTTCGTGGTGAGAAAAGTGTGACTAGAACCCATATCTATCAAAACTAAAGCTAGGGTGGAAAAGACACAAATCATACTTATAATCATCTTGGTAGTCTTGGGATCATAATCCTCTATCGCCTAGAGATGTCCTCACCCCTATTCACCAGCTCCTTGATCTCGGGGTGGACCACCTGGGGTTGGTAGTGGTGGTGCCTTGATACGCCATCCAACTCTCGCCGCTCATCCAGCTCCTCTATCAAAACTTCCTTCATGAGGACCACTCTATTCCTACCTCTTCCACTACCCTATCAGTACCTCTACTATCTTATGGTTGGTCATATGGATGGTCATACAATCTCTAGCCAGATGCCCCCAACTGCTACACAAGTATCACAGTCCTTCCTTCAGTTGACTCGGTCGGCCCTTAGAGGATTTCACCACTAACCCCATCTCCTGGGGTCATCCCCTGGACTACTTGACCAACATGGGTCCCTGCATCATCTTCCATCTACTCGCTACCGAAAATCCCACTATTTTCACCTGGTGGTAGCTCCCATTTCCAGTTCCTACTCTACAAGAAATCTCTCGACCAGGAGAGCTCTCTCTAGCTCCCAAACATGGGTAGGGATTCTAAGGGATATCATCGACACCCTGATATCTCATTGTATTCCCTACTCGATGGTACATACCCTGGAGAACGGGTCTTGAACCATGTTGGTAGAGTAGCGAGGAAGATCTGTGATTATTGCTAAGTTCATTGTTACTGACTGAATAAATTTGTGTAGGTACATTATATCTTGTATATGCCTAGAGTATAACATCCATAGAAATAAATCGTCCTTGAAGAGGCACTCAAATTCTGTCGAGGATAGCATCACATCCTCATGCATCGGATTCATCGGGCTCCACTATCTCCCTGTCGATACTTGGAGATGGATCGCGGCATTGACTACCATCTAGTCGGGAGGAATCCTCACTAAGTAAAAGACTAACTTCACTGCCTCTAACTCGTCCTTAGCTATTTCAGGACCCTTATCTCCTCGAATCATATGAGTTCTCTATATCTAGAACTCATGTAAAACACTGAGCCTGTGTAAATCCTCTACCGGAAATGCTGGTAGGAACTGTTGTTCTCTAATTGGTGGTATCGTTGGTACATCATGGGGAGGCGCTATCTCTGACAATGGTCCCTACAATAATTCCTCATCTCTCAGCGAACCATCATCATGGTCACACCTCAGAATCTTGGCTAGTTTTCTTTGTGGGGGCACCCTGAAACAAATCAAGATATATCATGATGAATAGAGTATACATGGTGAGAAGACTCTGACTCATGATGGACATGAGAATACACTCAATTCCTATATGATTAAAGAACCATTAATTTCCCATGAGACTATCATTTTCATGTATTGAGTCAAAAAGTAGAATTCAAGGTCCTGGTGTATAGATATGTCGGCCATCGCACCAACATTGGGATCTTGGGCCTAAAATCCTATCTCTAAACACTTAACATTGTTTCCATAATACAAGTGTAAAACCGAACCTCCCTCTGATACCACTCGATCATGACCCTTCCCTCAAGGCCCATGCTATGACTACGCAAAGTATTCCTCCCATAGTCCAGGGGCTAGCTACAAGCACCGAGTAGGTATATCCCATAACTGGGAGGCTTTCCCCAAGTACATGTATGCACGTACCCATTTTCACGACCCGTCCTCGGGGCCCGTGTCGTGACTACCCCAAGCCCACCTTCCATAGGCCAGGGGCTGGCGACTAGCACCAAGGCGTAAATCCTGATAAACAGGGAAGGCATTGACTTTGTAAAGTAAACAACCATCACAGAGTGAGCAAGAGGAAAGAGTAATCACTAAGTATAAACTGTAACAAGCTGTGCTGAAAGTGAAAAGGGGTCGGAAATACATGCCAAACTGTAAAGTACAACTGAAAGGGGAAAACAACAACTGAAAAGAAAAGCCACAGCGTCGAGCCGTCCTCTGGAAGTCCCACCTGAAGGGCGAGCACAGATAGCCTCCATAGCTCCTCGGTCCAACCGTCTGCTCCGAGTACGTCCCGCCCAGTGGTGCACCTCGAGGTACCGTCCGGCTCCGCAAGCCTCCACCACGATCAGTGCTATCCATCGTCTGCAACCAACACAACGAAGTGCGGGCATAGCCCGTGTAGGGGTGAGTATAAGCTACTCAGTAGGGAGCCCGAGACCCCCGAATGTCTCCCGAAATCTACAAAGGATAAACCACAACGGAAAGATACAATCACGAAGTAACAATAGACAATGCTTAGGTATATGCCCATACATATACCTAAGTCATCAATTCCCGTTCGGCTCCAACATCCGAGCCCATGCACAACCCAAT
Source organism: Viscum album (assembly GCA_963277665.1). Taxonomy (NCBI): domain Eukaryota; kingdom Viridiplantae; phylum Streptophyta; class Magnoliopsida; order Santalales; family Viscaceae; genus Viscum; species Viscum album. The sequence goes on along the minus strand of OY728150.1, from coordinate 1,085,564,726 downwards.
CCACGAAGGAGAGCAAAAGTAATCCACGTAGGATAGCTCAACACAATCCACAAGGGAATGTAAACAGTAAATCCACCCAGGATAGTTCAACACAATCCAAAAAGGAGAGTAAATAGTAAATCCAGACAGGATAGTTCAACACAATCCACAAAGGAGAGTAACACAGGATTCAGCTCACACAGGTATACTTCATCGAAAAGGTGAAAGGGATGATCAGATATAGATACTGAATGATCTAAGATGGGACCCACTGAGGATACAAGACCAGCACTCTTCATTGATTCATCTATGCTGGGACCCACATAGGATATAAGACCATTACTGAATCATCTAAGCTGGGACCCACATAGGATACAAGACCAGCACAGCTGGGACCCACATAGGATACAAGACCAGTACTCTTCATTGATTCATCTATGCTAGTACCCACATAGGATACAAGACTAGCACTGAATCATCTAAGCTGGGACCCACATAGGATACAAGACCAGTACAGCTGGGACCCACATAGGATACATGACCAACACTCCTCATTGATTCATCTATACTGGACCCACATAGGATACAAGACCAGCACTGAATCATCTAAGATGGGACCCACATAGGATACAAGACCAGCACAAATGGGTCCCACATAGGATACAAGACCATCACTCTTCATCGTCGCAGTCCACTGAGGATCTCTGCACAGTCGTCGTCGTTGAAGTCGCAGTCAGCACTAGGGTTCCCACACACAGCAAGCTCGTTCGGGAGGGTCCGCTCCACGAGCCGAGAGGCTGACACATCAACTAACACAGAGTCCAGATTTGATGTATCCCAAAAGTTCCTTATCGTCAACAGGAACTCAACGTCACAGACGGGGTGTCAATCGGACGTCCGGTCTGAGAGTTATTGGCTTTTTCGTCCCAGGGGCTCGGTTGGTTTTTAAGGCAAAACCAACCCGACCATACTCCACCTGCGTCCAAACCTCGGGTGTAGTGAGCCAAAAGATCCACCTCACTAAGAGGAATCCACCAAAGTCAACGGCACGTCAATCGGACGTCCAGATCTCAAGATATGAGCGTTTCCGCTCCGAGGGCCCGGTTGGTTTCGTGTACGAACCAACCCGGCCGAACCCAAAGTATTCCGAAACCTTGAAGGCAGTATACCGAAATGACCATCTCGATCCAAGGATCGTTTTTATACTAACGGAACGCCAATCGGAGGCTCGTAGATCAAGTTATGGGCAAAAGACCGAAAAGGTCCGAAAACGGGGGGTCGGGGCCCAGACCGACCCGGCCCAACCCCCCTGGGTCGGCCCGAACCGGGTCGACCCGACCCGGGTCCGGGTCCGACCTGGTTTGGCGCGACCCGGCCCGGCCAGGGCGGCCTGGCCCGGCCTGGGCGTGACCTGGCCAGGCGAGTCGGCCCTGCTCGGCTCGGCCGAGCCGGCCGAGCGGAGGAACCAGCGGGGTGGGCGCTGCCCCCTCGGTGTCAAAGTGTCGCGACCACGCGTGGGGCCGCGCTGAGTCACCCGGACTCGGCCGGGCCGCCGCATCCCAGAACCTCGGTTCCATGGGGCCGCGGAACCGCCTCGCCACCGCGGCGAGGTTTTTTTCAGCGGCGCGCTGGGCGCCACCGTGCCGGCGTGGCGCAACGGCCGAAGCTTCCGCGGGCCCCCAGAGTTGCTCCGGTGGTCCGTTTTCATTTCCGTCTGCGCCGAGGTTCATCCAGGGTCCCGACCTTCACTGCAAGGCCATCAAATACCCCTTGTGGCCCCGTTTGTCATTGCCCGTCAATCCGCGCGTCAAAAAAGAACGCACCGTCTATGTGGTTTTTTCTGGCGTGGCGCCACGGCGCCGCGCTCCATCGCCGCGATTTTCCAACTCCCGCGTGGTCTTTCTTGGTCGACGTTCGCCGTTTCGCACACCAAGAACGAAAGGGGCAGTGGGTTAGGACTTGTTCATTGGTCCGCACCCACCTTGTTAGCGGTTTGAAACAAAACCATAATTTCCAGCAATTGATAAACCCTGACCCGCAAAAAATAAACCACGGACGAACTTGTTAATTTAGTTGGTCCGTGTTCATGCCTTGGAGGAAAAAAACATGGAGTATTAATATTTCAAAATGACCACTACCTCGTCAAGTCGTCGCACGCGCGTTCTTCGCGGAATTGATTGTTGCGGAAGGATGGGATCATCACGTCGTCGTGGTATCCGGCGTTGCGTCGACGAACTCCGAGGACCAAGAAACAACAGATTTAATTATATCGATTAAATCCATGTGTTGTTATAAACCACAAAGAAGTTTAAAAAGAAACCCGAAATCTCCTACCTCAAGCAGTTGGTGATCAGAGATCGTTGTGGGGAATAACGTCTCGGAAGAAGCATTGTCGATCTCCGAGGGTGACGACGTTCTTCGCGTTCTTCGCGAAGGAGGATGAAGGCACAAGATTCTGTCAAAACCTCTCAACGAACAATCTCAACAAGCCATCCATTGCTCTTATTTTATTATTACGCCAACGGTTTGTAAACAGGTTAGGAAACAATTAAATTATTTTATAGAATTAATTTTAACGAAGTTAACCGCCCAATTAAATGGTGCGTTAAGAATTTAAGAAAACGCGTCAGTTAACTTTCATAAAAACGGGTTTTTGCGGGTGCGTTACATAGGGGAAAAGAAACGGTGGGGCTTGTGCGGGCCCCACCTCACAAATATCCTACCAAGATGTTAGAATATTTTTGGATAGCACCCTATCCGCATCCACTCAGCTTAAATAGCTTGAAGTGGTCTTTAAGCGGCTTTAAGTGAAATAAAAATAAAATTGTCGCACAACTTTATTTTGTTTCTTAACTTAAAACCCAAAAATTAAAAACCACTACCGAGCAAAAGCAACTCCGGAAGATGCGTTTCTAAGAAAATACTGGTGCTGTGATTCCATCGGTGCCCTCGGAATTCGATTCCGGGCACCGGTTCAAAAGTTAGAAAAACCCGCTCGTCTGTTCACTGAACGTACCTAAGACAAACTTCAGAAAGTGATTTCGGGCACACCGAGCGTTGGAATCAGGTGCCGCCAGAAGCTGTGTCCTTGTAAAATTCCAAGAAAAATTAAGAAAAAAAAAAATTTCCTTGAAATTTACGGGTTTTTACATTACTCCTACCACAGGGATTTACATCCCCGTAAAACTTCACCACAAACTTAGGGATACAAAGGCGGTACTGAGCACGCATCTGAGCCTCCCGCTCCCAAGTGCTCTCCTGGAGGTTCATGAGCTGCCATCTGAAGCGCACTAAAGGAATCGGTCGTCCACGTAGGACCCGCTATTTTCGATCCTCGATCTCCACAGGGACCTCCGCAAAAGTCGCCCCATCATCAAAGACCAGCTCCCCAGGGTCAAAGATTTGTGTCGGGTCGTGCACGTATCTCCTCTTCTAAGATACGTGGAAGACGTCGTGCACCCGGCGTAACTGTGGTGGTAGAGCCAGGCGATAAGCCACCTTGCCAATCCTGCCGAGGACCTGGAAGGGTCCGATGAAGCGTGGAGACAACTCGCCGCTTTGGTCAAACCTCCGTAAAGAACGTTGAGGTGAGACCCGCATGAAGACGTGGTCGCCATCCTCGAAATCAAGTGGCTTTCACCTCCTGTCAGCACAGGACTTCTGTCAGCTCTGAGCTATACTCATCCGCTCCTTGATGACCTGGACCATCTCCGATCCCACAAGAACTGCTAAGATTTCTTCTTTGCTGATAAGAGAAATCTGGTCTCATCCCCTGGATGAACCACTTCATTTGCCTAATACAGTCAATCCCGACATGGATGGTACTAATCCATACCAAGGATGAAGTCGTAAGGCCTCGACGCCACTACCAAGAGATCCAACCGTTACTCTTGCCTCCAAGGGTTGAGCCACACTGTCGGCATCATTTAGGGTAACTGGGTCTCCTCCAGTAGATGACTCACAAGTGAGGGTCAAGTCAACAGTCTAAACCGGAACCTCTTAGTAACAACACAAAAGAGGACAGGAATAAAAACATCACCAAGGTATGCGTCATTTATTATTGCAACTCATAATACAAGGACACTACACCATAACAACAAGGAACTAGAAGTACAAAAGACGTATCCACTAGTTCCGCTCCTGTCCATCTGCTCCCAGAGCTCCATGATCGAAGGCCTCAGCTGCCTGAAGATGAGCTCTCGCATGTCCACCAACTCCATGTGGTCGGGGTGGACCTCCAGGTGGTGGTGGTGGCAACACCTCGAAGTGTCTCCCACCATCTGCTACTCGGCCACCTCCTCTGCCTCGTCCGCCTGCACCCTCCAGACCACCGTGGCTGAACCTCTATCTGGGAGGTCCCTCTACCACCTACTACTCATCTGTAAGATGAGTCAGGCAGTCTCGAGCCATGTGACCTCGCCCAATGCATGCGTAGAAATGATTTCCCCTCGTGTAGCTGGATCTCCTTCGGGTGCCCCGCACAACTGAATCTTCATCCTGAGACTTCCCATCTGATGGTCTGGCCCGTTTGGACCTCTGCGTCACCTGTCTACTGCCAACTGCAGAAGTCCCTTCTATGGGCCGTCCTGCGAAGGGTCCTATCATTGGAGCCTACTCGGTGAGAAAACTCTCCACTAGAAGGGCTCTCTCCAACACCTCTTCCTGTGTCGGAATGTTGAGGGAGATCATCGAAGCCCTGATCATGTGCCTCAGTCCCTGCTCGAAGGACTAGGCCTGGAATAACGGGTCTCGTACCATATCTGTGGAGTAGTGCGAGAGATCAGTAAATCTCGCCGAGTACTGGGCCACTGTCATGCTGCCCTGCCGTAGCTGTAGCAGCTCTTCGATGCGCACCGCACGGAGGGTGGTTGGGACGAACTCGGAGCGGAAGATTCTCTCAAAGTCCGTCCAGAGGAGAGATGTCTAGTCGTGCACCTGGAGCATCATGCTCCACCATCTGCCTGCTACCACGTGCAGGAGGCTCGCTGCGAGGATCACCATAAGGTCTGATGGTGTCCTCACTAATCTGAAAACCCGTAAAACTGCCTCCAGCCAGTCCTCGGCGGCCTGAGGGTCTGTCTGCCCGCGGAACCTTGGCGGTCGCTGGCGCTGGAACTCATGCAGTGCACTAAGGCGACGTGCATCGTCAGTGGCCGGGGCTGGAAGCATCGGTGGCTCAGCGGGTAGAGGTATCGCCGGTGCCTCTGCTGACAAGGAGCCCTGCACCGAGGCCCCGTCGCTCGGTGGGCTATCATCACGCTCCACTCTTGGAACCCTAGATGGATGCCGTCATGGGGCCATCCTGAAAAGAAACAGGTGCGCCACGGTTAGAACTGTATAATTGGTGAGCTGACACAAGTAATCCCAAGGAAAACTTGAACACACATGCAATCAATGTTTTCGTGCAATAAGTCGGAAATTAGAAGTCAGGGTCCTGGTGTATGGATACGTCGGTCGGCGCACCAACACTGAACTCCCTGGACTCATAACCACACCCAATATGCTGAACACTATTGCTTCACATAGAAGAAAGATCAGAGTCTACAGTAGAACCAAACTCCTCTGATACCAATTTGTCACGACCCGTCCTCGGGGCCCGTGTCGTGACTACCCCAAGCCCGCCTTCCATAGGCCAGGGGCTGGCGACTAGAACCAAGGCATAAATCCCGATAAACAGGGAAGGCATTGCCTTTGTAATGTAAACAACCATCATAGAGTGAGCAAGATGAAAGAGTAATCACTAAGTATAAACTATAACAAGCTGTGCTGAAAGTGAAAAGGGGCTGGAAATACAAGCCCAACTGTAAAGTAACACTGAAAGGGGAAAACAACAACTGAAAAGAAAAGATGCCGCATCGAGTCGTCATCCGGAAGTCCCACCTGAAGTGTGAGCACAGATAGCCTCCACAGCTCCTCGGTCCAACCGTCCGCTGCGAGTACGTCCCGCCTAGTGGTCCACCTTCAGGTACCGTCCTTCTCCGCAAGCCTCCACCACGATCAGCGCTGAACCAACACAACGAAGTGTGGGCATAGCTCATGCAGGGGTGAGTATAAGCAACTAAGTAGGGACCCCGAGACCCCCGAATGTCTCCCGAAATCTACAAAGGATAAACCACAACGGAAAGATACAATCACGAAGTGACAACCGACACTACTTAGGTATATGCCCATACATATACCTAAGTCATCAATTCCTGTCCGGCTCCAACATCCAAGCCCAAGCACAACCCAATCCACGGAGGAGAGAAAAAGTAATCCACATAGGATAGCTCAACACAATCCACAAGGGAAAGTAAAAAGTAAATCGACCCAGGATAGTTCAACAAAATCCACAAAGGAGAGTAAACAGTAAATCCACACAGGATAGTTCAACACAATCCACAAAGGAGAGTAACACAGGATTCAGCTCACACAGGTATACTTCGTCGAAAAGGTGAAAGGGATGATCAGATATAGATACTGAATCATCTATGATGGGACCCACTGAGGATACAAGACTATCACTCTTCATTGATTCATCTATGCTAGGACCCACATAGGATACAAGACCAGCACTCTTCATTGATTCATCTATGCTGGGACCCACATAGGATACAAGACCACCACTGAATCATCTAAGCTGGGACCCACATAGGATACAAGACCAGCACAGCTGGGACCCACATAGGATACAAGACCAGCACTCTTCATTGATTCATCTATGATGTGACCCACATAGGATACAAGACCGTCACAGATTGGACCCACATAGGATACAAGACCAGCACTCTTCATCGTCGCAGTCCACTGAGGATCTCTGCACAGTCGTCGTCGTTGAAGTCGCAGCCAGCACTAGGGTTCCCGCACACAACAAGCTCGTTTGGGAGGGTCCGCTCAACGAGCCGAGAGGCTGATACATCAACTGACACAAAGTCCATAGTTGATGTATCCAAAAGTTCCGTATCGTCAACAGGAACTCAACATCGCAGACAGTGCATCAATCGGAAGCCCGGTCTGAGAGTTATTGGCTTTTTCATCCCAGGGGCCCAGTTGGTTTTTAAGGCAAAATCAACCCGACTGTACTCCACCTGCATCCAAACCTCGGGCGGAGTGAGCCAAAAGATCCGTCTCACTAAGAGGAATCCACCAAAGTCAACGGCATGCCAATCGGACGTCCGGAGCACAAGATATGAGTGTTTCCGCTCCGAGGGCCCGGTTGGTTTCGTGTACGAACCAAGCCGGCCGAACCCATAGTATTCTGAATCCTTGAGTGCAGTATACCGAAACGACCGTCTCGATCCAAGGATCGTGTTTCCGCTGACGGCGCACCAATCGGAGGCCCGTAGCTCATGTTACTGGAAAAAGACCGAAAAGGTCCGAAGACGGGGGGGTCTGGGCCCGTACCCACCCGGCCCAACCCCCTTGGGTCGGCCCGAACCGGGTCGACCCGACCCGGGTCTGGGTCCGACCCGGTTTTGCGCGACCCGGCCCGTCCTGGGCGCGACCCGGCTCGGCTCGGCCGAGCTGGCCGAGTGGAGGAACCCGCGGGGTGGGCGCTGCCCCCGTGGTGTCAAAGTGTCGCGGCCCCGCGTGGGGCCGTGCTGAGTCACCCTGACGCGGCTGGGCCGCCGCGTCCCTGAACCGCGGTTCCGCGCGGCTGCGGAACCGCCTCACCGCCGCGGCTGAATCCGCGGCGAGGTTTTTCCCGGCGGCGCGCTGGGCGCCGCCGCCGTGCCGGCAGAAGCTTCCAGGGGCCACCGGAGTTGCTCCGGTGGTCCGTTTTCATTTCTTTCTGCGCCGAGGTTCATCCCGAGTCCCGACCATCACTACAAGACCCTCAAATCTCCCTTGCGGCCCCGTTTTTCATTGCCCGTCAATCCGCACGTCAAAAATGAAGGCGCCGTCTTTCTGGTTTTTTCGGCGTGGCGCGGCGGCGCCGCGCTCCTTCGCCGCGATTTTCCAACTCCCGTGCGGTCTTTCTTGGTTGACGTTTTCCGTTTCGCACACCAAGAACGAAAGGGGCGGTGGGTTCGTACTTGTTCGTTGGTTCGCACCCACCGCGTTAGCGGTTTGAAACAAAACCATAATTTCCAGCAATTGATAAACACTGACCCGCAAAAAATAAACCGCGAACCAACTTGTTAATTTAGTTGGTCCGTGTTCATGCCTTGGAGGAAAACTACATGGAGTATTAACATTTCAAAACAACCCCTACCTCGTCAAGTGGTCGCACACGCGTTCTTCGTGGAATTGATCGTCGCAGAAGGAGGGGATCGTCGTGTCGTCGTGGTATCCGGCGTTGCGTCGATGAAATCTGAGAACCAAGAAACAACAAATTTAATTATATCGATTAAATCCATGTGTTGTTATAAACCACAAAGATGTTTAAAAATAAACCCGAAATCTCCTACCTCAAGCAGTTGGTGATCGGAGATCGTTGCGGGGAAGAACGTCTCGGAAGAAGCGTCGTCGATCTCGGAGGGTGATGACGTTCTTGGCATTCTTTGCGAAGGAGGATGAAGGCACAAGATTCTGTCAAAACCTCTCAACGAACAATCTCAACAAGCCATCTGTTGGTCTTATTTTATTATTAGGCCAACGGTTTGTAAACAGGTTAAGAAACGATTAAGTTAATTTATAGAATTAATTTTAACGAAGTTAACCGCCCAATTAAATGGTGCGTTAAGAATTTCAGAAAACGCGTCAGTTGACTTTCATAAAAACGGGTTTTCGCTGGTGCGTTACTTTGGGGAAAAGAAACGGTGGGGCTCGTGCGGGACCCACCTCAAATATATCCTAACAAGAGGGTAGGATATTTTTGGATAGCACCCTATCCGCATCAACTCAGCTTAAACAGCTTGAAGTGATCTTTAAGTGGCTTTAAGTGAAATAAAAATAAAATTGTCGCACAACTTTATTTTATTTATTAACTTAAAACCCAAAAATTAAAAACCACTACAGAGCAAACGCAACTCCGGAAGAGGAGTTTCTAAGCAAATACCGGCACTGCGATTCCATCGATGCCCTCAGAATTTGATTCCAGGAACCTGTTCAAAAGTTAGAAAAACCTGCTCGTCCGTTCATAGAACGTACCTGAGCCAAACTTCGGAAAGTGATTCCGGGAACACCGGGCCTCCGAATCAGGTGCCATCAGAAGCTGCGTCCTTGTAAAATTCCATGGAAAATTAAGAAAAAAAATTCCTTGAAATTTACGAGTCTTTACACCCATCTCCAAAAAAATCTGAAACTAAAAACACTAAGTAACCATGGATTCAAACCACTACTAAAACCCACTCATAATAAGTTAAAAAACTAAATGAAAGAAGGGAAAATATAATTCCAAATAAAAAAGAAAGTGCAATCTCCTGGATCTCATCCGCTAAAAACCCTACCTAAATGGTATGTACAATAAGTAGTCTGAATGTCACTGAATCATACCACATTCTTTGAATCACCTTGAATCACTCCCTATTTTCTTCCCTCCAAGGAATTCGTCAAAGCTACCCATCATCTGCACAAGACACGACACCTATAGGTGAATCCAGTGAAGGGGTGAGTAAGATAATACTCGGTAGGCACACTAAAACACAATGGAATTACACAAAGTATACCACAAGTAATACCATTAAGGATACCAAAAATAATATCAAAATGAAATAAACCATGTGGACTACCAATGTGAAACATGAAGTGTAGCCTCTATTGGGTACAGTTAGGAGAGTCACTAGAGTCAGGTCACCCCAATTATAGGTCAATGGTACATAAACATGATTGTTGTGAGGTTTCATAGTACCCTCACGTATTATCACAAAGAGAATTGGTAAATCCCAGAGTGTAGGTAACACAAAGAGTTTTGGTAACACATGGAGTGTTGGTAGCACAGGGAGTGTCGGTAACAGAAGTTGTGTAGGTAACAGACAAAGTGTAGTTAACACACGGAGTGTTGGTAGCACGTGGAGTTTTGTCAAAGACTAGAGAACCCATACCCTAGTAGGATAGAAGAGTACTGACTCCATATTTGTAAGAAAAGAAGTGTATATAAGACACATAGTAAAGGTAATCACATAGCTTATAGGTCACATTCAACCACATGATTCCATCCTTAGCATGCTTGTTCTGGGAGAACCTAATCCTCAAGACAAATTGGACATATGCCAACATCCATTGAAACTCACTTAGTATATCTCAAAAGGAACAACTTATTTAAATGGTCCCAACTCTGAAAGAGGCTCATAAAATAGACACACAATTTGAGAGTTATTCCCATTTTAGTTTAAACGGACCGGTTCGGTCCGGGTCCGATCGGACCCAGTCAAACCAACACGACCCAACCCCATATGGGTCAGCTTGCTCTGACAGCCGCAAAATGACCTGGATGTGCCCCCCCCCCCCCCCCCGCACCCCCGACACATGGCTCATACATGTTCTATGTGGTCAAATCAGCTAGACCACATTGTGTAGCTGGTCTACATGACCACAAGATCCCACGACTCTATCATGGGTCCCTCCTCCGACTGACGTAGCTCTGGAGATCCACATCCCTCCGCCACCGCTCTCTGCCTCTATCCACCACAACCATTGTCCTCCTAGCCACAACTCCCACATTCATCCCATGGACACACCTCTTCCGACCTCTCCATCGCCACTAGTTTATTTGACGACCACCTGTCACCACCTCTACCCATGAGTTCCTACCGTGTGTCTCCCTACCGCTGACCGCCAAGAATGTGGCTCTACCTTCTTCCACCTACGACCTCCTCCTGTGGGTCGATCTGCTACAACAATCCAACCTAGAATAATTTTCACCACCACCTCCACCAACCATCAAGACGACAACTGTTCTTCCAGGTCTTCATGGATCATTGTGCTACAAAGAACGAGAAATAATTTGGGGAGACAACAGATCACAAGAACGACTGGTGTGAATGGATCTGGGCCTTGTTTTTTTTCCTTCTTGCATCCATGTTATAATTTAAGTATAAGGATTAATCAAAACAAATTACAAAAAAAATATAACATGGATTCAATTTGAAACAACATCCCGAATAAAAAAAAAACCCATCCTTCAAATATACGCATGATCCCAGAATCAGTCTATTCATTAATTGATTCATGTTCATCATAGTAAGTCAATAATGGGTAATAAATCACAAAGGAAACAAAAACCTACCTCAATGATTGGTTTGATCACTGATGATGTGTGAGTCTTGCATTCATCATTCATCAACCTACTGATGCATGTTACAAATATGATCATCAATCTAACACCATTCATCATTCATTGACGAGAGGATTTTCTAACGAATTTTCCTTTTTTTCAGATCCTCTGGGGGTCATTAATCTCATCTTGTATACTTGTCAATGTATTTAATTAAGAAACATGTTTCAGCGTCAATGTTTTGATGAGTTTCAGCGTTGCCACACTATTTCATTTATGAATGGAAACATTTTCTTATTCGTGGTTTCACAGTTTCATTTTATCACTGTTAAATGTTAAAATAATCTTTTTATAAGTTTATTTTATTTCCCTTTAAAACTCCAAAAACTTTTTTCTGTAGTTGACCCATGTCGGTCAAAGTTATGTCCATCCTAAGTAAAAACCACTCCTCTAAACACAATGGTTCCCTCATATTTCAAATGCATGCACTCGTTTAAAAGTTATTAAATCTGAACACACGATCTATTTTTAAAATACTTAAAAGAGGTAAAACATTTATTCCAGGAACCCTAGGCCTCTGAATCACGTGTCGTATCTATGTCGAGTCATGAAATAATCCCATATAATTTTCAAAAAAAATACATGGAACATCTAGGAAATTACACATAGACTCCTCCATCATTATAAAAAGAAGTAAAATAATATTCATGGATAGATTCCAAATAAATTAGTACCTTTAGCTTTACTACATCATGACTAACCAAGCCCACATATGCCTAAATGTATATATAGGGTGTCATGAAAAAACTATTAGCATACCACCGTGAATATATATAGAATCTTTCAGAGTGAAAACTAATAGTTCTAGTTTTAAACCATCATTTTGAAAATACTCTTTATTTAAAAAACATTTTTGAAAAATTTCTTAGTTTTTTAAAACAATTAATGTTCTAAAAATAGAATTAGAAGATTAAATACAAAATATGTTTGTGGAAAAAATCATAATAATCACATGATGTCCAAGTAAAAAATATTGAATAAAGAAATAACATATCTCAACCAAGTAGAACAATGCAACATGGCAGTATATACTCAAGGTATAAAGGTAACTAGGACATTCATTCGGTATAGTAGTCGACACACACAAACATAGAAATTCTAGGAGCTCTCTAGGTATCAACATATCCCATCTTATTATCTCACTTGGTCTAACCATGCCATAACCCCTATCCATCACATAATCCACACTAGAGTAACAATCAACCAATTTCAAAATATACACCAAATGTCTCATATATGCAATGAATAATCAATTCACACAACATAATCATTATACTTAAATAATTAAAAATCTAAAAAATATATCCAGGGTCCACAATCTCAAAACCATAATTCACAATACAATTTTTTTTAAAAATGTATTTACAAATAATTTTTTCAATAAAAAATCCCCTTATAAATCATTTTCTAAAACACATTGTGTGAAAAACTGTATTTGAAAGAAAACCAAATGAAATCACCCTTTTTCCAATAAATGGAAAAAGAATTGAAAAAATCTTAATAAATTATTTTAATAATAATTTATCAAACAAGAACAAAGGAAACCAAAGTACCGTATGTATTCTAAAAAAATATGTGTTACATTAAGACACATACTTGAAATTCATAGAAAATCATTACCTTCATCTAAGGCCATAAGAAACAAGAACAAGGTCCTTATGAGCCTAAGAAAGTCCAAGGAACTAGTTTTAAAAACGAACACTAACCCTAGATTCAACCTCATGGATATATGGTTAAAATATTTGATGAAATCTGAAGAATATATAAAATATATAGGTAAAGGGAAGAAATTCAATGGATATAAGGAGTTACCTTATAGGAATCCACAATAATCAAAGGAGACATCAGTAGGCTTGAAATGAGGGTGGCTTATATATTGGGGATTCTTGTTATAATGATGGAGGGATAGTAGAGAGGAATAAAAATGATAGGGGTATAAGTGTAATTTTAATTATTTTAGAAAACTGGTCATATTGTACAATTTATTGGACATTTTTTCATCCTTGAGAGAGCTAATGGAATTAACTCCATCACATAAGAGTCATTTACATGGTTTTATCACGTGGTTTCTACTAACCATGAACCAACCATGCATGTTAACCCCCACACACCAAGCTGAGCAGTACGGTTTACCTAGAGTTTTACATGGTTTCTAAAACCATCCCCCACCTATGAAAACCATACTAAAAGGACCCTCCAAAGTTAGCATTGTATAGTTACATGGTTAGAACTAACCATTGTCTAGCCACACACCATACTCTATTGTACCTGATTGCATGATTTCATACCTCTAGCTCCAAAAATACCATGTATAAATAAAAAAAATTCAACATAAATACATACTAGTGACCTAGAGGATACCAAAATCATCTCCACCATACCAATTTCTATCCCTAGAAATTCTTCAAGTATCAACATCTATGAATATTTATAGACACTTATCTCTCATTAATCCCCCAATCTCTAATGTCTTATAGATATTTTTACCATATTGTCATATAAAATAGAATAAACGGAGAGATTTACCATTAAAAACTCTTTCTAATACGCCATAAAATTATTAAAATACATAAAAAAAAATTGTGTTGTAGGGTTACAATTCTAAATCTTACCTATAAACCATAGGAGATAGCTTTAGATGATTCTTCCTCAACTAGTGAACATGAAACATGATTTGAATAGAGGTCATCTAAGATGGTATTTCTATATAATATTATATTATCCCATGAATCTCTACAATGTCAAATAACCACACATAACATAGTATAAACATACCAACTTGTGTAACTGAAAATGTTCCAATTCAGGACAAACACAATGAAGCACCTGATCGCTAGACATAAATTCCATCAAATGATAATGATTGTCAACATAAAGCCTCTGAAAAATATTATCCATTTACAATTAATTTATAAAAGGTTAAAAATTACCTCCATATCTTAAATGATTCTCATCCCTAATAAGGAGTGTTAAACCACATATATCCAATATGATGGGGAACAACATAATCAACCATGAAGAGCTTCAAAATGAACAATTTTAATAAAATCTTGGAAACTATATTTTATAGTAATTCAACTAAATATAGAATCTTATCCCATAAACCACCCAAACCAAGCCAACCTTCTTGGAACATATCATTAATTATTTGGATGGCCCACTCTATATAACCATATTTTATGGACAACACTTTATACTTAATGTCTACTGGGAACCCAAAACTTCTTAGAGGCCCTTATAAAAATGGTATGATAATCATGGGTATTGGTTAGAAATAATTTCCAAAGTCATTCCATGATGTTTTAAAATAATCCAAATATAGAATTGTCTAAGAATTAACACTTTAATCATATCTATTATAGAGAGAAAGATGTAATATTTCATCAATCGTTCTATTATAACCCATATATAATTCTTTAAATTGGGAGTCTAGTGAAAGATGATCATGAAATCCATATAAACATCATCCCACATCCATAACATAATGGGAACATGTTGTAATAATCTCGTGGTTATATGATGGTTGAATTTTATCCATTGATAGGTGATTCACAGATTCATATAATATAAAATTTAGAGCTTCATCCTAGGCCACCAATTCCAGTGTTTAAGTTAAAAAACATCTCAGTACCCCCAACATATACTAACTAATTCAAATGATGTCCACCTTCAATCAATTAGTGCGTCAATTTAAGGTGACTAATAAGACTCTTTCAAAAATAAATAACATTGTTATGAGATGGAAACCAGAAATTTTAGTTCATACCAACATTTAAGATTCTAATTATATCACAACACAACTTATTCATATTTAAAATTCCCTATTTGTGATGGAAATCCATGTGAAATACTTCATCATGCAAAATCACTTTGAAAATACTAATTTTTGGAATGAACCACCATAATTAACCTTATAGTGATAGTATTTGTGGTAGAAATAGTTATCTATCCCAAATAGTATTCTCAATGGATAAAAAATTTCATTAAAAATAATTTCCTGCAAAATTATTTATGATAGATTCATAATTTCAATCATGGCAAATATTTTTGAAAAAAATTAATACCATTATAAATAGTATTTTGTGATGTAATTTGTAAATCCTTTCAAAATACTATTTCTGATACAATCATAATTATATCACAAATAAATATATATGAATATATAAAATAGTTTAATTTCATTGAAGAATAAATACTATGAACAAATATTCATCATAAAATCAAAACACATATAATAAAAAAATCATAAATTGGAAGGTAAAAAATATTGTCACTTAGAGGATGGGTTATCAACTCCATTATCTAAATGGAATATAATCTCTAAAAAAATTTAATTCCTCACATATACTACAACATCTAATTCTATTATTAATCATACTACCGATGTTATTTATCCTACTATTGTTTCTTCTCTTCCTACTCTCTAGTTAGTCTCTATATAGTATCCCCTATAAATTTTATCCAAACCTAATATCCTATAATTGTGAAATATGAATCCCTAATTGACAATACCACTCTCCTTTTCATGTATCTAAGGTAATTTCCCCATCCCTTTTATCCATCATGTGATCGATATAGGTGGTTATGTAGCCTTAGGCATGCCTCCCCATATACCATAGGTTGTCATCTAGTAATGAAGGTCTAAAATGTAATGTGGGGAGACTATACCATCTGGTGAATAATGACAATAATATCTGAAAATATGATAAAAATTAATATAAAACAACTACATAAGATAAATAACCAAATAAATACAATATAGTAAAAAAATATCATGTTATTATTTATTTAAACATAATTTAATGTTGAAATTCATACAAGAAACCCAATAAGAGATAGAATCCAAAATAATGAATTTCATAACATTATCTCGATCCCCCAACTTTTTCCCAAATCCAATATCAAATATTAGTTATAAAATAAACAAATAAATCATGGGGTCTCTTACCCTTATATATCCTACATCTATCAAGTTACCTTGGTACCAAATGGAACCCAAAGAGGGTGTGATTAAAAATCATTAAGATGACACCCAAAATGACTAAAAAATTTATTCTGAATATTATTGTATGTAAAATTTTGATAATTACGGGAATTAATTGATAAATTAAGGTTTAAAATCAAATAACTCACCATCCCTATATATCTGGGTTAACACATGAGGTCATCCATACTTTCTTCGGCCTATTGATAGATACCTCTATATATTAGTGCATTATCCATCCTAGAAATAATCTATCATACCATGTATCAATGTACCAACTAAAAATATCCCAATTTGGGTCCACTTAGATGTTCTCATGCTGTATTTAACATTCCACGAATGATTTACTCATTTCCATGAATTAATAGACTCTATATGAATTACCATTATAGATCATATTACATATTACTAAGGAACATTTCCCATTCCAAGGGCTAAATGTCGAATCTCTTCACTAATGGACTCTATGGGAATTCCCATTCTAGAGCCACATACAAGTTCTAATCATGCTTTAACCACTCTCTGGTTGATTTAACAATGTAAAAATAATTGTAATAGGATCCAATGTATTACAAGTCCTCCAACATCTTAACATGTGTAATATTGGATTATTCATCCAAATTGTCAATTATCATCCATTAATTATTTATACCAATTTACCCATTTTTTATAACAATTATAGTTATTCAAATTTCATTCTAATTAACCACTAACATTCTAGGTTATTATTTTACCATAAAATTACACAAATTCACATGATAAAACAATTCAAATGTTAAACTATTTTATAACCAATTTAGAATAAAACCTTAGGATCTCGGTTCATTAGTTCTTTGTTCTAACCTAAGGTTAAGGTTGGTCACACATCTTGGGATTCTACAAGTCCATTTCTAAATTCAAGGTGATCCAATGGGGTCTATGGGGGGTCTTTCCAGAAATAATTAATAAATTACTATTTATAATGGTCATTTACATGGTGTGATGGTGAGATATCATAAGTTTCACATATTAGAAAGAAAAGTTGACCTTATGGATATGTTTTAGTCCACCTTTTTTAAGATCGAAGAAGATTAGATCAATAATAGATTATTCATATCAACATGAAACACCAAAATAACCTATAGATAGTGATAGTTCAACTACATCTTGTTGGAAAAAAAGGAATCCATGAAGAATACATGAATAATTCACTAATTCAAATCATTACTCAATATTTCATGATGTTCATATTGAAGAACGGATCACATATCTAAGTATTGACATTAGAGAATTCACTGAATCATGGGAGAACCCTTCCATTTCATCAATCCCAAGTTATGTTCATAGATGTTTCAATTTTATGCTAAATGGGGGCTTTATAGGGAAAAAATATGATTATTACCCTCTTAATAATTACCCCTAGGGTTTCCACATGCAACTTGGTAGATTCCACTAGATTTCCAGTGGTGTCATCCAGTGAGACTATATGGATGAAGGCCCCACTACCTAAGAATTGGATCTACATTAAGAGAAAAAAACAATCTAAGATCATCAAGATATCTACTGGGTATCACCAGATATATGGTGGGTCTTCTATAGATTTAGTGAGAAACTATATAGCCCATCATCTGTATGGTGGACTACATTGGCAGTCTGATGCCACTGTATTTTTTCCCAAACTATATTCCACCTCTAGTATTATTCTATCTCAGCACCTCTAAGCCCCAAGACTCATCTAAAACACACTTTAGTAAATGAATAATAATCTTTTATATAATTGATAAGGTTAAAAAAACATTAATTAGAATGCTCTTGGGTAAAAGATGAGATCTTATAACCTCTCCACCATCAAATATCCCATACCCATGATATGATGTCAGGAATCCCTATGGGTTATTGATGAACTAGTCACACAGCGTTACCCATATATCCTACTCTCTCTCCTAGGTATCCTCATAAACTCACCCTTTTCTCCACTTCACGCAGATAGGTGAAACGACATTTCCTCAAATATGCATCTCACTATGTTCTATAATATTGATCAGATTCTCCTCAAAGGATAAATAGAAATCAAGCTAAATATAATTAGTATCTATCACATGAAAAGTTCCATGGTGATATCATTAAAGTTGAGACAAGTGAAAAATGGAATGAATAGATCTGTAGCATTGTGGAAGATCCAATCGGTATGCCATTGGACTTATTCTCTCCACTACCTCAAACAGTCTGATGAACGTGGGTGCTAGATTTCCCTACATTATGATAAGGTGTTATCCCAACCTAGAAAAAATTGATGAAAAACCTAGTGACCAAAATAAAACTCTAGGGTTCATAACTAATGATAATTATAATATTTCATACCACTATAAATTATCTCAAGCAGCTTCCAGGTCAAATAGAACTACTCAATCATCTCCTACATGAGACTATAAACTATGAGTTCTAACTCAACCACCTCTAACCAAAACTGAGTTGGGAGGTAAAATCTTCCATATAGTACCCTAGAATGATCCATTTTTATTTATTAAAAGAATATATTTTTATAAAAATGCTTCAATATTTCTTTATGTTATCCCAAATAAACACTAAAGTACAAAACATATGCTCCCAATAGGTCCTCCAGATTCTGAATCTCCAATTCAGATTATCCATCATTCTGTGGATAGTAGACTTTTCTCAAATGAGCCTACCATCCTAAAAAATTATGAATGTCCTAAAAAACCATAAAATAAAGCATTGATCATGATCAGAAACAATACTCCTCAAAACACCATGTAATCTAACTATCCTATAATTCTGTATATTACCCAAATAAATGATGTTTATGGTCTCCTTGATAGTAAATAAGTGAACTAACTTAATCAGTCAATACAAGATCACATATATTGTATCATTTTTTCAAGGTTTAGTGGTCATTCCTATCACGATTTCTATGTTTGTATCATACCACTTCCATTTTAAAATCGTAAAATTCTACAATAACCAGGAAAACCTCTAATGCTCATCCTTTGACTATTGATAGTTGAAGAATCATTCCCCAAATCCCAATATCAACTTCTTCATCCCTATCCACCATTATTTACTATAGATATCATGATATATTTTTATTAAATTATGATGTTTCACCGATTTAAAATCATGTAATTTTCTCATCAACTCCTCATGAAAGCCTTTAGGAATACTTATACTTCTATGGAAAAGAAGAACCTCATCGCTTCCAAGAGTCCAACCTAATTTTATCTCCCCACCATATTTGATATCGCTCAGAGATAAAACCTCCATATCTGATAAATATCCTCACTTGGTCTGGTCTAGAAGCATGGGAAAATAGATATTGATGTCATATTATATCTCCCATGGTACTTTTGAACTTCAAAATGCATATCTAAAAATAGTTTCACTAGATTCCACTCATCATAAGATTTACACACTTCCTCCCATTCTTCCAACTCAGGGAATCATAATGAAATTTCCCTTTATCATAGCATATTCCAACATTATTTTAGAAGACCTTATATTCTTAATTGACCTCATCTATCATAGGTCCAGGTCCCACTATGAAAATATGTACTTTAGGTTCTTGGTATCTGCGTATACCAAAAACCTATCAGCAAGGAGAAAATTTCATTTATATCATAGGGTGTGTATCATTGCAACTATCTCTATATCATGAGTGGGTATTTTTTTTCTCATGTAGAATCAGCTATCTAAATACATAATTAACCACTTGATCCTCTTATATAAAAACATCTATGAGACTTAATCCTGATGCATCATAATACAAATTGTATTATTTACCTAACTCAGGTGTAGTAATTATTATTGTTGAGGAATGAGTTCTATACAATTCATAGAAATACTCCTCACAAGAATATGACCAAAAAAACTTCACCCATTTCTTGTTCTTTCCAAAAATTGGTAATTATAGATAGGAGTATTCCATGATGAAATGTATGTAATAGCCTCATCAATATAGAATTATCTTAATGTCAATGATGTTATTGGGACATTCCTACGATACCATGGTTTCCACCTTCTCTTGGTCCACTGACACTTCATCCTATGAGATTATGTGACCCAATAAGTTCACTTTTTCAATCAAAAAAAGAAATTTAGATTACATAACATAATTATTATGCTCCCTTATTATACTTAGGTTGATGTCAAAATGTCGCCAATTATTATCTCTATACTGGGATTCCACAAATATGTTATTGATGAAACCCAAAAAAATACCAATCCAAATTCGGATGTAATATCTAATCCATCATGGATATAAATATAGTAGGTGAATTTTTAAAACTAAGAAAAAATCATCTACTAAAATTAGTTTGGGGTATGTTAGATGGTATCACCCTCAACTGATGGTAACCAAACCATAAGTCTATATAAGAGGAAATTCAGACACTTATTAGCTGATTGAAGAGATCATCAATGTATAGAAGGCATTATTGACTCTTTACCATCATCAAGTTCCGCCTTTAGTAATCCACACATAATCACAATGTCCCATCAACCATAATGAAAGAATGAATACGAGGAGATCACATTATATTACGAGGTCATATGAAACTTTTATCTTAAATATCTTCCAAATATATTTGTAACTCCGGATTGTCCACTAGTTTAATCCTTTAAGGATGTATAGAAATAGGGTAGGCCCATGGGACCAACTCAGAAGTGAACTTGGCCTTATTATCAGGTGGTGATCCAAAGATCTCTTTAGGAAAGATTCCCTAAAAATGTTCCACAACTTGATGATAGTTACTCTAGTGAAACTCTCCATCATACAGAATAAGTCTTTTTATCTTGTCAGTGAGACAATCAAACTTAAACTAAATTATTCCTACAATAAAATCCTAAATATCTCATTCACCATGATGGATATATATGCCACGTTATGGTGATAAAAAATTCCATCTCCTCCAATAATATTAAAAATAAGTTGATTATATAAAAAGTCAATCCCTTCCTAGAATCAAATAAAACCCATCAATTTCAAACAAAAGAAAATAACAGAAGAAATATTATCCGCCAATTTTGAGAAACCACTCCTTTTAGCATCTGATACCCTATGATTGTACCCCTAATAGAGTCTCGATGGTCCTAACCTTGCATGATCACTCCATAGAAAAACCTAATCTATTTTAAAATCCCTAAAAGATAAAGTAATTTGAAACCCTTTTATTAAACCAAACATAGGAAAGGGTGGATGAAAAAAGTATGGTACTTATGATGGGGGAAGGTCATATAACTTAGATGGTAGGAGAATGTTATATAGAATGAATCTAATTCTCCCCTCTACACTGGGCTCTAGAATTATTCCCTAGGCATATCCCTTATGAATTATACTACCTCTCAATTTTTAGGTTGCCACACCCCAACCTCAGCTCGAGAAATCGATTAAACTATGTATTGATATCTTCTTAGGGGTATTTGATTCCCTCCTAGATTCAAGTACCTGTTGTAATGTTATTACGCTACTAAATTATTGAGTTCTACAACAATATCTCTAAAGTTGTCCTCTATTACCACAACTTTGGAACAACATAATAGTGAAATGGACATTGGTAGAAATTTGGTCCATCCTTTCCACACTAAAATTACTACCCATGGTTGCAATCATTAAATAGATTTACACTCCCCTAGTTACTATAGCTTACACTACCCATGTAGTAACTCTAACAGTGGTTCATCCTTATTCTTGGAGAATATATTCATATCCATTCTACTAATATTTCCTACCATCCACTCATAACCACTTTCATGTTCCCTTAAATGATTAGATCATGATTCATTGTGTCATAGAAGTTTCTATGGTGATAGATGTTGTAACCAAGGCTTTTCATTTTTGGAAATGGATTACGGTTTGAGTTTTTTGTCGATACTACACATGGAAGATTATGGAGTACATGGAATATCATAGAGCTTTAAAGAAAATGTATCTTATTGATCATGCTGCCAACAGTATTGAAGGTGGCATAGTTTCCCAATGGTTTCCAAATATTTGGCTTCCAAAATTTGGAGGATATCCTTCATTGTGGAAATTGGTTTTTCTTTATGGACATATGAAAATATGGAAAAGGAAAGAGTTTCAAGAATATGGGCATCACAAATTTTTTTAGAAGGATCAAAGATTTCTTATGGTGATCTATGCGACAATGAAAAGCATAGAAAACAATGAATAATTGGGGAATCGTGAATGATGATAGTGATATCTACTATTATGATAGTTTGAGCTATGTGGAGACACAATGGTTTTGATAGAATTCGCCGTGATAACGAAATTCATCTTGAACAGGTAGGTAATTTTCATGAAGCTTCATGACAAGAGGATCATCATGAAGATTTTTTTAAATGATCTAGAAAATGCTCTAAGAGGTGGTGGATCATCACGAAGGCCGAGACTATAAATATAAGGCACCTATTGTGTAATTTTAATGATGTATTTGTTGAAAAATATGAAATATCATTGATTTTTTGAAGCTAATGGAGCTTCATGAATCTTGATTTGTATGACAGATTGAGCATCATGAAAAGCCTATTAGTCTTCACTGATGCCAATGATTTTGATTAAATGGTGCTTCGCGATGATGTGGTACTACGTGTTGACTCATTGATATTCTTGAAGAGAGTTTTTTCCATTAATTAAGTGAGCTTCGCAAAGGAAATTTCTTCTATGGAGGTTAGGAGCTTTGTAAATGTAGGGAGATTTGTGAAGGAGTGAGCTTCATGAAATGTAGTTTTGTGTATCATATTTTTGGTGAACAATGATTTCAACGTGAATAAACTTAGGACTATGGTGCACGAAGAGTCTCTTGATAGATAGGAAAAATTATTTAATTCAAATCCATTTAAGTGACCTTCATGTTGATAAACAGATTAAGAGTTCTCTCAAAGTAGTGAGATAGGGGGAGTTGATAGAATTGTTCTGAGGTAAGTAGTGTCCTATCACTGAAACATTGTAAAGGATGTTTTTATAGAACATAGTTACTATGTCAAATCATCTGTATTCCACATATGGTGAATATTTGTGGATTTAGGTATGACTAATACATGGTCGGCATATGATCCTTGGATTATCCCTTAGCAGTGAACTAAGTAAAACTGATGTGTTCTATCTTGGAATGTGAATGTTGTATTACTAAATTACTCTAATAGATAATTTTAACATATTCCTAGCAACATTGGAACATGATCATTCACTTTAGAAGAAAAATTTTACATTCTGATTCACCCTGCCCTACTCAGGGAGCTCTGGGGTCCTACAAAAGACATTCACATGTGACCTAATCTCATACCAAATCACATCATGGAATCATTTTTCCATGTCCATATCATCCTATTCTAAATATTTATTAAAACTCTATAGGTTGATAAAACCTTCATAATAGTTAATCAATTACATGATCACCTACATCAGGTGCATGAATTGCCAATCTTTATAACCAATCAGCATATCTAGATAAATGTGACTCAGGAAAGTCACAATGAGTCCTATAAAGTTATCATCACTAATTTTCTAGATTTCTCAATACCATCTCACCAATACTTTGATGATATTAATAGCATATAATCATTAATATTCACCCATATTTTCATGAATATCTCTAAATATTTTAATTTTTTATGGATATAATTGAATGGGAACTCATTTACCTTGGTCCTTCCCTCCACAATGAGCATGGATGGGTGCTTTAGTAGGAACACTATGGTCATATAGGAAATCAAAGGCATGAAATGGTTACTCTCCATCCCCATGGATCGCATGACCCATAGGAAACTATCATAGAGAATATTTTCCATTAGGTTCCCAAAATATGCAAGAGGTTGTTGCTAATCTATGTAAGGTGTGTGTAGGTTACCACTCTCCCATCACTCAACCAAAATATTACATGAAGTAATTTTATCTATATGGATAAACACATTCTTATATCACATGGTACAAAACAAGATCAATCTCATAAGGATAAGATGGAATAAAAGAACCACTAACATAAAGTTACTCTAAAAAATATCTAAATAAGTGAATTATAAAGTTACATTAATTTAATTTTTTTTATCTATTAGATATATCGTGGGGTTTAATTTTACAATTTTAAAAAAAATATCAAATAAGGTAAATATGTACCTATTATGAATAATTCAGATCAACATATTTCTTTACCTCTCTACCCTGGTTTATGCATGCAAACCAAAATTCATACTAGACCATGAGTAAAATATTAATATATAATAATATCACATATCAAGTCCATCACCAAAGGTTAAATAACATCACAACTATAATAAGAGAACATAAAAAATAGAAATTTCATCCATAGTTACATGGGTTTACCCCCACACAAGAGTTATCTTCTACCTTGAATGAGCTACACTATAAATCCTTGAAATATCCAAGTATCCTCTCTACCTTTCAAAAATATTAAGGAAATATAAAATTCTTATCCTTTTATAGAACTCTATAATTTCCCCATCCTGGTTCTCGCTTTTGTTTTCACAATGGGTGGTTATGTGACCTCAAGCACGCCTCCCTATGTTCCAAAATCTACATACTAATGGAATTTTTCTAATATGTATAGTGGGGAAACTATAACCTAAGGTGAATACTAATAATAATCTGAATTGAAAATATGATAAAAAATTTATATAAAATAACTCTAGTGGATATGTATACAAAACCAACTAAATTCAATATATTAATCCATATTATGTTATATTGAATGGAAAGTAACTATATTGCTAAAAATAAAAAAGAAACCCACTAAGAGACAAAATCCAAAAATAAAGACTCTAGAAACCCAGTTTTGAACCCCATGCATGGTATTGTATCCATGTTCTAATGCCATCCTATAATGAAACCAATCATTCATAGAGAACCTTACCCTTATCTAGACCTACATCCATGAATTTTTCATGTGTACCAAACAACACCCAAACATGGTGTGAGTAAAACTTTATAAGTTGACACAAACTATGTCTAAACAAATATAGTATGAATAATAGTGCATGTAAGGGTATGATAAAAAATTTAAATAATTCAAAAACTAATTTTGAACTTAAAATACCCCACTGAAACTTATTATCCTGGTTAAAACCTAAGGTTATCCAAAATTTCTCCAGTCTATTTTCAGATACCTCGATCTATTAGTCGATTATCCTACCGAGGAGTAATCACCAATACCGTGTATCAATAAACCAAGTAATAATTCCCCATTATAGGTCTGCATACATGTTTCCATTGTGCATTACTCATGTCAATGGTGATTTACTCATTTCCATGTATTAATGTACTCCATGAAAATTCCCAGCATAGAGTCACTTAAATGTTCTCAAGGTGTATTTACCATTATAATAGAGAAGTATCCAATACATTAATTAATGGAATCTGTGTTAATTACCATGCTAAAGCATCTTACATTTTCCCATGGTGCATTACCTATGCCAAAGGTGATTTAACATTTATAGGAAAAAAAGAAACAAGATCCAATTCATTCAAAGTTACCAAACATACCAAACATGTTAATATATTTAATATTGGTTGATTTGTCCAAATTACCAATTATCATCCATTTGTTCTATTATACCAAGTTACCCAATTATAATAATAATTATAATAGCCCCAAATTCATAAAAATTATCCAATTAAATTCCAATTTATTCTTTAAGAATCCAATTACACTAATTTACATGTTAATACAATTCACAAGTTAATCCATTCCATAACTAATTTCCAATACAACATAGTTCTCTATGTCCATACAATTCAATTACCAACCTGGGGTCAAGGGTAGACACACCTCTTAGTAAGCTGCAAGTCCAAATCATAATGCCATCACACAAAACAAGATCCAAATGAGGTATTGGAATGAAAAACTAAGAAATAACAATTTAAAATGGTTTTATATATAGGGTAATAGAATTTTCATACATGTTTCACATATTAAAATATCAAGGTAGTTATTAATGAGATATTTTTTTCCACCTACCATAAGTGAGGAGAAGAAAAGTTCAACAATTATGTGTCTGGATCAACAAAAATCACTATGATACCCTATAGAGAGTGATATATCCTCCACATCAAGGATTAAAGAAGAGGATCCAAGAATAATATTATAGGACTTCACCAATTCCAATTAGAACTTGTCATTTCATGTTATGTAGATTGAAAAATGGAATAAATATCAATGAATTGATGTTGGAGAAGTTGTTAGAGCCCTTGATAACCCTTACAATTCATAAATCCTATGTTTGGTCCATATAGGGTTTAATTATTTGTGAAACATGTGGTTTGGGTGAAAAAAATCAACTATGACTGTCCTAATATCGACCATTAGTGGCACCACCTATTAGCTAATGGAAGCCACTAGTGAGCCAGTAATGTCATCCAATGTGGCCACACAACTAGAGACCCCACTATATGGTTGATGTGTCTCTTATGGGATACACAATCTTCCATGTATTCACTATCTATAATGTGGTTCTCACTAAGAAACTAGTGGTCCCCTTATGGATTTCATGATCTACTGTACAACACACTAGTTTCCTGGTGGATAGAACTATCTAGCCTATGACACTAAAATTTATCCCAAACAAATGGAAAACTCTAAAATTCTACAAGATAGGCTCCCCATAGAACCCAAACTCCTCAAAAACACACTTTAATCTGATATTAGATCTTGTTTATATAATTTAATATATTTAAGCTAAATCCTATAGAGGAATTCACTTGGGTAAAATATGGCATCTTATAGTCAATCTACCTCACCAAAATTTGACACACAAGAGGAATCATCTACACCATCTATCTTCACTTAACTCTCTCAAATTTGATAAATCCATTAATTATATGCCTCCTAATAATGTATAAATAGATTTAAAAAAACTATATTAATTAAAAAAAATTAAATTATATACAAATAATAAACTATTATTGTCTCTGACTGATAATATACATAGTAAAACTATAAGAATACATCCTCTTATACACATATAACTCAATAATTATATGACACATCCCTTTATATAGGTACTTATCACTATATTTTTCTGAACATCTTTTAAAATGAAAATAAAGCATCATTTATGGTCTAAAATATTCCCTGGAGGTTCTCTGGGGGCTTAGAAGAATGGAATTGGAAAATTCTAGAAGGGGAAAGTAGTAATGTATTTGTTGTAGTGATAGTATCTATCAAATTGATGGGGATTTATCCCTATAATGCTATATTAATTCCTCATCCGGATGGTGTTATAGAATCGACATGTTTTTGTATTTCCAAATAGCTAGTTGGGTATCAATAGCTATCTGGTGAGACTCTCAGATTTGTAGGCTCTATTCCCTTAACATCCATCTAGTTAGTGGAATCCAATGGCTAGACAATGGTGCTGGTATAGTCCATGAAAATAATTGATATATAATATTTTTCCTATGAAACTACAATTTAATTCTTTAATCCCACTTCTTCAACCCTAACTCGATATTAGAGATCTAGAAGTGTTATCTAGGTCTTCCCCAACATCTCTAACATATTTTTTTATTCATTAATCCATGTTTTTATCTGATCATTTGGATTTAGTATGTTCTTTCATGGTATTGGTGAATTACCTGCATTTCCTTCTTATTTCTTCTCCTCCCATCCCAAATTTGATGAGTCAATCAATGTCCATAGTGATTTGTCTTGTTGATAATTTATCTAGATTTTCAATCCTTGGAAATATTAATCTCTACTTTTTAGGTAGGTGGTTTAAAGTATCTCCATATGGTATTCATATAGTTTTTAGTATATAAAACAAGTGTGATAAAGCTAGAATGTCATGTGTGTGGACTATTCTAATTTGATTCAACTTGTATAGCTTGAATCCTATTAATTATACCTCCCACATATGTCACTAAGTCTTTTGGAATTTAAAACCCATGACTATTGACCACAAGGGGATGTAACCATCACTAAACCCAGTTTAAAACATAAAATATATGAACATAGTTCCTTATAACTAAATTGGGAGGTTGGTTTAACAAATTGATTAACATTTGAGTTGGTAATTTACAAGGATAAATTGGCTTATAATGGGATAATTATCATGAAATTGGAAAATGGTATAATGACATGTTGAAATGAATTTGAATATTGAACTATAATTCTCATAAATTATAATATTATATATTAATTTAAATGAGTTGGTATATTGACCTGTTGTTGTTATATTTTTCATGATTTGGTATACTGAAAATCATTATCAAATTTATTGTACTTGATAATTTGTATATTTGTTTGGTCCTCCCATGTATGAAAGTAGGATTCTATTTACTTATTGTCAAGAATAACACAAACCCAGACCATTACAATTGACGAAAAAAATTTAATTTGACTTAATCACCTCTCAAAATACCCACACATTCAATGGGTGTGATCCCATACTACCAAATATGGTGAGATACCCATTTTAGGTAATCTTAGTGGCATGAGAGTCAACTACCTTGTTACATTAACTCCAAGTGTGACTCAATTAAACTTGATCTCTCAAAATAAGATTAATACATCTTGTGATATAACTGATGTCCCATGGGATATCCACTTTCCTATTAACAGAGTTTTAAATTATCAAATAATCCATCACCACAACTTCCATATTAAGATTTATGGGTATACAGAGCTACATGCCACGAAGATTTTCCATGGCCTCCACCATAAGAGAGTCACTATGACCATAATTAGAAAATAAATAAAGAACCACCGAGACATTATCATCATCGATGACAGCATAACCCCATGTAATACAATTCATGCATGAACCATTGATGTTTTGTTTTAGACTAACATAAGGTGGGATCCGTTTCACCCATTTCCATGTTATAGAAACTGAGGAGAAAGAGATGATGGATATCTATTGGAACACAAATTCCTCAAATATGGAGCCTTATTCCAATTATCTAAGAGAAATGTGAGTTCAGTTTCCATACCACATGAACGTTCCATTAGAGAAAGATGAGAGATCTGAATTCTCTCAAGTCAATATGGGTTTCTTTCTTTCCATATGGTTCAACACCCCATAGTAAGAAACACATATCTCTCCAGGTCATATTTATTATCACCAGTACTGTTAAAAAAATATGAAGGAAATAATCATTATATCCATTATGTACTTAAAATTTTAAGAACAGTCTAAGCCTTTTTTAGTTAGAGAGCGCACATCCCCCATGAAAGAAAAGATGAACTGTTCATTCTTCACATGTATTTGAGAAAAATAGAAATTTAGAAACAAGGGGGATATCTTTCCTCTATATCTCTTTTTTTCCATGGGAAGGGTATGATCCTTAATTCACCATACCATGAAGTATAATTTATCATGAATAACCAAACACTAGAAAATACCCCTATTCAACCCTAGTAATCGAGCTGCGATGTAGGGATTTTTATTATTTGGAATTGAAGATACCCTACAAAGAGACATGAACACCATTATATCCTCTTCATCATTTAGTATGATATTATCAAAATGTTATCTCAATTGAGAATTAAGAGTATCTTTTAATGGAAGAGGATACTTTCCAGGATCCTTGAATGAAATATATAGGTTGGGGAACCCTGGGAACCCCAGCGTCGATCCTTCATAATTATGGTTCCACAAACTGATATAGCCATATCGAACAACCCAACACACAAGTTGGTGGATCTCCCTAGAATTTCCTTATTTTTTCACATTCTCATAGACCAATCATTTGGCACATCGAGAAGCAAATTATAATTCCACAAAATCAATTTACCTCACAAGGATGATCTTTAAAGAACATCCCAATATATTATTACTTTCATGCAGTATACAGACACCTCCAAATTTCACACAATAATTCTCTTGACCTTTATCTCTTTGGCCAGATCCTTCAACAAAGGCCATTGACATCACCCATAATTGTTAGCATCCCACAAGAACATAAAAAATATATTCTCTATTATTATTATCACTATATTCTGAACACAAAAGGATGATAGTGTATGCATGGGTATGGATGAAAGATAATGGTTAACTAAGTTAATACACCCCTTAAATATAAAAATAAAAATTTTCAAATTGTCGATCCAACATGATATTATATATAGGATCCCTTCAAATGATGAATATGAATTCATCCAAGATAAATAGGATCTTCAATATAATCTATCAGAAACTTATTCCTTGAGATACTAAAAGGGTTCTCATTCCTCCTAATTCTTCTTTTTTGATAGAGTCTTGTAATGAATACATTTATTTTTTGCTTAATGATAAGTTTCCCACTACACTTGAAATATTCATCTGGGACCTTACTTACCATGGATATATACCTTCTTATTCCATTAACAAAAATATTAATGTCATTAGAAAAAATCAAGTGAGAGATACCAATGATATTGGGTCTCCATTAATAGGGAAGAATAGGTCCATCAGAAATACTTGTTGTGATTTATCAAATGGTTACATACTGGGCAAGGATGAGTATGATTGGAAACAACTGATACCCTTGTCTTAGGCCTCAAATTTCCTTATGAAACCCACATTTCATCCACATAATAATTAATGAACACAATGTCAAACTATAACATCTGAAAATAATTTCATTCACCAACTCAGATAATCACATCCTTCACATCACCTTAATAATGAATATTCAATCCATTCTGTCTTGTTATTTTTCTATATCAACATTAATACCAATATTAGAGCCTATTTTTTTAAAGTTACAGTCTCCAATCTTCTACTAAACCAAACCAATTGTACCCAAAAAATATCTACCTTGAATAAACATTTGTTTCTCCTACAAAACCAATTTATGAAAATGAGGATCTATCATACTATAAATAATTCTAGAAAATATGTTGTAAGCGACTTCTCACATACATATAGGACTAAAGTGATTTATAAGGTAAGGATCATTGACCTTTAGAAGAATGATCCTAGACCTTTAGAAAAAGGATCATAGTTATAGAACATTCCACCCTTGGTAGACCCCCCCCCCTAATGAAGTCCTCAAGGATTAACACAAACACTATTTTAATGATACCCAATGCTACCTCATAGGATGAACTAAGGAATACATTAGGTCCTAGTGCACTCTAGGGATTGAGATACTTGACAAACTCTAAAATTTTCTTCTCATCGAGCATGTTTCCAATAGAACAGTTCACTGAATCATGCAACACCCTTAATATTTTGTAAAAAATAATGGAGTTATCTATCAGGTAACCATATTTTAGGGAGGGATTAACATCACCAAGAATATATTTGAAATGATATTATGTCATCCCACTGACTATGTTTAGATCATTAATTAGTGTTCCATCCTCTACATGATGGTTAGGAGAGAGTGATCTTTTCATCTCCCTGATACATTCATGAAAGAATCTTGGGTTACGGTCACCCTTCGGGATCCACAATTCATTAGAGAAATACTTATCCACCCTTTACTCTACCAACAATTGATTCAAGAACCAAATTCTCTTGCTAATGAGATCACCAGAAATTCACTAATCCCTTTATTCCTCTAATCTTGTCTCGACCAGCATAGTCTCCATTTTTATGGACTCCAAACCAATGGATTGTGATTGCTGGTTTACATTCCAAAAAATAAGATTCTATTTAAGGAGACGTAGTTTGTTATGTAATACCACCCATGATATGTATTGCCTAGGTTTAATCCACAAGGTATTAACCAAATTTATGAAGGTGGGATTTGAGGACCACTATATGGAGAAGTAAAAATGATTTTTCTCATTCCTTATGTATTCAAAAAATAATTAGAATGTGTGATTCATTGGATAAAGATATAACCAAATTATAAATCCTCTATTTTGGAAAATAAGTAACAACCAGAAGATTTTTCAGACACTTTTCAAGACTACACAATTATCATTGTCTCCCTTCTTGATTGTTGACGACATAAATTTTTATCTAGAATCATTCCCCATATAAAAAATGTCTGGGTCTATCCATAGAGACTCTTTATCCACCACATCACTTTTTCCATTCAAAAAAGAGAAAAATAAGGACTGATCAATAATAAAATCATAGTATAAATGTGTTGGTTAGAGACATAAGGCATATCAACCTAGGATAAAGAAACCCATAAAATCTAAATCTGGTTGTTTACCAGGTCACCATGCATGGATCCATCCATTCCAAGCGTGTGAGGAAAGCCTAGAATATTAACCAAAAGTTTTTTGGGATCATGAATTGAATAAATGAAATTTTAGAGTGTATCCTTTTGCAAATAATAATATTTTTTTAAACCGAGCTCCAATACCATGAGTGTTCCAAAAAATAATCATGATCATTTGAAGAGGGGTGCTTGGATTTTTTCCTAAGTGTTGTAAGGATTGAAGAGGCTACTCGGTGGGAAAGGAATGATTCATACTTGGAATGGGACTTTGTAAACTATAATTGAAAGGACTGTCATGGTATCCAGTCTTGATTTTATCCTTAATAAGAACTAGATGCCACTGGAGAATAAATTATAATTTTAAATCCCTTCAACTAGAAAGAATAGAATGGGGGAGAGAAAACCTCATCAATTAATAGTAAGAGTGTTCCAAATATCCAAAAAATATTGATGATAAGGGTTCTATGAATTCTTGTACATGAGATAATTAATTGAATCTATTCATAGTTGAAACTGAGAAACAAATGGAGGAATGAGGTTTCTAGCATTGAGGTGAATGAGTGGGAGACTTAGGATGGATGATCTCTTACCCTTTGGGTGACAATATATCAAGGATGAGGAAACCAGCATGAAGGATTAAAACTTGAGTGTATGCAGAAACCCTAAGACTAAATGGAAGAATGGGAATTCATGGATCATCCATCTGTTGATTCAAAACTAGAGAGAGATGATTCAATCGTGATCAGATCTAAGGGGCCACCTTTATCAACATCGGTCGGTCTGGACTAATGGTCGGACGGGTGAGGTGATTCATAAGCTTGTGAATATGATATCTCAATGTTCAAGGGTGCCATCTAATTGCATGATGCATGGAGATATGATTTCTTTCTTCACACCATTTTAGAGTGACCTTGAAGTAGATTTCAGGTACATTACTAAGGATACTATGGGTGAAAAAGTGATTGCTAGAACTCCAAACGATCCTCAACCCGAATAGGCAGTAGTTCTAGAGGGGGGGAGAGATATCCATAGAGATATAGATCCAATCAATCAAAAAGTCTTGAAGCCACATTTTTTGGTCATCCACACACAAATACTCACCTTGGTGGTTCCCTATATTTTCAATAATATAAATTTATTTGAATGGGAGAGGTATCCCTGGAAGTTTATTCTAAATAGCAGCAGAATGAGATTATCATATGCGATGGTCCTACATGGACCAAAATGAGATATAGAAACACCATCAGATATTTGAATAAGGACTCATATCCCATGCCATGATGAAGTCCTCACATGAAGAAAGACCTATTCAAAAGGATTCTCTATTCATATTTGTAACACTGGTCGGTAGCTCCAAACCCCATGTATGAACAAAGTTCAAGAATTGCCCCAATGTATTCTTGTCTATTCCAAACTAGGCCACTATGGTATATATAAGTGTAAAGAACACATCCTCAAAATCCACCACTGATAAATTCAACACAGGAGATCTTTCCTTCAATCCAATGCAATAGGAACCCAATTAGAGAACCGGAAAAATATAGTGGTGAGTGGACTGGTGAATAGGACCTTTGAGAATAACACCCTTTATATCTAGCATATATGGAAGATCTGATCCCTGTAGACTTGTCCCATCCACATTAGATGAATAAGGCACCACCTGAGGAGCATCTTTAGAGAGTTATGGAATTATTTCTGATTGTTCCAAGATCTTTTCAATAGTTGATTCCACCATAATGGTAAGATAATTTAGAATTGGTGTAGGAGTGTGAAGTTAATTCTTCTCAGGAAAAAGATGATCCATTTTAGGATAAAATCAAGTTATTTGAATTTTAATTTTCTGAATATGGATTTTCCATATCTTTTGAATCCACCATGTTTTTTTCATTAATGAAATATGTAAACAAATATTTCCTAAGAATACTCTATGGATCTATTAAGAACTGAATATCTGATTGGTCCCTTACATGGGAAATTTACCATGGACTTGGGATGTGAATTATGATATCATATATACATC
The DNA here is from genome assembly GCA_963277665.1 of Viscum album. Lineage (NCBI taxonomy): Eukaryota > Viridiplantae > Streptophyta > Magnoliopsida > Santalales > Viscaceae > Viscum > Viscum album. Next base: position 1,085,530,435 of record OY728150.1, on the reverse strand, counting down.
ATTAGTATAATTGTACTAGACCTATTACTGAGTATTGATAGAGTTATCGATCATCATGATAAACAAGGTTTGGATAACCCTGAGTATCAACCCAGAGCTTTTGGGTTAGTGGGATTATAAAAACTATTCTTAAATTAATTACAATTAATTAAATATTTTGGATAGTTTCATACACCACTACTCATAATATCTTATTTTTTATATACTATTGATGGTGCCCTATTGTTTTTTCCTTGCATCCTATTTGGGACTCTATTTAGTACCTGGGAATAATTTTTAGATGTATGCTTGGATAATGAAAAGTGGTACCATACATTATTAATTTCGTTACAGGTAGGGACATGATCTTGGAGAAGGGACCAAACATGGGGTTAAGGAATAGTTTTGGGAGTCTTTATTTTTGGAGTCTTTATTTCATTTTATTGATTATATGACATCTTATTACAACATATAATATGAAATTTCATGTTTTGATAATGTTGGATGGATTTATAATTTTCTTCCTTATCTTCTAGAGGTGGATACATTTATTTTTATATCTTTTTTTCAATATAATTATTATTCTATAACATAGGTTATATTATCCAATATATACTTATTATATCATAATTTCTTGTTTTTAGTGGCTAGAATATGTGGGAGAAGGCTTTGATTTCTTGTGATGACCTATCATTGTCACATGAGGGAGAAATTGGATTGATACGTTAAAATGTGGTAATAAAGTATTTTTCATTTTTTTTTCATTTTTTCAATTTGGGAAATGTAGAAAGCAGTATATGGTTTCTTAGGGGCTTGGTAATGTGATTGTGCATGGGAGTAGCTGACCCATATATAGGGGAACCACAAATATTCCATGGATGGGATAGTTTTTTTAGGATTATATTATTATAGTTGTAATGTTATTTCACCTTGGGTGGTACACATTCTATGTGATGTTATTGATTTCTGAGATTTAATTCTTGGGCGATATGGAGAGAGGTGTGTATGCATGCATCATATTTAGAACATTGAGAAATATGATGACTTGCATTACTAATGAAATGGATATATTTACCATCTATTTCTATCTATCTATATAAATTGTGAATAATTTTATGACATGTATGATAAAAGATATGAAATTAATCTATTACAACATGTTAGTTTACTTGTTAAACCATGTTTTAATGGGGACTTGTATCATGGAACTTTTTTCTATTAGTTTATTAAGTTATTATCTCTATGATCGAGGGATGGCGTTTATCCTTATTGATAAATTCCAATGTATTTTCTCTCTGTTGAACTTTACGAGATTTCTAATAAGCACACACCTCTCACGGAAGAGTTAGAACCTCTCGTGGATCTTTGGAATATGATTGATGATCATATTCATGATAGCTTCCTAGGGGTAATTTGATTTTTTGATAAGAATACTAATCATGAAATCACTTCTATGTCTAGCATGAATATGGAGTTTATCTATAACACCCATCCATGTTCAATGCAAAGGGATGTCTTCATACAACATAGTTCTAGATCGAGTCTGTTCAGACGATCTTTGGATACCTAGTGATAGCCATGGAGATTAGGGTGATGATCGCGACTAATATTATATGGTCATCATCCAAGAACTAGTGGGATGTCATAGTGCCGGATAGATAGTATGAGTAGCTGGAATGGAATTAATTTGACCAGAAGTTACTGAGATATGTATACCTGGAGATATTGTGGTGTGAAAGGTATCGCGATATCATGAAATTGACACATGGGAGCATGTATTATATAAAATATGTTAGTAATTTTAACGATCTATACTATTTTTTCTCAATTATTGAAAGGAGATAAGATATCCAGGGTGAAGTACTTCTAGGATGGTCTCTAGTACAAGATCAACTCCTTGGGGAATGTCTTTTTCTTGATCACATTCTTTTATGTGGTGAATTATTTTCTCATCACCTAAGGTAACCTGAAGAAGACATTGAGTGATTTGTAGGTGGTTCATATGGGATGATCATGGAGTTACTCTTTAGATATATTAAATCATCACTATGAGAATTCTCACCAAGGCTGTAATAGAAAGAGATGATTGGGAGGTGGACTGTGAAATCAAGACTAAAACCATGTAAAGTGATATTAGTGTGGAAATCCTATCCAAAAGTGCTATAAATTTCATTTTTATTCAATATAGTGTTGATATTTTGGTAATATTTTCCCCCAACAAAAAAATTTAAAGGGTTACTCAGTATCCTTATGGTGGTGAAGGATCTTGGTATGAACAAGAGTCAAAAATGACTCAACTACCTCTCAGTGGAGAGGTATTTGGAGTTCCATTAGATGAATGATATGGGGTTGGGGCATGGTACTATAATATGATAGTTTTAGTATCAATAGGAAGGAATATTACAAGGTAGTCATGCTAGAGCCTAGGGTAGAGGGGTGAGTTATTTTCACACCACACAGCTACTCTTACCAGTCTATATGCAGGCCTTTCCAATGCTAGAAGTGAAATTCTTATGGAACATACCCTTGATTTTGTTTTTTTATTCAAGAGAGTCACCTTCTTTTATATCTACTATATATTTCAATATGTGGGATTTATATGTGGAAATATTTTATGGGGTTATTACCATTGATACACTATTAGGGGTATGATCATAGGTTATACAAAATTGTAAGGAGTGCACTCATTAAATTGTTGGATCAAAGTTTATATATGTTCTATTTGTGATAGAAATGGAATGATTTTATTTGATTCAATTTATCAATGGGATAGTCCTATACCAGAATCATATAGACGATTATCAAAGGAGACTAAACTCTATATGTATATAATGGGGAAGCTATTTTTATCATGGATAATGGGATCTACAAACTATTCATACAACATATATTCAGAATAGAAAATATTAGTTTAGGACCAATGTGGAATGACTTATTATAGATGAGGGTGTTTCATTTAATAAAAAATTTAATATAGTGTTGGACCACATTCAAGGAGTAAGTTATAAATATTTCTTTATATTACCACCATAGTGGGATATTGGGTTCACAATCGTGTTGGTGTCAGTATCCAAACGTATTTCCATCCCACACTATAGGTTATAATAAGTAGAGATTTTAAAACAAAAATTTAATTTATGGTATCTAGATCCAAAGACATTCATATAGCCTAGTACATCACCATAAGGTTCACCTTTTTTATTCAACTAGAAGGAAGATGAAACCTTTTATTTATGTGTGGATTTTCGGTGGATAAACTAGATGACAGTCATGAACCGGTATCCCCATTCGCACATCAGTAATCTATTCAATCAACAGAGTGGTTCCTTGATATTCTCTAAGATTGAATTGATATTAGGGTACCATCGTTTGAGGGGGGAACCATCTGATATACCCAAGACCGGTTTATCGATCAAGAATGGACTGTTTGAGTTCTTGGTAATGTCATTTGGTCTGGAAAACTATATGGTGGTATTCATGGACATGATTAATTAGATCTTCCATCCAAATATGAATCCATTTTAAGTGTTTTTCATCAATTAAATATTGGTATACTCTTAGTCTAAAGACAATTATTCCCAACATTTTGGCATCATCCTTAGTATGCTAAGAGAGCATCAGATATATATGCCAGGCTTACAAAATTTCATTTCATGATTTATCCAATTCACTTCTTGGTTTGTGATATCTCAATGTATGTATTTAGAATGGACCTACATAAGGTGGGAACTATGGTTACATAAGAGTGATCTAAGTATTTAATTATGATTCAAAGGTTTCAAGATTTGCAAGGCTACTATTATTGATTCCTCCAAGGCTTATTTCACATGGAATCATAAATTTCTAGTCTGACCAAGAAAGGGGTGCAGTTTGTTTGGACTGATTCTTAAAATTAGTTTTTATATTAATTAATGTAAAATTTAACCTCAATAAAGATCCTATCCTTACCTAATCTAGATAAAGAGTATATTGTGTATCGTGACACATCAAAATTTAGGTTTTGAAAATATTGATACTAGAGAAGAATGTCGTTTATTATGTATCTAGATATTTGAGGCCATATGATCATAAATATCTTACCCATGACCTAGATTTAGTTGTGATGACACATTCATATAGATGCTGGTGGAATTATTTTTTGGGATTGTGGTTCAAAGTGTACATGTATCACAAGATCTTTAAGTACATCTTTTCACAATAGTGTTTGATCCTTCGAAAGAGGAGGTGGGTCAAATAGCTATAATATTTAAAATTTAAGTGACATATACTGCTAGAAATTTCAATGTTTTTTTATTGCTTAATTTTTAATACTACAACTCAGCCAATGTGGGAATCTTATAATTAGTGGTGGAAGAGGTATCTTTTCTCAAATATGCATCTAAAGGTTTAGAAGTCTCAGGGGAGAGTAATTGTTTCATCAACCACTATTGTTCCCCTTCATTTTAATTAGATTGATAGAAGGTAGTTATTTTATCCCTATGATTTATACCTAATGTGAAGCATATATGTTTTGGATCCACCGTTAGGTTATCCTTTTTTAGTGAATAATTTGTTCATTTCCATGGTAATATCATGGTTCCTACATGCAAGCATGAAGAAATTATAAATAAATTTCATGATTCAAAGTGGGAGGTAAATGTTAGTTTGATGAAGATTTGTTGTAACCTATACTATCAGTATTGGTGGATAAGGATGAATAATGAGATATTTCTATTCATGGAATTATGCTTCACTTATCCCAAAGTGAATCATGAGCATCTCTGGTCTACTGGGTTTTTACATCCCTTGTGCATTATGGAATGGAAGTGGGATTATATCACTATTTATTTCATGATAGGATTACCTAGTATTATACAAAAGAATGATATACTATGGGTGATCATAGGTCAACTAATTAAGGTATCCCATTTCTTTCCTATCTGGAAGACCATCATAGTTGATGACTTGTGTAACTGCTATGTGCAAGAGAAAGTTTGGATGTATGGTGTTATGTGAAGAATTTTATCATAATGTGATACCCATTTTAAATTATTTTGGTGGAAGGGTATTCATAAATAATGGGTTCCATATATTCTTATGTTCCTATCCCATCATCATCATACTAAAGACCAATCTAAAATGAAGACTCATATTTTAGAGGACATGTTGTGAGCATGCGTTCTAGACATTGGGGGCTACTAAGTGTATTATATGTCTCTCAAAGAGTTCACCTATACTAATATACTATATGAATCTATCCAAATCGTGAATTTTTAGGATATATATGGATTCTATTTTTCATTAACAATTATATTAGTTATAGTTTGGCATCTTAGAACTTATTGGACCTAGTCTCATATAGGAGACATCTGAGTTGATATAATTGACCAAAAAGAGGTTCAAAAGGTGAAAAAACATGTACAAATATTATGTTGATCATAATAGGATACCATTGGATTTTATGGTTAGTCACCAGGTATTTTTTTAACTATTTCCTAGGCTATGAAAATGATGTATCATTACGAAGACGAAGTTATCAACTAGGTATTTGGGTTGTTTGACATAGTGGAGTGAATAGTTCTAGTGGTGTATCAACTATATCTCCCATAATTCTATTGTTCCATGAATGATTTTTTAAAAGTGTTTCATCTTCAAATATTTCACACAGAACCTTATCATATTTTTTATGATAATGATGTTGCAATTGAGTTTGATGTATATTTTTTTGGATCATTTGATTCATTTCATTAAACATAGTGTGTATATTCTTGAAGGAAGTTTTTTCTAGTGAGGGTGAGATGAATGAATTGGAATGTATAGGAGGATACCTATGAGAGGGAGTCCAATATACAAGTGTAGTGGCATAAATTGTTTACTAATTGAAACATTGCTTTTTATTATGAAAAGTCACTTTTTGGGAAAATGTGGAAACCCATTCCAATTATGAGTAAGAAATTAGTAGATATCATAATAAATCATTTAATTTTCTAAATAAAATTTCTATATATTACTAAACTTATCCCAATATTATCTCCATTTAGGATTCATGGACATCATTTTTGGATCATCTGTGATGAGGTCTTAAATGTTGTAGGCCAACTTTCTCGAAGTTAGTGATACTCTTCTAGGTTAATCTTTCTTTTGTTGAAGCTTCATTCCAAAAATAACATCTTACTTGTTTATCTATAAACACTCTTCCTAATTATTGTCCACTAAAATCATCATCTCACTCATCCTGTTAACCTCATCCTATGTAGCATTGATCTCAACTGCCTCATCTAAAATTTCTTCATTTGAATGAATAATATGCTCTCATTCTTCCCATATTTCCCCGACCTAGTTATTTGATATCATGACCTTACTATGAGATACTCTCTTCCTCTAAATTGAGGTTTCCATCATACCAAAATCGTTAATACGACTTTCACTATGAAAATTAATACTCTACTTTCCATCCCAGTCCATATCCATGGGTTCTATATTTATTTTCCTTATTCATTTTAGTGGACCTTGTTTCTATTGGATTCAGTAACTGAGAACAGTCCGTAAATCCTTTATAATTCTTTACTATTAGCAAAATGAGCTCCCAGAATCCCTTTTTTCATTCCACCTTTTCTTCATCCATGGTTTTTGTAAGCCATTTTCGTGAATTACATCGATACTATACACCAAAACCTGACTGGATATATCATCTTATGAATCTATTACCTAGAAGCATTGGCAATCAGAGATGTTATTTTCTCATATTGGGGTTTGGATTACACTTCTAGCTTTTGTTTCCTCCCCTTGTTCCTGAACCAACCATTCAAAATCTTGATCTTAAAATTGATTTCTACGATTAATAATTGATCTGGAATTTCTAGGATTTTTCCAACTTTACTCATTCACTCACCCCCCCCCCCTATATCTCTATGTGTTAGGTACACTCTGACACCTTCCTCACCAACCTCTTGTATCACCTCTTTTTTTAGACACTTCCCCAATTTTCACTATATCCTCATTGGATTCAACCTTATAATCATTTTTTTATTTCCATAGTTTTTGATTCACACACCCCCTCCAAATCATTCCTTAATATGAAAAATATGGCCACTATATTTACATTGGGAATTAGAGATCATGCCTCCTGAATAATAAAATCAATTATTATTTCATTCAGATCCAAATTTTTAGATGTGATTCTGGAAAATGGTTATGTCCCAATTGAATCCCCACCGAAATTATATCTTGAACACAATAACTCCATATTACTCCATGGGTCAATAGAATCATCAGTTTGAACATTTTACTTTATACATGCACTAGAAGGGAAAACCAACCCCTTTCCACTCCATCCTACTATATCCTATATCTGGTACTAGTTCCTACTTTTATGCCTACAACCTTCCATAATGTGAACCATTTTGTTGTATGAATAATACAAATCAATCCATGAATAAAATACAACTAATTATTTATAGTGCAACTCTTACACAACCACAATATAACTATAATCAACTGTTCTTGAATCATTGACCTCAACACAAATTTGAGGGGAAATAGGATTCTATATAGATCTATTTCTAATATCGGATCATAAATATTGACCCACTAAATTTCCTAACATTTGAATAATTTTAGAATTTTGAAACGGAAGTGGGAGTTTTGGAAAACCGATCCAAATCATTGTAGTTAGGTTATCACGCTTCATGTGGAATTCATGATTCCACCTGAATAAGAAGAGGACTTATTCATTATATATATGGGGAATATTGGACTAGGCTTGGATTAATTAGTTGGTGGGAGTGAACTGAATCATGATATTTCTACTATCAAGGAGACCCACGGAAAATCGTTCGTGTAATCCTCGATATCCAAAAACAAATATATCAAATTAATGTACTATAATGATTAATTTTTGGACTAAATATTCCATCGTATTCTTAAGGGGATTTGAGGGATGAAATTTCCATATTCTATAAGTGGAATGTGTAATTCGAGCTATTTTGATTCCATCAGGTAGTCAGTGGAAATGGTGGTATCCCTATAATTATACAAGAACACCCCATTTATCTAGTGTTATAGAATACACCAATCAATATCCCATTGGAATCCCATTTGGATCTCAGTGGCTGATTGTTGAGGCTCCTAGAGGTGTAGTCACTCTACCTGGCACTACTAGCAAGCAGGTGGTGCCGATCTGGGCTAGGAAAATAAAGACAATAATATATTTTTCTCACCCTAAAACCCCTATTTAATTATTAAATTCCCCTATTTCAACCTTTAAATGGGATTATTGACCTTTAAGGGCTCTTCATAGATTCCATAAAACTCTTACACTAATTTTTGATTCATTGATCGGTGGTTTAATCATGACCTCTTAATTAGGTATGTTTTTCTAGGGATTGATTAATTACTCTTTTTTCCTTACTATTACTTCCTCTTATAGCCCTAAAGAGAAGATTATATAACATTCATAAGGTATTTTTATTTTCTATAATTTATATTAATTCTCAATACAAAAAAAATCATCCACTCTACTTTTGAGGTGGGTGGCCTAAAGCATCTATCTCTGTTATTTTTTATAGTATGTGTAACACGTGATATTTCATTGGAGCATCATGTGTGTGAACTAATATACAAGGAATCAATTGTTATATGATGAATACTATTAATTATACCCCAAATAGATCCCTTCTTTTCTATTAGTGATTGAAATCCTAGACCTTCATCATCCTGAAGGGTGTGAAAATCCATAATCCTAGATTAGAACATGGAATATATGAACTTAGTACCTTATAAATGAATTAGGATATTAGTTTAAGGAATATATATACTCATGAATTGATAATTTAAATGGATCAATTGTGTTTTAATTATATAATTGGAATGATATTGTAAAATTGAATAATGGCATGTTGGCATGAATTTTCATATTTACCAATAATTTGCATGATTTTTCATATTGACTAATAATTGGAATGAGTTGGAATATCGACCTATTGTTTGAATATTTTTCATAATTTGGTATATTTTTATTCATTGGATATTTTATTTTACTTGAAACATTGTATATGAGATTAGCCTTGTCATGGTTATTCACCATGGTTCAATTGTGAAAAAATTATATAAATGGCATCTAGAATGAAAATGTGTCATGATTCCATTGAAAACTAAACACATGATTGCTCCCTGGTATGTGTAATTATCAAAGGAACTAGGTTGCACATTATACTTTCATATATTAATCTTTTCAATATTGGGACTGGACTCATTAGTTAGTATTGATTGAGATAACTGATATCACGTAGAAGCTGGTATGGCTAACCTTGACTGCCATCTTGGAGCTTTAGGATTAGAATTATTATTGTAATTATTATTCTTTTAATTAAAAGTAATTTATTTTTTTTCCTATTTCAAATACAATTACTTAGACTAGATTTTTTTAGGCATTGTTGGCAGAGGTCTACTATGTTTTAATCAGACCCAGTATAGGTGGTTGTTTAGAACTTGGGAAGAATTCATGGATTCATGTTTGGACATGGGGAACATGCACTATGTTTGATTGATTAAAATAGTATCTATGAATAGATCCTAGAGATACGACTGATCATGGGATAGGGACTATTTATGGAGTCTTTATTCTCAGATTCATTCTTTCATTTGGTTATTTTGTGACATGTTGGTATGAAATTCAGTATTACACTTAATGGTTTGATTATATTGGATTGATTTTTAATTTCCCTATTTATATTATGGAGTTATATATATTTATTTTTTTATTGTGATTATTATTTTAAATGAAAGGGTGTAGCCTCCCCACAATGCTTGTTAGACCCTCACTACTAGTCAACAACATGAGACATATGGGGAGGCGTGCAGGAGGTCTTGATTTAACCTGTCTCGATTACATGAGGAAGAAATAGGACAAGGACATTCATGTAATGATATAACAACCACAAAATACATAAGTTTATCATATAAACTAGGTACTATGTAAATATATAAAATTTAATAATATTATTTACCAATAATTAAGTATCTAGACTAAAATAAGACTCTCTGCTCTGTATGTGAAATAATTTATCCTCTAATTATATTAACCAGAAGATGATCTCCTCCTAAAACTCTCCCATATCCAATAAATCTACAATCCCAACCACGAATGGGTGGGTTCATAATAGTGTTTGTGAAACACATAAGAGTCCTGAAATACAGTCATAGATTCTATCGTTGTTGTTCTATTTTGAATGTTATGTAAAGAACTAACATAAATCATAATACATGTAACCCTATCATGACTCTTAAAAGGATATTCTCATGACCTCATCAATAAGATTTCCAAAACCCTCAATATTTTTAATAATATACTAAATTTTAAAAAAATTAAAAAAAATACATTGTTTACCTATGTAATACACACTGCTCGAACATACAATGACACATGTCACTAAGAACCTAATCCCATGACATACAAGGAGTAAAAAATAGTTACTCAGAATATAAATAGCTTATAAAACAACAAGATTTGGAAATCTGTTAAAATAATAATAATTAGTAAAAAATTATAAAATAAAATAAATTTAATTTAATCTAAATAAAATTTATCGCTTATAATTCCTCTAATGAGGAACAAATTTATGGGTTTTACAACACTTATGAAAAAGATTTAAAATCATCAATCGTACAAGGAATCGAACCCTCCAAGTATTTGGTGTTGCATAAGTACCCTTTAATGATGAAACAAGAGCCTAATTAATAGATAAATCATCCTTAATGAAATTGTGAATTGGCTCATCACATATATCTAGAGATATATTATATAAATTGATAAAAAATGATGTTACACAAAAATAATTGATAATACATATATCAAATATAAAAAAAATTATTTAAAAAAAATAATATATATCAATTATAACTATAACAAGAATATAATATATCATTTTTTATCATCATCATTATAGTAATTAGTTTAATTCCTTCATATTTCTCCATAATGTTATCAATTTCTATATGATATTCAATTTAATCAACCCTCATTATTTCAAATTCATTAGTTACATTATCAATATTATCTTCACCATCATCCCTTTACTATAAGGTACCGTTACCTATATCTATATCACATCATGTAATATTTAAATTTTAATTTTTTTTTAAAACATTAAATAGTATACACTTCCATCATTTTTCATTAATTGATTGTCATGAGATTTTATTTTTATTAAACTCCACCAATAATTTAATTATCTCAAAGAAAAAAGTAATATTTATAATAAACTCGATTTTAATGATGATATAGTATAAATAGTTAACTTCATAAAAGAAAATATTTATATTTAATTTCAATAAATCCATGTCATGGATGAACATGAAATTCTCAATTTTTATCAATCCATTGTCATTTTAAAATTATTATCTAATTCTTTTATAGATAACATAACTCAATTATTTAATCTATAATTCCATGAAATTTTACTTCACATTGTTTGTGTTGGGTTCCTTTTAAAAAACACAACTATTAATTTATTTGTTTGAATCACCATATGTATATTTCTGACATCGAAATCCATTAAACATATACACATTATTGGATTTTATCAATTTGGATACATGGTCTCTCAATGTACATAATTTACTATCAATTTATTTACATGTTTTTATACCTAAAAATAAAAAATAGTTAATTCCATCTAAAATAATAAATTGGTTTCATATGATTGATTATAAATTATCTAACTTACTAGTTTTGAAACTAGAATGAAAAATTATATTTTTAGTATTCATTAAGATAATTGAGGGTTATTTGTGTGATTTTATTATTTTATCACCGTATATTATAAAAAATTATATATATATATATTGTTACATTTAAAAAATATATTTATAAGTTTAATGTTTTGTGAAAACCATGTTATTTCTTCACAACTTTCAAGAACATAAGTATGAGCTTTGGGTTTTTCTTTATATGAAAACTATCATTTATAATCATACCAAAAACAAACTCATGATTATTAAATATGGATAATAAATTGGAATTTGCGTGATTAATATTTCCCTCATTTATTCCAATTAAATTATTTTTTGAAGGATGTTTGAATTGAAAATAATAAGAGAATCATTTGGAAAGATTTTAATAAGAACGCTTTTATAATTGACCATTCATCAGATTCTTTGTTACACTCATTTATATTCAAATTTTACATTAATATTTCATATGGTTACATTATATGAAACTATACCAACCCTCCCCATTTATATTCAGATATAAAATTTAATATCAAATTTTTAATTGAATAAAAAAGGTCACTGGAAATATTTTTCCAATTTATATAAAATTTTAAAAATATATTTTTACAGAGTACTGAGTTCATAGAATCCTATTGTTTCCACACATATTTTTCAATAAAATATTATATTTTGGTCAAAAATCCCAAGTAAAATAATTAAACAAACCTCTAAGACTAATAAGTTGTAATATTTCCATTATGATATGGAAATCTTAACTTCTAAATCTGGTGATATGACCATTTCTGAAATAGCAGGACAAATTAGAAGCATGGATATATGGTATCGTTAAATCTTTAATCCAATAAAATAATAATAAATGGATTTCTTTAGAATTTTTAGAAATTTTTTTGGAATCTTTAAATACTATAATCTTATATTTTAAAATAACATATGTTTTTGACTCTTTCATATTTTTTCAAGATCCAATGGTGCCTTTGTAGTGTCTTTATTCATTCTTGATGAATCCAATGTGGTATTAATTATGTTATCAAAATATTTATTCTAAATATGAATTAAATCAATTATTTTATAGACCAAAAAATACTACCAATATGGTATGCCCTAATATAATACTTTTCTTATCAATTTTTTATTACTTATAATGATAATTATTATTTGCTGGTTTATTGTTGGATCAAAAGTACAAGAAGATAATTAAAAGATGATAAACTTTACATGAATGACTAATAAACCTACTGTAGGTAAATCTATTTCAATTATATTTTTATTAAATTATTTTTTTCCCTTAGTAATGAATAAATCATTGAATGAAATCTTCAATGGTAGTGGATAAAACATGGTTTACTTAGACTGAAAAGTATAAAATTCTTTCATTCACCCATAAAGTATGGAAACTTTTTAGAGAATGTGTGCTTCATCTAGATAACATAACATATTATATAAATCCACTGATTATCTATATTAATGTATATTTTAGTGTAATTTTTTTCTATAACTACTTCATATGTTGTTACACCATTATATCAAAATAATATCAAATCATCAATCAATAGATTTAAATAAATATCGATATTACTCTTTGCATGTATTAGAATTATTACTTCCAAATAGATATATGGTTCCTTCATCAACTTATTAGAAGAAAATTTATAATGAGTTATAAATTAGGCCAATATGAATATTTACATTTATATTAACAAAATGGATATTAACCATACATAGAAATACCAATACATATATTATTAGTTTCTAATGAAAAATATGAATGAACCTGATCAATTTGTTTTCATGATTCAACATAATTAAGATGATTTAACATTTTACCATAAAAATATTTAATTTAGGACATGCCATAAATTAATCAATGTTACAAGACATAAATAGGTACCATAATATAGGTGTAATCACAAAATAACCCAACCCTTAAATATGAACTATTTTAGACTTTCCATGTTATACCAGTTTATACATTGATTTTATGTATATTAGAAAAGTAACTAATGAATCATATTCCTAATAATATATGATGTAATAATTTTATAATTAATGAATCTTCTAATAAATAAGACTAATATTATGAACCAACTTCATGATTACATATAATTTTCTCACAATGTATTTAACTTAAGAAAAAATAATTTATATACAATAATATTTTTCAAAAAACATATTCAGCATTCAAAAAACTAATTTTGTAGAGATAAATTTTAAAACAATATCTGTTTTTCTTATCTTTCATCTCGTATATATGGTCATCTTATAATATCTCAAAATAAATTTAAAATTGATCTGGTTTTTATTTTAAATTTGAATTTTTGTTATGAGTTTCTATTTTTTAAAAATATGGGTTAGAAACCTCATATAGTAAATGTTAAAATTATGATGGATATGGAACCAAATTTTTTTATTTTTTATGATATATATTTACCTTGTGGATACTAAAAATTAATATTTTCAAAAAAATGAAACAGATAAACTATAACATTATCAACTGTCTCAGATCGCATGAGATCACATTTTTTACACTGACACTTAATTATCCCTTATGAAAGAAATTATCAATTTTATTGTTATAATTGAATAAAAAATTTGATTCCCTCAATTTATAAATGATTTATACTAGGACTTTGGATTTATATAATGATTTATTCAATCACAATATTATAAAAACTAATGTATATTTCTCAGATCCATTGTTTTATAAAGTAGTAAAAATAGTTAGTATATTATAAAAAATGATAAAAATATATTAAGTAATTTATTTTCACTAAATTAATAAACTATAAGTTTATAGATTACGTATTATCAAATAATAATTATATATTCAATTAAATGAAATAATTATTTCATAATAAATATTATTCAAAAACTATTATGAAAAATGTATCATGAAATAATTATCTTGTAATAATTATCATTAAATAAATATCTTGAAATAAATATAACACAATAAAGTATGACACAATGAAGTATTACACAAGTATAACATAATAATTTTTATGCAATAACCACCATTCAATAAGTATAACATAATAAGTATCACACAATAACTATGAAATAATAAGTACCAGATAATAAATTATTATACAATAAGTATTGCATAATAAGTACTTCACAATATAGTATTACGAAATAAGAATTACATAATAACTAATTATACTAGTAATTAATTTTATACATATTATACAATAATTATTACATGATAATGTATTATACAATAATTTATACACAAAAATTAATTGTGTTGGATATTAATTTAATTTATTTTATTTTAATATTACTAATTATTAAATAATCTAACTTAAAATAAATTACTATAATTTTTTGTAGTTTTTAAATCCATTATTTTTAAATATTATATTTTTTCATTATTTTCAATTTTTTTAGATTAATTTTTAATATTTATACTTCATAAAAAAATTTAATAATTTATATTAAAATTAATATTTGTTAATTAAACCACCTTAATAATAATTACGTATTATATATTTTCACTCACAAATTAGTATTATATTATTATAATTTTTATTAATATTTATTTATTAATGAAATTTTATTAATTTTTACTAATTTATTATAATTAATTATTTTTATTTATTATTTATTATTATTTATATTTGATTATTTATATATTTAATATTATTTAAATTTGTAAATAAAAGTTTTTATTTTAGATTTTTTATTTCTAAACTATGTTCTAGTAATATATTATAAATTATTATATATATCATTGGTAGCGGGAATTAAAAAAGAAAACAACACATGTAATCAGACAATTTTGGAAGGCAAGCCTTATCCCTCCCTATAAGGAATGAGAACCCACTGTTCAAATTTTATTACATAATAATGGGAAAAGAGACCAATAAAGCATAACTGAATGTGACCCAAAGTCCCTTAAATTAGATGGCCTAAGGTTGATATGAGGAAACAATCATCACATCGAGTTATCTATCTTTTTACTTTGTGTCACCCCTAAGGCCAACACCATCACGTGGATTTGCTCTATCAAACCATTGAAGGTCACCCCTTGTACCACATCAGAAATCATAATGGTTTTAGGGGTGGTTTATGGGTGTCAAATAACCCATATCTCTTTCTATCCACCCACTTGGTTACACTTGCATGCCTTCATGTTGTGTCTCTTGACAGTTGTGATGTGTCGTCTACCTTGTCGCATGGGTATCATTGTCAATGGTCTGCATTACATGTTTAACATACAAATAACTATTTTATCATGCTTCCAATAATTACACCATGGTAATTTACCCCTCTGCCCATAATCTTAAATTTTAGTGGCATAATAGACTGATAATAAGTGTCAACACAATCAACGCCCTTTCAAGCCACATACCCGGCTATGTGTGTGTGTTGTCAAGTTGTGTCACCTACTTAGTCACATAGTGATGACCTAATTGATACCATTGTAACACCTATCTAACAAAAATAATTTTCTAATATACCTAGTGGTCCAATGACCTAATAAATTGCCAAAAATTCCAAATATATTGAATAGTACTACTACTACAATTCTCGCTAATGTAGTGTCATGATGCCTAAAAAAATCCTTCCTCCGCATGAATCTGAATCCTAGTTAATTAAATTAAATATAAATGTAACAGCTAAAAGCAATATTAAATTATAATAATTTATTATTATTATATTATAAATTATAATAAATTTAAAAGAAAACTGCAAAATAATTAAATAAAAATAATTTGTCATACAAAATTAAACCCTAAAGAATACATGAACTTAATAAGTATTTAAAACTAAAGATAAAATGATACTTTGAAATTGATTCTTAGTTCATAAATAGAATATATGTAATTAGTAATGAAATATATAGAGATAATTAATCTTTAATTAAAAATACATAAAATTAATAACTATTAAAAATAAACCAAAAAATACCTTAAAAATTGATTTTTTGATTGAAAATAACATATCTACTGTATAAGAATAAATCTTCTAAATGGTACTAAATTATGAGAGATTCTTGAGAGGATTTATATTAAAGGATAGGGAGGATATATCGGTGCTTTATTTATATTATATTCTTTTCAAATTTACTTTTTATGATGGAAATTTCTATCACAAAAATTATGTCATATACACTATTTTCAATAGATATTTGTGAAATAATTGGTTTTTGTTATAGGTATTTGTGGTGGAATGATCTTTTGTTCAGAATAAATTTCTATCATAAATACTTTTCTCTCTTATCAGAATAGTATTTAAAACAGATAGATTCAATCAAAAATAAAACATCTGCACCATATTTGTGATCATCCTGTAGTAAATAAATATTTTAAGAGGTATAATTGTGATGAACTATTCATTATGTCATAATTAACTATATCATACTATGATTACTATTTAGGTGTTGGATATTTTATGATAAATAAATTTTTTCCCAACCTTATTTATAATGGGTTCATTGTTTTTTCACTAATAATCATTCACATCGAGGTTATTTTTCATGAATTTTATAGTCTGTCAGAACTAAACATGGCGTGAAATAGTTCATTATGATGGAATGAAACATCCCTCATGAAACATTTTCCAAAAATAATGTGTGCATTTCCATGAATAATATGCATGAAAGATTCATTTTATTTTATTATTATCCATCAATAAAAATATTATTTTCAATGGCATAATAATTTAATCACAAAAACCCCTTTAAAAAAACTATTTCTATAAGAATATAGTCTATCACAATATGAATAATTTTCTATAGTGTATGATTAAGTTTGATATTTGTTTCCTATTGAAGATGAATACAATCATCCAAATAATGTGTGACTTACATGATTTATAAAAATAGCTTCTTATCCAACTCTTTCATGTACAGATAAATCTTGGAAAAAACACATCAAACACTATTCATCCTCAAATTTCCCCAATTATTGAGTTGGTAATTTTTTCATTATATCGGCAGCCATGAAATTCCCTTTAACTAGATTGTATTATATATAAAATTAAATATTTAAATATATACATATATTATTCTTTATGTCCCAAAAAAGATATGGATCCCTCTATGTGAAGATTTATTTCCAATTTTTATTATCTTAATATAATATAAACTATTACCCAAAATGTTAGTGGTTCCAAGTCTTCATAGAATGGATCACCATTTCTAAATCAAGGTCATGGATGGGGGTAATTATTCTCATATGTGTCGAAATAACAAGTGGTATAATTCACAACATGATTACACTACATCGAAAATCACCCCAACCTCATATATTAGATATCACAATACAATTCATACCCCTTACTAAAATCAAGAATAATTAGAATTTGATCTGATGTCAAACATATATTCTACTCTTTAAAATATCTTTTAAATTTCTCATCCCAATACAATTTATCTCATTTTCTATTCAAATACATTAAGTGAGAATCAAACCTAGAGATATCATGCACACAATTCCTATAGTACCTACATAGAACCATGATTATCCTGGTCTCAAATATATTTTTTGGCCTATCCTAAGACATAAATGATTGTATGTTATTAAAGGCCATATATATAATCTATTTTAAGATAACACTAGATCAAAAAAACCACCTCATAGATCCAAATTTTGAATTTATATAACATAGAATATAAGAGATTTTATTTTAGAACATCACGTGACTAGAATCCAATAAACATGGAGGAAAATATTAAAGGATTGTATTTAGGTATATTTTTGGATGAGATTTAAATTTTATAATTTTTTTGATAAGGTTGGACTGATGGGGTATTTATAGTTGTGGAGATGATATTTTAATGAATAAAAATTATAAAAAAAATTATATTTAGTGATCCAATTAGTTTCTTAATGTTTTAATTTTATCCATAGAAATTTTATTTTATTTTATCTATTATAATGGTCCAATTACACCCATTTTGGGTGGATATAAGGTCATATGTACATGAATACATATAAAATAATGTTATAAATATCATATTTTTACATTATTATCAAATGTTTCAATTTGTTTTTATCAAAAATGAAATTATTTTATCAAAAATGAACTTTTTTATCAAAAATGAGATTTTTTATAAAAAATGATAATTTTTATCTCTTTCTTAGCTTTAGAATATTATTTATGAGAAATTTTATATGTATATAAAACTTATAATGTTTTTAATAACTAATTTGGGAAAAAATATTTATTTAAAAAATGAATGAATATAATCTTCTTCAATACCATTCCATTATTATTTGTTGGAATTTAATTACATATTTATATATTTAAAATATATAATAAATAGTTAAATATATACCAAAATGCCACTTTATATCTCTATATATTCTCTAAAACACTACTCTAAATCAGTCATCTCATTCACTTGTTTCCTTTTCAAAAATTTCTATCATATTTTTAATATATTCCATCCTTTCTATAGTGATCCTTGTAGGTATGTGACATGAACTAAACCATAGGGACCTTACTTCAGTTAATGATGTACTAATAATTACACCCACATCCACGTGAATTATTAATTTAAATCTAAATATTAATTTAGCATACATGATCCACATAAGTCATTTTGTGATGGTCCCAATTCGAATAAGTGGAAAGACACCCTTATCAAGTTTTATTTCATTTAAAAATCTAATATTAATAAATATAAATATAAATAATTATTTTTAATAACATAACATGAGTATGATTATGTTTCTATAATATGAATATAATCATGAAATAATTATTTATTAATAATTATCCTTTCATTTTTTACACATTCATGTGAGACTATTTAAACACCTACATGAATGATGTTGCTCTTTTTTCATCACCATAATAATAGAGAGTTTATAAAACCTAGTTACTTGTTAAATATTGAATCAATTTTTCATTTATTTTATTTTTAATTATTCTTAATGGTGATATTCAAATTAAAATTATCATTAAAATAACCTTTTTATTGTTTATCAAACCACCATGAATGAATGAATCATGGGTTTATTTTTTTAAATAATCATAATATTAAATATCATGGAATTAATTAATAACTACAAAATTGTGTAAATTTATGGGAGAAAAATATAGTTATAATTTTTTTTAAATATTATTAGGATTAATGCAGGTTTTCATCTATTAACATAGATTTTATACAAAATGTTACTTGATTTCTGGATAAATAAAATTTGATGATCACTTTCTTCCCTAATTTTCTTGTTAATTTACTCAAGGAATTTCTCTTGAAACCATGATTTTTATAAGGTAGGGGTAAATCCTCAAGAGTAGTGGTTAATTCCTTATGGATTTAATTTAATTATCTATTTTTTATTTTTGTAACAGTCATCCCTAGAATTACAATGTTCATCTATCTTGTTCTCAGGATGAACATTTCCCAGAGGTAAGTCTCTCAGCATCAAGGTTCTATAACTAGTGATAATATAATAAAAAAATTAATAAACATAGATAATAATAACAAAAAACCTAGTCATCAATTAACTAAAATATTTAATCTATTTACATCCCTTAAATCCAAAAAATTGAAGTTAGATAGTCTCGTTAAAATGAATAATAAAATATAAATAAAAGAATAATATTTCATTTCAGTTTTTCATAATTCTCATATTATCTACCAATTCAATAGTCTCTGTCTTTATTTATGTATCTAGTCCATGTTTCTTATCTAAACCCTTAAAATTTCTTGTATTCATTCATTTTTTACTATTTTTTTACATTTTAATCAATCATTTTACATATAATGATAGTATAATTAATTTAATAAATATCATTATGCCACATGTCCCATCCCATTGAATATTCTTAATAAAATGATTAGTGGAGAAGCATGATCATGATGCATGAAAATCCACTATCAATTATATAGTCTTTATTCATTAGGATTGAATTTTAGGTTTCCTATTATATCACCACATTTTATTTTTTATATAAAAATTATGACCTTTACCTCTGAATGTAGATAATTCATGTAGCATGTGATGATATTATTTATTCTTTATAGAATATTTTGGTTTCATTCCCTTCTTTCATAACATAATTAAATTTTTTCCATAATTTTATGATTCCAAAATCAAATGATTCTATTTTTATTGACTCATATCTGTGTTACAAAAAATAATACATAATAATACATGATTTATACAATGGAAACACACTTTTTGTTTTAACCAAGTAATAAAATATTCACTTTAAATAATCTTGGTTAATTTTGATATTGTATTATGTACGTATCATTTCTCATTATAAGGTTTCCTCTACAATTTTTCATTACACATATTTCAATAATTAAAAACTCAATCCGTGGACTTATTCTTCTTATAGTGATATCAATGTTATGACCATCTTTCTTAAATATATTTGAGACGATAATAATACTCCAAAAAAGTATACTTATTAATGTCTTTGAAACATAAGTATTGATATTATGGGTGTGTGCATGGAGAATTATATTTTATTAATGAAATAACTTTCAACCAGGCAATTTAAAAAATTATTATATGTGATAAATAAAAACAAATGATTCTTATTCCAGAATTTATATAAAAAAACAGTTGGTTTATATTGGTTAAACCCAGTTTATATGGGTTAAAAAACATAATAAGTAATTTTATGATGAAAAATTTATTCATAAATCAGAATGATAAAACCATAAACATTCAAAACCAATTTTTATAAGATAATATAAAGATTATAATAAAAATAAAAGTTATAAATAGAATATCATTAAAAAATGATCATTTGGAAACTAAATTAAATGAAATAGTTTGATAAATAAAAAACAATTCAATATTAAAAATATGAAAATGCGTTCAATAATGTTAGATAATAATTTCAATGCATTTTAATGACTTATATTCACTTAATTATTGAGTATGATCATCACAATTCACTATTTTTTAGAATCTCTTCTAAGACCTAGCCTCTCCGCCCTCTCCACCACCTCCCCCCCCCCCCCGACCATGACCTCTCACCCTCGCCTCCACCTCCCGTCCCCACCTCCCTCTGTCAGCCTTATTTCTTTGGCCTCCACATCCGCGGTCGCCTCGGAAACTGCCTCAAGGACCCCGCCGTCACCTCCAGGTGGTCGTCTCTGCCTCCCGGCCTCCGCCTCTCAGCCTCAAAATGTGAATCCCTCCTATGAAAGGTGGAATTCATCTTAGATCCAGGGGATATCTATTGTCTTGTATAAATGAGACTGTTGTGGGTATTCTACAAACCATTTTTCTCTATTTTCATGGAAGGTAACCACGGTAATTTTGGAAGTTTTTTTAGAGTATAAAAGCACACACATGGTCTTTAAATGTGATTGGACCCATGGGGTGTTGTGGTTCTTATATGTTGGGTGGTGACTTGTTTAATAAAAGAATATAAGTATGTTGGAGTTTAGTTTTAATTTTATTTTACTTATTGCATAATCCCCATAAGCCTTGAACTTATTTTTACAGATGGAGGGTACTTATATTCTGTGAATGGGGACAGAATGGAACTGGAGGTGGCTATGCGGTTTTCTTTGCTGGGTTGGAAGATCAGGGTTGTTGAGGGATTAATTGTGTGTTTCATTTTTGTCTTATTTTAGTTTTCTTGTTCTGTTTGTTTTATTTTCTTTCAGCATGGTTTTCCGACATACACAGGGGTCCGACTATAATTTTCTTTATTTTCCACGGTTGTATTAATTAATGTTTGTATGATGGGGGCTTGATTTACTATTTTCAAAAATAAATAATTATATTATATTATATTAATAATATCCTAGTTAATTATATCCTATTAAGTTGTATCATGTGGGTGTTGGAGTTTATGGGAAGTGATTGGAGGGAGACATGAGTTTTCATAGTTGAAATTCTAGGTGGCTATTATTTCTATATCATGGTGGAATGTACAATTTTGTTAGAGGTTAGTTAAGGGGTTTGGTTGTGGTGTAGCTGGTGCAGGCATGATGTGGATGACTGAGGGGTCGATGTCATGAGTTATACAATTTTTTATGGGACCCTTGAAGTGTGTTCCTTTAGTTTTACCATGGTTTTGGTTTTAGGGTGATTTATATGGAACAATTTTTGGGGATTGTGTCATAGTTATCATCATTGTGGTTTGGATCTTATAGTGGTAAATTTTTTCACTCTTCCATTTTTGGTTTCATTTCACACTGGTGGTTGGTTGTGTCAATGTTTGGATCATGAGATTGGATGGTGTGCTATAATGATGAGCATTTTTTTCATGATCATTCATCGAATTCATTAGGTATAGTTTTTTATTGAGTATAAAATAGTTTATTTTTTTTCTAATTTTTTATATTTTCATAACATTACCCTATTGTGGAATTTCAATAAACAATTAATATGTGGTGGTGATTTTCTAGACTCGGTATAAATATTGAAGTTCTTATGAATTCCATCATTCCACTATTTTTTCCTTGACCTTTGTGTGACCCCATATCAATTTTAGTGATATTTTGGTGACACCTTTCAAAAATTTAATCATTATCATACAAATATCGATTGTTTTCCATTTTTGGTTAGTTCCCCCTATATTATTCTAAGATTCCTCCATATTCTTATTTTAGATTTCCTAATGGTAGTTATAGTATGTTTTGGAGGATTTTGGGTTATGGTTATTATGTTGGTTATTTCTTTCTAGGATGTAATAGTCCCCTTGATTTTATTTTATCCTTGTTATTATCTCTTATTCTCCTTGTTCTCCCCCTTGTCTTGTGAATCTCTCTTTGTGGTGTGGGTTTAAGATGTCATGATTACATTTTATTTAAACTATCGAAGTTGTATTCCTTTTCTTCCTTGGTTTAATGGTTATAATTTTATTAATAAATATAATAAAATAGAGCTAAAAAATTATTTTTACATGGGTGATTCATATCTTCTTCCATGGTTTCTTCATATGTCCTATGTGATTAAAATTTATTTATGGTTTCTACTATGAATTAATATTGTTTTGGATTTATATGATTCATTATTGTGATCATATTTTTCGAATCACCACTAATAAAATGTTAATCATTTAATGATGGTAATGAATTGGTTAGGTGGAATCTATAATTTTGTTTTTTAAGTCATTTATGAAATTTTAAATGTATTTTATGGATTATTTCAAATGGTGTATTTTGAAAGTATATTATTATATTATTTTTGATAGTTAGTATGATTATTTTTAGTATTTGTTTCATGATTTAAGGGTTGTGAAGTTATTGTTGATTCTTTTTTGGGTATATGGATATGTTGGTTATTGAGGATGTAGTTAGATTCCTTTCTTGGAATGAGAAGGGATGATTGTTGTTTTGGGTTTCTTGGGTTGTGGTGGTGGCCATTATATTTAGATGCATTTGGGTTGATGTAGTTCATTTTTGTGTAGTATGGATATTTTTATGGTTTATTAGTGGCTATGTAATAGGATTGAGAAGGATGAACATGGTAATGGGTGTTGGATGGAATTGAATTAAACTATGGTTTTTGATGTAATGTAAACACATTAAATACTTGTAAAATTGATATAAATGAACCTGAATAATATATAAGGAATATTTTTCATTAAATTTGGAATTGAATGGAATAATGATTTTAATGTGGATGGTAAAATGGTAAATCTAGAAATGTTTTCTTATGATGTTAATGAATGGTAAATTACTACTATTTTGGCTATTATCATATTTGGTTGGGGATAATTTTCATTGTAAAATGGTATATACAGTTATAAGTAGGTTACGATGATGTGATGGGGGATGTTAGTTTTGTTAGGATATTTTTTGAGTGAATAAAATGTTGGGATTTATTGTGTGGTTATATTTTTCAAGTAGTTTCATTTAATTTCATACACACCCCACAAATGTCGAGTATTATTACCATTTCCCAAATGTTTTAGGTTTTAGATATTTTTGGTTGGAGAGTGAATAAATCAATGGATACTCCCTCTAATATACTACACCTTTAGTCATGAAAAGCATTTAATGGGATAAGTTTATGAGACATAGATTATGATGGCCATAGGATAGGGTGAAACTAATGTGATGTGGTGATGATGGGATAATGTGATATGCAGTGGGCTTCATGCATGGTTGGAGGATTTTTTAAGGTTAATGTCCTATAGTTTTATGATAACCTATAATAATGAGCATATTTGATGTGTGAATGTGATATGATATGTGGTTATGATGATGATGTGAAATGATATGGTATATAGACATATTGTTATGTGATTGAAGTTATTAATATTTTCATGACTTATTATATTCCCCCTTTACTTATTTTATATGAAATGTGCATAATTTGTGTGAAATATTAATGTTTTAATATTAAGTATAATATTTGAGCATTTTTAGAAGTAGTCAAATTGAGTCAGTTTAATGGTTTAATTATAACTATCACTATACTGATCCAAATTGTGTGGTTCTTGTTTTGTAGGATTCTCCTTTCAATATACAACATTTAATTAGAAGGAACCATGATCCAATTCTGCTATTTTAAGGGTCATATGGTCCTCACAAACAAGACCAAAGAATCTGTGAACAAACTGGACCAGCCTTGAAGATTGATTTCCTGGGCTCAATCCAGAAGTCCAAAAACATTAACTATCCACCATAATTCGGGGGACACTACATGTCATCTTGGATAAAAATTTCAAGGCCAAAATACAAGTACAAGGGGCCCAAATAATTCTTTGAAGTCCAGACCACCATTCTGGACGAGAATTAAAAGCAGTATAGTATGCATGACATATCTCCTGATGTAATCATCCAAGCGAGCTGAGATTTTTCAGTGTGAAAGAGGAGATGTAGGTGGACGACTTTGTTGAAGAAACCATTCGGATTTGAAGGCATCTTAATATTCACAAACCCTTTCACATTATGGACTTCAAAAAGACTGGATTGAAATGGACAGTTTAGGTTTTTTTATTAAATCGGCCATAACTTTTTATCCTTACGTCCAAATGACTCCAAAGTTTGAAAGTAGTTGGCCAACATTATTGTCTACAACTTTGAAGAAGGAGATATTCTATGATTCGGCTTTCTGAATTGCCAAATTGGCGATTCAAGTGGAGGGACAGATTGAGAATGCAAACAGTCCACTCCTTGGGCTATAAATACTCTCCCCTTCTCTACTTGAGAGGGGTTGGCATTTCAGAAGAGAGGATATCGTATTGGAATGACCAAATCCTTTCCAAATTCTTGGGAGGACCTTACATACTCATGTTTTCACTTGAGAGACCTTTCATCCTCTCTTTGTTTTCACTTACTTTCGTGTTCTTCGTTTTTGTAATCTTGTAATTCTCTTTCTTTGTAATTCTATTTTAATGCAAGTTACTTCTTCAATATCTCTTATTCTCTTCCACCTTCTATATTTTAATATTAATGTTCTTAAAATAGTTTAAATTCAGTTCAATCCCCTTCCCTTCTTTAGCTTCCTCATTCAATCGAAAGTTCGTTTTTAATTATCATCATTGTTCGTGTGTGTGTGTCGACGTACCACTCTTTTCTTATCCCTTTCTTTTCCTTCTCTTATTAATTTATAATCATAATCATTATAAAAAGATTATTAATCACCCAAATGGCTGATTAAATCTCTCATTGGGGTGAGTTATAATTTAGGTATGTTAAGTGATTGAGAGCTTCTGCTCGATGAATATTCTTTGAATTAACATTGTGTATGTTGGACTTAACATGTCATGGATTAATGACTTGTTTTGTTTAACATGTGGTTTCCATGGATTATTGGAACCATAAATACACAACCATAAATAATATATGATTGAGATTATAACCTTAAGTTAAGTTAAGTCTTGGTTTAAAGCCTTAACACTTAAGAATTCTAATCAACATCATCTTGTGACATGGGTGTTAATTTAAATGCAATATAAAGCAAAGCTCGAGGATATCACAAGCTTAACTAACCTAATGATGAACTCACCCCATTCTTAATCAATTTGTTAAATCAAACATCATCCATAAATTATTTCATAAGATCTGCAAACAAACCCCCCCAATCAGAATACAATCAACTAAAAACAATCGACTATTACGAAGTACCATCACCGAGGATTCGACCCGAGTGCTGCTATACACATTAGCAGAGCACCGGAACTTTGAATGGTCGATAGGCGACAATCGGCCGTGCGTTTCAGTGATATTAAAGGGGATGAATTATAGGATGCTTTTCATTGAGGTGTGAGAGTGTAAAATTATTGGGCAAGTGGTTCTGAGGCCCCATGATTATCTTTATATTATTTTATTCCATGGATGAGATACAAGGTGTGTGATCCTTGGTGAGTAAATTTGAATTTGACCTTATGTAGGTGAATACTTGCACTAATATTTATTCATGAAATAAGTTGTAATATTTTTCCAAATTTAAATAATAATATTTTAGGATGATCATATTTTGTATACATGCATTCTCAACCATGTATAAATAAAATCTTTTTTTGGTTTCCAGCTCGAATTAATAGACCGATCTAGACATAAATAACATAGATTTTTAGGTTTCTTTCAGAGTTGTTTCCTAGATGTTTATTTTGAAACTATTTCATTATTGGATAATTTTGTTTCTCTCATTTTAAAATTTTTACTGGTATTGTGCTTTTTTATATATTGGATTTTATTTGTGGTCTTTAATTTATATTCATGGATTTTATGAGGGTAAGTCCTCCCATATGTGTGTTTGATACCCTTGATACTAGTCACCATCCCAAGACCCATTAGAGGCAGTCCTCAATGGTCAATATCATCTTCAAAACCAACTTATGAGGGGTTCCCAACGAGGGAATGTCATGAAATTGTGGTATAAAATATAGGTTTGAGAGTTAGTCTAGATAATATAGGTAGGAACTAGTGTTTATTAAATGGTTTGGTATGGAAATAATTTGAAATTTTGCTTTTTGCATGATGTATGTAAGGGATACTAGCTACGAAATAAGATTTTAGGGCCTCATATGATCTAATTTAAGGATATTAATATTTTTTAAAAGTGATAATAAAAGTGATACTATTTATGATCTGAAGACCAATTATAGGTAAATGTATCATGATTTCTTTTTTTTACTAAAGGTACTGATTCATTGGTGGTTAATATAAGTTTAACAAATTTTATGATTCTAGGATTAAGGGATTAATTTTTTCTTATAAATATGGATTGTTTTTCTTCGATTTCATATTTATAGGGAATTAAGTTGCATCAGGTAGGTTTGGTTGACTATCGAAACAATTATCTAGTTGAGGATGATGACTTATATATGAGGATATTGAGTGAGTTCTAGTGTTAATTCATGGTCAAGTATGAGGGAAGAATATCTGATCCAGGGATAGAACAATAGCTAAAGGATTTGGTGATAGATCCCAATAAAATTTGATCTTGATTTGAGTATTAGGCTCGGATGGCTATCAATTAGATAAGAGAAGTATCTTATCATTGGTGGATATTATATCTTTGGGAAAATAATGAGGTATATTTTTTTGTTGGATGATTTTCATAGGGATTCTTTCGTATATATTTTTTCCATTAAAGGTTACATAATTTATTAGGTAGGAATTGGTTATCCTTTGATTTGGTAGATTGATCATCTTAGAGATCAATTTAATATTCAAGGATATTCTTCATTTTTTCCTCGATCTTTTCCATGATGAGGACTCTATACTGAAAAATTTTATATGGAATTATGTCCTGGTATTTAGTATGTGGTCACCCCATCTATGATTCCTATGTATATTGTGGTGAATAAAAATGTTAAAGTGATTATTATGATGTATTCTAAATTAACGTCTCATCAAGAGGGAGGTGATAAATGTTTTTAAGGATAAAAGTTCATGATGAATGGTCTTGGATGTTTGGTCAGCCATGATTTATGCCCTGATAGAAACCACCTCAAATGTCTACATTTTTCTTCTCCAAAATTAGTATTTACAATTAATCCATAAAAGATTGATGCATGTTTGTTTCTCTTATCAAGTTCATGGTCATCATTTCTCGCAATTCTCAACTATTTATGGATATTGATATGGTATGGATAACTAGATTCAATGTCAAACATAGTAGAATGTTCCCCTAAGAACTTATTAGAAATGTAAAAGTAATTCTTCTATTAAAACATGATGAGATATGTATGGGAAATGGGAACCCAAAATAAGATAATTTCAATAGAGGAGGTCATTATTAGAGAGGTAGAGGAGCTGATTGTGGTCATTTTCATTCCATAGTGATGTTAATGCTAAAGGAGACATAGATCGTTTAATGTAAGATAAGTTTATCAACTAACCTAGATTTTATTTTATTTGATTATAGAGCATCACACTCTTTAATTGAAGCCACATTGGTTAACGCTTTGGTACTTAAATTGGAGCGGCTTCTATTCCCTATAGTGGTGTATACACTACTTTAAGTTTACACAAACAGGTTTAATGTGTGTCAAGGTTGTGAATAGATGAAGGGGTTCCATCAATTATTACTGTATTTATTTCTAATATAGATATATCCATATAAACACATCCTTTAAATGGATTAGTTGTATTAAATTTATAACATTATAGGTTTTTTCTATAGTAGATTTGTGTTCTATGATGTAGGAGGCCATTGTGTGGATTTCATTAGAGAGTTGGGTCATCGTAGAGTCCACATGCATATGTAGTATCTTTTACCTTAAATGGAAAATATATCATTGGTATCCATTATGAAATAGTTTGTTTATATCCCAAGGGATTTTGAATATTTTATGGATATTTTTTTATGTATTTATAACAAAAACCCCTCAACATGATATCATGTTGAGATAGAGTAACAACCTGGTGCTTTTTTAATTTCCCGGGATTCTTAATGGATAACATCTATTGATATTCTGGATTTGCTGATAAAATTTGATGTTTTATTATAGGAGGGACTTATCTGGCCCAGTGTGTTACAATGGGGTTCTCCAAGAATGAATATAATGGTCTTACAATAATGTAACATTCAAGAACTACTACCGCTTTATGATGATAGATGATTTGTCTAACTATTTTAAGGGATCTGACAAGTTTTAATATAATTTTTGGGGGGCTATGTATCATTAAATAATGGTGAAGGATAATAATATACTAAGTACTACTTTGTATTATTGACATGGTCACCTTGTGTTTATGGTTATAAAATTTGGGTGTGTGGATATTACGATCAAAACACATAATAATTTAAATTAAACAAATAATTATGATGGGTTGATTTTATGTTGTTGTTACACCTAGTATGGATGTATTTTTTTTATATAAAACTTAGGATCATCAATTAAAAAATATCCAATTTTATCTTGAATAATTAGGGCTCGTATAGGTCATTTTAAATTAAATAGATTTTGTACCTTTCATTCTTTGAACAAAAAATCATACCCAGATCGCATCCCTCTACTGGAATTCCAAAAAGACCATGGTTTTGATTGAATTTGGCCGGTTCAAATGACTGAAAACTATTTTAATATATTTCCTTTAATATTTACAAAATTTTATATCCCAATTGGATTTTTCGTTAAGAAGTTATGGTCAAAATAGTGGGATGAATTTTTGGCCCTAAAATCTAGCCAAAAATTATAGTTCAACATGGTCTATTGGGATCACCTTAAAAAATAAAGAATTATCCTAAGACATTATTTAATGAAATTTAACTCATGAATTTAAATATGTATATAAAAAATTTCACTTTACATGAATTGTGGGATTCTAATATATTTTATTGGTTTGAGATCCAACATACTTTGTCTATAATGTTTTGTATTTGAGGCCAAATTTCTTCATCTTATTCAATGAATCTTCAATAATAGAAATTGATTAATAAAATCATGAAATTTAAAATTCAAATTATTAAAATAGATTTTTCCACAATGTGATGTTAAATAGAGATTGGATTCTAACATTTTAAACAATAATTTTAAAATGGTTGACAAATAAATTTTAATTTGTAAGATTCATTAACCTTTGATTTTAGGAACCATTATGAACAAGAAAAATCACAAAAATTTATGGAAAGGTATGCAATTTTGGTCACTAATAACCATCATCCATATTGATTTTTTTGTACCTTTCGATTTACTTCACATAATGATCAAAATTACCCTCTCTAAACACATTTAATATACAATGTTATTTATAATCACCTCACATAAAACAATCATTAATAACATAAAAATACATTAAAAAATCTAAGTACAAAACCATATCCCAATACAAAGACCATTCATTTTTTCAAATTCACCACTACCCATCATCTAATTCCAATTAAACATGAATATTATTTGGTAATAACATAAGAAATGGGTTTTCATTTTCATTCAAGGTGAAATTAAATTATCTTTTTAAAATCTTTTTTAAACATTAATACAAGTATCATTTTTTATTTTAATTTTTTTAGTTTTTTCACTATAATTCATAAGAAAGGACCAACTCCATGAAACATAACTATGGAGTCACCATCCCATGGTGTCATATTCCACACATTGTTTCAATTACATGATCATGAAAAGTATAGAGTTTTTATCTCCAAGTGTCAAATTACACACATTAGAACCAAACATTAATTTATGCGATCGTTTTTTGAGTTTCTGTTTGGAAAATCGAATTAAATTCAAAAGTGATCCCAAGTCCTGTTCAGTTGACAATGGACCCCATGAACTCAAAATCACACCCCCATGCTCATAAGGATTTTCATTGTGAATTTTTTTGTAAAACGAATGAAAATGTAGATTGTAATGTGGTGGAATTTCCATGTAATTTGTTTAATTATATGGAATTACTTTGAGACCATGCGCTCTGACATCGCATTATTTCGTGTCCAAGTGATCCCATAATGGATTTTTGACATTTTTTTATGTTTGATTAATTAAACATGTGAGTGGGTTTTTATAACTTTTAAACTGGTGCTCAGATTGAAAATAATAGCGAACCATTGAACTGGGAATGCTAGGATTTGACTAGAAAGGACATAACATTGATCAGAAAGGGTCGGATAGAAAATTTATTTTTCAGACTTTTCTAAATATAAAAAATCATTAAAAAGTTATTTTATTTCTTTTCTCAACCGTTGAGTGGAGGACGACATCACTATGGTGCGGTGACAAGGAGACAACATGGCCCATTAAAGGAATCCCCTTAATAGATGGTCAAGATGTAGTGTAACAGCTATACTATTTCATACATGAAATAGTGTAACGAAGAAATGTCGCAGTGTAACAGAAATAATGAGACGTGTTCCCTTTTTAATTATCTAACACATCGGAGAGTGGGAATTAAACAATGGTCAATTCATTGGTGAAAATATGGTGAGTTTTCTCTCTAATTAATAATGATGAACACCAGAGGAACGTCATCGATATCGAAGTACCCCAACGAATGAAGTCGTGAAGTGATGAACGACATCAACATATTGAACCATCGAGGATGAAATACTATGGAAACGAATTTCAAATGTGGTAGGGATATCTTTTTGATTAAATACCCCATTCTTCATTCTAAATCAACAAATGCAGATCAACCCATTAACAGGTTGATCTGTGGATTATGTGTTCTTGAGTGAGGGTTATTAAATTTGAGGACTTGAATGGAGGGGTATATTCATGTGTTGAATTCCAAAACCTTACTTTGATTATACAGATTTAATGCATAGGGCATGGTCCAACATGAAAATGACCCAAGTCCCACCACCTTGTGTCTTGTTGTGTGTTCTTTGTAAGCGGATTTTCCAAGATGGAAGCGTGGCGCATCTGAGGTCATCACAGTAAAGAGTGAATTCTACAGAGTCCTTAGGCACAATCGGCGTAAAGAACATACCATAGGAGTGAATTCAGTTTTCCACCAATGTTCCAGCTGGCGCGACGGCACCGAACACATGCTAGATGGTGGGGCAGCAGGCTGCCGGCCATGCCAGAGGCTGATGGAACGACGTGCCCGGGCAGCCGGACGAGTGGTATAGGTCATGGCCACCGTGGCCGCGACGCTAGACACCTGTGGCGCCACATTTAATTGTCAACATGTGGACTTGGTCCACGAGTGATTTGGATGGAACAACTAGTTTCAATGGAAGTGGTTTTGTCATGTCTGGATGGAGGAGCCAACCCTTGACAATATCCCAGACCCACCCTAGCATTCTAGACCTGCACTGTTTGGTCGGTCCCATCCTACTAGGTTAGACCCCTGGACCAATGTCCCCCCTGGACCAAAGGGCTTGGCTAGGCCCCTGTTTGACTCATGTCGGATCGGGTTGGCCTGACTAGGTCAGACCAATGCTGGACCCAACCAGCCCCCATTTCTTTAAAACGCCCATATCTAACAGACCGGGCATCCGATTGATGTGTCGTATACTACATGATGACCCTTGAAATTATGGTGTCCGGTTGAGATAGTCTAAGTGAGTTTTTTGGAGGTTGGTGTATGCCTAGGTTGTATCGAACTCAAATCAAACCGGCCCCTTTTTTCAAAAATATCTTATCTTACAAACCGGGCATCTGTTCGATGCGCCGTCTATTTCCTTGGACCCTTAGGATGGATAGTCCATTGGGATAATCTATGTGGGACTTCATTGAGGTTTTTTGTATGACATATGGATATAGGATAAGATCCTCCCGAAATCAAGTGTGCTAAGGGAGAGAATCCAGTGACTCGTTGTGACATGAAAAATGCAGAGCGACCCATCGTGGATCAGCAATAGAGTGAACCATCATGGAACAAAATAATTGTGAACCTTCATTGATCATCATAATAGTATACCATCATAGATCATAATAATAGAAAACCTTCATGGAACATCATAAGAGCGACCATTCATGGATCAGCAGTAGAGAGACACTTAGGGGATTAGCAGTAGATCCTCTCAATAGATTAAGATGATATAGTTTTATGATTAATCATCTTTACTTCAGTACATAAGTTATTCCTGGTGTGAGTTGTACCTTTTTCTTTGTGGTTTATTTTTCGATCTTTCCTTGTGTTATTTTCCATTTTGGATTTTTGTGAGACCTAATATAGTCTTGGGGACCCAACTGAGTATTGTTATACTCACCCCTACATGGTCTTCTCCCTTACCTATTGTGTCTTGTGTAGATGAAAAATAGATTTGAATGGAACTTTGGGGATCCATGGCTAGACGGTGCTCAATGGTGGATCAATAGACATAGTGTGTTGTATTGACATCCGATAATGAGTTTCACCTAACATTTTGGTAGGATCCTAGGCGGACGACCTCCAAATCTTGTACATATTTTTTTTACATTCTTTTCAGTTAGGCTATTATTTAGGTCCCTTTTACTTTTTATAGTCATTATTATCGTTGTTGGTTCCAAATTTATTTTACTTTCCACTGTATGGGTTGTGCATGTGTGTACAGGTTTAAAAGAAATGACTACAATTTTTTGGATATATTATTTCGATACTAGTCACCAGCCCCTAGCCTATGGAAGTTGGGCTTGGGCTAGTCATGGAATGAGCCCCGAGGACGGGTCATGACAAAGTGGTGTCAAAGAGGAGTTGGTTCTACTAGAATAACCAATAGTCTGTATTTTTAGTGGGGGAAATAGTGTTAAGTCTCTTGAGTTTGGATTTCAGTCTAGAGAGTCTAGTGTTGGTGTAGTGCCCGACGTATCCATACACAAGGACCCTAAATTCTGTTTTATGACTCGATACAAAAAAATAATTGTTTCATGTGTTTTATAAATGTTTTCTCTTGATCACTTTTGAGTCAGATCACCAGGTATAACTTATTGAACGTGGTGCATCTGTTTCCCTATCGGATTCCTCCATGAAGACAGCTAGTCATGATTCCAGTGAGGGATCATGAAGCTGACCCACCGAGAGGGGAGGCTTTAGTACAAGGTCCAAACACAGTGATATATCCTTCTAGTGGAGTACCATCACCACCACCATCTATATATAAGAAGTTTCTAGCAGCCCCACCAGTGGATAGTGCACACCGACTGAGCATATTGCACAAGTTACATTGATAGAGGCCTCTAAGGATTCGAGATGAGACAGATCCTTAGGCAGCTAAGGATTGGATGGAGGTAGTTACGTGGGTTTTTTTCCTGGTAGAGACGCCTATAGACCGTATGGTTGTCCTAGACGCTAGCCTTTTTTAGGGAACAATAGAGATATAGTGGATCTTAATGCTCCATACAAACTAGGAGGAGTCCCTTTCCTTGTTGGACTTCGAGAGCCTCTTTTGGGTGGAGTTATTACCAGTAACACTACACTCAGTGAGTATTCAGGAGCAACTGCACCTAATACAGGGTATCCTAACTGTGGCCCAGTACTCAGCACGGTTTACCGATCTCTCCCATTACTCAACCAACATGGTACGAGACCCTTTATTTAGGGTCTGGATCATTGATCAGTGACACCAAAAGGAGATTAGGGCGTTAGGGATTTTTCTTAGTATACTGACGTAGGATACAATGCTAGAGAGAGCTCTACTAGTGGAGAGCTTCCAAGCCGAATTGGAACCGACGGTGAGAGCTATCACCGAACGACAAGGGGATGAGTCATCTATAGAAGATAGTAGACAGAAGACACAGGGTCTCAAGTAGGTATAGGTCTTTCAGGGGGTGAACCTAGGACATAGGGTCAGAGGTGCAGAGCATGCAAGGTAGAGGAGGTCAGCTGAGGGCTAAAGTTATTACTTCTGCGGCGGGCTTAGAAGGATAGATTGAGACTACCTAACCCACATAAAAAATGATTAAAAGACGTTTGAGGTACCAATATGGTATAGGTAGAGGTTAGATCAATGAGTTTTGCAGTGCATCAAACATGACAGGGGAGTAGGTTGAGCAGAAGGCGGTGGATGATCGTTCGAGGTACTTCCACCACCACCCCTAGGTGGTCCACCACAGGCTCAGGGAGCTATTGGACAGGGGAGAGCTCAGCATCAGGAAGTGGATTCCTACCACCATGGTGATCTAGAAATGATTATAGTTACGATAGGTGTATTTTTCACCTTAGATATAGTTTTTATAGATAAAGGTTCCAGTCAATCATTCCTTGGCACATACATCGGTCGGAGCTCAAAAATTATGGTATAGTTGTTGGATCGATCATTATGATTAGAGACTCTTATAGGAGGGGATTAAATGATTATACAATGGTCTCTGTAGTGTGATATTACTCTAGGTGGCTAGATATTCAGCTGGGATCTCCAAGTAGTGGTGTCAAGGCCTTATGACGTCATCTTGGGTATGGACTGGTTATCCATGGTCGATGATCTGATCTACTATTTTAGGATCAAAGTGCGGTGTGTCTGTGAAGATGGGACCAGGTTTTCCTTACCCATCAAGAAGGGAACCTTTGCAGAATATAATTGAATTTCTCATAGGAGGGTGCAGCCGATCACTCACCAGTTGGCTAGCCTCACCCTCTGTGTGGTGGATGAAAGGAGTCTGAGCATTCCTATAATGGTGGATAAATATAAGGATGTCTTTCCTATGGATATTCTATGACTACCTCCTCACATGTAGGTAGAATTTTTCATCTATATGTACCTAGGTATGGAACCGATATCCACCGCAGCATATCAGATGTCTTCTGTGGAGTATCGTGAGTTGAGTGTGTAGCATGAGGACCTGTAGGAGAAGGGCTTTGTGAGACCCAGCGTTTCAACATGGGCAGCCCCAGTTTTGTTTTCCAAGAAGTCAGATGAGAGAATAAGGATATGTTAGGAGATCTGGAACCTGAACTAGGTGACCATGAAGAACAATTATCCACTTATAAGGAATAATGAACTCTTTGATCAGTTGAAGGGAGAAAGGTGGTTCTCGACGATATACCTCGGATTAGGCTGTCAACAGCTTCGAGTACGGGATGAATACATGTCGAAGATGACTTTCAAGTGCTATTATGGACTCTAAGAGTTCTTGGTGATTCCCTTCAGCATGAACAATTCCCCTGTAGTGTTAATGGGACCTGTGAATAGGTTCTTTCAGCCTTACCTTGATTGTTTCATGGTGGTCTTCGTTGTTGAAATCCTAGTGTACTTAGTGTTAGAGGAGTATCATGTTACACACCTGAGAATAGTCCTAGATACACTACAAGTAAACCAGCTTTTTTGTAAGCTCTCGAAGTGCCAGTTCCGGAATTGGCAGTTCCTCCTTTTGGGACACATCATCTCAGAAACTATAGTTGTGGTGGATCTGAGGAAGACAGAGGCATTTCTTTCTTGTGATCCACCTAAGATCCTGATTGAGGTATGATGTTTCCTAGGGTTGGATGATTACTACAGGAGGATTATACCCGACTTCTCCAGAGTAGCAGTACTTATGACAACTTTAATGAAGAATGTAAAACCCTTTGTTTGAATAGAGAAATTCTTGTAGAGCTTCCCATAGCTGAGGCAGAGATTGAAAAACAATCCCATATTGAGGTTTCTAGAGGAGGGAATCGACTACATAGTATTCAGTGATGCATTAGGGATCAGACTAGGTTGTTTCATAATGCAGGAGCGGGGAGTAATCTCTTACGGCTCATGGTATTTGAGGAAGAATGAGCAGAACTATGCGACCCATGACCTGGAGTTAGCAAGAGTGTTCTTTGACTATAATATGTGGTGTAAATACTAGAAGGGTGAGCAGTTTATAGTCTACATTGACCAAAAGAGTCTCAGGTATATCTTTTCAAAGAAGGACTTGAAATTGAGACAACAACAGTGGCTAGATTTCTTTCAGGATTGTGATTTGAGATTGTCTACACTCCTAGGATGGGGAACATGGTGGAAAAAGAACTCAGTAGGAGGTCTAGTTTACAACTACTGAGTGAGGTGATGGAGCAGCATGCCATGATGCAAATATCATTTGTGGATGACTGTGGAGAAGATTACATTTATTATATGATTTTCACTCCACCATTGTTTCAGTGAGTTAGGGAGGCACAACTTAGGGATGTTGACTACGAGGCCCAATGTGCTCTGATATCTTGAGGACAATCCCTTAATGGATTTTCTATAGGTGGGGAGCACTTCATTCATTTCAGAGTATCCACCATGGAACTAGTGATGGTATGGGAGGAGGTTTTGATGGATTTCCATACATTTCCTTTGGTGGTACATCTTAGAGTGAAAAAGATGTACCCGGACCTCCGACATCAGTATTGGTGACATGGGATAAAGAAAGCGGTGGTAGAGTTCGTTTCATGATTCCTCACTTTTCAGAAAGTGAAGGCTAAGCATCAGGTAGCAGAAGGCTTGACATAGGCACTTGAGAAACCAGAAAGGAAGTGGGATGGTTTTGATACTCCTTTTTCATCACATTGTCTAAAGGAATGTAAAGGGAAATGACTTAGCACAAACTGATTCATCCTTTGAAGAAAACAACAAAAATCGACAAAGGCATGAACAAGGCTTCAAAAGAAAATGTGGCGCACAAATTCCATCACTGTCGCACACGTCTACTTGTACGACGCCTAATGGTCGCACAAGTGACTTGCGTGCCCCAAAGCATATCCGCCCGGGGTCTTCTCAAGCCTTTAAGTAGACCCTGTGGGCCCCCCATTTCGGGGAGGATTTTTTTTTCAGAAACTCAAATTTGAGCTCCCGGCACCCTATTCCCTTCTTAAATCTTCCAAAACACTTCTTCAGTAATTTCATACCTAGAACGGAAGATCAATAGAGGGAGAGGAAGTCTTAAGTGTTGAAACTCATCAATACTTGTGCGCCAAAGTGGCCATCCCTTAAGGGAAATGGCCACACTTGCGCGCTGCCTAACTCCTTCAATAGAACATGCACGCCACACTTCTGGAAGAACCTCAGGATGATTCTAAAGGATTTTACCAAAGAGTCGCTCAAGTATTACC
The DNA here is from genome assembly GCA_963277665.1 of Viscum album. Lineage (NCBI taxonomy): Eukaryota > Viridiplantae > Streptophyta > Magnoliopsida > Santalales > Viscaceae > Viscum > Viscum album. The sequence goes on along the minus strand of OY728150.1, from coordinate 1,085,491,986 downwards.
ATACTGGTTAACCGTCGCGCAAGTACCCATGTGTCGCGCATGTATACCTGCGCGACAAGGACTTGCGCGCCCCACGCAGTACCAGCGCGCCTGTCAGGACTTGCGCGCCCCTGCCTTTTTGGGTGCCCTTCTTGCCCATTTCACCCTTCTTATGCCATTCCACCTCTCCTATTCGAGATTCAGTCTTCAAGACACTTTTCAAATGCCATTTATGGAATGATTTTTTGATTTGACTTCCTTATCTGAAAGGAATTCTGTCGAATATCTCTCAAAACCTAGTGATTTACACATCTTTATGTCACTAAAGATTGAGATTTCATTCATTCAACATCATCCTTTAAGATGAGAGAACTCATTAACCTGGGCCACCTTTTCAGGAGGAAGCCCCAATCATAATCATTAACCTGGGCCTCCTTTTTAGTGGTAAGACCCAGTCATAATCTCCAATTATGGGCATCCTCCTTAGGAGTAAGCCCCAAGTCCTCATTAATTTGGGCATCCTCCTCAGGAGTAAGCCCCAACCATAATTTCCCTTAACCTGGGCCTCCTTTTCAAAAGTAAGCCTCAGTCCCCTAATTTGGTCATCCTACTTAGGAGTAAGCCCCATGTCCCTTAATTTTTTCATGTCTCTTAATCTAGACCTCCTTTTCAGTAATAATCCCTAGTCATAATCATTAACCTGGGCCTCCATTTTAGGAGTAAACCCCAGTCTCAAATATGGGAATCCTCTTCAAGAGTAAGCCCCAATCTTAATTTCTCTTAACCAGCCCTAATTTAGCTTTGATTTGGGATTCCTTCTCAGGAGTAAAAACCCAATGATAAGTCCTCTCTTAAATTGGGCCTCCTTTTCAGGAGTACGTCCCAGGTTAGAGTATTCAAATCTCCATAGAGCACATATACCTTTATGGACACTGTTCATGGATTTCTTCCCTAAATTAAATCATATTCTTCATTTATCTGGGTAGTCATACATACATAATTCCTAGATTATTTCTTATTATTGCATCTTTCATGACACAATTTTCTGATTTTTACCAATACCTCTTGTTTCTCACACCGAGCATGACTCGCGTGAGCATAGAATGTAAAAGTAATTATGAAATCCTTATTTAATCCATTAATCATAAACATCATATTACCTTACTCGAACTACGTGGGTTATAATTCCTTTTCTAAACAAAGGATACATAGGTTGCCCATCTGCGGGTTTGATCCCAAAACTGAAATAATTCATTTCCTTCTGAATGACAATAAACTTCAAGTGCCCCACTGAGTGGCTTTAAAACCAGTATGGTCATTATAATGACCAAGATACTTTTACATATCAAAGGATACCATTGACTAAGAATCTCTAACAAATAAAGATAATTATCTATCAATGAAGAACCTCGAATACATATAAAAGATTCTCTATATTTCCTACAAATCAATCATTGATTTTTAGATCTAAAGGAATGCTCATTTTATACTTGGTAATGTAATAAGGATTCACGAACATAACTTAAATATATAAAGAGAGTTCCATATTAGACAATAATTCCCCTCAAAAAGGTGTGATGTGTCCGACCTCCCATCCTCTCGACCAATGCAAATTCCTAAGCCTCATCAGTCCACAACTAATGAGCGCCTACCTTTGGAAAGTATGTCCAAATGGATGTGGAATCGTTGGATGTTTCCGGTTCTATGAACAAACCCGTTAGAAACCGATTAGAATGTTTGAATCTTCAATCAAGGAGGTCATCCCCAAATTCCAAGGGAAAAAAAATGGTGAACCCGACATGAATCCTTAACCAAGTTAAAATGATGTTTTACCTATTTTTTAGGCCCTTATTTAAAACTCAATGAGAGGGAAAAAAACAATCATTGACATATGTGCTCATCCAAAAGATGTAGTGGCTGAATTTATCTTGATTATGTCTATTATATCAAATAGGCACTCTATTCCATGATCTTCTGCATTTCCAGAATGACTACTCTCAAATTCACACCTGTGAATACTACTACTGCAAATGCCACTGCTGCTACTCCTCCTAGATCGTCGTCCCCTCTGAGGATGACATCACCTAATCAGCATCTTCAATGCTGGGTATCAAACGTGCTGGTTATGGAGTACCATCAATGCAGTACCATCCCAACTATGGAGGCTGCCCAACAGGCCCTCCAAGTGAACAACTCACACCAGCCATCTGGACAATGACGACTAGTGATCAAGAATAAGGCGGTGCTGACTACCGTCTCCAACCATTTCGGGTCGTTATCCCCGGAATGCAATCACCATTCTCTCCCTTATTCTGGGGAGGTGAATGAGCAGGTCCCTCGGGGCTTTAATTCAAGAAGACATGAGTCCTTCCCGAGGGCTCCCACCAACAATCACCGCCAGACTCGTGCAGAAGTGCGCCCTCAACATGATGAGGGTACCGACTCCAGGCATTCGGCTCAAGTTCCTCGAACCTGACCAGGAATGACGAACCACCAGAGGTGGAATCCGGTCAACAGTGAGTAGGTTCTCATCTCTGCCATCTCCAAATAAGTCCACCAACCTAACTTGGTGGCAATCAATGAGCATGCACACACACCTGCCTGTTTTAATTCTGTTGTCCAGCAGACTCGTCTGACAGCATCACGCCAATACCGCCAGGCAATTCCGGCGGAGTACTATAGGTAGGAACATACACCTATTTATACATCGTCATCTAGTCAGTAGGCTCGTCTGACTACATATGATGGATCTCGTCAACAACATTTGGCGAAGTGCAATTAGCAGGCAAATACACCTGCTAGTATTAATCAAGCCTACCAACAGTCTCTCTTGGTAGCATTCGGAGAAGTTAGTCGGAAAGATCCGGCGACAAACAGGAGGCAGACTCAACTCTCTACCCCTACACTTGAGTACTGTCAGGATTCACTAATAGGAAAAGGAGAACAGGAGCAGGCACACACACCTACTCTAAGCATGGAATGGACGTATATCCCCGTTCCGGAAGTTGTAGTCACCAAGCATATTCTATCAGTGGTGAAAGAGCAGAAGAAAATGTCTCCTCATATCCTGGATGCCTATCAGGATATTATAACAGCTTCAGTGGCATCTCAGGAAAAGACACATAAATCTATTTCTACCAGTGGAGTGACACATCAACAATTCACTCTGAAACAGACACACACATCTGTTCTAGTCCAAGAGGGTTGTGGGGTATACTCCCCCATATTATACGGACAACCAAGTCAGGCACATACACCTGATTTGAGTGGAGATCATCAGCCTAACTTGGCCATCTTTCCTGATCAGGCACATACACCTACTCAGAGCAGCCACTTTCATCAACAAGTGGCTTCCAAGGCAAGTAAGAAGGTGTCTAAGAAAAAGACCCGCCCAGCACAGTCAGGAGATCAAGAGCCAATTTTTAACAAGGCCTTGCTCAATACTGGAGTTCATGAAGCCCTCAGAGAGTTATCTGTTGGAATTCAAGATTCTACTCCCTCATTTCCCAATAGTGGGAACATTAATAGCCAAGGTCTTCAATAGACACTTTCCCATGAAGGCTTGCTTCATGAAAATTCGGTCGATCTCGAAGATTTATCTTCAGATGAGAACCACAGGAACCCTCTGTGTGGTCAGAAAACCAAGGAGCAAGAGATATCTGCTTTTGTTGTAACCCACCATGGTGGTCCTCCCCATGATGATGAATTTTTCTAATGAAGTCCTCTCCGTAGTAGTGACGTACATTTCCCGGAAAATGATCCATTGGACGATGTAGTGCCGAGAAAGCCCCCTTTTCTTGTGGCACTTGCAAATGCGAAACCAGTCATGTATGATGCTTCATCGCTAGTAGGTGAAATGCGTTCTCAATCATAAGATAGCCCAGGGTGTAGGTCATTCTATGAACCACCCCTAAGTCATGCATCTTCTAGTTTGATCAATTATTTCTCTACCTATCTTGTTGAATCCGATGAAGTAACAAGGAAACACCAACTCTAGTTAAATCAGGTAGAAGAATCTTCATTTAATGATAAAGAGGAAATTATTAACATGAGAAAACAACTGGCAAAAGGTGAAGTACAAGTCATGTTTTGGCCTCTGGATGACTCTCAGTATGACATTCCAAAGATGTTGACGGAAGATGGAATTCATGATATTCGTCTCAATATATGGAAAACTATTTTTCAGTTGAAAAAGAAAGTATTATCTTATGATGAATATGAAAATCATCTTAAGATAATAGAAGGGTTACAACGTCAGATTGATTTGGCATCTATATCAGTATCTCGATATCTGAAGGCTAAAAAGCAGCAGAGAGCCCTTCAACGTTCATGCCTTGGCACACTAAGAAGATTGTGTCAGTTAATTTCCAATGACCCATCTGGTATTCATGTCAGAGGATGGGGTGTTCATGGAGCCCTGCATTTCACGGTGCTCTCCAGTCAGCAAAGCCCACCGAAAATGGTCTCATGCAATGTTATTGCCCATGGTCGGCCACAAATACCAGGCTATGTTTGTAATCAAAATCTTGCCCAAGAACAGGATTCAACTAGTTCTTATCAAAATCAAGAATATAGAGACCAAGTTGTTGAATTACTCCTACATCAAGAAAACAATAATATTGAACATGCCTCTCGTTTAGGGAAATCACATCACCAAGTGATAGAAGTGTTGGAAATTATCCAACAGTCTTTTGAACCAGGTGATAAAAGTGGATACAGGTTAATGCATCCAGCTAATTTCCAGACTAAGGTTCTCAAGATCAGGAGAGCTTATAAAAAATTCTTAGACCTCTCATGTCAAGATCCACCCCAGCTTTCCAGACTGAGGACTCTTTTAAATCAACCCTCTGAATCAACAAATAGGATTCTAGGAGTTGAGTGGGAACAGCAGGAACAACCCCAGTCCACCGGAGTGGGGACTTTTTCAAATCATCAATCCCCTCCTCATAGAAAGTCGGTCTTTTCTCGATTGGGGAAGAAGCCTCAAGAGGAGCGAAGAGCCAAATTTTCAGAAGATTCCCTCCAAATTACGGTTCGTCAAGAAGTTCCTGAGGGATCGAATCAACAAAAGGCAATGTCTCATCAAGGACATGGAAGAAGAAAATATCACAGAAATGCTAATAGAAAGGATGTGATGCGTTATGCATCAATCAATGTCATCAATTTCGTTTTTGTGGATCCACCAGATGAGGATCACTCAGGGGACTCATATGAAGAGGTTCCTGCTCAAGAATATGTACGCACCGACAAAAATGAAGAAGGAGTGTGTACACGAAATCAAAAGGGTTACTCAAAACCTAGTTAATCCTTCAAGTAACCCACTTCCCCCTCTCCAAAAAGGATCCCACAAAGGGAGGGTAAAGAATTAGGTTACATATCCTTTCTATGGAGAAGGCCAATCACTCTCACTAGAGCAAAGGTTTTCACAATAGGAGGAAGAAATGAAGGAATTAAGGAGGTTGAATGCAGAACTACTTCAGAGTAGTCTTCTTCTTAAGTGTGCTGGAGTCAGTCAGCCAAAGGAATTTGATGCAACTACTGCGATGGATCAATAATATCCTCCTCTATCAGTACACCCTCACAGGTCTAATCCTATGGGTCAAGTGCAAAAATAGTTGGTAGTGCTACCATCAGTTACAGCACCGACCACCACATCTCTCCAAGCTCCAGTCATTGCACCTACCCAAGTCCAAGTTCAACCGGATGTTTTTCAAAAGTTAATAACTACTATTGAGTAATTAAAAGGTCGGTTAGAAACTATGGAAAGGAAACGTGTTCAGGTTCAACGAGAAAAGAAATATTACCCAGAATGGGTAGATTCAATCTCTCCCCCCATCAAATTTTGGGAACCCTGTATTTCGTATTATCAATGGAGCAGGCGATCCTGAACAACATTTGACACATTACTTATCTTTTTGAGATCCTATGATGGGAACTCCAGAGTAGTAAGAAGCAGTGAAACTCAGATGCTTCGTGCGAACCTTGCAAGGACCAACTTTTGTCTGGTATACAAGCTTGAAATCCCGGTCAATTGCCGGATGGGATGATCTCTGTCAACGATTTCTTCTTCAATTCAGCTCAACATTTCCAAAGACAACATTTTTTGATCTTACAAAACTGTAAGTAAAGGGAGAATGAAAGAGTCTCTAATTTCATTGCTCGCTGGAAGGGGTTAACATATTCCCTAAGCCTAGTACTCCCTCAAGAGGAACTGTTTCCAATATGTGTGGCAATTCTGCAAGACGAATTATGCACGCTATTGATCCCTATGAAATAAATAGGAGGGTTTCGAGACCTTACTTCAACCGCTCAGCAGATTGAATATTCCCTTATACAGGCTAAGTCTAAATCTCATGTAATTCCATCAGCTCCAGGAAGGAGAATGGGTAAAGTAGAAACATCTACAGTTATGCTTAAACAAGCACCTGTACCTGTTTCTACTTCAAAACATTCATCTTCTCGAAGGGCTCCACCTCCTGAGAGCCAACAACAAAGGCTATTTCATCCAGATGATCAATGAGATCAAAGCCGAAAACAATTTGAGGATCTAAAGGTAAAAACATACTCTTTCTGAAATGAACAAGTTCTTGGTTTCTTCATTTCATCTCGGGAAAATAATCTGGTTCAATTGCCAATGCCCAAGAGGCCAAACAAGAAAGGAGATGAAGACCGTCCCAATTATTTCCCTTTTCATCAAATGTTGGGGGATCCCATCCAGGAGTGTTTTGTCTTCAAATACCTCCTGCAAAATATGGTTGACTCAGGACAAGTCAAACTGAAAGGTTCTTCACCTCATGTAGCATGTGTTACTGCTACATTTCTAGAGGAGGAAGGCGAATGGAAAGAAGTAAAAAAGAAAAAATGCACAGAAGTAGGATGATTGGATGGTCAGAAAGACAATCAACCGAACTCATGCTATTTTGTGAACACAATTAAAGAAACCGATTGTGTCTTCTGTCATGAATGTTGCAGAAAAACCCTCTTCATCAGAGGGAAAGTCCTCAAATAAATGTCATGATTTAAAGAAAGAAAAAAAATCAGAAGAAGATGAGTATGTGTCAAAGCCTAGGATGTGTTTGACTCTGGCAGACTTTTTTCCATCTACTTCAAAGCCACAGGCACCGCCCCACAAAATGGCACAGCCTAAACAGGCTAATCAGGCAGAGTCTTCATCAGATGAAGAGTTAATCTTCGGTTCTGTTAATATGATTCGATTAACGGATCCATATGCCTGTCATAGTTTCGATTTCGATGAGCCTGAATTCCCTGTATCAAATAGGGGAATCAGAGGAAGTTCTAGAGGCTCAGGATACAGGGGAAGACGTGGATCTTTAAGAAGCCACTACTCCAATTCTACCCCTGCTAGAACTATGTATGCAGCAGAAACTCGTTGTATATCCCTTCAGCGAGCTCAGCAAGAACAAGAAATTTCTTCTACTAATAGAAAATTCAGTCCTGGCACAGTTATTTTGGAAGACCGGTTGAAGGTTCCATATTCATCCTCTCAGCAATTAAATGGATCTAATCGGTCTGATCTTCCAAAACCAGGAATATTTTCAACTCCTATCCCAATACAAAATGCATTAACTTCCAAAGCATCTACTTCCAAGGCACCTGCTAAACCACATATTCCGGTTGGGAAACGTATACCTCTGGATCAAAAGTATGATGTATTGAAACACTTATCCCAAGTACCAGCCAAGTTATCAATTATGGATGCTTTGAATATTTCAAAGGATCTTCGGGAAGCACTCATCGAGGCTTTGTCAAGTCCTTAGGAGTTTGAAACTGAAATTGCTGCAGCTGAAGTCTATCACATAGAGAATAATCCTGTAGAATGTCATGTAGTAATATCTTTTACTGATGAAGATGAAGATGATGTTGTGCATGGGAATATTAGTCATTTTTACATATCTGGAAAGGTCAATGGCATAGACGTCCGAAGATCTTTCATTGACAATGGTTCAAGAGTCAACCTCATGCCCATTCGTACACTTCGTCGATTAGGGCTCACAGAATCTGATTTATCTGCTTCTACCATGATGGTACAAGGATATGATAAAAATTAACAAGAACCACTGGGCAAAGTTACACTCAGAACTCAGTTTGGAGATATTGTACCCAATTCTAATTTCATGATTGTTGATCAAGACTCATCTTTCAACATCTTACTTGGAAGACCCTGGCTACATCAACATGCGGCTATCCCTTCATCATACCATCAATGTCTCAAATATTGTTTTGATGGTCAAGTTGGGACATTGTATGGTGATAAGCTCTCGTTCAAGACATGTGATTATCAATACATTGAGGCAGAATTCTATCACATGAAGGGAAGGGAGAAGTCCACAATAAAGGATATTTCCAATGTTAATGCTCTATATGGTTTGGAGAAGATTCCAGTAAATCCATTTACACATGTGAGTACAGATTATGTGTTGCCTATCAGTAAAATTGACAAGATAGACCCAAATCAAAATACTCTTATGGAAAGATCCATAATGTCAGTTACGGCAATCGAGCCAGACAACAAGGAAGAAATTGGTAACCCACCAAGCAATAATGAAAGCACAAATGATGATGTCTTCATTTCATCTTCTGAAATCCAACAAGTCTATACTTCACCAATTAGGCTATAATAAGTTATAGCAACATCGTAGGTGAACAATGATGTCAATTATAAATCCATAATCTCCTCTTTATTACCCAAAGAAGACCCTCCATCATCAATCGGGTCGGAAATGGAAGCTTTTTCTTCAAGATGTTCAAATTTTGACATCTCTTCTGATCATGAAAATTATGCTTTATCATCTACTATGCAAGTAAAAATGGAATAAATAACACATGATGAAGAAGAATAGGAAGATCTCATAGATTCTCCTCCATCATTTGAAGAGTGTATCTCTACCACTGTGGATGAACTCAGAGAAATATATATGGGTACAAAAGAATATCCACGCCCCACTTTAATAAGTGCGGCCATGACTCTTGAAGAGAAAGAGATGTATATTTATTTTCTAAAGAAATATAGATATATATTTTCTTGGAACTATACAGAAATGACTGGGCTTGATCCTGATGTTGCTACTCATCATTTGGGTTTACCAGAAGAACATCGAGGATTTAAGCAAGCCGCGAGAAGAACACACCCAACTTATGCTTCCAAAATTGAAGCCGAAGTGGATAAGCTTATCAAAGCTAACTCCATCAGAGAAGTTCAGTATCCCAATTGGTTGGCTAATATTTTCCTTGTAAAGAAGAAGAATGGAAAAATTAGAGTTTGAATTGATTTCAGAGATCTTAATCGGCATTGTCCTAAGGATTATTTCCCAGTTCTGATTACAGAACTTTTAATTGATGGAATAGCTGGCTATGAAGCACTTTCCTTCAAGGATGGATATTCCGGATATAATCAAAATTGAATGGTCCCAAAAGACAAGGAATCCACAGTATTCAGAGCCCCTCAGGGTGTGTTTTGCTTCCGGGTAATGCCCTTTGGCTTAATGAATGTAGGTGCAACATATCAGCGTGCCATGCATCGTATCTTCAAACCCTTCTTAGGGAAGATTGTTGAATACTATATAGACGATTTGGTGGTTAAATCCAAACAACATTCTAATAACTTGGATTATTTGGAAATCATATGCCGCAAGCATTGACAACATAATTTGAAGGTGATCCCCTTAAAATGTTCTTTTGGGGTAACCTCCGGAAAATTTCTCGGCCTTGTTGTACGCCAACGTGGTATTGAAGTTGATCCTGAGAAGACCAAGTCAATCCTTGGTATGTCACCTCCTCGAAATTTGAAAGAATTAAGAGGACTTCAAGGACACTTAGCCTATATTCGGCGTTTCATCGCCAATTTGGCAGGCAAAAGTTTACCCTTCACCAAATTGATGAAGAAGGGAGTCACTTTCCAGTGGACTAAAGAATGTCAAGAAGCATTCGATATTCTCAAGAAATACGTCTTAAGTCCACTAGTACTCAGGCCACCTGTTGAAGGAAGACCAATTATCCTCTACGTGACAGCTCTAAGCTGATCATTGGGTGCCTTTCTTGCTAAAAAAATGATGTTGGGAATGAAAACAGCCTCTACTATCTCAGTCGAACTATGCTTGAAGCAGAAACCCAGTATTCAAGTATTGAGAAGTGCTGCCTGGCATTAATCTTTGCAGTTTAGAAGTTGAGACACTACCTGAAACATCACGAGATCCAATTGGTATCTCGCAATAACCCGCTCAAATTCATCCTTAGTCGTCCAATACTTACAGGACGTCTGGCAAGGTGGGTAGTTATTTTGTAGCAATTCGAAATTCAGTATGTGTCTCAAAAGGCGATAAAGGGCCAAGCTCTGGCTGATTTCCTGGCTGAACACCCTTCAGTAGAAGACACATCTTCAGATATTGGATTCCCTGATGAGGAATTCTTCTCCATTCAAGAAAGTCCTCAAGCATGGGAAATTTTTTTGATGGTGCTTCCAGAAGTCCAACAGGGAGAAAAATGGAAAATCCTAAATTCAACAAAGTTGGATTAGGAATTGTACTCATTTCCCCAGAAAATGCAGTGTTACCTTATTCCTTCTTATTGTTGGAAGGTGGTACCAATAATGAAGCAGAATACCAAGCTCTCATCGCAGGCTTGGAATTAGCACTTCAAGCACAAGTGAATCACTTAAAGGTGAAAGGTGATTCAGACCTAGTAATCAAACAAGTCAATGGGGATTATGCCATCAGAAAAGAAGAACTAATCCATTTGTATGATTACGTTAGAGAGTTAATGGAAGAATTCCCTTTGGAACCGACATTTTCTTATGTCCCAAGATCACAAAATGCTCAAGCTGATGCACTGGCTAATATAGCCGCAGCTCTGGAAGATCCAAATCTGGACGAGATAACCATCAGTATTTCCCACCGTCGTGCAATTTCACCTTATGTTTGAATCAGAACAGACGAAATTAATGAAATTAGTCCCATATCTGAACCGTATGGTCATACTACAGGATGGATGTCACCTATAAGGGAATACCTTCAAAATGGAACATTTCCGCCTAATAGAGCCAAGAAAGAACAAATCCAATGACGTGTGGTCAATTTTACTCTTTATGATAGCCCAGATCACCTAGAGAAAATTCCCTACAAATGTGGTTTTGATGGAGTTCTCTTCAGATAAATTGATTGTGAAGAGACAATGGCTGTCATAGAAGAAGTTCATGCAGGAGTATGTGGTCCCCACCAGTCTGGACATAGACTGACTGATCAGATTCAAAGTCTTAGAAACTTTTGGCCTTCAATGATACAAGATTGTGTTTATTTCACAAAGAAGTGTCAGTCATTCCAAGTACATGCCAACTTCATTCATCAACCTCCATAGTTGCTTTATATAGCTAAATACTCATGGCCATTCTCCACATGGGGAATGGTTGTGGTGGGACCCTACCCTTCGGCTACAGCCAAGCAGTTTAAGTACATTCTTACTATTACTGACTTCTTTCCAAATGGGCAGAGGCAATACCTCTCAAGGAAGTCAGTTCTAAATGTGTTGTTAACTTCATCAAGTCTAACATCATTACCAGATTTTGTGTCCCTCATACCATATTGACAGACAATGGCACCAACTTCTGTTCATCCGAGGTAAAGAAGTTGTATCAAGAATACAACATCAAATCCAACCATTCATCTCGGTATCATGCAGCGGCCAATGACCAGATAGAAGCCTTTAACAAGACTCTTTCAAATATACTGCAAAATATGGTTGACAAAGATAAGAAATAATGGCTTGATATAACTCTTTCATGATTTATGGGATTATCGGACTACCACCCGCACTGCAACTCAGTCAACTCCATATTCACTGGTATATGGAACGGAAGCATTCTTTCCCATTGAAGTTAAACTACCCTCGCTCAGAGTTTCCATTTGTGATCAATCATCTATAGATGAACAATCTCAAAAGTGATTGAATGAATTGGAAAGATTAGATGAGAAAATATTGTGCACTTTGCACCACTTGGAAGTCTATCAGAATCGAATAGCACGAGATTTTAACAAAAAAGTTTGTCTTCGTTCATTCACTCAAGGAGAATTGGTATTAGTTCTCAGAAATCCAATGATACTAGGAAGGAAACCTCCCAAGATTGAGCCAAAATGGGAAGGACCTTACTCAATACATAGGGTCTACTCCAATGGAGCTTATTCATTAATCTCGATGCATGTAGAACTCATCACTACTCCAACCAATGCCATATTTTTGAAGAATTATTTTGTATAAACACAAAATATATCATAAATGGTCCATAAATATGACCTTAATCTATTTTTACTTTCATACCACATGAAGTTAAACTATGAAAATGTTCCCTCAATGGTCCAGTATGACCTTAAACTACATCATCAACGGTCCATGCATATAACCCTAAACTATTTGCAAGTCCCTTACGTCCAGCAATACATTAAACTGCAACGTCCTAACTACATGACGCTAAACTGTATAGAAGTACCTTACGTCCAAAAAGACGTTAAACTACATAATCCTTAAAGGTCCTATATGACCTTAAACTACACCACCATCCATCAAGACGTTAAATTGCACCATCCACGGTCCATGCATATGACCTTAAACTATTCTCACTTTCATCCAACATGACGGTAAATTGTATCGTCCCTTTTTCGTCCAACATGACGCTAAACTGTGAAAAAAGTCTCCAATATGTCCAAGATGACGTTAAATGGTGTACTATTTTGTCCTCACTGCATGACATTAAACTTCACAGTCCTCCTTTCATCCAACATGATGTTAAACTATATTGTCCCCATCGTCCTAACTAAATTACGCTAAACTATACTGAAAGTCCCTACTACGTGACATTAAACTGTGCAGCACCAATAGTCCTAACTGTAAGACTTTAAAATGCATAGTCCCTTTATATGTTCTACATGACATTAAACTGTACTTTGTGAAGGTTGTTGTTACCTCTTGTTTCTCACACCGATATGACTCACGTGAGCATAGAGAAAACCTCAACCATAACACTCTCTCTGGGCTACTAAGCATGTGAAAGTCCCAACAACATCATTTTTAGGTCGTTGTCCCCATGAACAACTTGATCATTAATTAATTCTTTTATTTAACTATGTGGACTTTGATCCTTGCCTTCCAGGATGGGTACGTAGGCAACCTCCCAAGGTTCAAGCCCAAAATCAATATTTTCACATTGGTTCACCTCCATCTCATATGATGTTGATTCCTGAAACCGCCCCTTGAATCAATATTATTACATTGGATCACTTTTGTCCTTGTTATACGACGTTAAACTATACAACACTTTTTTCCAGTATGACAATAAACGACAATATTCATTGATACCCTCACCTGATAGGGATCCATTATTTACATTGATTTTTCCATCATGTTTCATTTCAAAGACTATGTGCATATATGACAATGCCTAAACCATTTACCTTGGGTTAAACCATCATTGTACTAAAGTCCCCTTTCACCCTTCACATGTATGAACCAAATTTGTACAGAGGGTATTTCTAGAACTACGTGGGCTTGATTCCCATCCTTATAGATACGTAGGAACATTCGAGTGTCCCTCGAATCCAGCCCCAAGTCTTTGGGCCTAACCCCAAATTCCACTTTCAGTCCCCTAGCCGAAAAGTCCCCATGAAAACACACACTGTGTATTTCTTTCAATGGTCCAAGCTCTATGACCCAATACTAAGATCTTTAATTCTTTTGTCCCGCATGACATTAAAATGTAGTTTAAGAACTACGTATGGCTTGATTCCCATCCTTATGGGATACGTAGTGAAGTTCAACATTTCCATTCCGGACCCAGCCACAACATGATTATGGTTAACATTGATCTGTGTATCTCTATATACATTAGACAATACCCATATTTATGTGTCATAATCCTAACCTTAAATATTTTCAGATCTTCATAGCCCTTTTCTTGACTTCTAGTCCAAAAAATGTCAAACTTCTAAGATTTCTTTTGCCTGACTGTGCAGCACGTGCCCATCGGCGGCCTTGCATAAACAGTCTACATAACAGACTTGTTAGCCAAAAGATACTATTTTATTTAACTATGCAGCCAATTCCCTTAGGTGGGCCTACATAATTCAACCCCCTAACGGGTTTGTTAAATAATGGTAACATCATTCTTGGGAAGAAAGCCTATTTTTTCCTTATTGGTCTTAAATGACAGTATGTAGGGATCCGCAAAATTAGCCATCCTTAACATATTTTTCCAGTATCCTTTTTCATGATCTGAAAATTATTCAAGTTTATGGTTTATATTCTCTTTCCCTACGTTTGGGTCAGACCTTCGTAGGAGTGATATCCATCCAGTTTTTCAATAATCTTGTTTAGAAATATCTTCTCCATATTCAAGTACCTCTTTCCATACAACAAACTCTATACATTGGAAAATTTGAATCTCCATAAACTTTCACTGGCTTTTAGCACTAGAAAAGTAAATTTCTGAGAGTTCTTTTGCCTAAAAATGCAGCACATTCCCATAGGCGGCCTTGCATAAACAGTCTACATAAAAGACTTGTTAGCCAAAAGATACTATTTTATTTAACTATGCATCCAATGCCCTTAGGTGACCCTGCATAATTCAACCCCCTAACGGGTTTGTAAAAAATGGTAACTTCATTTTTGGGAACTACTTCTTCTAATGTCTTTTAACTTTTTTTCATGTAATTCCTCAGATTCAAATATTCTTAAGTCATAGTTTAAATATTTTTCCCTCATACTTGAGTATGGTACTATGTTTTCAGATGAATTTTCAAGGAATTGAGTCAATTCTAATTCATTCGGTCAAATCTATTTTGACCTTAAACATTAGATTTTTTATGTCCGACGTGCATGACTTTAAACTGCCCAAAAAAGACAAAGGAACTCTGAATAAAATTCACGTTCCAGCTTGCTAAACATACATTTTGTATTATTTAGGTAATATTGAGCAATTAAAAGGTTCAAAGTTTGTAGGGTAATTTACATTAATCCTAGTAAAAATCAAACTATTCTTACTAGGCCCATTGACTGAGGTAAAATTTAAATTAGATAGAAAAAGAGAATGCAGGTACAAATGATTGAAGTTGAAAGTGTTTTTCATTGATGCACATGAGTTAGAAGGACATCCACAGACTAGAGTCTCTTCTCTTTTTTCAGAAATTACAAAAGACTTTCAACATAACTCTTCATTTTATTTACGCATCCCAAGCTTCATAAGAAGCCACCTGGAATTCATTCATTCAACTGGATTCCATAAGAGATGCAGTGATACCAGCTCTTCTTGAAACAATTGTAAAAGAATTTTCTTGAGTGCGGTTTGAGAAAATTTTCTGCTGATCAAATAGTGACTCTGTTTCTGTCCAGGATACTTGGAAGATGGATACATGGATTTGAGAATGATGAATTGGAAGTAAATATCCATTTGGAGAGAGTACTCTTTTCAAATATTGCTCTAATTCCATGTTTGTCTTCTCTCCACCAACCGGCAATGGAAAAAATTTCAGCCCATGGGTTTTCCATTTTCAAATTTGCAACGAAACGACATGGATGAAGAATTTGAAAGTTCACAGCATTGTTGTTGCTCTTAATGCATAGAATAACCTAAATAGAGTAGTAGTAGGGCATCTGTATCTCAGGAATATATTTATTTTCATCTGGAACATTGACACCTTGCAAATGACCATGACCATATAGAGGCAGGAAGATGCTATGTGGGAAATTAAGATGATTTTTCTTCAAGTACTTAACCAAATCTGGGAGAGTTTTGTCGCAGATATCATAGTAATCATGTCTAACAATTTTAATCATGTCATCAATCTGCTTGTTAGCCAGTCCCTCAGCTGTTTCGATTCTCTTGTGAGCCATTAAATCTGCAAAACATTTGAATAAATTAACTCTTAAATGGATTTATTTTTCATAAACATGGTGAAGAAATTTGAAAAAATGGAAAAGGTATTTAGGCGCGCAAGTCTAAATTTTGATACGCATGTATGGATGATCTGCACAGGTTTTTTGGTGCTCATGTATCACCGCACAAGTCCAAATACCTATATAGCAGCGCGGCAGCAAAAAAAACATTGGAAAATAGAGCAACCTGTGCGGATAAGGTGACATGCACGGCGAGAGCTTGAAGGTTTAAAATCTGGAAATATGGATGCTTTATACTGATGTGAGGCCCTCTTTTTATAGATGCATCCAGAACCCTACGTGCCATACCCCTGCGTTCCAGGCCCTGCACGATGCGCACTTGTGTGCCGCCCTCTGTGCCATCAAGACTTGCGTGCCACCTTTCCTTTGGTTTTCTTCTTTTCCTCAGAGTCACATCCTCATTTCTTTGGGATCAAACTCTGATGGGGGACTTTTGTTAATGATCCTTTTTCATCACATTGTCTAATGGAATGTAAAGGGAAATAAATTAGCACAAATTGATTCATCCTTTGAAGAAAACAACAAAAATCGACAAAGGCATGAACAAGGCTTCAAAAGCAAATGTGCCGTGCAAATTCCATCACAGTCGCGCAAGTATACTTGCGCGACACCTAATGGTCATGCAAGTGACTTGCAATCCCCAAAGGATAACCGCTTGGGGTCTTCTCCAGCCTATAAATAGACCCTGTGGGCCCCCCATTTCAGGGAGGATTTTTTTTCTAGAAACTCAAATTTGAGCTCCCGACGCCCTAGTCCCTTCTCAAAGCTTCCAAAACACTTCTTCGGTAATTTCATAACTCGAACGGAAGATCTAGAGAGGGGGATGAAGTCCTAAGTGTTGAAACTCATCAATACTTGCGCGCCTAAGTGGCCAGCCCTTATGGGAAATGGCGACACTTGCGCGCTGCCTAACTCCTTCAATAGAACTTGCACGCCACTCTTCTGGAAGAACCTCAGGATGATTCTAAAGGCTTTTACCAAAGAGTCTCTCAAGTATTACCCTACTGGTTAACCATCGCGCAAGTACCCATGTGTGGCGCAGGTATACCTGCGCGACAAGGACTTGTGTGCCCACGCAGTACCTGCGCGCCTACCAGGACTTGCGCGCCCCTTCCTTTTTGGGTGCCCTTCTTGACCATTTCACCCCTCTTATGCCATTCCACCTCTCCTATTCAAGGTTAAATCTTCAAGACACTTTTCAAATTCCATTTATGGCATGATTTCTTGATTTGACTTCCTTATCTGAAAGGAATTATGGGGAATATCACTCAAAACCAAGTGATTTACACATCTTTATGTCACTAAAGATTGAGATTTCATTCATTCAACCTCATCCTTTAAGATGAGAGAACTCATTAACCAGGGCCTCCCTTTCAAGAGTTTTCCCCAATCATAATCATTAACCTGGGCCTCCTTTTCAGGAATAAGCCCTAGTCATAATCTCTAATTATGGGCATCCTTTTTAGGATTAAGCCCCAAGTCCAAATTAATTTGGGCATCCTCCTCAGGAGTAATCCCCAACCATAATTTCCCTCAACCTGGGCCTCCTTTTCAGAAGTAAGCCCCAGTCCCCTAATTTGGGCATCCTCCTCAGGAGTAATCCCCAAGTCCCTTAATTTTTTCAAGTCTATTAACCTGGGGCTCCTTTTAAGGAATAATCCCTAGTCATAATCATTAACCTGGGCCTCCTTTTTAGGAGTAAACCCCAGTCTCAAATATGGGCATCATCTTCAGGATTAAGACCCAATCTTAATTTCTCTTAACCAGTCCTAATTTACCTTTGATTTGGGATTCCTTCTCAGGAGTAAAATCTCAATCATAAGTCCTCTCCTAAATTAGGCCTCCTTTTTATGAGTAAGTCCCAGGTTAGATTATTCAAATCTCGATAGAGCACATATACCTTTATGAACCCTGCTCTTGGATTTCATCCCTAAAGTAAATCCTAATCTTCATTTATCTGGGTAGTCATACATACATAAGTACCACATTATTTCTTATGATTGCATCTTTCATGGAACAATTTTTTTATTTTTACCAATACCTCTTGTTTCTCACACCGAGCATGACTCACGTGATCTTACAGTGTAAAATTACTTATGACATCATTCTTTGATCCATCAATCATAAACATCATATTCCCTTACTCTAACTACGTGGGTTATGATTCCTTTTCTAAACAAAGGATAAGTAGGTATCCCATCTGCGGGTTCGATCCCAACTCTGAAATAATTCATGTCCTTCTGAATGATAATAAACTTCAAGTGCCCCACTGAGTGGATTTAAAACCAGTATGGTTCTTATAATTACTAAGAGACTTTTACGTATCAAAGGATACCATTGATTAAGAATCTCTAACAAATACAGATGATTCTCTATCAATGAAGAACCTCGAATACATATAATAGATTTTCTAAATTTCCTACATATCGATCATTGATTGTCAGATCTAAAGGAAAGCTCATTTTATACTTGGTAAAGTAATAAGGATTCATGAACATAACTTAAATCTTTAAAGAGAGTCCCAGAGTAGACAATAATTCCCCTCAAAAGCTGTGATGAGGCCGACCTCCCATCCTCTCGACCAATGAAAATTCCTAAGCCTCATCAGTCCAAAACTAATGAGCGCCTACCATTGGAAAGTAGATCCAAATGGATGTGGAATCATTGGATATTTCCGGTTATACGAACAAATCCGTTAGAAACCGATTGGAATGTTTGAATATTCAATCAAGGAGGTCATCCAAAATTCCGAGGGAAACAGATGGTATCTCCATGGAAATCGTGATAGGGTTACCACGCATTTCCATGGTCTATGATTCTATCTGTGTGATCATCGACTAACTCACCAAGTCGGATCACTTCTTACCAAACCGGGATCAGGGATCGGTAGAGGTCTTGGGGGTCCTCTTAGTCCGTGAGATAGTGCAGCTTTATTGGGGGCCTTTGATGATTTTATCAAACCATGATGCATGCATTACATCCAAGTTATGGAATTCGTTGCAGGATGCATTTGGGACTTAGCTTCACTTTAGTACATCCTTTCACCCCCAAATAGATGGTCAGATGGATCGTACCATAAAAAACGTGAAAGACATTCTTTGTGATTGTGTCGCTAATTTTATTCTCTCTTGGGAGGAACACTTTCCACCGGTGGAGTTTGCATTCAACATCATCTATCACTCCACCATCAGCATGGTTCTATTTGAAGCCTTGTACAGGTGGCCTTTCAGATCACCTCTATGTTGGATAGTCCCAGAGGAGTCAACATTCACAGGTCCAGAGTTTGTACGGGCTACCATTGAGAAGGTGCAAATCATCCAAGAGTGGATGAAGACTACATAGAGAAGATCAGAGTCATATGATGACTAGATATGGAGACACCTGGTATTTAATGAGCGATACAAGGTTTTCCTTCAAGTCTCACCCTGATGGGGATTGTGAATATTTGGCTGGGGCGGCTTGTTATCTCCAAGGTTCGTCAGATCTTTCTAGATTATGAGAAGAGTTTGAGAGGTGGCGTACCACCTAGATCTTCCCCCACAAATGAACTGTTTGAATGATGTTTTTTCATATGTCACAACTGAGGAGGTATGTGCATGATCCATCACACTTCATCGACTAGGGTGAACTGGGCATTGATGATGGTGAAATTTTTGCGAAGTTCCTGGTAGAGATAGAGGATCGACATATGTGGGTCCTTCATGGAATGTCGATTACTCTTGTGCTCATTCTGTGGTAGCATTGGAATCTATAAGAGAGAACATGGGAGTAGGAGGATCAGTTTCATGCTCATTACCCCCATTTTTTTGAGTAGCCCTTATTTTGGTTTTTGCAGAAGTAAACCCTAAAGGTGGGGATAATATGATTTAACAGAGTTTCCATGATTTTTTTTAAATTATATGGAATTAATTCGAGACAAAACACTCTAATAGATGTGATTTTGGGTTCCTGTGATCCTAGAATGGGATTTTGAATTTTCATTACGTTCCCTTAAGTAAACTTGTTAGAGGGCTTTTATATCTTTTGTTCTAGTGGTCGAATTGAAAATCGGAATGCACAGTTGATCTCAAAATAATGGGATTAACCTAAAAATTACTTAACATAGACCAGAAAGGGTCAGACAAAAAATTTATTTTTCATACAGTTTGGAAAATAATAAAATAATTTTAAAAAGTTATTTTATTTCTTTTCTAAACCGTTAAGCGGCGGATGGAGGTGAAGCGGTGTCGAAACGAGGCGACGACGAGGCCTATTAAAGGAATCCCCTTAATGGATTGTTATGATTGATCATAACAACTATATTGTTTCATAAATGAGACAACATAATAGAAAAGTTGTGACATGTTCCCTTTTTAATTAGCTAATTCATAGGAGAGTGATAATTAAACCTTGGAAAATTCTCTAATAAACCTTTAGTTAGTTTCCACTCCAATGAAGAATGACGAATGCCGACAGAACATTATCGAATTCAATGAACCCCGAAGAATGGATATGGTAAGTGAATAATGATTTCAAACTCTTAAACCCTCGATGAAGTAATGCTATGAAAATGAATTTCAAACAAGGTAGGGTTTGGTTTGTGCTTAAAATCCTCATTCTTCATTCAAAACCAACGAATACGGATCCACCCACGAACAAGTTGATCCACAGACCGTGTGTTCTTATGGGTGGGTTGTTAAATTCTATGAAATGAATGGAGGGATAGATTCATGTGTTGAAATCCCAAACCTCCCTTTGATAATACACTTCTAATTTGAAGGGTGTGAGACAACACGAACAAGGCCCTAGTAAATCTGCCTTGTGTTTTCATGTGCATTCTCTGTAAACAGATTTTTAAAGATGGTGGTAAGGTGCATCTGAGGTCATAACAGCAAAGAGGGTGTTCCCCAGAGGTTTTATCCACAAGTGGTGTGAAGAAAAAACCGAAAAAGAAAGATCGGTTGTCCAGTGATGTTCCTTCTAGTGGCTGACAGAATGGTGCGCCCTAGCGGTGCGTCGAGCAGTGGAGGCCACAACCACCGCGCCGGTGGCACTGTAGACCTGAGACACCACATTTTCTGGTCAACCCATGGTCTTATACTGCGGGTGATGTAGAGGGCATGGTACGTTTCACTAGACGTGTGTGATAAAGCCAAATGTGGCTCTTCCGCATCCAGATGGAGGAGTCGGTCTGTTACGGCGGGCCGGAAAAAACCGGAGGGCCAGACCCGCACTGGTGGGCCGGACCCACCCTACTGGACCAGACCTTACATACCGGACTAGACCTTCTCTATCATTTTTACCCTCCTTATTGGGCTGGAACTTCCCTACTGGGTCTAACCTGTAACCCAATGGGCCGGGTGGGGACCAGGCCCCACTCTTGTCGGGTCGGGTCTGCCGACCGGACCCCACTTTACTACAACAACTGTATCTAACAGACTAACCCTCTTATTGATAAACTAAATGCTTCATGAGGACCCTAGAAATGAGTTGGGCCTTCTAAGACACATTATGTGAGTTTTGGTGAAGGTTGGTGTATAGTTGGGTTGGATCAGACTCGAATCCAACTGAGCTCTTTTTAGAAAAAATGCCCATATCTTACAGATCAGGCATCGATTTGATGCATTATCTGTTGTGTTGGGACCCTTATGATGAGATGGTCCTTTGGGATACACTATGTTGTAATTAGTGGTGGTTGATGTATGACCAAATTCTTGAGAAGAAGATCCTCCTAGAATCAAGGGTGATGAGTGCAGAAATCTAGTGTCTTGCTGTGAAATGAAGAATGAAGAGATACCCTTTGTGGATCAGCAATGGAGCTACCCTTCGTGGATCAGCATGAGAGAGACCCATCTTGGATCAGAAGTAGTGAAACCTGACGTTGATCATTCGTAGATCGACCCGTTGTGGATCAGCAATGGACCAACCTTTCATGGATCAGCATAAGAGCGACCCTTCGTAAATCAGCACTAGAGATACCATTCTTGGATCAACAGTAGTGCCTCTAAATAGAAAATGATGAGCTATATTTACGACTAATCATCATTAAATTTGTACTTATGTTATAGCTGGGGGTTGTGTCTTTTTCTTTGTGACTTACAATCAAATCTTTCTTTGTGGTATTTTCCTTTGTGAATTTCTGTGAGACCTAAGTTGGTCTCAGGGTCCCTACTAATTATTGTTATACACACCCCTACATGGGATTCACCCTCACCTATTGTGTCTTATGCACATGACGGATATCATTGACTGGGACTTTGGGGAGCTAGGGAAAGATGGTTCTAGAAGGTGGATCGATATACATGGTGTGTTTTGGTGACATCTGACAATGCGTTATACCTACCCTTCAAGTAGGATCCTTAGAGGATGGAATCCAGAGCATGTACATCATTTGTTTTACATTTCATTTAGTTGGACTGGTATTCCGGCCCCTTTTATGTTCTATAGTACCTTTACTAGTTTTTGGTTCCAGTTTCAGCTTACTTTCTGTAGTATGGGTTGTGTGTGTGTGTAAAGGTTTAAAAGAAATGCCTTCCCTTTTAGGGATATGCCTTACCAGTGCTAGTCACCAGCCCCTGGCCTATGGAAGGTGGGCTTGGGGTAGTCATGTCATGGGCCTCGGTGAGTGGTTCGTGACATGGATGATGAAAATCATATTGGAAAACCATGTTTACAAAAATTAAGATCATAAACTTAAACATTCAAAATATCACAATCAAGTACTTCTAAATCATTTTAAATAAAATTTTCATGTTTCAGATAGTATATTAACACATAAAAGGATAATGTAATTAATTTTTTTTATAAAATCTAAATAAATTACTTTGAAATAAAATACTTAACCCCACCTATATAAAGTTTCACTTCCCTCAATGGTGATAAAGAACATAATCAACAGTAAAAAATTGGGAATAATGTGAAGGAGATAAGTTAAATAATGATATTTGAAATGAAATCATGGAATAAAATCACCTATTTTAATGAAAACGTCCTATTATAATGCAATTTATCATTAAAACTCAATTTAACATGTAGAATCCTCTTGAATGATAGACATTAATGTTTGATCTCAAGAATTAATGTGGTTTAATTAAAAATCCCCAACTTATTCACCTTTTATATCTCATGCTCCAATATTATAGAATAAATAAAACCCAAAGGGGTTAAAAAAATAAATATTGTGTTCTCATTTTTTATGTTGATAATAGGGAAAAACAATAGAAAACAAATAGAAATAAAAATTTCAGGTGTCCTTCCTAAAGAACATAGTTTAAATTATATAACTCAACATGGATCTCCCCATATTATAGAATTTCATATTACAACATCTTATGTATTTCATTTTTCACCACCTCCATTATATTAGGAATGAGTATCCATTAGGGTTTTCGGGAAGGTTTATAATCGGACTCATGAAAAAATATATGTGTCCTAGATAGTGGGATAGTCTCAAGAATATCATAAAGGGTATATCTATTTTTTCTTATTATTTATTAATAAATTAAGAATAATTATACCTTGGATTTATTTTATATAATAATTAATGAAAAATGATTTTTTTAACAGTTATGAATATATACTTGAGATGGAATGGAAATATATTGTGTCCATAATCTTGATGGTCAAAATCACATGAGGTGTATTTGTTGTTTGAGTGAGTCTTGATTACATTTTTTATAATTCTAAGAATAATTGATTTTATTTTAAAAGATGTTTCAACTACAAAAATTTCCAATTAAATGTATGTAATGATTATATACTCAATAATCCTAATTTATCCCAAGGATTATGGGATTGGTGGTCTTCAAAAATGTTCAATAATTTGTATTGAAGACATAAAATCTAATTAGATAAATTTCCCTCATGAAAATAAAAAACAATTAATATATTGTTGAATTAGATATCCTTTAACAACCCGATGATGGTTCTTTATTTCACTTTCAACACTACCAATACAATTAACCTCATGAATCCCTTATCACCCCCAATTTGAGTAATCAGATTAAATATGTTTAGATCAAGGCTCTTCTTTATGATGGTTATTTTCCTATTCCTATTACTAACTTGGATAAAGTAATTGGTTTTTTCCAATAAGGGAAGATAAAAAAATTATTTATTTTTACCCTTTAGAATAAGATATTGAATGATTTCTCAGATAATTAAGTTATCCTAGTAAATAATATTTGTTGACTTTTACTAAAAAAGCCTTGAAGATACCATTATGTACTCAAAAACTATTATCAATAAGTTAGAGAGTGATTGATGAGGTTTTGAGGTTCTAAAGTCCTAACTAAAAATAAAAAACATATTGAATGAGGTTAATTCTATCCCTAAGATCACATAAGTCCTTAACAACCATTTTTATATTCAAGTTCAGTTTTTTTTATGGACAAACATGGACTCTAAAGTTAGGATGAATGATTTCATAAATGTAGGTGGTCACATTTGTTGCTAAAAGGATATGGTTTTGATGTGATAATATTCCTTTGATGGTACACAATTCCTTAAGGACATTGAATATGAGGTTATGGGTTGGATTTCATCGAGATTGTGTATATTAAGCTTAAATTGAGATAATATTTACCTTAATATTTCATATATCTCAATTTTAGAATTTCCTATCATTGTTTGAGGTAATAGATAATCTTACTGAATTTTTGGTGGTGGTGGTATCAAACCCCAACCTTGATGTATATTATATTTTATTCTTTCCTAAATATCATATTATTTTCATGAGGTTTAGGTTGAGTTATACGTGATAATTACTATGTTTTGGAGGTGTCAGGTGTATTTTCCCCTAAGCATGGTTTGGGTGCATGGTTTGAGAGGAAATCATGTGTGTGGTTAATGTTTATAGTGTTTTTAGTACAATTTATTCTTGCATAGTGTGTGTTTCATGTTTTTATAATGGTTTGAACCAAAATGCGTGTGATCGAGGAGAAACCATGCAGCCTTCTTGTGGTGTCAAGGACTTGGAACACAACATGCACGTGATTGGGAGAAAGTGTATGGATATCATGTGATGGGTTATGAAATTTTTTATAGAACCATTTTTATGTTTGGAAAATAGTGTCAGAAATCATTCGGCTAGCCCATGCTGGTGTCCTCTACTCCCAGTAGGGTGCACATAGTTGGCACATTATTTTCCAAATTGTATGGGAAAACCTTGAAGGTTTCCCATGTTCTTTAAAAAGTTGAAATATCAATCATAAAATAATTATTTTTTTGCTCGAATCAACCTCCGTCTCCACTTTCTCAGCATAAGTGAATGTAAGGGGCTCTCAAGTCCCCCCCCCCTTGGTTTTTCTTCCTCTGTTGCTTCCTCAAGGCTTCTAAGTGAGTTTTTTTATTTTTGTTTAATTTTCTATTATTCAACTCTTACTATCTCTCTCGGTTTATTTATTTCTTTTGTCTTGGTTCCTTCTTTACCGAACCCTAGAGTTAGGATTGGATAATGTTAGTCTTTTATATTAATATTAGGGTGTATAGTTTGTCTGTCGGGATTGGTTTATCCCTCCCTTGGAGTTTCATCACATATACACTCCATTGAGGTTAGTGATTCCATATATTTCATTTCAAAAACATTCCATTTGATTCTTGATATTTTTAAATTCGATTTTAAATGTGTTTATTATTGATGTGATGTGTTTATTTGATTAATTTTAGTGTTTTCATGGTTGAAAATTCATGTAAATAGGTTATCAAATATGTTTTTTGTGATTATATATATAGATATATGTATACAAGGTATTTAATGAAATTCCAATTGGACATTTAGAAAGAAAATGAGAGATTTTTTATATTATGGACTTGATTATGTTTTAATAACATGAATAATTTTTGAAGTTCTGATTATGAGTGAATTTTTGTGCTTTTTATGGTTTGGTACTTAAGTGTGGATTCTTGTCAGAGGTTTTTGTTCTAATTATGTTTCTTTAACTAGATCCTTTGGTTATTTTATTTATGTCAATAGGTTTTCCAATGGATATGGGAATATAAATATGTTCTCGGGGTTAAAATATCAATAGTCACACGAATGATAATGTTTTCTCATAAACCTAGATTTTCAAAACATCTTCCCCTATTCCCTCTTTTCATCATTATATCTCCTCCTTTCAAATGGAACCTTGGTTTCCTTCGGATTTAAAATGTGGATTTCTATTTTTTTTCTTAAAGTTTGGTAATTTAAAAACCATGATGTATATTTTGGTAATTAAATGACTCAAAAGGACCATTTTGATCCTTTCGATCACAAATAGTGTTTTCATCTTGGGTTTGGAAACGATTCTTTAAATGGGAATTATTTTTTAAATGTTAATAATTGGTTGGAACTTTTAGATGATTTTGAAAGTTTTATTTAAATTTATTTGAAATGTAATTTGGGTTGTCACTTTTTAGAATCTCAATGTTTGAAGGGAACCCCTATGTTAATCCCTCTGGTGA
Organism: Viscum album; assembly: GCA_963277665.1. Taxonomy (NCBI): domain Eukaryota; kingdom Viridiplantae; phylum Streptophyta; class Magnoliopsida; order Santalales; family Viscaceae; genus Viscum; species Viscum album. Next base: position 1,085,465,631 of record OY728150.1, on the reverse strand, counting down.
GAAGGCCTCTGCATAGTTGGTGTTAGACATGGGAAAGGCATGCATGGTGGAATCTATGAGATTTTTTTAATGTCAGAAATGTGATGAAATCATCATTATCCCGTATATTATCATAATTCTATTCTTAGAAGTCATCTAGATGTTTGGGTGATGGTTCTTAACGGATCCCAATTATTGGGATTTGTACCCCCTAGATAGAGGATAGGTTAGGTGGGTTTCTTCATGGGTGAGGCTAGATTAGAGTAGCTATGTTGGTTATTAACTATAGATTTTTAATATACACCGGATGGTGAGTCTGAACCATGTATGCCCAGGGATTTATTCTAGATATTATTAGTAAGTTTCAATTATCACAATCTATATGTTCCAATTTTAATACTTTAGTAGTTTGGTTACTTTTTTTCACATTGACCTGTCTGTACCTGTAATAATTACCTTATTCCTGACATATCCCATTGATCACCTAATTTTTACACTTATTTGGAATTTGTCCTTAAAATTTGATTTTGAAAAGTTGATTGGTTTTAAAAAGTAAATTTCATTCATTGTTTTAATGGGGATTTTCTAAAAAACATAGGTTTGGTTCTCTAATGATAAAAACCCTGTTTTACTTAAAGTATATAAAACTAGAATTTTTGTACTAATTCATGAATGTACATGTATGGATTCTATGTTTTTTTTCCTATAGATATTTTTTAGTCTCACACCCAACTTGTGCCACTCCGCATCGGTATACCAATGATATTTTTCAAGTTCAGTTCTATTTAGGTTTTCTGTGGAGTAGGTTGGTTCTTATGTATAGTGGTGACCAAGAGGTCACAAGAAGACTGTGTTTTTTTTGTTGTATTCTTTTTGTTTTTAGATTTGTTTTTTAGTTCAATTTAATTCATTCTTTTTTATATATGGTCAAGTATATGTATTTATTGATATTTAGTTATTATTGTATTTTTTTGTGTAGTCTGCCTTTCCTATATTATGACAGTTTGTCTTGGGATAAATCTTTCCCATTGGATTACCTTGGATTATTGGAACTAGTTTCCATACCAGGAGGATTGGGAATTCCTCTATGGCCTTATTGTGGTCTAGAATTTGTGACCGGTTTGGGGTAAACCTAGGTAATTTCATGAAAATTGGTATTAAATATATCATTTTCAATTTTGGGGAGTTGTGTATTTTAGATATAGGACTATTGGGACTCTAGATGAATGTATGAGAAGAGAGTCATGGACTCTTTCTCATCCTGACCCTCAAGTTAATAGTGGTATTTTGAGGTTTTAAACATTCTTTTTTGGTGTTTCTAGGTTTATTCTATTGGGTTTTGTTTGGTTTGTGTTGTTTGGGGTCTGATAATGTAAGTGAACTGATGTTACATGGTGATATTTTAGGGATAAGAGGCCCATGTAGAGCCCAAGTTCAAGGTATAAGATAATTCTAGTGGTTGGTTCTTTCTTAGGACATGGTCTTCAAATCTATGTGGTCAGGTTATACATGTCCACTAGTAACCTATTTCTAGAATTTTTGATATTTTTTATGTTTTAATGTGGTTTTATTTGGTGTGGGTGTATTTTGTAATGAAAAATAGTTTTTGGAGAAAGTTTTTTCAAAAAAATTAACACATGGTATTGTTTTAAATGTGGGATTTTGTGTATTAGTATGATTGTGAAAGATATTTTTCATTTTGGGAAAGATTCCATAAAATGAAATGGATTTGAAATCAGAGATGAAATGGTGATTTTTTAAAAGGGGTCCTAGTTTGATTTGTGATTTTTGGTTTCTGAGTTTGGTGTTTCAGTTTGGAAGGTCATTTTTTGTTTAATTTTGAGATCTAATTTGATGTTTATTTGGTTTTTTTTCTTTTTATTGAAGGTAGTATGCCACCCAAAAGGATCCCAAGGGTTTCCATCAAGTCCCTTCTAAATTTTTTACTTGACAAAACTCTCAAGGGGGTATTAGATTCAATTTTTTATATTTTTTGTCGATTTTTCATGATGTTCAATCTCTATTAGAGACTTTGGGGTGTCTTGGGAAAGTTTATTACATTATATCATTTTGAACTCTGAAGATTTGAGGGTGAGAGGTGTTTTTGGTTCATTTGAGGGAATGATTTTTTATCAATGGATGGTGATCATCCTATAGCTGTTTCATGTTGGGATATCCAAGGAATCATTTAAGACCACTTTTATCCAATGTTTTATACTTGAGGTTGTGAAGGTGATGAATGTGGCGTAGCTCTTGGTCATTTAGAATGTTCAGTGGATGGTGAAGGTCTATATTCACCACTTCAAATATCTAGAATCTATTTCCCTATAGATAGACTCAAAGGACCAACTGAAAGATCCTTTCTTTTTATGGGGTCTTTATCCATACATTAAAGACTGATTTTTTTCATATGTGGATGTACTATTCAGGATACTGATGGATGAGATGTTTCTAGCTGAGTTGATTCATGGAGTGATGTCTATAGTATGTGGAAATAAGTAATCTATTAGTTCTCATGAAGGTTACCCATATGGTGAGAAGTGTATTCCATAGGAATCCATTTTTAAGGGGTCTCCTTTTATTAGGTCCTTCTTCTCATTCGTCGGATCATTTTCTCATGAGTTTCCTATGTAGTTCGCTCTTGTATTTTAAGTCATGTGGGAATATACCTTCAAATTATTTATAATAATGTCTCTACTTGTTTCATCAAGATATGTTTTTTCAGCGGAATTCCATGAATAATAATACTTGACAAGAGGGAGAAAACTCTTGATTGTAGGGAAGTGAATGTTTCTAAGCACCAAGTCTCTAGCCACAGGCCATATTGAGATGTTTTTCATGTAGTCAGGAATTTATTTGTGTAGTGGGGGCATTGAAACATATTTTTTTCTCAGTACTGTGGTAATTATGGGTTAAATTTCCCCATATCATTTTATTATCCATTGAAAAAAAATTAGGTTTTGAAGTTCTTAGTCTCTTCTTTTTCTTATTTCATAGGTGCACTTTATTTTGAGGAACCAGTGTGGTTTGGCTTATGGATCAATTTTTTTTATGTGTTCTTGTTTTGACCAGTTTTTGTTTTGAGAAAATGATGAATTTTAGTTTTTCTAGGGTTTTGTTTGGGTTCCTCTTTTAAGGTCCCCATTATTTTGGGGGCTTGGTCTGTGCCAGTAATTCAGATGTTGGTGCCATCATACTAGAAAGTTATTGTGGCAAATAGAACCATTATATTTTCCTTACCCTTGTTTATATTTATTATTATTTTTCTATATTGTTTTTTGAATGTAAATTTAAGAGATAAAATATCACCTAATGTTTCATGCTTCATTTTGAAATCATTCAGTTTTGAGCTCATTTTTTTATCCTCATTTGGTTGGGTGACTTTCTAGGGCAGAAAGCTTTTGTGGTGGGGATAATTGTCACACCCCATCATTTTTTTCATTTATTTTATTCTTTTAATTTTTTTATATCATTTGGATGAGGTGTGGGTTGAGTTCTTGGTGATAAATTTTTTTTAGAGGTTCCAGGTTTATTTTTCCCCTTAGTATTAGTTTTGTGCACGGTTTAAGAGCAGACAATGTAGTTGGTTAAGGATGTGGCTGTTTTTAGTTCATTTAATTATTGTGTGGTTTTCCTAAATTTTCTATGAATTGTTTTACCCAAACCATGTGAGGACAAGAAAAAACTATGTGGAATTTTTGTGGTGTCAGGAACAAGGTTCACAACTTTCACATGGTCACAAGAAACCGTGTAACAATCATGCAAGGGGTTCTTTAAATTTTGATAGAACCATTTTTCAGAGTCAGCGTACAATTTCCCAAACCATGTGTCCAGGTCATGCTACTGTCCTCTCATTCCATTAGGATGTTCATTGTGGGTGCATGGATTTCCGAACTACATTTCAAGCCAAGAGTGTTTTCCAAGTTCCTTAAAAAGTTTAGATTCCCATATTTCCCTCTTTATTTTCTATCCCCAATCAGCCTCCTTCCTGTTAGGACCACTTTGTGTATTTGTTGTATTTGTTTTCAACATTTTTCAAAAATGGAAAAAATGAATAAGTAACTCTAGAGTGATTTGACATTGGTTGAATAGAAGATTCATGGATAGTTGTTATAGATTCATAGCGTTGGATACCACACATGAGAAATTCTCCATGTTGATCAAATCAGATGATTGTTGTACTAGTCCTAAGTTCTAAATACATGTATCAAAGGGATAAATTGTCTACAACATGGAAGTACCATCCATTTTTGTATGGTTGAAGTATTATTTGGAATTCATCTTCAACAAATAAGCAGAGGAAGAATATTTTTGGGGGGTGTAGAGAAGAAGTGTGGAAGAGTAATGATGTTCTACATTTTAATGTGGCCATGTATACTTTAATTAACAAGTTTCCATGCATTGTGAAATACGTTATTTATGGGATTACTTAAAAAATTTGCCAACCCTCAAGCAAGCCTAGGACAACTCGACCCCAGTACATGTGTGACTCAACGTCAACCACACTGAGGGAACTAGACCTAGCAAGCCTGAAAGTGGGTTGGGTTGGGTATAGATGTGGCCCCGTATGCCATGATCTGTATAATACCGTAAGAGAACAAAAGGGATGAGCCATGCATAGACAAGATGAAAGTCCACGCAGAGAAGGTGGGCATAGAGTGTGCCCGCAGAACATGGTATGGGGAGGTACCATGGACAGGGGACGAGAATTATAAGTGAATGGAAGAGTGATTTATTACATAAACCACGACTTCCCCGCTTCTCAGTTATGATGTGGTACAAATGGAAGTGGATACAATTCATCATTTTGAAAAACATAGTGAATATTTTCCACCCATATAATCTATATCTATTATCTAATCTCTTACATCCATCTCATATACACCGCATGATTTTGAACAAGGGTCTTATGATGCCCCTACATCATCATCTTCTTCCTCCAGTTTTTGATATCGTCACAGCTACTCACCAGAAATAAAGACTGAACCTCTATCGAGCTTACATCCATCATTAATGATCTAATCCAATTATTTATAGTCATATGAGATTCAATAAATCATGAATTCCATTTCATTTTCATGTATGCAATGAATCAATGAAGTTCAAATGAGGCTGAAGAAAATGATGTTGTGAGGCCTCGTCTAGCATTGATAATGCTCAGGCAGAATGAGTTACATGCGATCGTCATCACACACATGTGATTTTCACCAGTTAACTGAGGTTCTATTTTGAAAAGGAAACAATCGTGGTATCCAACATATCTTCACTTGTGGTTTGAAAATATTAAGGAACTGAATATCTCAATAATTCAATGACAGATTTGATGAGCATATCTTGAGTGATTTGAAACACAAAAAAGATTTGATCCTTTCCTATAAAAAGAGATTCCTCGAGGCTGAGAGATGTGATTCCTTGGAGACACTAAAGAGATCATGTTTCTTAGAAATAGAGCTTCGCCGATTAGAGAGTTTCATTCCATCAATAAGTGAAATTCACTTTTGAATTTTCATGCGAAGAAGAGGATTTACACCCCTGTGTGAAGAATACCCCCACGGACAAGCGATATGTTCACTCAAAACCCTCAATGTGCCTCATAAAGAAGAACCCATGGTTACAAAGTTGTTTTATGTGTACTATTATTATGCCTTTAGAAGATAGAACCACGAATATCCCTTATTCTATTAAGAAGAATCGCACATACAGTGTGAAGAAAACTCATACACCCTTTGCATGTTCCAGAACAAGAACAATGTGGACAATGGATACACCCATTCAGGTTTAAAGAAAAACACACATAAAACCTAAATAAATCCAGACCATTTGCAAACCGAGAAAGAGAGAGGAAAGAACATGAATATTGTGTGTGTGTTTGTGTGTGTTTGTGTTGAGACACACAAAGTGGGAAATTGGTTTCACTAAGAAGGCAGTTCATGATTACATCCACACTCATCGAACCATTTCACACCCGACCATTTAGAGAAAATTATTTCATGCATCCTTGTATGAATATGTAAAAAAGTGAACCACTTTAGATAGCCTGAAACACTCTTGATGCGTATGATCTAATCAAGTTATATTGAAGAAAATATTATTTGGTAAATTCGAATGATCAATCTTACTTAATATTGGAGTTTATTAGAATTCAGTTAAAAAAATATTAACTGAACCAAGAAGGAGATATGAGAAGAAGACGAAAGAGTGTTTTCCCAAATAATGACTGATTATTATTCAATGTAGTTTGAGGGTGACGATTCTTAATGAGCTGATCGTCAATGTTTGAAAAATCACAAAGGGTTTTGTGATTCTATCCAAGAAAAAGGAAGACGCTCTAATGCAGTTTGTTATTGCACTAAGAATAAGAAATAAGAATAAAGGAGAGTTTCTTCCCTACTTATTTTCATGTAACCAATTGAAGATCACTAAATTAGATTAAGAGAACAACCTACCTAATCAATAAAGAAGACGATGGTCATTAGTGGATGTAGAAAGAACCAAAAAGGAAAATGAAAGTTGGACTAGGTCTTCACCAGTTCAGTAAGAGGATTGTTTCCCTTCCCCCTGCAAGGTGCAGTGACTCACAATACTATGTATTGTGTATCCCCCCCCCCCTCCAATGTATAGGGAACCACACTAGCTTAAGGATTTTTTTTCTAAGACAACCCACTATAACAGTTACTACATTATAGCAGAGAATCCATGTACTTGTCATTACCATGCATGGATAGGATGTGGCTTCTCTTATTGAGTAGTTAACCTTGTATAAATATCAAGTGCATATCTTTAATTCTTTATATTATTTTATGTGACATTGAAAAGAGAATAATAGAATCACCATCCAAACAGGTCAAGAGGTACAGGGATAAAAATTTGGAATGGGTTAAAAAAGTCTCCAACAATGATTCAACCCATCCTCAGTGTTTGGAATATCTCAAACTGGTCCTCTCAATTGGTATTAGATCCAGGCACACCACTTTTGGATTCTTATAGTGAAGTTATTCTCTTTTAAAGAGTTATGTTTCATTCCTGATTAATCAATGAAATGATTTTTTTGTGAAAATTAAGTTTTCCCTGAGTAGAAGACCATTTCTACTAAGACCGTGATTAAAAAGAAAAATAAGGAGAATAGAAAGCTAAATAATAAGCCCATATTTTCTAAAGAAGAGGAAGTATCTTTATCTTCATGTCTTTTTGGCAATGAAGACATTTCATTCTTGTAAATAAATGAGTAGGTTGATCATGTTTCCACCATGAATATGGAAAGTCTTCCAACCTCAAGTGATCAAGAGGTATATGTTAGTACATTTGGAAGTTATACTCATGATGAAAATACTAGAAAAAGTAGTGATGATAAATTTACATCCTCTCAAGAATTATCTTTTAACAGATTAAGAAGTATTATTCATGGTATTTATGAAGAAATTATATCCCTAGTTTGTGGAGTATTTAAATGCATGCATGAATATTTCACCCATCTAGAAGAAGAAAATGATGTTTTGGTGAAGGGATTACAAGAAAAAAATTTATTGATTAAATCTCTCCAAAAAAGTTGGAGCCTTTGAATAATGAAAAATAATATTTGAATTAACGTAATTTAAATGGCTCAAAGAAGTTGAATAGGAAGATATAATCAATGAGACTATAAAGGGAATATCCATGCACTTGAAGTTAAGCTAAAAAATTACACTGAAGTCAAGGAGCTATATTTGGATGGATGTTCAAAGAAGATTAAAGAACATTACTCTTTGTTACAAAAAAAAGTGAATATGCATGAATATGAATTTAAAATAGTGAATAAATATTGTTAAGAGAATATGAATGTGATTGAAGGTCAAAAAATAATCCTCAATATAGAATTTCAAAAACTGGACGCTCAGTGTGCCAATCTTAAAAAGACACATATTGAGCCCTCAAAAAAAGGTGATAGTTTTTACTGTTTTTCAATTTTCATTGGACAATTATAAGTTATAATGACCTCCAACATGTGATAAAAATATCATGGCTTGACTCATTGATATGTCATAAGTAGCTCAGAAATTTTAGGTACCATCCATACATTCTTGCACTAATGTTTCTAAATTTTTTTATACAAAAAAATCATGGTGGAAGGAAAATTCTAAACAAGAATGGATGATGAATAGTGATGAGATACTTTACACCATGGATAGAGTGTATAGGAAGAAAAATTTGGAAGACGACTCCCCACAGAGTGAAAAAATCAAGAAGAAGGCTCAACAACCTTATATAGAATATATTAATAAGACAATGTTTTTTTGTCAATGTCAGTGCGATAATATAATTGGACATTGTGAAATGGATTGTTGGTACAATCCCTTAAATAAAAATGCACATAGAATGCCAAAGATAAAGGGGAGAAAGCCAGAAAATAATAAGCAACATCTACATATCCAAAAGCATCTGTATACTATAAACCAATTTGGAATGATAGACATCATCTATGATTTATGAAATGGGAGTGGTCACAAGGTTGGTACGTGTTCATCTCAACAAGTACTCAAAGATTATTAGAAACAAATCATAGATTATGGCCGAGAAAGAAGAAGAATCCGTGGGAATAAATTAGAATAATGTTAAAAAAATAAAATTCTCCTAGGAATACTCCAATAAAAAATAAAGTGAAGACCTTGGATTTTAAATCCATGAAGGTAAAGGGTGTTGAATCCAAAATAAATACCATGAAGTATGACACTCAAAAGAAACCATGTGGAAGATCCAATATTTATGTCATAATTCAAAATGACATATTGGTTATGTGGATATAAGATTGTGAAAAATGGAAGATGAACAAGATAAGTCTGGTGCAACATGAAGTAAGAATATTCCATATTAAGATAAATAGGTTCTATGTGTGAGTTGCATCAATGATGGACACACTGTTAAGAATTGGATTACATTTATTCGAGGCCAAGAAGAATTCCCCAAGAAGAAGAAATACGCACCATGATATTTTAGTGCTTTTAAAACACTTGAATAAATAATTATCAACCACAAATATATGGAATAAGATATAAGATCCACACAATAACAACAATAATTGAAGATCAAATGTGAAAGTGTGAAGAATAGAACATCTAGGTTGAGAAAACTATCTCAACTTTGTGGTTTACATTTATGAAGAAAGGATGATCCAACTCAATCCCTTAAATATGTGTGTATTTTATTTGATCTGATAATACTAAGAATTTAAGGTGCAGTAATTTCTCATGGGGAGAAACTAAGAAACAGTGATGAGAAGTGCTCCCCTTGAGGGGGAGACAAATGAATAACTTACCAGTGTTATTATTTCAATTTATATCAACTACATTTGGTATCAAACTCAATTACTCTAGAAATTGTTTGAAGATCAGGTCATTGGAAATGTTATTTTATTTCTCAATCTCTCATCCTTGGTTACTCAAAATAAATATCATTCTACAATGGGGGAGTAACCGAACTAATCAGTGACATGAGAATAATGCATGTTCCCTAAGGTCACTTAACATGCCTATTACACTTAAATGTTTTTGTCCATTTTTTGAAGTGAGTGTTGGAGTTTCAGGTTGATTATTTCATATAACATTTTTATCCTCAGTATGGAATGAACGTAGAAAACTCTTGAAGAAAAGTATATTAGTTCCCATCTCTTGAGGTATCATGATTCGTTGATAATGGATATCATTTTTGTTTACATCAAATCCTCTTTATTTCTACACTAAGCATTTCTCATGTAGTATTTTAGTGAAATGATTGATGGAGAATTATTAAGAATGTATGGATACCCTTTTTTCCGTGAACATTGTATTTCTTGTTAATAAGGGGGGAGAAAGTGAGATGAATGTTCAAAAGTGAGACAAAGAAAAGTGATGGATACAAATAAGATTATAATTTTGATATTGACACATTCATTTGATAAAGAACATTGAAGTATTTCCAAAAAATACAATGGGGGATATTATAGGGACCACTTTGTGTATAAGTTGTATTTTTTGTCACAGTAGTCCATACTAGTCAAAATGAAGAAGGAATGCCAAAGTGATTGGTGATTAGTGGATGTGAATGTGCCTGGAGAATTATTATGGATTCATAGAATTGGATGTAATGATTGGAAGTCATCCATGTTGATCAAATAAGACAATAGTATCACTGGTCCTATGTTCTAAATACATATATCAAATGTGATACATTTTATACAAAATTGATTTATCATCAATTTGAGGATGATTGATGTTTTATTTTTAATTCATAAACCACAATTAACAAGACGAATAATATTTGTGAGGCTAAAGAGAAGAAGTGTGGAAGATGCTTGAAGGTCTACGTTTGAATTTTGACATGTATATTTGAAGTACCAAGTGGCCATGCATTGAGTAATAAGTTTAATTGGGAGATTACTATAAAAATTAACCAACCCTGAAGCATTCCTTGGCCAGGTTGACCCTAGCACATATGGGAATCATGGTCAACCATGCTGAGGGAACCAACCCTGGCCGCCCTGAAGGTGGCATGGGTTTTCCATAGATGTTCACCTGCATGTAGGGCTATTCATAGGCCCGTAGGAGCACATAAGGGATGAGTCTTCCATAGTTGGGATGATTCCTGCTCATAGAAGGTGGGCACAGAGCACACTCACAGAACACGGTATAGGGTGGTACTGTTGAGTGGGGAGGAAAATTATGACCAAATAGTGGAGTGATATGATACTTAAATTGTGGCTTCATTACATATTAGTTTTGATGTGGGAAAAATATTATTGGTTACTATTCATAGTTTAGAAAAACATGAATGAATCTTGGTTATCCATCTAATCTGCATTTGTGATCTAATCTCCACCATCCATCTAATCTACACCGCGTACATTTGAACAGGAGTCATCTGATGCCCCTACACCATTGTCTTCTTCCTCCAGCAGCCAACGCCAGCACCAAAACTAACAAGAGATGAAGACTGAACCTCCATCAGGCTTTCATCCATCATTACTGATCTAATCAGCTATTTTAGGGTTGTATGAGAGTCAAGAAATCATGCATGCAATTTAATTTTCATGCATGCAATGAATAAATGAAGTTGGAATGAGGCCAAAGAAAAGGAAGTTGTGAGGCCTCATCTTGCATGGATAAATATCTGGAAAAATGAGTTACAGGTGATCATCATCACATGTAAATGATTTTCTCCCCCTAACAGAGGCGCTCGTTTGAAAAGGAAACACCCGCGATATCTTGTATATATTCATACATGGTTCAAAAATCCTAAAGACCCAAATATCTCGGTTATTCAAGGTAAAATTTGATGATACAATCTTGAGATATTTAAAACACAAAAAATATTTGATCCTATCCTATAAAAATAGATTCCCTGAGGCTGAGATAGGTGCTACTATGGAGACACTCGAGAGCCCATGATTCTCATAAACAAAGCATCATCAACTAGAGAGATGCATGTCTTCAATAATTGCAATGCACTATTGATGTGTCTCTTGAAAAATATGAGTCGCACCCCATATGTGAAGAATAGCCCCAAAGCCACATGATAGGATTACCCAAACCCTTATTTTTTCTCATGAAGAAGAACCCATAGGTACACAATCGTTTCATGTGCACCCTTGTTGTGCCTTGCGAAGACAGAACAAAAAATCTTCCCGATTCTATAAAGAAGAACCACACATAATGTGCAAAGAAGACTCATAAACCCCTTACATGTTGAAGATCAAGAAAAAGATGGAGAGTGGATATACCAATTCGTGTTTGAAGAAAAATAAATATAAAACCTAAATACAATTGAAAAAGTGAAACCCATGAAAGATATAGGAATGAAGAGGAAGATCTTATGTGTGTGTTGAGACACACAAAGTGGGTAGTAGGTTTCAACGATAAGTAAGTGCATGATTACAGGCACACACATTGAACAATTTCAAACCTAAACGTGTGGATGAAAATATTGCATGCATGATTCCATGCATATGTGAAAAATTGAACCACTTTAAATTCCTGAAAAACTATAAATACGTAAGATCTAATTGGGTTGTATTCAAGAAAATATATTTTTTCAATTTACAAGATCATTCTTGCTTAATATTGGAGTTCAGTGCAAGTCAGTTAAAGAAATATAAACTGCACCAAGAAGAAGAGAGGACAATAAGAAGAAAGAGAGTTTTTTCAACTAAAGGGTGGTTATTATTCAGTGAAGTTTCAGTCTGATAATGCTCAATGAGCTGATCCTCAGTGTTTGAACAATCACAATGGTGTTTATGATTCTAGACAAGAATAAATAAGATTCTTCAGAGATTTGGTTTTTGCACTAAGAATAATAAAGGAGAAGAAAAAATAGTTTCTTTATTACTTATTTGCAAGTAACCAAGTGAATATAACATAAGAAGACCAAGAGCATAACCTACCTTATCAAGAAGGAAGAAGACTTTCATCAGTGGTAGTTTAATTTACCATCAAGGAGGTTGAAATTTGTACTAGGTCATCACCAGTTTAGGATGAGGATTGTATCACTTCCCCATCTAAACGGTAGGGACTCGCACTAGGAAGGATTGTTTTGTTCCCCATCAATAGTGTAGGGTACCATAATGGATTAAGGATTATTTTCTAATCCAATACACTATAACAGTTACTACATTATAGTGGATAATCCATGCACGGGTCATTCCCAATCATGGAAATTATGTAGAAGATCTTATTAAGTAGTGAACCTTGTAAAAATATCGTGTGCATATTATTACCACATTCTATTATTGCATGTAATAGGGAAAACAAAATAATATAATAATGATCCTAACTGGTCTAGATATAAAGGGATAAAATGTTGGAATTGGTGTAAAAAGTCCCCAACACTGATTCACCCCCTCTTAGTGTTAGGACTATCCCAAATTGGTCCTCCCACCTCCCCCCGTGCTCATCATAGTGTCATGAAGGGCCTCTCAAGCTCCTCTGGTTCTTCTTCGTCATTTGGTTCTTCCTCAACGTTCCTCATTGAATTTCTTTCAGAATTTTCATCAATTTTTCCATCTTTTTCACTTTCTCTCGGGGTTTCTTGGTTTCCTTTTTCCATGTTCCTTCTTTCTCAAACCCTAGAGTGAGGGTTGACTAATTTTTGTTTTTTTATTTATGTTAGGGTGTTCATGTGTTCCATTCATATTTTTTCATCCCTATTTTGGAGTTTTATCTCATCTTCACACTGTTGGGGTAGGTGTTTCTATTAATTTTCTTTTACATAACATTTCACTTGATGATCGAGTGTTTCAAATTAGTTTATATATGTTTTTATTGTGATATTTATGTTTTTATTTATTAATTTTAGTGTTTTTATATTAGATAATTTGTGAAAATAAGTTTTCAAAGAGTTTCTATGATTATGTCTACAGATGTATGTATACAAGGTGTTTTATGAAATTCCAATTGGACTTTTAAAATAAAATTGAGAACATTTGGATTTTTATTGGACTTTTTTATTTTTTTGGTAATTTGGGTTGTTTGTGTATTGAGGATTGTGAGTGAAGGTTTGGGATTTTTAGGGTTTGGAACTTAAGTTTGGATTATTGTTAGAGGTTATTATGATACTTGTGTTTCTTTACCTATAGCCTTTTATAAATTTCATGACATTCAATAGGTGTTCAATTGGATTTTTGAATATCCATATGTGAACAGGATTCCCATATATATAGGCACACAAATTATATTGGTCTCTCATAAAACATAGTTTTCAAAACATCTTCCCCTCTGCCTTATTTTCTTCATAAGATCTTCTCCTTTTAAATGGTTCCTTTATTTCCAAATGATCTCAAATGTTGGTTTCAAATGTATTTCTTAAAGTTCAACTCATTTATAATCTTGAAGTTTAATTTGGTAATTTAATGACTCAAAATGGATATTTATGACTTTTGATCACAAATTGTGTTTTCATATAGGGTTTGGAAATGACTCAAAAACTCAGATTGGTTTTGTAAATGTTAAGGCCTTGTTGTCACTTTGAGATTATAGGGAAATTGGTTTTCAATTAATTTGACATGTAGTCCATGTTGGAAATTTTTCTATGATCTGTGTGTGATAGGAACCCCTATGGTTGTCCCTATAGGGAGTGGGCCTTTGCATAGTCGATATCAAATATGGGAAAGGTATGCACGATGGCATTTGTGTGTTCTGTTTAATGTTAGTAATGTGATTTCCTCCTCATTATCCATTATCATATCATAATGGGATTCATTGGCATAATCTAGAGGGTCTAGTGATGGATTATTATAGTTACTGATGAGACCCAATCTATACCCCCATGATAGTGGATAGACCAAGTGGGCATTTCCACTCGTGAGACTAGTTTAGAGTAGCTAGGTTGGTTAATAACCATGGTTTTTCACCATGCACCGATAATTGAGTCTGGATAGATTTCATCAAATGATTACCTCTATAGTTGTTTAGGAAGTGTCCATGATCAATATTTTTATGTTCCTAAATTATCACTGTATCACTTTAGTTATATTATCTGTTCACATTTACCAGTCTAAAACTATTTTTTTATGTTATTCCTTGAATATCCCTTTGATCACTTTATTTGGACTTTTATATGGAATTTCGTATGAAAATTGTATTTTGAAAAGTTGATTGAATTTAAAAATAAAAATTCATTCTTTGTTTTGATATGGATTTTCTGGAAAACCAGTTTTTTGGGATTTAAAGATAAAAATAATATTTTGTTAACTGTATTTAAAATTATAGTTTCTAGATTGTTTAAATAAAAGATTTTTATGGAATATTTTTTGATTTCCTACTGATTTTTTTTATTCTCACACACTACAAGTGACACTCAGAGTCGGTATACATGAGTTGTTTTTCAGTTTTAGTTCTGTTCATTTTGCCTATGGAGAGGGCAATTTCATATGTATGGTGGTGACAAAGAGGCCACAAGGAGGTCATGTCAGTTTGTTAGGTTTCTTTTTTGTTATAGATTTGTTTTTTATTTATGTTTCATTCAGTTTATACTGTATCTATTAATGTATATTAATTTGTTTATGTTAATTTATTATTTGATTATTGTTGTCTACTTTATCTTCCTTCTTTTGTATGAATTTATCTTAGAATATATTATTACCAATGTATTACCATTGATTCACTACACTTGTTTCCAGCCTATGATGATTGGGAAAGCCTCTCTAGCCATTTCCTGGGCTAACATGGGTGACCGATTCAGGTTCGACCCAGGTTGGTTCATGAAAAAATGCTATCATAGTAGACCTTTGTTATTTTGGTGTGTTATGTTGTTTAAAAATAAGGAAATTGGGACTTGGTAAGAAGGTATGGGAAGAGAATAATGAACTATTTTTTTCTTGATCATCAAGTTAATAGGGTAAGTCAATGATTTGAGTCATTTTTCTTGGGGTTTATAGGTTTATGTTGTTGGGTTTTGTTTGGTTTGTGTAGTTTGTAAGATGACAATAGAAGAGAACTGGTGTTACACAGTGAGCTTGCATGTAGTAGCAACCCATGTGGATCCTGAGTTCATAGTTTAAGATACTTTTAGTGGGTGGTTTTTGCTCATTTCATGGTCTAATAAACAACGCAGTCGAGTTATATGTAGCCACTAGTTCCCTATTTCTGGAATTTTTTTGGGAGTAAGGTTGTTTCAGTGGGTTTTATCAGTGTGGGTGTATTTTGAAAAGAAAATGGGTTTTAGAGAATGGTTTTTCAAAAAAAAAATTTAGTACATTGATTTATTTTAAAAGTGGGATTAAGTGTTTAAGTGAGACTATAAAATTAGATTTGGAATTTTAGAAAGTGCCCTTGAAATGAAATGTTTTGAAAATCAAAGAGGAAATAGTGATTTTTAAAGCATGTCTTGGTTTGATTTTTGAGTTTTTTATTAGTTCATTATTTCAGTTTGGAACTTCATTTTTGGTTTAATTTGTAAATTTTGTTTGATGTTGAATCTGTTTTGTTTCTTTTTTGTATAGAGAATAGAAACAAGAAATATCCCAAGGGTTTCTGACGAGTCTCATCTAGTTTTCCTCCCTGACCAAACTCATAGTGAGGTAGCAGAGTCAAGTTATTCTTTTTTATTTCCCATTTTTCAGAGTTATCAAGATCTATTAGAGGTTGTATGGTAGAATTAGATTTTTGTACGTGTCATCAGATCTATGAGAAATCCCAATGACCTGAGTGTGAGAGTTATTTTGGTTTCATATAAGGGGATAGGTTTGGATCAACACAAGGTGATCATATTTTCATTGTTTCATGTTTATATCTCTCGGTATGTCTTTAAGACCATGTTTTTCCAATGATTTATACCTGAGGATGTGAATATAAGAAAATTATCAGATCTATTGGGTTTTAACAAGGTTAACGGATGGTGAAGACCTATGTTGACTACTTCAAATTGATGGTTTATTTTTCTCTATATATTTCTTAAAAAGATTATATGAAATATCCTCTCTTTATTATGGTCCTTCATCCAAAGATTATGGATTTTTTCTCCAATCAGGGGATGTTCTATTTGGTAAACTTGTGGATTATTCATTTCTATCCATGTTTGTTCCTATATCATTACTATAGTAGGTGTCAATCCCATTTCTCTTATAAATAATTAAGGTTACCCATAAAGTTAGAATTTTATGCTAGAGGAACCCTTATTGAGGGGTATCCTTTATCGATTCCTTATACTCTTTCATCAAACAAGAATTATAGGGGTTCTTAAATTTTTAATAGAACCATTTTTCAAATTTGGCACATTGTTTAAAAAACCAAGCTGGAAGCCCATGTGGTTGACCTCCCCTTCATGTAGGGTTATCACAACAGGCACATAGTTTTATAAACTTTGTGGCCAAACTGTGTTAGTTGTCTAAGTTCTTTAAAATTCTTAAATAACAATATTACACTACTTATTCATTAACCCTAATCAATCTCCCTCCCTGGTTTCTCAACCTAATCACATAATAGGGGCTCCCAAGATCCTTCCCCTTTTTTTGTATTCATCCTTTGGTGATTCCTCATGGTTCATAGTGAGTTTTCATCATATTTTTTTTTACTTTTCTCTTATTTTTCCCTTCCTATATTGGTTTCTTGGTTTATATTTGCTTCTTTCATTCTTGGAAGTATCCTAGAGTAAGGTATATCTAATTTTCATCGTTTTATTTTAGGTTAGTATGTGTGGTTTGTCCATTGTACATGGTTATTCCCTCCCATTGGAGTTTCATCGCATCTACACACCATCAAGGTAGGTGTTTTCATTATTTTACTTTATGGAACATTCCACTTGATTCTTTAGGGTTTAAAATTAGTTTATAAATGTTTTGTATACCTATTATGTGTTTATTTTATGAATTATGGTGTTTTCATGTCGGAAAGTTAGTGAAAATGGGTTTTCATTGTGTTTCTATGATTATGTATATAAATTCATGTATACAAGGTGTTTTAATAAGATTAGAGTTTTATTTTTAATATTAAATTATGTTTTTTGTGATTGTTTTTGAACATTGTTATGTTTTGGTAACATGGATTGTTTTTTGTACTGGATCTTGTGACTGAATTTTTGTTCTTGTTATGGTTTCATAATTAAGTGTAAATTCTAGTGAGAGGTTGTTGTGCTAATAGTGTTTCCTTAATTGTAGCCTTTGATACTTATATATATTTCAATAGGCGTGTCATTAGATGTGAAAATATCCCTATGTTCATGGGGTGAAAATAGGCATAGACACAAAAATGATAATCGTCTCTCATAAACCTCAGTTTTTAAAACTTTTTCCCATATTCCTTCTCTTCTTCCTTATATCATCTCATATTAAAAGGTTCCTTTGTTTTCAAATTGGTTTTCAAATGTTTTTTCTTAAACATTGGCTCATTTCTAACCATTATGTGGATTTTGATAATTAACTGACTCAAAAGGACTGTTTGGAACCATTCGATCACAATGGTGATTTTCATCATGGGTATGAAAAACGATCTAGAAATGGGATTCGTTTGGTAAATGTTAATGCCTAGTTGGCACATTGATATTATTTGGAAAGTGGTTTTGATTTTATTTTATGTGTAGATCTAATTGGAATTTTTAGAATATCTATGTGTGATAATAACCCATATGGTCATCCCTCTAGTTAGAGGTCCTTCACATAGTTAGTGTAAGAGATTTTAAAGGCATGCACTATGTAATATATGGGTTGTGTTTAATATCAAGAGTGTGATAAATACCTAATTATCCATTATACTATCTTTAAGGGATTTTGGGGTATTTTCAAGAGGTCCATGTGATGCTTTCATGCGGATCTAGATAAGACAAATTGGTATCCCAAGGATAAAGGATAGGCCGGGTGAGATTTTTCATTGGTGAGGATATTTTAGTGTTTCCTGGTTGGTTATTGATTATGGAACAACACCATATTCCATTAGGTGAGTCCAAACCATGTACATCCATTTATTTCTTCTAAATATGTATATCAATCTAACATGATCACTGTTTTTATGTTAATTCTTTAATACATTAGCACTTGGGTTACTTTCTTTGTTCACATTTACCAACATGTACCTATACTGCTTAGCTTATTCCCAGAATATCCCTTTGATATCCCTATTTGGACTATAATTTTTAATTTCTTCTTTTAATTTTAATTTTAAAATTTTATGGGTTTTAAGAAGTAAAATTCATGATTTTTTTGAGCGGATTTCCTGGAAAACCTATATTTGGTTCTTTAAAGTTAAAACCCCTATTTTCTTAAATTTATTTCAAACTAGTGTTTGTGGACTATTTTAGGAAAGGACATTTATGGATTTTATTTTTTCTAACTAATGAGTTGTTTTATTATCACACCGTAATTGTGCTACTCAAACATGGTAGACATAAGGTGTTTTATAGGTTCAGTTCAGTTCATGTTTATTTCAGAGAAGGATGGTTATTATATATTGTGGTGACAAAGAGGTCACAATTAGATCTTGTCAGTCTAGTTCGTTTTGGTTCGGTTTCAGATTAATTTTGTAGTTTTGTTTCTTTCATTTTTCGTTATATGTAGTCATTTTGATGTATTTATTAATGTTTATTTATTATTGAAATATTGTTGAATAATCTATCTTTCCTCTTTTATATTTTTTTACCTTGAGCTAAATCATTCACATTTTATTACCTTTGACGTCAAACACTAATTTCCATCTCAAGAGGATCAAAAACCCCTCAGAATCATTATCTTGGGCCGACATAGTTGACCAATTCGCGGTCGACCTGGGTTGGTTCGTGACATGTGTTTGTTTTTCAATGAACACCTTAGATTTCATAGATTATAAGGTTTTTGTTTCATTGTTAACATAATATTTTGAAACCAAAAACTATTTACGAATGTTTGGTTCAAAATTTTTATTGTTTTTCACTCCCTAAAATAGTCACAACATTATGAAATTCATGAGCAGTTTGTGTGTAACTAGATTATCCTTTTAAGGTTGAGGACTGGATAACCTAATTGAGTATGGGTTTCATACTAATTTTAATTATTTTCAATTCCTATTTTAGTGATTAAATCTTATAATTAATTCTCCCAAATTATATAAATAGTATCTTAGGTAATATTTATGGAAAATATTATACACGATTTGAGATTTTTGGTTCATATGAGGGGGATATTTAGGTTGTTGTGGGGTTTGTTTCATGGTTTTTTTGTGATTTAAGTATATAATGTTAGAATTGAACATTTTTGGTTAATACTTGTTATGGGTTGGAAAATGTTTTGTAAAATAGTGGTTTATTGCTTGTTGTTTACTAGTATATTGATTATCTTCCCAATAGACTTATGAATGATCATTATATCTTCGATTGAAAGTGTTTTGGTACTATATGTTTTAAAAATTCGTATAATTGAACTATATTGGTGGTTTTATTAGAATATCATCCATTGTGAAGTGAATGGTTTGGATATTTTTATTCTTATGGTCATTTTTGTCACAAATTCTGAAAATAGGGTCTACATTTTTAATTTCATAAACTTTACAAAGATTAATCTCCTCAACCTTCCTAGAGAGGGATTCATGTTTAACCCTACAAATTTATTCTTCCCTAAGATTATACATCCCAACTTATTATATAGGGTTCTCATAGTAGTGTATGGTTTCTTATGGTTGGTTATTTTTAGCAGGACCTTCCAGATACTCATAAGAATCATCTGTGGATTTGTTTGAAGGGCTCATTGCCCATCATTTCATTGAACATTTTCCACCAACCCTTAAATAAAGATTCACATTTTTATGGGATTCAAAATAAATGGAGAGGTTCCATGCTTAGTGTTTCATTAATCCTCTACTATTTTTCATAAAATTACTCTCCCCCTTTTCCAAAAATTGCTTGAAATATCTGTTAAATTTTAATTTATTTGGGTACGGTAATATATTTTTTATAGAAATATATTTACAACTAGTATCATCAATGGAAGGAAGATAGACTGAAATTTATTACACAATTATTATCTTGGTACATCAGGGTAAAAGAGAAGATCCCCATATATACTGACTCAATTTTATATTTGGGGAACATGGTCTCAAAAATATATTTGAATTACATAACATGAAAGTACGGCATCTAAAACCTCATCCCAAGAAAGTATGGGATGTGTTTTAGGACATAGATTTTGAATACATAGAGGGAATCGTCTAGGGTATCACGTATAATTCCAAATGGTGTATTGGTCTACCCTGGTGTCATGTAGTCAATCATGGTTTGATCTACCAAATTCCCCAAGTAATGGGATGCCTCATTTGGAATTTCATTGTCGTTACCTCCAAAGATAATGATTTGGTTTCATGGAAGACCCTCCATTGGAGGGAACACAAGTATAGAATATTATGTTTTAGAAATATTAGAATTTAAAGGGAGAAGACCACTAGATTCACATGACATACCAACCCTAAAATTATCCACCATATATAATCGGTTTGATTGGTCCCTAATATAATACATAAAAATTAAAAGTACATAAATATAAAAAGACAATAGAAATTTGGGTGATAATACCAAAATAGAGTGATAATATAATAAGTTCAAAATATGACTTACTTGGGTCCCGGTAAATGGTGAAAAAATATAGTACCTACAAAATTTTACCTATGGGTTGATGTTTTTTCTTAAAATATAAGGATGTTGTCATATCTACAGTGAATAAGGAAGTGAAAACTGAGACACTCAGATTTGTTGATGTTTTTTATATGAAGTGGAAATATATATTGGGCTAGTTTATTTTAATAACAAAAAAAAATATTTTAATTAAAATAATTAATTAAAATGGGTTGATCCGAGGATCTTACTAGGGATAGCGTATATGTATTTGTTTTCCATTAACAATTTCAACTTTAAAATTCAAGAAGTATTCATCGAATTAGAGAAAAATGTACACATAACTCAATGATTTCATCCACATATAATTCCAAATAGACTCATAATTTAATTATAGGATCACTATAATTATTAGTCTATGTAATTTTATCATACCATCACTTACAATATGTAGTTCTGAAAATTAGTAAATATAGAGAAGAAAATAACCCCTAAAATGTATTTATGAAATTAACGAAATAATTAAATGATTAAATCACATAAAATAACATCAAATTAATTCCCAATAAACACCCCAAAATCAACCCATAAGAGTGTTTTTCCTAAATTAATGAAAATATCTCAATTTAATTTGACAGTTTTTTCGTAATGACAAAATTGAAGTGGGTTGAACAAGTAAATAACAAACACTCCACCATTGTTTGAATTATTTCATACTTTTTGTTTGAATAAATTGACACATTAATAAAATAGTATCAAATTTATAAATAATAATAAAATATATGAATTATTATTATTATTATTCAGATACTAGAGTGATTTGACTCAACTTATATGAGGAAAGAAATTGGTGTTTCCAAAGAACCAGTATAAAATTCAGTAGAGACAAACAAAGAAATACCCTATTTTAAATAACCATGAATAACTAGAATATGCATTCAGGGATCCTTAGGTGGACCCCTATAATTAAAAGTCAACCTAATTAATTATAGAAGGCAAAGTTGGTTGATAATTAAATTTGGAGTTCATATTTTAACCGTTCACTAAAACAATATGATCCAACATTCGTCCCTCCACATGAAACACAATAATGGGATTGATTATTAGATGTTTTTAATAGGTATTTGAATATAAAAATGTTTTACAATATGTATTTAAATATATTTTTTATCCCAATTGAATTTCTAATTTAGAAGTTATGGTATAATTATGGATTGACTCTTTTATACCTACAATTTTGCCCAAAATTTATACATCAAATTTAGATTCCCCACTCACCTTCTAAAACATAACATTATCCTAATTTGGTGTTTAATTGGATGTTCCTCATTAATTTCTCAATATTGATCTAATTTTTTACATTCATTTTAATTGAATTACATGATTCACATACATTGTAGTGGCTTATGGTGTAATAAGAATTACCTTGAAATTTCTATATTTGAGGCCTAGTATATCCTTATTCCTTTTTGAATAATATATCTATCAAAAATAAGAAAACAAAATCCCCCAAAATTGAGTAATAAAATAATGAAATTTTAAATTAAAATAATTAAAAGTTTATTTATCAAGATGATGTGAAATTGGGTTGTGATTAATATATTTTGAACAATAATTATACATGTGATGAGAAATGAAGTTAAAATTTTAAAATAAATTAACCTAAAATTACATTAAAAATGATTCACATGAATTATCTTAAATAATTAATGAAAATTATGCACATTTATTGGCTAATCAACATCCTCATATACTCAAATTCATATGAGGTGTATATTGAGAACCTTAGACTTGTCTTGTAGGTTCTCAAATACCATAAGCTCAATGGAAAGATATCTAGGTGAATTATTTGGATGGGTAAGATAAATTTCAATAGGAATGGTGTATCTTAATAAGGGTTTCTAGAGGATAATTAGAAGATAAATGTAATTTTTTCTTGTGAATAACTTAAAAATATGTCTAAGGAACATACTATCTATTGTCTTATGTGCTATTATCAGATGTTTTTATATGGATTTTATTATATTATTGTCTCAATTGAATATAGAAAAAGGATGTACCAGGATTTCATATAGACCAATCAGTGATGATAATCCTTTTAATACCTATAGTAGAAGTTGATCAATGCCTTAGTGATTTAGTTTCATGTAGTGGGAGTGATATTGAGGCTTTTTTCATCTCTTCCCATCTCGGTTTGGGTTCTTCCATTATTGTATCTAAGGGAAATGATCTTTTATTTATCTTTTTAGTTATATGACCATAAGAATAATGATTCAAAACATGATCAAGAGTTATTTTTTATAGTTTTTTTCATTGAATGTATGATGAAATTAATGCATCAGTGTCTGAATTTTGTTCTTCCTGAATCAGAAAATCCTAAGGTATGTTTTCTCTTAACAATATATCAATTTTAGATAGTTAATTTGGATATATTTATTGCATGAATATGACTTTTAGAACTCTTATTACCCTAGGAAATATATTTTTTTAGCTGATACATTGAATAAAATGTCATAAGGAGATATTGTTCGAGAGTTTGTAGATTCCTATAGAGTAATGGGGTAGTTAACAACGACACATCTTAGTGTATAGGAGTTCATATTTTGAGGCTTCTTATCCTATATTGTATTACAATCCTTATTTTACAAAACATTTTGGAGTATTTGTTGGGAGAATCATAGATTAAGGTGATGCAGGACTATATTCTTCACACTGATGCTTCTAAAGGGTGGTTGAAGGATGAACATCATCGGTTGATGTTTTAGAGGTGGATATTTTTTTTATTAAAATTATATGTAACGTACCAATCCTAGAATCCCATAGATGGTGCATTATTTTATTACACTTTAATGATTATAAGGAATCACATCACAAAAGACTGAATAGTTTACTTATTTGGGAAAACTAGATTACGTACATGATACCCATTATACATTGGGAAAATATAATAAATAATAACATATGAGAAATCTCAACATCATTTAAAATCATTCAAAAGTAATCTTATTAATATACCAGGGAAGGGAAAAATAATAAGTTTGGGCTCAAATACTCAATAAAGGTAACAAAAATTGGAAGAAATAAGGATTCAATATGAATAAATCAAAATGGAAAGGTAAATAACTAAGAACAAGATCCATTTAAATAACGGGATAAGTCATAGTCAATATATCAAGTTAAATAAATGAATTCACATTAAATTTAATCAATAAACTAAGAATAAAATTAATCCATAGATTTTATCATATAGAAACCTCATGAATAATAACTATAATAACTAAAATATCTATAATGTAATTGCTTAATTATTTGATGTCATTCCTGAGTCACATTAAAACCTATATCTTTAAGTCCATTCACAAGATGGTTTAAAACCATTGTTAGAAACCCATTTAATTTTCCACCTTTTTTGTATCATGAGAACATGTTGATTCATCTATGGGATATATAAGGTCGGGTCCCTACTTTCCATTTCTATTCCAATGAAATCCTTATATCGAGTAGTCAATTTAATTAATAATTAATATTCCTTATAAAATAACTGTATTAAATAAAGAAAATGGATTTATAAATAATTACATAGTTGAGAATAAGTATCAAAAAACGGTTTTCTATGTTTATGAATAGAAATACTGTTAAAATACCATTAAAAACACTCTTAAAGAAAAAAATCTTTAAACATTCAAGAGTTTCCCATATATCTTTGAAACATTTGAATCATAATTACTATAATGGATTAATATTAAATAAAAATTATAATATAATTAAAATAAGGATATTCAGAATATAACATCTCAATATCGTAGTATATACACCATATTAAATAACCTAGGTGCATAACATTACAATATACCTCAATAAAATGAAATTGAGGCGAAATCCCTTACCTTATATTTTCTTTTAGGTGAAAACCCTTAAACTACTATGTAATTAATTTAAATATTTTATAAACTTATACCATAATAATAATTATATATATAATATCACATATTAACTTCTTATAACAACTCATTACCTTTTTGTTAACAATCATCCATTATTTTCACTATTTCGGTTGTTAGTTTCCTAGTTTTTTGAGTATGTTTTAATTTCTTACTTGTTCTTCATATTAATTAAATCATAATTTCGTCATCTAAAAAATTTAAACCATTATTTTAATATCATTTATATTATTTATATATTTATTTAATATAATACATAAAACTTGGACATAATAATTGAAAAAAAACCATTCATGAAGACGGTAGGACGTACGTACACATGAACATAGATTCCATTACTTTTTCATATTAAAATAATGAAAATTAAATGATATATATGTATATTATAATTATAATATCATTTTTATGTCATATATATCACATATTTTTATTAAAAGTCCCTTCAATACATTCCATGTATTGCATGAATGAATAAAATCAGTTTGGGGTGGCAGTAGTCCATACATCCACAAATGATGTTTTCAAAATCCAAAAAATCTAGTACATAAAGGTATGGTTTATATAAAAATTATGTAATCATAAATAAATTATAAAAACTATATATATCATATATATAAACTATAAATTAACCATTATTCCAACCATTAGATGTGTTAATTGGAATAACGGACAACATCAGTTCGTGAGGTGATGGTTCGTCGTACAGACAAATGATGGTGGCATATCCCATTTGATGGATGTGTGTGAAATTATTGGTAGAAATATTAGGTAGAAACAAAATAGTTTATTTAATATAATTATTTAATTATATAATCATTTAATAAGAATAATTTAATTTTTTGAAAAATAAATAAAATGAAACTAATCATTGAAGAATGTTACCTCATTTTGGGGAAACACCTTTTGGTTTATACAAAAAGTCATTATTGGTCAGATTTTTTCCCAAAGAGAGACTTTTATTATGAGGGGAGGGGAGTTATAAAATTATTTTTTAAGGGTTTTAATGAGCTATAAGTCATAATGTGGTGTGGGAAATTGAGGGAGTATGTGCCCTTTTATAATTGAGGTAAGGGGAACTATTTGAAACTCTCAAAATATTAAATTAATATAAATTAATTTTATATTTAAATGGCACAAAAATGAGTTATTTAGAATCTTATATGTTTATAGGTCTAAATAATATCAAAAATTAATTTTTATACCAGTGTAGGTCATATTATTTCCCTTATCTTTTAGCTTTAACCCATAATTAAACCCTATAACTCTTACTGTGACAACTTAGTTTTTTAAATATTAAGGGTCAATATAGTTACTATAAGAATAAAAAGAACCATAAATGATTAATTTATAAAATTATAAAACTTATCCCAATATTTTTTAGTATTTTTATATTTTTATATATTTTATACAATTAAATAAAATATTATTTATTTTAAAATATCACAAGTTTTAATTTTGACACTATTCATTACATGACATTTTATAAATATAATAAATACATGATAAATTAGAAAAAACCCTTTAATGGATCCCTAATATGTATATGTAATCTATAAAATTCTTTTATGAAATTAATTTTATCAAATTATAATTATTTTAATATTTTTAACAACATTTATTAGATATTTCCATTAATTAAAAAATTAATGCATCAACATTGTGGAAGCCGTTAATTTAATTATTTCTTACTAAAAATTAAAAATAAATTACCCTGATAAATATAAACATTTTATATTTAAAATTAATATTAATATAAAAACATATCCCCTATATAACCCCATATTCTAAATAATTGACTTGTTAAAAACAAAAGTATGAAATAATTGATTTTTCATTAAATAAAACACTATAAATGAATTAAATTCATCCAAGTGACATTAAGAGGCCATAAAATCATAAAAAAATATTTTGGACTAAAATAACTCATCTAATAAAAATTGGAAAAGTTTTAGTTTATTTTTTTGGTATTTATAAAATTATTTTTTCACATAATTACAGGATTTACCCTTAACTATAGTAGTAAAAATTACAAATGTTTTCTATTAAAATTTTGTAAAAAAATAAATTGGAAATATTTAATAAATTTTTATCTTATGATTAAAAATTTGGAATACATGTTTCAAAATTATAAACACATAATTTTCTAAAAATAATTTAAAATTAACCTCGTTGATGAATTAGAAAATGGATTTTCAAAGTGAAAAAATCCAAAATTTTAAAATGTTTTTATATCCAAATTTAAGGTTAAATTGACTCTAATTACCTTATTGTGTTAAATGATAAAACAATTATCTTATTATTCTTTAAAAACAATAAAATATAAAATTTTACACTATAAATTATATTATGAAAAAAAAAATTTCAATTAAAATGTCACAAGGAGACATTGTTTTAGAGTTTGTAGATTCTTATAGAGTAATGGGAGAGTTAGAAATGATGAATCTTAATGTGGAGGAGTTCAGATTTATAGGTTTCTTATCCTATTTTGTATTTTAATCATCCATTTACAAAATGCTTTGGAGTATTTGTGTGGAGACTCAGAGATGGAGGTGATGTGGGACTTAATTCTTCATAGTGATGCTTCTGAAGTGTGGTTAAAGGATGATAAGAATATTTTGATGTTTTAGATGTGGATATTTATTCTATTAGAAGTTAATGTAACACCCTGATCCCAGAATCCCAAATATGGTGCAATATTTTATTACATTTTTTCATGATTATAAGGAATCAAATCACAAAGGACTGAATAGTTTAGTTTCTATGGAAACCAGATTACATACATGATACCCATAATACATTTGGAAAATATAATAAATATTAAAATTTGAAAAATATCATCATCTTTAAAAATCATTCAAAGGATTCTTATTCATAACCAATGGAATGGAAACATAATAATTTTAGGATAAAATTCCCAATATGGGTAACTAATGTGGATGAACTAACGATTCAATATGAATAATTCAAAATGAAAATGTAAAAACTGAGAACAAGTGCCCTTTAAATAACTGGATAGGTCATAATCAATATAAAAATTTAAATAAATAAAAACAAATTAAATATAATCAATAAACTAATAATGAAGTGAATCCATAGATTATATCATGTGGAAACCACATGATTAATAACCACAATAACTAAAATAACTATAATGGAATTGCCTAATTATTGGATACCATGTCTGAGGCATATTAAAACCTATACCGTCAATCCTTTCAAGAGAGGATTTAAAACCATAAGTAGAAACCCATTTAATTTGTCCTACTTTTTTGTCCCACAAGAACATGTTGATTCATTTATGGGAAATATAAAGTCTAGTCCCTACTTGTCATTTCGAGTGCAAAGAATTCCTCATATCGAGTAGTCGATTTAATTGATAACTAATATGCCTTATCAAATAACTGTATTGAATAAAGAACATTGATTTATAAATAATTACATATGGGATAATATATAACAAAAAGGGTTGTTGATTTTAATTAATTAAAATACTATTGAAATAACATTAAAAACACTCTAAAGGAAAATAATCTTTATATATTCCAAAGTGTCCCATGCCACTTTGAAACATTTGAATCATAATTCCCATAAAGGATTAAAATTATATAAAAATTACAATATAATTAAAATATGGATATTTATAATATAACAGGTCAATAGGGTAGAACATACACCATATAAAATAAACTAGGTGCATAAAATTACAGTATTCATCAATAAAATTTAATTTTGATGAAATCCCTTAGCTTGCATTTTCATTTAGGTGAACACCTTTAAACCCCTATATAATTATGTTAAATATTCTATAAACTTATACCATGACCATAATTATATATATAAGATCACATATTAACTTTCTATAATAACTCATTAACTGTTTGTTAATAATCTTCCGTTATTTTCACTATTTTGGGTGTTAGTTTCCTAGTTTTTTAGCATGTTTTAACTTCGCACTTGTTGTTCATATTAATTAGATCTGAATTTAATCATCTATATATTGTAAAAAATTATTTTAATATCATATATATTAGTTATATATTTATTTAATATAATGCATAAAATTTTGACGTAGGAAATGAAATAAATAGTTTATGAAATAAGAATATTTTTTTATAAAATTAAATTTATAAAAGAATCGAAAACCATATTTAAAACATGTTTACCATTAAAAGGTGGAAAACTTCATTTTTATAAAAATATTGGTTTTTAAGAGTAAAATTAGGTTTCTCTTATCTTGTTCCTATTAATTATATTGTATGAATGTAAAAAATATTTTATTGAATATATATTAAATTAATATAATTTAATGAATGAAATTAGTTTAATTTATTAGGATAAAACTACTTTGTAAACATAAAAATAATTTATTTTGAAAACAATTCCTATATATTAAATTTCCTCATATATTCATAGATAAATAATTGGTATGAAATTAATTCAATCATATATTTTCATAAGTTAGTTAATATTCTTCGTAACCAAAAACGTATCATCTATATTATATCATATTATATTAAATAAACATATTTTAATAATATATTGGTGTTTGGTAAAATAAAAACTTGTATGTAATTCAAGAAAACTTATTATTTTATATAGAGTAAGATTAAAAATGAATTCATTATAAAAGAATATAGAAACTAAATTAAATTTATTCAAGAATAAAAAAAATAATAGTCTTGGGGTTTTACATTATCCCCTCATTAATTAAAATTTTTCCTCAAGAAAAACATGATATAGGTTGTCTAGGATTTGATATTTTAAAATAATTTTTTTTGAAAAACCAATATCATAAATTGGTTTAATAACACATCTTCTTAATAATAGGGAAGATGAAATTTGATGGTCAACACAAAACTAGGCATTTAATATGAGTATGCTACTAAAAAAATGGATTGGGAAGAGAAATTTGATGATCATGTTCTGATGGAGAGTGATAGATAACATTTTCATGAGAAATTTTCTGACCAAAAAACCATACTCCATAGGTGGGAATAATGGTCATTGATATCATAAAAAATTATGATAATAGTACAAAATTTTTATGATGGTTTTCTTAAATTTGAGAAATTCATTCACTCTATAAGGATATAAGCTAATATACATACATGATAAATTTCAATAAGAACAATCTTATCCTTGTTCCTTGAACTATTTACACATTATTTTATAAGAGGTTTTATCGCATGGTGATGTAATCTAATAGCCACTAAAACCTCATCCAAAGTTCAACTTAATCCAATTCATAAATGGTTAACTTTTCCAATATATTATGATCCAAAACATTATAGAGAAGTTTACTAAATCTCTAAAATGAACTCATCAATCAATATGAAGTGTCTCTTAATAGTCACATACCAAACAAGTGAATATGGTAATAAATTTAAGAACCATGAATCATTATTGAAAACATGACTTCTGCATTATTCATTAAATAGAACATAGATGATTGGATATACTCCTTAAATAATTCAAAATCTATTAATGATATCATAATCCATATTTTAAAAAAACATTAATTAGTTCTATGGTTATCAATAATATCCAATTTACATTATCCATTTAAATAATCTCTTTATCCATGAATAATTATTTAAATATCAGAAACCTATTAAGGGTTGTATTTACATCAATCATATCTTTTCTAACAATCTAAACATGACACTGAATCATTTTTCTTATTCATCGGTAACATGTGAATTCAAATCTATACAGAAAAAGTAATGCAGAATAGTTTTTATATATTTCATAAAATCCCCAATATATTACTCTTAAAACATATTTCTTGGATCCAAATACACAATAATACTAATCATTTCATTTCATTCATACAAATAGAATATGTTTGCCCTTCTACAATTGGCCTCATCTTTGGTAGACCATATTAACACTTGGGGAATTCATTGGAATAGTTCCTTATCTCATCATAATTGTAACACTGAATAGTAACATTTTCCTTATTCCATTTTTACTATTTTAACTAGTGACCCTTTTCTCTACACTTATAACAAGATATTATTCCTTTCAATAATTTCCCAGGGTGATATTTTTCATAGTTATCGCATGTGGTAAAATCCTTCATTCCCTTATTCCATTTATCCATTATTTTCTCTTCTATAATTTTATTCTATTTCTTTTCTTTTAATAAATAATACTTAGAAAATTCATTCTCTGTCTTTATAGAATCAAAAACTATTTCATCGTAAGAATAAAAATATTGACACACTTTCTCCCTTCGGAGCCTTGGTTCAAGTCCTTCATAGAAATGGTAAATCTTGCATTATGTGTTTCATTTGAAATCCATAGCATATTGTTAAAACCTTGTAAAGGTCACTTCATACTTATCAACACTTTCTTCTTCAATTTTCTTTTAAAAAATGGAACATCCACTTTATGTCAACTTTTTGATCTTGAGGGAAGCATTTATCAAATAATTTATCATTAAATGTTCTTTATTTCATTCTTTTTTTCCTCTCTTCCTATATTATTTTTTATTAATAACTAACATTGATCAGAATCATATTTGAGACAATACACTACATGTTTAAACTCTTCCATTTCTCTACACCACAAGGCTATAAATATCTTCTCCAGATACTTAATAGATTTGTTAGCGACAATTGGATTTGTCATCCCACTAAATAATGTGGTATTATGTGAAATAAAGTGATCTGAAACAGGATAATATAATTGTAAAATAGGTTCCTCCATTAAAGTATGTTTATTTTTTAAAACATGACTATGTTTCCATAACATATCACTAAATTTCTCTATTCCAATATTGGGTTTATTTTTTCTCTCAGTAAGGAAATCTCAACATTGTCCATGAGTATCAATACCATTATTCCTTCTAGGTTACATTTCTTAAAAATGGAACATGGTAGATTAATTAATAAAATAATGAAATTTATATAATTATAAATATATCATAACACTTTACATAAATTGAAAAATTTATGCACAACTAATCTCATAATAATAAACATGGTTTCTTTGGGGATATATTTACTTTCAAATCATTCAAAATGTTTTGTAATAAATATGATAATTATCCTATGCATATCACCAAAAGTATCAAACCAGGTATGCAGTAAGGCCCTTTATTGTGTACCAGGTATGCTCAAGTTAGACCCAATGCACCTTTTTGGCTTCGTTACCCCTAGGTAAATATGTTCCAGAACCACATCCACATGTATTATCTAGACAGGGATGCATTTCTAAAAATAATCAGATAATATCTACCTTACCAAAATTATATGATGGACCTTTATAATTATAATCAAAGTTTATCTTAGGGTTATGTTACCTAACATAATATTTCTAAATATATTTTCTAATTTTTCTTATAAACTAACTTTGATACCATCTATAACACCAAAATCGCAAAAGCCTAGAGTCAGTGTATTCTTTTATTAAATTATTATGATTGGAAGGAACAAAAACATTAATTACCAAATATTTTAGTATTTTTGGAAAACTAGATTACATACATGATACCAATAATACATTATGAAATTAAAATAATGCATAACATAATTACAATATCAGAATCCTTGAATGTTATTCAAATAATTCCTCTTTATAACCATGGGAAATGAATCATAATAAAGGTGAGCTCAAATTCATAGTAAGTGTAAGTAAAGAGGAATAAATAATGAATCAATATAAATAAATAAAAAATGGAAAGGTTAATAACTTATAAAAACTTACATTCAAATTAATGGATAATGCACAATCAAATTGGAAAGATGAATAACTGAAAACATGTTCCATTTAATTAATAAATTGATAATGAAATGCATCCATATATTTTATCATAAGAAAACATCATGGATAATAACAATGATAACCAAAATATCAATGATTAAAGTTTTCAATTATTGAAAGTCATGCATGATGCACAAGAAATCATACACCATCGTGACCTTTCACAAGACATAATAAAACCTTAGATATAAACCCCTTTAATTTGGGTGACTTATTTGTCTCATGAGAACCTATCGATGCATCGGTGGGAAATATAAAGTTTGGGCCCCACCCATCATTTCTAGTCCAAATCATTCCTCTTATCGGGTAAATGATTTACTAATTATTAAAATACCTTATAAAATATTCGTATTGAATAATGAATATATATTTATAAATAATTTCACGATATAGGATAAGTAACAACAAGGTTTTATAATGTTTATGAATGTAAATACTATTGAAATGTCATTAAAATATTCTTAAGGAAAATAAATTTTAAACATTTCAAAGTGTCTTAAACCACTTTGAACCATTTGAATCATAATCCCAATAAATAATTAAAATTAAATGAAACATATAATATCATGAAAATAATGATATTCATTATATATCGTATCAAAATAGTAGTATATACACCATATAAAATAAAATAGGTGCATAAAATTACAATATTCCTCAATGAAATGAAATTGAGACTCAATCCCTTACCTTGTATTTTCTTTTGGTTGAATTCACATAAACATATTTATAATGGTTTTAATCTAGTTATTAACTTATAAAGAACTATAATCATATTTATAATATCATATATTAACATTTTATAATATATCATCACTCTTTTTTTAAAAATATTCAATTATCTTCAATATTTTGGGTATTAATTTCCTAGTTTTCCATGTATGTTTTAAATTGTTACTTATTGTTTCTATTAATTAGATCGTGATTTATTCATCTCAAAAATTTAATCCATAATTTTAAAAAAACATTCAGAGTATATTTATTTATTATAATTCATAAAATTTGGAGATATGAAATAAAATGCAACATTCATGGAGATGGTAGGTCATACGTACACATGAACTCTACTTTCATTTTTCTTCACAGTATAAAAATAACAAAAATTAAATTATATATATGGATTTTATAATTAAATTATCATGTTTATGACATATATGGAAAATATTGTTATGTAAATCATCCTTAATACATTCCATGTATAGCATGAACAAATCACATTGCTTTGAGGAGGCAGTTGTCCACATGTCCACAAACAATGTTATCGTATTACCACAAATGGAGTTCATAAAGGTGTGTTTTATATAAAAATTTAAGAATCATAAAGAAATTATAAATACTATAATATAACATATATACTATAAATACATCATTATTCAAATCATTAATGGTGGTAAATAGAGGAATGAATGACATCGGTTCATGAGATGGTAGTCTGCCTTATACACAAATGATGATTCTATAGCACATTTGATAGATGTGTGGGAATTTTAGGTATAAATACTAGAATGAAAACATCTTATTATATATAATATAAAATTTTATTCTATAATCATAGAAATATAGGGACTGAATGGTTTGACAAAGGAAAAAATTAAAAGTTATCATTGATGAATGTTACTTTGTTTGGGGTAACTCCATTTGGTTTATACCAAAAGACTTACTTGGTAATTTATTTTCACAAAGGGAGGATTCTAGGATGAACGGAGGGAGGTTTGAAGCTTATCTAGTAACGTTTTTCATGATCTAGAATTCTCAATGTTGTTTGAGTAAGTTATGGAGGAGGTTCCCTTTTATAATTGAAGCAAGAGGCACTTTAGGAAACTCTCAAATTATTATATTAATACAAAAAATTCAATTAAAAATGTATAAAAAGTGAGTTATTTATAATATAAGATTATTATTGGTCGAAATAATCTCAACCAATAATGTTTAGATAATTTTAGGTCACATTATTTCCCTTATATTATGGCTTTACCCCTTAGTAAACCCTTTAACTCCCACTATCACAAATTGGTGGTTTACACTTTAAGGGTTAATATAGTTACTATAAGATGCCAAAAGAACCATAAATGATTCATAGATGAAATTTCAAACTTTAGAAAAATTATATTTCAATTCTTTTTTGTTTTTCTGGATTTTATATCATTTAATAATATATGATTTATTTTTAAATGTCATTTGTGTCAATTTTGACACCATCCATTACATGACTTTTTATAAATATCATAACTACATGATAAGATTGCAAAAAACAATAATAATTCCAAAATTTTTATATTTCATATATTAAATTAATTTATTACCTTAATTATATCAAATTGTATGCATTTTAATATTTTTAATTACATTTATTTGATATGTCCATTAATAAAACATTTACATCATCATCATTGTGCATGTATTTAATTTAATTGTTTCTTCCTAAAAATTAAAAACTAAATTATCATGATGAATATAAAAATTTTATATTTATAATTACTATTTATATTCAAACTTATCCCCTATATAATCCCATACTAAAAATATTTTACCTGTTAAAAACCAAAGTATGACAAAATTAACTTTTCATTGAATAAAATACAATTAATGGATTAAATTCATCCAAGTGGATTCATGAGTCCATAAAATCAGACCAAGGATGATTTTTTTCAAAAATATATAATCAAATAAAATTAGGACAGTTTCTAGGGTGATTTTCTAGTTTTTATAATATTAATTTTTCCATTAATTTTCTAAATTACCCCTAACTATGGTAATAAAAATTACAAAGGTTTATTATTCATATTTTATAAAACAATTAAAGGGACATATTACATAAATTTATAAGTTATTATTAAAAATATGTAATATATTTTTATTAAATCAAAATACATAATTTTCTAAAAATAATTTAGAATTATTCCCATTAGCGGAATTAGAATACATGTTTTAGAGTGAAAACATCCAAAATATTGAAATGTTTTTATATCCAAATTAAATGTCAAATTTATTCCAATGACATAAATTTTATTAAATAATAAAAAATTGGTCTAATTATAATTTTAAACAAATAATATATATAATTTAACACAATAAATTATTTCAATGAAAAATATGTTTTCAATTAAAATTCTGTATTTTTCACTATTCATCAAAACAAGAAACTTACTAGAAAAATACTTAAATTTTAACCAACTTCAATTTTCATATTAATATTTCTAATATGTAGTTTATTTTGTCATATATAATTTGTAATATTGTCAAAAAAATATTTAAAACAAGTGTGCCATTAAAAGGTGACAAAAGTGCCTTTTTAGAAAAATATAGGTATTCATGCATCAAATTGGGCTTGTTCTTATCTTTTAACTATTATATCTATTATGTGAATGTAAAAAATATTTTTTTTAATATTTACTACATTAATATCATATATTAATTTTAATTAATTTAATTTATAATTATAAAATAACATTATGATCTTAAAAATAGATATTTATAAAAACATTTGTCTGTATATTCAGTTGGTTCCTATATTCATTTCTAATTAATCTATAACCAGTGAATTAAAACATATATTTTCATAAGTAATTTAATATTATTCATAACATCCAAATTAATTTCTTGTTTATATATTCTTATATTAAATAATTATATTTTAATAATATATTTTTCTTTGGTAAAACTCAGCCTTGTGTGTAATGCACACCAACTCATTGTTGTGTGTAGAGTAAGTTTAACATGATTTTTCATATAAATAAATCTAAAAACAATTTATAAAAAATTATAAATATTGTAATTTATTGGGGTTTTATATTCTCTATACCTTAATTATATTGGTTTCTTTAAATTTAAACTTGATCTCAATAATCTAGGATTTGATATTTGAAAATAAACAATTTTCGGGAAAACCACATCATAAATAGGGATAACAACACATATTCTTTATGATAAGGAAAATGAAATTAAATTTTCACAAAAAAATTGGCTTTATAATGGGATAACATTAGTTAACACATGGATATAGAAGAGAAATAAAACCATCATTTTCTGATGGAGAGTGATAGTGAACATGTTCTTGATAATGTTGTTGACCACAAAACTATAAACAAGATGTGTGACTAAATGTCATTGATATCATAAAAAATTTCTATAATAGGAAATTTTTTAATACCATTTTCCTAGAGTTGAGAAATTATTTCACTCTCTAAGGATATAAGTAAATATACACACTTGATACATTTCTATAAGCACAATATTACCCATTTTCCTTCAATTATTCCTATATCTTTTTTAGCACTGGTTTCATCACATGGTTGAGTAATTCAATAATCTCTAAAAACACTTCCAAAGATCAACTTATTCCATTACATGAATGATTAAATTTTCCAAAATATTATGATCGATCACATGATAATGGAGTTCAATGAATTTACAAAACAAAATTATCAAACAACATGAAGTGCGTCTTTATCGTCACATACAAAACATGTGAATATGTTAATAACCTAAATTAACATAAAAACTTATTAAAAACATGAATCAAACTTTTTTACTTAAATAAAACATATATTAATGGATATACTCCTTAAATTATTCAAACTCCATTAATGATACCATAAATCATATTGTCAAAAAAAATAATAAGTTTCTAGGTAGTCAATAATATATAATTTACATTATCCATATAAATCAACTCTCTACCCAAAAATCATTATCCAAAAATCTGGAAAATATTAAGGGTTGTATTTCCCTCAATAACATGTTTTCTAATAATCTCTACTTGCCGATGTATGATTTTTCTTATTCATTGGTACCATTCAACACATGCTCTCAACTCTATAATGAAAAAATATTCCATTAATATCCTTGCATATTTCATAAAATTATTAATAGATTACTCTAAAAACATATTTATTGTATTCAAATAAACTATAATAGAAATCATTCCACTTCAGTCATATCAATAACTTAATCTTGGAATTCTACTATTGGCATCGTCTGTGGAAGATCCCCATTCTGCTTGGGGAATTCATTGGCATAGTTCCCCATCTCCTTACAGTTGTAAGAGTGAATAGTTGTGTTTTCCTTCTTCTGTTTTCATTGTTTTTCCTAGTGACTGATTTCTACACACTTGTAAAAAAATCCCAATCATTTCAAAAATTTCATAGGGTGATTCTTTCCATACTTGTCATATATGAGAAAATCCTTATTTCCCTTCTTCCCTCTATCCATTATTTTTTCTTACGTACTCTTCTTATCTTAAATTTCTTTAATCCTTGAGACATAGACAATAATTTTTCTATATTGATGGCACATAAAAAAATTCATCAAATTAATAAAAAGGTTGATACACCAATTCCATTCATATACTTGACTTATTTTCTTCAAATAAATGGTCAGTCTTTCATTCCATGTTGCATATCTAATCCATATCATATCTCAATAACCATGTAATGGTATCTTCAAAATCTACAGCACTTTCTTCCTCCCTTTTTGTTAAACTAGGTAACATCGTATTTATATCAATTTTTTGATCATGATGGTAGTATTTATCAATTAATGTCTCGTTAAAATTTTTACAATCCATGAGTTCAATATCCTCTCCATTCATAGTATTCTAGATTAATGACAACCATTGATCGGTCTTGTCTTTGATACAATTTAATGGAATTGTAACATTTTCCTTTTATCTACATCCAATGGTGATGAATATCTTCTCCAAAGACTTAATACATTGCTCAGCTACATTTGGATTGATAGTCCCACTAAATGATGGGGTTCTCTATAGAATAAAGAATTCCAACATCAGAGAATCTCACTTTAGAATAGATTTCTCTATTCAGTAAATGTTATTTTTCATAACACAATTACTTTTCCCTAAAATATCCAAAAATTTCTCCATTTTAATGTCAGTTGTATTGGTTCTCTCAGCAAGGAAATCAATTAAAATTCCATGAGTAGTGATACCATTCTTTCTTCTTGAATCAATTTCTAAACAATGGCATGTATTGGATTAATTCATAAAATAATGAAATTTATATACTTATAAATATGGTGTTACACATAACATAAATTTAAAATTTTAATCATATCTAATCTCATAAAGAAAAACATGGTTTCTTTGGGGATATATTATCTTTCAAATCCTCTATATTGGTTTGTAAAGAAAATGAGAATTATCCTAAGTTTTTTCCCAAGGAGTGTCAACCCAAGTGCTAATTAAGAACCATTTTCAGGTACTATGTTACCCTCGAGTCAGGACCAACACAGATTTTTAGAGTTGTTTACCCTAGGTACATCTATTCCATAACCACTTTAACTTGTAGTATCTAGACAAGGATTTACTTCTAGGAAGACCCAAAAAATATCTACCTTTCCAAAATTCATGGATTTCATTATATATTTATCCTCAAAGACTATCTTTGGGTTATTTTCTCTAATACAATTTTTCTAAATCTATTTTCCAAGCTTGCTTTTGAAATTTATTGGATTCCAAATGTAATTCCCTGACCTGAGATTCTTAGAGCCAGTGCATTATTTAATTACATTGTTATTTTTATATGGAATGAAATCCTATAGGACCGAACAATTTAACATTTTTGGAAAACTATATTACATAAATTATACCCATAATACATTTTGTAAAATAAAATATAGCATAACATAAGTAAAATAACTACATCCTTGAAACCCATTCAAATTATTACACTTCATAAACTGGGGAAAGGAAATATAATAAGGGTGAGATCAAATTCATTGTAAGGGTATGTAAATTAGAATAAATAATTAATAAGTATGAATAAATGATAATATAAGGTAAATAAATAAGACAATCTTCCATTTAAATAACTGTATAAGGAATAATATATATGGAATAGTAAATAACTGAAAAACATTCCATTTAATCAGTGAAGTGATAATGAAATGCATACATAGATATCATCACATGAGAAGTTCATGGATAATAAAAATGATAACTGAAATATATATGAAGAAATTTCTTAATTTTTGGACGTCATGTCTGAGTAACATTAAAACCTATACCGTCAAGATCATTCACAAGTCAGTTTAAATCCATATGTATAAACACATTTAATTGGTCCAACATACTTTCCTCATGAGAACCTGTTGATGAATCATGGGGATATATAAATTCACATACCCTCATAGCATTTGTAGTCCAAAGAATTCCTCATATTGAGTAATTGATTTAATTAATAACAATTACTCTTTATCAAATATTTATATTTAATAATGAGTACATATTTTTTAATGACCCCCTCACTCAAAATATTCCCCTTCAGAGATGGAAATGAAGGAAGAGAGATAATAACCACAGAGTCCAATGTCTAGTAAGCCCATGTGTGGTGATTAATACCAAGGGTACAATGATCTCACAATATGTGAGGAATTACCCTTTATAATAAAACAATATAGGGATATAAGATGGTCCATCCCAAAACAACTCTAATATATATATATATATAAGAAATTTTAAACCATCCCACATTCATGATTAATAAATATAACTGTTATAAAAAAAGAAGTCTCCAATGTAAATACAAAAAACAAGTATAAGTAGTGACACGACAACTATCCCACGGTCTATGCTTTTATAGTCCCGCACGGTCCATGTAATCCCCCCGAAGACCTAAAAACATTTTTATATATGTAGGATGAGTATACAAGTATACTCAATTGAAAAAACCAAGGTCTCTCATTCGCAAGTGGGAGAAACATACTAATTCACCTTTGAGAAAACAGTTGAATCCAATAGCACCTAATAAAGAATTTTTCCATCCCAACCTCACCAAGGAACAATCACTAAATAACACAAGTCAGGTAATGTAATATAATAAGCACATTGATGATTGGGTACCCCACACCACTTCCCACAAGTTATTTGATAATACCCTAATGATGAATGTGATGATACTTGCACACTCTTCCACAAGACTGATGTTAGAAACATCCCACACACATCTGGGCTTCATATAGAGTCCCACAACATGGGAAAACATTTCCCACTACATATTACCTACAAACACTTGGGCCACAAACATACCACATCCCACCCATAAACACCTAGGCCACAACAATACCTCATCCTGAATTCACCAAGGAAAGAACACCACATCTCATCCCATAGATAGCTGGGAAATCACACCTCAGCTACAGAAACCTAGGCCTTATAACCATACCACAAACTATCCAAAGTTTCTTGGGATACCAATACCTAAAATTGGGAGCATGGAAGATTCAATAAATATCTATCCATCCTCCCATCAGGATGTTGGGGATATACACCCTTCCCCATGAAAATCGTGGTGTTAGACACATAGTGCTAAATTAGGGTGGAATGAATATAGAAATAAAATGGTAAAAATACAATTAGCGTATATATATATATATCAAACAATCATCTAAACCTATAGCTTCCAAACAAAATACCATCATGTTTCAACCATTTCTGCTACCTCTAAATGCACAACCACATAGCATGCCACAACTCATTTCATAACCCCAGCAAACTCATTTATCCAATTATAATTATTTATTATTAAATCCATTTATTCATTTCATCCCAAACCAGGAAACTACCAAGAACATCGAATTACAATCCACATAGCGTAAACCACACATAGGAAGAAGAATAGAGTTTAAAAACCCACTCCACATTTCCTCTTCACTTTACACCCATGCCAACCATTGTCATCATCATTCTTCAAAGTCATTCCACCCGACCCACCATCTAATCCATAACAAAACAACCACAAAATCACATCCAATCCTATCAACTACCCTTATCTAAACCATTGGTAGCCCCAC
This sequence comes from Viscum album, assembly GCA_963277665.1. NCBI lineage: Eukaryota > Viridiplantae > Streptophyta > Magnoliopsida > Santalales > Viscaceae > Viscum > Viscum album. The sequence continues at coordinate 1,085,424,127 of OY728150.1, read as the reverse complement.
TGTACAATCATACCACAGCCAGCAACACTAACAAAACACAACCTAGTTTCATTTCCACTATACATTATTGCTCATCCATTTCATAATCAATCAATCTCTCTACCCGATATTTCATTACACCTCCGGAGCCACCCCACACAAAGATGTAACCTCAAAAATAGAACCACACAACCATGTAAGGCACAATTTCCATATTTAACCAGCCTCACATACTTTAATTACTCTTTTAAATTTAGGGGTCTTCATAGAACAATTTCAATTTTGGGGAATCCATTTATTTGATCAAATATACATGGTTAATAAATTTCATATATATATATATACAATCTTTCAAAAAAATACCAGCAGTAAGTATTCACAATTAATCCCAAGTTTAAATAAAAATTTCACCAATGACAAAGATTTTCAGTAGGCATATAGCTTATATAGATCAAAATATCAATAGATAAAAAAGAAGAACATTAGTCACTTTTCTCCATCCCCACAAGGTAATATATAATCTGATTCCATTACCTATACATAATTTCCATTTTTATATCTTTAAAAGAGTACCTTAATACAACCACACCATATGATATACAATTAAAAGAGGGACTAAAGGATCCCTACCTCATAGAATTTATGAACAACAACTATTACTTGCACCCTAAATAGGGGGTGCAGATGTAGTAAGAAAAAGCCTCCTGGGAAATAGGATCTAAAGGCCACAACACAATTCATGATCTCTTATGGAAGAAAGGTTATGGGGACACATTCTAGAAATGGTAAAGGGAAACGTACATGGAGGAAAGGGTCTCAGCCTTAGAAATCCCATATCCTTTATCAACGGAATAAATAGTTTCAAAATCCATTATAGGCATATCACGATCAAGACCACATGTTTTGACTATCTAAAATAATTACAAGAATTTTTAATTTAGTGATATATTTTATATCCTTTGAAATAGCTTCAAAATCACTTGAATGTGGTTTTAAACTCATTTTACATCAAATAAAATAATAATGGGTCAAATCTATAAAAACATGGAAAAATTGGAAATTTGAAAAACTGTTAAAATGACTCCCCAGCAGATGACCTACCATTATAAAAATCACCATTATGTGACCTACCATTGGAAGAATCATTATTGGAAAAGTCAAAATTAGATTAGTCACCATTGCAAGTCACTACCAGATGAGTCACTGTCACGAGTCACCGCTAGAGACCTTCAGTTTTGAGTCACTATTAGCAACCTAAGGTTGTGACTCACCATTTTGAGCTACCAATGGATGAATCACTATTTTGAGTCACAGTCACGACTCACCATTCTGATTACCGGTGGATGACTCGTTATTGTGAGTCACCATTGTGACTTATTGTCATGACCTACCGTCACCAGTTACTAGTCTTGACTCACCATTGGAAAAACATTATTTTTTAAAGACTCTTGAAATGAGTCATTGTTACCTCCCATAATACCTCATATAGTGGATATTCACAAACGAATGGACTGGGGAGGCCTGATCCATTACATCAGATACCTCTCAAACTATTCTCACCCTCGGGAATTCAAAAGCAAAACCAAAAGGAAAGAGGGTTCCAAAAAATCACATAGTAAGATACCTCTCAAAGATCTCACTATACAAAAAACAGCAACACCATCTATGAAAAACTAATTTAAATGATAAACCACCATGTGTTTTTTGAAATCTTGATTGAAACCTCAGCATTTAGGAACACCTCCTCTGGCATATACTAACCCAACCAACCATATGAAACACCACACAAACAGAACAACAAAACTGTATGAACACACAAATCATAGAATCTTGTCCTTTATGTCATGATATTATCCACTCTCGGAAGCACTAACTCACTAGCATGGGTTTAACCGCATCCCAATTAATGTGTCTCGATTAGGAATATTGTCTTAACTTTATAAAATTTCAGGACATTATCACACACTTTAGAATAATTAAATAAATCATCTCATTAAAAACTTGTTTCAAAAACCAAATCACAAGGTAATATAGAATAATACAAAACTCATAACAACTTTAGGTACTGGGCACGCATATGTGCTTCTCTCACCCAAGTACTCTCCTCCATCATACCATGAATTCACAACACACTATCTAAGGGAATGGTCCATCCATGTAGATCATTCTCCCAATGATGTAAGATATATATTTGTTTCTCCACATATGTCGTGTCATCTTTTATATTAAACTCTCCCTAGTCAATGACTTGGGAGTCAATGTGAATATACCAGCAAAGCTGAGAGACGTGAAAGATTTCATTGATCCTTTCTAACTATAGTGAAAGTAATAACTGGTATTCCACCTCGCCAACTCACCCCAACACCTCAGAGGTTCCGATAAAATAGGGAGAAATATTTGTCCCTCTACCAAACCTATGCTACCCATATTGAGGGGAAACCTTCAAGAACACCCGGTCTCCATCCTGAAACTCCACGGGGCTCCTCCTACAATCGACTTATGACTTCTACCGGTCATGTGATGCTTTCATCCTCTCAAGAACAAGCTGAACCTTATCAATTGTGATCTAGGCCACCTTGGGACCAAGAAAAACATTCTCTCCAACCTATGTCCAGCAAAAAGGTGAAGGAGATGGTATTCTGTATAAAGATTATAATAGAACCATTTCATTGGAAGATTGATAGATATTTTTGTAAGCAAACTCCACTAAGAGAAAGATTCACACACAAGATCCACTGAAGTACAAGAAGCATTCCCGTATAATATCCTCCAATGTCTTGATGGTTTGCGTTGTCCGTACATCCATCTAAGGGTAGAAAGCAGTGCTAAGGAATAACTAAGTGCTAGTGGTGTGCTATAATTCTCTACAGACTCATTACATAAATAATGTATCTTGTTTCAAGACAATTAATATCAAAACTCCATGTAGTCATACAACCTCATCCACATACCTCCTGGACAAGGAATCCACTGCGCCCGAATCCTTGATAACTAGGAAATGAGATGATTTCATTATCCAATCCACCACTACCCATATTTCATTGCATCCTCATTGAGATTTTGGTAACCCTGGGATGAAATCAATAAATATATCATCCCACTTCCTCTCAGAGACATCTAAGGGCTGTAAAAAACCACAAGGAACATGGTGCATATCCTTCACCTACTAGCACAGTAGGAACCTTCCCACAAAACTCCACTACTACTCATTTCATCTTGGGACACCAAAACTGATCCCTTAAGACATTGTACATATTGTATACTCCTACTTCTACCATTAAGGGTGATCATTGAAACTCATAGAGGACTTCCCTATGCATCTCTATAAGAGAAGACAACCTTCTATAGAATAGAATCTGATTCTAACCATTCTCTGTCCATCCCTCTAGAGCAACACCTTAGTCAATGTGATTTCACATCACCTCTACCTCTAAATCTTCCCACTTTGACTCTTCCACCTACTACATCAAAGAAGACTACATCATCATCTAAACAAGTAGCCTCTATTTCCATCCTTCTTTTCATCTAATTGTAAGGCTACTAACTCCTCCATCACCTTCCAAGTGTCCACATATTATTTTACTATGTCCTTCTATGACTTCCAGCTTAAGGCGTCCCATTTTTGTAGGTGTAAGTTATCTCACAATCACAGTCCTTAAGAAAGTTCATCCACCTCATCTATCTCAAGTTCAGATCTTGCTGTGAAAAGATATACCTCAAGATCTTATGAATCATGAAGACCAAAAAGCCCTCCCAAGTGAGGTAATGTCCCCACAACTTCTATGAAAACATGACCACTGATAACACTAGATCATGGGTGTCATAGTTATATTCATGTGGAAATAATATTCTAGATTCATAAGAGATAACTCCTCACTATTTCATCAAAAATTCATCCCAATACTATATGGAAAGAATCACAAAAATCCTCAAACATCACCCCTTCCTCTGTTAACCATAGATCTGGAGAACTGGCCAACTTCCCCTTCAAATATCCTAATGCTTCATAGAACTAATTTATCCACACAAAACCCTAGTCTTTTCTAGTTTGAGCTATCAAACAGTGCTCTAACTTGGGAAATATTGGGTACAAATCTCTTTCATTAGCCTACCAAACTAATAAAACTATAAATATATGAAACATTCTTGGTTTATTCTCCTGAAACATCTACCTAGACCTTCGATGGGTCCACTGCAAAACCCCACTGTTACACAACATTCCCAATGATGTTCACCTCTCGGGTCCAGAATATACACTTGGAAAGCTTCCTGTAGATTTGGTGGCATCGAAGAACCTTTAAAAAAATTCTTGAGGTACTTGGTATGATACTCCCCTTAATTTGTGTGGATTAGGATTTCATCAATGAATATGACGACGAACCGGTCCAGTAACTCACAAAATATAGAGTTCACAATCCGCATGAACATCGTTGGTGTATTTGTAACACCGAAAGACATGAATATGTACTCAAAGTTCCTATAACTGCACCTAAAAGCATACTTCATGATATCTCCCTTCTTCACCCTCAACTAGTGATATCCAGACTTCAGATAGATATTAGGAAACTAAATTTCTCCTCACCGGGTCGAAAGAATCATCTATACTCGGAAGATGGTAACAATTCTTGACTATCACCAGATTAAACCTTTGTTAGTCTATGAAAAACCTCAGACCATCATCTTCCTTATTCACAAACAATAATGGATAACCCCATGATGACACACTGGTCTAGATCAATCCCTTCTTCATCAGGTCATCAATCAACCTACTCATAACCTATAACTCAGAAGGTGTCATCTGATATGGATCCATCGAAATCATACAATAATCACGCTATAATTATATCTTGAAATCAATGTCACATCTAGGGGGTAGAGTAGAAAACTCCTTGGGGAAGACATCCAAATACTCCCCAACCTCTCTGTGAACCTACACCATCTATGTATCCACTGATCATAATAATAGTTTGGCCCATAAGGAAAGAAGAGGCACGACACACCAACCACCCACCCGACAACTCCACCCACCAATAAGATCCACACTCCCTCCATCAACATATAAAAACACAAATCTCCTCCATAAGTAGTCGATAATATCATGCATAGAATATAAAATATAAATTCCAAGGATGATATCTTATGGTTGCATCTGTAGTGAGAAATGATCCCTGCGGGGCTGATGTGTCCCGATCATCTGTCTTCATCCCCAGCATACATCAGACAAGCTATTCTAACCTCCTTCTATTATACTAGACACCAGGGGCATGGAAAGACAATCTATGGCTAGTATCATAGTATAGGCTAGACTGGGTGTAACAAAGGAGTGTGGAGCACCTGAATCAAACAATGTACAAGAAAGGGTACTTAAGAAACTGATTTTCCGTTGAAAAATCTCTAGCCCAATTGGATTTGTTGCCTCTACAGCGTGTAACTAACCTTGCCCAACTCATCATTACCTATTTTAATGATTACCTACATGAAAAATCCCAAGTCTAGGTCCTCAAAGAAGACCTTGAGGATGACCTAAATGTTCTTTGTCCCCATCAGTGGAGAAATTTCATGTCTTCCCAGTTCTTCAAACAATCTGGCCGATAATTGGTGATGAGGCAGGCATTGAACTTTCCCCCATCCACCAAACTAAGATAGAATGTAAATTGGGAACTGAATATAAATATGTAAACAGTATCTATAATCAAAACACATCATTCCCAAGTTTATCAAAAAATCACGAGTACCTGAAGGTCAAAACAGGAACTGTTGTGGTCAACTCCCCAACGGTCGGGACCTCGAAGGCACTAGTGCATAAGACCTTCTATGGGAAACCTTTAACTTTTACGAACTAGATTTAATCTTCTCTTAGTGTATCCCTCTTTGCGAGTGAATCCTCTCAACTACATATGCATTCTTCTAGACTACCAAGTATGTCCACAAAGTGAAGGGAGTAACCGCGTATTGAATATAAGGATGAAGTGCCTCCTCTATACATCTCGCACGAGACTCCTCATCCAATATAGAGATACTAAGAAAAAAATGAGATCCTTGATTTTATTCCCAACTCCTGTACCGACATACTTCTTTAGTAGTGGGTGAGTAACTCCTACCTCTTGTTAGTCCTCATGGTTGACAAAAAAAATTCCTCTTGAAACTTCTTCTCGAAATCAACCCACAGAACGTTAGCCTCATTCCTCTCCCACAAGTGTAATTTCCACCATTGATATGCTAATAACCACATTTTTTCACTGCCAATGGAACCCAACACTCCATCAGATCCCAGATCAAGATGAAGGTGGTCACAAGCTTCTTGATCTAACTCTCTCTCCCCATGTCCAAAATGCTACCCTCAAACATTCCCAAGGTCTACCACATGAAATCATGTAGTGTATTCTCCCACTAATTTTCCTCCCCCACTAGATCATCCCTCCACTAATCTACTAGATGGCCTTCTCATCCTTGACTGCCTGAGACACATGTGGAAGATGACTGGGTTCCATAGCTGAAAAAAGGTAAACAAGGAACTCATAATCCCATATAGTATGGAATTATGTTTAAGATCCATTTTCACCCATTATAACTTATTATTTATGTAAAATTTCCCAATAAAACTAATTAAATTAGGAACACAAGTCCTTATTATGCATGTACCTTTCCTAGGGTCTCTACCCTGAAAAACGTATAGCCTCACATGGTCGTTCAGTAGGCTCAGAGTCCTGCATCGAGTCACCGAGGGGGGGGGGGTTAAAATCTTATTTCCTAGCCTATCTGCCCAGGACAATGTCACACACTAAGATCAACATTAAATTTTTTTCCTACTAACCCATGAAATCCTAACTAGGCCCAACTCCCAACTCATCTTATATCTCAACCATTCTCTATGATTCTATTCTTTCATGACCCCATTTCTCCATATATGCCCCTCTTGAGTTGGTAATGAAGGAAGATAGACAATGACCCCGGAGTCCTACTTCTAATAAGCCCCAAGTGTTAGGTTAGAATGTACAAATATTCAATAAAGATGGTGAATTATGTCTTTTCAAAATCATTCAGAATTATTCATCTTGATGTCAACAGTAAATTATGCAGATAAGAAGTTTTTATCTTTTGTGAGAAAGTATGGGCAGCTGATAAAATATAAATATAGAAAAAGGATATTTATAGTGGTTAGGGTCATAAAGATCCCATAGTTGACACTACCATTTACTCTCTCTATGAGTTTGGATAATTTCACTTGTCAGATCCTCATAACAAAAGTCCAATCCACAACTGAGTCCTGGTAGTTGACACCTTTACAATTATGGCTTAAACACATATCCTTCTAGTTCTATATCAGAGAACCGAATAACCACATCTTATATTAAGAAGTCTAAACTCCACCACAACTGAGTACGTGTAGTTGAAACTCTCAATTAAAATATATTGATTTAAAAGCTTTTGGTTGAACCTCACAGTTGAAACAAAAACTGATAGTATATGGATATTTTTTATAGGAAATAGTTTATTCATTAAAGAGAAGTTTTGAAGTGATACAGTTGTAATATATATTCTAATAAAATAAGAAAATATTAGCATCAGAATACATACATAAAATACAAGATTCAAAACATTTATATCTCTAAAATGTATCATCTTTTATAGAAAACTATGTCTGGCTGATTATTACAGTAAACCTATAAAAGATCTTCACAAGAATGCAGTTTAAATAGAAAAAAAATAGTTTTCTCATATGTGTCTCAATATATCATAGATTTTTGGAATCATACATACATAGATATTTTAGTAAATATAGTGATATAAAAAATAAATCATAGAGTCTACTTTGCAATTCAAGATCTAAGAAAATCACCTGAAACATCGTGTGAATTTAAATTCACAAGACAACTCAAAGTAGTTGTAACATCACATAATAATATGATAAAATTTCTCTAATTAATTAAATTATTTTAATCAATCAAAACGAACATTGAATCGTTTGAAAACGAGATTTAAATCTAGCTGATATTCCATAAAGACAATTTCCTGAGACTTTGATAAAATCATAAATTCAAATCTCAAGTGTTGAAAATAAAACGTAAGGTTCCTTGAAAAGATGAAAAAATATAAAACATAAGGTGTAACTATAAAGCATTAACTCTCTTAAGGTGTGGTTGACAACGTAAGGATGGTCAAAAAATTAAAGATGATGATCTATATGTTTACTTCTCAAGCATAGAGTTCTATTCTTACGTATGGTTCTTTAACTATACTTTTTCTCTTTTTCAAACATAAGGTTCCATCCAAATGTAAGGTTATTTTTTCAAATGTTTTTTTCAACATAGGGTTTATTAACCATACGCACTGATCTTTCAAGTTAAAGTTTGATACAAACATAGGGTTTGTTCCTTATGTATGTTCTTCAATGTACAGTGTGAACGACATTTCCAAAACACACTTAAGAGAATTCTGAACACTTTTATAAATATTCCACACAAATAATAAGCGTGAATATAATTCCAAAATAAGTATTATAAATAATATTAATTTCTTGAAATACATATAAAGTTATATAATTAGTAAAATAAAAAATTGTATTTTTGAGCATCAAAATCAATAATTTTTATAGAGTATTTCTAAGACAAAACATTACCAACAATCTCCCCATTTTTTATGATCACAGACCCCATAAAATTTGTAACAGAATTTATAAATTTATATATTATTAAAAGAAAATAATTCTAAATTTTATTTGAAATAAATATTTCAAAAATGTTGTGTTTATCCAAATTTCTCCACCTTTGGAGGTAAAAAATAATCTTTGGAATAAGATTAAAACACATTTAATATTGCAATGATCAGTAAGTGAATGTTATATTAATCTGTTTGAATAAATAATTTTGGATCTTTATCTGGAGACACAAACATAAAAGAATATGGAATAAAGAACACAAAAATAAAAACAATGAAATTTTATTGATCAAAAATTGTATAAATACAATAGTAAGTGTGTGAAGGAAGCAAGTTTAGTCAACTGAAATGGTTAAGGCACAAAAGGTTGGGTATTATTTGGTTCAGTTATGGTTCTACAGGATTCTGAGAAGCTTAAAACATGACTTTCAGCTCTTCCATCTGTATACTAAAATTATTCTTAATAATATCCCCCAAAAAATTAATTAACCCTCTAGAATCTTGACATATGTAAAAACTTTCAACAAGATTGACATTCATAAAGTCATGAAAACTCTCCTCTTGCAGTGTCAATTGGTCCGATTTTTCTATGAATTTCTTTAGAAGGAATCTGATATGTGGTTTATTTTAAGTCATTTGGTAAACAATAAAAAAATTTATTGTCTAACAGAAATTACATATGAGCACTATTGCACTGGATATTTTGATGATGATCATTCATGTCAGCCATGATATAGGTGATTTCCTGAAATCTATGAATTAGATCTGAAGTGGTAGTAGGAGCAGAGGTCTATGTACTTTTCGGACCAACACTACTCTTGATTGACTCAATCTAACTCCCCAAATACCATTTAAGATCAACAAATCAAACTTAGAAACAACTTCAGACATAATCTTTCCAACTTCATTCAATATATCTCTCTTGAAAGCATCAAAATATTTCTTGGAAATAAAATATTCATTGAGATTATGTAACTTTTTCCTTTAAACTTCAAGATAATACGAAGTATTGAAATTTTATTACTGGGACATATTGAACATAATCACATGATCTTAAACCAGACTTGAAAGGTAATATGATGTCCCTTCATCGGGATGTTGTGACTGACCAACTGCGAATATTCCAAAAGATCCTAAAGGATACTTTTCCACAGAGTTTTTCACTTGTTTTTCAATGGACTTTTCACTTGAACAAGATATACTGTTAGGAACATCTATTTTGTCTTCAGTTATATATTTTCATATTTTATCCACAAGATCACAAACAGAGAAAACTATATTCTACCCAATTTCAGTGGCAATATTTTTTGATCTAAGAATATGTTGTTCATCCTGAATAGATAGCTCTTCATCCTGGACAACTGGTAAATCAATATTCTGTAGATCTCAGATCTATATTTCATCTAGTTGATCTTCCTCAAGAAAAGGCTCTTCTAAATGAACTGACCTAGTAGCCTCACATTAACCTACCATTGGTTCTTTAGCAGGTGGATCTACTCTTTTCCTTTGTTTTATAGAAAATTTTTTATCAGAACTTATTCTTCCACTTCTTCTTCTTATTCAACAAATATAAATCTTATTTGTGTTGCTTTGTAAATTCCTTCACCTTGGGTTTCACCAATTACTTCATTTATAATAGTAATATTCTCCCCCTAAGAAATTGATCCTGATCATTCTTGGTTATCTCCACCAACTAGAATCAGTTTTCCATTTACTGTACTCTAGTAAAAATGAAGATTCCTCAAAGTTCATTTAATTAGTACATTTTAGTGATGACATATAATTCAAGAATCTATTAATCAACCCATATTCTTCTTAAAACAATTCCAAGAAATTATCCTTCCATAAGGATAAAAGGTCATCCATCCATCTGGATGATAGTAATGGTGAACATATCTAAACATATATCATTGACAATTCAGATTTATTACACTCAAAAATAGAAATACTATATACATGTCTAGATATAGAATCTTTTCCAATTTAGTCATCTTTGGAAAAATACTAGTTTGAATAATCATTTTCAAAATTTTCTAATCTACCTATAGGTATTTGAAAAAAATATTCCTAATGTATATTGAAACAAATAGAGACATAATGTCTTCAAACTTATCATCCTAGTTCTTGATAGACTTTTCATTGAAATTAAATACTCCCTCATGAGGAATGTTCAAAATTTAGGAATTTTCAGTGAAACAAATAGAAAAATTCTTATCCTCTATTCTCACAAAAATAGTTTCATCAGAATAACTGAAACTAAAATCTATGTTGTTGTAGAAAAATTTTAGATATACCTCATAAATAAACTCTATGTTTTCTTCATTTAATGTAGATTGACACGATAATATAACTCCTATTTCATAAAAATATTTATATGGTAGATCCATTGGAAATCTATCACCTTTCCTTGAAGAATACTTCTTCCAGAAACCCGTTGTCGCTACGCATTTCTAGCTTCTCCTTATTTGGATCGATTAGTTTTTTTCATTTCAGAAAAATGAAAACTATGAGGTTCTCGGGTTCTAGGGTTTCGAAAGAATATGAAGGTAAATGAAGGTTGAAGAATGGTTTGGTATTTAAAAACGTTCTGAGAAACAAAAAAGGTTGGGTATTCGAAAGGTTTCACATAGTGTCTTGTTTCTGGTGCCATTACGTAAGATAATTATGAAAAAAATTTAAAACACGTGGTGTGAATAGATTTAAGATAAAACAAATTAACTAAAATATATAGTAGAAAAAAATATTAAAACAAATCAGATTTAATGTAATTAGTAAATAATTTTAACATTAATTAATTAGAAAATATATTAATATAATATAATATAATATAAAATATAAAAGATTAAAATTTATTTGAAAATTAAATAAACCTAAATACCTCTTAATAAAATCATATCACACTGTTGGAAGTGGTTTAGTGAAAATATCTGCTAGTTGCTTTTCAGAATTGAAAATTATAAAGATATATCCTTTTAATTAACATGATCTCTTATAAAATGATGCCTAATATCAATATTCTTAGAACTTCTTATATGATTTTTTAAAATATTTATATTAATTATATTATACATTAAAATAGGCATACTATTAAAATTTAATCTGAAGTCCATTAGTGTTTTTTTCATCCACAATACGTGTACATAGTAACTGCCTACAATTATATATTCTACCTCTGCATTTGATAGGGTAAATAAGTGTTCTTTCTTACTTGAACATGATACTAATGATTTTCCTAAAAAAGACAACTTCCTAAGGTAATTTTCTATCTAATCTAAAACTTCCAAAATCAGTATCTAAATATGATATTTAATTAAAATCATGTGTTTTGGATAATCAAGAGATTGAAAACTAGTTCCCTATAATTATCTAAAAATCACTTTGACATAAATAATATGGGATTCATTATTATTATTATTATTTGAAATATTGCAAATAAACATACATAGAACATAATATCTTGTTCTCTAGTAGTAAGATATAATAAATTACTAATCAAAACTCTATAAAACTTGTTGTCCACCTATTTCCAACATCATCCAAATAATATTTTATATTTGTACACATGGTAGTTGAATATGTCTTGTTATTCTCAAGACTAGCCTTTTTCAGTAAATCAATAATATATATACTTTGGTTTAAAACGTTTCCATAATCTTTTTGGAAAATTTGAAGTCCTAAAAATAAATTTAATTCTCCCATCATACTCATTTCAAAATCATTTTTCATAAGTTCTAAAAAATGATTACAATGATTTTCATTAGATGAACAAAAAATAACATCATTAACATCGATTTGGACTAATAATGTATTAGAAAAAATGGGTTTCTATAAAATATTTGGATCTTCTAATCCAATAGTAATTCTATTTTTCAAAAAAAATGATGTTAATCTTTAATAACAAGATCTAGGTTCTTTTTTAAGTCCATAGGGATCTTTAGTATGTTTAAAAACAGTACCTGTTCTTTGATAATTTTCAAAACCCATTGGTTTGTCAACATAAACTTCCTCCATTTAATATCTATTTAAAAAAAGAAGATTTAACATCCATCTGATATAAGTTAATGTTCATATTAGATACATATGCTAAAATGATTCTAATTGATTCTAATCTAGATATAGGGGAAAATGTTTCATCATAATCTATGCCTTCTTTCTAATTATATCCTTTAGCTACAAATCTATATTTTTTTCTAGTTATAATCTATTGATCATCATGTTTATTTATAAAGAACCGCTTTGTTCCTAAAACAGGAAAATTATATGGTTTATCGACTAATTCCCAAACATTATTTCATTTGAATGTGTTTAGCTCATTTTTCATTTCTAACATCCAAATCTCTTCTTCTAAGGATTCTTCAAGAGATTTAGGATCTAGTTGAGATAGAAAGTCATATAATTATATTATGTTTAATGTATTTATTCTAGTTATTATTCCTACGTCTAGGTCTCCTATAATAGTATCTAAAGGATGATTATTTTGGTTTCTTTCAAAAGGTATGTATAAAGACTGTATTCATTTAGCATAGTCCTGGATATTTTTTTGAGTAGTCCTATTTATTATTTCAACATTTCAATTTTGTTGAGGTGTTCTTAGTGTAGAGAAGGTGTGTTTAATACCCATATTTGAAAAAAAAGGAATAGAAATATATATTCTAAAATTCTCCACCCAGATCACTTCTCAATGAAATTATTTTAAAACATTTTTCATTTTGACATATTTTACAAAAAGTTTAAAAAATAGTAAGAAAATCACTTTTGAGTTTTAGAAAATAGATCCAAGTTAATCTAGAATAATCATCAACTAAAACATATACATATAATTTTCTAGCAAAACATTCTAATCTTTATGGTCCAAATAGATCCATGTGGATATGTTCTATAGGTTTCGATGTAGCAATTTTGTTATTAGGTTTGAAATAAGATTTGTGTTTCTTTCCAATTTTTCATGCACCAAAAAATATTTCACCATAAAATTTAAGAATAAGTAAATCATAAACTAGAAATTTTTTAGATAATTTATGAAAATCATAAATATTAAAATTATTATGTCTAATATGCCAGATCCAAGATTCCTTTATCATAGAAATAAAACAATTCAATTTTTGTTCACACAAGGAATTTAAATCCAAAGTATAAACATTATTGGTTTTACATTCTCTAAAATTAAGAAATTTATCTCTAAATACAGATTAGGAATTGTTTGAAAAATCAACACACTATACATAATCACATATTTGAGAGATACTTATCAGGTTGTGATTCAACCCCTAGACATATAATACATTTTTTATTGAAACATTTTTTGGTTCTCCAAAAGTTACAAGTCTAATTATATTTCCTTTGGAATTATCACCAAAGGTGAGTAGACCTCCATCTATTTGAGTCAGTTTATTGAATTTTGATGAGTTTCCACTAATGTTCCTGGAGAATCTACTATAAATGTACCATTTGTTTCTATGACCTGTTTCCTGCAAATGCAATTTAAACAAAATTTTGTTTTGGAACCCCTATCCTCTTGGGTGTAGCAGTGTTAGCTAGAAGAGATCTTGGAATCTATATCTACATGGTTTTTATATAACATATATTATTTTATTCAATGAAACTTTTTGAAATAAATCTATTTCAATTCCACTTATTTAAGGATTAATAAAATAATAGTTTTCTATTATATGTCCTTTTATTCCAAAAAAATGAGAAGTAATAGTTTTTGAGTTGGGAACAAAATAATTCTTATATAGTTTAGATTTCCCACCTTACTTCCAATACCAAATTTTTCCTTTTTTATAACATCGTTACCAATAATTTAATTCATAATAGGTTCTCCTTTTTTAAAGATGAGAGAATCACTTTTATAATTTTCTACTTCATCTTGTATTTCATTAATCTTATTTTCATTGTTAACACATTTTGTGGTATATGAGATAAATTTTACAATTAACTCATAATTTTGTTTAAGGTATCTATTTCACCAAAAATATCACTATGAATATTCTTTAAAGATTTGTGCTTCTTTAATAAAGAGTCAAATTTTTCTTCTATAATTGTGAATTAGGAATCCAATTTATCATTTGAATAGCTATAATCATAGTAATGATTAGAGGAATAATAGTTTTGTACCTTATATTCTTCATCCATAAAGAATATATTTTTTTAGATAAGATTATTACATTTTTTAATAATGTTTTGATGATCTGCTAGAGTATTCAAAAACACTCCAAGTATACTTCATTGATCTTTTTTATTTTTCTTCATAATCATTATTTTTCGAATATATATTTTATATCTTTCTCCTTTCACCTTTTTTCTGAGGATAGTCAGGTCTTATATGCCCACTTTATTTCTTTCATAGAATCTGACATCCCTTGAGTATTTCTTATCTCTTTGGAACAGTTAAATGAATCCTCTTTTCTTCTTATAAAACATACTAAAATTTCTAGCTAATTGATCCAATTCCATTTCAGAATCAGATGTATATGAATTATTTTCTTCTCTGGATTATTTATTTATTATTTTTCTTTACTTTTGAGATGTTATGTTTAGAGTATTTTATCCTTTTTCAATAAGACTTTATGATCTTCCGCTTCATCTTGCATTTCAGCTTCATACATCCTCAATATCCCAATTAATTCTCTCATTGTTGGACTTTTTACAGGTGATGATAGTCCAATTGCAACAAATATACCATTCCATTAAATAGGTAGTACTCTAAGTACTTTTAAAGATTGATCTACTTTTTTATAGGATCACCTAAGGCTGTAATATTATTGATAATCTATGTAATCATTCCATCCATATGAGTAGAACTCTCCCCATCAGACATTATAAAAATATCAGATTTTAGATTTATGTCTTCATCCCTCATTTTTCTTATATTATCTATTCCTTCATAGGTAACTACAATGGTTTTCCACATTTCATAAGTAGTAGTACATTATGAGACACAATTGAATTCATCTATTCCAAGACCACAGTTAATTGAGTTCATAGCTTTTGAATTCATGTCATACTCTACCTTTGTAGCAGTAGTCCAAGTTACAGGCTTTTCAAGAATTATATAAGGATTATTGACATTTGAGTAGACATTAAATTCTATATTCTTCAAATAGATAATCATCCATGATTTCCAGCATCAATAATTTTCAACATTAATATTAGGAGGACAATCTATTGACATTCCTTCTATCTGATTATTCATTTCAATATTTGTATATACCTTATACTTTTATCTTGTTATATACATTTTCAAAATCTTTCCTCTAATACCAATCATTAGGTAATAATATACAAATATACACTAGATGGGTTCCAATTGTTCCTTTTTAGAATCATTCACAATTCTGCATTTTGATGTCAATTGTAGATTTTGAAAATAAGAAGTGTTTATCTTATGTATGAAAATATGAGAATTGTATAAAATAGAAATACAAAACACTGCTATTTATAGTGTTTCAGGGCATAAAGATCCCCTGGTCCACCCCACTATTTACTCTCTCTATGAGTTTGGTGAATTTCACTAATCTTGTCCTCATTTAATAAGACCAATCCACAACTGAGTGTAAGTAGTTTATACCTTTGCAATAAATTCTTAAAAACGGAGTCTTTTGGTTCTTTATCAGAGAACCAAATTACCAAAACTTAGATCAATAATTTGATACTCCACGACAACTGATTATGAGAAGTTTAAACTCTTAATAAGAAGATATTTATTAAAAAGGGTTTATTTAAACCTGAGAGTTGAAACAAAAACTAACATTAGAAGGATCTTTTTCTAAAAAAAAATATTTTTTTTCAAGAAAGAGCAGTTCTGAAGTGATCCATCAACAATAGATCTTAAAATAAAAGCAGCGAACATTAGGAGCAGCAAACTTACAACAAATACAAGATTCAGTACATTTATATCTCCAAAAAGTATCATATTCTGTAGAAAACTAAGTCTGGTCTATTGTTTCTGTAGTCATGTAAAGGATCTTTACAAGAATTTAGTTTCAATTGAAAAAATAGTGCCGCAATATGTTCCTCAGTATATCATAGCTTCTTTGATTTATACATACATCGATATTCTAAAAAATACAGTGATAGAGAAAATAAAGTAGAGTGGATTCTTTCCAATTCCAGATCCAATAAAATCTCTTGATAGATCATGAGATTTCAAATTCACAAGACAGATCTGTGTATTCCTAACTTCCCTTCAGAATAGAAGAAAATTTCACTACATAATAAAATTCTTTGAATCAATCATAACGATCTTTGAATCGGTAAAAATGATATTTTAATTGGCCTGATATTCGATAAATGTTGTTTCACAAAACTCCGATAAAATTGTAAATTCAAATATCTATTGTTGAAAAGTCAAATGTAAGGTTCCTTCACAAAACAAAAAAAATACCAAATTTAGGGTTAAAATACGTGGCTTTCATTCTCTAAAAATAGTGTTGACAACATAAGATTGATCAAAAAAGTATTTTTGATGATCTATATGTTATCTTCTCAAACGTAGGGTTCCAAACTTATGTAGGGTTCTTTATCCATACTTTTTCTCTTAGTCAAATATCAGATTCCATCCAAACTTAAGGTTCTTTATCCATGTGTTTCTATCAACATAGAGTTGATTAACCATACGCACTAATCATTCAATATAAGAATTGATACAAATGTAGGGTTCATTCATTATGTTACATTCTTTAATGTATGGTATGAACAATGTTTCCAGAAAACGTTTATGAGCATTTTGAACACATTGAATATTATTCTATGCAAACAATAATCTTGAATATAATTCTAGAATAAGGATTATAACGCATATTAATATATTGAAATACAATTATGTTAATATTATTAGTAAAACAAACAAGGGTATTTGTGAGAATAAAAATCAATATTATTTTTAGAGTATTTTTTATACAATAAATGCCCAACACCATGGTGGTAACTAAAACCAAGGGTACAAGGATCTCACAATATGGGAGCCAATAGCCTTTATAATAAAACATGACCAAGATATAATATGGTTCATCCCAAAACAACTACAAGACATATATATATATATATAATCCGAAACTATCCCACATGAATTCTTAAAAAATATAACTATAATAAAATTAGAGTAGCCAATGTAAATACCCAAGATAAGGCTAATAAGTGAGATGAAAACTGTTCCAAATTCCGATCAAGTTAGGTCTAGCATGGTCTACATAATCCTCCTAGAAACCTAAAAACAACTTTATATATGTATGGTGAGAAAACGAGTATACTCATTAGGAAAAAGTATGGTCTCTCGTGCACAAGTGGGAGAAGCATACTAATTCCCCTATGAGAAAATAACAGAAACCAGGAGCACCTAACAAGGAATACTAGCAATCCCAACCTCATGAATTCATGCTCACCAAAATAGCACACATCATGTAAGGTAATATCATAAGTACATCGACGTTTTGGTACCCCTCACCACTTCCCACTTGTTAACTGGTCATAAACTAATGTATAATGTCTTAATGCTTCCACACTCTTCCACAAGACCTATGTTATAACCCACCCACACACACCTGGGACTCAGATATAGTCTCGCAACCTAGGAAAAATAATCTCACTATATCAAACCCACAAACACCTAGGTCGGAACCATACCACATCCCACCTATAGAAACCTGGGCCAAAACCATACATCATCCTGAAGACACCTGGGAATGTACTCCATATCTCATCTCATAAATGCTTGGGAAATAACACCTTTCTGCAGACACATAGTCCTCACAATTTCACCATAACCTATTTGAAGAGTCTTGGGATACCAATGCCTAGAAAAGGGAATAGGGAAGATCCAATAACGATCCATCCATCCTCCCAATGGGATATTTGGAAAAAACATCCTCCCCCATGACAATGGGGGTGTTCTTCACATAGTTCTCATATATGGTGTGGTGTAAATATAAATTGCAAGGGAAAATTTACAAGTTGTATATATATAGATATCAAACACTCAGAACAACCTATGTCTTCCAAACAAATGATAAACCCACATCCACCATTACTACTACCTCTAAATACACAACCATGCATGATGCCTCAACTCATTTCATAACCCCATACAACCCATTTAACCAATTATCATTGTTAAATAAGAAATCCATTTATTCATTCCATCTCTACCTGGGAAAATACCAAGCATATCCCATCAAAATCTACATAGCATAAACCACACAGAGGAAAAAGAACAAAGTTAAAACAGCCCCCTCTACTTTTCCTCTCCACTTTAAGCCCATACCAACCACTACCATCATCATTATTAAAATTCATTTGGACCAATCCACCATCTCAACCACAAAAAAACAACTTACAACTCACATATAATCTCATCAACTCATGTCTTCAAAACCACAAGTATCCTCATTGCACAAACACACTGCACCCAGCATCATTAAAAAAACACAACCTGGTTTCATTACCACAATAGAACACTGCTCATCCATTCCACAATCAATAAATATCTCAACCTGTGATTCCATTACACCACTGTAGAACACCACACATAGTCTTACCCTCAATAGAAGAACCATACTACCATGAAAGTCACAACTTATAGATTTAACAAGGATCTATTTCTTTAATTCCACTTATTAAATTCATCTCTGATCACATAACTAGTTCACTCCTGGCGCATCTATTTATTTAACTAAATATATGTGTTTAATCAATTGCATATATTTACGGTCATTCAAAAAAAGACGAGAATTAAACATTCACACATAATCATAAGTGCACACACAAAGACCACCAATGGCCATGATTTTTAGTAGGCATACAACCCATACAAATCAAAATATCAACAGATAACAAAGCAGGACAGAAGTTACTTTCCCCAGCCCCACATGTTAATCTTTAAACCGATTCAATTTACTTTACATAATTGTAATTCTGATATCTTTGAATGAGGACATTCATACACACACCCCTCATGATATATAATAAAAATAATGATGAATGGATCCCAAACTTGAGAAAGAAACCATTAGCCACTCCTACTTTCACCAAAAATAGGGGTGCACATGAAGTTGGAAGAATTCTCTTGGGAAACGTCATCCAAATGCCACAACACAACACATGACCACTCTGGTAATAAAGGTTATAGGTATGCTCATTAGAAAGGGTAAATGGAAACATACAAGTAAGAAAGGGTCTCATCTTTGGAATGGTCATATCCAATATCAACATAAGAAACAGCTTCAAAATCCATTAATGACGGATCACGATTAAGACCATGAATTTTGACTATCTAAAATCCTCCTAAGAATTAGGAATTTAAATATATATTTAAATATAATTTAAAATGGATTCAAAATCACTTAAATATGGGTTTAAACTAATCTTATGTAAAATAAAATGTTAAGGGGGAAAATCTGGAAAAACAGGGAAAAACTAAAAATTTAACAAACTATGGAAATTAATCACTGGTGGATGACCTACCGTTGGATGGATCGCTATTATGTGACCTAGGATTGGATGAATCACCATTATATGATTCATAATTGGATGATTAACCATTAGAAGATTCATTGTTGGATGAGTCACCGTCCTGAGTCCCCACTGGTGACCTACCATTGCAAATCACCATTGTCGACCAACCATTGCGAGTCACTTTTGGATGAGTCACCATTGTGATTCACCGCTGGACGAGTCACCTTCATATGTCACCTCTAGAGACCTACCATTGTGAGTCACCATTTGGTACATATTGTTGCAAGTCACTGTTGGGTGATTCACCATTGTGAGTCACCACTAGAAGAGTTACTATCACGAGTCACCACTGGTGACCAACTGTTAGCAACTCACCATCGCAAATCACCATAATAATATACTAATGTAGGAGTCAATTTTGTGATTCACCAATGCAAATCACTATTATAATCTATTTGTGGATGAATGAACATTGTGAGTCACCTTCATGACTCACCGTTGGAAATTTTCTATTTTTTACAGACTCTTGAAATCAGTCACCAGTACCTCCCAAAACACCTCACACACTGGATTTTCACAAAGGAATGGACCAGGGAGGTCTAGGAAATTACATATTTATAAATAATTACCTATTGTACGATAAGTAACAAAAATGGTTTCTTATTTTGATGAATGGAAGTACAATTTAAATATCATTAATATAATTCTTAAGGAAAATAATCTTTAAACATTCTAAACTGTCCCATACCACTTTGAATCATTTGAATCATAACTACCATAGCTTGTTAACATTAAATGAAACTTATAATATCATTAAAATAATGATATTTTTGATATGAAATGTCAAACGGAATGTATATACACCATATAAAATTAACTATGTGCATAACATTACAATATGCCTCAATGAAATGAAATTAAGACGAAATCTCTTACCTTGAATTTTATTTTTTAGTGTATGTCATTATCCTCATGTATAATGGGTTTAAACATGTCATTAACTTATAATATAACCATAATAATATTTATAATATCATATATTAACCTATTTTAATTTCTCATTACCCATTTGTTAACAATCTTTCATTATTTTCATTATTTTGGTTGTCAACTGCCTAGTTCTCCGATTATGTTTTCACTTATTACTTATTGTTTCTATTAATTGGATAACTTTTTCATCATATTAATAATTTTAACCACGATTAAAATATCATATATATTTATTATCTATGTATTTTGGATAATCTATACAATTTGGAGATAGGAAATGAAATTCACTATTCATGGAGATGGTGTGTCGTACGTATGCATGAATGCTATTTATTTTCCATATTAAAAGAAAGTAATGTAAATTATATCTATGTATATTATAATTCTAGTATAAATTTTATGTCACATAAGTTTTAAATAATCATCCTTAATATATTCCATGTATATCGTGAATGATTCATATCACTTTGGGTAGAAAGTAGTCTACACGTCCACAAACGATGTTATCATATTCCCACAAATGAAGTGCATAAAGGTATGCTTTATAAAAAAAAATTATAGAAGAATAAATACATTATTTGTAACGCCTCGACCCCAGTTACCCAGAGTCGGTGCATTATTACATAACATTGGAATGATCACAAAAATATCATGTCTCGAAAGACCGATTAGTTTAGTAGCCTTGGAATAACTAGATACATTAATAAGTTTTACATTACATCATAAAATGAAAACTACAACAACATCTTTTCTTCATATACCACACTCATGTCCCCACATATTATCCCTGAAGGTCATTCATAAATTACTTCTTCACATCCTGGGAAAAATAAAACATTGAAAGGTGTGAGCTCAAATGCCCAGTGAGGATAACAATACAGCGAAAACTATCATAAATAAGAATAAACATTTAAGGCAATGTATAACTAAAACAAAAGCCTTTTAAACTTGAACTTAAACATAGTATAGAAAAAATGAAATAATGCCATTTACTTATTCACATGGATATTCTACTAATAGAATAATCAAATGCAATATCAATAATATCTTTCATAATGATGGAATGCATAATTCCAGACTATCATAACCACCTAGCCAAGGCCTCGTGCCAAGACTACAAATAAGTTTTTGCCAAGGCCTTGTGCCAAGACACTAGTTTGTCTCATGAGACCTACCGATGCATCGAGGAGCTATAGCGGGCTCCACCCGTCACTTACTAAGTCCAATGCATTCCTCATATGGACAGGTTTAAACATAACATAAACATTCGTATTAAAACTAGCATACGAAATGTCAATACTTTAACCACAAACCATGAATGGTATAAAAATAGCACATCCACATTCGAACATAACTCATTCGATACAATATGGAAGATTGTATTGTATCAGATTAACCTCAATAAATAATAATGAATGATATTGACATAGATGAAAATAACCATCAAAACTATTTGAGGGAAATATCCCCCTTTTCTTGAAAACATTTATAAGTCACACTATTTGCCAAGAAGCTGTTTAAAAATAGATTTTTGAATCAAAGTGTCCCATGCCACTTTGAAACATTTAAAAGGAGTTTTAATTTTAAAACTTTAATGTCCATATAAATAAATCCTTAAAACCATTTTTTAAAACATGGACATTAATGAGCAAGATTTAGAAGAATAAGTCTTTAAAACATTTAAAAATGGTATTTTAGTTAGAGTTTCTAACCAAAAGAGAGACACTTGAATACAAATAATTGAGGTAATCAAAACTTATTAATATCATGAGAATAAAAGGATTCATGATATATAATGTCAAAGTACAATATATACACCACATAAAAGTGATTTGGTGTAAAACAACAAAGAAGTCTCAATGGAATGTAAATTGAGATGAAATCTCTCATAAAGGTCGTATCCTTAAGTTAAGGATAAAACAACGACATAGTTATGTGTCACAAATATAAATACACTAAATATGATTGGATATTCAGTGTAAAACAATCAAAGGACATTCATACATAATCTTGTAAAAACAACACCAATGAATTGGATGTTTAACTCAACAAATGGAGAATGAGTTAAAATTACTCTTATCAAATTCATAACGATGACTTGATAAATTATCAATGGAGTGATTATGTGTATCAAAAGTATATCAAAAGAAAAAGGAGTGGAAATTATGACATAAGAAAATGAATAGTGATTCCACACATAATCTCCGAGTAAAACACTACGGGAAAAATGGGCATTTGCGACGGGTTATTTGCGACGGGGAAAAATCCCGTCGCAAATAGTCCCGTTAAAAACTTATTTGCGACGGGGGAATTCCCCCGTCGCAAATAAGTAGTTATTTGCGACGGGTTATCTTTCCGCGCCGCAAAAGGGCTGGCGCGCTTTGCGCGCCAAATCACGGGAAGGTTATTTGCGACGGGCGGTTACCGCCCGTCGCAAATAGTAAGTCGGTAGGTTAGTATTTGCGACGGGTCCTGTCGCAAATAACTATTTAACCGTTGACCGTAGTAAATGCGGGCTAAGGTATTTGCGACGGGTACCGTCGCAATTAGCCCCATCGCAAATAATCTAACCTATAAATACCCCCATCCGTTTTTTTTCATTCATTCTCAAAATCGATCTTCTACTTCTCTCAAAACTCTATTTTTAGAGTTTAGCGTTTCTTGAGTTTAATTTTTTTTTCCGGAGTTGATATTGAAGTTTTCAACAACGATCAGAGATTAACCTCAGTTCAATTTTAAAGGTATTTATTTTCATTTTAATTTAATATTTATTTTAAAGTTTTTATTAGTTTCAATTATTCTTAATTAGTTGTAATTTAATTATGTTTACATTGTTTTGTTACTTAATAAATTTAAATTATTAGTATTCATTGTTCATATTTAAATGGTAATTAGGAATAATTAGTAATAATTAAAAATAATTAAGAATAAATACTAATAATTTGTAATAAATACCAATAATTAGGAATAATTAGTAATAATTAGTAATAATTAGTAATAATTACCAATAATTAGTAATAATTAGTAATAATTACCAATAATTAGTAATAATTAGTAATAATTAGTAATAATTACCAATAATTACCAATAATTAGTATAATTACCAATAATTAGTAATAATTACCAATAATTCGTAATAATTACCAATAATTAGAAATAATTACCAATAATTAGTAATAATTACCAATAATTACCAATAATTACCAATAATTACCAATAATTACCAATAATTAGTAATAATTACCAATAATTACCAATAATTACCAATAATTAGTAATAATTACCAATAATTACTAATAATTAGTAATAATTATCAATAATTATAAAAAATTCGTAATAATTAGTAATAATTACCATTAATTTGTAATAATTACCAATAATTAGTAATAATTACCAATAATTAGGAATAATTACCAATAATTAGGAATAATTACAAATAATTATGAATAATTAGTAATAATTAGTAATAATTAACAATAATTACCAATAATTAGTAATAATTACCAATAATTAGTAATAATTAGTAATAATTAACAATAATTAGTAATAATTAACAATAATTAGTAATAATTACCAATAATTAGCAATAATTAGCAATAATTAGTAATAATTACCAATAATTTGTAATAATTAACAATAATTAGTAACAATTACCAATAATTAGTAATAATTAGTAATAAATACCAATAATTAGTAATCATTAGTAATAATTCGTAATAATTACCAATAATTAGTAATAATTAGTAATAATTAGTAATAATTACCAATAATTAGTAATAATTAACAATAATTAGTAATAATTACCAATAATTAGTAATAATTAGTAATAATTACCAATAATTAGTAATAATTAGTAATAATTCGTAATAATTACGAATAATTATTAATAATTACCAATAATTACCAATAATTACCAATAATTACCAAAAAATAGTAATAATTAGTAATAATTAGTAATAATTAGTAATAATTACCAATAATTAGTAATAATTACCAATAATTAGTAATAATTACCAATAATTAGTAATAATTACCAATAATTAGTAATAATTACCCATAATTAGTAATAATTAACAATAATTATTAATAATTACCAATAATTAGTAATAATTAACAATAATTAGTAATAATTACCAGTAATTAGTAATAATTAGTAATAATTACCAATAATTAGTAATAATTAGTAATAATTCGTAATAATTAGTAATAATTCGTAATAATTACCAATAATTAGTAATAATTACCAATAATTACCAATAATTACCAATAATTAGTAATAATTAGTAATAATTTGTATTAATTAGTAATAATTAGTAATAATTAGTAATAATTAGTAATAATTACCAATAATTAGTAATAATTACCAATAATTAGTAATAATTACCAATAATTAGTAATAATTACCAATAATTAGTAATAATTACCCATAATTAGTAATAATTAACAATAATTAGTAATAATTACTAATAATTACCAATAATTACCCATAATTAGTAATAATTATCAATAATTACCAATAATTACCACTAATTAGTAATAATTAGTAATAATTACCAATAATTAGTAATAATTAGTAATAATTACCAATAATTATTAATAATTAGAAATAATTACCAATAATTACCACTAATTAGTAATAATTAGTAATAATTACCAATAATAAGTAATAATTAGTAATAATTGCCAATAATTAGTAATAATTAGTAATAATTACCAATAATTACTAATAATTAGTAATAATTAGTAATAATAACCAATAATTAGTAATAATTAGTAATAATTACCAATAATTACCAATAATTAGTAATAATTAGTAATAATTACCAATAATTACCAATAATTAGTAATAATTAACAATAATTAGTAATAATTAGTAATAATTAGAAATAATTAATAATAATTACCAATATTTAGTAATAATTAACAATAATTAGTAATAATTAACAATAATTAGTAATAATTACCAATAATTAGTAATAATTACTAATAATTAGTAATAATTACAAATAATTAGTAATAATTACAAATAATTAGTAATAATTAGTAATAATTAGTAATAATTACCAATAATTAGTAATAATTACCAATAATTAGTAATAATTACCAATAACTAGTAATAATTAGTAATAATTAGTAATAATTACCAATAAATACCCATAATTACCAATAATTACCAATAATTACCAATAATTACCAATAATTAGTTATAATTACCAATAATTAGTAATAATTACCAACAATTATCAATAATTACCAATAATTAGAAATAATTAAAAATAATTTCCAATAATTACCAATATTTTCCAATAATTAACAATATTTTCCAATATTTACCAATATTTACCAATATTTACTAATATTTACCAATATTTACCAATATTTACCAATAATTACCAATATTTACCAATAATTAGGAATAATTACCAAGAATTATGAATAATTACCAATAATTTGTAATAATTACCAATAATTTGGAATAATTACCAATAATTTGGAATAACTACCAATAATTTGGAATAATTACCCATAATTTGGAATAATTACCAATAATTTGGAATAATTACCAATAATTTGGAATAATTACCAATAATTTAGAATAATTACCAATAATTTGGAATAATTACCAATAATTTGGAATAAATACCAATAATTAGGAATAATTACCTTATTACATTAATTGTATATTTTTTTATTAATATTAAAATAGTATAATTTTCAATATTATATACAATTCTCTTTTCATCTGTGTGTTTTCTGTCTCCACATGTAATATTGGCATTCTTTTTCAAAATTATCAACCTAATCGCCAATGGAGAGGTTAAAGTGAATGCCAATATTACATGTGGAGACAGAATGTTAAACACACAGATGAAAGGAGAATTGTATATAATATAGAAAATTATATTATTTTAATATTAATAATAAAATATACTAATAATGTAATAATTTTATTATTATATAATTAATATTTATGAAAAAATTATATTAGTATTATTAAAAAAAATAAAAAATCAATATAATAATAAAATTATCAATATTTGTAACAGGTTTTTCTTTATTCTCAATATATTCAATCCTTGCTTGAGTGTTTTTTCTAACAAATTATTCAAAACCAGTAATGATTTTATATTTTATAGAAAAATATGGAACAACGAGGTCGTCAACAGTCATTATTAGATGACCGCATATGGATAAATCAACGTAGAAATCCAAATGGTTATGGTTTAAATCCAGTATATATAGAGGGTGTGGAGACTTTTTTATCATTTGCGGCATCAAATCCAGAATTTGTTTCAGAAGGTAAAATAAAATTCCCTTGTAGAAAATGTGCATTGAGAACGTTTGACACGTTTGAAAAAGTGGGGGGACATCTCTTGTGTTTTGGTTTTCAACTAGATTATGTTTTTTGGTATCAAAACAGTGAATGAAGTTCCAGATTTGGTGATACCAACTTGATTTCGGATCCATCCCAGTTTCAAGATTTAGTACATGATGTTGCAGGTTCATCTGTTCAACATACAGAAACTCCGGCTGATATAGATTCAAATCCTGAGTTGGTACCGTCTGAATTTTATGAGTTGTTGAGGTCTGCTAAGGATGCATTATATCCTGGCTGCAAGATGAGCAAATTAGAAGCAGTTGAAAAATTTATGGCTATCAAATCTGATAACGGAATGTCAAACACCTGTTTTGACCAGATATTTTCTTTGCTTAAAACACTGTTACGCAAAGGAAATGTTTTGCCTGAAAATTACTATGAGAGTAAGAGGCTGGTTCGAAACTTGGGACTTACTTGTCAGAAGATTCATGCATGTTCAAATGACTGTATTTTATATTCTGGGGAAAATGAGTCGTTGGATAGTTGTCCCACATGTGGGAAATTGAGATATAAAGAAGGGAAATATGGGATGTCTGGTTTGATTCCTGTAAAACAGTTGAGATATTTTCCGCTTACATCCAGACTTCAGCGTTTATTCATGTCAAAGAATACAGTGACAATGATGTCATGGAATAATGCGAATATTTCAACCGATAAAAGCTTGAATCATCCAGCCGATGGTGATTCATGGAAACATTTTGACAGAGTGCATCCATCCTTTTCTTTAGAAGCTAGAAATGTTCTATTGGGCCTTTCCACTGATTGTTTCTGTCCATTCGGATCTTATGGTAGTCAATATTCATGTTGGCCTGTTTTTTTAACTCCGTACAATTTACCTCCATAGATGTTGATGAAAGATCCATATATCTTTTTGACTTTACTAATTCCAGGACATCCGAAGAAAAATATTTATGTTTATTTGAAACCATTGATTGATGAATTAATTTTATTGTGCGTACTGGTGTCAGTACATATGATGTTGCTACGAAACAGAATTTCATACTGAGAGCAGCATTGGTGTGGACAATTAGTGACTTCCCGGCTTATGGGATGTTATCTGGCTAGAGTACACATGGTCAGAAATCATGTCCTTACTGTATGGGAGAGAACAAATAATTTATGCCCATTCATGGAAAGAAACCTTGTTATTTTGACTATCATCGCAGATTTCTTCCAGCTGATCATCCTTTTCGCAGAAACAGATCTCATTTCAGAAAAGAAACAATTGAAAGGGATGGACCTCCAAAAATGCTATCAGGGTCGGAGTTAAAATCAGTTGTATTTTCATTACCTCCCATCACTTTTGGTCCCATAATTAACCAACAGAAAATTTCTGGTTTTGGGAAAGAACACAATTGGATTAAACGTAGCATATTTTGGGATTTGCCATATTGGTCTGATTTGTTGGTCCGACACATGTTGGATGTCATGCATATTGAGAAGAACTGTTTTGATAATTTGTTTCATACAGTTTTGGATATGCCAGGAAAGAGCAAAGACAATGTAAATGCACATTTAGATCTTGCCCAAATTTGTAGGCGTCCAGAACTGGAACTGTTTGAGAATGTCAGAACAGAAAGGTTACTGAAACCAAAAGCAACTTATACTCTGTCTAAAGAAAACCGTTTATTATTTTGTCAGTGGATTGCATATTTGAGACTTCTAGATGGTTGTGCTTCCAATTTGGGTAGATGTGTAAAGAATGGTCATATTACTGGATTGAAAATTCATGATTGTCATGTTATAATGGAACGAATTCTACCCATTGGATTAAGAGGTCTGTTGAATTCTGTGATTTGGGATTCCATAATAGACATGTCTCGTTTTTTTGGGAAATTTGTGCGGCTACAGCAGATTATGATGCTCTATGAAAACTTGAAGAAGATGTTGTTGTAATTATATGTAAAGTGGAAAAAATATTTTCGTCGTCTTTCTTCGACTCAATGGAACATTTGATGTTACATTTTCCATATGAATCCAAATGTGGAGGTCCAGTACAGTTTCGATAGATGTACCCATTTGAAATATGCATGCAAAAATTTAAAAGAAAAGTACGTAACAAAGCATCTGTTGAAGGATCTATTGCAGAAGCTTATTTGCAAGAGGAAATATCTTTTTTCTGCTCCCATTATTTTGAATTTGAGAATCCTTCAAAACACAACTGAATGGGATTAAATGAGAGGAATATTGATGAAATCGACAATCAATTATCTGTTTTCAACCAGCCAGAGCTTGGTTTTAGTGGAGTTTATGAATGCTGGCTTTCGGATGATGAACACCACAGAGCTCATACGTATGTTCTGCTCAACTGTGAAGAGATGACATCAGTTGTACTGTAAGTGTTTATATCACTGATTATATCATTTATGTTACAGTAAATAACTTTGTTTTTTATAGGTTGTATGATAATCATATCAAGAAACAAATTCCACAAATTACAGTAGCTGCTCTCGAAGAACACCGACAGAAAAATTTCTCTCAGTGGTTTCAAAAACTGGTAACATAAATTCTTTATCTTTTAGAAACTCAATCAATGTATAGTTTACTATATTGATAATTATTTCAAAAATTTTCAGGTGTCTCGACATGCTAATAAAATTGACAAACGGCTGTGTATATTGAGTAACCCACCTTCCAAACTTGTTATAAAATATAATGCATATGTGGTGAATGGATTTCGATTTCACACACATGCATATGGGGAATAAAAAAACAATGAACAATGGAGTTAGCTTGAGAGGATCTCATCATCGATAAAATGAAGTTGACTTTTATGGAATACTTGATGAAATCATTGAACTCTGTTATCTTGGACAACATTACATAACCATGTTCAAATGTCGGTGGTTGGATACAGAGAAAGGCGTGCGTGTTCATCCGACTCATGGAATCATTGATATTAAATGTAAAAGTGTTCTCGCAGTAAATGAACCATTATTATTGGCTTAACAGGCACATCAAGTTATTTACGCAAAGTACTATGCTACATCAAGAGACTTGACTGATTGGTGGAGTGTAATAAAAATCAAAATTTGAGACAATCAGTTTAGTCAAAGTGAATGTGCTTTCACTGATTGCAAAGAATTGAAGTTTTTCAAGAGAGTACTCAAAATCAATCTTTTTTTACAAAGAGACATGAGTATCGATGACGACACCCCACATTTAAGAGTTGGTGATGATGATGATGTTAATGATGTCACATATGAATTAGAAATGGTAAGAGATGAAGCAACTGGAAATCGAATGGATATCGATGATGTTGAGGAGCAATATGAAGATGACATTGACATATATGAAGATGATGATGAATATGAACACTGATAGAATTCTATGGTAGTTATATACAATCATAATATATATATATATATATATATATGAATATATAATAGTAATTATCAATTATTTTCTAACAACATTAACATTTTCTGTTTCAGATGGACGACGACACATTTCGTGAGTTGGCGGATGCTGACCTGCCTCTCGATGCGGATGAGTTGCTGGCAGATGACCCTTAGCCTGTAGGCGCTCCAGGGTGTACGCGGAGGGGGCGCAGTCTTGCATGATTGATGATTCCTGACCCCGTCCCCGAGCGACGTCCACGTCTTGGGTTTGATCCACTCACACAGAGGTGTGATAACCTGTGTGATAACCTGTGGATTTGACTAAGATTTCATTAATCTATTCACATAATAAATGTTTATTATTTTTACAGTTTTCCGCATATAGCAGTCGGACAGGGCAGCGCTATTTTGTGCAACTATTTCTCTCAGCTGTGGACCACATGGGAGCAGATTCCCATTGATGTGCAGCAGACCATGTTCGGCCATTGGTTGGTACATACGTAAATAAATAATTTTTATTTTGAAAATTATTTCATTTTGCACTTGATATTTTGATTTATATGTAGGGTTTATCGTATCTGATCGAGGATACCATGCGTGACGCCATCCACGAGGCATGGGAGGTGGCCATGTGTGATCGCTTTCGTCAGTTTTTGCACAATTTAAGAAAAACTACCATGAAGAAAGCATGAGTGTCGGATTTTGACGGGTCATGTAGAGCACACCGACCAGAGTACATTTCATCCCATGTATGGGATGGATTATGTGCGCACTGGTTGAGTGGTGCCTTTTAGAGGAGATCATCAGTGGGGAGGTAGAATCGAGGGAGACAGGAGGTGACTCATCGAGCTGGGAGTCATTCTTTCAGTACTCATAGACATCATCTGGTACGTACATTATTTATAAATATTTTATATATCTATAAATATTAACAGTTTATTTTTTATTCTTATAGGCTTTCGAGCACCCCGATATTACGAAGTACGACGTATATCGGAGGATGCATAGTGATCCTGCTACTGGGGAGCTCAGAGGTGATCATCAGCATCACATCGTGGTAAGTATTATTTGTTTTCAAGTTTAAAAATTAACTGCATATAATATATTCACAATTTTAATTTTAAATTGCAACTACAAGAGTCATATGAGGCCGCAGCATCACAGACCTAGCCTGAGAGTCAGGCCGAGTCATCAGATCAGACCACTGGCCGTCAGTTTGATGAGGCGACATGGATGCAGGCCACCCAGTATGCCATCGAGAAGGGCCGGGTAGTTGGTATCAGCTCTCGACTGACTCCCGGAGATTATTATGGCAGTGCTGCGATGTCGGCGTCCAGCTCGAGAGGAGCTCGTGTATCTTCTTCTGCTACACAGTATGAGGATCAGTTGCGATCTCAGACTGCACTGATAGAGAGTCTCTGATAGGAGCAGGAGCAGATGCATCAGCAGCATGAGGAGGAGCGTCGACGCCAGCAGCAGCTGTACGAGGAGCAGACGAGTCGGTGGCAGCAGTAGCATCAGGAGAAGATGGAGTACATGCGCCGACTCACTCATGCTTTTGGGATGGAGTTTCTCCACCACCATCTGCAGATCCCCCCTCCCCCCCTCCTTCAGATTAGAGTTTGTTTTTATGTTATAAAATTTGTTAAATCAAAATATGATTTTTTTTCTATTCGTAGTTTCTGTCTCATTATAAAATATTAATAATATTATATTTTGAAATAACAATATTAATATGAATAATAATATTATTTCTATTTTATAATATTAAATTATATATATATACATTAAAATTTTATAATATTATAATTTAATTATATTTTTTTGTAATATTTGAATTATTTTAATATTTGAATGTAAAATAATTCTATTATTTTTATATTAATTAAAATAACTTATTAATATTTTTTTTATTTATGAATTATAATTCTAATATTATTATATTAATTAAATCATTTATTAATATTCTATTATTTTTTATTTTTGAATTATAATTCTATTATTATTATATTAATTAAAATAATTTATTAATAATTTATTATTTTTATTTGTGAATTATAATTCTATTATTATATTAATTATAATCATTTATTAACATTTTATTATTTTTTATTTTTGAATTATAATTGGATTATTATTATATTAATTAATATAATTTATTAATAATTTATTTTTTTTAATTTTTTATAGTATTTGCGACGGGATACTATGCCCGTCGCAAATAGTATTATTATTATATGCATTAAAATAATTTATTAATAGTTTTTTATTTTTTTTACATAGTTTTTGCGACGGGTCCCGTCGCAACAACTATTTGTGGCGGGCCCGTCGCAACAGGTATTTGTGACGGGGCCCGTCAAAATTACTATTTGAAAAGTTTTTTACAAATATACGGAGTACTATTTGCGACAGGGAGAATCCCCATCGCAAAAAAAGGCTTTAGCGACGGGCCCGTCGCAATTAATTATTGTTGCGACACCATTTTCAGCAACATGCCATTTGCGACGGGCCCCCGTCGCAAATGACCCGTCGCAAATACTTGTTTTTCTAGTAGTGAAATAATCAATGAAGTTTGCGTAAAGCCGAATGAGTAGAAATTGAAATTTCAAATTCCCTTATTGATTTGGTAACATAAAAAACATACACCCATGAAAGAAGGATCATACAATGATGATGTAAATATGTATTAATTAATGTATATTACACAATGAATACAAACATGGGCAATACACACACCATGTGTAATAAATAAGTGGTGGACAATGGAATTCTCACAGAATTAAAAGTGAGATAAGAAACCCCTTACTTTATACATTTTCCTTGGTAGACGGTAGGTTAACCTCCTGTATAATGGTGAAATAATTGTTATTGAATTATACAAGAATCATTTACATTAATATGATATCATATATGATCTTTTAATATTGATTTGTTAATAATATCTTAGTATTATCGTCATTTCGGGTGTTAACATACTCATTATCCTTTATATAATTTGTTACATAAGCCGTGTTTGTTATGGATAGGTTGTATATTATTCATATTCAGAATTATATCAAGTCCTTAAACATTATTTTTAATCATCAAATGAGAATTATACTTGAATGGATACGATGGAGAATGAATCTCATCACGTTTGTGGAGACGGTAGTCCGTACGTACACACGAGCGACAATATCATTCTTTTGATAATAAAATAATATATAATTGGATGGTATATCATATATACAGAATCATTATCATGTTATATTTATTATTTACATGGATTACACATCATTATAATACCCATCAAAATAATAATTTATTGAATAACAATTACACCACGACATGGAGACGGTACGCCATACGTACACACGTATGGTGACATGTTATTCAAAGGATGGATAGAATACTGAATATTATTGTACCATATTTATAATAACATCACAGTATATATAAGATACTGGAGTTATTATTTTAGAATGGTAATAACAAAGAAAGAAGAAGTGGAAGAAGAAAGGAATTTGAAAAAGGGTGGTGAAAACATTACCTCTTCTTCGGGTTCTTCCTTTTGATTTGATCAAAAGGGCTCCTTAAGTTGGAATTCTGACTAAATTAAGGCCTCTAAGATGAAGTGAGGTATGTTTAGAGAGTATTTGGGCAGAGTTTGGCCGATCTAAAAGGCTTTGAAGGTGTTAAGCAATGATAAGGAGGAGTGCCCTTTTATAAGAGGGGTGAGGGGCACCTTTGGAAAAGCTAGAAATATTATTTTATAATAAATTCATATTCGGTTTCTAATGGCTCAAAAGTAGATTATTTAAATTTTAAGGTGGGTATAGGTCGCAAACCACTCAACCAATATAATTTAGATAGGTTTGGGTCATTATATTAATCTTATCTTTAAGTGTTAACTCTTAGTTAATTAGTTTCACTTTTACAATGTCTCTTTGTATTTTTATATTATATGGTTAATAAACTTACTATATACATCCAAGAGACCCCCAAGTGGTCCATTAATGATACACCTATCATTATATAAGTCTATTGGCCAAACCTTAGATTTTTAGGAATTGAATATCAATTAATAATATAATATTTGTTTTAAAAACTCTTTTATGTCAATTTTGACACTATTCAATAAATAATTTTTGTGAAACTCATATCAGAATGATTACATAGAAAAAAGAAAATTAAATAAATTATAATATGTCATATTAACTTATAAAATTAGTTTAATTCAATAAAATTCTCCAATTATATTTATTTGGGTATTTATAATATCAATTATTTTAATTTTTCACTATTATGGTAATTACTGCATCATCATTGTGTCATAAATAAATTAAATTATTTAATGTCTAAAAATTATAAATAAAATATAATTATGTAGGAAATCTTTTTAGCTTTATAATAAATATTTATAATCGAATTTATCTTATGTTTAACCCTATATTGAAAATGTTTTATTAAATAAACATTGATTTTAACTCTTTTAACTCTTCTTTGAATTAAATTATAATAAATGTCCTAATCTAATCCAAGTGGACCTAAATGATAATATTTTATTCCTAAGGTTGTTTTTGGTCGAGATAATGTTTTCCAATAGAATTAGAACATGTGTTAGGGTAATATTAATATCATTTTTACCCTTAATTACCCTATTTACTTTTAACCGTTGTAAATAAAAGTAAAAAGTTACTATTCACCTAAAAGTATTTTCAGCTCATTGAACCACATTTTACTCCTTGATACTAACCGTGTCTCTTGGATTTTCTAAATTCCACTCACAGAAGCAGTAAAATTAAGTTTTATGAAAAATTTAGTTTTTTAACCACCACTTAGTGGTTTCACTATTCATTAAAAATTGAAGTTTTTCAGAACAATGCCAAAATTTCACCCTAAGCTATAATTGATATTCCGAATTCAAAAATGAAGTCTATTTTACAAAATTCCAAACATATAAGTTGGATTAATTAATTCTATAATTAATTCCCGCTGTCACAACAAATAGCGTGTTTTTAAGAAACAATATATATCAAAAGTTTGATAATTGTTTATGTCCAATTTCAAAGTGAAATTAATTCTAATGAACACCATTGGATAAAAAGGTAAAAATATATTATAATTATACTTTAAAACCACTCAAATTCATAATTTATCACCATTAATTATTTTGATTAAAAAAGTTGTTTTTAATTAATATTTAGTAATTTTCACTATTCAACAAAATATTAAAGTTATCCGAAAAGTACCAAAATTTCACCTTAGGCTAAATTCGATACTCCAAATCCAAAAATTAAGTCCATTTTGAGAGATAAAATTTATAAAATTTTAAAAAGCAGGTATTACTATTCATAACGGCTAGTTTGATTGGTTGTGGTGTGTTAGAATCTCGAAGTTGCATACAATGAACGTCATTGCATTATTCAAAGGGAAACGTACCGTGGAAGCTTGGGGTGTTACATTCTCCCCTCCTTCAATAAATTGCATCCTCACAATTTTTAAAATTGGTCTTGAGAATATAATGTAATGTCCCACATCGGAAAAAGGGTCAATAAAACTATCACTTCAAAAGAAAGGTAGGTAGGTATAAAGGTCACCCAAGATAACCCATACTAGGATTCCATGTAGGAAAATATGGATATGGATGATAAACTAAGTGTTTAATTCTGATGGAGAGGGATAGAAAACATGATCATGAGAAAGTTAACAATAAGAAAATCACAAACTTGTGTTGGGACAAACGGTCTTTAGTCTCCCAGTAGGAAAAGTAAACGGACAACATTTTTTGTTTTAAGTTACATTAAATAAGGACGAGGAATTCATTTATGATATTGACCAAGAAAATAAAGATATATACTTACTTTTTAAGTAGAGTTTCATTCTTTAATAAATTTTTACCACTACCTCATTTTTTTTGAACAATGAGTATTCAAGACGACTTGTTCAGAATGGAAAATCTAGAATAAACTTCTATAGAAATACATGATCCATGTAGGATAAACTATATATTTACCTTTTCTTTATTGATTAATCAAAACCAAAATGGTTAGTATAATATATGATGACCCCCCAAATGGATATTTCATTAGAGAAAAAAAAACACTAATCGTAATTTCTAAAATTAAACCATCAATACCCTAAAGTTAAATAAATACCATTCAATAATCAATTGTCCTTAAAATCCTTCAATATGATCCAAACTAATATTGAAACTCAAAACTTATAAGAATGTAGTCTTCCATGTTAAATTGTATCTCCAAATGAAATTAATTACTCTTAAAGTCGCATACTTAAAATTAATTAACCTAATCATTTCCATAAACAACCCAAATCACTATAAATCCACAATAGAAACATAGATAAAAATCTACCATTACTCCTCAAATGAAATCCCATACTATTCTATTTTCCATACAACAAAGTGAACAACTTCCAATATAACATTAATCACTTAATTACCAAATCATTTTCCGATACTAATGGTATTCATTTGATAAGACATAAGATCCCAAATAAAATTATTAATGATCAATAAAATCATTTAACTAAAAATAATAGTCACACTAACCAGGGACTTCACGTAGTCCAGTGGTAGGCGATAAATCCCAATCGCACTTTGGTTGTGGTTTCGATTCCCACAGCTTTGTCCGACGCGACGGGTTGTCACACGGTCTGCGTGTTGTCCCTTTTCAAAAACTATATTTTATAACATTATCAAAATGAGATAAATTCCTCAAAATAACCATAACATAATTTAACCCCAAATGTTATGTCATACCTTGAATTTTCATCCCAAATTATAATAACTTATAATTGCCTCAAACCCAATGATCATATAAAACCAAATGGTTATTCATAACTATATCCACAAGAGAAAAGGTAATTATTCCTCAAATATCTTTCTCACATGGAAAACTGCAGGGTTACAAATACAAGAGAAAATTATTCCAAAGCAAACCCATCAACAAGGAGCACTAACACTTTTTAAATATTTCTCCAACCATTTATTTCCACACAGCTTCTTCTTTGACCACTAAAATATCCTATAGAATAGGGCATTCACTAAGCTAATGGTTAGGTCCCCTACATTTACGGCAAATGATTGTAAATGGATTCTGGGGACCATTTTTATCTTCTTCCATAGTACTCTTCATTTTTCATCAGCAATTCTTCACTTTATGTCCTTCCTTACCACACGTAAAGCATTTCCTTGTCCCATTGAGACACTTTCCTGGGTGTCTCCTTCCACATTTCCTGCATGATAGAAATTGAGGATTCCTTTCTCCATGGTCTCCACTGCTAGAGCTCTTATCATTCATCACCTTTCTTTTCATTGTGGTGTCCGGGAATTGGTTAATATATATATTGTTGATCATATTTTTGGAAAATTGATTTGGCATAAAGACGATATCTTTTACGCCTATCAACATTCCATTTTGTTTCTCATTTCCACCACCGTTCCCACCTTGTACATCATTCTCAAAGTCACTATGTCTTCCTTGGAATCCAGCCATTGACTAAAACCAGAAAGCATTTTGTGAGTAACAGTAGTCATAAAATCATTTAGAGATTAACATGTCACCATATTCTCAATTTGAAACACATTAGGATTAACCGAGGTCATTTACTCTCATCTTATATATATAATACCTCAAAGTGGTTTGTAAAGAAAATGTAAATTATCCTAAGCATATCCCCCAGGAGTGTCGTAACCAAGAGTACAGCAAGGCCCGTTGTCGTGCACCAGTTCCCGTTCGAGTCTAGCTCAAAGCAGTGTTTTCAGGTTTTACCCCTAGGTACATCTGTGCCAGAGCCGCCTCTACCTGCTTGTATCCAGATAGGGATTTATTTCTCGAAAAACTCAAAAAATCTCTACAATACCAAAATTCTAGGAAGTTCTTCTATACTAATCCTCAAAGTTCATCTTAGTTCTACGTGCTCTAACCAGAGTTTATCTAAATCTAGCTTCCAAGGTTTGTACTAAACTTCCTCAGATACCAACTGTAACGCCTCGAACCCAGTTACCCAGAGTCGGTGCATTATTATATAACATTGGCATGATCACAAGAAATATCAATTCTCGAAAGACTGATTAGTTTAGAAGCCTTGTAATAATTAGATACATTAATAAGTTTTACATTACATCATAAAATGAAAACTACAACAACATCTTTTCTTCATAGACCACATTCATGTCCCCACATATTATCCCTGTAGGTCATTCATAAATTAGTTATTCACATCCTGGGAAAAATAAAACATTGAAAGGGGTGAGCTCAAATTCCCAGTAAGGATAAAAATACAGCGAAAACTTTCATAAATAAGAATAAACATTTAAGGCAATGTATAACTAAAACAAAAGCCTTTTAAACTTAAACTTCAACATAGTATGGAAAAAAGGAAATAATGCCATTTACTTATTCACATGGATATTCTAGTAATCCAATAATCACATGCAATATCAATAACCACTTTCATAATGATGGAATGCATAATTCCAGACTATCATAACCACATAGCCAAGGCCTCGTGCCAAGACTACAAATAAGATTTTTCCAAGGCCTTGTGCCAAGACACTAGTTTGTCTCGTGAGGCCTACCGATGCATCGAGGAGCTATAGCGGGCTCCACCCATCACTTACTAAGTCCAATGCATTCCTCATATGAACAGGTTTAAACATAACATAAACATTCGTATTAAAACTAGCATACGAAATTTCAATACTTTAACCACAAACCATGAATGGTATAAAAATAGCACATCCACATTCGAACATAACTCATTTGATAAAATATGGATGATTTTATTGTATCAAATTAACCTCAATCAATAATAATGAATGATATTGACATAGATGAAAATAACCATCAAAACTATTTGAGAGAAATATCCCTCTTTTCTTGAAAACATTTATAAGTCACACTATTTGTCAAGAAGCTGTTTAAAAATAGATTTTTGAATCAAAGTGTCCCATTCCACTTTGAAACTTTTAAAAGGATATTTTAATTTTAATCTTTAATGTCCATAAAAATAAATCCTTAAAACCATTTTTTAAAACATGGACATTAATGAACAAAATTAAGAAGAATAAGTCTTTAAATCATTTAAAAGTGGTATTTCAGTTAGAGTTTCTAACCAAAAGAGAGACACTTGAAGTCAAATAATTGAGGTAATCAAAACTTAGTAATATCATGAGAATAAAGGGATTCATGATATACAATTTCAAAGTACATTATATACACCACATAAAAGTGATTTGTTGTATAATAACAAAGAAGTCTCAATGGAATGTAAATTGAGATGAAATCTCTTATAAAGGTCGTATCCTTAAGTTAAGGATAAATCAAAGACATAGTTATGTGTCACAAATATAAATACACTAAATATTATTGGATATTCACTGTAAAACAATCAAAGGACATTCATACATAATCTTGTAAAAACAACACTAATGAATTGGATGTTTAACTCAACAAATGGAGAATGAGTTAAAATTACTCTTATCAAATTCATAACGATGACTTGATAAATTATCAATGGAGTGATTATGTATATCAAAATTATATCCAAAGAAAAGGGGAGTGGAAATTATGAAATAATAAAATGAATAGTGACTCCACACATAATCTCGGAGTAAAATAATTAATGAAGTTTGCGTAAATCCGAATGAGTGGAAATTGAAATTTCAAATTCCCTTATTGATTTGGTAACATTCAAAACATACACCCATGAAAGAAGGATCATACAATGATGATGTAAATATACATTAATTAAAGTATATTACACAATTAATACAAACATGGGAAATACACACACCACATGTAATAAATAAGTGGTGAACAATGGGATTCTCACGGAATTAAAAGTGAGATAAGAAACCCCTTACTTTGAACTTTTTCCTTGGTATACGGTAGGTTAAACTCCTGTATAATGGTGAAATAATTGTTATTGAATTATACAAGAATCATTTACATTAATATGATATCATATGTGGTCTTTTAATATTGATTTGTTAATAATATCATAGTATTATCGTCATTTCAGGTGTTAACATACTCGTTTTCCTTTATATTCTTTGTTACGTAAGCCGTGTTTGTTATGGATAGGTTGTATATTATTCATATCCATAATTATATCAAGTCCTTAAACATTATTTTTAATCATAAAATTAGAATTATACTTGAATGGATACGATGGAGAATGAATCTCATCAGGTTCATGGAGACGATAGTCCGTACGTACACACGACGACAATATCATTCTTTTGATAATAAAATAATATATAATTGGATGGTATATCATATATACAGAATCATTACCATGTTATATTTATTATTTACATGAATTACATATCATTATTATACCCATCAAAATAATAATTTATTGAATAACAATTACACCACGACGTGGAGGCGGTAAGCCGAACGTACGCACGTATGGGGACATGTTATTCAAAGGATGGATAGAATACCGAATATGATTGTACCATATTTATAATAACATCACAGTATATATAAGATACTGGATTTATTATTTTAGAATGGTAATAACAACTAAAGAAGAAGTGGAAGAATAAAGGAACGTGAAAAAGGGTGGTGAAAACATTACCTCTTCTTCGGGTTCTTCCTTTTGATTGGTCAAAGGGGCTCCTTAAGATGGATTTATGACTGAAGTAAGGCCTCTAGGATGAAGTGAGGGAAGTTGAGAGAGTTTTTGGGAAGATTTTGGCCGAGCCAAAAGGCTTTTAAGGTGTGAAGTAATGAGAAGGAGGAGTGCCCTTTTATAAGAGGGGTGAGGGGAACCTTTGGAAAAGCTAGAAATATTATTTTATAATAAATTCATATTCGGTTTCTAATGGCTCAAAAGTGTATTATTTAAAGGTTAAGGTGGGGATAGGTCGCACTCCACTCAACTAATAGAATTTAGACAGGTTTGGGTCATTATATTAACCTTATCTTTAAGTATTAACTCTTAGTTAATTAGTTTCACTTTTACAATGTCTCTTTGTATTTTTATATTATATGGTTAATAAACATACTATATACATCCAAGAGACCCCGAAGTGGTCCATTAATGATACACATATCGTGATATAAGTCTCTTGGCCGATCCTTAGATTTTATAAATTTAATATCAATTAATAATAAAATATTTGTTTTAAAAACTCTTTTCTGTCAATTTTGACACTATTCAATAATTAATTTTTGAGAAACTGATATCAGAATGATTACTTCGAAAAAAGTCAATTAAATCAA
This sequence comes from Viscum album, assembly GCA_963277665.1. NCBI lineage: Eukaryota > Viridiplantae > Streptophyta > Magnoliopsida > Santalales > Viscaceae > Viscum > Viscum album. Next base: position 1,085,382,092 of record OY728150.1, on the reverse strand, counting down.
TACTAATATGTCATATTAACCTATAAAATTAGTTTAATTCAATAAAAGTCTCCAATTATACTTATTTGTGTATTTATAATATCAATTACTTAAATTTTTCACTATTATGATAATTACGGAATCATTATTGTGTCATAAATAAATTAAATTATTTAATATATAAAAATTATAAATAAAATATAATTATGTAGGAAATATTTTTATCTTTCTAATGAATATTTATAATCGAATTTATCTTATGTGAAACCCTATATTAAAAATGTGTTAGTAAATAAACTTTGATTTTAACTCTTTTAACTCTTCTTTGAATTAAATAATAATAAATGTCCTAATCTAATCCAAGTGGAGCTAAATTATAATATTTTATTCCTAAGGTTGTTTTTGGTCGAGATAAAGTTGTCTAATAGAATTAGGACATGTGTTAGGGTAATATTAATATCATTTTTACCCTTAATTACCCTATTTACTTTTAACCGTGGTAAATAAAAGTAAAAAGTTACTATTCACCAAAAATTATTTTCACCTCATTGAACCACATTTTACTCCTTGATATTAACCGTGTCTCTCGGATTTTCAAAATTCCACTCACAGAAGCAGTCAAATTAAGTTTTATGAAAAATTTAGTTTTTTAACTACCACTTAGTGGTTTCACTATTCATCAAAAAATGAAGTTTTTCAGAACAATTCCAAAATTTCACCATAAGCTATAATTGATATTACGAATTCAAAAATGATGTCTATGTTACAAAATTCCAAACATATAAGTTGCATTAATTTATTTTATAATTAATTCCCACTGTCACAACACATAGCATGTTTTTAAGAAACAATATATATCAAAATTTTGACAATTGTTTATGTCCAATTTCATTTTGAAATTAATTATAATGAACACCATTGGATAAAAAGGTAAAAATCTATTCTAATTATACTTTAAAACCACTAAAATTCATAATTTATCACCATTAATTATTTTTATTAAAAAATTTGTTTTTAATTAATATTTAGTAATTTTCATTATTCAACAAAATATTAAAGTTATCCGAAAAGTACCAAAATTTCACCTTAGGATAAATTCGATACTCCAAATCCAAAAATGAAGTCCATTTTTAGAGATAAAATTTATAAAATTTTAAAAAGTAGCTATTAATATTCGTAACGGCTAGTTTGATTGGTTGTGGTGTGTTAGAATCTCGAAGTTGCGTACAATGCACGTCATTTCATTATTCAAAGGGAAACGTACCGTGGAAGCTTGGGTGTTACATTCTCCCCTACTTCAATAAATTGTGTCCTCGAAATTTTTAAAATTGGGCTTGAGAATATAATGGAATGTCCCACATCGGAAAAAGAGTCAATAAAACTATCACTTCAAAAGAAAGAAAGATAGGTATAAAGGTCACCCAAGATTACCCATACTAGGATTCTATGTAGGAAAACATGGATATGGACAATAAACTAAGTGTTTAGTTCTGATGGAGAGGGTTCGAAAACATGATCAGGAGAAAGTTAACAATAAGAAAATCACAAACATGTGTTGGGACAAACAGTCCTTAGTCTCCTAGTAGGAAAAGTAAACGGACAACATTTTTTGTTTTAAGATACATTACATAAGGACGAGGAATTTATTTATAATATTGACTAAGAACATAAAGAGATATACTATCTTTTTAAGTAGAGTTTCATTCTTTAATAACTTTTTACCACTACCTCATTTTTTTTGAACAATGAGTATTCAAGAAGACTTGGTCACAATGGAAGAGCTAGAATAAACTTCTATAGAAATACATGATCCACGTAGGATAAACTATATATTTACCTTGTCTTTAGAGATTAATCAAAACCAAAATGGTTAGTATAATATATGATGACCCCCTAAATGAATATTCCATTAGAGAAAAAAACACTAATCTTAATTTCTAAAATTAAACCATCAATACCCCAAAGTTAAATAAATACCATTCAATAATCAATTGTCCTTAAAATCCTTCAATATGATCCAAACTAATATTGAAACGCAAAACTTATAAGAATGTAGTCTTCCATGTTAAATTGTATCTACAAATGAAATTAATTACTCTTAACGTGGCATACTTAAAAGTAATTAACCTAATCATTTCCATAAACAACCCAAATCACTATAAATCCACAATAAAAACATAGATAAAAATCCACAATTACTCCTCAAATGAAATCCCATACTATTTTATTTTCCATACAACAAAGTGAGCAACTTCCAAAATAACATTTATCACTTAATTACCAAATCATTTTCCTATACTTATGGTATTTATTTGATAATACATAAGATCCAAAATCAAATTAATAATGATCAATAAAATCATTTAACTAAAAATAATAGTCACACTAACCAGGTACTTCACGTAGTCCAGTGGTAGGTGATAAATCTCAATCGCACTTTGGTTGTGGGTTCGATTCCCATAGATTTGTCCGACTCGACGGGTTGTCACACGGTCTGCCTGTTGTCCCTTTTCAAAAACTATATTTTATAACATTATCAAAATGAGATAAATTCATCAAAATAACCATAACATAATTTAACCCCAAATGTTATGTCATACCTTGCATTTTTATCCCAAATTATAATAACTTATAATTTCCTCAAACCCAATGATCATATAAAACCAAATGGTTATTCATAACAATATCCACAAGAGAAAAGATAATTATTCCTCAAATATCATTCTCACATGGAAAACAGCAGGGTTAAAAATACAAGAGAAAATTATTCCAAAGAAAACCCATCAACAAGGAGCACTAACACATTTTAAACATTTCTCCAACCATTTATTTCCACATAGCTTCCTCTTTGACCACTAAAATATCCTATAAAATAGGGCATTCACTCCGCTAATGGTCAGATCCCATACATTTACGGAAAATGACTGTAAATGGATTCTTGGGACCATTTTTATCTTCTTCCATAGTACTCTTCATTTTTCTTCGGCAATTCTTCACTTTATGTCCTTCCTTACCGCACTTAAAGCATTTCCTTGCCCCATTCAGACACTTTCCTGGGTGTCTCCTTCCACATTTCCTGCATGATGGAAATTGAGGATTCCTTTCTCCATGGTCTCCACCGCTGGAGCTCTTATCATTCATCACCTTTCTTTTCTTTTTTGAGTTCTGGAATTGGTTAATATATATATTGTTGATCATATTTTTGGAAAATTGATTTGGCATAAAGACGATATCTTTTACCCCTATCGACATTCCATTTTGTTGCTCACTGCCACTACCGTTCCCACCTTGTACATCATTCTCAAATTCACTATGACTTCCTTGGAATCCAGCCATTCACTAAAACCAGAAATCATTGTGTGAGTAATAGTAGTCATAAAATCATTTAGAGATTAACATGTCACCATATTCTCAATTTGAAACACATTAGGATTAACCAAGGTCATTTACTCTCATCTTATATATATAATACCTCAAATTGGTTTGTAAAGAAAATGTAAATTATCCTAAGCATATCCCCCGAGAGTGTCGTAACCAAGAGTACAGCAATGCCCATTGTCGTGCACCAGTCCCCGTTCGAGTCTAGCTCAAAGCGGTGTTTTCGGGTTTTACCCCTAGGTACATCTGTGCCAGAGCCGCCTCTACCTGCTCGTATCCAGACAGGGATGTATTTCTCAGAAAACTCACAAAATCTCTACAATACCAAAATTCTAAGAATTTCTTCTATACTAATCCTCAATGTTCATCTTAGGTCTACGTGCTCTAATCAGAGTTTATCTATATCTAGCTTCCATGGTTTGTACTAAACTTCCTCTGATACCATCTGTAACGCCCCGACCCCAGTTACCCAGAGTCGTTGCATTATTACATAACATTGGAATGATCACAAGAAATATCAAGTCTCAAAAGACCGATTAGTTTAGTATCCTTGGAATAACTAGATACATTAATAAGTTTTACATTACATCATAAAATGAAAACTAAAACAACATCTTTTCTTCATAGACCACACTCATGTCCCCACATATTATCCTTGAAGTTCATTCATAAATTACATCTTCACATCCTGGGAAAAATAAAACATTGAAAGGGGTGAGCTCAAATGCCCAGTAAGGATAACAATATAGTGAAAACTTTCATAAATAAGAATAAACATTTAAGGCAATATATAACTAAAACAAAAGCCTTTTAAACTTGAAATTCAACATAGTATGGAAAAAATGAAATAATGCCATTTACTTATTCACATGGATATTCTACAAATAGAATAATCACATGAAATATCAATAACCACTTTCATAATGATGGAATGCATAATGCCAGACAATCATAACCACATAGCCAAGGCCTCGTGCCAAGACTACAAATAAGATTTTTCCAAGGCCTTGTGCCAAGACACTAGTTTGTCTAATTAGACCTACCAATGCATCAAGGAGCTATAGCGAGCTCCACCCATCACTTACAAAGTCCAATGCATTCTACATATGAACAGGTTTAAACATAACATAAACATTCGTATTAAAACTAGCATACGAAATGTCAATACTTTAACCACAAACCATGAATGGTATAAAAATAGCATATCCACATTCGAACATAGCTCATTCGATACAATATGGAAGATTGTATTGTATCAGATTAACCTCAATCAATAATAATGAATGATATTGACATAGATGAAAATAACCATCAAAACTATTTGAGAGAAATATCCCTATTTTCTTGAAAACATTTATAAGTCACAATATTTGTCAAGAAGCTGTTTAAAAATAGATTTTTGAATCAAAGTGTCCCATGCCACTTTGAAACTTTCAAAAAGAGTTTTAATTTTAAAACATTAATGTCCATATAAATAAATCCTTAAAACCATTTTTTAAAACATGGACAATAATGAGCAAGATTTAGAAGAATAAGTCTTTAAAACATTTAAAAATGGTATTTTAGTTAGAGTTTCTAACCAAAATAGAGACACTTGAATACAAATAATTGAGGTAATAAAAACGTAGTAATATCATGAGAATAAAGGGATTCATGATATACAATGTCAAAGTACATTATATACACCACATAAAAGTGATTTGGTGTATAACAACAAAGAAGTCTCAATGGAATGTAAATTGAGATGAAATCTCTCATAAAGTTCGTATCCTTAAGTTAAGGATAAATCAACGACATAGTTATGTGTCAGAAATATAAATACACTAAATATGATTGGATATTCAGGGTAAAACAATCAAAGGACATTCATACATAATCTTGTAAAAACAACACCAATGAATTGGATGTTTAACTCAACAAATGGAGAATGAGTTAAAATTACTCTTATAAAATTCATAATGATGACTTGATAAATTATCAATGGAGTGATTATGTGTATCAAAATTATATCCAAAGAAAAGGGGAGTGGAAATTATGACATAAGAAAATGAATAGTGATTCCACACATAATCTCAGAGTAAAATAATCAATGAAGTTTGCATAAAGCCGAATGAGTGGAAATTGAAATTTCAAATTCCCTTATTGATTTGGTAAAATAGAAAACATACACCCATGATAGAAGGATCATACAATTATGATGTAAATATATATTAATTAAATTATATTACATAATGAATACAAACATGGGCAGTACACACACAACATGTAATAAATAAGTGGAGAACAATGGAATTCTCACAGAATTAAAAGTGAGATAAGAAACCCCTTACTTTGTACTTTTTCCTTGTTAGACGGTAGGTTAACCACCTGTATAATGGTGAAATAATTGTTATTTAATTACAAAAGAATCATTTACATTAATATGATATCATATATGATCTTTTAATATTGATTTGTTAATAATATCTTAGTATTATCGTCATTTCGGGTGTTAACTTACTCGTTTTACTTTATATTCTTTGTTACGTAAGCCGTGTTTGTTATGAATAGGTTGTATATTATTAATATACAGAAATATATCAAGTCCTTAAACATTATTTTTAATCATAAAATGAGAATTATACATGAATGGATACGATGGAGAATGAATCTCATCACGTTCGTGGAGACGGTAGTCCCTACGTACACACGAGCGACAATATCATTCTTTTGATAATAAAATAATATATAATTGGACAGTATATCATTATACCGAATCATTATCATGTTATATTTATTATTTACATGAATTACACATCATTATTATACCCATCAAAATAATAATTTATTGAATAACAATTACACCACAACGTGGAGACGGTAAGTTGTACGTACGCACGTATGGTGACATGTTATTCAAAGGATGGATAGAATACTGAATATGATTGTAACATATTTATAATTACATCACATTATATATAATATATTGGAGTTATTATTTTATAATGGTAATAACAAAGAAAGAAGAAGTGGAAGAAGAAAGGAACTTGAAAAAGGGTGTTGAAAACATTACCTCTTCTTCGGGTTCTTCCTTTTGATTTGATCAAAAGGGCTCCTTAAGTTGGTTTTCTGACTAAAGGAAGGACTCTAGGATGAAGTGAGGGAAGTTGAGAGAGTATTTGGGTAGAGTTTGGCTGAGCCAAAAGGCTTTGATGGTGTGAAGTAATGAGAAGGAGGAGTGCCCTTTTATAAGAGGGGTGAGGGGAACCTTTGGAAAAGCTAGAAATATTATTTTATAATAAATTCATATTCGGTTTCTAATGGCTCCAAAGTGGATTATTTAAATTTTAAGGTGGGGATATGTCGTAAAAAACTTATCCAATAGAATTTAGACAGGTTTTGGTCATTATATTAACCTTATCTTTAAGTATTAACTCTTAGTTAATTAGTTTCACTTTTACAATGTCTCTTTGTATTTTTATATTATATGGTTAATAAACTTACTATATACATCCAAGAGACCCCCAAGTGGTCCATTAATGATACACCTATCATTATATAAGTCTCGTGGATGATCCGTATATTTTTAGGAATTTAATATCAGTTAATTATATAATATTTGTTTTAAAAACTCTTTTATGTCAATTTCGACACTATTCAATAATTAATTTTTGTGAAACTCATATCAGAATGATTACTTCGAAAAAAGTAAATTAAATCAATCCTAATATGTCATATTAACCTAGAAAATTAGTTTAATTCAATAAAAGTCTCCAATTATAGTTGTTTGGGTATTTATAATATCAATTAGTTTAATTTTTCACTATATTGGTAATTACTGTATCATCATTGTGTCATAAATAAATTAAATTATTAAATGTATAAAAATTATAAATAAAATATCATTATGTAGGAAATCTTTTTATATTTCTAATTAATACTTATAATCTAGTTTATCTTATGTGTAACCCTATATTAAAAATGTTTTAGTAAATAAACATTGATTTTAACTCTTTTAACTCTTCTTTGAATTAAATAATAATAAATGTCCTAATCTAATCCAAGTTGACCTAAATGATAATATTTTATTCCTAAGGTTGTTTTGGGTCGATATAAAGTTGTTCAATAGAATTAGGACATGCGTTAGGGTAATATTAATATCAGTTTTACCCTTAATTACCCTATTTACTTTTAACCGTGGTAAATAAAAGTAAAATGTTACTATTCACAAAAAATTATTTTCATCTCATTGAACCACATTTTACTCCTTGATATTGACCATGTCTCTTGGATTTTCGAAATTCCACTCACAGAAGTAGTAAAATTAAGTTTTATGAAAAATTTAGTTTTTTAACTACCACATAGTGGTTTCACTATTCATCAAAATTTGAATTTTTTCAGAACAATACCAAAATTTTACCCTAAGATATAATTGATATTCCGAATTCAAAAATGATGTCTATTTTACAAAATTCCAAACATATAAGTTGCATTAATTAATTTTATAATTAATTCCCGTTGTCACAACAAATAGCGTGTTTTTAAGAAACAATATATATCAAAAGATTGACAATTGTTTATGTCCAATTTCAAAGTGAAATTAATTCTAATGAACACCACTGGATAAAAAGGTAAAAATATATTCTAATTATACTTTGAAACCACTAAAATTCATAATTTATCACCATTAATTATTTTGATTAAAAAAGTTGTTTTTAATTAAAAGTTTGTAATTTTCACTATTCAACAAAATATTAAAGTTATCCGAAAAGTACCAAAATTTCACCTTAGGCTAAATTCAATACTCCAAATCCAAAAATGAAGTCCATTTTGAGAGATAAAATTTCTACAATTTTAAAAATTAGGTATTACTATTCATAACGGCTAGTTTGATTGGTTGTGGTGTGTTAGAATCTCGAAGTTGCGTACAATGCACGTCATTGCATTATTCAAAGGGAAACGTACCGTGGAAGCTTGGGGTGTTACATTCTCCCCTCCTTAAATAAATTGTGTCCTCAAAATTTTTAAAATTGGGCTTGAGAATATAATGGAATGTCCCACATCGGAAAAAGTTTCAATAGAACTATCACATCAAAAGAAAGGAAGATAGGTATAAAGGTCACCCATGATAACCCATACTATGATTCCATGTAGGAAAACATGGATATAGACGATAAACTAAGTGTTTAGTTCTGATGGAGAGGGATAGAAAACATGATCAGGAGAAAGTTAACATTAAGAAAATCACAAACTTGTGTTGGGAAAAATGGTCCTTAGTCTCCCAGCAGGAAAAGTAAAGGGACAACATTTTTTGTTTTAAGTTACATTACATAAGGACGAGGAATTCATTTATGATATTGACTTAGAACATAAAGAGATATTATTACTTTTTAAGTAGATTTTCATTCTTTAATAACTTTTTACCACTACCTCATTTTTTTTGAAAAATGAGTATTCAAGAAGACTTGGTCACAATGGAAGAGCTAGAATAATCTTCTATAGAAATACATGATCCACGTAGGATAAACTATATATTTACCTTGTCTTTAGAGATTAATCAAAACCAAAATGGTTAGTATAATATATGATGACCCCCCAAATGGATATTCCATTAGAGAATAAAACACTATCCTTAATTTCTAAAATTAAACCATCAATACCCCAAAGTTAAATAAATACCATTCAATAATCAATTGTCCTTAAAATCCTTCAATATGATCCAATCTAATATTGAAACTCAAAACTTATAAGAATGTAGTATTCCATGTTAAATTGTATCTCCAAATGAAATTAATTACTCTTTAAGTCACATACATAAAAGTAATTAACCTAATCATTACCATAAACTACCCAAATCACTATAAATCCACAATAAAAACATAGATAAAAATCTACCATTACTTCTCAAATGAAATCCCATACTATTCTATTTTCCATACAACAAAGTAAACAACTTCCAAAATAACATTTATCACTTAATTACAAAATCATTTTCCTATACTAATGGTATTCATTTGATAAGACATAAAATCCCAAATCAAATTATTAATGATCAATAAAATCATTTAACTAAAAATAATAGTCACACTAACCAGGGACTTCACATAGTCCAGTGGTAGGTGATAAATCCCAATTGCACTTTGGTTGTGGGTTCGATTCCCACAGTTTTGTCCGACACGACGGTTTGTCACACGGTCTGCGTGTTGTCCCTTTTCAAAAACTATATTTTATAACATTATCAAAATGAGATAAATTCCTAAAAATAAACATAACATAATTTAACCCCAAATGTTATGTCATACCTTGTATTTTCATCCCAAATTATAATAACTTATAATTTCCTCAAACCCAAGGATCATATAAAACCAAATGGTTATTCATAACTATATCCACAAGAGAAAAGATAATTATTCCTCAAATATCATTCTCACATGGAAAACTGCAGGGTTACAAATACAAGAGAAAATTATTCCAAAAAAAACCCATCAACAAGGAGCACTAACAATTTTTAAACATTTCTCCAACCATTTATTTCCACATAGCTTCTTCTTTGACCACTAAAATATCCTATAGAATAGGGCATTCACTCGATTAATGGTCAGGTCCCCTACATTTACGCAAATGACTGTAAATGGATTCTTGGGACCATTTTTATCTTCTTCCATAGTACTCTTCATTTTTCTTCGGAAATTCTTCACTTTATATCCATCCTTCCCGCACGTAAATCATTTCCTTGTCCCATTGAGACACTTTCCTAGGTGTCTCCTTCCACATTTCCTGCATGATGGAAATTTAGGATTCCTTTCTCCATGGTCTCTACTACTGGAGCTCTTATCATTCATCACCTTTCTTTTCTTTGTTGAGTCCGGGAATTGGTTAATATATATATTGTTGATCATATTTTTGTAAAATTGATTTGGCATAAAGACGATATCTTTTACTCCTATCAAAATTCTATTTTGTTGCTCATTGCCACCACCATTCCCACCTTGTACATCATTCTCAAAGTCACTATGACTTCCTTGGAATCCAGCCATTGTCTAAAACCAGAAAGAATTGTGTGAGTAACAGTAGTCATAAAATCATTTAGAGATTAACATGTCCTCATATTCTCAATTTGAAACACATTAGGATTAACCGAGGTCATTTACTCTCATCTTATATATAGAATACCTCAAATTGGTTTGTAAAGAAAATTTACATTATCCTAAGCATATCCCCCGTGAGTGTCGTAACCAAGAGTACTGCAAGGCCCATTGTCGTGCACCAGTTCCCGTTCGAGTCTAGCTCAAAGTGGTGTTTTCCGGTTTTACCCCTAGGTACATCTGTGCCAGAACCGCCTCTACCTTCTCATATCTAGACAGGGATGTATTGCTCGGAAAACTCACAAAATCTCTACAATACCAAAATTCTAGGAAGTTCTTCTATACTAATCCTAAATGTTCATCTTAGGTCTACGTGCTCTAATCAGAGTTTATCTAAATCTAGCTTCCAAGGTTTGTACTAAACTTCCTCTGATACCAACTGAAATGCCTTGACCCTAGTTACCCAGAGTCGGTTCATTATTACATAACATTGGCATGATCACAAGAAATATGAAGTCTTGAAATACCGATTAGTTTAGTAGCCTTGGAATAACTAGATACATTAATAAGTTTTACATTACATCATAAAATGAAAACTACAACAACATCTTTTCTTCATAGACCACACTCATGTCCCCACATATTATCCCTGCAAGTCATTCATAAATTACTTCTTCACATCCTGGGAAAAATAAAACATTAAAAGGATGAGCTCAAATACCCAGTAAGGATAACAATACAGCGAAAACTTTCATAAAAAGGAATAAACATTTAAGGCAATGTATAATTAAACAAAATCCTTTTAAACTTGAACTTCAACATAGTATGGAAAAAATGAAATAATGCCATTTACTTATTCACATTTATATTCTACTAATAGAATAATCACATACAATATCAATAACCACTTTCATAATGATAAAGTGCATAATTCCAGACTATCATAACCACATAGCCAAGGCCTCGTGCCAAGACTACAAATAAGATTTTGCCAAGGCCTTGTGCCGAGACACTAGTTTGTCTCATGAGACCTACCGATGCATGGAGGAGCTATAGCGGGCTCCACCCATCACTTACTAAGTCCAATGCATTCTTTATATGAACAGGTTTAAACATAACATAAACATTCGTATTAAAACTAGCATACGAAATGTCAATACTTTAACCACAAACTATGAATGGTATAAAAATAGCACATCCACATTCGAACATAACTCATTCGATACAATATGGAAGATTTTATTATATCAGATTAAATTAAATCAATAATAATGAATGATATTGATATAGATGAAAATAACAATCAAAACTATTTGAGAGAAATATCCCCCTTTTCTTGAAAACATTTATAAGTCACACTATTTGTCAAGAAGCTGTTTAAAAATATATTTTTGAATAAAAGTGTCCCATGCCACTTTGAAACTTTTAAAAGGAGTTTTTATTTTAAAACTTTACTGTCCATATAAATAAATCCTTAAAACCATTTTTTAAAAAATGGACATTAATGAACAAGATTTAGAAGAATAAGTCTTTAAAACATTTAAAAATGGTATTTTAGTTAGAGTTTCTAACCAAAAGAGAGACACTTGAATACAAATAATTGAAGTAATCAAATATTAGTAATATCATGAGAATAAAGGGATTCATGATATACAATGTCAATGTACATTATACACACCACATAAAAGTGATTTGGTGTATAACAACAAATAAGTCTCAATGGAATGTAAATTGAGATGAAATCTCTCATAAAGGTCGTATCCTTACGTTAAGGATAAATCAACGACACAGTTATGTGTCACAAATATAAATAAACTATATATGATTGGATATTCAGTGTAAAACAATCAAAGTACATTCATATATAATCTTGTAAAAACAGCACCAATGAATTGGATGTTTAACTCAACAAATGGAGAATGAGTTAAAATTACTTTTATCAAATTCATAATGATGACTTGATAAATTATCAATGGAGTGATTATGTGTATCAAAAGTATATCCAAAGAAAAGGGGAGTGGAAATTATGACATAAGAAAATGAACAGTGATTCCACACATAATCTCGGAGTAAAATAATCAATGAAGTTTGCGTAAAGCCTAATGAGTGGAAATTAAAATTTCAAATTCCCTTATTGATTTTGTAACATAAAAAACATACAACCATGAATGAAGGATCATAAAATGATGATGTAAATATACATTAATTAAATTATATTACACAATGAATACAAACATGGGCAGTACACACACCACATGTAATAAATAAGTGGTGAATAATGGAATTCTCACGGAATTAAAAGTGAGATAAGAAACCCCTTACTTTGTACTTTTTCCTTAGTAGACAGTAGGTTAACCTCCTGTATAATGGTGAAATAATTGTTATTGAATTATACAATAATCATTTACATTAATATGATATCATATATGATCTTTTAATATTGATTTGTTAATAATATCTTAGTATTATCGTCATTTCGGGTGTTAACTTACTCGTTTTCCTTTATATTCTTTGTTACATAAGCCGTGTTTGTTATGGATAGGTTGTATATTATTCATATCCAGAATTATATCAAGTCCTGAAACAGTATTTTTAATCATCAAATGAGAATTATACTTGAATGTATACGATGGAAAATGAATCTCATCACGTTCGTGGAGACGGTAGTCCGTACGTACACACGAGCGACAATGTCATTCTTTTGAAAAGAAAATAATATATAATTGGATGTTATATAATATATAGAGAATCATTATCATGTTATATTAATTATTTACATGAATTAAACATCATTATTATACCCATCAAAATAATAATTTATTGAATAACAATTACACCACGACATGGAGACGGTAAGTCGTACGTACGCACGTATGGTGACATGTTATTCAAAGGATGGATAGAATACTGAATATAATTGTACCATATTTATAATAACATCACAGTATATATAAGATACTGGAATTATTATTTTATAATGGTAATAACAAAGAAAGAATAAGTGGAAGAAGAAAGGAACTTGAAAAAGGATGGTGAAAACATTACCTCTTTTTCGGGTTCTTGCTTTTGATTTGATCAAAAGGGCTCTTTAAGTTGGATTTCTGACTAAAGGAAGGCCTCTAGGATGAAGTTAGGGAAGTTGAGCGAGTATTGGGGAAGAGTTTGTCCGAGCCAGAAGGCTTTGAAGGTGTGAAGTAATGAGAAGGAGGAGGGTCATTTTATAAGAGGGGTGAGGGGAACCTTTGGAAAAGATAGAAATATTATTTTATAATAAATTCATATTAAGTTTATAATGGCTCCAAAGTGAATTATTTAAAGTTTAAGGTGGGGATAGGTCGAAAACCACTCAACAAATATAATTTAGACAGGTTTGGGTCATTATATTAACCTTATCTTTAAGTATTAACTCTTAGTTAATTTGTTTCACTTTTACAATGTCTTTTTGTATTTTTATATTATATGGTTAATAAACTTACAATATTCATCCAAGAGACCCCCAAGTGGTCAATTAATGATACACTTATCATGATATAAGTCTCTTGGACGATCCTTATATTTTTAGGAATTTAATATCAATTAATAATATAATATTTGTTTTAAAAAATCTTTTATGTCAATTTTGACACTATTCAATAATTAATTTTTGTGAAACTCATATCAGAATGATTACTTCAAACAAAGTCAATTAAATCAATCCTAATATGTCATATTAACCTAAGAAATAAGTGTAATTCTATATAAGTCTCCAATTATATTTATTTGGGTAATTATAATATCAATTATTTTAATTTTTCACTATTATGGTAATTACTACATCATCATTGTGTCATTAATAAATTAAATAATTTAATGTCTAAAAATTATAAATAAAATTTAATTATGTAGGAAATCTTTTTATCTTTCTAATTAATATTTATAATAGAATTTATCTTATGTGTAACCCTATATTAAAAATGTTTTAATAAATAAACATTGATTTTAACTCTTTTAACTCTTCTTTGAACTAAATAATAATAAATGTCCTAATCTAATCCAAGTGGACCTAAATGATAATATTCTATTCCTAAGGTTTTTTTGGTCGATATAAAGTTGTCCAATAGAATTAGGACATGTGTTAGGGTAATATTAATATCTTTTTTACCCTTAATTACCCTATTTACTTTTAACTGTGGTAAATAAAAGTAAAAAGTTACTATTCACCGAAAATTATTTTAATCTCATTGAACCAAATTTTACTCCTTGATATTAACCGTGTCCCTTGGATTTTTGAAATTTCACTCACAGAAGCAGTAAAATTATGTTTTATGAAAAATTTACTTTTTTAGCTACCACTTAGTGGTTTCACTATTTATAAAAAATTGATGTTTTTCAGAACAATGCCAAAATTTCAGCCTAAGCTATAATTGATATTCCGAATACAAAAATGATGTCGATTTTACAAAATTCCAAATACATAAGTTTCATTAATTAATTTTATAATTAATTCCTGATGTCAGAACAAATAGCGTGTTTTTACGAAACAATATATATCAAAAGTTTGACAATTATTTATGTCTAATTTCAAAGTGAAATTAATTCTAATAAACACCATTGGATAAAAAGGTAAAAATATATTCTAATTATACTTTAAAACCACTCAAATTCATAATTTATCACCATTAATTATTTTTATTAAAAAAGTTTTTTTAATTAATATTTAGTAATTTTCAATATTCATCAAAATATTAAAGTTACCGAAAAGTACCAAAATTTAACCTTAGGCTAAATTCGATACTTCAAATCCAAAAAATAACTCCATTTTGAGAGATAAAATTTCTAAATTTTTAAAAAGTTGGTATTACTATTCATAACTGCTTGTTTCGTTGGTTGTGGTGTGTTAGAATCTTGAAGTTGCGTATAATTCACTTCATTGCATTATTCAAAGGGAAACGTACCGTGGAAGCTTGGGGTGTTACATTCTCCCCTCCTTAAATAAATTTCATCCTCTCGATTTTTAAAATTGGGCTTGAGAATATAATGTAATGTCCCACATCAGAAAAAGAGTCAATAAAACTATCACTTCCAAAGAAAGGAAGATAGGTATAAAGGTCACCCAAGATAACCCATACTAGGATTCAATGTAGGAAAACATGGATATGGACGATAAGTGTTTAGTTCTGATGGACAGGGATAGAAAACATGATCAGGAGAAAGTTAACAATAAGAAAATCAAAAACTTGTGTTGGGGCAAACGATCCTTAGTCTCCCAGCAGGAAAAGTAAATGGACAACATTTTTTGTTTTAAGTTACATTATATAAGGATGAGGAATTCATTTATGATATTGACTAAGAACATAAAGAGAAATAATTACTTTTTAAGTAGAGTTTCATTCTTTAATAACTTTTTACCACTACCTCATTTTTTTGAACAATGAGTATTCAAGAAGACATGGTCACAATGGAAGAGCTAGAATAAACTTCTATAGAAATACATGATCCACGTAGGATAAACTATATATTTAAGTTGTCTTTGGAGATTAATCAAAACCAAAATGGTTAGTATAAAATATGATGACCCCCCAAATGGATATTCCATTAGAGAAAAAAAACACTAATCTTAATTTCTAAAATTAAACCATCAATAACCCAAAGTTAAATAAATACCATTCAATAATCAATTTTCCTTAAAATCCTTCAATATGATCCAAACTAATATTGAAACTCAAAAACTTATAAGAATGTAGTCTTCCATGTTAAATTGTATCTCCAAATGAAATTAATTACTCTTAAAGTCGCATACTTAAAAGTAATTAACCTAATCATTTCCATAAACAACCCAAATCACTATAAATCCACAATAAAAACATAGATAAAAATTCACCATTACTCCTCAAATGAAATCCCATACTATTCTATTTTCCATAAAACAAATTGAACAACATCCAAAATAACATTTATCAATTAATTACCAAATCATTTTCCTATAATAATGGTATTCATTTGATAAGACATAAGATCCCAAATCAAATTATTAATGATAAATAAAATCATTTAACTAAAAATAATAGTCACACTAACCAGGGACTTCACGTAGTCTAATGGTAGGTGATAAATCCCAATCGCACTTTGGTTGTGGGATCGATTCCCACAGCTTTGTCTGACGCGACGGGTTGTCACACGGTCTGCGTGTTGTCCCTTTTCAAAAACTATATTTTATAACATTATCAAAATGAGATAAATTCCTCAAAATAACCATAACATAATTTAACCCCAAATTTTATGTCATACCTTGCATTTTCATCCCAAATTATAATAACTTATAATTGCCTCAAACCCAATGATCATATAAAACCAAATGCTTATTCATAACTATATCCACAAGAGAAAAGATAATTATTCCTCAAATATCATTCTCACATGGAAAACTGTAGGGTTACAAATAAAAGAGAAAATTATTCCAAAGCAAACCCATCAACAAGGAGCACTAACACTTTTTAATTATTTCTCCAACCATTTATTTCCATAGAGCTTCTTCTTTGACCACTAAAATATCCTATAGAATAGGGCATTCACTCGGGTAATGGTCAGGTCCCCTAAATTTACGGAAAATTACTGTAAATGGATTATTGGGACCATTTTTATCTTCTTCTATAGTACTCTTCATTTTTATTCGCAAATTATTCACTTTATGTCCTTCTTTCCCTCATGTAAAGCATTTCCTTGTCCCATTGAGACACTTTCCTAGGTGTCTCCTTCCACATTTCCTGCATGATGGAATTTGAGGATTCCTTTCTCCATGGTCTCCACTACTGGAGATCTTATCATTCATCACCATTCTTTTCTTTGTTGAGTCCGGGAATTGGTTAATATATATATATTGTTGATCATATTTTTGGAAAATTGATTTGGCATAAAGATGATATCTTTTACGCCTATCAACATTCCATTTTGTTGCTCATTTCCACCACTGTTACCACCTTGTACATCATTCTCAAAGTCACTATGTCTTCCTTGGAATCCATCCATTGACCAAAACCAGAAAGCATTGTGTGAATAACAGTAGTCATAAAATCATTTAGAGATTAACATGTCACCATATTCTCAATTTGAAACACATTAGGATTAACCGAGGACATTTACTCTCATCTTATATATATAATAACTCAAATTGGTTTGTAAAGAAAATGTAAATTTTTCTAAGCATATCCCCCGGGTGTTTTGTAACCAAGAGTACAACAAGGCCCGTTGTCGTGCACCAGTTCCCGTTCGAGTCTAGATCAAAGAGGTGTTTTCGGGTTATACCCCTAGGTGCATCTGTGCCAGAGCTGCCTCTACCTGCTCATATCAAGATAGGGATGTATTGCTCGGAAAACTCAAAAAATCTATACAATACCAAAATTCTAGGTTGTTCTTCTATACTAATCCTCCAAGTTCATCTTTGGTCTAATGCTCTAATCAGGGTCTTTCTAAATCTAGCTTCCAAGGTTTGTACTTAACTTCCTCGGATACCAACTATAATGCCCCGACCCCAGTTACCCAGAGTAGGTGAATTATTATATAACATTGGCATGATCACAAGAAATATCAAGTATCGGAAGACCGATTAGTTTAGTAGCCTTGCAATAACTAGATACATTAATAAGTTTTACATTACATCATAAAATGAAAACTACAACAACATATTTTCTTCATAGAGCACACTCATGTCCCCACATATTATCCCTGCAGGTCATTCATAAATTACTTCTTCACATCCTGGGAAAAATAAAACATTGAAAGGGGTGAGCTCAAATTCCCAGTAAGGATAACAATACAGCGAAAACTTTCATAAATAAGAATAAACATTTAAGGTGATGTATAACTAAAACAAAAGCCTTTTAAACTTGAACTTCAACATAGTATGGAAAAAATGAAATAATGCCATTTAATTATTCACATGGATATTCTACTAATAGAATAATCACATGCAATATCAATAACCACTTTCATAATGATGGAATGCATAATGCCAGACTATCATAACCACATAGCCAAGGCCTCGTGCCAAGAATACAAATAATATTTTTCCAAGGCCTTGTGCCAAGACACTAGTTTGTCTCATGAGACCTACCGATGCATCGAGGAGCTATAGCGGGCTCCACCCGTCACTTACTAAGTCCAATGCATTTTTCATATGAACAGGTTTAATCATAACATAAACATTCGTATTAAAACTAGAATACGAAATGTCAATACTTTAACCACAAACCATGAATGGTATAAAAATAGCACATCCACATTCGAACATAACTCATTCGATACAATATGGAAGATTTTATTGTATCAGATTAACCTCAATCAATAATAATGAATGATATTGACATAGATGAAAATAACCATCAAAACTATTTGAGAGAAATATCCCCCTTTTCTTGAAAACATTTATAAGTCACACTATTTGTCAAGAAGCTGTTTAAAAATAGATTTTTGAATCAAAGTGTCCCATTCCACTTTTAAACTTTTAAAAGTATTTTTAATTTTAAAACATTAATGTCCATATAAATAAATCCTTAAAACCATTTTTTAAAACATGGACATTAATGAGCAATATTTAGAAGAATAAGTATTTAAATCATTTAAAAATGGTATTTTAGTTAGTTTTTCTAACCAAAAGAGAGAAACTTGAATACAAATAATTGAGGTAATCAAAACTTTGTAATATAATGAGAATAAAGGGATTCATGATATACATTGTCAAAGTACATTATATACACCACATAAAAGTGATTTGGTGTATAACAACAAAGAAGTCTCAATAGAATGTAAATTGAGATGAAATCTCTCATAAAGGTCGTATCCTTAAGTTAAGGATAAATCAAAGACATATTTATGTGTCGCAAATATAAATACACTAAATATGATTGGATATTCAGTGTAAAAAAATCCAAGTACATTCATACATAATCTTGTAAAAACAACACCAGTGAATTGGATGTTTAACTCAACAAATGGAGAATGAGTTAAAATTACTCTTATCAAATTCATAACGATGACTTGATAAATTATTAATAGAATGGTTATGTGTATCAAAAGTGTATCCAAAGAAAAGGGGAGTGGAAATTATGAAATAAGAAAATGAATAGTGATTCCACACATAATCTCGGAGTAAAATAATTAATGAAGTTTGCGTAAATCCGAATGAGTGGAAATTGAAATTTCAAATTCCCTTATTGATTTGGTTACATACAAAACGTACACCAATTAAATAAGTATCATACAATGATGATGTAAATATACATTAATTAAAGTATATTACACAATGCATACAAACATGGGCAGTACACACACCACATGTAATAAATAAGTGGTGAACAATGGAATTCTCACGGAATTTAAAGTGAGATAAGAAACCCCTTACTTTGTACTTTTTCCTTGGTAGACGGTATGTTAACCTCATTTATAATGTTCAAATAATTGTTATTTAATTATAAAATAATCATTTACATTAATATGATATCATATATGATCTTTTAATATTGATTAGTTAATAATATCTTAGTATTATTGTCATTTCGGGTGATAACTTACTCGTTTTCCTTTATATTGTCTGTTACGTAAGCCGTGTTTGTTATGGATAGGTTGTATATTATTCATATCCAGAATTATATCAAGTCTTTAAACATTATTTTTAATCATAAAATGATAATTATACTTGAATGGATATGATGGAGAATGAATCTCATCACGTTCGTGGAGACGGTAGTCCGTACGTACACACGAGTGACAATATCATTCATTTGATAATAAAATAATATATAATTTAATGGTATATAATATATACAGAATCATTATCATGTTATATTTATTATATACATGAATTTCACATCATTATTATACCCATAAAAATAATAATTTATTGAATAACAATTACACCACGACGTGGAGACTGTAAGTCGTATGTACCCACGTATGGTGACATGTTATTCAAAGGATGGATAGAATGCTGAATATGATTGTACCATATTTATAATAACACCAAAATATATATAAGATAATGTAGTTATTATTTTAGAATGGTAATAACAAATAATGAAGAAGTGGAAGAAGAAAGGAACTTGAAAAAGGGTGGTGAAAACATTACCTCTTCTTCGGGTTCTTCCTTTTGATTTGATCAAAAGGGCTCCTTATGTTGGATTTCTGAGTAAAGGAAGGCCTCTAGGACGAAGTTAGGGAAGTTGAGAGAGTATTTAGGAAGATTTCGGCAGAGCCAAACGGCTTGGAAGGTGTGAAGTAATGAGAAGGAGAAGTGCCCTTTTATAAGAAGGGTGAGGGGAACCTTTGGAAAAGCTAGAAATATTATTTTATAATAAATTCATATTCGGTTTATAATGCCTAAAAAGTGGATTATATAAAGTTTAAGGTGGGGATAGGTAGAAAACCACTCAAAAAATATAATTTAGACAGTTTTGGGTCATTATATTAACCTTATCTTTAAGTATTAACTCTTAGTTAATTTATTTCACTTTTACAATGTCTCTTTGTATTTTTATATTATATGGTTAATAATCTTACTATATACATCCAAGAGACCCCCAAGTGGTCCATTAATAATAAAACTGTCATGATATAAGTCTCTTGGCCGATCCTTAGATTTTTAGGAATTTAATACCAATTAATAATACAATATGTTGATAAAAAACTCTATTATGTCAATTTTGACACTATTCAATAATTAATTTTTGTGAAACTCATATCAGAATGATTACTTCAAAAAAAGTAAATTACATCAATACTAATATGTCATATTAACCTAGAAAATTAGTTTAATTCAATAAAAGTCTCCAATTATATTTATTTGGGTATTTATAATATTAATTATTTTAATTTTTCACTATTATGGTAATTACTGCATCATCATTGTGTCATAAATAAATTAAATTATTTAATGTCTATAAATTATAAATAAAATATAATTATGTAGGAAATATTTATATATTTCTAATTAATATTTATAATCGAATCTATCTTATGTGTAACCCTGTATTAAAAATGTTTTAGTAAATAAACTTTGATTTTAACTCTTTTAACTCTTCTTTGAATTAAATAATAATAAATGTCCTAATCTAATCCAAGTGGACCTAAATGATAATATTTTATTCCTAAGGTTGTTTTTCGTCGATATAAAGTTGTCCAATAGAATTAGGACATATGTTAGGGTAATATTAATATCATTTTTACCCTTAATTCCCCTATTTACTTTTAACGGTGGTAAATAAAAGTAAAAAGTTACTATTCACCAAAAATTATTTTCATCTCATTGAACCAAATTTTACTTCTTGATATTAACCGTGTCTCTCGGATTTTCGAAATTCCACTCACAGAAGCAGTAAAATTAAGTTTTAGGAAAAATTTAGTTTTTTAACTACCACTTAGTGGTTTCACTATTCATTAAAAATTGAAGTTTTTCAGAACAATGCCAAAATTTCAACCTAAGCTATAATTGATATTCCGAATTCAAAAATGATGTCTATTTTACCAAATTCCAAACGTATAAGTTGCATTAACTAATTTTATAATTAATTCATGTTGTCACAACAAATAGCGTGTTTTTAAGAAGCAATATATATCAAAAGTTTGACAATTGTTTATGTCCAATTTTAAAGTGAAATTAATTCTAATGAACACCATTGGATAAAAAGGTAAAAATATATTCTAATTATAATTTAAAACCACTCAAATTCATAATTTATCACCATTAATTATTTTGATTAAAAAAGTTGCTTTTAATTAATATTTAGTAATTTTCACTATTCAACAAAATATTAAAGTTATCCGAAAAGTATCAAAATTTCACCTTAGGCTAAATTCGATACTCCAAATCCAAAAATGAAGTCCATTTTGAGAGATAAAATTTCTAAAATTTTAAAAAGTAGGTATTACTATTCATAACGGCTAGTTTGATTGGTTGTGGTGTGTCAGAATCTCGAAGTTGCGTACAATTCACGTCATTGCATTATTCAAAGGGAAACGTACCGTGGAAGATTGGGGTGATACATTCTCCCCCCCCCCTTCAATAAATTGCTTCATCACAATTTTTAAAATTTGGATTGAGAATATAATGGAATGTCCCACATCAGAAAAAGAGTCAATAAAACTATCACTTCAAAATAAAGGAAGATAAGTATAAAGGTCACCCAAGATAACCCATAATAGGATTCCATGTAGGAAAACATGGATATGGACGATAAACTAAGTGTTTAGTTCTGATTGATAGGGATAGAAAACATGATCAGGAAAAAGTTAACAATAAGAAAATCACAAACTTGTGTTGGGACAAACGGTCCTTATTCTCCCAGCAGGAAAAGTAAACGGACAACATTTTTTATTTTAAGATACATTACATAAGGACGAGGAATTAATTTATGATATTGACTAAGAACATAAAGAGATATAATTACTTTTTAAGTAGAGTTTCATTCTTTAATAACTTTTTACCACTACCTCATTTTTTGAACAATGAGTATTCAAGTAGACATGGTCACAATGGAAGAGCTAGAATAAACTTCTATAGAAATACATGATCCACGTAGGATAAACTATATATTTACCTTGTCTTTAGAGATTAATCAAAACCAAAATGGTTAGTATAATATATGATGACCCCCCAAATGGATATTCCATTAGAGAAAAAAAACACTAATCTTAATTTATAAAATTAAACCATCAATACCCCAAAGTTAAATAAATACCATTCAATAATCAATTGTCCTTAAAATCCTTCAATATGATCCAAACTAATTTTGAAACTCAAAACTTATAAGAATATAGTCTTCCATGTTAAATTGTATATCCAAATGAAATTAATTACTCTTAAAGTCGCATACTTAAAAGTAATTAACCTAATCATTTCCATAAACAACCCAAATCACTATAAAACCACAATAAGAATATAGATAAAAATCCACCATTACTCCTCAAATAAAATATCATACTATTCTATTTTCCATACAACAAAGTGAACAACTTCCAAAATAACATGTATCACTTAATTACCAAATCATTTTCCTATACTAATGGTATTAATTTTATAATACATAAGATCCCAAATCAAATTATTAATGATCAATAAAATCATTTAGCTAAAAATAATAGTCACACTAACCAGGGACTTCACGTAGTCTAGTGGTAGGAAATAAATCCCAATCGCACTTTGGTTGTGGGTTCGATTCCCACAGCTTTGTCCGGCGCAATGGGTTATCACACAGTCTGCGTGTTGTCCCTTTTCAAAAACTATATTTTATAACATTATCAAAATGAGATAAATTCATCAAAATAACCATAACATAATATAACCCCAAATGTTATGACATACCTTGCATTTTCATCCCAAATTATAATAACTTATAATTACCTCAAACCCAATGATCATATAAAACCAAATGGTTATTCATAACTATATCCACAAGAGAAAAGATAATTATTCCTCAAATATCATTCTCACAAGGAAGACTGCAGGGTTACAAATACAAGAGAAAATTATTCCAAATAAAACCCATCAACAAGGAGAACTAACACTTTTTAAACATTTCTCCAACCATTTATTTCCACATAGCTTCTTATTTGACCACTAAAATATCCTATAGAATAAGGCATTCACTCGGCTAATGGTCAGGTCCCCTACATTTACAGAAAATGACTGTAAATGGATTCTTGGGACCATTTTTATCTTCTTCCATAGTACTCTTCATTTTTCTTCGGAAATTCCTCACTTTATGTCCTTCCTTCCTGCACGTAAAGCATTTCCTTGTCCCATTGAGACACTTTCCTGGGTATCTCCTTCCACATTTCCTGCATGATGGAAATCGAGGATTCCTTTCTCCATGGTCTCCACTGCCGGAGCTCTTATCATTCATCACCTTTCTTTTCTTTTTTGAGTCCGAGAATTGGTTAATATATATATTGTTGATCATATTTTTGGAAAATTGATTTGCCATAAGGACGATATCTTTTACGCCTATCAAAATTCCATTTTGTTTCTCATTTCCACCATCGTTCCCACCTTGTACATCATTCTGAAATTCACTATGTCTTCCTTGGAATCTAGCCATTGACTAAAACCAGAAAGCATTGTGTGAGTAACGGTAGTCATAAAATCATTTAAGGATTAACATGTCACCATATTCTCAATTTGATACACATTAGGATTAACCGAGGACATTTACTCTCATCTTATATATATAATACCTCAAATTGGTTTGCAAAGAAAATGTAAATTATCCTAAGCATATCCCCCGAGAGTGTCGTAACCAAGAGTACAGCAAGGCCCGTTGTCGTTCACCAGTTCTCATTAGAGTCCAGCTCAAAGCGGTGTTTTCGGGTTTTACCCATAGGTACATCTGTGCCAGAGCTGCCTCTACCTGCTCGTATCCAGACAGGGATGTATTGCTCGGAAAACTCACAAAATCACTAAAATACCAAAATTCTAGGAAGTTCTTCTATACTAATCCTCAAAGATCATCTTAGGTCTACGTGCTCTAATCAGAGTTTATCTAAATCTAGATTTCTAACCACTTTCATAATGATGGAATGCATAATGCCAGACTATCATAACCACATATCCAAGGCCTCATGCCAAGACTACAAATAAGATTTTGCCAAGGCCTTGTGCCAAGACACTAGTTTGTCTCATGAGACCTACCGATGCATCAAGGAGCTATAGCGAGCTCCACCCGTCACTTACTAAGTCCAATGCATTCCTCATATGAACAGGTTTAAACATATTATAAACATTCGTATTAAAACTAGCATACGAAATGTCAATACTTTAACCACAAACCATGAATTGTATAAAAATAGCACATCCACATTCGAACATAACTCATTTGATAAAATATGGAAGATTGTATTGTATCAGATTAACCTCAATAAATAATAATGAATGATATTGACATAGATGAAAATAACCATCAAAACCATTTGAGATAAATATCCCCCTTTTCTTGAAAACATTTATAATTCACACTATTTGTCAAGAAGCTATTTAAAAATAGATTTTTGAATCAATGTTTCCCATGCAACTTTGAAACTTCTAAAAGGAGTTTTAATTTTAAAACTTTAATATCCATATAAATAAATCCTTAAAACCATTTTTTAAAACATGGACATTAATGAGCAATATTTAGAAGAACAAGTCTTTAAAACATTTAAAAATGGTATTTTAGTTAGAGTTTCTAACCAAAAGAGAGACACTTGAATACAAATAATTGAGGTAATCAAAACATAGTAATATCATGAGAATAAATGGATTCATGATATACAATGTCAAATTACATTATATACACCACATAAAGGTGATTTGGTGTATAACAACAAAGAAGTCTCAATGGAATGTAAATTGAGATGAAATCTCTCATAAAGGTCGTATCCTTAATTTAAGGATAAATCAACGATATAGTTATGTGTCACAAATATAAATACACTAAATATGATTGGATATTCAGTGTAAAACAATAAAAGGACATTCATACATAATCTTGTAAAAACAACACCAATGAATTGGATGTTTAACTCAAAAAATGGAGAATGAGTTAAAATTACTCTTATCAAATTCATAACGATGACTTGATAAAATATCAATGGAGTGATTATGTATATCAAAAGTATATCCAAAGAAAAGGGGAGGGGGAATTATGTCATAATAAAATGAATAGCTATTCCACACATAATCTCGGTGTAAAATAATCAATGAAGTTTGCGTAAAGCCGAATGAGTGGAAATTGAAATTTCAAATTCCCTTATTGATTTGGTAACATACAAAACATACACCCATTAAATAAGGATCATACAATGATGAGGTAAATATACATTAATTAAATTATATTACACAATTAATACAAACATGGGCAGTACACACACAACATGTAATAAATAAGTGGTGAACAATGGAATTCTCACGGAATTAAATGTGAGATAAGAAATCCCTTACTTTATACTTTTTCCTTGGTAGAAGGTAGGTTAACCTCCTTTATAATGTTGAAATAATTGTTATTTAATTATACAAGAATCATTTATATTAATATGATATCATATATGATCTTTTAATATTGATTTGTTAATAATATCTTAGTATTATCGTCATTTCGGGTGTTAACTTACTCATTTTCTTTTATATTCTTTGTTACGTAAGCCGTGTATGTTATGGATAGGTTGTATATTATTTATATCCAGAATTATATAAAGTCCTTAAACATTATTTTTAATCATAAAATGAGAATTATACTTGAATGGATACGATGGATAATGAATCTCATCACGTTCGTGGAGACGGTAGTCCGTACGTACACACGAGTGACAATATCATTCTTTTGATAATAAAATAATATATAATTGGATGTTATATCATATATACATAATAATTATCTTGTTATATTTATTATTTACATGAATTACACATCATTATTATACCCATCAAAATAATAATTTATTGAATAACAATTACACCACGACGTGGAGACGGTAAGCCGTACGTACGCACGTATGGTGACATGTTATTCAAAGGATGAATAGAATAATGAATATGATTGTACCATATTTATAATAACATCATAGTATATATGATATACTGTAGTTATTATTTTATAATGGTAATAACAAAGAAAGAATAAGTGGAAGAAGAAAGGAACTTGAAAAATGGTGGTGAAAACATTACTTCTTCTTTGGGTTCTTCCTTTTGATTTGATCAAAAGGGCTCCTTAAGTTGGCTTTCTGACTAAAGTAAGGCCTCTAGGATGAAGTGAGGGAAGTTGAGAGAGTATTTTGGAAGAGTTTGGCCGAGCCAAAAGGCTTTGATGGTGTGAACTAATGAGAAAGAGGAGTGCCCTTTTATAAGAGGGGTGAGGGGCACCTTTGGAAAAGCTAGAAATACTATTTTATAATAAATTCATATTCAGTTTCTAATGGCTCCAAAGTAGATTATTTAAAGGTTAAGGTATGGAAAGGTCGCAAACCACTGAACCAATAGAATTTGGATAGGTTTGGGTCATTATATTAACCTTATCTTTAAGTATTAACTCTTAGTTAATTAGTTTCACTTTTACAATATCTCATTGTATTTTTATATTATATGGTTAATAAACATACTATATGCTACCAAGAGACCCCCAATTGGTCCATTAATGATACAACTATCATGATATAAGTCTCTTTTCCGAACCTTAGATTTTTAGGAATTTAATATCAATTAATAATATAATATTTTGTTTAAAAACTCTTTTATGTCAATTTTGACACTATTCAATAATTAATTTTTGTGAAACATATATCAGAATGATTACTTCTAAAAAAGTCAATTAAATCAATCCTAATATGTAATATTAACCTATAAAATTAGTGTAATTCAATAAAAGTCTCCAATTATATTTATTTGGGTATTTATAATATCAATTATTTTAATTTTTTACAATTATGGTAATTACTACATTATCATTGTGTCATAAATAAATTAAATTATTTAATGTCTAAAAATTATAAATAAAATATAATTACGTAGGAAATAGTTTTTATCTTTCTAATGAATATTTATAATCGAATTTATCTTATGTTTAACCCTATATTAAAAATGTTTTAGCAAATAAACTTTGGTTTTAATTCTTTTAACTCTTCTTTGAATTAAATAACAATAAATGTCCTATTCTAATCCAAGTGGACCTAAATGATAATATTTTATTCCTAAGGTTGTTTTTGGTGGAGATAAAGTTTTCCAATAGAATTAGGACATGTGTTAGGGTAATATTAATATCATTTTTACCCTTAATTACCCTATTTAATTTTAACCGTGGTAAATAAAAGTAAAAAGTTACTATTCACCAAAAATTATTTTCATCTCATTGAATCGCATTTTACTCCTTGATATTAACCGTGTCTCTCGGACTTTCGAAATTCTACTCACAGAAGTAGTAAAATTTAGTTTTATGATAAATTTAGTTTTTTAACTACCACTTAGTGGTTTCACTATTCATCAAAAATTGAAGTTTTTCAGAACAATGCCAAAATTTCACCCTAAGCTATAATTGATATTCTAAATTCAAAAATGATGTATATTTTACAAAATTCCAAACATATAATTTGCATTAATTAATTTTATAATTAATTCCTGCTGTCACAACAAATAGCGTGTTTTTAAGAAACAATATATATCAAAAGTTTGACAACTGTTTATGTCCAATTTCAAAGTGAAATTAATTCTAATGAACACCATTGGATAAAAAGGTAAAAATATATTCTAATTATACTTTAAAACCACGCAAATTCATAATTTATCACCATTAATTATTTTGATTAAAAAATTTGTTTTTAATTAATATTTAGTAATTTTCACTATTCAAAAAAATATTAAAGTTATCCGAAAAGTACCAAAATTTCACCTTAGGCTAAATTCGATGCTCCAAATCCAAAAATGAAGTCCATTTTGAGAGGTAAAATTTATAAAATTTTAAAAAGTAGGTATTACTATTCATAACGTCTAGTTTGATTGGTTGTGGTGTGTTAGAATCTCGAAGTTGCGTACAATGCACGTCATTGCATTATTCAAAGGGAAACGTACCGTGGAAGCTTGGGGTGTTACATTATTAATAATATATATATCATATATAAAATATAAAACCATTAATCATTCCAATTTGAAATGTGGTAAATGGAAGAACGAACGATATCAGTTTGCGAGGTGGTATTCTGCCTTACACACGAATGGTGATTACATATCACATTTGATGGTTGTGAGTGAAATTGTAGGTATAATTTTTATCATTAAAACATATTAGTATATTTAAGATACTGAGTTTATTATATAATCATTTAATAATAGTAATTTAATGTATTGATTAATAAATAAAATGAAAGTTATTATTCTATAATGTTACCTAATTTTGGGTAACTCCTTTTGGTTTACACCAAAATACTTAATTGATTAGCTTTTTTAACAATGGTAGGATTTTATTATGATATTAGGGAATTTTTTTAACTTATTATGGATGGTTTTGGATGATATATAAGTCTCAATGTGGTGTGAGGAAGTGTGGTATGATGTTCCCTTTTATAATTAAGGTAAGAGGGACTTTTGGAAACTAACAAAATACTAAATTAATATAAATTAATTTACAATATCAAATGGATAAAAAGTGAGTTATTTAAAATATAATATGTGTATGGGTAGAAATAATCTCAAAATATAATTTTTACAAAAGTTTATGTCATATTATTACCCTTATCATTTTTATTTAACCATTTGTTAAACCCATAAACTCTTACCATGACAACTTGTTTTTTACAATTTAAGGGATAATATATACAATATAAGATTCTAAAAGTATCATAAATGAGTCAGGGATGAAATTTTAAACATTATTCCAATACTTTGGCCTAATTTTATTTTTTTAAATTTTTTATCATTTAATTAAATATTGTTTATTTTAAATTATCATTGGTGTCAATTTGGACACTATTTGTTGCCTAATTTTTGTAAATTTCATAACTACATGATAAATTAAAAATATAACCTTTAAAACATACATAATATGTCTATTCTATATAAAAAATTCTTATATGACATTAAATATATAAAATTGAATTCATTTAAATATTTTTAATAACATTTATGTGACATGTCTATTAATTAAACAATAACTATGTCATCATTGTGCAAGCCTTTAATTTAATTATTTTTTCCTTCAAATTTAACAAATTATCATGATGAAGATCAAAAAATTTAATTTTCCAATGAATATTTATAGTCGAACATATCCCCTATATAACCCCATATTAAAAATATTGAACTTGTTAAAAACAAAAGTAAGACAGAATCGACTTTTCATAGACTAAAATACTTTAAATAGATTAAATAATCCATGTTGCTTCAAGAGGCCATAAATCAAAACAAGGATAATTTTAGTTTTTAAATATATCATCCAAAAAAATTAAGACCACTGTTAGGGTATTTTTCTAATATTTATAATATTATTTTTACCCATAATTACTCGATTTAACCAAAACCATGGTAATAAAAATTATCAATGTTTACTATTCATATTTTATCCAAAAATAAAAGGGGTTTATTTAAAAAAAATTAACTTAAAATTAAAAATAATAAATTCATTTTATATAATTCAGAACACATATTTTTCTATAAATAATTTTAAATTAATCTCATTAGTGGAACAAGAAAATGAGTTTTTTAAGTGAAAACGCCCAAAAGTTGGAAATGTTTTTATATCCAAAAACAATGTAAAATTATTTAAAATTCCCTGAAATGGATTAAATGATAATTATTTCATGTAATTATCATTTATAACCAACCAAAATTATAATTTAACACCATATACATTTTCAATGAAAATTGTGTTTTCAATTAAAATTGAATATTTTTTATTAGAAATCAAAACATTATACTTATCCAAAACTACCAAAAATTATAACAAATTAAATTTTAATATTCTAATTTCAAATAAAAAGTTTATTTTCTCAAATATAATTAATAAAAGTATCAAACACCATATTTAAAATAATTACTCCATTAAAAGGTGGAAAACTACCATTTTAGAAAAATATCATTTTTTATGTGTAAAATTTGGTTTGTTCTTATTTTATTCCTACTAAATCTATTGTATGAAGGTAAAAAAATATTTTATTGAATTTATCTTTAATTAATATCATTTAATAATTGTAATTAATTAAATTTATTAGGATAAAACAACTTTATAATAATAATAATAATAATTTATATGAATATTTCCTATATATTTAGTTGGTTATAATATTCAATTATAATTAATTTTCACAAGTTAATTCAACCACATATTATTATAACTTAGTTAATACTATTCATAACCACTAACATAATGGCTAGGTTATATCTTAGTATATTAGATAATAATATTTTAATAATATATTGTTGTTTGGTAAAACTCAATCTTGCGTGTAACACAAGCCAATATGTTATTGTGTGTAGCGTAAGCTTAACATGGTGTAGAAAATAAGGAAATCAAGAAAAAATATTAAATTTATTCAAAAATGAAATTATTATAAACTCGTGGTTTATTACATTACTTGAGGAGGTTCTTTGTGTGTTTCATAGATCACCCTTATTAGTTTATCTATTTTTGTATAAGATGTATCATGGATTTAAGATATAGTTTTTGTGTTTGAAGATGAATAAAATTATAGTAGAGTCTATGGTTCAGTGCTGGTTCTATCAGTAGGTGAAGGTATAGAATTTGTTTCTAGAGGATTGTAATATCCATTAGATTCCACCGACTAAAAATGGGAGGAAATAACTAGGGATTTCATCACTACAATACCATGATCATACAGAGGATATGACTTCACATGGGTAATTGTGAACCTGTTTCTGGAATTGGCCCATTTCCTGGAAATTCAGGAATTGAGTGTTATGGATTATCATGTAAGGAATTGAACTTAAGACATCATTCAAATTCATGAGGGTCTGAAGACCATAATTTCTTATCAATATCCTTTCTTACCTCATGGTTTTGGATAGGTCTTCTGGGTGATTCTAGATCTCAAATACACTTGATCACTACTTTTAATCTTTATAAGGATGATAATATAGAACAAACCATCCAGATGATAGAAGATATTTTTTGGGATTTAATCATGGAATTTTTGTAGATTTTGGGTGAAGAACATCCCCTTTAAAGAGTTTTTTATAACAATAAATATCAAAATTAAATTATTATGGCCCCATTTGAGGCATTGTATAGGTTTCCTCATTGATCTCTATTATGCAGGACTAACATTGGAGAGTGATTTTTCCTAGGAAAAAACATGGTTTTCATCATGACTGAGAATATTTTGGTTTTTTAGAAGTGGAATATGGGGGTACATGAATATCAAAAATCTTATGTGGATCAAAGGAGGAGACTCTAGAGTTCGGTTTTGGTGATCGGGTGTTTCTTAATTTTTCTCCAAAACATGTACAATGATGGTCTGGTAAAGGGAGTATGTTATATTTACAATTTATCAATCCTTTTATGGTGTCATAGAATATTCGAAAGGTGATGTATTAGTTGGAACTTCCACTATAGGTGGACCATATCCATGATATATTCCTTGTGTGGTAGCTTCATCTATATCATCATGATGACTAAAATGTTATTGATTGTGGATAGTTGGATATCAATGTGACATGACATTAATGGAGTATCCATTTTATATTCAAGACCATTAAGAAATAGTTATAATTGGGAGTATCATTCTTCTAGTTCATGTTATATTGAAACATATAGGCCTGGAGGAGAGTACATGAGAATTTAAGGGACATATGAATGCTTGTTGTACTGATATATTTTGAATTGAATTTTTTGGGTGATATAGAGTATGAATTAGGGTTGATTTGTTCATTTTTTTAATATGTTTATCCTGTTATGTATTGTTGATATACATGTATCTGTTTTACATGTATCTATTAGGGATATTTTTATTTTTAGTCTCATTATTTCTTATGGATTTGGATTTATTTATGGGTATGAGAATTTATTAAGAGGTAACTAATGTAACAGTCCAGACCTTTTGGCCCATTACATTTTGTATTGGGGGTGTTGGTGGTGATCAGAAGATATTGAATGGAGATAAGTTCTTTTGGAGCTGATATTATAGTTGTGGGATTAAATTATAGTATTATGGAATTTTTTTCATACTGTGAGGTTATTTGGGTGGTTTAGCTGGGGAATAATTCGTTTTTCTATGGATTGGATGCCTGAGAAGTCAATATTAGGAGTTCTTCCATTTTATGAAACCTTTAATCATGGTACTTTAATTTATTCATGGTTTTGGTTTTTGTTTGATCAATACTCAAAAAATTATAGGAGATTATGTTTTTCTATCATTATAGCATGGATTTTAGAGTAATCAATTTTATTGCTCTATCAATTTTGGTTTCAATTTAATATGGTGTTTGGTTACATCTTGACCTAGCTTGAAAAATTATATTTTGTCCCATGTTGGTGATTTTTTCACAATGGTATTTTGTAGTAGTTATCTGATTTTGTTATTGATCAAGTGTAAATAGGTGATATATGACATGATTTTTAGGATACTCTTGACTTGAGACCGTTGTCAAATAGACATCAACCATTGCATTGTGATTGAGTGTTTTTCTAGAATGGGTATAAATTTGACATCCCCTCTAAATTTTATCATTACTATATTGTTTCACTATACCATTATGAGATTTAAAATATTTTTTTGAGATAATATATTTCCTCATTTTTTGGATTTGATCCTTGGATTCTAATGATTATTTGTTTGTGATTTGAGATGAGTTCCTACCATATTCTTCCATGTTTCCTCCATGTTTATATTTAGGGATTCTCGATAGAAGTATAGTTTCAATTTAGTTGATTTTAGGATTTGTTTTTTATGGTTATGTGTTTTTATTCTAGGTTCTTATTTTCCCCTTGATGCGATTTCAGAATTGTGGAATCTCTTCTTTACCTTACTCTATATAGTTTCTTCTGAAGATCAGTTGCAGGTAGTGGATTCAACATGTCTCGTTTTAATAATTTGTAATGATTAGAAATTCCACTATTTTATTTCCTTAGGTTAGTGGTAATAATTTTCATAATAAATAAAATTTAATGGACTTAAATAAATTTAATGTGAAAGGGTTGATATGCACATGCATCTATGATTTTTTGAGATTACCTATGTAAGAGAAAATTATTTATGGTTTATACAATGAATTAATGTTTATACTACGTTTTAAAATCCTTTTTCAAGGTCCTATTGTTGTAATAACATATAATAAATTTTATTATCAAGTAAATAAAATAATAGTAATTTGTGTTAAGTTGTAGAATTGTTGTGTTGGAACCCATGTAAGAAATATTAAATGAATTTAATGAACTATTTTAATGAGTAAAATTATTAAACTGACTTATTATTGGAATTGGTTATTTTGTGTGATTTTAATGCTTTTTTTTAGTGTTTTGATTTGTGTGATCATGGTTGGAATGTTTTTGTTGATGGATTTTGGGTGTTAGAATATGATGTTTAGTTGGGTTGTATCTGGTTTCCCTGGATAAAATAGGATAAGATGTTTATTTTTGTGCATTGGATGGGTTTTTGTGGTGTTTATTTTTTTGACATGGGTGGAGGTTAATGTAGTGGAGTTTTGTCTTTAGTATGGATGGAATTATGGTTTCCCAGTGGTTATATAGTGAGATTGGTAAAGATGAATGCACTAATTATTTTTTATTGTAATTGAAATATATTATGATTTTGGATAAACTATTAACACATTAAATGAATGATTTCTTGATAAAATTAAACATGATTAATTTATAAAGAATATTTTATCATTAAATAATAAATTGATCATAATAGTGAATGTAATATGGATGGTGAATGATTAAATTTTGAACTAGTTTTATGATGTCAATGAACGAGAAATTATAGTTGTTTTATGAATGATTAAATGTTTTTTTGGGATAGTTTTCATTTTAGAATGGAATTAGTTGTTAGTGAGAGGTCACAATGATGTGAAAGTTGATGTGGGAATTTTTAGGTATATTTTGGAGTGATATGATATGATGGGATTGTGTGTGTGGTTATATTATACATTTATTATCTTATGATTTAATAATTACCCCACCTGAGTTGATTAGTTTTACCAACACCCAAATGTTTTAGGTCTGATGTGTCTTCCCCAACATCTAGGATGGAAATGGAATGGATGGTTGGATACACTATCTTCCAAACTCACACTTCTTATATGGAATGTTTGTAACAACATGAGGTTATATTTAATTGTATGTGATGTACTCAGGTCAAACTGAAACTGATTTTATGTGGTGATGTTGTTATATGTGGTGGGGGTCATGCAATGTGGGAGGAGGGAATGAGACCTATTTCCTTCATGTTTAAAAAAATCAACTACAATGAGTATACAAGATGTGGTGAAGTGATATGATATTAGTTATTTTATTACGACATGATTGCAGATATGATGTGATGATAAAGTATGATTTGGTTTGTGGGCATGTGATTTCGTGATATAGAAGAGGTTGGATCATGGAATGTTTTACATTGGCGTGTGAGAGAGGAAAATCAATAGGCAATTGGTTGTATGTCTTCTTGATTATATTACTAAGAAGTTTTTTTATTACATGGAAGTGATACATGGTGACTGAACCTTGGAGAGGCTGGGTGGTGGTTAACCATATATAGGTGCATGGCAGTTCTGACGTGTATCCCTGAAGTATTGTTATGATTATTCTACATTTTCATGGGAGGTACTGGGGATTATCCTATTGGGTATGCATGTATTCTCACCCATATATTCTTTTTTGATACCCTCAGTCATAGCTTCCAAATTGTGTCCTATTTGTGGTGGGTTTAGGGTATACTCTAATCTTCATTGTTTGACCGTTAGAGGTTCCCAGTGTGGGTAGTTAATGAAAATATTCAACATCTATCATATAAATTTGATCATAACTTCAATTTTCAATGATTATTTATATATGTGTTTAATTATTTATTTTTGATTAACATAAATTAAGAATTATTATAGTTTCAAAAAGTAAATTGAAGTAGAAATATAAAATATATAATATTCATCAATTGATTTGATCCAATTAACTAATTTGAATCATATATTTCCAATTTAATATGGATTGGTTCAGTTGGGTTAAATGAATTAAATTAATCTTGTACATCCCTACACCATCTACTTTTTTAACTCAAGATTTATCTATTCGATTAATCCCAAATGATTTTCTAAATATATTATTGTGATTTATGTTCTTCTTCCTTTGGTAAAACACATTAATTACCTGAGGAGTAATAATAGTGTGTGGGTAATGTAAATTCCCACACATAAAAACATAATTGTATTTCTTATTGACATTCTTACTCTTCTTTCATAAAAAAAATAAAACTAGTAACATGTTAATGTTGTTTCATGCTTCCCCGCACAACACTTTCATCTCCTTTACTGGTTATAGTCAGAATTACTTAAACTTATTAGGCACTTCACAACAAATTTAATAAAATATATTTAGACCATTTTATTATAAAATTATAATTACCTTAAATGGTGAGGATGTTTCAAGAATTTTGTGGCACTCTATCCCTCTTCTAATGAGAAGAAATCCTTCTAGCTACTATAAATTGAATAAACATATTCACTATATAACACTCTCTATGTTTCCAGGAACACTACAACAGATTAAATGATATTAAGTGGAAAACATTATTAGTGGTAAAACAAAACACTAGTAAATGGTTTGAATTCACCAGTGCCAAACAAAATCACAAATAATGTTTCTCTTATCACTTATAAAAAACACTGATGAATGGTCATCCTCTATCCGGAATTTTTTAGCACTAATAAAAGTTGATATTTATCAACTATTATTTAGCACTGATAATAGTTTAACCTTTACCAGTCATAAAATATCTTTGATAAAGTTTTACCAATATATAATATATTTTTATATATAAATACTTATATATTAATAAATATTAATATATATATATTACTTTAAATAATTTATATTTTTTGGTATTCATATACTTATTTAGAAATATATATATAAATACAATCAAATGTGTGTGTATGTTTTTGACATCATCTATTTGCGGAACCTCTCTTTTCTTCTTATTCACAACCTTTTGAATATGTTTTAGTGTGATTTGAGGTGGGTTAGGGGTATTTAGGAGGTCATAAATGGAAAAGGGTCATGTTGGTGAGCATGTTATAGGTTGAAAAGGCTAAAACAGCTGCACTAGATTTTTGGTGGGAACCAATGTTCAACAAATTGATTTTTTAGGATCTAAATCTTGACCAAATATCCCACCATATAACTAGTAGGGATCCTAGGCATAATCATTTCAACCCTGCGGCCACTGACCAGCTGTTTTTATTATTCTGGGACTAATGATGACACCAAGTATTATGTTTTTTTAACTAGACCCACTCACTAATACTCACATTTTCTCCAGAATCCTTCATCTCCCATCACCCTAGGATCCCTCTTCCAATTAATTTATGTGACATCCTATACTTATGTGTCCTCTATTTGACACTCATACATCATTTTGATCTTGTGTTTCTAATCTAGTGATTTTAATTTTTGATCTAGACTAATCCTCTTCCCTTATCCTTGATAAAAACCCAATTTTATTCATGATTTCATGATAATATATAAGGGTTTCGACATGTTATTATAAGGGAATTATTGAACTTTGATAGAATAGGATCCTATATTCATGGAACTAGAATTTTTTCATTGTTTAGATCTAAACCATTATCGGTAGAGGATCTTCATGGGTATGTGTTACCCATTCTTAGCTCAATGGTTTTGTTTCTCTTAAATCCAAGTCCTAATATTCTAATCATGGAATATTGGGGATGGTTCTAGGATAAAATTGGGCAATTAGATTCATAATATTACACTTATCAGCAAACATCATTTCAACTATAGTGGGTAGTTCTTATCATTGGCATATAATTATATGGGTTCATAGAAAGCTTTTTGGGTTTTCGTGTGTATTATCAAGGGGCCTATTTTTTATATTGATCACTAAAGGTGTGTGTGTGTAGCCTCTTTTATCCTTTGTTTTATTCTTCCTCAAATATAGTTTTGTTATAGTTATTTCTCTTACATGATATGACTTTATGTGTGATATGTCCTCTTGTATCTCTAAATTTCATGATTTATTCCCCCATATTATATAGTTGAGTAACTAGTTTGATCCATATTGGTGATCCCTCAAAGAGGGATGTTTCAGATATTGATCGGTATGTACATGGGATATCACTTCTTGTGGTATTTGTCAAGAATATTTTTGGATATCCCTTTAAAAAGGGATGTTTTGGACATTCCTAGTGTATGTTCTTTCTAGCCTGGAGGAAAAGTAGATAGATCCAGTCTCTAAGGAGCTAAAACATATTTTATGATTCTATGGACTATTTGTTTATTAATTTCACTTTGTTTATTGTCATTTCTTGCACCATTATATATTATTCACTTTTTTAAGGATTGTTGGTGGTATCCTACAAGGTCTTGTACCCCCACTCTACTCGAGTATTTCAGCGCTCTCTTATATTTCAATACAAGGGATCCAATGAAGGGAAAGGAACCTATGGTGGATGATTGAGTAGGTTTGGTAGGAGGATTCATTCATTTTAGGATGAACTTAAGTCTGTATAATTACTATTTTTTTGGTTTCTTGCTTCATCCCCTACCTTGATCCACCAAATACGGGGATCCTTATATTATTTTGGTTTATGTTACTAACTTTCCATATTACTATTGCATGGGTTGGTATTTTATTTGTATATTTTTACACTGATGATGTATTTATTATTTATCTATTTATTTTATTATTATCTCTACCATTATATACTTTTATATTTCCAAATAATATGGGCATAATATCCCCATGATTTCCTTTGGGCCTTGATGTTATTTGGAAACTGCTTGCATATATGAAGACACACAAGAGTTCATATGGCTTCTCAACTTAGACATGGTGGTTTTGCTCAGGTAGTTACAAAATATCATCAATTAACTTGGTTCACTAACTTGTTTCTTCACTTTACCATGATTTGGGATAGGATGGGTAAGATATTGGATGGTTGGGACTCCGATATGGAAATTGTGTTAGTGCCTATCCAAAAGCACATAGTGGAACTTCGAGTCACTATAATTTTAGAATTTATGCTCTTTTTATGTTACCTTTGATTTAAATACATATTGAGTCATTCACAGGATGTTGGTATAATGATTTATTGGGTTTGGTGTGAATTCATGAATCATGCTTAGGAATATAGGATTACATTCCATATACATGTTTCTTGTATTAGATAGATCCCAAAAAATTAAATACCTCTTGAAATTATGAAATGTGCTTTCAATTTATTATTTCATTCATTATTTTATTTTCACATGAGTATTATATTGTTGATTGTATATATAGGGTTGTGGATATCATGTATGTACCACATTCTTGTATTTGAACATGGGTAGTGAATAGGCGATTATTCCTTATTTCTGTGGGTAGACACTTAAGTTAAACTTAGTTGTAATATATTTTCTGTTTCTATGATCTATTACCAAAATTATTATTTTAGATGTTGGATTCCACTAAGGATTGATCTGTAATTTTAATAAATTTCACCACATAGAAGTCTTGTGCAAATTTTTAAGGAAATACTTATTACTCCACTTTTCATGTAGGATGATGTAACTTAGAATGATATTTTGGTTTATTTTTTAGGAAAAGATATAGAACTAATCCAATTGGGACTCTTTCATCTAGTACCTATCTGAGGAAAAGGATCCCACATGAGCAAGACAATGAAGGTCAACTATGCTGATAGATTTTATCTCTGGCATCCTGAATTCCTTCAAGGTTACTGGAGGACCCCATGATATATGGTATTCGATATGATTAATCAATAATATATTTAATCTATTTGATACCCCATAGTATCAAAAGATGAATCTTGAGACCTTCATGCTTTAGAGAACTTTTGGGTGGTGGTTGGATGTTTTTCTTTCGACTAGTAGATGTGAATTCATGTCATGGGAAACCTTTAAAGTCTTTTGTGTCGTAGAATTTTTTCATGTTTCATTGAATCAATACCATTGTAAATAGTTCATGGAGCTATAATGGATGATGGTAAAAGTTTCTGCCAAATCAGTTCATTTTACGGAGTTGATTCGCTTTTCTCCTCTTCTGGTAGGAAATGATTCCCTAGAAGGGAAACCATTTTTATCATATTATTCTTATAGAGATTAAATGATAGGTTGGGGACATTTATTTGATAACACATTATAAATTTATTCTTTAGGACAAAATGATAAAGAAAGACAATGAGGATGATAGAGATGTAAGACTTTTTCATGATTACAGTGGACCAATCAGTGCTTTCTCCAGCACACCCCTAGTTTCCTATTCTGGGAATAATAAGAATAATTAGGAGGACAGAAACGAGGGTAGTGGTCAAAATTTAGAAAATAACCATGGTTCTTGGAATCCTTCTTTGGAAAAAGAATCTACTAGGTTCTATAACATTGCGAGGAAGGGACACTTTCTTAAGTACTGTCATGTATCTCTCAAGTATTATCAACACTGTGTCATGACTGGTCATATGAAGTGGTTCTATTCCAATAATTTGCATATTTGCACAAAACATTCAACCTATGGTGTAGGTACAGGACCAAAAAACTAGGTGGTGACCCCATAAGTGTTGTTAAATTAGGAGACGGATGATCATTTGTGTTTTCTTGGAGTTGTTGATGGTAGGGATTTCATGGTTGATAAGGCTTCAGATGATGGTAGATTTGGACATTCAATATTTCACATTATGGTCCTAGTTTCTCCTACACTATCTGTTTCTTTGTTTGATATAGGGGAATCTATTCATTCATATCTACTCATGTGGTTTTTAGGTTAGAAATTACAATTAATTACACCACTGATTTTTTATCTATTGATATACCATTGGGAATGAAATTTGAACATCTTAATAGCTATCAAAAAAATTAGATAATGGTTGATTGATTCAAACATGTGTGGAGCTTCACTATTCTGGATATGATAGGTTTTGATGTGATCCTTGGCATAGAAAGGTTGAGCATATACTATTATCTCGTCGATTGTTATCGAATATGAGTAACTTTTACATCACCTAATGGGGAGATGTTCATGTTGTTTGGAGAATGCTACGTCAAAACTGCCAAAGTGGGACCAGATCCATATCAGAGATAAGTATTTTTAGTGAAAGTGGCTAGCATGATCCTGTTAGTTGATCATATGGTGACTCCATTCTCTTTTTCTTTTATGGTGGGTTAGTTCGAAGATGTATTTCCAATGGATTTATTTAGGTTACCTCCTTATAGGATAGTTGAGTTTGATATTGAACACGTGTTTGGTGTGTGACCTAAATCAGTTCCACCATATTTCATAGAACCAATTACGTTAAAAGAGATCATGTTATATATTAAATATCTTGAATCTAAAGGATTAATTATATGTAGAACATCCCTTTGGCGTTCTATTGTGTTTTCACTAAGAAGGAGGATGGTAGTCTCTCGGTTTATGTAGATTTTTTGAAGTTGAATCAAATAATTGTAAAAAATAGGTACCTATTTCAAAGGATTGATAACTTATTTTACTAATTAAGGTTATCACAATGGTTTTCAAATATTTATCTTTGTTTTGGATTCCATCATCAGTGGGACAAATAGGAGGACATCCCAAATAAATCATTTAATTTCATGTATGTGTTGTATGAGTATAATATTATGCCTTGATGACTAATGAATGTTATGATAGTGTTCATGAATCTCATGAAAAATATATTCCACCCCTACTTGGAATATTTCATAATTTTTTCATTAATAACATCATAATATATTACAATATATTTCAATCACATTCTACACACCTGAAGATCATATTGCGTATACTTCAAGAACATTCTCTTTACACCAAGTATTTG
Source organism: Viscum album (assembly GCA_963277665.1). Lineage (NCBI taxonomy): Eukaryota > Viridiplantae > Streptophyta > Magnoliopsida > Santalales > Viscaceae > Viscum > Viscum album. Next base: position 1,085,340,188 of record OY728150.1, on the reverse strand, counting down.
AAGTGTCACTTTTAGATACATGAGTTATGATTTCATGGGAACATATTATATCACGAATGAATACTAATTGATCTAAAGAAGGTATATGCAGTCAGGTATTGTAAATGACCTCCATATATGTTTGAGATTTAATGTTTCATCGATTTGGATGGCTATTATTGGTGATTAATTCAAGAATATTCTCACCTAGAAGTACCCATTACCTTGATTACCATGAAGCGATACAATTTTAAATGGAAATACCATTGTGAAGAATCCTTATTAGAGATAAAGAAGAGGTTTAAGTTGGATATAATTCTATTCTTTCCAGATCTTAGGGTTGGGTATGAAGTGCATTGTGATGCATCTACTATTATCATTGGATTTTTTATAATGTAGGGTGACAAGGTAGTTTCTTGTGGGTCTCATCACCGATAAACCTACGGGTAGGGATACCATACTCACGGCCTATAGTTTTAATTTTTGGTTTATGCAATGAAATAATTGTCACATTACCTCTTTAATGTGATATTTATCATATACACTAACCTCAAGAATCTATTACTAATTTTATCATGTAATGACATAAATCATCCTCATAGGTGTTGGGTATTATACTTATAGCTATTTTAATTTTATGTGGATTATTATCATGGGAAAGGAAATGTAGTTGTTGATTCTCTTCATAGGAAGATATGTAAAGTTTTAGAGTGTATGTCATACGTAGGTTAGAATATTATGGCTTTATTTGTAGACTGAAATGTTGTAGTAGTTGAAGATCAAGGTAAGTGTTTATTTCAACCATAGTTATCATAACTTCAATGGTGTAATGATTGAAATCCAATAAAAATCAAGACATAGAGTGCATCTCAATGTGCTTGATTTTTGTGGGAAAATGTTATATTTTTTGTAGGCCTTAGATAGATGTGGCTTGATTAATTTTCATGAAAGTGTGATGGTTCATTAAACCCTGAGAGAAAATATGATGAAAGAGTCACATGCTTCATAGTGGGTAGTGCGTCTAGGATCGACAAAAATGTATCATGATGCAAAATGAGAATTCTAGGGGTCTGGTATGAATTAGATACATTGATTTTTTTCACTGATTTTCTGACTTGTCATAGGGTTATAGATTAGCATAAAAGTCCTAAAGGGTTTATAGAACCACTTCTAATTCCTATATACAAGTGGTTTGAGTTGACCATTGGCTTCATGATGGGGCTACACAAGACCCTTATATTTCCTGATTTCATGTGGGTGGTTGTGGATCAGTTTACCAAAGTGGATCATTTATTACTAATTTAGGAGACTAACTTTATTGAGGATCTAGGAAAGATCTATCTTTGGGAGATTATATGGATTCTTGAAGATCCATTGAGCATGGAATCTGACAGATATGATTGGTTTTCATAATAATTTTGGAATGGCTTTCATAAGGAGATTTATACTTAGTTGAAGTTGATTAAAACTTTCTTCCCTCAACATAATAGGAATTCATAAGGAATGATCAATAATTAAAATTATATTGTTCGTGCATGTGATTTCAATTTTTAATTATCATGGTAAGATAACCTATATCTAATCAAGCTAACATATAACATCAGTTTTCAGTCTTTGATACAGATCAATCCATTTAAGTCTCTCTATGGATAGTAATTTAATTCATTGATGTGATTGCATGAGGCATGTGATTCATCGGTTGTTGAGTTTAGTATGGTGTTGGATACCTTAGAGAGAGTTGAGTTGATTTAGATGCAAATAGGTATCGATTGTAAAAGAAAATCGTAACACCCCGCCCCTACCTCACTGGCTTGAGGAGGCGGTGAGGGTCACTTGGCCTTAAGCGACGTTCCCGTGGCACTAAAGGCTGGCAATAAATGCCGAGGGCTTCAGAAGAAAAGTGAGGAACGATTTTCCCTCAAGAGGATAACCCAACCAACCTGAAACCAACTACTATAATGCATGCATTTAAATTCAACAAACCCTGTCAAAACAACCCAAGGTTTATATAACCAGATATTTCCAAAACATTAGAGTACAAGGGAAACCAAAAGACACCCACAACAATCCGTGACACAACCACAGCTCCACTCCAACTCCAAGCTCCATGCACCACCAAGCATCACGAGGCACTGCTAAAAGATGGAGATGCCTTACCTTTTCCCACATCCCGATATACTACATCTGATAAGACACCAAAGTTCCAAAGCGGTGGGTGAGTACAACCACTCAGTAGGATTTTCCCAAATGACTTCCTTACACACACCACTAGGATAAACCGTTAGCACATTTATATAAAACTTTTTATATAAAAAAATTCCATTCACAAACTCATTAAAAAATCCAAACATGCCACACACAAAGGAAAACCTCCACAATCACGCCACACGCCAGTTACTATGTTCATATTTCACTCACAAGCCCCAACTACAACATCACATAATCAATAAATCAACCAACAACGGGGGTACTTTCTCGGCCAACCCGTTCACAACCCGAAAAGTGGTACTTTCTCGGCCGCTTTCCCCGATGGTGGCCCTTCCGACCATTATCCATCCATCTCCCTGATTATAGTGTTACTTTCACGACCACTCCACAATATCACCACACATTGAAAAAAAACATCCCATACATATCCACACAAGCACAAGCCACACAAAATCACCCATTAATGAAATCACCATCACATTCCATTATCACTCTCAAGTTCAATGTCATTTTAAAATCCACATTTTAAAATCATCCCATTGAATCCATTTCCAACAAAACTCATTTTTCCCAAAATCCCAATTTCATACAAAAAACCCCCAATTTCATCTCCCATAAATTTTCCAAAAATTTACCCCATGATTTACCAATTAAATTTAAAACAAATAATTTAATTGTAAATGAACCACACAATTCCACCAAGTGGAGTCAAGAGAGAATCCACCTACCCCTTGGGGTTTGTAGAAATCGACCCTTTTCCCAAACGCAATTCAATCCGGTAGAACGCCTCCTCGAAACCTCTCTAAATACCCTTCCCTAACATCCATAAGCCTTAAAAACATCATTCAAGGCAATCCAAACCTTAGATATTCACAAAATAAGTGTTGATATAGATAACCAAGAAAGAGGGAGAAGCGGATCTAGAGGAAAACCCAAAGAAACCATGGGAGAAGACTTACCCGGGTGAAATCGCATTCAAACCACCTTGAATACTCTTCAAAACCCTTCCAAAATGCGTGGGAGAGCCCTTCTAGCCCCTGAGAACTAAAAAGCCTGAGTGAGGCTAGAGTGGGAGGAAGAGAGGAGTGTTTTTGGTTAAGCCCGAGGGAGCCCGGATTTAAAAACCCTAATTTTTAGTGGCCGCACGGTTTAGCCCGCACGATTTAGCAAACCGTGAACTAACCGTGCGCACTCTACTGCCTCGAGAGCCAAGGTCTGCACCATTTACTCGCACCATTTGGAAAACCGTGTGTAGGTTGTGTAGAGCCTACTATCTCCCCCTGCACGGTTTCTGGAGCATTCACACGGTTTACAATAACCGTGCTCAAACCGTGCACACCTTTAAAAGCCTCCAAACTCATCCAAAACCGTTCCAAACTCTCCCAACCTCTTCCCAACTCATCCCATGCACATTAAACACATACAAATTCATAAATAAAGGTTACATACCTCAAACTAGGGGTGCTACATTCTCCCCACCATTGGACTTTCCATCCCTGGAAAGTAGTGCCCCCCGCCCTTTGCCGAAAGAGCTCGGTCCACTGCTCTGCCATTTCTTTCTCCCGTTCCCAAGTTTCTTCCTATATCTGGCCATTTTGCCCGAAAACCTGAACTAGACGGATGATTTTACCATGAAAGACTTTCTCCTGTCTATCCACAACCCGCACGGGCACGTGCTCCAACGAAGCATCTGGCTCTAGCTCAACCTGATCCCATCGAATAACATGGCTCAGATCCGTCTGCTACTTTTTCAGCTATGACACATGGAATACATTGTGTACTGCACTGAACCTAGGTGGAAAATCCAACTAATAAGCCACCTCACCAACCCGCCCTACAATCTCAAAAGGTCCAATGTACCTCAGGGATAACTTCCCTTGTTTCCCAAACCGACAATGTCCCAACCGAGGAGAAATCCTCAAGAAAGCATGATCACTCACCTCAAATGACAACGGTCGTCGATGATGATCCGCATATGATTTCTGACAACTCTAAGCCATCTCCATCCTTTTCCTGATCAACTTGATATTTTCTGTAGTCTCCAGGAAAGGACTCGGTCCAACCATCGACAACTCACCTGTTTCCACCCAACATAGTGGAGAACGACACGGCCGCCCATACAATTCTTCAAACAGAGCCATCTGTATGGATTCTTGATAACTTTTATTATATGAGAATTCAACCAAGTGCAGGTGCTTCTCCCATGAGCCACCAAAATCCATCACACAAGCTCGCAACATATATTTCAAGATTTGTATCGTCCTCTCAGATTGTCCATCCGTCTGAGGGTGATATGCCGTACTCATGGTCAACTTTGTTCCAAGGGCTTGCTGCAAAGATTTCCAGAAACAAGATGTAAAACTCAGATCTCTATCTGATACGATCGAAACTGGGATGCCATGCCTCTTTACCACTTCCCGGATATAGATCTTGGATAGATCCTCCACCGTATGAGATTCACGAATTGGGATGAAATGGGACGACTTCGTTAGCTGATCCACTATCACCCAAATGGCATCGTGTTTTCTGACCGTTCTTGGGAGACCTGTGACAAAATCCATCGCTATCTACTCCCACTTCCAAACAGGGATAGGTAAAGACTGCAATATTCCCGCTGGCCTCTGGTGCTTTGTCTTGACCTGCTGGCAAGTCAAGCATCGTGAAACAAAATCATCCACTCTTATTTTCATTCCAACCCACCAGAACTATGCTTTTAACACCTTTACATCTACTAAATTCAAGGGTGGACAGCCCACCTGGAATGATTGTATGCCCTGAGAAGGTCTTCCTGACAAGCCTGCGGTACAACTATTCGATTCCGAAAACACAAAACATATTATTTATTCAATTTCCAACCCTCAATGGTCTCCCCACCATTCAGTCTCGAACCCATGGTCACACATTTTGGATCAGATATATGTGCCTCTCTAACCAGGCCAACCAAGTTAGGACTCAACATAACTGGAAAGAAGACCGCTCTATCACCCTGGTCCTCACATTCCAATCACATATCGGCTATAACTGACATGAACTACCACTGTTCTGATGCATGTTTCACAACATGATCATATGATTCCCTACTTAATGCATCTGCCACCGAATTTCCCTTACCCGATGTGTACATTAAGTCAAAATCAAACATCTGGAGATATTCCAACCATCTCTTTTGCCTCAAGTTTAGATCCATTTGTGAGAAACTGTGCTTTAAACTCTTATGATCTGTGTAGACTGTGAATTTCTCACCGAAGAGATAATGGCGCCACATTTTCAAAGCATGGACCACTGCCTCCAACTCCAAATCATGAGTTGGGTAGTTCCTCTCATGAACCCTCAACTGCCGTGAGCCATACGCAACCACATGATTTCCTTTCATGAGAACGTACCCCAACCCTGATCCCGATGCATCACAATACACCACATACCCTTTTCCTGGTTCTGGCAGAACCAAAATTGGTGCTGATATAAGGCAACTTTTCAGCCCCTCGAAGCACTGCTAACACTACTCGTTCCACTGGAATGGAACATTCTTTCTTGTCAACGCTATCGTTGGTGAAGCCAGACGTGAAAAATCATGAACAAAGTGGTGGTAGTACCCAGCTAGATAGAGAAAACTCTGTATCTCAAACACATTCTTTGGTGGTTTCCACGAGATAACGGTCACTATCTTTTTTGGGTCCACTGAGACACCCCTATTAGAAATCACCTGGCCAAGAAAACAGACTTCCTGTATCCCAAAGTCACACTTTGACAATTTGGCATACAACCGATGATCTCGCAAGATCCAGCACTATCTCCAAGTGCTGCTCATGCTCCTCCCTTGTCTTTGAATACACCATAATATCATCTACAAACACCACCACAAATGAATCCAAATATCTCTGAAATATCTGATTCATCAATGCCATGATCACTAATGGCACATTCATTAGACCAAAGGGCATGAAAACATACTCATAATGGCCATATCGACTTCTGAAAGCTATTTTATGGATATCCTCCTTCCTTACTCACAATTGATGATATCCCGACCTCAAGTCGATCTTGGAGAATCATTGGGCTCCCCTCAACTGGTCGAACAAATCATCGATTCGTGGAAGTGGATATCTGTTCTTTATTGTCACTTGGTTAATCCTACGATAATCCACACAGAGCCTCAAAGTTCCATCTTCCCTTTTCACGAAAAACATCGGCGCTTCCCACAGAGACGTGCTAGGCCGGATAAACCCTTTGTTTTTCCAATTCTTCTAATTGGACATTCAATTACCTCAATTCAGTAGGTGTCATCCGGTAAGACGGAAGTGATATAGGACTGGTCCCTAGAAGGAGATCAATCGTAAACTCCACTTCTCTTATGGGAGGTAACCCAGATAGTTCTTCAGGAAAAACATCCATGAACTGATCCACCACTGCTGGAAGAACACTTTGCTCAACATCTTCTATTGATTCCAATGACAAGACTACCAATTGATACGATAACGTGCCAACTTTCGGTGCCAACAAGCCTGCTACAACTTGCTTCTCATGCCTCTCCCCTCTAAAGAGATGTCCAATGCCATCATGTGTCGTAAAACTCAATGTATGTGCATCACAATCGATGTGGGCTTTAAATGATATTAGACAATCCATGCCCAAGATTGCATCATATCCATCCATGTTAAGTACTGATAAATCCCACACTAACTTAATTTCACCCAAAATGATACAACATGCTCTACATAAGAAGGCTCGACACTCTTTTCTACCCAAAGGGGTTTGAAGTTTCAAAACTGAAGGCACCATCTCTACCTTTAAACCCAACAAATCAACAACACGGGCTTCAATAAAAGAGTGTGAAGCACTCGTATCAAACAACACTTTCATGTAGGAAGAATTTAAAATAATAGTACCTCGTACTGTGGATGGCCCCGACTGATCATCCACCACAACCTTCTCACCTCTGAACAATGCCTTCGTTGCCACACTCTGTTATTTACTGCCTTGTTGAGGCGTCATGGTATTCTGAGAATCACCATGACTAACCATACCTTGCTAACGAGGGGTATGCTGCTGTCCCCGTCCTGTCAAAGCATAGGACGCCTGCGATCCTTGCGGAGTGTCACACACACTCATCCTCGTAGCATTCCTATAGTAGCGCTGGAGATGCCCCATCTACTAATAACTATAACATGCTCTGGGTTGTGTTGTGTAATCCCGCTTGATATGCATCGAGGAGCCACACTGAAAACAACCCACTTTACTCTGGGGCTTTGGAGGAAGGTTCACTGATCTCGTCGTCGCATTTTGTGTTGTGCTCCCGCTCTGGGAATATGTGTCATTCTTTCGCTTGAACCTAGTGTTAGAGTTTCCACTAATCCCTGTAGGTATCACCACGCTTCCTCCGCCCAGAGTTCCCAATAGATCTCGCTTAGCTACCGAGGCTCGATTTACCATTTCTGTGTAGTCCCCAATACACAGCACCACTATTTTAGAACGGATTTCCTGCCTCAATCCCACCTTCAGAATCCTTGCTTTCAGTGACGTGCTACCCGCCAACTCGGGTGAAAACTGCACTCAGCTCATAAACTTAGCCGCATACTCCATTTCCGACATTTGTTCTTGCTTCAAACTGAAAAAGTCAGTTGTACGCTGAATCTTGAACATGTGAGGGTAGAATTGTATGTTAAACAATTCCTCAAAGGTTTTCCACGTCATACCTGGTCCATCCCCACTTGGACTACCAGATCCCACTATTTAAGGGAAAGATACTCCAGATTATACATTTCTAGATTGACCTTCAGCTCGGCCGGGGTTCCCAAGAATTAAAAAATTCTATTTATTCAGGATAGCCATGCCTCTACCCTTTCTGGGTCCGCATCACCCGTAAAAACGGGTGGGTTCTGCTTCTGAAACTGAGCCACATAGTTGACATGCTAGGTCTCTTCCACCCTATTTATGATTCCCACCGCTTGGAAGGCTTGGACTATACTTTGCACTAGATTTTGGTTCACATGAGGCTCAGGTGCAACCAAATTATCATCAGCCGCTTCTGGTTGGTCTCTACGACACCTACCCGGTGCAATTTCTGTAACATAAAACAAACAAGCATGAGTCTCACTTCCATAGACATCACGAATCAACCACATCAAATACCATTTCATAACAATCAATCACAACCAGGCTTTCCGTTCTTTCACATTTCCCATGTTGCACCATTTTTGAAAACCAACCATTTTCAAAATACCATTTTTATTCACATTTCAGGTTCACACATTTGGAAAAATATTTTTCAATTCAACCCATAAATCATTAAACCCAATGAAATATTCATCCTAGATGGAAGTCATTTCTATCATACATTTCATGCTCATCTCATTGGCTACACCCACGACAATGAGATTCCCAATACCTATTAGTGTCTACAAAACACTTATGTACCCAACTCCCCGGTAACTTGAAGTTCAGCAGAAAAGGTTTAGGTACATCCTTTTATTCTATACGTTTCAAGTTTTGGAAGTCCTACGCCTTGCTACCATCCCGACTCAAGGAATAACCAAGAACGAATGTCAACTCCAAATCTGAGAATCAACTCCAGAGGACCGAACAAGCTGATACCACTTGTAACACCCCGCCCCTACCTCACTGGCTTGAGGAGGCGGTGAGGGTCACTTTGCCTTAAGCAACGTTCCCAAGGTGCCAAAGGCTGGAAATAAATGTTGAGGGCTTCAAAAGAAAAGTAGGGAATGATTTTCCCTCAAGAGGATAACTCAACCAACCAACAACCAACAACTATAATGCATGCATTTCAATTCAACCAACCCTGTCAAAACAACCCAAGGTTTATACAACCAAATATTTCCAAAATATCAGAGTACTACAAAAACCAAAATACAGCCACAAAAATCTGTGACTCAACCACAACTACATCCCAGCTCCAAGCTCCATGCACCACCAAGCATCACAAGGAACTGCTAAAAGATGGAGATGCCTTACCTTTGCCCACATCCCGGTATAATAATTCTGAAAATACACCAAAGTGCCAAAACAGGGGGTGAGTACATCCACTCAGTAGGATTTACCCAAATGACTTCCCTACACACACCACTTGGATAAACCATTAGCACGTCTATATAAAACATTTTATAAAAAACAATTCAATTCACAAACTCATTACAAAATTCAAATGTTCCACACACAAAGGAAAACCTCCACAATCAAGCCACATGTCGGTTACCATGTTCATATTTCACTCACAATCCCCAACTACAACATCACATAATCAAGAAATCAACCAAAAATGGAGGTACTTTCTCAGCCAACCCATTCACAACTCGAAAAGTGGTACTTTCTTGTCCACTTGCAGTGATGGTGTCCCTTCCGACCATTATCCATCCATCTCCCTGATTATAGTGCCACTTTCACGACCACTCCACAATATCACCACACATTGCAATAAAACTTCCCATTCATATCCACACAAGCACAAGACACAAAAAATCACCCATTATTGAAATCACCATCACATTCCATTATCATGCTCAAGATCAATGTTATTTTAAAATACACATTTTAAAATCATCCCATTGAATCCATTTCCAACAAAACCCATTTTTCCCAAAATCCCAATTTCATGCCAAAAACCCCCAATTTCATCTCCCATAAATTTTCCACAAATTTACCGCATGATTTACCAATTAAATTTCAAACAAATAATTTATTTGTAAATGCACCACACAATTCCACCAAGTGAAGTCGAGAGAGAATCCACCTACCTCTTAGGGTTTGGAGAAATTGACCCTTTTCCCAAACGCACTTCAATCCGGTAGAACACCTCCTCGAAATCTCTCTAAATCCCCTTACCTAACAACCATAAGCCATAAAATCATCATTCAAGGCAACCCCAACCTTAGATCTTCACACAATAAGTGTAGATCTAGAAAACCAAGAAAGAGGGATATGTGGATCTAGAGGAAAACAAAAAGAAACCATGGGAGAAGACTTACCCAGGTGAAATCGCCTTTAAACCACCTTGAATACTCTTCAAAACCCTTCCAAAATGAGTGGGAGAGCCCTTCTAGCCCCTAAGAACTGAAACTCCCAAGTGTGGATTGAGTGAGAGGAAGATAAAAGTGTTTTTGGTCAAGCACAAGGGAGCCTGAATTTAAAAACCCTATTTTTAAGTGGCCGCACGGTTTAGCCCGCACGGTTTAGCAAACCGTGCGCTAATCGTGTGCACTCTAGTACCTCGAGAGCCAGGGTCCTTACCATTTACTCACACCATTTGGAAAACCGTGCGCAGGTTGTGCGGAGCCTACTGTCTCCCCCTGCGAGGTTCCTAGAGCATCCGCACGGTTTTCACTAACCGCGCTCAAACCGTGCACCCCTTTACGAGCCTCCAAAATCATCCAAAACCGTTCCAAACTCTCCCAACCTCTTCCCAACTCATCCCATGCACTTTAAACACATAAAAATGAATAAATAAAGGTTAAATACCTCAAACCAGGGGTGCTAGAAAAATGATCCTATGCTGACAGGAGGAGATGGCCCTTGGATTATATTGTGGATGATCGGGTTTTCTTATGGTTGTCCCCATTTTTGGGAATAGGAATTTGAAAAATTAAAGGAAGTTGGTACCATGGTATATGGAGTTCTTCAGTATCATCAAATGCATCAAGATAGTGGTATATCAATAGTCTCTTCATCCATAGTATCAAGGAATGCATAATGTTTTTCACATAACTCAGCTTCGGAGGTTTGGTCCTCATCCTACGCAAGTGGTTGAGTACATGTATGTTGAGATGGGATCAGAATAATCTTTTATATAGTATCCCATTCAGATAGTTCATTAAGCATAGAAGGTGATATGATCATAAGTGGTTTCTCTTGTTTGGGTTAAGTGGTAGAAAAAGTGTGGTAAGGAAGATATATGGGAGTGGGAGATAAAGATTTGGGTGTATTGGCTTGAGTTATTTGCAAAAAGTTGTATGGATACTTCTCAAGGATGAAAAGTATTAAAATAGGATATAATTATAATATCATATATTTAAGGTATATCTCTTTTCATCTTTTTTGTATATTTTTTAGTATGTTTTAAACTGATTTAAGGTGGGTTAGAGGTGTTCAGGAGGCCAGAAATGGAAATAGGGTAGGATGGTGGGCATGTTGTATCTAAAATGATCTATAGTAACTCCACAAGTTAGCTTGTTGGCTTCACCAGCTAGCTGGTGGTGCTCTAGGGAATATTCTATTCTCCCTAGAAATGATTGGCCAACTGGTGGAATCATTCATGGCCTAATGGGGATGCTGAGATTTGTGGAATTTTTTTAGAACCTTATCAACTCGCTAATTATCTCATTATCTCAAGCCTCTATCAACCCTCATCAACATATGAAATATATTCTAATAATTATACGTTCTTTTTCCCCTTTTCCTCATATGTTCGATGATCATAAATCGGTTTGATCATGTGTTTCAAATCTATTGAGTTATATTTTGATCTATATAAATCCTATTATCTTATCCTTAATCTTAACCAATTAGATCCTAGATGTGTTGATAAAATCTATGGTTTTGTACATGGTATAAATAATTAATTATTGAACTTTGAAAGAATCAGCACCTAGATTCATTGAACTGGAATCTATGAATCATTTGAATATAAATTATTTTTAGAGAAGATCTTACCACATAAGTGTGATTTTTCTACTATTTGGATGTTTTTTCTCTTTAATAGCAATCCTATAATTTTAATCATGCTAGATGGGGGATAATTTTAGGATTCTGTGGTGCAATTGGATTCATAATTCCACCATTATCACCAAAAATCATTATGACTATGGTCGGGGGTTCATATCATTAGCGAATATTTATATGGGTTCATGGAATAGTTTTTTGGTGTGTGTGTGTGTATCCTCATGATAAATATGGTTGAACATGATCACATGAGGTGTGTGCGTGTAAACTTATGTAACCTATGTTTTATGTTTTATCAGGTATGGTTTTGTTATGCCTTTGAATCTTGGTTTATATGAAATGATGTGCGATCTATCATCCTATATCTCTATATTTCATGTGTTTTTCCATTGTATTATATGGTTTTGAGAGAAGTTTTATTCAAATAGGCAATCCCCCTTGAGAGGGATGTTTCATAATTCATCATCATATACATGGGCTATCCCTTTCAATAGGATGTTTCAAACATGTTTTATGTGAAATCCATTCAAAGGGGAATGTGTCAGGCATGGTCAATTCGAATTCCTTCAAGAATGTAGGCAAATAATGTAGAGTAGATCTCTAAGGAATAGAGGCATATTTTATTCTTATAAGAAATATTTATTATTTATTGGTATTTTTTTATTTCTTTGGAATTCAAAAGTATATATTATGAACTTATTTCAAAGACAATTGATTTTATCCTACTAGGTCTTGCACTCACACCCTACATAAGAAACTCAGTGTGCATATAGATTTCGTGACCAAAGATATGGTAATGTGAAACGTCCCAACTGTGGGCGTTTACATAAGTTCAGTAGGAGGATGTGGGTGTTTCAGAATTCATATGGGGCTATATGTTTGTTATTGAATTGTTTAGTTTCTTCACCTCATACCTTGAACCACCACATGTGGGGATCCTTATCTTAGTTTGGTTTGTGTGACTGACATTCCACATTGTTAAGACATGGATTAGTGTTTTATTTTTTTTTCTACTCGGATGATTTATTTATTCTTTATTTATTTATTTATTTTATGACTCCCATTATATGCATTGATATTTCCCAGATATCATGGGAATTGTTTCCCTATGATGTTCCATTAACCCTCACCACTAATCGGTAATCTCTGGCATATGGTGAGGCATGAATGAGGACATGCGACATCCCAACTCTAACTCAGTGGTTTGGTTCTGGGTTTTACAATATATAAATATATATCAAAAAATATTATGATAAGAAATACATAAATACATAAAATATAATTTATATGTAAATTTTTTTTATTTTTATATAAATATTATATGACTTTAATTTATATATTTATAACATACATATATTTATAAATATATATGTGTGTGTTTTCATATATATATATATATATGATTATATATATTATAAAATATAAAAATATATTAAAATATAAATATACATATAAATGTAATTTTTAAATATAATTCATATTAAAAATATTATTATTTTCTTAATATATATATATATATATATATTCAAATTAATATTAATCAATATTTTTAAAATTATTTTTTTAAATACATTAAAATTGTATAAGTAAATTCAATATATTAAAATTTAATTTAAATATTTATATATTATTATAAATTAAGATATATATAACTAAGTATGTAGATATATAATATATCTAAATATATATATTTATACGTATATTAATATAATTATTTCTATTATGACGTGGATCCTTGATATGGCATGAAGAGCTCACAACATGTCAAAATAAACAATAGTGATGAATAATGAGGGCTTAGTACATGTAATGTTTATAATGTGTGTGTATGTGTGTTTGAGTATATGTATGTATGTATATTTTTATGAATGTATGTATGCATGTATATGTCTATGTATGTGTATGTATGAGTATGTATGTGCATGTATCTATGTGTGTGTGTATGCGTATGTTTATAAATGTGTATATAAATTTATAAAAGGGTGGTGTGTGTGTTTTTGTGTGTGTATGTATGTGTATGTATGTGTATGTGTGTATGTTTTCCTATGTTTGTATGTTTATGTATGTATGTGTATATGAATGTGTGTCTGTGTGTGTGTGTGTGTGAGTATGTGTATGTGTCTAAGTATGTGTCTGAGTATGTGTATGTGTATGTGTATGTGTATGTGTATGTGTATGTGAATGTGTATGTGTATGTGTATTTGTATGTGTATGTGTATGTGTATGTGTATGTGTATGTGTACATGTATTTGTATATGTATTTGTATGTGTTTGTTTCTATGTATGTGTATCTGTATGTGTATGTGTATGTGTATATGTATGAGTATGTGTATGTGTATGTGTATGTGTATGTGTATGTGTATGTGTTTGTGTATGTGTATGTGTAGGTGTAGGTGTAAGTTTATATGTATGTGTATGTGTATGTGTATGTCTGTGTGTGTATGTGTATGTGTTTGTGTTTGTGTTTGTGTATGGGTATGTTTCTGTATAGGTGTATGTGTTTGTGTATGTGTATGTGTATGTGTATGTGTATGTGTACGTGTATGTGTTTGTGTATGTGTATGTGTATGAGTATGTGTAGGGGTATGTGTATCTGTAGGTGTATGTGTATTTGTATTTGTATGTGTATGTGTATGTGTATGTGTATGTGTATGTTTATGGATACAGATATGTGTAAGTGTATGTGTATGTGTATGTGTGTGTGTATGTGTATGTGTATGTGTATGTGTATGTGTATGTGTATGTGTATGTGTATGTGTATGTGTATGTGTCTGTGTATGTGTATGGGTATCTGTATGGGTATTGGTATGTGTATGTGTATGTGTATGTGTATGTGTATGTGTTTGTGTATGTGTTTGGGTATGTGTATGTGTATGGGAATGTGTATGTGTATTGTATGTGTATGCGCATGTGTATGTGTATGTGTAGGGGTATGTGTATGTGTATGTGTAGGTGTATGTGTATGTGTAGGTGTATGTGTATGTGTATGTTTATGTGTATGTGTATGTGTATTTGTATTTGTATGTGTATGTGTATGTGTATGTGCATGTGTACGTGTATGTGTATGTGTATGTGTATGTCTATGTCTATGTCTATGTGTATTTGTATGTGTATGTCTATGTCTATGTGTATGTTTATGTGTATGTATATGTGTATGTGTATGGGTATGGGTATGTGTATGTGTATCTGTATGTGTATGTTTATGTGTATCTGTATTCGTATGTGTATGTGTATGTGTATGTGAATGTGTATGCGTGTGTGTGTGTGTGTGTGTGTGTTTTGTAGGTGCATGTACGTTTATATGTGTATTTTTATGTGTATGTATTTGTATGTGCATGTATGTGTATGTGTATGTATGTCTATTAGTATGTATGTTTATGTTTGTATGTATATGTTTGTGTATTTATGTATGTATATGTATGTATGTGTATGTAGGTGTATGTATGTGTATGTATTTGTATGTATGTGTTTGTATTTGTTTGTATGTGTATGTGTATGTATAGGTGTTTGCATACGTATGTGCATATGTCTGTGCATGTATGCACATGTATGTATTTGTGAAACAAAGATAGAGAGAATATGTGTGTGTGTGTGTGTGTGCATGTGTGCATGAATATGTATGTACCTGTCTATGTATCTATCTTTACATGTGAGTGTATATGTATATAGATGTATGTATATATGTATGTGTATGTGTATATGGATGCATATGCATGTGCATGTGTATGTGGGTATATTTGTACGTGTATGTGTTTGTCTATGTCTTTGTGTATGTGTATGTGAGTATGTATGTACATATGTCTGTGTATGTGTGTGTGTGTGTGCCTATGTATCTATCCCTATGTGTGTGTAAGTGTATGTGTATGTTTATTTATGTGTATGTATGGTTGAACATTTATGAGTGAGTGTATGTGTGTGTGTGTCCATCGGTGTATGTGTATGTGTATGTGTGTGTATGTGTGTGTATGTGTGTCTATGAGTTTGAGTATGAGTATATATATATGTATGCATGTATGTATGTATATGAATGTGTATGTTTGTGAATATATATATGTATGTTTGTGTGTATGTGTATGTGTTTGTGTTTGTGTTTGTATATGTGTATGTGTATGAATATTTAGGTGTGTATGTATGTATGTGTATGTGTGTATATGATTGTATGTATATATGTGCATGTGTATTTAGGTATGTATATGTGTACGTCTGTATATGTTTGTATGTATATTTGAATATATGCATGTGTGCGTGCGTGTGTGTGTGTGTGTGTGTGTGTATTTGAGTGTGTGTGTGTGTGTGTGTGTGTGTATGTGTGTGTTGTGTGTATTTGTGTGTCTGTGTGTGTGTATTTGATTGTGTGTTTGTATGTGTCATAGTGAGTGAGTGTGTGTGTGTGTTTTTGTGTTTTTATGTATATATGTTTAGGTGTGTTCATGAGAGAGGACTGTGTGTGTGTGTGTGTGTGTGTTTGTTTGTTTTTATGTATTTATGTGTATGTGTATGTGTATGTAACACCTCAATATTTTTAGAAGATAAATTTGTTTTAATTTCTTGTGTTGTATGCTACACCATGATAAACCTGCGCTATACACAACACCGTCTTAGCATGAAGTATACACAACTCTATGCTTGGATTGTGTTACACACAATTTCATGTTCTTTTGATATAATTTATTTATTGCAAGACTGAGATTAAGTGACCAACTAAAGATTATTATGTTACCTTACGACCTAGTCATTATAATGGCGAGTATGAACAATATTAACTTTCATATGAAAAAAAACTGTTTAAATGAAAATAAGTGATTTTATAAAATAATAAAATCACTCTTGATGGATTTTATTAATAATATATATATCTGTAATATATTCAATTGAATGTTAAAAATTAATCTTATATGTTTTCTAGACATGATATATAAGGACCCATCCTTAAACATTACTTAATCTTGAGTTACATCAAGAATACACGTTGAGGATCTTTTCAAGTTTAGAGTTTTAGAGAATTAGATCATAATACATGCATTACATTCCACATTTAAACGAAGTGGTTACATAAAAGATAGTACTCATTTTTCCCATCAACAGAATCATATTTAAAATAAAACATGGATTCATTCTTGACACTTCCTTCACACTATCATCACATCATGTACCTTTACCTTGACCTGTGAAAACATTTCAAAAACGTGGGATGAGCATAAAAAGCTCAGTAAGGGATATAAAAGTACGAAAAGAAAACATTAGTCTATGCATGGAATCATACTTTACTCATAAAACATGATCACATACCTCATCAAATCATGAATAAATCATAGAAATTATAAGACATAAAGGTAACTTGAGGCATTCATAACATTCTTACATAGGAAGTAACCCTCATGGTTACGTTTGGAATACCCATCACAGTATATTCCCTAAATCTCTTCGGAGAAACCTTAACATTTAACTCCTTCGCGTTACCCAATGCATTGGAGAGCTATATCGGGCTCACCCGCCCTTAGTTTATCACGGAACCACCCGTCTTCATAACAATGCCCAAGAACCATAACATAATCGTATCACATAAAACATGCATAAAGGAAACATAACATTTCGACTTTTCAATCAAAAGATTTCAATACAACACATTGATATAAAAACATTGTGAAAACCATTTTCAATACCAAAATAAAAGAAAAGTAAAACATGGTATTTATTTTTCATTCAAAAAAAGTTATGACTTGTAGAGGAAGCCGAAACTCAAATAATGGTCACGGCGGCGGAGAAGTCGTTGTCGCTGCATACGTACGACAAAAAAAACATTCCCTTTTTTCATTTAGTAAATGCTTCGTATAAAAAGATTCCTTTTTAATAAACATAAAAGTCAAAGGGGTTTATACACTGTATAAAAGAAAGTTGTGTATAAAACAAAATATTCCTCAATGAAAGGAGATTGAGACGATGTCCTTTACCTCATGTCAGACGTGACTCGATTGCTCTATAATCTCCAGAATAATAAACTAAAGTTAATTTCTACTTGCTTAAGAACCTTTTTCAAGTTTATTATTCCTTTTATATAACTTATTTCCATGTTATAAACGTTATGTAATCATTTAATTTTATAAAGTTCGTTTAGTTGATATTTGGTACTTAAGTCAAAAATGGACTTCTTACAATTACATGTTGTTTATGTGGTAAAAGGTTCATTATATCCAGAATTATATTCATGATTTGGATATCATATATTTCATATATATCCAGCATATACATGTATTTATAATAGTACATAACATTTAGAGGTAAGAAATGAAATGCACCGTTCATGGAGACGGTAAGTCATGCGTACGCATTAACACTACTTTCATTTCTATTTTGTATTTAATGGAGTGAAATCATAATGATATAAGGGTATATTAAAATTCAGTATAGCATCATATATAACAACATTAACTCCATCCTTTATACGTCCCACATATGGAATTAACGAATCAAATCACTTTGAGGGGGCGGTAGTCCGCACTTCCTAAAATGAAATTATCGTGTTTACCCACAATGGAAACCATAAAGTTATGCTATAAATGAAAAATACAGAATAATAAGGAAAACATATACATAATATATATCATATATAAATATAGTGACATCGTAATGGCCACCATTAAAGGTGTTAAAATAATATTGAACAATCATCATTTCTTGAGGCAGAAATTCACCATCCACAGAAACATTATGTTCTTTAACCATTAGACGAAGGTGTGTGTAAGTGTAGATCGAATCCTTCACATAAAAACATCCTATTATATTGAAGATACTGTTTTTGTTACAAAAGAAAGTAATAGAAAGATTTTAGGGTGTTGGAGAAGCAAAATAAAACATAAGAACACAAGAGAAGACACTACCTTTAAATCGGGTAACTCTTTTTGATTTGAGCTCAAAGGATTCCTTGGAAAGACTTATGCCCAAAGTGAGGCTTCTAAGAGTAATAGAGGGATGTGGAGAGACCAAATGGCCAGGTGTTGGCCGAGCCAAAGGCTTGAGAGGTGTGGGTAAAGTGGTAGAGGTGGGTTCCTTTTATAAGATGAGAGGAGGGGCACTCTTGGAATGTTATAAAAGGTTACTTTATTATAAAATTCTTTTCGCATTTTAAAGGTCCCAAAATTATATATTTCTAGGATAAGGTGATAAGAGTTCGAAATTCACCCATCCAATAGGTTTTTTACAAGTGTAGGTCTTATAATTTACATTATCGTTTCATTTTATTTAAATCGTTAAATAATGAGGTAATCCCTGCATCATCATGGTGTCATAAATAACTTAATTTATTTAATGTCTAAAAATTATAAAAAAAATATCACGATGTAAGAAATATTTTTAGATTTCTAATGAATATTTATAGTCAAAAATTTGACTTGTATAACCCCATGTAAAAATTGTTTTAGTAAAACAACACATGTTTGTGAGATTTTCATTTTAACATTAAATAAAAAGTTATTAATGTCATTTTCCTACCAAAGTGGCTCCATGGGGTCCCCAAGTTGACCCATGGATTTCCTTGGTCGAACATGACACATCCAATAAGGGTAGGAAATGTTTCAAGGTCATTTCATATTATTAAAACATTATTTTTACCTTAAATTACACTAATTACCTCTAATCGCGATTAAAAACTTAAAAGTTACTATTCACCAAAAAATTATTTTAATCCCATTGAACCACATTTTACTTATTAATGACAACCATGTATGTCAAATTTTTGAAATTCAAAACACAGAGGTGGTTAAATTTCATTTAAACGAAAAATCAATTATTTAAGTACCACTTAGTGGTTTCACTATTAATTAAAAATTGATGTTTTTTAGAAAAATACCAAAACATCACCCTAAGCTATATTTGATATTCCGAATTCAAAAATGATATCTATTTTAAAAAATTCAAATCATATAAGATACATTAATTAATTTCATAATTAATTCCCGCTGTCAGAACATATAGCATGTTTTTATGAAATAATATATATCAAAAGATTGACACCAGTTTAAGTCCAATTTCAAAGTGAAATTAATTCCAACAACCACTATTGGATTAAATGGTAAAAATATATTCTAATTTCACTTTAAATCCAATTCAAAAGATAATTTAATAATATAAATAAATTAGATTAAAAAGAGGGTTTGAATTAAAATACAACATTTTTCACTATTCGTTAAAAAATGAACTTTATTGGAAAAATACCAAAAATTTACAGAAAGTAAATTTTGATGTCCCGATTCTAAATAATAATGTTTTTTAGTCCAATAGAATGTATAAGAGTGACCAAAATTATATTTAAAGAGGCTTCGCCATTAAAAGGCGATAGTTCGACCTTTTAGTGAATATTAGAGTATCTATGCCTAAAATTGATTTTTTTTCGTATTTTAAGCCTTTATCCTTTATTGGATAAACGTAAAAACATTTAACAAACATATATAATCATATTTTAGTTATTTATATTCATTCCCTCCAATACAATGGCTACGTGTTAACTACCATTTAAAATAATATTATTTTATTACTAGTGTGCAACATAAGATTTCAAATAAACTTTTTGTTGCGTATCGAGTACGCTTTCGAACATAGCAACCCCTTTAAAGTAAAATTAACATTTAATTCAGAAATATTAATAAATATGAAAATGTTTTATTCTTTATTTACCTTGGATGTTACATCCTTCCCCCCTTTTGGGAATTGCGTCCTCGCAATTTTATTCACTTATCAAAATTAGTGGGGGTATTTATCCCTCATAACATTTTTAGATTCCCACATTGACTCTTCAACCGTATGGTTTTTCCACAAAACCTTTACCAGGTAAATTACCTTATTTCGCAACACTTGCTCTCTTCAGTCAAGAATCTGGACTGGTTGTTCTTCATAAGAGAGATTCTCTTCCAACTGAACTACCTCTGGACTCAAAACATGAGATGGATCTGGCATATACTTTCTCAACATTGAAACATGAAAAACAATTTGTACCTGAGATAAACTCATAGGTAATGCCACTCGTTAAGCAACTGATCCAACTTTCTTTAGAATTTCATATGGTCCAATGAACCTTGGACTCAGCTTTCCTTTCTTACCGAATCACATCACACATTTCCATGGTGAAACTTTGAGAAAAACATGATCACCTACCTTGAAAGATAGATCCTTCCTCTGGTTATTCGCATAACTCTTCTGCCTACTCTGTGCTGTTCTCATGTGTTTCTGAATGAACTGACCTTTTTCTGCCATCTCTTCTACCAATTTTGGTCTCATAAGCTTCCTTTCACCCACTTCATCCCAAAAAGATGGAGTTCGACACCGTTTACCATATAATGCCTCAAATGGAGCCATCTGTATACTGGAATGAAAATTGTTATTATAAGAAAACTCAACCAAAGAAAGATGTTGGTCCCAACTTCCCTGATAATTCATCGAACAAGAACGTAACATATCCTACAAAGTATGAATCGTTCTTTCTGACTTCCCATCTGATTGAGGATGGAAAGCTATACTAAAATTTAATTCAGTACCCAATGACATCTGAAGGCCTTTCCAAAAGTTATAAGTAAACCTGGGATCACGATCAGATACAATGGAGAGAGGAACTCCATGTAACCTGACTATATCTTTATGATACAAACGGGAAAGTTGATATAGGGAAAAAGTATCTCGTATAGAAAGGAAATGAGTAGATTTAGTCAAGCGATCAACAATAACCCGGATATCATTATTACCTCGAGGTGTCTTCGGCAATCCCACAATGATGTCCATGGATATATTCTCCCATTTCTACTCTGGTACTGGTAAAGGCTGAAGCATCCCTTTCGGTAACTGTCGCTCTACTTTTACCTGTTCACAAGTCAAACACTTCACAGTAAAATCAGCAATATCCCTTTTCATTCCGTCCCACCAGTAATAATCCCGAAGATCTCTATACATCTTAGTACCGCATAGAAGAAATAAAAATGGGGAACTATGAGCTTCACATAACAACTCTCTCTTCAATTGTGAATCACAAGGCACACACAATCTCTTCCCAAATCTCAAAGCACAATCATTATTAATGTTGAATTCAGGCAACTTACCCTTCTGAACCAGCTCTACCTTTTTCTGCAACTCGCTGTCTTGCTTATGTGCTTTCTTAATTCTGTCTGATAGAGATGATCTCACTGATACCTGAAACAAAATAGAAGGACTTCCTGAACCAACATCTTCTATGCCAAAGTTAATCAAATCCTTAACCAAAGGATCACATTCCAAATGCAACATTGTTGATGAAGCATTAATTTTATGACTCAAATCATCATATACTTTATTTTATTTTCCCGGATGGTAATGAATTGTACAATCATAATCCTCGATTAATTCTAGCTATCTCCTCTGTCTCATGTTCAATTATTTCTGAGTGAATATATACTTTATAATTTTGTGATCGGTATATATTTCACACTTTACTCCATACAAATGATACCTCCAAATTTTTAAAGCGAAAAAAACAACATCTAATTCTAAATCATGTGTAGGGTAATTTACCTCATGAGTTTTCAACTATCGTGAAGCATAAGCAATTATATAATCATTATGAATTAGGACGCAAATGAAGCATCACTATAGATAAAAAACTCACCATTCCTAGAAAGTAGTGCCAAAACTGGAGCATTCACCAATCTTCTTTTTAGTTCCTAAAAACAATCATCACATTCTTTTGTCCAGATAAACTTAACACCCTTCCGAGTTAGCTTAGTCATTGGACTAGATAATCGGGAAAAATTTCTAACAAACCTTCGGTAATGGCCTGCCAAACTATGGAAGCTACGAATCTCAATTACATTTGTGGTTCTTGCCCATTCTTCAACAAACATTTTTTTTGTTGGATCAATAATTATCCCATCTTTAGAAACAATGTGACCAAGTATAGAGATTTGTCGCAACCAAAAATCACACTTTCTTAATTTCCCATACAATTTATTTCCTTTTAAGGTTTGCAAAATAACCCTTAAATGTCTTTCATGATCCTCTTTACTTTTAGCAAACACCAAAATATCATCAATTAAAACAACCACAAACTTATCCAAGAGCTCATGGAAAATTCTACTCATAAGGTCCATGAATACAGCAGGTGCATTGGATAGCCCAAAATGCATTACTACAAATTCATAATGGCCATATCTTGTTCGAAACGCGGTCTTCAGAATATCCGATTCCTTTACCTTCAACTGATGGTACCCTGATCTCAGGTCAATATTTGAAAAAAACTGAGCTCCCTGGAGCTGATCAAACAAATCATCGATATGAGGCAACAGATACTTGTTCTTAATAGTGATATTATTCAAGGCTCTATAATCAATGAAAAGTCTCATAGAACCCTCTTTCTTTTTAACAAATAAAACAGGAGCACCCCATGGTGATGTGCTAGGTCGAATGAAACCTTTCTCTAATAAATCTTGCAATTTCTCCTTCAACTCTAAAAGTTCGGTTTGAGACATTCGATAAGGGGGTTTTGAAATAGGCTTAGTATCAGGGACTAAGTCAACAGTAAATTCAACTTCCTGATTTGGTATTATTGCAGGCATCTCATCCAGAAAAACATCAGGATACTCATTTACCACTGGCACATCATTAATCTGAACAGTTCCCTTGTTTTCAACGATATGTGCAAGGTAACATTCATTTCCATATTTTACAAGTTTCTCGTCCTCTTGCTATGTTATCAACAGTAAGGGTTCATTCTTGTACACAAACTAAAATTCTTTCTGAAAATAAACTTCTTTAGATCTACAGTCAATCTTAGCATGGTAAATAGAGAGCCAATCCATACCTAGGATAACATCAAATTCTACTAGAGGGAAAATAAAAAGGTTTTCAACTATGTTCTTTCCATGGATAAGGATAGGAAGATTCTTATAAATTCTTTTTGCCTCAACATTTCCCATAGGTGTTTTTACAACCGGTTTAGGAGTCATTTCTTGAGATGGTATTCCCATTTTACTAGAAAAGTTTTCAAAGATGAAAGAATGTGTAGACCCCGAATCAAACAACACACTGGAATAATCTGAAAAAACAAAAAAAGTACCTGATACAACTTCATTTGATGGCCTAACATCTTCTGAAGTATTTGTCAAGGATTTCACCACCCCTTTATGCTTGTAGTCTAACTGCTTCCCATCACTCGAGCTCTTTTTCGGACACTCATTTGCATAGTGACCCATATCATTGCACTTAAAACATTTCACTAACTGTAAATCAAATCTAGTCTTACCATCACCCTGATCTTTTTCAATGCAATAATGAGCCTTATTTCCCGTCTTACTGCATTAGGTCTACGTGCTCTAACCAGAGTTTATCTAAATCTAGCTTCCAAGGTTTGTACTAAACTTCCTCAGATACCAACTGTAATGCCTCGAACCCAGTTACCCAGAGTCGGTGCATTATTATATAACATTGGCATGATCACAAGAAATATCAATTCTCGAAAGACTGATTAGTTTAGAAGCCTTGGAATAATTAGATACATTAATAAGTTTTACATTACATCATAAAATGAAAACTACAACAACATCTTTTCTTCATAGACCACATTCATGTCCCCATATATTATCCCTGTAGGTCATTCATAAATTAGTTATTCACATCCTGGGAAAAATAAAACATTGAAAGGGGTGAGCTCAAATTCCCAGTAAGGATAAAAATACAGCGAAAACTTTCATAAATAAGAATAAACATTTAAGGCAATGTATAACTAAAACAAAAGCCTTTTAAACTTGAACTTCAACATAGTATGGAAAAAATGAAATAATGCCATTTACTTATTCACATGGATATTCTAGTAATCCAATAATCACATGAAATATCAATAACCACTTTCATAATGATGGAATGCATAATTCCAGACTATCATAACCACATAGCCAAGGCCTCGTGCCATGACTACAAATAAGATTTTTCCAAGGCCTTGTGCCAAGACACTAGTTTGTCTCGTGAGACCTACCGATGCCTCGAGGAGCTATAGCGGGCTCCACCCATAACTTACTATGTCCAATGCATTCCTCATATGAACAGGTTTAAACATAACATAAACATTTGTATTAAAACTAGCATACGAAATTTCAATACTTTAACCACAAACCATGAATGGTATAAAAATAGCACATCCACATTCGAACATAACTTATTTGATAAAATATGGATGATTTTATTGTATCAAATTAACCTCAATCAATAATAATGAATGATATTGACATAGATTAAAATAACCATCAAAACTATTTGAGAGAAATATCCCTCTTTTCTTGAAAACATTTATAAGTCACACTATTTGTCAAGAAGCTGTTTAAAAATAGATTTTTGAATCAAAGTGTCCCATTCCACTTTGAAACTTTTAAAAGGATATTTTAATTTTAAACTTTAATGTCCATAAAAATAAATCCTTAAAACCATTTTTTAAAACATGGACATTAATGAACAAAATTAAGAAGAATAAGTCTTTAAATCATTTAAAAGTGGTATTTCAGTTAGAGTTTCTAACCAAAAGAGAGACACTTGAAGTCAAATAATTGAGGTAATCAAAACATAGTAATATCATGAGAATAAAGGGATTCATGATATACAATTTCAAAGTACATTATATACACCACATAAAAGTGATTTGTTGTATAATAACAAAGAAGTCTCAATGGAATGTAAATTGAGATGAAATCTCTTATAAAGGTCGTATCCTTAAGTTAAGGATAAATCAAAGACATAGTTATGTGTCACAAATATAAATACACTAAATATTATTGGATATTCACTGTAAAACAATCAAAGGACATTCATACATAATCTTGTAAAAACAACACTAATGAATTGGATGTTTAACTCAACAAATGGAGAATGAGTTAAAATTACTCTTATCAAATTCATAACGATGACTTGATAAATTATCAATGGAGTGATTATGTATATCAAAATTATATCCAAAGAAAAGGGGAGTGGAAATTATGAAATAATAAAATGAATAGTGATTCCACACATAATCTCGGAGTAAAATAATTAATGAAGTTTGCGTAAATCCGAATGAGTGGAAATTGAAATTTCAAATTCCCTTATTGATTTGGTAACATTCAAAACATACACCCATGAAAGAAGGATCATACAATGATGATGTAAATATACATTAATTAAAGTATATTACACAATTAATACAAACATGGGAAATACACACACCACATGTAATAAATAAGTGGTGAACAATGGAATTCTCACGGAATTAAAAGTGAGATAAGAAACCCCTTACTTTGAACTTTTTCTTTGGTATACGGTAGGTTAAACTCCTGTATAATGGTGAAATAATTGTTATTGAATTATACAAGAATCATTTACATTAATATGATATCATATGTGGTCTTTTAATATTGATTTGTTAATAATATAATAGTATTATCGTCATTTCGGGTGTTAACTTACTCGTTTTCCTTTATATTCTTTGTTACGTAAGCCGTGTTTGTTATGGATAGGTTGTATATTATTCATATCCATAATTATATCAAGTCCTTAAACATTATTTTTAATCATAAAATGAGAATTATACTTGAATGGATACGATGGAGAATGAATCTCATCAGGTTCATGGAGACGATAGTCCGTACGTACACACGACGACAATATCATTCTTTTGATAATAAAATAATATATAATTGGATGGTATATCATATATACAGAATCATTACCATGTTATATTTATTATTTACATGAATTACATATCATTATTATACCCATCAAAATAATAATTTATTGAATAACAATTACACCACGACGTGGAGGCGGTAAGCCGTACGTACGCACGTATGGGGACATGTTATTCAAAGGATGGATAGAATACCGAATATGATTGTACCATATTTATAATAACATCACAGTATATATAAGATACTGGATTTATTATTTTAGAATGGTAATAACAACTAAAGAAGAAGTGGAAGAATAAAGGAACGTGAAAAAGGGTGGTGAAAACATTACCTCTTCTTCGGGTTCTTCCTTTTGATTGGTCAAAGGGGCTCCTTAAGATGGATTTATGACTGAAGTAAGGCCTCTAGGATGAAGTGAGGGAAGTTGAGAGAGTTTGTGGGAAGATTTTGGCCGAGCCAAAAGGCTTTGAAGGTGTGAAGTAATGAGAAGGAGGAGTGCCCTTTTATAAGAGGGGTGAGGGGAACCTTTGGAAAAGCTAGAAATATTATTTTATAATAAATTCATATTCGGTTTCTAATGGATCAAAAGTGTATTATTTAAAGGTTAAGGTGGGGATAGGTCGCACTCCACTCAACTAATAGAATTTAGACAGGTTTGGGTCATTATATTAACCTTATCTTTAAGTATTAACTCTTAGTTAATTAGTTTCACTTTTACAATGTCTCTTTGTATTTTTATATTATATGGTTAATAAACATACTATATACATCCAAGAGACCCAGAAGTGGTCCATTAATGATACACCTATCATGATATAATTCTCTTGGCCGATCCTTAGATTTTATAAATTTAATATCAATTAATAATAAAATATTTGTTTTAAAAACTCTTTTCTGTCAATTTTGACACTATTCAATAATTAATTTTTGTGAAATTGATATCAGAATGATTACTTCGAAAAAAGTCAATTAAATCAATACTAATATGTCATATTAACCTATAAAATTAGTTTAATTCAATAAAAGTCTCCAATTATACTTATTTGTGTATTTATAATATCAATTACTTAAATTTTTCACTATTATGATAATTACGGAATCATTATTGTGTCATAAATAAATTAAATTATTTAATATATAAAAATTATAAATAAAATATAATTATGTAGGAAATATTTTTATCTTTCTAATGAATATTTATAATCGAATTTATCTTATGTGAAACCCTATATTAAAAATGTGTTAGTAAATAAACTTTGATTTTAACTCCTTTAACTCTTCTTTGAATTAAATAATAATAAATGTCCTAATCTAATCCAAGTGGAGCTAAATTATAATATTTTATTCCTAAGGTTGTTTTTGGTCGAGATAAAGTTGTCTAATAGAATTAGGACATGTGTTAGGGTAATATTAATATCATTTTTACCCTTAATTACCCTATTTACTTTTAACCGTGGTAAATAAAAGTAAAAAGTTACTATTCACCAAAAATTATTTTCATCTCATTGAACCACATTTTACTCCTTGATATTAACCGTGTCTCTCGGATTTTCAAAATTCCACTCACAGAAGCAGTCAAATTAAGTTTTATGAAAAATTTAGTTTTTTAACTACCACTTAGTGGTTTCACTATTCATCAAAAAATGAAGTTTTTCAGAACAATTCCAAAATTTCACCATAAGCTATAATTGATATTACGAATTCAAAAATGATGTCTATGTTACAAAATTCCAAACATATAAGTTGAATTAATTTATTTTATAATTAATTCCTACTGTCACAACACATAGCATGTTTTTAAGAAACAATATATATCAAAAGTTTGACAATTGTTTATGTCCAATTTCATTTTGAAATTAATTATAATGAACACCATTGGATAAAAAGGTAAAAATCTATTCTAATTATACTTTAAAACCACTAAAATTCATAATTTATCACCATTAATTATTTTTATTAAAAAAGTTGTTTTTAATTAATATTTAGTAATTTTCAATATTCAACAAAATATTAAAGTTATCCGAAAAGTACCAAAATTTCACCTTAGGCTAAATTCGATACTCCAAATCCAAAAATGAAGTCCATTTTTAGAGATAAAATTTCTAAAATTTTAAAAAGTAGCTATTAATATTCGTAACGGCTCGTTTGATTGGTTGTGGTGTGTTAGAATCTCGAAGTTGCGTACAATGCACGTCATTTCATTATTCAAAGGGAAACGTACCGTGGAAGCTTGGGTGTTACATTCTCCCCTACTTCAATAAATTGTGTCCTCGAAATTTTTAAAATTGGGCTTGAGAATATAATGGAATGTCCCACATCGGAAAAAGAGTCATTAAAACTATCACTTCAAAATAAAGAAAGATAGGTATAAAGGTCACCCAAGATTACCCATACTAGGATTCTATGTAGGAAAACATGGATATGGACAATAAACTAAGTGTTTAGTTCTGATGGAGAGGGTTCGAAAACATGATCAGGATAAAGTTAACAATAAGAAAATCACAAACATGTGTTGGGACAAACAGTCCTTAGTCTCCTAGTAGGAAAAGTAAACGGACAACATTTTTTGTTTTAAGATACATTACATAAGGACGAGGAATTCATTTATAATATTGACTAAGAACATAAAGAGATATACTATCTTTTTAAGTAGAGTTTCATTCTTTAATAACTTTTTACCACTACCTCATTTTTTTTGAACAAAGAGTATTCAAGAAGACTTGGTCACAATGGAAGAGCTAGAATAAACTTCTATAGAAATACATGATCCACGTAGGATAAACTATATATTTACCTTGTCTTTAGAGATTAATCAAAACCGAAATGGTTAGTATAATATATGATGACCCCCTAAATGGATATTCCATTAGAGAAAAAAACACTAATCTTAATTTCTAAAATTAAACCATCAATACCCCAAAGTTAAATAAATACCATTCAATAATCAATTGTCCTTAAAATCCTTCAATATGATCCAAACTAATATTGAAACGCAAAACTTATAAGAATGTAGTCTTCCATGTTAAATTGTATCTACAAATGAAATTAATTACTCTTAACGTGGCATACTTAAAAGTAATTAACCTAATCATTTACATAAACAACCCAAATCACTATAAATCCACAATAAAAACATAGATAAAAATCCACCATTACTCCTCAAATGAAATCCCATACTATTTTATTTTCCATACAACAAATTGAGCAACTTCCAAAATAACATTTATCACTTAATTACCAAATCATTTTCCTATACTTATGGTATTTATTTGATAATACATAAGATCCAAAATCAAATTAATAATGATCAATAAAATCATTTAACTAAAAATAATAGTCACACTAACCAGGTACTTCACGTAGTCCAGTGGTAGGTGATAAATCTCAATCGCACTTTGGTTGTGGGTTCGATTCCCATAGATTTGTCCGACTCGACGGGTTGTCACACGGTCTGCCTGTTGTCCCTTTTCAAAAACTATATTTTATAACATTATCAAAATGAGATAAGTTCATCAAAATAACCATAACATAATTTAACCCCAAATGTTATGTCATACCTTTCATTTTTATCCCAAATTATAATAACTTATAATTTCCTCAAACCCAATGATCATATAAAACCAAATGGTTATTC
Source organism: Viscum album (assembly GCA_963277665.1). NCBI lineage: Eukaryota > Viridiplantae > Streptophyta > Magnoliopsida > Santalales > Viscaceae > Viscum > Viscum album. Next base: position 1,085,310,035 of record OY728150.1, on the reverse strand, counting down.
ATAACAATATCCACAAGAGAAAAGATAATTATTCCTCAAATATCATTCTCACATGGAAAACTGCAGGGTTAAAAATACAAGAGAAAATTATTCCAAAGAAAACCCATCAACAAGGAGCACTAACACATTTTAAACATTTCTCCAACCATTTATTTCCACATAGCTTCCTCTTTGACCACGAAAATATCCTATAAAATAGGGCATTCACTCCGCTAATGGTCAGATCCCCTACATTTACGGAAAATGACTGTAAATGGATTCTTGGGACCATTTTTATCTTCTTCCATAGTACTCTTCATTTTTCTTCGGCAATTCTTCACTTTATGTCCTTCCTTACCGCACGTAAAGCATTTCCTTGTCCCATTCAGACACTTTCCTGGGTGTCTCCTTCCACATTTCCTGCATGATGGAAATTGAGGATTCCTTTCTCCATGGTCTCCACCGCTGGAGCTCTTATCATTCATCACCTTTCTTTTCTTTTTTGAGTTCTGGAATTGGTTAATATATATATTGTTGATCATATTTTTGGAAAATTGATTTGGCATAAAGACGATATCTTTTACCCCTATCGACATTCCATTTTGTTTCTCACTGCCACTACCGTTCCCACCTTGTACATCATTCTCAAATTCACTATGACTTCCTTGGAATCCATCCATTCACTAAAACCAGAAAGCATTGTGTGAGTAATAGTAGTCATAAAATCATTTAGAGATTAACATGTCACCATATTCTCAATTTGAAACACATTAGGATTAACCAAGGTCATTTACTCTCATCTTATATATATAATACCTCAAATTGGTTTGTAAAGAAAATGTAAATTATCCTAAGCATATCCCCCGAGAGTGTCGTAACCAAGAGTACAGCAATGCCCATTGTCGTGCACCAGTTCCCGTTCGAGTCTAGCTCAAAGCGGTGTTTTCGGGTTTTACCCCTAGGTACATCTGTGCCAGAGCCGCCTCTACCTGCTCGTATCCAGACAGGGATGTATTTCTCAGAAAACTCACAAAATCTCTACAATACCAAAATTCTAAGAAGTTCTTCTATACTAATCCTCAAAGTTCATCTTAGGTCTACGTGCTCTAATCAGAGTTTATCTATATCTATCTTCCAAGGTTTGTACTAAACTTCCTCTGATACCATCTGTAATGCCCCGACCCCAGTTACCCAGAGTCGGTGCATTATTACATAACATTGGAATGATCACAAGAAATATCAAGTCTCAAAAGACCGATTAGTTTAGTATCCTTGGAATAACTAGATACATTAATAAGTTTTACATTACATCATAAAATGAAAACTACAACAACATCTTTTCTTCATAGACCACACTCATGTCCCCACATATTATCCTTGAAGTTCATTCATAAATTACATCTTCACATCCTGGGAAAAATAAAACACTGAAAGGGGTGAGCTCAAATGCCCAGTAAGGATAACAATATAGTGAAAACTTTCATAAATAAGAATAAACATTTAAGGCAATATATAACTAAAACAAAAGCCTTTTAAACATGAAATTCAACATAGTATGGAAAAAATGAAATAATGCCATTTACTTATTCACATGGATATTCTACAAATAGAATAATCACATGAAATATCAATAACCACTTTCATAATGATGGAATGCATAATGCCAGACAATCATAACCACATAGCCAAGGCCTCGTGCCAAGACTACAAATAAGATTTTTCCAAGGCCTTGTGCCAAGACACTAGTTTGTCTAATTAGACCTACCAATGCATCAAGGAGCTATAGCGAGCTCCACCCATCACTTACAAAGTCCAATGCATTCCACATATGAACAGGTTTAAACATAACATAAACATTCGTATTAAAACTAGCATACGAAATGTCAATACTTTAACCACAAACCATGAATGGTATAAAAATAGCATATCCACATTCGAACATAGCTCATTCGATACAATATGGAAGATTGTATTGTATCAGATTAACCTCAATCAATAATAATGAATGATATTGACATAGATGAAAATAACCATCAAAACTATTTGAGAGAAATATCCCCCTTTTCTTGAAAACATTTATAAGTCACAATATTTGTCAAGAAGCTATTTAAAAATAGATTTTTGAATCATAGTGTCCCATGCCACTTTGAAACTTTCAAAAAGAGTTTTATTTTTAAAATATTAATGTCCATATAAATAAATCCTTAAAACCATTTTTTAAAACATGGACAATAATGAGCAAGATTTAGAAGAATAAGTCTTTAAAACATTTAAAAATGGTATTTTAGTTAGAGTTTCTAACCAAAATAGAGACACTTGAATACAAATAATTGAGGTAATCAAAACGTAGTAATATTATGAGAATAAAGGGATTCATGATATACAATGTCAAAGTACATTATATACACCACATAAAAGTGATTTGGTGTATAACAACAAAGAAGTCTCAATGGAATGTAAATTGAGATGAAATCTCTCATAAAGTTCTTATCCTTAAGTTAAGGATAAATCAACGACATAGTTATGTGTCAGAAATATAAATACACTAAATATGATTGGATATTCAGTCTAAAACAATCAAAGGACATTCATACATAATCTTGTAAAAACAACACCAATGAATTGGATGTTTAACTCAACAAATGGAGAATGAGTTAAAATTACTCTTATCAAATTCATAATGATGACTTGATAAATTATCAATGGAGTGATTATGTGTATCAAAATTATATCCAAAGAAAAGGGGAGTGGAAATTATGACATAAGAAAATGAAGAGTGATTCCACACATAATCTCAGAGTAAAATAATCAATGAAGTTTGCGTAAAGCCGAATGAGTGGAAATTGAAATTTCAAATTCCCTTATTGATTTGGTAAAATAGAAAACATACACCCATGATAAAAGGATCATACAATTATGATGTAAATATATATTAATTAAATTATATTACATAATGAATACAAACATGGGCAGTACACACACAACATGTAATAAATAAGTGGAGAACAATGGAATTCTCACAGAATTAAAAGTGAGATAAGAAACCCCTTACTTTGTACTTTTTCCTTGTTAGAAGGTAGGTTAACCACCTGTATAATGGTGAAATAATTGTTATTTAATTATAAAAGAATCATTTACATTAATATTATATCATATATGATCTTTTAATATTGATTTGTTAATAATATCTTAGTATTATCGTCATTTCGGGTGTTAACTTACTCGTTTTACTTTATATTCTTTGTTACGTAAGCCGTGTTTGTTATGAATAGGTTGTATATTATTAATATACAGAAATATATCAAGTCCTTAAACATTATTTTTAATCATAAAATGAGAATTATACATGAATGGATACGATGGAGAATGAATCTCATCACGTTCGTGGAGACGGTAGTCCCTACGTACAGACGAGCGACAATATCATTCTTTTGATAATAAAATAATATATAATTGGACGTTATATCATTATACCGAATCATTATCATGTTATATTTATTATTTACATGAATTACACATCATTATTATACCCATCAAAATAATAATTTATTGAATAACAATTACACCACAACGTGGAGACGGTAAGTTGTACGTACGCACGTATGGTGACATGTTATTCAAAGGATGGATAGAATACTGAATATGATTGTAACATATTTATAATTACATCACATTACATATAATATATTGGAGTTATTATTTTAGAATGGTAATAACAAAGAAAGAAGAAGTGGAAGTAGAAAGGAACTTGAAAAAGGGTGTTGAAAACATTACCTCTTCTTCGGGTTCTTCCTTTTGATTTGATCAAAAGGGCTCCTTAAGTTGGTTTTCTGACTAAAGGAAGGACTCTAGGATTAAGTGAGGGAAGTTGAGTGAGTATTTGGGTAGAGTTTGGCTGAGCCAAAAGGCTTTGATGGTGTGAAGTAATGAGAAGGAGGAGTGCCCTTTTATAAGAGGGGTGAGGGGAACCTTTGGAAAAGCTAGAAATATTATTTTATAATAAATTCATATTCGGTTTCTAATGGCTCCAAAGTGTATTATTTAAATTTTAAGGTGGGGATAGGTCGTAAAAAACTTATCCAATAGAATTTAGACTGGTTTTGGTCATTATATTAACCTTATCTTTAAGTATTAACTCTTAGTTAATTAGTTTCACTTTTACAATGTCTCTTTGTATTTTTATATTATATGGTTAATAAACTTACTATATACATCCAAGAGACTCCCAAGTGGTCCATTAATGATACACCTATCATTATATAAGTCTCGTGGATGATCCGTATATTTTTAGGAATTTAATATCAGTTAATTATATAATATTTGTTTTAAAAACTCTTTTATGTCAATTTTGACACTATTCAATAATTAATTTTTGTGAAACTCATATCAGAATGATTATATCGAAAAAAGTCAATTAAATCAATCCTAATATGTCATATTAACCTAGAAAATTAGTTTAATTCAATAAAAGTCTCCAATTATAGTTGTTTGGGTATTTATAATATCAATTAGTTTAATTTTTCACTATTATGGTAATTACTGCATCATCATTGTGTCATAAATAAATTAAATTATTAAATGTATAAAAATTATAAATAAAATATCATTATGTAGGAAATATTTTTATATTTCTAATTAATACTTATAATCTAATTTATCTTATGTGTAACCCTATATTAAAAATGTTTTAGTAAATAAACTTTGATTTTAACTCTTTTAACTCTTCTTTGAATTAAATAATAATAAATGTCCTAATCTAATCCAAGTTGACCTAAATGATAATATTTTATTCATAAGGTTGTTTTGGGTCGATATAAAGTTGTTCAATAGAATTAGGACATGCGTTAGGGTAATATTAATATCATTTTTACCCTTAATTACCCTATTTACTTTTAACCGTGGTAAATAAAAGTAAAATGTTACTATTCACAAAAAATTATTTTCATCTCATTGAACCACATTTTACTCCTTGATATTGACCATGTCTCTTGGATTTTCGAAATTCCACTCACAGAAGTAGTAAAATTAAGTTTTATGAAAAATTTAGTTTTTTAACTACCACATAGTGGTTTCACTATTCATCAAAATTTGAATTTTTTCAGAACAATACCAAAATTTTACCCTAAGATATAATTGATATTCCGAATTCAAAAATGATGTCTGTTTTACAAAATTCCAAAAATATAAGTTGCATTAATTAATTTTATAATTAATTCCCGTTGTCACAACAAATAGCGTGTTTTTAAGAAACAATATATATCAAAAGATTGACAATTGTTTATGTCCAATTTCAAAGTGAAATTAATTCTAATGAACACCACTGGATAAAAAGGTAAAAATATATTCTAATTATACTTTGAAACCACTAAAATTCATAATTTATCACCATTAATTATTTTGATTAAAAAAGTTGTTTTTAATTAAAATTTTGTAATTTTCACTATTCAAAAAAATATTAAAGTTATCCGAAAAGTACCAAAATTTCACCTTAGGCTAAATTCAATACTCCAAATCCAAAAATGAAGTCCATTTTGAGAGATAAAATTTCTACAATTTTAAAAATTAGGTATTACTATTCATAACGGCTAGTTTGATTGGTTGTGCTGTGTTAGAATCTCGAAGTTGCGTACAATGCACGTCATTGCATTATTCAAAGGGAAACGTACCGTGGAAGCTTGGGGTGTTACATTCTCCCCTCCTTCAATAAATTGTGTCCTCAAAATTTTTAAAATTGGGCTTGAGAATATAATGGAATCTCCCACATCGGAAAAATTTTCAATAGAACTATCACTTCAAAAGAAAGGAAGATAGGTATAAAGGTCACCCAAGATAACCCATACTATGATTCCATGTAGGAAAACATGGATATAGACGATAAACTAAGTGTTTAGTTCTGATGGAGAGGGATAGAAAACATGATCAGGAGAAAGTTAACATTAAGAAAATCACAAACTTGTGTTGGGAAAAATGGTCCTTAGTCTCCCAGCAGGAAAAGTAAAGGGACAACATTTTTTGTTTTAAGTTACATTACATAAGGATGAGGAATTCATTTATGATATTGACTTAGAACATAAAGAGATATTATTACATTTTAAGTAGATTTCCATTCTTTAATAACTTTTTACCACTACCTCATTTTTTTGAAAAATGAATATTCAAGAAGACTTGGTCACAATGGAAGAGCTAGAATAATCTTCTATAGAAATACATGATCCACGTAGGATAAACTATATATTTACCTTGTCTTTAGAGATTAATCAAAACCAAAATGGTTAGTATAATATATGATGACCCCCCAAATGGATATTCCATTAGAGAATAAAACACTATCCTTAATTTCTAAAATTAAACCATCAATACCCCAAAGTTAAATAAATACCATTCAATAATCAATTGTCCTTAAAATCCTTCAATATGATCCAATCTAATATTGAAACTCAAAACTTATAAGAATGTAGTATTCCATGTTAAATTGTATCTCCAAATGAAATTAATTACTCTTTAAGTCACATACATAAAAGTAATTAACCTAATCATTACCATAAACTACCCAAATCACTATAAATCCACAATAAAAACATAGATAAAAATCTACCATTACTTCTCAAATGAAATCCCATACTATTCTATTTTCCATACAACAAAGTAAACAACTTCCAAAATAACATTTATCACTTAATTACCAAATCATTTTCCTATACTAATGGTATTCATTTGATAAGACATAAAATCCCAAATCAAATTATTAATGATCAATAAAATCATTTAACTAAAAATAATAGTCACACTAACCAGGGACTTCACATAGTCCGGTGGTAGGTGATAAATCCCAATTGCACTTTGGTTTTGGGTTCGATTCCCACAGTTTTGTCCGACACGACGGTTTGTCACACGGTCTGCGTGTTGTCCCTTTTCAAAAACTATATTTTATAACATTATCAAAATGAGATAAATTCCTAAAAATAAACATAACATAATTTAACCCCAAATGTTATGTCATACCTTGTATTTTCATCCCAAATTATAATAACTTATAATTTCCTCAAACCCAAGGATCATATAAAACCAAATGGTTATTCATAACTATATCCACAAGAGAAAAGATAATTATTCCTCAAATATCATTCTCACATGGAAAACTGCAGGGTTACAAATACAAGAGAAAATTATTCCAAAAAAAACCCATCAACAAGGAGCACTAACAATTTTTAAACATTTCACCAACCATTTATTTCCACATAGCTTCTTCTTTGACCACTAAAATATCCTATAGAATATGGCATTCACTCGAGTAATGGTCAGGTCCCCTACATTTACGCAAATGACTGTAAATGGATTCTTGGGACCATTTTTATCTTCTTCCATAGTACTCTTCATTTTTCTTCGGAAATTCTTCACTTTATATCCATCCATCCCGCACGTAAATCAGTTCCTTGTCCCATTGAGACACTTTCCTAGGTGTCTCCTTCCACATTTCCTGCGTGATGGAAATTTAGGATTCCTTTCTCCATGGTCTCTACTACTGGAGCTCTTATCATTCATCACCTTTCTTTTCTTTGTTGAGTCCGGGAATTGGTTAATATATATATTGTTGATCATATTTTTGTAAAATTGATTTGGCATAAAGATGATATCTTTTACTCCTATCAACATTCTATTTTGTTGCTCATTGCCACCACCGTTCCCACCTTGTACATCATTCTCAAAGTCACTATGACTTCCTTGGAATCCATCCATTGACTAAAACCAGAAAGAATTGTGTGAGTAACAGTAGTCATAAAATCATTTAGAGATTAACATGTCCTCATATTCTCAATTTGAAACACATTAGGATTAACCGAGGTCATTTACTCTCATCTTATATATAGAATACCTCAAATTGGTTTGTAAAGAAAATTTACATTATCCTAAGCATATCCCCTGTGAGTGTCGTAACCAAGAGTACTGCAAGGCCCATTGTCGTGCACCAGTTCCCGTTCGAGTCTAGCTCAAAGTGGTGTTTTCGGGTTTTACCCCTAGGTACATCTGTGCCAGAACCGCCTCTACCTGCTCATATCTAGACAGGGATGTATTGCTCGGAAAACTCACAAAATCTCTACAATACCAAAATTCTAGGAAGTTCTTCTATACTAATCCTCAATGTTCATCTTAGGTCTACGTGCTCTAATCAGAGTTTATCTAAATCTAGCTTCCAAGGTTTGTACTAAACTTCCTCTGATACCAACTGAAATGCCATGACCCTAGTTTCCCAGAGTCGGTTCATTATTACATAACATTGGCATGATCACAAGAAATATTAAGTCTTGAAATACCGATTAGTTTAGTAGCCTTGGAATAACTAGATACATTAATAAGTTTTACATTACATCATAAAATGAAAACTACAACAACATATTTTCTTCATAGACCACACTCATGTCCCCACATATTATCCCTGCAAGTCTTTCATAAATTACTTCTTCACATCCTGGGAAAAATAAAACATTAAAAGGATGAGCTCAAATACCCAGTAAGGATAACAATACAGCGAAAACTTTCATAAAAAGGAATAAACATTTAAGGCAATGTATAACTAAAACAAAATCCTTTTAAACTTGAACTTCAACATAGTATGGAAAAAATGAAATAATGCCATTTACTTATTCACATTTATATTCTACTAATAGAATAATCACATGCAATATCAATAACCACTTTCATAATGATAAAGTGCATAATTCCAGACTATCACAACCACATAGCCAAGGCCTCGTGCCAAGACTACAAATAAGATTTTGCCAAGGCCTTGTGCCGAGACACTAGTTTGTCTCATGAGACCTACCGATGCATGGAGGAGCTATAGCGGGCTCCACCCGTCACTTACTAAGTCCAATGCATTCCTTATATGAACAGGTTTAAACATAACATAAACATTCGTATTAAAACTAGCATACGAAATGTCAATACTTTAACCACAAACTATGAATGGTATAAAAATAGCACATCCACATTCGAACATAACTCATTCGATACAATATGGAAGATTTTATTATATCAGATTAACTTAAATCAATAATAATGAATGATATTGATATAGATGAAAATAACAATCAAAACTATTTGAGAGAAATATCCCCCTTTTCTTGAAAACATTTATAAGTCACACTATTTGTCAAGAAGCTGTTTAAAAATATATTTTTGAATAAAAGTGTCCCATGCCACTTTGAAACTTTTAAAAGGAGTTTTTATTTTAAAACTTTACTGTCCATATAAATAAATCCTTAAAACCTTTTTTTAAAAAATGGACATTAATGAACAAGATTTAGAAGAATAAGTCTTTAAAACATTTAAAAATGGTATTTTAGTTAGAGTTTCTAACCAAAAGAGAGACACTTGAATACAAATAATTGAAGTAATCAAATATTAGTAATATCATGAGAATAAAGGGATTCATGATATACAATGTCAATTTACATTATACACACCACATAAAAGTGATTTGGTGTATAACAACAAATAAGTCTCAATGGAATGTAAATTGAGATGAAATCTCTCATAAAGGTCGTATCCTTAAGTAAAGGATAAATCAACGACACAGTTATGTGTCACAAATATAAATAAACTATATATGATTGGATATTCAGTGTAAAACAATCAAAGTACATTCATATATAATCTTGTAAAAACAGCACCAATGAATTGGATGTTTAACTCAACAAATGGAGAATGAGTTAAAATTACTTTTATCAAATTCATAATGATGACTTGATAAATTATCAATGGAGTGATTATGTGTATCAAAATTATATCCAAAGAAAAGGGGAGTGGAAATTATGACATAAGAAAATGAATAGTGATTCCACACATAATCTTGGAGTAAAATAATCAATGAAGTTTGCGTAAAGCCTAATGAGTGGAAATTAAAATTTCAAATTCCCTTATTGATTTTGTAACATAAAAAACATACAACCATGAATGAAGGATCATAAAATGATGATGTAAATATACATTAATTAAATTATATTACACAATGAATACAAACATGGGCAGTACACACACCACATGTAATAAATAAGTGGTGAATAATGGAGTTCTCACGGAATTAAAAGTGAGATAAGAAACCCCTTACTTTGTACTTTTTCCTTGGTAGACAGTAGGTTAACCTCTTGTATAATGGTGAAATAATTGTTATTGAATTATACAATAATCATTTACATTAATATGATATCATATATGATCTTTTAATATTGATTTGTTAATAATATCTTAGTATTATCGTCATTTCGGGTGTTAACTTACTCGTTTTCCTTTATATTCTTTGTTACATAAGCCGTGTTTGTTATGGATAGGTTGTATATTATTCATATCCAGAATTATATCAAGTCCTGAAACAGTATTTTTAATCATCAAATGAGAATTATACTTGAATGGATACGATGGAAAATGAATCTCATCACGTTCGTGGAGACGGTAGTCCGTACGTACACACGAGCGACAATGTCATTCTTTTGAAAAGAAAATAATATATAATTGGATGTTATATCATATATAGAGAATCATTATCATGTTATATTAATTATTTACATGAATTAAACATCATTATTATACCCATCAAAATAATAATTTATTGAATAACAATTACTCCACGACATGGAGACGGTAAGTCGTACGTACGCACGTATGGTGACATGTTATTCAAAGGATGGATAGAATACTGAATATAATTGTACCATATTTATAATAACATCACAGTATATATAAGATACTGGAATTATTATTTTATAATGGTAATAACAAAGAAAGAATAAGTGGAAGAAGAAAGGAACTTGAAAAAGGATGGTGAAAACATTACCTCTTTTTCGGGTTCTTCCTTTTGATTTGATCAAAAGGGCTCTTTAAGTTGGATTTATGACTAAAGGAAGGCCTCTAGGATGAAGTTAGGGAAGTTGAGCGAGTATTTGGGAAGAGTTTGGCCGAGCCAGAAGGCTTTGAAGGTGTGAAGTAATGAGAAGGAGGAGGGTAATTTTATAAGAGGGGTGAGGGGAACCTTTGGAAAAGATAGAAATATTATTTTATAATAAATTCATATTAAGTTTATAATGGCTCCAAAGTGGATTATTTAAAGTTTAAGGTGGGGATAGGTCGAAAAACACTCAACAAATAGAATTTAGACAGGTTTGGGTCATTATATTAACCTTATCTTTAAGTATTAACTCTTAGTTAATTTGTTTCACTTTTACAATGTCTTTTTGTATTTTTATATTATATGGTTAATAAACTTACTATATTCATCCAAGAGACCCCCAAGTGGTCAATTAATGATACACTTATCATGATATAAGTCTCTTGTATGATCCTTATATTTTTAGGAATTTAATATCAATTAATAATATAATATTTGTTTTAAAAAATCTTTTATGTCAATTTTGACACTATTCAATAATTAATTTTTGTGAAACTCATATCAGAATGATTACTTCAAAAAAAGTCAATTAAATCAATCCTAATATGTCATATTAACCTAAAAAATAAGTGTAATTCTATATAAGTCTCCAATTATATTTATTTGGGTAATTATAATATCAATTATTTTAATTTTTCACTATTATGGTAATTACTACATCATCATTGTGTCATTAATAAATTAAATAATTTAATGTCTAAAAATTATAAATAAAATTTAATTATGTAGGAAATATTTTTATATTTCTAATTAATATTTATAATAGAATTTATCTTATGTGTAACCCTATATTAAAAATGTTTTAATAAATAAACATTGATTTTAACTCTTTTAACTCTTCTTTGAACTAAATAATAATAAATTTCCTAATCTAATCCAAGTGGACCTAAATGATAATATTCTATTCCTAAGGTTTTTTTGGTCGATATAAAGTTGTCCAATAGAATTAGGACATGTGTTAGGGTAATATTAATATCATTTTTACCCTTAATTACCCTATTTACTTTTAACTGTGTTAAATAAAAGTAAAAAGTTACTATTCACCGAAAATTATTTTAATCTCATTGAACCAAATTTTACTCCTTGATATTAACCGTGTCCCTTGGATTTTTGAAATTTCACTCACAGAAGCAGTAAAATTATGTTTTATGAAAAATTTACTTTTTTAGCTACCACTTAGTGGTTTCACTATTTATAAAAAATTGATGTTTTTCAGAACAATGCCAAAATTTCAGCCTAAGCTATAATTGATATTCCGAATACAAAAATGATGTCGATTTTAAAAAATTCCAAACATATAAGTTTCATTAATTAATTTTATAATTAATTCCTAATGTCAGAACAACTAGCGTGTTTTTACGAAACAATATATATCAAAAGTTTGAAAATTATTTATGTCTAATTTCAAAGTGAAATTAATTATAATAAACACCATTGGATAAAAAGGTAAAAATATATTCTAATTATACTTTAAAACCACTAAAATTCATAATTTATCACCATTAATTATTTTTATTAAAAAAGTTTTTTTAATTAATATTTAGTAATTTTCAATATTCAACAAAATATTAAAGTTACCGAAAAGTACCAAAATTTAACCTTAGGCTAAATTCGATACTTCAAATCCAAAAAATAACTCCATTTTGAGAGATAAAATTTCTAAATTTTTAAAAAGTTGGTATTACTATTCATAACTGCTTGTTTCGTTGGTTGTGGTGTGTTAGAATCTTGAAGTTGCGTATAATGCACTTCATTGCATTATTCAAAGGGAAACGTACCGTGGAAGCTTGGGGTGTTACATTATCCCCTCCTTAAATAAATTTCATCCTCTCAATTTTTAAAATTGGGCTTGAGAATATAATGTAATGTCCCACATCAGAAAAAGAGTCAATAAAACTATCACTTCCAAAGAAAGGAAGATAGGTATAAAGGTCACCCAAGATAACCCATACTAGGATTCAATGTAGGAAAACATGGATATGGACGATAAGTGTTTAGTTCTGATGGACAGGGATAGAAAACATGATCAGGAGAAAGTTAACAATAAGAAAATCAAAAACTTGTGTTGGGGCAAACGATCCTTAGTCTCCCAGCAGGAAAAGTAAATGGACAACATTTTTTGTTTTAAGTTACATTATATAAGGACGAGGAATTCATTTATGATATTGACTAAGAACATAAAGAGAAATAATTACTTTTTAAGTAGAGTTTCATTCTTTAATAACTTTTTACCACTACCTCATTTTTTTGAACAATGAGTATTCAAGAAGACATGGTCACAATGGAAGAGCTAGAATAAACTTCTATAGAAATACATGATCCACGTAGGATAAACTATATATTTAAGTTGTCTTTGGAGATTAATCAAAACCAAAATGGTTAGTATAAAATATGATGACCCCCCAAATGGATATTCCATTAGAGAAAAAAAAACACTAATCTTAATTTCTAAAATTAAACCATCAATAACCCAAAGTTAAATAAATACCATTCAATAATCAATTTTCCTTAAAATCCTTCAATATGATCCAAACTAATATTGAAACTCAAAAACTTATAAGAATGTAGTCTTCCATGTTAAATTGTATCTCCAAATGAAATTAATTACTCTTAAAGTCGCATACTTAAAAGTAATTAACCTAATCATTTCCATAAACAACCCAAATCACTATAAATCCACAATAAAAACATAGATAAAAATTCACCATTACTCCTCAAATGAAATCCCATACTATTCTATTTTCCATAAAACAAATTGAACAACTTCCAAAATAACATTTATCAATTAATTACCAAATCATTTTCCTATAATAATGGTATTCATTTGATAAGACATAAGATCCCAAATCAAATTATTAATGATCAATAAAATCACTTAACTAAAAATAATAGTCACACTAACCAGGGACTTCATGTAGTCTAATGGTAGGTGATAAATCCCAATCGCACTTTGGTTGTGGGATCGATTCCCACAGCTTTGTCTGACGCGACGGGTTGTCACACGGTCTGCGTGTTGTCCCTTTTCAAAAACTATATTTTATAACATTATCAAAATGAGATAAATTCCTCAAAATAACCATAACATAATTTAACCCCAAATTTTATGTCATACCTTGCATTTTCATCCCAAATTATAATAACTTATAATTGCCTCAAACCCAATGATCATATAAAACCAAATGCTTATTCATAACTATATCCACAAGAGAAAAGATAATTATTCCTCAAATATCATTCTCACATGGAAAACTGTAGGGTTACAAATAAAAGAGAAAATTATTCCAAAGAAAACCCATAAACAAGGAGCACTAACACTTTTTAATTATTTCTCCAACCATTTATTTCCATAGAGCTTCTTCTTTGACCACTAAAATATTCTATAGAATAGGGCATTCACTCGGGTAATGGTCAGGTCCCCTAAATTTACAGAAAATTACTGTAAATGGATTATTGGGACCATTTTTATCTTCTTCTATAGTACTCTTCATTTTTCTTCGCAAATTATTCACTTTATGTCCTTCTTTCCCTCACGTAATGCATTTCCTTGTCCCATTGAGACACTTTCCTAGGTGTCTCCTTCCACATTTCCTGCATGATGGAATTTGAGGTTTCATTTCTCCATGGTCTCCACTACTGGAGATCTTATCATTCATCACCATTCTTTTCTTTGTTGAGTCCGGGAATTGGTTAATATATATATATTGTTGATCATATTTTTGGAAAATTGATTTGGAATAAAGATGATATATTTTACGCCTATCAACATTCCATTTTGTTGCTCATTTCCACCACTGTTACCACCTTGTACATCATTCTCAAAGTCACTATGTCTTCCTTGGAATCCATCCATTGACCAAAAGCAGAAAGCATTGTGTGAATAACAGTAGTCATAAAATCATTTAGAGATTAACATGTCACCATATTCTCAATTTGAAACACATTAGGATTAACCGAGGACATTTACTCTCATCTTATATATATAATAACTCAAATTGGTTTGTAAAGAAAATGTAAATTTTTCTAAGCATATCCCCCGGGTGTGTTGTAACCAAGAGTACAGCAAGACCCGTTGTCGTGCACCAGTTCCCGTTCGAGTCTAGATCAAAGAGGTATTTTCGGGTTATACCCCTAGGTACATCTGTGCCAGAGCTGCCTCTACCTGCTCATATCAAGATAGGGATGTATTGCTCGGAAAACTCAAAAAATCTATACAATACCAAAATTCTAGGTTGTTCTTCTATACTAATCCTCCAAGTTCATCTTTGGTCTAATGCTCTAATCAGGGTCTATCTAAATCTAGCTTCCAAGGTTTGTACTTATCTTCCTCGGATACCAACTATAATGCCCCGACCCCAGTTACCCAGAGTAGGTGCATTATTATATAACATTGGCATGATCACAAGAAATATCAAGTATCGAAAGACCGATTAGTTTAGTAGCCTTGCAATAACTAGATACATTAATAAGTTTTACATTACATCATAAAATTAAAACTACAACAACATATTTTCTTCATAGAGCACACTCATGTCCCCACATATTATCCCTGCAGGTCATTCATAAATTACTTCTTCACATCCTGGGAAAAATAAAACATTGAAAGGGGTGAGCTCAAATTCCCAGTAAGGATAACAATACAGTGAAAACTTTCATAAATAAGAATAAACATTTAAGGTGATGTATAACTAAAACAAAAGCCTTTTAAACTTGAACTTCAACATAGGATGGAAAAAATTAAATAATGCCATTTACTTATTCACATGGATATTCTACTAATAGAATAATCACATGCAATATCAATAACCACTTTCATAATGATGGAATGCATAATTCCAGACTATCATAACCACATAGCCAAGGCCTCGTGCCAAGAATACAAATAATATTTTTCCAAGGCCTTGTGCCAAGACACTAGTTTGTCTCATGAGACCTACCGATGCATCGAGGAGCTATAGCGGGCTCCACCCGTCACTTACTAAGTCCAATGCATTTTTCATATGAACAGGTTTAATCATAACATAAACATTCGTATTAAAACTAGAATACGAAATGTCAATACTTTAACCACAAACCATGAATGGTATAAAAATAGCACATCCACATTCGAACATAACTCATTCGATACAATATGGAAGATTTTATTATATCAGATTAACCTCAATCAATAATAATGAATGATATTGACATAGATGAAAATAACCATCAAAACTATTTGAGAGAAATATCCCCCTTTTCTTGAAAACATTTATAAGTCACACTATTTGTCAAGAAGCTGTTTAAAAATAGATTTTTGAATCAAAGTGTCCCATTCCACTTTGAAACTTTTAAAAGTATTTTTAATTTTAAAACATTAATGTCCATATAAATAAATCCTTAAAACCATTTTTTAAAACATGGACATTAATGAGCAAGATTTAGAAGAATAAGTATTTAAATCATTTAAAAATGGTATTTTAGTTAGTTTTTCTAACCAAAAGAGAGAAACTTGAATACAAATAATTGAGGTAATCAAAACTTTGTAATATCATGAGAATAAAGGGATTCATGATATACATTGTCAAAGTACATTATATACACCACATAAAAGTGATTTGGTGTATAACAACAAAGAAGTCTCAATAGAATGTAAATTGAGATGAAATATCTCATAAAGGTCGTATCCTTAAGTTAAGGATAAATAAAAGACATATTTATGTGTCGCAAATATAAATACACTAAATATGATTGGATATTTAGTGTAAAAAATTCCAAGTACATTCATACATAATCTTGTAAAAACAACACCAGTGAATTGGATGTTTAACTCAACAAATGGAGAATGAGTTAAAATTACTCTTATCAAATTCATAACGATGACTTGATAAATTATCAATAGAATTGTTATGTGTATCAAAAGTGTATCCACAGAAAAGGGGAGTGGAAATTATGAAATAAGAAAATGAATAGTGATTCCACACATAATCTCGGAGTAAAATAATTAATGAAGTTTGCGTAAATCCGAATGAGTGCAAATTGAAATTTCAAATTCCCTTATTGATTTGGTTACATACAAAACGTACACCAATTAAATAAGGATCATACAATGATGATGTAAATATAAATTAATTAAAGTATATTACACAATGCATACAAACATGGGCAGTACACACACCACATGTAATAAATAAGTGGTGAACAATGGAATTCTCACGGAATTTAAAGTGTGATAAGAAACCCCTTACTTTGTACTTTTTCCTTGTTAGACGGTATGTTAACCTCATTTATAATGGTCAAATAATTGTTATTTAATTATAAAATAATCATTTACATTAATATGATATCATATATGATCTTTTAATATTGATTAGTTAATAATATCTTAGTATTATTGTCATTTCGGGTGATAACTTACTCGTTTTCCTTTATATTGTCTGTTACGTAAGCCGTGTTTGTTATGGATAGGTTGTATATTATTCATATCCAGAATTATATCAAGTCTTTAAACATTATTTTTAATCATAAAATGATAATTATACTTGAATGGATATGATGGAGAATGAATCTCATCACGTTCGTGGAGACGGTAGTCCGTACGTACACACGAGTGACAATATCATTCATTTGATAATAAAATAATATATAATTTAATGGTATATAATATATACAGAATCATTATCATGTTATATTTATTATTTACATGAATTACACATCATTATTATACCCATAAAAATAATAATTTATTGAATAACAATTACACCACGACGTGGTGACTGTAAGTCGTATGTACCCACGTATGGTGACATGTTATTCAAAGGATGGATAGAATGCTGAATATGATTGTACCATATTTATAATAACACCAAAATATATATAAGATAATGTAGTTATTATTTTAGAATGGTAATAACAAATAATGAAGAAGTGGAAGAAGAAAGGAACTTGAAAAAGGGTGGTGAAAACATTACCTCTTCTTCGGGTTCTTCCTTTTGATTTGATCAAAAGGGATCCTTATGTTGGATTTCTGAGTAAAGGAAGGCCTCTAGGACGAAGTGAGGGAAGTTGAGAGAGTATTTAGGAAGATTTCGGCAGAGCCAAAAGGCTTGGAAGGTGTGAAGTAATGAGAAGGAGAAGTGCCCTTTTATAAGAGGGGTGAGGGGAACCTTTGGAAAAGCTAGAAATATTATTTTATAATAAATTCATATTCGGTTTCTAATGCCTAAAAAGTGGATTATATAAAGGTTAAGGTGGGGATAGGTAGAAAACCACTCAAAAAATATAATTTAGACAGGTTTGGGTCATTATATTAAACTTATCTTTAAGTATTAACTCTTAGTTAATTTATTTCACTTTTACAATGTCTCTTTGTATTTTTATATTATATGGTTAGTAATCTTACTATATACATCCAAGAGACCCCCAAGTGGTCCATTAATAATAAAACTGTCATGATATAAGTCTCTTGGCCGAGCCTTAGATTTTTAGGAATTTAATACCGATTAATAATACAATATGTTGATAAAAAACTCTATTATGTCAATTTTGACACTATTCAATAATTAATTTTTGTGAAACTCATATCAGAATGATTACTTCGAAAAAAGTAAATTACATCAATACTAATATGTCATATTAACCTAGAAAATTAGTTTAATTCAATAAAAGTCTCCAATTATATTTATTTGGGTATTTATAATATTAATTATTTTAATTTTTCACTATTATGGTAATTACTGCATCATCATTGTGTCATAAATAAATTAAATTATTTAATGTCTATAAATTATAAATATAATATAATTATGTAGGAAATATTTATATATTTCTAATTAATATTTATAATCGAATCTATCTTATGTGTAACCCTGTATTAAAAATGTTTTAGTAAATAAACTTTGATTTTAACTCTTTTAACTCTTCTTTGAATTAAATAATAATAAATGTCCTAATCTAATCCAAGTGGACCTAAATGATAATATTCTATTCCTAAGGTTGTTTTTGGTCGATATAAAGTTGTCCAATAGAATTAGGACATATGTTAGGGTAATATTAATATCATTTTTACCCTTAATTCCCCTATTTACTTTTAACGGTGGTAAATAAAAGTAAAAAGTTACTATTCACCAAAAATTATTTTCATCTCATTGAACCAAATTTTACTTCTTGAAATTAACCGTGTCTCTCGGATTTTCGAAATTCCACTCACAGAAGCAGTAAAATTTAGTTTTATGAAAAATTTAGTTTTTTAACTACCACTTAGTGGTTTCACTATTCATTAAAAATTGAAGTTTTTCAGAACAATGCCAAAATTTCACCCTAAGCTATAATTGATATTCCTAATTCAAAAATGATGTCTATTTTACCAAATTCCAAACATATAAGTTGCATTAACTAATTTTATAATTAATTCATGCTGTCACAACAAATAGCGTGTTTTTAAGAAGCAATATATATCAAAAGTTTGACAATTGTTTATGTCCAATTTTAAAGTGAAATTAATTCTAATGAACACCATTGGATAAAAAGGTAAAAATATATTCTAATTATAATTTAAAACCACTCAAATTCATAATTTATCACCATTAATTATTTTGATTAAAAAAGTTGCTTTTAATTAATATTTAGTAATTTTCACTGTTCAACAAAATATTAAAGTTATCCGAAAAGTATCAAAATTTCACCTTAGGCTAAATTCGATACTCCAAATCCAAAAATGAAGTCCATTTTGAGAGATAAAATTTCTAAAATTTTAAAAAGTAGGTATTACTATTCATAACGGCTAGTTTGATTGGTTGTGGTGTGTTAGAATCTCGAAGTTGCGTACAATTCACGTCATTGCATTATTCAAAGGGAAACGTACCGTGGAAGATTGGGGTGATACATTCTCCCCCCCCCCTTCAATAAATTGCTTCATCACAATTTTTAAAATTGGGATTGAGAATATAATGGAATGTCCCACATCAGAAAAAGAGTCAATAAAACTATCACTTCAAAAGAAAGGAAGATAAGTATAAAGGTCACCCAAGATAACCCATAATAGGATTCCATGTAGGAAAACATGGATATGGACGATAAACTAAGTGTTTAGTTCTGATGGATAGGGATAGAAAACATGATCAGGAAAAAGTTAACAATAAGAAAATCACAAACTTGTGTTGGGACAAACGGTCTTTATTCTCCCAGCAGGAAAAGTAAACGGACAAAATTTTTTATTTTAAGATACATTACATAAGGACGAGGAATTAATTTATGATATTGACTAAGAACATAAAGAGATATAATTACTTTTTAAGTAGAGTTTCATTCTTTAATAACTTTTTACCACTACCTCATTTTTTGAACAATGAGTATTCAAGTAGACATGGTCACAATGGAAGAGCTAGAATAAACTTCTATAGAAATACATGATCCACGTAGGATAAACTATATATTTACCTTGTCTTTAGAGATTAATCAAAACCAAAATGGTTAGTATAATATATGATGACCCCCCAAATGGATATTCCATTAGAGAAAAAAAACACTAATCTTAATTTATAAAATTAAACCATCAATACCCCAAAGTTAAATAAATACCATTCAATAATCAATTGTCCTTAAAATCCTTCAATATGATCCAAACTAATTTTGAAACTCAAAACTTATAAGAATATAGTCTTCCATGTTAAATTGTATATCCAAATGAAATTAATTACTCTTAAAGTCGCATACTTAAAAGTAATTAACCTAATCATTTCCATAAACAACCCAAATCACTATAAAACCACAATAAAAATATAGATAAAAATCCACCATTACTCCTCAAATAAAATATCATACTATTCTATTTTCCATACAACAAAGTGAACAACTTCCAAAATAACATGTATCACTTAATTACCAAATCATTTTCCTATACTAATGGTATTAATTTTATAATACATAAGATCCCAAATCAAATTATTAATGATCAATAAAATCATTTAGCTAAAAATAATAGTCACACTAACCAGGGACTTCACGTAGTCTAGTGGTAGGAGATAAATCCCAATCGCACTTTGGTTGTGGGTTCGATTCCCACAGCTTTGTCCGGCGCAATGGGTTATCACACAGTCTGCATGTTGTCCCTTTTCAAAAACTATATTTTATAACATTATCAAAATGAGATAAATTCATCAAAATAACCATAACATAATTTAACCCCAAATGTTATGACATACCTTGCATTTTCATCCCAAATTATAATAACTTATAATTGCCTCAAACCCAATGATCATATAAAACCAAATGGTTATTCATAACTATATCCACAAGAGAAAAGATAATTATTCCTCAAATATCATTCTCACAAGGAAGACTGCAGGGTTACAAATACAAGAGAAAATTATTCCAAATAAAACCCATCAACATGGAGAACTAACACTTTTTAAACATTTCTCCAACCATTTATTTCCACATAGCTTCTTATTTGACCACTAAAATATCCTATAGAATAAGGCATTCACTCGGCTAATGGTCAGGTCCCCTACATTTACAGCAAATGACTGTAAATGGATTCTTGGGACCATTTTTATCTTCTTCCATAGTACTCTTCATTTTTCTTCGGAAATTCCTCACTTTATGTCCTTCCTTCCTGCACGTAAAGCATTTCCTTGTCCCATTGAGACACTTTCCTGGGTATCTCCTTCCACATTTCCTGCATGATGGAAATCGAGGATTCCTTTCTCTATGGTCTCCACTGCCGGAGCTCTTATCATTCATCACCTTTATTTTCTTTGTTGAGTCCGAGAATTGGTTAATATATATATTGTTGATCATATTTTTGGAAAATTGATTTGCCATAAGGACGATATCTTTTACGGCTATCAAAATTCCATTTTGTTGCTCATTTCCACCATCGTTCCCACCTTGTACATCATTCTGAAAGTCACTATGTCTTCCTTGGAATCTAGCCATTGACTAAAACCAGAAAGCATTGTGTGAGTAACGGTAGTCATAAAATCATTTAAGGATTAACATGTCACCATATTCTCAATTTGAAACACATTAGGATTAACCGAGGACATTTACTCTCATCTTATATATATAATACCTCAAATTGGTTTGCAAAGAAAATGTAAATTATCCTAAGCATATCCCCCGAGAGTGTCGTAACCAAGAGTACAGCAAGGCCCGTTGTCGTTCACCAGTTCTCATTAGAGTCTAGCTCAAAGCGGTGTTTTCGGGTTTTACCCATAGTTACATCTGTGCCAGAGCCGCCTCTACCTGCTCGTATCCAGACAGGGATGTATTGCTTGGAAAACTCACAAAATCACTAAAATACCAAAATTCTAGGAAGTTCTTCTATACTAATCCTCAAAGATCATCTTAGGTCTACGTGCTCTAATCAGTGTTTATCTAAATCTAGATTTCTAACCACTTTCATAATGATGGAATGCATAATGCCAGACTATCATAACCACATATCCAAGGCCTCATGCCAAGACTACAAATAAGATTTTGCCAAGGCCTTGTGCCAAGACACTAGTTTGTCTCATGAGACCTACCGATGCATCAAGGAGCTATAGCGAGCTCCACCCGTCACTTACTAAGTCCAATGCATTCCTCATATGAACAGGTTTAAACATAACATAAACATTCGTATTAAAACTAGCATACGAAATGTCAATACTTTAACCACAAACCATGAATTGTATAAAAATAGCACATCCACATTCGAACATAACTCATTTGATAAAATATGGAAGATTGTATTGTATCAGATTAACCTCAATCAATAATAATGAATGATATTGACATAGATGAAAATAACCATCAAAACCATTTGAGAGAAATATCCCCCTTTTCTTGAAAACATTTATAAGTCACACTATTTGTCAAGAAGCTATTTAAAAATAGATTTTTGAATCAAAGTTTCCCATGGAACTTTGAAACTTCTAAAAGGAGTTTTAATTTTAAAACTTTAATATCCATATAAATAAATCCTTAAAACCATTTTTTAAAACATGGACATTAATGAGCAATATTTAGAAGAACAAGTCTTTAAAACATTTAAAAATGGTATTTTAGTTAGAGTTTCTAACCAAAAGAGAGACACTTGAATACAAATAATTGAGGTAATCAAAACATAGTAATATCATGAGAATAAATGGATTCATGATATACAATGTCAAATTACATTATATACACCACATAAAGGTGATTTGGTGTATAACAACAAAGAAGTCTCAACGGAATGTAAATTGAGATGAAATCTCTCATAAAGGTCGTATCCTTAATTTAAGGATAAATCAACGATATAGTTATGTGTCACAAATATAAATACACTAAATATGATTGGATATTCAGTGTAAAACAATAAAAGGACATTCATACATAATCTTGTAAAAACAACACCAATGAATTGGATGTTTAACTCAAAAAATGGAGAATGAGTTAAAATTACTCTTATCAAATTCATAACGATGACTTGATAAAATATCAATGGAGTGATTGTGTATATCAAAAGTATATCCAAAGAAAAGGGGAGGGGGAATTATGTCATAATAAAATGAATAGCTATTCCACACATAATCTCGGTGTAAAATAATCAATGAAGTTTGCGTAAAGCCGAATGAGTGGAAATTGAAATTTCAAATTCCCTTATTGATTTGGTAACATAAAAAACATACACCCATTAAATAAGGATCATACAATGATGAGGTAAATATACATTAATTAAATTATATTACACAATTAATACAAACATGGGCAGTACACACACAACATGTAATAAATAAGTGGTGAACAATGGAATTCTCACGGAATTAAATGTGAGATAAGAAATCCCTTACTTTATACTTTTTCCTTGGTAGAAGGTAGGTTAACCTCCTTTATAATGTTGAAATAATATTTATTTAATTATAAAAGAATCATTTATATTAATATGATATCATATATGATCTTTTAATATTGATTTGTTAATAATATCTTAGTATTATCGTCATTTCGGGTGTTAACTTACTCATTTTCCTTTATATTCTTTGTTATGTAAGCCGTCTATGTTATGGATAGGTTGTATATTATTTATATCCAGAATTATATAAAGTCCTTAAACATTATTTTTAATCATAAAATGAGAATTATACTTGAATGGATACGATGGATAATGAATCTCATCACGTTCGTGGAGACGGTAGTCCGTACGTACACACGAGTGACAATATCATTCTTTTGATAATAAAATAATATATAATTGGATGTTATATCATATATACAGAATAATTATCTTGTTATATTTATTATTTACATGAATTACACATCATTATTATACCCATCAAAATAATAATTTATTGAATAACAATTACACCACGACGTGGAGACGGTAAGCCGTACGTACGCACGTATGGTGACATGTTATTCAAAGGATGAATAGAATAATGAATATGATTGTACCATATTTATAATAACATCATAGTATATATGATATACTGTAGTTATTATTTTATAATGGTAATAACAAAGAAAGAAGAAGTGGAAGAAGAAAGGAACTTGAAAAATGGTGGTGAAAACATTACTTCTTCTTTGGGTTCTTCCTTTTGATTTGATCAAAAGGGCTCCTTAAGTTGGCTTTCTGACTAAAGTAAGGCCTCTAGGATGAAGTGAGGGAAGTTGAGAGAGTATTTTGGAAGAGTTTGGCCGAGCCAAAAGGCTTTGATGGTGTGAAGTAATGAGAAAGAGGAGTGCCCTTTTATAAGAGGGGTGAGGGGCACCTTTGGAAAAGCTAGAAATATTATTTTATAATAAATTCATATTCAGTTTCTAATGGCTCCAAAGTGGATTATTTAAAGGTTAAGGTATGGATAGGTCGCAAACCACTGAACCAATAGAATTTAGATAGGTTTGGGTCATTATATTAACCTTATCTTTAAGTATTAACTCTTAGTTAATTAGTTTCACTTTTACAATATCTCATTGTATTTTTATATTATATGGTTAATAAACTTACTATATGCTACCAAGAGACCCCCAAGTGGTCCATTAATGATACAACTATCATGATATAAGTCTCTTTTCCGAGCCTTAGATTTTTAGGAATTTAATATCAATTAATAATATAATATTTTGTTTAAAAACTCTTTTATGTCAATTTTGACACTATTCAATAATTAATTTTTGTGAAACATATATCAGAATGATTACTTCTAAAAAAGTCAATTAAATCAATCCCAATATGTAATATTAACCTATAAAATTAGTGTAATTCAATAAAAGTCTCCAATTATATTTATTTGGGTATTTATAATATCAATTAT
The DNA here is from genome assembly GCA_963277665.1 of Viscum album. Taxonomy (NCBI): domain Eukaryota; kingdom Viridiplantae; phylum Streptophyta; class Magnoliopsida; order Santalales; family Viscaceae; genus Viscum; species Viscum album. Next base: position 1,085,284,865 of record OY728150.1, on the reverse strand, counting down.
TTTAATTTTTTACAATTATGGTAATTACTACATTATCATTGTGTCATAAATAAATTAAATTATTTAATGTCTAAAAATTATAAATAAAATATAATTACGTAGGAAATAGTTTTTATCTTTCTAATGAATATTTATAATCGAATTTATCTTATGTTTAACCCTATATTAAAAATGTTTTAGCAAATAAACTTTGGTTTTAATTCTTTTAACTCTACTTGGAATTAAATAACAATAAATGTCCTATTCTAATCCAAGTGGACCTAAATGATAATATTTTATTCCTAAAATTGTTTTTGGTGGAGATAAAGTTTTCCAATAGAATTAGGACATGTGTTAGGGTAATATTAATATCATTTTTACCCTTAATTACCCTATTTAATTTTAACCGTGGTAAATAAAAGTAAAAAGTTACTATTCACCAAAAATTATTTTCATCTCATTGAATCACATTTTACTCCTTGATATTAACCGTGTCTCTCGGATTTTCGAAATTCTACTCACAGAAGCAGTAAAATTTAGTTTTATGATAAATTTAGTTTTTTAACTACCACTTAGTGGTTTCACTATTCATCAAAAATTGAAGTTTTTCAGAACAATGCCAAAATTTCACCCTAAGCTATAATTGATATTCTGAATTCAAAAATGATGTATATTTTACAAAATTCCAAACATATAATTTGCATTAATTAATTTTATAATTAATTCCTGCTGTCACAACAAATAGCGTGTTTTTAAGAAACAATATATATCAAAAGTTTGACAACTGTTTATATCCAATTTCAAAGTGAAATTAATTATAATGAACACCATTGGATCAAAAGGTAAAAATATATTCTAATTATACTTTAAAACCACGCAAATTCATAATTTATCACCATTAATTATTTTGATTAAAAAATTTGTTTTTAATTAATATTTAGTAATTTTCACTATTCAAAAAAATATTAAAGTTATCCGAAAAGTACCAAAATTTCACCTTAGGCTAAATTCGATGCTCCAAATCCAAAAATGAAGTCCATTTTGAGAGATAAAATTTATAAAATTTTAAAAAGTAGGTATTACTATTCATAACGTCTAGTTTGATTGGTTGTGGTGTGTTAGAATCTCGAAGTTGCGTACAATGCACGTCATTGCATTATTCAAAGGGAAACGTACCGTGGAAGCTTGGGGTGTTACATTATTAATAATATATATATCATATATAAAATATAAAACCATTAATCATTCCAATTTAAAATGTGGTAAATGGAAGAACGAACGATATCAGTTTGCGAGGTGGTATTCTGCCTTACACACGAATGGTGCTAACATATCACATTTGATGGTTGTGAGTGAAATTGTAGGTATAATTTTTATCATTAAAACATATTAGTATATTTAAGATACTGAGTTTATTATATAATCATTTAATAATAATAATTTAATGTATTGATTAATAAATAAAATGAAAGTTATTATTCTATAATGTTACCTAATTTTAGGTAACTCCTTTTGGTTTACACCAAAATACTTAATTGATTAGCTTTTTTAACAATGGTAGGCTTTTATTATGATATTAGGGAATTTTTTTAACTTATTATGGATGGTTTTGGATGATATATAAGTCTCAATGTGGTGTGAGGAAGTGTGGTATGATGTTCCCTTTTATAATTAAGGTAAGAGGGACTTTTGGAAACTAACAAAATACTAAATTAATATAAATTAATTTACAATATCAAATGGATAAAAAGTGAGTTATTTAAAATATAATATGTGTATGGGTAGAAATAATCTGAAAATATAATTTTTACAAAAGTTTATGTCATATTATTACCCTTATCATTTTTATTTAACCATTTGTTAAACCCATAAACTCTTACCATGACAACTTGTTTTTTACAATTTAAGGGATAATATATACAATATAAGATTCTAAAAGTATCATAAATGAGTCAGGGATGAAATTTTAAACATTATTCCAATCCTTTGGCCTAATTTTATTTTTTAAAATTTTTTATCATTTAATTAAATATTGTTTATTTTAAATTATCATTGGTGTCAATTTGGACACTATTTGTTGCCTAATTTTTGTAAATTTCATAACTACATGATAAATTAAAAATATAACCTTTAAAACATACATAATATGTCTATTCTATATAAAAAATTCTTATATGACATTAAATATATAAAATTGAATTCATTTAAATATTTTTAATAACATTTATGTGACATGTCTATTAATTAAACAATAACTATGTCATCATTGTGCAAGCCTTTAATTTAATTATTTTTTCCTTCAAATTTAACAAATTATCATGATGAAGATCAAAAAATTTAATTTTCCAATGAATATTTATAGTCGAACATATCCCCTATATAACCCCATATTAAAAATATTGAACTTGTTAAAAACAAAAGTAAGACAGAATCGACTTTTCATAGACTAAAATACTTTAAATAGATTAAATAATCCATGTTGCTTCAAGAGGCCATAAATCAGAACAAGGATAATTTTAGTTTCTAAATATATCATCCAAAAAAATTAAGACCACTGTTAGGGTATTTTTCTAATATTTATAATATTATTTTTACCCATAATTACTCGATTTAACCAAAACCATGGTAATAAAAATTATCAATGTTTACTATTCATATTTTATCCAAAAATAAAAGGTGTTTATTTAAAAAAAATTAACTTAAAATTAAAAATAATAAATTCATTTTATATAATTCAGAACACATATTTTTCTATAAATAATTTTAAATTAATCTCATTAGTGGAACAAGAAAATGAGTTTTTTAAGTGAAACGCCCAAAAGATGGAAATGTTTTTATATCCAAAAACAATTTAAAATTATTTAAAATTCCCTGAAATGGATTAAATGATAATTATTTCATGTAATTATCATTTATAACCAACCAAAATTATAATTTAACACCATATACATTTTCAATGAAAATTGTGTTTTCAATTAAAATTGAATATTTTTTATTAGAAATCAAAACATTATACTTATCCAAAACTACCAAAAATTATAACAAATTAAATTTTAATATTCTAATTTCAAATAAAAAGTTTATTTTCTCAAATATAATTAATAAAAGTATCAAACACCATATTTAAAATAATTACTCCATTAAAAGGTGGAAAACTACCATTTTAGAAAAATATCATTTTTTATGTGTAAATTTTGGTTTGTTCTTATTTTATTCCTACTAAATCTATTGTATGAAGGTAAAAAAATATTTTATTGAATTTATCTTTAATTAATATCATTTAATAATTGTAATTAATTAAATTTATTAGGATAAAACAACTTTATAATAATAATAATAATAATTTATATGAATATTTCCTATATATTTAGTTGGTTATAATATTCAACTATAATTAATTTTCACAAGTTAATTCAACCACATATTATTATAACTTAGTTAATACTATTCATAACCACTAACATAATGGCTAGGTTATATCTTAGTATATTAGATAATAATATTTTAATAATATATTGTTGTTTGGTAAAACTCAATCTTGCGTGTAACACAAGCCAATATGTTATTGTGTGTAGCGTAAGCTTAACATGGTGTAGAAAATAAGGAAATCAAGAAAAAATATTAAATTTATTCAAAAATGAAATTATTATAAACTCGTGGTTTATTACATTACTTGAGGAGGTTCTTTGTGTGTTTCATAGATCACCCTTATTAGTTTATCTATTTTTGTATAAGATGTATCATGGATTTCAGATATAGTTTTTGTGTTTGAAGATGAATAAAATTATAGTAGAGTCTATGGTTCAGTGCTGGTTCTATCAGTAGGTGAAGGTATAGAATTTGTTTCTAGAGGATTGTAATATCCATTAGATTCCACCGACTAAAAATGGGAGGAAATAACTAGGGATTTCATCACTACAATACCATGATCATACAGAGGATATGACTTCACATGGGTAATTGTGAACCTGTTTCTAGAATTGGCCCATTTCCTGGAAATTCAGGAATTGAGTGTTATGGATTATCATGTAAGGAATTGAACTTAAGACATCATTCAAATTCATGAGGGTCTGAAGACCATAATTTCTTATCAATATCCTTGCTTACCTCATGGTTTTGGATAGGTCTTCTGGGTGATTCTAGATCTCAAATACACTTGATCACTACTTTTAATCTTTATAAGGATGATAATATAGAACAAACCATCCAGATGATAGAAGATATTTTTTGGGATTTAATCATGGAATTTTTGTAGATTTTGGGTGAAGAAAATCCCCTTTAAAGAGTTTTTTATAACAATAAATATCAAAATTAAATTATTATGGCCCCATTTGAGGCATTGTATAGGTTGCCTCATTGATCTCTATTATGCAGGACTAACATTGGAGAGTGATTTTTCCTAGGAAAAAACATGGTTTTCATCATGACTGAGAATATTTTGGTTTTTTAGAAGTGGAATATGGGGGTACATGAATATCAAAAATCTTATGTGGATCAAAGGAGGAGACTCTAGAGTTCGGTTTTGGTGATCGGGTGTTTCTTAATTTTTCTCCAAAACATGTACAATGATGGTATGGTAAAGGGAGTATGTTATATTTACAATTTATCAATCCTTTTATGGTGTCATAGAATATTCGAAAGGTGATGTATTAGTTTGAACTTCCACTATAGGTGGACCATATCCATGATATCTTCCTTGTGTGGTAGCTTCATCTATATCATCATGATGACTAAAATGTTATTGATTGTGGATAGTTGGATATCAATGTGACATGACATTAATGGAGTATCCATTTTATATTCAAGACCATTAAGAAATAGTTATAATTGGGAGTATCATTCTTCTAGTTCATGTTATATTGAAACATATAGGCCTGGAGGAGAGTACATGAGAATTTAAGGGACATATGAATGCTTGTTGTACTGATATATTTTGAATTGAATTTTTTGGGTGATATAGAGTATGAATTAGGGTTGATTTGTTCATTTTTTTAATATGTTTATCCTGTTATGTATTGTTGATATACATGTACCTGTTTTACATGTATCTATTAGGGATATTTTTATTTTTATTCTCATTCTTTCTTATGGATTTGGATTTATTTATGGGTATGAGAATTTATTAAGAGGTAACTAATGTAACAGTCCAGACCTTTTGGCCCATTACATTTTGTATTAGGGGTGTTGGTGGTGATCGGAAGATATTGAATGGAGATAAGTTCTTTTGGAGATGAGATTATAGTTGTGGGATTAAATTATAGTATTATGGAATTTTTTTCATATTGTGAGGTTAGTTGGGTGGTTTAGCTGGGGAATAATTGGTTTTTCTATGGATTGGATGCCTGAGAAGTCAATATTAGGAGTTCTTCCATTTTATGAAACCTTTAATCATGGTACTTTAATTTATTCATGGTTTTGGTTTTTGTTTGATAAATACTCAAAAAATTATAGGAGATTATGTTTTTCTATCATTATAGCATGGATTTTAGAGTAATCAATTTTATTGCTCTATCAATTTTGGTTTAAATTTAATATGGTGTTTGGTTACATCTTGACCTAGCTTGAAAAATTATATTTTGTCCCATGTTGGTGATTCTTTCACAATGGTATTTTGTAGTAGTTATCTGATTTTGTTATTGATCAAGTGTAAATAGGTGATATATGACATGATTTTTAGGATACTCTTGACTTGAGACCGTTGTCAAATAGACATCAACCATTGCATTGTGATTGAGTGTTTTTCTAGAATGGGTATAAATTTGACATCCCCTCTAAATTTTATCATTACTATATTGTTTCACTATACCATTATGAGATTTAAAATATTTTTTTGAGATAATATATTTCCTCATTTTTTGGATTTGATCCTTGGATTCTAATGATTATTTGTTTGTGATTTGAGATGAGTTCCTGCCATATTCTTCCATGTTTCCTCCATGTTTATATTTAGGGATTATCGATAGAAGTATAGTTTCAATTTAGTTGATTTTAGGATTTGTTTCTTATGGTTATGTGTTTTTATTCTAGGTTCTTATTTTCCCCTTGATGCGATTTCGGAATTGTGGAATCTCTTCTTTACCTTACTCTATATAGTTTCTTCTGAAGATCAGTTGCAGGTAGTGGATTCAACATGTCTCGTTTTAATAATTTGTAATGATTAGAAATTCCACTATTTTATTTCCTTAGGTTAGTGGTAATAATTTTCATAATAAATAAAATTTAATGGACTTAAATAAATTTAATGTGAAAGGGTTGATATGCACATGCATCTATGATTTTTTGAGATTACCTATGTAAGAGAAAATTATTTATGGTTTATACAATGAATTAATGTTTATACTACGTTTTAAAATCCTTTTTCAAGGTCCTATTGTTGTAATAACATATAATAAATTTTATTATCAAGTAAATAAAATAATAGTAATTTGTGTTAAGTTGTAGAATTGTTGTGTTGGAACCCATGTAAGAAATATTAAATGAATTTAATGTACTATTTTAATGAGTAAAATTTTTAAAGTGACTTATTATTGGAATTGGTTATTTTGTGTGATTTTAATGCTTTTTTTTAGTGTTTTGATTTGTGTGATCATGGTTGGAATGTTTTTGTTGATGGATTTTGGGTGTTAGAATATGATGTTTAGTTGGGTTGTATCTGGTTTCCCTGGATAAAATAGGATAAGATGTTTATTTTTGTTCATTGGATGGGTTTTTGTGGTGTTTATTTTTTTGACATGGGTGGAGGTTAATGTAGTGGAGTTTTGTCTTTAGTATGGATGGAATTATGGTTTCCCAGTGGTTATATAGTGAGATTGGTAAAGATGAATGCACTAATTATTTTTTATTGTAATTGAAATATATTATGATTTTGGATAAACTATTAACACATTAAATGAATGATTTCTTGATAAAATTAAACATGATTAATTTATAAACAATATTTTATCATTAAATAATAAATTGATCATAATAGTGAATGTAATATGGATGGTGAATGATTAAATTTTGAACTAGTTTTATGATGTCAATGAACGAGAAATTATAGTTGTTTTATGAATGATTAAATGTTTTTTTGGGATAGTTTTCATTTTAGAATGGAATTAGTTGTTAGTGAGAGGTCACAATGATGTGAAAGTTGATGTGGGGATTTTTAGGTATATTTTGGAGTGATATGATATGATGGGATTGTGTGTGTGGTTATATTATACATTTATTATCTTATGATTTAATAATTACCCCACCTAAGTTGATTAGTTTTACCAACACCCAAATGTTTTAGGTCTGATGTGTCTTCCCCAACATCTAGGATGGAAATGGAATGGATGGTTGGATACACTATCTTCCAAACTCACACTTCTTATATGGAATGTTTGTAACAACATGAGGTTATATTTAATTGTATGTGATGTACTCAGGTCAAACTGAAACTGATTTTATGTGGTGATGCTGTTATATGTGGTGGGGGTCACGCAATGTGGGAGGAGGGAATGAGACCTATTTCCTTCATGTTTAAAAAAATCAACTACAATGAGTATACAAGATGTGGTGAAGTGATATGATATTAGTTATTTTATTACGACATGATTGCAGATATGATGTGATGATAAAGTATGATTTGGTTTGTGGGCATGTGATTTCGTGATATAGAAGAGGTTGGATCATGGAATGTTTTACATTGGCGTGTGAGAGAGGAAAATCAATAGGCAATTGGTTGTATGTCTTCTTGATTATATTACTAAGAAGTTTTTTTATTACATGGAAGTGATACATGGTGACTGAACCTTGGAGAGGCTGGGTGGTGGTTAACCATATATAGGTGCATGGCAGTTCTGACGTGTATCCCTGAAGTATTGTTATGATTATTCTACATTTTCATGGGAGGTACTGGGGATTATCCTATTGGGTATGCATGTATTCTCACCCATATATTCTTGTTTGATACCCTCAGTCATAGCTTCCAAATTGTGTCCTATTTTTGGTGGGTTTAGGGTATACTCTAATCTTCATTGTTTGACCGTTAGAGGTTCCCAGTGTGGGTAGTTAATGAAAATATTCAACATCTATCATATAAATTTGATCATAACTTCAATTTTCAATGATTATTTATATATGTGTTTAATTATTTATTTTTGATTAACATAAATTAAGAATTATTATAGTTTCAAAAAGTAAATTGAAGTAGAAATATAAAATATATAATATTCATCAATTGATTTGATCCAATTAACCAATTTGAATCATATATTTCCAATTTAATATGGATTGGTTCAGTTGGGTTAAATGAATTAAATTAATCTTGTACATCCCTACACCATCTACTTTTTTACCTCAAGATTTATCTATTCGATGAATCCCAAATGATTTTCTAAATATATTATTGTGATTTATGTTCTTCTTCCTTTGGTAAAACACATTAATTACCTGAGGAGTAATAATAGTGTGTGGGTAATGTAAATTCCCACACATAAAAACATAATTGTATTTCTTATTGACATTCTTACTCTTCTTTCATAAAAAAAATAAAACTAGTAACATGTTAATGTTGTTTCATGCTTCCCCGCACAACACTTTCATCTCCTTTACTGGTTATAGTCAGAATTACTTAAACTTATTAGGCACTTCACAACAAATTTAATAAAATATATTTTGACCATTTTATTATAAAATTATAATTACCTTAAATGGTGAGGATGTTTCAAGAATTTTGTGGCACTCTATCTCTCTTCTAATGAGAAGAAATCCTTCTAGCTACTATAAATTGAATAAACATATTCACTATATAACACTCTCTATGTTTCCAGGAACACTACAACAGATTAAATGATATTAAGTGGAAAACATTATTAGTGGTAAAACAAAACACTAGTAAATGGTTTGAATTCACCAGTGCCAAAGAAAATCACAAATAATGTTTCTCTTATCACTTATAAAAAACACGATGAATGGTCATCCTCTATCCGGAATTTTTTAGCACTAATAAAAGTTGATATTTATCAACTATTATTTAGCACTGATAATAGTTTAACCTTTACCAGTCATAAAATATCTTTGATAAAGTTTTACCAATATATAATATATTTTTATATATAAATACTTATATATTAATAAATATTAATATATATATATTACTTTAAATAATTTATATTTTTTGGTATTCATATACTTATTTAGAAATATATATATAAATACAATCAAATGTGTGTGTATGTTTTTGACATCATCTATTTGTGGAACCTCTCTTTTCTTCTTATTCACAACCTTTTGAATATGTTTTAGTGTGATTTGAGGTGGGTTAGGGGTATTTAGGAGGTCATAAATGGAAAAGGGTCATGTTGGTGAGCATGTTATAGGTTGAAAAGGCTAAAACAGCTGCACTAGATTTTTGGTGGGAACCAATGTTCAACAAATTGATTTTTTAGGATCTAAATCTTGACCAAATATCCCACCATATAACTAGTAGGGATCCTAGGCATAATCATTTCAACCCTGCGGCCACTGACAAGCTGTTTTTATTATTCTGGGACTAATGATGACACCAAGTATTATGTTTTTTTAACTAGACCCACTCACTAATACTCACATTTTCTCCAGAATCCTTCATCTCCCATCACCCTAGGATCCCTCTTCCAATTAATTTATGTGACATCCTATACTTATGTGTCCTCTATTTGACACTCATACATCATTTTGATCTCGTGTTTCTAATCTAGTGATTTTAATTTTTGATCTAGACTAATCTTCTTCCCTTATCCTTGATAAAAACCCAATTTTATTCATGATTTCATGATAATATATAAGGGTTTCGACATGTTATTATAAGGGAATTATTGAACGTTGATAGAATAGGATCCTATATTCATGGAACTAGAATTTTTTCATTGTTTAGATCTAAACCATTATCGGTAGAGGATCTTCATGGGTATGTGTTACCCATTATTAGCTCAATGGTTTTGTTTCTCCTAAATCCAAGTCCTAATATTCTAATCATGGAATATTGGGGATGGTTCTAGGATAAAATTGGGCAATTAGATTCATAATATTACACTTATCAGCAAACATCATTTCAACTATAGTGGGTAGTTCTTATCATTGGCATATAATTATATGGGTTCATAGAAAGCTTTTTGGGTTTTCGTGTGTATTATCAAGGGGCCTATTTTTTATATTGATCACTAAAGGTGTGTGTGTGTAGCCTCTTTTATCCTTTGTTTTATTCTTCCTCAAATATAGTTTTGTTATAGTTATTTCTCTTACATGATATGACTTTATGTGTGATATGTCCTCTTGTATCTCTAAATTTCATGATTTATTCCCCCATATTATATAGTTGAGTAACTAGTTTGATCCATATTGGTTATCCCTCAAAGAGGGATGTTTCAGATATTGATCGGTATGTATATGGGATATCACTTCTTGTGGTATTTGTCAAGAATTTTTTTGGATATCCCTTTAAAAAGGGATGTTTTGGACATTCCTAGTGTATGTTCTTTCTAGCCTGGAGGAAAAGTAGATAGATCCAGTCTCTAAGGAGCTAAAACATATTTTATGATTCTATGGACTATTTGTTTATTAATTTCACTTTGTTTATTGTCATTTCCTGCACCATTATATATTATTCACTTTTTTAAGGATTGTTGGTGGTATCCTACAAGGTCTTGTACCCCCACTCTACTCGAGTATTTCAGCGCTCTCTTATATTTCAATACAAGGGATCCAATGAAGGGAAAGGAACCTATGGTGGATGATTGAGTAGGTTTGGTAGGAGGATTCATTCATTTTAGGATGAACTTAAGTCTGTATAATTACTATTTTTTTGGTTTCTTGCTTCATCCCCTACCTTGATCCACCAAATACGGGGATCCTTATATTATTTTGGTTTATTTTACTAACTTTCCATATTACTATTGCATGGGTTGGTATTTTATTTGTATATTTTTACACTGATGATGTATTTATTATTTATCTATTTATTTTATTATTATCTCTACCATTATATACTTTCATATTTCCAAATAATATGGGCATAATATCCCCATGATTTCCTTTGGGACTTGATGTTATTTGGAAACTGCTTGCATATATGAAGACACACAAGAGTTCATATGGATTCTCAACTTAAACATGGTGGTTTTGCTCAGGTAGTTACAAAATATCATCAATGAACTTGGTTCACTAACTTGTTTCTTCACTTTACCATGATTTGGGATAGGATGGGTAAGATATTGGATGGTTGGGACTCCGATATGGAAATTGTGTTAGTGCCTATCCAAAAGCACATAGTGGAACTTCGAGTCACTATAATTTTAGAATTTATGCTCTTTTTATGTTACCTTTGATTTAAATACATATTGAGTCATTCACAGGATGTTGGTATAATGATTTATTGGGTTTGGTGTGAATTCATGAATCATGCTTAGGAATATAGGATTACATTCCATATACATGTTTCTTGTATTAGATAGATCCCAAAAAATTAAATACCTCTTGAAATTATGAAATGTGATTTCAATTTATTATTTCATTCATTATTTTATTTTCACATTAGTATTATATTGTTGATTTTATATATAGGGTTGTGGATATCATGTATGTACCACATTCTTGTATTTGAACATGGGTAGTGAATAGGCGATTATTCCTTATTTCTGTGGGTAGACACTTAAGTTAAACTTAGTTGTAATATATTTTCCGTTTCTATGATATATTACCAAAATTATTATTTTAGATGTTGGATTCCAATAAGGATTGATCTGTCATTTTAATAAATTTCACCACATAGAAGTCTTGTGCAAATTTTTAAGGAAATACTTATTACTCCACTTTTCATGTAGGATGATGTAACTTAGAATGATATTTTGGTTTATTTTTTAGGAAAAGATATAGAACTAATCCAATTGGGACTCTTTCATCTAGTACCTATCTGATGAAAAGGATCCCACATGAGCAAGACAATGAAGGTCAACTATGCTGATAGATTTTATCTCTGGCATCCTGAATTCCTTCAAGGTTACTGGAGGACCCCATGATATATGGTATTCGATATGATTAATCAATAATATATTTAATCTATTTGATACCCCATAGTAGCAAAAGATGAATCTTGAGACCTTCATGTTTTAGATAACTTTTGGGTGGTGGTTGGATGTTTTTCTTTCGACTAGTAGATGTGAATTCATGTCATGGGAAACCTTTAAAGTCTTTTGTGTCGTAGAATTTTTTCATGTTTCATTGAATCAATACCATTGTAAATAGTTCATGGAGCTATAATGGATGATGGTAAAAGTTTCTGCCAAATCATTTCATTTTACGGAGTTGATTCGCTTTTCTCCTCTTCTGGTAGGAAATGATTCCCTAGAAGGGAAACCATTTTTATCATATTATTCTTATAGAGATTAAATGATAGGTTGGGGACATTTATTTGATAACACATTATAAATTTATTCTTTAGGACAAAATGATAAAGAAAGACAATGAGGATGATAGAGATGTAATACTTTTTCATGATTACAGTGGACCAATCAGTGCTTTCTCCAGCACACCCCTAGTTTCCTATTCTGGGAATAATAAGAAGAATTAGGAGGACAGAAATGAGGGTAGTGGTCAAAATTTAGAAAATAACCATGGTTCTTGGAATCCTTATTTGGAAAAAGAATCTACTAGGTTCTATAACATTGCGAGGAAGGGACACTTTCTTAAGTACTGTCATGTATCTCTCAAGTATTATCAACACTGTGTCATGACTGGTCATATGAAGTGGTTCTATTCCAATAATTTGAATATTTGCACAAAACATTCAACCTATGGTGTAGGTACAGGACCAAAAAACTAGGTGGTGACCCCATAAGTGTTGTTAAATTAGGAGACGGATGATCATTTGTGTTTTCTTGGAGTTGTTGATGGTAGGGATTTCATGGTTGATAAGGCTTCAGATGATGGTAGATTTGGACATTCAATATTTCACATTATGGTCCTAGTTTCTCCTACACTATCTGTTTCTTTGTTTGATATAGGGGAATCTATTCATTCATATCTACTCATGTGGTTTTTAGGTTAGAAATTACAATTAATTACACCACTGATTTTTTATCTATTGATATACCATTGGGAATGAAATTTGAACATCTTAATAGCTATCAAAAAAATTAGATAATGGTTGATTGATTCAAACATGTGTGGAGCTTCACTATTCTGGATATGATAGGTTTTGATGTGATCCTTGGCATAGAAAGGTTGAGCATATACTATTATCTCGTCGATTGTTATCGAATATGAGTAACTTTTACATCACCTAATGGGGAGATGTTCATGTTGTTTGGAGAATGGTACGTCAAAACTGCCACAGTGGGACCAGATCCATATCAGAGATAAGTATTTTTAGTGAAAGTGGCTAGCATGATCCTGTTAGTTGATCATATGGTGTCTCCATTCTCTTTTTCTTTTATGGTGGGTTAGTTCGAAGATGTATTTCCAATGGATTTATTTAGGTTACCTCCTTATAGGATAGTTGAGTTTGATATTGAACACGTGTTTGGGGTGTGACCTAAATCAGTTCCACCATATTTCATAGAACCAATTACGTTAAAAGAGATCATGTTATATATTAAATATCTTGAATCTAAAGGATTAATTATATGTAGAACATCCCTTTGGCGTTCTATTGTGTTTTCACTAAGAAGGAGGATGGTAGTCTCTCGGTTTATGTAGATTTTTTGAAGTTGAATCAAATCATTGTAAAAAATAGGTACCTATTTCAAAGGATTGATAACTTATTTTACTAATTAAGGTTATCACAATGGTTTTCAAATATTTATCTTTGTTTTGGATTCCATCATCAGTGGGACAAATAGGAGGACATCCCAAATAAATCATTTAATTTCATGTATGTGTTGTATGAGTATAATATTATGCCTTGATGACTAATGAATGTTATGATAGTGTTCATGAATCTCATGAAAAATATATTCCACCCCTACTTGGAATATTTCATAATTTTTTCATTAATAACATCATAATATATTATAATATATTTCAATCACATTCTACACACCTGAAGATCATATTGCGTATACTTCAAGAACATTATCTTTACACCAAGTATTTGAAGTGTCACTTTTAGATACATGAGTTATGATTTCATGGGAACATATTATATCACGAATGAATACTAATTGATCTAAAGAAGGTATATGCAGTCAGGTATTGTAAATGACCTCCATATATGTTTGAGATTTAATGTTTCATCAATTTGGATGGCTATTATTGGTGATTAATTCAAGAATATTCTCACCTAGAAGTACCCATTACCTTGATTACCATGAAGCGATACAATTTTAAATGGAAATACCATTGTGAAGAATCCTTATTAGAGATAAAGAAGAGGTTTAAGTTGGATATAATTCTATTCTTTCCAGATCTTAGGGTTGGGTATGAAGTGCATTGTGATGCATCTACTATTATCATTGGATTTTTTATAATGTAGGGTGACAAGGTAGTTTCTTGTGGGTCTCATCACCGATAAACCTACGGGTAGGGATACCATACTCACGGCCTATAGTTTTAATTTTTGGTTTATGCAATGAAATAATTGTCACATTACCTCTTTAATGTGATATTTCTCATATACACTAACCTCAAGAATCTATTACTAATTTTATCATGTCATGACATAAATCATCCTCATAGGTGTTGGGTATTATACTTATAGCTATTTTAATTTTATGTGGATTATTATCATGGGAAAGGAAATGTAGTTGTTGATTCTCTTCATAGGAAGATATGTAAAGTTGTAGAGTGTATGTCATACGTAGGTTAGAATATTATGGCATTATTTGTAGACTGAAATGTTGTAGTAGTTGAAGATCAAGGGTAAGTGTTTATTTCAACCATAGTTATCATAACTTCAATGGTGTAATGATTGAAATCCAATAAAAATCAAGACATAGAGTGCATCTCACTGTGCTTGATTTTTGTGGGAAAATGTTATATTTTTTGTAGGCCTTAGATAGATGTGGCTTGATTAATTTTCATGAAAGTGTGATGGTTCATTAAACCCTGAGAGAAAATATGATGAAAGAGTCACATGCTTCATAGTGGGTAGTGCGTCTAGGATCGACAAAAATGTATCATGATGCAAAATGAGAATTCTGGGGGTCTGGTATGAATTAGATACATTGATTTTTTTCACTGATTTTCTGACTTGTCATAGGGTTATAGATTAGCATAAAAGTCCTAAAGGGTTTATAGAACCACTTCTAATTCCTATATACAAGTGGTTTGAGTTGACCATTGGCTTCGTGATGGGGCTACACAAGACCCTTATATTTTCTGATTTCATGTGGGTGGTTGTGGATCAGTTTACCAAAGTGGATCATTTATTACTAATTTAGGAGACTAACTTTATTGAGGATCTAGGAAAGATCTATCTTTGGGAGATTATATGGATTCTTGAAGATCCATTGAGCATGGAATCTGACAGATATGATTGGTTTTCATAATAATTTTGGAATGGCTTTCATAAGGAGATTTATACTTAGTTGAAGTTGATTAAAACTTTCTTCCCTCAACATAATAGGAATTCATAAGGAATGATCAATAATTAAAATTATATTGTTCGTGCATGTGATTTCAATTTTTAATTATCATGGTAAGATAACCTATATCTAATCAAGCTAACATATAACAACAGTTTTCAGTCTTTGATACAGATCAATCCATTTAAGTCTCTCTATGGATAGTAATTTAATTCATTGATGTGATTGCATGAGGCATGTGATTCATCGGTTGTTGAGTTTAGTATGGTGTTGGATACCTTAGAGAGAGTTGAGTTGATTTAGATGCAAATAGGTATCGATTGTAAAAGAAAATCGTAACACCCCGCCCCTACCTCACTGGCTTGAGGAGGCGGTGAGGGTCACTTGGCCTTAAGCGACGTTCCCATGGCACTAAAGGCTGGCAATAAATGCTGAGGGCTTCAGAAGGAAAGTGAGGAACGATTTTCCTTCAAGAGGATAACCCAACCAACCAGAAACCAACTACTATAATGCATGCATTTAAATTCAACAAACCCTGTCAAAACAACCCAAGGTTTATATAACCGGATATTTCCAAAACATTAGAGTACAAGGGAAACCAAAAGACACCCACAACAATCTGTGACACAACCACAGCTCCACTCCAACTCCAAGCTCCATGCACCACCAAGCATCACGAGGAACTGCTAAAAGATGGAGATGCCTTACCTTTTCCCACATCCCGATATACTACATCTGATAAGACACAAAAGTTCCAAAGCGGTGGGTGAGTACAACCACTCAGTAGGATTTTCCCAAATGACTTCCTTACACACACCACTAGGATAAACCGTTAGCACATTTATATAAAACATTTTATATAAAAAAATTCCATTCACAAACTCATTAAAAAATCCAAACATGCCACACACAAAGGAAAACCTCCACAATCACGCCACACGCCAGTTACCATGTTCATATTTCACTCACAAGCCCCAACTACAACATCACATAATCAATAAATCAACCAACAACGGGGGTACTTTCTCGGCCAACCCGTTCACAACCCGAAAAGTGGTACTTTCTCGGCTGCTTTCCCCGATGGTGGCCCTTCCGACCATTATCCATCCATCTCCCTGATTATAGTGTTACTTTCACGACCACTCCACAATATCACCACACATTGAAAAAAAACATCCCATACATATCCACACAAGCACAAGCCACACAAAATCACCCATTAATGAAATCACCATCACATACCATTATCACTCTCAAGTTCAATGTCATTTTAAAATCCACATTTTAAAATCATCCCATTGAATCCATTTCCAACAAAACTCATTTTTCCCAAAATCCCAATTTCATACCAAAAACCCCCAATTTCATCTCCCATAAATTTTCCACAAATTTACCCCATGATTTACCAATTAAATTTAAAACAAATAATTTAATTGTAAATGAACCACACAATTCCACCAAGTGGAGTCAATAGAGAATCCACCTACCCCTTGGGGTTTGTAGAAATCGACCCTTTTCCCAAACGCAATTCAATCCGGTAGAACGCCTCCTCGAAACCTCTCTAAATACCCTTCCCTAACATCCATAAGCCTTAAAAACATCATTCAAGGCAATCCAAACCTTAGATCTTCACAAAATAAGTGTTGATATAGAAAACCAAGAAAGAGGGAGAAGCAGATCTAGAGGAAAACCCAAAGAAACCATGGGAGAAGACTTACCCGGGTGAAATCGCATTCAAACCACCTTGAATACTCTTCAAAACCCTTCCAAAATGCGTGGGAGAGCCCTTCTAGCCCCTGAGAACTAAAAAGCCTGAGTGAGGCTAGAGTGGGAGGAAGAGAGGAGTGTTTTTGGTTAAGCCCGAGGGAGCCCGGATTTAAAAACCCTAATTTTTAGTGGCCGCACGGTTTAGCCCGCACGATTTAGCAAACCGTGAACTAACCGTGCGCACTCTACTGCCTCGAGAGCCAAGGTCTGCACCATTTACTCGCACCATTTGGAAAACCGTGCGTAGGTTGTGTAGAGCCTACTATCTCCCCCTGCACGGTTTCTGGAGCATTCACACGGTTTACAATAACCGTGCTCAAACCGTGCACACCTTTAAAAGCCTCCAAACTCATCCAAAACCGTTCCAAACTCTCCCAACCTCTTCCCAACTCATCCCATGCACATTAAACACATAAAAATTCATAAATAAAGGTTACATACCTCAAACTAGGGGTGCTACATTCTCCCCACCATTGGACTTTCCGTCCCTGGAAAGTAGTGCCCCCCGCCCTTTGCCGAAGGAGCTCGGTCCACTGCTCTGCCATTTATTTCTCCCGTTCCCAAGTTTCTTCCTATATCTGGACATTTTTTCCCAAAACCTGAACTAGACCGATGCTTTTACCATGAAAGACTTTCTCCTGTCTATCCACAACCCGCACGGGCACGTGCTCCAACGAAGCATCTGGCTCTAGCTCAACCTGATCCCATCGAATAACATGGCTCAGATCCGTCTGGTACTTTTTCAGCTATGAAACATGGAATACATTGTGTACTGCACTGAACCTAGGTGGAAAATCCAACTAATAATCCACCTCACCATCCCACCCTACAATCTCAAAAGGTCCAATGTACCTCAGGGATAACTTCCCTTGTTTCCCAAACCGACGATGTCCCAACCGAGGAGAAATCCTCAAGAAAGCATGATCACTCACCTCAAATGACAACGGTCGTCGACGATGATCCGCATATGATTTCTGACAACTCTAAGCCATCTCCATCCTTTTCCTGATCAACTTGATATTTTCTGTAGTCTCCAGGAAAGGACTCAGTCCAACCATCGACAACTCACCCGTTTCCACCCAACATAGTGGAGAACGACACGGCCGCCCATACAATTCTTCAAACAGAGCCATCTGTATGGATTCTTGATAACTTTTATTTTATGAGAATTCAACCAAGTGCAGGTGATTCTCCCATGAGCCACCAAAATCCATCACACAAGCTCGCAACATATCTTTCAAGGTTTGTATCGTCCTCTCAGATTGTCCATCCGTCTGAGGGTGATATGCCGTACTCATGGTCAACTTTGTTCCAAGGGCTTGCTGCAAAGATTTCCAGAAACAAGATGTAAAACTCAGATCTCTATCTGATACGATCGAAACTGGGATTCCATGCCTCTTTACCACTTCCCGGATATAGATCTTGGACAGATCCTCCACCGTATGAGATTCACGAATTGGGATGAAATGGGACGACTTCGTTAGCTGATCCACTATCACCCAAATGGCATCGTGTTTTCTTACCGTTCTTGGAAGACCTGTGACAAAATCCATCGCTATCTGCTCCCACTTCCAAACAGGGATAGGTAAAGACTGCAATATTCCCGCTGGCCTCTGGTGCTTTGTCTTGACCTGCTGGCAAGTCAAGCATCGTGAAACAAAATCAGACACTCTTATTTTCATTCCAACCCACCAGAACTATGCTTTTAACACCTTTACATCTACTAAATTCAAGGGTGGACATCCCACCTGGAATGATTGTATGCCCTGAGAAGGTCTTCCTGACAAGCCTCCGGTACAACTATTCGATTCCGAAAACACAAAACAGATTATTTATTCAATTTCCAACCCCCAATGGTCTCCCCACCATTTAGTCTCGAACCCATGGTCACACATTTTGGATCCGATATATGTGCCTCTCTAACCAGGCCAACCAAGTCAGGACTCAACATAACTGGAAAGAAGACCGCTCTATCACCCTGGTCCTCACATTCCAATCACATATCGGCTATAACTGACATGAACTACCACTGTTCTGATGCATGTTTCACAACATGATCATATGATTCCCTACTTAATGCATCTGCCACCGAATTTCCCTTACCCGATGTGTACATTAAGTCAAAATCAAACATCTGGAGATATTCCAACCATCTCTTTTGCCTCAAGTTCAGATCCCTTTGTGAGAAACTGTGCTTTAAACTCTTATGATCTGTGTAGACCGTGAATTTCTCACCGAAGAGATAATGGCGCCACATTTTCAAAGCATGGACCACTGCCTCCAACTCCAAATCATGAGTTGGGTAGTTCCTCTCATGAACCCTCAACTGCCGTGAGCCATACGCAACCACATGATTTCCTTTCATGAGAACGTACCCCAACCCTGATCCCGATGCATCACAATACACCACATACCCTTTTCCTGGTTCTGGCAGAACCAAAATTGGTGCTGATATAAGGCAACTTTTCAGCCCCTCGAAGCACTGCTAACACTACTCGTTC
Organism: Viscum album; assembly: GCA_963277665.1. Lineage (NCBI taxonomy): Eukaryota > Viridiplantae > Streptophyta > Magnoliopsida > Santalales > Viscaceae > Viscum > Viscum album. The sequence goes on along the minus strand of OY728150.1, from coordinate 1,085,265,091 downwards.
CACTCGAATGGAACATTCTTTCATGTCAACGCTATCGTTGGTGAAGCCAGACGTGAAAAATCATGAACAAAGTGGTGGTAGTACCCAGCTAGATAGAGAAAACTCTGTATCTCAAACACATTCTTTGGTGGTTGCCACGAGATAACGGTCACTATCTTTTTTGGGTCCACTGAGACACCCCTATTAGAAATCACCTGGCCAAGAAAACAGACTTCCTGTATCCCAAAGTCACACTTTGACAATTTGGCATACAACCGATGATCTCGCAAGATCCAGCACTATCTCCAAGTGCTGCTCATGCTCCTCCCTTGTCTTTGAATACACCATAATATCATCTACAAACACCACCACAAATGAATCCAAATATCTCTGAAATATCTGATTCATCAATGCCATGATCACTAATGGCGCATTCATTAGACCAAAGGGCATGAAAACATACTCATAATGGCCATATCGACTTCTGAAAGCTGTTTTATGGATATCCTCCTTCCTTACTCACAATTGATGATATCCCGACCTCAAGTCGATCTTGGAGAATCATTGGGATCCCCTCAACTGGTTGAACAAATCATCGATTCGTGGAAGTGGATATCTGTTCTTTATTGTCACTTGGTTAATCCTACGATAATCCACACAGAGCCTCAAAGTTCCATCTTCCCTTTTCACGAAAAACATCGGCGCTTCCCACAGAGACGTGCTAGGCCGGATAAACCCTTTGTTTTTCCAATTCTTCTAATTGGACATTCAATTACCTCAATTCAGTAGGTGTCATCCGGTAAGACGGAAGTGATATAGGACTGGTCCCTAGAAGGAGATCAATCGTAAACTCCACTTCTCTTATGGGAGGTAACCCAGATAGTTCTTCAGGAAAAACATCCACGAACTGATCCACCACTGCTGGAAGAACACTCTGCTCAACATCTTCTATTGATTCCAATGACAAGACTACCAATTGATACGATAACGTGCCAACTTTCGGTGCCAACAAGCCTGCTGCAACCTGCTTCTCATGCCTCTCCCCTCTAAAGAGATGTCCAATGCCATCATGTGTCGTAAAACTCAATGTATGTGCATCACAATCGATGTGGGCTTTAAATGATATTAGCCAATCCATGCCCAAGATTGCATCATATCCATCCATGTTAAGTACTGATAAATCCCACACTAACTTAATTTCACCCAAAATGATACAAAATGCTCTACATAAGAAGGCTCGACACTCTTTTCTACCCAAAGGGGTTTGAAGTTTCAAAACTGAAGGCACCATCTCTACCTTTAAACCCAACAACTCAACAACACGGGCTTCAATAAAAGAGTGTGAAGCACTCGTATCAAACAACACTTTCATGTAGGAAGAATTTAAAATAATAGTGCCTCGTACTGTGGATGGCCCCGACTGATCATCCACCACAACCTTCTCACCTCTGAACAATGCCTTTGTTGCCACACTCTGTTATTTACTGCCTTGTTGAGGCGTCATGGTATTCTGAGAATCACCATGACTAACCATACCTTGCTAACGAGGGGTATGCTGCTGTCCCCGTCCTGTCAAAGCATAGGACGCTTGCGATCCTTGCGGAGTGTCACACACACTCATCCTCGTAGCATTCCTATAGTAGCGCTGGAGATGCCCCATCTACTAATAACTATAACATGCTCTGGGTTGTGCTGTGCAATCCCGCTTGATATGCATCGAGGAGCCACACTGAAAACAACCCACTTTACTCTGGGGCTTTGGAGGAAGGTTCACTGATCTCGTCGTCGCATTTTGTGTTGTGCTCCCGCTCTGGGAATATGTGTCCTTCTTTCGCTTGAACCTAGTGTTAGATTTTCCACTAATCCCTGTAGGTATCACCACGCTTCCTCCGCCCAGAGTTCCCAACAGATCTCGCTTAGCTACCGAGGCTCGATTTACCATTTATGTGTAGTCCCCAATACACAGCACCACTATTTTAGAACGGATTTCCTGCCTCAATCCCACCTTGAGAATCCTTGCTTTCAGTGACGTGCTACCCGCCAACTCGGGTGCAAACTGCACTCAGCTCATAAACTTAGCTGCATACTCCATTTCCGACATTTGTTCTTGCTTCAAACTGAAAAAGTCAGTTGTACGCTGAATCTTGAACATGTGAGGGTAGAATTGTATGTTAAACAATTCCTCAAAGGTTTTCCACGTCATACCTGGTCCATCCCCACTTGGACTACCAGATCCCACTATTTAAGGGAAAGATACTCCAGATTATACATTTCTAGATTGACATTCAGCTCGGCCGGGGTTCCCAAGAATTAAAAAATTCTATTTATTCAGGATAGCCATGCCTCTACCCTTTCTGGGTCCGCATCACCCGTAAAAACGGGTGGGTTCTGCTTCTGAAACTGAGCCACATAGTTGACATGCTAGGTCTCTTCCACCCTATTTATGATTCCCACCGCTTGGAAGGCTTGGACTATACTTTGCACTAGATTTTGGTTCACATGAGTCTCAGGTGCAACCAAATTATCATCAGCCGCTTCTGGTTGGTCTCTACGACGCCTACCCGGTGCAATTTCTGTAACATAAAACAAACAAGCATGAGTCTCACTTCCATAGACATCACGAATCAACCACATCAAATACCATTTCATAACAATCAATCACAACCAGGCTTTCCGTTCTTTCACATTTCCCATGTTGCACCATTTTTGAAAACCAACCATTTTCAAAATACCATTTTTATTCACATTTCAGGTTCACACATTTGGAAAAATATTTTTCAATTCAACCCATAAATTATTAAACCCAATGAAATATTCATCCGAGATGGAATTCATTTCTATCATACATTTCATGCTCATCTCATTGGCTACACCCACGACAATGAGATTCCCAATGCCTATTAGTGTCTACAAAACACTTATGTACCCAACTCCCCGGTAACTTGAAGTTCAGCAGAAAAGGTTTAGGTACATCCTTTTATGTTATACGTTTCAAGTTTTGGCAGTCCTACGCCTTGCTACCATCCCGACTCAAGGAATAACCAAGAACGAATGTCAACTCCAAATCTGAGAATCAACTCCAGAGGACCGAACAAGCTGATACCACTTGTAACACCCCGCCCCTACCTCACTGGCTTGAGGAGGTGGTGAGGGTCACTTGGCCTTAAGCAACGTTCCCAAGGTGCCAAAGGCTGGAAATAAATGTTGAGGGATTCAAAAGAAAAGTAGGGAATGATTTTCCCTCAAGAGGATAACTCAACCAACCAACAACCAACAACTATAATGCATGCATTTCAATTCAACCAACCCTGTCAAAACAACCCAAGGTTTATACAACCAAATATTTCCAAAATATCAGAGTACTACAAAAACCAAAATAGAGCCACAAAAATCTGTGACTCAACCACAACTACATCCCAGCTCCAAGCTTCATGCACCACCAAGCATCACAAGGAACTGCTAAAAGATGGATATGCCTTACCTTTGCCCACATCCCGGTATAATAATTCTGAAAATACACCAAAGTGCCAAAACAGGGGGTGAGTACATCCACTCAGTAGGATTTACCCAAATGACTTCCCTACACACACCACTTGGATAAACCGTTAGCACGTCTATATAAAACATTTTATATAAAACAATTCAATTCACAAACTCATTACAAAATTCAAATGTGCCACACACAAAGGAAAACCTCCACAATCAAGCCACATGTCGGTTACCATGTTCATATTTCACTCACAAGCCCCAACTACAACATCACATAATCAAGAAATCAACCAAAAATGGAGGTACTTTCTCGGCCAACCCGTTCACAACTCGAAAAGTGGTACTTTCTTGTCCACTTGCAGTGATGGTGTCCCTTCCGACCATTATCCATCCATCTCCCTGATTATAGTGCCACTTTCACGACCACTCCACAATATCACCACACATTGCAATAAAACTTCCCATTCATATCCACACAAGCACAAGCCACAAAAAATCACCCATTATTGAAATCGCCATCACATTCCATTATCATGCTCAAGATCAATGTTATTTTAAAATACACATTTTAAAATCATCCCATTGAATCCATTTCCAACAAAACCCATTTTTCCCAAAATCCCAATTTCATGCCAAAAACCCCCAATTTCATCTCCCATAAATTTTCCACAAATTTACCGCATGATTTACCAATTAAATTTCAAAAAAATAATTTATTTGTAAATGCACCACACAATTCCACCAAGTGAAGTCTAGAGAGAATCCACCTACCTCTTAGGGTTTGGAGAAATTGACCCTTTTCCCAAATGCACTTCAATCCGGTAGAACACCTCCTCGAAATCTCTCTAAATCCCCTTACCTAACAACCATAAGCCATAAAAACATCATTCAAGGCAATCCCAACCTTAGATCTTCACACAATAAGTGTAGATCTAGAAAACCAAGAAAGAGGGATATGTGGATCTAGAGGAAAACAAAAAAGAAACCATGGGAGAAGACTTACCCAGGTGAAATCGCCTTTAAACCACCTTGAATACTCTTCAAAACCCTTCCAAAATGAGTGGGAGAGCCCTTCTAGCCCCTAAGAACTGAAACTCCCAAGTGTGGATTGAGTGAGAGGAAGATAAAAGTGTTTTTGGTCAAGCACAAGGGAGCCTGAATTTAAAAACCCTATTTTTAAGTGGCCGCACGGTTTAGCCCGCACGGTTTAGCAAACCGTGCGCTAATCGTGTGCACTCTAGTACCTCGAGAGCCAGGGTCCTTACCATTTACTCACACCATTTGGAAAACCGTGCGCAGGTTGTGCAGAGCCTACTGTCTCCCCCTGCGAGGTTCCTAGAGCATCCGCACAGTTTTCACTAACCGCGCTCAAACCGTGCACCCCTTTACGAGCCTCCAAAATCATCCAAAACCGTTCCAAACTCTCCCAACCTCTTCCCAACTCATCCCATGCACTTTAAACACATAAAAATGAATAAATAAAGGTTAAATACCTCAAACCAGGGGTGCTAGAAAAATGATCCTATGCTGACAGGAGGAGATGGCCCTTGGATTATATTGTGGATGATCGGGTTTTCTTATGGTTGTCCCCATTTTTGGGAATAGGAATTTGAAAAATTAAAGGAAGTTGGTACCATGGTATATGGAGTTCTTCAGTATCATCAAATGCATCAAGATAGTGGTATATCAGTAGTCTCTTCATCCATAGTATCAAGGAATGCATAATGTTTTTCACATAACTCAGCTTCGGAGGTTTGGTCCTCATCCTACGCAAGTGGTTGAGTACATGTATGTTGAGATGGGATCAGAATAATCTTTTATATAGTATCCCATTCAGATAGTTCATTAAGCATAGAAGGTGATATGATCGTAAGTGGTTCCTCTTGTTTGGGTTAAGTGGTAGAAAAAGTGTGGTAAGGAAGATATATGGGAGTGGGAGATAAAGATTTGGGTGTATTGGCTTGAGTTATTTGCAAAAAGTTGTATGGATACTTCTCAAGGATGAAAAGTATTAAAATAGGATATAATTATAATATCATATATTTAATTTATATCTCTTTTCATCTTTTTTGTATATTTTTTAGTATGTTTTAAACTGATTTAAGGTGGGTTAGAGGTGTTCAGGAGGCCAGAAATGGAAATAGGGTAGGATGGTGGGCATGTTGTATCTAAAATGATCTATAGTAACTCCACAAGTTAGCTTGTTGGCTTCACCAGCTAGCTGGTGGTGCTCTAGGGAATATTCTATTCTCCCTAGAAATGATTGGCCAACCGGTGGAATCATTCATGGCCTAATGGGGATGCTGAGATTTGTGGAATTTTTTTAGAACCTTATCAACTCGCTAATTATCTCATTATCTCAAGCCTCTATCAACCCTCATCAACATATGAAATATATTCTAATAATTATACGTTCTTTTCCCCCTTTTTCTCATATGTTCGATGATCATAAATCGGTTTGATCATGTGTTTCAAATCTATTGAGTTATATTTTGATCTATATAAATCCTATTATCTTATCCTTAATCTTAACCAATTAGATCCTAGATGTGTTGATAAAATCTATGGTTTTGTACATGGTATAAATAATTAATTATTGAACTTTTAAAGAATCAGCACCTAGATTCATGGAACTGGAATCTATGAATCATTTGAATATAAATTATTTTTAGAGAAGATCTTACCACATAAGTGTGATTTTTCTACTATTTGGATGTTTTTTCTCTTTAATAGCAATCCTATAATTTTAATCATGCTAGATGGGGGATAATTTTAGGATTCTGTGGTGCAATTGGATTCATAATTCTACCATTATCACCAAAAATCATTATGACTATGGTCGGGGGTTCATATCATTAGCGAATATTTATATGGGTTCATGGAATAGTTTTTTGGTGTGTGTGTGTGTATCCTCATGATAAATATGGTTGAACATGATCACATGAGGTGTGTGCGTGTAAACTTATGTAACCTATGTTTTATGTTTTATCAGGTATGGTTTTGTTATGCCTTTGAATCTTGGTTTATATGAAATGATGTGCGATCTATCATCCTATATCTCTATATTTCATGTGTTTTTCCATTGTATTATATGGTTTTGAGAGAAGTTTTATTCAAATAGGCAATCCCCCTTGAGAGGGATGTTTCATAATTCATCATCATATACATGGGCTATCCCTTTCAATAGGATGTTTCAAACATGTTTTATGTGAAATCCATTCAAAGGGGAATGTGTCAGGCATGGTCAATTCGAATTCCTTCAAGAATGTAGGCAAATAATGTAGAGTAGATCTCTAAGGAATAGAGGCATATTTTATTCTTATAAGAAATATTTATTATTTATTGGGATTTTTTTATTTCTTTGGAATTCAAAAGTATATCTTATGAACTTATTTCAAAGACAATTGATTTTATCCTACTAGGTCTTGCACTCACACCCTACATAAGAAACTCAGTGTGCATATAGATTTCGTGACCAAAGATATGGTAATGTGAAACGTCCCAACTGTGGGCGTTTACATAAGTTCAGTAGGAGGATGTGGGTGTTGCAGAATTCATATGGGGCTATATGTTTGTTATTGAATTGTTTAGTTTCTTCACCTCATACCTTGAACCACCACATGTGGGGATCCTTATCTTAGTTTGGTTTGTGTGACTGACATTCCACATTGTTAAGACATGGATTAGTGTTTTATTTTTTTTTCTACTCGGATGATTTATTTATTCTTTATTTATTTATTTATTTTATGACTCCCATTATATGCATTGATATTTCCCAGATATCATGGGAATTGTTTCCCTATGATGTTCCATTAACCCTCACCACTAATCGGTAATCTCTGGCATATGGTGAGGCATGAATGAGGTCATGCGACATCCCAACTCTAACTCAGTGGTTTGGTTCTGGGTTTTACAATATATAAATATATATCAAAAAATATTATGATAAGAAATACATAAATACATAAAATATAATTTATATGTAATTTTTTTTTATTTTTATATAAATATTATATGACTTTAATTTATATATTTATAACATACATATATTTATAAATATATATGTGTGTGTTTTCATATATATTTATATATATATGATTATATATATTATAAAATATAAAAATATATTAAAATATAAATATACATATAAATGTACTTTTTAAATATAATTCATATTAAAAATATTATTATTTTCTTAATATATATATATATATATATTCAAATTAATATTAATCAATATTTTTAAAATTATTTTTTTAAATACATTAAAATTGTATAAGTAAATTCAATATATTAAAATTTAATTTAAATATTTATATATTATTATAAATTAAGATATATATAACTAAGTATGTAGATATATAATATATGAAAATATATATATTTATACATATATTAATATAATTATTTCTATTATGATGTGGATCCTTGATATGGCATGAAGAGCTCACAACATGTCAAAATAAACAATAGTGATGAATAATGAGGGCTTAGTACATGTAATGTTTATAATGTGTGTGTATGTGTGTTTGAGTATATGTATGTATGTATATTTTTATGAATGTATGTATGCATGTATATGTCTATGTATGTGTATGTATGAGTATATATGTGCATGTATCTATGTGTGTGTGTATGCGTATGTTTATAAATGTGTATATAAATTTATAAAAGTGTGGTGTGTGTGTTTTTGTGTGTGTATGTATGTGTATGTATGTGTATGTGTGTCTGTTTTCCTATGTTTGTATGTTTATGTATGTATGTGTATATGAATGTGTGTCTGTGTGTGTGTGTGTGTGAGTATGTGTATGTGTCTAAGTATGTGTCTGAGTATGTGTATGTGTATGTGTATGTGTATGTGTATGTGTATGTGAATGTGTATGTGTATGTGTATTTGTATGTGTATGTGTATGTGTATGTGTATGTGTATGTGTACATGTATTTGTATATGTATTTGTATGTGTTTGTTTCTATGTATGTGTATCTGTATGTGTATGTGTATGTGTATATGTATGAGTATGTGTATGTGTATGTGTATGTGTATGTGTATGTGTATGTGTTTGTGTATGTGTATGTGTAGGTGTAGGTGTAAGTTTATATGTATGTGTATGTGTATGTGTATGTCTGTGTGTGTATGTGTATGTGTTTGTGTTTGTGTTTGTGTATGGGTATGTTTCTGTATAGGTGTATGTGTTTGTGTATGTGTATGTGTATGTGTATGTGTATGTGTACGTGTATGTGTTTGTGTATGTGTATGTGTATGAGTATGTGTAGGGGTATGTGTATCTGTAGGTGTATGTGTATTTGTATTTGTATGTGTATGTGTATGTGTATGTGTATGTGTATGTTTATGGATACAGATATGTGTAAGTGTAAGTGTATGTGTATGTGTGTGTGTATGTGTATGTGTATGTGTATGTGTATGTGTATGTGTATGTGTATGTGTATGTGTATGTGTATGTGTCTGTGTATGTGTATGGGTATCTGTATGGGTATTGGTATGTGTATGTGTATGTGTATGTGTATGTGTTTGTGTATGTGTTTGGGTATGTGTATGTGTATGGGAATGTGTATGTGTATTGTATGTGTATGCGCATGTGTATGTGTATGTGTAGGGGTATGTGTATGTGTATGTGTAGGTGTATGTGTATGTGTAGGTGTATGTGTATGTGTATGTTTATGTGTATGTGTATGTGTATTTGTATTTGTATGTGTATGTGTATGTGTATGTGCATGTGTACGTGTATGTGTATGTGTATGTGTATGTCTATGTCTATGTCTATGTGTATTTGTATGTGTATGTCTATGTCTATGTGTATGTTTATGTGTATGTATATGTGTATGTGTATGGGTATGGGTATGTGTATGTGTATCTGTATGTGTATGTTTATGTGTATCTGTATTCATATGTGTATGTGTATGTGTATGTGAATGTGTATGTGTGTGTGTGTGTGTGTGTGTTTTGTAGGTGCATGTACGTTTATATGTGTATTTTTATGTGTATGTATTTGTATGTGCATGTATGTGTATGTGTATGTATGTCTATTAGTATGTATGTTTATGTTTGTATGTATATGTTTGTGTATTTATGTATGTATATGTATGTATGTGTATGTAGGTGTATGTATGTGTATGTATTTGTATGTATGTGTTTGTATTTGTTTGTATGTGTATGTGTATGTATAGGTGTTTGCATACGTATGTGCATATGTCTGTGCATGTATGCACATGTATGTATTTGTGAAACAAAGATAGAGAGAATATGTGTGTGTGTGTGTGTGTGTGCATGTGTGCATGAATATGTATGTACCTGTCTATGTATCTATCTTTACATGTGAGTGTATATGTATATAGATGTATGTATATATGTATGTGTATGTGTATATGGATGCATATGCATGTGCATGTGTATGTGGGTATATTTGTACATGTATGTGTTTGTCTATGTCTTTGTGTATGTGTATGTGAGTATGTATGTACATATGTCTGTGTATGTGTGTGTGTGTGTGCCTATGTATCTATCCCTATGTGTGTGTAAGTGTATGTGTATGTTTATTTATGTGTATGTATGGTTGAACATTTATGAGTGAGTGTATGTGTGTGTGTGTCCATCGGTGTATGTGTATGTGTATGTGTGTGTATGTGTGTGTATGTGTGTCTATGAGTTTGAGTATGAGTATATATATATGTATGCATGTATGTATGTATATGAATGTGTATGTTTGTGAATATATATATGTATGTTTGTGTGTATGTGTATGTGTTTGTGTTTGTGTTTGTATATGTGTATGTGTATGAATATTTAGGTGTGTATGTATGTATGTGTATGTGTGTATATGATTGTATGTATATATGTGCATGTGTATTTAGGTATGTATATGTATACGTCTGTATATGTTTGTATGTATATTTGTATATATGCATGTGTGCGTGCGTGTGTGTGTGTGTGTATTTGAGTGTGTGTGTGTGTGTGTGTGTGTGTTGTGTGTATTTGTGTGTCTGTGTGTGTGTATTTGATTGTGTGTTTGTATGTGTCATAGTGAGTGAGTGTGTGTGTGTGTTTTTGTGTTTTTATGTATATATGTTTAGGTGTGTTCATGAGAGAGGAGTGTGTGTGTGTGTGTGTGTGTTTGTTTGTTTTTATGTATTTATGTGTATGTGTATGTGTATGTAACACCTCAATATTTTTAGAAGATAAATATGTTTTAATTTCTTGTGTTGTATGCTACACCATGATAAACCTGCGCTATACACAACACCGTCTTAGCATGAAGTATACACAACTCTATGCTTGGATTGTGTTACACACAATTTCAAGTTCTTTTGATATAATTTATTTATTGCAAGACTGAGATTAAGTGACCAACTAAAGATTATTATGTTACCTTACGACCTAGTCATTATAATGGCGAGTATGAACAATATTAACTTTCATATGAAAAAAAACTGTTTAAATGAAAATAAGTGATTTTATAAAATAATAAAATCACTCTTGATGGATTTTATTAATAATATATATATCTGTAATATATTCAATTGAATGTTAAAAATTAATCTTATATGTTTTCTAGACATGATATATAAGGCCCCATCCTTAAACATTACTTAATCTTGAGTTACATCAAGAATACACGTTGAGGATCTTTTCAAGTTTAGAGTTTTAGAGAATTAGATCATAATACATGCATTACATTCCACATTTAAACGAAGTGGTTACATAAAAGATAGTACTCATTTTTCCCATCAACATAATCATATTTAAAATAAAACATGGATTCATTCTTAACACTTCCTTCACACTATCATCACATCATGTACCTTTACCTTGACCTGTGAAAACATTTCAAAAACGTGGGATGAGCATAAAAAGCTCAGTAAGGGATATAAAAGTACGAAAAGAAAACATTAGTCTATGCATGGAATCATACTTTACTCATAAAACATGATCACATACCTCATCAAATCATGAATAAATCATAGAAATTATAAGACATAAAGGTAACTTGAGGCATTCATAACATTCTTACATAGGAAGTAACCCTCATGGTTACGTTTGGAATACCCATCACAGTATATTCCCTAAATCTCTTCGGAGAAACCTTAACATTCAACTCCTTCGCGTTACCCAATGCATTGGAGAGCTATATCGGGCTCACCCGCCCTTAGTTTATCACGGAACCACCCGTCTTCATAACAATGCCCAAGAACCATAACATAATCGTATGACATAAAACATGCATAAAGGAAACATAACATTTCGACTTTTCAATCACAAGATTTCAATACAACACATTGATATAAAAACATTGTGAAAACCATTTTCAATACCAAAATAAAAGAAAAGTAAAACATGGTATTTATTTTTCATTCAAAAAAAGTTATGACTTGTAGAGGAAGCCGAAACTCAAATAATGGTCACGGCGGCGGAGAAGTCGTTGTCGCTGCATACGTACGACAAAAAAAACATTCCCTTTTTTCGTTTAGTAAATGCTTCGTATAAAAAGATTCCTTTTTAATAAACATAAAAGTCAAAGGGGTTTATACACTGTATAAAAGAAAGTTGTGTATAAAACAAAATATTCCTCAATGAAAGGAGATTGAGACGATGTCCTTTACCTCATGTCAGACGTGACTCGATTGCTCTATAATCTCCAGAATAATAAACTAAAGTTAATTTCTACTTGCTTAAGAACCTTTTTCAAGTTTATTATTCCTTTTATATAACTTATTTCCATGTTATAAACGTTATGTAATCATTTAATTTAATAAAGTTCGTTTAGTTGATATTTGGTACTTAAGTCAAAAATGGACTTCTTACAATTACATGTTGTTTATGTGGTAAAAGGTTCATTATATCCAGAATTATATTCATGATTTGGATATCATATATTTCATATATATCCAGCATATACATGTATTTATAATAGTACATAACATTTAGAGGTAAGAAATGAAATGCACCGTTCATGGAGACGGTAAGTCATGCGTACGCATTAACACTACTTTCATTTCTATTTTGTATTTAATGGAGTGAAATCATAATGATATAAGGGTATATTAAAATTCAGTATAGAATCATATATAACAACATTAACTCCATCCTTTATACGTCCCACATATGGAATTAACGAATCAAATCACTTTGAGGGGGCGGTAGTCCGCACTTCCTAAAATGAAATTATCGTGTTTACCCACAATGGAAACCATAAAGTTATGCTATAAATGAAAAATAAATAATAATAAGGAAAACATATACATAATATATATCATATATAAATATAGTGACATCGTAATGGCCACCATTAAAGGTGTTAAAATAATATTGAACAATCATCATTTCTTGAGGCAGAAATTCACCATCCACAGAAACATTATGTTCTTTAACCATTAGACGAAGGTGTGTGTAAGTGTAGATCGAATCCTTCACATAAAAACATCCTATTATATTGAAGATACTGTTTTTGTTACAAAAGAAAGTAATAGAAAGATTTTAGGGTGTTGGAGAAGCAAAATAACACATAAGAACACAAGAGAAGACACTACCTTTAAATCGGGTAACTCTTTTTGATTTGAGCTCAAAGGCTTCCTTGGAAAGACTTATGCCCAAAGTGAGGCTTCTAAGAGTAATAGAGGGATGTGGAGAGACCAAATGGCCAGGTGTTGGCCGAGCCAAAGGCTTGAGAGGTGTGGGTAAAGTGGTAGAGGTGGGTTCCTTTTATAAGAGGAGAGGAGGGGTACTCTTGGAATGTTATAAAAGGTTACTTTATTATAAAATTCTTTTTGCATTTTAAAGGTCCCAAAATTATATATTTCTAGGATAAGGTGATAAGAGTTCGAAATTCACCCATCCAATAGGTTTTTTACAAGTGTAGGTCTTATAATTTACATTATCTTTTCATTTTATTTAAATCGTTAAATAATGAGGTAATCCCTGCATCATCATGGTGTCATAAATAACATAATTTATTTAATGTCTAAAAATTATAAAAAAAATATCACGATTTAGGAAATATTTTTAGATTTCTAATGAATATTTATAGTCAAAAATTTGACTTGTATAACCCCATGTAAAAATTGTTTTAGTAAAACAACACATGTTTGTGAGATTTTCATTTTAACATTAAATAAAAAGTTATTAATGTCATTTTCCTACCAAAGTGGCTCCATGGGGTCCCCAAGTTGACCCATGGATTTCCTTGGTCGAACATGACACATCCAATAAGGTTAGGAAATGTTTCAAGGTCATTTCATATTATTAAAACATTATTTTTAACTTAAATTACACTAATTACCTCTAATCGCGATTAAAAACTTAAAAGTTACTATTCACCAAAAAATTATTTTAATCCCATTGAACCACATTTTACTTATTAATGACAACCATGTATGTCAAATTTTTGAAATTCAAAACACAGAGGTGGTTAAATTTCATTTAAACGAAAAATCAATTATTTAAGTACCACTTAGTGGTTTCACTATTAATTAAAAATTGATGTTTTTTAGAAAAATACCAAAACTTCACCCTAAGCTATATTTGATATTCTGAATTCAAAAATGATATCTATTTTAAAAAATTCAAATCATATAAGATACATTAATTAATTTCATAATTAATTCCCGCTGTCAGAACATATAGCATGTTTTTATGAAATAATATATATCAAAAGATTGACACCAGTTTAAGTCCAATTTCAAAGTGAAATTAATTCCAACGACCACTATTGGATTAAATGGTAAAAATATATTCTAATTTAACTTTAAATACAATTCAAAAGATAATTTAATAATATAAATAAATTAGATTAAAAAGAGGGTTTGAATTAAAATACAACATTTTTCACTATTCATTAAAAAATGAACTTTATTGGAAAAATACCAAAAATTTACAGAAAGTAAATTTTGATGTCCCGATTCTAAATAATAATGTTTTTTAGTCCAATAGAATGTATAAGAGTGACAAAAATTATATTTAAAGAGGCTTCTCCATTAAAAGGCGATAGTTCGACCTTTTAGTGAATATTAGAGTATCTATGCCTAAAATTGATTTTTTTTCGTATTTTAAGCCTTTATCCTTTATTGGATAAACGTAAAAACATTTAACAAACATATATAATCATATTTTAGTTATTTATATTCATTCCCTCCAATACAATGGCTACGTGTTAACTACCATTTAAAATAATATTATTTTATTACTAGTGTGCAACATAAGATTTCAAATAAAATTTTTGTTGCGTATCGAGTACGCTTTCGAACATAGCAACCCCTTTAAAGTAAAATTAATATTTAATTCAGAAATATTAATAAATATGAAAATGTTTTATTCTTTATTTACCTTGGATGTTACATCCTTCCCCCCTTTTGGGAATTGCGTCCTCGCAATTTTATTCACTTATCAAAATAAGTGGGGGTATTTATCCCTCATAACATTTTTAGATTCCCACATTGACTCTTCAACCGTATGGTTTTTCCACAAAACCTTTACCAGGTAAATTACCTTATTTCGCAACACTTGCTCTCTTCAGTCAAGAATCTGGACTGGTTGTTCTTCATAAGAGAGATTCTCTTCCAACTGAACTACCTCTGGACTCAAAACATGAGATGGATCTGGCATATACTTTCTCAACATCGAAACATGAAAAACAATTTGTACCTGAGATAAACTCAGAGGTAAAGCCACTCGTTAAGCAACTGATCCAACTTTCTTTAGAATTTCATATGGTCCAATGAACCTTGGACTCAGCTTTCCTTTCTTACCGAATCACATCACACATTTCCATGGTGAAACTTTGAGAAAAACATGATCACCTACCTTGAAAGATAGATCCTTCCTCTGGTTATTCGCATAACTCTTCTGCCTACTCTGTGCTGTTCTCATGTGTTTCTGAATCAACTGACCTTTTTCTGCCATCTCTTCTACCAATTTTGGTCTCATAAGCTTCCTTTCACCCACTTCATCCCAAAAAGATGGAGTTCGACACCGTTTACCATATAATGCCTCAAATGGAGCCATCTGTATACTAGAATGCAAATTGTTATTATAAGAAAACTCAACCAAAGAAAGATGTTGGTCCCAACTTCCCTGATAATTCATCGAACAAGAACGTAACATATCCTACAAAGTCTGAATCGTTCTTTCTGACTTCCCATCTGATTGAGGATGGAAAGCTATACTAAAATTTAATTCAGTACCCAATGACTTCTGAAGGCCTTTCCAAAAATTATAAGTAAACCTGGGATCACGATCAGATACAATGGAGAGAGGAACTCCATGTAACCTGACTATATCTTTATGATACAAACGGGAAAGTTGATATAGGGAAAAAGTATCTCGTATAGAAAGGAAATGAGTAGATTTAGTCAAGCGATCAACAATAACCCGGATATCATTATTACCTCGAGGTGTCTTCGGCAATCCCACAATGATGTCCATGGATATATTCTCCCATTTCTACTCTGGTACTAGTAAAGGCTGAAGCATCCCTTTCGGTAACTGTCGCTCTACTTTTACCTGTTCACAAGTCAAACACTTCACAGTAAAATCAGCAATATCCCTTTTCATTCCGTCCCACCAGTAATAATCCCGGAGATCTCTATACATCTTAGTACCGCATAGAAGAACTGAAAATGGAGAACTATGAGCTTCACATAACAACTCTCTCTTCAATTGTGAATCACAAGGCACACACAATCTCTTCACAAATCTCAAAGCACAATCATTATTAATGTTGAATTCAGGCAACTTACCCTTCTGAACCAGCTCTACCTTTTTCTGCAACTCGCTGTCTTGCTTATGTGCTTTCTTAATTCTGTCTGATAGAGATGATCTCACTGATACCTGAAACAAAATAGAAGGACTTCCTGAACCAACATCTTCTATGCCAAAGTTAATCAAATCCTTAACCAAAGGATCACGTTCCAAATGCAACATTGTTAATGAAGCATTAATTTTATGACTCAAATCATCATATACTTTATTTTATTTTCCCGGATGGTAATGAATTGTACAATCATAATCCTCGATTAATTCTAGCTATCTCCTCTGTCTCATGTTCAATTCTTTCTGAGTGAATATATACTTTATAATTTTGTGATCGGTATATATTTCACACTTTACTCCATACAAATGATACCTCCAAATTTTTAAAGCGAAAAAAACAACAGCTAATTCTAAATCATGTGTAGGGTAATTTACCTCATGAGTTTTCAACTATCGTGAAGCATAAGCAATTATCTAATCATTATGCATTAGGACGCAAATGAAGCATCACTATAGATAAAAAACTCACCATTCCTAGAAAGTAGTGCCAAAACTGGAGCATTCACCAATCTTCTTTTTAGTTCCTAAAAACAATCATCACATTCTTTTGTCCAGATAAACTTAACACCCTTCCGAGTTAGCTTAGTCATTGGACTAGATAATCGGGAAAAATTTCTAACAAACCTTCGGTAATGGCCTGCCAAACTATGGAAGCTACGAATCTCAATTACATTTGTGGATCTTGGCCATTCTTCAACAAACATTGTTTTTGTTGGATCAATAATTATCCCATCTTTAGAAACAATGTGACCAAGTATAGAAATTTGTCGCAACCAAAAATCACACTTGCTTAATTTCCCATACAATTTATTTCCTTTTAAGGTTTGCAAAATAACCCTTAAATGTCTTTCATGATCCTATTTACTTTTAGCAAACACCAAAATATCATCAATTAAAACAACCACAAACTTATCCAAGAGCTCATGGAAAATTCTACTCATAAGGTCCATGAATACAGCAGGTGCATTGGATAGCCCAAAATGCATTACTACAAATTCATAATGGCCATATCTTGTTCGAAACGCGGTCTTCAGAATATCCGATTCCTTTACCTTCAACTGATGGTACCCTGATCTCAGGTCAATCTTTGAAAAAAACTGAGCTCCCTGGAGCTGATCAAACAAATCATCGATATGAGGCAACAGATACTTGTTCTTAACAGTGATATTATTCAAGGCTCTATAATCAATGAAAAGTCTCATAGAACCCTCTTTCTTTTTAACAAATAAAACAGGAGCACCCCATGGTGATGTGCTAGGTCGAATGAAACCTTTCTCTAATAAATCTTGCAATTTCTCCTTCAACTCTAAAAGTTCGGTTTGAGACATTCGATAAGGGGGGTTTGAAATAGGCTTAGTATCAGGGACTAAGTCAACAGTAAATTCAACTTCCCGATTTGGTATTATTGCAGGCATCTAATCCAGAAAAACATTAGGATACTCATTTACCACTGGCACATCATTAATCTGAACAGTTCCCTTGTTTTCAACGATATGTGCAAGGTAACATTCATTTCCATATTTTACAAGTTTCTCGGCCTCTTGCTATGTTATCAACAGTAAGGGTTCATTCTTGTACACAAACTAAAATTCTTTCTGAAAATAAACTTCTTTAGCTCTACAGTCAATCTTAGCATGGTAAATAGAGAGCCAATCCATACCTAGGATAACATCAAATTCTACTAGAGGGAAAATAAAAAGGTTTTCAACTATGTTCTTTCCACGGATAAGGATAGTAAGATTCTTATAAATGCTTTTTGCCTCAACATTTCCCATAGGTGTTTTTACAACCGGTTTAGGAGTCATTTCTTGAGATGGTATTCCCATTTTACTAGAAAAGTTTTCAAAGATGAAAGAATGTGTAGACCCCGAATCAAACAACACACTGGAATAATATGAACAAACAAAAAAAGTACCTGATACAACTTCATTTGATGGCCTAACATCTTCTGAAGTAGTTGTCAAGGATTTCACCACCCCTTTATGCTTGTAGTCTAACTGCTTCCCATCACTCGAGCTCTTTTTCGGACACTCATTTGCATAGTGACCCATATCATTGCACTTAAAACATTTCACTAACTGTAAATAAAATTTAGTCTTACCATCACCCTGATCTTTTTCAGTGCAATAATGAGCCTTATTTCCCATCTTACTGCATTGGTAGCACTTTATATAATTCAGAAGACATTCCCCAGTATTCCTTTTACCACATTTATCACAAATTGGAAACTTAGTTTTCTTACCGTTAGACCTTTTTGAAGAATTCTTTCATTTCTCATACCACCTCGGTCTCTTCTTCCGCTGGTTGTTATAGAACACTTGATCATCAGAAAACTCCATTTCCACCTTCTCAGCACATCGAAAAAGATTTTCATAACTCTTGAACTCAAGAGAAGCTAAATCCCTTCGATACATTGGCATTAATACTGAGTAAAAACGATTGATTTTACTATCAAGGTCTCGGATAAAATTTGGAGCATACCTTTCCAATCGAGTGAACCTTTCTTCATAGGCAGCCACTGAGTCTTCCTCTTGCCTCAATTCCAGGAATTGTATTTCTATCCTAAGTCAAATATCCTTAGGAAAATACTTCTCAAGAAACATACCTTTGAATTCATCCCAGTCGAGAGCATCAATCTCATCAGCGTCCCTGGTATTTTTAACCATCGACCACCACTGATCCGCTTCACCCTCCATACGGTAAATAGCAAGACTAACCTTTTGATTTTCTAAACACCCCATGACATCGAAAATATTTTCCAGTGATTTAATCCAACCTTTAGCTAGCACAGGGTCGGATGATCCCCGGAATGATGGGGGATGTTTCCTCATGAAATGTTCCACCACGGACATGTTCATCTGCGGTTGATCTGGCTGATCTCGTGTATGGATACCACCACCATTTATCGCTTGAGTCAATTTTTCCATTACTAAAATAAATTGTTCAGTTCCAATTCCAATTCCGACCATCTCAGGATGCTGATTCGGAAGTTTATTTCCTTTTGTATGCCTTCCTTGCACTGCTTCCCTTTTTTATCTTCGGAAAACCATTCTGAACAAACATGTCTTAGATGAAGCAACATGGTAATCTTCAAATGCTATATCATTTAAATTTGACCATAAAAAATATTTTTGGATAATCATTTAATAGAATTATAACTCCTAAAGTTATCTAAACCGACCTTTGATACCAACTATAAGGTCCCATCCTTAAACATTACTTAATCTTGAGTTACATCAAGAATACACTTTGAGGATCTTTTCAGGTTTAGAGTTTTAGATAATTAGATCATAAAACATGTATTACATTCAACATTTAAACAAAGTGGTTACATAAAAGATAGTACTTATTTTACTTATCAACGGAATCATATTTAAAATAAAACATGGATTCTTTCTTGACACTTCCTTGACACTATCATCACATCATGTACCTTTCCCTTGACCTGTGAAAACATTTCAAAAACTTGGGATGAGCATAAAAAGCTCAGTAAGGGATATAAAAGTATGAAAAGAAAACATTAGTCCATGTATTGAATCATACATTAATCATAAAACATAATCAAATACCTCATCAAATCATGAATAAATCATTGAAATCAAAAGACATAAAGGTAAATTGAGGCATTCATAACATTATATGTAGGGAGTAAACCTCATGGTTACGTTTGGAATACCCATCACAATATATTCCCTAAATCTCTTTAGATAAACCTTAATGCTTAACTCTTTCGCGTTAACCAATGCATTAGAGAGCTATATTGGGCTCACCCGCCCTTAGTTTATCACAGAACCACCCGTCTTCATAACAATGCCCAAGAACCGTAACAAAATCTTCTCACATAAAACATGCATAAAGGAAACATAACATTTCCACTTTTCAATAAAAATATATCAATATAACACATTAATATTAAAACACTATGAAAACCATTTTCAATACCAGAATAAAAGAAAATTAAAACATGGTATTTATTTTTCATTAAAAAAAAGTTATGGCTTGTAGAAGAAGCCGAAACTCAAATAATGGTCACGGCGGCGGAGAAGTCATTGTCGCCGCATATGTACGACCAAAAAAATCCCTTTTTTCATTTAGTAAATGCTTCTTATAAAAAGATTCATTTTGAATAAATGTAAAATTAAAAGGGTTTTATACACCGTATAAATGAAAGTTGTGTATAAAACAAAATATGCCTCAATGAAAGGAGATTTAGACGATGTCCCTTACCTCCTGTCCGACGTGACTCGATTGCTATTTAATCTCATGAATAATAAACTAAAGTTAATTTATACTTGATTAAGAATCTTTTTCAAGTTTATTATTCCTTTTATATAACTTATTTCCATGTTATAAACGTTATTTAATCATTTAATTTAATAAAGTTTGTTTTGTCGATATTTGGTACTTAAGTCAAAAATGGACTTCTTACAATTACATGTTATTTATGTGGTCAAAGTTTAATTATATCCAGAATGATATTCATGATTTGGATATAATATATTTCATATATATCTATCATATACATGTACTTATAATAGTACATAACATTTAGAGGTATGAAATGAAATGCACTGTTCAGGGAGACGGTAAGCCGTATGTAAGCATGAGCGCTACTTTCATTTCTATTTTGTATTTAATAGAGTAAAATCATAATGATATAAGAGTATATTATAATTCCAGTATAACAACCTATATAATAACATTAACTCCATCCTTTATACATCCCATATATGGCATTAACGAATCAAATCAATTTGAGGGGGCGGTAGTCCGCACTTCCTAAAATGAAATTATTGTGTTTACCCACAATGGAAACCATAAAGGTATGCCACAAATGAAAAATACAGAAGCATAAGGAAAACATAAACATAATATATATCATATATAAATATAGTGACATCTTAATGGCCACCATGAAAGGTGTTAAAATGATATTGAACAATCATCGTTTCGTGAGGCAGAAATTCACCATCCACAGAAACATTATGTTCTTTAACCATTAGAAGAAGGTGTGGTTAAGTGTAGCTCGAATAATTCACATAACAAAATCCTAGTATATTGAAGATACTGGTTTTATTACAAAATAAATTAATAGAAAGAGTTTATGGGGTTGGAGAATCAAAATAAAACATAAGAACACAAGAGAAGACACTACCTTTAAATCGGGTAACTCTTTTTGATTTCAGCTCAAAGACTTCCTTGGAAATACTTCTTCCCAAAGTGAGGCTTCTAGGAGTAAGAGAGGTATTTGGAGAGAAAAAATGGGCAGGGGTTGGCCGAGCCAAAGGCTTTAGAGGTGTGGGTAAAGTGGTAGAGGTGGGGGCCTTTTATAAGAGGAGAGGAGGGGCACTCCTGGAATGTTATAAAAGGTTACTTTATTATAAAATGCTTTTCAGATTTTAAAGGTCCCAAAATTATATATTTCGAGGATATGGTGATAAGAGTTTGAAATCCACCCATCCAATAGGTTTTTGACAAGTGTAGGTCATAGATTTCACATTATATTTTCATTTTATTTAAATCGTTAAATAATTAGGTAATCGCTGCATCATCATTGTGTCATAAATAATTTAATTTATTTAATGTCTAAAAATTATAAAAAAATATATCATGATGTTGGAAATCTTTTTATCTTTCTAATGAATATTTATAATCAAAAATATGACTTGCATAACCCCATGTAAAATATTTTTTAGTAAAACAACACATGTTTGTGACATTTTCATTTTAACATTAAATAAAAAGTTACTAATGTCATTTTCCTACAAAAGTGGCTCCATGGGGTCCCCAAGTTGACCCATGGATTGTCTTGGTCGTCCATGACACATCACATAAGGGTAGGACATGTTTCAAGGTCATTTCATATTATTAAAACATTATTTTTACCTTAAATTACACTAATTGCCTTTAATCGCGATTAAAAACATAAAAGTTACTATTCACCAAAAAAATTATTTTAATCCCATTGAACCAAATTTTACTTATTAATGATAACAATGTATGTTGGATTTTTGAAATTCAAAACACAAAGGTGGAAAAATTTCATTTAAACGAAAAATCAGTTTTTTAAGTACCACTTAGTGGTTTCACTATTCATTAAAAATTGAAGTTTTTCAGAAAAATACCAAAACATCACCCTAAGATATATTTGATATTCCAAATTAAAAAATGATGTCTATTTTACAAAATTCAAATCATATAAGTTACATTAATTAATTTAATAATTAATTCCCGCTGTCAGAATAAATAGCGTGTTTTTATGAAATAATATATATCAAAAGATTAACACTAGTTTAAGTCCAATTTCAATGTGAAATTAATTCCAATGACCACTATTGGATTAAATGGTAAAAATATATTCTAATTTCACTTTAAAAATAATTAAAAAGATAATCTAATAATATAAATAACTTATATTAAAAAGAGTTTTTGAATTAAAATACAACATTTTTCACTATTCATTAAAAAAATGAACTTTATCGGAAAAATACCAAAAATTTACACAAAGTAAATTTTGATGTCCCGATTCTAAAGAAGAATTTTATTTGGTCCAATAGAATTTATAAAAGTGACCAAAACTATATTTAAAGAGGGTTCTCCATCAAAAAGAGATAGTTCGACCTTTTAGTGAATATTAGAGTATCTATGCCTAAAATTGAATTCTTTTCATATTTTAAGCCTTTACCCTTTATTGGGTAAATTTAAAAACATTTAAAAAACATATATAATCATATTTTAGTTATTTCTATTCATTCCCGCCAATACAAAGGCTACGTGTTAACTACCATTTAAAATAATATTATTTTATTACTAGTGTGCACCGTAAGATTTCAAAGAAACTTTTTGTTGCGTATCGGGTACGTTATCGAACATAGAAACCCATTTAAAGAACAATTAATAGTTAATTTGTAAATATTAATAAATATGAAAATGTTTTATTCTTTATTTACCTGGGATGTTACATCCTTCCCCCCTTTTGGGGATTGTGTCCTCGCAATTTTATTCACCTATCAAAATAAGTGGGGGTATTTATCCCTCATAGCATTTTCATATTCCCACGTTGCCTCTTCAACCATATGGTTTTTCCACAAAACCTTTACCTGGTGAATTACCTTATTTCGCAACACTTTCTCTCTTCGGTCAAGAATCGGGACTGGTTGTTCTTCATAAGAGATATTCTCTTCCAACTGAACTACCTCTGGGCTCAAAACATGAGATGGATCTGGCATATACTTTCTCAACATCGAAACATGAAAAACATTGTGTACCTGAGATAAACTCTGAGGTAATGCCACTCGGTAAGCAACTGATCCAACTTTCTCCATAATCTCATATGATCCAATGAACCTTGGACTCAGCTTTCCTTTCTTACCGAATCGCATCACATTTCTCCATGGTGAAACTTTGAGAAAGACATGATCACCTTCCTCGAAAGATCGATCCTTCCTCTGGTTATCCGCATAACTCTTCTGCCTGATCTGTGCTGTTCTCATGTGTTTCTGAATCAACTGACCTTTTTCTGTCATCTCTTCAACCAATTCTGGTCCCATCTGCTTCCTTTCATCCACTTTATCCCAAAAATATGGATTTCGACACTGTTTACCATATAATGCCTCAAATAGAGCCATCTGTATACTGGAATGAAAACTGTTATTATAAGAAAACTCAACCAAAGAAAGATGTTGGTCCCAACTTCCCTGATAATCTATCGAACAAGCATGTAGCATATCCTCCAAAGTCTGAATCGTTCTTTCTGACTGCCCATCTGATTGAGGATGAAAAGTTGTACTAAAATTTAATTCAGTACCCAACGACTTCTGAAGGTCTTTCCAAAAGTTAGAAGTAAACCTGGGATCAAGATCAGATACAATAGAGAAAGGAACTCCATGTAACCTGACTATCTCTTTAAGATACAAAAGTGAAAGTTGATATAGGTAAATAGTATCTCGTATAGCAATGAAATGAGCAGATTTAGTCAAGCGATCAACAATAACCCAGATTGCATTATTACCTCGAGGTTTCTTCGGCAATCCCACAATGAAGTCCATGGATATATTCTCCAATTTCCACTCTGGTACTGGTAAAGGATGAATCATCCCTTTCGGTAACTGCCGCTCTGCTTTTACCTGTTGACATGTCAAAGACTTCACAGTAAAATCAGCAATATCTCTTTTCATTCCGTCCCACCAGTAATACTCCTGAAGATCTATATACATCTTAGGACTGCCTGAATGAACTGAAAATGGAGAACTATGAGCTTCACATAAAAACTCTCTCTTCAACTGTGAATCATAAGGCACACACAATCTCTTCCCAAATCTCAAAACACAATCATTATTAATGTTGAATTCAGGAAACTTACCCTTCTGAACCAGCTCTACCTTTTTCTACAACTCATTGTCTTGCTTCTGTGCTTTCTTAATTCTGTCTGATAGAGATGATCTCACTGATACCTGAAACAAAATAGAATAACTTCCTTCACCAACAACTTCTATACCAAATTTCATCGAATCCTTAACCAAAGGACCACGTTCCAAATGCAACATTGTTAATGAAGCATTACTTTTTCGGCTCAAAGCATCAACCACTTTATTTGCTTTTCCTGGATGGTAATGAATTGTACAATCATAATCCTTGATTAATTCTAGCCATCTCCTTTGTCTCATGTTCAATTCATTCTGAGTGAATATATACATTAAAATTTTGTGATCGGTATATATTTCACACTTTACTCCATACAAATGATGCCTCCAAATTTTTAAAGCGAAAACAACAACAGCTAATTCCAAATCAAGTGTAGGGTAATTTACCTCATGAGTTTTCAACTATCTTGAAGCATAAGCAATTAGCTGATCATTATGTATTAGGATGCAACCAAGTCCTTTCAATGAAGCATCATTGTAGATAACAAACTCACCATTCCTGGAAGGTAGTTCCAAAACTGGAGCATTCACCAATCTTCTTTTTAGTTCCTGAAAACAATCATCACATTATTTTGTCCAGATAAACTTAACACCCTTCCGAGTTAGCTTAGTCATTGGACTAGATAACCAGGAAAAATTTCTAACAAACCTTAAGTAATTGCCTGCTATACCATGGAAGATACTAATCTCAGTTACATTTGTGGGTCTGGGCCATTCTTCAATAACCTTTGTTTTTACAGAATAAACAGTTATCCCATCTTTAGAAACAATGTGACCAAGGAAAGAAATTTGTTGCAACCAAAAATCACACTTGCTGAATTTCCCATAAAATTTATTTTCTTTTAAGGTTTTCAAAATTACCCTTAAATGTCTTTCATGCTCCTATTTACTTTTAGAAAACACCAAAATATCATCAATGAAAAAAACCACAAACATATCCAAGAACTCATGGAAACTTCTATTCATAAGGTCCATGAATACAACAGATGCATTGGTTAGCCCAAAAGGAATTACTACAAATTCATAATGGCCATATCTTGTTTGAAACGCGGTCTTCAAAATATCTACTTCCTTTACCTTCAACTGATGGTACCCCGATCTCAGGTCAATCTTTGAAAAAAAAAACTGAGCTCCCAGGAGCTGATCAAACAAATCATCGATATGAGGCAAAGGATACTTGTTCTTAACAGGGGTATTATTCAAGGCTCTATAATCAATGCAATGTCTCATAGAACCATCTTTCTTTTTAACAAATAAAACAGGAGTACCCCATGGTGATGTGCTAGGTCAAATGAAACCTTTCTCTAATAAATCTTGTAATTGCTCCTTCAACTCTAAAAGTTCAGTTTGAGCCATTCGATAAGGGGGTTTTGAAATGGGTTTAGCATCAGGAACTAAGTCAACAGTAAATTCAACTTCCGGATCTAGTATTATTATAGGAAACTCATCAGGAAAAACATGAGGATACTCATTTACCACTGGCACATCATTAATATGAACAGTTCCTTGTTTTCAACAATATGTGCAAGGTAACATTCATTCCCATCTTTTACAAGTTTCTCGGCCTCTTGATAGGTTATCAACAGTAAGGGTTCATTCTTGTACACAAACTGAAATTATTTCTGAAAATAAACTTCTTTAGCTCTATAGTCAATCTTAGCATGGTAAATAGAGAGCCAATCCATACCCAGGATAACATCAAACTCTACTAGAGGTAAAACAATAAGGTTTGCAAGTAGGTCCTTTCCACGGATAAGGATAGGAAGATTCTTATAAATTCTTTTTGCCTCAACATTTCCCCCAGGTGTTTTTACCACAAGTTCATGATTCATTTCTTGAGATGGTATTTCCATTTTACTAGAAACGTTTTCAGAGATGAAAGAATGTGTAGACCCAGAATCAAAAAACACACTGGCATAATTTGAAAAAACAAACAAAGTACCTTATACAACTTCATTTGATGGCTCGACATCTGCTGAAGTAGTTGCAAAGTATTTCACCACCCCTTTCTTCTTATAGTCTAACTGCTTCCCATCAGTCGAGCTCTTTGTCAGACACTCATTTGCATAGTGACCCATCTCATCGCACTTAAAACATTTCACTAACTGTAAATCAAATTTGGTCTTACCATCACCCTTATCTTTTTCAGTGCAATCACGAGCCTTATGTCCCATCTTACCCCATCGGTAGCACTTTCTAGAATTCAGAAGACATTCCCCAGCATGCCTTTTACCACATTTATCACAAATTGGAAAATTAGTTTTCTTACCGTTAGACCTTTTTGAAGAATTTTTTCCTTTCTCCTGCCACATCGGTCTCTTCTTCTTCTGGTTGTTATAGAACACTTGATCATCGGAAAAATCCATTTCCACCTTTTCATCACATCGAACAAGATTTTCATAACTCTTGAACTCACAAGAAGCTAAAGCCCTTCGATATTTTGGCTTTAATCCTGAGTAAAAAACGATTGATTTTACTATCAAGGTCTCGGATAAAATTTGGAGCATACCTTTCCAATCGAGTGAACCTTTCCTCATAGGCAGCCACTGAGTCTTCCTCTTGCCTCAATTCCAGGAATTGTTTTTCCATCCTAAGTCGAACAGCCTTAGGAAAATACTTCTCAAGAAATATACCTTTGAATTCATCCCAGTCGAGAGCATCAATCTCATCAGCGTCCCTGATATTTTTAACCATCGACCACCACTGATCTGCTTCAACCTCCAAACGGTAAATAGCAAGACTAACCTTTTGATTGTCTGAACACCCCATGACATTGAAAATCTTCTCCAGTGCTTTAATCCACCCTTCAGCTAGCATAGGGTCAGATGATCCCTTGAATGATGGGAGATGGTGCCTCATGGAATGTTCCACCACTGACATGTTCCTCTATGGTTGATATGGCTGATCTCGTGCATGGATACCACCACCATTTATCCCTTGAGTCAACTACACCATTACTACAACAAACTGTTCAGTTCCAATTCCGACCATCTCAGGATGCTGATTCGGAAGGTCATTTCCTTCTGTATGCCTTCCTAGCACTGCTTCCCTGTTTCCTCTGTGAAAAACCATTCTGAAAAAACATGTCTTAGATGAAGCAACATGGTAATCTTCAAATGCTATATCATTTAAATTTGACCATAAAAAATATTTTTGGATAATCATTTAATATAATTCTAACTCCTAAAGTTATTTAAACCGACCTCTGATACCAACTATAAGGCCCCAGCCTTAAACATTACTTAATCTTGATCTACATCCATAATACACGTTGTGGATCTTTTCAGGTTTAATTCTTTAGAGAATTAGATCATAAAACATGCATTACATTCCACATTTAAACAAAGTGGTTACATACAAGATAGTACTCATTTTTCCCAGCAACGGAATCATATTTAAAATAAAACATGGATTCTTTCTTGACACTTCCTTGAAACTATCATAACATCATGTACCTTTCCCTTGACCAGTGAAAACATTTAAAAAACTTGGGATGAGCATAAAATGCTCAGTAAGGGATACAAAAGTACGAAAAGAAAACATTAGTCCATGCATGGAATCATACTTTATTCATAAAACATAATAACATACCTCAATAAATCATGAATAAATCATAGAAATCATAAGACATAAAGGTAACTTGAGGAATTCATAACATTTTTATGTAGGGAGTAACCCTCATGGTTATGTTTGGAATACCCATCACAGTATATTCCCTAAATCTATTCAGATAAACCTTAACATTTAACCCCTTCGTGTTACCCAATGCATTGGAGAGCTATATCAGGCTCACCCACCCTTAGTTTATCACGGAACCACATGTCTTCATAACAATGCCCAAGAACCATAACATAATCGTATCACATAAAACATGCATAAAGGAAACATAAAATTTCCACTTTTCAATCACAAGATATCAATAAAAAATGTGGATATAAAAACATTGTGAAAACTATTTTCAATACAAAAATAAAAGAAAAGTAAAACATGGTATTTATATTTAATTCAAAAAAAGTGATGGTTTGTAGAGGAAGCCGAAACTCAAATAATGGTCACAGCAGTGGAGAAGTCGTTGTCGCCGCATAAGTACGACAAAAAAACATTCCCTTTTTCATTTAGTAAACACTTCATATAAAAATATTCCTTTTGAATAAATGTAAAATTCAAAGGGGTTTATACACTGTATAAAAGAAAGTTGTGTATAAAACAAAATATGCCTCAATGAAAGGAGATTGAGACGATGCCCCTTACCTCATGTATGACATGACTCGATTGCTCTTTAATCTCCTGAATAATAAACTGAATTTAATTTTTACTTTCTTAAGAACCTTTTTCAAGTTTATTATTCCCTTTATATAATTTATTTCTATGTTATAAACGTTATGTAATCATTTAATTTAATAAAGTTCGTTTTGTTGATATTTGGTACTTAAGTCAAAAATGGACTTCTTACAATTACATGTTGTTTATGTTGTAAAAGGTTCATTATATCCATAATTATATTCATGATTTGGATATCATATATTTCATATACATCTATCATATACATGTATTTATAATAGTACATAAAATTTAGAGGTAAGAAATGAAATGCACCGTTCATGGAGACGGTAAGCCGTACATACGCATGAGCGCTACTTTAATTTCTATTTTTTATTTAATGGATTGAAATCATAATGATATAAGGGTATATTATAATTCTAGTATAAAATAATATATAATAACATTAACTTCAACCTTTATACGTCCCACATATGGCATTAATGAATCAAATCACTTTGAGGGGGCGGTAGTCCGCACTTCCTAAAATGAAATTATCGTGTTTACCCACAATGGAAACCATAAAGGTATGCCACAAATGAAAAATACAGAGGCATAAGGAAAATATAAACATATTATATATCATATATAAATATAGTGACATCTTAATGGCCACCATGAAATGTGTTAAAATAATATTGAACAATCATCGTTTCGTGAGGTAGAAATTCGCCATCCACAGAAACATTATGTTCTTTAACCATTATACGAAGTTGTGTGTAATTGTAGCTCAAATAATTCACATAAAAACATCCTAGTATATTGAATATACTGGTGTTGTTACAAAATAAAGGAATATAAAGAGTTTAGGGGGTTGAAGAAACAAAATAAAACATAAGAACACAAGAGAAGACACTACCTTTAAATCGGAAAAATCTTTTTTATTTGAGCTCAAAGGATTCCTTGGAAAGAATTATGCCCAAAGTGAGGATTCTGAGAGTAATATAGGGATGTTGAGAGACAAAATGGGCAGGGTTTTGCTGATCCAAAGGCGAGAGAGGTGTGGGTAAGGTAGTAGAGGTGGGGGACTTTTATAAGAGGAGAGGAGGGGCACTATTGGAAAGTTATAAAAGGTTATTTTATTATAAAACGTTTTTCGGATTTTAAAGGTCCCAAAATTATATATTTCGAGTATAAGGTGATAAGAGTTTTAAATACACCCATCCAATAGGTTTTTGACAAGTGTAGGTCTTAGATTTTACATTATCTTTTCATTTTATTTAAATCGTTAAATAATGAGGTAATCACTGCATCATCATGGTGTCATAAATAATTTAATTTATTTAAAGTCTAAAAATTATAAAAAACTATCATGATATAGGAAATCTTTTTAGCTTTCTAATGAATATTTATAGTAAAAAATATTACTTGTATAACCCCATGTAAAAAATGTTTTAGTAAAACAACACATGTTTGTGACATTTTCATTTTAACATTAAATAAAAAGTTATTAATGTCATTTTACTACAAATTTGGCTCCATGGGGTCCCCAAGTTGACCCATGGATTTTTTTGGTCTTCCATGACACATCCAATAAGTGTAGGACATGTGTCAAGGTCATTTAATATTATTAAAACAATATTTTTACCTTAAATTACATTAATTACCTCTAATCGCGATCAAAAACTTAAAAGTTACTATTCGCCAAAAAATTATTTTAATCCCATTAAACCACATTTTACTTCTTAATGACAACCATGTATGTCGGATTTTTGAAATTTAAAACACAGAGGTGGTAAAATTTCATTTAATGGAAAAATCAATTTTTTAAGTACCACTTAGTGGTTTCACTATTCATTAAAAAATGAAGTTTTCCAGAAAAATACAAAAACTTCACCCTAAGCTATATTTGATATTCCGAATTCATAAATGATGTCTATTTAAAAAAATTAGAATCATATAAGTTACATTAATTAATTTAATAATTAATTCCCGCTGTCAGAACAAATAGCGTGTTTTTATGAAATAATATATATCAAAAGATTGACACAAGTTTAAGTCCAATTTCAAAGTGAAATTAATTCCAACTACCACTATTGGATTAAATGGAAAAAATATATTATAATTTCACTTTAAAACCAATTCAAAATATTATCTAATCATATAAATAAATTAGATTAAAAAGAGGTTTTGAATTAAAATACAACATTTTTTACTATTCATTAAAAAAATGAACTTTATCGGAAAAATACCAAATATTTTCACAAAGTAAATTTTGATGTCTCGATTCTAAATAAGAATTTTATTTGGTCCAATATAATGTATAAAAGTGACCAAAACTATATTTAAAGAGGGTTTGCCATCAAAAGGATATAGTTCGACCTTTTAGTGAATATTAGAGTATCTATGCCTAAAATTGAATTCTTTTCGTATTTTAAGGCTTTATCCTTTATTGGATAAATGTAAAAACATTTAAAAAACATATATAATCATATTTTAGTTATTTCTATTCATTCACGCCAATACAACGGGTACGTGTTAACTACCATTTTAAATTATATTATTTTATTACTAGTGTGTAACGTAAGATTTCAAAGAAACTCTTTGTTGCGTATCGGGTATGCTATCGAACATAGAAACCCCTTTAAAGTAAAATTAATATTTAATTCATAAATATTAATAAATATGAAAATTTTGTTATTCTTTATTTACCTGGGATGTTACATGATATAAGAAAAATTCAATTTTTCGAATAAATTAAGTATTAAAAAAATACAATTTTGCCATCTTTTTATGGCACACCCATTTTAAATCTAGTTTTTTAGACTTTTTATATTCTATTTTAAAAAATAAACAACTTTTTCATAAGAGGGATATAAAAAAATTTGTTGGATTATTGATATTTTATAATAAGTTTTATGATTTGATGAAAAGTAAAAATATACTAAATTTTAATTGAAAATAACCTTTTTCATCAAAATAATTTATGTGGAGAAGTTATATTATTGAATGGTTTTAAAGTGAAAATAGAATATATTTTTATTAGTTAATATAATTTTGGTCATTTGCATAAATTTTAAAACGAATTTTGATATAAAAACTTTTCAATATTTTACAATGTTTTAACTCTTTAAAACTTGTTTTTCATTCCAACTATGGGATTAATTTTAAATTAATTACTTAAAATTCTGTGTTATTTATTTTTAAAAATGGATTAAATTTTTGGAAGCAGTAGATCCAAATTATTTAAATAGAATTATTTATTTTTGGGAATTTCGAATAGTAACTTCATTAATTTTTATAAATACGGTAAAAAGGTAAATTTAATAATTAAGGGTAAATATATTATTATATTATTAACTTAAAACTTGTCCTGATATGATTGGATGCATTCTTTTTTATCTAAACCATCATTGGGTCAAAATTATATCATTCGAAATCCCCCTGGATGAGATTATGACATTTAATTTATTTTATTTAATGAAAACATAAATATGTCTTACTCAAATTTTATTAACTAAATCATTTTTAATATAAGTGATATAGATGATAAATTGACTTATAAATACTCATTTTGAATCTAATTTTTTTTCATTATCATGGAAATTTATTTTTAATTTTTGGAAAATAAATAATAACCTTAAAGGTTTTTTTATTGATGATGAAGAAATTATTTAATTGATGAGAAATCAATATATTATTTTTTATTAAAATTATAATAACTATTAAAAGTCACAAACACTTGAAAAAATCTTATTGGGTGATTATATCTCGACCATAACCATACAAGGGTCCAGTTATTTTCCATTTGGAGCCTTATAGTATATATTATGACACATATATTATTTCATTTAATGTGATGTTAAAGTTGTCACATTAAAGTTTTAATTCATATAATATTTTAAATATAGAATTTCCCAGAAGATATATTCAACTATAAGTATTATTATGAAATCTAGAGGATTTATATTTGTCATATTATTTTTATTTTTAATCTTTACTCAGT
The DNA here is from genome assembly GCA_963277665.1 of Viscum album. Taxonomy (NCBI): domain Eukaryota; kingdom Viridiplantae; phylum Streptophyta; class Magnoliopsida; order Santalales; family Viscaceae; genus Viscum; species Viscum album. Next base: position 1,085,232,114 of record OY728150.1, on the reverse strand, counting down.
ATTATGTATATTAAATAATTACACAAAACTGATGTTGCAATTACTTTATTAATGGAAATATAAATTTAATGTTATTAAAAATACTAAAATAAATATAATATGGGACATTTAATAAATTCAATAAATTTTATAGTTTACTTTGACCCCTGATATATATATTTAAATACATGGTTCGAGGATTACATCTTATCTTGATATTTTAAAAAAATCATTAAATGAAAAATTTCAAAATTGACCTTATTTATATGTTGTCAAAATAATATTTTATTAAATTATTTAAAAATAATAAAAAATTATCAAAAGAGTTAAATAATAATAATTTACTCTAAAATGTTATATTTTTTCATTTATAGTCTAATTGAAATATAATAAGAAAAATAACACCATTATAATATTGCACAATTTGTTAGCTTTGTTAAAATTAAAACAGAATAATTAAGGATAAAATGAAATGATAAGGTTTAAAATGAAATCAAAACATGACTGAATATTATTTTTTGAGGATATTACAATCATATATAATATCATATTTTAAACTAAGACATTTTTGGGGTTTTTGAAGGGCTTCAAGTTTATTATTAATTATTAATTTTTGGAGATTCCAAAGGTTCCCCTCAGCTCAATTATAAATGGGCACCTCCTCCATCATTTCATTATAACTCATTGACCAGTAAAGTTCATCCATACCCTTCCCATTTCCATTCTAAACTTCCCCAATAACATTATAGAGGTTCTGGTCTTTTCCAAATAACAAATCTAGTTCCCTTGAGAGGATATCTAGAGGGTGCTCATTGAAGAAGTGGTAATCTCCTCTACTGATTCTTTCAAAATTCATTATTCTTCTACTTCCAATTGCATTTTTTTCATTATTAGGTAATAACTATAGTATAACCTATATATTGAGATTTTATTATGGTTATGGGATTACCTTATTCCACCTTCTATCCATCCTATGAAAAAAATTCCTCACACGTGCGTACGTACGGCTTACCATCTTCATGTTGTGGTGTAATCTATTTTTCATAACCACATTACGTGGATGGATATAATGATGGAAATAATAATTATATATGATTAATATATGATGATATTTATTAAATAAAAATATATATACCATCTTATATCTCATCCATTACTTATTTTAAAGTTACATTTCATTTAATTTCCTTTCTTGTTTTGTTGTAGGGGTTTCCCATGCATTTTTTGAGGAAAGGGTGAGTTTTCCTTATTTGGGCCAAACCGTGAGCCCATTTCCAGATTTAAAAACAATTTTTTTTCTTTTATAACTCTTTCATTTTTCATCATTTTTCACTCATTCCACTTCCATGATACACTCCCATGACCTATTAACACCACCATATCAATTTGGACCCTTTAGGTATCCATTATCATGGTGGAGTGAGATTTTTATTTAAGGAATTAGGCCAGCCCGTAAGCCCATTTCTAGTTTTAAAGAAAAATATATTTAATATATTATTCGATTTTTATTATTTTTTAGTGATTCCAACTCTCACCTGAGACTACTGACCCTAGGCGTGCCCCCTTTCTCTCTTTCACCTTTTTGGGGCTCATATATATCCCTATTTAGGTAAAAACTTCGTAGGCTTTCTCAAATTGTCCATATTTGAAGAGGTAACTTGTTTCCTTCATAACTCCTTCAATTTTTACTCTCTTCCCCCATTTCAGTTCTCACAGGACCTCATAATCCATATTCGAACCTCACTTTCATTTTTTCCTATTTGGAAATTCATCTACTGGTGTATTTGGGGTGATTTCTTCCAGATCCCTCAACTAAGTGGGTTTCCTTCCTTCTTTCATCCATTTGATTATGGTTTCTTCTATTTCCTTAGGGTTTCATCTATTTCTTCTTGAAGTTCCTAATTTATTGAATGTGTGGATTCTATCCTAGGGTTTTATCTTGGGTTTCATGTTCTAATCTTGTGGTTTTAGGTTTTATTTAACTCCCTTTGTGGTGCGGCAGTGGTGTGACTGTACTTTTGCACAAGGATTTGGTGTTTTAACACATGTGGTAGGTGATTCCATGTGTAAGAACTACTAGATGAGTTATATTTTCTTAGTTTATATTTTTATCACACTCCTCCTTCACAATACTTGGTGTGAAAATTTGTTTTTGTGGCATTTGTTAAGCAGTTGATTTTTATGTACCTATTTTGTGTGAAATTGGGTTTTTTACATTTCCATTCAATGTTATACCAATTGGGTCTATTTTATAACTCATTTAATGGTTTTATTAAAATGTTTAATTTCAGAAAATTATATTTTGGTGTAATATTTGTGTCTAATTGGTCTTCAATTAGAGATTTTAAATGGATTTCAAGTGCAATGTTTGGTGGTAAAGCTTGAAGTTGTTTTGTGAACACTTTTCATGGTTTATTGAGTTGTGTTAATGATGAGAAGAATGTTTAGATAATATTTTGAGTTTATTATGACTAGAAATGATGTTTCTATGTGAAATTGGATTTTGTTAATATGTTAAATTTGTTTGATCACAGTGGGGAAACCCGGGTATCTAGGTGGGAGGATGTGTACAAGTACGCTAGTGATCCGGAGTGGGTTTATCTCTGTTTCACTAAGAATGTTGGTCAATGATAACAATAAAAAAATATTGATGATTATTGGGTAGAACTAGTTAATTGGTATATTCTCTACTAGTGGATTGTGCATTGGAATAGATTTTTCTATGGTTACTTTACACCAAGGTACGATGTACTTAGGGCCTAAGACTAACTAGTGCCTAGGGGTGTTTCCCGATTATAGTTCTCATTGAAAGTTCTATGTTTATAATTGTATTATGGTGTTTTTGGATGTAAAATTCAGTAACTTACATCTTTTATTGGAATGTTCTCAATCTTGGAGAATTCCCTTTGAAAACAGTTTACCCTTAAAATTTTCATTCTTAAAAATTATTTCCACCACATCTTGTTTATCTAAATTAGAATTATTTTATCTTGTATTTCATAATATATGAAATAATTTGGATGGTATACTATTGGGATTAGGATTACACCCTAATTTCACCCCTTGTTTTTAAGTATTTTTTTCATGTTTGACGCAGGTAAAGGCAAGGCCTAGGGTGATGGTGATTCATGTTGCTAGTTTCTTCCCTTGGTGTGGTGTTCTGGAGACGGCTTTTGGGTGATGACACCTTATCATGTGAAGTTGTTGGGGCTATTTTGATGCTACTTTATTGTTCCCTTGGACATCTTGTATCATGTTTGATCATATTTATTCAGTTCTGAATTTTAATTAAGGCTTGTTTGGTTTGAATTTTTTAGATTCAGTTTATTGTTTGTTTATGGTTTTTAAATGATTATAAACTCGGGTAAATCATTCGTAAAACATAATTCATGATACCCAGACACTTATTCCAGCCCATGAGGATAAAGAATGCCCATTAGGCCTTTTCAAGGGCTAGGTTGGGTGCCGGTTTTGATGGAGACCATACTTGGTTCATGACATCCACTTCCAAACCATTCCAAAATTAATAGAATGATATCATCACTCGTAGGTACATATGGCCTACCGTCTATATGATGCGATCTGCTTTATTCTACAGGATATCCATTAAATCATGATTATATAAATGTTTTTATATAATAAATATGATATATATTATATTAATGTCATTTTAGAAATGATATAACTATAACCTATGAAGTATAAGCAGAAATTATTCGATAAAACATGCTTAAGAAAATGCAACCATTTATACCCAAATAACGAGTTATAAAGAAATGATATTAAAAATTTAATGATAATAAGATCATATATGATATCATAAAAATTAATATGATTCAATAATAATTCAATTAAATTATTTAAATTATTATACAGGAGTATCGGATACATAAAAAGGATATCAGACCTAAGGTATGGGATAATTTCACAGTCTCATTTTTTATCTGAGATTATTTATATGTAAGTATTTACTAGGGTATATTTATCATCAATGCTTTATACATATGTATTATAAAATATTATTATACTATTTTTCGAATTCAAATTTACCCATTGGTTAATTTTGATGAAATGGTATGAAAGGAATATTTTGTAATTTTCAATACTAGGTACATTTTGAATTTCTGAAAAGAGTATGAGAAGAATGTTTTCTTTTAACATATGCAGCATGAATGGATTTTTACTCTTTTATAACACATTATTTCCCTAAATATTCCTTTAAAATACATCATGTTTATTTTCAAATAAATTACTTTCTGTTTAAAATTTTGTGGAATTTTGAGAAAAGAAAACATTTTTTAAGAAGAAATAACATTTTCCCGCAAAATTGATTTCAATTATTTTATCAAAATAATTTTCCATCTAAGATGACATTATTTAGATAAGGTTATGTTTCTATCCCTATTATCACATTTATTTTATTTTTTTTATGAAGGAATTCTATTTATGAAATCCATTTTTTATATAGATTATGGTGGACTGATGTTTAAGAAACCCATTTTATTCTTTGGGTTATACTATGATGAATGATTCATGTTTTTGTGGAACACATCAGAATTATTACATTAGGAGATGGCTGAGACTGATATCTCCCTCTAATGCATTGGGTAAATATTTATATATCATAAGATAGAAAGGACTTGAATTGAATGTAAAGCCAGTTCAGTGATACAGGGTTGGAATTAAGAGTGAAGTCGGTTTAGTAATGGACTTTGTTTACTAAGATGGTCTTCGAAATGATCCTTTAATAATATGAAATATTTTCTATGACTATGTGAATACCAAAAAAATTATGACTTATTTTTTAACATTTTGAGATTACATCCATTGATTCTTATTAACTTTTGTGATTTATCCCAGGGCATGATATCATGATCTAAATTTACAGGATAGGAGTTTCAAATCTTTTTTTGTCTTATGATTATGATATGATTTATATCTCCCTTGTTCACCCTTACTGAGTATCTGAGATCACCCTTTCATATGTTTTTCCCCAGGTTGTGAAGAATAGTATTAAGTATGATACGTAAAAAATTGGTCTAGTTATGAATGAATAAGCAAGGGACAATATAGATGTATTATGAACTAGTTGTTTGTGTTTCCTAGTTTCTAAAGACATTATACCTATACTTTCCTATTGTGGATATTTAATATTTTTCAATTGACATTCTTCAATTTTGAATTAATATCTATGTATGTAAATTATGGGTCATTGTAGTGTATGTGTATGTGTAAGTTTATGTGTATGTGGAATTGTATGTGTATGTGTATGTGTATGTGTATGTGTATCTGTGTGTGTGTATTTTTATGTGTATGTATGTGTGTATGTGTATGTGTATGTGAATATGTATGTGTATGTATATGTGTGTATGTTTGTGTATGTGTATTTATGTGTGTGTGTGTTCTTATGTATATGTATGTATGTATATTTATAGGTGTGTATGTGTATGATTGTGTATGTATGTGTAAGTGAGTATGTTCATGTATGTATATGAGTCAATTTGTATGTATGTTCATGTTTGTATGTATATGTATGTGTTGGTATATATGAGTGTGTTTGTATGTGTACGTGTATATGTGTATATGTGAATGTATTTATGTGTATGTGTGTGTGTATGTATGTGTATGTTTGTGCATTTGTATTCCTGTGTATTTATGTGTATGTGTGTGTGTGGATATATGGGTATGTGATTTTATGTGTATGTATATGTATTTATATATGTTTTTGTATGTGTGTGTATGTGTATGTCTGTGTATGTGTATTCATGTATATGTTGGTGTGAGTGTGTGTGTGTATCAGTATGTTTGTATGTGTGTATGAGTATATATGTATGTGTGTGTGTGTGTTGATGCATGTATGTGTTTGTGTGTGCATGTATGTGTGTGTTTAGTTATTTATTTGTGTACATGTGTTTGTTTATGTATTTGTCTATGTATGTATGTGTATGTTCATGTATGTATGTGTATGTTCATGTATATGTAAGTATGTGTAAGTGTATGTATGTTTATGTATGTACATACATTTATGTATGTATGTATTTGTATATATGTGTATATGTGTTTGTATTTGTATATGTGTGTATGTGTATGAATGTGTATGTGTGTGTATGTATGTCTATGTGTATTTATAGGCATATATGTATGTACGTGTATCTGTATGTGTGTATGTGTATGTTTGTGTAAATGTTTGTTTTTCTATGTATATGTGTATATGTATGTATGTATTTGTGTGTGTGTGTGTCTTTATGTAAATGTATATATGTGTATTTATGTATGTCTATTTTATGTATGTATGTGTATGAGTCATGAACCCACTTATTTCATTCTCGGTCTGGGTACCCGAGCTGTCCTCTGACAAGTCCTGAAAGAGATTTCCAATCACCATGGTCGGTTGACAAGGGTCGGATATCCTGCTAAACTCTATTGGGAACATTTTTTCTCAAAAAACAAAATGAACAATACACATCCCCTTGGATGTCCAACATGAACATTCTATAAATCAAATTTTCACACAAATAAAAAATCATTTAAATAAGTAAATGGATCCAAAAAATGAATAAGGAAAAATAGATAAATGAAGCATTCAAAATATAGTAAATGTTAACTCACCCAATTCCACATGTCAAGAAAGTAAATCATTTGCTTAGAACCACCACCACTACAACCGAGTTGTTTTCTCGAGGGTAAATGTTGTAACCTAATGATATTCGAACTGAACCTAAAATGTATAGGCATGAGCTAAATTCTGAGTATGAGACTTCCCCACACCCCATCCAAAACATTTAAAAGAAAATCATTTTCATTGTAGATTGAAAATACATCTATATAGTAACATTAATCTCTTTATTTAAAAAATCACATGGTGATGCCACTCTAATTCATTCTTTAAATGATATAATTTTACCCATTAATTTGTTATTAATTTTATCCTTAAATATTATTATCTTTTAGATTTTAAAGGAAAACACTCCATTTTTATTAAACACCACTGATTTTTAAAATAATTAGAGCACCAACGAAAATAAATCATACTTTTTTGACAAAAGGGAATTTCCAAAGTGAATAAATACTAATACAATCATACCAAAAAAATAAGACTAAATAAATTTATTGATGGAGAAAAACTATAGCATGTAGAAAAATTTAAACCATAATAAAATTACTTAAAAAGGATAAAAATTTGAATACAAAAAATAATTATATTTGAAGTAGTAGAAGAAGCAATACAAAAACAAAAAACATCCTCGGAGTTTCCCTAGGGATGCTAAGGTCATGGAAACCGATGATCCTTATACTATCTTGATGATATAAATATCCCACACGAAATAGTGTGTGTGATATAATAAGGTGTACATGCCCTTTTCCTAGCATTGTGGTGACACCAGACCAAGTCACTAAATCCAAGTATGAAGCCACTGAAGAGTATATGCCCTTGATCTATCAACATGGTGACACTATAGTGGGTTCCCCACAACCATATCATCCATGTCCTAGAAATGGTTATTTAGTGTGGAATGGTCATAGAGCTAAGTAATTATCCTCATCTTCCTTACCTAGGTTCCTACGGATACCATGATAAACTATCTTAAGGTGAGTAGTTCAATCATGAAATCAATCCTAAAAAACATCCAATGTAATTTAAAATACATATCGCCTCTTTTCCATGAAATTAAATTTTATTTATATATTTCTAATCTAGGATTTAGAAATATTCTCTAAAAACATGCAATTAATCCTTTTTCTTAACCAAAAAATGAATCATCCCTTTAAAATCCTTTCAATACATCACATTCTTTTACAAATTCAACCCAATAACACTCAAATAAAAGCAACAAAATAAAATAAAAAATCTATTAAAATATGAAATTGGAATATAAGAAATCTTTAGAAAAAAATATCATCCTTAATTTGTAAACCATCTCACATAAAAATGAGTTCCCATTCTTTTAAAACCATTAAAAATCAGAACACATCTTTTGACAACTAAATTTATTTAGTAATGTCCCTTAAGAAATTTAAAAAAATACAAGACTTACATGATGTAAATACTTTATGACTCAAAACATAAAACACCTTTTTGAAATCGACCAAACACAGTGAGAAAGAACCCAGGACATTCAATTTGTGAAAATAATATACTCTAAATATAAATCTTAATATTCTCAAGTAATGTTTCAAAAACATAAGATAAAACAAATAATATAAATTTAACAGACTATGTATCGATCCACACATCTATTTCATGCTCATAGATACTTTTATTTGGTCCTCGAGCACCTATCACAGATATAAACTCCATAAAAATAAATAAAATATGCACCCAAAAACAAAAAATCACAATTAAATCATTGAATCCAAACTCACCTGACTTCCCAATGATGTCGAACCACAAGAAAAATGGTTGTGGCCCACTACTTCCCCACACCCAGACCTAAAACACACAAAATCCTAAAATAATACTCTCAAAACAATGTTCAATTAATTCCAAAATTTCCATAAACTCTAAAAAAATCCATATAGAGAGATACCTTGATTCTAATGTTTAAAGAAAACATGAACCTCCCCTTTTTGGACCTCCTCTACAACCCACAACCAAAAATACCAACAATGAGAACATGAAAATCAATTTTTAGAAAAAACATGGAAGAATCACCTTAACTCCTATGAATAAAACATAGTTATTACCTTCCTCTGATTGAGATAAAGGCAAAAAACTGATGGTGTATAATTTTGATAAATATTAAAGGAGATATAGATGATATAAGTTTTTAATAATTAAGAGAGAGAGAGTGGGTTGAGTGAGAGAAAATATAGTGAAACTTGAGAGGGTGAGAGACAGGAGAGTGATATGGGATAGGGAGGGGAAAAATATCCCCAACAAACATACCTATTTCAGATTAAACATTTTGTTTTAATATGCGTTTTTTACTTATTTAAGTTATTTCTCCTTCACTTTTCTTTAAAAATTCCCCTTTTGTTTCTTCCTCTCATATGCATGCCCAACGCCCCCTTACATTTAATTCCCTATATTATTTAGTATATAATTCCCCCTCTACTATTTTAATCCATTTTAATTTTTTTAATATATAAAATTAAATTCAAACTAATAAAAATAATAATATCTCATTCTTTTTATTTTTATATAATAGATAATTGTTTTTATAACCTCGTATATATGTGTGTGTGTGCACATGTGTGTAAAAAAGTGTTTTTTCATAATATTTTCAACATAAATAATAATACCACAATTATTATTTTTAATTATCCAATAAATATTTTATCATAATCAAATTTATTTGATTTTAAATGAATCCAAAATATTCGTTAAATTCTAATTCGGCCACATTTTTTCAAACCTTAGATCGCTTCTAACGATATAGTTGGTTATAGTATCTGCACCATAAAAACGTTACATCCCTTGAAATTCTCATTGACACAAAACAAAATGGATCACCTATGAAACTGGGGAAGAATGTGATGAACAAGACATCATACATATATAGGGTTCACCCCACTATAAAAACTAAAATTCAACCATACATTTATACCAAATATCATCAAAATAATAAATAAACTAGAATAATCAATAAATAACACATCAAAATGATAACCAAACTAATGAATGTAACATCCCATTACCATATTTTAGGTATTACCTTGTTTTTTTCTAGGATTTATTGGTTATACTTTTTGATTCATGATTTTCCCCATTTATTGAGCTTTTATTAGGGTCGGGAGAGTGTTCTAGTTTCTTTTTTTTGATCCTTTCTTGATAGTTCAGTAGGTAGACATAAGGTTTAATATGAAAATGGGATTGAACTTAAATCTTAAATGGATACAAGAGGTCCACTGGATAGCTGGTGAGGGCCATGGGATTGCTGGTGAAGGTTTGATAGTAGGGGTTTCCTACAGGATATCTATTGCTTAGTTGGTTGGTGGATTGAATAATGGAGTTCCTATAGGAACTCCACTTTACAATAGGTGGGGTTCCAGGCCATCAGGAATTCTTCCTAGAACTACCAGTTAGCTAGAGGATGCTAGTGGCTATTTTTTGATTTTGAGGGCCATGAGGAAGGGAATGAAACATTGTAATTAATTTACTTTTAATCCAAATTTTATTTTTAATCTCTTCTCCTGTGAACTTAATTCAACCCAAACATTTTCAAGACCCTATTGTTGTGAAGTTTTACCTCCCATCATCTTTTAAGTATGAATTGAAGCGATTTTTGAAATGTTGATTATATTTCATTATGAAAAACCCTTTGATCATGGATTCTACATTTATTAAACTCTCTCCCTCTTTTGGTGAAATGAATCATCATTTATTTGATAGATTTGAGTTTTTAATTTTAATTTTAATTATATGATTCTCCCTAAATTTTTCTAGTAATAATATTTCATTATGGATCCCTTATTCAATGTTGATGATCATGAATTTAGGTGGGTGTTTTTGTAAGAAATTTCCTATCTATTTAAACCATTAATTCTGGATGATTTTGAAATGTATTTCTAGTTGATCTCTAATTATTGAAATTTCATTCTTGATGAATAAATTTGAAATGTAATGGTATATGTGCATGTGATGAAATATATTTGACAATGGATTTGAAAATAAGGTTTTTATTTCGATAAAAAGATCTCGAATTTAAATGAATGATTATAAGCATAGTTTGATGATGAACTTTGAGAATAAAATTCATATTTTTTTATGATTTTAAATGAAGGGAATTGATTTTATAGGAATTATTTTTTATATAAACCATTGATATACAAATTTAAAATTAAATGGAATGTTTTGAAACCTAAACTTAGGGCTGATTTGAAATGATTAATTAATATATTGAAATGAAAGATAGCCACTTTTATGATTGATATCATGGAATCACATTGGATCCTTCGTAGTTAGGTTGGGAGAATACATGTTGGGTATATATGATCTCTTCCTAGAAATAGATTGATTATGAAAACACAAACTCAAAAATGATGAGGGAAGGGAGATTATTATTTTGTATTCTCTATTATTCTCCCTAGGATTGGGACATAGTAATATGTTCATGTGAGGAGGCATAACATTACTTATAGTGTTATAATCCATATGAAAATATATTATGGGGTATCTTAACCATGGTTTTATGATTTTAAATGATTTATAAATACCACAGTTTGATTAGGAATGATTATTCATGCATTTTTGATAGAAATGAAACTCACATCATTTGAAACAAGATTTTATGCTTTTTAGAAAATGAAACATGGATTAACCAATGAAATAAACCTTTAAAACTAAAAAATTTTATATTTAACTAACATGACCCAAAATAATTGGTTCTAATAATATAAAACAAAATTGATTACCAATTTGGTTTCCTTTAAAGTAATGCATTTATTCAAAACTATACAATAGATTTAGTGATGATTATATTGATGTACGTCCCACTCCAATTCATGGACATCTATCACCAACGATGAATTTACAAACCCAATGAAAATGAAAATTAATTTTAAATAGTAATTATTGTAAATTAAAACATATTTATAAAAAAACAAATACTTAAATGTACAATTTTTTCATAAGTGAAAAAATTAAAACTATATTAAAACTATTTAATTTCTTTAATATTACTATCACGCTAATTTGGATTCTAAATTTCCAATGTTTTAATCATCTAATTAAAATTTACCATTAAAAGTTTAGTACATTTAAATCTTTAAATAAATAAAAACTATAAATTTGAAAATACATCGATAATATTATGAAACACATTTTCATTCATTAATACCACATATAATTTCATAAAAAAGTAAAAAATAACAAAAAACAATCATTTAAAAAAACATCCAAAAAATTAAAGATTTAAAAATTATAAACCAATGGTCATAACTTCAAAAATAATACCCATTATAATAAAACAAAAATAATAACTCTACAAAATCTTTTCAATCCATTGCTCACATCGAATAAATTGTTATATATTAATGAGGTTTATATAATGATATTTAATATTAATAAAAATAAATCCATAATATTAATATAAAACACTAGAGGCTTCAAGTAATGGAAAACACATCAAAACCATTCTGTTTCTAAGATACAAGACTTTTTTTCATAGTTTTAATCCCATTAAACCTTCCCGAGAAGTTCATTCATTCCTCTTCTAACTTCCATCAAGGTATGAATTTTAACCAAAAAATAATGATATATTATACTATAAATTAAAATTACACATTTTAGATTTCCCCTAAAAAATAAGTGTTTTTTATGAAATGCGGTGATCATGCACCTACTTTTAACCTAACACATGGTTTCTCATAGTCAAAAAATTCATCTCCCTTGACCCCTAGATAAAATAAAACATGATCATACACACTCATACCATTTTTTTCAGGGAATAAAATTTCCCATACATATTTGGGGAACCTAATTTTTCATGAGACAAGGCCTGAAGCGTATTCCAAAACCCTACAAGAAATAAATAAGTGTTTATCATCAAGATAAACTCTATTGGGAATTTTTTCCCAATAATAAAAAATAAACATTCCACTTCTGATTTGAAATATAGTGTAACTATTTGATATATTAGATAGTTATGAAAACAAAATAAGAAACTCAATAGACTAATATATTCAAACAAGGAATAAAACAAAATACATAAATAATGTATTCAAAATAATTTAAAAGCTTACTCACCTAACTCAATGTGTCAAAAATGGTAATCCTTTTCTTAGCTCCACCACCCCCACCCCCTCTATGTTGTCTTAGGTCCAAAGGCTACAACCTGACTATACATTAATGAGAAATAAAATGTATGGGGATAAATTAAAATACTAGTGGGTAACCTCCACACATCTCTTTCATAACATTTAAATGAAAATAATATTCATTATAGTTCTAATATACAACCATAAAGTAACATTAAATTATTTATTGAAAACAAATTACATGTAAATGTCACTCTTATTCATTTCTTTAATGAAAAACTTTGACCCATTAATTTGTAATCAATTTTATCATAACAATTATTATTTTTTAAATTAAAATGTAAAATTTAAAATGATTATTGAACCCCATTTTTTTAAAAAAATGATCACCAAAGAAATGAAATCATAATTTTGGACTAAGTGGAATTTCCCAAGAGAACAAACAATAATTCAATAATCTATAAAATAATAGTAATATATAAATTCAATAATGGGGATAAATTATTACATGAAAAAAAATTAAAGAAAACAACAAAATAAATTAAACAAGGATAAATAAATTTCTTAATATAAATTTTTTTAAACCAAAGTACTAAAATAATGAATGAAAAAATAGAAATTATGGGTTTAACTCTAGGGAATATAAGGTCAAGGAAACCTAGGATCCTCATACTATCTTGGTGATCTTAATTGTCCATATCAAGGTGTGAATTCCTTTGGTCTAGAAGAGTAGTAACCCACAACAAAGGAAAGAAACAAAGTCTAAATCCAATAAGGAGTATATTCTGTTGTCCAAGTGGTATGGTGATGCCTTAGCTAGTTCCCCACAACCATATCATCCAAGTATTAGATATGTATTGTTAATATAGGATGGTTTAAAATATAAGTCCTTATACTATTCATCCATACTTAGGTTCTCAAGGGTCCAATTATAAACTTTTTAGATTTTAGTAGTTAAATTATTAAATCAATCACCTAAATTATCCAAGGAATGTAACAACACAGATCAACTATTTTCCAAAAAATCATAATTTATTCACAAATTTCCAAACAATAATTTAGAAATATTATCTTAAAAACCATTTAATAAATAGTTTCTAAAACAAAATAATTATGTTGTTCTTTAAAATATTGTCATTTCATCACATTTTATTATAAATTCCACACAACCACACTCAAAACCAAATATTAAATTAATATAATTAAGTATTCAAAACATTCAAAGGGAACACATTAAATCTTTATAAAAAATATCACCTTTTTCTGTAAATTATTTTCCACAAATATGAGTTCTCATTAAGTAAAACCATTGAAAATAAACACAAATTGTTGTGTAAATGAATTCATTTATAAACCCTTGAGAAATTATATAAAATACAAGACTTACCTGAGGGAAATATTTTACAACTAAAAAAACCCATTTTTTATTCACAGAGAAAACAAAGAATGAACCCAATATATTCATATTGGGATAATCATACACTCTATTTATAATTATTAATAAGTTGAAGGAATGTTTTAAAAGTAGAAAATAAATCAATGGATTTAAAATTAAAAATTTTTGAATAGAGACACCCACCTTAACCAAGGACCCTAACATAGATTTCAATATTCTAAAAACATTTCTCATGTCTTAGAGCACCTATTAAAAACACAAAAACTTCAAAAATAAAATATGTACCCCAAACAAAAAAAATTACAATCAAATCATTAATTATAAGCTTACCATATATACCAACGATGTTGAATCGCTTGTGAAAGAGGGGAAGTCTACTCTATCCCTACACATGGCCCTAAGACACACATAATCCTTAAATAATACTATTTAACCAATGCTCTATTAATTCCAAAATCTCTAAAATCCCAAAAGAAAACCAGTTTTTGGCATACATTTATGTGAATAAATAGTAAAAACATGAAACATTCCTTTTGGGACATTATTTAGAAGCCTCAATCAAAAATCACAACACCAATAACAAGAAGAACTAATTTAATAATACTTAGAAAAGTAGCCTCAATTACTTTGAAAAAAACATATGTATTTCCTTCTTATTGATGATATGAATCAAATGATACGGAAAATATGTCATTTCGATCAATAAGGAAGAAAATATGGATGATGCAAATTTTTATGTACTAAGAGATCAAGGGGGAGATATATATAAGAGATAGAGAGAGAGATGTGAGATGGTGGTAGACAAGAGATAGATATAACAGAGATATGGAAAAAATTTCCCCAACACACCTCCCCTTTTCATGTTTTATGTTTTTTATTTTATTTTTTCCTTAAATTATTTCCCTATTCCCATTTCATTTAGAATTTTCCCTTTATTTTTTTCATTTATTCACCTTCTTCATGTTCCTAACTCCCCATTAAATTTTTTCCTTATCTTCTTTATTGTCTCAAAAATCCATCCACTATTTTAATACCTTTTAATTTTTTTAATTCAATCAATTAAATTGAAACTAATAATAATATCCCATTATTATTACTGCAGAATAGATAATAGTTCACAAAACCACACACACAAACACACACACACACACATGCATATATATATATATATATGTGTGTGTGTGTGTGTGTATATGTGTGTGTGTGTGTCTGTGTGTGTGTGTGTAAAAAGTGTGTTTTCATCATTTATTTAATATAAATAATAATATCACCATTATTATTTTTATCCTTCTAATAAATATTTAATAGCAATGCAATTATATTTATTTTTAAAGATAAAAAATATTTTTTATATTTTAACTCAAACACATTTTTTCATACCTTCACTAACCCATAACTACATGGTTCTTTTCAGTATGTGTGTGTATGTGTATGTTTGAGTATTCATGTGTATGTATGTTTATGTATGTGTATTTATGTGTATGTATGTGCATGTAATTGTATATATGTGTATGTATGTGTATTTATATGTGCATGACTTTCTTTCTGTATATATATATGTATGTATGTATGTGTATGTTTTCTTATATATGTGTATGTATATGTATGTGTATGTGTCTATATGTGTTTGTGTTTGTGTTTGTGTTTATGTGTTGATATTTGTGTATAGCTAAATATATCAGTGGGAATGTGTGAGTGTGGGTGGTTGTTTGTATCTGTATGATCTTGTATGTGTATGAATGTATGTAAATGAATATGTATGTATGTTTATGTCTATTTATATATGTATTTATGTGTATTTATGTGTATGTGTATTCATGTTTATTTATGTTTATGCATGTATGTGTATTTATGTACATGTGTATGTGTATGAGCGTTTATATATGTGTATATATCTCCGTGGGAAAGTTAATGTGTATATGTCCGTGGATGTGTTTATGTATATGTGTTTGTATGTTTATGTGCATGTATGTGAATGTGTAGGAATATATGGGCATGCATGTTTATGTGTGTATGTATATATATGCATATGTATGTATATGAATTTATGTGTATGTGTATGTAAGTGTATTTATATTTATATATGTGTTTGTGTTTGTGTCTGTATGTGTATGTGTGGATGTCTAGGTGTATGTGAATTTATGTGGATGTGTGTATGTTTGTATGCATGTTTTCATGTTAATGTGTATGTGTGTGTATGTGTTTGTATGTGTATGCAGGTGTCTGTTTGTGTATGTATGTATGTATATGTCTATGTGTGTATGTGGGTGTATGGGTTTGTCTCTATATGTGTATGTATGGGTATGTGTATGTATTTATGGGTGTATGTGTAAACATGTGAATGTATATTTAGATTTTTTTTAATTTTAAAATTTAAATTATTAATCATAATATTAATATATCTTTTATTCAAAATTTCATACATTTATTATATATGTTGTCAATACAGTTATTTTTCATATTATTCATACATTCATTATTCATAATATGAATGCATTTATTATAAAAAATAACACTAATATTTATACCATTATTAATAATATCAATACATTTATACAATTATTAATCACAATATTTATAAATTTATTAATATAACTATTATCAACAACATTTACAAATTTATTATTTATTATTCAGAATATTTATTATAATATTAATACATTTAAATATACCTTTATTAATAAAAAATTATTATAATATCTATATATTCATATAATATTAATAAATAATTTATTATAATAATAATACATTTATTATAATATCGATAAATTTATTATAATACCATAATATAAATACACTAATTGATCTATTTATTATAATATTATTAATACATTTATCATAATATTAATAAATTTATTAGAATATAGTTAACATGATATTTATACATTTACTATAACAATAATACATTTACTAATATAAATATCATAATATTAATATATTTATTAATACATATAATATAATTAATATCATTTATAGATTTTAAGTAATTTTTAATTTATTATTTTTTCATATTTTTTTTTATTTTTTAATCATGTAATTTTTAATTTTATATATTCATTTTTTATATTTAGTAATTTCTTATAATTTATTTATTTATTTATTTATTATTTTCTCATGTTTATCTACACAAAAATTATTGCTAATAGACTCATCCTTTATATGTGCTAACATTAGAGGCTATAAAAGTTTCTTTATCAATACTTATTAGTTAGAGTTGACAAAGGTCGAGATTTATCAATGCTAAAAGAGTGGTGAAAAAATTACTCTCTATCCATGACACTAAAACATGCCAATAATAGTCTTTTTTAACGGTGATTTTTTATGTGATGATAAATGTATCTTTTATCAGTTCTTTTTTATTAGTACTGATAAAACTCTTTCCCACTGTTTAAAAACCCTAATAGGTCATATCTCTCCTCCACACACCATTGAATCTCTCACAAAACCCAGACATTGCAACAACCTTTGTTGAATTTTATGGATGAATCAACCCTTGAATCTGAAGGCATTTAATACATAACTTTTTTATGGATTTCTCCGTATCTTTCATGAGTTTTTTTACTTTTTATTGGCATCCCTAAATTAAATGTTCCAACTTTAATCTTGGTTTTTTTTCATGAACTAGTATTCATACCCTTGTACCCTAATACCCAATCTGGCTCTAGCATAGCCCGAAGGGCATTCCCAATTCACATAGGTTGGTGACTAGCATATGGAATCATATAAGATAAAGGAGGGAAAGAATTTTCCACAAAACAATAGAAGATAAAATATAAAATTCAACATGATCAGTACTCCATAGAGAGATTGTAATAGAATCAACATGTATAATAGTACACTGAACATATAGATAAACATCCCAAAAGAAATAACCACATCAACCCGAAAAAAGTATCAAAAACTCATGTGTAATAAGTATACAAAAACTCCATTTCTCACCATTATCACTCTATGATCCTAAGGATCAAGTACATTTACCACCTCTAAGGGGAACTTTCCATTTTCCCACACATAGCATAAAAATGTCTACAAACACACAAAGTCAAAATTAGGGTGCGAGTAATAAATCCTAGCAGGGTCTCACCAAGTGTCACATAATCAATGTCATGAAAATTAAACCATATATGATTTCTTTTAAAATTAAATAATGCATGACATCACTTTTTCATATTTTAAACCATAACAAAATTTCATAATAAAAAGGATAGAATGCACATCAAAATGATTTCAAATAAGCTTTTAGGAATATTTTATATAAAAACATTTATAATTATGTTGGAATGAATAAATTATTTCCCATTTGGTCTCTTGAATATCAAATAAAATAACTCGTAGCACCATGGTCATGCACCCTACATTGTGTTAATTACTGGCCATAGGATCCTTAAAAATCTCATCAATGGTCATGACTCATATATAGTGTGTATACAAAATCAACACCCAAATAGGTGAACCCATTATGGGAAATAAATCTACACCACAATAGGGGAACTCATCATGAGCCTCCTAAGCTAACTTAGTTTAGTCAGTGTTTTATTCGTAAATACAGTGATATGGTATCAATATCCTAGTATGATTATCCCAACTACCCACCAACTACCTAGTCTCCCATGTGCTTCAATCAATCAATTAATCAATCACTCATTTCAAAACATTTCAAAATACACTATACAAATTTAAATTAAAAAATAATAATTTCAAAAAAAATCAATGGTTTTAATTATTTCATGCCATTTAAAATCATCTTTAAACATAATCGATTTTTTTAGGATCAACATCAACTCATTTCTTTAAAACATTTCAAAAATCAAGCCATCGTTTTTCATAAATCTACCCCAAAATTCCAATTCCATTAGAATTGAGGTTTTTTCCAATTTTCATGTCCATTTCAAATCACACATAAAATCCATTCAAATTATGATTTTTAAATTACATGAAAATTGATTTCATTCAATCAAGTGAATTGATATTTCAATCCTAGAAAAAATAAATATGGGTCACCTAACTCTTAAATCAATGGATCACAAAGCACAACACCAACAATGTTGAACTCAAAAAAAATCTATAGAAAATCAATGAACCCAACCTATAATAAAGATATAAAAAAATGGATTTTAGATCAATCAACTACATGACTATCTATCAAACCCTAGTGGGGAGAGAGATATATTTGTGTAAACCACATGATAGGAGACCCACTTACCTAGATGAGATTGAACGAGATCAACGGTATTTTGATCCTCTAATAAAAGGGTTTGGAGGAGTCAAAAATTGCCTCTTGATTGCATGAACAACAAACTAATTCAAGTTTTGATCAAATGGTGGGATTAAGAATTTTAAATGGGGGTTCTAGATTTCTAATTAAATTTTTAGTGTATTAAAAACTCACTTGCATGGTTTTCTAGAGGGGATGCACGGTTTGGAGTAACTGTGAACCCTAATCATGCACCCCAACTATATAGGGTTCATGGTTTATCCTTGGTGGGTTCATGGTTTGTTTAATCATGTTCCAGTTTTCTATATTACCAATGCATTAGACATCATGCTTTTGAGGTTCTAGCCTGATGGTTTGGAATAATTATGCACCCCCCCCCCCACTCTAGAGCACCATAAAAGGGTGCATGGTTTGCTGTAACGCACCACATGGTTTTCCATAACCCTTATCCAAACATGCATAGTCATAACAACCTAAAATATTTTTGAAATTATCCCAGAAAAATCCAAAATAAGACCCATCATAAACGATATTAAAACAAGGGTCATGGAATAACTAAAAGAGGGTAACGAGATGTTACAACCTCCCCACCATAAAAAAATTTTATTCCCAAAAATCCTATCAAGAAACATCCATAGAAAATATCTGAGGCAACTTCTATCTCATCAATGCCTCATGCTCTAAAGTCTCATGAAAATTATAACCATTCTTCAATAGAACACAAACCAACGGTATCATCCTCCCATAAAGTACCTTTATCTCATAATTCATAATCCAAACTAGATGCTCAGTCATGGAGAAATCAGGCTCAACATCAAGATCCTCCTAAATCAATACACGAGATGAGTTAAATAGATACTTCTAATGTTTTGATACATGGAATACACTATTTATCAATGTTAACTATGATGGAAGTTCTAAATGGTAGGCCACATTCCGCAACTTCTAAATAACCTCAAAAGGTTCCACAAACCATGGAGGAAGCTTCCGATGTTTTGTATGCCTTAGATAAACTAAATGATTTGAAACTCTCACAAAATTATGGTTATTACCTGGAAACTCCAAAGGTCATCTACAATGGTCAAAATAAGATTTTTACTGGCTCTATACTATCAAAATTCTCAAAAAATTAAATTAAATAATCACCATTTTCTTGGACCAAACTCAACCAAAACAAATACCTTTTACCAATATCTAACCAACACAATGTAGATTTACAAGTTCATCTATACAAGGCCTAAAAAGGACCCATCCAAATTGAAAACCTATAACTTTTTATTATAATCAAACTCAACCGGTCCAAAATAGAAATCCCGAACTCCACCAAAATTAAAGATGTATTCATGAATCATTTCCTCAAGAATCTATATATCTCATTCAATATTCCAATCCTTTTACAGATGATATACCATTCCCAAATGTACATAATATCCCATTGCCTCCTGAAGGCAGCTCCAAAAGTGAGAAGTAAAATTGGGATCCCAATCCGAGACTATAAAATATGTAACTATGTGTAGTCCAACAATCACCATCACATAGAGATGTCAGAAGTACCCAACTTTTGGATTTGTCATGAATGGGTAATAAGTGGTCCAATTCCATCATATAGTTGATCACAAACCATATGAAAATATTTTTCTAAGGGGTACAAGTCAGCATAATCACAATGTCCATAAAAATATCATCCCATTTCTACGATGGAACTGTATCTGGAAAAATAAAACATGAGGGTATCTAGTGCTCATCTTTGACCTAATAATACGTATAACAATATTAAATGAAATTTGGAATGTCTCATATCATACATGGATACTAGAATCATTCATGTATATCATAAAACATCTTTGGGGATCCAAGGTGCACCTACCACTAGAATTAATTGAAATACCCGATTACAACCTTCCTTATAGAAAAATGAATAAAAACCCAATTCAAAAACATGTTATTCCCCCAGAAGAGATCATTCATTCATCAACATTATCCACACCATAAAGAGTTTCCCTAATTATAAATAATTCAACATCAATCTTTTGTTACTGAAGAATCATCTCAAGAATAGTGGAGGTCAACTAAACACATTCCATGATAACCTCAGCCTCCTCCTCCTGGACTTCTAAATGAAACAATGAAAAAAGATCCATAATGTTTGATTCTATTGATTATTATTTCATGGATTGGGTTGGAATTTTCTTACTCAAAGAATCATCCATGACATTTCCCTTCCCTAGGGTGTAGGTAATTTGAAAATCAGAAGATTACATGTACTCCACCAAATGCCTCTGATAGAGGTTCAAATGTTTTTCAGGGAATATATATCTCAATATTATTTTTTTAAAATAAATGGTAAAACATTATCCAAAAAAGAAATGTCTCTGTATATTAATAGCATGTATCACAACTACGATTTCATAGTAATGGGTCAGATAATTCTTCTTTTGTGACCTAATATGTTTGGACCCATAGGCTACCGCATGATCACCCTCCATAAGAAGAAAACCCATACCCAAACCAAATGCATCACAAAATACTACATTTCCCTACCCAGTTTCTGGAAGATTCAACAATTTTACAAAATTAAAAATATTTTTAAAATTAACAAAATTACTCTACCATTTTCTTTCTATAAAAAAAATCACTCCTTTCTAAATGTTGGTGGTCATTAGGGAAGCCACCTTCGATAAATCATTGACAAACCTACGTTAATACCTCTCCAGTCACAAGAATATCAAAATAAAAAAACATTATGTGGTTTACCCCATGTAATAGAAGCATTCGTGTTCTTAGTATTGACTAAGATTTCATGTTCTAAGACCACATTTCCCAAGAACATGACTTATCTAATCCTGAAATTATAATTGGAAGCTTCATGAAAAGACTATGATCTCTCAATATTTATAGGACATCTCTAAAATGATGTACATGAACCTCCTCATTCTTGGATTAAACCTCAATTTTATCCACAAATAATACCATGAATGAGTTGAGAGAGTCATAGAAAATAATATTCCTTAAATATATAAAAACTATAATATCATTGGTTTGACTAAATGGCATGACAAGATACTCATAATGGCCACAACCACTCTTGAATGAAGTATTTTTAATGTCTAATTATTTTATTCGCAACTAGTGGTAACATGATCGAAGATCACTCTTTGGGAACATCACCCACTTTCAACCGGGAAAGCAGATCACCAATCTATGGTAACAAATATGTTTTCGTTACCATAACTTGATTAATTTTTTGATAATCAACACAAAGGTGAAATTTTTCATCATATTTCATCACAAAGAGAACATGTTCCACCCCAGGTGAAACACTTAGGAATATAAATCCATTCTATAATAGATCTATTGACTAGCTCTTTAACGCTTTGAATTCTTCTAGTGTCATACATAAAGAAGGAATACTTACCATGTACAAAGTACTAAATCAACAGGGAACTCATCATCTCTTATAATTTTTAACCAAAGAAATTATAATAAAACATGTTGGGAAACATGATGAGGAATATAGGTAGATAATTACCCAAATATTGTAACTTCAAGTTAACCAATATTACCCTAAAAAACTTCAGGAAATATGGTTTTTCATTACTCAACCTCAAGTCAAACTCTCCCTCAATGATATGACACTCCCCATAAAGTATAGTAAAGAAGAACCATCAATGGTAATAGTAAATTTAGAAATGATTAGTAATAATCATATCAATCCTGAGGATTATGTCAAGAGGTTTCATATTAATAACCAGAAAATTCAATGAAAACTCTATTTTTTATAAAGAGAAAACATTAGTAGGACATAAGAGACCTTAATCTATATTCATTATAAGGGGATTAGTAACATTAATTACATAATACAAATACTTCATAATAATATTTATAAGGTTCACAATACGAGTTGATATAAATTATTGGGATACACCAGTATCATATAAACAAGTAACTAAAGGGAAATCTATAGTGATGGTACCTCTCATAGTCATTAGATCTGTATCAACTTCCCCTGGAGACACTTCCACAACTTGAATATGCTTTGTTCTAGATAATTTTGACTGGAAACCCTTATATCATGAAGTATTTGATTGAAACATGGTACTTTTAGGTGCTAATGATCGCATTATAGTTCTTGGAAAATAAAACATATAGCATAATTTTTTTAAGTGACTGAAATGATCACATTTACAAATATCATAGCTGCCTCAGTAAAAAAACTTTCTCAAATTCCCAAACATTCCACACTAGAATTGGGTCAAAGGGACACTATTGGTAACTGCAAGTGGTCTAAAGAATTCTCATTATCTATAACCACAATAATAATCAATTTGATTCCTATTTTCTTCAATGAAACTCATAGAATTTCCACTGAGAGTAAAAGGAACTACCAAAAACACTAAATTTCTATCCAAGTCAAACTCAACCATAATTACCATATTCATCACATCAGTATACGAAGTAAAATTAATAGAGAAAATAAGAGATTTAAGGTCGTGTTGAACACCCATCTCAAATATCTATGCCTTTAGCTTATTATTAGCTACCACCTTAGGAGAAAGCTGAACAAGCTCAACAAAGTGGTTTACAAACTAATTTGTGATCATGGAAAACTACTAGAGTATGAATAACTCCATAAAATTACCCAGTATGGTAAATTATAGATTGAATTGATTATTGAAAAGATCTAAAAATCCATTCCATTCTAAAACATCATGATTTTCTTCATCACCATTGAATCCAAGCATCTCCTTCTAGGCCCTTAAAGCTTAAAGGTATCATATTTCACATTAATAGCTTTAGGAGTTTCTAGAAATTCAGAAATAAGATCTATATTTTTCAATGAGTCCTTATCCATTTGAGGATTATTGGATATTGATAATGTAAGTGGATTCTTGAAAAGATACTCATGTGAAAAATTCCAGGATTCATCCCTCTAAGGTGCTATAACTAGAGCCTAAGCAGGAATAGGTTTCAGCGCCTATCATAGATCATGGAAAACAATAACTAATCTTTCATCAAGATTCTAGTCCACATAATTATTTTCTCACTATGGTTCACCAGTATCTCTATCATGGGTCCTATTCACAAATATTTTTAGAGTAATGATGATACAAAACATCAAAATACAATAATAAAGACATCATAAATGACACACCAAACAAAGTTAAAGGAATATTAATTCCATCGAGAAAAAAATTTAAGATTGGGATTTCATAAAACTCAAACCAAAGCCAGATAAATGAATAGAATCAAATATGGATATCCTAAAAGATACATTCCCCTAACACCCATGGTGACTTAAGGCTTGTTATGATGACAGATAGTGAGAAACTTTCTCAAAACTACCCCTAGGTATAATAAAGACATCCAAATCAAAATACTAACCTCCAGAAAATATGCATAACCTACACCCTTGGTACCACCTTTTCACAAAAAATCCAGGACACCCTGGTAATATAATGTCCAATCTTGCTCTTACATATCCTGAAGGGTGTTCCCAATCCCCATAGTTTGGGGACTAGCACCTGGAATCATAAAATATCAAGGAAGGAATGAATTTTCCACAAAAAAAGAAGGTAAAATATACAAGTCAATATGATCAACAATACTGAAGGGTTATAGTATACGAATTAGTATGTATAAAAATACCTAAATATATTGATAAATATCCAAAGGGAATCAACAAAATCTACCAGAAAAAAGTCTTAGAAACTCTAATGTAATAAGTGGAAAACGACTCCATCAATCTCCATCAACACTCCATTGTCCCAAGGATCAAAAACATCCACCACCTTTTTGTGGACCTTTCCCTTTTATCAGACCTAGCATATAGGATTCTATAAATCCCAAAGGTAAAGGTAGATTGTGAGATATAAATCTTATTATGGTCTCACCAATTGTTCCATAATCAATTCCAAAACAATTAAACCAAATATAATTTCATTTAAAATTTAAAAATTCAAGGAATTTATTTTTCATATTTCAAACCAATGAATTATTTCATAAAAAAAGGATGGAAGACATATCATGAAACATTCAAACAATATTAAATGGAAAATTTATATAAAACTTTTATATAAATCAACAGTCATGATTAATGCAGTTTATAATCAGTGGCATGAATATCAAATTAAATAACTCATATCACCATGATGAATTTACCTATGTCACATTAGATGATGTCTAGAGGATCATCAAAAATCTCATTAGTGATCACAGCTCATAAATAGTGTGTATACACAGTCAACTCCCCACTAGGGAAACTCATTATGGGTAATCAATATACACCATAATAGGGGAACTCATCATGAGAATCTTGAGATGACTTAGGTTAGTTATTTTTTTCATCATAAATCGAGTGATATGCCATCAATATCCTAGAATTATTGTCCCAAACACCTATTAACAACCAAGGATCCAATGTTCTTTAATTAATCAATAAATAAATCAAATTGCAAATTTATAATTAAAAAACAAAATACAATTTCACAATTTCAGTTTTCAACATGCCATTTTAATTTCAAAAACTAAATCAAAGGATTTCATCATTTCATGCCATTTTAAATTATCTATAAACTTAATAAATTTTATAAAGATAAATATAAAATCATTTTAACCAAACTATTTCCAAAATCAAGCCATAATTTTACATCAATCCATCCCATAATTACAATTCCATTGGAATTGAGATATTGCACAATTTTCATGCCCATTTCAAGTCACACGTCAAATCCTATGAAATAAAGGTTTTTTAATTAATTAAAAACTCATTTCAAATAAATCAATATAATTTTGGTTTTAATAGGAGGTAAAAGAAATATGGAACCACCAACCTTCTGAATTAATGTATTACAACTCACTACACCACACAATGGGGAATTAGAAGGAGGAACGAAGGAGTGAAATATCGTCGAGCATAACCTAGAATCAATATCCAACAAAATAGAGTTTATATCCATTAGCTACATGATGATATATAAAACTATAAGGATAATAGAAAGATAAAATGGATGAAACCACATGAGAGGATATCCACTTACCAAGAAGGGATCAAACATCAAAACCACTTCAATCCAACATGAAAAGGATTTATAAGAGTTAAAATTACTTTTTGAGAGCTTCGACAACCAAGGAATTAGATTTATGGTTAAATGGGGGATTAGTAATATTAAAAAGAGGGTTCATTTGTTTTAATTAAATTTTATGGGCATTAAAAACTCACTCGCATAGTTTTCGGGAGGGGTCACATGGTTAAGAGCAACAATGTTCCCTAACTGTCTGTGGGCCCACACTATTTAGGGTGCATATTTTTTCCTTGATGGGTTCATAATTTGCTTAAACATGAACCAAACATGTATATTCCCATGGCCTTAGGCCACAAATTTTGGAGGTTGTGGCTGTACAGTTTTGAAAAATTGTGCACCCCCCCCCCCTCTAGAGAAATATCAATGGACGCACAGTTAGCTAGACCAATCCCCACGGTTTTCAAAAACCATGTGGTAACAATTCATATTCCCAAATACCACAAAATTCAATTATAAAGACACCAAAACAAGACCCAACTTTAAAGAGATTAAAAAATTGTCAACAATACATGAAATAAGTTAACAAAATGTTACATTGTTTTGTGTATTTTAATCAATTATGGGGTGACTTATTGAATCTTATAAATTTATTGAATACATTGGATTTCAAAGTTTATAGGATGAAATTAGATGTTTCAAGTGCATAAATTAGTTATTCTTATTTAACACATAAATTATGTTATAGAGAACTTATCACGTCTATTTGGTCATGGGTTTAGTGTTGATTAACATGTTCTACAAGCTTCCCTCAAATTCTGGAAATTTTAATTAAATTTTAGATTTTTAGGTAGTATATGTTTTTGGAGATTTTTATATAATTTATAATAGATAATTATGAGGGTAAATTTTTGATATTAATATTACTTTTTATCTCTATCTAAATTTATTAATTAGTTATTAAATTAAAATTAGATATAAATATTTTTAATTTAATATTTTTAGGAATTCATTTGATGATCACCCTGATTTCACAATGATACACTCAAAATTTGTTAGAGAATAATTAATAAAGTTGGGAAATGTTTTTTGAATTATAAAATAATTATTTTTCAATAGTATTTTAGTATATCATGTAAATATATTTTGAGTGGGATTTCCATAAATATGGGAAAAATGGTTTAAATTTATCTTTTCTTTCAAAAAAATATATTATTTTCACCCCCATGTAAATTTCATTTTGGAAAGTCCTTTTTAAAATTAATATAAATGATAAATTTACATAGGTTAGGTTTTATATAATACTTAGCTTTTGGATTGGTTTATGTCCATGTTATATTTATTTTAAATGAAAATTATAAATCTGAAGTGCCCTACTTATCTATGTTTAATTGTCTAAAATAAGAGTAATATTATGAATTTATTATAAAATTACAAGGTATATTTTAATGTTTAATGTTTTAGAAGCTTTACAACATAAAATCCTTCACTGTTACCTTTTTTATTTTGATACACATCATTCACTATGAAATCATTCTATTTTCTTAATATCTCTTTGAATTATTTATATAACTTATAAAATAATATTTTAAGCAGTGATAACAATATTTTATTTAAAAATTGACTATTGAGATCATTTTAATATTTTACTATAAATATGACTTATTCCCAGTTAAAAAATTTTAGTTATAAGTCAATTATATGAACATAACAGTGATTAAGTTTCCGTACTATTAGAGAAAAATTAAAGGGTTAGTTAGGGTTGAAAGGGATGGTATAATCCATGTGTTTCCTCAAATATGATTACTTTTCACATGAGTATAAATTTTGAAACTAAATATATTTTACTTTTTTAAAGTGGTATACTTTTTTGATACTAAAAAACCTTTCAAGTTGTACGTGCGAATCAATGAAACTATTTTTTCTCTAAAACAAACATATTATCACATTTTTAAACAAAGCATCGACCTCCAAACAAACCATGTATTTTTTTAGTGTATAATTTAATTAAGTATTCATTTTATATAAGAAATAGTATTAATTTACTCTGAACTCCATGAAAAATAATTAATATAGCAAAGTAATATCCTGGGTTATATTAACTCAGTGCACAACACCAAAAAATTATTCAAAACCATTTATTTATTCCCAAATTATTTATTTACTAAAAATTAACTTGTATATATTATCCTTGGATTAGTGTTGAAAAAAAATTAGTATTACTAAAATAATTATTAAATTCAATAAAAAATATTAAAAAAATAAAAACAATTTTGATATATTATGCTTCATAAACATTAATCATTACAAAATAAAAGATAAAAAATTTAGTGTGAGTGAATATGGGTTTTTTCAATAAAGAATGAAACTATTAATAATTTTATCATGCTGATAAATAATTGATTTCTTTATTATATATATATTTATATCTAATTTAAGTATCTTAATAATATTACTACACTAATTCAAGATATAATGTTTTAAAACCGTTAACTTTTCAATAATATCATAATTTAACTCCCACTAATATCACGATTGTTTAAAACTCGCACATAAATACATATTAGGTTTAATAGTTCACTAGATAGTTATTTTTAACCAAGTAACAAATATGGGTTATAATTTATTTGTATAATAATAATTTTTATGAAATAATATGACTAAAAATTTTCAATGTGATTTTATTTCGAAAAAGAATCAAAGTAGTATTTTAATGTGATAATTAAATTGTTATTATTCTTAAATATTGAAAATAATTTTATTAAAAATGTCTCTATGTATGTATTTACATTATATTAAATGTGAAAATTATTAATCCAAATAGTATAAAAATGAACAATAAATTTTTTTGTGTCAATTGTATGATAAAAAAGTATAAAGATGAGGTTAAAGAGTTCATCAAGTTTGTAATAGAGCATTGAAATGATTAATCTAAAACCATTTGTTTGACTTTATGTTTATTTTATTAAATATGAATATTTCAAGATGATTTATATGAACAAATTATCTATCATATAATATATAAAATTTATAAATGTTTTACTAAACATAGTAGTAATTTATTGTATCTAGAGACTAGGATAACACTGTAGTTTATGGATTGTTTGACATGAGTACAACTGTAAATGATGATAGAGGTCATATTGTGGAAATGAAAAAAAAAATTAATATGTCCTTTGGGATTTTAAAAATCTATTTTAGAAGTTAAGGATCTCTTCAAATACATCATTTTTTTATAATAAATACACAACATTTTAAGTCGCACTGAAGCTATATAATTTGAAAGATAGGAAAAATAGAATGACATAGGATTTATAGAACAACTTACTCTCTTGAATTATATGTTACTAGAACATAATGAGATTCCTTGTTGAATATATTATACTTAAAAATGTTATGTAAAAAAGTGAATGATCTCTAAAATAATGCATGTCCATCCAAATGAATGTATATTTTTTCACGAGGACTATAAATCACATAAAAATTATTTAAGTGTGGTGTGGTTCGATACAAGAGAGATGAATCAATTACTTCAAAAGTTTTATGGTTATTTTCCATCATTACATGATTTAGAAAACTATATAGTGGAATAGATATGGAAAGGAAATTGATGTGGTATGTTGGTAAAATATCTAAATATAGGAAACTTCATCACCCGCATACTCTTCGTGGTAAAATAAAATTGATCATGATTCTTATGAATTAGGAAATGTTATCAGAAACATGTATATATTTATATCTATATGTGAATTGAATCCTTTTAGTATTAAAATTAGTACTCATATTATATTTTCAGTTATGTTGTTAAATTTTAAATTTCTACCATGGTTATGCTTGAAGTGAAAGTTCCTAACGTTTTACATACTTTTTTCCAAACCAAAACCAACCCAGTGATGGTATTTATTTTTATTTTTATCCATTTATAATTGTTCTTAAATTTATTTGGTATATAGGTGTTATATTGTATGACTCTCATTGAAGTTAAAAGTTCACGTTTAGAGCCATGTTGTTTCAGATGATAAATAACCTCTATACTTACGGGAATTTTTTAGGATGTATCATTAAATTAATTTTAGGGTGTCCTATTTTTGAATGAGATACACACATAGGTATGTTGAATCATTCCCTAAATACTATGTTTTTAGAAAATCATAACATTTTTACCCTAGTGATAAATATATTGATCTTGTACTATATCATTCGATATAAAATTAGATGAATGTACAACACCATCTCTACTAATATGTGTTCAATTGTTTGAGAAACTACCATAATTTTCACGATTTTGGGTAAAATTTTTTGGAAAAATATTATAAAATGTGATTGAAAATAGATCAGTTTTTTTACACTTACCATACATGAATTATTTGTATGTCATACATTTTCTTGATGTCTTGTGCATTGAGAAAAAATGTACACGAATGTGTGATTGGAACGTTACTAAATGAACATGATGAAATAAAATATGGAATTAATTATATGTCATGAATGATTGATATGGGAATAATAGATGAATTAACCCCAGGGAAGGGTTAAAGGTGTAATTTTCTTCTTCTAGTGTCTTACACTCAAAAGAAATGTATATTTTAGTTTTTCAACTTCTTTTATGGTGTAAAATTACCAGAGGGTTGTTCATATAATATAAAGAATATTGTACTGGTGAATGATTTGAAGTTAAATGGAATAAAATAAAATGACTATCTTGTTTTTATATAATATTTAATACACATGGATTTTCATTTCATTTTACAAAAAAAATTCTGACACACATTAACTAGGATTTGATTATTTTTCAAACCCATATACAGTAAATTTATAGACTCGATGAAGTTTATAACATTAAAAAAGAAAATTAAAATCATATTATTTGAATTGGATATATTCTTTCCACTATCATTCCTTGATAAATTTATTCACTTTGTTAGAGATATCAGACTACATGGTCATGTAAATTATAGAAGGATGTACCTCATTGATTGATATAAGTATATTTTGGATGGTTATATCAAAAATTGATGTTGGATTATATTTTTTAGTGATATATTGTTGAGGAAGCTAATAAATTTTTCACTGACTAGGTATATGACGTGGATAACATTGGTCTCTCAATTTTTCATCACAAAAAGAGCCTTATGGATAGGGGAATTTATGAGATATATATTTTTGTGATTACAATTAATGATATATATTAAACTCATATTTAAGTTTGATATATCATTATATAGGTTACTCCATATATTGAAACGCATAAAGTAATTATTATATATTTAAATACTTTATGTGATTAAATATAGATATCAAATACACATATTAAATAGTTTATAGGATGGTTTCAATTCAATATTTTTAAGGAGGTGTATACAAATAAGAATTTAATTTCAAAACAACTTTGGTGGCTAACTAGAGGACCAAGTTTACATTTATTATCTTATAATTTTTATAAAATTAATGGTTATACGGTTTATGAGAAGTAAAATGATGAATATAGTGTGATGAAAAATAGAGAAGATTCACTTTTAGTGGAAGAGATGAATGTATCTGGTACAAAATATAAAAATATGAATTGTTTGAATATATTATAAATGTTCATTATTGAAAAATAAAGGATTTTTAATATAATAAATTCCATGTATTGGTTGCATAATGAAAATTAGTTGATAATAAAAGAGAAGTTTCAATCAATGAATTGGGATTTGTGAAAGTTATTATCATTAAAGAATGGTATAGGGATGAATCATTCATAACGGCATTATATTAAAAAACAAGTATTTCATGTATCGCATCCTAAAAATATAAGTCGGTAAATTATAATGTATTTAACTAAAATAATAGTAGAGTTAAATGAAAATTACATTGAGGATGGTATTTTCATTGGGACATCATAATCAGTTCATAGGGGTCCCAAAATAAATAACGACTTGTATGTCAACTGAGACTAAAAGGTTGATCTTTGGGTACTCTATAGATGGTCCAAATCTATAACAATCTATCCCAAGTTTTCACTAACCTTGCGTGAAATTCGGTTAGAAGGTTGATCTTGATCCCTCATAGTCTAGAAACTAGTGTATGGGCATCACAGAACACTATCCTTGGAAGTATTTCACCCTCAAAAAATAAGAAAATCATTGAACAAATAAATATATAAAACACTCTTAAAATAAATAAAATAATATAGAGTACAAAACACACAAATATAATAGAAATAAAAATATATATAAACACAATAGGTCAAACTGATTGATTCAAAGACAAATGAAAATAAAATAAGGCCCAAACCATGGCACATGGGTATCCCCATGAAACAAATGGTTTTTAACCATATACCACTCACTATTAATGGAGAAATAAAAGGAATCTGATCTGAAGATAAGAAAATAAAAATCTATACAATATGGATCTATATACGCACATACACGAGTGTATAAGTAGGGTGTGGTCGAAAAATCCTAACATTATCTCACCAAGAATTCTATAAAATTACTTTCATTAAGGATATCATAAATTAAAGTTCAAAAAATAATATAAAATAAGGTTTTAAACTTAAAGTTAGTGGGTAAAATCAAAACACATGTCATTAATCACATTTATGGAAATAATTCCTTTTTATAAAGCTAGTTTGGACACCTAAGGAAATAAAAACACCTTTGATTTTCTAAAAAACTAACCAAAATTAATTTTCCAAAAAACTTTTAAACATCATTTAAAACATCAAAACAAACCACATGAAATAAAAAACAAACATAATGGTTAATCAAGATACAAAATGAGAAAAACAAGTCATGGGAAAATAACCAAATAAGATTATAAAGGGTGCCGCATGAAAATCATGAGAAGGGGAAATTATAACACATATAGAGAATGAAATCCACAAAGAGGAATCACAAAAAAGGTAATAATTTCATAGGATACACCATAGGATCTAACTAGAAAAATATTGGACTAGGTTATCAAATTATTTTGTCATGTATATGCCTCCTAACAAGATTTCATGCCTGGAATTTTCATCATGAAGGGAGGAGACCAACCAATACCAACCCCTATGAGGGTGCAAATTTCCTCGGGAACTAGCTTGATTTTACACACTATACTAGTGCAATGCACATCCATAAACTCTATACACTACCCAGGGTTACCATATTATCAAGGTAATTTAGGTGACCAATAAACCAAGAAAAAAATTCATCAATATAATACAATAAATATCTCTCACCTTACCTCCACATTCCTCACAAGAAAAAACACCTTAATTCACTTTCAAAACACCACATGATAAAAATACCATCAATTAAGTGAAATAAAATAAATAAAAGGTGGATACATGGGGCTTATCACACATGCAACACATATTTATTTTAAAAGTTCCAAATGAGCCTCCATAACAAAACATGGTTCAGGTTGTTGTGCCATTTTTTAATATCACAACCGACACTTGAAACATACTTTTTAAATACCTTAAAATGAAACACACTCCATTTTAATTTCATACATATATTTTTAAATAAAAAACCAAATTTTAAATATCCATGAATGTATTTTTAGAAATGGATTATAAGGACTAAGTATTTATTTCGAAAACATTTGAAATTCATAAGAAGAACCATTTATTCCAAGAACAACAGTCATGGTAAAAATTTAAAAACATCACACAAATATAATATATAGGAATAATTTAAAAAAATGAATTTCAAAAACACAAGAACACTGTGAATTTAAAAATAATGCAAGAATATAGAAACACCTACATCAAATCAATTGTAATCGTGACAGAGCATGTTGTTGTTCATGTTAAAAACACGAAAAAATATAGTATTTACCTCGATAAGAAAAGGGAAATGAAAACCATAGGTTATAACCATCCTAAACCTAAACCCTATATTTCCTAGTGACATAGGTTTCAGGGGAAAATTAAACCCTGGATAAATGGTAAGGGAGGAAGTAGCAGAAAATAAAGAGAATGAGGGGTATATTACCTTGGAAATGAATTCATCTTCATGAATTAAATAGATATAAATCAAGGGAGGATGAATAATAGAGATCCCCTTATATACATGGAGGTCATACAAATTAGTGAAGGGATAGGCAGTTGTGGGTGAGGTAAAACTAAGGGAAAAATGGGAAATTCCAAAAAAACTGGGCATACAATATAGTTTGGCCACAAGTTTTTCTAAACTATTAAAGAAATAATTAGAGAACTCACCCCCTCATGTAAGGTTCATCCATTTGGTTAGTACTAATTATGTGGTAGTTGTGTGAGATTATACTTACACACAAACCAATCCTCATGGTTCCTAGGAAGACCTATATGGTTGGAAAAACCATGAAAAGGTTATAAAAATAAACTATATCAAGCCTATAGATCAATTTTCATGGCTACTACTAATCATGCGCAATCCATAAAACATCCAAAAAGTTACCCAAATATAAAAATTAAATCCCAAAAATTAAATAATCTTTAAATAATACAAAAATAATATTCAATAATACAAAATATATATCAAAAGTAATGTAGGGGTGTCACAGTTCTCCCCACCATGCCACTTTACACCCGTAAATCATAGGTAATAGTAGAAGGAAATGATATAAAATACTCCACAAAATCCTTTAACCAAACCTAATAACATAAAATCTATAAAACAACATAATTTATTTCTTTATGAAAATCCAACATCTACAATAATGGCAAAACCACAAAAATTAAACACAAATTCGTAAGGAAAAAGGAGACCATTTTTGATTCTCCCCACAATTTATAATTTATTTAAATTGATATTAAAAGGTAAAACACTCTAATGTAAAAACCAACACCAAGAAATGACACCCTTATCAACAAAAAAATAAAAAACATCTAACAATGACAAAAAATCAACCATACCTGAGAATGATATCAAATAATAAGGGAAATCCAACCCACAAAAATATCCAAACATATAGAAAAAATATTCCATGAAACCATGATAGGGTTTACTAAAACACCACCATCTTGAAACATATAAGTAAAAAACATAAAAAAACTCGATAAAGTGTTACAAAAAACTAAACATAGGGTAAAAGATAAGTAGGAACAAATAACCTAGGACTTCACACATAGTGAAACCACTCAAGGTGAACCCAACGAGATCAAAACCAAACATCACCCAATGTTTGATCTAACTCAATTTATCACAAGTCTTATTCACCAAAATAAGAACCTAGATTATTTTAATTGTTCACAGATAAATAATAGAGTCTAATCATATACCTAATACCTATGGAAAAACTCCACCAATAATGAATGAGTATAACCACATATAGAGAACATCCCACACACAACCCAAACAACAATCAAAGAAACATCCTACAAAAACTACCTCAGAATCATTGATTAGATTCAACCCGCCCCCATATATAACAACAAGATCATTAATCATCCCTAAATCAGATCAAATGATTTAAGAGAAGAATTTGGATACATTCTCAACAAATTTGAGACATGGTCTAATAGTAGAAAAGGATCAGATTTGACTACTTAAATAAAAATCAATAGAGGGTCTGGAAATGGAATGCTCTTTTCTGAATAATGAGATGATTAACCTAACAGTGGATCATCAACCGAAATACATCTACTTACTTTTCAAAATATTCCTAAATTAATTCTCCATATAATATAGGAAATTAAGTCAATCATTTAATTTCTCACAATCCATAATGAGTGGTCGATTTATTAACCAAGATATAAATCAAATCAGATAAACCAACCAAAACGACACATAATAAATAGGCCTAAAAAATAGTTTTTATTTAAAATAATTAACACTCAATAATAAATTAAAAACATTTTTACCAAGGAAAAAATTATATATACAACCCATGACATTTAAAAACCCAAACTTGGTAAAATATCCTACTCTACATAAAATTATTAGAAATTGAATATTATTACCCTCTTGAAATAATTTCAAAAAAATGGGTTCACTTAACTTATGTAAAAATCTACTTCCACATAAAAACATTTATATCTTATGGGGGGTAATGGAGGATGGTCTAAAGAGGGTTAAATGAAAAGACAAAAAAATTTATTCTAATAAATCGATTAATTAAATTAATTAATAAATTTAATTATTTAAGTTAGTTAGTTGAATTAATAAAGAAATGATCAAAATTATTTTTACACTAGTTAAGTCAAAAGTGTACGTAGTCTAGTCTTATACCTCTCTACTCGGAGAGAGATATGTGTAAAATATACTGATTTTTTATGGTGATTCATAACCAAATTATAAAATCCTTTTCTAGTGGAAGGATAACCATGAAACTGAATTTTGTATGGCGAGTAGAAACCCAATTATTTCCAAACATTAGACACTGGGTGTCATAACCCGAATATTCATGACTTTATAATCCATAATTCACAACTCGAGAAAGAGAAGAAAAAATTATTTTTTATGTAAAAGAATAAACATGAAAATAGAGAGAGAGTGTGTGTTAAAGGTAGAAAGTAAAATTATAGACTTAGAAACTATATGAAGGATAATATAAATAATAAAGGCACCAGTACTTGTTCATGAGGATTAGATCAGCTCATCTCTTCAATGTAGTAGAAGTCAAATCCAAAGAAATTATGCCTTTGATAGATTTTCCAGGTGTTGAAACAGAATGTCACACAATGATTTGGTTTGTACAGCAGGTCAAAAAGTTCATAATTTTCTCTCAAAGAAAAATAGAGTATCAAATAAGTAATCCTCTGTATTCTTTGATGTTTCGTGGATACATTAAATAATATCTATAAAATAGAACTCAAAAACAATCTCTAGGAAAAGAAATGCTAATTCAAAAATGGTTAAACTATTCTAGAGAGATATAGAATTATTTTTCAGAATAATAATACGAAATAAATTTTTGAATTAAAAACAATACACCAATTCAAATTTATTTGAATTACCCGATAATTGATAATAATACAAGACATTTCCATCCATAAGAAAATCTTCTGATCGTTTATTAAAATAAAATAAAATAAACAAGAAAGAGATAGGAAGGGTCAAATAAAGGAAACTTTTCCTCATTCATCATATAATAAAATTAAATATTATAATTAGACAAATAAATCAATTTAAGATATAAAAATTATATATTTGTTAAATATGATGTATGTGTTAGGTAATATTAATAAATGAATTTAATAGCATTTTAAAGATAATTAAAACATCATAATAATACATTTCATGGCTTATATATAATATATATTAATTTCTGAAATCAATAAAATAATTAAAATAGTTAATATATATATTTAGTTTATCAAAATATATAATTTGATGAAAAACAGATTATGAATCACCATTAACAAAAAACGATCAATCATTATAATAGAAATGAATCATTGTTGATAATGAGTCGCCATTTGTAATGATTCTCCATTAGAAAAAAAACAATTGATTTGTCATTGATAATGAGTCACTATTGATAATGAATCACTATTTATAA
Organism: Viscum album; assembly: GCA_963277665.1. Taxonomy (NCBI): domain Eukaryota; kingdom Viridiplantae; phylum Streptophyta; class Magnoliopsida; order Santalales; family Viscaceae; genus Viscum; species Viscum album. The sequence goes on along the minus strand of OY728150.1, from coordinate 1,085,194,346 downwards.
TTAATCCACCATTGTAAATTAAGTCACCATTCGAAATCAATTCATCATTGGAAATTAAGTCACCATTATAAATTATGTCTCCATTATAAATGAGGTCACCATTGGAAAATAAATCATCATTGAAAATTAATTCACTACTGGAAATATAGATGATTTATTATTGGGTTTGAGAATAATCCAACTATTGTATTTTTATTTCAGTCATTGTTACTATTGAATATTAAAGAAATATCCATCATTGTGTTTTTACAGATGAGTCACTCTTTTTATTTGGAAAACAATTCATCATTGAATAAAAAATAATCCACCATTAGAATAGGAATGAGAATCCATCGTTGGGATAAAAATGAGAGTCTACTATTGAGATAAAAAATAGAAACTAGTGTTTGGTAGAAAAAGGGAATGGCTCATCTTTGAAAAAAAATAAGTCACTATTGGAATAAGAAGGGTCCACCTTTTGAAAAAATGGATTGGGTCTCCTTAATTTATAAATGTCAGATGAGTCACCTTTAAAAATGATCTAATGTTGGAGGGAGGAAATGACTATCCATTGAAATCAAAGGATAGAAACAACTATTAGAAGATAAAATTAAAAGCATGAAGGGGGTTCTAGAAAAATGATGGAGGCTATCAAATAATATAAAATGATTTCATATAATGGATAGAAATTTGTTTCTATAGGAGGAAAACACATACAAGGAGGAAGAGGGTGGTTGTAGGGCTCCTATCTGAAGTAGAAGAAGCTTAAGAGATTAAGCATGTGGGAAAGAGGTTGGTGGTAGGAGATGATGATTAATGATTCATAATATCATATAAAATCTAAACATATAAACTTCATTGAATTAGTAATACAAAAAATTATTAAATTATATGTTTTTTATAAATATTTAAATGAATAGAATTAATATATTTTCCAAAAAAAAATCAATAATCTCTTAATTCTAATAGTTATAGAATAATATATAATCAAAAAACTGTGAAAATATTTTTCAAATATTCTAGAAATAATTTCAGTAACTTGGAAATTTTTTAAGGTATTCAAATTTAATTTTAAGAATTTAATGTGGTTAAATTAAATTTATAAAAACATGTTATATTTATTACTGAATAAAATTTGATCAATTATGATTTTAAATGAATAATATATCAATGAAACAAAATGTATTTTTATTTCTAAAAAATTTAGAATTGCAAATCTATTGCTGGATCTTCAAAAAATGGCGTACCAATTGAAAAATAAAACAGAATTTAATTTATTCTAATTAAATTAATCTATGTAATTTTTATTTATAATAGAAAATGTCTCAAACTAGTTTTATTTGTATAAAGTAATTTATTACTCGAATACTGAATAATGTTTTAAATAATTTAAATTTAAAATATTTCATAAAACAAAAAAACATTTATTATGTTCTAATCAAAATTAGAATATTTTAGATATGTAACTATACTTTGTAATAGTTTAATAAAATTAAAATTTACCATTTATTTTTCAAAATAAAAAATAATTCTAAAATGAATATCATTATAACTTATTTTTTAATTAAAATATAGAGTGTTTTTTGTAATATTTATTTCACATAAAATAATAAAAGGATTTTAAATATTTAAAAACCATAAAGAACATGTAATGAAACAAAACAAAAATACATTCATGAGAATGCCCAAAAATCTACCCCTTTTTGTGTGATTACAAAACCTAAATTTTTATAACCAATTTTCTCCCTCTTTTGTAAATAAACAAAAACATAAAACAAAAAAATCCCCCTAAAAAAAGGAAAACCTAATATAATTAAATTTCCTACATTCCAAATTGAAATTTAATTATTTTAAACTGAGAAGACTCTAATGGTTTAGTAACTATGTATGTAAGATGATTTTACATAGGGAAAAATTCTCAAACAATATCAACCTTATTAACATGATTGCTAATAAAATGAAATCTATGATCAATATGCTTTGTTCTATAATTATTTAAAAGATTTTTTGAAATAGAAATTGCATAATTATTATAAAAATAATTATGATATTTATCAAGATAAATAATAATGTCACATAATGTTTTCTTAATCCATACACATTAATTATAACTAATGGATGCATAGATATACTCAGTTTTGGCACAGATAGAAAAATCAATAGATTCTTTTTTAAAGAACAATAAATTAAAATTTTTCCCAGAAAATGACACATACCCACTGTGATTTTTTTTGTAAATTATATAGCCTCAAAAAACACATTCATAATAAGATATTAAATCAAAATACTTATACTTAGAATCAAATAAACTACATTTAAAATTTCTTTAAACGTATCTAATTATTCTTTTTAAGGCTTTGTGACATTCATTTGGATAATATTTAAATTGATCTCATAAACAGATCTTAAACATCATATCGGGTCTAGATGAAGTTAAATATAGAAATATACCTTTCATTCCTCTATAAAATTTCATATCAACAGATTTATTAGATGCATCAACACATAATTTACAATTTTTACCCATAGTAGTTTTCATAGATTTAGATGAATAGGGACTAAATTGTTTAACAAATTTTTTAGCATACTTATATTGATTAAGAGAAAATATCATCTTTATTTTAATAAATTTGAATTCTAAGAAAAAAATTTCATTCTCCCATTAAAATCATATCAAACTCAGAAGAAATTAATGTATATAAATCGTTACAATGAATTTCAGTTGATGAACCAAAAATTATATCCTCAACATAAATTTATTTAACTAAAATATAATTATAAATTATTTTAGTAAAACTTGTAAGATCAATATTAACTTTATTGTAAACATTATTTATTAAAAATAAATAAATCCTCTCATACCAAGAATGAGATGATTTTTTGATACCATACAAATATTAAGATAATTTTAAAAATGTTGTTAAAATATTTTAATTTTCAAAACTAGGGGTTGAGAAAGATAAACTTCATCAGTTATAAAACCATTTAACAAATCACTATTAAATCCATTTGATATAATCTAAAACCATGAAAATAAAAAAAATTCCAATAAGATTATAACATACTCTAACTTAAAAATAGGTGAAAATTATTCTTCAAAGTATATACCTTATTCTTGATTATATCCTTGAACAAAATGTATGACTTTGTTTTTGAAAATCTATCCAGATTCATCACGCTTGTTTCTAAATATCCACTAGGTTTTGATAACCTACTTATCCTTAGGACATGCTACTAAAGGCCAAAAATAATTTCTAAAAAACTAATTAAGATCATATTTCATAGAAACAATCTAATTAGAATCATTTAAACTATCATCAAATTTATTAAAAATAAAATAAAAAATAATAGTAGAATTGACATAAAAATTTTAAACATAATTTCTAGTTTTAACACGAGAATCAACAATTCCAATTACATTTTTCATAGGATTATATTTTTGAGTATTCTAGGATCTTGGTTTATTTTAACAATTTGTATGATCCCGTTCAAGTGATTCATCCTTATCCCGATATTTTTCTTCACCAATGTAAAAATCTATAATCTCATCATCTAAAACATTAGAATATGACATTAATTTAACTTTACTTTTATCGAAAATATCATGATAATATTCTTCAATAACCATAATTCATTTATTTTAAACTATATATGTTCAACTATTTTTAGAACATCTGGTGAAAATAACATGATAACTTTTAAAATGAATTTTATATAAATTACCCATTTAATTTAAAATAAAAACTTTACTACCAAAAAAATTAAAGTAACCCAATTTAGGATTTTAAATTTTAAATAATTTATAATGAGATTAATTTAACAAAATTATAATAATAATTCTATTCAAAATATATCAATCATCCTAAATGGCCATATCCAAAAAATATAAAAGAAAATTATATTCACTTAAAAATGTTTGAGCCATTTCAATAAGTGTCCAATTTTTTATTTCCACAAAACCATTTCGTTGTTATATTCTAAGTGTAGAAAAATTATGAATATAAATATTCTTTTAAAAAATATAAATCTAAATCATGAAATTCACCACCTTTATCACTAGTAAGAAAAACAATCATACAACGTTTTTCATTTTAAACTAAATTAAAAAAAGAAGTAAATCATGATAAAGTATACTTTTTATATGTAATATAGTATACCCATGTAAATCTATTATAATCGTAAACAATAAATAAAGTATATTTCTTTCCAATAAGACTTTAAAATCTAGAAAGACCAAATAAATTAAGTTTTACAAACTGTAAATGTATATTAATACATATCTGATTGATAGGTCTAAAAAAATTTCTTATTGAATCTTTTTCAGGAATGATTCGCCAAAGGAGAGAAATTATTTCTTCAAGGAAGGTAATTATAACACATTATTTTGTTTTTTGAGATTATGTAACTTTATAAAATTAACATGACCTTAAGTTTGATGTGAAATAATATTATCACTCTATAGAGTGTTCAAACAATAAACATGTTTAACAGTTAGTTCATTAAAATCATAATTATTTTCCTTTTGATTGGGAAAAATCTCCTAAATAATCTTGTTTAAAAACTAAAAACTTATCATTTTTAAATTTAAAATCCATTCCATCGTCACATAACTAAGGTATACTAATTGAATTATATTTAAAAAATCATATAAAACTATATAAATAAGTGTATAATTTATAATACCATCTTTACCAAAACCTTTAACTTTGCCTTTAGAATTGACTCTAAATGTAATAGTACCTCCATCACATGTATTGTATATGGTAAACAGTGATGGGTATCCAGTCATATTCCTATATCATCCTCTATCCAAGTACCACGTGTCGTTCTTGAGACATCCAAGTAATTTTTCCTAAAAAAATCAATTTTATTGAAATTTTTTTTACCCAGAATACATTAGGTCCATTACAATTTGTAATAGGTACACATGAAGAGTTTATACATGAATTATATAGTTTTCTAGAAAATAAATATTTATAAATATTAGATTTTGTAAATCCAAATGAATTTTTTAATCTAATAGAACAATCATTTACATTTTGACATTTCATAAAACCGTTGAAACAAATAACAGTAAAAGTAAAACCATTTTTACTTTTAAAAAATGAATTTTAAACATTAGAGGAAATATTTGATAATAGAAACCCTCATATTTTTTTTTATTTTTTTTATTCAAATATAACATTTTATAATATTTTTCTTAATATTGAATAAAATCTGTTAAATGTTTTTTGAAAATCCCAAATTAGTTTTTTAATTTTTCATTTAAATATGGAGTAGATTTAAAATTTTCAAAATTTGTAGAATGATATGAAAAAGTAGTTTTCCTTATGTTTTTATTTTCTTGTAAAATTATTTTTCTTTAGAAAAATATTTTTCATTATTTTCCTTAATCTTAATATATAAATCGGCAGTTTTGAAAATAACTTTTATTAATATTTTAATTTCATTATTTAATTCAGAATTATTCAGGTTTTTGGAATAATAGTCATAATCAAAAAATATATAATAAAAATATGAATCACTAATCTTATATAATGATTCCATAAATCCCAAATTAGGAGATTATTTTTTCTTTCTAGATTGTTCATTGGAATAAGATTCTTCTAAACAATGTGGTCAATGAATTTTTATCTTTATTTTTTATTTTTATTTATTATTTAGTTCATCATAGTTAGTATTGATTTGTCCTTTCTTCATTCACTCATAACAAGTTACATATTAATCACTGTAATTTGTAAAAACATTATTATCTCCCTTGTGTTCTTTTTGAGGGTGTCTCCTATATCCGTTTTTGAACCCTTTTTTTCATTATTTGGTAAACCACAACCATAATATGAGCCCCATTTTCTTTTTAAATATCCAATATAACAGAATCAGAATATTTAGTAGAAACAACATTCACATATCTAAAATATACACATCTTATTTTTGTTATCTCCTAATGAGAAATGTTCTTTATTTCCATTTCATACTGATGTAGTGATCTGATCAATTCATAGAGAGTGTAATATTTAAAGTTCTTTCTTTAATCAATGGTGTCTTTAAAATAATAACATTTCATTGGTAATACTCATAGGAATCATTTAATAATCATTGGGTTTTCTCTATATTTTTTAAGAAAATTATATAATTCCTGATGACTATGAATTGGTGGAACATTTGGTTTACATTTTTATCTTCGCCCATCTTTAAGTCTTGGTATTCTACTCTAAACCTTCCTAGCATGGTTCAAATTAAATTTTATAAGATAATATGAGTTACTTGAATTATCGTTCAAATTTCATGATCAATATTACAAGTAGAAACATGAATAAAAATACATATCTTAAAAAAACAATATAAAATATTATCAACTTTGTAATTTGAAACATATCTAGTATCATTGTTTATAATAATTGTATATGGGTCATATTCTGGTAAAGTATATGATTTTTCAATGATTTACCAGTAAACAATGTTCAATTGTTTTATGTATTCCTCCATTTGGGATATCTAATATGAATAATTACTTCCATCAATGTGTGGTGGATTTTGAGGAATCCTAATATCATTTGGGTTTAATCCTGTTATCTTAAATAACTTTTCCTTAGACAATGAAATCTATAAATAGGTTGGAACAAATAAAATAAAATCATAATCTCTATAGGGATTGTCTTATTATAGAAGGAACAACCTTTGGTACCAATTTTTAGGTTAGATACGGTAATATATGATGGTATAGAGGGGGCCAATAGACCAGATATAAATTTTTAATCAAATAAATTGATTAATTAAATTTATTAGTAATGTTTATTTTTAGAGTTAATTAGCATCAAAAATAAAGAAACAAACAAATGTATTTTTTTTACTGGATCGGTCCAAATTGGACCTAGTATGGTCTTATACCTCTCTACACATTGAGAGATACATGTTAACAATAATGATTTTTGAGAGGGAATCATAACCAAATTACATAAAACTTTTATAGTTGATGGATAACCATGACACATAATTTGGTATGAGGATTCATAATCAAATTAAAACCAAACATTATACATAAAGAGACACCACTCTAACAATCTTGACTTTATAATATGGGATTCACAACCTAGAGAAGAGAATAATAATTTTTTTGTAAAGTCCTAAATAGAATTATAGAGTTTTCAAGAAAATAAGGAAGTTGTTTTACAGACTCAGAAACCATACGAAAGAGAAGATAAATAATAAAAGAAAATTTATGGATCTAGAGGATTAGATCAGATCATATTTTAATGGTGGTAGAAGTCAAAGTAGAAAAAATTAGACCCTAGATTTATTATTATGGTTTTGAAATAGAGTGTCACACAAGAAATTTGTTTATTCAGAATGTTGAAAAGATCAATAAATTTTCTCATAGAAAAATAGAGTATTGAAAAAGTAATCTACTATTTCCTTGAAGTGTCATGAAACTATTAAATAATATCTGTGAAATAAAACTAACAAAACATTCTACGAGTAATGAAATGATAATTAAAAAATGGTTTAATTATTTTAGAGATCTAAATAAATACTTTATATAATAATAGAAAAAAAAATTGAATTAAAAACTAAATACTGGTTCAAACTGATTTTAAATACCAATAAATAATAATAATAATAATAATAATATAAACCCATAAAAATCATAAGACGTTTTATAAAAAATATTAATATATTTTAAAATAATACATTGTTAAAAAATACTACTTCAAATTTCATAAAATAAATTTGATTATATTGGTTGTCAATAAAAAATAATTTAGATAACAATAATACCAACACCTCAATTCAATATATAAATATTATAAATATTGGAAATTTTTTGTATATGTTACGTAAGATTAACAAATGAATTTAATAACATCTTGAAACTAATTAAAACAAATGTAATAATACTTCGCCTAGATTATATATAATATATATTAATTTTTCATATAAATAAAATTATTTAAATGGATAATATAAATATTCAGTTCATCTTAGTAAAAGGTTATGAAAAACATATCATGAATCACTATTAATTAAAAAAATGAGTCACCATTTGAATACGAATGATTCTTTGTTGATAATGAGGCAACATTGGTAATGATTTGGTATTAGAAAAAATAATGATTCACCATTGATAATGAGTCTCCTTTGATAATGAGTCACCGTTGATAATGAATCACCGTTGATAATTAATTCACTTTAAAAAATTAATTCACTATTAGAAACTAAGACGCCATTGGAAATTAAGTCACTGTTATAAATTAATCCATCATTGGAAATTAAGTCACCATTGGAAATTAAGTACCCATTAGAAATTATTAAACTATTATAAATATATTTTATTTTTCATTGGGGTTTTGAATAACCCATTATTGGCTTTTTATTTGAGTCATTATTATACTTGAAGATGAAACACATATCCACTATTGGGTTTTTATTTGATTCATTGTTACTATTGCAGATGAATGAAAGACCAACAGATGGGTTTTTACGGATGATCCACCATTGGTATTGAGAAAAGTACTACCCATTGGATAAAAAATTGGAACTACTACAAAATCAGTAATTTTTTACCGCAAAAGCGATCACAAATGGGATTTAACAGCTACCATCTTTCCACTTTTGGTGGCCACGGTTGGCCCGATGCTAAAGGGAAATAGCAACTACCAAACATGGTGGTTATAAGACCTCCCATGATGATCGTGGTAGAGGTCATTAGTAATATCATTAGAATCCAATTTGGTGGTCTATAATAACTATAGAAAATGATGGAGGTAGCGAACACCATTGGTGGTCAATAATACTCATAGAATATAAAATCATTAACAACCACCAATGATGGGAGCTAACCTAGAGACCTTTTTAAAAAAATTGGTTAGACATCCCCAAATAAAAAAATAACTAAACAACCTATAGAAAAAAAAGGAATCCATAAAAACCCAGTGATCCAAAAACCTACATATCCCTTCCAATATTATTTCCCAATCAACCTACTGATACAATACCAAAAATAGTTAAAAAATTGAAATTAATATATTTAACATTTATCAAATTTATCCGGTTAATATATATATATACACACATATATATATATAATAATCAAAACATTTTATAAATTATTACTTATAAAAATCATCATAAATACAGAAATAAAGAAAAAGATAATCTGAAAGATCTATTTACAAAATTTATCATTTAAATAGTGACTATTAAATATAGAAAACCATGTTTATCATATACCAACAAATATAGGAATTAGATTGATGTGTGGTTGATTATAATAGATTAGATATTATTTGATGAATTTTCTCCTTGATTTTCACATCAAGTAGAAGTTTTTTCTCATTTTGACCCCCTCATGGGAGATATTCCATTTTAATAACTCAAGACAATGGTACGCATCATTTTTCATCATACTAGGCGACACAAGCATCTGATGGATGTAGGAGTGATTACTATAGATCAAAAATGTATTGATGATCATTCTATCATGATTTCATGTCTATAAAAGTTCATTTTCTTGGTATTGACATCTTTTAAATGATTTTTTACATAACTCCAAATCTAAGGGGAAAATATAACTTTTGATCATAACGAGAAATTCTGAAATCTAAGCCATGTTTCGATGCTTCCTAGATAATTTAAATTATTTAAAAATCATGGTCCTAATATTTCTTCTTAAACAGATCCCATTTGGTTAATTTTGACCCATACACACATGATTTTCCCATTATTACAATAATGATAATAAATATGATAATGAAAATTTAATTGTATCAACCAATAAAAGTATTGTAATGGTGCGTTTTTGATTCCAATATATCATATATGATTTGAGGTATGTTATTCTTGAATATTAGGTCAATCAGAATTCATTTTCTTGTTTTTGACCCACTGGTGGGAGATGTGTCATTTTAGCAACTTAATATAATGTTACCCATCATTTTCCATCACATCGTGTAACATGAGAATCCAATGGATGTGGTGTTGATTACCTCAAATGAAGAATAGTTTAGTTATAATACTACTATAATTGTATGTCAATCCATGTGTGTTTTCATGGTACTCATCCCATTAATGGGAATTTTCACTTAACTCCACAGCGGAGAGACAAACATCACTACTTACCATGTAAATCAAATCAAGTATTTGATGCATGTGTTTATGCATCTGGTAGATTTTAAAAGAATTAAAGATCATATTTCTAAGATTCCATGTCATTCATATCTCATTTGGTTAGTTTTTCCCCAACACACATGATTTACTCATTATAGTAAAAATGGTAATAAATGTGAAAATGAACCTTTAATTGTACTAAACAATCTGGTCCTCGATTATACATGTGTTTGATTCTAATATATCGCATAAGATATAAGGAATGTTCTCCTATCTTCGCATGTCATTCAGATGTCTTTTTCTCATTTTTGAATCCCTGATAAGAGATATGCTATTTTAATAAGACAAGATAATGTTACTTGTCATTTTCCATCATATTGGATGACATGATAATATGAATGATGCAACATTGATTCCTATAGATAAAAAACTCATTGATCATTCTCTCATGATTTCATATCAACCCAAGTGTGTTTTCTTTGTGTATTGACCTGTGTAATATGATTTTTCACTTAACTCCAAATTTGGTGGAAGAATGTCATTTTTCGATCACACCGTGATATTAAGGTATGAAATCCATGTGCTAATGATTCCTAAAACAAATAGACAAACATATATTTTCCTCTTATCAAATCCATGTTTTCCTTTTCATATTATTGTAATTTCCTCCATGAATAGTTTTTATAAAATTTAAATAGGTATTTGAATCCCACTATTTATAGTGTTCCTCGGTTGGTTATCCATTCATCGCCACTATTATACAATTATAGATGAGCCTTAATTTGTATGATCAACATCTCATTCTCATTTGAATTTGTTACATCAACATCAAATACTCATTGAACAAGTTCAAGTCATCTCTATTTCACTCTAAATGACATTGAAAAATTTCCCATTATATCATTCACTATGAATATCCCTTCATAAATAGTCATGAAGCTTATGAACTTCTACAGTTAATTCACCTACATCAAACCTCTATTAATCTACCTAAATATTCCCCTTATATTCTCCCCAATGTATCATAAAAAAATTGAATACTTCCTGAGTAGATACATTGTAAGATTCTTCTATATATCCCCACACTAAAACATCTAATATCCTCTATTCATTATATTAATTTCTTTTAGTCTTTCATTCCAATTTTGGTGAATTCACACCATTCTATGCGATTATACTAATTTGATAATTTCCGGATGAAGTAAAATATCTGTTCAACTCACATTGTTGGTTCTTAAGGTTAACATACATCCTCTAACTTAAAAATGGACAGATTATGGTGGAATTACACAACATGGGTTTACTGCATGAAAATTGATATGATGTAGAGATTTCATTTTCACCATAGGGTTTTTAATCTTCACTTATGTACCATTTTTTATGAAAAATAATTCATGATGTGATATACTTTTCAAGGAATTAATAGAGTCTATGATAAAGAAAGAGGAGCTTTGAGGATACATATATATATCTATGAAGCTAGGAAGAGATAACTATGAGGTTGTTTAAAGGTAAAAAAGAGACTTTGTCAAGGTCTTCATAAAACTTAATCTTGATCCCTCTTACATCGAAATGTAGGAGTTATGTTCAAGAAAGCATAGAATTTATGCTCTATCCATTAACTGATGGACAATGGGCATGATTATTCTGGTATCAACTTAGGTGGTGTGTGGGAGAAAGAACCCATTTTAAATTTATGAACTACTTCCTCAACACCTATTTCCTAATTTACTAATGCATATCCCAAAAATATCAAATTCATAGAGGCTTATTTACTACATCCTTCTTGGAGATTTTGGAGCTTTATAAGAAGAAGAGGCACAAAGTTATCCAATACTTCAAATCAAACATAAAAGCGTAATTAATTTCTTTGATTGTTAACTTTATCCACTATGAAAGAATATTTAATCACTCACTAACATCTTTAATCAGATTGAAATCTTAATTTTATAAAAATATCTTTCCTAAAAAATCATCCACGATCACTAGGTTTATTGGAACCCTCCTTTTTAAGGCCCTAAACTCAAATCCAATGGGTCCTATGTCCAAGGGACAATGCATGTTAGTGAGGTTTTTTGTGATCATAATGGGTATTTCATCATGGATTTTATTATTTTTATTTATCTCGAGGATAACTCCTGGACAAGTCAGGGGCCCTATTATCTAGTATATCTCTATTAAAGTTGTTATATATGATCATTTTAGAGATTTAAATAGACTCAGTTATAGATTTTATTCACATTGGATCATTCACTACAAAATTGATGTTTTAATGGTGGTTTTATGGGTTTCTTGGATGAAGATATATGATATTGTAAAGGGCTAGAATGGAGTATTTAATCAAGGATTATTCCATTGAACTATAGAAATAGTGAAAAGGAATTGTTAAGGATGAGGTTTTACCATGTTCCAGTTATTGTTTTGTAGTGGAAGGATGACGAAAATGATAATTTTTGGATGAATTTTAACTAAAAGAATATATGAATAAATAAAAATAAATTTATCATATCATCAACTATGACTACTAAATAGGGGGTCACGTTATCCTATAGATCTCATGTATAGTTTGGTTTGTTTTTCCCCATTTATTATCCCCCATGTGATAAATTTGGTGACTGAAACCCCATATCTCTAAAACTCTATCGTTAAATAAATCTTCTGCCAAACCAAATATGATCATCTAAAGGATCTATGGTTTGGTAAAAATCTTGATGATGGTCGTCATTATTTATTTAGAATCAAAAAATATATTCATTTTGATTCTTTGAATAGAGACATGATCAAACAATAATAATAGTTTTATATTCTAATTATATATGGATATAAACAATTTGAATCATTCTAATCGAATTATGATAGGTGAAAAATCATCCAGATACTAGATTATCAATATAATGAGTAGGTTTTATAGAAGCATCAGAACCTATGAAAAATGATTTCAATTGAAATTAGTCGATTATCATAGTAAATTTTGATCTTAATAAAAACACTAGATGGGACAAAGATATACATAACAATGAAAAAAGTACAAAAAATATTATTATGGTGCCACTGAAAGATATTATATAATGTTTAGTGATAGAAAAATATCTTGTGAATCTAAAATATGTTAGGGGTCTGGAATATAGAGAGAAGATCCTTATAGAATATAGAGGCCTATTTAGTTGAGGAGATCAACCAAAATCAACTGACTAATTCTATGGTTTCAGGAAAACATTAATTTCATTCTTTTAATGGGTACATCTAAAACGGAATTTCTAAAATAAGATTCATCAAATGTTCAATCAAAAGAATTAAATTCAATAAATAATGATGTAATTACATCATTTAAGACTAATAAAACATTTCATTTTACTAACATACAATGAGGGAAATGATCACTTGCGAAAAAATAAGACAATCGTTTGATAAAAGAAGTTGACAAGAATATTTTGTTCATGAAATTGATAATGGTAAATTGGTTTTAATGGTAAGAAGGTTTTGATTTCTTAGAGATGGTCTAATCGATATTTAAACATGAAATTATCCAAATAATGTTAATAATAGTGGCATAAAAAGGTGGGAACATGGAAAATATGGATTTAAATATAGATTTACTTTATAGATATTTATTGGATGTAATTTACATAATTACACTAATATGTTTGATGGAAGAAGAGAACAAGAAAATATTTTCTAAATATAAAAAATGTGTCTATTAACTAAAGAATGCAGAAAGATTATGTAATTGAATGTTTTCTTTTTTATGTCAGAATATGAATTTTTAAGGTGAAACGCACTCTGTTCCTACCACTAAAAGATCTAGAATGATGGATAATTAATCATACATCTCATTTATATTTATAAAATATTTATACAGGGTTAAAAATTTTCATGTTCCTGGAGTTATTACAGCTCAACCATATGGTTTGTAAACCTATAGAAAAAGCATTATTCTTATATTGTCCAGTTCTAGATGAAGAACCATCATCATAAAACAATTATCATTAAACAATATCACTTCCACTTTACCTATTATCTACTATGAGTTTCCAAAAGGTTTCAAAATATATTTTAGACTCTTCTCTTTATTTCGGTACTTAGTTCACTATGTAATGAAAGTTATCTGACTACTAACTTTTTGTATGATCCACATGTGACGTTTGGTTGAACTTTTAAGCAAAAAAATAAATTAATTATTATTTTCCTAAGTTTTATATTCAGTATAAATGTATTTATTTCGTTTTTAATCCCTTATTAATCAAATTTCATTTTAATGAAAATGTAAATGTGATTTTAGACTTTAATAAAAAAATGAGACAATCAATTTTAACAAGAAACCTGAAAGATAAAACAAAACACACCACTTGGATCTGAAGCGTCATGCAGGGCCATGGGTGCTACTTTCATTCAATGCATAATGGGCCTAAAACAAATAAAAATTATAATGATAATAATAATTACTCTAATAAAAAATAAATAAATTAAGTAGAAACCTCAATCATATGATACCCTTCACCATCACCTCGGTGCATATATTCCCGTAGTGCTCTAACTTTAGCTAACAGCTACAAATTTACCTCCTTGGAAGCATGAATCCTTGATTGTAAATCGGTCACCTTATATATTATCCTAGAAGAAATAGGAGCCACATTCTTAGCATGTGAAACTATGGAATGGGAAATCCATGTTCCATATTTCAAACTATAGTCATGTCTATCACGATCAATAATGTGATGCAATATCTCATCCCTTCACATGAAAAGTTTTGTATAGTCATCTGGAGGTTGTGCTAACTCAGCCTCAAATTGATCCCATGAAACATATAAATATAATTATCTATTTATATATATATTTATGTATGTATTGATAGTTATTAAAAGAAATTACTATAAGAGCTGCAACCTCCATGTCATTTTTATCACAAATCATCATCCATAGAGACATTTTATCAGACGGTGCACCTTGATCCCATAACTATATACCAATAAGATATAAATATAGAACACTAGACCATACTATATAATAAATTTTAGAAGTTAATAATAAATAAATCTGGTGAAACCTATGACATCTGATGAGTTCCAAGATTGTGAGGTGGTCCCTTGAATGTATGACTCTCGGAATGAGGCGTTGCTACCTACTGCATTCAATTAATTCAAATTTAGAACATGTAAAATTCTAAAAATTATTTGAAATATATAAAAAAATATACTCAATATTTCAGCCTCAGTGGACCAATATTCCACTAACTCATGCCATCGTGATTTGAGAACACATCCCAAGACTCTATCTAGAATGTTTGGGCACCCAAATTTGTTACCCAATACTCCCTCTTGAATCTCCCTTTATGGTCTCTCCACATTTTACAAAATTTGGGATTACACACTAGCTAAAACTCATTGGGGCACACTCTCAGATTATTTAATTTTAGAAAAACAATTATCACACATGTAAGAATTTTTTAAACATATCCAAGAATCTAAAATGGTATTCTTACCCGAACATCCCTTTATAGTCGTTCTAATGTATCGTGGGAGAATGAGACCCAATAACATGTAGTAAATTGAAATATATATTTTTTATGATATGACCCAAGTGGGGAATAAATGTAGGGGAATCCACTCCCAAATGATGGTATGTCTTGAATAATGATACATCAAGGGTCGTGTAGTAATTCCAAGATGAAATGTCATGACAAGGGCCTCTCCTATGAGAGGAATAATTGGCTGAGTTTGTTCCTATTAAAAATCATACATAATTAGATTTGTGTTCATATATATTATTAAAGCTAAATTTAAAATGTAATCACATTTACATTGATAAATACATTGACCCTTAGACACAGATGGATCAACAGAATGATGTGTATCTAGTGAATTTTCCCCTAACATGTCTTCATTCATAGAAATCATCAATAGGGAAAGGTTGAATTGCCTATTATAGTTAATATATTGTGAACTATAAAGGACTCATGTACATTTTATTTATTTCACACATACTGCATCAAATATAAATTGGTGTCTAGATCAAAAAATGTGTCTAGGATAATCATGGATATTTCATTGTTGCATAACCTTGAAATCCCATAGAAAGGATAAACATCCAATATTTATTCATTTGATTCATTAATAATGATAAATTCATAAAGGATGATTTTTCTCAATAGTAGAAAATAAAAGGTGTTGAATTTTTCATTCCACTACCAACAATTAAATATCATCACTATCATATACTGGACAGGAGCCATTGAGAGGTGTGAAAATAAAATATGATTTCATATATAATAAATAGAGGCACTAAACTTCATTGAATTATTATTTTATTGTTTTCATCATCGCCGATTTTTTTGTTTTCATTAAATATATTAAGAAAATAAAAAAACCTAATAAAGAATTAGAACACTATGTCTTGTTTCCATTTTCTCCTCATGAGAATGATCATTGATGTCGTCACCTCTCCTAAAAAACATAGTTTTTCACAAATGGAAGTGTTGAGAAACCCTTGTACAAGACCTCCCTTGACTACTTTTTGGAACCATTATTGGTGAATCATTTTCCTTCACAGTTTTCTCATTACCTTTTCCTTTACCTTCTAATTCAATTTCATTAAATTAATATTTTGATGATGATTTTTCAAAGTTTCATTTCAATTGTACTATCAAACTACTCCGATTTGACAAATTTTAATGATGATATTTATATTTATAAACAATTGATATACACACATATAAATGTTGATTTATAGAAGTCACGAGTGAATAATGTCAATAACATAAACCACCTTGTTTCATAGGCTACCAAAACAATTGAATATGGAATGATTAAAATATAATTAACACTACCACATGAGTCGAAACTGAAAAATAAGGGGTGCTTTAAACTTTTTTAACATCCAAGAAAGTTCAGGATGTTTCCTTACCCTCATCCTTCCAGTTGGTTATATTCCCTTCTTTATAACACAATATATTATTCATTGATTGGTAGGAACATGTATGATATAGTGGAACAATGAATTATTGCATGTCTATTTGTTATATTACTATTGGAACCAGTTACAAACAAATGATATTTGAGTTATTATATGTAAATAAAAAAATTTCTCATATATTTATTGATAATTAGTTGGTAAATATAGTTTGATAAATAATTAACCTGATTGATAATTTCCTTTTTATGAAAATTGCTTCAGGATTAGTTTATTTTATATCTAAATAATTCTCTTATTTGTTTATATATTAATTTTTTAGCATGATAAATATTTAAATTTTTTTAAAAGTGAATAATAATGAAATAATTCTTTAGATAATGAAGGAGTTCACGAACCCCCTAAAAATTTTGAGAGTGAAAGAGTTCGTCATCCTCCTATAAATTTTGATTTCAATAACATAATATGACATTCAATTTACTAACCTTAAATTTTACACTCCTTATATGAGTAGGGATGATGAGTATATAGAATTAAATGAGCTATTACAGACATAGTTTAATCTTGTTGACTTAACTACCTTCTATAATGTGGTAAAGAAAGTCATTTTGGCTTAGAAAATATCTAGATAAGGCTTGATTTATGTAGAGACCCAAAACTTGATGTACATGTACATTACATTACTTATGCGGAATACTTAATACATAACAAAAATAGACACAAAAGGACCGTAATAGTTTAGTGTATTTGGAAACTTGGAATAAAATCTTATAATCATGGTGAATGATCTTAAACATCTCACATAAAGATTATCCCCTTTTGTTTTCTTACCTAAAACATATCTTTATATCCTGGGGAAAATAAAACATAAAAAGGGTGGGCTCAAATTCTCATTGAGGGTAAACATGGAGAACATAAAACACTTCATAAACATTCGAATGTAAAAACATGAGCACAAAATCTAAACATCAAAATCATGAGAAATGACATAAAACATTGAATTACATAAGGCATAGATCATAAAGTAAAATTAATCATGATAAACTAGAATGGGAATAAAAAATGTAATTGTGGCATACATTAAGCACATGTTATGATTTCCATAGTAGCCAAGGCATTGCTACCAAAACCATCTTAGTGGACAAAGTCCCTTTCTGAATCGAGTTCACTCCTCATTCCAGTCCTGTAACACTGAATTGGATTAACTTACCATTCCATCCATGTCTATCTCATGAGATATAAATATTTACCTAATGCATTGGAGGGAGATATAGGTCCCACCCATCTAATAATGAAATCATTATTATGTGTGCCACAAAATCATAAATCATAGCATAACCCATGTAATTAAAATGGGATTCTTAAACATCATGCCATCATAACATAATCCATGTACGATAAAAGGACATCATATAATTAATTTCATCATAACATAATAAAATCAATGTAAAAAATAGGGATAGAAATAGAACCCTATATTATCTTAGATGGAAAATAATTTTGATAAAACACTTGAACTCCATTCTTGAGGAGAATATACTTTCTACTTCAAAAAAATTTCTTCCTTTCTTACCATGTCATACAATTTTAAACTAAAAGAAGATGATTAAAAATAAACTTGAAAACTTGTAAAGGAAGATTCATGAAAATAATTTTCTATGAAATCATAAAAATCCATTCATTTCGTATATGTTAAAAAAACATTCTTCCTGTACTTTGGCCGGAAAAGTCAAAAAGTACATCGTACTAAAACGACAAAAGATTCATTTCATATCTTTTACTAAAAACTAGAAAATGGGTAAAATTGGATTTAAAAAATTGTAGTAGGATATAAATAATATTACATATTTAGGAAACATGGATGTGGATGATAAATATTCCATAGTAAATTCTAAAGTATAATCAATCTTGAATAAAAATGAGATTGCGATATTTTCCCTTACCTTAGGTCTGATATGCTTCGTACGTATCTGAACCTCCTGTATAATGATTTAAATAATTTTATTGAATTATTACAGAATCATATTCATTTTTATGATATCATATATGGTTTACTTATGACATTATATTACCCGTTTTTTTTGTAAATTCCATGTTAAAGCACCGTTTTGGGTAAAATCGTTTTATTTATCGTACGTGTTTGGACTTGTTTTTCTGGATAGTATTATTACTTATATAATGTTTCACTTACTTCCAGAATTTAAATAATGATTTATATATCATATATATTCAGTATATATATATATATATAATATATATATGAAATGAAATACACCGTTCATGGAGACGGTAGGCCGTACGTACGCATGAACACTGTTTTTCTTTCATTATTGACTAGAATAGAAGTAATTAGATGACATATATATATACATAAATACATTAGATTTATCATGTCATATAATTAATCATTATTAATTATATATACTTTATAATAATTCTTGAATGGTTAACATGGATAATGAATCTCATCGCGTCGTGGAGATGGTAATCTGTACGTACGCACGAGCGATGATATCGTTCCCATAATTATTAAATTGAATTGGAGTGGATGATATAATATCTCAAAATACATATGATGTTATAATAACTATATATAGTTATTATGTACACCATTATACCCATCCAAGTAAGGTGGTGGTGTAAAAACAGATTACACCACGGCGTGAAGACGGTATTCCGTACGTACGCATGCGAGGTGATTTCGTTTTCCCTAGGATGGATTGAAGGTGAAATGGGGTTGTTTAATATTTATAATAACATATATGTATATTATTTATACTGATGTTATTAATTTATAATGAAACAACTAAATAAGAATAATTTGAAGAAGAAAGAAACTTGAAAGAATCGGTAGAAAAGATTACCTCTTCTTCGACGCACCTCTTTTAAGCTTCCTCTTAAGGCACTAGAGTTGGTCTTTTAAGGAGACCAGAACCTCTATAATGTTTATAGGGATGTTTATAAGGGAAATGTTTGGGGTTTTTCTGAGCTTGAAGGCCCGAAATCGTGTAAAGATAAGAGAGAGGAGGTGCCCTTTTTATAAGGGAGGAGAGGGGCACCATAGGGAAATCTTAAAATATTATTTTATAATAAAGTCATATTCGGTTTATAATGGTTCCAAAGTGAATTATTTAGAATCTAATGTAGGTATGAGTAAAATACTCTCAAAAAATAGGTTTTAGACAAGTTTAGGTTACTATTTTAACCTTATCATTTAGATTTTACTCTAAGTTAAATAATTTAACTCTTACCGTGTCTTCTTGTTTTCTTAAACTATATGGTAAATAAACATACTATAACAAGAAAAAAAACCTCAAGTGGTTCATTATTAATATCTATAACCTTATATAAGTCATTTTGACGAAAAATAAATTTTTAGGAATAGAATATCAATTAATAATATAATATTTGTTTTAAAAACTATTTTATGTCAATTTTGACACTATTTGGTAATTGATTTTTGTAAAAAAAACATAACAGAATGATTTGTTCGAATAAAGGTCATTGAATAAATACTAACATTACATATTAACCTATAAAATTATTTTAATTCATAAATAGTATCAAATTAAATTTATTTGGGTATTTATAACATCAATTATGTTAATATTTCATTAATATGGTAATTACTGCATCATTATTGTGTCATAAATAAATTAAATTATTTAATGTATAAAAATTATAAATAAAATACTATTATGTAGAAGATATTTTTAGTTTTTTAATTAATATTTATATTCTAATTTATGTTATGTATAACCCTATATTAAATATGTTTTAGTCATTAATCTTTGATTTTAACTATTTTAACACTTCTTTAAATAAAATTATAATAAATGTCCTAATCTAATCCAAGTGGACCTAAAGGGTAATATTTTATTCCTAAGGTTGTTTTTGGTTGAATTTCACTAATCCAATAGAATTCTTACTTGGGTTAGGGTAATAATAATTTCATTTTTACCCTTAATTACCCTATTTAATATTAACAGTGGTAAATAAAAGTAAAAAGTTACTATTCACCAAAAACTATTTGTATCATATTGAATTAAATTTTACTCCTTGATATTAACCGTGTCTCTCTGATTTTTTAAATTCCTCTCACAGAAGTGGTAAAATTAAGTTTTATGTAAATTTTCAAATTCTCCAAGGAGGTGGGTAAAAGACGGTGAAAAGTTCAATAAAATTTTTATATATCTAAATTATTATAAAATGACTCCAATGAATTAAATTGAACTTATATAGGTATTATGTATCAATTTTGACCTAAAATAAATTTAAATAAAAAGTCGGTTTTTAAATAGTAACCTAGTGTTTTCACTATTCATCAAAAATTGAAAGTTTTCAGAAAAATACCAAAAATTCACCCTAGGATAATTTCAATATTCTGAATCCAAAAATGAAGTCCATTTTGAATGATAAATTTTATAAAATTTAAAAAAGTGGCTATTACTATTCATAACGTCTAGTTTATATAATATTTAAATAACATATCGTTGTTTAGTGAAACCTGGTATTGCGTACTACACACGCTATCGAGGAAGGTCATGATTTTGTGTAATGCAAGCCAAGTCAGGGCTGCATGTAGTGCAAGAACCCTTTGGTGCTGCGTATAACATAATCAAAACTTCTTTCATTTATACATTAAACAAAATCTATACTTAATGTTGCGTAGAATAATTTCTACAAAACGAACTTGAAATTGTGTGTAACACGAGCCAAGAATAGTGTTGCGTATACTTAAAGCTAATACGGTGTTGAGTACAGTATAAGATAATCATGGTGTACAGTACAACATAAAATAGAAAGAAATTAAAAATAATATATCTTATAAAATCTTGGGGTGTTATAATTTATGGTGTACCATTGTATGTAAAATGCTATAGGGATACGTCATCTAACATACCAAAATTATTAAAAGATGGTGGAATTCATCAAAACTCATTTCAGGCAAGTTAGGAAAGTGTTCAATCACCTTCTAGTTTAGTTAGGCCTTTTGCTCAATGTCATTAGTCCATGTATCATGATTATATCAACCACTATTGTACATTATAGGAAATACAATTCCACTCCTATAGATTTTATGATCACCATCAGTGATTTTTCAAGTATATTTAATCTAGGGGATTTTAAAATAAAATTCATATGACCCATGCCTCAAAGGATCAATTAAATAATCATTCTACTTGGTCTATTCAATCACCATTATGGAGGTTAATTATGCCTAAAAGAGAGGATATATGAGGTTCGATACCTGATTCTTAACAAAATATTCCTCCCAAGTGTAGTGAATATACAAGAATGGTTACAATATTAATTCATACAAGGTTATGACTTATTTTTAAATTTATTTGATTATAATTTTCATGAAATTTATTTCAGTAATATCATATCAGAATCTTCTGAAGACATTACCTTTTGATTCTCACAAACCCATTGAAATTGTTTAAATATCTCAAGATATGTTAATTTACTCTACATAAAATGGGAAAAATTCAATTGAGTAAAACAATAATCAAAATTCATTAAGTAATTATATCTATTTGTCCTCCCAAGCCTCATACATTTGAAAAAATAAATTCTTAGTGAAAATATATATTGAAATGAATTACATGAAGTGGTTTAGTCTCTATGTTGTGGGGTAATATAGTTAAAACATTTTTGTTTATATTTTATTATCATTGTTTATATATATTTAGCAGTTATATGTGATTTATTATATAAATATTATAGGAATTTTTTTATATTTTTTTGAAAAAAAAAACTTTAAATTATTTTAATCTAATTACTTTCATTTTTCATACATGTATATATAAAATATAGAGACAATAAATATTCAAAAAATAGTTAAATATTTCATAAATAGAAACAAAATTAGAAAAAGTTTTAAACTGAAGTGTGTGAATTCAATAATACATTTCTTTAAACATAAAAATAGTTTGTTTCTCCTTAAAGTTATCTCTAACCTAATTAATATCTTCTTCACTTTTAACTACATTTTGTGATGATGTTGTTGTGAAACAAAGGCAACCATTTTGGGTTTCTCCCGTTTAATTTAAAACACTCCTCACACTAAAAGTTTCATAGCAACCTTCCAATTCAAATTAGATGTAAAGTTAATGAAGAAACCATGTTCTACTAATGCTGTCAAATTGAATGGTTCATTACTAACTCGCCAATCTCTATATAAAATATTGTTAAAAATCAATAAAATAAATTGATATTGATCAACTTTTCATCCATGGAATAAACCAACACAATTAAACCTTAACAATATGTATTTCAAAGTGTGTGTGTATACAACATCAATGATGTACTTAAATTGACCAAAGTAATAACCCTACTTGATAGATATATAACCACTTCCACTTTTTTATGTTGCTTATTTGTCATCAAAAACTTTAATTTGAAACCAGAATCCATTAGAATCTAAAGCATTGTAAAGATGAGTGGTTATTTATAGACCCTCAGCTATTTGGTTAAATTATACAATTTGTGTAGGGTAACCTAACTCCCACAGGTTATGGAGATATATATTTTATATAATTCAATAAAAATTAATGTGAAAAAATAAATTAGTATTATAATTTAATCATAATAAAAATCTATTTATACATTCAAAATCCATTAACCAATAATGAAATGATGCATAATGGGACTGTTGAATTTGACAATCACTTGTATGTGAAATATCTTATTTTATCTCATTAATCGGTTTCCTTCATATCATAACTACATGTATAAATGATCAACATTATTTATAAAAATAGAACATGTAAAAGTTAACCAATAAAAGTGATAAGACATTTACTGCATCAATGGTGCACCTGATGGAGTATTGAACCAGATATATCGATGAGCTCATATGTACTAAATGTTATCCATATCAAATATAGTTCCTTCTACAACTGAACTATCATGAATCTGAAAGGTATTATCCAATTTTTTTCAATATATATAAGATATTCTACACAAAAATTATCACACTCATCCATCAAATAACCACTAGTTATTGATGCCTCTCGAAGATCTCTGTTATGTATGAATAATTTTATTGTATTCAGATACGTCTCAATAAGATACATCCACCTAAATTGAACTGGACTAGTAGTCCTTCAATCATCGGTTAGGTGCACTATCAAGTGAACCATAACATTGAAAAATTAGGGTGGAATTAGTAAATACACATGAAAAATAATAATTACAATTCAATCTAAAAAAATATTTTAAATCACCCATTTTTTATATCTTAAAAAAATGTCTAAGAATTTCATCTCAATCAACGTCCGAACATGATTTGGTCATAGACAATCAATAATTATGATTGGAATTAACTTTTGAAGTAGTATGTGATTGTCACGAATTTTCATCCCTTGAAATTCCTTTCTCATCACATTAACACACATGTAAATATGATAAGTGTAACCATCATGCACCTTGAGAGTCTTCAAAATGGGAATAAATGACTCTTTCTTTTATTTACTCATCGTATACTACGAATTAGTAATATATTCCTTGTTTCTCTCACCCAACTGTAAATGAAATTTTTTCATTCGACCCATTTCTTCTAAACAATATTTTACAATGACATGGTCCTTTGATTTTACACTGACACATAAAATGGTCCACAATATATTGTCAAATACATTTTTCTATTATGCATGACATCCATATTATGCCAAAGAATGGTACTTTTCTTGTAAGGGGGAATCAAAAATAATTTTCTTATTCCAATTCTAATTGTATTTTCAACCAGCACCATGAATATTGGGTAATGGATGGGAAAACAAAAAATGAAATTCATATATCATGTAGATGTTTTCTACCTCAATCTATGATAATATTTCTACCCCTATCATGAACTTTAGTGATATTTTGGATTCTCTATAATCATCAAATTCCACTCTTTCCATTCTAAATCTGTATTCAGTGGGGAGAAAATGTATATGAACCATGTATGTCCACTTTTTACAATGCTTAATTCAATTAGATTTCTTAATTTTATTACAATAAGTGAAATTAAATTTCTATTTATTACTCCAATCTGAAAAAATTTCATAAGAAGGGAAGTAATTCATTATACACAATAAAGCAACCTATAGTTTAAACATTTCATTCATTTCACAATTGTATCTCATCACACCATCACCCCCAAATTTATTCAAATCATCAATCAATGGTGTATGGTAATCATCAATATTATCCCTTGGACATCTGGTTCCATCAATAAGAGTGTAATATAATATAATTTACTATTTAAATCAAATTAATGGAGGAAGATTATATATAACCAACACCACCGACCATGTGTTATGAGTTTTACTAACTATAGGCTTAAATGGATTGAAACTGGTTGCTTCTAACTCCAATAGAAAATTTTGACTATCTTTATCAATGTTAGGGTGTCTCTAATCGATATATTTTCATGGAAGAGATTCTTCCAGGGGGTTATCATGTCACGTTCTGTATTTCTTTCCAAATGTCATCTCATTAATTGAGAAACTTTAGATGGCATAAATAATATTTTCAACCTCAGATTTAGTGGAAATTAATGAATTTGATTAATGAAAATCAATTTCCCATGTTTCATATTCTGAATTTGTTGAGTTTGATTTCCTCCATTATCTTTCCACCTGGAAGATTAATAGACCGTACAATTATTCAAATACATAGTTTTCTTTATAAACATTAAACATTTGTTTTCACATATATCTACGGTATCATATGTGTAACCTATGTTCTCTATGAACGTATGAGCATGATAATATGACTCATTAATGATAGTTTCAGTAGGAATTACATTTTTAATAACACCAACATCATGTCGAACAATTTATTTGACCACTGATTCAAAGTCTTCATGTAAAAAAACCCCATGATAACTAAAATTTTTCTATAATAATTAAATCCATAACATAATCCATTTTATGAATCATCAAATTTTTCATAAAACTTCAATGAATCAATATATACACCACAGTGCATATTGATCTCATTGGTCTTTACATTCCGAATAATAATGCATTCATGATCTATCTAACATACCATTTCAACAAGCATTTCAGGCATCAGATCATTCATCCTCACATCAACATCCAGAAAAACTATTTTTGTTAAATTAAAATGAATATATTATTTCCCATTATGAGTAAAACACTTATAATTTTTTAGAAAACCATTCAAGAATAGGTGCTCCCTCATGGTATCTCGTAGGAATTGATATCTATTTGCACATTTTCTACATTAAAACAAATATAGTCACTTTTAAATCCTCTATTGAAATCAGAAAACAACATAATTCTTTAAAAATATTCTCTTGTAATTATATATGGGATATCAATCCAACTCTTATCCATATCTGCACTTTTACAACAAGAAGTAACACTTCCACAAGACTTTCTATTGCATGAATATTTATAACTTCATTTCACAAAATATATTTAAAATAAAGACTAAAAAATTTCATGTGGACATCAATTTAGAATCATTCAAAATAAAAAAATAATTCAAAAATTAAATGATAATTACATTATATTAAATTATATATATATATATATTATTTTTAAGGCCTTATTTTGAAAATGACTAATTTTTTTGCAGAAAGAAACTTATAAAACTTGTTTGAATAAAACAATTATTTTTATTTGAAATAAAATGATGATAAAATGAATATATTAAATAAAACTCAACTATGATTCATTTCTTGTTAAGAAATGAGAATTTTTTTTAAACTTATTAATAGATAAGGAAATCAGAATAGCTAGTTAAAGGAAAAGTTAATATAAATAAAACATTCATTATCAATTATAATATATGAATGAACCCATTTTCAAGAAACATATTTTCATGAAATTTGATAACACTTACACAAAAAAATTTATCAAAACTAATATTTTCCCTAAGTCATTTTTATAGATTACTATCACATAGAGACTGTATATTTATTCATTTATAAAAAAATTCACTTAATTTTCAAATAAAGTTGAGAATAAACACACTTAAATAATAGAAAAACACATTTTCTTGTAATTTTAAAACACATATACTAAATCATTTATCATAACCGTTATTCAAGATCACCACTTTTGATTCATGTTGCTGCATTATCTTTTCATTACTAAACACATACAAACAAGCCCTAAATCCAAATAGAAACACCTATAATTTAACATGAATCAAACCTTTTTTTCTAAAAGTATACAAGTAATAAATTCTAATGTGATGAATGTAATATTTTCTCACTACACACCACTGACCATCATATATTTTTTCTAATCATACTTCAACACATTATAAAGACTGCAGGGAGGATCCCATATATGAAATCTCAACTATATTTAATAAATTAGTTTCACATAAGGTAAAATATTGTATTCATGTCTAATAGAAATAAAAATGTAAGAAAATATTAGTACATATACTTACCATTGTAAAATAGATAATCAAAATCTTGGTATATTTTGAGGAGAGAGTTGTGTATTAAATATATTTTATGTTACTAGTGACACAACATAAACTAATACTGCTATTAAATTAGTAATGAAATATGAATAAGACTATAAAAAAAGCATCTCAATATTTCTTTCAAGATTGATCTTCTCATAATGCTCATTTATCATGAGATATAATTTATTTTTTTTATTACTACAGAGTCAAATAAATAATAAACCTTGATTATAAATTATAGTATTGTATTTTCTATCATCGAGCTTAGTCCATTATGATTTATAAGTCATTATCCTATAAATATGTTGGGAAGCACTATTTTTTCAATTTTTATGAATGTTTATTATTTTCATAGAAGGATAAAATTTACCATTGATAAAGAAAAAATAACCACATCCAAAGACTAAATTCAATATTCACCTTTCTAATCGATTCGTTTCTACTATTTTTTCTACCATTCATATAATGATTATTCAAATTCATTAATTTAAGAAAACAATATACAAAATGTTATTAATTCCAAAAATATGGTTTGTACCTTGATGTTTGATATTAGAGAATTTATATATTATGGATATGGGTATTGACTAGTTCTATCATATCCTATATTTTTATCTAGTTTGAATTTATAATTCCTATCCAGTAGATATAAGGATAGAAATTTTCTAGGATTTGATACTTATCATTCCTATAAAATCCTTCATCAGAGAGAAACATAAAATATAGATGACTTTTACCATTATAAACACTTTTTAATTAAATAAAATAACATATCTCACATTGACTCAATATATCATCCCAAGAAAGAAGATAAGAAAATAGAATTAGAACCTACCACCCAGGTAATAAAAAATAGTATAAGTTAATATAGTAATTAGCCTGATTTTGAATATAAATAAATAAAAAAAGGAATTAAAATGATTGTGTCATTATCAATAAATGATTTCCTTTCCAAAAAACATAATTAATTTTTAAATGAAATAATTTATTTATTTTTTTTAAATAATAAAATGAAAACTAAATTCTAAAGTTCATGAGAACTAATAGAGATTCCAATATTATGTAGGAATTGGATATATGTGATTATAAATGTAAATTTTTGGATAATTTGATTTTATGAAGAAATATTGATAAGGAATTAAATAATAACATTCTAGGTTGAGAGAATCAAATGTTGTGTTTATCATAAAATTGGTTGTGTCATGAACATGTGAAAATAAAATTTTAAGTAATACATTGAGTGAAGACTTCACAATATGTAACATAAATACAATTTAGAAGCCAAATTTTTTATTATATTATAAGTTTTTGGGTCCTTGTATTTCAAAAATGTATAATTCATATTTAAGTAGAATGTAAATAGAAAATTATAAGTAATATTCCAAGTAGAGATGTAAAAATATATGAATTTAATCCCCTGAATAGACCATCGTGTTTCATTACCACCGAATGGTTTCCAGAGTATAGAATTTATATTGTATTAATTAAGTGTTTTATCCAATCTGAGTGATGGAAGTTCCCAAAATCTATAATGTAAAACCAAAATTATTTATTACTTTATTGCATAACAATTATGAAACATAGTGAATATAAAGGTATAATCGGAGGTCATTTGATAGGTTAGGAAGGGGGAATGGTGGGGGAATATGGGCGGTGCGTTGCTCTGGGTGCACTATGGAGATTGGAAAGGCGTAAGGAGAGGGATCCAGGGGGATAGGGAGGTTGAGGTAGATGTTTGGAGGGTATTAAGAGAGGGATATAGAGCTAATAAAAGAGGTATCTTTATCCTAAGGTAGAGGCGGGTGTTGCGAGGGAGAGGACGGGTGGCTGTCGAGGTAGGGTTTGTTGAGGGGGTGTGTTCAAGGGGGCGATAGGTTGTATTTTTTAAGTCTTGTAACCGCCAATGATGGTTTCCCATTCCAGGGGTTGTAGAAAACCAAATTTCAAGTAGTAGATCCACTATTAAAACAATAATTAGAATCCACTATTGGGATAAAATAATAATCCACCATTGATATACAAAAGGGAATCCCCAGTTGGGAAGGAAAGTAAAATGACTCACTATTGGAAAAAAATAATCCACCATTGGAAAAAAATATTGAATCAACATTATTTATAAATATAATATGATTCACTATTGAAAAACAATTTTCATTGGAGGGATTAAATGACTCACCATTTCAAAAAAAGGTTCCAGCCCACTATTGGAAGATAAAATGAAAATCATGAAGGGAGTTGATGTAAAATGATAGAGGATATCCACTGATATAGAATGAGTTGTTGTAAAGGATATAAAAGAGATACTATTATAGGAAATCTCAT
Organism: Viscum album; assembly: GCA_963277665.1. Classification (NCBI taxonomy): domain Eukaryota; kingdom Viridiplantae; phylum Streptophyta; class Magnoliopsida; order Santalales; family Viscaceae; genus Viscum; species Viscum album. The sequence goes on along the minus strand of OY728150.1, from coordinate 1,085,164,592 downwards.
ATAAAATATAAGTTTATGGTTTCAGTGATTCAAGATAAGGGAGAATAAACATGAGTGGTCATCCAAGGAGAGAAGAACCTAGAGGTATGAGATAATGAATAGTGATTCATCATTTTTTGTGAAAGATGAAAATATATATTTATATGAATATTCAATACATAAAAATATTGAATTATTAGTTTATTATGAATTCATAAATGAATTTAATTTTAATATCTTTCCAAAAAATCAATAATCTCTTAATTCTGATAAGTATGGTAGGATATATCATTAAAAATAGTGAAAACATGTTTTGAATACTATAGAAATAATTGTTTAACATTGTCTATTTTTTAAGGTATGTAAATGAAATGTCTTATAATTTTATGTAATTGAATGAGATGAATAAAAATATTTCATATTTATAAACAAATAAATTCAAATCAATTATAGTTATAAATGAATTAGATACTAAAGTGAAAAAATATATTTTTAGTTTAGGAAAATTCATAATTTCATATCTATTTCATGATATTCAATATAGTGTACATTATAATTGAAATACAGAAGAAAACATTAATGTAGTTTAAACGGAAAATATTTCTTGAAACTAAAAAATGAATCATATTTAGATCAAAATGAGAACAAGGTAAAAATAGAATTATAATTTCTCATAGTTTAATATAAGTTATATTAAATTTTTTTATTTCATATTAAATAATATTTATAAAATTCCAATGAATACAATTTAAGTTATAATTAAAATACAGATAGTTTTCAACAATATTTTTTTCATATAAAATGAAAAATTGGTATGAAGTATTTAAAAACATAAAATAACATGTAATCAATGAACAAAATAAATTCATTCACATGAATAAAAAAATTGATGTTCCAACCACCATAATCAAATAATCTATTTATAAAAAACCATCATGAATAAATAAAATCCATTTTCACACTCAAAAAACTAGTTTCACAATTATCATATAGTCAAGGAACATTCCAATTTCAATTGAAAACTTATCCAACCATATCAACATCTCACAAGAACATCCTTGGTATTTTTACTATATCCCAATCACCTATGAAGATATAAGAATCAGGAGGCCCAAATAAAGAACTATAAGGGATGTCGAAATTCCCTTAACTAGGCCACATGGTTTGACGACGCATGTTAAAATCATGAAACAACTCCTACATCTTGTCTAAAATCAAGATTTTGGCCACTACATGGGTTTTAGGACATATAAACCAACCTCACATCCCTAATTTTTCTCTATTTTCAACCAAAAAATAAAATAGAAACTCCTAAAATAATCTCACATAATTACAATGAGGATCAAAATACCACAATATCAAGTGATAATAAAGATCAAAATGACATAAAAATATAAAATACCCTTAATAACTCATGTTTCTAGGTGAGAAAGAGCTTTTGAGGCCCTCTCTTCACCTATTTATCATGATATAAAATTCATATTCTTCTTTCTTCTAACATTAATCAATATTGATAGATTAATCAAGAACCTTATACCTAATGATAACCTTGTATTTGATACTGTTTTTGATGAAATGTCTAGGAATTCCAATGACTTGATAACCAAATCTTCCCGTCACTGATCCCAAAGGGTGTTCTTGATCCCCAAAGGCCAACAACTAGTGTTTTGGCATCACATCAATACAAATTTAATTTTTTATTAAAACCATTTTTAAGAAAAATGGGAAACCGAATACCATAAACAGGCTACCACTACGTGATGAAAGAGTTCACTAAATGATTAAACACAAGACTAATATTTCTTGACACAGATACTCTATAAAGTTCCCAGTTTAGTGTACTAAACTGGATAGCTAGGTCTTATCTGATAAGATCTTAAAGGCGAAGAATCATCCTTTCTATTGTCTGAATAAATTCCTCTGAGTTTATTTTAATCTGATTGAAGCCTCAGGCCAAAAGTTTATCTTGTTTATCTAACCACACTTCTTTCTCCTTTGTGGAATCAACCTGAATCCTTCATTCATAAATCTTCTTGAGATCATCTTCTGAGACATTGGGTCATAAGTCTTGCTCAAGACTATCTTCCTTGGAATGTAGAATTAGTTTCAAGCACTTCTCATCATTTTCCTCTATGTCTCTTTTGTATCTATTTTCTTCTTCACTTTCTCCCTTCTACAGTACTACACTTTCTTTGTTCCTTCCCTTTATGGCCAACCTAGTTTTCATAGGTTTTGGAAAGTAAGATTAATCCTTGCGTCCCTTTTTATCTTTCCCCTAAACCACTATAAATTTCCATGAATCTATAATTCCTTTTTCCTTTTTTTCCAGTGAGGGTTTTGGGGACCTTTTCCTTGACATCGGTCTATACTATCCACTGAAGGGAGACTATAATTGTCTTCCCCTAACGAGTCATCATCCTCATTCAAATAAGGTTATTGGCCTTCCAATCCATCAAAGTGGTTCCCTAGCTTTATCATCGAGTCAACTTTGAGGGGCCTTTGATTACGTAGAGACTCCTCTTTACCTGCCATGTTCTCCCTGCCATATTTCTTCCCCCTAGACCCAGCCTTCCGATGGGCACCAAAGGTGTTTGGGTATAAGTCCCTCAAGACATTCACTCCATAAAGCTTCCCTAGTCCATTGTGAAATGTTGCAGCTAACAAGTAGGACTTCCCCTGTACTAATTTTGATCCGATGTATTGCTCATAACCTCGGCCCATAAACTATTGCTACTTATTAGTGTCCTCCGAGCCTCTAATTTGAGAGCCATCGAGACATTGGACCACACTCCATATCAATCTTGCCTAACATTCCTCGGTATAATTGAAAGTAGCTATTGGGTTCACCGTGGCCATTGCTAAGGGACTCTCCTCTTCAACTCTAATGATACCCAAATCATGCTTCAACAAGTAGAAGATTTCCTCAACCAGCGGTTCATCCACCTTAAGCTTCACTTTCTACACATCCACTATAGAAATCAAGGAATTTTTCTGATTCTGAGCCTCCATGGTACTCGCCTATGCAACTGAAGGATCATGGTACCTGACCAGATCTAGCTCCATTGGAACCTCCCGACACACATCCTCATTCTCACCCAAAACACTGCTATCCCACAGCTGGTGTTCCACCACTATATCCACATGCACCACTGATGGCCGGTCCTAGTTCACATGACGACACCCCGAGGTTAGATGTCCAATTTTGTTGCATCTTGAGTAGAATGATATCCATGACTCGAACACCACTCCCTGCTTCTATATAAGCTCTTCTCCGACCGAAATCCATAGCCACTCAGATCGAGGTTTGGAGACATCGACCTCAACACAAGTGTGAGGAAAAATAGGGTCACATATCACTAATGTGTAATTATCCGAACATAGATAGCAGACAATAAAATTCGTGAGCATACATATATTATAAGGATAATGAAATGGTAGAGGTATGTTGGGAAGACATAACAACACTACAACTAAAGATGGTTCACGATTCAAGTTTTGATCAAAGGACCATCGCATGAGGAAAAATCAGCATCCATTGAACACTCGTGGAGCACTAGACCAGAAAACAACCAAATCCTACACTGATGAAAAGTGAATCATCAGTTGAAGCCAATCGAGAAGACCCACGACCGCTCAGTTTTTTAGACCTCATGATTCAATAACAAATTTGTCAAAATCATCAATTGATGGACAATGAACCATTAATCGATCCACAAGGTTCGATATGTGAAGATCTGATACTACATTGAACTCCTTTATAGAAATAACAAGATGAGGAGAGCCTTAATGAAGTTTAGGGACCTTAGGGAAACGAAGGATCGGTGGGAAAATAAGAAGATAATCCATGTTGGTGAAGGGGATGAAGGTCCGAGCCATCGAGGAAGAAGGAAGCATCCCCCCTCCCCTGCTGAGGAGGAGGGGTCCAGAGCCTCAATAATCTTCGGGTTTGGGCATCGCTGCCGTCGAGGAAAAAGAGCACTTGACCTTTCGGATTTTACCTCAAATATTCCTACACTTGTATTCTTTTGGGCATCATGAAACACTTCTATGGGAATTATTTCACCATCAAAAGATAAATGGAAAAATAAATAATGAAATGGAAAAATTAATAACCAACTAATCACATAAATAAAATAATATAGAGTATGCTTAAAAAATACAAGTGAAAGAAAAAAATAAAACAAATAAAACATTCTAAACTATTTGGTACAACAATAAATAAAAATAAAATAAAACATGAACCATACTGTATAATTATGTTGGTACAACACAATGTTTCTCACTGCATCCTATTCACCAACAATGGACCAAGAAAATGAATCCAATCTAAATTCCTAACCCATAACATGTATACATCATGGAGCTGCATTCACATATGCATGACTTTGTATGGAGGGTGTGAGTGAACATTCCCGATAGGATCTTACTAAGGATTCTATGTAATTCCTTCCATTAAGCATATCATAAATTCTATTTTTAAAAACAATATTAAATAATTTTCCCAAATTAAATTTCATGAATAAAATATAAACTCCTATTAATAATAACATTTAAGAAAAGAATTCATTTATTTAAAATTGATTTGAAAACATAAGGAAAAAAAGAACTTTTTTTCTGAAAAACAAACAAAAGTTTATTTTCTAAAAAAAATTAATACATAATTTCAAGCTAACTTTGGGAAAAAATGAATGAAATAAAACTAAACATAAAAATAAAATCAAGTTGAAACCCAGGAAACATAAGTTATGTTTGCAATAAAAATAAGAGAATGGAAAATACCAACAAGAACAGATATGTAAATCCATTATAAGGAAGAACTAATCAAGGTAAAAATTCCATGGTTGATACTCTAGGATATAACTAAAATGGTATTGGAATTTGTTCTCAAATTCACAACCCCTGTATGTGTCTCCTAAAAAGATTCCCCATATGGTACTTCACTTATGAAGTGTCAGGAACCAAACAATACAAATATTTATAAAGGTGTAACTCTACTAGGGATCTATCGTACCTATACTCACTACACTTGTGCATCATTAATCCATAACTTTTATTAGATTCCCAATATTCACATGACATCATGTAAATGGAGGTGAGAAATCTACCAAAGAACAAATTCATCAATATAATAAAATAAATATCTCTTACATGACCTCCAACTACCTTTCAAGAAAAAACCCTTCATTCATCATATAAATTACACATGATCTAGAAACCACCCATTAAGGGTAAGAAAGTAAATAAAAATGGTAAACATGAGCATCTCATACACACCATAAAGATTTCTTTTAAATGTTCCAAGAGGGACTCCATAGTAAAATGTGTCTTCCATTGCCAATCCTTTTTTTATTTCACAAAAAATACTTGAAAGTCATATATAAATATGTTGAAACCACACACACCATTTATATTTCAAAAATCCCTTTTTGAAACAAAAAATCCATTTTAAATATCTATAGATTAATTTTTACAAAGGAATTTTCATAACTATTATTTATTTCAAAAAAATGAAATTCATCTGAAGAACCTATTATTACAAGAAAAAAATTCATTAAAACAATTTAGGAACACTACAAAAATAACATATATAACCATATATTCAAAAAAAATAATTTACAAAACAAAATTTCACCATGCAGTATAAAAGAAGGGATGATCATAGATGAACCTACCTCAAATCAATTGTAATCAAGATAAAATTTGTCACCTTCCATACATAAAAATTTAACAAGTAATTGATTTACCTTTACAAGCCATAAACAAGGAAAAACCTAGGTTATAAACATCCAAAAAACATTATCTAGGAAAGGTATTTAGTGTGACATCCTGTTAGCCAATTTCAGGTATTTTCCCTCTCTTTACTTGTTTTCCTCTCTAATTGGGTACCTCATTGGAATCTGGAGGATGTAGAATTTTTTTGAGAAAAATGGACTAAAGTTCAAAGATGTATGTTTTTTTAATTAATGGTGTCCAATTATAAATGTATTAATGGACTAATAGGTTTCTCCCCATGTTCGGTGGATGCTCGAGATGTTTTGTGTTTTCATGTAATAATATATAGTTATTATTGTATATAGGAAATTTACATGCCTTGTAATGGGATTACATTATCTATAAGGGTTGACAAGCCCATTTCATGATTTGAGTTCATAATGTAAAATAATAAACACCATACAAGAGTGACATGTCATCTAAGGTTTAAAGAAAGGTTTTTAACAACAAGGTGATTGTTTTTTAGCAAAAGTGATCCTCGAGGATTAAAATATGTGTAAATTGATTGAGCACCATGTAAATGTAATGGAAAAAGATTTTAGGGTGTTTTAAGAGTTATATATTTTTCATTTGACATGAAACCACTTCCATCTCTACCTAGGTCTCTTATTAGGTGATTTTGGGAGCCTCCATTCAATCAATATTGATTTTTTTAGTGGTCGATCACTATTTCGGATGGGTTTTATCTTGATGGGTGAGTAATCCTTTCTACTTATTCATGTACTTTTATTACGGTAGTGTCGTTTCATTGCGCTCTTGGTTTTTCATATCCATGGTGACTATATCTTTGTTTCTCATCTAGATTTTTTTGTGAGATCTTATTCCAGGGTCATTCCTTTATTATTTATGGTGTTTTAGGTGTTTATTTATAATTTATGTGTCATATATCCTCTTAACTAACCCTATTTCAGGAATTTCATAAATTATAATATATGTAGATTGATTTTTATAGTATCCATTTTCATTGTTGCATTCTTATTATTGGTGGATCCCTTTATGGTCATGTGTTATCCTGAGTTTGAGGTAGGTGGTTCTGATTCATCATAGTTTCGAATCAAATTCATTTTTTTTCCTCGTGATTCATTATAATGGGACATGGTAGATTGGATAAAAGATTTTTTGAACTTGAGTGGTAGTATTTGGTGAGTGCCTATCTAACTCTTTCAATGATGATACTCAATTTTCTATGGGATGTTGGGATGTGTGTCTCCTATTTTGAGATCGTGGAAATCATATCATAATTTTATTTTGGTTTTATATTTCTAAATGATATTATTTTATTTTATAGTAGTTTATTATATTCTGTTGTGTAGTATCATGCCTCTATGATGTGTTCTGAGGGTTCCACAAGAGGGTGCATCTGATGCTCCTCAAAGGAATCATCCGATATTGCGTAATTTGATTGACGTGATTGTGTGGGATGTTCATACTATCGACCAAAATGTAATAAAATTTAAAAATGAATTTATTTTGGTAAAACCAAGAGATATATGATAGATTAATTGATCACATGACTTCTTACATGAGAATCCACTATCCTTTAAGGGTACGACTGAACCTCAAGAGATAGAGGACTATCTAGACAATGTCGATTATATTTTTGACTTCTTGGATATAACTAAGAGTATCAAGGTTAATTACATTGCATTTATACATGAACTAACCAATAATATATGGTTTTATTCCATGGTATAGGAAGATGATCATTAGGTATTATACATGAAGGGTTTTAAGACTATCTTCTTCCAGCTATTTTTTCCAAAGACATTTACTATAGTGTAGTCTATGGAGTTCCTCTACTTACAGAAGGGATAGTGTTCAGTTTTTTCATTCAACAATTAGTTTTTTGTGATGGTTCATTTTTTTGGAACAAAGGTTTTTTATATATATAAATGGAGTGTGTGTTTTATATGTTTTCAATACACACAAGCTTGGATAAATTATTTTTCAATACAGGTGTTTTTATGGTGTAGATGGATATAGTGTGGAAGGTTGTTTTATTTCCCAATGTTTTACAAATTTTTGGCATCCAAAATTTGTGGGATGTAGAATTTTGTTTTTGGAAAAGGTGGAGGTATTTTGAAAAGCTATGTGCAAGTGATGTTTCAGGAATGTCACATCCAAATATGGAAAAAATAAAGAGTGGAACACAATATCTTAAATTGTGTGGAAGTGGGAGTTCCATGATACTGGATGACTTTTTCATGACCATATAATACAGATGCATCTTTTAGGCTATAGGTTATGTTAAAATGAAAATTTAAAAATAGAAGGAAATTTATGCACACCATGGAACACATGTTAGGAACATTCACTCAAGGTAATCTGTATCTATAAATAAGTGTCTAGGCCCTTCATTAAATGTAACTTTTCTAATAAGTATCTAATGACTCTGATGTGTGAAATATTTTTTCTCTTTAGATTTCCATGAAGGAGACTTACATGTAGAAAATTACTTGTGACTATGAATACTAGGTGAGGTTTATGAACATTTTGTGTGAAATTTCAACTTGTGTGAAAAAACAAAAAAAAATGTGTGCATGAAAAAGTGTTACACACAAGTGCATGAGTTGGGAGACTACGTGGTTTTGAATATATAGTGTGATTGATTAGTGTATAAAAGTGAATCAATTTAAGACTATGATATAAGTAGTATTTCATGATTATCAAGGAAAATGACTTGAATTCTCAATCTATTGAAGCATCATTCATGTTGATAAACTAAGTAAGACTTCACTTGAGTAAGTGAGAAAGGTAGAGTCAACTGAAGTTATCCGAGGGAGGCAGTGTGTTATCCATAAAATTATTATAATTTTAGTGTGCTTGGAATATAGTGAATCTATTCGATCATATATATTCCACATTAACTAGTGAATATTCACAGGTTTAGATATGATGGACACACTATTGGTGTATGATACTTAGACTAGCCCATAGTGGTGAACCAAGTAAAATTTTTGTGTTGTCTCTATACATTTGGAATGCTTTGTAACTACATGATTTCATCAGATAGGTTTTATATGTTCCTACCAATGTGGGAACAAGATCTGTCACTTTAAAAGAAACATTTGACAACCTATTTCACCCATAACCTCTAAAGGTGTTCTTAGGTTCTAGAAGTAGTATAAGAGTATATATGTTATTTATTTTTAATATTTCTTATATTGTTATGGAGAATTCAGTGAATTTTAGGTGAGAATCACTTTTTTATGGAAGAAATTTTCATATTTCGAAGAATATAATGAGATCTCATATTTTATCTCTTGGGATGGATGTTCTCTTTTCCAATTCTCAATGGATCAATGAAACTGATGAAACATGTATTTTTATGACTAAAACATATATGAAAATGCTTGATGTACATGTGAAAACTAAAAATTCTCTTACTAATTCTCTACCTGATCAAATATTTTTGAAGGTGATGGGTTTCACTTTACCCAACACTGTGTCGGAGAAATAGGAATAAATATAAGAAGGTGATAATAAAGTGGTGGATTACAAACTATATGTTTTACATTATTTGATTAATGATCTGAAAATGGATCAAGATTAAAAATCATATAGAATTTTTTGTTGAATTACTGATGTTTTTAGAGAAATTTGAGGACTTGTTGAATAAATTAAAGATATTAATATTGTGAATAAAATATTGAGAATATTACACTTATATATAATCCAAAATTTTCATCAACTGAACAAAAGGGATCTATCTAAACATTAACTTGGTGATCTTGTAATCAGTTTAGTGGATTTTAAAATTAATGTTACGTAAGAAGAAAGTGAATTTTGGGTGATAAAATAAATGGCATTCAAGTACATGGAAAATATTGAAATTTACGAATATAGTGATGATGGGGAAGATGTTGATGATGAATTTATTTCTCATTTTCTAAAAATCATTTGAGGAAAAGGGAGAGTTAAAGGAAATATTACCTTGGTTTTCTTTCGATGTGGTAAAGTATGGCACATTTTGGTTTACTTCTTAAGGAAATACGATGATATAGAAAGTGAAGGGGAAATCATGAAGAAGCCTTCAAAGATGTTCCCTAATAATGGAGAGATAAAATTAGGAAATAAATTACATATAAATATCTTTATCTAATAATAAGAATTAGTTGATGATTTCTTTTTGGATTATGTAGAATAGGAGTTTAAGTATAAACCTGAAGCATCCATGATGGATACAGTTGAAAATGTTGAATATACAAAAGAATAATATAAACATTTGATTGGTGTTTTTGATCTCATGGTGGAACTTCAAGGTGCTCTTGATGAGCTTGAAATTCGAAGAATGAAAAATAGAATGATGGGATCATTTCTAAAAGATTCATCGGAGTATGTTGATTAGATTAAATCAAAAATTTATTTACTAGAAGGAGAGGCATAAGAACACGTAACAAATCTTGAAATCCCACAAGATTTAATGGATTTTAAACTTATTATTTAAGGGAAAGAAAAATTTATCAATTACATTACATTGAGACTGGTGGAAAATACTAGGATTCTTTAATGACTTTAAGAAAATGTTTTTCACTTTAAGAAGTAAACTAAAAACTGAATCAAAACAAGTAAAAGAAAAGATAAAAGTATATTTTGGAATATCCTCATATTTACAGAAGATAAAAAGAGATAAATGTGGTTTTAATGCAGTAGAGAAGGCCTTGAATGATCATATATCCACATGTACGGTGAAAGTTAAAATTGGTTGTGATGTGGAAACATTAACATCTAGAAATGCGATGATCGAAAATAAAGGAAATTAGAAAGTTGGACACATAAAAAAGGAACATAATTTCCTAACAAAGAAATATTAAAACAAATATAAAAGATAGATAAAAATTATTGAAGTATCTAGATAGGATCTCTTGTCAAATTCTATTACAAATGATGGGGGAATGTGGAGGAATGGAAGTGAAAAGATATTTCCCATTATAAAATGTCAATAATGTGGCTTTTTGGTCCATACCATGTCTTATTGTAAAGTATAAAGGAGCTATATAAATGGGAAAGTTCCTCGAAGTAAAAAATTTCTAATGTGACCATATCCATAACCATATATAATAATTTATTTCTATGTATATTTTTTTCACTATTTTAACTATTGTCATAGAGCTATTCATTATAGTTAAAGTAAAGGTGGGAACAATAACTATAGAACTTAGAGACAAGTCAATACCCATAAACGAAGTAGACATACTCTTCATAACATTAACTCTCATGTGGAGTAAGAATATGAGTATGATGAACTCATGCATATTGAAAATTGATTGGAAATGACATATTTTGAATTCACTAAATCAGGTATCTCATGGAAGAAAAAGAAAAAAATCGATAAATCTAATCTTATAGAAATAGCCCTTAAAGCTAAAAATAATTGTATTACTTGGATTCTTAAAAGAGGGTTCTCATCCCACATGATAGTAAATATAGATTTTTTGAATAGTGTCAATAAAAGTTTTGATGGAACAGTGAGATTTGACAACAACGGTTCTTTAAAGATCAAATGTAGTTGAAATACATAACTAGAAAGTTATGGGATAAGGAAAAACAAGGTTCTCTACATAGAAATTTACATTACAAAATTATTAAAGTGATTTGAATATGAAACTTAGGAATAGTAGTAACATTTAATCATAAGGAATAAATAACATAGGATTTATAGGTAATTCTCTCATGAAAGGATGAAGAACAGATGGAAATGTATACTAGGATTATGGTGAGGATAAAATTTGTTACTTAATAATTGAAGAATAAAACAACTTGTGGCACCTAAGGTTGGGTCACATTAATCAATAGATCAGGGAATAAATATTTAAGCATAAGATAGTTGTCAACATTCCCAATCTAAAGTGTGATTAATAAAGGACATGTGATGCATGGATGTAGGGAATGATGGTCAGAAGTTCATATCAGTTGAATAACAATATAGGATTGAATCTACTTGATCTCATCCACACATATGTTTGTGGTCCAATGAATATGGCTAACACATATGGATAGATTTATTTCATTTTCTTTATTGATGATTATTATTGAGTGTCTTGTGTGATGTTTGTGAAGAGGAAATTAGGTGTTAATTTCATGAATAGTTTTCATCAATGATGTAAGAATGAAACAAGCCACACAATAAAGATTATATGATATGAATATAGAGGAGAATACACATCCATTGAATTTAAAAAATAACTCAATAAATGGGGTAAATAATGATGTTCCTAATGTGATAACCCCTCAATGAAATATTTTTTTTGAACACAAAAATTGATAATTGAACTATGTGGATATAATTATGATGATTGAGAGGCATTTTTCTCATCGTTAATGGAAATAAGTTGTCCATATAGTGGTATATACTCAAACAATTACCAATGAATTTTATAGGAGAAACCAGGACACAATATGAGATATGGTATAGAAGGAATATCTATTTGAATAATATCCATGTTTTTGGAAGTAAATGTGTCATCTAAAACAAATAAGTCAATCAAGGGAATTATGTTGATGCTTAAGATGAGGGAATATTCCTTGGATATTCAATGATAATTAAATCCTAAAAATGTAATGACAATTATCTTAGAAATATTATGGATAGTAACAATGTCATGATCATTGAGGATAAATCCATAAATACAGAGATCATATCATATTTTTATTTTATTGATGATATATAAGAAAGTGGAAAATTGACAGATTCAATTTAGATCACACAAAATGATGATGATTCTAAAGAAGATTCCTAAGATGAAACCATTTATAAATAAATATTATCTGAATATCATAGGATTATTTGAAGAGAGTAAATTGTTCAATCCATCATTATTAGGGATTTAACTGAAACTACATAGACTAGGAGAATGAAAAATGAAGCGCATTCATCCTTCCAATCAACTATGGAAGCAAACTTGCTTGAAAAAGCATAAAAGTATGAATCATGGGTTAAGTCCATGTATGAATAACTTGATCAGATTGAAAATAATTGGACATGGTATCTTCTTAAGAGACATAAAAATATAAATGTGGTTGGAAAAAGTGGATGTTTAAAAACAAATTCTATGGGCATGAAAATGTGATTTGAAGCAAGGAATTCTTGGTGTGTAAATGCTATTAATATATTAAACACATTTATGTTAAAGAAACATTCCCCCTCAGGAATATACTAGAGTTAATCAAGCTTCTTATTTCCATGTAAATTCAAATATTGTAAAATTTTTATTATATGGATGTCAAAATGGAATTCATAAATGGTTTTTTCGAAGAAAAAGTCTATATTTAACAACCTGTGTGATTTATGATTTAAAATTATGAGATGAAGTTTTATAGATTAAGTAAGGATATTTATGTTCTAAATCAAGAACCACAAGAATGATATTATTTACTGTATTATTATCTTAAGAATCTAAAATTTTAAAGTGGATGTGTCATCTTTAATCTCTATGTGAATAATTCTCAAAACATCAATTTATTATTCTTGTGTATGTGGATGATATTATTTTTGTGGAAGACGGTAGGGATAAATGGAAGAATTTTATAATCACATGCAATAGAAATTTAAAATGTCCATGATTAGTGAACTCATATACTTCATGGGGATACAATTAATTCAACAGAAGGATTAAACCTTCATTTATCAGGAAAAATATGCAAGACACTTTCTAAAGAAATCAAAGTGAATAACTCTAAACCAATGTCAAATCAAATTTTATTTGGGAAAAATAATGGAATGAATGAGGATGTGACATATGTGGATCCCACTCTATTCCATAGAATCACTGGAATCTTATTATACCTGACTACAAAATATCCATTTATCTTCTTTGAACCATGCATAGCAGGACTCTTTCATTGTAATATGAAGGAAGATCATTTGAAAGCAGTTAAAAAATCATGATGTATATTCAAGGTACACACAATTTGGTCTTACACTTTTCAATAATAAGTTATAATGAGTTACCAAAATTTTTTATGTTTATTGGGTTGAATATGCGGTGGATCAAAATTCTATAAGTGGTGGTTCTTTATTCATATGAAAAAACATGTTTGATGGTTGATAAAGAAACATGAATATGTTTTTCTTAGTATGGATGAAGAAAAGTATATATGTCCTATTAAGTCAATCACTCAGCAATTATTGATAAATCAACCACTGATTGATTTTGTTGATGAGGTGAATCAACTAATGGTGATTCAATGTGACAAAAAGAGAATGATTGTTCCTGAAAAGAATCTGGTTTAGCAGTCTCATACCAAACATATTGACATTAAATATCACTTCATAAAATAAAATTTCAAAAATGTATGATTAAAATGTAGCATGTTGGTACTGATGACCAAGTGGATGAAATTCTGACTAAGCCCTTTGAAACACCAATTTTCTACAAACATCGGTTGATCCTTGGTGTTCATCCACCACCCATTTCATGAGGAGGTTATGATTTTTCCCATATCCCTATTTTTGTTAACTATTTTAATCTGTTAGTGGATGTGATGTTGGTATATGGGGTAGATATGATCCCTTGAGAGTTTTTTTGAGAACTAAATATTCAAATACTGGTTTTTTGGGTTTATTGACAAAGGGGGACATAAGTGGAATTAAATGGTTTGTAAGATTCATGAAATTCTGTTGACATACCAGAATGGTTTTTAGGATTATTTGGTAGTCTATGGAGGCCTAAAATTCTTGTTATACGCTATTTGATTCTTCCCCAAGATTTTATCAACTTTACTGAGAGTTATGTATAAGTTATTTCATTTCCTTTTTAAGTTTTTTTTGATTATAGTGATATATATGATATATATTCATATTGTCGAAAAACCCAATGGGGTAAATTGTTTGAACCAAGGTTTTTGACAGTTGTAGATGGAGTGGGTTTTGTTTTTATTATCAATCCACATAAGGTTTGATCAAGGAGTCTTCAATATAAGTGATTTTAAAGTTAAGATGGATACATTCTTGAATGTGGTGGGGTTTCCCAGTGTTTCCTAATTTTTGAAGTCTAAAATTTGGAGGATGGAGTAATTTATTCATAGAAAAGGTAATGGTATTTATAAATTTTGTGTGCAAGTGATGTTTTGGGAATGTGACATAAAAAATACAGAAAAAATAGTTTCATACAACATTTGAAACTATTCCAAATTTAAAGTTGTGCAACACAGGAAGATTTTCACAGATCCATGAGATAGAGATGAAGTGTTCATTCTAAAGAAGATGTCAAAAAAATAATTTCAACATTGGAGGAATGTTTGGTGCGTCATGGAATGCATGAAAGTAACATGTGAATAGGGTCATACATGTCTATAAATTTGAGTTTATCCCCTTCATTCGAAGTAACTTTTCCAATTAATATCTCGTTATCTTCTTCATGACATATTTATGTGTCGTAGAGTTCCCTAATAGTGACTTGAATGCAAAACATTCCTTGTGTCTATGAATACCAGGTTAGGTTCATGAATATTTTTCATGAAATTTAGAATTACACTATAATACAAAAAGGTTGTGCATAAGAATAAGTGTTGTGCACAAGTGCATGAGTTTCGAGACTAGAAGGTTTGGAATATCTAGTTTGATTGATTAGTGCATACATGTGAATCAATTTATGGATATTGTGAAACTAGTGTATCTTTCTAATTTGGGAAAAAGAATTAATTTACCAATATATTGAAGCAAACTTCATGTTGATAAATTGAGTAAGACTTCACCAGAGGTATAGAGTAAGGGGGAGTAGATGAAAGTGATTCGAGGGAGAAAGTGTTATATCAATTAAATTTTTGTAAAG
This sequence comes from Viscum album, assembly GCA_963277665.1. Classification (NCBI taxonomy): domain Eukaryota; kingdom Viridiplantae; phylum Streptophyta; class Magnoliopsida; order Santalales; family Viscaceae; genus Viscum; species Viscum album. The sequence goes on along the minus strand of OY728150.1, from coordinate 1,085,149,068 downwards.
TGTGTTTTCTTATAATAGAGTGATAGTGTTGAAACTTTAGAACTCCACATTAACTAGTGAATACTATAGGATTTATGTAAAATCAACACACTATAATTTTATACTAATTGGAAAATCCCTTAGTACTAAACCAAGTAAAAATAATGTGTGGTCACTCTGCATTTGAATGTTTCACATCTTCATGATTCTATCAGTCAGGTTTTAAACGTTTCTACCAATATGGTAAAAATACTTTTCAGTTTAAAAGAAAAAAATGACACCTTGATTCACCCCTCCCCAATAAATGTGTTTTAGGGTCCTGTATCTTTTTCACCAGAGGTGGTGAAGAATGACCAAATGAATGCTCAAAAGTATATATAGTGTTTGCAACTGGATATCATTTAAAAAGTACATATAAGGAAGCTTTAAACCTATTCATAAATAGTGGATAGATATATGATGGTAGATATGAATATGGAAGGAAAGGTTGTATATCCTCCCCCTTCTCTCCAATCTAGTGGCAGATTCAATGGCATTCTTCGGAATAATAGAAAGTGGAAAGAACATTATAGGAATGGTGGAAGTGGTTCTACATGGCATGCCTCCTTGGCACATCATTTTATAGCTATAAGGGTTATTTTGACTTTCTATCAGTGTGGAAAGGGTGGTAACACCATAAATTCGTGTCCTTCTCATATAAAGATGTGTAATAGTTGTGGTTGTTATGGTCATCTGTAGAATTTCTATCAAGATATGTCTACACCTCAATATAGTTAAGGATTGTCACATTCAAATGCTATTATGGTGTTGTCATATGCTTCACAGACTATATGAATCCATTAATGGGAATTATGACTGAATCACCTTCATGCAGTAGAAGAGTTTCTGGTGGAGATAAATATATGTCTAGCGGTAGTGACATGTACCATATTTATTTCATCCTCAGTAGTGATTGCCTTATTTGATACTAGTGTTACCCACTCATTTATACCTTAAATTTTATTGATATTCTTATACATCCAATGAATCTTATGTCCTTTGTTTTGGATTTAGAGATACCTCTTGTAAAGAGAAAATAGTAGGGGCCTTGGTGTCCTTCTTGTACATTATTTATGGATGATTCATAGTTGATCTAGTATTTTCTTATTCTTGATCTAGATTTTTTTGATGTTGTTATAGGGATGGATTTTCTTATTTATCACCATGATGAGGTTGTTTTTTATCATTAGAGTTTCATGTTTCTTATAAACTATGGGAGATAACAAGTGTTTAGGGAAGATTGGGATCCTGGGTCTGGGCGTACAAGACCTCCCCATCCAAAGCTCAATATTTTGTTTCCTTCTGTAGAATTTATGATTAATGGGGTTTCTTATATTTTTGATCTTATCACTATTTTTTTGGAGTTTATTGATGTTTTACCTTATGATTTCTTTTCTATTATTCTGGAGAGGGAGGTAGAGTTTACGATTGGATTGGTTCCAAGTACACAGTCGATTTTGATAACTTCTTATCATATGGAATCGGTGGAGCAGACAAATCTTGGTTATAATTGGATGACCTGATGGAGAAGGGTTTTTTTGCATTAGAGTTTCTCTTTGGGTAGCCTTAGTGAAATTTGTTGAGAAAAAAATTGTTTTATCCAATTGTGCATATATTGTCAGATGTTGAACATAGTAATGATTAAGAAAATGTATCCTTGCCTTATGTGGCTGATTTGTTTGACCAATTAAATTAGTAAAAGTGGTTTTCAATGCCTTATAGTTTGTCAGGTTATCATCAGATCATATTTCGAGAGTCTGATATATTGAGGAATGCATTTAGGAGAACGTATGTCCATTATAAATATCTTATGATATCATTTATTTTGACTCATGCTCCTAAATGTTTTATGGATTTGATGAAAGAAATATTAAATCAGTATCTTGACACATTTTGGTTGCTTTCAGATATGATATTTTGGTTTAATCGAGATCCAAATAGGAGCACAAGCACCATTTATGTTTGGTTTTTTAAATCTTGAGGAGTCACTATTTGTATTGAAATCTTTTGAAATACACTCTCAGGATTCAATAAGTTAAGTTATTGGGGAACATTATTTTTGATCATGGATTATTAGATGATCCATAGATGGTAAATGATATTTTTTCATGGGAAGAACCATGTAATGTCTTTGAGAGTTAGAGCTTCGGGGGTCTTTCTTGATACTATTGATGGTTCACTAAGGATTTCCCTAAGTTGGTGTCACCTTTGACTTCTCTTACTATGAAAGGTTTTAAATTCACATTTGATGAAAAATGATAGGATTATTTTAATGATATGAAATGAATTTTGACATCACCTCATGTTCTATTCATACCTAATCCTGGTAAAGAATATGTGGTTTTTATGATCCTTCAGGAACTTTCTTGGCTTTTTTTCTTATGTAGGATTATCATGTGGTGGTATCTGATACACTGTATCTTCAACTGTAAGAAAATAATAACCCAAATCATGATATTGAGCATTTCAGGTCTATTCATGAACTTAATTATTTGGGAAATTATATTTTTAGTATAGGTTCATAGTCTTTTTTTAATATAACAACATGAGAAATATTTTTTTATATAAATAAATGAATCTTATATAGAAGAAGTGGGTATAGTGACTTTAGATTTTTGAACGTGATATCGCATACACCCTTGGGAAGGGGAATGTTGTTATGGATGATCTTAGTAGGAAAGTGTCATCCCAATCTATTTTGGAATCAAATGAAGAGTGGAACCTTATGGGAAACTTTTATTAGTTTGTCTTGGATGATCAGAAGGATTTTTATAGTATGGTTATGGCTTGTGTTCAATTATATTCATCACTCCCCTAGTCTATTCTATAGACTTTATATAAGGATGATAAGTTCAGGGGAATTTGAGAATCCCTTTATGGTGGGGAGACCATTTATGGTTGGTATCTCCCTTTAGAAGGTGTACTCCATTTTGGATATCAGTTTGTTGTTCCGGTATCAGTGTGGATCTTGGTTTTGTTTTATTTTCAAGGTTCTTCATGGGTCAATCATCCAAGAACTATAAAGATGCATTATTCCATGAGACACTTCTTTTTGTTGCTGGGTACGAAAGGATATATTCCTGATTATGTGTATCATTATTTCACCTATTAATAGATAAATTTAAAGTATATGAAACCTTCTGGTTATATTAATCCTATTCTAGTTTGAGTTTGGAAATAGGGTGAGGTTTATATGGATTTTTTTTTGAATTATCATGGACTCCCTTAGGGAGGAATTATATAGGGGTGTTGATTTATCACATTACAAAGTTAGATCATTGTATTCTAATCAGGGACACATCTAAAGTTGAATATATGGGTATGCTTTATTTATAAGAGATTGTGAATTTACACAAGGTTCCTTCTTCCATTGTTATATATATGAACCCTATATTTACTTTGAGGATCATTAGGTGTCTCCATGATGTGATGGGGACTCATATACAGATGACTTCATCTTACCATCCATGGAAAAACAGATGGAAGGAGCATGCTATTTAGAACATAGATGATATTATCGGTGCTTGTGTCCAAGATTTTGGTGGATCACAGGATATCCATATGGAACTGGTTGAGTTTTATTATAAATATAGTTATCATTCATCAATCAAAATTGAACATTTTGAGGGATTTTATAGTCTCCTGTGTCGGTCGCTTATTTTTTGGGAGTAGGTTTTCGAAGGATCATTGGTGGACATGAGTCTGGTTTATGATATGTCTATGATAATTTAGGACATATGTCAGTATATAGTTACAACATAGAGTCGACATAAATTCATTGCATATCGACATCATCACCCTTAGACATATTCTTTAGGTGACTAGGCTTTCTTGAAAGTTTTTCCTTGGTTGGGTAACTGTTATCTTGTAAAATAGGGAATCTTTTTTATGATATATTGTGGTCCATTTCAGTTTATTGACCATATTTGGAATTTTTCTTATGAATTTTAATTATTTGTTTAGTTGATGTGGATGCATTATGATTCAACATATCATTGATTAGGAAATATTATCATGACCCCTCTCATGTTTTGAGTTGGGAGGAAATTGAGTTAGATCCAGAAGTTTCTATTATGTAGGATCCAGTTGAGATCATTGAATCTGAAATGAAATTATTTCAGGGAAATACCTTTTGGTTTATTAGTGTGTTATGGAAACACGGATCATATTCTTATGAGATTTAGGAGTGTGAGTCTTTGATGAGGGAGCAGTGGCCTAACCTCTTTAATGGACTTTATTCTTCTACATGACTTCCCAGTTATTTGAAGTATTGTGGTGGGGAGTTTTTATCAACTCTTTATTCACTTTTATGTATTTTTATTTTTATTACATGTTTTCTTCTTTAACTGGGTGCATCTTTGGACTCCTGGGGATGGAAAATATTTTTTGAGTAAAATGACCTAAATTTCCAGGATGTATGTTTTTTTTAATTAATGGATTTTGGGAATAAATTTCCTAAATGTATTTTTAGGGTTCTACCTGAGTTCATAGGATGCTCGAGGTGTTTGGGGTGATTATGTAAGAATTCACAGTTTTCACTCTCAGTACGAAATTTACACATCATGTATCAGGAGGACATGATGTTTAATAGTTATTAGGATCACGTTGTGGGTTGGGTACCTATCATGAAATTATACATTTCATGTAATATTTATACACTATATAATGATAAAAAAATTGTATTTAACCAATGGGTGAGGATTTGTTCATAGTATGTGATCTCCTAGGATTATACAACATGTAAAGGGATTACTTGACATGTATATGTTGTAAATATGGATTTTAGGGAACCATCTGAGTGAAATATTTGTTCTTTAGATTTTCAGTTTCTTCCATCTCAACCTAAGGGTATTATTTGATGATTTTTAGTGGATCTATTCAATATGGATTGATATTTATGGAGATTGGTCACCATATAATTCATATTTCCTCTCTATGAGTGACTAATAATTTCATCTTCTTCTTCACCTTTTATCGTGGTAGTGTTATTGCATTGTACTATTGGTTTTATGGATCCATGGTGATGTTTCCTTTGTTTATCTTCTAAATACATTGTTTGATCATCTTTTGAGGGTCATTCCTTTATTGGTTATGGTGTGAAAGGTGTGTTTTTTTCACGGTATGTGTAATTTATCCTCTTTTACATGCTTTTTTTTGTGAATTGGTTTAATTCTAATATTTGTAGATTGATTCTAGGGCCTCCTATGTCATTATTTTTTTCTTCATATTGGTGGATCCTTTTATAGGATTGTGCGACCCTTAGTTTAAGGTAAGTGGTTCCGTCTCTAGCATATGTTGGTAAATAGAATTTCTTCAATTTTCGATAAAATATTTTATTAAATTAAATGGCATGATAGATTGATTTTATTTTTGTCTGTGGAAAATATTTTTCATAAAATATGGTTTTCTCCTAGTATTGATAAATGAAAAGTAATTTTCAAAGAATTGTGAAATATGTTTTTAAGTATTTTCTAAATGTAAGGGTTTTTAAAATAGATCACATGGGAAGCCTTGGGTACCAAGCTAAAAGGTTGGTAATATGCTTCATATGATGATACTATTAAGGGGTTTGCTCGTTGGGCTTTCCTATACTCCCTAGGTCTGTTTTTATTGGTACTTAATTGTATTATTGGGAAGTTCCCTTTTTGGAGTGTATGCTTCCTTGATTTCATGAATATATCTAGGGTCTTGGGTGTATGATTGACTATGTTGGGGGTATGACTGTCATATCTATCTTGACCTAATGTTATCCTCAACACCATTTAACCTTGTATTTTGGCCTATTTGAGTTATTTTGGATTATTTTATTTATGTTTTACTTCTATGGATTTGATATTATATGAGATACATTAATTTTTTTTTGATATATATTCTTTGATATATAGATATGAAGTTATTTTATACTTATTTTCCAAATTTATTTTTAAATGTTGAAAAAGGGGAAATTAAAATGTATTTCCATGATTTTGTTATAAAAAATGTAAAATATATATCATGCCCTGTATTTTTGTAATGTTGTGCATGTTCATATTTTTTTTTTAGAGTTGATATAGAACACCTAGGTGGAATCCTACTAATCTTTTTATCTCACACCCTATGCACCCCTTTGACGGTGTATAGACCTTTGTATGTATTTCGATGTAGGTAAAGGAAATGTGTTGCATTGAGGTAGTAAATTTTTTTGGTTATCTGAGTTTTGTAGATTGTGTTGAGATGGTGGGATTATTCTCACACTATCACATGGAGTAGTTGGTTTTCCTATTTTTTAGTCCTTTTTGTTGGACCTATACTTGGATATTGTTTCTAGTCTTGAGTTGTTTGGTTTTCATTATTTCTTTTAGTTGTTCCATGTATTTATATTTTCTATTGTTTTTTATATTATGTGTGTGTGTGTGTGCATCATGTATTTTTTTCATGTTGGGTGAAATCATTCCCTCTATTTTCTGTTGATGTTTGGGGGCTACTCATCAACCCATGAGGATTGGGAACGCCCTACATGTATGTGGAAATTTTATTTAGGTTCCATTTTTATAAGGCATTTAGGACTGTTTCATCACATTTTTAGTTCCTAGATAAATTGAATCCTTTGATAAATAGAAGGGGATGTAAGTGGAAGATAATTGATCATGATGGGGAGATATTACCTTAGAAGTCACTTGAGATTCATGAAAGGATAGAAAATAATCTAGGAGGAATAATGAATCTCTCCTAGGATATATGGAGGTTAGAAACATAATATAGGAGTAAAATGAGGGCGTTGTGAGTTAAAAATGACGGGGGAATGGAAATTTAGAAGAAAAAAAATTAAAAACTAGGAATACTACATGATATGGTGGAACAATGTCCAAACTATTTGAAAATTGTGCAGAGGATACTATGTGACCTTTGTCCCTATGTAAGGGTCATCTGTACAGTAAGTACTAACCCTGAAGTAGCCATGTGATACGACCCCTAAGTACAAAACAAGTTTCAAGGTTCCTATGAATATCCACATGGTTGGAAAATTTGTGTTAAGACTAGGAAAATCAGCTCTATAAGTCTACAACACCATCTATAAGGTTGTTGTATAGTTACAACTAACCATGACAACACCATACATTAGACTAAAACATACTCAAATTTCAAAATTAATGACCTAAAATTAAATAAAAATAAAAATAACCCAAATAATATGACATAATATAAAATAGAAATCAATATAAATGTGAGGGATGTTACAAAATCCCTTCAATATTTATTCAAAAAAGATTAATGAACTATTTAATTTTTTTAATATAAAAGTGATTCCTCAAAATATTATGTGTTTATTATTTAATTTATATAATCTAATTAAAAAGTTTATATACTTGTAAAATAATGTATTCTCTACATGCTGATTCTACCATTCCCAAGGAATATCATTGTGAAATAGTTGAAACTAAATAAATTATAAAAGGTAAACTATATATGGTTGAAAAAACATAGGAGAATCATAGTGTGATGGTCTTTACAAAACAAATTATGGTAAAAAAGAAACGTTATAAAATTAAAGGAAGAATGGAATTTATGTTTCCAACTTATTGACCCCAAAAAATCCATTTTCATTAGTTATATTATGATCACTACTCGAATTTATGTTTAGATTAATGTAGATACATGGAACAATATTGTACCTATATTGAGGGTAATAAGTTAGGAAGATATTTGGGTAACATTCCCATATAATTTCTCAATTTTACAAAAAAACTACACAATGAAACATTTATTTACTCTTCATTATCCCTCATAGATTAAACTTATATTAAATGATTTTCAAATAAAGTTATTATTAATGGTCATTAGAAAGGATTTCAGGTACTTCAAACAAAGAATCATATTAGGGATTCTGAGGGGAAAATAAACTACCACTTACCCGCTATATATGCATACATCATTAAAAAAGAATCATGATGTTATTTTATTAGTCACCAGAAGGTGGAATAATTTCTAGTAGATTAGAATTGATAATATCTTATTTAAATTAATCCTATTAATAAATTTTATTAAGTATTGATAATTTATGAAAAAAATGAGATTAAAAAATAAAAAACATGCATAAAAACCAACCAAATCCTAATATAATGTAAGTATGAGGTTATATTCACATGAAAAAAAGGTGTTCATTTTAAATCTACAATAATAATTATATGGGATATGAAAAAAAATATAATTATGTTCCTTTTTGTATGTAGATTGAGGAATTTGAATATTAATACACTTCAATTACATGTCATGTCACGAACCAATTTTAGGCCACCGCTATTTTGGGTACCCATTCCAACCTATGGAAAGACCCAAAAGGTGTTATTAATCCCAATTTCATGTAAAAAAGCACAAGGGAATCAAATTATATAGGACATGAATAATTTATACAAGATACAGACTATTTAACTAATAATGAAATACAATTGATAATATTAAGTGGTGAATCAATACATTGGACAACCAACCCTTTTGAAATAATAACTTTCAAATAAAAAAACACAAAAATTGCCTTTACTAGAAGTAGACATAAAAAATACCTAAAGTAGAACAATGATAGAAAACCAAAATACTAAAGTGGACAACTTATCTATTATAACTCTTGACCATTATAGAACCCTAAATACGAGATATAATCTCCATGTAAGATTAATTCACAAACCATTCTAAAAACCATCATAATAGATCCATAGAGACTCAAAAGACCCAAACCTACAAAAAACATCTCAATCGACAAACATCGAGGGACATAAGTAGAATGTGATCATAACAGCCCACTACGATCTCACCAAAAGTTGCATGAGTTTTTTTTCAGGAATTTTAGAAACACTAGTGTAAAATATGTTTTTTAAAAATATGTCTTGTAAAATATAATGAATAAAAACTCATAAATTCGTTAACAATTACATTTTAAAACCATTTGATTCTTAAAACTAAAATATGTAGTTTTCATTTTAAAACTGTTTTTTAAAATATAATTTCCTAAAATGTATTCCCAAAACATGGTTATAAATTATATTGATAAACTCAACCCCCAAGTAATCATTAATCACACACACACACATATATATCTAAATAGTTCAAATATATAAGAATAAGTAACCACATAAACCATAATTAAAATATATCATAAACTAAAGGTTGGTGTTAATTAAAAACTACTAAACTAGTAATACATGTGAAACACACATGGTAATGGAAATGAATAAATTGAACATGGAATTATAAAATAATGAAAAAAGTGTAATGCATAAAAATAATCATGTGAGCAATATAAAATTCAATGAAAATTTCATATATTCATGGGAAACTCTTAGAAATCGAGTGATATGATAATAAACATACTCAAGTGGAACCATATGTTGAACAAAATGATGGAATTATTATACAATTCCCACTAGACATTCTCTAACTATCCTCACTGGTGTCTCTCACTTTATAATGTTCATAAAATACAACTATGGGATACTAGTTAATATCATCATGATAGGTATAGTATCCATCTATCAATATATCACTATGATTCTTTTGATTCCCATTATATTGAATCTTATATCTGACTATCCATTAATAAATCTTTCAAAAACATTATGACTAATTATAGATGGATGGTTCACAGAGACTCTTCTATGAACTTATATTAAGATAAGTGGACTAGTGATCCTCTTATTTCTATGGCTAATCCAAATCATATACTTGAGCATACTAATGAATCCATTGATGATGTCTTAAACACTAATTGCATTAATATTCCTAATAATGTTAACCATGTCATTGATAATTACCCCTTTTCCAATTCTGATGATTTTTTAATTTAGAACATTCTAACAATGACATTCTTGACTCTAAAACATTTTACCACCACTATTATAGAAATTATGATATTGATTTTTATTGTGTTAAATTTTTGATAAATTATGTATAAAACCTTCTAGAATCACTATTGTTTGGAGAATTTCTCACAATCGGGTCAACACTGATGTTTGCCTCCAATATTTTGGGAACCAAATTTTCTCTAAATGTCGAGGATTCAATCAGCATAAATAATACATAACTATATATTTATTTTCAATTCGAATTTTATTACTATTTAGAATTATATTTTTGATCTCATTGAGTATACAGGGTTACTTATAAACTCAATCAGCTCTCAACTTCTGCATTGTGATGTTAAAGATGCATCTCAGTAGATCAAGAATCTTTTCTTAGCTATTGTTGATGACAATCTCCATGTGATTTTTTATGATATAAATTCTTTTCTTCATCATAATAGCTCATTAAGTTTAAATACTGGTTAGGTGAGCTTCCTTGTATCTATATGTGAAGCTGATATGATCCAATAGGAACACTACAACAACTCTGTTACTGATTTCATAATTTTATAGCACCTTGGGGTTGAAAGTATTTATTGTCATCCTCGAAGAACCATGGAGGTTTTTTGGTATTTACCATACCTAGATTAGATTAAAGATAATATTTATGGAGCCTCTAATGAAAACTCAGGACCATCGGCTTGTGGATAAGTTTACAAGAACAATCTTGGTTAGCTTCACAATTTATTCTATGGAAACTATGGCTTTTACTTGTCTTTGGAGGTATAAATGTTGAGTGTTATCCATGAAATCACCTTCACAGGGAAAAAAGGTTAGAACAATATCTAGATTTAATGTGATTCAACCAGCATATTGAAATCTCTTTGGAATGGTGTGGTGCAGCTTGTGTTTCCTCTCACAACTAGATAGATGGATTTCCATCACTCAATTAGGTATTTCAAATATATTATCACACATGCCTTACTTGATGTGAGCACAACTGCGGATGGGCTTTCCAACAAGTGGTCAACCACAACATCAGCTGGTTGGATGACCTCTTTAATATTTTCTTCCCCTTTGTGAAAAAGATTGTAAAAAATCCCATCGTTTAGACTTGTGTAACTTATATTATAATTACTAAATTTTCCTTGTTTTATTAACCAAGGAACCACCCATTTAATAAAACTAACAAAAAAAATTTAATTCATATAATAAATTATTTCAAGCACGGTTTCCTGTGGAATTGGTTAATGATGTATCCCATTAAAATCTGAATATTCCTCTCTAAAAATACTTATCTTGCCTTGAATTTAAAATTAATATTATTTTTTCAAAATTCATTTTAAAACAAATTCAAAAACAATATTTCTTTATAAATTTTGTTTCAACATTTCAAAAAACCCATAGAATAATACATTATAAATCATATTTCAAAAATTAATTTGGAAAAATAATTTCAAATCAAACATCACTTTTTAACCATTCTAAAACGAACGGAGTCTCAATTTAAAATGATAAAACCCAATAAAGGAAGAAAAAAATAAATCTTGTATCAAAAAAAAAAATTACCAACACTATGAACATGAAAAATAAGTGAATAAAATTTGAAAAATCCAAGAAGTGAACTATAATCCATTGAATATGAAATCCTATGAATTCCCCCCCCCCAAGTAAATATAATTAGGAATTATAAAATAAACTTTTAATTTGAAACCTTTTTTGATAAAATTTCTAGGGATTTTGGAAAACACCTAAATTATATAACTGATAAGGGAAATAAATTTAGAAAGATCATTCATAACATGGATTGTGATGAAAAATATAATACATGTAAAATACAACCTTAAATGGGGGTAAATGATGCATATATTTAATAATAGGAAATAATTGTACAAGAAGGAGGCCTCGCGCCACAGAAATCAAAACAAAAATGAATTATAACAAAATATTACACCTAGGGTTTGACCAAGAAGGAACAAAAAACGATATCATAAATAATTAGCAACAAAAAAGAAATTATAAATAAAGGGGGACTTTTTGGATGCCCTACCCTAGACCACTCAGTAGTTTATGGGATGAGGATACCAAATTACTTCAAGTTCTCCTCCATGTAAAACAAAGGATACCAACTAGTATCAAGGTATTAAAACATAAATTAGGGATACTATTCCCTCAATATCAATGAAATACATAATAATAAATAACCAAATAACATCCATATAATAGTGTGTATAATAAATAAACACATATAATTCCATACATGATATTATCATACAAAACATACATTGATTTCCCATTAGTCTAATCCTAAATAAAAAATAATCCAAAAACATTCAACGTGCATACAATCTATCTCTACTTCCATCATCAGACGTCACACACCCTATCTTTATATACCCATTGAGATGCTCTAACCCAATCCATTATGCATCATGTATTGACCTACAATTTATACAAAAGGTCTTCAAACCCATAAATATGCTCATGCAGGGTATGAAAATATAACTTAGTATGGTATCACCAAAAACCCCTAAAATACATAATTATATGAATTTTTATGCATGATGAAGATAAATAAAACAAATAATCATACTCGATGTGTTTTCATTTACTAACCAGGTTTACATGGTACTCAATGAGATATACACACCCATCATACTGATGTGTGCTAACCAAGCCACCCTAACCAAAACCATACCTACTTTGGTTCCATTCCACAATCACTCTTCACCTCATGCAACCATAACTGATTCCCATTCTATACATGAGTACTCAGGGTTGATCACCATTCAAACATCGACCCAATACTTGATAAAACTTTACACAATCATACATCCACATCGTGACCCACTTCCTGATCTGTAAGATCTTGGTTTTTGGAAAGGTATGTTTTTTTTGTGCTCTGGGTTAAACACTTTCTTTTGGGACTTTAAAAGGTTTCTTGAAAGTATGAGAGGCATTAGGGGTTTTCCGAGGGAACTGGGCACGGAAGAAGGGAAGTTTGGGCAAAGAAGACCAAGGTGCACGACCTGCACATAGTCAGCCAAACCGTGCAGCCTGCCCAGGTGAAACCGTGCAACCCTCCCTCCCCTGGACAGAAGTGAGCACACGGTTTGCACACGGTTTGCCAAACCGTGCGGCTAAACCATGTGAATCCTCCTCCACCGGGCAGTGGAATGCACACGGTTTGCGCCAAGTTTTCCAAACTGTGCCGACAAACTGTGATGCCACTTAAAGTTGGGAAAATTTACAAAATTTCCACTCCGGGATTTTAAACCCCACTCGGGATTTTCCTCCCATTCCACCCTCTTCACCATGGGGACGAACCAATTCGCCCAAGAGCTCAAAGATATCGATCTCCCTCGTTTCTAAGGCGTTTTCGGTGCCGTTGGTTGCGGATCAAAGCTCTCGGTAAGGCTAACCTCATCATTGCTTTTCTTTTTTGGTTTAGGGTTTGTATCTTCTCCCTCTATTGTACCGAAGCTCTAAAACCCTTTCTTTTGGGAGATTTTTAGGTTTAAGCTTCAAGGCTGGTGGGATCGAGGTCTAAGGACTCGATTGAGGGTGCGTTCAACCGTGGTTTCGAGGTAGGTGGTCTACAAGGTATATCCCATGGTTATTTAGGGGTTTTTGCATGTTTAGTTGTGTTCTTTCTTTCCTTTGGTTATGTTTTGGATAACCTTGGCATGTTTGGTAATAATGGTGTTGAAAATGGAAAATGGGAACCCTCATGATCCCTGTGGGATGTGTTGGTATAGACTTGACCGAATTGGGGCCATCCATGGGATGTTCCGGCATTTCCCGGATTTAGAGATTAATATTAAACAAGTGACCCTGTTGTAATGAATTGTAGAGCCCGTAAAAAATATATTGGCATTATTGGTTGAACTTGGAATAGAAGTTAGGTGATTCACCTAGACTTGGCAATCACCTAAGGGTTAATTGAAATGGGTTGACTGGTTGATTCATTGGAATGATGAATGGGTTAAATGGGTTAATGTATAAAATGATTAAAGACCATAAGGGGATGAATTATAGGTCTAGTGTTGAATGCTTAGTGATATAGTCATAACACATGAGAATTGGTTGAATGGTTAAATGATGTGAAATGGTAATGTGTTAATGGTTTAAGGCATGATGTGAATTTCCCGTGTGTTGTGAATGCATTGTCCAAGGGGAAATGGTATGGAAGGTTGATGGTTACTTATATTTATATAAGCATGTGAACATGGATTGGTTGTGTGGGGTATGACTGATGCTCTACGCCCACGGGTTGAGTGAAGACTGATGCTCTGAACTCCACCCTAAATGCACGGGGTAGGGATATGACTGATGCTCTGTTTCCTTATCAGTTACATCAACCCGGAATGAGGCTTTGAGGTGGAGATATGGTTGCTATGAAGGGGTTGGTCCTAGTGATATAGGACAATGATGTGTTTACCCTCTTTCATGTGATTGTTAGTGTTAGACCCATGTAATATAATGTATGTGTTTAACTAATGAAAATGTGATGAAATGGTAAGTGATGGTCAATGGTAACAAATGAATGGTAATGGAATGGCAATGGTTTTGGCCATAAACTGGTTAATAGAACCTTAAGTAATTACTTGGAAATTATCATTCATTTCCTTTTTGAATGCACTACTAGTTTGTACTGGATATTTTGTATACACCGTTAGTGGTGGCCTACTAAGTTTTACTCACACCCTGCTCGGGCCACCGTTGGGTACCCGAGAAAACTTCATGTTTGCAGGTCAGAAGAAGGGAAATGGTCCTTTCTAGATAGTTGAGTGGACATGGTTAGCACTTGGTGGATGATCCTGACATGGAGTCGGGACCATTTTGGGGATTTGGGCCATTGTCTTTATTTTGTGCTTTTGTTCACATTTTCACTTGTAGTATGACATGGCATATTTAATGTTGGAATTGGTTTTTGCTCAAGTTGCATGTTTATTGATTATTTTTTCCTCTATTGGTTGTTTCTATTGTGGATTACTCTGATAAAAAGGGGGTATATTCTCCCCACATGACTACATAGACCCCTGCTGTTAGTCGGCTGCCTTTGGCGTACGGGGAGGCGCACTTAAGGTTAAGTATCCACCCACCTCGGAGCACCGGTTTAGTGGATTCCAGTTCAGGGTTGTTAAAAAGTGGTATTAGATGAGGTCTTTCTTCTCCTTCTCTGAGGTCTTGTTATTTGGGATAGGTTTCCAAGGGTTAAGATGTGTCTAGCCTTGGTAAATGAGCTCGTGCTTGGGAGTAGCTAACCCATGTACGAGGGAAAACCCAAGTCAACCTAGGTGGGAAATGTTTTTCTTGGTTGTGTGTTGTTACAGTTGATGATATTTCACCATTGGGTGATGCACATGTGGTTTTATGTGACTGTTTTATGATATTTGGATTGTGGCCATAATGGCACGAGGATTTTCATTCTTGCATCATTTTTAGGCACCTAGGGAGATAGGTGACATGCATGGTTTTAGGAACACGCACGGGGTGGGTGTGTGAGGCAGGAATGTAGAATGCATCATGCATTTCATGAAACCAAGAAATAATGAGAATAATGAAATGAAACAAGTGGGTAACAACTGTTTAATGAAATAATATGGTTTGAAATGAATTGGAAAATGTTTTTGTAAATAGTTGTGTGAGTTTGGTGATAGTGCATGGTTGCTTACCCCATGTGGACCATGGCCCGCGGTAGGGATAGTCGTGGTGGTGAATTTGAGGAGTTATTATTGTTGATTTAGTATATGAAAGTGGGTTGTTGTGGCTCGTAGGGAGTCCTTTGTTATGGAGTTGTGAAAGTTTTATAGTGCGCATTCTAAATATTGTGCTTGGCATTGTAGATAGATGCCACCACGTCGTCGTTTTCCAGTTGGGCAACGGGAGGATGTTGCTGAGAACACTCCTCTGGTAGAAGAGCAAAAAAATGTGGTGATCAATGAAGGTAGAGAAGACCAGTTCTGAGAGAACTTAGATCGCCTTATGCAGATGATGGATCGGGACCCAGGGCGGGTTGCACCAAGTATGTTTGAGATGACCAGGGAGTTCCAGCTGCAGCACCCTCCGACCTTCGCCAGAGAGGGTGGGCCAGAGGCAGTGGAGTTCTGGTTAGATTCTATCCAAATGATATTTGATCATCTGGAGACCCCTGTCGAAAAGCAAGTAAATCTGGCCATTTACATGTCGTTGGGCCAGGCTAGGCGTTGGTGGGACATTCAGGCTCGAACCGAGCAGGCTGAGGGGATGTCATGGAAGGTTTTTCAGGAGAATTTTCTGGAGTATTTCTACCCAGAGACTTTGAGGCGAGATCGGGTTGTAGAGTTTATGAGCCTAACTCAGGGATCGCTGTCAGTGATGGACTATGCTAGTCTATTCACCGATCTGCGATGCTTCATCCCAGTGTTAGATAGGGATGAGGCAGTAGTAGTAAGGCGTTTCCAGGATAGGCTGAGATATGAGATCAGGTCTCAAGTAAATATCTTTCTCTTGAAGAGTTTTGCAGAGGTGATGGATCAGGCACTCATCTCTAAAGGGAACCTTAAGGGAGCATCGGGTGGTGGGCTTGTCGTTCCACCTGGGTGGACAAGTGGTGCATCTTATGAAGGTCAGAAGCGTCATTTGGAAGGATTCCAGCAAGGTGATCAGAAGAGAGGGTCAGCCTCTCAGAGTGGGAATATGGTGTTCTGCTATCATTGTGGTAGGCCGGGGAATATGCGTGGTTAGTGTCCTCGACCTCCAGTTGTGTGTCCTTCATGTCGTAGGATGGGACACGTGAAGAGGTTCTAGAGGAATCTTCAGCATGTAGGGGAGCATGATGGTGGAAAGCAGATACCTGATACGGGAAGAGGATCAGTTACCTCGTATCAGGCAGGTAGTTGGAGCTCCACGAGCCGTACTGGCAGGGGCGGTGGACATGGAACTCCAGGGAAAAGATTTCTCATGATAGCAGGGCAGTGTAGCACAGAGTTCTCAGGATGGAGCCCAAGGTAGAGGGGCAGGTCAGCTTCAGGCATTTCAGTTTGCACCTGGTGATGGTGAAGCTGGACCGTCAACTGTTCGAGGTACGATCATTATAGCTTCTACGTTTTCAAGTGCATTGTTTGACACAGGTTCCACACACTCTTTTATCACTGCTCAACTTGTGGAAGTGCTGGGTTTCCATGTAGAGGGAGTGTGTGGAGTGATCACAATTGATACCCCGTTGGGAGTGCTGGTTGAGGATATCAAGCAATGCAAGTAATGTGCCTTGGAAGTTGGTGGGTATCGTTTTCTGTGGGACTTGTTCGTTCTCGAGATTTCGGTGTTCAACCTAATCGTGGGAATTGATTGTTTGGTGTTGTATCATGCGTAAATAGACTGTTTTCATCACAGAGTATCGTTCAGGTCACTTGAGGGTGACTCTTATGTCCACCGTGGCGAATGGGATGTCGGGCAGGGCGTGCAGGGCCGTTTTGTCAATAGATGAGTGGACTCGCAGCTCAAGTGGCATGTCTCATGCTTGATGATGATGAAGGAGGGAAAAAACTAATTTCCCTCCTGTGGTGGATCAGTTTCAGGATGTGTTTCCTGAGGATTTATCAGGGTTACCACCCGAGAGGGATGTTGAGTTCACAATCAAGTTGTTGCCGGGCGCGGAGCCAATTTCTATTCCTCCATACCGAATGGCACCGGCAGAACTCTAGGAACTAAAGGTCCAACTTGAGGAGTTGGAGAGTAAGGGGTTTATCCATACTAGTAAATCTCCTTGGGGATCACCTGTGCTTTTTGCAAAGAATTATGATGGGTCGTTAAGGCTGTGTGTTGACTATCGGAAGTTGAATCGGATGATGGTGAAAAATTGGTACCCTCTTCCTAGAATTGATGACCTGTTTGATCAGTTGAGGGGTGCATCGGTGTTTTCTAAGATTGATCTGAGGTCAGGTTTTCACCAGTTGAGGGTGAGGTCATCCGACAAACCGCATACAGCTTTCCAGAGTTGGTACGGGTTGTTTGAGTTTGTGGTAAAGACTTTCGGATTGACCAATGCACCGGCGGTGTTTATGAATTTGATTAACTGTATATTTCATCCCTATCTAGATCATTTTGTGGTTGTCTTCATTGACGATATCTTAGTGTACTCAAAAACTCACGGCGATCAATCCCAACATCTTGACATCGTTATCTGTATGCTAAGAGAGCACTGGCTATACGCCAAGCTGTCAAAGTGTCAATTATGGATAGGTGAGGTGCATTTTATGGGTCACATCATCTTGGAGGCCAGTGTGTCAGTTGATCTAAATAAAGTGAAAGAAGTTGTATCTTGGGAGTATCCTAAGAGTGTTTCTAATGTTCGAAGTTTTCTGGGTTTGGCCGGGTATTACCGAAGGTTCATTCAGGATTTCTCTCTCTTGGAAGCCCCACTCTCGGGCTTTACCAAGAAGGGAATCAAGTTTGAGTGGTCTGGGGATTGTGAGAATGATTTCCAAGAGATGAAGAAGCGACTGTCGACCGCACCTATCTTGATCTTACCTGATCCGGGTAATAAGTATATCGTGTTTTGTGATGTGTCCGAAATCGGACTTGGGGATATGTTGATGCAAGATGAGCGGGTTGTGGATAATGGGTCAAGGCAGTTGAGACCCCATGAGTGGAAATACCCCACTCATGATCTTGAGTTGGCTGCAGCAGTGTATGCCTTGAAGTGTTGGAGGTAATATTTGTAGTGAGAACTGTTTACTGTGTTTACTGACCATAAGAGTTTAAAGTACATCTTTTCCCACCGGGATATGAATCTTCGGCAGTGTAGATGGGTTGAATATCTCCAGTATTTTGACATTGAGTTGGTGTACACACCAGGAAAGGGAAATAGTGTTGCTGATGCTCTGAGAAGGAAGGTTCAGAAGAAGTGGTTCAAGAGTCCAGCACCGAGTGGAAGGTGATGGCTTTATTTGCAGAGATGCACCTGGGGGTGCAGGAGGAGAATGGACAGGTCACTCTTTCTCCCTTAACGATGGAGTCTATGCTTTTGAGTCGAGTTAAGGAAGGTCATCATGATGATCTTGAGTTATTGGACGTGAGAGAAAATCATAAATGTGGGGAGATACTTTTTTTTGGGCCATCGGAGTGGATGGTGTTGTTTGTGTTCGTGATCGTGCGATTGTGCCAAAGCATGTGTGGTAAGAGTTGACGCGATTGTTCCATTCCTCAAGGTGGGAAGTGCATCATGGTTTGACCAAGATGTATTGTGATCTCCGAAGGCAGTTTTGGTGGCCTGGAATGAAAAAGGAAATTGCGGGATTTGTGGAACGGTGTCTGTAGAGGCCCAAATCTTGACGTACATGGACATTACATTACTTTCACGGAATACTTAGTACATAACAAAAACAGACACACAAGGACCGTAATAGTTTAGTGTCTTTGGAAACTCGGAATATAATCTTCTAATCGTGGTGAAAGATCTTAAACATCTCCCATAAAGATCTTCACCTTTATTCTTACCTAAAACCTTTCTTTATATCCTGGGGAAAAGAAAACATAAAAGGGGTGAGCTCAAATGCCCAGTAAGGGTAAACATAGATAACATAAAACAATACATAAACATTTGAATGCAAAAACTTGATCATAAAATCTAAACATCAAAATCTTGAGCAAAGACATGAATCATGGAAGTACGTAAGGCATATATCATAAGGGAACATCAATCATGATAAAATAGCATGGTAATAAAACATGTAATTGTGGAAACAATTAAGCACATTATATGATTTCCATAGTAGCCAAGGCATTTCTGCCAAGACCATCTTAGTGTACAAAGTCCTTTTCTGAATCGAGTTCACTCCTCCATCCAGTCCTGTATTACTGAACCGGTTTAACTTTCTGTTCCAGCCATGTCTATCTCATGAGATATAAATCTTTACCCAATGCATTGGAGGTAGATATAGGTCCCACCCATCTCATATTGAAATCATTCTGTTGTGTGCCACAATATAAACATAAATCATTAATCATAACCCAAGAATAAAATGGGCTTCATAGACATCATTCCATCATAACATAATCCATACAAAAAAATTGGATATCATTTCATCATTAGAAAATTAAAACCTTGTAAATCAAAGAGACATGATACTTGAAACATACACATGTGAAATAATGTCATCTTAGATGAAAATGGTTTTGATAAAACACTTGAAATGAATTCTTGAGGAAAATATCCTTTTTTCTTCAAAATCATTTTCTTTTCACAAAATGTCATGAAATTTTAAAAGAAAAGAGTTTTGTTGAAAATAGTCATGGAATGTTTTGGAGAAGCTTCACGAAAATAAGGCTTTATAAAACCGTAAAAATCTGTTCGTGTCGTATAGTTAAAAAAACATTCTTCTCGTACTTTTGTCGGAAAAGTTAAAAAAGTACCTCTTAGGGTAAACAAAAGAATGATTCCTTCGATACCTTGTGGTAAAAGTCAAAATGGGTTGAAAAGGACTTTAAACATACATGAATACACTTTTATAAAACATATATATGGATGATATCAATAACCCCAGTAAATACTTACGAATAAGCAATCTCGGATAAAAATGAGATTTGAAAAATTATCCATTACCTTAGGTCTGATATGCTTCGTACGTATCTGAACCTCCTGTATAATGATTTAAATAATATCATTGACTTATTACAGAATCATATTCATTGTTATGATATCATATATGGTTCACTTATGACTTTATATTACCCGTTCTTTTGTAAATTCCATGTTAAAGAGCGTTTTGGGCAAAATCGTTTCATTTGTCGTCCGTGTTTTGACTTGTAATTATTTATATGATTACTTAGATCATGATTAATTAATTATAGAATATAAAAAATTATTTATATATAATATATATTCAGAATATACATATATATAATTGATCGATAAATGGAAGGAAATACACCGTTCATGGAGACGGTAGGCCGTACGTACGCATGAACGTTGTTTTCGTTTCCTCATTGAATTGAATGGAATTAATTAGATGACATACATATATATATACATAAATACAGTATCATTATTATGTCATATATTTCATGATTACTTATTATATATACTTTATAATCATATGTTAATGGTTAATCATTGAGAATGAATCTCATCGCGTCGTGGAGACGGTATTCCGTACGTACGCACGAGCGATTATATCATTCCCATGATCGTGGAATTTTATTAGAGTGTATGTATACTATTACAGAATCAATATCAATTTAAAATAATCATATATAGTTATTATTTACACCATTATACCCATCCAAGTAAGGTGGTGGTGGAAAATAGATTACACCACGGCGTGGAGACGGTATTCTGTACGTACGCACGCGCGGTGATTTCGTTTTCCATTGGATGGATAGATGGTGAAATAGGGTTGTTTCATACTTATAATAACATATCAGTATATTAGTGATACTGATGTTATTACTTCATAATTAAACAACCTAAGAAGAATAAGTGGAAGAAGAAATAAATTTGAAAGAATCGGTAATAGACATTAGCTCTTCTTTGAAGCGCCTCTTTGAGACCTCCTCTTAGGGAACTAAAATTGGTCTTTGAAGAAGACCAATACCACTAGGATGTTTCTAGGGAAGTGGCGAAGATAATTTTTTAGGTATTGGCCGAGCTTGAAGGATCAAAGTGGTGTGAGGAAGAGAGGGAGGAGGTTCCCTTTTATAAGGGAGGAGAGGGGCACCTTTGGAATAACTAAAAATATTATTTTATTATAAAGTCATATTCGGTTTTTAATAGCTCCAAATTGATATATTTATAAGCTAAGGTGGGTATGAGTCTAAATACTCTTATCCAATAGAATTTAAACAAGTTTAGGTCATTACATGAACCTTATCTTTTAGTTTTAACTCTTAGTTAATTAGATTGACATTTACCATGTCACTTTGTATTTTTATATTATATAGTTAATAAACATACCATATACATCCAAGTGAACCCCAAGTGGTCCATTAATGATACACCTATCATTATATAAGTATATTTTCTGAACCTTATATTTTTAGGAATATAATAACAATTAATAATATAATATTTGTTTTAAAAACTATTTTATGTCAATTTTGACAATATTTGGTAATTTATTTTTGTGAAAATCATAAAAGATTGATTAGTTCTAAAAAAGTTAATTCAATCAAAACTAACATGTCATATTAACTGATAAAATTTTTGGAATTCATAAAAAGTCTCAAATTAAATTTATTTGGGTTTTTATAACATCAATTATGTCAATATTTCATTACTGCATCATCATTGTGTCATAAATAAATTAAATTATTTTAAGTCTAAAAATTAAAAATAAAATATCATTATGTATGAAATCTTTTTATCTTTCTAATTAATATTTATAGTCGAATTTATCTTATGTATAACCCTATATGAAAAATTATTTAGTTATTAAACTTTGATTTTAACTATTTTAACCCTTCTTTAAATAAATTAATAATAAATGTCCTAATCTAATCCAAGTGGGCCTAAATGGTCATATTTTATTCCTAAGGTTGTTTTTGGCCGAATTACACTTATCCAATAGAATTAGGACATGTGTTAGGGTAATAATAATATCATTTTTACCCCTAATTACCCTAATTACTTTTAATCGTGGTAAAAAAAATTAAAAAGTTACTATTCACTAAAAATTATTTTCATCTCATTGAACCACATTTTAGTATTTGATATTAACCATGTCTCCCGGATTTTCAAAATTCCACTCACAGAAGCGGTAAAATTGAGTTTTATGAAAAATTCAGTTTTTTAACTACCACTTAGTGGTTTCACTATTCATCAAAAAATGAAAGTTTCCAGAAAAATACCAAAAATTAGTCCTAAGCTATATTTGATATTATGAATTCAAAAATGATGTCTATTTTAACAAATTCAAAACATATCAGTTGCATTATTTAATATAAAAATTAATTCCCGTCGTCAAAACAAATAGTGTGTTCTTAAGAGATAATAACTATCAAAAGATTGACACTTGTTTATGTCTGGTTTAAATGTGAAATTACCTGACCAAAATTGTATTAAATTGTAAAAATGTATTCTAAATATACTTTAAAACCACTCAAATTAATACTCTATCACTATTAATTATTTCGATTAAAAAAGTTCTTTTTAATTAAAATTTAGTAATTTTCACTATTCATCGGAATATGAAAGTTATCTGAAAAGTACCAAAATTTCACCCTAAGCTAATTTCGATATTCCGAATACAAAAATGAAGTCCATTTTGAAAGATAAAATTTATAAAATTTCTAAAAGTGGGTATTACTATTCATAACGGCTAGTTCATAATAATATTATAACAATATCTCGTTTAGTGAAACTCGGTATTGCGTACTACACACGCTATCGAGGAAGGTCGTGATTGTGTGTAATGAAAGGAAAGTCAGGGATGCGTGTTGTGCAATCTCCTTTTGGTGTAGCGTACAACACAAGACATTAATGAAATTAAAAATAATATTTTTCATAAAATCTCGGGGTGTTACATTCTACCCCCCTTAAAATGAATTTCACCCTCGAAATTTGTCGGGGTTATAAATGGTTTACTACTCGAATGTTTCATTAATAGAAACCCACATCGTAAAAAGGAATACCAAAACTTGGCTTTAAAAACTAAAGTATGAAACGTAACAGTTACCCAAATTAACTCATCACTGGGTTTCCACGTAGGAGAACATAGGTGAAAATATTGATATGGAAGAAAAATCTAACCATCAAATTCTGATGGAGAGTGGTAGAGAACATGGATATCAAAAAGCCAACAATCACAAAGCCATAAATTTGTGACGATCTAAGGTACCATCTGATTCATCGGATATAAGAGCACTAGGAAAACATTTTTGGTTTTCAAGATCATTTCCCTAAAGTTGATGAAATTGGAATTAGAAGAAATACTTTCGTGATTTTGGTACAGTCTCACCGTTGTTCATTCTTTGGACAATTTCCACTTCATATCTTAAATAAATGAAGTTGAATTTTTCATTCGCGATGTGTTAGCAGATCATGTGATAGAATGATGGGTCATTCCATCTATCTCAAACAAAAGGTTAGAAAAGTTATCAAAAAATACATAAGTCCATCTATAGTGAAATTAATCATATATGGTTCCTAAAATGGACTTATACTTCATATATCATACTGCTTAATATAATAAAACTAGTTTCTACTAAACAGGGACTTCCTATAGGCCAGTGGTAGGCAATAAAGGCCAGTCGCACTTCAGTTGTGGGTTCGATTCCCACAGCCTTGTCCGACGCGATGGGCTGTCGCCCACCCTGCAGGTTGTCCTTTTTCTAAAACTACATTACTATAACATCCCATCAATAATATCGAAAAAACTTATATCCTTAAACAATACTAACTTATGTCAAACATAATCCATTCCAATCTTTTGGCTTATCCAAAATACTGTTGTCCAATGTCATATTATAGTGAAAATGATTACCAAAGAGTTCATATAACAAGCATGTTAATACCATCGTTGATCCCCATATATCATGAGATATGTCTTGTTGGTCACATTCCAAACATTCTAAGGCCTTAATCATGTATTCTCTTGAAACAAAATGAATACCCATTGAACCTTAGTGAAAACATGAATGCAGTTAAAAGTTAACACTTTCCATATACCAAAATCCTCAAAATTCTATATACTCAAACCATGATATCACTTAGTCATTATATCAATCATGAGCTCATGAATACTGTCAAACATTTCATTTTCTCATTATCCCTTAATTATGCGCATATCATCTACTTTCCAAAATATTTGAATCACTTTTCATGGTTACCGATACCATAAAATTATTGAAAACCACAATAGAACAAAACATAAATATTCCAATATTCCACGATACTATATACAATATTATTTTGGAATCCCATTACATAAACACTTAATCATTCCACAACATCGTTGTCATATTCAACATCTCCAATAGTGATTGCATGTGACTTCCCTTTGTCCTTTGCCTTAAGTTGTTGCTCATGTCGGTCATCACTAACCATTGGATTAAGGCATTTACTAGCATAATGCCCCATTTCCTTGCACTTGAAGCATTGAAGTGTTGGTGGTGAGTTCTCTACAGTCTTTTCTTTATTCACATCATTAGAAACCCTTTTTCCATTACTTAAACACTCAGCTGCTCGATGACCTTCTTTTCCACAATTAAAACATTTTCTAGTCCCTTTAAGACAATCTCCACCATGCTTCTTTCCACACTTTCATCATAACGAAACATTCATCTTCTTTCCACCATTATTCTGAGATTTCTCCTTGAACTCCATCTTTCTTTTCATGTCAAAACTATGAGATGGATAAGTAACACCAACTTCCATTTCTACCTTGATAGAAAAACGGACAATTTCTTCATAACTACTGATGTCTCTTATAGCTAATGCCTTTCGAAGATTTGGTTTTAAGCCACTGAAGAATCGATCAACTTTACTTTCAGGTTGGATGATAAAGTCAGATGCATACCTTGCAAGCCTTGTAAAATTCGCTTCGTATACACCAACAGATTCATCATCCTTTTGCTTTAGTTCAAGAAACTCCTTCTCCATCTTTGTTTGAAGAATAATAGGGAAGTACTTATTGAAAAATAAGTTCTTGAACTCGTCCCATTCCATGGACTCAATTTCATCTCTTGGCCTCGTATTCTTGATAAGATTACACCATTGATCAGCTTCACCTCCCAAACGATATACTGCTAAGATGACTTTATCATGTTCAGAACATTGAAAAACTGAAAATATCTTTTTAGTGGTACTGATCCATCGTTCAGCAACAAGTGGATCAAAAGACCCACTAAAAGAAGGTGGGCGTTGCCTCATGAAGTATTCAATAGAATATTGTTCCCTTCTCTGCACATTTGGATGTCCAGAATGATTCATAGCTTGTTTAAGTATAGCAATAAGATTTTTCACTCCATCTCCCATTACATTTGTTTGTTCAGGAGGAAAATAATTGCATTTTCCATTGCATTGATCAACACGGTTCCTTCAAGTTCCAGCCATTGTCTAAAACCCAAAAATAATAGTGTGAGAGGTAAAAATCATGCTAGGGAAAACAACATAGTAAAGGGGGAGTACCCTTAATATCTAACATCTTAGGTTAAATTCAAAGATCGTTAGCGCAATTCTAGGACTATAACCTATATGTATACTTAACCTTAGGGACATCCCTAGACATACCTTAGAAATATCTCTAGGGATCTCACTAAAGTTTTCGCATCCTAGTTTCCAAAGGTTAACTAAACCTTTCCTTTGATACCAACTATAGAGTCCCGAAGCTTGACCTACATGGACATTACATTACTTTTGAGGAATACTTAGTACATAACAAAAACAGACACACAAGGACCGTAATAGTTTAGTGTCTTTGGAAACTCGAAATATAATCTTCTAATCATGGTGAAAGATCTTCAACATCTCCCATAAAGATATTCCCCTTTTTTTCTTACCTAAAACCTTTCTTTATATCCTGGGGAGAAGAAAGCATAAAAGGGGTGAGCTCAAATGCCCAGCAAGGGTAAACATAGATAACATAAAACAATCCATAAACATTTGAATGCAAAAACTTGAACATAAAATCTAATCATCAAAATCTTGAGCAAAGACATGAATCTTGGAAGTACATAAGGCATATATCATAAGGGAGCATCAATCATGATAAAATAGCATGGGAATAAAACATGTAATTGTGGAAACCATTATGCACATTATATGATTTCTATAGTATCCAAGGCATTGCTACCAAGACCATCTTAGTGGACAAATTCCTTTTCTGAATCGAGTTCACTCCTCGTTCCAGTCCTATATTACTGAACCGGTTTAACTTGTTGTTCCATCCATGTCTATCTCATGAGATATAAATCTTTAACCAATGCATTAGAGGGAGATATAGGTCCCACCCATCTCATATTGAAATCATTCTTTCGTGTGCCACAATATAAACATAAATCATTCATCATAACCTAAGAATAAAATGGGTTTCATAGGCATCATTCCATCATAACATAATCCATACAAAAAAATTGGATATCATTTCATCATTAGAAAATTGAAACCATGTAAATAAAATAGACATGATACCTGAAACAAACACATGTGAAATAATTTCATCTTAGATGAAAATGGTTTTGATAAAAAACTTGAAATGAATTCTTGAGGAAAATGTCCTTTTTTCTTCAAAATCATTTTCATTTCACAAAATGTCATGCAATTTTAAAAGAAAGGTGTTTTATTGAAAATAGTCATGGAATATTTTGGAGGAAGCTTCATGAAAATAAGGCTTTTTAAAACCGTAAAAATCTGTTCGTGCCGTATAAGTTAAAAAACATTCTTCTCATACTTGGTCAGAAAAGTTAAAAAAGTACCTCTTAGGGTTAAAAAAAGAAAGATTCCTTCCATAACTTGGGGTAAAAGTCAAAATGGGTAGAAAATTACTTTAAACATACATGAATACACTTTTATAAAACATGGATATGGATGATAGCAATAACCCCAGTAAATACTTATGATTAAGCAATCTCAGATAAAAATGAGATTTGCAAAATTATCCCTTACCTTAGGTTCGATATGCTTCGTACGTATCTGAACCTCCTGTATAATGATTTAAATAATGTAATTGACTTATTACAGAATCATATTTATTGTTATGATATCATATGTGGTTCACTTATGACTTTATACTACCCATTTTTTTGTAAATTCCATGTTAAAGAACGTTTTGGGTAAAATCGTTTCATTTGCTGTCCATGGTTTGACTTGTAATTATTCATATGATTACATAGATCATGATTACTTAATTACATAATATAAAACATTATTTATATATAATATATATTCAGAATATACATATATATAATATATCGATAAATGGAAAGAAATACACCGTTCATGGAGACGGTAGGCCGTACGTACGCATGAACGTTGTTTTCGTTTCCTCATTGAATTGAATGGAATTAATTGGATGACATACATATATATATACATAAATCCAGTATCATTATTATGTCATATATTTCATGATTACTTATTATATATACTTTATAATCATTTATGAATGGTTAATCATTGAGAATGAATCTCATCGCGTCGTGGAGACGGTATTCCGTACGTACGCACGAGCGATGATATCATTCCCATGATCGTGGAATTTTATTAGAGTGTATGTATACTATTACAGAATCAATATCACTTTACAATAATCATATATATTTATTATTTACACCATTATACCCATCCAAGTAAGGTGGTGGTGGAAAATAGATTACACCACGACGTGGAGACGATATTCCGTACGTAGGCACGCGCGGTGATTTCGTTTTCCATAAGATGGATAGATAGTGAAATAGGGTTGTTTCATACTTATAATAAAATATCAGTATATTATTGATACTGATGTTTTTTACTTCATAATTAAACAACCTAAGAAGAAGAAGTGGAAGAAGAAATAATGTTGAAAGAATCGGTAACGTACATTACCTCTTCTTTGAAGCGCCTCTTTGAGACCTCCTCTTAGGGAACTAAAATTGGTCTTTGAAGAAGACCAGGACCAATGATATGTTTCTAGGGAAGTGGAGAAGATAATTTGGTAGGGATTGGCCGAGCTTGAAGGCTCAAAGTGGTGTGAGTAAGAGAGGGAGGAGGTTCCCTTTTATAAGGGAGGAGAGGGGCACCTTTGGAATAACTAAATATATTATTTTATTATAAAGTCATATTCTGTTTTTAATAGCTCCAAATTGATATATTTCGAATCTAAGGTGGGTATGGGTCTAAATCCTCTCATAAAATAGAATTTAAACAAGTTTAGGTCATTATATTAACCTTATCTTTTAGTTTTAACTCTTAGTTAATTAGATTGACATTTACCATGTCACTTTGTATTTTTATATTACATAGTTAATAAACTTCCCATATACATCCAAGCGACCCCCAAGTGGTCCCTTTAGGATACACCTATCATGATATAAGTATCTTGTCAAACCTTAGATTTTTAGGAATATAATAACAAGTAATAATATAATATTTGTTTTAAAAACTATTTTATGTCAATTTTGACACTATTTGGTAATTGATTTTTGTGAAAATCATAACAGAATGATTAGTTCGAAAAAAATTAATTAAATCAAAAAAAACATGTCAAATTAATAGATAAAATTATTGGAATTCATAAAAAGTCTCAAATTACATTTATTTGGGTATTTATAACATCAATTATGTCAATATTTCATTACTGCATCATCATTGTGTCATAAATAAATTAACTTATTTTAAGTCTAAAAATTACAAATAAAATACCATTATATAGGAAATATTTTTAGCTTTCTAATGAATATTTATAGTTGAATTTATCTTATTTATAACCCTATATTAAAAATTATTTAGTTATTAAATGTTGATTTTAACTATTTTAACCCTTCTTTAAATAAATTAATAATAAATGACCTAATCTAATCCAAGAAGGCCTAAATGGTCATATTTTATTCTTAAGGTTATTTTTTGCCAAATTACACTTATAAAATAGAATTAGGACATGTGTTAGGGTAATAATAATATCATTTTTACCCTTAATTACCCTATCTACTTTTAACCGTGGTAAAAAAAGTAAAAAGTTACTATTCACCAAAAATTATTTTCATCTCATTGAACAAAATTTTAGTCCTTGATATTAATCGTGTCTCTCCGATTTTCGAAATTCTACTCACAGAAGCAGTAAAATTGAGTTTGATGAAAAATTCAGTTTTTTAACTACCACTTAGTGGTTTCACTATTCATCAAAAAATGAAAGTTTCTAGAAAAATACCAAAAATTAGTCCTAAGCTATATTTGATATTATGAATTCAAAAATGATGTCTATTTTACCAAATTCAAAACATATCAGTTTCATTATTTAATTTAAAAATTAATTCCCTTCGTCAAAACAAATAGCGTGTTCTTAAGAGATAATAACTATCAAAAGATTGACACCTGTTTATGTCTGGTTTAAATGTGAAATTAAATCCAATGAACAAAATTGTATTAAATTGTAAAAATATATTCTGAATATACTTTAAAACCACTCAAATTAATAATTTATCACTATTAATTATTTCTATTAAAAAAGTTGTTTTTAATTAAAATTTAGTAATTTTCATAATTCATCAGAATATGAAAGTTATCCGAAAAGTACCAAAATTTCACCCTAAGCTAATTTTGATATTCTGAATCCAAAAATGAAGTCTATTTTGAAAGATAAAATTTATAAAATTTCTAAAAGTGTGTATTACTATTCATAATGGCTAGTTCATAATAATATTATAATAATATCTCGTTTAGTGAAACTCGGTATTGGGTACTACACACGCTATTGAGGAAGGTCATGATTGCGTGTATAGCAAGGAAAGTCAGGGATGCGTGTTGTGAAAGCTCCTTTTGGTTTAGCGTACAACACAAGACATTAATGAAATTAAAAAGAATATTTTTCATAAAATCTTGGGGTGTTACAATGTCTTACCTGTCAGCAAGTGAAGGCCGAGCATCAACGCCCAGGTGGTTTGTTGCATCCATAGCCCATTCCAGAATGGAAGTGAGATGATGTAATGATGGATTTTATCGTGGGTCTTCCAAGGATGCCACGAAAGACTGATGCAATCTGGGTGGTTGTGGATCAGTTAACAAAAATGACACATTTCTTACCGCTTCAAGAGACCTTCACAGTCGACCAGTTGGGTGAGCTGTATGTTCGGGAGAGAGTGTGGTTTCATGAGGTGTCGCAGACCATAGTTTCGGACCGAGATCCGCGTTTCAAATCACGTTTCTGGCAAGGGTTGCAGAAGGCGCTAGGTATGCAAGTGTTTTTGGGTACGGCTTTCCACCCACAGACAGACGGGCAGTCGGAGCGTACGATCCAAGTGTTGGAAGACATGTTAAGAGATTGTGTCTTGGACTTTGGTGTTTATTGGGAGAGACACCTATATTTAGTTTATTTTTCCTACAACAACAGTTTTTAGGCTACGATTAAGATGGCACAATTTGAGGCACTTTATGGGAGACCATGTTGATCTCTGTTGTGTTGGATAGAGGCTGGTGAATCTGAGTTGTTGGGGCCGAGTCTCGTGCAGGAGACTTCTGAGAGAGTTTAGTTGATCAGGAAGTGAATGGATACGGCTCAGAGTAGGTAGAAGTCGTATGCAGATCGGAGCTAGAGACCTCTTGAGTTTGGGGTGGGTGTTAAAGTGTTCCATCGGGTGTCACCAAGGTTGGGTCACTGTCGGATTTGAAAGCAGGGTAAGTTGGCACCCAGGTATGTGGGACCTTTTGAGATTTTGGAGAGGATCAGACTAGTGGATTACCAATTGGCTCTTCCACAGTGGTATAGTGGGATTCATGATGTGTTTCATGTGTCGCAGCTTCAACGGTATCACCCTGACCCATCTCACGTGGTTGATGTTGAGGACGTGGAGCTTGAGGCAGATGCATCCTTTGAGGAGCATCTGGTTCGTGTGGTGGATCGTAGTGAAAAGTTCTTGTGAGGCAAGGTTGTTCCATTAGTGCGAGTACTATGGAATCATGGGAAGGTTTAGGAAGAAACTTGGGAGTAGTAATCGGATGTGTGAGCTCAGTGGCCCGAACTCTTCTCTTTGGTGGAGCAATGAGGCTTGGGAACTCAGCTCGGGATGAGCCGTTATAAGGTGGGGAGGTTGTAAGATCCCGGTTTTTGGAAAGGTATGTTTTTGTTTTGTTCTGGGTTAAACCCTTGCTTTTGGGACTTTAAAAGGTTTCTTGAAAGTTTGAGAAGCCTTGGGGGTGTTCTGGGGGCTCGAGGCACGGAAGAAGGGAAGTCTAGGCAAAGCAGAACAAGGCGCACGGCCTGCGTACGGTCAGCCATACCATGCGGCCTGCCCAAGCGAAATCGTGCAACCCTCCCTCCTCTGGACAGAAGCGAGTGCATGGTTTGTGCATGGTTTTCCAAACTGTGTGGCTAAACCGTGTGACTCCTCCTCCTCCGAGCAGTTGCATGCGCACGGTTTGCGCACGGTTTTCCAAACCGTGCGTACAAGACGGGCAACCACTTAAAGTTGGGAAAATTTACAAAATTTCCACACCGGACTTTTAAACCCCACTCGGGATTTTTCTCCCATTCCACCCTCTTCACCCTAGGGATGAACCAATTCTCCCAAGAGCTTCAAGAGATCGATCACCCTTGTTTCTAAGGTGTTTTTGGTGACTTTGGTTGCAGATCGAAGCTCTGGGTAAGGCTAACCTCATCCTTGCTTCTCTTTTTGGTTTAGGGTGTGTATCTTATCCCTATCTTGTTCTGAAGCTCTAAAACCCTATATTTTTGGAGAGTTTTAAGTTGAAGCTTCAAAGGTTGTTGGGATCTAGGTCTAAGGACTCGATTTAGGGTGCATTCAACCGCGGTTTTGAGGTAGGTGGTCTACAAGTTATATCCCATGGTTATTTAGGGTTTTGTGCATGTTTAGTTGTGTTCTTGATTTCCATTGGTTATGCTTTGGATAACCTTGGCATGTTTGGTAATAATGGTGTTTAAAATGGAAAATGGGAACCCTCACGATCCCCATGGGATGTTTTGGGATAAACTTGACCTAATTGAGGGCATCCATGGGATGTGCCGGCATTTCCTGGATTTAAAGATTAATATTAAACAAGTGACCTTGTTGTAATGAATTGTTGAGCCCTTTATGAATATATTGTCATGATTGGTTGAACTTGGAATATAGGTTAGGTGATGCACCTAGACTTGTCAATATCCTAAGGGTTAATGGGAATGGGTTTACTGGTTAAATCATGGGAAAGATGAACGGGTGAAATGGGTTAATGTGTAAACTTATTAAATACCATAATGGGATGAATGATGGGTCTAGTGTTGAATGCTTAGTGATATAGGAATAACACATGAGAATTGGGTGAATGGATAAATGTTGTGAAATGGTAATGTGTTAATGGGTTAAGGCTTGATGTGAATTTCCTGTGTGTTGTGAATGCTTTGTCCAAGGGGCAATGGTATGGAAGGTTAATGGTTACTTATATATATAAGAATGTGCACATGGCTTGTTAGTGTGGGTTATGACTGAGGCTCTATGCCCACAGGTCGAGTGAAGACTGATGCTCTGAACTCCACACTAAATGCATGGGGTAGGGATAGGACTGATGCTTTGTTTCCCTATCGGTTGCATCCACCCGGACTGAGGCTTCGAGGTGGGGATATGGGTGCTATTAGGGGGTTGGTCCTAGTGAGATAGGAAAAAAATGTTTTTACCCTCTTGCATGTGATTGTAGGCCTTAGTCCCATGTAACATAATGTATGTGTTTAACCCATGGAAATGTGATGAAATGGTAAGTGATGGTCAATGGTAATAAATGAATGGTAATGGAATGGCAATGGTTTTGGCTCTAAACTGGTTAATGGCACCTTATGTAATTACTTGTAAATTATCATTCATTTCCTTTTTCCATGCACTACCTATTTGTACTGGATATTTTGTAGACACCGTTGGTGGTGGCCTACTGAGTTGTACTCACACCCTGCTCGGGCCGCCGTTGGGTACCCGAGCAGACATCATGTTTTCAGGTCAGGAGAAGGTCAAGGGTTCTTGCTAGATAGTTGAGTGGACATGGGTATCACTTGGTGGAGGCTCCAGACTTGGAGTCAGGACCATTTTGAGGATTTGGTCCATTGTCTTTATTTTGGGATTTTGTTCACTTTTTCACTTGTAGTATGACATGGCATATTTAATGTTGGAATTGGTTGTTGCTCAAGTTGCTTGTTTATTGATTATTGTTTCCGCTATTGGTTGTTTATATTGTGGCTTACTCTAATAACAAGGGGGTATAGTCTCCCCACTTGCCTACATAGACCCCTGCTGCTAGTCGGTAGCCTTTGGTATACGGGGAGGCATGCTTAAGGTCATGTAACCACCCATCTCGGAACACCGGTTTAATGGATTCCGGGTCAGGGACATTACATGATCAGTCTAGAGAGGGTCCATCAATATGTCTCATGTCATAACATAAACTATCCCCCCAGTAGTTCCTCTAACCAATACTAAAAAAGCAAATGCCTAATTCAATCACACCATATTATCCCCACATACACTAGAGATTTCACTTCAGTACATAAAACTATCCCCACAGATGCCAAGTCCTAGAGTTATAATCTCTCTCACCCCCACACAAATACTCACCTTCAACCTCAAGTGGGAGTTCTAATTTTCTATCAAGATGTATGACAATATCTCCCATCAACATTTGACTTTTACATGCCTTACCAATATCCCTAAGATCTCAACTTAGGCTATATACATCTTAATGACTTATCCATGGCCTCACATCAGCCTAACCATCACCCTCTCCCACTGAATACATAGTCGTTGTGAAATATCGAATTACCCAATGTGCTAAAGAGAACATAGTCTCATCCCATGATGCTCAAATCCACTACATCACCTCACTTAAGAAATCTACCAGCCATTATACTGTATTCTCGAACCCATGATTTTTTTTGTAAATTCATCCTCAGGTATAACCATGTATATGATATTTTATTATAAGTTGAACTTACCTTGATACTAGGGTTAACCCCTCACTGACGTCCATTGATCCTCATCCATGTCCATTGAGCATCATAAATGCTCTTGAGAGCCTTACTTATTCCAATAGTCACACATAATTAATTATGACATATTATAATGAACTTTTTTATTTATTTAAATAGTTATAATATCTTAAATACTCATCAAATTCCATTTTTTCATCAAAACCTTAATCAATGGGGTTCGGTATACTCCCAACATGCACTCGGATCAAAGAGACAAAAAATCACAATTTTTAATGCTCATTCCAATGGAAATTTTTTTCAAAAAATTGATAAATTACATAATAAAATTAATATAGGGATATACCTTTAAAAAATTAAATTTTATGATATGAACATACTATCTTGGGGCCTCCACCACATAATACAAAAAAATCCCTTCAATTTCTCCCAATTACATCATGCACTTGTGGAATTTGTGCCAAAACCTTTCCAAAAATCAAGCCAAGTTATGGGTAGTCACAAAAAAACAAAATTGAGGGCTTTGGATGGATATAATTACCCAAAACAACATCCAAAATAACTCTAGTTCAAGGGGATAAGGGAGTAAGATAAGGGGAGGCAACTACCATAAGTCCCTCCCTACACATACTTTTTCGGCCAAAAAGAAATGGGTAACGATCCCCTATTTATTTTTTTAGAAAATACTTAGAAATATTTTAGGTATTTAACCTCTAATAATTCAATTAAATGTTTATTTTACTCTATCCTGAAATCTCATATCGTTAAGCTTTTCTTCATGGAATGATTGTCATGCAACTACTCTATACCGAATCACAACCACTTTTCCTCCTCTTTGATGCTCTCGTGAACCCCTAGGTTATACACAAACCCACAAATAATGTTTAAAAACATAATTGTTTATTTATAAACTCTCATAATCCCATTATGATTTAATTTTATCAAAAAAAACCATCAACCAATTCAATAACCCAAAAATTCATGGGGCATTACAAAATCCCAAACATAATGAATATCACCCTTAAGAAGCCATGATATCCCTTGAACCATGTCTTCCATCCTATTATAGTCATCAAAACACTGATATCTATCATTTATCTTCTCTAAAATTCCAAACAAAATTCTATTATGAAAATCTAACCACCACGCCCCGATACACTAGCTTTTACCAAAAACTCTCGGTTTGGTCCCCCAAAAACCACAGCCATGTCCTAAAGGACAACCCTATTGTATTTAACATCTCTATGCATCCTAAAATCATAGAAATAAACTAGTTAGAAAACATCTAGGTGTCTTTTTCCAAAAATATCCGCAGCACATGAAGATGTATCCTCAAAATAAATACCTACTTCTAACTCAAAATATTCATTAACCCCTACACATAGGGGCCTACTCATACCCCTAACCATGGTTACAGATTCATTTTCTTAACTTATTTATGGAACCAAAAAATTTCACTATCACTAAATTTAGCCACATGATTAACCCCTGTATCACATAAATAATACGGGTTCGCCCCTTGAATCATGTAAAAAATCATGGTTTACACCATGAATTAATCATATCACAAATCATGATTCACCCCAAGAATCAACCTATAGACACACCAGATAACATAATTGAATATAGGATCACCCCCGATCTTACTCAAACTTGGATCACCCCAAATACCACCTTAACCTGGTTCTGAAAAATTGAATTCAACCAACACATGATTTGAATTTCAACTATTGTACAAACTGAAGAACTAGATAACAATGGATCTTATCACTAAAAAGTAACCCGACATCAATTTGACCATCCCCTGACTAGTCATGAAACCTCCATGACACATCCAACACAAGTTTCATTCAATAATGGAAAATATAATGATCTATAACATGGGATTTTCATTATCGTCCCCCTTTAAACTAATAAATGATCTCTAAGGACCATATTTCATCCAGCACCACATGAAATGATGGGGCATGATCATATCGATCATACCCGATCATAATATGAAACAATAACTGACGTACATTCCTATACCACTATGAACAATATACCCCCAACAACCAAGGGTGTGCTTCTCCCATACGGGCTCCCTTATACATCTCCCTAAGTGCTAACAAAAATGGGACATGACATCATGCCTTCTTGACAATTCATTCCAAGCCATCAACTTGGGTTCACTATACCATGGTACCCTTAATCCACCTATGATGTCACCTCCCACCTCTAAGGGACATCTCCCATCTCAGCAATCCCTAGCCCTCGATTACTATGAGTATCTCACCGCCACACTACCTCCACATCTATACTCGGGTTCATCTAGAACTTCAATAATTATCAATGAACCCATTCACCACCCATTTATTGATCCACAACTCAACCAGACATTGTTCATATCCATCACACAACTTCCCTTTGACACTATCACTTTTTCACAAAAATTCATACCAATGCTCACTCTCTTGTATAGGTAGAGTGATTTTCCAATAACTGGAAAATAGGTTCTTACCCATGGTCCACCCTTAACCAAACTCAATGGTCTAATACTCTCATCAAACCTGATCATACAACCTAAATATTGATCCCATGAGTTTCACCTCATCTAACCCAGTATCACATGGCTAACCCACTAAACATAACCCACACACATTTCAATCTCACCCAATAATACAAGAATCCTCTTATGCTAAGACTAACCACAATAAAACCTATCATACATGCACCATTCTTAAAACCATGAGTGTCTACACATGCTCGCACTATGATACCTA
The DNA here is from genome assembly GCA_963277665.1 of Viscum album. Classification (NCBI taxonomy): domain Eukaryota; kingdom Viridiplantae; phylum Streptophyta; class Magnoliopsida; order Santalales; family Viscaceae; genus Viscum; species Viscum album. The sequence goes on along the minus strand of OY728150.1, from coordinate 1,085,111,895 downwards.
GAAGCACATACTAAACTAATAGGTTTAGTAATTTTATTGATTATTCCCACTTAAAAATAATCCTAGATACCATAATTACTCAGATCACTTAACATACCAAAATCTTAATACATTTCTCATACATTTCCTCAACTTCTCTACTCGTTTAAGTAGAATTCCACCAAGAATATATATCATAAAACTTTATATTAGTTGTTTTTTATAAATTAAATAACCAAAATAACATCCCAAAAAATCAAAAGGTTCCATTATTATTAGGGAGACCCATTCTAAACCTCATATAACCTCTCAAGAAAACCATTCCTTCATCGAGTCATCACCGGGAAATCAAAACCCAAACCAACCCACTCTGGGTATCCATACATCCCATGAAAAAGGGAATACATTTCCCTTACTAGGGAACTCCTACTATAATATCCACATGAGCTACCATCAGAAGGAAATACATAATGTACCATATGAGTAGAATTCCACCATTAAGTTATATGTTAAATGGCCATATAAGTTGTTGTTTACACTTTAAACAACTAAAAACCTCATTGGGAAAAAATACACAAGAAATCACATGTTTTTCATGGGAATACTAACTCCCTAATCTTGATTATTGAACATTGACTCATTCCAATAAGACAACTATAAAATCATAAATCATGTGAATCACCCAAGGTAAAATCATACAACTGTAACAACCAAGAACTATGATCCCATGAAACGTGTAACCTGGACTTCATACCATAAAAGGTGTTCTTGATGCACCAATTAAATATCCATTATAGACTCCAAAAAAGTCCTATAACACCTATTTACGATATTCTCAAACAATAAAACAACACAATTCTCTAATACCTCTTTGTAACACCCAATCCCAGGCCAATCGGTAGTACATGGTATGAGGATTCCATGTGGCCTCAAGCACAACTCCACATTTGATGAAGGCTTCCAATTAGTGGAGAGGGAATAATACATGTATTGGGGAAACTAGTCCTTCTATATCAGAATAATCAATAATAATAAATAACTTAACAACATCCAAATAATTTTATATATAATCTTAAACACATTCAATATCATACATGTTTTCTCCATACAAAACATACACTGATCACCCAATAGGCTAAACAAAAATACAAAATAAATACAAGAAATAAAACACATGATAATTGGCCCTAGTTCCATATTCAAGCCTCACTCACCTTATATCCATATACCCATCAAGTTCCTCTAGCATGATATAATACACATCTGATGTTTACCAGTAATGCATACATAGGGTTTTGACATGCATAAAGATGCCTATGAAGGTTATAGGAATATAATGAAATAGGGTCATAGAAATAACCCCTAATATACATTTTCAAAAAAAGGGTATACATAAGGAAACTAAATATAGTATATAAACATTTTCATAAAGTCATCATGTGCTAACATGGCCATCATAGCACTCGATGAGACATAAACACCTGCATGGCTCTCAAGTGCTAACCAGGCCACCTCTTCCTTGAAAATACCTACTTTTGAACTATACAAGAATACACTCTTCTCCACATTCCACTGTTACTAACTCCTATAATTTATCTGAGGACTCTAGGTAGGGAGGCATCCAAACCTCAACCTAATAACCATTGAAATAGGGAACTATCATATGCCACATCTGGACCCACTTCTTAATCACTTCTTATAGTGCCCATTGGAATATCACAGATTTTACAAGAATAAATCCCCTAGAATGGTCCTCTACCCAATAATATATAGTGAAAGGTCCAATTCAGGAACAATGATGCATCCCCGCAAAGTCTGGGGAGGTCACATAAGCACACTGGCACATCCCTATAAACTCTAGGGAGGTCACACCAGCACACCAACCCATCCCTTTAGACTCTCAGGATGTCAAAATCACACTAACCCAACCCCATAGATAGTAGGGAGGCCACACCAAGCATAGTAACCCAAAATATTTAAGGGAAGTTCGAACTAGAACATATAACAAAAGTAGGGCCTACAGGCCCTCAGATAGATCACTAGTTGGTCCCAAGGCACTGGTCAGTCTAGATCAGTAACCTCATAACCCCACATCTCAAATTTTCCATATGGTCACCCATTGAGTCCTTTAGATATATCAAGGTCACTGAAAAATGATACCATCTCAAGCATTTCACCCTGTGCTGAAATTAAATCCCAAAGGCCCCTCCGAATCAGACCTCTGTGTTCGACCCAACCTCACTAAGCCCCTCAACTCTCCTGGTTCTACTACCTTGGGTTTGTCCTATGATATTATATTATACCCAAAACTAACCTCTATAAGAGTGATCTAATCCTAATTAAATCCCATTTTACATCCCAATAACATGTTTTTATCAACTCCCATTACCCTATCTTGGGTCTCATCAGCCATATCCAAAGGGATATCCCTTATCTTGCCACCCAAAGGAAACCCACATTCATCATGCATGCCAAATCCCATAGGACTCCTCCAACATGTATCACACACCAAGGAATTCTTCTATCTTCATGTGGTATCTCCTAGTTACTATTAATACATACAACTATCTTACGAATAATTACTTAGTATCAATCCTATCAAGTCTTCCCACTATCCCTAGGATCCCAATATAGGATATTTTCATCTTAACTTTTCCTAGAGATCTACCAATAGCCTCATGTAATTCTAACAAACCCACTCACCACTTTCTGACATAGTCATTGTGAAATAAAAAATTACCCAAAGTACTAAAGAGTACTTGGTATCATCTCGAGAGGATCGAATCCACCCCATTACCTTGCATATGGAATCTATTGGTCCTTATAACCCATTCATAAACCCAGAAGTATGCAAGAAATGAACACTCAAGAATAAAAAATCGTATGAAATTTTATAATAGGGACCACCTACCTTGATACCAAAGTTAACCCCTCACTTATCACCATTGAGCCTTTTCCAATATCACTGAGCCCCATGCACACTCCCAGAAACCCGTATCATGATAAGAAACATGAATAATTAATTATAAAACATTAAAATTATTTTTTTATTTTAATTTTAATAGTAATAATAACATAAATAATCTTTAGGAACCATCTGTTCACTAAAACCTCAAGCAACAGGGTGCGGTCCACTCCCCACATTCCCCTAAACCTAACAAACATGAAATACCCAATTTAAACAATCATTAAAAATACAAATTTATCTGAAAATAACAAAAACCCATAATAAAATTCACATAGTGTTTTATCTTTTCTAAAATGACAAGTGACAACATACAGATACTATCTAGTGTCCTTCTCCATGAAAGTCGGGGAAAATACCCTTCTACTCCGCATGACTCCACCATGCTCTCGTGGAATTGATTCCACCATGTTCTAGTAGAATAGATTCCAAACCCAAATAAAAAAATCAATACAAATCAAGGATATCCACCAGAAACCAAAATATAGAAATAAAAAGGGAGGTTCTTAATTGAAATCTTTGTAAAAAAATCACCCTGTATCAAGGGGGTAAGGTATTTAGAGAGGGGAGGCAGCGGCTGTAAGGCCGTCTCAATACACACTTTGTTGGCAAAAAAGAAAGGGTATTTTATCCCACATTTATGTTTTTAATTATTTACAAACCATTTTCATGGAATGATCCTCTAGTTCATGTTGTGAACTATTCGAGGCTCGGGACCTCTCCCAATCTCCTAAAATTTCATATTCAAAAGCTCTGATTCCTAACCCGAATATCCTATGGATTTTCTATCCTATACCCCAACCACTTTGTCTCCTCTATGATGCTATCATGAACCCTCAAGGCATCCATTGACTCCCAAAGCACATCAAAAAATATCATTTTAGGATGTCTAAACTCTCCAAATCCCATTATGAGTTATGGTTCCAAAAAAAACATCCACAACTTCAATAATTAAAAATTCCACTAAAACATAATGTCCCATAAATCCATAGGGAATTATAAAGATATCAATTTTTATGAATATTAACCAATATATGAGGAATGTAATACCAAAATTTAAAGGAATAGTATGGTGGTTAAATTCCTGGACATCCCTTGGTTATCCCAATCTTATGAGGAAGAGGGGAGGTAAAACCCATTAAGTCAAAATATGATAATTTTATGAAAATTGAGAAATGAAAAACTAGGTATAGAACCATTCATGGCGTGAACCAATACTTAATGCACATGAATAGTATCCTCCAAAATATTCATTGGGTGATCCTCCAGCTCACGGTATTAACTACACCATGAAGAAAACTCAGGAAACTAGTAGGATAGGTTCATGGCATGAAATACTACATATTATGACCTACAGCTTCCTAGGTCCCCCCAAACCACCCCAAAAGACTATGAAAAACTCTAAAATAACCATAAAAATAATTTATTAAACGAAAACAGTTACATTTTTGTTTGATAATTCTCCCCACCATGCGACTTTATACACCACTAAATTTCTAAATTCCACAATACATGTCCAAATTTTCAAAAACATAGGACATAAAAGAATATGACATCATGGAAAAGGAGAGGAACTAAATAAAGATAACTCTAGCTATTGAAAAAAATAAGAGAATATAAACACATTAAGGAAATTATAAATATCATAAATGAGATCGAAAAACTAAAAAAAATTCAAAAGTATGACCTCATAAAAAACTTTGTAAGAAAATCTAAAGAATGATTCAAAATAAATAACTTTCATTATCCAATACCTTCAATTGGTAACCCCACAATATTAGGCTTCCCTAAATCATTTTGGGTTACAAAAAACTAAAAACACTAAGGGAGATACTTTGAATTACTAATTATCCCTCTAAACTATAAAAATCTAGATTTACTAATACAAGTAAGAAATAATTCTATAATCTCATTACATGGAAACAACTCCTTAAAACGGCATGAGGAAATAAAAAACCCAATCATATATCACAAAAAAATACAATTAAAAGTGATAGGAGGGAAAAAATAATCACCACCATAAGTCTTAGTTCATATCATTATCAAAATCTAACTTATGATAGATAACCCTTCATTCAATGATTTCCAAATCTAAAATTCTGAAGGTGGACCAACTGACCATAGCTAAGGCAGGTCTTCTGGTATTTTGAGTAAGAGAGATTAGAGTTCCTAGAATGAATTCAACGATGGAATATAGGGATATTATTCTACAATAAAGAAAATGTGAAATGATGTGAGGACTCCTCCAAAATAACATGATCTCATAACTCTGTCTCACTCTGCTTCTACTTCCCATAATATGCTAAGCCTTTGATAAAAGAAAAGGAGATAGGCTCTCCACCTTTTCTAGGTTAGCCCCTAAAAATAAACTCCACTATTAAGGTCATACTAACCTTGTACTCAAGTGAATATGGATCAAATAGAGTTATTCTATAACAGATATTTGAATGGATACCCCATTATAAAGAGATGAACATTTAGGGAGTTCACAATATCCAACCTTAGATAGAATGGGATCAACTTATAGTAGTGAGTGTAATAATTATTTACTATTAGATAACACTATAAGTGTTTTATATGATTAATTTACATCACAACATTTAACTTATCTGAAAAAATATAATTTAATGAATGTTGTCTTATATAATTCCAAAGAAACATGAATATACAACTTAATAAGAATGATAGTCTCCCACCATTCTTGAAAAGGCCCCTTAAGAAAATTCAATTTGGTCTTTACTCATAATTATTTAAGAGATTTCATAGAGTCTATGAATTATTCAATACTTAAATCCATTATATATCTACTTAAGTCCCATGATCACCATAAAACAGGAGTGGATTCAGATAATTGATCATCTTTTCCATTCCACCTAAAGTATGGGTAGGGCCAAACTTAGGAATCACTGCATAAAATTCTATAGGGATATTAAGATGTGGAAAACTCATAGATACAGGTTCTCGATGATCCCTCAAGACTTAATGGGAAGAATTATATAAAAAATAATAAAAAAAGACAAATCAAAACATTTAGACTCCAATTACATCTAAAACAAATGTACCATAAAATAAAACCATTAATAAAAATCTTAAAGAAATGATTTATTTTAACGAATTTGAAAATAAGATTTAAATAATTTTCAAAATTATGAAATTTCATTTGGTAACCTATTTTATATCACCCACCCACTAGTAAATTTATTTTACAAATTAAAAATACAATATTTTTTAAAATATTATTTTAGGAAACTCTATTAGAAATTTTCAAACCATGGCATTCAACTTTTAAATAACATTTTTAATACAAAATATTGATATAATCCAAAAATATTACATAAAAACATATTAAAACTCTCTAAATTATATATCAAATAGAAATAGGGAATAACCAAAATAAACTATAAGCAAAAATGACATAATATAAAAATATTAGAGAGGGAATAGTGTTTGTGTATTGTTTGGATGCATTTTTTGAAAACCCATTTTAAACCACGAAGTAGCCACTAGAAGCTTCACTAAACCATGTGTATCTTCACTGCATGGTTCATCGATCAGTGTAGGCGAAACATGAACATTCATTCCAATTCCCATTTTCGCCCCAAAGACACAAAAAAAATCATAAACATCTCTAAAAATATCAATACAATATAAGAAACCAACAATCTAGATTAAGATATAAAAAAATATATGATTAAAATTTGAAATCCTTGACTCATTTCAAAGTGGATTTCTTGGTCATTATAACTATAGATATGTAAAAAAAATACCTAACATGATCTTCATGTGACCCCAAGTCACAAAAATCCTCATAACTAACTAATCGCTCCACCAAATCCCAAAAGAGTTGAACCATTAAAAAACAATCGGTCTATAAATATTGAGGTGATTAAGTATTGTGTGAACATAAAAACCTAGTAGGATTTCATAAAATAGTCCATTAATTTTTTTCATGATATTCTTTAAAAAATAGTTTGTAATATATTATTTAAAAATATGTTTTGTAACATTTTTGGAAACACTACTAACAAAATCTTTGAAAATTTCTTTTTAAAACCAAATGATTCGTAAAACTATAATATTTATATTTTATTTTTAAAATCATTTTTTAATCTAAACTTTCCCAAAAAGTATTATGAAAAATCCATTAAAAATTCTATGGGAGAAATCTAAACACCAAATTAAAATTCATAGATAATTTTATCTAAGAAGAAAAAATATATAAGAACAAGTATTTAGATAAAAATAATCAAATTAAATCATAAATTAGGTGAATTTTTCAATGAAACAAAAACAAAATAAGGAATACATGTCAAATATCCATGATAAAGGACAATAATAACAATAAAAAATAGTAATTAAAAGGGTAATGTTGAAATTTATTCATGTGGGAAAAATAAAATTCAAATAAAAGGGTATATAAACATGGTAAACTCCTAGAAATCCGAGGAGATGATCCGATACATACTCATGTGTAACCATATAATGGCCTAATGGATTGAATTCATATACAATTACCACTCAAATATATATAACTAGCCTCATGGGTAGTGCTCCCCTGGTAAGGTTTATAACACACAACCAAGTCATACATGTTCATATCAACAGAATGAGTATAAAACCCATCTATCAATCGCTCAAAACAACACCTAAGATTCCCATGATATGATCTACAAACAGTGATAAAATATGTGTGCCATAAAAGAGTCGTAGAACACTAAATAAGCACAAGATAAATCGTTCCAACTATATATCATTATCCACCCTTTTACACTCATCCTAATCAATCCAATATATAAATCAAATTCCCAACCATATAAATAGAATTAATAGAATAAATAATTTCAAACATAGTTTAATGGGGATTTTGTTAAGGGTATTACTCGTGTAAATTGAATTAATCATTTTTAAAGATACCAACCAGACCATGAATTCAAAATTAATATTCTCATTTTCAAAATTCATTTAAAAACCATTTCAAAAACCATCATACTTTATAAATTATATTTCCAAGTACAAAATGGTCCTTAAAATTATAATTTAGAAATCATATTTTAGAAACCTATTTAGAAAAATAATTTGAAATCAAACATCACATTGTAATGTTTCTAAAATAAAGGAAATCATTTTAACAATGTCATACCCAATAAGGATAGAAACAAAAAATATCATATCACCATAAAAATTACCATAACTATATATATGAATTATCAATGAATAAAATTATAAATATCCGAAACACAAACAAAAAATCATTAAACTTGAAAAAACATGGATTTTATCCCATGAAAATCTAGTTATGAAGCTAAAAATACCCATTTAATTTTTTTTAAACTAACTAATCGTTTAATAAAATAATAAGAATACATAATTTATAAGGTAAATAAATTTGGAAAGATCATGCATAAAATGTATTGTAAAAAAAATAATACATATTTCACCTATCTTAGATGGGCATGAACCGTACCGAATATCAATAATTTAGAAATTAAGAATAAAGAAATATGTTTAAAACCATTGAAATAAAATCCACAAAAAATTAAAACCAAAAAACAAAATAGGTTTTTGCTAATAAGGTACCAAAACTAAGCGATAAAAGAAAAAATATGAAACATGAAAGGAATGAGGAATAAAGTAGGAAGATAGCCATACATAATATAATTTTACAAAAAATGAGGAAGTAAATATCTAAATTTAATGTAGGATCAATGGTGTGTAATACCTAGAGCACTCTCATTAATCTTGAGAAAATGTATATGAGGGGAGGTGAAACCCCTTAAATCCAAATAGGTGAATTTTAGGAAAATAAAATATTAAAAAATGGGTGCATACCCATTTACGATGAAATAGACTACTTCACAGTGTGAATGGTATCCCCTATATGTTTCATAGAATTAATCCCTAGTTAATGGTGTCAAATACATCAGGAAAATACCCATTCTACTAGGATGATAGGTTCTTAATGGGAGCGTATGGTTCAAGGTGTAAACCTCTGCAGGTTTAGACCCACAACTTCTCAGGTCCCCCGAACCACCCATAAAGACATAGAAACCCCATAAAATAAAAAAACAAAAATAAACTAAATAAAACTCATCAGTGACATGTGGGTGAGACACATCTTGTTTTATGGAAGGAGGATCATTTAAATAGAAAGGATAAATATTAGGTGTAAATGAAAAATAGTATCTTAATCATGTGTAAGTATGAGATATTAGAAATTATTTCTTCTTTGAAATATTATTACATAAAAATAAAAACTTATTTTATTAAATTTTTTATAAAAATTAGATATAAGATTAAATATCCAATATACCTGATGAACAACTACTTTCAGTGTCTTTCAAGTTTCTAGAGTAATATAAAAATATTATAGGCTTAGGGTTTGGAGTGTCACCTCAAACAGAATTTAAGAAAGAAATGTCATATGGCCACCAATGAGTGAAGGAAAATCATGTGTCCACAGATAAATTATCTAAATGAAAAATATTTTTATTAGTATTATGTGATAAAAACAATTTCATTAAACGGATAAATGAGAAGAAACAATATAGCAGTAACTACAAAATTAAGATCCAAACCCCATGGTTTTGATTTTATTCATTCTCCCCAAAGGTTTTCTATAACACCCTAAAATTATTATATATTAATACCTTAAAATAATTTAATGTGTTCATTAACTTTCTCCATATGTAACACCAAACTTAAAAGAAACTAATATATATTTAAATAAAACATAAATATTTAAATATAGCCATTAAAAACCTATCTATTGAATTAATAAAAATGAATCAGAGTAACAACATTATGTGTTATATATATAGAAAATAAATTCTACCTTTAATATTAATGAAAATAAATTAGTTTACCTAAAATGACTAATAAGATCATTTATCATTTAGAAAAGTATTTCTCTTAAAAAATGTATTTTATGAGATACACATTTCAAATTTAAATAATGTATGATTAATGATAATTTATATTTTATATTAATAATTGGTTAACAAATTTTTTTTAAATTATATTAAATAATAAAAATAATTGTTAATATTTAAAAATATCTTTTTCCAATTGAAACAGTTTTTTATTTATATTTTATGATTTTATTAAAAAAAAGAATTTATAATTTTTTAAATAAAAAATTAATAAAAATTCAATTCAATTTTTAAATACTCATTTCAAAATTTCCCTTGTCTGATTTTTTAATCTTTTTTATTTGAAAATGTAGGTTTTAGTTGAAAAATAATTTTTTCATGAAGGATGTAATTTGTATGACTTTATCATTACATAATAATAAACTAGAAATTTATAAAACCTTTTTAGTATTAAAATATTAATTTTAGGAATAAAAATATATATTCTAAAATATTCTTCTAACTTAGGAACTCATGGAATGAAATTTTATAACAAATTAAAATGTTACTTAAATATAAAAAAAATTGGACTTCTCTTTAACTGAAGTATTTTCAAGGGGAGGTTTATTTTTTTATTTATATTGAATCCTTATAAATTTTATTCATTTCATAATAAATCAATTTATGACTTTCAAATCCTTAACCATCATAATATTGTATTTTATAAAAATTTGATAACATTAATTTTCTAAGAACAATTTTTACACGATTAAGTGAGTTTATTTTAAAATTTATTGTTCACACCATAAAAATGTATATTTGATTAAATTATTTTATAATTTTAAATATTAAATATCAAATTATGTAAAATTTTCAATCTAAATATTTTTCATTAAGAGTAATTACTATGATAAGATATTAATTACCAAGGTAAAAGTAAATTGTGGTAAAAGATAAAATGTTTAAAAATCCATAAAACACTCGAAGTTATTTAAAAAAGAAGTGGATGAGATTAATTTCAAACCAAAATCCTTTTAATCACCTATTTTTTCCATTTTTCAAAAACTTTAATTGTAACCTTACATTATTGAAAATGTAATAGTTTCTCCCAAAACTACGCTTCCCTTCAATTATAAAAGGGTAATATACTAACTACTTCAAGACACACCTTACGTTATAATTTATACTTGATAAAATATAATTTTAATATCCCCATAACTCAATAAAAAACACAATCCCCTTTTCACTCATTGGTATCTTAATCCCTTCGAATTCAAGGACACTACTAAGGACAACTGAAGTCCCCAACATGAGTATAATCAACTACTTGGTTTTCTTATTAATTATATTCTTTATATTTTATTCTAGACTCACTTATATAATTATACTAGTATTGTTTAAATACTTTAATATTACTATATTAATGGTATTATCATTTTTTATTCATACAATTCATCTATTAAGAAAAACAAAACCATCGTTCTTGTATTGTGAGGACTACCACCTCTATGATGTAACATGTTTCATTTTCCCTCACCACCATACAAATTCCGATCTAAGGATGTGGTTAATTATAAATATATTTTTTATGATATCATTATGGTTATTTTACAATAAATATAATAACATATTAATTATATGAACAACAGATGATCATCATTAATTAAATCATTTAAAATAAGCGTGATAAGATGGTAATATTTTATTCTAAATTGTGTAATGTTTTCACAGGCATTAATTTTAATTATAATTACTAAAAAAATTATATATCATAATAATAAACCCTAAATAATATATTTACTATTTTTTATAACGATATTACAACAAAAACACCTCATAATCATTCATTAAATTAGTGTGTGTTCATGCTTGTGTTGGTTTAACCACCTAATTGAACAATACGATGAATGTATATCATGAATGATTATAGGAACATAGTTTCTATAATAGTATGATATATATGTAGAAATAATTATTTTTTGGTACTAGAGATGTTATATCAATTTTCAAATCATTAATTAAGAAAATACAATTTGATCATCACAATTTACTTAAACATGCTTGTTATCAATTTTATAATAAAGTATACAGACTAAAAAACTCATGAATGGAGCCTTAAAATTAAAAAATAGTTATAAATAATACCTAAAAAATAAATTTAATAATCTTTTAAAGATCATGTTTGAAATAATAATGAACATGGACACAACTATTATGAAACTAGTACAAATGATCAAACCTATAAACACCTGATGTGGAAGATCAGGAGAATTCATTCATAGAATGACTATTTATGAAGAGCATGAATGAAAATGTATATGATTAATACAATTAATGAAGTGATTAATATATCTTTTTTTGTGATATATAAGGTTACAATGCATTCTTATATGCACGTACAAGAGATAAGGGTTTCACTCTAAATTTCCTGTCATTGATAAATGTTTTTATTATACACCATGTTTGATTATGTATGTTGTAATTACTACCCATTTTTAATATTTATATCATTAATCTATTTTATCTCAATATATTCAATGTCCAATTTTCTGTTATCATTTACATGGGATTTTGGATCCAATTTTGTTAAAGTTTTAAGGGATTTCATCACAAATTCCATTCAATGAGACAGGTATTGTATATATGAACCTAATTTCTTTAATGATGTGTATAGATTTCATATTTTATATATATATAAAATATTATATTTTATATATATATAAAATATTATATTTTAATCAAGGTGTTTTTTGTTTAATTTCATGATCTATCTTTCAAGTGGTTTTGATTCAAAATTTTCTAAGTTGTAATGCTTTTCTTGGCCTTAGTTATTATTCTTTATGAAACAATACATTTCGTTCACCATGTTCCCTTTATATGGTGTTCTATTTTTTCTATTATCCTAATAATTTTATTTTTCTTATATTTATTGGGGTTTCCTATCCAAATCATGTTCCCTTATTCAAGTGTATTATTATTCTATTTTTTCCTCAGTAGTGAGTATTTTGGCAAACTCAATTTTCATTCAGTGATTTATGTTTATTATTTAATAATATTTCATATAAGTTGGGTACATTCTACAATTTTGTTGTTTTATGTAATATTCACTCATTATTTTTTGGGGATTTACATTTACACCACATAAAACCTCTGAAAAAAATTTCTCACTTCATGGGATATATTCTCTTTAAACCATCCACTTTTTTTCTATAGTTTCATTATGATCATTTTATATCATTACTGATATAGTTTTATACTCATATTTATATATAAAGTGAAAATAAAATTTTACATAACTCATACTATATTACAGTCACCTAAAAATTATGATATTCTATTAACATGGTGAAAGTATTGGTATTTTGTATGTTTTTATTCCAATAAGGATTATTATTTTCAAGTTCACTATGTATTGTTTACCCATCCACCTTCTTTATCTTATTGGGTTATGATCACGTTATCTGTAACACACTGAGATTTTATGAGATATATTATTTTTAACTTCATTGATCTTCTATTATACACTACACCAAGACTATCTTGTACTATACGCAACACCGAATTAGCTTGCATTATATGCAACACTATTCTTGGCTTGCATTACACGCAATCGCGACCTTCCTCGATAGCTTGCGTTGTACGCAATATCGAGTTTCACTAAACAACGATATACTATTAAAATATTATTAAAACTAGCTGTTATGAATAGTAATACCCACTTTTTGAAATTTTGTAAATTTTATTTTTCAAAATGGACTTCATTTTTGAATTCGTAATATCAAAATTAGCCTAGGGTAAAATTTTGGTATTTTTCTGAAAACTTTCAATTTTTGATGAATAGTGAAAACACTCGGTTACTATTTAAAAACTGATTTTTTATTAAATAATTATTTATTTTATTTAAATTTATTTTAGGTCAAAATTGATACTTTAAGGTCCCGTAAAATTCAAGGAAATTTTTTTCTTAATTTTCTTGGGAATTTTACAAGAACACAGTTTCTGACGGCACCTGATTCCGAGGCCTGGTGTGTCCGGAATCATTTTCTGAAGTTTGGCTCGGGTATGTTCAGTGAACGAACGAGCGGGTTTTTCTAACTTTTGAACTGGTGCTCGGAATCAAATTCTGAGGGAACCTATGGAATCGCAGTGCCAGTAATTGCTTAGAAACACCTTTTCCGGAGTTGCATTTGCTCGGGTGTGGTTTTTATTTTTTGGGTTAAGTTAAGGAATAAAAATAAAAGTGGTGCGACTTTTTATTTTTATTTTACTTAAGTGGCTTAACCTAGGTTAAGTGGATAATATGGGACCCATAATATCCTACCGACTTGTTAGGATATTTGTGAGGTGGGGCCCGCACGAGCCCACCGTTTCTCTCCCTCTAAGTAACTCACCCGCAAAAACCTTTTTTAAATAAAGTCAACCCGTGCGTTTAATTAAATATTAAATGCCCCTATTAATTGAACGGTTTAAGAATTGCAATTAATTAAATTAATTTTTGGATTCTTTTTATGAATTCCAAAACATTGGCATGGGAAATAAAATAAGAACAACACTTATTTTATTGAAGGGTTTCTTTTTTAGAGGATTGGGAGAAAACTCTAAGGCTTGAAGATCTTCATCCTCCTTTGTTGAAGAATGCGAAGAATGCGAAGAACGCATCGTCGCGGACGAAGAACGCCGGCCTCCGACAAAGGGAGACGAAGAACACTGAACCCTCGTAGATCGACAACGCGACGTCGTGTACCGCGACACAGACGATTCTCCTTCCGCGACGCTTCTTCTGTGACGTTCCTTCCCCGCAGTTATCTTCGATCAACAACTGATTGAGGTAGGGGATTGCGGTTCTTTTAATTCTTTGTGAATTATATCCTCTACATGAATTCAATTTGTGCATTTAAATCATTGTGATTTTATACCCACGGAGTATGTCTAATTTTTTTGTCGGAAGACTTTTTAAAACCGCCAACACGGTGGGTGCGGACCAACGAACATGTCTGAACCCACCGCCTCTTCATTCTTGGTGAGCAGATTGGCGGGTGACGACAAAGTAGGCCTCGTGGGCTATGTGAGGTCCTCGCAGTGAAGTACGGGCCTGAGAGGGCCTTTGGCGAAGACGGCACGCAATTCTGACCACCGGAACTCGTCCGGGGGTCCGCGGAGCGGCCCGCCGGCGCGCCTCGCTGGCACGGCGGCACCCGGCGCGCCTCGCTGGCACGGCGGCACCCGGCGTGCCGCCGGGAGGTGCCTCCGAGGTCTCGCGACCGTGCAGGACCAGAGGGAGCGGGACATGGCAACCATCTTCGTCCGCTGGCAAGGGCGGCCCCACGGGGGGCCGCAGTTACTCCACGCGGGGGCAGCGCGCCACCCGCTTCGCTCGGCCGTAACGGCCGAGCCGACCCGCTGGCCACCCGGCCAGCGCCAGCCGGGTCGCGCCCAGGTCGAGCCAGGCCGCGCCGGCTGGGCTGGGTCGCGCCATCCGGGTCAGACCCGGACCTGGGTCAGGTCGACCCAGTTCGGGCCGACCCAGGGGGGTTGGGCCGGGTCGGTCCGGGCCCAGACCCCACGTTTTCGGACCTCTTTCGGTCTTCTGCCCATATCATGGGCTACAGACCTCCGATCGACGCACCGTCAGCGGCGATGTGATCCTTGGATTGAGACGGTTGTTTAGAAATATTACACTCATGGTTTCAGAGAACTATGGGTTCGTCCGGGTTGGTTCGTACACGAAACCAACCGGGCCCTCGGAGCGGAAACGCTTATAACTTGAGCTTCGGACGTCCGATTGATGTACCGTCGATTTTGTTGGATTCCTATAAGTGAGACGAATCTTTTGGCTTACTCCGCCCGAGGTTTGGATGTAGTTGGAGTACGGTCGGGTTGGTTTTGACTTAAAAACCAACCGGGCCCCTGGGACGAAAAAGCCAATAACTCTCAGACCAGGTGTCCGATTGACGTGCCGCCTATGACGTTGACTTCCTGTTGACGATACGGAACTTTTGGATACATCAACTATGGACTATATGTCAGTTGATGTATCAGCCTCTCGGATCGTGGAGCGAAACCTCCCGAATGAGCCTGCTGTGTGCAGGAACCCTAGAGCTGGTTGCGACTGCGATGACGACGACGACTGTATAGAGATCATCAGTGGATTCGACGACGACGACAACAACACTCAGCGATCCTACATGGATCAGTGCTACCGATCCTGTTTGGGTCAGCGCTCAGCGGTCCTGTGTGGGCCAGTGCCTACAGATCCTGTGTGGGTCCGATCCTGTGTGGGTCTTTGCGGGGGTTAGTTACCTATCGATCTTTTGTGGGTCAGATCCTTTGTGGGTCATTGCGGGGGTTAGTTACCTATCGATACTTTGTGGTTCAGATCCTTTGTGGGTCATTGCAGGGGTTAGTTACCTATCGATCCTTTGTGGGTCAGATCCTTTGTGGGTCATTGCGGGGGTTAGTTACCTATCGATCCTTTGTGGGTCAGATTCTTTGTGGGTCATTGTGGGTGTTAGTACCTATCGATCCTTTTTGGGTCCGACGACTTAGACGAATCAGTGGATATATCTGATCATCTATATCGTCATATGAATAAGTATACGTGTGTGAGTTGAATCCTGTTTTTCATTCCTATGTGGATTGTGTTGTGCTATCCTGTGTGGATTTACGTTTTGCTTTCCTGTGATGACTGGGTTGTACATGTGCTCGAATGTTGGAGCGTACTAGAATTGATGACTTAGGTATATGTATGGGCATATAACTAAGCAGTGTCGGATTTTACTTTGTGATTGTATCTTTCCTTTGTGGTTTATCCTTTTCGGATTATTGGTGACCTTCGGGGGTCTCGAGGTCCCTACTGAGTAGCTTATACTCACCCCTGCACGGGCTATGCCCGCACTACGTTGTGTTGGTTGGATACGACAGACAACTCTGATCGCGGTTGAGGCTTGCGGAGCATGTCGGTACCCGGAGGTGGACCACTGGGCGGGACGTACTCGGAGTGGACGGCTGGACCCGAGGAGCTATAGAGGCTATTTGTACTCACCCTTCAGGTTGGGCTTCCAGTGGACGGCTCGACGTTGCGGCTTTACTTTTCAGTTGCTGTTTTCCCTTTCCAGTTGTACTTTACTTTTAGTTTGGGTTTTTATTTTGGCCCACTTACTTTTCCGCACTTACTGTTGTACTCAGTTTTTACTTAGTTTTTACTTCTACTGCTTGCTTGCACTATGGTGTTTGTTTACTTCACAAAGGAAATGCCTTCCATTTTTACCTGGATTTACGCCTTGGTGCTAGTTGTCAGCCCCTGGCCTATGGAAGGCTGGCTTGGGGTAGTCACGGCACGGGCCCCGAGGACGGGTCGTGACAAATTGGTATCAAAGGAGTTCGGTTCTACCGCATAACTTTGTACTCTGATCTTTTTCTATGTGAATCAACAGTGTTATGCGTATTGGGTGTGGTTATCAGTCCAGGGAGTCCAGTGTTGGTGCGGCGGCCGACGTATCCGTACACCAGGACCCTAACTTCTGATTTCTGACTTAATGCGTGAAAACATTGATTGCATGTGTGTTCAAGTTTTCTTTGTGATTACTTTATGTCAGCTCACCAGGTATACTGTTTGACCGTGGCGCACCTATTTCTTTTCAATATGGCCCCACGATGGCATCCAGCTAGGGTTCCGAGAGTTGTGCATGATGACAGCCCACCGAGCGATGAGGCCTCGGTACAGGGACCTTTGACAGCTGAGGCTCCGGCAGTACCTCTACCCATCGATCCACCGATGCTTCCAGCCCCAGCCGCTGACAATGCACGTCGCCTTTGTGCACTGCACGTGTTTCAGCGCCAGCGACCGCCCAGGTTCCGTGGGGAGATGGACCCCCCAGCAGCCGAGGATTGGCTGGAGGTAGTGATACGAGTTTTCAGGTTAGTGAGGACACCAACAGACCTCATGGTGATCCTCGCAGTGAGACTACTGCACGCGGTAGCAGGGAGATGGTGGAGCTTGATGCTCCAGGTGCACGATGAGGCATCTCTCCTCTGGACGGACTGTCAGAGCCTCTTCCGCTCGGAGTTCGTCCCAACCACCCTCTGTGCGGTGCGCATCCAGGAGCTTCTACAACTGCGGCAGGACAGCTTGACGGCCACCCAGTACTCGGCGAGATTTACCGACCTCTCGTGCTACTCGACAGACATGGTACGGGACCCATTCTTCCGGGCCCGAACCTTTGAGCAGGGACTAAGGCATGAGATCAGGGCATCGCTAATCTCTCTCAGCATTTCGACTCAGGCAGGAGTACTGGAGAGAGCCCTTCTGATCGAGAGCTTTCTTGCTGAGTCTACATCAGCAGTGAGACCTACCACAGGGCGACAGGTAGCAGAGTCTTCTACAGCAGGCATTCGACGGATGACTCATGGGTCCATGCAGACCAGACCCTCAGGCAAACGACCTCAGGACACTGGCTCAGCAGTGCGGGGCACACAGCGCGGAGCCAGTCTTTCTAGAGGCAGGCAGTGCTACACATGCGGTGGGTAGGGCCACATGGCTCGTGACTGCCCGACCCATCGTGCTGAGGAGCAGTAGACGGTTGAGGGGCCACCGTGGAAGAGGCAGAGGGTCGAATGTGGCGGTCCGTAGGGAGCAGGCAGATGAGGCAGAGGAGCTGGCCGAGCAGCAGGTTGTGGGTGACGCTTTGAGGCACTACCACCACCACCACCACCACCAGGAGGTCCACCCCAACCACAGGGAGCTGGCGGGTAGAGACAGGCACAACTCCAGGCAGCGGAGGCCTACGACCATGGTGCGCCCGAGATGATTCAAGGTACTATCTGTGTCTATTCCACCCTGGCTTCTGTTCTTATAGACACAGGAGTGAGTCACTCTTTCATAGCCGCTGCCCTTGTTCGGAGCTCGGAGATTTCGACAGAGCTTTTGGCTCGATCCTTACGGCTAGAGACTCCTACGGGAGCAGACTCGACGATTATGCACTGGTTCCGGTAGTGTGAGATTACTCTAGGAGGCGAGAGCTTCGGCTGGGATCTTCTTATAGCGGCGTCGAGGCCTTATGACGTCATCTTGGGCATGGATTGGTTATCTACATTCCATGCTCAGATCGACTGTATTAGGCGCATGGTGCGATGTGTACGCACCGACGGGAGCAGGTTCACCTTCACCGGCGAGAAGGGAACCTTCGTAGCACAGGATAGACTTCCGCAGAGGAGAGTACAACCCATCACTCATCAGTTGGCTAGCCTCATCCTAGGAGAAGTTGACATGCGGAGTCCTAGTTTTCATGTAGTGGTGGATCAGTATGCGGACGTCTTTATCGACGACGTTCCAGGACTACCTCCTCGCAGAGAGGTAGACTTTTATATTGATCTGTACCGTGGGACAGCCCCGATACCCACTCCAGCATATTGGATGGCCCCAGCTGAGCTTTGAGAGCTATGGGTACAGTTGGAGGACTTTCAGGGCAAGGGATTCATCTGACCTAGTGTCTCACCCTGGGCTTCCCCGATATTGTTCGCCAAGAAGGCAGATGGGAGCTTGTGACTTTGTGTCGACTATCATCACCTGAACCAGGTGATAGTGAGGAACAAGTATCCGCTACTGAGGATTGATAACCTCTTCGATCAGCTCAAGGGAGCACGGTGGTTCTCGATGATAGACCTCAGGTCAGGCTATCATCAACTCAGAGTTCGGGACGAGGACGTGCAGAAGACGACCTTCAGATGTCGGTATGGCCACTATGAGTTCTTGGTTATGCCATTCGGCATAACAAATTCTCTAGAGTTGTTCATGGGCCTCATGAACAGGATCTTTCAGCCATACCTCGATCGATCTATCATGGTCTTCATCGACGACATTTTGATATACTCGACGACTGAGGATGAGCACGCCTACCACATGCGGGTTGTACTAGACACACTCAGAGAGAACCAGCTTTATGGAAAGCTCTCTAAGTTTCAGTTCTGGTTACATGAGGTCCATTTCTTGGGATACGTCATCTCTAAGGCAGGAGTTTCAGTGGATCCTACAAAGATCGAGGCAGTGCAAGCTTGGGAGCCACCCAGGAGCGTGACGAAGGTGCAGAGTTTCTTGGAACTAGCTGGATACAACCAGAGATTTGTGACATACTTCTCCAGAGTTGTGGCACCACTCTTAGCTTTAATGAAGAAGGGGAAACCCTTTGTGTGGTCAGACAGATGTCATCAGAGCTTCTAGGAGCTGAGATATAGATTGACCAGTTCCCCTATCTTGAGGCTTCCGGAGGAGGGAGTAGGGTATATAGTCTACTGCGATGCATCAGGGACCGGACTCGGATGTGTCCTAATGAAAGAGCGGGTAGTGATCGCCTATGGATCACGTCAGTTGAGGCAAAATGAGAAGAACTATGCTACCCATGACCTGGAGTTAGCAGCAGTGGTCTTCGCTCTAAAGACATGGCGGCACTACCTGATGGGTGAGCGCTTTACAGTCTTTTCTAACCATCAGAGTCTCATTTACATCTTCTCTCAGAAGGACCTGAACCTGAGATAGCGGCGATGGCTCGAGTTCCTCCAGCACTATGACTTTGAGATAGTCTATACTCCTGGGAAGGGGAACGTAGTAGCCGATGCTCTCAGTAGGAGGATGGGCATTCAGCTACTTGAGGAGGTGACAGAGCAGCTGGCCGCTTTGCAGATATCCTTCATGGATAGAGATGGAGCAGCCTTACTTCAGTCTCCCACAGTCACCCCTCCACTACTGCAGCGGGTCAGAGAGGCACAGCGTGGGAATGCTGACTATGAGATGTGGCGTGCACAGATATCCTTAGGACGGGCACCTCATGGTTTATCCTTTAGAGAAGAGCACGACGTCATTTTCAGAGGACGTACCTTGTTACCAGTTGCTTTACGAGAGGAGGTGCTGAGAGAGTTTCACACTTCTCCTTTGGCAGTACATCCTGGAGTGGTGAAGATGTACCAGGATCTCAGACAATAGCACTGGTGGCTAGGCATGAAGAAGGTTGTGGCAGAGTTCGTTTCTCGATGCCTCACCTACTAGCAGGTGAAGGCAGAGCATCAGGTACCAGCCGGCTTGGTACAACCCTTTGAGGTCTCAGAGTGGAAGTGGGACGGGATATCTATGGACTTCGTGACTGGACTTCCACGCACTTCCAGAGGTCACGAATCCCTTTGGGTGATTGTCGACCGACTCACCAAGTCAGCTCACTTCTTACCCATTAGAGAGCAGGGCTCAGTGGAGAGCTTAGGACGTCTCTACGTTCAGGAGATTGTACGGCTTCACGGTGTGCCATCATCTATCGTCTCCGATCGAGATGCTCGCTTTACTTCCCAGCTTTGGAAGGGGTTGCAGGAGGCGTTCGGGACGTAGCTACGTCTGAGCACCACCTTTCACCCTCAGATAGATGGTCAGATAGAGAGGACCATACAGACTCTTGAGGACATGCTCCGCGCATGTGTCCTCGACTTTGGTCACAGCTGGGAGGACCAGCTACCCATGGTGGAGTTTGCGTACAACAACATCTACCACTCCACCATCGGGATGGCACCATACGAGGCGTTGTACGGCCAACCTTGCAGGTCACCGCTGTGCTGGACAGACCCTGGGGAGTCAGCACTTGTGGGACCAGAGATTGTCCAGGCCATGACAGAGAAGGTCCATATCATCCAAGAGCAGATGAGGACAGCTCAGAGCCGACAGAAGTCCTATGCTGAAAGGAGGCGGAGGCCACTAGAGTTTGAGTATGGCGACCATGTCTTCCTGCGGGTCTCACCTCGACATGGATTACGGAGATTTGGCTGAGGTGACAAGTTGTCTCCACGCTTCATCGAACCATTCTAGGTCCTCAGCAGAATTGGCGAGGTGGATTATCGCCTGGCTTTACCACCTCAGTTGCACCGTGTGCACGACGTCTTCCACGTATCTCAGCTGAGGAGATACGTGCATGACCCGACGCATATCATTGACCATGGGGAGCTGGACATTAATGATGGGGAGACTTTTGCGGAGGTCCTAGTAGAGATCGAGGATCGATGGGAGTGGGTCCTACGTAGACGGTTGATCCCTCTAGTGTGCATTAGATGGCAGCACAGAAACCTCCAGGAGAGAACTTGGGAGCGGGAGGCTTAGATGTGTGCTCAGTACCCACATTTGTTTCCCTAGTTTATGATGTATCTTTACAGGGATGTAAAGCCCTGAGGTGGGATTGTTGTAAAGACCCATAAAATTCAAGGTAAATTTTTTTCTTAATTTTCTTGGAAATTTTACAAGAACGCAGTTTCTGACGGCACCTGATTCCGAGGCCCGGTGTGCCCGGAATCATTTTCCGAAGTTTGGCTCGGGTACGTTCAGTGAATGAATGAGCGGGTTTTTCTAACTTTTTAACCGGTGCTCGGAATCGAATTCTGAGGGCATCGATGGAATCACAGCGCCGGTAATTGCTTAGAAACACATTTTCCGGAGTTGAGTTTTCTCGGGTGTGGTTTTTATTTTTTGGGTTAAGTTATGGAATAAAAATAATAGTGGTGCGACTTTTTATTTTTATTTTACATAAGTGGCTTAACCTAGGTTAAGCGGATAAGATGGGACCCATAATATCCTACCAACTTGGTAGGATATTTGTGAGGTGGGGCCCGCACAAGCCCACCATTTCTTTCCCTCTAAGTAACACACCCACGAAAACCTTTTTTTAAATAAATTCAACCCATGCGTTTAATTAAATATTAAACGCCCCTATTAATTGAACGGTTTATGCATTCTAATTAATTAAATTAATTGTTGGATTCTTTTTATGAATTCCAAAATGTTGGCATGGGAAATAAAATAAGACCAACACTTATTTTATTGAAGGGTTTCTTTTTTAGAGGATTGGGAGAAAGCTCTAAGGCTTGAAGATCTTCATCCTCCTTCGTTGAAGAACGCGAAGAACGCGAAGAACGCATCGTCGCCGACGAAGAACACCGGCCTCCGACGAAGGGAGATGAAGAACGAACCCTCAGAGATCGACAATGCGACGTCGTGTACCATGACGCTGACGATTCTCCTTCCGTGATGCTTCTTCCGTGACGTTCCTTCCCCGCGGCAATCTTCGATCAACAACCGATTGAGGTAGGGGATTGCGGTTCTTTTAATTAATTGTTAATTATATACTCAGAATGAATTCAATGGGTGCATTTAAATCTTTGTGATTTTATACCCACGGCTTATGTCTAATTTTTTTGTCGGAAGACTTTTTAAAACCTCTAACACGATGGGTGCGGACCAACGAACAAGTCTGAACCCACCGCCTCTTCGTTCTTGGTGAGCGGATTGACGGGCGACGACAAAGCTGGCCGCACGGGTGATGTGAGGTCCTCGCAGTGAATGACGGGCCCCGGGAGGGACTTTGGAGAAGACGGTACGCAATTCCAACCACCGGAACTCGTCCAGGGGTCCGCAAAGTGGCCCGCCGGCGGCAGGTGGCGGCGGTGCCCGGCGCGCCGCCGGGAGGAGCCGTCGCGGTCCCGCGACCGCGCTGGACGAGAGGGAGCGGGATGCGGAAACCATCCGCATCTGCCAGCAAGGGAGGCCCAACGCGGGGCCGCGGTCTCTCCACGCGGGGGCAGCGCACCCCCCGCTTCTCTCGGCCGTAACGGCCGAGCCAACCCGCTGGCCACCCAGCCAGCGCCAGCTGGGTCGCGCCCAGGCCGTGCCGGCCGGGCCATGTCGCGCCATCCAGGTCAGACCCGGACCCGGGTCCGGTCGACCCGGTTCGGGCTGACCTAAGGGGGGTTGGGCCGGGTCAGTCCGGGCCCAGACCCCCCGTTTTCGGACCTCTTTCGGTCTTCTGCCCATATCTTGGGCTACGGACCTCCGATCAACGCACCGTCAGCGGCGATGTGATCCTTGGATCGAGACGATCGTTTCGACATATTACACTCATCATTTCGGAGAACTTTGGGTTCGGCCGGGTTGGTTCGTGCACGAAACCAACCGGGCCCTCGGAGCGGAAATGCTTATAACTTGAGCTCCGGACGTCCGATTGACGTACCGTCGATTTTGTTGGATTCCTCTAAGTGAGATGGATCTTTTGGATTACTCCACACGAGGTTTGGACGTAGGTGGAGTACGGTCGGGTAGGTTTTGACTTAAAAACCAACCGGGCCCCTGAGATGAAAAGACCAATAACTCTCAGACCAGGCGTCCGATTGACGTGCCGCCTGTGACGTTGAGTTCCTGTTGACGATACAGAACATTTGGATACATCAACTCTGGACTATGTGTTAGTTGATGTATCATCCTCTCGGCTCGTGGAGCGGAACCTCCCGAATGAGCCTGCTGTGTTCGGGAACCCTAGAGTTGGCTGTGACTGCGACGACGATGACGATGACTGTACAGAGATCCTCAGTGGATTCGACGACGACGACTACAACACTCAGCGATCCTATGTGGATCAGTGATACCGATCCTGTGTGGGTCAGTGCTCTGCGGTCCTGTGTGGGCCAGCGCCTTCAGATCCTGTGTGTGTCCGATCCTGTGTGGGTCTTTGCGGAGGTTAGTTACCTATCGATCCTTTGTGGGTCAGATCCTTTGTGGGTCATTGCGGGGGTTAGTTACCTATCGATCCTTTGTGGGTCAGATCCTTTGTGGGTCATTTCGGGGGTTAGTTACCTATCGATCCTTTGTGGGTCATTGCGGGGGTTAGTTACCTATCGATCTTTTGTGGGTCAGATCCTTTGTGGGCCATTGCGGGGGTTAGTACCTATCGATCCTTTGTGGGTCCGATGGCATAGATGAATCAGTGGCTATATCTGATCATCTCTATCGTCATACGAAGAAGTATACCTGTGTGATCTGAATCCTGTTTTGCTTTCCTATGTGGATTGTGTTGTTCTATCCTATGTGGATTTACATTTTTCTTTCCTGTGATGACAAGGTTGTACATGGGCTCGGAAGTTGGAGCGTACTGGAATTGATGACTTAGGTATATGTATGGGAATATACCTAAGCAGTGTCGGTTGTTACTTATTGATTGTATATTTTCTTTGTGGTTTATCCTTTGTGGATTCTGGGAGACCTTTGGGAGTCTCGGGGTCCCTACTGAGTAGCTTATACTCACCCCTGCACGGGCTATGCCCGCACTACGTTGTGTTGGTTGCAGACGACGGACAACGCTGATCGCGGCTGAGGCTTGCGGAACAGGTCGGTACCCAGAGGTGGACCACTGGGTGGGACGTACTCGGAGTGGACGACTGGACCCGAGGAGCTGTAGAGGCTATCTGTACTCACCCTTCAGGTGGGGCTTCCAGTGGACGGCTCGACGTTGCGGCTTTACTTTTCAGTTGATGTTTTCCCTTTCCAGTTGTACTTTACTTTTAGTTTGGGTTTGTTTTCTGGCCCACTTACTTTTCCGCACTTACTGTTGTACTCATTTTTTACTTAGTGTTTACTTCTACTGCTTTCTTGCTCTGTGGTGTTTGTTTACTTTACAAAGGCAATGCCTTCCCTTTTTACCAGGATTTACGCCTTGGTGCTAGTCGCCAGCCCCTGGCCTATGGAAGGCGGGCTTGGGGTAGTCACGACACAGGCCCCGAGGACGTGTCGTGACAGATACATAATACCTATATAAGTTCAATGCAATTAATTGGATTCATTTTATAATAATTTTATATATATGAAAATTTTATTGAACTTTTCATCATCTTTTACCCACCTCCTAGAAGAATTTGCAAATTTACATAAAACTTAATTTTACCGCTTCTGTGAGTTTTATTTTGAAAATCCGATAGACACGGTTAATATCAAGGACTAAAATGTGGTTAAATGAGATGAAAATAAATTTTGGTGGATAGTAACTTTTCACTTTTATTTACCACAATTAAAAGTAAATAGGGTAATTAATGGTAAATATGATATTAATATTGCCCTAACACATGTCCTAATTCTATTGGATAAGTATAATTCGGCCAAATACAACCTTACGAATAAAATATTACCATTTAAGTCCACTTGGATTAGATTAGGACATTTATTATTAATTTATTTAATGAAGGGTTAAAATAGTTAAAATCAAAGTTTAATAACTAATTCATTTTTAATATAGGGTTATACATAAGATAAATTCGACTATAAATATTCATTAGAAATCTAAAAATATTTCCTACCTAATGGTATTTTATTTATAAATTTTAGACATTAATTAATTTAAGTTATTTATGCCACAATGGTGATGCAGTAATTACCTAAATAATGAAATATTAAAATAATTGATATTATAAATACCCAAATAAATGTAATATGAGACTTTTTATGAATTAAAATAATTTTATAGGTTTATATGACATATTAGTATTGATTTAATTAACTTTATTCTAACTAATCATTCTGTTATTATTTTCACAAAAATCAATTACCAAATAGTGTCAAAATTGACATAAAATAGTTTTTAAAACAAATATTATATTATTAATTGTTATTTTCTTCCTAAAAATCTAAGGTTTGGCCAAATTACTTAGATAAGGTTATATATATTAATAATAAACAACTTTGGGTTCGTTTGTCTTGTTATAGTAAGTTTATTAACTTTATAGTGTAAGAAAACAAGAATACATAGTAAAACTAAAATTATTTAACTTAGAGTTAAATCTAAACGATAAGGTTAAAATAGTAACCTGAACTTGACTAAATTCTATTGGATGAGAGTATTTAGACCCATCCCCACCTTATTTTATAAATAAATCAATTTGGATCTATTAAAAACCGAATATGACTTTATAATAAAATAATATTGTTAGTTTTTCCAAAGGTGCCCCTCTCCTCCCTTATAAGAAGGGCACCCCTTCACTCTTCTCTTCACACCCTTTTGAGCCTTTAAGCTCGTCCAAATCCTACAAATTTCGCTTCTCCACTTCGCTAGTAACATTTTGGAGGTTCTGGTCTTCTCAAAAGACCAACTCTACTTCCTTAAGATAAGGTTTAAAGGAGGTGCGTCGAAGAAGAGGTAATCTCTTCTTTCGATTCTCTCAAGTTTATTTATTCTTCAACTTCTTCTTATTTAGTTGTTTCATTATAAAGTAATAACATCAGTATCACTCATATAATGATATGTTATTATGAATATGAAACAAACCTATTTCACCTTCTATCCATCCTACAGAAAACAAAATCACCACACGTGCGTACGTATGGAATACCATCTCCACACCGTGGTGTAATCAGTTTTTCCACCATCACCTTACATGGATGGGTATAATTGTGTAAATAAATAACTATATATGGTTATTGTAATTTGATATTTATTCTTTAATATTATACATACACTTCAATACAATTCCACGATCATGGGAATGATATCATCACTCGTGTGTACGTACGGACTACCGTCTCCATGAACGCGATGAGATTCATTTTCCATGATTAACCATTCAGAAATGATTATAAAGTATATATAATAATAATTAAATATATGAAATAATGAGGCTACTTGATTTATTTATACATATATATATATATGTCATCTAGTTACTTCCATTCAAGTCAAAAAAGAAAGGAAAACAGTGTTCATGTGTACATACGGCCTACCGTCTCCATAAACGGTGTGTTTCATTTCATTTATCTATCTATTATATATATATAATGAATATATATGATATATAAATCATGTTTTACATTATGGAAGTAATTAAATCATGATATAAGTAATAATAATATCAAGAACAACAAGTCCAAACACGTACGATAAAAGAAACAATTTTACCCAAAACACTACTTTAACATGGAATTGACAAATGAACGGGAAAAATAAATACCTAAGTGAACCATATTTGATATAAAACAATGAATATGATTCTTTAATAATTCAATGACATTATTTAAATCATTATACAGGAGGTCCGGATACATACAAAGCATATCATGCATATGGTAAGGGATAACTATTCCAATCTCATTCTTATCCAAGATTGTTTATTCATAAGTATTTACTGGGGTTATTGTTTTCATCCATGTCCATGTTTCCTTAAAATGGATTCATGTATGTTTAAATTCCTTTTTAACCATTTTTGACTTTTACTACATGGTATGTATGGAATCTTTCTTTTACGAGGTACTTTTTTGACTTTTTCGGCAAAAGTACGAGAAGAATGTTTTTTTTAACTTATACGGAATGAAAGGATTTTTTCGGTTTTATAAAGCCTTATTTTCATGAAGATTACTCCAAAAAATTTCATGAATATTTTCAACAAAATCCTTTTCTTTCAAAATTTCATTAAAATTTTGTGAAAAGAAAATGATTTTGAAGAATAAAGGATATTTTCCTCAAGAATCCATTTCAAGTGTTTTATCAAAACCATTTTCCATCTAAGATGACATTACTTTATATGTGTATGTTTCATGTATAATGTATCTATTATTTACATGGTTTCACTTTTCTTATGATGAAATATCCATTTGTTTTATATGGATTATGTGATGATGGGATGATGTTTATGAAACCCATTTTATTGTTTTGGTTATGATGAATGTTTTAAGTTTATTTTGTTGCACAAGTAAGAATGATTCCATTATGAGATGGGTGGGACCTATATCTCACTCCAATGAATTGGGTAAAGATTTATATCTCATGATATAGACATGGCTAGAATGGTAAGTTAATCTGGTTCAGTGTTACAGGACTGAAACGAGAAGTGAACTCGATTGAGAAAGGGACATTGTCCACTAAGATGGTCTTGGAAAAAATGTCTTGGCTACTATAGAAATAATGACATGTGCTGAATGGTTTCCATAATTAAATGATTTATTCCCATGCTATTTTATCAATATTGATGTTCCTTTATGATATATGTCTTACGTACTTCCAAGATTTATGTCTTTACTCAATATTTTGATGTTTAGATTTTATGTTCAAGTTCTTTCATTCAAATGTTTATGGATTGTTTTATGTTTTCTATGTTTACCCTTAATGAGAATTTGAGCTCACCCTTTTTATGTTTTCTTTTCCGCAGGATATAAATAAAGGTTTTAGGTATGAAAA
Source organism: Viscum album (assembly GCA_963277665.1). Classification (NCBI taxonomy): domain Eukaryota; kingdom Viridiplantae; phylum Streptophyta; class Magnoliopsida; order Santalales; family Viscaceae; genus Viscum; species Viscum album. Next base: position 1,085,083,096 of record OY728150.1, on the reverse strand, counting down.
CCAAAAGAGGAAGATCTTTATGGGAGATGTTGAAGATCTTTTACCATGATTAGAAGATTTCATTCCGAGTTTCCAAAGACACTAAACTAATACGGTCTTTGGGCATCTGTTTTTGTCATGTATTAAGTATTAATCAAAAGTAATATAATTCCCATGTACGTCAAGCTTTGGGTCTCTAAAGTTGGTATCAGAGCGAAGGTTTAGTTAACCTTTGGAAACTAGGATGCGAAAACTCTAGTGAAATCCCTAGAGATATTTCTAAGGTATGTCTAGGGATGTTCCTAAGGTTAAGTATACGTATAGGTTATAATCCTAGAATTGTGCTAAAGATATTAGAATTAAACCTAAGATGTTAGATATTGAAGGTACTCCCCCTTTATTATGTTGTTTTCCTAGCATGATTTTTTCCTCTCACACTATTCTTTTTGGGTTTTAGAAAATGGCTGGAAACAGGAAGATTCATGATAATGGAGGATATAATGGACAATGGAATGATATTCTTCATGAGAAACCAAATGAAATTTGATCTGGATGTCCACATATCGTTATTATGCCTAATCAGAAATCTCATAATATGATCAATAATCTCAACTTTGGTAAGTTTCCTGACTCAGCTAATAAGAGAAAGATAGAGTTTCATGATGATCATAGAGGAAAGAAAGTTCAATTCCCCTCATGTAAATCGTGTGGGAAGAGGCATCAGGGAGAATGTTTCAAAGGAACTGGAAGATGCTTTGGGTGTGGAAAAGTATGACACAAAGCTAGTAATTGCAAAGGAAAAGTTTTAGTTAACACCATGGACAAGGATAATTGTATTTCTAAGACATCAACAACGGTTAAATGTTTAAAATGTGGAATGTACGAGCATTATGAAAACCAATACCCTAAGGGAAAATCTCATGAAGAGAATCAGCAAGTCCATATGGGCAGTATTTATGTGGATGATGATGAGGAGACTACAAATGATATATGAGATGAAAGAAGTGTTGAAGCTCAGTCAGTTGTTTAAGAAGGTAGTGGAATGATTTTATGTTTATCAAGAGTTATGTTGTATAGTTAATGGTACTATGGAATAAATAATCATCTATGGATTGTTACACTATTTTTCTTCCTAAAGTAGTTGAAAGTATATGTTGAATAGTACCGGTAACCATGAAAGGTTATTCAGATATTTTTGGAAAGTAAATGATATGTGCATAATGAAGGGATAAGAAGATAATGAGATGTTTGATTGTATTCATGAGCTCATGACTGATATAAGGACTAAGTGATATTATGGTTTGAGTATATAGAATTTTTGGGATTTTGGTATGTGGAAAGTGTTAAAATTTAACAACATTCATGTTTTTAATAAGGTTCAATATGTATTCATTCTTCAAGAGAATACATGATTAAGGTATTCACATGTTTGTAATTTGACCAACAAGATATATCTTATGATATATGGGGGATAAATGATGGAATTCACGTGATTGTTATGTGACATTTCAAGTAATCATTTTCTTTATACTATGAGCTTGGACTGACGTATTTTAGATAAGCCTAAAGATTGGAATGGATTATGTTGGACATAATTTATTATTGTTTAAGGATAGAACTGTTTTTGATATTATTGATGGGATGTTATAGTAATGTAGTTTTAGAAAAAGGACAACCTGCAGGATGGGCAACATCCCATCGCGTCGGACAAGGCTGTGGGAATCGAACACACAACCGAAGTGCGACTAGCCTTTATCACCTACCACTAGCCTACATGAAGTCCCTGGTTAGTAGAAACTGGTTTTATTTTATTAAGCGGTATGATATATGATGTATAAGTTCATTTTTGGAATCGTATATGATTAACCTCACCATAGATGGACTTATGTATATTTGATAACTTTTGCTAACCTTTTGTTTGAAACAGATGGAATGACCCATCATTCTATCACATGATCTGTTAACACTTCACGAATAACAAATTCAACTTCATTTCATTAATATATGAAGTGGAAATTGTTCAAAGCACGAACAATAGTGAGATTGTACCAAAATCAAGAAAGTATTTCTTCTAATTCAGAATTTTCAACATTAGGGAAATGATATTAAAAACCAAAATTGTTATCTTAGTGCTCTTATATCCGATGAATCATATGGTACCTTAGATCATCACAAATTTATGGCTTTTTGATTGATGGCCTTTTCATAGCCATGTTCTCTACCACTCTCCATCAGAACATAATGGTTAGATTTTTCTTCCATATCCATATTTTCACCTATGTTCTCCTATATGGAAACCCAGTGATGAGTTACTTTGGGTAATCATTACATTTCATACTTTAGTTTTTAAAATTAAGTTTTAATATTCCTTTTTACGATGTGGGTTTCTATGAATAGTAAACAATTTATAACCCCGACGAATTTCGAGGACGAAATTCATTTTAAGGGGGGTAGAATGTAACACCCCAAGATTTTATGAGATATATTATTTTTAATTTCATTGATCTTCTATTATAAACTACACCAAGATTAGCTTGTACTATACGCAACACTGAATCAGCTTGTAGTATATGCAACACTATTCTTGGCTTGCATTACACGCAATCGCGACCTTCCTCGATAGCTTGCGTTATACGCAATATCGAGTTTCACTAAACAACGATATGCTATTAAAATATTATTAAAACTAGACGTTATGAATAGTAATACCCACATTTTGAAATTTTGTAAATTTTATTTTTCAAAATGGACTTCATTTTTGGATTCGGAATATCAAAATTAGCCTAGGGTAAAATTTTGGTATTTTTCTGAAAACTTTCAATTTTTTGATGAATAGTAAAAACACTAGGTTACTATTTAAAAACCGAATTTTTATTTAAATAATTATTTATTTTATTTAAATTTATTTTAGGTCAAAATTGATACATAATACCTATATAAGTTCAATTCAATTCATTGGAGTCATTTTATAATAATTTTAGATATATAAAAATTTTATTGAACTTTTCACCGTCCTTTACCCACCTCTTAGGAGAATTTTCAAATTTACATAAAACATAATTTTACCGCTTCTGTGAGTGGAATTTCAAAAATCCTAGAGACACGGTTAATATCAAGGACTAAAATTTGGTTCAATGAGATGAAAATAATTTTTGGTGAATAGTAACTTTTCACTTTTATTTACTACGGTTAAAAGTAAATAGGGTAATTAATGGTAAAAATGATATTAATATTGCCCTAAAACATGTCCTAATTCTATTGGATAAGTATAATTCGACCAAATACAACCATAGGAATAAAATATGACCATTTAGGTCCACCTGGATTAGATTAGGACAATTATTATTAATTTATTTAAAGAAGGGTTAAAATAGTTAAAATCAAAGTTTAATAACTAATTAATTTTTAATATAGGGTTATACATAAGATAAATTCGACTATAAATACTAATTATAAATATAAAAATATTTCCTACCTAATGGTATTTTATTTATAATTTTTAGACATTATATAATCTAAGTTATTTATGACACAATGGTGATGCAGTAATTACCTAAATAATGAAATATTAAAATAATTGATATTATAAATACCCAAACAAATGTAATATGAGACTTTTTATGAATTAAAATAATTTTATAGGTTAATATGACATATTTTTATTGATTTAATTAACTTTATTTGAACTAATCATTCTGTTATGATTTTCACAAAAATCAATTACCAAATAGTGTCAAAATTGACATAAAATAGTTTTTAAAAAAAATATTATATTATTAATTGTTATTTTATTCCTAAAAATCTAAGGATCGGCAAAATGACTTAGATAAGGTTATATATATTAATAATAAACAACTTGGGGTTCATTTGGCTTGTTATAGTAAGTTTATTAACCTTATAGTGTAAGAAAACAAGAAGACACGGTAATAGTAAAATTATTTAACTTAGAGTTAAATCTAAATTATAAGGTTACAATAGTAACCAAAACTTGTCTAAAATCTATTGTATGAGAGTAGTTTGACCCATCCCAACTTTATCTTAGAAATAAATCAATTTGGAGCTATTAAAAACCGAATATGACTTTATAATAAAATAATATTGTTAGTTTTTCCATAGGTGCCCCTCTCCTACCTTATAAAAAGGGCACCCCTTCCCTCTTCTCTTCACACCCTTTTGAGCCTTGAATCTCGGACAACCCCTGCCCATTTCTCTTCTCCACTTCCCTAGAAACATTCTGGAGGTTCTGTTCTTCTCAAAAGACTAACTCTACTTCCTTAAGAGAAGGCTTAAATGAGGTGCATCGAAGAAGAGGTAATCTCTTCTTTCGATTCTCTCAAGTTTATTTCTTCTTCAACTTCTTCTTATTTAGTTGTTTCATTATAAAGTAATAATATCAGTATCACTCATATACTGATATGTTATTATTAATATGAAACAACCATATTTCATTTTCTATCCATCCTACGGAAAATGAAATCACCACGCGTGCGTACGTACGGAATACCGTCTCCACGCCGTGGTGTAATCAGTGTTTCCACCACCACCTTACATGGATGGGTATAATGGTGTAAATAAATTACTATATATGGTTATTTTAAAGTGATATTGATTCTTTAATATTATACATACACTTTAATACAATTCCACGATCATGGGAATGATATCATCCCTCATGCGTACGTACGGACTACCGTCTCCACGAACGCGATAAGATTCATTTTCCATGATTAACCATTCAAGAATGATTATAAAGTATATATAATAATAATGAAATATATTACATAATTAACCTACTGGATTTATGTATATATATATATATATTTCATCTACTTACTTCCATTCAAGTCAAAAAAGAAAGGAAAACAACGTTCATGCGTACATACGACCTACCGTCTCCATGAACGGTGTGTTTCATTTCATTTTTCTATCTATTATATATATATACTGAATATATATGATATATAAATCATGTTTTACATTCTGGTAGTAATTAAATCATGATATAATTAATAATAATATCAAGAACAACATGTTCAAACACGTATGATAAAAGAAACAATTTTACCCAAAACACTACTTTAAAATGGAATTGACAAATGAACGGGTAATATAAATACCTAAGTGAACCATATATGATATAAAAAAATGAATATGATTCTGTTATAAGTTAATGACATTATTTAAATCATTATACAGGAAGTCTGGATATATACGAAGCATATCGGACATAAGGTAAGGGATAACTATTCCAATCTCGTTCTTATCTGAGATTGTTTATTCGTAAGTATTTACTGTGGTTATTGTTATCATACATGTCCATGTTTCCTAAAAATGGATTCATGTATGTTTAAAATAATTTTTAACCATTTTTTACTTTTAATACGTGGTATGTATGGAATCTTTCTTTTACAAGGTACTTTTTTGACTTTTCCAGCAAAAGTACGAGAAGAATGTTTTTTTACTTATACAGCATGAAAGGATTTTTACGGTTTTATAAAGCCTTATTTTCATGAATATTCCTCAAAAATATTTCATGAATATTTTCAACAAAATCTTTTTATTTTAAAATTTCATGAAAATTTTGTGAAAAGAAAATGATTTTGAAGAATAAAGGATATTTTCCTCAAGAATCCATTTCAAGTGTTTTATCAAAACCATTTTCCATATAATATGAAATTACTTCATATGTGTATGTTTCATGAATAATGTCTCTATGATTTACATGGTTTCAATTTTCTTATGATGAAATATCCATTTGTTTTATATGGATTATGTGATGAGGGGATGATGTTTATGAAACCCATTTTATTCTTTGGGTTATGATGAATGTTTTAAGTTTACTTTGTGAATCAAGTAAGAATTATTCCATTATGAGATGGGTGGGACCTATATCTCCCTCAAATGAATTGGGTAAAGATTTATATCTCATGAGATAGACATGGCTGAAATGGTATGTTAATCCGGTTCAGTGTTACAAGACTGAAACGAGGAGTGAACTCGATTCAGAAAGGGACTTTGTCTACTAAGATGGTCTTGGCAGAAGTGCCTTGGCTACTATGGAAATCATGACATGTGCTGAATGGTTGCCACAATTACATGATTTATTCCCATGATATTTTATCAAGATTGATGTTCCTTTATGATATATGCCTTACGTACTTCCAAGAATTATGTCTTTACTCAAGATTTTGATGTTTAGATTTTATGTTCAAGTTCTTGCAATCAAATGTTTATGGATTGTTTTATGTTTTCTATGTTTACCCTTACTGAGCATTTGAGCTCACCCTTTTTATGTTTTCTTTTCCCCAGGATATAAATAAAGTTTTTAGGTAAGAAAATCAAAAGGGGAAGATCATTATGGGAGATGTTGAAGATCTTTTAGTATTATTAGAATATTTTGTTCCGAGTTTCCAAAGACACTAAACTAATACGGTCTTTGGGCGTCTGTTTTTGTCATGTATTAATTATTCCACAAAAGTAATGTAATGTCAATGTACATCAAGATTTGGGTCTCTACATTATCCCTTTTATTAAGATGGGGAAAAGTATTGGAATTTTTCTTTTGTGATTTAAATATGGATGATTATTATAAATTTTTATTATGTATTGTTTATTCATATTTTATTATGGTGAATACATATGACTTAAACAAGTTATTAGTGGGGCCTAGCATTATATAGTCACTCAATACATTGAATTGTCTTATGATGCGAAACAGGTTTGATTTTTGAGTATGCATATTCCTATAACAAGATAGTGAAACTGAATAGGGATTTGACAAAAAAATTATTTTTGGCATTATGAATCCCATTAATAGGAGATTATTATTATTGTTATCCGTGTTTTTATTTATTTTCATGGATATAAAATTATTTTGGTTTTAATTTGACTATAGATTTATGTAGTTTACCTATGCCTTCTATAATATTTATGTTGTGTTTATGGATAGATTTCATCATTTATAAGTTTCCCTTATTGATTATCTGAGATCACTCCTTCATATGTTACCATTTTCATCGGTTATGGAGAAAATTAACACAAATTTCATGTTTAAAATTGTAACATGTATGAAAGATTGTGTGAAAGATGTTGAACACTTTTCATGTATTATGTAATTTTATATATAATGGGAAAATTTCCCATTTGATACAGAGAATATTGAATTTTTCAATATATGTTTTTTTCTAATTCTATAAAGATATAAACTTCAAAAGATCCTTTGTATGTAAGAGGTTAATACTCATCTTGATTTTGTAATTAAGGTTAGTAATATCCAGGATTTCAAAGATGGAATCAAATGAAGTATTTAAACTATGTGTTTATGCAACTGGGTCTCGGAGCATGGGTACAGAAAATCATATTTGGTATCAAAATAAACTCTTAGAAAAATTTAGACATTAGGATGTTTATTAAGGATAATTTAGGGTTTGATAAGTTAGGGTTGATCGTAAGTTAAAATTTATTGATATCCCTTTAGGATAAGTATATTAAGTAATGATAAGGAAATAATTCACATTTTATTTGTGGATTATTATAAGATAACTTCAGTGAAAAAAATAAGAATATTTATATGTATATAATGGAATCCTAAATATTTGGTAAATTCTTGAGTGTGAGGTTTTTCTAGTAATTCAATCTATATATGTAAACTAGCAAGTGGATATGGTTGTTGAACATATTCAACATTGGGAAATAACTATGAATATGGTTGATTGAGAATTGAATCAATCATCAATTTATGCATAATGAGTGGGCCTAAGACTACACACCTTAAGATACACTCCTGGGGGACATGATTTGGTTAATCACATTATCTTTACGAACCATGATAAAGGATTAATTAATGATGTAAACTAACTTTTTTAGAGAAACTTGTTGGGCGGAGAAAGAAGGGAAGTGATGGAAAGAGGGGGGGTGAATTGCCTTTTAAAAAAAATGATTAACAATTTAAAATCAAAGTTGAAAGTGCAGCGGAAATAAAGAGGCAAGACACAAGAATTGATAACGGAGTTCGGCCAAAAACCCGGCCTACGTCTCCGCTCCCAACTCAACCGTTGAGAGATTCTACCGCTTGCTTTTCAATGGTTTTAGCAAGAAACCCACTAGCCTTTTTACAGGTGAAGGCTAGCTCACCTATTACAGCTTGCTTTTAATGGTTATGCAAGAACCCACTTGCTTTCAATGGTTGAGCAAGAACCCACTAGCCTTTTTACGGGTGAAGGCTAGCTCACCTAGAATTCAAGCCTTTTGAAAGGTAAGGCTTGACTAACCTCTTCACACCATGAAGGTGGTGTGAGAACCCAAAAAGAGAGGATGAGAGAAAGAGGTGGGGTTTGTAGGCACAAACCCAATTTGATGCTCAAAATAAATAAAACAATAAAAACCGTATTTGGAGAAGCCTTGGGCGCCAATGGATGATTGGAGTTGAATACGTGCACTCCCAAGCTTCTTTGGTGATGCTCCTTGGATGTGGAATTGAGTTGGAGCGATTGGGGTTCCTTGGAAGAATCCGCCGGAGGTTAGCCAAATGATGTAAAATGTGTCCGTTGGCTTCCGTATGGCTTGGTTATGGTTCCTTAGGCTTCCGGGGGATCAAGGTCCTTTATTTATAGAGGGGGAACCCTCATATGGCCTTTGGAGGTCTTCAGAGCCGTTGGAAAAGGCTTCGGAGCCGTTGGGAGGCAAGTGGACCAGCCTGGTCAAAGGCCCAACGGCTAGTTTGACTGGCTCCACCGGCAGACCGGTACAGGGCCACCGGTTGGCTGGTGTGTGCAAAAAGGAGAGGCCTTCGGGCTTAGGCTCCACCGGTTGGCCGGTGATGAGTCCACCGGTTGGCCGGTGGTGAGGCAGTAGCTTCCTCTTCTGTGCAGGTGCCACCGGCTGACCGGTGCTGAGGCCACCGGTTGGCCGGTGATGAGGCAGTAGCTTCCACTGTTCGGGCTGGGTGCCACCGGCTGGCCGCTGGTGTGACACCGGTTGGCCGGTGGTCTGGACAGAGGGATTCCTTCTGTCCAGGCCTCCATCGGCTGGCCGGTGGTCTTCCATCGGCTGGCCGGTGGACTGATTTTCAGTCCACTTTGGCTTCTTGCTTTCTTGGCCTAATTCCTTGGCATCCTGAATTCATGCCTATCATCCAAAAACACATAAAACGAGATTAGATAAACAAGAGGGTGATTGTGATCATGAAAATTAAACCACGAGGGGTTTGAGAGGTACAACAATCTCCCCCTATTTTGATGATCACAATCACCAAAACAAACAATGTAGAAAAGCCCAACGACTAGTTTGACTGGCTCCACCGGCTGGTCAAAAGCCCAACGGCTAGTTTGACTGGCTCCACCGGCTGACCGGTACAGAGCCACCGGTTGGCCGGTGTTTGAAAAATGGAGAGGTCTTCGGGCTTAGGCTCCCCTGTTGGACGGTGGTCTGGACAGAGGGATTCCTTCTGTCCAGGCCTCCATCGGCTGGCCGGTGGTCTTCAATCGGCTGGCCGGTGGACTGATTTTCAGTCCACTTTGGCTTCTTGCTTTCTTGGCCTAATTCCTTGGCATCCTGAATTCATGCCTATCATCCAAAAACACTTAAAACGAGATTAGATAAACAAGAGGGTGATTGTGATCATGAAAATTAAACCACGAGGGGTTCGAGAGGTACAACAATCTCCCCCTATTTTGATGATCACAATCACCAAAACAAACAATGTAGAAAATGAAATGAAAAGCATGCTTTAAAGGATTTCTCCCCCAATCAACCAAGAATTTCTCCCCCTTTGTGATTATCAAAATAGCACGGGGCATAAATCTTGATTGAGGGAAATGTTGAAAAACAAGATGGAAACTTTAAACCAATTGAAATTTTTTTGAAATTTTAAATGAAAGTTTTGAATCAAAAAATTGAATAACAGTTTGAATTGAAAGTTTTGAAAAGAAAAATGAAAAAAAAAATGAATTGAAAGTTTTGAATCAAGAATTTTGAAAAATTCGATTTGAATATTTTGAAATGAAAATTTTGATACCAAGTGTTGAAATTGAAAGTTGGAATCGAAAATTTTGAAATTGAAATCAAAAGGGCTTAAACGATCCTAACTCCCCCTAAATAAAAACAACAAATCACCGGGGAGAGGTTTTTGAAACCGAGACAAATTTTGGCCCGGAGAGACTCGCTAGAAGGGATTTTTCAATCCACACTTGTCTAGTGGCGGGTCTTCTCCTAAAAAATTCATCATTTAAGAAAATAGTTTTGGGGCAGCCATACCGGGCATTTTTACAATTGCACTCATAAATTAAGTGCCCGGGTTTTTTACAATAATTGCAAAATTTAAATTGGGAGCTCCCCCTTACAAAAATAGTTGGAGCATGGGAGGTGGAAGCTTGCTTGGAATAGCCAAGCCCTTGGGTGGTTCTAGATAAACGTTGGGAACCAAGAAAATTGTTCAAATTTTGTTCCCCTTGGGTGAACTTGGCTAGAGTCTCCCTTAGATCTTTGATGGTTTATTCCATGGAATCAACATCGGGAAGATTTTGGATTTTGAGGGACATCTCTTCCTTCTCATTGAGAAGTTGTTCTTTTTCGGAAGAGAGTTTTTTGAAATTATTTTTTAATGCAACAAATTTGGAAGAAAGTTCGTGAAAACCTTCCTCCAATTGGTCTCGCGCATGTTGGAGATCCTCGTATGACAAATGATTTAAAGAATTTGAAGAACAAGAGGATGAGGAGTTGGAAGATGTTACCTCATGGAATGCCATTAGGCATTTATTACCGTTGTTGCTCGAGGAGGAGGAGGAAGATGATGTGGAGCTATCACTCCATGTGGCCTTGAAATCCTTCTTCTTCTCCTTTTGTTTGGCCTTTTTCTTGTTGAGTGGGCAATCGGGCTTGTAATGACCTTTCTCTCCACACCCGTAACATTTTACCTTGGGCTCGGATTTTTCATTGGGTTGAGCCTTGCGGGATTTCTTCTTCTTGTGCTTCTTCATGAAGTTGTGCATCTTGCGGGCAAGGTTCTCCATTTCGGAATCGCCGCTAGAAGAGGAAGAAGATGAGGAGGAGGAGCTTTCTTCTTTTTGAACTTTTAAGGCAATGTTCTTTGGAACTTTGACGGGTTTGCCTTCCTTTTCAGCTTGCCTCCTCATGGTGATCTCGTAGGTCATGAGGGATCCGATGAGCTCTTCGACCGGCATGTTTTTGATGTCCTTCGCTTCTTGGATTGTCGTGACCTTCGGAGCCCATGAGCTTGGTAGGATCCATAGGATCTTCTTGACCATGGTTTCTGCAGAAATATTATCTCCAAGAGATTTTCTACCATTGCACACGTCAGTAAAACGAGTAAACATTTCAGAAATAGATTCATTTGGATGCATGGAGAATGATTCGAAATCTTGACGAAACATATCTAATCGAGTATCCTTTACTTTGTTGGTCCCCTCATGGGTAACCTCCAATAGTTTCCAGATTTCATGTGAAGAGGTGCATGTGGAAACTCGATTGAACTCATTACGATCAAGGCCGCAATGAAGAGCGTTCATGGCTTTGCCATCAAGCTCGAAATTTTTAATATCGGCTTGGGTCCATTTGGATTCATCGGGAGAGGAGAGAGTGTAACCTTGCATGACAATTTTATAAATGGGATATCCTATACTTCTAAGAAAAGTAGTCATGCGGGTTTTCCAATAAGTGTAGTCGGTTCCATCAAAAAATGGAGCACGACCCAAAGAAAAGCCTTCGGGGGCGAAAGAGGTTGAAGCCATCAAAAAAAGATCTTAAATTTGAAACCGGTTAGGGTATTACTCAAATTTTGCCTTTGATACAAATTGTTGGGCGGAGAAAGAAGGGAAGTGATGGCAATAGGGGGGGTGAATTGCCTTTTAAAAAAAATGATTAACAATTTAAAATCAAAGTTGAAAGTGCAGCGGAAATAAAGAGGCAAGACACAAGAATTGATAACGGAGTTCGGCCAAAAACCCGGCCTACGTCTCCGCTCCCAACTCAACCGTTGAGAGATTCTACCGCTTGCTTTTCAATGGTTTTAGCAAGAAACCCACTAGCCTTTTTACAGGTGAAGGCTAGCTCACCTATTACAGCTTGCTTTTAATGGTTATGCAAGAACCCACTTGCTTTCAATGGTTGAGAAAGAACCCACTAGCCTTTTTACGGGTGAAGGCTAGCTCACCTAGAATTCAAGCCTTTTGAAAGGTAAGGCTTGACTAACCTCTTCACACCTTGAAGGTGGTGTGAGAACCCAAAAAGAGAGGATGAGAGAAAGAGGTGGGGTTTGTAGGCACAAACCCAATTTGATGCTCAAAATAAATAAAACAATAAAAACCGTATTTGTAGAAGCCTTGGGCGCCAATGGATGATTGGAGTTGAAGACGTGCACTCCCAAGCTTCTTTGGTGATGCTCCTTGGATGTGGAATTGAGTTGGAGCGATTGGGGTTCCTTGGAAGAATCCGCCGGAGGTTAGCCAAATGATGTAAAATGTGTCTGTTGGCTTCCGTATGGCTTGGTTATGGTTCCTTAGGCTTCCGGGGGATCAAGGTCCTTTATTTATAGAGGGGGAACCCTCATATGGCCTTTGGAGGTCTTCGGAGCCGTTGGAAAAGGCTTCGGAGCCGTTGGGAGGCAAGTGGACCAGCCTGGTCAAAGGCCCAACGGCTAGTTTGACTGGCTCCACCGGCTGACCGGTACAGGGCCACCGGTTGGCCGGTGTGTGCAAAAAGGAGAGGCCTTCGGGCTTAGGCTCCACCGGTTGGCCGGTGATGAGGCCACCGGTTGGCCGGTGGTGAGGCAGTAGCTTCCTCTTCTGTGCAGGTGCCACCGGCTGACCGGTGCTGAGGCCACCGGTTGGCCGGTGATGAGGCAGTAGCTTCCACTGTTTGGGCTGGGTGCCACCGGCTGGCCGCTGGTGTGACACCGGTTGGCCGGTGGTCTGGACAGAGGGATTCCTTCTGTCCAGGCCTCCATCGGCTGGTCGGTGGTCTTCCATTGGCTAGCCGGTGGACTGATTTTCAGTCCACTTTGGCTTCTTGCTTTCCTGGCCTAATTCCTTGGCATCCTGAATTCATGCCTATCATCCAAAAACACTTAAAACGAGATTAGATAAACAAGAGGGTGATTGTGATCATGAAAATTAAACCACGAGGGGTTCGAGAGGTACAACAAAACTAACATAAAAATTATAATGGATAACCAATTATTTAACAAATAATAGTTATATGTTTTTTTGAAAGTATCATATGTTAAAAACTATGTCATAATGGAATAAATATTCAGATTTATTTTTTCATATAATTATTTTGGATATTATCATAACAATTTTAGTTTTAGTATTTAGTTGAAAAAAGAATTATAAAAATGATTTTGAGTAAGGTATGTATTGAGAAACCACTATATTATATATCTAAATAAGGGAGTATATTTAAATGGTTTATAATTATAGTATATTCCTATTTGGATGTAAAAGGTTAGTTTGAAAGGATTATATAAGGTAGTCATATTGAAGTTATAAAAATATTGAAACTCATATCTATTATCATTAGTCAGTGATATCTATAAAAAATATCCTTGTATATTCTAAAATTTATGAGGATTGATTAAAAAATATGAGTATTGTTTAAAACATCTATGTATTTTTTTCTATATTTTTACTTTAATGTTATAGAAACATGTTTTAAATGGTATTAAAAACCTTGAAATGTGATTTTATGGAAAGGTTATATTTTTGGGGATAACTGTTAGGACCAATAGGGTCCTATATACCCTGAGAGGGGGGGGGTGAAGTAGGGTATGGATATTCTTTTTCAAAATTCTTCCTGCCCCACTGGATCTTGACCTCTTTATTACAAGGGTCACTTTGTTTGCACTTTCTCTGATGATGATGCCTCAAATGCAATGTAGGGAAGTAAGCAGGCAGACACAAAGATTTTTACTTGGTTCACCCTCACTGGGCTACGTCCAAGGAGCATACGCCGACAAGTTTCCATGCGTACCAATTCCACTAAACTTCACTAGCTGTGGATTACAATGTTCGGGCTAGATCACTTCTATGCCCAAGTTCACTGCCTTTACAAAGTTTAGGGTCAGATCACTACTTTCCCAAGGGTCACTCCCTGTTTCTCTCTCTCTAGCTCACTGCCAGTGGAGAGGATCACCTACTTCCTCTTCCTAAGATCACTGCTCTGTGAAGGGAATCCACTCCCAGTTTATAGACATGTAGGTCTCTTCATTTGCATGAAGTAATGCATCCTTAACTGTAGATAGATGCTCTGCTAAAGTCCAACTTTCATCCATAGATTAATACCCCTTTTCCACTATCCACTGGGAAAACTACCTTTGGAAAGACCTTCGAGAAGCACCCTACTTCGCTAGGATCCCAATTTCGCAAAGATCAAACAAGCCTTCGTGATGCTCCAGCCTTTTCGCGAAGCTCTATCGCGAAGCACTCTCACGGTGCACAGACCTTCGCAATGCTTAGGCCGTCGCGGAGCTCCTGCCTCTCCGCAAAGATCACTGAGCCAACGTGGGGCACACGCCTTTCGAGGAGCTAGAATAGCTGTCGCGAAGCTCCCCTTTCACGAAGCACACTGCCTTCGCGAACCACCTCTGTGAACCGAGAGCAATGGATTTTCTCTGAAAATTATCTCTGTTTCTCTCGAGGGGGTCGACCTCTATTTATAGGCGATTCCACCGACCCTCGACCTTTCCGCATGAAGTCAACGCCATGTCATTTCAAATCGCGAAGCTCCAAAGTTTCAGCCGGAATTCTGTCCAAATCGCGAAGCACCACGGCAATTTTCGGTTCGCGGAGCTTGACATAGTCACAAAGAATCACCATCAACTTACCTTCACACCTTCGCCGCGAAGCTCCCTCGCAAATCCCTTCACCGCCGCGATGCGCTTCAGCCTCTGCCGTTCGCGAAGCTTGATTTAATCGCGAAGACTCACTGCCTCCATTCTTCTGGTCTTCTCGATTTCCAAACCATGAATCCTATATTTGTGAAATTCATGCCTTTGCCATATTAAATTATTCTCTTCATGTAAATCCTATTTTCGCGATGCTCACCAAACTCTAAATTTTAGACCCCAAAAATTTGGCAAACACTGGGAAACGGCGCCACCTTATACTGCTCTTTTGTACCGCCTCCAGATCGTCCTTTCCCTTTTCATCGTTCTTTGTCAACAAGGATTGTCAACAACTTCTCGGGAACTCGACAAATATCCATGAAAACCTGCTTTGTCAACAAACACAATCAACCCAAAATACTGCAATGTTACCTTGAGGTATTTTTTCCCAACAATCTCCCCCTTTGGGTTTGTTGACAACTCTTCACAACTCTGCTCAGGATGATTTTCTGTACTTTGACACCTCACTGAGTCTTCTTCCAGCCGCTACCACCATTCGCCTCTTGCAATTATGATAGCGTTCAAGGAATCACTTAACACGTACTCTAATCCCACATGAGCAATGCTCGGCGTGAGAAACAAGATTAGTATGAAAAGTTTATCAATGAATCACTTCATGTTAGACCCCAATTGTCGATTCCACCTTGATACCAATTCTTAAATTGATACCAATTGTTCAACCACACTGATACCAATTGGTGATAGCTGGACACCGTCTCACACCATTCCAACACCATTGTTCTTCTTTTATCACGATCCTCAGCTGTCGTGATTTCTATGCTTTGATCGATCACTTCTATCATCGTCATGTTTAATACTCTCCCCCTTACTCATTGCTCCCCCTTTCGGGCTGCTCCACCTGTCAGCTTCTCCCCGTATCAATTATGATTTATCAAATCTCCACACTGTCTCCCCCTTGAACAATCACTATTTTCTCCCCCTTTAACAAACACTTTTCTCCCCCTTTGTCAACGAACCCAAAGTTCACTCCTTTGTAGTCTATAACAGAGTAGAGAACACAAATCAACACATTAGGGAAAAACACACCATACCTCGGGGAGAGGGGGGGGGGGGTTCCACATCCACACTATTTCAAGTGCGGGGAGTCGACTGAACTCCCAGAGCCAGTCGATGTCTCTCAAATGCTGCCTTGGGTAAGGCCTTTGTCAGGATGTCTGCAACCTGTAGTTCTGTAGGCACATAATCCAACTTCACGATCCCCTGCTCAACTTTCTCCTTGATAAAATGATACTTTATCTCAATGTGCTTTGTCCTAGAGTGATGGATGGGATTTTTGCTGAGATTTATAGAACTTGAGTTATCGCACTGGATTCCGATCGGAGACTTCACTTCAACTCCCATATCTTCAAGCTGCTTCTTCAACCACAATAATTGTGTGCACGCTTGTGTGGCCGTAATATACTCAGATTCTACGGTGCTCAATGAAATGCAATCTTTATTCTTGCTTAGCCAAGAAATACACAGTCCACCAAGATAGAATTCACCTCCTAACATTGATTTTCTGTCATCTGCTGATCCGGCCCAGTCTACATCAGTATATCCCAATAACTCTGTCTGAGATTTGTCATTATATGTCAAACCAAAATCCATCATGCCCCTGATATACTGAAGTATTATTTTCAATATAATCATGTGGATTTCTTTGGGATTACTCTTATATCTCTCTGCTTGGCATGTGGTGAAAACAATATCAGGCTTTGGTGCGGTCATGTACAGCAAACTACTGATAATCTGCCTGTTTTCAGTGAGATTAACTGCCCTACCACTGTCATCTTTTGAGGATTTCATCCGGGTAGAGACCAGAGACTTCATCTCCTTGGAATTTTCCATTCCAAATCATTACAAAGCATCCTTGTCATATTTGGATTGAGAAATGAATGTGTCATTATTGCCTTGTGTAACGCTGAAAACCAAGCTTCTTCAAATACTGATATAGCCTTCAGTACAATGCTCTTGGTGCTTGTTTCAGCCCATATAACGCCTTCTTCAGCCTGCAAACTTTTTTCTCATCTTCATGAATGAGAAAACCATATGGATGCTCAATATACACCTCTTCTTCCAGAAACCCATTTAGAAATGCAGTCTTTACGTCCATCTGGAACTCTTTGAACTTTCTTTTCCCTATAATGGCTAGGAATAATCTGATTGTCTCCTGCCTTGCAATCGGTGCAAATGTCTCATCACCATCTATTCCCTCTATCTGGGAGTCTCCTTTGCACATCAGTCATGATTTATTCCGAATCACTATGCCATATTCATTCATCTTGTCTTAATAGACCCATTTAGTCCTAATGAAATTTTTATCTGCTTTCCTCGAAACAATCTCCCACATCTGGTTCTTCATAATCTGATCAAGCATTTTATTCATAGCATGAACCCAGTTTTCAACGTCAGCTGCATCAGCAAAGCATTTAAGCTCTACGTGAGGTAGGAAAGATGTCTACTACAGTGACTTCATTATTCGTGTTTGAACAGGAGCTGCCTGATCACCAATGATATTTTGTCTATCAATTTCAGCTTAGCTCTTTGGCTTTCATGTAAGCACAAACTAGACACTTTCATGTTCATCATCGGTGTCTTCTTCTGAATCATTATCAGCCACTTCTTATCTCCCTGTGTTACTTACTTCCTCATCACTTTCATCAGGAATTTGTTCACTGACTCATTTTTTTGTGGCATCATTCCTTTCAACTACTTCTCGCAGCTTCTTGGTATCCTGAAAACAGTCAGCTGATACCACAATTTTAGATCAAAATAAATAAGCATGAAATGCTTGATCATTGCTGCTGATGCCACAGTATGTCTTATCTAGATAGACCACACCTGATCTGGGTCATCTAATTATTTCCTTGACGGATCTGGCATCTGATTTTGTTATTAAATGCTCCCCTTATGTTGTGCAACATTTCCTGGGGTTAGACCCACTGTTTAGACCCATAAACGTCATTCCTCTCCTGCATCATTTATTCTCATCTTACACCTGTATAATTTATGCCAATCTAGCACCCATCATTGAGCTATTAACCAAATCTCTAAGCCTACTGAGTTGGAACTCGATGTAGGAAACAATAGATAGAGTTAATAACACAATCACTTCCTATTGTGCTCTGTTGATCCCTTTCTTCTTCAACTCTAGTACCTGATTTGAATCAATTGAAACTCTATAGCATATCACTTCTCCACTTCGCATCCTTAGATGCCACTTCCCCTTGGATTATATCTCCCTAAAACCTGAAACACACAGATCATCAGTTAATAGCATTTATATACATAGGGAGAGGGGAATCTTTTCCTGAATCCTCAAGATGAGGATTGTGGGTGATCCTAATGGGTCAACCCTTTGATTCTCTCTTGCAGAGCATCACACTCTTTCCTCGCTGGTTCTAGTTGTCGTGCCAACTTCAACTGCTCTGGCCATATGACTAAGCATTCTTTACCCATATTCAGAGCCTTTCTCTGATATGTAGATTTGACAGACTTAGCCTTTTTCACCATTTGGGGTTTAAACCCACTAGTACAAATTTCTGTCTTTGATGATCCACCGAAATTCCATTACCCTTGATTCCTTCTCTGGGTAGGAACCTCTCTACTTTCCATCTCCCCCTACTTCTTCCACCATTGAAAGGATCTTGCACCTTCCTCCATTTTTCGCTGTGGAACACGACATGCAAATTTTTCAACACATTCTTTATTCATCTTTCTTTTATCAGATGTTTGAGTCACCACACTCTTTTTCGCTGGTGGTGAGTCCTCCATTGAACATTCATTATTCTTTATCACAGTTGGAGTAGATCTCCCCTTAATCTTCCAGGTTTGTTCACATTCTCTCCTTGAGAGTGGTTGTGAGTACGACAGAGGAGGTGACTGATACACCTTTCGTTCAGCTCCATGTGATTCCCCTGAGGCTCTAAGCCTATTTTTCACCTTACCACTTTGTCTCCCAGTGTATAATATCTCATTATGTAGCACTGGAGTTGGTAATCTCTTTCTCAGGTCTTTTTCCTTCCCCGCTTTCTTCTTGCTGAACTATCTGGCCAAATTCCCATGATCAGAACATATGAAACAATTTCTATTAAAGGCATATCTCATTTCATCACTTCTCTGCTGAGATGTGGATGCAACTTGTTTTCTTCTTTTGGCATCGATCTTTTGAGCTTCCTGACACATATTCATGGTGTGTCCCATTCTTCCACAGTAATAGCATTTTATAAATGCTTTCCTTTGAGAGACTCTACTCTCTGATTTCTCCAAAAGCTTCTTCTTATTCTGGGATTCAGCAAAGTTTCTATTTTCACAGCCTGATATATATTTATGAGCCTCTAAACAGAATCTTGATGTGTGGTCGTGAATCCTACAAAAATAGCACATGTCATCACTTCTTTTTGTAATTGTCCTTTTAGGCCTATCTCCATCACCTGGAGGATCTTTTCCATTTCTAGAACTATTCACAGCTCTCTTTCTGTCATGCACAGGAGGGGATTCATCGAATCCAATACCAGCTTTTCTGAAACTTGTTGGTCTTTGAGCTGAGAAAATATTCTGTTGTTTCTCTTCAGAAATAGCATACCTATTCTTCATTTTATCATCACTTGTCGAAGGATGATCAAATAGAAAGTGTAAGGCATCCTTCATTTTTGGCATTCCATTAGCATTAGATTTCTCCACATCCTTCTTTACTGATTCTAGATCCTCTTCCAACTTTTTAATCTTCATCTCCCTTGATTCGAGTTGGACATTCAGTTCTTTCTTGAGAAGCTTCTCACTACTCACCTCATCTTCTAGTTCCTGTGTGAGCTTTTCCACCATTGCACTTTGCTTCACTACTTTTAATTTTTCCTCAGAAACAGCTTTAGAGACAGATTCATTATCTTGTTGTAGGATTCAATTCTTCTGAACTTCTTTAGACAACTGTGATGTTAGATCATCATTTCTAGCTTTCAGATTCTGTACTTCATATGACTTTTTATTCTCTTCATAATCATCAGCCTTTTTTTCCTTTTATTTTAGCCCTCTTTTGTAGTTCATTGGCATGAGAATCATTCTTCTCTGTTAGGTCAGTAACTATGTCAATAAGCCTTTGATATAATCCTCTTAGCTTGTTGACCTCAATCTATAATACTTTGATCCAGTTATCTTTAGATTTGACTTCTTCGGTGTTTCCAACGTCAATTGGAATATCAGGTTCTTCGATGCACTTGACT
The DNA here is from genome assembly GCA_963277665.1 of Viscum album. Lineage (NCBI taxonomy): Eukaryota > Viridiplantae > Streptophyta > Magnoliopsida > Santalales > Viscaceae > Viscum > Viscum album. Next base: position 1,085,062,996 of record OY728150.1, on the reverse strand, counting down.
TGATCTTTCACTTTTCTATTCAAGCCATTGATCTCCCTTTTCTGTTCTTCAATCTTAATCTTATACTCACTAACCGATTCTGAGTTCTCTCGTGTTGATAACTTGAGTTTCTCAATTTCTTCTATCAACTCATACTTCTCTTCTTCCTGCTGCTGCATATAGAGTTTGGAATCGTGAACAACTTTGTTGTATTTCTTTGTTTTTGCTCTCCAAACATCTATCTCCTCAAGAGCAGCCTCAAACTCAGCTCGCATATCTAATCTTCCTTCAATTTCTTCTTCTGTTTCAGCATCACTCTGATGCTCATGTACTTCACTCATTCCAACATCATGATTGAGTGAATCAATACTTTCCCTGTCAGATTCATCCAGACCTTCCTTCAGTAAACTGTTTGATTATTTTAATTGAATCACACTTTTTCCATACATACTTCCACACTAAGGAATACCACCTGACTTCTGCTTCTTCTTGGATGTTTTTCCCTTTGCCATGGCTCACTGAGATAAGAGCATACTAATTATTTAAACACACAGATCGACTGCACCAAGTCAGAATAAACAAATCTGATAAAAGCAACCTATACCTCTGATACCAATTGTTAGTACCAATAGGGGCCTATATACCCTAAGAGGGGGGGTGAATTAGGGTATGGATATTCTTTTTCAAAATTCTTCCTGACCCACTGGATCTTGAACTCTTTATTACAAGGGTCACTTTGTCTGATGATGATGCTTCAAATGCAATGCAGGGAAGTAAGCAGGCAGACACAAAGATTTTTACTTAGTTCACCCTTACTGGGCTACATCCAAGGAGCATACGCCGACAAGTTTCCGTGCGTACCAATTCCACTAAACTTCACTAGCTGTGGATTACAATTTTCGGGCTAGATCACTTCTATGCCCAGGCTCACTGCCTTTACAAAGTTTAGGGTCAGCTCACTGCTTTCCCAAGGGTCACTCCCTGTTTCTCTCTCTCTGGCTCATTGCCGGTGGAGAGGATCACCTACTTCCTCTTCCTAAGCTCACTACTCTGTGAAGGGAATCCACTCCCAGTTTATAGACCTGTAGGTCTCTTCATTTGCATGAAGTAATGCATCCTTAACTGTAGATAGATGCTCTGTTAAAGTCCAACTTTCATCCATAGATGAATACCCCTTTGCCACTATCCACTGGGCAAACTACCTTTGGAAAGACCTTCACGAAGCACCCTACTTCGCTAGGCTCCCAATTTCGCAAAGTTCAAACAAGCCTTCGTGAAGCTCCATCCTTTTCCTGAAGCTCTATCACAAAGCACTCTCGCGATGCACAGACCTTCGCAATGCTTAGGTCTTCGCGGAGCTCCTGCCTCTCCGCGAAGCTCACTGAGCCAACGCGGGGCACACGCCTTTCGCGGAGCTAGAATAGCCACCATGAAGCTCCCCTTTCGCGAAGCACACTGCCTTCGCGAACCACCTCTGCGAACCGAGAGTAATAGATTTTCTCTGAAAATTATATCTGTTTCTCTCGAGGGGGTCGGCCTCTATTTATAGGCGATTCCACCGACCCTCGACCTTTCCGTGCGAAGTCAACACCAGGTCATTTCAAATCGCGAAGCTCCAAAGTTTCAGCCAGAATTCTGTCCAAATCACGAAGCACCACGACAATTTTCCATTCGTAGAGCTTGACGTAGTCGCGAAGAATCACCGTCAACTTACCTTCGCACCTTCGCTGCGAATCTCCCTCGCAAAGCCCTTCATCGCCACGATGCGCTTCAGCCTCTGCCATTCGTGAAGCTTGATGTAATCGCGAAGACTCACCGCCTCCATTCTTTTGGTCTTCGCGATTTCCAAACCATGAATCCTATCTTTGCGAAATTCATGCCTTTTCCATATTAAATTATTCTCTTCATGGAAATCCTATTTTCGCGATGCTCACCAAACTCCAAATTTTAGACCCCAAAAATTTGGCAAACACTGGGAAACAGCGCCACCTTGTACTGCTCTTTTGTACCGCCTCTAGATCGTCCTTTCCTTTGTCATCGTTCTTTGTAAACAAGGATTGTCAACAAATTCTCGGGAACTCGACAAATATCCATGAAAACCTGCTTTGTCAACAAACACAATCAAACCCAAATATACTTCAATGTTACCTTGAGGGATTTTTTCCCAACAATAACTATTGGATAAAACATGATTGAGGTATAAATAACTCTTAAGTTTAATATACACATGATAATGAAATAATAAAGTGTTGTTTAATTGTCAATAACTAAGTGAGATAGTATTGGTAACCATTGGATTGATAATTGATTCATGATACTTTTGGATAACTTCAACTCATTTTTCAGACTATGATATATAGTTACTAGTGTATGAACTACTTTTTATTACCATTTTAGAGTTAAATATATAGTTTATTTTGGAGTAATATATAATCTCATTATAGTTTAATGTATCAGAGAGTCAAATAAGTTTTGGGAAATTTATGTTATTAATATTATATTACAAGGGTATATACATGCTTTGTTATATGATTGCAGGAATGAATAATGTTTTTTGAGGAAGGAAATATTGGATTTTGAGATCATAGATTCCAATGATTATTGGGTTAAGAATATTTTAATAAAGATCATGGTATTTTCAATATCTATTTTAAGTATTAGGTTAAAAAGTATAATAAAACCCAATTTGAATTAATATATGTTTAACTGAGAATAATACTTGTTAAACTAATATTGATATATATTGAACTAAAGGAATTATAGGTTAACTTGATGATAAGGATAAAAGGTTTTATGGTATAATCCCTTTAATGTTATTGAAAATATTATTTCCCTATATTTTTAATTTATTATCAATCATACCAACCCATTTGGTTTTAGTAATGGTTGAAACTAAAAAGAAGCATGGGTGAAAGGGATAATATAGATATTACCTCAAAAAAATCCAATCAGAATGTGGTGGCAGTGAAGAAACTTGTGGTAATGAAAAAATATCTATCATGACATATGATTAAAAGGTGAATGTAGTCTAAGTCACAAACATACAATGTAAGAGAAATATGGAGTCTCATTAAAGATCAAACGATGCAGATGATGAAGCTAATTATACACAAATGTGTAAAGGAAAAAAATAATATAAAAAATATATTTCTTTAATTTCAATATGGTTGGTTATTATGTGACTCAATGTCCCGATCCAAGTGATATGGAGGGAGATATTCACCAAAAACCATATGAACAAGAAAATGTATATGAAACTATAACTAATGAATCAGATACTGAGTTTTCACTCTATATGTTTTACAGACCTGTTTCATGAATATTTTCATCAACTACTAGATATTGTGTTTTAAATAAATAAACTAATTTTTATAATATATTATAATTAATTTTTAGGGTTTTGGAGAACTTATTCCTTATGGATCTAGATCAAAATCCCATTATAAAATTCTTTGTGAAATTAGGAATGTGTTAGATCCCTTTATAAAGTGATTATAAAAATTTTACATATAGAGAATTCTCATTCCACATCCTAAATAAAACCATGATCATATAGAGGTGTATGGTTATTTATGATTTACCTATAGAAATTACTCTGGACATAGCAATTAAATTGAAAGGATGTAATTTATTTAATGTGGTAGAATGTAACACCCCAAAATTATAATATATATTAACTTTAAATAAGTCAATGTACTTAGTATTTTTATCCGAATTCAACCAAAAACATAAATGAAACTATGATATATTTATATAAAATATAAAATATTATTATAACTATTAAAAACCTAGTCGTTGCACTACTAAAAGATCAGCCTTTAACGGTGCAAGTATTGGACTTTTTCACCACTAAAAAAGTGATAACTACCTGAGCATGATTAAAATACCTAGGATTTTATTAGTTCTATAAAATCACTTAAGAATTAACAATTTATTAGTTATTTTAGAAGTGATGATAAATTATTCCTTTATCATCACTTCTAAAAGCACTGATAAGGGATCCCTTTATCTGTTCTTGTAGAAGTGCTCATAAAACTTTCCTTTATCAGTGCATTTTTTAGTGCTGATAAAGGGGAATACTATAGTGTGATCTAAAAACACATTGTATCACTATAAATAGGGTAGTGAGATGTAACATTAAAATATAGCACCCAAAATCATAAAAATAATTTACAAATACAAAATTAAAATGAAATAAAATTTACAACACAAATACATTAAAAAACATTATATTATTGATAAAAAGAACGCATCTGTATGAAATAAAAAACCACCCCTTTTCAAGAAAAATAACTCACCTATATAAGAAAAAAATATATTTTAGTAATAATATAATAAAATAAGTTAAACATAAAGTATTAATATTAAACTAAACTTTGAGTCACACCAAGAACATTGTGTATCAGATTGAGTTGCAGTTGATTCGTGCACATCCCGACATTTCTTGTACATGTTCAAGCATTATATATGACAATTAACTAAATAAGTATAATATAAAAATTGTAATGAAATTAATTATTGAATAATATATAGAAATTTTAGAAAACAATCTAGTATCATTTACTCAGTTTTTGGTGATGTATGTACGTTTTAAAATTAAATTACACTTATATATTGATAAGATGCACTTTGAGCCATACCGATCACACTGTGCTTTGAATTGAGTTGTGGATGATTCCTACACATACAAAATTACATATAGCTAATTTTAATAAATTATCAAAGAAATATAAATATGTTCTCTTGGTTTTGAGTAAGTCAATTGTGTTATCTTAATAAATGTCATTTTAAACAGGAAATGGACACTTTGAGTCATACCAGTCACATCATGTGTCAAATTTATTTGAGAATAATTCCTTCATATAAAAATGAATCAAGAATAATTTTACTAAATTACTAAGATAATCTATTTTTTTTATTAGTATTTATTGAGTGACGCTTTTTGAACTGAAATATCGATTTTAAACTCATAGCGAACACTTTGAGTTATTTCAAGAAAAGCATGTATCATGTTTAGGTGAAGATGATTCCCAAATGTCACAAATAAATTATGGATCATTTACATAAAGTATAAAAAAATATAAATGTGTTCTATTAGTTTTGAGTATATTAGTTGTCATTTTTATGAAAATTAATGTCAATTTTAAATAAAAAAGACACACTGGGATTCATATCGGTCACTCTGTGTGTTGGATTGAGGTTTCTATTATTATTACATCTTACCAATGTATTAAATATAATTTTAATAATTTATAAAAACAATACTAATGTTTTTTCTTGGATTTGTGTACATCACTTGTGTTTTTTACTAAAATATCATTTTAAACTCAAAACATATACTTTGAATCATACCAGTCAAATCATGTTTTAGTTTGATATGAGACTCATTCGTAAATGTATTAAATGACTTATTAACAATTTTATAAAATTATAAAAACAATCCAATTTTTTTTATTCATTATAAGTGAGTGAATATTTTTGAACTAAAATATCAATTTTAAACTGATAACAGAAATAATGAGTCATAATGGGAACATCATGTATCAGATTGAGGTATGGATTATTCTTACACATCATAAACAAATTATTGATATTTTTTATAAAGTATCAAAATAATATGAATTCATTTTCATGGTTTTTATTATATCAGTGCTAATTCTAGCTAATGTTAAAGTTAATTATAAATAGAAAGACACACTTAGAGCCATACCAGTCACACCGCATGTCAAATTGAGGTGTGGATGATTCTTACACATCCCAAATTAATTATGCATCATTATTATAATGTATAAAAACAATGTGAATTCCTTTTATTACTTTTGACTATATCACTTTTATTTTTTTCTAAAATGTCATTCCAATATGGAAACATGCACTTTGAGTCATATCGGTCACATCGTGTGTCAGTTTAACATGATACTTATTCCTGCACATCACAAATCACTTATGAATCATTTCACTAAATTATCAAGTAAATATGATCATGTTTTCTTGGTTTTCATTAAGTGAAACTTTTAAAACTAAAATGTTTATTTTAAACAAATAACGGACACTTTGAGTCATTTTAGGTAGATAATGTATTGAATTTAGGTGAGGAAAATTCCTACATGTCAAAAATGACTTATGAATCAGTTTATTAAAGTATAAAAATAATCTAAATGTTTTTTTATCCTTTTTGAGTTTTTACTTGACATTTTTACTTAAATTTATGTCAATTTTAAATAAAAAGGAATACATGGAGTCATACCGGTCACACCATGTATCAGATTAATGTGAGTCTAATTAATACATATAAAAAATGACTTATTGTTATTTTTATAAATTATCAAAAAAAATGAAAGCATTTTATCATTTTTGAGTACTTCATTTGTGGTTTTTACTAAAATGTAATTTTAAACTAGAAATGTGTACTTTGAATCTTACCAGACACATAATGTGTTGGTTTGAGGTAAAATTGATTACAAAAAATCACAAATGAATTATGGATTACTTTACTAAATTACCAAGATAATCCGAGTGTGTTTTCTCAATTTTCAATTTTTGATCTTTTTGAACGAAAATATCATTTTTAAATAGGTAACAGACACTTTGAGTCATACTAGGAACATCATGTATAATATTGAGGTTATAATGATTCCTAAATGTCAAAAATGAATTATGGATCCTTTTACGAAAATATAAAAACATACTGAATGCATTTTCACAGTTTTAGTATGTCAGTTGTCTTTTTTACAAAAATTATTTTCAATTTAAAAATAAGATACATACTTGGAGTCAAATCAGTTAAAATTTGCATCATATTGAGGTGTGGATGATTCCAACACATTTTAAATGACTTATTTATTTTTTTACTAAATAATCAGTAAAATAAAATTTTCTTTACTTTGTTTTGAGTATGTCACATTTGGTTTTTACGAAAATTTCATTTTAACCTAAAAACACACACTTTAAGATACCACTCACATTGTGGGTCATTTTGTTGTGAGACCAATTAATACACATAACTAATTAATTATTAATAGTTTTCCAAAATTAACAAGACAATCCAAGAAAATTTTATTAGTTTTCAATGAGTTTTGGAACTAAAATATCAATTTTAAACTAATAATGGAAACTTTGAGTCATGTCGGGCACATCATGTATCAGATTGAGATAATTATGATTCATACACATCAAAAAGAACGTATGGATCATTTTCGCAAATTTTCAAAACAATATGAATGTTTTTTAATTTTTTTGTGTATGTGATGTGAGTTTTGAAGAAAAATTTAAATTATAAACAAAAAACATACAGTTTGAGTCATTCTGTCACCCCATGCATCAGATTTATGTGTGGATAATTGTGTATGTGATGTTTGCTTTTGTTTAAACATATATACCAAGACAATAAATAAATAAATTTTTCATTTTTTGTTGCCAAAATTCGGGATAGAGAAGAAGCCAAAAAGGGGGCATCGTTGACTGCCTCGTGAAGCCATTTCACGGAGTCCCCCCAGCACCGCGACCCGTCGCGAAGCAAGGAGGTGGTAATTCTCCACGACAGCCCTTGTCATTCATGACTCGCTGTGAAGCAAGGATGTAGTAAAGCTCCGCAACCACCCTTGACATTCTCGACCCGCCGCGAAGCAAGGAGGTAGTAATGCTCCGCAACCACCCTTGACGTTCGCAACTCGCTGCGAAGAAAGGAAGTGGTAACGCTCCGCGAATGTATTTGATGTTCTTGAGCCAGATGTGAAGCAACCCAGTCCCTCTTCACTCGGTGTAACATCTGCTTCTCAGTGCCTCTTACCTATAAATATTGGGATCCCACATATCCCAATGGATGGACAATCTGACCTTTCAACTTCCTATCTCCCGAATCACGAAGCACCCTTCGGCTCTGTAAACCATAAGCTGTGCGATGTACTTCTGCTCTATGAAGTGCCTCCCCTTTGTCTTGTTTTGATCCCCTCTTCTGATAGGGATGACTTTCATAGAGCCTAAGGGCCTCAATGATGGAAGGGGATCCCCATGGGGACCCAGGTCATCGTGGATCGTTTATTCCTCATGAAGCACCCTTCATGAACACATGATCTACAAGCCAAGGTAGGGTCACTGTACTTCGCGAAGCACACTGCTTCATGACACCTTGCTTCGCGAGGTGCATCTGCTCCATGAGGAAGTGCTCTAAGAATTCCTTTCCACTTCGCAAAGAACCTCAAATATTCCCCTCTGCCCTATGCTTAGGCTGAGGCAACCCACTTTTTGAAGCACACCCCTTTACAAGTGCCCTCCGCCATGCGGAGTAATAGAGCTTCACAAGGCCCCTTCCTATGAACCCCTTTGCTTTGTAATTTCTTTTCTTGTATGACCCTCCAGGTTTTCATGATGTGACTTCAAAGTCCCCTAGATGATATCGCCCATTTCATTGCTTCGCCTCATGCTTCTTCACATAGGCATGCTAATGGAAATTGCTTCTTCTCTTGTCACGCTAACGTGGGCCCCTCTATGGTTCACTCCATGACACCCCCTCGCCACAGCTTTGCCTGCCCCCTCTCTGCACCAAGGAGTAGAGGGTTCCAGTTATGTAATTACTAGGGGTGCAAAACAAACCCACCTCATCCGATCTGCAGGATGTTAAACTTCCAAGCACCTTCGTCCTCAGCACATGACGTTAAACTATGACCTCGCCCCGTGCTTCGCATGCGGGGTACCCCCACCTTGGACATTCTTCATTCCCACTGGCCTTTACAAGGGATGATATCCTCCTTATGGGAGTGGTGTTTGTCCACGGGGAGAGGGAAACCATCCCGGTGTGAGCCCCTAGATTTCTTGTACGAGGCAACATACCTGCTCCTCCTTTCTTCTTCGGTCCCCAGGGCCAGCAAAGGGCGTGATGGGGAACAATGCTTCTCCTTTTTTTGGCCCCAAATCCCTCTCCCACTGTGCTTTGTTGCTACCATGTCTCCCTCGTGGAGTAATTCCCAACCATTTCGGGCAGCTAACCACACATAAGCCCCTATTTCTTCTTTGGGCTGCGATCACGTGTAAGCCCCACTCCACTTCCCATGGACGCACCTTTCACGACGTGATCATCAGGTCTTTGTCGTCTCTTGATTCTCACAGCAAGAATGACTCACGTAGGCTTAGAGAAAGCACCGACCATGACATCTACCCTGGGAATCTTAGAGTGTAAGCCCCATTCCCCACACATGAACTACGAGGTGTTTGATATTTTCCAAGGAAAGGTACGTAGGAAGCCTCCATGAGGTTCAAGCCCAACGACCATTGGACCCCAGGTCCACCTTCTCATCATTTCACCGATGCCCATCCGAACTACGTGGACTTTGATCCTTGCCAAGGCAAGGTATGTTGTAAGCCTCCCTGAGGTTCAATCCCAATACCAGTCATCCCAACCATCTTAATGTCGGTTCACCAACTCACTGGGCAGCCTAGAGTGTAAGCCCCAAGCCCCACACATGAACTACAAGGACTTGGATCTTTCCAAGACAAGGTACGTAGGAAGCCTCCACAAGGTTCAAGCCCAACAGCCATTGGAACCCAGGTCCACCTTCACATCGATTCACCGACGCCCATCTGAACTACCTGGACTTTGATCCTTGCTATGGAAAGGTATGTAGGAAGCCACCTTGAGGTTCAAGCCCAACACCGGTCATCCCAATCATCTTCACATCGGTTCACAAATTCATTAAGAGGACTATAGTGTAAGCCTCACAACCACCTTCCGAACTATGGGGACATTGCTCTTGGCCAAAGCAAGGTACGTAGGAAGCCTCCCTGAGGTTCAAGACCAACACCCAGTTGTCCCGACACCATTTCACGTCTGTTCAATAGCCCCTTTTCCACCTTATGAACTATGTGGGCTCTAATCTTTTCCAATGAAATGTATGTATAAAGCCTCTCTGAGGTTCAATCCCAACACCCAGTGGTCTTGACACCCCTTCACATCAGTTCAATAGCCCCTTTTTCACCGAAACTATGAGGTATTTAATCCTTGCCAAGGCAAGGTATGTAAAAAGCCTCCCTTAGGTTCAAGCCCAACACCGGCTGTCCAGACCATCTTCACGTACATTCACCAACTCATTGGGCTTCCTTAGATCATAATCCCCAAATGCCTCATCCAAACTATGAGGAATTTGATCTCTGTCAAGGCAGGATACATAGGAAGCCTCCACGAGGTTCAAGCCAAACACCCAGTAGTTCTGACACCCTTCACGTTAGTTCACCCTCGTTCTGAAAGACATTAAACTGTGGACCCCATCCAGCAGTAAGCCATTGTGACACCATCCAGCAGTAATCCATTGGACCCCATATAGTAGGAAGCTATTGGACCCCATCCAACGGCAAGCCATTGTGACCCTATTCAGCAGTAAGCTGTTGAACCCCAATCGACAGTAAGCCATCATTAGATGTACTATGTGGACTTTGATTCCCTACCACAGGGATATGTAGGAAGCCTCTTTGAGGATCAAGCCCAAAACCATCATCATCCTCATGACGGTTCCATCCCATTCACCACCCCCCTCATGAAACCTTCCATCATCCATCCTGATTCTCACCCGAGCTGCCACATCCCGGTGGGATCACGCCACCCTATTCCCCATTCCATTTAATAGCATTTGGGAAACCAACCACGGGATGGCCCTAGTATCGGTGTTCCCTCCAAGGGGTCCCTCCATCTGATCCACTCTAGTTAGTGTTCTGATCATCCCGACCTGTCTCCGTTGGACGTTTAACTTGCGGCATCCCCTGTGTTGAACATGGGAAGCTGAAGAAAACCTCAGATACATGCCCATGACATATGATTCCATGGGTATGATGTGGGATTCCTTGGGCTTCCATGCCCTTGAGAATCCCTATAATAATAGAGAGAAGATAGACACACCAATCCCTATTGTCCAAACACGCCAGTGATGCCCAACGTGACTACTCCCCAAACTAAAGGTTGTTGTCCTGACTAGACCCCTTGGAATGTTTTGTCAGAAGAAATGTAATTAACTGGTGTCCATGAAGATCTGGCGCTAGGAAGACTTTCATGAACAATGTCTTAAGTCTATGAGGTAGACCTGGACTAGGTGAAAAGTTCTGAGGTGGAATCCATGGAAAGAAGAAATGACATCCCATCAACCCATTTTGATCAAGGAGTAGACGTCCCTGGATAAGGAGTAGAGGTCTCCCACCTTTGGGAATCAGGAATTCGGGGCAACAAAAAACTGTGCCCCCCTAATCCATGAACAGGACGGACGCATGCACCTTGAAGAAATCATCGGAAACAGAAATGGTGAACCCGATGTGAATTTATTCTCCTCAATATTGAGATTAGTAGAGCTTGGGGAATCAATGGATTGACGTGTCTCCGGATCCAGATATTCAGCACTGGGTCCCGCCAAGAAAAAGTGGTCCTGGAATGAAACTCAACATAATTTGTGGTAGTAGAACTTTGTACATCCCGTTCTATGATGTTGTCAGCGTGGATCCATCTTACCGATCATGGAAGATGAGATGGCGTTGGGGCATTGGTCATCAATTTCTTTTTCTATCAACACTGACAAGTTCATCTACCTGCTTTTCGGGAATCAGGTTGCTGCCTCAGGAACACGATAACCACCTGCCCATCTATGCAGGGGAGGGGAAATTCCAACACATGAACTCCATGTGGCTTCACCGCTTCCACGACGACCTCTGCATCCGTGATCGTGGGACGCCCACGCCTCATCTCCCCATCGTAAGTTATCCAATGAAGAGTAATTAATTACCTCGTGCTTCATTATGAGGAGGAGGTAATAATCCCAACCTGGGATATGGCCCTCATGGATCTGGAGTCATCCTCACCCCACAATCAACGCCGCCCCCGAGGGTTGTGCAGGGAGCCATTTCTCCCCACCCCGACATACAAATGCTTTGGGAGCCTATCCCCGGAGTACTTTGACGACTCCCTGCCTTATGCTGACGAGGTAGGTGATATCTAGACCAGCCCGGTCAGAGTCCCAATTTAGGGGCTCCCAGCATGGGTTCCCACCCAACCGCATTAGCACCGCCATCCAGTCCCACTAGATGAGGAGCAGGTAAGCTATGCACATGTCCCACCAATCCTAGTTCATCCGACCCGAAGCCAGCATCGGGTGCAAGCTGAGGAGTATTCCAGGCAAGGGGTGTCAACGTCAACAGCTACTATGGCTCGAGCCACCACCGATGCATACCATCAGGTCCATGTACACACAGAGCAGGAAAGCTTATACGACCAACTGGGATCGAGGCCCCAACCGCCCCATGGGCAGGATGGGTCGACTCTCCTGGTCGTAGGAACGAGCAGTGGTCGCCACGAACCAACCTGCAGTGATTCCACCCCATATGAAGGTCCTCCCTGTAACACTACCATATAGAGCGTGGGCCTTCCCCACTTCGAGGCTTGGAATGGTGGTCCGCTTTGTGCCACCACAATCCGAATAAAGGCCTGCCCCACGGCAGTGATACTCAGCACAAAAGCCTCTTTTGTGCCCATTACACTATATATGGAGTCGTTCCTCCTGCTCCCGACCACCGGTGCAGGGAAGTTGCCCATCCGGCCTCTCTCCAACATGGGGATCCTTCATGTATCCTCTTAGTAGCTGGTGAAGGTCTTCCTCACCCTGAAAACTATAGGGGTGAAGGCCATCGTTGCTCCACCCGCACCAAGCATGGAGGTCCTCCCCATGCTCCTATCGGTCCCACTGGGGGTCATGCCTGCTCTAGTGCTATACATGGAGGTCCTCCCTATGTACCCTTCGACATTTTTCCTGGTGCTCCTCGCACTCTGACTTTCTCGGGAGGAAACCCTCTCCGCCCCAACACAAGTGCGGCCGAAGGACCCCATGTCATAAATATGCCCTACCTCAAGAAGCCACCCAGGGGCCAGAAGTCGGGTCGTCGCCGGAATAAGAAGAATCTTGGGAAGGTCCGGATAGAGATCAAATGGGTCCGCTTCTCAGACTCAGAAGCGGAGTATGACTCTTCACAGGAACCCTCCCCTTGCTCATCCAAGTCAAGGGATGGGGAAATGACGTGGCACATCATCCTGGTGATCCAAGAATGCAAGGTTCATAGGATTCCCACCTTCCTCTACAAGTATATCTAGGAGGATGAAAATCTGGCAACCCCGCAGGTTACAGTCATGCAATCACCACCATCGTCAATAGAAGCGATCTCTACCTCTATAAGAGATCACAGAGAGCTATTCTGGAGACCAATGGAAAGCAAGCAGTATCGCGGCCTATCAAAATTATCCCTAGACCATGAGCTGGGAACTACGGCCATCATCACATCTTATCGCAATGTATTGGCCAGGTCTCTGCACTCTTCAGAATACAGCCCAAGATTCGGCGGCCAATCAAACCGTTTGTTGTACTCTCCACTGGTCATCCTACCTTCCCAACAGTCTGTCTCATCACCGCTGCCAGTTCCTGAGCCTCCCCCAGTTGACGAGTGGGGAAACCAAGGTCCAGACCCTGAATCCGAGCCGAGAAGCTTATGGAACATTCTCACGATGAACTACTTCTCTGAGAAGTTCTGGACTGTGGCAGTGCAAAATTTCTGCATACCGGAATCCCTCTCCCTAGAGGATTTTGAATGTTTCTTCCAGACCCTCTGGGCGACTCACTTCCCTCTTTTCCACTAGTGAGTGTCTTATCCCAGGATCCAAGCGCACCTTGAAGACATCAGTGAGCAGTGCCGTCTGGTTGATCTGTCTATGCTTCCTATGGCCCAGTTCCACAAATCACTATGTCCTCGTGAGTCCCTCTAGCAGCAATGTGTTCATAGTATCAAGGTGCTCCCCAAAATTATCAAGGAGGCTACACCCATGTGAAAATCTATGGTTGGGGGCAGTATTCCACCCTCCTCTTCTGTTCTATTCGGGGGTAGCCCGACTCTCTTGGAGACATCGAGGATATTTCCCCAGGAAGGGTCACGGTCAATATGGCTGACATAGTGGATGAGGAGGATGAGATGGAGCTTCCTAATGGAGAATTACCTCCTAAGGGTGTGCCACCACTGTTGTACCCATCATGGAGGATTACTCGTCAGCAGAGGAACCTCCTAGGTCTCTCTACACCCATCGATGCATTGATACTCAGTCGGAATTCTAGTAAGGGAAAAGAGCATGTCAGAACTGTCAAACACTCTGACCCATCCGCTTCAGTGCAAAAGATGGAGGAGGATCTCGAGAAGGCCACGTTGTGCCAATAAATTGATGAGCAGAAGAATTCAGTTGATGAACTCCTAGCTGAACGCGCTGCAGAGCGACGGCCCGACTACGGAAATCTTAGGCCAGTACAGTAGGGGCAGGAACAACTACCCCTCTGTGAGCTTCCCCCAGGCAACCCTGATCATTATACCCCTACAGACAGGTCTGAATCCAGAGCTCATAGTAAGAGGGCATGGTATGTCTCGCCAAGCCCTCTTGAATGGCATGGAAATCCAAGGAATTTGGCCCAGGCACCCCCAGCTGCCCCATAGGCCACTCCACCAGCCGCTCCATGAGCCGCTTAGCCTGTCTACCGTTTTGAAGAACCCAGAAACGCGCTCATGGTTAGGGATCCCTATAAATACATGGACCCCTTCCAAAATGATCCTATAGTGGCGCACATATCCCGCATTAAGGCATTGAAAATGCGGTAGGTCGAAATTCCACCTGATGGTAAGTCATACCCGGCAAGGCTTGATGATATATCGGTGCCTCTGGGTTTCGGGAATCCCACCTTCTCCCCCTTTAACGAGATGGGGGACCGGCCACAGCACTTGGCCCACATCAACTCAAGGTGTGGCTCCATGTTAGGGACTCTAGTGCAGAAGGAGGCTGCCAAGATCCACTATTTTTTTCAGACATTGGAGGGGTCGACATTCATCTGGTAAAGCTAGCTCCTCTTCAGATGTGTAACCAACTGGGAGGACCTTCGTAGGAAATTCCTCTACCAGTTCAGTTCCACCACCTGAAAAAAGAGCATCTTGGACCTCTTAAAGTTCAAACAAAGTTATAATGAGTGAGTCGCGGACATTATCGCCCAGTGGAAGGGGCTCACATACTCCCTTGATATTCCACTGACTCTGGAGCAATTACTGACGATGTGTGTAGGAAATGTCAAGACGGAACTGGTGCCTTATCTAATCACACAGAACAACCCTGGAGGGTTCTGAGATATCTCCAATAAGTCCCAGCGCCTAGAGGAAGCCCGGCAACATGCCATATAGGCACGTCTGTTTCCCCCTGTAATCCCAGCGTGGAGAGCTTCCAGAACCGCGCCTGCCAAGGTGGCCCAAATAGAAGCCCCCAGGCAACTAGAATTGCTACTAGTGGCACCACCCTTGTAGCCACGCAGAGGCCCTCCACCTCAGGTGCAGCCTCCGGCTCAGAAGCTTCCACCTCATAATCTGCAAGCGCCTCCACGGAATGCGCCACCACCACCTAGCCGGGACAATCAGGGTCCACCTCCTCGACAGGCCCCTCCAGTCTCTCATCAGTGTTAGGATCCAAGGGCCCCCTTCTCGGATAGAATAAACTAGACCTACCTATTCAACAAGAATCATGTTCCCGACTATTTCAGAAGTGCCTTGGAACAGGGGATTGTATGCTTTCCTAAGTGCAGAAGGCCAGAAGAGGCGAATCTCACTGATCACTCCAACTACTGCCCCTATCATCAGATTCTGGGGAACACCCTCTTGCAGTGCTATGTGTTCAAAGACTGGCTTCAAGACCAGGTTGATAACAACATAGTCAGGCTAGGCCTGGCCCCGGCACAAGTGGCAGGTGTCTTTGTAAGGTCAGAGAGTAGTAGTGATAGAGAAGGTGAGTGGCAGTAGGTTTCCAACTGCAGGTCCCAGAATTTTGATGACAAGATGGATTGGAAAACAGTTTCCCATGACCACAATATCATCTAGGAACGGCTGAATCATCCGGAGTCTTTAGAAGCTGCGACCACCACTTCTGCATCATCATCTCAGTAGGCCTCTTCCCAAGAGAGAAAGCATTGGCAACATAATAAAAATCAACGCGCCCCACAAATGCCATCATCGTCTTACACTCTCGGTGACTTCATGCCCCCTGAGATGGGGATCCTTCCCAGAATCTTCCCAGTAGTGGATGACTCTTCGTGTGAAATTCAAGGGTACGCTTTGGTTAATACTGTGGAGTTGGTAAACCCCTATATGACTCCCGATAATGGGGAGTGCCAGGTGAACCTCCCCAACGTCCCCATCCAATGCCAACGTCGACGGAGCTGCTACCATATGAGTCATTGGGAAGCATCAGTTAGACCCTCTAGCCAGGTCGGCATGCCACTGGGACCACAATGTAGGCTCAATGAAGAACTCAGAATGCATATCCTTTTCATCTGGTGTCGCCAGGACCGCCTCCACCACCGTTTGTGCTACTAGATCAGGGAGATATACCTCATCCAGGCTTCAACCATCCTCACCCGGCTATAGGATGATCTCAGTCGCATGGTCCTCATCCGGAAGCTACTCTTCATGCTTTGACTAGTGTGTAGTGGGATATGCCTAGCACCAGCCAGCCGCTAGTCCAGCTGGCAGGGCCCGCCATGCCTTCAATCACAGAGCGGCCTCTTGTAAGAAGAAGTTCACACCTGGTGTGGAAATATGATGTTCTCAAGTACCTTGTTGGCATCCCCGCATGGCTTTCCATCCTCGAATCCCTTTTCTTATTTCCAGATATGTGTGAGTCCCTCGCTGAGGCTTTAAGAAGCCCCCTCCAGCTTGAGACGAAGGTAGCAGTTGCATAAGCCTTTCATTCTGAAGTAGTTGAGAATGCCAAATTCCAAGCCATCATTTTGTTATTAGGAGAAGATGAAGGTTCCCCCATACAGAGGAACATCTTCCCACTGTACATCAATGGACGATTTAACGACATGGAGGTTCGCCACTGTCTTGTTGACACCGGATCTGGGATCAACCTTATTCCGACATGGACATTGCGGAAGCTAGGTTTATCCCAAGATGACCTGAATCCCTCTGATTTATGGATCTAGGGATATGACAGGATATATCAGACCCCGGTCAGTAAGATCCATTTGAAGACCAAGTTCAGGGGCCTAGTTTCCAGCACCGAATTTATTTTCATCTCCCAAGACACCACGTACAATGCATTGATGGGCAGACCATGGTTCCAAATGCATGTGATGGTCCCCTCATCATATCATCAGTGCCTCAAGTGATCCCTTAATGGTCGAGTAGGTGTAATCCAAGGTGATGCATCTCCTTTCGCCTCATGTGAAACCTACTACCTGGATGTTGACTATTACAATAGAAAGGATAAGCAGATTTTGGAAAGTGAGGTTGAGCCCGCCACAGTCACACCTGACCCCTGGGCAGGTCTAGATGACGCCTACGTCTTCCCGATCTATCGATTGGAGGCCACAACCACCAATATGGAGTAATTCTTTTTGGTCTCTGGTATAAGAGGAAAGCATGTTCCCAAGTCCAAGCAACGACGGAAAATCACCTCGTACTTTTACACAAACTAGGCTCAGGTGATCTCGAAGCCTCCTACCCATGTACGATATCCAGATGTCTACCCCATGGAAATGGCAGTACGTCATATGTGTCTATTCCGCTAGGCTGGAATCAACTAGCTCAAGTCAACTCACCACTATTTCTTTGATATCATCAAGTGTGGCCCCCTAGGCCGAAGACCAGATGTGATCGGATCAACCACCTTCATCGTTATGGTCTCAGCGGTGTGTGAATCTCCTGATATGCTATCCACTACTATCCAGGATGGTATCAGCTTCCCGTCAGGTTATTCCGACCTGGAATAAGCTTCTCCCTCCGGGAATACCTCCTTTGAAAGTGAAGAAGAGTATCTATAAGATGCTCCTCCCGCCTTTGAAGAATGTGTCTCCACCACAGTCTATGAACTGGTATAGGTGAACCTTGGTAATGAGGAAGATCTGAGACCCACATTGATCAGTGCCTCCATGCCCCTCGAGGAGCAGCAGCGGTACATATATTTCCTGAAGTAGCACTGTGATGTATTTGGCTGGAGTTATGATGAGATGTCGGGACTAGATCCTGATGTATTCGTCCACCGCCTCAGTCTCCTGATGAATCATTGTGGGTTCAAGCAGCCTCCTAGGAAGATGCACCCTTCTCATGGTGACATGGTCGAGGATGAAGTTGACAAGATCATCAAATCCAACTTTGTCAAGGAGGTCCAGTACCCCAAGTGTCTATCCAACATTGTGTTGGTCAGGAATAAGAACAGACAGATCAGAGTGTGCATTGACATTTGGGATCTCAACCATCACTATCTGAATGATGATTTTCCTCTTCTAGTGACAGAATTGTTGATCGACACTATGGTTGGGTTCCAAGCACTCTCCTCCATTGATGTTTACTCTAGATATAATCAAATCCGGATGGCCCATGAGGATAAAGAGTCCACAACTTTCAGGGCACCCCAAGGTACTTTCTGTTACCAGGTTATAGCCTTCAGCCCAAACAATGCAGGTGCCACCTATCAGCGGGCCATGAACCGCATATTCAAGACAATCCTCGGGACATTGGTGGAATGCTATGTGGACGATCTGGTGGTCAAATATCACCAGTTCCAGGACCATCTCGAGGACATTGATAAAGTGTTCGGCTTCCTCAGTTCTCGCCATTTGAAGATGAACCTGCTAAAATGTTCCTTTGGGGTTACCTCTTGGATGTTTCATGGCTTTTTTCTTAGGTACTGAGGTATCGAGATCAACCCAGAGAAGATCAATGCCATCAGTCAGATGTGTCCCCTGAGAAATATTCGGGAGCTTCAAGGTTTTCAAGGCCAATTAGCCTATATATGCTGATTCATTGCAAATCGGGTCGTCAAGTGTAATCCCTTTTCTCAACCCATGAAGAAAGGCTCTTCCTATGAGTGGGATGAAGAGTGCCAGACTGTGTTCGAGGAAATCAACCAGTATCTGCTCCAGCCTCCGGTTTTGATGCCACACATCTCTAGAAAGATGTTGATCCTATATGTGACTTCCCTAGAATGATCTATTGGAACCCTTATTTCCTACAAGAACAGTGAGTGGACAGAAAACAGTCTCTACTATCTTAGTCATATTCTCATCAATATGGAGACCAAATACTCTCCCATTAAGAAGAGTTTCCTTGAGCTGGTCTTTGTAGTATAGAAATTGTGACACTACCTGCCGCACCACGAGGTACAACTGGTGTCTCGG
Organism: Viscum album; assembly: GCA_963277665.1. Taxonomy (NCBI): domain Eukaryota; kingdom Viridiplantae; phylum Streptophyta; class Magnoliopsida; order Santalales; family Viscaceae; genus Viscum; species Viscum album. The sequence continues at coordinate 1,085,043,803 of OY728150.1, read as the reverse complement.
GTAGACCCACTGATTTAGATTATGAACCGCCCCATGTTGACCATCCATCGAGCACGGTGGGCAGTAATCCTCCAGCAGTTTGACATCAAGTCTATCCCTCAGAAAACTATCAAGGGATAAGCATTGGAAGATTTTCTTACTACCCATCCAACCCCCATGAACTAATCTCTAGACCTGAATTTTCCCGATGATGCAATCCTCTCGGTAGATCATTCCATCCCATGTTGGTAGATACACTTTGATGGCGCTCCCAGTTCCCCACCAGCAGGAGGCTCAATGATCCTAGAATCTACAGAGTAGGTCTGGGTATTGTCATTATTACCTCGGTGCAAGCCATTCTACCGTATTCATTCCTGTTGTCGTAAGTCTGCATCAATAATGAGGCAGAGCATTAGGCTCTTCTCACTAGCCTCGAGCTTTCCCTTGAGATCGATGTACCCCATCTACATGTGAAAGGAGATTCCTAACTAGTCATAAAGCAAGTCAACGGTGACTATGTCTTCAGAAAGCCAAATATTGTACCATTGTTGGAGTGAACCATCTAGCTAATGGTCTAGTTTCCATTTTGGCAGTAGGTTACTCATGTCCCTCAATCTCAGAATAGTCGAGTTGATGCTCTGGCCGGGCTGGAAGCATCACTTGTAGAACTTGAGCAGGATGATCTGATTATACACGTGGAACACCAGAGAGTCATTCCTCTCGTCACCCCAGATGATGACATTGGCTTGCGAGTAAGCCATCTTACCACTGGAACCTCCACGTCAGGACCCCCAGGTTCTTCAGGTGCAATGGTTGAATCAACTCCTGACTGGAGAGCCCCTTTTGTCGAGTATCTCCAAAATGGTTGCCTCCCTGCTGGTCGGGCTGAGCATGAGCGAATCTGACACCGTGCACTATAGTTTACCCTCCAGAGTGCTCCCAGTCTTGGGTAGATACTCTAAAAGTGAGGGTTCGATGGTGTTATGCTCCTTTTCATCCAAGGAATCAAGATTTCTCAGGCCATGCATGAGGTTCACACCGGATCCTGTAATGCTCACTAGGCTGGGCCGAAGTTGTCCCATCAGATCTGGAGACTGGGGTACTTCTGGCACTCCATGATCCATGATTATATCGAGTTCACCAAGATATGTAACATGTTATAAATTCATGATAACTTTAGGCATCGACCACTGAAACCTCCCCACTCCACCAAGTACTCTTGGTCTTTCGTAGTATGGGGACTCGAGGTCGTGGGACCATACCCACCGGCGACAGCTTGCAAGTGAAGGTTCATCCTGACCACTGCAGATTTATTTTCTATGTGGGAAGAAGAAGTTCTGCTCAAATAGTTCAAGGCCCATTCAATCATTGACTTCGTGAGCTCCAACATCATCTACTAGTTTGAAGTCCCTCACCCTTTCCTCACCGATAACGACACTGACTTCCGAGAAGCCGAGATGAAGAAATTGTACGCCAAGTACCACATCCATTCGAACCATACCTACCACTACCATGCATAGGATAATGGACAGATCAAGGTGTTCAACAAAACCCTCTCTAACATTTTGGACAAAATGGTTGTTCAAAATAAGAAGAGTTGGTCGGACAAGCTCCCCGACACCCTCTGGGCCTATCGGATGACGACTCGTAATTCCACCCAGGTGACCACATATTCCTTGGTGTATAGAGCTGAGGTCATCCAACCCATAGAGATTCAGATTCCCTCATTATTCATAGCCTTCTATGACCAAAAGGCACCAGATAAGGTAGCTAAAATTAATCTGGTTGAATTGGGAGCACTTGACCTGAATAGGCTCCATGCCCTGCACAATCTGGAAAGGCATTAGAATAAGATAGATAGATCCTTCAACAAGAAGGATCACCTCTACTCTTTTCTGCAAGGAAACTTGGTATTGGCCCTCCGGGTGCCAATGATCCCTGGCAGGGAACCACCCAAGCTAGAGCCTAAATGGGAAGGACCTTACATAGTTCATAGGGTTTACCCCAATGGATCATACTCCCTGGTGACCATGGATGGTGAGCGTATAAATCCCCCCACAAATGAAAAGTTCCTCAAGAAATACTTTTTCTGGGCCTACTGGTCCTATAGGTCCATAAAATACATTGTCCCGCACAACCCTAAACTGCACACCGGTCTAGCATGACCTTAAACTGTCCGGTCTTACACGAATTTCAACGGTACATCATCCTGCATGACGTTAAACTGCATTTTCAGAACCATTTATGGCTTGATTCTCATCCTTATGGGATATGTAGGAATGCTCAGATGCCTCATCTTGATCCCATCCCCGAGCTCTTTTATTTGACTATCCCCCCTTGGTATATTTCTCTCAGAGGATCCTTTTATGATATGGTGTAGGCTTCCTTGGCCCCACTCCTATCAGGATTATAATGGTTGAACCATGTGCCCACTCCCCATTCTTCTATCCTCCTACGTCCTCATCGTATGACATTAAACTTCATGGCCTTCAAGAACTATGGAGGAGTTGATTCTTATTCTCATGGGATACGTAGGAATGCCCGGACATTTTTTCTGTTGGCCCATCCCAAACGCAATAATCTTCCCCTCAGGTCAAGTCATATGGTAGGGGTGCATACTTTTAAACCAATTCACGTCGATATAACCTTGATCTGGCCATACTTCCCACTCCCTGGAGACATTTTCCTCCTTCATAGATGGGTATATCTATGCTTCACCCACTACATTGATTGGGAATCCATAATCTTCCCCATCTAGAAGGGCCCCCGAATGGCATGGATTCTAGGACTAAGTTCTCTCCTTCCACTTCGGGCCAACACCCTTGAGGATGTTGAGAAAAAAGCTGATACAAGTCCTGCGTTGTGGATTTGGTCAGCGGTCGATGCTCATTTTTTTCCCATTTCAGTTCACTATTGAGACGTTGTGTTTCAAATATGGTTAACAACTATCCTACGACATTGGAACCACCCCAAGATGTCCCAAACATTGACTGTAGTGGATCATTCTGTCTTGTTGTATCTCTAAGCGATGAACTCCGTTAGGGAAATTCCAGCTATTAGACCCCATATGACAGGGAGAGCCGTGATCGACTCCTGGTTTCCCACACTGAGCACTACTTACGTGGGATTAGGAGTTTTGATGAGGCTGTAACCACACAAGGGGACGTATGGCTTCCCATCCGAGGGCCATCCTTAAGACCCTTGGCTTCTTCAGGCCCCAACCCAGGTTTCTATTTAGGATTGTACGGTGTGGTATGGGATTATGTCTTCATTCACATCGGGTTACTCGCTACTCTGTACACATCCCCGGATGAGATACCTTATCCTCTATCCATCCTCACTACAAGACGCTAAACTAAAAACTGGTCAGGCCTTTCCAACCAAGGCCTGGCCTCAGGCCCCTTGTCCTTTTTAGGCCCCCAACCCAAGTTCTTATTTCGAGTGTATGGTGTTGTATGGGATTATGTCCTCATTCACTTCGGGTTACTAGCCGCGCCGTACACCTCCAAAATTTGGGGTATTTTACCCACTTTCATCCTCACTACAAGACTTTAAATTCCAAACTGGATGGGCCTTTCTGACCGAGACCCAACCTTAGGCCCCTTGGCCTTCTCGGGCCTTGGCCCAAGTTCTTACCCAGAGTGTACGGTGTGGTATGTGATTATGTCCTCATTCACGTGGGGTTACTCACCATGCCATACACCCACCTCGTTCGGGTATCTTACATCTATGCGCCATCAAGAACTATGTGTGTATTGATTCCCATCCTCATGGGATACATAGGACCGCCCGAATGTCTAGACATCGGGTCCAGCCTCATCTCCCAGAAATATTCCTTTAAACTTGGCCCCTTGGCCTACCCTTTTATGGGGAGGGGAGTATATGGTGTGGCATGGGATTATGTATTCATTCACGTCAGGGTTGTAACAACCACGCCACATACCTCTCCCTCATGGGAGTTATCTATCCCTGTATTCTATACTCATCCCTTCAAATCGGTTACTCTCAAGTTGATCACCCTCTTCGACCCTCTTCAGTGATTCATCAATGTGACTAAGGGTACTCTGGTTCAGCACCTAGGATGTCTGAATTTACTCAGACATGCTTCCACACATTTCTCAGGCATCGTGTTCCCCTTCACTAGGGCTTCCATCACCTTTCACACCCTAAGGGACCTCCATGTGGCATGGATGTTAGGCCTAAGGGCTCTCCTACCCTTACGGGCCAACGTCCTTGAGGGTCACTGACAAAAAATTGATACAAATCCCACATTTTGAATATGTTCAGTGGTCGACGCTCATTTTATTTTCCCCATTTCAGGATAACATGATATGGATGTTGTGTTTCGAACAATGTCAACAGTCATCCTCCATCATCATGCCAACCCCATTAAGCCCAAAATGTCAGGTACATGATTCACATCCTTCTCCACCTCATCATGTCCAAGTAGAACTTCGAAATTCTTGGTACTATCCCTTAGTGTTCATTTGCATATTAGGAGGAAAAAAGTCATGATAAGGTTATCAGTTGGGTCTTCACCGGTTCCCCCTTTTCATGTATTTCACGTACTGTGAAAACTATATCCGACCTTGTTTCCTACACTGAGTTCAACTCAAGTAGGCTTAGGGATTGGGTTAAGGTCCGCCTTTACTTGGGATAGTCCTTCTTCTCCATGGTCTGAGTTCTAATACCGTAAAATAAGATCTTTTTGTATGTGAGAACTATGTATAGCTTGATTCCCATCCTCATGGGAAACGTAGGAACACCCGGATGTCTTGTTTTTGGGTCTATCTCAATTGGGAGCTATTTTATCCTGCCCCTTACCCTCATACCTCTATTGTGTCCCCTTGGCTTGAGTTTTCTTTCATAGAATCGCGTGTGGTGTTATGTCTATTCCACATGACATTAAAATGTGTGCCTAGTCCTATCACAAGACCCTAAACTGTGACATTATCGTCTTGGATGCATGATAAAAAATGACATTGCATTGTGATGTCATCACTGAAGGGGACACCATGTTTGGTATCGGTCACACACCATACCTTTTGTCAATGCCAGTACACAGCTTGATTCTTGTGGTTATGCTGGGACATTCTACCCTAGGCATGTCGCTTCACAAAAAAAACATTCACCTTAAATGACAAATATGATTTATAAAATATCGCTTCTTTCGGTGCGAGGGCCACACCCACATAGCCATTTTTATCCCTGGAATTGGTACCTTACCATGACACCTCTAGAACTACGTGCATCTTGATCCCCATCCTCATGGGGTATGTAGGAACGTTCGTGCACCTTGCCTCAGGCCCAGCTTAACTCTCATTTCCAGTCCCTTGACCTATAACCTTCCTAGGGAATAGGTGGTGGTCAGATCCCCTTGTTCCCATTCACATCGTTTTTTATAATTACCCCACCATGTGTCTCCCACATTTCCTACCATCCATGGTCTGAGCTCTATGACCATAAATTAAGATCTATTTTAGAACTATGTATGTATTGATTCTCATACTCATGAGATATGTGAGGACACCTATGAATTTCACCTCAGGTCTAGCCCCAAGGATCATAAATCACGTTCCTCCCCATTTCCGGCCCCCAGGCCTGACCCCTTATGGGGAACTTTGTAACTACAGATTTTCCCTGAACAAGTTCGCGATGCCCCACGATGACATTGGAGAGAAATAATGTCCTCTATAGAGAGGCCATGCCTAAATGCAGGAATGATCAATGATCAAACTGATACGCCCATCTAATGTGCTTCCACCATGTTGGTGTAATTTCAAGAGTGTTGGATTCTGTTCGAACATACTGTCACTCAACATTCCATGATTTGGGTGCCCCTTATTCAGACCCTCATCCCCTTTCATGTCTAGAGGAACCCCCTAAAAATACGGATTCTCAGCCTATGGATCGCCTACTGTCCTGGGCTAACATTCCATAAGACTAATGGATGACATTTAGAGTTAGGCCACGTGTTTCGAACATGGTTAGCGGTCGGACCTCATTTATTATCCCCATATCAGGCTAACACAATAAGGATGTTGTGATTCGAACATGGTCAGTATTTTTCATTTATTGTCTCGCCACTCCCTACAGTGTTCTGAATATGAGGGATCGTAATTCACATTTTTTTGTCCCCCTATGTTTGGACCGAATCCAACACCCATGGCGTTGCCCCGCTCATGCACCAGAGAACATCAGGAAATAGCTATACGGTTGTGATGAGATATTCCCTCTCTATCTAAGCCTTTCCCCCTTCCTTTTCAAGAATCCAGATTGGATGTCTAAGCCCCCGGATACCTGAGGTGTGGTTTGCACTTCCATGTTGGAATGGAGTGATAAGGTGTTCATCCCTTGTTTCTCACACCAGGCCAAACCCACGTGAGCTTAGGGATTGATCGTGGGACACTCCATGAAGACCATGGGGATGCGATAAACAGACACAAATAACGGAACTCATGCATGCAGTTAACATAAATTAATCAAAGTAAGAAAGTACGTTGAAATGTTATGAGCATTACAGTACCTGAGGGTTTATTCCCCCCATGGATGGATTGAACTCGTCAAAGGAACATTGCAGCTCCCCCACCCTCTGGTTGATGGCGTCTATGATTTGATGCCACCTGTTTACCTCCTAATCCTCCTCGGTAGCGATGGGGAGTAGTTCACCAGCCACGACCCGAAACCACTCTACACTAATCAAGATAATTTTCACCTCTTCAGAGGCTCACTTCATGCCCTCTTCGGCCTCCACTATCTAGGCTTTTAGTCCCGAGACAATCTCTGATTGCGCATCATGAGAAGCGGAATGCACATCCGCCTGGTCCTACAACTGTTCAACCTTGTTTTTGGTCTCTTGGAGCCTCTTGATGTTCACTACCTTCCTCCACTTCCAGCCCACACTGAGGCCACGGTCATACTCCCAAATCTTTTCCTCCATAAGATCTCGGATGAGCATGTGGGGGTGTTGGTCATCCACTCCCCCGGAACACAGTTCGCGTAGCCACAAGTGAATTTTATCCATATCATCCAACCATAATGCTACGTGGGTTTTATTGATGAAGCGCATGATCAACTTCCATGATCGGAAATGGACTATTTTGCGGTCCTCCTCGTCAAAGGTCGTCTCGTCCCAATCAGTGTGGTTGGTAGGCTTGTATGCAGGGAATGCCCCTAGGAACTCCTCAACTGAGTACAAGTCTGGTTTTGGATCAGGCGTGGTGGGACCTGGACTGTTTGGTTGATCCTCATCATCGGATCCCACCTCAACAACCTCAGGCACAGCCCCACTAGCATCCCCGCCAGTGATCGGGAGTGCTGCAGTTTAGCCAGGTTGGATGTACACCTCCACGACCATTGGTATGCCTCTAGGAAGGGCTCTACTAGAAGTCCTGAACAACCTTGCTGCAGTGGCCCAGGCCAATTGAAGGACTGTAGGTTCCAAAAAAGGGGATGTGAATTTCAGTTAACATGGTTAGGGGATGGAAGTAGTAAATTCAAGTAATAAGACTTATAGGGATCACATTTCGGGTCTCGTTCCTGGGTTGAAATTGTTGGGACCCTGAAACGTTGCCCCCCATATATGGTCGGAAGGTCTACAGACTCTGGGGGAGCCGCCTCAGGTGTCCTAGCCCCGCCAGACATAGAAGTTGATGCAGCAACGGTTGTGGATCCCGAAGTTCCGGCATCAGCACCCACTAAGGGGAGAGAATGTGGTATATGCACAAGGTCCTCCTACATAGTGCAGATGCTGATAAGGAATCCAGAGTAACCTAAGAGCAGACCCTGAGGAAGGAACATGGGATTTTACCTCGAGGGCCTCCACGAAATCTTCGAGATCCGAGGACAAATAGCCGACTTCACCCTCCTCCAATTGACTCCCTCTACCAGCCTTTTCTCCCCAGGAGGACTCATCTAATTCTTTTGGCAGAGGGTAGCACTCCCTTAGGTCACCAGCTGATAGTTGCGGAGGGATCGTATGATCCAACAGCACCCTGACCCGGTCTATCATCGAGTGCATGGCACCCCGGGAGTGGATAAAGTCTTCCTACTTTTCCAGGTACCGCTCTGCCTCCACCTGGGGCACCGCAAAGCCAGACCAAATAGGGCCTATCCCTGATAAATCCATCTTGATACGGTTCAGGTGTTGCCACAACTCGGCGGGGCCGAGGAATTTTCAATTGACTTCCCAGATGTCTCAGGCCTCTAAGAAGATAGCATCCTCCGACATGTCGATATGGCGCAGCCGCTTCCCCGAAGCCTAGGTAGGTATCATGAGGAATCCTCTCGGTGGCCTCCCCTATGGATGGCTCCGTTCTGCTAGAACCGTTTGGTCCTCTACTATTGTAGGATCGATGTCTGCCTCCTCACCCTCAACAGGTGCGGGCCTCGTCGCCACGACAGCCCTGCCACTGCGGGATGCCCTTGCAGCCTTCCATCCCCGGCCCCGTGGTCAGGAAAGCTCACCATCACCGACCCGAATAGTTGGCTGCTTCAGCATCTCCCCCAAGTATGCTGACTCCCAACTCTGGGTGTATTCCATTACCATATTGAGGATGGCGGTCGACAGATGCAACTCATTCCACATTTTCCCATCTTCTCGTGTGAACATGAGCCAAATCTGCCTCATCATGCATGGGTGTTCTTCATAGCGCACCTCCATATAGACCTATGGAGTCAGCCTCCATATACACCAGAATTTCCTTGCAAACCGGTGTGGGGTGAACAGCTCGCAGAGGGGCTCGCGGTCCACCCTCACCACAAGGACCCCACATCAAAAGTCCAGGAGATAGGCCTAGTGCTCTTCTATCCCCCGGACTTCATCAGTAAATACCCTCTCCGGCAATGGAAACAGGTGTAAATTGAATTCCTCCACCCTCCACACCTGGTCCAGAACCGACGGTGTGGTTAGGTTGGCTGGAAAGCTCCCAGGAGCATTCAGGATGGGTGGAAGTTTGATCTCGGTAGAGAGATAGGGTTTGGATACTCATAAACCCCCGGATATGTGCTTTTATCTATCCATACAAGAGGTGTAATGGCACACATACCCTCTGTGGCATTTTTCCCTCACTGATATGCCACATCACCTTATACAGCATGGCGAGCATCGGGATTCCTAGGTTGACCCGCCCTCCTGTCGCCAATGTGCACACCATGATAAATGTGCTTGGGCATACTCCCATGTTGAAATCCCTCACTGGAAGGATCCAACCACATATCAGAGCCGTGATGAATGCCTCCAGCCTAACTATTTCTTGTTTCTCGGTGATGATGTTGAATCCCCATGTCTTCCACTAGTTGTCCTCCAAAATCCCTCAATATGAGTATTTCTTTCCCCATTAATCCCCCTTTGGACAAGTCCAAGGCCTTTCCGGAAACTACCTGTTTTCCAAGAAGTTCAAGAATTTTTTGAACCACCTCCTGAAGTGGACATCCCTTACTGCCTCCTTGTCCTCCCCCGGCACAAGCTCCATCAGTGTCATCAACAGCCGTGGAATTTTCTTTGTATCCTCCCACTCACTCACGATGGTGAGGAATTCATCATACATCACCCCTAGTATCGGGACCCCCGAGATCTGGTGGACATCCCACAAGCTGATACTGACCTCCCCATGGTGTAAGTGGAAGGTACTGGTCCTCGACAACCATCTTCTCCATAGCTCTAGCGTCATCTGTTTCGATTGATATATGTGGAATTGAGAGGACCATGCCACCTCATACAAACCCACTCTCCTAAGCTCATCCCCAAACTCCTCACATGAGGCGCCTACCTAGTAGGCCTAGGCCCAATCATCTGTGAAGTTTCCACCCTGGAGAAGGTCCCATTACTCTGACCACCCATTCCTTGGGTTCCTCAAAGCTGCTTTCAGTGTCATGTGGTACAGAGGAGGAGACTTCTCTGGCTGATACGCCTTCCCATTGATGTTATTAAGGTGGTTGTATAAGCAATTAGCAATGACGGGTGTGAAATTTTCCTGGGCATGGCCATCAGCCGCCATGAACCATCCGCGCTGGCACAACGTGCTCCTAAACGAGTAAGTTGGTTTGTCCCTGCTTACTTCAGTGATGAAGACATCATCCCTCAGCCTAAATCCATACAATGGAAACCTTCTACACAGTGGGTAGTTCTTTTGGCTCTCTGATAGAAGCTCCAACAATGAACTATGGTCCGAGTGGCTATGGACTAACTCCCTCAGTCCCAAACTATTTGCCATCTCATCCCTTCAGGCTGTGTCTACAAGAACTCCCACATCAGCCTCTTGATGGGCCATTTAGTTCTCAAACTTGGACAATTTTCAAGTTTGTTCGTGAATCTCATTCGCAGAGAGAATTTGTGAAGCCGGTTCACAGAGAGAGTTCAGAAAGCGTGTTCACGAAGTCCTACCAATGCCTTCAAGAACAAGATCACAAAGCAATGTAGCAGAGTCAAAAACTCATTGTGCACCATGAAGCGATGTCCCGAATCGTGGAGAGCAGTCTCGGACTACGTGAAGCTTTGTGAATCGAGAGAGATAAAGTCCAAAATCATATATATGAAAAGAGACAAAAGAGAGGTCTTCTCCCCTATTTATTGGTGAAGATTTTCAAAGCTTTTCAGCACGTCCAGTTCATGCCAAGCTTCATGGTGTGCTCGGTCGATGCGTTCCCTATCCACCTCGCGAGCCCTCTTCGCGAGATCGCATCGTGAACAGCTAACGATTTTGGAAATTATCTTTAGACTTCGACCCTTGATCTCTCCGCGGCTCCAAGTCTGAGGGGGGAATTTGTTGACACCAAAATTCAGGATGGAGAAGAATCCTAAAATAAGGCACCGTTGACTACATTGAGAAGCCATTTTGTGGAGTCCCCCTAGCACTGTGACCCACTGTGAAGCGAGGAGGAGGTAATGCTCCGCCACTGCCCTTGATGTTCGTGACCTTTCGTGAAGTAAGGAGGAGGTAATGCTCCGCGACCGCCCTTGACATTCACGACCCACTACAAAGTAAGGATTCAGTAATGCTCCATGACTGCCCTTGATGTTCGTGACCCACCACGAAGCAAAGAGGCAGTAACGCTCTGCGAACACATTTGACGTTCGTGAGCCCACCGCGAAGCAACCTAGTTCCTCTTCATGCTGCGTAAGCTTCGCTTTACAGCGACTCTTTCCTAAAAATATCGGGCTCCCCCTGATCCCAAAGAATGGACAATCTGACCTTTCAAATTCCTAGATCCCAAATCACGAATCACCCTTCTTCTATGTGAAGTTCCTGCCCTTTGTCTCGTCTTGATCCCCTCTTTTGAGTGGGATGCCTTTCATCGAGCCTAAGGGAATCCTAAAAGGAAGGGGATCCCCATAGGGACCCAGGTTGTCGTGGATCATTTATGCTTCGTGAAAAACCCTTCATGTACACATGATCCACATGCCAAGGCAGGGTCACTCTACTTCGTGAAGCACATTGATTCACGATAACTTTCTTCACGAGGAACCTCTACTCCACCAGGCAGTGCTCCACGAATGCCTTTCCACTTCGAGAAGCACCTCCTATATGCACCTCTTCCCTATGCTTAAGCTTAGTCACCCCACTTAACGAAGCACACCCCTTCGCAAGTTCCCTCCACCATATAGAGTAACAGAGCTTCACAAGTCCCCTGCCTATGAACCTCTTTTCTTGGAAATTCCTTTTCTTGTGAGACCCTCTATGTTTTCATGATGTGACTTCAATGTCCCTTAGACGATACCACCCGTTGCGTTTCTTCACCTCATGATTCTTCACATAGGCATGATAATGTCTATTTCTTCTTCGCATAGCCATGCTAACATGGGACCCTCAATGGTTTTCTCCATAACACCCCCTCGCCTTGGATTTGCCTATCCCCTCTCTCCACCAAGGAGCTGAGGGTACTTATTATGTAAGTCCTAGGGGTGCAGATCAAACCCACCTCATCCGAGCTGCAGGACGTTAAACTACCAAGCACCATTTTCCTCAGCACATGACGTTAAATTGTGACCTCACCCCATGCCTCGCACGTGGGGTACCCCTACCTTGTACATTCTCTATGCCCACTAGTCTCTATAGGGGATGATATCCTCCTTATGGGAGTGGCATTTGTCTGCAGGGAGAGGGAAACCATCCCGTTGTAAGCCCATAGCATTCTTGTAGGTGCCAGCATCCCTGCTCCTCCTTTCTTCTTCAGTCCCCAGGGCTAGCTAAGGGCGTGATTGGGAATTATGGTTCTACTTTCTTCGGCCCCAAATCCCTCTATCGCTGCACTTTGTCTCAATTGTGCCTCTCTCCTAGAGTAAGTCCCAACCTCTTTGGGATGATAACCATGCATAAAACCATGTTTCCTCTCTGGGATACGATCACATGTAAGCCCCACTCCACTTCTCATGGATGCACCTTTCGCCACGTGATCATCAGGTCTCTACTGTCTCCTATTTCTCACACCAAGCACAGCTCACGTGGGCTTAGAGCAAGCACCGACCATAACATCCACCCTAGGTAGCCTAGAGTGTATGCACCATGCCACGCACATGAACTACGAGGTCTTTGATCTTTTCCAAGGCGAGGTACGTTGGAAGCCTCGATGAGGTTCAAGCCCAACAACCATTAGACCCCATGTCGACCATCACATCAGTTTTCCGACCCCATCCAAACTACGTAGACTTTGATCCTTGCCAAGGCAAGGTACGTAGGAAGCTTCCCTGAGGTTCAAGTCCAACACTGATCATCCCAAGCATCTTCACATCTGTTCACCAACTCACTAGGTAGCCTAGAGTGTAAGCCCCATGCCCCACACATGAACTACGAGGTCTTTGATCTTTTCTAAGGCAAGGTACATAGGAAGCCTCCACATGGTTCAGGCCCAACAACCATTTCACCCCATGTCCACCATCATGTCGGTTCACCGACGCTCATCCAAACTATGTGGACTTTGATGCTGGGGCACTCTAGGGATCTTTACTCTCGGGATCGCCCTAGAGTTTTGCCTTCGGTGTGGACTACAGGTGGGGCGATGCAGGGTCTTGGTGAGGAAGCTTCATCACACGATGGTTAGATTCGGAGGTCTAGCGTCATCAACGGTGCTCACTTCATCTGATCATGGTGGGTCCAAGGTGGCGGCATCTTCGGGTTCAGGCTTCGGCGGTTTTTTTTCTTTGCCTGTGGTTCTCTTTCCGCATAGAGGCTTCACGGCTAGGGTATTGAGACAACTTCATCGATCAGCGGTAGTATGGGGGTTTCTCATACCAGCTATCGGTTTTCAGCGGAGGCGGCGATGGGTTCTTGGCGTTCGGCCTTTAGCAGCCACATGGGAGGAGCTTTTAGCTCGGAAGATGGGGGGTGAATTTTGAGTTCTGGAGGCTGTGTTAATGGTTTTTGTTGATATAGATATCATTGAAGAAGTTTTTGAAAATCTAAGATGCAACAGAGAGGGTCTCATGGCCAATGCTGCATAGGAGAGGCTTTCCATTTTTGGGCATAATAAGCTGGAGGATCGTATAGATCAAGCCTTTTTAACTGTGTCTTACATGATTTATATCCATTGTCTACTTCTAGAGGACTTCATCCCTCTTGGGTCTCATATCATTAACTTATCTCTGGCCTTCAGGCATTTAATGTGGGGGCTAATCCCTTTGGCCCTAGGGGCATGTAATGGGTTTCCCTTACCCAGTTTAAAAGGGGTTTACGTTGTCTTTTTCTTATTTTTTTTAATAAAGGGGCTTGACCCCAATCCTTATGGTATGTGGACTTTGATCCTTGCCAAGGAAAGGTACGTAGGGAGCCTCCATGAGGTTCAATACCAACACCGGTCGTCCCGACCATCTTCACGTCGGTTCACCAACTCATTGGACAGCCTAGAGTGTAAGCCCTATACCCAAATTCTGAACTATGTAGACTTTGATCTTTTACAAGGTAAGGTACGTATGAATCCTCTCTGAGGTTCAAGCCCCACACCCAGTTGTCCCGACACCCCCTGACGTCTATTTAATATCCCCTTTTCTACCTTCTAAACTGCATTGACTTTGATCTTTTCCAAGGAAAGGTATGTAAGAATCCTCTATAAGGTTCAATCCCAACACCCAGTTGTCCCGACACCCCTTCATGTTGGTTCAATAGCCCATTTTTTACTTGAAATACAAGGTCTTCGATCATTTCCATGGAAAGGTAGGTAGGAAGCCTCTCTAAGGTTAAAACCTGACACTGGTCATCTTGACCATCTTCACGTCGGTTCACCCACTCCTTGGGTCTCCATAGAGAGTAAGCCCCAAATTCCCCATATGAACTAAGAGAAATTTGATCTTTTCCAAGGAAGGATATGTAGGAAGCCTCCACGAGGTTCAAGCCCAACACCCAGAAGTTCCCACCCCCTTCACGTCGGTTTGCCCCCATCCTGAATGACGTTAAACTGTGGACCCCATCCAGGAGTAAGCCATTATGACCCCATCTAGAGGTAAGCCATTGGACCCCATATAGTGATAATTCGTTAGACCCCATCCAATGGAAAGTTGTTGTGACCCTATCTAGTGGTAAGCCGTTGAACCCCAATCAGTGGTAAGCCATCATCAGATGAACTATGTGGACTTTGATTCCATACCACGGGGATACGTTTGAAGCCTCTTAGAGGCTCAAGCCCAAAAAAATCATCATCCTCATGATGGTTCCATCACATTCACCACCCCCCTCACGAGACCTTCCATAATCCATCTGGATTCTCACCCAGGCTGCCACATCCCAGTGGGATCACACCACCATATTCCCCATTCCATTTAACAGCATTTGGGAAACCACCCATGTGATGGCCCCAGTATTTGTGTTCCCTCCAGGGAGTTCATCCATCTAATCCACTATAGTCAGTGTTCGGATTAGCCCAATCTATCTATGCTGGATGTTAAACTTGTGGCATATCTTGTGTTAAACATGGGAAGATGATGAAAACCTCAGATACATGCCCATGGCATATGATTCCCCGCGTGTGATGTGGGATTCCTCGGGCTTCCGCGCCCTCGAGAAGCCCTATAATAAGGGACAGAAAACAGACACACCAATCCCTAGCATCCAGACATGCCAGTGATGCCCAACATTACTACTCCCCTAACCAAAGGTTGCTGCCATGACTGGACCCCTTGGAATGTCCAGACAGAAGTAGTGTAATTAACTGGTGTCCATAAAGATATGGCGCCAGGAAGAGTTTCACGAACAATGTCTTAAGTATATGAGGGAGACCCGGACTAGGTGACGTGTTCCGAGGAAGAATCCACAAAAGGAATAACCGACATCTCATCATCCTGTTTCGATCATGGAGCAGACATCCATGAATAAGGAGTGGATGCCACCTGCCTTTGGAAAGTGGGAATGCGGGGCAACAAAAAACCATGCCCACCTCATCCCCAAACGAGACGGATGCACACGCCCCAGAGAAATCATCAGAAACATCATTTTTATGTAATTATTAACCCTATGCTTCATGAACCACCTCATCAAAAAGTAACAAGTTCTCTTTTTTCTGGATTGTTACAGACTATTGAAAGAAAAAATGACTTCTCAATGATCTGTGAAATAAATTATTATTAAATAAAAATGATAGGAAATTAACATTAAAATAGTGGATAAAATGATGAAAAAATTAACTAAATAATTAGTATGAATTCACTTTTTCATGATGGTTGTATACATTATTGACTTCTTTCCTTGTTGTTTTTATCTTATTTGCATCCTTGAAGTCCAATTTCTCATCATCACGAGAAGCTTCGAACGGACAACCCAAACTCGAGAAAAATAATCCACCTATATATGAAATGAATTATGATGTTATTAATACTATAATGAAATAAATTAAACATAAATCTGAAACAATACATTAATAAAATGTCAATTTTAAACTAGAACCACACAATTTTAGTTATACTGGGTACATCGTGTATTTCTTTTGGGTATGGTAGATTAGACCATGCATTTTTTATCCTATAGTTAATTCAAAACTATAGTTCATCTAACAATATTATAGTTTGATAACCTATGATGTTGAATACGTTACAGAATAAAAAGAAAATTGTATGATCATGAGTGAATAAACTTTGCTGAGTGTAAGATCAGAGTGCAGTAGTGAATCATCATTATTGACAAAGTCAATTATTCCTAGGTAAATTTATCCATTATTTTAAACCTATTAGAATTAATTAATTAAACTAAAATAGATATTTAAAAATGTTTTTTTATGGAAAATAATAAAATCCATCTTTATTTTTCATGATCATATGGTGTACAACCTCCATGATAAACCATTTACCTTATTTTATGTTAAAAAGTTTTGTGTGACCCATTATGTATTTTCTGAATATAGTAAACAAAATTATAAATTATTTAACACTTTTTTAAAGTATTAAACATCAGTATAACCCTTTATAGAATCCAAATGACACTAAAATCTAATGCATCCATTAAGTCCTCCTGGATTGTGCAACAGATTAGTATATCCATTTCGATATTATGGGTTATGATAAACTCTAACAAAACAAAATTATTAGTTTTTCATCAAAATGAGAATATTACTTTTCTCATATTTTTTGTTGAGAATGATGATTATTTTTTTATTCATGATCTTGTAAACATGAAAAATTTTACATAATTAATGTTAACATTCATAATGAATGTCACTTTTATGTATTTCATAAGAATTTTTATATTATATAATGAATCTAAATGATGATATAATGGAATAAATAATTCAAAAATCTACCAATTTGAAACCAATTCATTGTTATTTTCGAAAAAATCATGATTTAGTCAATGAAAGTTTGTATTTATTTTTTTAGAGGTTTTGGATCAAACTACAATCTTATTTTTCAAAGGGATCTTCATTTTTATTTTTTATTCATAATGATTTCATTTGAAGTGGGTTTTTCATTTTCATAAATTTCTTCATAAAGTTGTTTATTTTCATTTGATTCCATATTTCCTTTGACACCATCTCTCCTCAGTGACCACGATCTCTCAATGTTGGTTATCCTATAATAGTTCTCTCAGACACCTTCTGGATTAGGTGGTTGATTACACACATATTTATTCAAAAAAATTATCTAGATTTTATACATGTTTGATGATTGTACTGGTGTTTTATAACTCTTAAGTGACTATTGTATACACTACTAAGACCCTTTATTTATAGTGTAGAGAATCCATGGGCAATATAATGCATCTTTTCTTCTACTGTTGTTCAGTTTTTTCATAGTTAGGGGACCCTTTAACACACCAATAATATTTGGTATTACATGTAATGTTCTAATAGAAATTGTAACCTATGATGATATGTTTTAAAAAATAAGTGACGTTTTTTTTGTTTCATTAAAAAATCATCCAATTTAATTCCTATATAAAATCACATAAATAAGTGGTGAAAAATATTTTTTCCTTAAGAAACCCGAAACACATTCATAACGGATCTTATCTTAACTAAAAAAATTTGGGATCACTACTCAATAATGTTTCTCAAAAACAACCTTGGTATGATCCCCATTCTACTCTATTATCCAAAAAATTTATTGTTTTCAGGAAAGCACTTCATATACTTCTCCACATTAGTTTCTACCTCTGCCTCCTCCTTCACCTTGGTCTCTTTATTTAACTCCACCACTTCCTCTACCAATGCCTCAGCCTCCACCTCTACCATCACCACTTCTTATGCCTCTACCATTTCCCAACAATTTTTCTGTTTTTAGACTAGATCTTCTAAAAAATTTATTTCCTCCACTTTACTTATCCATGAGAAAAAAATCAAAAAATATATATAATCATTCTCATATTAATGATTCACACCCCATATATATTTCTATGGTTCTATAACCCATACTAAATCATAGATATACCAGTTAATCACCTAATACTTTCGGAGAACATTTTCATAACATGTTAATTTTCTACTGATCTCAAAACAAATTTACTTGTTATTTTGAGTATGTAGGTTGTCTAAAATATTGGTTTTACTAAGTGAATATATACAAACAAATTATTGAGAAGTATTTTTAATAAAATTATAATTAAATTTTGATATTACATTTTTGGGTATGCTGGTCTTTTAGGGTTTATGATCTCTCCAATAAAGTTTCAAACATAACATCCACAATCGATGCCATTATCTTACTTCAGACACTATAGAAACATTTAACAAAATAAGTAAATTTTTTAAAAATAGGTTTTGACAGTTAAATGATTCTATATATTCCTTAATTTTTTCTTTATTTATAATTCCATATCTTTAATCTGTTTAGTCACCAACCACATTCCATGGTTTATCCTATATTTTGTGACTGTTATATCATAAAAAAAATCTTTTTAAAACACATACTGAAACATATAATTCGAAAATTATCTATAATATGTTGACTATAGTGTATTACAAATTCACAACACACATCATGTGTGGTCGGTTTGTTGGATATCCATGAATTGGATCCATAAAATAAATCTTTGGGGTATCTAGATTGATTGTGATCAGCATCGAGTTCTACCCAAAAAACACAAAAAATAAGTAATGAAAAAAATATATATTATGTGATTATATTTTAGAGTCTTAACTCTACATTGTAGGAATAAAAAGTGTCGTTAATCTATTATTGTTTTCTCAAACTCATCGCATAGCTCATATTTTTTCTTCTCAATTTCTTCATTTGGCAGAGTAATTGTTTTCTAAAGAAACGATACAGGGATTAATGAATCAAAATAATGCTTCCCATGGATTTCCATTTATTTAGTAGTAGTATAAATTTTTGTAGAATATATGATTAGTTATCAACATTAATGAACATATTATCTCACTATTTGGCTAGCCATATTATGAAAATGTACCTTTTTTATGTATTCACAACTGACACTCCAAACCATCCATGCTTGAGAATATCATTTATACTCTAGAGACTAACTACATATATACTAAAATTTCCATATATTTCTTATTAATATGGAATGTAAAACAAATTTTCATTATAAAATGTGGTCCCTTTGTGATGTTTTAATGATAATAAATGTTTCTCTGGGACTGGCAGGGAGAAAGTACTCCTTGAAGGTCCTTTTGATTTATTGGTCTATCCACTAGATTGTCTTGATATAAAATTATATATCATAATTACTTTATCCTTATAGAATATCATACCTCACTTACGGGGTCATTTAATCCACTTTTATAGGCTTTTTAGGTGTAAAATATTTTAAATACATACTTCTCGTATCTTTATAATATTATAAATCCATGATATGAAAGTTCAAATGGCATCATTGGCCATTGTAATATCTAGATCGTCAAGTGGAATAGGATTCTAATTAGTCAGCCCATGAGCTACCTCACTCCCCACTCTCATGTGATATTTTGGAAGTTATTTCCAGTGTATCTTGTCTCCCAAGATATTATACATCACACCCCTCACAACAACACGGTGCATGGGTGTTGAAAGATAGAAATTACATAAAATTATACCCTGTAGAATTTTATTAATATAAAGTTATCATAAGTTTATTGATTCACATTTAGGAGGAGTAATGAAAAAATCAATTGCCTCGGGTAAGGTATACGATTTAGGGGAAGGTCTAGAATCAATGATCGTGGGTTCATTTTTTTATGTGTGGATCTTTTCTTCCACCGACGGTTCTCTTTGAACCTTTCTCATACATTGGTCTTCCAAACCAGTAAAAATAATAATATCTTGTAGAGAATATATTTCTATATTTCATCCTTTAACAATATCATATGTATCTTCTTGTGGTTTTATCTTCTAAAAATATGTTTTAGGAGACACTCTAAAATATATTCTTTTAATGTGACTATTTTGATTCGTCCGATTCAAAGCTACTAAGAGTAGTTTTTTTCAAGTATGGTCACATGCAATTCATGTGTCTAAACAATATAAAAAATATGAACATAAAGATATATTTTAATGTAATACAGTTATAAATAATAATGAATTACTATTATGTCATACATACACATATTTCCTATACTTCTTTTGTGCTTTTATTAACTGTTTTACACTCCGTATTTACATATGCCTCCTTCCATAGAACATGACATGGGATAGAAGTGGATTTAGATTTTTATTCATCATTCTGAATATAAACAAATGAACATATGTTGTTTCATATCACATAAGAATTATATTTTTGATTTAAAATACATACCATTTTTTCTCTAGTGAAGCTTACACCATCCTTGCTTTGTGATAGGGGTATATTCATTTTGATGCGCGTTCCTTATTTTCAAAACTCTTTTTTCCATAAATTGAAAAATTTAAATCAAATTAGATAAAATAAATAATATAGAATAATATATCATTGATTTAAATTCACCTGAAACTATTTCTCATTACAAAAAATGATGAAATAATTCCATGTTTCCTACTTTATAATGTTTTCATAACAATTTGGTGGGTGGGGATTTACTTTCCCGTCGGTGTCCCTTAGATGTGACTTGGTAAGAAGAGTTTGGAAGCCTCTATGGTATTTTCTAGTGGCCATTAAGAAAAACATTTTATGCATATATTCTAATACAAATGAACTCTATATAG
Source organism: Viscum album (assembly GCA_963277665.1). Taxonomy (NCBI): domain Eukaryota; kingdom Viridiplantae; phylum Streptophyta; class Magnoliopsida; order Santalales; family Viscaceae; genus Viscum; species Viscum album. The sequence continues at coordinate 1,085,023,291 of OY728150.1, read as the reverse complement.
AATAATTAAAAACTAAATCAATGTTTCATTGTATAATTTTTAGGTAAAATTTAAAAATCATATCATAACATTACATTTACATATTCATAAAGGTTATCCTTCGTTATAGGGTTGAAGTTGTTTCATGAATCAATATCAATAAGAACATTCATTATTGTTGTGACCCCAACATAACTAATGAACATTGAATTATTGGGGTCAATAGGTTGGCCATGTTGATTCCATCCAACCTCAAATTTCATACCTTTACTTATTTCCATGCTAATTTTATTCAATAATGTGTTATTGTGTCATTAATTTTCTTTTCAACAACATGTTGTTGAACTCCTAAAAATTATGTTGTTTCAACATCAATAGTTTATTATTCCTTGGTGTTGGTAAAAAAATTTGTAGAATACATTTTCTGGATGAGTAGTCAAACATTTAATTGGTTATGAATAAAAACAACATAAACACAAACATAGAATTTGAGAAGGGTCTTATGTGTTATCTATTAAAAACATGAGGAACTATTTAACATGTTCTTAGTACTCTTTTTTAGAATGATTACCATGAATACATTCTAAATGAAATTGATAAATGATTTTAAGAAGATAATTACTCCACTATGATAGGTGTTATCCTCTAAATTCATAGAAAGTTGAAAGTTATAGACGACTGTCATCCTCATCATCTTCATCTCCCAAATTGTTATTATTGCATTTTTTCTTGAGACTTATCCACCATCTCTTATAGTCATGCACCTATGTTGGTTGAACTACTCTACGAAGTAAAAATATCATACCGGGTGTCGGTGATCATTTTGAAGAAAAAATATGAAAAAATGACTGTTCAAGAGATAAATTTTATATGGATGAATGTTTTATACTTAAAACATTTTAAATTACTGCATCCTAATTTAAAATTTGAAATATCATATTAAAATTATAAAAGGTCTCTGACGCTACCATGATAACACCTAATCATCCACACTTAGTTGCACCAACTCTGATATATGTTACCAGTTATTTTCCCTCACCTATATCTCAAATATAATATCTCTATGTCCATTGAGGCTTATGTGTTAGGTGTGAGTATAAAAATCAGAAAGTAAATACAAGAAGGGCCTCTTAAATATATAAGAATGCATATATTTAAGTATATGTTCAAAGTAGTAACACTCAAAATACACATGTAAGTCAAGTCATAGTGTATTAAATAAGACACCATTATAATCAAATATACCTACTTCATTTCATAAAAGTGAATTATACTAATCATACCATAATTTTATACTATGGTTGTTCCCAAACACTAAAATAAATTCATAATAAGAGGTTAAAATTTGAATCATAGAAGAATAAAAATTTATATATCTCCCTTGGGAAATAACCACATCACAGGTACCATTGAATTTGACCTCATACCCCTAGTATCCAAGACTATCCATCAGGGATAACCATCACATGTATTTATTGAATCCAAATAATAAAATGGTTATAACACATCCATTTTTTAGGATGTTCATGTTAAATATGGGGACACCTTATCATAATTGGTTCCCTTAGTAAATAACTACATAATGGGTTCTATAAAACATTAGTTAAATCTAAACTTTGAAAAACTATAAATAATAACAAAAAACAACACAAATGTCACATCACACTCACCCTAGCCCTTAATGAATCACTATCATGTCTATAGTAACACACATTATAAAATACTATATATAAATCTCACATAAAATCCATAATATTCAAATATATGATACTCAACTATCAGTTATCTTATATATTTATTCTTGTTTTATTGTGTAAAGTCTCCTAAACATGTTTACTTGTTTTAAATGTTTTTATTCTATGAAATTAATGTTTGGACTTGTGTTCTTTAATTATTTAGATTATTCCATTTATATAATTTCATTTTTATAACTTCTATAAGCTCTAAATAATTTTAAGATCCTTAATGGAATGAAGCTATCATATTTTTGGTCTAGTAAGTTGGGTCTACCCAAATTGGAAACCACTCCTTAGTATAAACGTTGTTTCTAGTCTAAAGACAGTAAGTGAAACACAAAATTGGGAACCATGTCAAACTATTAGTCCTAGTTTTCTATATTCTAATTAAATCAGGATCCTTCCCTTGAAATATCATATTAATTATCATGCAAGCAAATGAGATATGATTTAATAAACAACCTAATACATTTTACAATAAGTTACATACTTTTTTTATTTATAAATTCATTAATGAAACCATGAATTTTATAAAACCTAGACATAATGGTTTCTCAGTATCACAATATAAGTGTGTGATCATTTGTGTCTTCTCAATTTCTACTACTTTAAAATAAAAATTTATTTCTTCAATTTTTTCAGACATATCAATTTGATAACATTCACCATTTATAGATCATGAATTATACCCAATTTCACCATTCCAAATACAAGGACTGTAACATGTATTCAAACTATAACAAATTAAATGATATTTAATTTCTCTACTTCACAACTCTGTCATATGTAAATATTTCAACCAAATATATAAAAATAGATCATTTTCAGAATATTATGATTTGAAAATTATAAAAAGTCATCAATCCTTTCCCCAATACTCATCACTTTTTCATAGTTTTATAATTAAACTACGGTTAATAATAACCTATAATAAATTTCAAGTAAAAAATATAATTTTTTTAGAAATTAAATTAAAATATTATTTAAAAAATAAAACTACAATCAAATAAATAAAAAATAATTTGCAAACAAAATAATGGTGTTAATTTTAAAAAAATCACTTTTGATGTATTCAATTATAATATATTTAGGAAAATTATAAAAAATAAAAAAATTAACAATGATTTTAAAAGGTTGACCAAAAATAAAACTCAAATTTTTGTTTATTCATTATATACTTTGGTGATTATTATTTTCAAAATATATAAATAGATATATATTATAAAATAACATTACATATAATATATTAGTGATGAAATCAATATCGATAGTTATAAGGATATAAAAGGAAGCATATGATTTCATACATCATATTGAAAATAAAAATGTCACATCTTTTGGTAAATAAGAAGTGATATATACTATGATCATGATTAAATAGGGAGATTATATGACTATTATTGCAAATTATATTCAAAATAAATTATAATATTCTTCTCTATATCATATCATTTTATAATGATTGATATTATTGTACTCTATGAATATAGATGATGTATAAAGTAACATTAGTGAAGTGATTATGTTTTTTATGAAATAATTATAGTACCTAATGTGGGTTAGGTTGAAAACTTCCCAAAGGAATTTTATATAAATATTAAATAGAAGAATGAAAAATAAATGGGTGATGACTCTATAAAACTCCAATATTATTCATGTGTTATTAAAACTCAATTATAAACTAACTTCTCCTATATTAAAATTATGAAATCAATACAATCAAAACTTTCCCAGGATGATTATTTAGATATATATTATCAATAATCCATATTCAAAATACATAATCCATTATACCTTCAAAACACCCATTCACAATTTAAGAAAATAATTTTCATTAATAATCCAAACACTCATTTTGTACATTAAACAAACCTTAAATATTGTAAAAAGATATGTAATTAAATTCAACATACTTTATATATCGTGAAAAGGAATTAGAAGATTTAGAACACACACATTACTCAAAAAATCATTCCTCAAATATAACACTAGTAAAATAATCATTCATGAAAATTAAACATACCTTAGTTTTCTTGACACTCATTAAATAATAATTCAGTCAAAGATAACACCTAATAAATAAACCTTAGATGCCCATTTATAAGAAAATCAACATAACTTATAACACCAATTCATAAAATAATCATATAAGAAAACCACAATCCCAAAAAACATATAAAATAAAATAGACCTAGGATTTGTAAAAAAATAGAACTATGATTAAAAACCATGGAAAACTATCAAAGAGAAGAAGTGGTAGAGGATGAAGGAAAATTAGAAGTTGACGATGATACTGGTGATGGTCAGAGTGATTGCGCAAACAATATAAAGAGACATGTGCGAAGGTGGTGATAAGAATGGAAACAACTAAAATTAATGAGAGATACCAATTATGACTGGAGTTATTGGAGAAGGGAACTAGGGTTCTTCATGGTTGAGAAAACTAAAAAATTTCAAACCAAAGAACCCAAACAAGAAAACAATGAGATATGAGGAGGATAAAATAACAAACATTGGATTCTAGCCTTGATTCATTAGAGAGAATGTAGAGGGGGGGAAATGATAGAAGGAGAGTTCCGCAAGATCTACAGAATTGTGATTGCATTAGTCATAGTTACGGTTCTTTTAAATTGATCTAGGAGACCTTTTTGAGTGCTTTTAAAAAAATTCATTATAAAGATACCTTTTACCTATGCAAAATTAAAATTAAGTGAAACAAAATATATCTTTATCATCACTAAAGGTTTTGTATGGATAAATGTATATTTAATCAATTCCTTTTTAGCACTGATAAATCTTCATCATTTTAAATACATTTATAATTATTTATTTGTAATTATAAATATATTTATATGATTATATATATTTAAAAAATATATATATATAAATATAGTAATTATATTTATTCTTTAAATATATTTATGATAATTTTATAATTATAAATATATAAATATATTTATATATATTTATATAATTATATATATATATATATTAATAAATATATATATAAATATATACTGATATGTTTATAAATATATAAATTCTTTTAAAAAAATAATATTTATATATTAATATCATTAAATATATTTATATAATTATATAAATATTTAATAAATAAATATAAATATAAATATAGAAAATATATTCGTTATTTAAATAAATTGATCATAAATTTATAATTATTTAAATATATATATGTTTATTTATAATTATATAAATACTTTTTAAAATTAATATTTATTTAGTTATAACTACTACTTTCTCATGCATTCGCAAAGTAATATAATCCAATTCTCTAAAAAAATGATCCACTGGTCAATAAAATTTCATGATCCATTGCTCAAATAAAATACATGTCCCAATGCTCTAAAAAATACCCACTACTCAAATTCAATACAACATCCTCTTACAAAATGGATCACAAATCATATTTACTACATGTAAAAGAATGTATGAACTAAAAAAAATTGACCCAATACTCCAAAATATTCCCTTACTTTAATCTTCCATGATGGTGTATTTCTCAAAAATCTAGTGTTATTACACCTTTTCACCTTTTATGTAGGACCAAAAAAATGCAATAATTTTGATTATCAAGAATATACTGAATGCATAAATAAGTGGTATATAATATTGAAATAAAAGTGGATTAAATATGGAGATAGTCAAAATAGTAGAACACATGAAAGATAATCATGATAGTTAACGGAGTGCATGTCACATACTTGATTAAACAGCATAAGTTACAAAAAATTTAAATTTGAATTAACATAAAAAGATATCAGCAGATTTAATAATCAATATAAGGCATGGGGATGATTAAAAATTAGGACATGACATTGATAAAAATAAAAATACCTCAATGAACAAGATGGATGATTCCTTAAGATCATGATTTATGTCATTTAACATTCATAAAATATAAATTTTTAAATAATTGGACCTGGATAGGCAAATTCGTGGTAAAGGCCAACCATTCTAAGAGTGTTGGGGCTGCCATTTTGGTTTTACTACAATGTTTCTAGTAACAGTTTTATAGAAAATGACTTAAAAATTGGGGCACTTGACTCTCTATGTGGAGAGCACTGGATTTTTGAATGTAGCATAAATTTCCTGAAATGCATTGCCACAAGAGGATTAATGTTCACGATTTCAGTGCACTGCAGAAGCTAAAAATGATGAAAACATAGAGGAAGTGGGAATCAAGGGGGGATGTTCGGTATTTGTTGTTTGTGGGAAATAGGTGAAAGATATTAAGTCTACCCGTAATTTCCATCATTAGAAATTTTTTGGTGCATTTAGTAGTTTGGTAGAACATGAATCAAAATAAAATGACCCCCTACACCAAACTATTATCTTTAATTAAGAAAGTACCTTTCTCAATATCATATGTTTGATAAATCCCTTCAATAAAACATTTTTATCAGTAAAAATATGGTGGTATTCCATAATCTTTCTTTTCTTTGAAAACAATCAAAGCATCACCCCACTAAGACACATATGATAGATAACAGTATTATAACAATAATAGTAGAAAAGAAAGCCTCTAAACCTCAAATCCCTAATAAGATGCAAATCAAGCTTAGTATGTCCAACATTAACTACAATAGGTTTTATCCCACTTCTTTTTAATTCTTTTAAAATTTCAAAAGCTTATGAAAGATCAATTTTACACTACCCTTGATGTCTCTTACAATAAAAGTTCGTCATAATGGTGTAGGTGTAAACATTCAGTGATGTTCCAGACATCATTAATTCCTCAAAAAAATATTTGATGAATTACATTCCCTTTTTGGCACCCAATCACATCAGTAAAAAGTTGCAGGACCTGATGATTGGTTAAAACCCCACTTTCCTAGCCAGAAAAAACACATCAGTTGCATCTTTGAGCATTAAGTTTGCTTCCACGACCATAACAGGCTCACTAATTACAACACTTATTATAGCAATTTACCCCTTTGTGCAATTTCATTGTTCCATTAAAATAGTAAAGAGATGACATAATTCAATAATAAGGAATTGAAATATATATATTAAGAAATTGGAAAACAAACCACCATAGAGGAAATTGTTAAAAGTTTATTGAAATAAAATAAAAAAATTCAAATTGAAAACCATTGCCTGCAAAAATCCACAATGGGGAAAACCTGTTCATGTAGTAAAAGTTTATGCCTAATGAAAATAGAAATTGGAAACAGAAAACCTGAATGGATAGTTGACAAAAAATACAATAGAATAATGTAAGTACAACAAAATATATTTTGAGTCCCCACCATTATTTAAAATATAGTTGAAAATTATAATGACTTTTTGATGAATTATAAAATAAAATAATATTATACATAATAAAATTTAAGGGAAACACATATACAATATGTTAGTATATACGATAAAATTGTTGGTTGTAGGAGAAGGGGTAGACTGCAATAGAATAAAAAATAGGTGTGAAAATATAATGTTCGATAAAAAATAACCTATGAAAATATAATCAAAAAGAAAATTTCCACAGTCAAATTGGTCCCAAGAGATTCAAATTAGTGAAACATACCTTCAGGAAAGCCAAGATACCTGGAAGCACATACCTACAACCCAACTGTAAAAAACATCATTCATTTTTCACACCAAGAAAGTTAAAATATCCATTCAATTATTCATTTAAAACATTTCAATGAATGCATAGTTACATAGACAAATAAAACATCAAAAGGAAAATAAAATCAGTGTTGTATAAAAATCTTTAACTCTGATAATTTTTTTCCTCTAAATATCTTATAGACTTCACGATCCTCATGCTTCACATAATTGAAAAGATCAAATGGAATGTAACAATATTTCTAATTTCCGGAAAAATAAATGAATTATTTTATTAAATGATAACCAAAATAAATGGAAATAAAGGCAATGAGGATGCATTTGTCATATAAGTAATATTTGATGGTATTGTTGTTTTGCAGATATCATTTCAGAATCTGTGAACCCTATAATATCAGAAACACTAACTCTTCCATGTACATACACAAAATATATATTAGTTAAAATGTTTTGAATCTATATGAAAATTATTTAATGATTAATCAAAAAACAACTTCTAATAGAAAGAACCTCAATATATGTAAGACATTTGATAATTTTTTAATTGTTTTGTATAATTTTTGGACATTTAACAATTTTTATACAATTTTGTTTAAAAATTTGAATAAATTCTAATAAATCTTGAAATTTGAGTTTTGAAAGTTGGAGAGACACATTAATAATAAGAATCAATATGATTGAATGCATGTTTTGTACTGAATAAACGTTTATTATTGTTCCTTCCCATATCCTCTTAGTTTATAGACTCAAAAACACCCTTAATGGTAGGCTTCAGAGTGGTCATTGATAGGCAATTCATTGTGTGTGATAAATGCATGCATAACTGTAGAGTCGGCTAAATTATGTGTGGATGATTCGATACAAATAAATAAATAAATAATTATTAAAATAAAAGGTTCAATTAAACATAACCAATGAAAAAAGAAATATAGAGACAATTTGGTAGTCAAATGGGTCCCAAGAGATTCATAGTAGTGAAATATACCTTCATTAATGTAAAGATACCTAAAAAGCCCATATCTACAACCCAGCTACAAATAACGTCATTCATTCATGAATTCAAATAGATTCGAATATCCATTCATACAAGATCTTAAAACATTTCCATGAATATATAGTTACTTAGAAAAAAACACCAAAAGGAAAAATGGAATCATGGTTGTATAAAAAGCATTACCTCAAATAATTTTTTGCCTCTAAAGCTCAGTTGTACATCACAAATTTCATGATTCCGGGAATTGACAAGATCAAATGAACTTTCATTATAATTCAAACGTCCTAAAAAATCAATTCATTTTTGGATTGAATGATAAACAAAAGAAGCACATTATTATCGATGTATCAATGGAATTATATAACATGTTCCATGTTTTACAAAAAGTGTGTGATTACATCTGATTTGGAATAATGTTAAATAATAGCCTTTCTAACCTCATAAACCAAGAAACCCCAAATGGAGAGTAAAACAATTGCAAGAGTACATGCAAGAATGCAGTGAGTCGAAAAAACTTTATTATCATAGTCTTGTTCAACAAAACGCCCTTAATGTTGAATCCATGAATAATCATTTATAATGTCTCTGATATACAATTTTGTTCTATTCATTACCCTTCTAAATCCTTGGAATATAATGTAAAAACTTCAGGTGAATAACACGTTCTATGTTTTGTTCTATGATTGCATGTATGCTAGCACAAATCTGGAATGAAAAGAAACCATATATTGTAAAGGTGGAGAAAATAAACTCATCTTGGAAAGATAATTATGGCATCATATGACATGTTCCACGTTTTACATATCATGGTATTAAATCTAATCCATAATAAAATTAAACAACATATTATGTTACCTCATAAACCAAGAAAACCCCAATGATGAGTAAAAAATTGAAATATTTCATGAAAGAATATATTGAGATAAGCTAACTTTATTATTCTTGATTATAGGCATGTAAAACCAAACACCCTTTATGTGGATGCCATGAACAATCAATTATAGTGTGTCTGATATGCAATGTTGTGCAATTTTTTCCCCCTCCTAAAGCCTTGGAATATAATGTAAAAGCATAATATGCATAAAAAACCATGATATTGATGTTGGAACCACAAATTGGCCTTGTATTTCATAAAAAAATTCTCTTTAATCTTTATTTTTCCCAAAGAAAATAGATCATGGGATTCAATAATACTCATTGAAATAGATATTCCCATGTTTGTAGAATTTTCCAACATTAATGTTATGACAGTGATTTTTTATATGGGAGTGAGATGAAAAATAATTTTCTTCTAAACCATCCTTGACACTTGAATATTCTATTTTTCCTAACCCTTGAATCTAAATGTTCAAATGAATAAAATGAGGGGAATGAAAATTGACCAAAATAATTAGGTTTATTCTGTAAATTTAAAAGAAAAAAATTGTTAATTGAATTTACTTTGTGATAAATTTTAAATAATGATCAGGTAAGGCCAATCCTTTCAATCATGAAACTCCCATATAGTTTAACATTCAATTAAATTTATTTATATTTCATTTAATTAGATAACGTTCCATTAATGATAATTTTATCCCATTAAATGAAAACATACAAACATGGCCTAAAAATTTGTATCAACATTCCATAGAACACAAATGCAAGTTGTTGGGAGGATAAGTGGGGCATACAGACCAAGAATTTATGAATGCTCAACTAGCTCAGAAATTCACAATTAAGTTATAAAAAAAATTAATCTTCCCAAAAAAAGATAGAAAAAATGTTACCTTTAGAAATATATATATGAATTACTTGAGTTTCACCAGAAATATTGTTATCACCTTTCTAAATATGACAAGAAGGCATAATACATTTAGAATAATGAACTTTAGTATAATCATATAAAACAATTCATAGACCTTGTACCACTTTAATTATGTTTTAATATTGGTAGCATAATTCTTAAGAACATTCTCACTGAATCTCCTAGAAGTGGGAAGAAGATACTCGAAATCATAAAATATTATCCATAAGACATTAGGAAATGTTTTTTGAAAAACTAGGCAGAAACAAACAATAAAAAACCATAGTATTATATATTTAAATAAAAATAATAATAATATTTTTGTGGCTACATGAATAATTTATGATATATAAAAACTAAAAATTTATATTACATCATCACTAACTGAATATGCAATTATGTAATATTTAATTTAAAAACCTTCAATGTGCTTCTTTCTAAATCAATAGTATTGATATATACCTCTTGAAATTGAACTTTCTACAAACTAATTGTTTGTCAAATTAGCTAATTTTGATTCATAAATTCTTTTTCATTCATCTCCGTATTCAAAAAAATGAAAATATATTTACATGGAAGGATGGAATAAATACATTCATACATGAACACTTAATTAAAAAGAAAAACACGAGGTTATATTTGATCTATAATTAAAATAATACATTAAAATGATAAGAGTCATATACAAGAACTAAAACAATTATGAAGAGAAGCATCCCACATTCCCAAACATGACCATCATTATTAAATCCATCATATGGAGCTATGAAAATCTCAAATAGATAATACATCTAGAATGATCTTACGTAGTATGTAGTATTAGATTTCAATGTACCAACTATAAATGAACCATCACTTTCCAATGAAAAACTTATTCTTCGATGAAAACCAATATCATGAAATTAATAGAATTCACCCATCTAAAACCATAAAAAGAAAAAAATCATAATAAGTTGACATGAGAGATTAAATGAATCAGAAAATATAGTATGAATTTATACATAAAATCAAGAATAAATCAGAAAATTTAGTGATAGTTCTAGTGCAATCTGTTACCAACTTCATCTTAACCTATACATTCCCATGAAGAAAATTTTTATTCTATACAAAATCGTCCCCTAAAGTCAATAGAAGCCACATAACTCAAAACAGACAAAGGGAAAAATCTCAATATATTGAAAATATAGTACAAATGAATCTCAAAATCCAGTATGTATTTACACATAATACCAGGAAGAAATTGAAGATGGGTAGAGCAGGCTGAGATAGAGAGAATAGAGGTAGAGTAGTCGGAGGTTATAGAGCCAGAGGTGGGGTAGACATATATATACAACTATGAGATTAGTACATGAAATATATATTTTAATGGAAACCAGTAAGTCCTCTATTAATTTAGTCAAAGAAGCTGATTATAGTATAGTTAACAACACAACATTCTTGGATTATTTCATAAATGATGAATTTATAAACACCCACAATCTTTTACATATAATCTATCTTATAAACCACATTCATTACTATAAATTCCATGTGATCATTGAAAATTATACAGACATGAATGAAAAATTCATTAAATTTATAGAAATGATAGTGGAATAATTCTATATTGAATGAAATACCTTACAATTATCCGACTATCTAGAAAACTTTTATGGGATTATAAATTCAATAAAAACTATTCTAAGAATGATAGGTGAACAAAAAATTTCTAGAAGATGAATGGTAGGGATCGCTAGAGTATTAGAGTAGGATAAATATAGTAATATTCTCTGGATAAATCCTATTAAACTGCACACAAATCATAATGGATAGAACAGAATAAATTTCAAAGACATTAGGAGATCAAACTTGTTGAAGAAGACTAGAATTGAAGGATCTCTGAGTAACATGTCTTTGATGGTAAGGTCTTCACAAAGAACTTGGCAGGATTCTACAGAGAAGTGGATGGTAATATAGATATTTGAAAAGATTGAGGTAGGAGAACCGAAGGAGCAGGCTGTCATAGTGTTGAGATTTTTGGACTTCTGGTTTATACAAATAGTGATTGTAGGTAAGAGAAATCTTCCTTTATTGAGAACCTGAATGCGCTGTTAGAGTGTGGAGGTGAAGGGGTTTCAAGTTGAAGGTATTATCATAGGGGAGAACGTAGGGGTCATTCGTCACCTATAAATAGAGTGTTATGGTACAAAAATTTGAATATAGAGGGAAAAGAATTACCAGCTATTCAAATAAATGGTGCAGGAGTCAACTATCACAGGAAACCAGCTAGAGCTGTTCGATGGAGTAGTTGATGGTTAGTGAAGCTGAATCTGTAGTCGTTTCTATGGTCGCAGGGATCAAAATTGTGGGATAATCAGACAGCGGGTCGCAACAGAGGCATGGACACCCTATGATAGTATTAGACATCAGCCCGTGATATTTTTAGTGGGTTGTGATGGAGGTAATGAAACCCTAACATAGATATACAATTTGAGGAAGAACATGGTAAATGGGATCTTAAATATATGCATCTTAAAATTTAGTGAAATTGAATAATTAAAAATGAGTACACTTTAAAAATATTGAATAAAATGGATAAGTTATAATAATTAAATATAAATTATTAAAAATATGTATATATATTGGAGTAAATATGAATAAATATTGAAAATACTAAAACATAGTAAATATATATATATATAATAAAAAATGATTAAATTCAATAAAAATTAAAAATTAATTTTTTTAAAAAATTATTAAAAATGAATAAATAAGACCTAACTAGAATAATATTAAAAATTAATGAATATAATTTTCTGATTAAAAAAATATTAAATGTATCATGTTATAATGAAATTATAAAATGAATACTCAAATTAGAATAAATTACATAAATATTAGGTGTGTGTGTTTCTATAAATATTTCATTGTGTAAATATTTTTCATTGTGTGTTTTATATAAAAATATATTAATTACATATATGTTTGTGATATCAATGTAACGCACTTTGATATATGTTAAATTGAAAAAAATATTCAATTATTTCAATTTCTCGATGTAACTATAATTAGTAATTTTAATTAATATTAATTTATAATTCTAAATCATTTTTCAATATATATATTCTATTTAATGTAAGAATAAATTCATTTTATTATATAAAGAATATTTTAGGAAATATTATATATATTGATGTATTTTGATGAGATGAGCCCGTAAAGGTCTCAGTGCCGATTATGGTTTCCATGTTGCTGCTATATCCCCTCTTTCTCATGTTGGAGACAGCTATCCTCCTCAGCACCTTATCTCGGTAGGTTTGCAGTGTGTGTTTCCTCTTCTAGTGGCAGTGTCATGGTGTGGTGTGACATTCTGTAGCGGCATAGTGGGTTCACGGTGATGTGGCGGCGCTGCGGGTTCACAGTGTGCTTTCTGTGGTGGTTCTCCTTCCGGCCATCTCTTTGGTGGTGCTGTGGATTTTTGGTGTGTTGTGCTGCCGTCATGAGTCCTAGTTGGTTCATCACGGTGAGGTCCCCCTGCCTTCTCTTTGCAGCATTGTTCCAGTGGCCGGAGGAGGTCTATGGTTGGCCCCTGCTGTCTCTCACCGTGGTGAAGGTCCCCAGTCTTCTTGGCATGGGTTCGGGGTTGTGGTTTATTTTTCTGTGACGAATTTGTGGGTTCGTGGTCAGCTGTGGCAGTGTAGCGGGTTCGTGGTTTGCTGTGGCGGAGCAGCAGTTTCACGAAGTTTGTCGTAGTGAATTTTTCTGTGGTGGCTTCATGGGTTCATGATCTGCTGTGGCGGAGCAGCGGGTTCGTGATTTGCTATGATGGAGCAGCGGGTTTGTAGAGTTCGTTGCGGCAATGCCCATTTTACCATTTCTCTGCGGCGTTCAATGTCGGTAGTGGGGTCGATCTATTCTTTTTCGGTTTGAGGGTTCTGCTGCTTTGATCTGCCGCCTGTGAGTGTTTTGGGAGGTTATTGTGGTCCTCAAGAGGGGTATGGTGTTGACAGGATTTGTGGGTCTGGTATGGTGTTGATTTCTATATTTGGAATGAAGAGATGCTGGAATGAGATTTGCAGAGTGGCGTCTGGTCCGAGGGTGCACTATGGTTGTCTGCGAAGTAGGGGGCAGCGTCGGGATGGACAAGTTTTCCTCGCTCTGGTCTATTAATCATCCTTTGTGGATGTGCTCTTTTATGGTTCCATCTCACTTCAATGGAGTGTTGGGAGGATTTTGACTGGAGTCTGCCGGCGGGTTTGTGGTTATGGGCTGGTGTCGACGGTCGCATCGGTGGGCATTCAAGGAGACCAGTTATGAGGATTTTCCAGTTCTCCTGATGTGTTTCCCCTAGTTCATGGTAACTCAGCCATTTCTTGATGATTTCGAGCTCACCTATGATGTTTTGTCAGTTTGAAGGGTTGAATGGATCTCATTCATTGTGGTTGTATGATTTTTTGTGGTGAAGTGGTGAACTGTTTATGTGGTGAGGTCATGTCTGGTTTCTCACTTTTTCTTTAAAAGTGTTTGCATAATTATAATAAAAAATTTTCAGTTAGTCATATATATATATATATAAATATATATATGAATATATTTCTATATTAAATATATTAATTAATAACTTTTTAGAAAAACCATTAAAATTTAATAAGACATTAATATGAATGTTTTTAATTATTACATTTTAATCATTTTCTATATTTATATTTAATATATACCATTTATTACAATTAATAATTAATATATATATATATATATATATTAAACTTATTCATTTTCAATAATAAACATTTAATTAATAAATTTTTATATAATTTTTTTATTTATTAATTTTTAATTTTTTTGTTTAATTATTATAATTTATTCATTTTTTTTGTTTTTATATTCTATTATTTCTATTTATTATATATATATATATATATATATATTTAATAGATACAATTTATTATTATTTATAATAAATATATATATTAGGATGTTAGGAGTACAGTTACATTAAACACAAACACACCACACACACGTGCCAGAAAGGCAGGCCGTAGCCCCCCCAAGAGATAGCCCACCCATCAAGCTTTATTTATTCAATACATATCCCAAAGGACCAGTGGACATGAAACCCATTACATAGCCTGAAGGCCCACTAACTAGCACAGGGGAACATTGTAGTTTCATGCATACATCATATAGACTACATCACCATGTATCTATCATGCCTACATCACTGCCTGCCTGCTTCATGTGTCATGCCTGCATCATCGCATGCTTGTAGAGATTTTCTCGCACCCGGATTTGAACTCGAATCTGATGGAGGATTATGGGTATCATTTACCACTCATTTAAGTGCCTAACTACATTTATATTATATATATATATATATTAAATATATTCATTTTTATCAATAGTTATTTAATTAATAAAATGTTTAATATTTTTATTAATTAAGAATTTTTTATAATTTTGATTTGGTTAATTATTTCATTTTATTAATTTCAAATATATATATAATATACTATTTATTAATATTTATAATTTATATATATTTATATCAAATTTATTCATTTTTATCAATATTTATTTAATTAATAAAATTGTTAATTATCTGGGACCTTTATCAATGCTAAAAATAATCCACTGATAAAGAGTACCCTTTATCACTATAAAAATTAAGTGATCATAATGGGTACATTTTACTAGTGCTACAGAAAAACTATGATAAAGGGTAACCTTTTTCAGCGCTAACAAAGCGGTTATAAAATGTAACTTTTATCAGTGCTTTTTTTTTTGCACTGATATGTTCAGTACTGTTAAAGATCTATTTTGTAGTAGTATTGAATTAGTGTGAATGAATAGGAGAAAACAATTTATTAGTTATATGTATATATAAAAAATTCTACTTTTAATTTGAATGAAAATCAATTAGCTAACCCAAAATTACTAAAAAGAACATTAAATATTTAGAATAGTTTTTTCTAAAAAGGTTATATATTATGAGATATATATTTCTATTTCAAAGATAATATTATTAATGATAAATTATTCCTGATATTAATTATTCTTAACACATTTTTATCTAGTAAATGATATTGAATAAGAATAATAAAATATAATAATTGAAAATTCCATTTTCCAATTAAAATGGCATTTCAATTATATTTTATGATATTATTCAAAAACTGAATTTATAGATTTTTTAATTTTAAATTAATAGAAATTAAATAAATTTTTGAATTACTCATTTTAATATTGACTAAGTATGAATTTTAAGCCTTTTCTAAAAGGCCAGTTTTTAGTCAAAAATTATGGTTTTCATGAAACTTGTAATTTGCATGACTTTAAATTTATATAAGAATGACCTATAAATTTATAATACCTTTAAAGTAATAAAATAAAAAATTTATTAATAAAATTATTAATTTTAAAATATTATTATAACTTATAAAACATAATTTAAAAAAATTTATGACTAATTAAAATGTTACCTTAATATAAAGATTGTTTTTGGTATTCTATTTAAATTTAGTATTTTTAAGATGATTTTTGGTTTTGGATTTTCATGGAAGCCTCATTAATTTTATTCAATTCATAATAAATCAATTTATCACTTTAAAATCATTAGTCATGATAATTTTATCTTAAAAAAATTAAATTCTAAAAAATTTATTTTTCAAAAAACTATTTTTATATGATTAAGTGTCTTTATTATAAAATTAAATTTCAACAGCTTTAAAATTTATATTTGAAAAAATAGTTTCAAATTATAAATCAAATGTATTAATTTATTTCGAAGTTTAAATCTAAATATTATTCATTAAAATTAATTACAAATGTTAGAAATTAATTTCTAAGCTAAAAGTAAATTACGTTAAAAAATGAAAAAGTTAAAAAAACGCCATTAAACACTAAAAGTTGTCTAAAATGAGTGTATTAGATGATTTCATAATCAAAACCCTTTTACTCTCCTATTTTTTTTTTCATTTTTTGGCCTTTGACCATAGAATAGTAACCTTACATTGTTGAAAATGTAAGGGTTTCTCCCAAAACTACATTTTCATTCACTTATAAAAGGGTATCATCTTCAGCACTTCAATAATGAATTATCATAGAATATTTTAATTAAAATATAAAATTTTAATCTCCCTAGAATCCTCTCCCACAAATATAATCCCCCAGTCACTCATTTTCATCCTAAGAACTTCCAATTCATGGAGATATCTAAGGAAAATCTAAGTCCCCAACATGAGAATTATCAAATACATAGTTTCATTCTTAATTATATACTTTAAAATGTATCACAGACACACAAATATAATGACATTAGTATCATTTTTAGACTTTAATATTACTATATTGAGGTTATTATAATCTTTTTGTTAATATACCATATCCAATAAGAAAACAATTATCGCTCTTGCGTTGTTTGGACTACCGCCTCTATGACATAACATGTCTCATTTTACATCACTACCTTATAAAGTTGGATATAAGGTTAGTATTAAAGGATAAATATTTTTTCTATAATACCATAAGTTTATATTATGGAAAATATAATAACCTATTAATTATATGAACAAAAAATGATAATGGTTAAATTAATCATTTAAAATAATTGTGCTAAGAAGATAATATTTTATCCAAATTATGTACTGTTTTCACATCTATTAATTCTTATTATACTTATTTAAAGTTATGATATGTAAAAATAATAAAAATAAAAAATATCATTATGACTCTTGTATAATGATATTATAACAAACCCCCCTCATAAGAATTTCTTAAATCAGGGTACGTTCAGGTTTAGGTCGATTAAACAACCTAATTGAAAAATATTATGAATTTATATCATGAATTACTATAGGAAAATAATTAATATTAAAATATAATATAATTGTGTAAATAATTATTTTTTATTGGTTATGGAGATTTTATATTAATATATATTTCAATAATTAATAAATCACACTTTGTTCATCAAGAATCATTAAAACATGCTTGTTATCAATTTCATCTTATAGTATAAGGGATAAAAATTTCATGAAAAAAATTTAAGAATAATAAATATTTAAAAATAATACCCAATAGTAACATTAATTGTCTATTAATTTCCATGTTTTAAATAATAATGAACATAGATATTGCTTTTATGAAAGTATTACAAATGATCAATACTATAAACATGTGATGGGGAACATAGATAGAATTCATATATAGAATGACTATTTATAAAGAGTATGAATTAAAATGTATATTATAAAGGTTATAAATAAATTTATTAAGATATATATGTTTGTGAAATAGGAAGTTAAAGTACATTCATGGAATTTATGATAAGTGGTCAGGGTTTCAGTCTTAATATCCATTCATTGACACATGTTTATGTTATACTACAAGTTTTATTTTTTATGGTGTACTTAACTCCCCATAGTAATATTTATATTAAGATTACATTATATTTCATGATATTCAATTCCACATTCATTTTATCTTTCTCATGTGATTTTGGTTCCAATGTTCTAAAGGTTTTAAGGGTTTTAATCTCAATTTCCCTTCATTGGGAAAAGTATTTTATTTAAACACTGAATTTTATTTATATGGTGTTTATATTTCCTATTTGAGATATCATATCAATAAATATATTATAATCATGGTATTTAAAGTTCAATTACTATCCATCTATTTCAATGGGTTTTTATTCTAAAGTTTATAATTCATAAGGATTTTCTTGGTCTTAATTGTTATTCTTTGAGAAATAATACATTGTATGAACCACGTTCCCTTTATATGGTGTTATATTGATTTATTATTCCATGAATGTTCTTTTCCTTGTATTTTATGGGATTTAATATCCAAATCATATTCCATTATTCAAGTGGATAGTGATTCAGCAGTTTCCTAGTTGTGAGGATTTTTGGTAACTCAATTTTCATTCATTGAGTAATGATTTTTATTTTAAATTATTTCTTATATGTTGCTTAAATTATACCATTTTATTTTATTTTATCGTATTCTATAATTTTTTTATGGTATATGCATTCCTACCACATAAACCTTCTGAAAATATATTTCTCACTTCTTGGGATATGCCCTTTTGAATCAGTCCACTTTCTTTCTCTGAATGTATTATGACCATGTTATCCCTATATTAAATTAGCTATATACTCATTGTTTTATATAGTGTCAACATAAAATTTTACATTACTCTATTTGGATGATGTTGACCTAGAAATTATGATATTCTATTAACATAGGGGATGTATTTTCATTTTCTATGTTGTTACTCTAATACAGATGATTATTATCAAGTTGACTATGTATTGTTTAATTATGCACCTTCTTTCTACGAATGGGTTGTGATAAGCTCATACATTTTATTGGAATGGGTAAATGTATTTTCATTTTGTATATTTTTATTTCCATATGGAATATTATTGGAATTTTTTATTATGTATTGTTTATTCATTTTCTATTATGGTGAATGCATTGGACTTAAACTAGTGATGAATGGGCCTAGTATTATATTGACCCTAATAACATAGAAAGGACTTATAAGACAAAATAGGTTTGGTTTTAGTGTATTTCAATTCTCATAATAGGATAGTTTCTTGAAACAAGGCCTTGAAATAAAGTTTTTGATTTCAGTATTTTTCATTCCATTATTATGAGATTAGTATTATAGATATCCATATTTTCATTTATTATCGTCGATATATAGTGATTAATTTTTCAATTTGATTATCGAATTATGATTTTTTCCTATTCCTTCTATAATATTTATTCTATGTTTATTACATGATTGTTTAAGTAATATGTTTCCATTTCCGAGAATTTGATCCTATCACTTCTTAGGTTTCCATTTCCCCTTGTTATGGATAAAAGTAGTACACTTGACATGTTTAGAAGGATAATATGTTTGAAATAATTTTTGGGATAAGTTGAAGACTTGTCATGTATTAAATAAATTTATATATAATAGTAAAATTTTCCATTTGATAAATATAATATGAGATTTATCATTTTATGTTGTGTCATAATTATCTAAATCTGAAAAAAATAAAGATATAATTTGGATGTAAGAGATTCTATAATCATTTGGATTTTGTATTTATGTTTGGTAACATCATGGATTTTTTAGGTGGTATCAAAGAATTTATGTAATGTATGTGTGTATAGTATAGGATCCACGAGCATGGTACTGGGATTTTAGAGTTTCCTTGTCCAAGGTAATCTATTTTTTCATAAATTGTTCTACTAAATTGGAATCAAATAACTACTAAAACATTTAGTCTACTAAAATTATCAAAGATTAAATTTATTGTGATTTATATTTATCATCACCCATGAATCGCCATATTAGGAGGCATACAAAGTTCAACATCCAAAGTGATATTTTATAAAATAAAATTTTTTTAAAAGATCATTTGATAGAATGTATTCACATAGATCATGATCCAGATAATTTGATGGATCATCACTCTCTAAGCATCGAAACACCATATCCTTGGTTTTTATGAGTTTATTTGTGGTCTTTATATCCTCCACCTGGATTGTCAAATGAGGTTTGATGAATTATTCTCTCTCTAGTTCATCTCTAATAATCAGGCATAAGTTGAAATCATAATATTCAATGAAGACTTCTCCTGCTCCCATTTCTTCTCTTATTCATCTATCATCATCGTTTAATTATTCCATTTTTGTTAATCCATCATTGGCTCTATGTTTATTTAGATACGGACTCCTTTGGATTAAATCATTGTTCATGTTTTGGTGTTCGGGTGGGATACTCATTGAATGGAGATCATTTGTTGTCTCTCTCGAGTGATGGTGTTTATAGTTCCTTTGGGTGCAGATTATTTCCCACCAGGTATAAGATCTATTGTTAGGCGATATATGATAATACCTACATCAATTGAGATCTTGTCACCCTCATATTGAATCATTGTTTGTGGTTTAGTGTCTAGGTGGGGTCTTGTCAGATGGAGACTATTTGGTGTATCTCCTGGGTGGTGGTTCTTGATGTTCCTTTGGGAATTGATTCTCGGTGTATAGATATTGGATTTATTTTAAATATCATCTAGGGGCTGTGTTTCCATGGTGTCTTGAGGGTTGGTAGTGGCATTTCATTTGGATGTTTGATGAAGGAAAGGGACAAAGTCTTATCTTGGTCTATAGTGATTACTGGTAAGGGAGATCAGTGCTTTTCTCCTAGGATAAAGGTCTGTTTCATTGATTTCTGACCTAGTTCAATTGAATCTATGCTTTTTTGTGGGACTTTTTGTCTAATTTGGCCAGAGAAATATTTTTCGGAAATTTTTTTTATCTCATTTCATTTGGATGGTGGTGGAGTTTTTTGTAGGTACTGTTGGGTGGGCTATCCCAAAAGGGTGATGGGTATGCTGACACCCATCATTCAACCATATATAATTTTATTTGTATGGATCGGTTACTTGACATTGACTCTGTATAGTGTTTTTCATATGATTTTTCATGGAATCAGGTTGGCAGTGCAGTGAGTTTCCCATAAGCATTGTGGGGTGGGTGGCTCGAAAGATATATAGGTGTGATAGAACTTGTGATCTGGTCCCCCTTCGATATGTTTGTGTGGGTGAGAGGAGTTCTCTACCACGTTGTGCTAGTCTATCCCATTGAAACTTCTTAGAATGTAGTTGATGCATAATCATTGATTGATTTCACTATTTTGTTGTCAATCTGGGTGTAAATGGGATTTTTTTTCTTTTTCTTATATTGTCTTTTTATTCTCATTGGGCACTCGGGACCATCAGAACATTTGGGACATGATATTTTAACGAATTTTTTCTCTTCTTGTTGTGGGTTACCTCTTTCCCCAATTTTTAAAAGAGGATTACATTTTTAAATACAATAAAGGGAGATTGACCATCAACCTTTTCAATGTAGATAATGATCCATGCACCAAGATACTTATTCCCCTTAATGATTTGGATGTTCGCTTGGTTGATCATTCCATTGGGACATTCATATCAGGGTTATTTAATCTTATAAATACACATTAAGATAATGAGGTATATTCTTTAAAATTTATTTTATATATACATCCTTTAATAGTTAATTAAAAAGTATTTAACTAAGATATATTATTAAAAATAGAGAAAAATAATGGTAAATAGAAGGTTGAGTTAAAAAAATCTATATGATTAACCAATAATCTAATAAGACCTTGTAAGAGTAACTTTTCTAAAAAAACCCAATTTATTCTTTTATTAACATTATAATTTTATGTAAATAAACCTTTAAATTTTCAAAATATGGCCTACGGTGAATTTTAAGAATACATTTATAGAGAGTCCATTAAAAATATGATTGGTCTCGAGAATGTAAATGAAATTCTCTAGAAAGACCTATCAATTGGGACCTCACATGGGCTAGAGAGAAGTGGATAGTTCCACCCAGATCTCACCTCCAATAGGATAGCAGATGGTGACTAGAAATGAATAGGCATAACTCATGATATGGGAGGCCTTATCCTGCATCGACCTATAATAGATACATATCTCTAAGGTATAAGAAAATAGAAATGCCGGTGGGAAAAATATATATATATAATGAACTAAACTGATCTATATTTTATAAAATACATGTAGGTGTTATTACATATAATAAATCACCAAAAAGGTAAATAGATAGATACTATACATATTATATACATAAAACATCAAAAAACTCATCTTCACTATGAGTAATACATGATCAATTTTCAACCACAAAAGATGTAGACACAATCATGAATCACTATGTTCCACCTAGCACCACTATGCTTCTTCAGGTGTCAACTATGAACAATATTCACCAGCTCCAATAATACCTATACCATCTATAGTAGGATCATATTCTATAGAAACATGATATCTATGGACACAAAACTCAAGTATGGGTCGCTATAAAAAAACCCATTAATACACCCCCAAAATCATATAGAAAACACCAACAATAGATCAACATAAGGATACTATTACTAGAGAGAAATTGGGTGGAGGAAAAGGAGGAATAATCTTGATATGACCTACTAATAGAATGTTTTGAATCCAACCTGAACATTAAGAATTAAAAGTTCATCAAATGGTATATCATAAAGGAAATAACATATCACCGATATAGATCCTTTAGAAGCTTAGTGAATTGGAACATGAAATTATTCCTATACCCAAACCACCACACTAAATCCAAAATCCACACAAAATCATAAATTAAAAGTTAAAACAAGCTCTATCAATGAACACTGATTTTACCTGGTTCTGATTTTTCATCCTAATTCTATGGGAGAAAACTATATGTTTTTATTTCATTAAAGGTAAGAAAATTTAAAATCACTATGAATCTATCACCATGTATATCTCTAAATCAAATGATCACTTGATTATTTGATACATATAAGAAAATTTTTACCACTCATATTATATAGAGAGTCCCACCTGATAATCCAGTGACATCAACTTCCAACAATCACATACATCTATTTGTTGTAATGTGAAAATACTGACCCCCATAGATTTATACATATTTACTATCAATAACTGATGGTAAAAAAAATGCTTCCATGTGTTACTCATTTACCACATAATTACATGATAAGAGTTATTAATAAACTACTATTTGATCCTTCTATGAGTTAATGACTAGTGCTTCCAACGAATGGACATCCTATCATTGATAAAGTCTTTAAGGAACTTATTTCTTTCAGTAAATTGAGTCCTGAATTTATAGTAAAAAATACATAATCCTTGAAGTGGATTAAAAACCCTAAAAATATCTCACTTTAATACCTCTTAAATGATCCAAGGAAAATAACCATTCATTCTGATCATTTTTTTATAAAACACTGACCTGAACCACCTGGTCTAAGTCGGGGGGCCCACATGATGTCAAGCACACCTCACCACATGCAAGAGGTTTATGAATAGTTGTGAGGGTCTAAGGAACATAAAGGAGAAACTATTCCCTTAGTACCAAGTAGAAATCTGAGTATATAAATAGATTTTATAACAATAATCAACAAAAAATGTATAGATAAATAACCATCAGAGTAGAATCCATATATAAAAAAATCCTTCCCATGAGGTATCAAAAAGGAATTCCAGGTACATAACTAAAACTAAATAAAATAATTTAGTGTACAAGGTGAAAAATTATTAGTATTCACAACAACCATCCATCTATAGGTCTCTAAAGCAGTATTCACGTCCTCATGTTAATCTTTCTCAACCATCCACCACCGAGAATTTTCCCTTCAACTAATCATTAAGCATGAAATATACAAGCGCTTTTAAATACCTGATTAGGTTGTAAGTACAATACTAAGCATGAAACCACCAACCAACATCAACATAAATTCATATGATATATAAGTGCATTACATGAAATTTAAAAGGGTACATATATTAAAACAATATATCCACATATTCAAAACATATATTGGGTCCTTGGATACTGTCACTACATAATTTATCACCATGACGGAGGAAGAAACATTAATTTTTTTTGACTCATCCCATGTTAGTGAGGGATAGTCCCAAGCATGGAAATCACATCCATCTTAGTGGTATATTACAATAAATGCTGACCTCATTCCTAACACATCTGTCTCAAGGGATAGTCCACTAGGATCTACCTACAAACTCAATAGTAGAAAAATAAAAGAACATTATATATGAAAAAAATCAAATGATATACCAATATGATGTCAGGACAAGTATTATCATCATCAGAACAATATACTTGAAAGAAACACAAGCATGTGACATGGATATATACACACACCTAATGGGATCAAGCATAAAAAATAGGTTTCTCAGTTCTACACATGCACAATGACAATCATTCCAATAACCCATAATAAAATATTCTCTAAATTCTTGGGCTTCCTACCATAGGTGAAATGATGATTAATGGAAAGTGTCACTAACTAATTCTTGCATAAATAAGAGATGTTATTTAATTAATGAATCATTTATTAAAGTTATCAAAATCTTTTATATTTGAAATGTGTAAAAAATTAAATTAAATCTGAATAAAATACCTTGATTCCTTTAATACATTCATATGGTTTAATTTATAGTCATTGAGACAAACCCAACAATGCTGAAGACACTTCAATCTAATCAGTATCGAAGGTGATATAAAATGATTAGTTATGAGTATTTTATAAAAATATGAGAGAATAGAATAGAAAGAATATAAGAGAGAGGGAGAGGGGGTGATGTGCATTTTTCACTATTCCCGCTTGTTTCCCATTATATGACACCTCCCTAACCACCCTTTTATTACTTTTTTATATTTAATTCATTAATGTTTTTTAATTCATTATTTTTTCCTATTCCTACAAGCATTACACTTGGACCCCTTAACTCCTCCATGATTCCCTGCGTAGTGCCCTCATATCCCCTATTACATTAATTATTATTTATTTTATTTATTATTTTTATGACCTCATCTTCTTGTGTACAACGAACAACACATTCAGGTATTTATATTTATTATTTTTTTATAATCACAAATTATGTTTCCCACTTAAATTTATTTTTTTCTTCTCTTCCCTCTTCAATCCATTTAACTATTCAATAAATATATATTAGAACTCATCCATATATATATACACATCATATATATGTACACATACCTGAATATATAGATATACTCCTACACACACACAAATAAATATATATATACATATATATATATTTAACCCATATATATAAATATATATATATATATTAAAAGTAACAAAACTATTTGAACCTTATATATCTACCCAAATATATATACAAACACACACACACACACATATATATATATGTGTATGTATGTTTGTATGTATATAAGCATTTTAATTTCTCTCATAAAAATATTATTTTCCCAATTTAATAATAATATCAATAACCATAATTTTTATTATTATTAAATACCTCCCATCATTACCTCCATAAACATTTCAAATACAAATTTCATTAAATGTCAATAATAATAAATAATGATTTATTATTGACACATAATTTTATTTATTATCACTTGTAATAATATAACCATTATTACTTTCACCTCCAATAAATATTCACTCAACCAATATTTCCATTATAACACAATTATTAATTAAACATCTATATTTTCAATAATTTCATTAAAAAAATAAAAATTATTATTATTATTATTATTATTAAATTCTTAAAAAAAATATTTACATACCAACAAATTTTAAAAATTAAAAATAATACAAAATAATTGGATTAATTTAATCACAATCATATATTTTGACTTTTTAATATAAGTCTAAAACTGAATGTTAAAAACAAATGACACAGTTTTTTACCACATTGAACTCGATACTCTTTTATTTACCCCATTGAAGCGAAATTATTCCTCAAACCTTCATGGACCAACTCTTTGGTGAACATATCCACTGGATTTGGTTTTCCATCAATATTTTCTAGATTTATCTCCCTATCTTCCTATAACATTTGGATATAATTGTACTTTAAGTTAATATGTTTAGTCCCCACATAAAAAACAAGATTCTTTTCTAAATGAATAGAACTTTGACTATCATAGTAAACTATCTCATTTCCTTGAACCTTACCAAGTTATTGAAGAAGAAACTTCACCCACACTATTTATTTTATTTATTCCATTACTGCACCTTATTTTTTCTCAGATGATGAGATAGAAACAACTAGTTTCAATCTTGACATCATGTAGATGGTAATATCACCATAAGTAAATATATAATCAGAGGCACTCTTTTAGGTATTGTAATCTCCACTAAAATTTTCATCAATTCACCCTTTTAGAGGTTCATCAACAATGAATCATGTAGAAGTATCTATTATTCATCTGAGATAATATAGAATCCACTCCATAGCCTTTAAATGGTATCTTCCTTGATTTTCCAATAATCAACTAAAAACTCCCACTGAAAAAGAAGTATTTGTATGAGTGAACACCATATAGTATATAATACTTATTATGGTGGATGTGAGTGGAATTTTATCAATGTTCTTTGAATCATCTTCCATTTGAGGTGATTTCTCTTTAAATAATTTTAAAATCATTATTGGAGGAGTTACAATGGATTTAGATTAGGTTTTGCAAAAAAATTCACTGAATTTATAGTTCTAGTCCTTATGGGAGAGTACTAAGACTCTGGAAATTTGATACCTTTTAATATATATGCCCAATATCATTCATATCAAAACATCTTCACAAATAGTTATTTAGCCTTTTGGATCCATTGAAAATTCATCCCAACCAGGAGCATATCATCAACTTATAAGAGTATTACAATGAAAAATACATCCTAAAACCATTCTATTATAAATATTGATTCAAGTGTCTCTACATGAAACCATAATTTTAAATAAAATCATTAACCTTTTGGTCCCATTACTATGGTACATGCTTCAACCAATAGAGGCTTCTTAGGATTTTACACACAAAGTAATGATTTTGTTTTCAACAAAACCATATGGGTTCTTCATATAAATAAATTTCTATAGATCACCATATGTTAATTCAATCATAACTTCCATTTGATCAAGATAGATATTATCGGTAGCGACCATACTTAGCACAACCCTGGGAGTAATATGCTTAGCAACTAGTGAGAATATTTCTGAAGACTCACTTCCTTCCTTTCATAGAAATGATTTCACCACTAGTATATAACTATACCTAAAACTTATGTTATCTTATTTTCTTAACCAAAATATCAATTTAATATATAGATCCATCTTTCCATACAAATGTTAATTATATTCCTAGGTAATACTCACATATCACAAATTCAACACCACATTCATAGTTAAATCCCACTTTAAAAATAATTGATATTGGATGAATATTCTAGGATTGTAGGTTCTCCACTATCTATTTATAACAAGAATTTAAGATCATCCCCATACCTATATAATGTTAATATAATCTGGTAATACCTTGAAAATTAAACCAATGATTCACCACTTTATTTTCACGAATACTTCCAAAAAATCACCAACCAATATTTTTTCCTTATGCATCACCAGTCACTGATATTTTTGGTATATAAACCACTAGTATGAACTATATATTTCCAATGTTGTTATCTAAAATTTAATTAATAATTTATATATTTTATTTAGACTCCATACCCCCTAAAATTTATGGTTTTTTAATTCATTTATAACATTTACCAAGGTCAACTTGGAATTAAGATGATTTTTTGATCTAGTATTCTTTGGACACAATGTTTTTTTCTTTCCAAGGAATATAATCATTAATGAGAACATTTATATTATGATTAAATTTATTTTCCTATAAAACCAATATCAAAAAACCAAAATCCTCATTTACATTCACAACAAAGAAACACATGTGATAATTTTCATCCAGATTCTTGTATCCTTTCGAATCCACATGAATATAGAAAACACAAATAAAGATTCTGAGGTGATGAAGTTATGTTTTTTTTGTATTAGTGTACATGTTAATATAGGGGTTAATTTAACTTCCAATTTAGTTTAAAAAAACATATTTAAAAACACATCAAATAAAACATCCTAGTTACAATTAAATTAGGTATTAAAAATTTTATGGTTTGAAATAATTTCTCAATGGTTTGATCAAAACACTATCAAAACTATTTGGAAATATATTTAACTTATGAAAATATTTTACTGAAAAAAAATTGCATATATCACACATAAATGTTTACTAACATTGATCTTCATTGAAAACTATATTTTATTACATAATAATATAAAAACAAATAAAATATACAACTAATGAAAATAGTTTGAGAAATATAGTATGTAAAGAAATAATAACTCATATTAGTATTTAAAATAATACTTATGTTCAATGATGAAACTTTATCCTCTCTACATGATAGTAACACATTATCAATAATGTTTATTAAATCCTAATAAAATTATTCCACAACCTATATCTAGTAATTTTCTATACAACTGCACAGAGGGTATTCTAGGATAGTTTCAACCTCTTCTGCTATTATTCATTTGATAACAGGAGTAAAATAAATGAGGAATTAGTATCCAGTACTATTCCATACAAATTAGTTACATGTGCTAAAAAATACAAAAGATAGTGTAAACAAACCTCAAAATGAAACTAAAATAATGAGAGTAAAAAAATTAAGAGGGAATTTTGAAGAAAATCAATCTGATCAACATATATTGATCAATTGAATTTCAATATGACCATGAAAAAATCATTGAATGAATCTTATATGGGGAATCAGAAGAAAATAAAATAGTGAAGTAGTCGATCTGATTAATATTTCAACATAATTTTCTACCAATTTTCCCCATGATTGGATCTCTTTATTAAAGAGAAAATACTTATCTAATTATCCATTTTATAACATTCATAAAATAATAATTTTACTAATTAGATATATTTTGAATTCTTAAATACATTTACTTCATAATAAATTCATTAAAATATAGCTATTTGAATTAAAAAATTCTTTACTAGTTGAAATATACATGGTAACATAATCTTTACTTAGCCATGGTTACCCTGGTTTATGGTTACTTCACCTTTTGGTCACCTTTTTCATCATTCACTTGAGGTTGTTTTCACTTAGAATAGTCAAATGATCTCCTAATGCAGTCACTAAAGTCCTTCATGTAGTCACTTAAGTTCCTCATGTAGTAGGTTTAACACTTAGCCTAATTTTTTTGTCTGTCTGAATGGTCAGTTGAAGTCTTCTTACGGTCACTTTAATCCTTAAATAGTTCATTTCAGTACTCATATATTAAGTTCAATACATAGTGAAATTTTACTTATCTGATACAAGTATAATTGTTTTTTCATGTGGTCAATTATACTTTTTCTTATTTTTACTTTTATACAGTCAAATTACCTTCATGGTCAGTTAAAAAGATTGATATGTTAGGTTGATGGATTCAATTAAATACTTATACATTTTCATATTTTTTTTCTAAAAAACATGTTTATATCCTAAAACATATAAATCATAATAACATAAGTGTCAATATTTATGATAATTAAAATAATTAGTTGGGGGAATAAGATAACAATTTCTCTCATTTTGATAAACATAAATCATGAAATATTAAATCTTGATAAAAAAAGATATATATGTTTGAACTTAAGATCAACCAAGAGATAATAATAAGATATGAGATTAAAACTTCCAATTATACTCCATATTTTAGGATAATCAAAATGTTTCGTTGTATTTACAATAAAAAAGTAAATAGATGATGAAATCATAAATTAATAAAAATAAATTGATAAAGAATATCAACTGAAGGGAAATAATATATTTCATTTATAATTTTAAAAAAAATTAAAAAGGACCAATCAGACTCTCTAATTAGAATCCAAAACAACATATCTGATGTATGGTTTTAGAAAATATGTTTTACCTTTTTTATTGAGTTCATGGTTGGAGTTGATGGCTATAGTAAAGATATGGGAGAAGGTTCTGAATAAGCATGCATCTAGAAATGGGGAAAATTTTCTGAACTACTTTTCTATGATAGAATCCAAATTGATTAATAGAAGAAGTGGTAGTGGTAGGATTTGAAGTAATAGGAAGATATGGAATTGTCATAATGGAATTATTAGTAGTATAAAGCTAAGGCCAGAGAATTCTGGTGTGGTTATTCATAACTCGGGATCCATATTCCATATCCTGATAGTAATCCTCTTTATTCTCAAAAAATGATTTTAAAATAAGACTGGTAATCTTCAATACCTCTACTTGAGTCATGAGGGTTTTAGTTGGATGATGCATTCTGAGATCACTGGCTATTTACCGAAACACGGTCTTCATATCTAACTTGGTTAAAATCCTAATCATATGAATGTAAATAGATTTTAAGAAAGTGGATTTATCTCTATCATCATTCTTCATATAACTTCTGACTAATTATAATGTATTTGCAGTATGTGTTTAAAATACCTCAAACACAATTTCTGTAGTCTTATAAAGTTTATCCAATACTAATTTAAAATCATATATAATAATATGTCTGATCAGATATATATTGATATACCTTTTTTTATCATTCATAGGTGCAATGTTATAAGGTTCAATAGGAGGAGCAGCTAAGGTAGAATGTTAAAAGATAGAATTCCAAAATCATTGGTCTAACATAACCATCATAAATTGGATTTTTACTTGTAAGGATCCAACATGAGATATTAATCTTTAAATTTCATTATATATCAAATCAAGATTGATATGAATCTTTTTTTGAAAATGATATATGAAAATAGAAAATATACTTGACATATCCTCTTCTCTAATTGAATCAAATGAATTCAAAAAACCAATTAAAAGTTCTTTAAAAATTTCCATAAGATCGTATTTTAAATCATTTTTCCTTATACATAAAATATATAGGGGTATATGGGGGTATTGGTGTATATGGATTAGTATTATGTTTCCTACCATCCAACTCTCCTTAAATCATCATAGGTTATGGTCTCAATGACTAAAAATATGGTATTGCACTAGTTCCATCCTCGATAACATAAAATAGGTCTGTGTGACTAGATACTAGGGGTTGTAACATTTTTCTTAACTGGTTCCTCAATAAAATTAGTGGTTGTAGTGCTAAACATATCTTCAAGAACATAGTCCACTACTGTTTTTGGAGGAGAAACTTTAAATATTTCTTGAAGATCATTTTGAGTAATTAAGGGACCTTTAGGAACTTTTTGAGTAAAATAAATGGAAGGTGCATCATGTTTAGGTGTACTAACTCCATGATCATCACTATCATTAGATTCCTCCCCTTGAGGATTTTTTTATCATCTACTTATCTGTGAAGTACTTCCAATAACATGACTCATGTTAAATTATTTTTCACTATTTTTGGTTTCACCTGAGTCTCTATCCTCCCATAAAATATCTTTAGAAATATCATTCATTGATACCTAAGTATCATTAAGATCCTTATACGTAAACACTTCTTCTTATGGCGTTAGAGGTAGGGTATAATTAAGAGATCCAAATGATATAGTAAGAGATATATATTATGATCATCCTCAGGAACTCCCTTTAATTCCTCACTAATATTAGAAACTTAAACTTCCTCTAATTCAACATCCAAATCAACATAATTTTCATCAAATTAATACACTACTACACCACCAAGTTTTATACCTAGAACCTATTTTTTCATGGTCTCAATATATCCTTGATATGATTTATCTTTTCATAGAGCTTATTACTATCTACTTCCAATTATTTCTTTCAAGGGTTTTAGTTGATTTTCATATGCCCATAAATCTTTTGAAATAGGAAAAAAACACCATAGAAAATTATTCTTTCCAACAGATGAGGAACTAATCCTTTCTACTTTAGTAGGGCTAATATGTACATAGGAAAGGGAAATTAGGTGAATATGGAATATATTTCACACAAATATTTCATGTGCCTCATAATATACCTTGACATTCTTATATACACTAATTTTTTCAATAGATATATGATAATCATATTTTTATGCTTCATAATGCTAAATCCCCATTTCTCGTGAGTAATAAAATATTAGGAGTTTTTTCCAACTAGTTCCTTAAGAGTAGCAAAAACTCAAAATGATCATGATTGATTGGATATGAAATTTGATAATCCTCATATTATTCTATATGAGGATCATTCAAACTATTATCCCATGTCTTCATATATAATGAAATACTTTCTCCATTTACAACCATTTAAATGATATCCCTTTAATCACGAGTTTCAAACTCCATATTTTCATAGAAACATATGACTAGTGATTGATAAAATGAGTTACCATTTACCTTGAACCAATCACCCCATCCTTGCTTCTGAATATATTTCTAAAACAAAGACTTTCTCGACTATATCCACTTGGGATCCACTTATTTTTCATCACACACTACTTGATCTATAGGATTATGGTTTCAATTCATGACATATGTGCTCGAGCTAGCTTGGTTTTTCTTTGATTACATAAACGGTGGAAAAATAGAAAGAGTTGAAAATTCGAGATATATTTTCTTTTCAACCATTATTCTACTTTGATTTGAAACACAAGAGGCTCTAGTTCAGTTTTTAGAGAAGAAGAGATTTTTAATAAAGAGTTATAATAATGACAACATATAGGGATTATAAAGAGAAATATAGATAATTTTGTCAATTCAAGTTTATATTTGGATTTTATTTAATTATTTAGGTCATAAAATAATAATAAACTAAAACAAATTCAACCAACAAAATTAATTAATAATTTGAAACTCGAATAGTCATGGTATGTTAATTGGATATAATATAATTATTGTGGAAACATAATTTATTCAAGGGAAGTATACTTACCATACTCAATGCCTTAAGTTAGCTTTGAGGGTTTATGGTAGGTTAAATGACTGCATGAACAAATTTTCATTATTAACTAATGAAAAATAAAAATAAAAATTGTCACAATTGGTCAAAAAATTATGTGATCTTTCCTTACAAGTGATGCCTTATATCAATATACATTTCTCTAAATGAGATAAAAGATTCCTAAAAATGTTAATTGAAATTGTATTGTCAAAATTTATTGGGATGTGTTGAAATTTATGACTATAGTCTCATAATCTTTGTTTCATCTCTGGGATTTGTACAAAGCAACTACCTACAACTAAGTAATCAGCTTCAGAAGTAGATAAAACAAAATAATTATTCTTTTTACTACACCATGAAACTAGCTAATTATCCGAAATATGAAATATTTCATAGGTTATTTTTATAACTTAAAACCACCAAAATTAATATCATAATAACAATATAATTAAAATGTATGGCCTCTAGAGTCAGACAGTCCAAAATTTGTTTTAGTTTGTTAGTATTTGAAAATAATTTCAATAAAATTTTAATTAGATTATTTTGTATTTTCTTGTAATTTAGAACACATACATAAATTGAATATAATATAAGGCTACATATTAGTTAATCATAGTAAAATTCTTATAATACCTTTATAAGTAGTTTGTTCAACTAATTATACATATTCATCTAGATATATCTGAGAGCATATACTCATAAGAGTATCATTACCATTGTTTTTATCCATACAAATTTTTTTTACAAGATCCTTTTGTATTTAATTTGATTTAATTCCATTTCATATTTATTTTAATTTTTTTTAAACCAATAATGAACTATAACTCACTTATTAAACTAATTTCAAATTCATTTTTTATCATTTTAGAAAATTTGATACACAAGAAGTTTTTAGATGTTCAAAAAATAATATCATCAACAAATATTTGAAAAACTAAAACATCCTTTTAAATTGTTTTAATAAATTTATTAGTATCATCCATTCCGTTAAAAAAATTCGAAATCAAGAAGGATTTGAGTCTATCATAACAAGCTCTAGGAACCTAGTTTAAATTATACAAGGATTTAAAAAGTTTAAAAACATGATTTGGAAAATAAGGATTTTAAAATCTATGGTTGTTCTAAAAAAAACATCCTCAATAATATACCCATTAATAAATTTACTCTTGACACCCATTTGTTATACTATGAAATTTAGATGTGCCACATATGAAAGAAGTATTCTAATGGATTGAATTCTAGATATTGGAGCATCAATTTCTTCAAAATAAATACCTTCCTCTTGAGTATAACCTTATGAAACCAATATTTCTTTTTTCTTAATAATTTTGTCAAACACATTAACCTTGTTTCTATATACCCACCTGGTTACAATAGTTTGGAAGTATTTAGGTCTATCAAATAATTATCATGCTTTATTTCTTTTAAATAAATTGAATTCTACTTGCATATAAACAACCTAGTTCTCATCAATGATATATTAATTGATGTTATTAGATTAAATCTAAGACAAAAAGGCTTCATGTTCAACCCGATTTCTCAATGAGTCTTCAGTTTCCATACCTTTATTCATATCTCCTACAGAAGAATCCGGAAGATAGTTTCAGTGGGTTCTAATGGTTCTAGTTATTGAAGTACATAGTTCTTCCAAGTATATTGTAGTCTAGGAAGGTATTGATAGTCTCCTCTAGATTATTTATCATGTAAATCAGCAACAATTTCCAAATTTTTAGAGGTATTATTTATATTCATATCTGATGTATCATCCTCAAGGTATTTTACAACAAGTTTGAGTTCATGTGGATCTATCTCATAAAAAGTGACAGGTACAGATTCCTTAATAGCTCTATATTTCTTATTAAATATTCTATATTATTTACCAGTTGTTTAATAACCAAGAAAAATTCCTTCATATATTAATGGTGAAAACTTGTCCTGATAATTATTTGTGTTTAGAATAGAGACTTTTCATCCAAAAACTATAAATAAATTTTCATTGGGTTGTATACCAGTTCATAACACATAAGGAGTCTTTATTAATATATTTCTAATGAGAACATTATTTATTACATAACATGTTGTTTTCACATCTTTAGCTCAATAATATAAATTTGAATCATATTTATATACCATTGTACAATTAATTTCATAATAATTTTTCTTCTTTCAATAGACCCATTTTATTGAGGTGTTCAAGGTGTAGAGAAATTTTAAGTATAACTATATTGTTAGAAAATAGATTCAAATTCTTGATTCTCAAACTCTTTTCTATGATCACTTACCAAGGTTTTTTTTTGTGATAAATTTTTTCATATTTAGAAAAACAATGTGGGTTTTTACTCTTCTGAGCTAGGGGAAAACAATGTATATCTTGAATAATTATCAATAATAATATAAACATGGTGCTTTTCTATTAAACTTGAAACTCTAGATGTTCCAAATAAATCTATGTGAACCAATTCAAGTGTTTGATAGCTAAAACCCTATTTCATTGGTTTGAAAGATATTTTTTCTCCTTTTGATAAGGATTCCACACTTTGTCTTTGGGAAATTATAGTTTATGTAGATTCATGAATAAACCATACATATTTAACTTTATAAGGGAGTATATATTGAGGTGGTATAGTATTATATTCTACAACCAATATTCTCTCTGAAAAAAAGTTAAACAATAAAATTTTGGAGATTATAATGAACTAAATTAACAAAAAACACATGTATCAGTTACTAAAGCAATAAATATTAAATCAACCTTGGAATATAAATTTTACAATAATTGTTTTCAAACATTAAATGAGAACCGTGATCATAAAATCGAGAAATACTAATAATATTATATTTTAAACCATTGATAAATAATAATTTAGCAATAAGGACATATTCATAGTTACCAATTTTTCAAAGTCCAATAATCTATCTTTTTAATTTTCACCAAATGTTACATGTCCACCATCCACTTTTACAATGTTATTGAAGCTTAAATAGTCTCCAATCATATTTATAGTACATACACTTTCAAAATACCATATATATTTTTATTGATATTTAAAAATATTTTTCTTGAAAATAATAAAACATGAAATGAATTTAGTACATATATTTTATTGGGTCAATAGATTTTATAAAATAAATCCTTTGGAATACACATTTGTTTCACAAGCCTTTCTATAATAGAATTAATAAGGTTAGATAAAAAATACATTTGGGAACAAAATTTTTATTATTATTTCCAAAACTATAATTTTCCTTTAACTTATAGTCTAATGTATTACTATTTGAAAAATGAATAAAATAATTTTTATACAGCTTCCCTTACTATAAAGATCCATAACCAATTCCATAATTGTATTTAGGATGTTATTGTTCACCCAAAATAATATTTAATGGTTTTCTCGATTCAGAAAACTCTTCGAAATCCTTTTTTGGTTGTTCATTTTTAATTTTTAGATCTGAATTTTCCTTTGACATATTGGATTTAGTTTCCATTTCTATACTATGATCAGATTTACCAATGACTCATAAAACAATTATGTTTTAGGATTTTTAGATTTATCTTTTAATTCATTTATGGTATCTTCGTTCATAGCATAATATTCTTGAAATCACTAATTTTACATTTCATATTCACCATATATATGATTATATGAAATATATTTTACCTTTGAATTAGTTCCATAAATAATCTATTTTCTATTTCATTTTCATCTTCTTGGTTAGAATCTGGGAAACTATAGCTATTTTTTTATTCACTACATGTGTATTTAATTTCTTCATTTGATATTTTATATTTATATTAATACTTATTCTAATATTTAAGATTTCTAAATTCATACTTTTATTTCTTTTCATCTTACAATGATAATAGGAAATCTCATTACATGAGTCATAAATTTTACTATCTTTCCACCAATTTCTTTTATTATCGTACTTCTATTTGTAATTTATCTTAAGTGAACTAGTATTCATTATATGAAACACCTTAAATATTATGTATAAATATTCCATTTTATCATCTATATCTATATCAGCTTCAATTCCATTTTTACTATCAGGTTTAACAATTTCCTTATATTTTTTTACTATGTTGCTTTAAAGGGATTTTTTTACTTTTTGGTTCATCGTCATCATTATTCACTTTAAATTCATCTTCATGCATTATAAAATTTTCAATTATCTCCATGAATAGTAGTTTCCTTATTTCATATAATTACCAAATAGAGACTAAAATTGCTCACCATTGATCTAGAAGGCATCTCAATATCCTTAGTACTTGAGCTTTGTCTACCATATTTTTTAAAGTGAAATCATGGTGTTTTTTCTTTTAGGAATGGTTCGTAAAGAAAAGTATGGTTAGGAAAAGAGAGTATGGCCATACTATGAAAAGATAACCTCCAGTATTTTTTTTTCATGATCCGTCATTTTTATATTTTTAAGGACTCGGTCCGATGCGTGGTGGGTTGCAAGGATCTTATCTACTGGAGGGAGAACTAGGTGAGAGATTATTTTTTTCTCAGGGTGTCTAGTTCCTAATATTTCATTGCATGATGTGAGTAATCACTGTAGTTTTATTAATACGACCCTCGGTGGAAAAAAATGTCCTATATAAGAATGTTTTCATGGAAAATGAAGTAGACAGGTGCATTTTCTCAGTGTCGATGTCAAGGTTATTCAGTTTCAGGAATTACTATTCACTAACTCTCATTGATATGGAGCCTAGTTTTTTGTTGAGAAATATTTGGTGTAAATAT
Organism: Viscum album; assembly: GCA_963277665.1. NCBI lineage: Eukaryota > Viridiplantae > Streptophyta > Magnoliopsida > Santalales > Viscaceae > Viscum > Viscum album. The sequence goes on along the minus strand of OY728150.1, from coordinate 1,084,985,133 downwards.
ATGTTATAAAAGATGAATTTATTGGTCCGATAAGTGAGTAATGGAGTCTTCTCCATACATGATAGTGTACAGAAGAAGGGTATTCCATTTCCCTCACAATGTTTCATCTATGAGAACATAGATTCAGAATCAGTATGACACCACTTCATCAAAGGGGAGACAGAAATAATCATTTATGGAGTATCTATCTTTGTATAGGGATCATAGTTTAAGTAGATTATATTTTATAATTTCTCTCGACATGGTTCTAGGGGTGGGACAATGTAGTGTGGAAACATGGGTCCATGGAATGATTTTTGTGGTAGTATGATGGGTGTTATAGAAAGCCTAAAATAAATCAAGGGAAGGCATGTTATGGTCACATATTATCAATATAATTTAGGTTAAAGAATTTTTATAATATTTCAGTTCACTTATGTCTGGTGGGTGGTCATCGGGTTCTCATCATGAGGATCTTTCCAAGGATTGTTGGTTTATTAGAGGAAATCAATGAGGCAACTTAAGGGATTTGGGTCAATTGGAGGTATCCTACATCTAGACATAAATTGAATGTGGTTAGATCCTTTTTGAATTAATATATTAGAGAAATTATCCTGGTTCATGATGGTATAGGTTCAGTGGTTTTTGTTTTCAGATCCTTATTTGAATTCATAAATTCTATGGGGATGGAAAAAGAGTAACAATAAGAGGCCTTTCATTAGGTAGGTTTTATAATATTTTCATTTCTTATGTGGATTCCAATTCAAAAATTATATTGGTACACCTTAATAGAAAACTTAACATTCCATGGAACCTAGATTATTTCATCATGAAGTATAAGATCACGATTGGAGAGGGCATTGTGGTTAGAAAAACATGTGGGGAGGAGAATGTTGCGTCTGATTATATTGGTAAAAAAGGTATCCCTGGTTTAAATCTTGTTTTCTACCATCATATTGGTTTTCTACCTCATGATTTCAATTTTCTCATAAGTGGTGATACTCTTCGGCCTCACCATTTTCGTTCCCCTTGAGATCTTACCCTTTTAATAAAAAATTGGTTTGAGTGAGATTATCTTTTGTGATACTTTTAAAGGGTATCAAAAATTTTATAATCAATATCATAATAATATAATCTATTAAAATAATCTTCTCTTAAATCACAAAAAAAATCATTCATAGAATTATATTAAAATCATATGGAACATTGGTTATTTTATCCCAATCTTTTTAATCTATTTTTAGATTTTTTTTAATATTGATCTTCAATAGATCCTCTGATGTCATAACCCATCCTCTCAAGATGAATTTTCATTTTTATTTTCCACTAAGCATAATTTTGACCATTAAAATAAGGAGGCATGTTTATAGAATAATATAAAAACTTTTCTTCTATATTGAAAAAATAATGAAAAAGACAAAATTAAAAAATATGTTGTTTAGAACATGATCAAGTTAAAAGAAAATAAAAAGTAAAAACTTATGCCATGATTCCAAATGTTGTTCCAAATAGAATTCTCCATAGGGGTGTGAATTTAGAATCCAATTTAAAATTTATATTTAAAACAAATTTAAAAACCCTCGAATAAAATAGCTCGGTTTATAATAAAAGTAGGTTTAAACAATTTGATACTTTGAAATAGTTTGTCGATGGTTTGATCAAAACCCGGTTAATTTTTTTTTGAAATAGATTTAACTTTTCAAAATATTTTACTCACACGAAATGAAATATATCACAAATAAATTTTATTTATTATAATTCTTATTTTTATACCATAGTTTAGAAAATAATAAGAGAAATAAATATAAAAGATGAAACAACTAAAAATAGTTTTAAATAAATAGTAATAAAAGAAATAAGAAAACATATAGAAATTAAAAATAAGAGGTTCAGTTATAAGATAGAAGCTAACCCTATTATGTTGACAGTAACCTATGACCAATCATGTTTATTAAATCATAATAAACATGGTCTACAACTTAGATCATGTTATTCTATATACAACTTCACATAGGTAAGTCCAGGATACAACCTGCCTATTCTATAGTTATTCATGAGATAACAGGTTAAAATGAAATAAGAAAATAGTATATAGTGCTATTTAATAGAAATAAATATCACATGATAAAAAATCTATAAGATAGTATAGACACAACTCAAAAGTAAACTAAAATAGGGAAAGCATAAAGATAAGAGGGGAGTGTTCTGAAGCATCTCAAACTGGTGAGATTTGGTTGGCTAGTTATCTTTTGATGTATCCTTTAAAAATGATTCAAATAGATATTACACATGAAAGTATAAGAATATAATTTCAGGATGAACATAGTGAATTTATCAGACTGATTAATATTTTAGCATTAGTCATTACATTTATTCCCTTGAGAGACTCTACTTATTAATGAGAAACCCATTCAATAATTATCCACTGTATAATATTCATAAAATAATAATCGTACTAATTACTCTGATATAGCATTCATAAATTTTGTGACTTCTTAGTAAATTATTTAAAATATAGTCATTGTAATATAAAAATTCCTTATTGTTAAAATAGTAACAACCATTTAATATTTACATATGCACAATCACTTTGGTTTGTGGTCACTTAACCTTGTGGTCACATAATCCTATGGATACTTGAGATTATGATAACTCGGCATGGTCATTTGACATGGTCACTTGATCCCCTCATGTGGCCACTTAAGTTCATCATGTGATAGTTTAAACACTTAGCCAAATTTTCGTTATCTGCAATCATGGCCAGTTGAATTCGTCTTGTGATCACTTGAATATTTCATGTGGTTAGTTCAGTACATGTTTGGTTAGTTCAAGACATAGGGATGTTTTTCATATCAGACATGTGGTTACTTGTTTATTCATGTGGTCACATGGAATTCTTAAGGACACTTCTATATGGTCACTTAACCTTCATGGTTAGTTGAAAAGATTTATATGGTAGGTTGATGTGGTCACATAAAGACATATCCATTTTCATGTTTTTTATAGAAAAACGTGTTTTCATCATAAAACATTGAAATCATTAATAACATAATAGACATGATTTGTCAGAATTAAAAAATGGATTTGTTGGACTAAGCCAACATTGTGTTTTATCATACCACTGTGATTATAGTAATTGTTTCCCTACAATTTAATAGGGACTTTTTCTGCTCATATCAATGGTTGAATACACAACTTCTTCAAAAAAAACCAAAGTCATTCCAGAGTGAATATGCATGCTTCATGCCTTCTCCATCAATCTGTAGTTCATCCTCTATACTTTTAAAATTTCTTAGGCCTTCCAAGAATAGTTGCCTAATGTTAGTTTCCTATATTTCTCCAATATTTTTAGAAACTCTTTTCAGTGAACTCAACCTAGTTATCAGATATCAAACACTTCAAATACAATATCTCATTCCACCATTGATTTTCTTTACATAAAGATTCAAAACAAAAATTACTTATGTTTCATGAAATATACTCATACCATACTCTTGGAATAATATATTAAATTAAAAAACAATGATCTAGAATGTGACTTATCCCAGGCCGGTCCACATACATCAGTATGAATAAGTTCATGTTTAAAATCATTGGTATTTCATTCACTAAGATTAAAGGACACCTTTTGATTCATTCATTGTATAAAACTTTCACAACTAATGCAATTTTAATGATCAAGATCCAACATCCCATTTTTAATATATAATCCTTATAATATTATCATTAATGTTACCTAATCAATAGTTCTAAAAATATGAAATTTTTGTGGTTGATGCACCAGGCATTGTGACTCCTTCTGTTCCTCTAATATGATAGAGGGTACCATATTTCACTATTTGAACAATTACTAGTTATCCTAGAGTGATTTCATTAGTAAATGTTTTTCCAAATATAATATCATCCAAATGACCCACAAAAATGAGATTCTTTTAAAGATCAGAGATAAAAAAAAAAATTGACTCAGGAAATCATGTACTCATCTGCCATATTTTTGCGTCCCTCATCCCCACAATCTATAATGTTTATCATATGGAATGATCACTTTTCAAAAATTTCTAAAAAAACAACTTTTCAGCTATTATATTTCTTCAATAGAATGGAAATATTATCCTTAAATAATTATCTAGGATTCCATTATAAAAATAACACTATAGAGTGGAGTTCATCATCTTCATCTCTGGTGATTCTGAAACCTAAACTTATAAAAATTGATCCTCTTCTATTCTTATAATCCTAAAAATCCTTCTTGAAGTTCCCCATAATTCCATAATGTATACATTGAGGTTTGGTCCTAGTCAATTTACCTAAATTCCTCCAATATTTATCAACTAATCATATCTAGATTCATCTCTAATGTTAACATCACCTTCTATCTACATTTTCTACATTACCAAAAGATCCATAGACTTCCTTCCTCCATATATATTTTTTCAAGATCAAAATCCGGATATTAATACCAAATTAGTATAATAATAAGAAATTCTAAATTCAATTAACATCTCTTCCGATAATTTTGGAAAAGAGTGAAACTAAAAAATATCTTCCAAACATCACAGAAAAATGTTACAATTACTATCTCGATTTGATTTAGGATCAGGTCGAAATCAATCACATGATATTTTATTAATCTCCCTTCCAATAATATCAAACTGAATATTTTTTACATCAAGAACACTTTTTTAATTATAGTTAGATTCTCATAAAAAATGTTTGGTACTTCCCTAATATATACAATTTTATTCATCACCTAGATGTTGAAAGAAAAATTCTTTTCTAATGTATTCATAATCAAATAATGAGTTTTTCTATCTATACACTCCAATTTATCTTTTTCTATATTTTCTGGTTTTTTATAAATTAGTAAAAATCATTATCCTATTAGATCAGATAATATTCCATCTTCATCCAGTAGAAACTAAAATTTCTTCCATCAAACCTATTCACCAACAACTTTCCTTCCTCTGACAACATGACTCTAACAAGGTAACCTCCAGAGAATAAAATTCTTGAGGTCAATAAAATAAGATTGCTCTATATACCGTGTTTCATCACTTATCATGCACCACTCAATGATACCACTTGTTGAGAATCCATCCAAAATTTAAAGGAACAAATTTTCATCTACTAGAACTTCACCGGTATTGATCCTCTAGAAGTTCAGTTCACCAAAAAAGGGATGTATCGCTACACCGAAATCACCACACTAAATCTAACATCCACAACCAATAATAAAAGAAATGGGGAAAAAAGAAAAAAATAATTGTTGTATGGTTCATATTTTTCATCCAATGTTCATGGTAGAACACGACAGAATTTTATTTCTTCAGATGTACAAGGTTATAATCAATGTGAATATATCATCATAAAGATCACTTACTCAAATGATTCGATGATTCGATACATCTATGAAAATTTTTCCAATCCCCTTTATATAGGGATCCCAACAAGTCATCCAATAAGACCAACATAAAATAATCACGGATGTCCATACATCACACTGTGAAACTACTGATCCCTTGTATATTTATCCAAATTTACTACCAATCACTAGAAGTTAAACAATGAATCCATGTGTTACTCATTTCCCCCAAATTTTCATGCATATAGTAATTGAGTAAAGACTCTTTGAGCTTTTAGTGAACTAAGGACCTGAGCATCTTATGATCATGCATCCTTCCATTGATGCAGTCTTCCTACCACTACCTTATTCTGGTGAATTGAGCCATGGACTTATAGTAAACAAAAATCTAATCCTTGAAGAGAATTCCTAAACCTTTCATAGAATTCTCAAGAATATAGAAAAGTATCATTCATTTTATCTCTAATCCAAAAAGGTATAAAATTCATGACTAATTAAATATTATTGGAGTATCATAAATAATGCGCATAGTTTAAATTTGATGGACCAATAATTCACCAGGTCTCTAATACAACCGAGGGGTGCCTAAGAAATCATAAGTCTTCAAATAATTGATATTCCTGGCCTTTCCATCTCTAAAACCTCAACGCACTAAAACATATTTGTTTTTATCCAACGCTTCCATTTATCAATGCTGATAAAGGGGTGCTTTTATTAGTGAAAACAAATTCTGATAAAAGTCTCTTTTATTAGTACTAAAAAACAATTATAAAATTACCCCATTAAAATTGCTTTTTTAGCATTGACAAGTGGTAATTTTATTAGTGATGATAATTTTTTGTGTGTGGATAAAAGTTATATTTTATTAAAAAAGTATGTGTCATTATAAAATCATATATAAATAAGTAAATATTTTTATATTGATATAAATATAATATATTTTAGAAAATATGGTTTATATAATATAAAATATGTAATGACACATAATATATAAAATATTAAGTGGAAAATTGTATCTAAAATAATTAAATATAATATTATTTAAAAATTCACTAATTATTATTGATTAACAGTCATTTAATAACAATTTGAAGATAGAAAAAAAATCAATAAATAAATAAATATTATAAATAATTTAAAAACATGACTCGAACTTCAACCAGCCATAACTTTTGATACATATGTCGGTATGATCTCTACCACATATCAAATCGAAGCCTATAAAAATATATATTTTGTGGTGACCTAGGGAACTATGTTCATCATTTATATGGGTCTAAGAAGGTCATAAATGCCTCTAAAACTGAGTTTTTTTTCAGGGTACCCCTATTTTTTACAATTTAAAGGAATTTAAACATCATTTAAGGGAGTATTATTATCTTTTTTGGAGGAGAATGAATTTATTACTATGTCATACACTCATATGGATATTAAAAAGTAAACATTTTATCATTTTTAATAATTTACTATTATTTATAATTAAATATATACACAAATATACATATTTTAATATATTTACACATAAAAAGTTAGTTATATTAATAAATATGTAAACATATTTACTTATAAAACATCTTTCTAAAAAAATAAAATATATATAAATAAAAAATCATATCAATTCTATTTAAAATAAAAATATAAAAATATTTATATACTTATAAAATATATATATATATATATATATTATTTATATATATATTTATTTTGTGCATCTTTATTAACAAACATATATATTTATATATTCTAAAATATATATACAAATATTAATATATAATATATGTAAATAAAAATAATATATAATTATATTTATAGACACACATATATATTAATATATATATATATATATATATATATGCATTTATGTATGTATGTATGTGTGTGTGTATAAACACATGCACAGACAAAAAATATTTTATAAATGTGTTTAAAAAATAATTTATAAATAAATATATATTTATATATTCATAAAAAATGTATAGAAATATATATAAATAAATAAATATACCAATAAATACATTACTACAAAATATAGAACAGTGGTAAAGGCACATATCCATGCAGAGGGAGGTCATGGGTTTAAAACCAAGTAAAGGCTGTAGTGCGCGGACATGGGAATGAGGTTTCCTAGAACTGGTAAAAAGTTAGGTAAATTTACTTATAAAATATTATGTAGAGGTATAGATGAGAGATAATAAAAATAGGGGTGGGGATTTAGACCACTACTAAAAGGGTTGTGGTCTCCCCCTCCAAATATGTAGCAATTTATATGAAAAAATGATTTTTTTAAAAATTACTTTTATCAAAGTTATATTTTATCACTAATAAAAGAACACTTTTAGTAGTATTTTTTATCCCTGATAAAAGGGGATGTTATTGAAGATTTTTTTAGTGCTGATAAAATGGACCCCTTCTAATGGAACTTCGATTAGAAACATTCTGTTTGTTCTGATAAATCCAATTTCTAGTACTTTTAAAAGCATGGCCTATTGTAGTGATTGAAACCCATAAAGTAAGACCACTTCTTATTGTATTTTACTCATTAGTTAAGAATGTAATACACCCTTAGATAATTTCATATCATATCACTATTAAAATATCTTAACTACGAGTTGTTATATATGCACTAAAATATATATTTATATATATATATATATAATATCATATTATGTATATAAAGTGTATATTTAATTACATGAATTTGATGAATATATTATAAGGAATATATTAAATACATGAGATAATATATATATTTCATTTATATATATTTCTCCAGAATAGTTTAACTATCATTTATAATCTGTTATGAATGGACTAATTGTCTTGACCTCTCATTAAATAGGATTCAATTAATTATGAGAATAAATGTCTATGGATACATTAATATGGATGATGAATTTTCATTTAATTAAATGAGTCATTAATCACTATATAAAGGGACGTGGTCCCTCTTTTTGAAGACATGAAATTTTGATCAAGCCTCTTATCCATCCATAGTTGTTCATCATTTGAGACAAAGGCACTAGCACCCCATCAGCATTCGATTATCCTCATGATACGATCACAGATCCATTTTCTAGTGTACCCCCCTTGGAGGTGGAGTGTACGTGATATTCATAAAGTATTATACTTTATCAAGAAACAAGAAGATGACTGTCATTGACAATCTCCATGTACATTGTTTATACAGTTTATTTATGCATTGATTATAAAAGATAGATATTTCTGTGTTTGGGTTATCTTCCACATCACATGTTAATCTGATGATCATTACATCCCCATAATTGGTTTTACAGTGAAGTCTTATTTTTTGAATCACCATGTTTATTTATTTATTAAAAATTCATTTTAATAGTAAAATATGATTTTTCAATCCTAGAAATAAAATATGAAAAATTAAGGTATATTAAAATTGTTTATAAAAATAAATAAAGTATTTATATTAATCAAGATAATTCAATTTTGAAGTGAATTATTTTATTTATAAATGGTTTACAAATAATTTTATTAAAAATATGTATTCTAAAATATTTAGATATTAATTAATGATAAAGTTTTTATGGTTAATTGATATATATATATATATTAATTAAATACCTTTTGAAAAATTAAATGGCATGATTTATGATATATAAATAATTATTTTATTTATAAATAATAAATGGATATTTATAAAAAGTTTATAAACTCAAACATATATGATATTTAGATAATATAATAAAATTTATATAATAGATATTGAATTATAAAATGTTTTTAATTCCCACAATATCCTGAAAATGTCGTTTAATATAAAATGTGAAAGAGTTAATATTGAAAAGAATATTATGTGTTTATATTTAAAATTATGGAATGTCCATAATGCTAAAGTTGAAACTATAAAAGCATTTTTAATTAGATATAATTTATCAAATTGTTCAAAAATGTTAATCTCATGTTTAAATATTTTAATTTTTTATTTATTGAATTGCTATTCCTTGTATAATTAATATTTATAAATTTTTTATATTATGAATAACTATACACAATTAATTAAGTGATGAATTTCTTCTAGGATAGATCATTTTATATCTTGATAGGTTTGATATATTATAATTTAGTTTTCATATACCTTGACCTTAGTTTGTAATTTTAGTTATGAGCTTGAGAGTTTTTTTGGGAATAATTTATGAATATTATATGTTAAGGATTTCATGAATTGAATTCTATCTTTAGTAAAGTCTCCCTGGGTAGAGGGGCTATAGGTTGGACCACCTACTTTCCTGGAGGGTTACCTTGGCCCATAAAGTGAACGGGGTTGGCTATATGTTGCTCCAGGATTACTCATGTGATGTTTTAAAATATCATATAACACTTTGAATTTACATGAAGTGTTAATATACCATATTAATATGATAAATTTGGATATGTATGAACATACATAACATCTAATTTTATATGATTAACACAGATTTATGGGTTGTGTAAAGAGGTACACATTAATGTGGCATGAACAAAATAATTTAGGTGTTGGAATATTAATTCCAAAAATAAATCATAATAATCATGCATAAACAAAAGGGGAATAAAAAATGAGAAAATAATTATTACCAAAGATTTAATATTTATGAATTTAATATGAATATGATGGATATTATATTGTTCAGACTTTAAAAATAAAGCATTTTAAATACTAAGTGTGATATTCCTTCCAAAGAGACACTTGTCAAGACCTAGATCATTGAATTGGGTATGGTCTAGCTAAACATGAGTACCATTGTATTATCTTCTATAAGGAAATAATGATATGACGAAATAAGTGTTTTCAATGTGGGTATTATTGATCTCAGTAGGAGTATCTATTAATTGTCCTTAGTTAACTTATTCTTGGCATTTTCTTTAGGTTACACTAGCTGGGAAGACCTAATAGTTAAGACAATATAGGAATAGAGTTGAGTTAATCTATTATATGGATTTGGATAAATATTAACCCTATCAGCTATCCAAGAATCATAATTTTTATCATTGATATAATATCTTACATAAATTGTCATGACTTTATTACAAGATAACTTGTGTAAATTTTAGTAAAATATGGATCATGGCTCATAAAATGGATATGATGTATGGGTTCATCATTTTTAGTGAGAAAAATTTAATTAAACATCTTTAATAAAATATAAAAAACATTAAATTCATCTAATTAAATGTTCTATTATAGATAAATGGAATCATCATCCACCATTTTAAACATGAGATTTGTCTTGGAGAAAGAAAAGTTGAATGAAAGAATCTTTCTTGACTGGTATAAAAACTTGATATTAATTCTCAAGAAAGAGGAAAAATTATATGTATTAGGGAATCCACTACCATAAAAATTAATTGTAAAGGTTATTACACAAATAGAGTTATATTTCTATAATAATCCTCTGAAGTATTTTGTTGTGTTTTCGACTCTTATGCTTGTCACAATAGATCCCATGTTTCAAAAAAAATTAGTCCATGGATTATTTAAAAATGATATAAAATTTAAGGATTCTATATCAAGAAGCATAAACAAAATTAAAGGTATAATGTATCAAAATTCCGTACACTAATTAAAATGTTTGATGGAACATCGGTCTTCACCCATGTAGTAAACAATATCGAGTACGTAAATGATTTGGAGAGGTTTATTTCACCTCTTAAACAATATATTTACACGTATTTTATTCTTCCATTACTACTATAAAGGTTCTAGAAATTTTCTGTTAACTACAAAATTAATTATTTCCAAAACCATTTACATGATCTCCCAAACTTGTTAATCATTACTGAGTAGGATATGGTTTTTCCTAGTTCAAGTGACATTATGATGGTATATAAATATAAAGATAAATTTATGGAAATAAAGGGAAAACATATTTCATTAATGGTTTACACCACCAATTAATTCAAATAATAAAATCAAAGTACAATCCTACAATTGTATAAGGAATGTTCATTAGAGGAGAAACTATCCTGAATACCAGAAATTCTACAAGAAACCAAGTGGGTAATTTACATTAGGTATGAATATTATACAGTTCTATTCTTCGATTCTGATGGGTATATGATACCAATTATAAATTTTATATATGTTGTAAAAATATATATGATTTAGTAACAATAAATGTAGATTTGCAATATTTAGCTCGCTGTAATGGATCAAGTGGTTGGTGCATGGATTACTTCTAGATGAAGAATTTATTTTTTAATGTGCATATATTTTCTTACTTAAATTGTAAAATAATTGGTTTTTTTAATAAGTGAGGTTATTTTATTGATACACATTTTATTCTAATAAATTTCATATCTATATATGAAAATGGATAAAAAAAAATTATCTAGGATAAAGATTTATCCATATATTCTGTAAACACAGATAATTCCATATTATATATGGAAACAATAGATAATTTGTTTTCCTATTAAAATGGAAATAAATGTTATTTCATAAAAAATTTATTTTATGTTGAGTCTTATATATATATTCCGTAGAGAATATAACACCGAAGAATCTAGTGGGACTATGTTTGGACTTAGATAAGTAAAAAAAATAAAATATACAATATTATATTAGTCTGAGATTATAATTATTCATCACTTAATGTCCTAAAAGTTTTAGGATATATGAATACAAATAAATATTAAGAATTATATTTAGTTATTGTATGAAACTGAATTTTACCTGATATCCTAAAAGTAGTATTTGGATTTGAAAATAATGAAAAATGTTAATAGTTTCATTAGTTAGTGTGAGAATTTAAAATTCACTTAATATCCTAAAAGAGTTAAGGATATAATTGTAAAGGATAATGTAATCAGTAACATTTTGTTACCATAACAATTTTAAATCAATATTTCATAATGGATTATAAAATTTAATACTCAAATTATTACACTTTATATCTTATAATATTTTAGAGAATAACATTAAATAAAAATGTAAAGAGTTACATTAGTTACCATTGAAAAGTGTTATCAATTTATCCTAAAAAGGTTTCGGTGTGGGGGTAATGAAAAATGTAAATAGTTACATTAGTTACCATAAAAAAGTTGATATCACTTTATCCTAAAATATGTTTTGATGTACTGGTAAATTGATATATAAAAATTTTGATTATTTATAAAAAAATTCAAAGAAAAAGTTATATAGAAATAGTTCCTATGATGATGATGATGTACCTAGAAAGAATTATATGTAGACAACAGGAAAAAAATTCAACACATGATGTTATGAAGTTAAGGAGTTTGAATATTAGTTAAATGAGTTGAAATTAAGGATTCTAACTCCTAATTCACATCATTACTAAGAATATTCTTTCTTCATAAATATTACTGACAAAGAGGTTACTGGGAGTATTTTATCAAATCGTCACATAGGGTTGTGATAGAAATTACATTTGGATGTAATATTTAAAATCCATTAATATAAAAATTTCATGAGTTTCATGTAGAATATATTAAGAGATTGTTTATAATGATTGTAAAATATCATGTTATTATTATAAAGGTAATCTGCAATTATCATTCATTCATGTGTGCTTCAATTTATTTTACATGAATTTTCAAATGATAAATATCGAGTAAAAATAAAAACATTGAGTTTATCCTAAAAGATGATCATTAGATACTTTAATCGGTTGTTATGATTTGTTAAGTTTATCTTGAATATATTATTATATCTATTACAAAGGTTTTTATATGAAATATTGAATAATATATTCTTGAGGTAATAAGTATATAATTATTACATGGAGTGGTCCTTTAAATTATATCTCATAGAATTTCAAACGGTCATGGATATACTCAGTGATGTATACTTATTATTAGTCATTATTACCTGATATTGGGTAGATACCTAGCATGAGAACCTTAATAATTTAATACCCTACCTATCTAAGTCGCCAAATTAACTAAGCTAATCATGGGGTGTTCGGGTATGTTATTGATCATGTCATTGGTTGGAGGTCAACCAAGAAGTGATTTATCCACTTATACGACCAGGAAAAGACATTTGGGCCTTGATTTATTTAGAATAATGAAATTAATATCCATTATTATTTTCTTCAAATATTACATGTTCAACTACTTTGATAAGTGAAAAATTATGTGCTTATCAGATAGATGAATGAAATGTGATGTATTCATTAACATGGTCAATTTTCTTTATGGAATCAATAAAATGATTTAAATCCTATTCTATATTGACATGTTCCATGTCCAATGGCCACTTGATGTTATGTACAAATGGATTATATAAGATTCATATGGTTTATATGATACATCTTTTAGTGTAAATGTTCATATAGAGATATGATTATGTTTGATGCAGATCACATCATATGCCTTAGTAGCATGAGTAGCATTGATGATTTTCCAATGTCTGTTCTTTTCTTACATCTATGAAATAGATATTTCATAGTTGTTATCAATGCTACAAAGGCATATAGGGTCAAACAATTAGGCCCTTGGATAAGGATTAAATTTCAGAAAAATTGTTTCTTCAAAATGATGAGAGTTTGGATGGATTCACAAATAGTTGCGATTATTATACATAAATTACTTATAAGATTTTAGAGGAAGTGGGATTTTATTTTATATACACTAATATATATATATATATATATATGATATTATTCTTCTCTTTTATTTCAAAAAATATATAATATTATATTATATATATAATGTGTATATTTAATTACATGCATTTGATGCATGTATTATAATGTATATATTAAATAAAATAGAAAATAAATATATTTTTTATATTTATTTATTTCTCCTCAAAGTTATTATTATCATTTACAATCCGTTATGAGTAGATTAACTATGTTGAATGCTCATTGAATAGGATTCAATGAATTATGGTAATAAATTTATATAAACCATTAATATGTCCAATGAATTTTCATTTAAGTATACACATCATGGATGGATATATAAATTTATTTTATCCCTCTTATTTAATATAAGTAATTGTGATATATCCTCTCATTCCGCCTCCCTGTGATTGTTTATCTTTTGAGATGAAGGTGTTAGCACCCCTTCAGCAATCAGGTATCCTCATGATACGACTGTGGATCTATTGGATGGTGTACCCACTTCAAAGGTAGGGTTGTTTTGTTCGTTTCTATGTGATCTTCATCAAAAATTATCCTTCACCATGAAATATGAAAGCTACTATTGTTGATAATTTACATGTACATTGTTTATATAGTTTATTTATGCATTGATTCTCAATGAAATACCTGTCTATTTTTGGGTTATATTACACTACACATGGTAATCTGCTGATCATATAATACCCATCACTAGTACCAAGTAAACTGAACAACCTCGCGAGAACTAAAATAGAGGATCCTACGCCCCTACTAGTTTGGGGTAATATCGACTCTCATGGAGGATATTGGTCCGGAAAGAGAACTTTTATGTAGAGGAATACCAACTTTTCATATACAGGATATTAACCCTATAGTATCTAGGGCTAATATTGACCCTGTATGTTCCTTGGATAAATGATCCTAGCCCCGAACGCTTTGAACATCAAGTTTTCACACACTCATTGACTCTATAGAGTTAATTCTAAATTTATCTATCTAATCTCACAAACGGTCATAAATGATTGAAGGGGCCATAAAATTGATATTTATGTGTAAAAATACTTAATACAGGGAATTTATTTATTTTAAATGGGAATTTCACTTAGATGGGTCACATTAGATAATGAGACCTGGGCATTATGTGATAGCCATCCCTAAAAACCCTTTGTAATGTTGTCATTCAATGATCACAAAGACAGAAGAATGAAGGAACATTATTGGAATTATTTCAACTTGAATAAATCATAAAAAAAATCCTTTCTCCCCCTCTCTCTCTACAAATAGATATCTGTAAGCCTCTCTCCCATATACAATGGATCTCTGGAATAAATATGATTAATGTTCGAAGGCTACCTAGGAAATCTTTTTATAGACATAGTGGGAGGAGTAAAGTTTGACACAACTCCCCCACAAATCCCCACCTACCATGGAATTCTCTCATGGATGTCAAAGGAATAGGCATTGTACATGTATAATGTAGTGTATCCATGTTTAAATTCATGGTTTTTGAGGTATGTTCACCAGCCACATATATGGAATCTACACAAAACTCCATCAATTCTCCCCCTCCAACTGCAATTTATTAGATCATATTTAAATGTATAGATTCTCCCATGTAACCACCATTTTTAAAATATCAACTAGTTTCTCTTTAATGTGGGTCGTAAAAAGTCACAACATCTACCAATCCATAACTTAATGTATCTAATAACAGCAAATGGGGATTTGATTCATCCTAGAATGGTACATGGAGTTCTTTCTCATCATCAAATGGTCAGGAAGAGGAATGATTACTGTTTTGGCTTGGCCATGTTGTATTGTTTTAGAACATATTAAACATAATTCTCTTTATATAGTCATAAAAAATCTATTCCTTCTATCATGAATGATCTGTATCCCCTAAATATGTTGAGCTACTCCAAAAAAATTAATATCAAATGACTTGGATAACTATTTCTTCAACTGGATAACCCTCATTGAATCCTTCCCAATGATAAACATGTCACCAACATAAATTATAAAAGAAACAAAGTTATCATCCTAAAATATTTATAAGTAAACATATTGGTCTACTTATTTCCTCTTGTATCCAATACCCAACATGAATGAGTAAAACTTATTGTACCAATGTCTGGGAGCTTGTTTTAGTTCTTATAATATCTTCTTCAAATTGAAGTTGAGTTTTTATTTCCAAAAATCCTCAAAACCTTTAGGATGCTTCATATAAATGTCCTCTTAGAGGTCCCCATGGAAAATTTTTTGCTTCACATCCATATGTTCATGCTCCAAGTCTAATAAAGAAACTAAACCAAAAAAATGACTTGGATTTAATTAATGTTCACCATTGTTGAAAAGATATCTTCAAAGTAAACTTCATTATTTTGAAAGAATCTGTTGAATACTAACCAAGATTCGTTCTTGGCCTCCTTTTTTCTACAATCCTTCTTCATCCCAAACACCCATTTTTTCATTAGTTCATACTTACATTTTCGTATTTCCATGAAATTTTATTTCTAGTTCTTCATAAGAGACTCTACATCATCCTTAATTTCATGAATCCACTTGAGTTTTTCGAATGTGTAACAAATTCCTGGTATCATTCTTTCTCTACCTAATCAATAAGAAACAAGTACTATGACTCTATATTTTTTTATGGAATATTTTCTCATGATGAAATTGAAACTTCTAAAATGTTAGGTTTGTAAGTCACAACATCACCTAGCTCTTGTGATGGTTGTACAACTTCATTATTAGGGGATTGAGTCTGGCTCTCCTCAATATCCACCCACACTACCTCTTGTATTGTTGTCGACAAGTCTTCTTCCACCTCCTCCTCTTCATTAACAGGTGGATCTGGTATATGTGTTGAATTGTGAATTGATTCCTTGACCCTTTACCTTCAACAAATTAAAGGATATTGAATGTCCTTGATCATATGGTTATCTTATAATATAACAAATCTTCTTTTGATCACCTTCTTCTCTTTTTGGGTCCTAAATCTTGTATATGAACTCCTCATCTCCATAGTCGATAGAGATATATGTAGTATGTCTCTCATCTAGATTCTTCCTGAGCTTCTTGGATACATGTGAAAATTCCAAAAACCCAAATACTGATGAATGAGAGTAAGAGGGATGTTTAACAAACCATATCATCAATAAAATCTCAAAATTTAGTGGGACAAATGGTGATTTTTTGATGAGGTATCATGAAACCAAAACATTTTCTCCACACAATGGTTAGAAATATTAGCCAAACTCATCATGTTTCTAACCTTCTCCATGATTTTTTTCATCCATTCCACAACTCCATTTTTTAGGTTCAATGGGATCATCCTCTCATATTGTAATCCCTAACACCTACTATAGGAATCATATTCCTTGATTGTGTACTCTCTTCTATTTTTTGAATGAATACACTTCAGCTTCCTTCTAGTTTCGTGCTCCACCATGGCATGGAACATATTCATGTAGTCAAGTACTTTTTCCTTGATCCATGAAAGAATAACTACACCCTTCGAGATGCATCATCAATAGAGGAGAAGAAATATTTGTTACCGCCTAGTGAATCCACCTCCATGGGTCCACACATATTAATGCAAAGTAGATCCAACAACTCTCATCTCCTTGATGAAGAAATATTGAATGAGACTACACACTTCTTCCCATAAAAGTAGTATTTTCAAAGATTAGGTGATACATCCTTGTTAATACTAATGTACTTATTCTTCATCAGGGTAGATAAACCTCTTTCATCCATGTGGACAAGTATATTGTGTCACATGTAGTATGACTTCAATCCTTCCACCACGTCAAGGATTTCTATACATATTTTTACTTTATTTTTGTACAACTCACCTCATATGTGTCTTTTGGTGATTATGGTGGCTTCTTTCATCATCTTTCATACTATATTGTCGTAGATGTTGTCATATCTCTGTAAATCAAAGTTTATTTCTGGTAATAGGTTGATCTAAAGTCTTAGAACATGTTGAAGATCCATCAAAGTGGTTTTTTATCCAATTTTCATCTTGACTTGGATGTCACCCATGCCAGAAATATATATAGAATTGGTATTCCCCATTTTTACTACACTAAAGTCACCAATTTGATAAGCCAAGAAATACTCATGATACAGAGTGATGTGGTATGATGTTGTAGTATCGACCAACCATTTTCTATTCTGGTTAGATGTATGAAATCATGTCTCTTATTAATATTTAGATAAAATCATAACTTATTTGGTAACACTTACATGTGTGTCTCCATTTCTTGGTTGTTGGTCGCTACTTTGACAATTTTCTTTTTGGAACTTTTGGTAGTTCTTCTTCATGTATCCCAACATACCATAAGGGTAGAATTTGTATGATGTTATCTTATCATTAGTGGAACTTACTCTTCTAATTATGTGAACTCTACTTACTACTCATTCATGCATGCTTCAATTTATTTTACATGAATGGTCAAATGATAATTATCTAGTAAAAATAAAAACATTGAGTTGTCCCTAAAAGATGATCATTAGGGACTTTAATCGGTTGTTATGATATGTAAAGGTCATCTTGAATACATCCTTATATCTATTACAAAGGGTTGTATATGAAATATTGAAGAATATATTCTTTAGGTAATAAGTAGAGAATTATTACTTGGAGTTGTCCATTAAATTATATATCATGGAATTTCATATGGTTATGAATATAATTAGTGATGTATGCTTATTATTAGTCATTCTTACCTGAGTTTGGGTAGATACCTAGCATGAGAACCTTATTAATTTGATACCCTACTTATGTAAGTCACTATATTAACCTACCTAATCAGGGGGTGGTTGGGTAAGTTATTGATCTTTTCATTGGTTGGAGTGCAACCAAGAAGTGATTTATCAACTTGTATGACCAGGAAAAGACATTTGGGACTTAATTTAATTAGAATTAGGAAATTAAGTTCCATGATTAGTTGTTTAAAAAATTAAATGTTCAACTACTTGGATAAGTTACAAGTGATGTTCTTATCATATAGATGAAGTACATGTGATATATTCATTAACTCGGTCAATTTTCTTTATAAAATCAAGAAAATGATCAAAAACGTATTCTATATTAACATGTTCCATGTCTAGTGGCCACTCGATGTTATGGACAAAGGGATTATATAAGATTAGCACTGATGATTTTCCAATGTCTGTTCTTTTCTTACATCTATCAAATAGAGATTTCATAGTTGTTATAGATGCTACTAAGGCATATTGGGTCAAACAAATAGGCCCTTCGATAAGGATTAAATTACAGAAAAAGTGTTTCTTCAAAATAATGAGAGTTTGAAAAAAAACCATATCCAAAAGAGTTTGGATGGATTTAAAAATAGTTGCGATGTTATACAAAAATTCATGATGGGATTTTAGTGTAAGCAGGACATTATTTGATATAAAATAATATATATATATATATATATATATATATATGATATTATTCATCTCTTTTATCTCAAAAAAATATAATATTATATTATATATATAATGTGTATATTTAATTTCATACATTTGATGCATGCATTATAATGTATATATTAAATAAAATAGATAATAAATATATTTATTTTATATTTATTTATTTCTCCTCAAAGATAATTATTATAAGTTACAATCCGTTATGAGCATATTAATTGTGTTGAACACTCATTGAATATGATTCAATGAATTATGGGAATAAATTTATAGGGAACATTAATATGTCCAATTAATTTTCATTTAAGTAAACACATCATGGATGGATATTTAAATTTATTTTATCCATCTTATTTAAGATTGGTAATTGTGATATATCCTCTCATTACCTTCCCCCCATGATTGTTTTTCATTAGAGATGATGGTACTAGCACCCCTTCAGCAATCAGGTATCCTCATGATATGACTGTGGATCTATTGGACTGTGTACCCACTTCAAAGGTAGGGTTGTTTTGTTCGTTTTTATGTGATTTTCATCAAAAATTATCCTTAACCATGAAATAATAAAGCTACTATCATTGATAATTTACATGTACATTATTTATATAGTTTATTTATGCATTGATTCTCAATGATAGATCTGTCTATTTTTGGGTTATATTACACAACACATGGTAATATGATAATCATGTAATACCCATCACTAGTACCAAGTAAACCGAACAACCTCATGAGAACTAAAATAGAGGATACTAAACCCCAACTAGGTTGGGTTAATATCAACTCTCATGGAGGATATTGGTCTTGAAAGAGAACTTTTATAGAGGAATACCAACTTTTCATATATATGATCTTAACCCTATAGTATTTAGGGGGAATACTAACCCTTTATGTTCCATGGATAAATGATCCTAGCCATGAGTGCTTTGAACATCATGTTTTCACCCAGTCATCGACTCTATAGAGTTAATTCGAAATTTATCTATCTAATCTCTAAAATGGTCATAAATGGTTGAAAGGACCATAAAATTGATATTTATGTGTAAAAATACTTAATATTGGGAATTTATTTATTTTAAATGTGCATTTAACTTATACGGGACACATTAGATAATGAGACCTGGGCATTGTGTGATACCATCCCTAAAAACCCTTTGTAATGTTGTCATTCAATGATCACAAAGATAGAAGAATGAAGGAAGATTATGGGAATTATTTCAACTTGAATAAATAATAAAAAAATTCCTCTTTACCCCTCTCTTTATCTACAAATAGATATATATAAGTCTCTCTCCCATATACTATAGAGATATGGATTAAATATGATTAATTTTGGAAAGCTACCAAGGAACTCCTTTTATAGACAAAGTGGTAGGAGTAAAGTTTGACACAACTCCCCCACAAATCCCTTCCTACCATGGGCATCTCCCATGAATGTAAAAGTAATAGGCATTGTACATGTATAATGTAGAGTATCCATGTTTAAATTCATGGTTGGTGAGGTATGATCACCAGCCACATGCAAGGCATCTACATAAAACTCCATCAATTCTCCCCCTCCAACTACAATTTATTTGAGAATATTTAAATGTATAGCTTCTCCCATGTAACCACCATTTTTAACATATTAACCAGGTTCTCCTTAATGTTGGTAGTGAAATTTCACCACATCTACCAATCCATAACTTTATGTATCCAATGATAGATAATGATGATTTGATTCATCCTAGAATGGTACATGGAGTTCTTTCTCAACATCTAATGGTCAGGAAGTGGAATGATCACTGTTTTGGCTTGGCCATGTTGTAATGTTTTAGAACACATTCAACATAATTCTCTTTATATAGTCATAAAAAACCTATTACTCCTATCATGAATGATATGTATCCCCTAAATATGTTGAGATACTCCCAAATCATTCATATCAAAAGACTTGGATAACTATTTCTTCAACTGGAGGACACTCACTGCATCCTTCCCACTGATAAACTTGTCACCAAATTAAATTAGAAAAGAAACGAAGTTACCATCCTAAAATATTTATATGTAAACAAAATGGTCTACCTATGTCCTCTTCTATACAATACCCAACATTAATGAGTCAAGATTATTGTACCAATGTCTGGGAGATTGTTTTATTTCTTACAAGATCTTATTCAAATTGAAGATGAGTTTTTCTTTCCCAGAAACCTCAAAAAATTTAGGATGCTTCATATAAATTTCCTCTTAGAGGTCCCCATGGAGAAAAGTTTCCTTCACATTCATCTGTTCATGCTCCATGTCTAATCGATCCCCTAATCCCAAAAATTACTTGGATTGAATTAATCTTCACCATTGGTGAAAAGAAATCTTTAAAGTAAACTTCATTATTTTGAAAGAATACACTAAATACTAACCAAGATTTGTGTTTGTCCTCCTTTTTTCTACCATTCTTCTTGATCCCAAACACCCATTTGTTCATTAGTTCATTCTTACATTTGAGTAGTTCCATGAAATTGTATTTCTAGTTCTTCACCAGAGACTCAACTTCATCCTTAATTTCATGCATCCACTTGAGTTTTTCGAATGAGTCAACGATTACTGGTACCCTTCTTTCTCTACCTAATCAATCAATGACATGTACTATGACTCTATATTTTTTTTATAAAAGATTTACTCATGAAGAAATTGAAACTTGTGAAATGTTAGGTGTGGAAGGCACAACATCAACTTGCTCTTGTGATGGTAGTGAAACATCACTTTGAGGGGATTGAGTCTCCCCCTACTCAATATCCACCTACGCTACCTCTTGTACTGTTGTCGATGAGTCTTTTTTCATCTCCTCCTCGTCATTAACAAGTGGTATTGTTATATGTATTGAATCATGAATTGATTCCTCGACACTTTCCCTTCAATAAATTATAGGATATTGAATTTCTGTGATCATATGGTTATCATGGAATATAACATATCTATTTTTGATCACCTTATTATCCTTGTGGGTCCCAAATCTTGTATCTGAACACCTCATCTCCATATTCGATGGATTTGTATGTATTATATCCCTCATCTAGATTCTGCCTGAGCTCCTTGGATACATGTGAAAATTCCAAACACCCAAATACTGATTTATGAGAGTAAGAGGGATGTTTCACAGACCATAACTTCAATGATATCTCAAAATTCAGTGGGATAAATGGTGATATTTTGATGAGTTAGGCATGAAACTAGAACAGCGTCTCCACATAGTGGTTAGAAATATTATTAAAACTCCTCATGATTCTAACCGTATCCTTGATTGTTTTTTCATCCATTCCACAACTCCATTTTTTGGGTTGAATGGGATCATCCTCTCATGTTGTAATCCATAACACCTACTATAGGAATCAGATTCCTTGGATGTGTACTCTCCTCTATTTTTTTTGAAAGAATACACTTCATCTTCCTTCATGTTTCGTGCTCCACCGTGGAATGGAACGTATTCCAGTACTCATATACTTGGTACATGTTCCATAAAAGAATAACTACACCATTCAAGATGCATCATCAATAGAAGATAGGAAATATTTGTTACCGTCTAGTGAATCCACCTACATGTGTCCACAAATATTAAAGTATAGTAGATCCTAAAACTCTCATCTCCTTGATGAAGCAATATTGAATGATACTACTTGCTTCTTCACATACAAGTAGTATTTTCAAAGATCATGTGATACATACTTGTTAATACTAATGTACTTATTCTTCATTAGGGTAGATAAACCCTTTTCAGCCATCTAGACAAGTCTATTATGACATGTATCAGATGAATTCAATCCTTCCACCATGTCAAGGTTTTATGTACATATTTTTACTTGATTTTTTTATAACTAACCTCATATGTGTCTTCTGGTGATTATGGTGGCTCCTTTTATCATCTTCTATACTCCATCATTAAAGATGTTGTCATATATCTATCCAAAAATGGTTATTCCTGATAATAGGTTGATCTAAAGTCATAGAACATGTTGAACATCCATCATGGTGGTTTTGTAACCAATGTTCATCTTGACTTGGATGTCACCCATGCCAAAAATATCTATTGAATTGGTATTCCCCATTTTTACTGCACTAAAGTCACCAATTTGATAAGAAAAGAAATAATCATGATACAGGGTGATGTGGTATGATGTTGTAGTATCTACCAACTATTTTCTATCCAGGTTAGATGTATAAAATCATGTTTCTTATTAATATTTAGAAAAACCCACAACTTATTTGGTAAAACATACATGTGTGTCTCCATTTCTTCTTTGTTGGTCACTACATTGACATTTTTTCTTTAGGAACTTTTGGTAGTTCTTCTTCTTGTATCCCTACATTCCATAATGGTAGAATTTGTATGATGGTATATTTTCATCAATGGAACTTAATATTCTCATTCTGTGCACTCTACTTACCACCCATTGACCTCCTCCTTTTTAAATTTTTTTTACGCAGTTGGAATCTCCTCAACACAAACTTTTAGAATTTTGCTTTAAAAATTTATTCCAAGAAACAAGATTTTTATAGTCACTAAAAAATCTTGAATTATTTCCATTTTTTCAGCACAAAAATCTCTAATACTACTTTTTGTGATTCACTTATCACAAATAGATAATAATGATGTAATAAAATGTGAGTAAAATGGGTTTTATTTCAACTTGAACCAAGCTTACAAAAAAATTCCTCTCTACACCTCTATCTATACAAATGAAGATCTCCAAGCCTATCTCCTAGATACAATGGAAATCGAGATTGAATATGATGAATTCTTGAAGGCTCCTCGGTCCCTCCTTTTATATCCATGGTGGGAGGTGTAAATTTTGACACAACTCCACCACTATTCCTCACCAATCCCCACTTAACATGGACTTCTCCCATGGATTCCAATGGAATATGTGCTACACATTTAGAATTTGAATCATTCATGTTGGATGTCATGGGTTAGTGAGGTTGGTGCAACAGCTACCCACAAGGTAACCAGACAAAACTGCATCATGGAGGACACAATGTTTCCCTTCTCCCCATGTATCTTCACTTTAACCCAAGCTGCCACATCCTAGACAAACATATCTGCACCAGTATCTTAACATCACTCCTAATGTCGCTCCATCTCCTCCCTCTCTCTATCTAGAAAGCTACGTTGACACCAAATTAGCTTCATGGATTTTCTCGGGGCCATTTCCTCCCCCACACTCACATAAGGTTTACTATGAACTATTCTAGATCGCCAAAAAAATCCAAAAGTGTGGATAAACCATAGATCTCCTGGTGGAGTAATAACAATGGTTGAATGGATCTTAACATACTCAAAATGGTTTGGTAATTTTAATCTTCAATAATTCAAGTCTATATATAATAACCTCACTCATCTAATCAATACCAGATCTTTTTTACAAAAAACTAAATGGAATATTCAGATTCTATGTGGTAAATACTGAATACATTGAATGGGGGTACACAAATGGACTGGTAGTTCTCTATAAGGATTATGGAGGATTTATTTTCAAAAACATTAATAAAAAGTAAACCATTTTAATCAAACCAATTATTTTAATTATCTACAAATATTAATAGGCATGAAATATATTTACATGGATTCAAGATACTATCAATCCATGAGATATTATGATAAACCCATTATGAAAAAAACAAACCATCAGATTTAATAAGAATAAGTAATAAACAAAAATAATTGACATATCTCAAATGTGGATCGCTCATTGATGGAGGTTTCACCAATGTTTATAGTTATCGAAAATTTGATGGGAATTTTTACAGTTCTTTTCAATAACCTCTAACATTGGAACTCTCCCAAACCTATGTTTAAAGATGATTTCTGGGATTAAGTAATATTTCAATTATAATGATAATTGTATTATATAATAGATTTCGTTCTTTTAAAATAATCGCCCTATATTCAAACAATGAACTACTCCTATGTTCCCTGATGTGAATAGAAATTATTCCACCACCATGGTAAAACACATGTTTCAAATGAAACTATAGTATCAATTTTCCCATATAATGTTCAATTTAATAGGAATGGTATACTTTTAAAAGATTCACATTCATGGAATAAAAATAATACTTTTTTATACTTAATATATTTTTATCAGGGTTCTATCATGCTTAAAATAACACTCCAACTCTTCCCAAGGGTAAACACCACACCCCTGATTCAATGAAAAAGTCATATTTTTTTATAGATAATCTGCTAGGATAAATTTATTATTTTACAAAAACATTATTATTTTATTAAAGAAAAAACTAGGTGATGAAGCTTAAAAAATGGAATAAAATGAATAAAAGGAAATTAGGGAATTATGGAGGTTTAAAATAATGTAATCCAAGGGAGTCCACAAGAATAAGACCTACACATTAGGGAAGAACGCTACCCAAATTACGGAAAATAATATGAGGATTATCATGATTTCCCCTAAAGGCTAAAAATGGAAAAAAAATTGACTTCTCTCCATGTGTGATGTAAAATCACATCATTAGGTGTACTAATTTTTCATATATTGATGTGATAATAAATAAAGCAGGGGTTCTAACCTTATCATGGATATAATTATGTATATAATGACACGAACATCTTAGGTCCATTCCTTTTCTAAAATATGGTGTTGGAGGTGTTCTCAAAGGTCAAGGTGGCTTATTCCCAAAAAATTTCAAATTTCTAGTTCTGTGAATAGTATTTCCAGAATGGGTTCATTTACTTTTCTAAATTTCCAGAATGGTGTCATAGACAGTGTTTCCAGAACATTGTCATTTCCATTATCATATTTCTAGAACGCTACCATGAACAGTTCTTCTAGAATGGAGTCATTTCATTTGACAAAGTTCCACAACAGTTTCATGAATAGTGTTTCTATAACGGTGTCATTTTCTTTCCCTAATTTCTAGAATAGATTCATGAATAATGTTTCCATAACGATGTCAGTTCCTTTGTCAATTTTCCAGTTTTTTCCATATTCGAACTGTTTCACCCCATTAACATTTCATTTGACGTAAAATGAATTCAAGGCCTTGTTTTAAGAGATTAATGGCTGATTCAAAGCCCATAACTCTTATCTTAATTTTCCTAACAGTGGGGAATCCGTTACTTGGTCAAAATGTGTGCTCATTTTCAGATCTGATCTTAATGGAAAATCCAGTGTATCTTAAATTATTTCTTCACTAAATCTTTTAAAGGGACGAGATATATTCCTCCTTTGTTCTTAATTATTGTTACATCATGTGATATGCTCGAACCTTTCTTTCTTTACCATAGGAGTCTTGTGATCAAACTTCTATCCTTGGATCATTTCCCATTGGAGTTTTTTGTATTTCTTGTGCACCCCATGTTTTGGTGCAACCAGTAGGTTTCAAGTAGTCATTGACATAAGGTATGCTCTACCTTGGTTCTTCTGGGTTCTAAATTTTCCTCTCGGTTATCTATTTCCTTATTATGGAATGTGTTCTCTATGTTCTTAATAGAGCTTCATGAGTTGTTGGTTGTTGTGGTGGTGTCTCTACATCATCGAGTTGATGCATTATTCTAGGAGAGGTGATCGTGATCCTCCGTGTTGGCCTGTTCTCATGCAAAGAATGTTGGAATCGTTTTGATGTAGGGGATTAATGGATTATCTGTTATATTTACGTGCAGTAGTAGAGTAATCATGTTCTATCCCACTTGATTATAATGGAATTGACATAATAAATAATAGAACCGGATTAAATAATTAGTTTTGATCATATGTTGTTGCCTCCTTATTTTCTAGATAGTGTGATATCTATGCTTTGCTTGTTTATAATGTCATTATTGATGGAAATGGGTAAGGAACATAAATATGGGTTAATTTTAAATTAATTTTCCAAATATAAAGATACATTTAAATGAATCTGTTTTTTTTTCTAATTTGATGGTAAAAAAATTGATGTAGTAAGCATGTTTAATTAATTTGTGACAGCTATGGTATTTTTTGGTTAGGTCACCCATAGTTGGAACCAACTAATAATGAATCAATTAATTCAAGATGGATTAAATAATGGGTTGTTGATAAAGGATAATTCCTAGTAGGGTTCTGAGTTACCGTCTTACTTGTAAAGTCCAAGATATTTATGCTTTGAATTTTTGAGTGCTCGTTATGTGTGAAGGTTGAACTCCTTAATTGAAGCTAAGAGCATTGTTTCTTGTTGTTTCCTACTACTTGTGATGTGATATGATCTAGAAAGGTTGTTGTGGTATGTGGGGTATGGAGGCCCAGTGGTTGTGGCATCATTTGACACCTAGAGTGGCAAGATATGTAGGTTTATGCATATGGGTGTATAGGAGGACATCGAAGATGATGGAATGTCTTGAAGCTATGATTAGCCATGATGTGATTGTTTTTATTCTTGTTTTTTTATCTACTTTCCCTTCCCCACTTATTGAGGCAGTTGGTCTTTCTTACCCTCCTTCAAAAAGTTGCAAAGACACATGGGGTTTTCCACGTGCTTTCCATGTTTAGATTATCGAGGGTGTATGGGTCTACGCTCCTGTTATAGTAGTAAAAGACTCAATGGGTGGTTCATCTACTCACTGTGTTGAGCCTATTTTGTTTGGTAGCTTAAAATTGTTTTTCTATAATGCCTAGAATTATGGAAAAGTGTTAATGTAGTTAATAATTTATGTTGAACCCATGGTGTTGGATCTTTCTAGGATGCAATGTTCTGGTTACTTATGAGGATCTGTGGGCTTGTTTTGGTTATGCCTAGAGGGCATGGAACTTTGGTTGTGATGCTAATGAAATGTAATGTGGAATGATAATGGTTAATTAATAGATAAATAATTAATTAATGTAAATTGAAACTAATAAAAATGGATAAGGTAATCTAATGTTTCTCTGTAAATGATTGTGTGCTTATAGGAGGTCTATTCTTAGTTATGGTATCCAGGAGTCTGAGAGATATTAGTTGTAGTTGAGTCTAAGAATAGGTTATCCCATAGTATGGTTGTGAGATATAGTATATTATTTACTTTTTATGTTTCTATATTCTACCCCACACTCTCAGTTAGAGAAACTGATACCTCGGGAATTCTTATCCCTTGGGGCATTTTCCCCAACATCCCAGCTGGATAATGGATTCTGACTACCCCCATTGTCCATGCTCTCTTCTCTTGGTAATTACTTATGCTGGTGGTCATGGCAGTCAGTTTTCCCCATATATGTGTGTAGAGGAATGTAATGTCTTGTGGTTATTCACACACATATATTCTGGATATATTTTCCTATGGACTACTATATGTGTAACATGTATAGGTTGTGATGGCTTGAGGATCGTTACTCATTGAATGGGTTGTAATGGATTTGGGTATAATAGCAGATGTATGATACATGTTATGCGAGATATGGTGGCTCCCAAATACTACCTGGTTACTTTTGGTTCTGTGTATGATGTTGTGCTTCACCTAAGTGTCTGTGAGGAAGAAATTTTTTAGTATGAGGTACATGTTCTGGTGCTTTCCCAAGTGTCTTTGGTCCAGCCTATTTTGAGAGAGATAGCTTAAGACATGTGACATTGGGAAAAATATGAAAACCAATGGGGATGTGGTAGTAGGGTACCCTTTATATTCTTTATTATAATATATTCTATTGTATGTGATACTTGGTGAGAGTATACATGGTGAGGCTATAAACATAGAATACATGTTTAGGTGATGAGTTAATTTCACTTTTTGTTTACTGTGCTTTAGCATTCTTTCTTTACTTTTTCATGAGAGGCTCTGAGGAGGATCCTACTGAGTAAGATATTATACTAACCCAATAAATATAAACTATTTTCTGGACACTTATAGTAGGTTGGATATTGTTCTTGTTACTAATATATTTGGCTTTATAGGAGTTGTTCAGGCTTTGTGACTGCTACTGTTTTACTTTATTTTGGTACTTGCAGTTTTCCCTTTCAGTTTTAGTAGTTCTTTCATGAAATTACATATGTGTACTTGGGATTTATTTTATATTAAATTCTTAGCAAGATTTTTTTGTGTCTACATTATCTCTCTCTCTATCTCTCTCATGTGTTCTATTAGAGGTTAATGCCTCCCATCTTTGGGTTTGTTATACCATCGGTGCTAGTCGACAACCTGGGCCTATTGGAGGTGGACTAGGGTGTCACTATCTCCCTTCTCACATTTTCATTCTAGGAGGGGTACACTTTGTGGGGAGGGGGTCATGAAATATTGGTATCATATTTTTCTTTGATGGATATGATAGTGTTTGGGGTTAGGCATTTGCAAGGTTGAATGGTTTGGTAGGGAAACAATGTCATATAAGTTTAGCAAGTACTATAAAAACTAGAGACTGGATGAGAAACAGGTATTTAGGGACCCCTATGATCAGATGGATAAACCATTAAGTTTATAGTGGATACTAAATGAGGTGATACTGGTTGTAGGGTAGAGAACTAGTAAAGGATAATGCATCATTCTTTTCTGCACTTATGTTTGAATGTGTTGAACTTGGGATAGTTGAACATAAAATGAATAAAAGAAAACAATTAATTAGTGTTAAATTATTTAATATTCAAGGTTTAGGAGTTAAAACTATATTATTTTTGAAGGTATGGCTCCAGTTCAACATCCTCATCAAGTTCTTGTAGAAGATTTCCATCATGTTATGCCAGTATATCACAGTAGAGTAGAGTTTGATGACAATGAACATGGAGGATGACACTCTGATAGTTTCAACTTCAGAGACTACAGAAGTATGGGGTCTCTATTTTAGATTCATACATAGAGGAATGATTGTATGAGGTTGAGATATCATTTATTTCGATATATTCTTGGAAGGATCATTGGGTGTCATTGGTTGTGACGATGTTGCGTGGGGCTGCAACACATTGGTGGTTCTTGTTCCTTAGGGATTACGAGGTGTCGGTGGTCTCATGGGAGACATTTTGAGAGCATTTTAGATATGAGTTTCTTTCTTCTATCATGAAGTTGGCCAGTCTCTGGGAGTCACTTACCATTTGGAAGGGAAGAACCCATGTGAGAGAGTTTGGGATCCATTTTAGGAACCTTTTAAGATATACTTTGGACCTATTTCTAGATGAGGAGGCTAGGGAGAGGCATTTTTAGGAGTGTTGGCATCTAGAGATCTAGCTCCAAGTCAACATGTCTATGCTAATGAAATATCACAAGGTGTTGGTGAGGGAAAAGGTAATTGATAGGATATTAGCCAGAACCAGGTCATCATGAGAGGGGAGTCGTTATGATTACTCACGAATAAGAGTTATGGTCCAGGGTTTCCAATTTCTAGGGATTAAGGGTTTTTGTTCAGTCAGGGGTAGGTCCCAGCCCTCAGCATCTCATTTCTATGGGGGTGGTCATTCTTAGGCTTATTCCAAGGGATCAAGTACTTTTTTGGTTATGGAGGCCAAGGTAATCATCCTCAAGAGTGCTTGACCTTTCAGAGTAGTCAACATGCATCATATGTTCCACTCTTGGTACCTCTGTTGAGGCAGTTCCAGTAGAGGCAGAATTCTAAGGTTGCACCAGCTTTGGATCAGAAGAGAGAGGATGGGGTGGGTAGAGGATAGTGATGGGACGTTCCCCATCCTCGTAGAGTAGAGTACGGACTTGGTGGTGGTTGTCATCAGGGTCAAAGATGTTGTGGAGTAGGTCGTGGTCAGCTTCAGGATTTAGCATTGCCAACACCAGGCAGGCCATACATCATTCAAGGTACCCTTTTCTTATGTTATACTTGGGTTTATTCCTTGTTTTATATAGGAGTGACACACTCCATATAACCTTCAATTCTATATTCTTTGGGACTTGACGTATAGAGGCTTCCATTTCCCTTTGGGTTGATTACGCCAGTTGTGGGTCAAGATGACTTGTTTCAAGTATATAGAGAATGTGAGCTAATGTTGGGGTAGTACCACTCTTGGGGAGATTTAAAATGTTTACAAATACAAACATATGATTTAATAATAAGAATATATTGGTTTTATTTGGTGTCGGCTATCATGTATTGCTTCCAGATGTAGGTGGTGTTCTTCGATGTTGATGGAGAGCCATAATTGTTTATTTTTGAGAGAGACCCTCGGATGGGTCAGAGGTATGTTCCATATTTTTCTTCCAAGATGGATGAATTTATTTTGAGTTCATTTGAGGTTTAGTAGTTGGCATTTCCTAGTGTCATTTAAGAGTACCCTGATGCCTTTCTAGAAGAGGTTATAGAATTAGCCCCTTGATGACAGATCGAGTTTGGGATTGAACTACAATTAGGGTTGTCTCATATATCGATGTATCTATATAGGATGGAACCCTCTAAGTTGTGGGAGCTACTAATACATATCATTAGTCTATTACAATGTGTTTTTTTTTCAGTCAAGTGTGTCACCGTTGGGTGTATCAGTTTGGTTCATGAAAAAGGTTAATGGAAGTTTTCGGTTGTGTATCACTTATCATCACTTAAACAAAGTGACACTGATGATACACTATCGTTTTCCTCTGATTGATTCATTGTTTGATCAACTGAAATGTTCATGTTGTTTCTCAAGGATATATTTTAGGTCCGGGTATCCTCAAATCCATGTGAAAGATGAGGATATCCCAAAAACTAATTTCTGTTGTTGTCATGGGAATTATGAGTTCTTGGTGGTACTGTTCGGTGTGATAAATTATCTAGATGTGTTCATGGGGTTGAAGAACATTGTGTTATGTTAGTTCCTATATATGTTTATGGTTTTTTACATTGATTACATCATTGTGTACTTGATGTATGAGGAGGATCATGCAGATAATCTATGTGTTGTTTTTAGAGTCCTTCATCAAAATCATCTATTTGGAAAGGTGTCAAAGTGTGAGTTTTGGGACCAAGAAGTTCTCTTCATGGGTCATGTTGTTTCCCAAAATGGATTTGAAATGCATACGTCAAAAATAGAATCAGTTGATCCTCAGGAAATCCCCAGGATAGTGGCAGTGGTGAAAAGTTTCCTTGGTCTCGCATGCTATTATAGGAGGTTCATGGTCAGTTTCCCTTAAGTTAGGACTCCTCTAACAACATTAAATATGAAGGATCAGGTGTTCATGTGAAATAATTAGTTTCAATTATCTTTTGAGTATCTGAATAATAAGTTGGTCAGTGATCTGGTTCATTGTCTTCCATCAGAACAAGTTCATTTTGAGATTTTTTTGTGACGGTTCACGTCTATGGTTAGGATGTGTTCAGATGCAAAATAGATTGGTCATTTTTTATGGTTCTTGGTAGTTACATACCCATGAGTGTAACTATTACACCCACGATCTATAGTTTGTATAAATGGTGTTTTCTCTCTATTTTTGGATATATTACCCCATCAGAGAGCACTTTGTGGTCTTCACCGATCATAAAGGACTGAGGTATGTTTTCTCTCAGCATGACTTTAAATTGCAACAACATCAGTGGATGGATTTTTTATAGGATTACGACTTTAAAATATCATATACACTTGTTAAGGGGAATATTGTAGCCAATTAACTGAGCATAAATTTGTTTAGTGATGTAGTACGTGAATCAGGTGACTCCAGGAGAGTAATGTAAGAACTTTCAGCATTACATCTTGATATGGGAGAATTTTGGGATAGAGGTTGTATTTTTCAGATGAAGTTTTAGTAATCTTTAGTGAAGTAGGTGGAAGATTCCTAGTTGGGGGATCATTAGGTGGAGGTCTAGAGAGACTAAGTTGTTTCTGGTGAGGCCCCTGATGTTTGGTCTGAGGATGAAAAACATTGGGTGTTGTTTCGGGGAAGGCATTCCATTCCTTCGATGATGTGGGAAATGGTTCTTATAGAGTTCCATATTTCACCTTTAGTGGTGCATCCTAGTGTGGCGAAGATGTATGGAGCTTTGAGGAGTCGGTTTTTGTGGCCTAGGTTGAAGTGTGAAGTTTCAGCATTTGTGTCTCGATGTTTGGTAGGCCAGAAGGTGAAGTCGCAGAACTGTGTTCTCGATGGTTTTCTCCAACTGTTAGGTGTTCATAAATGGAAGTGGGGGGACATATCAATGGAATTTGTTACCAGTTTACTTTGAGATCAAGGAGGTTATGATTCTATATGTGTGGCAGTGGATCGTTTGAAAAAAGAATCCCACTTTATAGAAATCAAGGAGTCTAGCTCAGTGGAGGTTCTGTTTATGCAATATCTGGAGGTGGTGGTGAGACTCCACAGAGTCCTGGGGATGATCATTTCCAATCAAGATCCTAATTTTATATCCATGGTGTGGAGAGGTCTCTAGCACACTTTGGTCTCTCAACTATGCCTTAACACTACTTTTCATCTGCAGATGGATGGTTAAATAGAGCGGACCATCCTGACTCTTGAAGACATGTTGCGCTCTTGTGTCCAAGATTTTGGAGGTTTGTGGATGAGGCACCTTACCCTGGTAGAGTTCTCTTAAAACAATAATTTTCATTCCACCATTATTATACAGTTGTTTGAAGTCTTATATGATTTTCCTTTCCTTTCTCCATTCTGCTAGACTAGGGTCAGAGAGTCATCAATTCTTGGGCCGAAACAATTACAGAATATGAAAAAGATGGTTCAGGTGATTCATGAGAAGAATAAGGTTGAGAAGGATCATAATAAGTCTTATTTTGATCATAGGGGGAGTATTTTAGATTCTGACATTGGTGATCATGTGTTTCTGAAGGTGACTCTTCATCTTGGGGAGTGGAGGTTTGGTCATGGGAGTATGTTTTCTCCTAGTTTTTTGGGCCTTTCTATGTGTTGGCTCATGTTGGAGTCATGGAATATCGAGTTTCACTTCCCCTATAGATGAACCAGATACATGATATTTTTCATGTGTCACAACTCCGTCATTATCTTCATGAAAAGTCTTGCGTCATCGATTGGTGTGAGATCGATGTTGAAGATGATGAATCCTTCAAGGAGAATCCATTAGAGATCTAAGTCCCCAAGGAGAAGGTGTTTTTCGGGCATGTTATTCCCATGGCTTGTGTCTTGGGGTGGAATGGTGGCATGGAGGAGAGTACATGGTAATGTGAGTCATAAATACATGTTCAGTACCCCGAGTTGTTTTATGTTTAGCTTTCTCTTATAATTATGTTCGTTTTTTGTTGTAAACCTTTCCTATTTATAAGATAGAATTCTCTTGTTTCTTTTTCTATATTTCTCTATTTTGAGAGGTATCTCCCCTAGGAGAGTGTTTAAGAGTGGGTTGTGGTTGTTGTGTGGTCTCACATGTTTTTTTATGTAGATGAGATCTTTTGGTGGAGATAACTTTAAGAGGTATCTCAAAGGGTGGTCTCTCAAACCCCTTTTTCTGTTTTCTTTCTTGGTTGGTTTTCAATTATCGAGGATGAGAATGTTTTGAGAGGTATCAAATGTAATTCCATTGACCTCTCTGGTCTATTCCTTTGCATAAATCGGGTGTTTGACGTGTTCTCATAGGTCATGGTGACTTATTCCCAACACTTTTCCAAATTTCTAGTTTTGTGACCAATGTTTCAAGAATGGTGTCATTTCCTTTGCCAAAGTTCAAGAATGGTGTCAAGAATAGTGTTTCTAAAATGGTGTGATTTCCACTACCAAATTTCCAGAATGGTGTCATGAAAAGTGATTCATGAATGGTGTCATTTCAATTTTAAAATTTCTAGAATAGTTTCATGAATTGTTTTTCCAATATGGTTTCATTTCGTTTTCAGAATTTCTAGAATAGTTTTATGAATGGATTTTCAAGAATATTGTCATTTCCTTTTTTAAATATCAAGTTTTTCCCAGATTCCTACAGTTTCTCCTCTTCAAAATTTCCTTTCATGTAAAATTAATTAAAAGCCTTGTATTAATGGGTTTATAGCCGATTCAAATCCCATAACTCGTATCTTAATTTTCCTAATGGTGTGAAATCCTTTACTTAGTCAAAACGCATTATCTCTAATAGATCTGATATAAATGAAAAATCTAGAATATCTTAAACCACTACTCTGTTAAATCTTATAAAGGGAAGATATATATTTCTCCCTTGTTCTTCCTTCTTGTTCCCTGGAGCGATATTCCCAAACCTTTACTTCCTTCCCATAGGATTAATGCAATCAAACTTCTATCCTTGGATTGTTTTCAGTGGAAGTTTTTCATACTGCTTGTGCACCCCCTGTTTTTTATGCAGCTAGGAGGTGTTGATTTGTCTTTGACATAATTTATTTTATACCTCTGTTCTTATGGGTTATAGACCATTCCTCCAATTCTCTATTACTATGTTATGGAATACGTACTCTATGTTCCAAATAGAGCTTCCTGTGTGATTGGTTGGTGTGTTGGTGTCTCTATATCCTCATGTGGATGAAATTATCCATAACAGGTGATCATGATCTTCCATGTTGGACTATTCTCATGTAAAGAATGTGGGAAACCATTTCAGGTTGGGTATTTATGGATTCTCTAATCTATTTAGGTGTAGTAGAATAGTTAGCATGTTTTTTCCCATTGGATCACAATTTAATTGAAATAATAAATATTTGAACTTGATTATAGAATTGGTTTCGATCGTATGTTGTTGCCTCCTGATTTTCTAGATACTATGATATCTATGATTTTCTTTTTTATCATTTTTTTCTTGATGGGAATTGGTAAAGAATATAAATTTTGGATTAATTATAAAATAATTTTCTAAATATAGAGGGGAATTTAAATGAATCTAGTTGTTGTTTTATTTTGATGATAATCAAATTAATGCAGTAATCATGTTTAATTAATTTTTGATAGATATGGTAGCTTTATAGTTAGGTTCCTCATAGTTGGAACCTACTAATAATGAATACGTTAAATCAAGATGGATTAAAGAAAATGTTGTTGATAAAAGATAATTCCTGGTAGGTTTCTAAGTCACCCACTTACTTGTAAAGTCTTAGAGGCTTATGCTTTAGAGCCATGAGTGCTCGTTGTGTGTGAAGGTTGAATGCCTCGATCAGTGCCAGGAACCCAATTTCTTATTATTTACTTCTTATTGAGACATGATGTGAGCCTGGAATGTTGGTATGGTATATGGGATAGGGAGGCCCAGTGGTTGTGGCAGAAGTTGGTGCCTAGAGTGGTGAGATATGTCAGTTTATGCATATGGGTGGCTAGGAGGAGATCGAGGACTATGGAATGGGTTCAAGTTGGGATTACCCATGGATGTGAATTTTTTTATGATTTTCTAATCTTCTTTAGTTTCCCAACTACTTGAGGCACCTGGCCTTTCCTAACCACCTTCCAAAAGAGGCGAAGATGTGTGGGGTATGCCATGTAATTTATATGTTTATCTTATCAAGGGTTGATGGGTCTATGTTTCTTATATAGGTGGAAAAGAATCGACGAGTGGTTCATCTACTCAATGTGTTGAGCCTCTTGTGTTTAGTTGATTAGAGTTTATTTTCTAGAATGCCTATAATTGTTGAAAAGTGTTAATGCTATTAATAAATGATTGAATAAATGATG
Source organism: Viscum album (assembly GCA_963277665.1). Taxonomy (NCBI): domain Eukaryota; kingdom Viridiplantae; phylum Streptophyta; class Magnoliopsida; order Santalales; family Viscaceae; genus Viscum; species Viscum album. The sequence continues at coordinate 1,084,948,301 of OY728150.1, read as the reverse complement.
TTGAACCCATGGGGTTGGATCTTGTTTGGATGCAATGTTGTGGTTACTTCTAAGGTCCTGGGGACTTGGATTTGTTATACTAGGAGGTCATGGAACTTTGGGTGTGATGCTAATGAAATTAAATGTAGAATGATAATGGTAAATTAATGGTTAAATAATTAATTAACATAAAGTGAAAATTATAAAAAGGGATAAAGTATTATAATATAGCTCTTTAAATGGTTTTGTGCTTATAGGTTACCTAGTATTAGCAGTGGCATCCAGGATTATGAGAGACATTAGTTGTAGTTGAGTGTAAGACTAGGTTATTCCCATAGTGTTGTTGTGAGCTATAGTATATTCTGTACTTTTTTTGTATATATACATTAACCCACACTATCGGTTAGGGAAACTAACACCCCATGGATTCTAATCCCTAGGGGTGTTTTCCCTAATATCATGGTGGGAGGATGGATGGATTACTACCCCCTTTGGCCCCGCTCTCTTCTCTTTATAGTTACTTGTGTGGGTAGGCTCGACAGTTAGTTTTTCCCATACATGTGTGTAGACGTCTATAATGGCTTGTGTTTATTCACACATATATATTCGGTATATAGTTTTCTATGGTCTACTATAGTTGTAATGTGTATATTCTATGATGGATTGAGTATCATTACACAGTGTATGGGTTATAATGGATTGAGGTATAATACTCGACTTATGGTACACGTTACACAAGCTTTGGTGGATTCTAGAAACTACCTGGTTACATTTGGTTGTGAGGATGGTGTGGTGCTTTTACCAGGTGTCTACAGGAAATACTTTTTGAAGAAAGAGGTTCACATTTTGGTGCTCACCCGAGTGTATTCAGGCCATCCTTTTTGGAGAGTGATGGATTAAGACGTGCAATGTTGGGGCAAAGCGACATACCAGTGGGGAAGTAGTAGTGGGGTACCCTTGATATTATTTATTATTAAATATAATCTTATATGTGATACTTGGTGAGAGTAGCCATGGTGAGGCTAGGAACATAGCATAAATGTTTAGGTGATGAGTTAGTTTCACTTTTTGTTCACTGTTCTTTAGCATGATTTCATTAATTTATCGTGAGAGGCTCCGAAGAGGACCCCACTGAGTATACTGTTATACTCACACTATGTATATAAACTATTATTTTGGTCACTTGGAGTTGGATGGAGATCAAGTTGGTTACTACTATTTTGGGGTTTACATGAGCTATTCAGGGTTCGTGGTTGCTGATGTTTTACTTTCTTTTGGTAATTTTGGTTTTCCATTTTAGTTTTAGTAGTTATTTCATTACATTAAAAATGTGTAATTGGGATTTATTTTATATTGTAGTCTAAGCAGGAGTTGGTTGGTGTCTTTCTTATCTCTCTCTTTTTCATGTGTTCTATTAGAGGCTAACTCCTCCCATATGTGTGTTTGTTAGACCCTTGGGGATAGTCACCAACCCATGGCCTATTGAAGATGGTACTGGAGTGTCACTATATCCCTTATCACATTAATGTACCAGGAGTGATACACTTTTTGGGGAGTGGGTCTTGAAAATGTATCACTAATGATTCAATTTTGATAGTGTAAAATGATACGTTGTCGGCAAGGCACGCCTGCATCCCATTAAGAAGCGTATTGGCCTCAGCCATGATAGAATTCCCTTGACTATAGAATATACCAAATTCAATAATAACTGAACCTCTTTAATCCTAAATGAATCCTCCTCCATGAATAATCCCAAGGCTACATAATCCATCAATATTTAGCATGATATTGCAATCAGGGGGGTTCCAAAAAATCTATCTCCCTAGTCTTGGTGCATCCTTTTGGATAGAGAAGTTCCATGTACCCTACAAAACTATCTTCAAGGATTTATTATTGTCCCAATATTTGACCAATGATCCTATATCCACTGATAGATATACGGATTTGACCTATATAGATAACAAAGAACGATTTTTCCATCACTTTGAGCTTTGTTTCTTGCATTACAGATAGCCCAATATCCTACAACAATCAAAATAGCCCTTCCCTTACACTATTGATCAATCAATAATACACCTTCTATACAATTTTGGAGAAATTAAAAACATTAGTAGATATTAATGTCAAGAATAATTAGGTTTATAAATTTCATCCACAGTGACGAATCCCATTCGCTATTAAGGAAAAGATGGTCCATCTTTTCCTCACAGGATTTTCAGAAGCCCAAAAATTTTGATACAAGAAAAATCACTTTCCTAATAAATTATTCATCCATAGGAATAAAATTATTATAAATACACCAACCCAAGAAGTTTTATTTTATGGTTGTATCTTTAAACCAATATAAATTTCACCACGAGTGATACCATTTTTGTTCTGATGAACATACATGTACATCTTGGTCAAGAAAACCCCCACTAGAGACTTAGTGAAGATTAAATGATCAATTTCATCAGATATTTCAATACTATCAAAAGTATTATATTTTTTTGATTGATAACAACTTAAATAAATTAGGGTCATTCGATCGCCTAGGAAAAAGAGATTCTAGGAATTGGATATCATAGGATACAGAGTGGGGAACCTACCTAGTTACTAAACAAAAATTTGATGTCATTGTATTCCACTATCCACTAAGAGTATTGCATAACGACCAAAATGTGGCCATTAAGATAATTCCACATCTACAAGATATTTCCCCCCTAATCCATAATAATAGAACCTACCCATTATGAATTTTCTCCAAGTGGAACAAACTTCAACAACCTCCCAAACCGACTTTGCCTGTAGATATTGCATTATTCCCTCCAAAATTTATAAGTTGGTGATATCATCATGAACTAGTCTTTCCATACTATTCTAGGAATCTTGGTGGAACCTACCCTCACCATGGGAGTCCCAAATGGAAGACATAAAAATCCTCTCAATATTCCTTAGCATAGATTTAGGATCACTGAGGGCTGATAACACATGCATTGGGATGGAGGTGAGGACAGAGTGCACTAGTGTAATTATATCACCAACGGAAAGGACTTTGTTCTTAAAATATTTAATAAGGTTTAATATTTTATTAAAAACCCTAAAAATTAAATATGTGAAACATTCCTAGAGATAAAGGTTCCCTAATTTACTCCAAAGGGAACTATCTTTCGAGAATACCAATAAACTATTCCAATTTTTTCCACATCATTCTGAACACAACCCCGACATGTAGTAGCTACTTTTATCCCGATTGAGTTATTACCCACTCAATTGGTTATATTCTTCCAACACATTTTTAAGGCCCTTAATGGATCTTCTCCCTATTCTAATAAATAATATCATGTTATCTGTATAAATAAGGTGACATATTCTATTAAAATGGTTCCTTCTTTTAAAGGTAATTATGACACCATTATATATAATATTCATAGGGATATTACTGAGAGAGCCCTAGACCATGATGAAAATATTAGGCTAAAGGGGGTCACGTTTTCTGAGGACAAGATCTAATTTGATGAATCCACTTATTTTACCCTTCATTGAAACTAAGAACCAATGGAGAGAAAGCATCTGAAAAATAATTCACACTCCCAATTAGAAAATACTATGTAGCCTATAAACCTTATAATGAATCCCCATTACATTCTACCATAATAATTTTCCATACAAATATTTATAACCATATTATATGCATGAACCTTATTATTGAGGTCCATAACCATTTCATGAGTTATGCATATTCCCTCATGGGAGGCCTTCCTTTGATAAAACTATATTTCTCTTCCAACACCTGGTCATGTAGATAGATATAAAACCTCATGTTGAAATTACTAGCAAATAATACTATTGTAGATGTTACCTCTAGAGAGGCCCTAAGAATCTGAAAACCACAATTAATTTTAAGTCCCAACATTTAAAAATCTAGATAATTATATCCTCTCAACCTTTAAATATTTTCATCCATAAAAAATGAATAAATGGAGTAGAAGAACAATGATCTCAAGAGGAATCCCATGTAGAAAATATCACACTATCTCACTGACCTCTTTCATCAGCAAGGTTCTAAGATCTTAGTGATCTTCGTATGAAACTCTCTAGGAAGGAAATATCCTCTTTTATTCCAAAGGATACCACCTCCAGACCATTATTAATGAAGAACTAACCAAAAACATACATCCTCCATACAAGAGTCATACCAATCCTCTACACAATAATTATATCCATCCAAAAGTCATCCTACCCACTACAATAGATCCCCTAGTACAGAACACTATAATAGAAAATATAAAAATTTAAATAAATTTACATTATAAATAAAAGAAAAAACTCTATATTATAGTAATTTCAAACATTGGTCTGTATAATTACATTAGTATATACAATTTATCACAAAAATTCAAAAATATTATTGTTCCATTATCTTTGCACCCCTATCACTTCTCAAAATATCGTGATCATGAAATCAGTTTCTGAAAAAAATTGTATCTCGAGAAAAAGAGTGCACCTATATAATAAAAAAATTCATATGATACTAATATTATAAATAAATAAATTAAACATTAATATGAAATAAGACATTGATAAAATGTCATTTTTAAGCTAAAACTACACACTTTGAGTCATACCGATCACACAATCAATCAGATTGACATGGATTTGATGCATACACATCATAAATGACTTATGGATCATTATACTTTAAATATAAAATCAATTGGAATTTGTTCTTTCAGTTTTTGAGTACGTTACATGTGTTTTTTACTACAATTTCTATTTAAACTAAAAACATGAACTTTGAGTCATATCGATCACATCGTGTGTCAGTTTGATGTGTGACTGATTCTTATAGGTCTGAAATGACTTTTGAATAATTTTCCTAAATTATAAGAATAATACAAGAATTTTTTATTAGTTTTTAGTAAGTGATGCACATTTTGAACTAAAATATCAATGTAAACTTATAACTTAGACTTCAATTTATACTGGGAACACGATGAATTATATTGAGGTGCAGATATTTCTTAAACATTAAAAATTACTTATATGTTATTTTCATAAATTATAAAAATAATAAAAATGATTTTTCATGGGTTTTAGTATGTGAAATGTGTTTTGAACTAAAATATCAATATAAAACACCCACACATTGAGTCATACCAGTCACATTGTGAGTCAATTTTTCATGGAACTGATTCTTACACATCAAAAATGACTTATAAATCATTTACATAAAGTATTAACACAATCTAAAATATTTTTATTTGTTTTCAGTGAGTGACACACATTTTTAACTAAAATGGAAATTTTTAATTGATAACATACACTTTGAGACATACCTTACATAATGTATAAGATTGAGGTGTGTATGATTCCTACACTTCACAAATGAATTATGGGTTTTTTACAAAAGCTATAAAAATTATTCAAGTTTGTTTTCTAAATTTTTTTAGTATGTGACATGTTTTTTAAACTAAAATGTCAATTTTAAATAAAAACACAGATTTTGAGTCATTATGGTCACACTATACATCATATTTATAAACAATATATTCCTTCATGTTAAATATGAATTTTGGATCATTTTCCTAAATTATGAAAAACAATATATTTTTTTCTCAGATTTGAGTATTTCATGTCTCTATTTTACTAAAATGTCAATTTAAACTGAAAACACACACTTTGTGTCATAATGGTCACATTCATGTGTCGGTTTGATGTGTGGATTATTACAACAAATAAAAAATGAATGATTAATCATTTTCCTAAATCATAAACACAATCTGAAAGTGTTTTCTTAGTTTGAGAATGTCACATGTGTTTTGAACTAGAATTAAAATTTTAAACTAAAAAAATACATTTTGAGTATTATTGGGTGCATTTTGTATCAGATTTAGGTATGATAAGATGAAATTATATAATCATATTTGATACGTTTATTTAAGGTTTATTTGTGATTTATTCAATAATGCACTTGGTTCTGGTATATTTTCACATTAATTATGAATTTAGGGCTCAAAGGAATAAATTCTAAAAAATTAAAAAATAGGCTTTACACGCTGTGTAAATAATACACAGTGTGTATACCTCATTAACAGTATGCCTATAGATATATAGACCAACCCATTAATCCTTTACATGATGTGAATCCAGTACACAGTTTGTACATTCATTATGTAAAGACCCGTAAATTTCAAGGAAATTTTTTTCTTAATTTTCTTTGGAATTTTACAAGAACGCAGTTTCGGACGGCACGTGATTCTGAGGCCCGGTGTGCCCGGAATCATTTTCCGAAGTTTGGCTCGGGTACGTTCAGTGAACGAACGAGCGGGTTTTTCTAACTTTTGAACCGGTGCTTGGAATCGAATTCCGAGGGCACCAATGGAATCGCAGCGCCGGTAATTTCTTAGAAACACCTCTTCCAGAGTTGAGTTTTCTCGGATGTGGTTTTTAATTTTTGGGGTTAAGTGAAGAAAATAAAATAAAGTGGTGTGACAACTTTATTTTATTTCACTTAAAGCCACTTAAAGCTACTTAAGCTAATTTGAAGCGGATAGGGTAGAACCCAAAAATATCCTACCCTCTTGGTAGGATATTTGTGAGGTGGGGCCCGAACGAGCCCCACCATTTCTTTCCCCCTAAGTAACGCACCCGCGAAAACTCCTCTTTAATGAAAGTCAACTGGTGCGTTTTCTAAACACTTAACGCTCCTATTAATTGGATAGTTAAGACGTTACCATTAATTCACCGAATTAATGGTTCGTTTCTTAACTTGTTTTTCAAATTTTTGGCATGTTAATAAAATAATACCAAAGCATGTCTTTCTTGAGGATTGCTCGTTGAGAGGATTTGGAGAAGACTCTAAGGCTTGAGATCTTCATCCTCCTTCACGAAGAATGCGAAGAACGCGAAGAACACAAAGAACGCCGAACCCTCGGAGATCGACGACGCGATGTTGTGTTCCGCGACGCCGACGATTCTCCTCCCGCGACGCTTCTTCTGCGACGTTTCTTCCCAGCAACAATCTCTGATCATCAACTGCTTGAGGTAGGGGATTACGGTTCTCTAATTATTTGTGGATTTTATCCTCAACATGGGTTTAAATGTGCAATTTAATCTGTGTGTTTTCTTTAACCCTCGGAGATCGTTGACGCGACGTCGTATACCGCGACGACGCGACGCCCCCTTCCGCGACGTGACGATCCTCTTCTTCCGCGACGGTCAATCCCACGAAGAACTCATGTCCGACGACAACGAAGAGGAAGGGGTTTGATTCATTTAAATCTTTGTGATTTATACCCGCGGAGTTGATTAAATAATTGTTGTGAGATTTTTAAAACCGCTAACGCGGTGGGTGCAGACTAACAAACAAGTCCGAACCCACCGCTCCTTTCGTTCTTGGGGTGAAAAACGGCGGACGTCGACAAACCAGGCCGCACGGGCGCTATGAGGTCCTTGCAGTGAAGAATGGACCCTGGGAGGACCTTTGGCGAAGACGGCGTGAATTTCCGACCACCGGAACTTGTCCGGTGGTCCGCGGAGCAGCCCGCCGGCACGCCACGCTGGCATGGCGGCGCCGGCGGAAGATGGCGGCGGCGCCCGGCACGCCGCCGGAGGGAGCCGCCGTGGCTGAATCCACGGAGGTAGCAACACGGTCCCGCGACCGCGCGAGACCAGAGGAGCACGGAACGCGACCGGCTACCGTGTCCACTGGAAAGGGCGGCCCAATGCGGGGTCGCGGCTTCTTCACATGGGGGCACCGCGCCCCCCGCCCGCGGCTCGGCCGTAACAGGCGAGCCGACCCGCCTGGCGGCCGGGCCGCGCCCGCGGCGGTCGGGCCACCCAGGTCGGTCCGGACCACGCCGGCCAAGTCGAACCCGGACCCGGCTCGGGTCGACTCGGTTCAGGAGGACCCAGGGGGGTTGGGCCAGGTCGGTCCGGGCCCATACCCCCCATTTTCGGACCTTTTCGGTCTTTTCTCATAAAATGAGCTACGGGCCTCCGATCGACGCGCCATCAGCAGAGATGCGATCCTTGGACCGAGACGGTCATTTCGGTATATCGTACTCAAGGATTCGGAGTACTTTGGGTTTGGTCGGGTCGGTTCGTACACGAAACCAACTGGGCCCTTGGAGCGGAAACGCTTATATCTTGAGCCCCAGACGTCCGATTGACGTGCCATAGACTTTGTTGAATTATTCTAAGTGAGATGGATCTTTTGGCTTACTCCGCCCGAGGAACCAAACGGGACCCAGGGACGAAAAAGCCAAAAACTCTCAGACCGGACGTCTGATTGATGCGTCGTCTGCGACGTTGAGTTCCTATTGATGATACGGAACTTTTGGATACATCAACTCTGGACTATGTGTCAGTTGATGTGTCAGACTCTTGGCTCGTGGAGCGGACCCTCCCGAACGAGCTTGCTGTGTGCGGGAACCCTAGAGCTGGCTGCGACGACGACGATGACTGTACAGAGATCCTCAGTGGATTCGACGGTGACGACTACATCACTCAGTGATCCTATGTGGATCAGTGCTACCGATCCTGTGTGGGTCCGATCCTGTGGGGGTCAGTGCTCAGCGGTCCTGTGTGGGCCAGCGCCTACGGATCTTGTGTGGGTCTGATCATGTGTGGGTCTTTGCGGGGGTTAGTTACCTATCGATCCTGTGTGGGTCAGATCCTTTGTGGGTCATTGCGGGGGTTAGTTACCTATCGATCCTTTGTGGGTGAGATACTTTGTGGGTTATTGCGGGGGTTAGTTACCTATCGATCCTTTGTGGGTCAGATCCATTGTGGGTCATTTCGGGGGTTAGTTACCTATCGATCCTTTTTGGGTCAGATCATTTGTGGGTCAAAGCGGGGGTTAGTACCTATCGATCCTTTGTGGGTCTGATGGCTTAGATGAATCAGTGGAAATATCTGATCATCTCTATCATCATACGAAGAAGTATACCTATGTGAGCTGAAATCCTATTTTGCTTTCCTACGTAGATTGTGTTGTTCTATCTTGTGTGGATTATGTTTTGCTTTCCTGTGTAGACTGGGTTGTACTTGGTCTCAGATGTTGGAGCCGAACAAGAATTGATGGCTTAGGTATATGTATGGGCATATACCTAAGAAGTGTCGGATGTTACTTCGTGATTGTATCTCTCCTTTTTGGATTATCCTTTGTGGATTCTGGGAGACCTTCGGGGGTCTCGGGGTCCCTACTGAGTAACTTATACTCACCCCTGCATGGTCTATTCCCGCACTACGTTGTGTTGGTTGCAGACGAAGGACAGCGCTGATCGTGGTTGAGGCTCGCGGAGCAGGACGGTACCTAGAGGTGGACCACTAGGCAGACGTACTCGGAGCGGACGGCTGGACCCGAGGAGCTGTGGAGGCTATCTGTACTCACCCTTCAGGTGGGACTTCCAGTGGACGGCTCGACGTTGCGGCTTTACTTTCAGTTGTTGTTTTCCCTTTCCAGTTGTAATTTACTTTCAGTTTGGGTTTGTATTCTGGCCCACTTACTTTTCCGCACTTACTTGTATCAGCTTTTACTTAGTGTTTACTTCTATTGCTTGCTTGTTTTGTGGTGTTTGTTTACTTAACAATGGCAATGCCTTCCCTTTTTACTGGGATTTACGCCTTGGTGCTAGTTTCCAGCCCCTGGCCTATGGAAGGCGGGCTTGGGGTAGTCACAGAACGGGCCCCGAGGACGTGTCATGACAAATTGGTATCAAAGGGTTTTGGTTCTACCACAGAACATGGGACTCTGATCTTTTTCTATGTGAATAAATAGTGTTAAGTGTATTGGGTGTGGTTATCATTTCAGGGAGTCCAGTGTTGGTGCAGCGGCTGACGTATCCGTACACCAGGACCCTGACTTCTGATTTCCGACTTAATGCACGAAAACATTGATTTCATGTGTGTTTCAAGTTTTTCTTTGTGATTACTTTGTGTTAGCTCACCAGGTATACTGTTCTGACCGTGGTGCACCAGTTTCCTTTTCTAGATGGCCCCACAATGGTAGCCAGCTAGGGTTCCGAGAGTTGAGCATGACGACAGCCCACCAAGCGACGAGGCCTCGGTACATGGCCCTTTGACAGCTGAGGCACTGGCGGTACCTTTACCCGCCGAGCCACCGATGCTTCCAGCCCCAGCTGCTGACGATGCACGTCGCCTTAGTGCACTACACTAGTTCCAGCACCAGCGACCGCCCAGGTTCCACGGGGAGACGGACCCCCAGGCAGCTGAGGACTGGCTGGAGGTAGTGGTACGAGTTTTCAGATTATTGAGGACACCAGCAGACCTCATGGTGATCCTCGCAGCAAGCCTACTACACGTGGCAGCGGGCCGATTGTGGAGCTTGATGCTCTAGGTTCATGATGAGGAATCTCTTCTCTGGACAGACTTTGAGAGCCTCTTCCCTCAGAGTTCTTCCCGGCCACTCTCCGTGCGGTGCGCATCCAGGAGCTTCTTCAGCTGCGGCAGGGCAGCTTGACGGTTGCCCAGTACTCAGTGAGATTTACCGATCTCTCGTGCTACTCGACAGACATGGTACGGGACCCATTCTTCTGGGCCCGGACCTTTGAGCAGGGATTGAGACATGAGATCAAGGCATCACTAATCTCCCTCAGCATTCCGACTTAGGCAGGAGTACTGGAGCGAGCTCTTTTGATCGAGAGCTTCCTTGCTGAGCCTTCATCAGCAGCGAGACCTACCGCGGGGCGACACATAGCAGAGTCTTCTACAGCAAGCAGTCGACAGATGACTCATGGGTCCAAGCAGACCAGACCCTCACGCAGACGACCTCAGGGCACTAACTCAGCAGTGCGGGGAACACAGCGTGGAGCCAGTCTTTCGAGAGGCAGGCAGTGCTACACATGCGGCGGGCAGGGCCACATGGCTCGTGACTGCCCGACCCACCATGCTAAGGAGCAGCAGACGGTTGAGGGGCTACCCAGGCAGAGGTAGAGGGTCGACGGTGGCGGTCCGTAGGGAGAAGGCGGACGAGGCAGAGGGGCTGGCCGAGCAGAAGGTGGTGGGCGACGCTTTGAGGCTCTGCCACCACCACCACCAGAAGTTCCACCCCGACTGTAGGGAGCTGGCGGGCAGAGACAGGCACAGCTCCAGGTAGCGGAGGCCTACGACCACGGTGCGCCCGAGATGATTCGAGGTACTATCTGTGTCTATTACACCCTTGTTTCAGTTCTTATAGACAAAGGAGCGAGTCACTCTTTCATATCCACTGCCCTTGTTTGAAGCTCGGAGATTCCGATAGAGCCGTTGGCTCGATCTTTACAGCTAGAGACTCCTACGAGAGCAGACTCAATGATTACGCACTAGTGCCGGCAGTGTGAGCTTACTCTAGGAGGCGAGAGATTTGGTTGGGATCTTCTTGTAGCGACATCGAGGCCTTACGACATCATCTTGGGCATGGATTTGTTATCTACAGTCAATGCACAGATTGACTGTATTAGGCGCAAGGTGAGATGTGTACGCACCGACGGGAGCAGGTTCACCTTCACCGATGAGAAGGGAACCTTCACAGCACAGGATGGACTCTCGCAGAGGAGAGGACAACCCATCACTCATCAGTTGTCTAGCCTCATCCTAGGAGCAGTTGACGTGATGAGTCCTAGTTTTCTTGCAGTGGTGGAACAGTATGCAGACGTCTTTCCCGATGACATTCCAGGACTACCTCCTCGCAGAGATGTAGAATTTTATATTGAACTATACCTCGTGACAGCCCCGATATCGACTCCAGCATATTGGATTGCCCCCGCTGAGCTTTGAGAGCTATGGGTACAGTTGGAGGACTTACAGGGCAAGGGATTCATCCGACCCAGTGTTTCACCCTGGGCTTCCCCGATATTGTTCGCCAAGATGGCGGATGGGAGCTTGTAACTTTGTGTTAACTATCATCACCTGAACCAGGTGACAGTGAGGAACAAGTGTCCGCTACCGAGGATTGATGACCTCTTAGATCATCTCAAGGGATCACGGTGGTTCTCGAAGATAGACCTTAGGTCAGGCTATCATCAGCTCAGAGTTCGGGATAAGGACGTGCTGAAGACGGCCTTCAGATGTCGGTATGGCCACTATGAGTTCTTGGTTATGCCATTCGGCGTAACCAATGCTCTAGAAGTGTTCATGGGCCTCATGAACAGGATCTTTCAGCCATACGTCGATCGATTTGTCGTGGTCTTCATCGATGACATTTTGATATACTCGACGACTGAGGAGGAGCACGCCTACCACTTACGGTTTGTACTAGACACACTCCGAGAGCACCAGCTTTATGGAAATCTCTCAAAGTGTCAGTTCTGGATACGTGAGGTCCACTTCTTGGGACACGTCATCTCTGTGGCGGCAGTTGTAGTGGATCCTGTGAAGATCGAGGCAGTGATAGCTTGGGATCCACCCAGGAGTGTGACGGAGGTGCGGAGTTTCTTGGGACTAGGTGGATACTATCGGAGATTTGTGCCAGACTTCTCCAGAGTTGTGGCACCACTCTCAGCTCTTACGAAGAAGGGGAAACCCATTGTGTGGTCAGAAAGATGTCAGCAGAGCTTCCAGGAGCTGAGACAGAGATTGACCAGCGCACCTATCTTGAGGTTTCCTGAGGAGGGAGTAGGGTACGTAGTCTACTGCGATGCATCAGGGACCGGACTCGGATGTATCCTGATGCAGGAGCAGGAAGTGATCACCTATGGATCACGTCAGTTGAGGCCACATGAGCAGAACTACGCTACCCATGACCTAGAGTTAGCAGCAGTGGTCTTCGCTCTGAAGACATGGCGACACTATCTGATGGGCGAGAACTTTACAGTCTTTTCTGACCATCAGAGTATGAGGTACATCTTTTCTCAGAAGGATATGAACCTGAGACAGCAGTGATGGCTCGAGTTCCTCCAGGACTATGACTTTGAGATAGTCTATAATCCTGGGAAGGGGAACGTGGTAGCCGATGCTCTCAGCAGGAGGACGGGCATTCAGCTACTTGAGGAGGCAACAGAGCAGCTAGCCGCTTTGCGGATATCCTTTGTGGATAGAGATGGAGAATATTTCCTTCAGTCACTCACATTATCTCCTCCACTACAACAGTGGGTTAGAGAGGCACAGCGTGGGGATGCTGACTATGAGAAGCGGGGTGCACAGATATCCTCAGGTCTGGCACCAGATGGTTTCTCCTTTGGAGCAGAGCACGACATCCTTTTCAGAGGACGTACCTTGGTACCAGTCGCTTTACGAGAGGAGGTGCTGAGAGAGTTTAACACTTCCCCTTTGTCGGTACATCCTGGATTGGCGAAGATGTACCAAGATCTCAGAAGATAGAATTGGTGGCTGGGCATGAAGAAGGTTGTGGCAGAGTTCGTTTCTCGATGCCTCACCTGCCAGCAGGTGAAGGTAGAGCATCAGGTACCAGCAAGCTTGGTACAGACCTTGGAGGTCCCAGAATGGAAGTGGGATGGGATATCTATGGACTTTGTGACTGGACTTCCACGCACTTCCCAAGGTCATGACACCATTTGGGTGATTGTCGACCGACTCACCAAGTCGGAACACTTCTTACCCATTATAGAGCAGGGCTCAGTGGAGAGCATGGGGCGCCTCTACATTCAGGAGATTGTACAGCTTCACGGTGTGCCATCATCTATTGTCTCCGATCGAGATGCTCGCTTCACTTCCCGGATTTGGAAGGGGTTGTAGGAGGCATTCGGGACGCAGCTACGTCTGAGCACCACCTTTCACCCTCAGACGGATGGTCAGACGGAGAGGACCATTCAGACTCTCGAGGACATGCTCCGCGCATGTGTCCTCGACTTTGGTCGCAGTTGGGAGGACCACCTACCCTTTGTGGAGTTTGCGTACAACAACAGTTACCACTCCACCATCGGGATGGCACCATACGAGGCATTGTACGGCCGACCCTGCAGATCTCCTTTGTACTGGACAGACCCTGGGGATTCAGCACTCGTGGGACCGGAGATGGTCCAGGCCATGACAGAGAAGGTCCAGATTATCTAGGAGCAGATGAGGACAGCTCAGAGCCGGCAGAAGTATTATGCTGACAGGAGGCAGAGGCCACTAGAGTTCGAGGATGGTGACCATGTCTTCCTGCAGGTCTCACCTCGACGTGGATTACAGAGATTTGGCCGAGGCGGCAAGTTGTCTCCACGCTTCATCGGACCCTTCCAGGTCCTCAGTAGGATTGGCGAGGTGGCTTATCACCTGGCTCTACCACCTTAGTTGCACCGGGTGCACGACGTCTTCCACGTATCTCAGGTGAGGAGATACGTGCACGACCCGACACACATCATTCACCATGCGGAGCTAAACGTTGATGATGGGGCGACTTTTGCGGAGGTCCCAATGGAGATCGAGGATCGACAGGAGTGGGTACTACGTGGACGGTCGATTCCTCTAGTGCGCATTAGATGGAAGAACGGGAACCTCCAGGAGAGAACTTTGGAGCAGGAGGCTCAGATGCGTGCTCAGTACCCACTTTTGTTTCCCTAGTTTATGATTTATCTTTACGGGGACGTAAAGCCCTAAGGTGGGAGTGATGTAAAGACCCGTAAATTTCAAGGAAATTTTTTTCTTAATTTTATTTGGAATTTTACAAGAACGCAGTTTCTAACGGCATGTGATTCCGAGGCCCGGTGTGCCCGGAATAATTTTCCGAAGTTTGGCTCAGGTACGTTCAGTGAACGAACGAGCGGTTTTTTCTAACTTTTGAACCGGTGCTCGGAATCGAATTCTGAGGGCACCGATGGAATTACAGCACCGGTAATTGCTTAGAAACGCCTCTTCCGGAGTTGCGTTTGCGCGAGTGTGGTTTTTAATTTTTGGGTTTAAGTGAAGAAAATAAAATAAAGTGGTACGACAATTTAATTTTGTTTCACTTAAAGCCACTTAAAGCCACTTAAAGCCACTTAAAGCTACTTAAGCTAATTTGAAGCGGATAGGGTAGAACCCAAAAATATCCTACCCTCTTGGTAGGATATTTGTGAGGTGGGGCCCGCATGAGCCCCACCGTTTCTTTCCCCCTAAGTAACGCACCCACGAAAACTCCTCATTAATGAAAGTCAACTGGTGCATTTTCTAAACTCTTAACGCTCCTATTAATTGGACAGTTAAGACGTTACCATTAATTCACCGAATTAATTGTTCGTTTCTTAACTTGTTTTTCAAATTGTTGGCATGTTAATAAAATAAGACCAACGCATGTCTTTCTTAAGGATTGCTCGTTGAGAGGATTTGGAGAAGACTCTAAGGCTTCAGATCTTCATCCTCCTTCGCGAAGAACACGAAGAACGCGAAGAACGTGAAGAACGTCGAACCCTCGGAGATCGATGATGCGACGTCGTGTTCTGCGACACCGATGATTCTCCTTCCGCGACGCTTCTTCCACGACATTTCTTCCCCACAACAATCTCTGATCATCAACTGCTTGAGGTAGGGGATTACGGTTGTCTAATTCTTTGTGGATTTTATCCTCAACATGGGTTTAAACGTGCAATTTAATCTGTGTGTTTTCTTTAACCCTCAGAGATCATCGACGCGACGGCGTATACCGAGACGACGCGACGCCCTCTTCCAGACTCGATGATCCTCTTCTTCCATGACGGTAAATCCCACGAAGAACTCACGTCTGAAGACAATGACGAGGTAGGGGTTTGATTCATTTAAATCTTTGTGATTTATACCCGCGACATTGATTAAATAATTGTTGTTAGACTTTTAAAACCGCTAACGTGATGGGTGCGGACTAACGAACAAGTCCGAACCCACCGCTCCTTTCATTCTTGGTGTGCGAAACGACGGACATCGACAAAGCAGGCCACACGGGCGCTGCGAGGTCCTTGCAGTGTTGAACGGACCCCGGGAGGACCTTGGGAAAATACGGCGTGAATTTCTGACCACCGGAACTTGTCCGGTGGTCTGCGGAGCAGCCCGCCGGCGCGCCACGCCAGCACGGCGGCGCCGGCGGCAGATGGCGGCGGTGCCCGGCGCGCCACCGGAGGGAGCCGCCACTACTGAAGCTGCAGCGGCAGCAACTCAGTCCCGCGACCGCGCGGGACCGGAGGATCACGGGACGCGGCCGGCTGCCACGTCCGCTGGCAAGGGCGGCCCCATGTGGGGCTGCGGCTTCTTCACGCGGGGGCGCGGCTCGGCCGTAACAGCCGAGCCGACCCACCTGGCGGTCGGGCCGGGTCGCGCCCAGGCCGGGGCGGGCCACCCAGACCGGGCCGGGCCACGCTGGACGGGTCGGACCCGGACCCGGGTCGGGTCGACCCAGGGGGGGTTGGGTCGGGTCAGTCTGGGCCCATACCCCCCGTTTTCGGACCTTTTCGGTCTTTTGATCATAACATGAGCTACGGGACTCCGATCGACGCGCCGTCAGCGGCGATGCGATCCTTGGATTGAGGCGGTCATTTCGGTATATTGCACTCAAGGTTTTGGAGTACTTTGTGTTTGGCCAGGTCGGTTCGTACACGAAACCAACCGGGCCCTCGGAGCGGAAACACTTATATCTTGAGCCCCGGACGTCCGATTGACATGCCGTCGACTTTATTGAATTCCTCTAAGTGAGACAGATCTTTTGGATTACTCCGCCCGAGGTTTCGATGCCGGTGGAGTACAGTCGGGTTGGTTTTGACTTAAAAACCAATCGGACCCCTGGGACGAAAACGCCAATAACTCTCAGACCGGGCGTCCGATTGACGCACTGTTTGCGACGTTGATTTCCTGTTGACGATACAGAACTTTTGGATACATCAAATCTGGACTATGTGTCAGTTGATGTGTCAGCCTCTCGGCTCGTGGAGCGGACCCTCCCGAACGAGCTTGCTGTGTGCGGGAACCCTAGAGCTGGTTGCGATGACGACGACGACTGTACAGAGATCCTCAGTGGATTCGACGGTGACGACTATAGAACTCAGCGATCCTATGTGGATCAGTGCTACCGATCCTGTGTGGGTCCGATCCTGTGTGGGTCAGCGCTCAGCGGTCCTGTGTGGGCCAGCGCCTACAGATCCTGTGTGGGTCCGATCCAGTGTGGGTCTTTGCGAGGTTTAGTTACCTATCGATCCTTTGTGGGTCATTGCGGGGGTTAGTTACCTATCGATCCTTTGTGGGTCAGATCCTTTGTGGGTCATTGCGGGGGTTAGTTACCTATCGATCCTTTGTGGGTCAGATCCTTTGTGGGTCATTGCGGGGGTTAGTTACCTATCGATCCTTTCTGGGTCAGATCCTTTGTGGGTCATTGTGGGGGTTAGTACCTATCGATACTTTGTGGGTCCAACGGCTTAGATGAATCAGTGGAAATATCTGATCATCTCTATCGTCATATGAAGAAGTATACCTGTGTGAGCTAAAATCATGTTTTTCTTTCTTACGTGGATTGTGTTGTGCTATCCTGTGTGGATTACGTTTTTCTTTCCTGTGTGGACTGGGTTGTACTTGGGCTCGGATGTTGGAGCCGAACAAGAATTTATGGCTTAGGTATATGTATGGGCATATATCTAAGCAGTGTCAGATGTTAATTCATGATTGTATCTCTCCTTTGTGGATTATCCTTTTTGGATTTTGGGAGACCTTCGGGGGTCTCGGGGTCCCTACTGAGTAGCTTATACTCACCCCTGCACGGGCTATGCCCACACTATGTTGTGTTGGTTGCAGATGACGGACAACGCTGATTGTGGTTGAGGCTCGCGAAGTAGGATTGTACCTGGAGGTGGACCACTAGGAGGACGTACTCTGAGCGGACAGCTGGACCCGAGGAGCTGTGGAGGCTATCTGTACTCACCCTTCAGGTGGGACTTCCAGTGGACGGCTCGACGTTGCGGCTTTAATTTCAGTTGTTGTTTTCCCTTAACAGTTGTACTTTACTTTCAGTTTGGGTTTGTATTCTGGCCCACTTACTTTTCCGCTCTTACTTGTATCAGCTTTTACATAGTGTTTACTTCTACTTCTTTCTTGTTCTGTGGTGTTTGTTTACTTTACAAAGGCAATGCCCTTCCTTTTTTCTGGGATTTACGCCTTGGTGCTAGTCTCCAGCCCCTGGCCTATGGAGGGCGGGCTTGGGGTAGTCACGGCACAGGCCCCGAGGACGGGTCGTGACACATTACAAGTTGTGTAGTTTTAAAAGATCGAAATCTAGTTAGTTTCTAATATGATCAATACTGATGAAAATTAAATGACACATGTGTGTTCATCAAATTTGTTTATTTTTGTTGGGGATCTAATATTCTAAGGAACAATGACCTTTGGATGAACCTTAAATATCCTCACCCCTCCCACATTTTTCTTTTTCCTTCTCCTTTTCCTTTTACATTTTTCTCCTTTATGCACACCTATGTCCTCTCTCTCTCTCCCTCTCTTATTGTCAGCTAGTACATACTCCAAGGACCCTTGACTCATTCAAGAATCTTGGATGCACAATAACTACTTCTGTTTTATCCTATGATCTAGAGATCAATTGTTTCACTCTGACATTTTATAATGTCTAAGCGCAATGATCTTAAGTATTGTCACCTGCATAGCACTCAATATGTGCCACCTGAATTTTAGGGTGACCAAAGAAAATTGTAGGATCACACCATAATTAACTATTTTAGAGACCATTTTTTACTTATAATACTTTATAATATATCTAGAAATATTTTCGGATCCAAGTGTTGAGACGACGTGCAATTCTGAGACCCAGTGTGCCTGAAAATAATTTTTTTAAAAAAAATATTAAATATATTTTATATCACATGGGCATGATTTCTTAAAGAAAATGAAATAACTCTTAAAATTAGTCTCTTATTGAAAATCTGAGACCACTGTTGAATCTGAAACATTTGGTTTACCCTGGGCACATCCTAAAGTGGGTCAGTGTAGGGCCTTCAGATAAAATAGTCTTTGGCGGTATGTTTTGTGGGTTAATTAAATAATTAATTTAATTTATTTATTAGATGACATTAACATAAATTTATTTATAAGACACATTATATATTATCTCTAGGTTTATCCTCAAATCCTTGGGATCATTTAGTGGATTTTTTTCCACCTCTCATTGGCAGATCGAAATCGAACGGTGACGACCCTCTAGATTCAGGAAAGTCAAGGCGTAACAAACACAATGACTTCTATTCTTCATTGGAGAGTGAATTATTCATTAATGAATGGTCAAATTTGATATATGAATATTTAATTTATTTTATTCTTCCCCAATTTATTAAATAGATTGAGTATGATCATCGTTTTTCATTGATTTTCATCAGTCACATGCTTTTTCATGTTCCCATGTACTGATTTTCAATTGATTATTTTGTTTTCTCACCCCCAAGCATCAAAATATGTATATTTTGGATAATAAAGCTTTTACAATAATAATTTCACATCTATTTTCATGATATTTTAACCCTTAATTATTCATGTTAGTCATCGTTGGACCACGGGGTCATGATTTGACATTGCATGGTGGGATGAAGCATGATCGGACCCCCTGATTCGTGGTGAATTTGTGTGTGATGAATAGTTTGGTGAATAATGGTTGGATTTTGAGTATTAGTGGTTTTTGGATGATTTCATTGTGGATAAAAGGATTTAAGTGGGATTTTTCATGGACTAGATGATGAACGAGGTGCATACAACATTGAGCGAGTGAATCAGAATACAATTTCTATCCATCAGATGGCTGAAAACGATGACCATAGACAATGAACACTGATTTCGGGTGTCCAAGAGGAGAGATATGTAGTGGAGGATCCAGATAGGCAATTTTGGCGAACAAATATAGTGTTCTGTGGAAATATAAACCACATGTTGTGTAGTTCATAACAACACATGACATATGGAACCCTAACTATGGTGGCTAGAGTTTCAGGTGAGAAATGTATCACATGTTCTGTGGGACCCCCACATTCCATGTGACCCATGTGTTGGTAACTCGGTGTGTACTCTATAATTACATGGACATGGGCATGGATAAGAACATTTCGTGTGATGAAACATGGATAGGGGACATAGACATTGCACGATAGATACAAGCACAACTCCATTAGAGAGGACACTCCATGTAACGGAGTAAAAAGACATAAGAAACTTTACACGTGCACGTCCTTGAGCATGGGAAGGACTCCGACTGGATGAGGTATTCTGTGTAGACCCCTTACACACCATGTAGGGATACATAGGAAATAATCCATGTATCGGCATAGATATTTCCAGGTAGTAGAGTAGGAGAACACATCGTGTAGGTACCCTTGCACAATGTGTAACCCAACGTCCTTTTTTAATAATCTTCTACCTATTATATATCCTTTTTTGGAATCAAATTTTGTCCCATGAGAATGATATATTCACTTTTTTCATGTTTAACGCAATGGTTTCCTTCATAGTGTATTTTGAGATATTAACTGAGTTCTTTTGAATGTGATGTTTCTTTAGGCAGTGCTTGATGATGGTAGTGATTAGTAGGGATCATTAGAGTGGTACCCCTATTGGTTAGGGTGTGGGTCCTCTATCTGGTGAGTGTTACCCTTTTATCCATTAGGTTTTCTTCCATCTATTTACTTATTGGTAATCCCAATATAGAGGTAGGGTGTGGGTCCTATATCTAATGAGTGGTACCCATAATGGTTAGGGTTCATATCCTCTATCTACTGAGTGGTACCCTTATGGAATTAGGGTGTGGGTCCTCTATCTACTGATTGGTAACACCCCCCCCCATCACATTATCCAGAGGGTCCTATATATAGTGAGTGGTACCCCCAATGGTGTTAGAGTATGTTTCCTCTATCTACTTATTCGTATCATCTTATGGAATTAGGGTGCATAATCTCAATCTATCGGGTTGTGACCCCCCCTATAAGATAGGGTGTGGGTCCTCCTTACACAGATTGGAACCCCCTTGAAACACTAGAGAGAAGGCCCTCTACTTTTATATTGTTCCCACTTGAATATAAGGCACAATAGAGAGGTGTGGGCCCTCCACATGGTTACTTCTATGGAAAGACACATGAGATTTTGTGCATTGTTAATGGAGAACAAAGGTCCCTATTTTCCTAGGCTGGGCTGTGATATGTAGATACCCTTTATCTCACATTTGGGGTTATTTTTTTGAGAATATATATATATATCTTTACCATGTAATTTAATTTTTTAACTCTCTTGATTTGGGTTCAGTTGTTTTTTCCTTTCGTGTCTCTTACTGTTCCCCCTTCAACTTTTGAGACATCCTATTGGGTATGTTTATAATCACCCCTTCATGGGTTTTTTCTATACATGCCATGTCTTATTTAGATAATGGATATCTCATAAGTGACTAAATAGGAGGATAGGTATACCTATTGCAACACTCTGAGATTTTATGGTATGACTTTTTTTAAATTTAATCTCTTCGTTAGCTTACAATTCATGTAAAACCATGTTTTATCACCTTTAAATGGATCACCTATTTTAGAACTAAATGTTTTAAATTTTATAAATTTAATTTTTCAAAATATAATTAATTTTTGAATTCATAGTGTCAAATTTATCTTAGGGTGGATTTATTATTTTTCATAAAAGTTTCATTTTTTTATGAATAGTGAAAATAATACATTGTAGTTAAAAACTACCTTTCAATTTAAATAATTATTAATATTAAATTAGAAATTTGTTTTTAATGTCACAATATATCAAATATACATATATTAATCCAATGTAGGTCATTGGAATCTATTTTATGTTGAAAATTAATATAAAAACTAATTGAACTTATTGAAAATTTTTACTTTAAGCTAATTTCTCTCCATGTCTACAGGATTAGCCTAAAAAAATAGTTTAGCCACTTATGTGAATTGAATTTTGAAAAAAAAAAAAGAACATAAATGGTTGTAATCATAATGATATTTATATCCTAATAGGATCAACATAATATTTTTGACATTATGAATAGAACTTTAATAATTTTTTTTATTTATCATGGTTAAGGGAAAATCTGGTAATTAAAGGTAAAAATAATAATATAAATTATATAAAATTACATTAACACTTGTCCTAATTTTATCATATGAATATTTTTTTTATTCATAACCATTAATGTATCTATTATGAGACCATTTATGACATTTTATATGACAATATATCGTTTATAATATTATATTCAAAGAATTGTCACTTTTATCATACTTTTTTTAGTAATTTAAATGACTTAAAATGGGGTTACATAGAGGTTATATTCAAATATAAGTATTACATTAAAATTTAAAATGACTATCTTTAATAGTGTAATTTATTTTTAATTTTCAGGAAATAATAACTACCATTATGGCTTACAAAATGATGATGTAGTAATTGTTTAATTAGTGAAAATATCAAAATAAATGAAATTAAAAACACTAAAGTAAATATAATTTGAGACATTTTATGAAATAAACAAATTTTATAGATGTAATAGACATATTCAGGATGTATTAATGTTTTTGTTTTGATTATATCAATTTTTATGATAATTTAAAAATGTCAACTAATGAATAGTGTCAAAATTGATATTAATGAAATTTAAAATAAATAATATTTTATTAAATTTTATAAAATTAAAAAAACTATAATATAGGGAGAAATTATTGGGATAAGGTTTAAATTGTCATCCATGACTCATTTATGGTTCTTTTGGCATCTTATAGTAACTATATAATCCCTTAAAGAGTAAAATGAAATGTTATCCCAGTAAGAGTTAAAGGGTTTAACTGAGAGTTATATCCAAAAGATAAGGGTAATAATGTAACCAAAACTTGATTAAAAATTATTTTGTTAAGTTTAATCTATTATTATAACCTTTATATTGAATTGGAGTTATTTAATGGACACATGAACATGAAAATAACTTATATATTTTTTAAATCAATGATAGTTAAAAAATGTCACCCGCTTTGTATTTAATATCTCTTATGTGTCCATATAGGGAAAAAATAATGATATGAATGAAAATAAAGGTTTGATTTAATATTAATGAAATAATTTTCATTAAATAAATTTATTTTTTATTTTTATAAATTATATAACTATTTTAAATGCTTCTTCAATGCTAAAACATTTTATATTTAATTAACCAAAAATAAAAGAATTGATTTTAAAAGTATTAATTTTGATATATTTGGGATTATTTAATCTTAATAATAAATAGTATATATATAGGATATATTAATTATGTTTTAAATCATTATATTCTATTTTACACTTTTTGATGATGTCTTTGAAGTCAAATTAAATGAATATTATCAAATTTGACGATAGTGGTATTTTATTTTATTAATATATCATTAAATTATGAAAAAAATGTTAATTAATAACAAAATGGATAATATATGATATAAAATGTCTCCCCTAATTAATTTATTATCCATTTTTATGTCTTTGTCTTCATAATAGCCTTATTATATTGTAATATTTTGAGGATTTATGAAAGTACCCCTCACCTAAATTATAAAAGGGTACCTCCTACCTCACTTCCTCACACCACATTGATTCTTATATGTCAAGAAAAACATTCCAGTTTTTCTCCTAAATTCCATATATTCATCTTATAATCCTTAATTTGGGCATAAATCTAACCAAATAAGTCCTTTTGTTCAAATAAAAATGAAATTTCCCAAGGAAGAGGTAACGTTTATCAATGAATGTTTTTATTTTATATCTTCCTTAACCCCCTTAAATTATTTTTGTTTCATGTTTATAAAATAACTTATGAATAATAAATATAATTTAATGTTTCTATGATAAGAATCTGACCTACACATTCATACACATCCATCTAATGAGTAAAGATCTTACCATTCGTGTACGGAGAACTACCGCCACGGAAAATGATTTCATTCAGTTTTCCATTACCAACTATCATGGTTGGACATTATTATGGACACACTATTTATAAATTATATAAATTATATTTATTATGTATTTATTCTTATTTAATGCTTATATAACTCATACATTCTTTCTTTCTATATATATTTTTTGTAAATACGATAACATCATTTGTGGAAGTGTGGACTACTGCCTCCTCAAAACCATGTGATTCATTTACAATATAAATGGAACATAAAAATGATGGTTTTAATAAATATATATGATATATAGGACATGGATATGATAATAGAATTATAATATACATATATATCCTTTAATTTTAATTCTTTTAATATGGAAAAAATGAATGTAGCGTTCATGCGTACATATGGTCTACCATCTCCATGAATGGTGCACTTCATTTACTATCACCAAATTTTATAGATTATTATAAATATATATATTGAATATATCTTATATTTACATCATGTTTTAGATTCTATATTTGATTAAATTATGATCTAATTAATCTTATCCAAAAAAAACAAGTCAAAACATACTTGAGAAACTAGGCAATTAGCACCTGAAATAGTGAAAATAATGAATGATTGCTAAAAAGGGTAATAAAATATTATAAGAGGATCATATATGATATCATAATTATTAATATGGTTCTGGAATAAGTTATCAACATTCTTAAAACCATTTTATATGATATTAAATAATGTTCTGCAAAAGGAAATGTAGGGTAAGGGAATTTTTTTAACTTATATGGGATAAGCATATTTTTCCACCATCATGACACATTAAAGATTTGAAGCATCCTTTAAAAGTTTCCAAGATTATTTTCAAATAAAATTTTTTCTTTTAAAAATTGTTCATCCTTTTAAATAAATAATTCCAATGTCAAAAAATTTTATTTCTCTCATGAAATATTTATGATTTTATTAGACTATTTTTGTCTATGGCAACATCCATTATTGGTTTTATGCTTAATTATGGTTTATATCTTATTATACCATATTTTATTGAAGGTTTTATGATCATTTTGATTTTGGTTGTGATATATTGATACCATTCATGGTTAATGGTTAAATTATTCAAATTCCTATGCTATTTCTTCAATACAAATGTTAATGTTTTTTATGTTTCACCATTTCATATAAAGAATGCATTGGACTTAGTAAGTTTCAGAAAGGGCCCACTATAGCCCCTTTATGCATTGGTATGTCTCATGTGAAAAACTAGATCATGTTTTTTCCCATTGTTGTATAGTTTCTTGGTCAATGCCTTTACGGTATGTTTATGATGTCTCTCATTACACATTCCCTCATTATCAGATTATTCATTGATATTTCATGTGATTATTTGACTAATAGAATATCCATGGTTATTTTTTATTCTAATGTGATTTTTTATATGAAATTATTTGACCTTCTTACATTCATTAAATATTATGATTAGGATATTAATTAAATGGATTGTAATTCAGTTATTCAACTTTAAATAATCATTTATGCTTGTTTATGATAGCTTTTTCTATATTGGTTACCCTTATTGAGCATCTGAGATCACCCCTTCCATGCATTTTATTTTTTTGTGGATTCCAAGATGTATATTATGATTGGTATGAAGGGATTATATAGGATAATTATGGTGTTATCAAAATATTAAATTTTTTGTATTTTATTACATAAACTATAATGTAAGGTTTATGTATGTAATCTGATTTCAAAAACTTCTAAACTAATCAGTGATTTAGGATTTTATTCCTTCTAATCATGAAAATTTAAAAAAATAATGCACTGGATTCAGGCTTCTGGGTTTAGGGTGTTATAGTTTTTATTAAAGTAATTTCAGTAGAAAGCAAGGAAACTAGATTTCAGAAATTATAAATTAGCAAACATAACCCTATGACTAACTATGATGATTTTTCTAAGTATAGGATATCATTTTATATATTTTTTAATACCATGGAAAAAATAAATTAAACATATGGACTCATAGATTGAGAAGAATATGTTGTTATTTGGGAAAACTATAAATTATTCTTCATGAATATATAAATGTGACTAGTGTTTCTCACATTTTTTTTTTGTTTTGGCCAATGGTTGGAATCAGTAAGTTTATGCAAGTAATGGCTGTACATATGATGATTAAGAGACTACATAAGAAAAATAAAAGGAGTTACTAAGTAATAAGATGATGAAGTGTAGTTAATGGTTTATGAATTAAGTAGAATTAATAAAGTTCATGTGTATTTGGATTCAAGAATTATTTCATCAATGGATTTACAGATATAAAAATCATTAAATATATACGAATTGTAATACAGTACTTATTTGTTAAGGATTTGGATGCATGAACGTTTTCATTAAGATTTTTAAGGTCATCATATATTTGGTAAGTGACAATAGAGCAACATTATATTGTTTGGGGTAAAATGTGATGTTCAGTTAATTTTTGGAATTTAGGGACCTTATTTAAAAATATTTTGAATGTGAATTTTGGAAGATGTATTTTGGATGAGTCGTATGGTTAGAATAGATCATGTTGAACATTGGATATTATTTTTTTAGTTCAAAGTATGATTTATTGGATACATTATGATAAAAAAAATTTGTTTCATTAAATATTAATAGGATAAAGGAAATACATGAGGACCTTATCATTCATCAAAAGTGATTCAGGCCTAAAAAATCATCTTGAATATCCGTCTCTATTTGTATAAAATGAAGTGAAAACAGATTGAAGCACAGTCAAAGGATTACATTATGACATGGAAATAAATCATGTATTTTTCTTAATTTCTCACTATACATAGTAAAATAATACCTTATTTGTAGGTAATGGATTTTAAAAAAATGGTATCTGTTTACTTTTCTTACTATGAAATCAATGGTCTTTTAACCGATCACAAGATTTGGGGTTTTGTTATGGTTAACTTTATAATGACTATGTTATATCTATCTCTTTATCATATGTTGATAGTTATATTTCTATTCCATTCCCATTTTTTATCTTTCCACTAATTTTATCCTATTTGAAAACCTAATTTTCGGGTGACCTTCACATTTTCATTTCACTCTTATTATGAGGATATTTTATTAACCCTATTTTCGATGTGGGTTTCCCACAATAGAATTTTCAAGTATAAACCATTGATTTTGGAAGATCGATTTCAAATTTAAATGACATATTTTATTGGAGCGTATAACTCAACAACGCAAGATTTTATTGTATGTATTTTTTTAGAGTTAATCCCTTTGATAGCTTACGTTGCATGCAAAACCATGTTTTACAACCATTTAATGGTACACATATCGTAAAACTAAATTTTGAAAATTTTATAAGTTTAATTTTTAAAAATAAAATTCATTTTTGAATTTTAAATTCCAAAAATTATCTTCGGGTGAATTTTGGGTATTTTTGTGGTAAGTTTCATATTTTAATGAATAGTGAAAAAAATTGAATTATAATTAAAATATTCTTTTTCTTTTAAATAATTATTAATGTTAAATTATATTTTAAATTTTTTTAAAGTCACAATAGATAAATAATACACATATTAATACAATTTAGGTCATTGTAATATTTTTTATATTTATATTAGATATTAAAATTTTTTGAACTTTTGAATATATTTACGTTAACCTGCTTTCTCTCCACGTCTACGAAATTGGAATTAAACTTAATTTAGCCACTTATGTGAATTAAATTTTGAAAAAAGAATATAAAAGTTTGTAATAAATATTATATTTATAGTCTAATAGTATCAACATAATTTTTGGACATTATAAATAGTAACTTCAGAAATTATTTTTATTTACCACGGTTATGGGTAAATCAGGTAATTAAAGGTACAAATAATAAAATAAATATTATACAATTACCCTTACAATTATAATAATTTTATTAAATGAATATATTTCATTACTAATCATTAATGTTCCGGTTATGAGACCATTTATGGACTTTTAGATGAGAATATTACCTTTATAAATTTATATTCAAAGAAAAGTCACTTTTTTCATACTTTTGTTTTTAACAAGATAAATATATTAACATGTGGTTAAATAGGGGATATATTTTACTATAATTATAATTTTTAAATATAAAATTATTATCTTCAACATGGTAATTTATTTTTAATTTTTAAGTAGTAATTAATTACCATTATGGATTACAAAATGAGGATTTAATAATTGTTTAATTAATAGAAATATCAAACAAATATTATTAAAAATAATAAAATAAATATAATTTGAGAAAATCAATAAAATTAAATAATTATTTATATTAATTATACATATTAGGGATTTATTAATTTTTTTTGAAGATATCAAGTTATGATATTTTTATAAAGTAAAATAATGAATAGTGTCAAAATTAACATTAATGATATATAAAATAAATAATATTTTATTAAATGATATAAAATTAATAAAAAAACTAATCTTCATCCATATTATTCATATATGGATTAAATTTTTATCAATTAATCATTTATGGTTCATTGGGAATCTTATAGTAACTATATTTTCCCATAAATAGTAAAAAAGACAAGTTATCACGGTAAGAGTTGAAGTGTTTAACTAAGGGTTAAAGCCAAAATATAAGGGTAATAATGTTACCAAAACTTGTATAATTTTTTTTTAAATATTATTTTACCCTTATCACTTTAATATGAAAATTTAGTATTTTAACGGACATTATTCCATTAAAATAACTTATATATTTTTTAAATAAAATATAGATACAAAATATCACACTCTTTGTATTTAATAACTTTTATGTGTCCTCGTAGGGAAAAATATAGACATGAACAAAAATAAATATATATTTTAATATTAATTAAATTATTTTCATTTTATAAATTTATTTTTAATGTATAGATATTATAAAATTATTTTAAATGCCTCTTCAATCCTAAAACAATGTTTATTTAATTAAAAGTAAAACAAAATAATTTATTTTAAAAGTATTTATTTTGATATATTATTGATGATTTGTTGTTTATAATGAGTTTTCTATATATTTAGGATATATTATAGTTTTTTGCAGTCATTATATTTGAATTACCACTATTTCATTATGCCTTTAAAGTTAAATTAAATGAATTGTATCAAAGTTGACTATAATGATGTTTTATTGAAAGCATACATTATTAAATTATTTAAATATAAAAAAAATATAAATAATCACAAAGTGGATAATATATGGTCTGAAATTTGTTCCCCCATTCATTTATTATCGTTTTTTGTCTTTTTCTCTATAATAGCCTAATTATATTTTAATATTTTAATGATTTCGGAAAGTTCCCCTCACCTAAATTATAAAAGGGAACTCATACCTCACTTACTCAAACCACATTGAGCCTTCTAGATCGAAATAAACTGCCCATACCTTCTCCAAAATTTTATATCTTAATAATTTAATCCTTAATTTCACATAAATTTAACCAAATAAGTTCTTTATGTTAAAATCAAATAGAGATACCAAATAATAGGTAATGTTCATAAACGAACATTTTTGTTTTATTTATTCCTTAAACCCCTTAAATTAATTTCATTTCATGTTTATACAATAAAATAAGTATCCTAAATATAATTTAATATTGTTATTGTAACATTTTCACCTACACTTTCACACACATCCATCTAATGGGTAACAAATTTATCATTTGTGTATGGTGAACTACCGCCACGCAAAATGATGTAGTTCATTTTTCCTTTACCACCTATCATGGTTGGGAATTATGATGAACACACTGTTTATATATGATATATATGATATTTATTATGTGTTTTTGCTTATTTAATTCTGATACAACTAAAGCATTCAAGCTTTCCATTTTGTGTAATTATGATAACATCATTTGTGGAAGTGTAGACTACCGCTTCCTCAAAGATATATTATTTATTCACACTATACGTAAAGCGTATAAAGGATGTTTTTAATAAAAATATGTGATATATATGACATATATATGATAATAATATTATAAAATATATATATCATTTACTTTTCATTCTTTTAATATTGAAAAGAAATGAAAGCATCATTCATGTGTACGTACGACCTACTGTGTCCATCAAAGGTATATTTTATTTACTTTCTCAAAATATTATGGATTATTATAAATATATATATATATATATTATGAATATATATTATATTTACATTATGTTTTATTTTCTTTATACGATTAAATCATGATCTATGTAATTGGAACATCAAATAATAATTCAAAACATACTCGAGAAACAAGGAAATTAACACCAGATATAGTGAAAATAATGAAAGATTATTGAAAAAGAGTAATAAAATATTATAATATGTTCATATATGATATCATAAATATTAATATGGTTCTATAATAAGTTATAAAAATTCTTAAAAACATTATATAGGAGACTAAATAATGTTCATATAAAAGGAAATTCAAGGTAAGGGATATCTTCTCAATCTCCTTTAATTGAGGAATAATTTGATATTATACACTCTCTTATTTTACGAGGTGTATATATAACCCCTTTTACTTATTAGGTCATTAATTAATTTACTATAATATTTTTTTAAATTTTATTCTTTCATTTGTATTGTTATTTAAATATTTAAAGTCGTACGGGACACCTTGAATGTTTAAAGATTTAATTATTGCATATTTTTCATCATGTCTATGTTTTCTAGAAATATTTTCATAAATATTTTTACTATTATGCAATGATTGTTTAAATTAATTTTTAGAAAATTTTATCTTTTAAAAAACTCATTAAAATTATAATTTTTTCACTTTCTAAACAATATCCTTTGAATCTTCTCTGACAAAAAACATTGAAGGAATATTTTTTAACTTACATGGTATAAGAGGATTTTCTACCATCATGACACCTTAATGTTTCAATGAATCCTTTACAAGATTAAAAGATTTTTTCCAATGAAATTTTTTCTTTTAAAAATTGTATGTAATTTTAAATAAATGATTTCAAAGTAAAAAAGGTGTTTCTTTCAAGAAATTTTAATGATTTTGTTAGACTAATTTCATCAATATATACATCCTTTATTTGATTTTTAACTTAATTAAGATCTATCTATTATGATACCATATTATATTGAGGTTTTTATGATCATTTTGATCTTGGTTGTGATATTTTGATACCATTATTGGTTTAGTGTTAAATTATTCACACTTCATATTCTAGTTCTTCAATATGAATGTTTATGTTTTTTATGTTTCAGCCTTTAATATGAGGAATGTGTTGGACTTAATAAGTGTTAAGCGGGGCCCACTATAAAACTTCTATGCATTAGTAGGTCTCATGATACAAACTATGATAGGATTTTACCCATTATTGTATGGATTCTTGGTTAAAGCCTTGATGGTATGTCAATGATTTCCTATATTATAAATTACATCATAAGGAGATTATTTATTGATATTACATGTGATTATTTGAACAGTAGAATATCCATGGTTAATTTTAATTCTCATGTGATTATTAATATGGAATTATTTGATAGTCTTTCATTCCTTATATATTATTCTTAGGTTATTAATTAATTTTCTTATGTTTCATTTAATCACATTACCATAATAGTTTATGATTTTTTATGATAGATTCCATCATATTTCTTACCCTTACTGAGAATCTGAGCTCACCCCTTTCTTATGTTTTATTTTTCTAAGGATTACATGATGTGTATTATTACCAATATGATGGTTTAATCTAGGAGAACGATGGTGTTATCAAAATATTCTATTTTTTGTATTTTATGATTTAAATTTTAATCTAAGGTCCATATATGTAATATGGTTTCCAAAACTACTAATCTGAACAATCCTATAGAATTTTGTTCCTTGTAATCATGCCAATGTAATAAAATAATGCACCGACTTCGGGATTCTATGGTTGGGGAATTATACTTGCTACATTAGACCACGTATGGTGGTCGGTTCTTAGAGATTCAGAGTTGGGATCTCTCAATATATACTTTTGCAGTTTATTTAGTTTGGGACATATTTCTTGTTTGGAGTGTATTTTTTCATTTTTTACCTTTCATATTATAATGTCATACTTTTGTACACCCTATATGTTTTACATGCATGGACAATTCAATAGATGTTGCATCTTTTATTATTATTCTTCTGCACTTCTACATGGATATGGTCAGTTTTGTGTGTACAAGTAAATTATGAAAATGACTCCCATATTAGTTATGTTTTTCGGCACTTGTTTCCACCCTTATCATATAGATGTGGGATTGGGGTAGTTGTGGCTCGAGCCGAATTGGGATAGTTCAGGAAATATTGGTATCAAATATGTCCATTCCATAGGATTGTTTTTTGAGTAGTCCCCTTATGAGAATTTGGTTAGGATTTAGGGAATCATTTTCAATGTTTTTGGATTGTGGATTTCAGGCTAGGGAACCCAGTGTTAGTGGAGAGGCTGACATATCCATTTAGCAAGACCATGAATACCTACTTGTCTACTCATCATAACTAGGAATGGTTTTCATTGATCAATGGTACATTTATCATATATTATTGAGTCTTCTAACTTTCCTTATTGAGTCATCTCCCCATTATATATATATATATATATATATATATATATTCTCATATCACCGTGGTATGTCTTGATTAAATTTTTAGGATGCCTCTCTATTGACATCCAATCAGGTTACCGATTCAGGATAATGATGATTATATGATGAGTAATGGGGACTTAGTTCAGGGTCCATTCCATTAGATCCTTCCTCTAGGTGTATAGGTATAAGCACCCCCACATATCAAGCATTAGATTATACCAGCAGAATAGGTGGAGGATTTGCACAAGATTAGTGCATTTAATGAGTTCTAGTTCCAGAGGCTGTTGGGGTTACATATTGAGATATATACCCAAGTACTAGAGGATTATCAAGAATTGATGATCCATTTCTTCAAGATTCTATGGACACCAACTGGTCTGATGGTTTTGTTGGAAACTATCCTTTTCCATGGAATAGATGGGCACTTGTAGAATCTAGTTACATATAGGAATTATTAGTCACCAATCTCAGGGACTGACTCCCAGAAGTTATTCTATGACGAGTACTACCACTTAGGGTTGTGTTTAGTTTGGATTCGGGAGATATGGGAGATGTAGCAGGAAGTTATGAGAGTGGATGAACATTTTTTAAGGTTCCCAGACCATACACGATACTTCTTAGATAAGATTTGAGATGTAAACTTCCTAGCACATAAGTTTGTGCATGGTCTCCAAATAGATATTTGTTCCAATGTAGTGCCCTTGTTCATTACCGCCTATTTTAGGGTGTTGGTGAAGGATAAATTCCTGTCAGAAGGATACCATGTTGCTGGAGATGGCAGTGGGATTTTTAGGGATGAAACGTCTACAGTAGATAACAGGTGACAGTCGGTAGGATCTCAACATAGGATAACTACCCATTACCAAACTCTAAGACATGGTCATGTAGAACATGGACCACAAGAGATCCATGAAATCCTAGGGAGGGGAGGCACAATGAATGTGATGGGTTAGGTCACATAGTGTGTGATTTCTGGACTAGCAGTGTTAATGAGGGAAGGTAGATAGCAAATGGACCGCCATAGTAGAGGAAGCACCGTGATTACAGATCTCCCATGAGAGGGAATGGGAGGCCCCCAGGGAGGTGGATCTGGTAGAAGAGAAGACGAAGATCAAGGAGGATGATTTGTGGATGGTGGGTGGCACTATTATATCCTTTCATTACCTCCACTAGGAAGTCCTTTCCAGGCTTGGGGAGCTTGCGGTCCGGTCCATGAAAAGATACTGGATATGGATGTGTATGATCTAGTGGAACATGATATATTTAGAGTTATGATATATTTTTATTCTAATCTTTATTTGGTTTTATTAGACATCGGTGTGAACCATTCCTTCATTTCATTATTCCTGGTGTAAGTGTTGGAGCTCCTAGTTGTGGCTTTAGCCTAGTAGATCTATCTCAAGGTTCCTATAGGGAATGTTCCTTCTATATCTTTTAGCTACTTATAGTGAGAGATATCTCTTGGTAGAGAGAGTTTATCTTCATACATTTTGGTCGTATTGATAGAATCCTATGATGTCATATTATGTATCAATTGATTATCCACAGTCCGAGCCCAGATCGATTGTCACTACATATGGATCAGATTCCTTTTCAGTAATGGGTTGATATTCTCCTTTGTGGGTGAGAGGGATCTCATGGTGGGACGAGTAGGTCTTTTGAGCATGAGGTTACCTCCCATTACCCATTAGTTGGTAAGTGTATCACTTGATGCAACAGAGTCTTCAGGAATCTAGATTCCTTCATTCATGAAGGCCTTTATGGATGTCTTCCCTGAGAACATTCCAAAAATACCTCTGGGAAAGGATACGGGTTTTTGTATTGAATTGAACCTCAAGACCACTTTTATATATTCTGTTTCATATAGGTTGTCCCCTACCATGCTTCGACAGCTACAGTTATATTTGGAGGACCTTCAAGAGAAGTGTTTTATCCAACCTAGAGTGTCCCCTAGTCATCTCCATTGTTGTTTTCGAAAATGTTAGATG
This sequence comes from Viscum album, assembly GCA_963277665.1. Taxonomy (NCBI): domain Eukaryota; kingdom Viridiplantae; phylum Streptophyta; class Magnoliopsida; order Santalales; family Viscaceae; genus Viscum; species Viscum album. The sequence continues at coordinate 1,084,913,949 of OY728150.1, read as the reverse complement.
ATATATTTTGGATTTTCGTGGATTATCATTTCATGAACCATGAAATGTTAAATAAAAAGTACCTGTTTCTGAGGATTCATAACTCTTTGATCGGTTATGAGGTGTGATATGGTTTACAAAGATCAATCTCTTGTCAAGATATCACTATTTGAGTGTTTGTGAGGCCGATATTTTGAATCTATAATTAAGATGTCATTTCATACATTATGAGTTACTGGTGATTCCCTTCGGTGTGACGAATTCCCCTGTTGTGTTTAATTTTTTTATGAACATGATCTTCCAATAGTACTTTGACTGATTTTTTGTTGTCTTCATTGATAGCATACTCATATACTCTATGTCATAGGAGGATCATTCATAGCACATAAGGATTTTCCTAGATTTTATTTGGTATCACCAGCTTTAGGGTAAGCTCTCAAAGTGCTAGTTCTGGATCCATGAGGTTTAATTTATGTTTAATGTCATTTCTGAACATGGATTATATGTGGACCCAATAACGATCTATGAAATTCTTTATTGGGATCCACCTAAGATAATTCTTAGGTGTAGTGTTTTCTTCTCTTGTAAGGGTACTACAGGAGGTTTTTTGGTAGAATTATCTTGGATTTCAGAGCCATTGACTTACCTAACATGGAAAAGGAAAGCCATTTACTTGAACTGAGAGGTTCCAAGGAACTTTTGAGGAGTTGAGGCTGAGGATGATGAGTTATCCTATTATGATACTATTGTAGGATTTCATGGAGTATGTAGTGTATTTAAATACGTCGGAAGATGGGTTTGGATGCATGTTAATGAAGAGACAAGAATTTTTCACATATGGGTCAAGGTCATTAAGACATCATGATTAGAACTATGTGAATCACAACCTAAAGCTAATAGATATATTTTTTTCTATAAGGATGTTGAGGGACTATCTTCTAAGAGAGCACTTTTTTTGTTTACTTAAACCATCAGAACCTAATGCTTGTCTTCATGCAGATATATATGAACCTCATATAAATTTTATGTTTGGATTTACTATAGGGATATGAATTTGACGTAGTCTATACTTATGGGAAAGTCAACATGGTGCCAGATTCCATTAGTAGGAAGTCTAGGATCACATGGTGCATGAGGCATCTTAGTAGTTGCATTCCTTATAGCAGACCCCAGTTGGGCAGTTCGGTGAACCTTTTATTTAGTCAATGGTGTTGACTATAACACCCCAAGATTTTATGAAAATATTATTCTTAATTACTTTTATGTCTTGTATTGTATGCTACACCATGATTAGCTTGTGCTATACGCAACACCGTACTAGCTTTTAGTATATGCAAACACTATTCTTGTCTTGTGTTGCACACAATTTCAAGTTCTTTCGAATAAAATTCATTTTACACAAAACCGAGTATATATTTTGATCTAGGTATAAATAAAATATGTTTTTATAATCTTATACGTAACAGAAAAGGAATCTTTCACTACACACAACACTATCTTGGCTTTCGTTACACGTAAGAGCAACCATCCTTGATAGCTTGCGTTGTACGCAATACTGAGTTTTACTAAACGATATATTATTATAAAATTATTATGAATAGTATTAAACCATTTTGAATTTTATAAAATTATAATTCATCTTACATATTTTCTAGAATGAGGTATGAGAACAAAATATATTTTTCAGATAAAATTAGTATTTTTAAAAAAATGCAGTTTAGCCATCTTTTGATGACGCCCCATTTTAAATTTAATATTTGAAAATTTTATAAGTCCAATTTGAAAAAATAAAATTCTTCTTTTTAATCAGGATATAAAAATTTACATTGGATAAATTTTAGATATTTTTCTGATAACGTTCATATTTTGATGAATAGTAAAAATACTATAAATTTTAATTAAAAAAAACTTTTTTCATCAAGATAAATTATATGGTTAAATTATACTATTTAATGGTTTTAAAGTATAAATAGAATATATTTTTACCATTTAATATAATTTAAGTCATTATCTTTAATTTTACAATGAATTTATCGGTAAAAACATTTCAATCTTTTGCAATGTTTTAGCTTTCAAAACCCATTTTTTTGACAGCGTTGTTAATTTTAAATTAAATACTACAACTTCATTGTATTTAATTTGAAAAAATGGATTCCATATTTTTAATCAGTAGGTCCAAATTATTTTAATAGGCTACGTTTTTTTAGGCATTATGAATAGTAACTACGGTAAATTTTATTTACCACAGTTAAAGGTAAATCAAGTAATTAAGGATAAATCTAATATTATAAAATTACACTAACACTTGTCTTGATATAATAGGTTGATTATATTTATATCTAAAGCATACTTGGGTCAAAATGGAATCTTTTTGAACCCACTTGTATGTGATTAAGACCTTTAATTTATTTTATTTAAAGGAAAGTGAAATATGTCTCACTCAAACATTAATAATTAAAGTATTTTTAATATAAGGTTATACATAATATAAATTCGATTATAAATACTCATTTGAAATATAAATTTTTTTTCTTAATCATGGTAATTTATTTTTTATTTTTAAAAAATATATAATTACAATAATAGTGTATACATTAATGATGCAGAAATTACTTATTTTGTGAAAAATCAAAAATATTGTTTTTATTAAAATAATGCCCATCAAAAGGACCAGAAACTTGACCAATATTTTTTGGTGGACTATATAAATACCCTAAGAATCCAAGGGTTGACTTGTGGACCGTTTGAAGCCTTATACAATAGATTATGACATTTATATTATTTTATTTTAAATGATGTCAAAGTTGTGACCTTCATAATTTAATAAACATATCATTTTAGAAGTTGAGTGTTTTCGAAGATAAATTCGACTAAAAGTATTCTTATGAAATATATTCGATATATCTTCCTCATAGTATTTTTTTTTAATTTTTATGCAAAACATAAGTTTATTAAATAATTAAACAAAAATGTTTTAGTAATTATTTTATTAAGAAAAATATCAAATAAATGGTATTACAAATATTAAAATAAATATTATACTAACTAATTAATGTGATCCAATAATTTTATAGAAAAATATGACATGTTATGAATTTATTAAATATTTTTTTCGAATATATCCTCTGTGGGGATTTTATTTAAATTCAAATAAATGAATAGTATCAAAATTGACACAATTGTTATTGTATAAAAATAACATATTGTTAAATTGTTTAAAAATCACAAAAATATTTAAAAATTATAAATTAAAATTTATATGGTCAAAAATGTAATAAATCATCCAATTATGGATAATTAACAACACATAAGTAATTATTTATAACAATCTAAAATTTAGAATATTATTACCATAAATAAAATTAAATGGATTAAATAAGGATAAATCAAGTTGATAAGGTTTAAAATAAATTCCCAACATGTATAAATTTTATTGGTTGAAGAGATTACAACTTTATCTCATCTCATATTCTAATTGATTCATTTTTTGAGGTTTTTATGTGGGGTTTGAATTTATTATAAATTAATAATTTGTAGGTTTTTAAAAGTGCCCCTCTCCTCCCTTATAAACGGGCACCTCCTCCCTCTCGTCTTCGCAACATTTGGATCCTTCAAGATAGGCAAAAACCTATCCATTTATCTTCTCCACTCCCCTAGTAACAGACCATAGGTCCTGGTCTTCTTCTAAGATCATCTTTAGAGCCTTAAGAGGAGGTTTAGAAGAGGTGCATCAAAGAAGAGATAATATCCTTTACCGATTCATTCAAATTTATTTCTTCTTCTACTTCCTCTTATTTATTTGTTTCATTATAAAGTAATAAAATCAGTATCACTAATATAATGATATTTTATTATAAATATGAAATAACCCTATTTCAACTTCAATCCATCCTACAAAAAATTAAATCACCGTGCGTGCGTATGTATGACTTACCATCTCCAGGCCGGGGTGTAATATGTTTTTCCAACACCACCTTAAATGGATGCGTATAATGGTGGAAATAATAACTATATATGATTATTAAAATATGATACTAATTCTGAAATATTATATCATCCACTCCAATTCTATTCAATAATTATGGGAATGATATCATTGCTCGTGTGAACGTACCGATTATCGTCTCCACAATGCGATGAGATTCATTCTCCATGTTAACCATTAATGAATGATTATAAAGTATATATAATGAATAATTATGAAATATATGAAATTATAATGCTACTGGATTTATTTATATATATATTTATATCATCTACTTACTTCCATTCAATTTAATAAGGGAACGAAAACAACGTGCATGCATACGTACGACCTACCGTCTCCATGAATGGTGTATTTCATTTCATTTATCTATCTATTATACATATATATACTAAATATATATGATATATAAATCATGTTTTACATTATGAAAGTAAGTAAATCATGATATAAGTAATAATAATATCAATAAAAACAAGTCCAAACACGTACGATAAATGATACGAATATTACCCAAAACGCGGCTTTAACATGGAATTGACAACAGAACGGGTAATATAAAGTCGTAAGTGAATCATATATGATATCATAAATATTATTATGGTTCTTTTAAAAGTTAATAATATGTTTAAACAAACTATACAAAAGTTTCAGACACGTATGGAAGAAATTGGACCTAAGGTAAGGGATTATTTCGTCTCACATTTATTTCTGTGAGACATATGCCTTAATCACCAAATATTTATTTTGTATGGTGTTTAATATTCCCATAAATGTTTTATGATTTTTTATTATGAAGGTTATGATATTTACATATACATGTAATTTTTTTTATTTTATGAAACGCATGATTCCAACGATTATAAATGGAAAGGGATAACTTTGCCAATCTCATTTCTATTCGAGATTGTTTATTCGTAAGTATTTACTAGGGTTATATTCATCATCCATGTCCATGTCTTCTAAAACAATTTTCATAAAATTTTTACTATTATTCCATGTATTTTTAAAGTCATTTTTACCCTTTGTTGACTTTTACGACATGGTATGGAAGGAAGCTTTATTTTGTTTACCATACGAGGTACTTTTTGACTTTTCCGACAAAAGTATGAGGAGAATGTTTTTTTAACTTATACGGCCAGAATGGATTTTTATGGTTTCATAACGCCTTATTTTCATGAATATTCCTATACAATATTTCATGATTATTTTCAAAAAAATCCTTATCTTTTAAAATTGAATGTCATTTTGAGAAAAGAAAATGATTTTGAAGAAGAAAGGATATTTTTTTCAAGAATTAATTTGAAGTGTTTTATCAAAACAATTTTCTGTCTAAGATAAAATTATTTAGTATGTTTATGTTTCAATTATAATGTCTCTAATAGTTACATGGTTTTATTTTTTCTTATGATGAAATGATATCCATTTGTTTTATATGTATTATGTTATGATGGGATGCTGTTTTTGAAACCTATTTTATTCTTTGGGTTATGATGAATGATTTATGTTTATTTCATGGCACACGAAAGAAATATTTCATTATGAGATGGGTGGGACATATATCTCCCTCAAATGAATTGGGTAAAGATTTATATCTCATGAGATAGACATGGATTGAATGGCATGTGAATTTGGTTTAGTAATATATTGTTGGAATGGAAAGTAAACCCGGTTCAGTAATGGACTTTGTCCACTATGATGGTCTTGGAAGCAATGACTTGGCTACTATAGAAATCATATCATGTTCTTAATGGTTTTCCACAATTCAATGTTTTATTACCATGCCATTTTATCTTGATTAATGTTCCTTTATTATCTATTCCTTATGTACTTCCAATATTTAGGTCGTTTCTCATGATTTTGTTGTTTTATGGTCATGTTTTTACATTCAAATGTTTATGGATTGTTTTTAAGTTCTCCGTGTTTACCCTTACTGAGAAATTGAGCCCACTATTTTTATTTTTTCTTTTATTTAGGATATAAACAAAGGTTTTTGGTAAGAAAAAAAATGTGAAGATCTTTATGGGAGATGTTAAAGATCTTTCACCATGATTAGAAGATTATGTTCGGAGTTTCCAAATACACTAAACTAATACAGTCATTGGTAGTCTATTTTTTCATGTATTAATTATTCTGCAAAAGTAATGTAATTTCCATGTAAGTCAAGCTTATGGTCTTTACATTTACTTTTCCACTCCTTCTATGTGTGATAGAGTATCATTTGGGAGAATAGACTAAAAGGAATTTCATAAACAGATATCCTTATGATGTTCACCTAATGGATTTTCTATAGTAGGTTATCCTTTGTTTGTACATCCTGTTGTGGGGATGATCTACATAGACCATCAGCTACATTTTTTGTGGGTTTTCATGAGATGTAATGTGGCTGATTTCATCTCATGGTGCCTCACCCACCAGTAGGTAATGATGAAAACTAGGTTTTAGTTGGTCTATTTTATCCCCATGAGATCATGGGGTAGAAATGGTATGGCATATCCATAGAATTTTGGAAGGGTCTTCCATGGATAGTGAGAGGCCATGACGTCATTTGGGTTATATTTGATCAACTCATGAATTCATATCACTTTATTACTATAAGGGAGTAGATTTAAGGGGAGAGTTTGGGGCAGTTGTACATATTGAAGATTTTTCACCATCATGGGGTGCCTTCAACTATTGTCTTCGACCATGATGTATAGTTCACATCAATGTTATGGAGATTTTTTTATGAGGAATTCAAAAAACATAAGAGGATGCGTGCATCTTTTCACCCCCAGATAGATCTATAGCCCAATCTCACTACCTAGGAATCGGAGGGTATGGTGAGTAATTTCATGATAGACTTTCACTGATATTGTGAGGATCAATTTATATGGGTAGAGTTTATGTACAATAATAGTTACCACTCTGCTATCGGCATGGAACATTTTGAGTCCCAATATGGGAGACCCTATAGGTCACCCTTATGCTAGACAATGATCAGTGATGCATCTTTGTTTGGGACATAGATGGTTCATGTGATGAATAAGAAGGTCCAGGTCAACCATGAGGAAATGAGGAGAACCTAGAGAATGTAAAAATATTATGAAGATCAAAATTATAGGCTATTGTAGTTTGAGTAGAGAGATAATGTTTTCCTATCTGTCTCCCCAAAATAATTATTTTAGATATTCGTCCAAGGAGGCATGATACCACTAAGGTTTATTGGTCCATTCGTGATATTATAGAGGGTTGGTAAGATTCATTACCACCTCACACTGCCTTCATAGTTGGAGTGGGTGCATGATGTCTTCCACGTGTCATAGCTGGGGAGAAACTTGTATAACCCCACACACATTATTGATTAGGGGAATCTAGACATTAAGAATAGAGCTGATTTTTTGGATCACATTGTGATGATTGGGGATTGGTAAGAGAGTACCCTGTGTATATTGAACATCCCCTTGGTTCATGTGTTTTGGCAGCACATGAGTATGCAAGAGAGATCCTGGGAGCGGAAGAGCCAAATGCAAGCTCAGTTTCCTAATCTTTAAATTTAGTTTTTACTATTTGGGGAAGAAAATCCTTAAGGGAGGATAATTTAGAGACACTTTTCCCTTGTAATACTTTTTAGTATATTTACAAATATTTTTTGGATCCAGGTGCAGAGATGGTGTGCTATTCTGTGGCCCGGTGTGCCCAGAATTAAATTTACAAATATATTAAATATATTTTATATCATATGCACATGATTTCTTAAATAAAATTGGATAACTCATAAAAGGATTCTCAGATTGAAAATCAAATATCATTGTTGAATCTGAAGTGTGAGGTTTACCATAGGCATGACCTATAATGCGTATGATCAGGAAATTCAGGTAAATCAAACGTTGGAGGTACATTCAGTGGGTTAACTAAATAATTAATTTCATTAATTTATTAATTGAACTAAAATGAAATATATTTATAAACCATGTTATAGAGTATATACTGGTTTATCTGAATAACCATAGGATCATTGAGATGAGTTTATTCCACCTCTCATTGGTAGATTGAAATCAGATGATGACGAGCTTCTGAATCTAGGAGAATCAAGTGGCAGCGAACACAATGACTTCTCGTCTATGTTGGTGAGTGTGGAATTCATCGAAGAGTGATCTAATTTGAGGTAGGACTCATCAATTTTTGGATAATTCCAAAATTTATTAAATAGATTGTGTATGTTCATCCTTTTTCTTTGATTCTTATCTATCTAAATCCTTTGTATGCACCTGTGTACCAATTTTAAATAGATTATTCTATTTTCTCAACCCCAAGAATCCAAATATGTATCCCTTTTCCAAGAAAATTGGGACAATTATAATTTAACATATATTTTTTTTGTTTTTTTCTCCCTCCACTATTTTTTATTGTTATCATTGGACAATTGGGTCATGATTCAACATTGTCGGGTGGGACCGAGCGCGATCAATCCCTTGGATTCAATGTAGATTTGAGTGTGATGAATGGTTTGGTGAATTAGTTATGGGTTTGGAGGATTTTAGGGTTAAGGATGATTTCTTTATGGATCAAGGATCCGATGTGGTTTTTGGAGTAGTACAGGCGATGAATGAGTTCTATACAACATTGAGTGGGTGAATCAGAATCTGATTTCCACCCACGTGATGGATGAAAATGAAAACCAGAGCTAATTACCACTGATTTTGAGTAGTATAAAGAAAAGATACACCATGGATGGGATAGGTATGGAATTTTGGCGAATATGATTAGATTTATATGAAAATATTAACTACACGTCATGTAGTTTAGAAGAACACACGGTGTGTAGGGTCTTGGTTGTAGTGACTAAGGTTTCGGGCAAGAAAAGTATCACACAATGTGTGGGGCCCCAGACATCGTGTGACCCATGTGTTGGTGGCCTGACATGTAATCCATGAGTTCATGGGAACATGCATAGCTAGAAATGGATTGTATACTATCACACAACATGGGAACACTGACATGTCAGTAAGGACACAAGAAGAACCCGATGTGGGAGGACATGTCATTCACTAGAGTTCACATGCATGAGAAACATTACACAGATACAACCAGGAGAAAGGGAAGGAGATTAGGTGGTTGATTAGTGTTGTGCATTTCCCTTTCATGCCATATAGGGCTATACGAGTAGTGAGTTTAGTGATGTAAGTGACACAACCAGGTAGAATAGTGGGACCACACGTCATGTGGTTCCCCTACACATTGTGTTCCCCTACTTCCTTTTTAAGGAACCTTCTACCTCTCATATATTCTTTTTTTGGACTTGTATTTTGTCCCATGAGTATCCTATATTCATTTTCTTCCCATGTAGGACATGATGGTGGCCATCCTAGTTGATTTTGAGATATGATGCAAGATTTTTTTTTGTTGTGAGGCTTCTTTAGTCAGTGATCAATGATAGTAATGATCTTTCAGGATCATTAGAGTGGTACCCCCTATCGGTTAGGGTGAGGGTCCACACTCTACTATGCAGTACCCCCAATTGGTTTGGGTGTAGGTCTTATATCTTCTGAGTGGTACCTACCTATGGTGTTAGTGTGTGGTTCCTCTATCTATTGAGTGGTACCCCTATCATTTAGGTTGAAGGTCCTCTATATATAGAGTGGTACCCACCTATGGGGTTAGGGTACGGGTCCTCTAATTACTATGTGGTACCCCCCCCCCCCATGGAATTATGGAGTGTATCCATTGTCTATTGGATATCACACCCCCCACCTATTACATTAGAGTATGGGTCATATATCTACTAAGTGGTACCCCCTAAGGAATTAGGTCTCAATTACTCTATCTACTAGGTTATAGCCTCATCTGATAGGGTGTGGGTCATCCTTAAAGAAATTATAACCCCCCTAATGCACTAGGTCATGTGTCCTCTTCTTGGATATTATTCCCCCTCAACTGTTCGGAAGAGTGGTGATGTGTGTGCCCTCTATATGGATACTTTTATGGACAAACATCAGAGATGTTGGGAATCACTGATGGACATTCTAGAACTGATGAAAATATTTTCCTAGGGTGGGTTTTGAGATAGAGGTCCCATTTTTCTCTCATTTGGGCTACTTTTCTTGAGCATATATATCTGTGTGTGTGTCTATGTCGTTGTATTTTGTTACTCACTTTATTTTATTTGATCTACCTACTCCTATCATGTATATTAATTCTCCCCCATTATCTTTTGAGTTATCCTACATGATGTATTTATAATCAGCCTTGCATAGGACTTTCTTGTATGTGTCATGTATTATGATGATGAAGAATAGGTTGGCAGTGATTAGAATGGATCATAGGGATGCCTAGTTTATCTGACCACATACAGTGGTCAGATATTGGAGATTCATGTATAGGCTATCTCAGCATTTAATTTTCCAGTTTTGTTCGGTTGGGACATATTTTTGGTTGGGTGTGTATTTTTCCCTTTTTACCTTTCATTTTACACTTCCATACTCTTGTACTCTCTATAGGTTTTATATGCATTGATTATTCTCTAAATGTTTCATATTTTATTATTATTATTTTGAGCTTCTACATATATATGGTCAGGTGTGTGCATACAAGTACATTAGACAAATTCCTCCTATATTAGTTACGCCTTTTGGAACTAGTCGCAACCCCTATACTTTGGAGGTAGACATGGGATCCCCATTCGATCAGTTCATGAAAACTACAACAAGACATCCATTAGTGGTGTTTTTTCCAGTATTTTTTGCCCACCTATTCAAGAACACACTTTAAAAATTAATCCAACAATCATTTATATGATCCAACACATGGGGAAGTTCAGTGGACTACAAATTGAAGTCCCCCATGAACATATTTCAAATTTTATTGAGGTTTATGATACCTTTTTCAACCAACGTGTATCATCATATTCTATAAGAATCCATGTATACCAATTCAACTTATGTGAATGATATGAGTATTAGATGAAAATAAAATCTCCCATGTGAGTCACAACATGGGACAAACTATCCAAAAAATATATTGATAAACACTTCCCCCCAATACGGACATTGAATCTCTTTAATGACATTCAAAAATTCACCCAGGTGGATACAGAATATTCCTAGGAAGCATGGGATAGATTCAAGGAGATAACCCAAAAATTCTCTAATCATAGACTAGATGTGTGTCTATAACTTCAAATGTTCTACTATGGAATTTAACATTCTTCATGAACTATAGTAGACACCACTACTGATCGAGAACTTATGCTTAAGACACCTGAAATGGACTGATCCTCTCTTGATGAATTCTACCACAATTAGAGTCTTTATAAAAGTGAGATTGGACAACCTCAGTATGGAATTCAATAGGTGGAGGAAATCACCCACCTTACAGTACAAGTAGAAGCCCCGAAAAAACATGTTGGAGACTTTTCAACAGCCTACTGAACCACCACCCCCTCCTACTACGGTGTTAGAAATTAAATCCTAGAAGATATTAGAAATCTTTAGTTCTTTCTAATAGTCAAGGGAAGGTATTACGGAACCCCAATTTCAAGATTGTAATTTCATTAATTACAATCAATAAAAGCTATAATTATAATAAAATTTTCCTAGATCCCAATAGTTTCCACCTTTACTATAACAAACAATTTCAAAAGATCCACTAAGACCACCACAATAGGACCTACCTCTCTAGACCAATCATGAAAACCTATTCACTACCATCATACAGAAATCAAATCAATGGATGAAAACCCACGAACCTGGAATGAAAAACCATAAGGTTACACTATGAAGCTGGGAGCATCAAATGGTACCGATATCTAAGACCTTATATGATCAGATATTGGGTACTTTTCCTGGTAATACTGAAGCTCATACAAGGTGGGAGGTTAAAGATATATTTTTTATAAGTGGAAAGGTGCTAGATATTCAGCAACCATGCTTAGTTGATAAAAAATAGTTAAAAGAAGAAAAGAAAACTATTCATGGGAAAATCCAAGAGATAGTACCATTTGATAAAGAATTAATTGAGGAACATCCTAAAAAATGGATATTTATACATGGTACCACAACCATATTATCCCATACTACCCTTCCCTGAGAGGATGAAACAAGCTAAGAAATAAGTAAAGTATATAAAAAATAGATGTTTAAGAAATTACACATCAACATTCCCATTTATGAGGTAATTGATGAAATACCCACTTATGAAAGATTATTTAAAGACTTATTTTATAGAAAAAATAAATAAAATGGGGTAATTATGAGCCATCTCTCTAAATTTATAATTAATATCAATTGTTCGACGGAAGCTGCCTACAAAAATTTGATACCCTGGAAGGTTTTCAATTTCATTCACTATAGGAACATACAATTTTTAGAAAACTCATGTGATCTATTATAAACTATAAATATAATTCTCATGAGTGTATAAAAGAATATGGGTTATTGATAACTAAAACCAGCATGGGTGGCACTCCAACTTTCTAACCACTCGGTTAAGAATCTTAAGGGATTACTCAAGGAATTATTAGTTAAAGTCATAAAATTCATTTTCTCCACTGATTTACTCATCCAAGAAATGTAAGAAGAAGTTGAAATTCACAAATTTATAGTAATACCATTTATTATCATTGGAAATGTGTCTATTTATTGTAACATTGGGGTATTTATGTTTTGATTTGGTGAAGAAAATGTTGTGTAAGATTTGAAGAAGGTATCTAATAAAAGCAATGAATCATAGAATTTTCAAACCATATCTCATGAAAATTAGATTTATGATCATTTAATCATTGATGATGAATATAAGAAACTACCTATTTTTTCAAAGGGATCCAGTTATCACAAGAATTAAAATTACACTACACCATTTACAAGTGAGGTCATACAACCTTTCCCCCCTTTATTTCCAGGAATAATTCTACCAAGGGGACTCCTTATAATTGAAGTTTACTACATTGAAATATCTATAGCTATAGAAAATAAATAAATTTATGACTAGGAGGAAACCCAGTGTAGGTTCAATATGATATAATAGGATATTTTAATCTTTAAGAAGTTTTAGATATACTAGAGTCTTACTTAAAGGACATGGCCCAAAATGGGATAAAAAATGAAAAATAAATGTCGTGTAATACTTACACGGCGTTTGAATGTCAAGAACCTAAAAAAATAAATTTTATAAATACACTCCATGTATCAAATACATGTCTTCTGTATTTAGAGTATCTTTTAAAATTTTTGAACATAGGGTTCACACCGAATACCCCCCCCCCTGATGCTTCTCCTTCCACGCGACAGCCCACCTCTACCAATCCCTCTACCTGAAGATGCCTCTCCTCCCCCTTGATCTCATCTCTATCCTCCTCTCCACCCTCCACTATAATCCTCCTCATTCTATTACCTCTAAAATGGAAAGAACCAAATTGGTCCACAAACTGTTGGTCGAACGCACGCCCGAGCATGATGACACGCAACTGCCACCCAAACAGTTGAAGGCTTCTAATTTCACACCACACAATAAGCCCCACACCTCATCTTCTACTTCTTAATCTACAAAATTTTTCACCTTTGATGACTCATAGTCAACTTCCAAGCAATTTTAGGTCCCTGTCCATCCCCACTATCATTGCTTCCTACACTTGACCCTCAACATCAGATTTGGTTGGTACTTATCTAGGACAAGATGATGTGGACCAACAAGATGTTTGATCATGCAGTACTCAAGTGAATCCACAATCATCATGAGTTACCTATACTCATTGACTTACTTCACCTCTCCTCAATTACCAAGGTGAAATTGGAGGCCATTAGGGAGCTATACCTTGAGTCCCAACCACTTTTCAGTTGGGCATTGACTATAGTAGTTTCTGGTTCAACGGTGGGCCTTGGGAACTCTTCTTTGGAAATTATATTATCAATATCAGCATCTAATACACCAAGTTTTTCAACTTCACTATTTTCCCAACATTTCTGCTCGATCCCAACAAGTCTGATGTTGCATAACTATGGGTGATGATAAAAAGAGACCCTCATAGTATCTAAGAGCCTCGTGTGATAAAGAGAACCACACTCTAATGTGGTACCCTTTATACCCTAAACTGGGCCTTAATTCCTTCCCAGATGTTCCATAGTGATGCTCATGGGTGTAAGTTCTAGATCGAGGTGATTATACTTACCTCAATAATGGGAGGCCTAGCCGTCAACATGGCCAGGCAATTCAGGTTGTTCTTACACCACCATATGCACTCATACATTTGATGTCTTAGTATCTGGCTAACGGTAAAAACCATCTTGAGGATCTTTAATAGAAGATATGTACTCAATAAGAGTCCCTGTCACAATAAGCACATATGTTATTCTTTCCTCACGAGATTCATGATCGATACTCCCATGAGGTGGTTTATATCACCAAGTGTCCACAAGATCTTCATGATGCATCCAATAATTTATATAAGAGGACTTAGAACCCTGATCCTATAGAATACACTACCTAATCACTTTGTCTATATGTCTATATGATGAAATTATTTTTAGAAATTTATAAACGAAACCCATATTTTCTCATTTTCTTTTTTTCTTTCATGTGTTTAGTACCATTTTTTTCCTTTTACTAGAATTACTATTTGAAATTAATTCTGAAACTTCACTATAATCACATTATTTCATTTACCCATGTTACTTTCTCTTGGTTATAACTATATTCACCTAATCATTTTATTGATTCCAAATTGGTTAACCCTATGGTATAATTTTTTATATAGTGAAGGTTTTCCTATCTAACAAAATTTTTTGGTCACAAGAACTCCACTCAAAATCAAACAAGTTTCCCCATGGAATGACATTCACTATAGGGAGATCCCAATTCCATAATTTCAATTCAAATTTACATTTCATTATTTTCTATGTTGGTATTGATATCTTTCCCATGATACTTTCTAAGAACAGTGTGGAAACTATCAAATTTTAAGTGTGGATGAGTCTTTATTAAGATTTATTCTCAATATACTTGGATTATTGCATGTTTTCACATATCTAGGAGGAATTTTTTTAATAAAAACATTCTTTAAACATGAAAACACATTACACCCATTTAAATAAAATACAATGATAGGTTTGAGAATATTGAATCCAATTTTTACTCCTAATTATAATTTTTATCATGATTGATAAGTTTGGTACTTTTATTATTTTTCTAGACACTTGTAATTGTTTTTCAATGACTTATTATTAGATTTTATACCCTGAGTGACTTCTGGTTATTTTTGTATACTCACATTCTTGATAGGATTATGGACACATAATTTTATATTATTTTCCATACATATTTCTTGATAGAAACTTGGGGCATGTAAACTGATGATAACATGCATTGAGATATTTTTGAGGATATTATTGAACAAATAAATTTCTAATATGATTAAGGAAATATTTGTTGAGCCAATTTTTTATAATAACCACTTGGCGTATTTCCTTTTCCACATCTTATTATTTATGAATAATCTTGTTAGGATAGATCTTTTTCAAACTGATTATCCATTCCAACACTACTCTTGTTAAGATGCATAACTATACTATGAACAAGTGTGAGATAAATTTCACTGGTGGTGGACACGAGATACAGTTATTGAGGATATGTATTATGAAACTTTCACCAAACTAATATAATGTGGTCCATGATTACTTTTGTAATTTTCTACACCTACCATGTTCCATTGAAAAATATATAGAAATAATATTAAAATGATACTGGTTTGTGTATTAGGAAGGTCAAAAATCCCCATTAACAGTCCAATGAATCCTATTAAGGATCATATGTTGTTAAGGTATGGATGTAAAACCTAGCCCAGACATGTTTTTTCATAAATAAAGATAAATAAAAAGAAATGAACATTGTACTTTTTTTATACTTACTTGATATACTCATGGACCCAACTTGAACTATAGATCATGGAAACACTTTGTTATGGAGAAGTTACTTCATTTCATGGTTGATGACTTTCGTTCAATATACATTATATATTACCCTCATTTTTATCTTTATTTTTACCTTCTACCCACCTACCCTTATCCTCAGAAACATTTCCACCTTATTATCAAAGCCCTCATGATTGATTTTATATTTGTCTTTATGAAGTGGTGATGTTAGAGGAAATACAAGATTATGTTTAGGAACATGTATTCATGGAATGAGAATAATTCCTGTCTCTTTTTTACCTTGAGTAATGAGATAAAATTTATTGTGTTGTAAATTTCAATAGGGGTATATAATTAAATAACAGTTAATAAATTGTAAATAAAAGAATGAAGAATCTGGATAAAGAAATGAATTGTGAGGCATGAATGATTTTTTTGCACAATTTATTCTGGAGGACTGACATTTTCTAATTACAATTTGTATTATTTTACTAGTTTTAATGAAAGTTCCTATTTTAAAATTTTAATATTTTGGAATCCCTATTGAAATTCTTTTTTCTTGAGGACAAGAAATTGTTCAAGTGTGAGGGAATTTGATAAGATAAAATTATATATGAATATTGGACACATTTATTTAAGGTTTATTCATGACTTATTCAATAATTAAATTGGTTATAGTTTACATTGGTAGGAATTAAAAATTTTGAACTCAAAGGAAGACGTACTGAAAAATGGGAAAAACATGTTTTACATGCTATCTACGTAATACACGACATGTATACCTCATTCATAGCATTCCTATAGATCCAAATAACATCCTATTAATCCTTTACCTGACATGAAGCTAGTATATGATATGTACATTCATTACACATTGTGAAGATTTGAAGTATTTTAATCCCGCTAAACGTAAATTTCATACACATCATTCGTAGATTGCATGATGTGGAATGTTTGAATGCTCACTTGATCAAAGATACAAGATGAATATTTAGAGGCAATTTTGGATCTCATATATATGACGTGAATACAAATTACAAAACATTCATTTGTTGGGAAATAATTATCTTAAAGAATTACATGATGTGAATTACTTACACGTCATATAGATTTCAACCTACTTATATTTTAGGTGCTCCTCCACATACAGAACACAATGCTTACTTTCTTTCTCTATCATTTTTCATCCATTTTTTTCTCCCATTTTCATTTTTTCATTATAAATCCATTTTAATTAGTTCATTTATATTTTTTTTGAATCCTTTTATTTTGTTGTTTTATCTGCATCCTTTCTATGTCTGTTGTTTATCCGTTTTGATTCTTCTTCGATTTGATGATATTTTTCAACACTGATTGTTATTCTTTAATGACATTTGAAAAGTAATTCATTCTTTATTCATGTGCAAGGAGTATTATCATGGTTTTAAAATTAATTTAATTGTTTCATCTTGATTATTAAATGTTTTAATTCAGAATTTTTTATTTCTTGACTATTTCATGATTATCCATAGAATATTTATGATTTCCCTACATTGGATCAGCACTGCTATGCTCGGCTAATCCACCAATGTTTATGGGTCAAGTGTAGGGGTGTTTTTAAGACTAATGAAACTATTGATTAATCCTTGGTAACCCTATGGATATTAATTGGTTTAATAATAATTTTCAATCACATTATTTTGCATAACTTTGATCATTAGAAGTTTAATTGAATGAACCTAACCTGCATGGAGTTGAGAAAGGCTATGACTATTAGCATGTGATTAAATCTACATAGAATCTAAGCATAATTCAACTAGGTTTTTAATTATACCCTAACCATGGGATAGTTGCGTAATAGCTAGATCCAATTGGTTTGACAAAAACCAATTTGTGACCTTTGCACTACTTTGCACCCTAATCTTTTGGACTATCCCAAGATAAATCTAGGATTATCTTCTATCAAGATCCCTAAAATAGACCATGATACCTTATTTTTTATCTATCATAAATCCAAAATACATATCTATTGTAAAAACCAAACTAAAAGATGGAATGTGAGGAATTTTTTCCAAGGGTTTTGTTCTAATAGTTACTTGACTACTAGTGATATCTGTGGGTTTGACCCTACACTACTTCTTTACTACACCCTTGTATTAAGTATAGTTTGGGACAATAAATTTCTACTCTGATCAACACATGTGTGAATTAAATGAATCATGTGGGAACATCATGTTTGATTCATACACATCATAAATATGTTATGGATAATTATTTTAAAATTTCAAAACAATATGAATGCATTTGTTCTATTTTGAGTGTGTGGCATTTATTTTGAACAAAACTATTAATTTTAAATTAAACAAATTAACTTCATGTTATACCTACCACACCTTGTATCAGATTTGGGTGTGGTGGATTCTTATATTTCAAAAATTACTTATGTATCATTAATCTAAAGTATTAAAAATGGATATATTTTCTTATATTTGAGTATTTCATGTGTTTTTTTAACAAAAATACCAATTTTAAACTAAAAAATTTACTTTGAGTCATACTAGACACATTGTATATCATATTGAGCATAGATTGATTCCTACACATCACAAATGACATATTTATTATTTTCTAAATTATAAAAATAATATGAATGTTTTTGCTCATTTTTTATTATGGGAAGTGTATTTTGAGCTAAAATGTAAATTATAAACTAAAAACATACAATTCGGGTCATACCAAGCACACTATGTATCTAATTGAGGTGAATTTGATTGAGGTGTGGTTCATTACAACATTGATTAAAAATATTATCATGATAGATATTTTTATAAGTTATACTTTTCCTTCAACTATAGAAAAATCCCTTGGTAGATGATAGATTCTATTTTAACTCTAGAGTATCTTTCAAAAATGAATTGAGTAAAATTAGTGTGATCATAGATTTTATAAATTCATCCTTACGATTCACATCACATTTTAATGAGAATATGGTTTCTTATTCCATTCAAAAGGAATATATTCCCTATTTTCTATATTGTTGTTGATATTTTAATGTAATGTATGACTTCCCAAAAATATATTTTAAAAAACTATGTAAGTATCAAATTAAAATTATAAGGAAATTAACCTAAAAATAATAGATAAAATGATGAAAACTTGTACTAAATAAGTAGCATAAATTCATCTTTTCAAGATGTATATATACATTCTTGACCCATTTTGTAACACCCCAGGTAAATAAAGAATATGACATTTTCATATTTATCCATATTTGTGAATAAAATTGTCACGACCCGCCCTCGGGGTCCGTGCCGTTACTACCCCAAGCCCGCCTTCCATAGGCCAGGGGCTGGCGACTAGCAACAAGGCGTAAATCCCGGAAAAAAGGGAAGGCATTGCCTTTGTAAAGTAAACAAACACCGCAGAGTAAGCAAGCGGAAAGTAACACTAAGCAAAAACAGAGTAAAACTAAAAGTGCGGAAAGTAAAAAGGGGCCGGAAATACAAGCCCAACTGTAAAGTACAACTCGAAAGGGAAAACAGCAACTGAAAAGTAAAGCAGCTACGCCGAGCTATCCACTGGAAATCCCACCTGAAGGGTGGGTACAGATAGCTCCTCTGCTCCTCGGGTCCCGCCGTCTGCTCCAAGTATGTCCCGCCCAGTGGTCTGCCTCTGGGTACCGCCACGTCGTATAGTCCACCTCCAGGTACCGTCCAGTCCTCGAACACTCGGCCTCTGCCAGTACTGGCCGTCGTCTGCAACCAACACAACGAGGTGCGGGCATAGCCCGTGCAGGGGTGAGTATAACGATACTCAGTAGGGACCCCGAGACCCTCAAGGTCTCACTAAAACCAACAAGGATAACCACAAGAAGATCACAACAGATAAACTCTACTTATGTATATGCCCATACATATACCTAAGTTATCAAGTAACCCATCTCAGTCATGAGGAAACACAAGAATCAACGGATAACCACTACCCAGGTATATGCCCATACATATACCTAAGTTATCAAGTAACCCATCTCAATCATGAGGAAACACAAAGGTCAAAGTCTCAGCTCAAACCAGGATTTTCATTATCAAAACCGTAACTGCTGAAGAGCTCCGTCTCTAGAGTGTACAGTGGTCCTGTCACGACTCCGAGGAACTGCTCACTAACCTAAGACTGCTGAAGTACTCCTCCTGTCGAGTACTGCGGGCCAGCCACCCAAACACAGTAGTGCTTCCCGCCGAGGTATGTCACCCAAACACCGTAGTGCACACCCCCTAGTAGCCTGCTGAGGTACTCTCCGGACGAGCACCGCGGGTCTGCACTGTCACACAGGTAGTGCTCCGTCCGCCATGGGTCTGCACCTCAGAAAGTAGTGCTCTGTCCACTGGGCTAGTCGACTCACTCCAAGTCGAGTCGGTCAAGCAGTCGTCAGGTCTCAGTCAGCTACACGGTCTCCGTACTTCGCACGCTCGTCACTGGGAGGGTCCGCTCCACGAGCGACAGGTCGATACTCCAAGTATCTCAAAGGTCCGTCTCGTCACAGGGGTCTCAATGCAACGGACGGCGCGTCGATCGGACGCACGGTCTGTGAGTTATTAGCCTATTCGTCCCAGGGGCCCGGTTGGTTTCGTGAGCGAAACCAATCCCGGCCGTATCTCAACTGTACCCCGAACTCCCATAGGGTATACTCAAAGGGACCGATACTCAACGTAACCACCAACGCTGCTGACGGCTCGTCAAGCGGACGTCCTGTCTGTAAGATATTAGCTTTCCCGTTCCAGGGGCCCGGTTGGATTTCGGGAGCGATCCAACCCGGCCTCTACTAACTGTATCCAAAACTCGGGCGAAGGATACCAAAAATTCCGTATCGTAAACAGGAACTCAACGCAACAGACGGTGCGTCGATCGGACGCCCGGTCTGAGAGTTATTGGCATTTTCGTCTCCGGGGCCCGGTTGGTTTTTATGGCAAAACCAACCCGACCGTACTCCACCTGCGTCCAAACCTCGGGCGGAGTATGCCAAAAGATCCGTCTCACTAAAAGGAACACAACGCGACTGACGGTGCGTCAATCGGACGTTCGTAGCTCAAGATATGAGCGTTTCCGCTCCGAAGGCCCGGTTGGTTTCGTGAACGAACCAACCCGGCCGAACTCAAAGTAACCCGAAACCTTGAGTGCGATATACCGAAACGACCGTCTCGATCCAAGGATTGCGTTTCCGCTGACGGTTCGTCGATCGGAGGTCCGAGGCTCAAGTTATGGGCCAAAAACCAAATCTGGTTCGAAATGGGGGGGTCTGGGTCCGGGCCGACCCGGCCCGACCCCCCCTGAGGCGGCGCGGCGGCGGGCCGCGGCGGCGGCGGGCCGCGGCGGCGGCGCCTGGCGCCGCACGTGGGGCTGCGCACGCGGGGGCTAAGCCCCGCGGTTCTTCAAAGTGGCGCGGCCTTTGTGCCGCGCCGGTTCTTTTAAAACCCCCCCCCCCCCCCCTCACGTGGGGGGGCCTGCTGGCGCCGAACCAAGGGGGAGGCTGCCCCCTTCCCTCAAGAACCGCCCCCCTCATTAAGAGGGGGGTTTTGTTGAACCGGCCGGGGGATTTATTCCCCCGGTTTTATGTCATCCGGCCGGCCAGCTGGCCGGCCGGTTTTTACCAACGGGACCGGAAATTCCGGTCCCGCCTTCGACTTCCGACGCCGGCGGCCCGGCCGCCGGTCTCCTCTTCTGCCGCGGCCCGGAACCGGCCGCGGTCTTCTCGTCCCGCCGCGGCCCGGAACCGGCCGCAGTGTTCGTCGTCCGGCGCGGTGCGACGGCACCGCGCCCCTTTCGCCATGCCATGATTCTTTTCAACGCGGCGCGACGGCGTCGCGTTCTTGATGTTTCTTCCATGGTGTGCGCGCGACGGCGTTGCGTAAAATAAATGCACGATCAACCGCGTGGTGCGACGGCACCACGCCACTTTCTTCCACCCGCAAGAACAAACAAGAACGTTGGAGGGGGTTCGGCCGTGTTCGTACGGTCCGGCCCCCTCACGTTAAATTAATAACGCAACTTTAAATAAACAACTTCCTCACGTTAGTCATACGAACCACAAGCAAGAATGAGATAATTAAATATTAAATCAACATCCCCTACCTCGGGTATAAGTTCGAGGATTTGACTATGTCCGCGGAAGTCGACGTCGCGGAGATCGGGCGTCGCGGTAGTCGTTCGTCAATTCCGTTGACGAAGAGATACGTCCGATGTGATACGTCGATGGAGAAACCTCTTATGTCGACGAAGGGTATCCGAGGAGGAAGCGGTGTTCCCTCACGTTGACACCGAGGACGAAGAAGAGAGGCGTCGTTCTTCGTCGGAGCTTGAGCGTTCTACGTCAAGTCTTGAGGAAAGTCAAATAAAAAGGAAACAACGAACTCAAGAACCCCTACCTCGATAGTCGCACGTTGACGGAGTCGTGGAATATCGGTGTCGATTCCTTTGACGTCGGAGGAAGAGTCGTTGTCGATAGCGTTCGTCGCGGAAAAGATGATGCGGAAGAAGTACGTCACGTCGCGGATATGGCGTCGCGGGAAGACCGTGTTCTTCAGCGAAGAAGTTCTTCGTTGAAGAACGGCGTTCTTCGTGTTCTTCGTCAAGTTGAAGAAGAAGAAGAAAAGCTTCCAAAGCTCTCAAGAAAACCTCCCAAGGTGGTAAAAGAATCCCCTAGAATAATATAAGCTTTAACTTATATTATTACATAACTTAACCACAAGAATTTCAAAGGTTTGAAATTCAAAAAGGGTTTAACTCCCATAATTAATTAAGTAACCCAAGTTGACAACATTAAAAGAAAAGTGTTAAAGGGGAGGTTTTGAGAGAATTTGAGGAGTTGGGGTTCGTGTGGACCCCACCTCACTTAATCCTCCCTAGGGAGGTTAAGTGGATGTGGGTCCCACTCCCAACTCCCTTTGGTAGGACTTAACTAGATAAAAATAAAATTTGTTCCTCACAAATTTTATTTAACTTAAACTAAAAACCCAAAAACTAACTTTCAACCCGCAACAAACGCAACTTCCGAAAAGGTCTCATTAAGAGAATATCGGCGCTGCGAGTTCATCGGTGCCCTCGGATTTCAATTCCGAGCACCGTATCAAAAGTTAGAAATTCCCGCTCGTTCGTTCACTGAACGTACCCGAGTCAAACTTCGGAAATTAATTCCGGGCACTCCGGGCCTCGGAATCAGGTGCCGTCTGAAACCGCGCTCTTGTAAAATTCTAAAGAAAATTAAGAAAAACTTTCCCTTGAATTTTACGGGTCTTTACATTACTCCCACCTCAGGGCTTTACGTCCCCGTAAAGATACAACAAAAACTAGGGAAACAAAAGAGGGTACTGAGCACGCATCTGAGCCTCCCGCTCCCATGTGCTCTCCTGGAGATTCCCGTGCTGCCATCTGTTGCGCACAAGAGAAATCGATCGCCCATGTAGGACCCGCTCCTGTCGATCCTCTATCTCCACCGGGACCTCCGTAAAAGTCGCCCCATCGTCAACGTCAAGCTCCCCATGGTCAAAGATGTGCGTCGGGTCGTGCACGTATCTCCTCAGTTGAGACACGTGGAAGACGTCGTGCACCCGGTGTATCTGAGGTGGTAGAGCCAGGCGATAAGCCACCTCACCAACCCTACTGAGGACCTGGAAGGGTCCGATGAAGCGCGGAGATAACTTGTCGCCTCGGCCAAATCTCCGAATACCACGTCGAGGTGAAACCCGCAAGAAGACGTGGTCACCATCCTCGAACTCTAGTGGCCTCCGCCTCCTGTCAGCGTATGACTTCTGCCGGCTCTATGTTTTCCTCATCCGCTCCTGGATGACATGGACCTCTTCTGACGTGGCCCGGACCATCTCTGGTCCCACAAGAGCTGCGAGATTTCTTCTTTGCCGATAAGAGAAACCTGGTCTCATCCCCTGGATGGACCACATTCTTTGCCTAAAATAGTCAATCCTAACATGGATGATACTAATCCATACCAAGGATGACGTCGTAAGGCCTCGACGCTACTACTAAGAGATCCAACCGTTACTCTCGCCTCCAAGGGTTGAGTCACACTGTCGGCATCAGTGTGTGGTAACTGGGTCTCCTCCAGTAGATGTCTCACAAGTGAGGGTCAAGTCAACAGTCAACTGGAACCTCTTAGTAACATCACAAAAGAGGACAGGAAAGAAAACATCACAAAGGTATGCGTCTTTTATTATTGCAGCTCATATTACAAGACGCTACACAAAAGCAACATCAACATGGAACTATAAGTACAAAAGACGTATCCACTAGTTCCTCCCCTGTCCACCTGCTCCCAGAGCTCCAGCATTTGTCGCTGCCTCAACCTCGGTGGCTCCCTCCAAGCCTGCGGATCGAGGAGTCGGACAGTCACGTGCCAGGTGACCCTTTCCGCCACAGGAGTAACATTGTCCGTTTCTGGCACGCCTGGCTCTGACCCCACCTCGGGTGCCCCGCACCACCGGTCCTAAAACCCGAGATCGCCCAACTGCTGGTCTGGTCCTCCTGGACCTCTGCATCATCTGTCTACTGCCCACAGATGACTCGGCTTCTGATCGAAAAACACGCGGCAAAGGCAGAATCTCCTGTACACGCTCGGGGTGTAGAGATACTGGCACAAACTCCACCCTGAAGAAGGTCTCGAAGTCTTCCCATGCGAAGTTCATCTCATCGCAAAACTGAAACAAGTGGCTCCACCACCTACCTGCTGCTTCCTGAAGGAGGCTGGTAGCAAAGATCACCATGAAGTCTGTCGGCGTCCCCACTAGCCTGAAGACTCTCACCACAGCCTCCAGCCAAACCTCAGCCGCCTGCGGGTCCGTCTCTCCCCGGAACCTGGGTGGCCTCTGGCGCTGGAACTCGTGCAGCGTGCTCAAGCGTCGTGCATCGCCTACTGCTGGGGCTGGTGGCATCGGTGGCCCAACGTATGGTAGTACCGCTGGTGCCTCCGCTGGTGCCTCAACTGCAAGAGGGCCCTGTACCGAAGCCTCGTCGCTCGACAGACTGTCAGCACGCTCATCCCTCCGGGCTCTAGCTGGTCGTCTGAGAAAAGACATCCTGAAATAAACAACGTAACACGATTAAACGATTATACCTGGTGAGCTGACCTAGTTTGAGCTGTTTTAAGGGGAAAAACCTTTGAAAACACACACGCAATCAGTGTTTTCGTGCACAAAGTCGGAAATCAGTTGTCAGGGTCCTGGTGTATGGATACGTCGGCCGCCCGCACCAACACTGGACTCCCTGAACTGAAAACCACACTCGGTACTCTCAACACTATTGCTTCACAGAAAGAAACATCAGAGTTATAAGTTCTGCGGTAGAACCGAACTCCTCTGATACCAATTTGTCACGACCCGCCCTCGGGGTCCGTGCCGTGACTACCCCAAGCCCGCCTTCCATAGGCCAGGGGCTGGAGACTAGCACCAAGGCGTAAATCCCGGAAAAAAGGGAAGGCATTGCCTTTGTAAAGTAAACAAACACCACAGAGTAAGCAAGCGGAAAGTAACACTAAGCAAAAACAGAGTACAACTAAAAGTGCGGAATGTAAAAAGGGGCCGGAAATACAAGCCCAACTGTAAAGTACAACTCGAAAGGGAAAACAGCAACTGAAAAGTAAAGCAGCTACGCCGAGCTGTCCACTGGAAATCCCACCTGAAGGGTGGGTACAGATAGCTCCTCTGCTCCTCGGGTCCCACCGTCTGCTCCAAGTATGTCCCGCCCAGTGGTCTGCCTCGGGGTACCGCCACGTCGTATAGTCCACCTCCAGGTACCGTCCAGTCCTCGAACACTCGGCCTCTGCCAGTACTGGCCGTCGTCTGCAACCAACACAACGAGGTGCGGGCATAGCCCGTGCAGGGGTGAGTATAACGATACTCAGTAGGGACCCCGAGACCCTCAAGGTCTCACTAAAACCAACAAGGATAACCACAAGAAGATCACAACAGATAAACTCTACTTATGTATATGCCCATACATATACCTAAGTTATCAAGTAACCCATCTCAGTCATGAGGAAACACAAGAATCAACGGATAACCACTACCCAGGTATATGCCCATACATATACCTAAGTTATCAAGTAACCCATCTCAATCATGAGGAAACACAAAGGTCAAAGTCTCACCTCAAACCAGGATTTTCATTATCGAAACCGTAACTGCTGAAGAGCTCCGTCTCTAGAGTGTACAGTGGTCCTGTCACGACTCCGAGGTACTGCTCACTAACCTAAGACTGCTGAAGTACTCCTCCTGTCGAGTACTGCGGGCCAGCCACCCAAACACAGTAGTGCTTCCCGCCGAGGTATGTCACCCAAACACCGTAGTGCACACCCCCTAGTAGCCTGCTGAGGTACTCTCCGGACGAGCACCGCGGGTCTGCACTGTCACACAGGTAGTGCTCCGTCCGCCATGGGTCTGCACCTCAGAAAGTAGTGCTCCGTCCACTGGGCTAGTCGACTCACTCCAAGTCGAGTCGGTCAAGCAGTCGTCAGGTCTCAGTCAGCTACACGGTCTCCGTACTTCGCACGCTCGTCACTGGGAGGGTCCGCTCCACGAGCTACAGGTCGATACTCCAAGTATCTCAAAGGTCCGTCTCGTCACAGGGGTCTCAACGCAACAGACGGCGCGTCGATCGGACGCCCGGTCTGTGAGTTATTAGCCTATTCGTCCCAGGGGCCCGGTTGGTTTCGTGAGCGAAACCAATCCCGGCCGTATCTCAACTGTACCCCGAACTCCCATAGGGTATACTCAAAGGGACCGATACTCAACGTAACCACCAACGCTGCTGACGGCTCGTCAAGCGGACGTCCTGTCTGTAAGATATTAGCTTTCCCGTTCCAGGGGCCCGGTTGGATTTCGGGAGCGATCCAACCCGGCCTCTACTAACTGTATCCAAAACTCAGGTGAAGGATACCAAAAATTCCGTATCGTAAACAGGAACTCAACGCAACAGACGGTGCGTCGATCGGACGCCCGGTCTGAGAGTTATTGGCATTTTCGTCTCCGGGGCCCGGTTGGTTTTTATGGCAAAACCAACCCGACCGTACTCCACCTGCGTCCAAACCTCGGGCGGAGTATGCCAAAAGATCCGTCTCACTAAAAGGAACACAACGCGACTGACGGTGCGTCAATCGGACGTTCGTAGCTCAAGATATGAGCGTTTCCGCTCCGAAGGCCCGGTTGGTTTCGTGAACGAACCAACCCGGCCGAACTCAAAGTAACCCGAAACCTTGAGTGCGATATACCGAAACGACCGTCTCGATCCAAGGATTGCGTTGCCGCTGACGGTTCGTCGATCGGAGGTCCGAGGCTCAAGTTAGGGGCCAAAAACCAAATCTGGTTCGAAACGGGGGGGTCTGGGTCCGGGCCGACCCGGCCCGACCCCCCCTGAGGCGGCGCGGCGGGCCGCGGCGGCGGCGGGCCGCGGCGGCGGCGGGCCGCGGCGGCGGCGCCTGGCGCCGCACGTGGGGCTGCGCACGCGGGGGCTAAGCCCCGCGGTTCTTCAAAGTGGCGCGGCCTTTGTGCCGCGCCGGTTCTTTTAAAACCGCCCCCACCCTCACGTGGGGGGGCCTGCTGGCGCCGAACCAAGGGGGTGGCTGCCCCCTTCCCTCAAGAACCGCCCCCCTCATTAAGAGGGGGGTTTTGTTGAACCGGCCGGGGGATTTATTCCCCCGGTTTTATGTCATCCGGCCGGCCAGCTGGCCGGCCGGTTTTTACCAACGGGACCGGAAATTCCGGTCCCGCCTTCGACTTCCGACGCCGGCGGCCCGGCCGCCGGTCTCCTCTTCTGCCGCGGCCCGGAACCGGCCGCGGTCTTCTCGTCCCGCCGCGGCCCGGAACCGGCCGCGGTGTTCGTCGTCCGGCGCGGTGCGACGACACCGCGCCCCTTTCGCCATGCCATGATTCTTTTCAACGCGGCGCGGCGGCGTCGCGTTCTTGATGTTTCTTCCATGGTGTGCGCGCGACGGCGTTGCGTAAAATAAATGCACGATCAACCGCGTGGTGCGACGGCACCACGCCACTTGCTTCCACCCGCAAGAACAAACAAGAACGTTGGAGGGGGTTCAGCCGTGTTCGTACGGTCCGGCCCCCTCACGTTAAATTAATAACGCAACTTTAAATAAACAACTTCCTCACGTTAGTCATACGAACCACGAGCAAGAATGAGATAATTAAATATTAAATCAACATCCCCTACCTCGGGTATAAGTTCGAGGATTTGACTATGTCCGCAGAAGTCGACGTCGCGGAGATCGGGCGTCGCGGTAGTCGTTCGTCAATTCCGTTGACGAAGAGATACGTCTGATGTGATACGTCGATGGAGAAACCTCTTATGTCGACGAAGGGTATCCGAGGAGGAAGCGGCGTTCCCTCACGTTGACACCGAGGACGAAGAAGAGAGGCGTCGTTCTTCGTCGGAGCTTGAGCGTTCTACGTCAAGTCTTGAGGAAAGTCAAATAAAAAGGAAACAACGAACTCAAGAACCCCTACCTCGATAGTCGCACGTTGACTGAGTCGTGGAATATCGGTGTCGATTCCTTTGACGTCGGAGGAAGAGTCGTTGTCGATGGCGTTCGTCGCGGAAAAGATGATGCGGAAGAAGTACGTCACGTCGTGGATATGGCGTCGCGGGAAGACCGTGTTCTTCGGCAAAGAAGTTCTTCGTTGAAGAACGACGTTCTTCGTGTTCTTCGTCAAGTTGAAGAAGAAGAAGAAAAGCTTCCAAAGCTCTCAAGAAAACCTCCCAAGGTGGTAAAAGAATCCCCTAGAATAATATAAGCTTTAACTTATATTATTACATAACTTAACCACAAGAATTTCAAAGGTTTGAAATTCAAAAAGGGTTTAACTCCCATAATTAATTAAGTAACCCAAGTTGACAACATTAAAAGAAAAGTGTTAAAGGGGAGGTTTTGAGAGAATTTGAGGAGTTGGGGTTCGTGTGGACCCCACCTCACTTAATCCTCCCTAGGGAGGTTAAGTGGATGTGGGTCCCACTCCCAACTCCCTTTGGTAGGACTTAACTAGATAAAAATAAAATTTGTTCCTCACAAATTTTATTTAACTTAAACTAAAAACCCAAAAACTAACTTTCAACCCGCAACAAACGCAACTTCCGAAAAGGTCTCATTAAGCGAATATCGGCGCTGCGAGTTCATCGGTGCCCTCGGATTTCAATTCCGAGCACCGTATCAAAAGTTAGAAATTCTCGCTCGTTCGTTCACTGAACGTACCCGAGCCAAACTTCGGAAATTAATTCCGGGCACTCCGGGCCTCGGAATCAGGTGCCGTCTGAAACCGCGCTCTTGTAAAATTCTAAAGAAAATTAAGAAAAAATTTCCCTTGAATTTTACGGGTCTTTACAAAAATATTAATATTACTTTAAAGGGAACGATATGCTCGATGTCGTACCCAATAAGCAACAACGAGTTTCTTTGAAATCTTACATTGCACTCTAATAATAAAATAATATTATTTTAAATGGTAGTTTACGCCTAGCCGTTGTAATGACAGGAATAAACGGAACTAACTAAAAAATTATTATATATTTTTGTCAAATATTTTTACTTTTATCCAATAAATGTTATAGGCTTAAAATGAAAATGAATCCAATTTTAAGCATAAATCTTATAATATTCCTTAAAAGGTCGATTAACCACTTTTTTTTGGAGAACCCTTTTTAAATATACTTTTTCCAATTTTATATGTTCTATTTGACAAAATAAAATCCTTCTTTAGAATCTGGACATCAAAATTTACTTTGTGTAAATTTTTGTTATTTTTCCGATAAAGATCATTTTTAGTGAAAATGTTGCATTTTAATTAAAAACCTCATTCTAATATGATTTATTTATATGGGTATATTATATTTTTAATTGATATTAATGTTTATTTAGAATATATTTTTACCATTTAATCCAATGGTGGTCATTGGAATTAATTTCACTTTGAAATTGGACTTAAACTACTGTTAATCTTTTAATAGATATTGTTTCTTAAAAACACGCTATTTGTTTTGGCAGCGGGAATTAATTATTAAATTAATTAATTCAAATTATATGTTTTAGATTTTTTAAAATAGACATCATTTTTGAATTTGAAATATCAAATATATCTTAGGGTGAATTTTTGGTATTTTTCTGAAAAACTTCAATTTTTTATGAATAGTGAAACCACTAAGTGGTAGTTAAAGAAACTGATTTTTCATTTAAATGAAACTTTACCACTTATATGATTTGATTTTCAAAAATCCGACATACATGGTTGTTATTAGGAAGTAAAATGTGGTTCAATGAGATTAAAATAATTTTTTGGTGAATAGTAACTTTTATGTTTTATTAATCGCGATTAAAGGTAATTAGTGTAATTTAAGGTAAAGATAATATTATAATAATATTTAATGGACTTTACACATGTCCTGCCCTTATTGGATGAGTCATGGCCAACCCAGAAAATCCATGGGTCAACTTTGGGACCTCATTGAGCCACTTTGGTTGGAAAATGATATTAATAACTTTTTATATAAAGTTAAAATTAAAATGTCACAAACATGTATTGTTTTACTAGAACACTTTTTACATGGGGTTATACAAGTCATATTTTTGAGTATAAATATTAATTAGAAGTATAAAAATATTTCCTACATCATGATATTTTTTTTATAATTTTTATACATTAAATAAGTTAATTTATTTATGACACTGTGATGATGCAGTGATTACCTCATAAATGAACGATTTAAATAAAATAAGAAGATAGGTTAAAATCTAAGTCTTACACTTGTCACAAACCTATTGGATGGGTGTATTTCGAAACCTTATCACCTTATCCTCTAAATATATCATTTTGGGACCTTTAAAATCCGAAAAGCATTTTATAATAAAGTTATATTTTATAACATTCCAAGAGTGCCCCTCCTCTTCTCTTATAAAAGGCCCCCACCTCTACCACCTTACCCACACCTCTCAATCCTTTGGCTCGGCCAAAACCTGACCATTTCGTCTCTCCACATCCCTATATTCATCATTGAAGCCTCACCTTTGGCATAATTCTCTTCAAGAAACCCTTTTGGTTCAAACCAAGAGGTGTTACCCGATCTAAAGGTAATGTCTTCACTTGTGTTCTTTTGTTTTATTTTGCTTCTCCAAACCCCTAAAATCTTTTTATTACTTTATTTTGTAACAAAACCAGTATATTAAATATACTAGGATGTTGTTATGTGAATTATTATAGCTACACCTGCACACACCTCCATCTAATGGTTAAAGAACATACTGTTTCTGTGGATGGCGAATTACTGCCTCACGAAACGATGATTGTTCAATCTTCTCTTAACACCTTTCATGGTGGCCATTATGATGTCACTGTATTTTATATATGATATATATGGTATTTATGTTTTCCATATCCTTCTTTATTTTATATTTAAAACATACCTTTATTCTTTTCATGTTGTGAAAATGCGATAATTTCATACGATGAAGTGTGGACTACCGCCCCCTCAAGTGATGTGACTCATTAATGAAATACATGGAATGTATAAAGAATGAAATTAATGAACTTATGTGACCTATAAAACATATATATTATACTTTAATTATAATATATATATCTCTAAATTATTTTTAATTCCATTAATATGACAAAGAAATGAAAGTAGCGTGCATGTGTACGTACAGCCTACCGTCTCCATGAACGGTGCATTTCATTTCTTTTTATCTCCAAATGTTATGGAATAGTATAAAATGAATATTTACTGGATATATATGATGTTTAAATCATTAATACTATTTTGGAGATGATTTACTTATAACTATATGGACAATCATTTTCAAACAAGTTCATTTTTTACTCATGTACCAAACATCGACAAAAATGTCTCATATGAACTCACATTATTAACCAATTATTTTTACATTATAATATGTGATATGAAATGAATAATAATACTTAAAGGAGTACCTTAAGAAATTATAAATTGACCAAAGTTTATTATTCAGGAATATAGAGAAATTAACAATACAAATCGGACTTGAGGTAAGGGATCCTACCTCTCTCTTTCTTTTTAAGTACTCTCCTTTATGTCATTTCTTTTAAGCTCATCTTTATTATGTTTTGGGATGTTATTTTATATTCATAATTCTGTAATTTTTATGTTCATATTATGAGAGACCCTATTTGATCTCATAAATCTATTTTTGGAAGTTTTAAGTGGCGTCATTAGGCTGTCGAGTTTTCGTAAGGGATTTTTCATCGCACTTTTATTCCCATGAGATTTATGCTACATTTGCCACCATTTCCTATGAGTGGTGTATGTACTGACCATTATTCTACTCTTTGTGTAATATAATTTCATTTATGAGTATTTACATCAATGTTTTATAGTCCTTCTTTCATGGGGTGTACGTTTCGAAAGTTACCCAAGTCGGTAAGGGAACCTTTCACCCTCCTCTTTTTAAAAAGACTTCTTTTGTTATGTATTTTAATTTACATATTATTATGTTGGGATATGTTCTTATATATCCTTATTGATGTAAAATTTATTTCCAAGTTATGAGATACCCTTTTTGTCTTATCAAATCATTTTCTGAATTTTAAAGTGACGTCGTTAGGCTGTCGAAATTTTACAAGGGAACTTCTTAACCCAATTTCAATTTCTTTGGGTTCAACTTGTAATTATAGAATATTTCATCCTATGAATATGTGTGAATGACCTATGGTTGTTATACACTTAATATCCACTTAAATTTGTGTATTTATATTTTTCACACATAATTATGAGATTTATTTGTCCTTAATTTAAGGATACCTTCCTTATAAGGGATTTCATCTCATTTTACATTTCTATTGAGACATAATTGTTGTTATGCACCAATTCACTATTATATGGTGTATATACTATTCTTTGTCATATTATATCATGAATAGATTTATTCCCATGATATTATAAAGTTCTGATTAAATGTTATTCCTCAATTATTTGTATTCAAGTATCTCTCATTTTGTTAAAAACTGTTTAATTAAAATATCATTTTAAATGTTTTAATGATTTATTCTTATAAATATTTCTCATTAATATCCATGTTTTCAAAATGTTTTTAAGGATTTATTTATATGTATATTAATTGTTTAACATGTTAAAATCTTCAAAGTGGTATAGGACACTTTGATTCAAAAATATCTTTATTAATTGTTTTAAATGGTTTTGAAAATGTTTTTAGAATGGATTCATTATTTCAATATCTTCAAATGTTATAATGTTATTATAATGTGGGAATGTTATCTTTCCTTTATGCTTGAGTTATGTGCTATGATTATGTTATAGTTCTTGGGCATTGTTTATGAATATGGGTGGTTCCGTGATAAACTAAGGGCGGGTGAGCACGATATAGCTCTCCAATGCATTGGGTAAAGAGAAGGGGTTAAACGTTAAGGTTTCTCCGAAGAGATTTAGGGAATATATTGTGATGGGTATTCCAAATGTAACCATGAGGGTTACTCCCTACGTAAGAATGTTATGAATGCCTCAAGTTACCTTTATGTCTTATGATTTCTATGAGTTATTCATAAATCTTATGATTTCATGAGGTATGTTAAATTGCTTATGTTTTATGAGTAAAATATGATTTCATTGATTCTTATGTATACATGTACTAATGTTTTCTTTCCGTATTGTTATAACCCTTACTGAGCATTTTATTCTCATCCCAAGTTTTTTTGAAATGTTTTTCACAGGAAATAAAGATGAATAGGGTCAAGGATGGGATCAAGGAAATGTTAGGCTGTCTAGAACAAAGAACTAGACATGACTCTTGTGTTTAAGAGTTTTTATTTTGTGAAAAAAATGGAAGCTGAGTAGATGTGTCTACTTTGTAATCTTTGCGATGTAATATTTATGTCCTAATTCTCTAAAACTCTAAACCCAAAAAGATCCTCAATGTGAATTATTCATTTAATTCAATAATAATTAATGTTTAAGTCCGGGTCCTTATACATTTACATATCACTATTATCTTTGTTGAAATCTCAAAGTCCAGCCTATGATAAGAACAAGAAGCTTTGAACATGTAACTAGCTCTATCATACTGAGCACTCCCTGTGTTGAATTGTGGTGTTCCTAATTCCTACTCATCACAATTGACTTAATAATAATTTTCCTAATGTATAAAAACAATATGAATGAGTATTCTTGGTTTTGAGTATGTAACATGGGTTTTAAAAAAATAAACTTAGAGAAATAATTGGATACCATGTATTAGATTTAGGTTCATTTGATTCCTAAACCACACATGATGCATTTTTATTCTATAATGAATATAAAATTTGAGGTTATATAAAAATATTGTTGTTTGATAACATATATTGTTAATTGAATTTTAGAACAAAAGAAAAGTGAATCATTTTGAGTGCATCATCCTTGTTTAGTGCATGATCATATTACATGAGTGCATCATCCTTGTTGAAGACTTCATCTATATATTTTTCTCTATTCATTTTGTGCTCTTAATATTGCAAAAAATTGTATAATGAAAAAAAATTATTGAGGAAATCATTTCTTCATGATATCTATGAAAATTTTAAAAAATAAGTATCATATAGAAATGATAATTAAATTAACTAAATAATTACATAAAATGATGAGAAAATTAACTTAAAAGGTATTAGGGAGTCACCACTTCATAATGTCTGTATACATGATAACACCATGTGTTATGACCATTCATTTATAAACAAATATATTTTTTATTTTAAATATGAGATCATTGGATAGTCCTAGGAGTACTAGAAATAAATAAATAAATAAACGATTAACAAATGTTTTAAATTAAATTGCAATTATCATTAGAAATACTTCTTACGGGATGATAGTTTGCAGATGGAATACGACATATTTCATAAATTAACAAACAAAATATCTATAATATTTTCCATTAGTTTGTTTCAGTTACTATAGAAACATTGATAAAAATAAGTAATTTTTTAATATATGTTTTTATAGTGAAATATTATTATATATACCCTAATACTTATCTAGTCATATAAGTTGATAGACTTATTGATCTCATGGACTGTCCACATGCCATGATTTTGATTATATTTAAACACTGCCCTATCATAATATAATTTTCATTAAAACATAATATAAAATGTATAACTTGATGTTTATTTGTAAAATATTTCATGTAGTGTATTAAAAATTGATAATTGTCATCATGTGTGGTAATTTTTTGGGTATCAATAAATTGAATATAAAAAATAAATATTTAGAGTATCTAAATTGATTACATTGTGTAACCAATGCTTCCTAGAAAAATAAAAAATAATAAGTAATAAAAGGAATGAAAATATATATGATATGATTAAATTATAGATTTTTTTCCCTAAATCATGGGTATTAAAAATATTCTTTCATTTCTAAGTTTTATTTCAATCATTACTACTGATTTTTTCACTAGTAATTCATATTTATTTAGTTCTAATGAGGATAGTGTTGTAGAAGTGATGTGAGGACTAATGATTCCAAATTTATATTAAAAAGTGTTTCCATACAAATAATATGTATATATGAACCTGCAAAGAATATGAATAGTATTTATTAATATTTAACATAGTAGATCATCTATTGGATAAAAAAATTATGAAAACACACATCATGTATATATTTATAACTAAGAGACCTATCTATTCATACTTGAAGATTTCATTTACATTCTCAGGACCAAGATAGTATGTGATGGCCTCTCTGTACATTTTTTCTTGAAAATCAATAGTGGTCATATCACCACTTTTTAATGTGGTATCTATATGAAATGTTAATCATAGTAAATTTGTATGTTTAATGGGAAGGGTAAAGGTACTTTCTGAATATAATTTTTATTGGTTAGTTAATCCTTTAGATCACTTTTATTCAACCTTATGTTTCATCCATTTCCGTTTCTCTATCTATAATAAAAATTACTTTTTTGGGATTTTTTCATTAATTGTTAAAGGTTTTTCATTAAAAATATTGGAAAGGAATACGTCCTCATCAACATATATTTTTTCTACATCAAATAACCATGATATGAAATTTCAGATAGAAATCTCAACTGTATCAATATACAGATCAGTAAGTGGAATAGGTAGCTTGAAACTTGGCTCATGAGATACGTGAATTACCACACTCACATGAACTATTGGAAGTTATTTTGTTTTTAAAATTTCTCCTTTGATATTTCATATTTTACCCCTCAAAACAATTTGATTGGTAGGTATTGATAGATATAAATCACAATCATTTCCATCATGTATAATTTTAGTACAATAAATGTATTTGTGTCTACCTCATTCAAATTTCATAGATAAAATTGTGAAAAAATTTATTACCTCTTATAAGTAATACCTTTTAGGGGAATGACTCACCTCAAAGTTGAGGGGGGTGGGGGTCTTCACATAGTGTTTTTTGTTTTGTTGTTTATTCTCTTTAATTTATTATCATAAAAGTTTATAACAACACAGTTTTCCAATAAATGTTTTCTTATAGACCATCTAATCATGCCTGAATCTCTTCCATTTTCTTATATTTATCTCCCTATTCATTTATTTTATCAAAATACTTTCAGGGTGACACCCCAAAACCCACACCTTTCATGTGACCATACTATTCTATATTCTTTAAGTCAACTAATAGTATTCATTCATCAGGCACATCGGATGATAATTCTTATTTCTATATCAGATAAAAAAATATAATAGAATAAGTAATCTTTGTTAGGTAATAATGATTTAGGGAAAAAAATTGTTGTTTCATACTTACCCATGATTCCCGTATTTTTATGTGTTATCATCTATTATTATCTCATCTTTATTTACATGAGGCTCCTACTATGGAACATGATGTGGGATAAAATTGTCTTTGTATTTTGATTCATCAATCTGTATATAAACAAAAAAACATAATTATATTGTTTTTTCATGTTGAAAAAAATTATTACTATTATTATAAAATATTTAATTTTTGTTCAAGTGAAGCATACCCCATCCTTACTTAACTATAGGGGTATGTTGGTTTTGTTTCATGTTTCTTTTTTTATAAGTTAGCATCTATTTAATAAATTAATAATTCTTAATCAAAGTTAATAAATGTATTATTCCGAAACTTTTTACCAATAATAATCTACCTAAAAATTTGAATCCTCATAATTATTAATACATGCATTCCATTTTTTTAGTTTATCATGTGTACAAACATCTGTGTTGGGTTCAGGTATATTTTCACTTTGTCATATTTGAGATGATAGTTTATAAGAATTTATCAAAATCCTTTATAATCCTTTCCATCATGAATTAAAAAAAATTCCATTCGTCATTCATATACTATAAATGCACTCTAAAAGGGATAATGAATATTAAATCAATGTTTCATTATTTTATTTTTTAGTAGAATAAATAAATTATATCATAATGTTACCCTAGTATCTTCTATAATTAATTTCTCAAGCACAGGAACAACATTTTTCCATGAATCTAAATCAACCATCACATTAAATTTAATGGTGTGACCAATGTAACTACTAAATATGGCTTTGTTGGGGTTAACAAGCTATCCTCATTCATTCCATCCAACCACAATTTTATTCCTTTGTTTATCAACTAAATAATTTTTTTCAACACTGTCATGCTACGATGCTCCTATTTTTTCTAGGACACAATTTGTTCATTATATTACATTTACTAAACTTCAACACCATCAACATATTGTACCTCTAGATCGGTAAAATCAGAATGTGCATAATCTTGTAGTTCCTCTGCATTGGGAGAATCATCATGTTGAGGAACATGTTGTTTCTTAGGATTGGGAGCATCGACATGTACATAAGTCCTTATATGTAGAAGTGGTGGCACATTTAATTTGTATTATGTAAATTCATTAGTGAAAATATATTAATATGAGTTAATATAATACATATTTAAAAAAAATTAACATGATTATTTAAATCTCATTTTTTAAAAGATGAAGGGATTTGAACCATATACAAAGAATTAAAATCCCCTCATTGTGGTCTCCTTTAGCATAAAATACCCATTGTATATTGGGCCTACCATGAAATTATTACATCATCCAAATGAAATGGTCTTCCTTAGTTGAGTTGACATTTAAAACTCCATTTGTTTTAGTTGATAACGAAATAATTGTCCACTTTTGGTTTCCAGGATCTAGAACATAAAATACATGTATTGTCTGTGATGAAATTATAAATGGTTCATCTATGTA
The DNA here is from genome assembly GCA_963277665.1 of Viscum album. Lineage (NCBI taxonomy): Eukaryota > Viridiplantae > Streptophyta > Magnoliopsida > Santalales > Viscaceae > Viscum > Viscum album. The sequence continues at coordinate 1,084,875,846 of OY728150.1, read as the reverse complement.
CCCTTCTTTATTTTAATCCAATTTCACAAATCCCAATTCAACTATTTTAACTTCACTCTTATTACCAAACTACTTGCATTGAAAAATATTCACCTTGAATGTTATATAATGCAACTCTATGATTTATTTGATGATGAAAAATTGTGACATATTCACATAAATTAGATTTTAATCATTGGTACAAAATGCATGCATCTCTTCAGCAACAAGTGTAACACCGCTTTTTTTCATGGAAATACATTATTAATGTTTATTTATATAGAACATATAACCATTAGTTACATAAACATTATAAGAAAATTACATACACACTTGGTACTATAACAATCCATCTAAGTCATTCTAAAATTGAATATGGTTTTTCATTTTCCTCCTACAAAATATTGTATTGAAACCACTTTATAAACTATTAATGAGGAGTCTTTGATATCCAAATTTCATCCCTTGAAGGATTCAATTTCCTGATAATTAATTTGTGGGTTTCTAAATATGGTGTAACCTTTAAAATAGTATGAAAATTTTATAATTGTTCACATTCCTTATTTGTAATATTAATTGTGATAACAAAAATATAGAAGTTCCTTCACCCATAGACCACCTGGTGTGATGAGATTTTAGTAGACCAATGCTTTCCACATCATAAAGGAAGTCAATATAGAATTCAACAGATTCCACCACAATATATCACTCTATAAGACAACCTTTGTATTACTTTTATTTTTGACATACCCTTTCATAATATTCATATACCGTTCAGTGGGGTAAATCTATATATAATATAAAAGAACATGTAATTGAATTTCTCTAACTAATTGAACCATCAGATAAACCATCATATCAAAGAATAATAGTGGGAATAACATCTCCAATTCACATAATATGACAACAATTTCATTTTCTATATTTAGAAATTTCATCATGTATATAACGTTTCTGCATATAACTTTAAAAAACATATATTGGTTAATTTATGAAGGAAATTCTTGATAAAAATTAAATTTAAAGTTATAAAAATTATATCTTACATCCAAATATAATAGCCATGTGATTTTAGAACCTTTAACATTAAATCATCCATTGACATGATATTATTGATATTTGATTAATACCCATCTAGAACCTTTAAAACTTTCTTGAAGTTGAAATATAGATATATATCTTTCCTAGAAAGAGTGTATGTAGCTAGAAGAAGAACATTGTGTCTTTTACCCTACACTGGCACCAACTCTTCCCATATCCCCATGGCAATCATGTACATCCTAGCCTGAATTTTATCCTTTTTTTTACTGGGTGAAATTTGGAACATGATAATGAAACTATCACATACATTTTTTCCCAAATGCATAACCTCAATAAAATGTCTGATGTACAAACAATTCAATTATGGTAATTCAAAAATAAATGATCTCTTTTTCAAAAAAAAATTGTAATATTTTTTTAAGATGGTTTACCAGAATAAGAGTCCATGTATTTAACTTTTTCAAAAAATAGATAACCTATTAATGGATATGGTGTTGTACCTTCTTTTGAAATAATATTTAATGATGAAATCCAACATCAATTTTTATTTCATTGGGGTTGAAATTTTTAATTTTCTAGAAACATAGTCTTATATGAATGTTTCAACGTAATTGAATGTGTTTCTTGTTCACAAATGGGACACCCTTGAGTTCCTTTAATGCTATATCATGAAAATTTTCCATAATTAGTAAAGTCATTTAGCATCCAATAAAAAATTCTTCACAATATGAAATATTCATTTATGTAAGCATAACATAACATAACACTTGATTCCAATAATAATTCATAATCTCCAATCAATAGATACAAATAAATATCCATATCATTACCTTGATGTTTTGGTCCTGATATAAGCAGAGATAACATAATGTGTTTTCATTTCATGAATAAACATTGATGGATGTTATAATTTACCAACATAACTATCCATATAATATGAGTTTTACTTTGAAAACCAGAAGGATTCACTCAATTTTATAGATAACACAAGATGAAGGTTTCTCAAATTGTTTCAAAATTGAAGATACTCATGATCAATTTTATTCCACTTAGGATAGGTTGTCGGGTGATTCATTTTCTTATATTTATTTCTTTTATCTGAATGCCACGTTAGTTATCTTATAGTCTCCTCACATACATTTAGGTGCATCACACTTTGAATAATCGGAAAGTACCATATGACAATCATAAGACCCAATTCATCTTACTTTTATTAGAACACACCACACTTTGGGAATTTTTATGTGATACATATTCCTTAAAAAATATTATATAGTCATTTCGACAGACATGTATTATTTTAGAGATCATATCTATTGAACATATAGTTAATTTAGTGCCATATGTTCATAAAGTAATCTCATTACCTTTTAGAAGCATATAATTAAAGAGAGTAGGTATTTTATTAAGGCTGAATTCACTCCATATGTTGGCAAATTTTACATTATATAGCTTCAGTATGGTTAACAATGGAGTATATTTAGTAAATCTAGCATAAAATGGAATCTTTATACAACTCTTTAACTTCTCAAATAATTTGGTACAATCATGAAGTTCATCTTGAAATTTAATTTTCATTTCCTCAAAATGATATTCATCAAAATTCACACATATAATCATATCCTTGATACAATATTCATCATTTTTCATACTTGTAATCACATCTGATGATCAATAAAACATAGTGTTATCCCATTCAATAACTACATTTAGTATTTTTTCATGTTTAGTCCAATATTTATAACTTTTATCTGTTTCGTAAAAAGTGTTCTTCCAACTCCTCTAGACTAATTTTTCTTGAATAACAATAGAATAAACACTAACAATGTATTCCAAAAGGGTCATATTCATGATATTTTACAAACTTTGTGAACTATTTCCCCACATCCTCAAACTATTTTGTTGTATATTTGGAATTTATTCGTTTTTAATTCATATCCATCATATTTTATTTAGTTATATTAATATTTTAAAAAATAAATAAATACAAAAAAAGTATGAGCTTAGAACACATAAAGGGTCATTCTTAAAGAATAATTAAATTTATATGAATCCATTACTCTATGATAATAAGAGACTAAGGATGTTTATTGAGATTGTTTTTTAGTAGTTTAAATCATTAGAGGATTGGAATGTGTGATATCTATAAATTTAAAAATAACATAATTAAATTTTCAACTATTTCACAAAAAATAGATCAAAGACAGTTTATGTAAATTTTCTCGGAGGGAGTAAAATAAGAGGGATGAGTTCATTTTTATTCATTTCATCAGTTGGTACATGGTGGGATAGGTGGTGTGTCAATGAAAATATGATTAAAACCCGAAATAGATCTTTTTTAGATGATGAAAATGTTGATAAGGACCAATAACATGGTTTTGAGAATGCAATGTTTAAAGAAACTCTTGAATTTAAATCTAAGGAACCAGAAGTCTTAGTGTGGGGTTCTCAAGCTACTAGAAAACTGAAGAATAGTATAATTAGGGTTTCATGAATGCTTCATATTTAAAAAATTCTCATGGATGAGATAAAGCCTCAAGGAAGAGGGACATAAATTATTATTGGGGCTCAAAGAAATAATAAACTTCAATACATGTTAAAGAAGTGTCCATGTGGGATTAGAATAAAGATTTATCTTGAAATAATGAATGGATTATAAGCCCAACTACTTGGGATAACCTGAAAAAAAACTCAACCACATCAGAACCAACAAATAGAATCGTCTTTAGAAAAATTTCATTATGGAAACTGGTAGTGAGGCTTAAATAAAACGGAAGAAGATACAGATGTTTTGAATGATGGCCATGATTCCAATCTAATGATTGAAAGGTATTTTGAGTATATATTTAAATAGAGTTATGGGAGTCCCCATAATCAAGACCATAGTTTATATAAAACTATGGGTCAGTCTAAATGTGGTGACCTGATGAAGTCAATTAGAAAAAAGATCAAAATATTGATGAGTTAAATAATTCCAATGGTGTTTGAAATGAACGCATGTGGGTCAAAGAGAAAGAATGAACTGAAAATAAATACCCACTTTCCAGCTAGAACCTAGGGTAAAATTAAAGTGGAAAGAATCCTCAAAGGAGTTAGAAGGGTGAAGTAACTATTACGAGTAAAAAATTTAAACTACGACACTACGAATGAAAACTAAGGAGAATTAAAATTCTTAGTAATTATCTGAAACATTCTATTATGTACACTCCATTTTTATATCATTATAACAAGAATTTATTTTTAATTAAAATGAGGTTAGGGGTTTGTGTTGAAAAAATCACATCATTGATGTTCATGGAAATACAAAAAAGGATTGGGGTTATTCTTCTTGGTAATGGAAGAAAATGGGAAAAGAAATAATTTTAATTCATGGGAGTAGGAAGCATACCTAGAACTGGGAAATGATTACAATTTATACACTATAAAAACCCTGACTACTTATCATTTGAAACCACCACCTTGCATGATAAGTGGTAAAAGTTTTTATAGTGTAATGATATTCTTTTCATCCACATACTCATTCATCTGGGATCTACATTCAATCAAAGTGATAAATAATTATATAAATTTCAATCATTTTAAAAACATTATAGAGTAATAAATATATTTGAAAAAATATTATTCATATAAGTTAAAAACTTATTATTAATATTAAAACACAGTAAATAATTTTAAATAAATAAACATTAAATAATTAATTAATCTCAAAAATATTAAAATTTAATAAATATTTAAAAAATAATAAATAATTTTAAGTGAAAGAATTCGTAAAATGAATAAATTAAAGTGATCAAATTAAAAAAATATTAAAAAAAGAGAATTCATGACATTAACTATATTAATTACATTCTCATAAAAATGAATACAAAGATATTATTATTATATACACTAAAAAAATATTAAAAATTTATATTAACTATAAAAATATTAAAATTAAAATAAATTTAAAGGAACCAATTATGTAAATTTTAAACTTATTAAAAATATTAAAACATAATAAATATTAATCATATAAAATACAAACATATAGAAAATATTAAAACTTATTAAATAAATATCTATAAATTTTAAAAAATGTATAAATTCCAAAAATATTTAAAACTAATAAATATTAAAAAAGAAAAAAATAAATAAAATAATATTAAAATGAATAAATAAATTTTAATAAATTTAAAAAATATTAAAATTTTAAATTAAAAAAATTCATGTAAATTGATTAGTTATATAAATTTCAAAAATATTTTATTTTTTAAAACATAATAAACAAAAATGAATAAATATTATTCATATAAATTATAAACATATTCAAAATGTGATATATTAAATACATATATATGTATAAATAAATATTAGAAAATGATTAAATTCAAACAAATGTAAAAATTAATAAACATTAAAAATGAATAAATAATATTAAATTATAGAATATTAAAAATGAATTGATAAAATTTAATAGGAAAGATGATTTAAAAAAGAAATCGTAAGATTAACTACATGATTTGTAAACACGTATAGAAATGAAGAAAATATGAAATAAAATGCATTTAGATAACTTAATTATATAAATTTCATACATTTTAAAAAAATTACAACATAATAAATAAAATTGAATAAATACTAATCATATACATTAAGAACATATTATAAATAATACATTGTAAATAAATATGTTTAAATTTTAATAGTTGAAAGAATTCCATAAATGATATATAAAAAATAAAAAATATATACATTAAATGTGAAATAATATTAAAAATATGAATACAACATTTCATACATACATATATAAACAGGTCATATACATACACATACACTTGCATATATGTACATCCCACATATATACATGGATATAAATATATAAATTCAGATATCACATATTAATAATACACATATTCATTTATATTTATATAATTATTTAGATTAATGAAATATATATTATTATATCTTATTTATATTAATTATATAAATTTTTTATTAATATATATAATTAAACATTAACATTTGGATATAAATATGATAATTTTATATAAATTAGTAATTTTTTTATTAAAAGTTATACTGATCTTTTATCAGTGCTAAAAAATGTTCTGACAAAGTTTACACTTTTATGAGTACTTTTGTTAGGGTTGATAAAATTAACCTTGATCAATGCTTTTACCTAGAGTTGATAAAGGTTCTACTTTTATCAGTGCTTCCTATTTAAAAATGATAATATACAACATTTTATATCATGCATTCTTTGTTAATGACCACATGGGATGAAATGAATCCACAAACCTTGAATGTTTATTTCAGAAGGATTCATTGAGAAGGATTCATTGTGAATGCCAACTCTAGTTAGAGTGCCCCACTACCCACCTTTAGAGAGCGTTATAAATGGTTTTTTGTATGATATCAATCCATATTTGACACACTGCTACACTTATATCTTTACCATATTCCACACTAACACTAGAAATTCTGCAAGGAAGCATTCTATTCAGAATTCACATCAGCCCCTCTATCATCTCCTACTAACAAAATGCATGATCCATTACAGATAGCTTTTAGTACAAGAGAAAATGTCATTTTCCCACAATACTATAATATCATGAGTATTCAGTGCTTTCCTTTATCGGTGTTAACAAATAGTATTTATAAAGGAGGAGCTTTTATCAATGATACATAAAAGCGCTCATAAAGGGTGCTTTTATCAGCACAAAAAAAGCACCAGTAGAAGTACCCCATTATCAAATATTTCCACTAGCACTGATAAAAGTCACCATTTATCAAAGTTTATTATTAGAATTGTTAAAAGTGACCCTTTATTAGAATTTTTCATAGTTGTAAAAAAAATTCATTTATTAGTTATAAAACACTTATTTTCACTAAAAATGTATAATTTATAAAAGTAATTATATATTATTAAAAATAATATATTAGTATATAAATATATGAATATTGATATAAATATATATTAATTAGTGGAAATGCATTATAAAATAAATAAATATTAATATTAATTAAAAATTTGTCAATTATTATTGATTAATTGTTATTTAATAATAATTTGATGAGTGGAAGATTTAATAAATTAATCAACGATTTAAGATAAGTGGAGAACTTGATTTGGAAATCAAATAACAATAAATTTTGACCCAGAAGACTCTTTGACCTCGACAATATATCAAATGGAATATTGAAAAAATATTTATGCCCTTTTAAATTAAGGGAACTGCGAACACTATTTTTTTGAGGTCCAAAACGGATCATAAGGCCTCCAAAAAATAGTTTTTTATCAGGTTCTTAAATTTTTTAAAATATGATGAGATTTCCACTTTGTTTATGGGGGGAATTATTTTCTTTTTTCTATGAAGAATGAATTTATTCTTACTGGATACACACATATGGATATTATGATGTTCCATCCATCCAACATTAAGATTTTTTATTGAAAGGATAAAATAGGGATAAGTCCCGAAATAGGTCAAGGTGGTCTCAATTAATACAAACCCATAGCATGTGCATGCACCGAGGTAATGCACTCAGGGAAAAGATATCTAGTGCTACTAAGGGCGAAGATAATGATTCCATGATGTCAGCAAACTTGTTACCTTATCTCGATGAGTGTGTAAGACTAATACTAATTAAGAGAAGCCTCTTGCAGTTCTAAACAAAATAGGTGATTGCCTAAAGAGTAGAGCATGTACCTTGAATTGAACTCTGAAGAATCATAGAATCATTTTCCAGCCAGTATACTGGGATTCCCTAGGAGAGACACAATTTGAATCCTGTGAACATGGTGGCTACCTCCACCATGAGAGAGTCCTCATTACCTAGCAAAAAACTAAAATCAAGGACAACAGAACCCTTCTTGTCACAGAAAACTCCCCTGCCCCTATTACAACCATTGATACAAGAGATTTCAATGTTTATTTTGAATCCATACACTAGGCGGTCCGTGTATTTGGAATGGACATTATCTTATCCTTCAAGACCCTCTACAGGGAAGGAGACCGAACATACTGTTTGAGCAGTGATGATAGATCCATCACCAGGGACCTCACCCTTGCCTTCACCGCTGACTGGAAGCTGGGATTTCTATTGTTTTTTTTTAAGGTTGGGGAAGAAGCCTCAATTTATTATTAACAAAAAGACCTATTTAGAGGGTAGAGGGAGACCCAATATATAGCCGGAAGGCCCAAGGCCAAGTGGCCTGAATACAAGGCTTAAAAGCCCATTTTTTGGCCCAAAGGACCCTTTGTGAATAGTATTGCTACAGTACCCCGCGCTGCTACATTGCCTGCTACAGTACCTCCGCCGCTACAGTATCCTGCAACAGTTCCTCCACCGCTGGGATTTCTATTGTGATAAGCCTTATTACATGTAAAAAAAGTGTCCAAAACCCAGCCGCAAGTAGAAAATAACTCACCTTCCTCTCCTCATCATTTCTCCCTTAGCCGTGGAACTAAACTTGAAGGAAAATCTGGCCCAAAGGGACTTTCCTTCCATAACGTCATCCCATGCTAGCATAGCTTGAAAGTAGGTCAAAAGTTACAATTTTTCAAATTTTAGTCTTATTTATAAATTAAGATATAAATTTATACACATTTTTACAAATATTTACCTATAAAAAATTAATTTTATAAATAAAAATTTAATCATGTTTGATGGTAAAATATTTTTTAAAATATATAAACCATATGGAAATAAACATTGTTTATATATGTTGGTGTGTGTATGTGTATTAATAACACACACCTACGCACACATGATATATATATATATATATATTCTAATAATATACGTAAATAAATATAAATATATATATTAAAATAATTATATGTTGAAAAAAATATACATACATATATATAAATATGCCAATATATAACAAGTAAAATCCTTTAAACTAGTGGTAATTGTACTTGTGGTGTATCTATATATATGTTTGTATCCTTATATACTAAAGAACATATATATTAAAATTTATATAAAATCATATTTATAGACACACAGCTTTACAAATATATCTTTATAGTCACAAAAATGTATGTACAATAAATAGCATTTTTAAATTACATTATAAAAATTTATCTGTAAATATATAAATATATACATAAATATATAAAGAAAAACATAAATATAAAAATATATATAAATATATATAAAAAATATATATGTAAATATATATATATATATACCCAAATATATAAATAAATATGTATATATAAACATATATTTAAATATATTTAAATAAATAACATGATTATATATAAATTATATGGATAAATATTTATGTAATTAAAAACATATATATCATAATCTAAAAAATAAATTAAGGATCTTTGTTTAGGGTGTTAGCTTTGCATGTGGAGGTCCCAGGATCAAGTCCAAGCGGGTGCGGCAGAGTAAGGAGGCTGGAAAGCGTAGATAAAGGGGGTGGAAGAACTGATAATGTTTGGAAGATGGATGGTCATGTTTAAGAATGTTTAGGGGAGGGGATCAACCTCTGTTGTGAGTGAGAACTGATAAATTGGGGTGGGGTTATAGCAATGCACCTCAAAAACATGAAAAAAATATTCATAGTTTATGAGTGTTTTTTAAATCTGATAAACAGAACATTTATCACCACTAAAAACTCAATAATAAAACACACCTTACTTAGAAATTTACTTTAGCACTAATAAAGGTGACCTTAATCAATTATTTTCCTAGAGATTGGGGCTTACTTGAGTGTTAAGGACTCCTATTAATCTTGCATCATATCTGAGTTCAAATACGAGTGAGAGAAAATTTTCATAGCTACTATAGCAATATTATTGAAGCTGGTATAGTAGTATTGTAGCATTGTAGCATGGTACTATAGCAAGATAACTATTCAAATGGAATGGTATTTTGGGCCACAATAAATGCCATTTGGGCCCACATTTTCCTTCATTCCATAGGGCCTCCGATCTATCAATGTTGGAATGAAGGACTTCTTGCTGGAGTCGTACCTAACTGGTGGTGAGAAAAAGATACAAAGGTGGGACTTGTTGATCATTTGGACATGGAAGTTCATTCATGGAGTGGATAACATGCAATAGTTCATGAACCTTGTAAGGGGGTAGATATGGCTAACCAAGAACATGATTTCAGTACTACAAGAGAGAGTTATAGATATAAGAGATAACATAGGTACTTTCAGTTTTGGATCTTGGGCTTTGGGCATATGGGTCATGTATTATGACCTTGTGTCAATGAGGATACGATCTATGTGATGGCCTTGTTCCATTGGTATTTCAAGTCATGTAAGGGTTCCCTATCAACTCAGTTAAAAGTTGGATTCTCCATAAATAAAATAAAAATATAAGGCCTATGGTCCATTTCATGCATATCAATACTTTTCTTAGCACTGATAAAGCTTATGTGATTTTTAAGAAACTTCTTGTTGATACTTTTTATAATTGATTTTAGCCATTTTTAGAACTTATTATGGAAAAATATTTATTAATTCCAAACCTATACATAATCTTCCATGTGAATTCACCATTCATACCTCGTTATCCAATAAGGATGCACCCACTGTTGAGATAACATGGTGGTGTTTTCATCATTATTTCACAAAAATATACCAATGAGCATATCTAGAAATTGTTGAAACATCTCAAACTACTCAACATTACACAACCACCCATTAGTTTTCCAATTCCATCACAATCTATAGTATATTGTACTGAAAAATTTATATTACTATGCTCTGTCATCACAATACCCTAAGATAATGCTTTCTTGAGTTACCAACACCCAAAACCTTATGTGAAAACTCCCTCCTCAACCAATTAGAAAAATTTTACATATGAGGGGGACTTATAAAAAGGATCACTAGGAATACCGCACTAAGGGTGGAGTTTTATAAGGGTTTTATCCTCTCAGAACATCCATCATGATATTTAATGAAACCATCTAGTAAAAAACTACTATCCCCTATGGAGGTCATTGGTGTTCTCCTAACCTTCATGGAAAACCCTTAAAGAATATATACTATGAATATCATGTCACAGAGAACCATAAAGTATATCACTATTGTGCGGTCACATATGCAAGGGAAGAGTTTGGTAACACCAATTTTGGTTGAAAGTGAGTAATTTTTCTCTCTCTCTATTCATTTAAGAATCACTATGCTAAAGATACCTACTCCTGTGTCTCCTCCATCATCTCAACATAAGGTCTCTTTCTAGATGATTCGACTACACAGTGTTATTTCACCACTAAGATTTCATCAACCTCCACAGTATCAACTTCCCAGATGATAATGTTACCCCATGAATCTAGAACACACAACATGATATTTTACTTCATAGTCGGCACTCTCATGTTAATACATGGTAAAATTCTCTGAAATCCATACATGATCCTCTATAAAAATATTTTTATAAGGGTTAAATCAATAGAGTTGATCATTATTCCACCTAGTAAAAACCTAACACTATCTCTGAAATAAAAAATCAACACACACATCATACTTTCATTAAGGTTCTACCATTGGTCACCCCTCATAAGCATCCAGATACTCTTGAATGTTCATAGGAAGTGAATCTATTATCAATGAACATGGAACACAAATACATACATGCCCTATGATAGGTAGATAATATTTTCTTTTAGAAGGATGACTTCTCCCACAACACCCACATTGAGATAATTATAACAAAAAAACTTTAAAGATCACTCCTTATCATGGAAACTTATGGTTCTCTATAATCAGATCAAGTTTGACATATAAATATTTACTAAATAGTGAATCAATAACCCCATACCTATATATAATAGCCCCAATTCAATCGAAGGGGTGAGATAAGGTGGTCACCATTAGTGAAATATCAAGCTAAAAAACCTTAGGATAAAGGTACCATGGGAATTTACAACTCCTGAACACATGTTGGAAAAATAATAATTAACATTTATGCCCCTAGTATAAGGATCCTTGAAGAGAGGAAAATATTTTTACTCCAAACTACCATCATTAATTACTAACCATATATATTAATCATTAATATTATTCAACATCAGTGACCATCATCATCCCATGCATGATAAGAGCTAATGGATGGTGGTGATTGTGGGAGCATATTATTGCATCATCCACCTATGACAACACTCACACCACCTTTCCTTGCACCAAATGAGTCCATGATATCCAACATGTCCCTTAATAAGTAGGTGTCTAGTATCATCACCAAATATAATGTGTAGGTCCTTCCACATCACTACTTGGGCTTCCCAAATGTAAAAACAATCTTCATCACAAAAGTAGGGTGTATCTCAGGAAAATATTACCAATTTACCAATGCTCTCTCAGATGACTCTAGGAAAAGTTGTGTTGTATAAGGATACCATGACTCAAAAAAATTCTCTATAATCTCTACCTGAACCACTAGTTATGAACAATTACACCATTAACCATGTCTAAGGAACACCTATTGAGGTTTTTGAGCCACATTATGTACTCAAACACAGTTTTAATACACAATAGAGGTCTCAACATCCTGGGATGAAAATCCATTCAAAATAAGAGCTCAATCACTAAATGTGGTAATAATATCCATAGTGATTTTGATAAAACATATCCCACTAACTTCTCTCTATTCCATATTTGATGTTCAAAACAAGAATCAACATCTGTTCTAGAAAATTATGATCCTGATGAGTCTCATAATCTATTCAATAACTAAATACCCTAGGATTAGGTTAACCTTGACCAGCACAACACACATAAGATGTTCAACCATGGGTAGTTTTATCCAAAAAATTATAAATACCATATGTTACATAAGAAGTATATATTTTGTGCATAAAGGATAGAGAAACTAGATTAGATCATGGGGAAATAATATCTCACAACTAACTCATGTAAACAATGCCACATTTCTCATTAACTAGAGATGAGATTCATAATTATAGGCATGGTCTAGTCATGAACCTTCCTCTATAAAAAATTTTGATATTAGATTGTAACACCCTTAATTTGATATAACAAACCCATAAGGATTAGAGAATAATCAAATTAGATAAAATAATAGTGACATGAAAATCATAAATGACCTTTATATAGTGCATGTGACAACTTACATGTACACCACACCAATTTTGTGGAGTTCGAGGTCAATTAATAGGTTTTTAGACTCTTATAAAAAGGATACATTGGACATTGCACCAATTTTGAGGGATCAATTTCCCCAAAAGGACATTAATATGAATTTTTCCACGGTTTAGTGGTGTCGAGGAAGAGTTTGGTAGTGTTCTGGATGCTATGGGAGTGTTATGGTTGTTGTGAGAGTATTATGGTCTTTCTAATGGTCACCACACCATAATCTAGGGCATGGTGCTATCCATTTTGGGTGTTGAGTGCTTGGTAGTTTCCAATGTGGTGTTAGAGTATTATGTGTTGAAGGAAATCACTTATCAAGACATTTTCAATGGAGTTTATCTTTTGAGTTCCTCCTGTATAAATAATGATACCTGAAAATTCCCAGGGTGGGTGCGGCATTAGGTGTGTCACTTTGGGATATCACCTAGGTAAAATGGGAAAAGAAGCTCACCACGCCACTATACTGGGCATGTTTAGGGGAAGACAACTAGGTTCTTAGCATCAGTCCATTTTTTCTGGTCATGGTAGAGATCAGAGGATCCACCGTAGATTAGACTATGCCATGGCATAGACCATTGTGATATTCAAAATATATTTAATGTGTTTTAAAAATTACTGATTTTTCTGGATATATTCATGGGGGATTCAAATATCCCTTTGACGAAGGCCACTATGGAATAGCAGAAGGTCAACACACCATGGTGGAGTTTATTTGACTTCCCCTATAAATAGAGGGATTAAACTACCTCTTCATATTTACCTTTATTCTCTTTCAATAATGGGATGAAACTAAACCTCTTGATGCCCTCTTGATAATATCCTTTTCAGATTCTAACCTCTTGGATCATGTTGAATTGAGTGGTCTTGATTCAAGGTACATTTTTCATATTCTTTATTCCCCCTTAGTAATTTAATTTTTTCCATTGATTTTCCTGATAATCCCCTTGGTTTTGGGGCTGATATCTAAGGGTAGTTTGTTGTTGGCTTATAGATGTTATATTTTGAAGAATTTTCCATCATCGGTTATTGATCCTCGATCATCCATTATTTCTTGAAGAAAATTAAACTTCTAAATTGAGGTACTTGGTTTTTTCTTCTCCATTATTTTAAGTGAAACCATGAAATTATCACACATTTACTCATTTGGTTGGATTAATCTTGATGATGTTTAAATTTAAATTAATGAAATAATTGGTTTTTGGTTATACCGATTTTCATGTGTTAATGTTGGGATGAATATTTTCCTCTTGATTTGAAATATATTTTGTTATATGTGTTTATGGTTTAATTTATCATGTTTTTTATACATGGAATTAGATAAAGAATATAAATATGGTAATTCTTTTTAATCATTTAATAAAGAGGCATGTTTATTTGTTATCATTCTTCCTTATATTGGTACAAATGGGAGTTTTGCTCGAAGCGTGTTTAAATAAATTTTAATGCATTTGTTAGATAAGACATTTGGTTTCATGTGGTTCTAAATAGTGTAAAATGAATTGGTTAGTCCAAGAAGGTAAAAAATTGGACGTTTATTAAAGATAATTGTTTGGGGTTGAGTGAGCATGTTATCTTAAGAAAGCAGAATGCCTTGGTTTTAGGCCATACATGCCTTGTTAACTACATGTTGTTCTCTTTTTCCTTGTGTATTGTACTATATGAAGAAAATTACTATGGAATGTGATGTGATTATGGGATGGTTGATGATTTGGTGAGAAATGGGTGGGGATTTTAGAGTTTATGGAATAATTTGACACCTATAATAGTGGGATGGATAATAATATGCATAGTGGTGTCTGGGATGCAACCAAAACTGATGGATTAGATTGAAGCTTATAATTTTCTTTTTTTTATTATATTGAACATTGGAATGCTTGATTGTTACTGAATATTCTTTAATGTCTAGATGTCTGGTTTCTTTTTTTTTAATTTCTTTCCCCATTACTTAATATTTCTAGTTTTTCATGGTTTGTGTATATGTTTTGGTACATTAGGATGATTTATAGAGTACTGAGAATTATTGAATGCTAACAAAAAATAAATTACTTAATCCATGGGGGTTGGGGACATGATGGAATACTGTTAAGTCATAATTCTAGAAAAACTGTGGAAACAATTAGTTTATTCTCATAGGGCATGGTAATTTATTGTAAATCATATTATAATAATGTTTAATATAAAAAGTCATTAAATAATAGTTTCTTAAAATATTGTCTGCTTATCGGATAACGGGTCCTTAATAGTGGTAGTTGGGTGTCCAAGATATGAAGTTTTTAGTTGATGTTAATGCTAGGTAGTTTCCCATAGTGTGGTTTGTGAAATATATCTAGGTTTTTTATGTTATATGATATTATACTCTTCTCCAACCATGTCGATAGGTAGAACGACACCCAATTGACTTTGGGTGGGTGTTTTCCGCAATATATTGGTTGGTGAGGAATAGACTGATGACTACCCCCACTTTACCCTCTCTCTTCTTCTAGTAATATTATATATTGTTATGTATGGTGGTTATCTTTTTCCATATGTTTAGTGGGATGTTACAGATTGTGGTTATTTTCACACACATGTATCTGCAGATATAATACCCTAAGGATCACTATATGTATATTTATTATCAGTTATAATGAATTGATGTATAGTACTTGACATATAAGCTATGGTGGATCCGGAAGAACTATATAGTTTCTATATAGAGGTAGTGGTGATGATGATATTTTGTGACACATGGGGTGTGGGATATTATACAGTTTCCTTGGATGCTTATGGGTAATTTAAATAGAGATGGCTAAGGATGTGATACATGGTGGTAGAATGAAAAATTAGTGGAGAAGTTGTTGTTGGGTACCTTTAATTTTCTATTATGTTGGATATTATATTATTACAAATAGGTGATACTTGTTGAGTTATTGACACACACATCATTAATATGTGTCGAATTTTAATTATTTATAAACCCTATTAGAACTAATATAGTGGTAGAAGGGTATCAATCCCAAGGAAAGGGTATAAAAGTACTTGTGTAACAAAATTTTCAAAAACTAATCCAATGTAAACAATGGTTGATGACCTACAATTTGATGATTTTCAATGGTGGAAAATTTCCTACCACCGGATGAAGTCTAGTGGGGGAAAATAAAAATCCAGAAAATACCATAGTAAAAAGTGATTAAAAACTATTTTTATTATGGTATTTATTATAGAAAACAATAGAAAACAAAGTGCTGATTTTTTTATAAACCGGAGGATGCATGAATTGTGAATTGAAATAGATTAAAACCAAAATGAAGGACAAGTATAAAAATGGGGTTCAAAATGTGATCAAGGAGATCGATGGGGAATTTTAATACAACTAGTTTGGAATAGGTTTCTTCTTTAATGAAAAATTAATTAAAATTGCATTCATGAAAATGGTATTGGTTAATCTCTCTCACTAAGAGATTAATCAAGTATATTAGTGAATTATCATGTTAAAAACTTCAAAAACATAAAATATTGATGGGTTTTGAAGAAAATTCAAACAGAAACAATTTCATCGATCATTTTTAGATTTTTTTAATGGAAACAAATTTGAGAATCAAAAAAAAATTAAAGAATCTAGAATCTGTATTGGTGATCCTTTATAATTCATAAAAGATGACATAAAGAATACAAAGTATTAAACTGAAAAGATTAAATCCCCTGATCAAAAGATATTTATCAATAATTATATTCAATTCAAGTAGAAAAAAATATATTACAATCAAAATAAAGAAATAACAATAAGAGAAAAGAGATCCCACCAAGATATCGACTATAATTCATGTTCCTCCAACAATATTCTACTTATCCTTGGTCTTTAGGTCTCCAGCACCTTGTCCTTCTCCTATTGATCTATGAAATCAAGAATTTCATGTTCGAATGTGAAAATATGTTGAATGTGTGTCATCAAATGATGTGTGTTGTTTGTTTCAAAACGTGTACCCAATTGTTCTCTTCTTAATCACCAATGTTGTGCACTGACTTCATCTAGTTTTACTCCCCCTACGGCCACATGGCGGTTACCACCGAAACATAATCACAAGCATGTGACCATTGTTGAACCACTCTAACTGAATCCCTGACATGATCTTTACAGTAATAGCCTAGACCATATCCCAGCAGGGTTCTACAAAATAAACACAAATAACAATTAATTAGTTGTTTAATGTTATAATAAAGATACAACTTTTATAAATAAATTAATTAATTATAAATAATATTAGAATTAAAATGGTTATTTAAAATTATATTAATTATTTTTATTTATCTAAATTATTAAATATTTTTAGATAAATTTTTTTATCATTATTTTTTTTATTATTAATATAATTACCTATTTAAAATATATAATTTTAATTATTTATTATTTATAAAAAATAGAATAGTAGTAAATTAAATATAATTTAATTGATAAAGATATAATAAATTTATAAAATATTATTCAAATTAATATTATTTGATTAAATTAATTAATAGAATTATTTTTATTTATTTTAAATTTATTTATTTATTTGATTTTATTATTATTATTCTGTTATATTTATTTATAACTTTTTTAATTATTATTATTGATTTTATTATCATTATTTTATTTATATATATTATTTTTATTTTATATATATATATATATTCTTTTTTTATTTTAATTATATCCATGATTTAGTATTCTTCGTAGGAGGGAAGAGTCGTGATTCCTCCCCAAAGGAGGTGGTGACTTCTCTTGCTCGGTTGATCTCCTCTACGGTGGTCGATGATGGAGAAAGTGGAGAAACCAATAGTGGATCAGTAGGGGTTTTTTCTGACAGTGGTTCAATGATGGCAGCATCTTTAGTGGTGGCATCAACGAGGCTCGAATGAAGGGTGGCTCAGTAGCGCTTGTCTACTAGTTCTCTGGTGGGGGCGCAACCTCAAAACATTCAGATGTGGGACTAGTTTTGGTGTGGTGACAGTTTCAAATAACCATTAAAGGTTTGGCCTGGTCAGAAGATGGGGCTTCAATCTGAGCTCTTCCGGTGGGTCTTGTGGCAACTCATTAATTAATAAAATTTTAAAATAATTCAATAATTAAATAAATTAAAAAAAAAGTACTAAAAAATAAAAAACTAAATATTAAATGAAACTAATATTATGAATTATATCAATTAAGTATTTTGATGACTAAATAAAATTTTAAAAAATTAATTAAATTTAATAAGATTAAAAATTAAAATCTCAAAAATAATTATTAAAATAGTAGAATAGAAAATATAAAATATAAAATTATGGATTCAAGTGAATTAAAATTAAATTAATTATTCACTAACATAAAATTATTATTTCAAAGTAAAAAAGAAACAAAAAGTTCAAGGAAATTGGAAAACTTTAAATAACTAAAAAAATTAGACAAATTAAATAATTTTAAAAACTAAAAAAAGGAAAACTAAATATAAAAAATAATTATTTAATAAATTAAACTATAAAATTATAAAATTGAAAATGATTATAAAAAATAAAATAATTAATTAATTAAATCATCAAAATCTAAATAAAAATGTGGAAAATCAAGTGATTTAAGGGCCACGTCACATCCCCTCTTTATTATTTCTTATCCTCAATCAATTCCATTAATTTTTTATATTTTTGAAACAAAAACACGTTTTTTTACATTCAACTCAAAAAGAATCATGTTATATTATTTAAAATCAAAAGAGAAAAAAAATTGAGTTAGTCTTTTCAAGTTAAATATTCATAAAAGGTCCTACATAAATTGAAGTACCCACAAGGATATTAATGGAACATAGACTCATTCATTGTTGAAGATTTCATGTCTCTTATATGAATCCACCTATTGACCTACATCAATTCAAGTCTATGTTCTAATTCTTAGAGTAATAAAATGTTATATATAAGTGGAAATAAAATCCTAATTAAAGGAACCTTTAACTTCCACTTCCTCCTAGGTTCAAGAAAAAACAAAATTCAATTTCTTAAATCACTTTATTGATATAGATTAAATTATTTCCATACAAGTCAATTTTTCAATTATTCATCTGGGTTTAGAAATCCCATCACATTAGTGAAATAATTTTTGACTACTAGGAAAAAAAATTAAAAAAAAATACCCATCCATGTAACTAGTGAAATGAATTGTGCAAATAAACTTATTTTAAATGTATAGAGGGCTTACACACCTAGTGCCTCGAGTCTCAAAAGTTCAATGTGGGTTCCCATTTACTCATTTTAATATAGTTTCAACGGACTTATAAGACTACTATTTGAGTCACAAACAAGGCTTAGTCTCCATCTGACCCGGCACCCAACCCGGTCTGCGACATGGCCTGAGGGGGGTTCCCGGTCCCCATGGGCCGGAACAAGTTCCCGGGTATCAAAATTGTACAATGGAATGATTTACTAAAAAGAAGAGACATAAAAACAACTAACTACTTTAATGGAAAGAAACTGATTTTATACAACCAAACAGACCCTTAACAGAATTCATATTTAAAGGTCTACAACATGAACCAACAACCCAAGAGTGACGACAACAAAAGATAACTAAAACTCTAAGAAGACTGCAATGAAAGAAAAATAACACATCTATCAACACCTTCATGAAACATGAGGAGCCACCTACTCAAACCACCATCTCTAGTGTAACACCCCAGGCTTCCACAGTATGCTTCTCTTTGAATAATACAGTAGTGTGTGTTTTACGCAACTTCGAGTTCTAACACACACCACAACTAATCAAACTAGCTGTTATGAATAGTAATGCCCACTTTTTGAAATTTTATAAATTTTATCTTTCAAAAATTTACTTCATTTTTGGATTTGGAATATCGAAATTATCTTAGGGTGAATTTTTGGTATTTTTCTGAAAACATTCAATTTTTTATGAACAGTGAAAAAGAACTGAGTTATAGTTTAAAACTGAATTTTTATTTAAATAATTATTTATTTTATTTAAATTTAATTAAGGTAAAAATGGATACATAGTACCTATATAAGTTCAATTTAATTCATTGGAGTTAGTTTTGAATTACTTTAGATATATAAATATTTTACGGAACTTTTCACCGTCTTTTACCCACCTCCTAGGAGAATTTGGAAATTCTCATAAAATATAATTTTACCGCTTCTTTGAGTGGAATTTCGAAAATCTGAGAGACACGTTTAATATCAAGGAGTAAAATTTGGTTCAATAAGATAAAAATAATTTTTGGTGAATAGTATTTTTTTACTTTTATTTACCACAGTTAAAAGTAAATAGGGAATTAAGGGTGAAAATGCTATTAATATTACCCTAACACATGTCCTAATTCTATTGTACAAGTTTATCTAGACCAAAAACAACCTTAGGAATATAATATTGTCATTTAGGTCCACTTGTATTAGATTAGGACATTTATTATTATTTAATTCAAAGAAGAGTTAAAAGAGTTAAAATCAAAGTTTAATTAATAAAACATTTTTAATATAATTTTATACATAAGATAATTTCGGTTATAAATATTCATTAGAAATATAAATATATTTCCTACATAATTTTATTTTATTTATAATTTTTAGATAATATATAATTTAATTTATTTATGACACAATGGTGATGCAGTAATTACCTAATTAATGAAATATTAAAATAATTGATATTATAAATATCAAAAAAAATGTAATTTGAGACTTATTATTAATTCAATCAATTTTATAGGTTAATATGACATATTAAGACTGATTATATAAATTGTTTTCTAAGTATTAATGTTTTTATGAAATTATCAAAAACAAAATACCCAATAGTGTCAAAATTGACATAAAAGAGTTTTTAAAAAAAATAATATATTATAAATTTATATTCTATTCTTAAAAATCTATTGTTCAACCGAGAGAATTAAATAATGATAGTTGTATCATTAATGGACCACTTGGGTGTCTCTTGGATGTATATAGTAAGTTTATTAACTATATAATATAAAAATACAAAGTGACATGGTAAATGTCAAACTAATTAACTAAGAGTTAAAACTAAAAGACAAGGTTAATATAGTGACCCAAACCTATCTAAAACCTATTGGTTGAATGGTTTTAAACCTATAACCACCTTAAAATTTACATAATCCAATTTTGATCCATTATAAAATGAATATGAATTTATTATAAAATAATATTTCTAGCTTTTCCAAAGGTGCCCCTCACCCCTCTTATAAAAGGGAACTCCCCCTTCTCTCAATTTCACACCTTCAAAGCCTTTAGAATCAGACAAACTCTTCCCAAATACCCTCTCAAATATCCTCCCTTCATTCTAGAGTCCTTCCATTAGTCAGAAAGCCAACCTAAGGATCCCTTTTGATCAAATCAAAAGGAAAAACACGAAGAAGAGGTAATGTTTTCACCACCCTCTTTCAAGTTCTTTTCTTCTTTAACTTCTTCTTTCTTTGTTATTTCCATTATAAAATAATAACTCCAGTATCTTCTATATACTATGATGTTATTATAAATATGGTACAACCATATTCAGTATTCTATCCATCCTTTGAATGAAATGTCACTATATGTGTGTACGTACGGCTTACCGTCTCCACGCCGTGGTGTAATTGTTATTCAATATATTATTATGTGGATGGGTGTAATAATGATATTTAATTCATGTAAATAATAAATATAACATGATAATTATTCTGTATATATGATATACCATCCATTTATATATTATTTTAATATCAAAAGAATGATATTGTCCCTCGTGCGTACGTACGGACTACCGTCTCCACGAACGCGATGAGATTAATTTCCCATTGTATCCATTCAAGAATAATTGTCATTTGATGATTAAAAATAATGTTTAAGGACTTGATATCATTCTGGATATTAATAAGAGACAACCTATCCATAAAAAACATGGCTTATGTAACAAAACATATAAAAGAAAACGAGTAAGTTAACACCCGAAACAATGATAATACTAAGATATTATTAACAAAGAAATGTTAAAAGATAATATATGATATCATATTAATTTAAATGATTATTGTATAATTTAATAACAATTATTTTACCATTATAAAAGAGGTTAACCTAACCTCATTCAAGGAAAAGTACAAGGTAAGGGTTTATTTCACAATCTCTTCATTATCTGAGGTTGTTAATATGTAATTATGTATTGGCATTATGTATTTCATCATTATAAAAGTGGTTATTGATATTGCATGTGATTATTCAACTAGTATAATATATATAGTAAATGGAATTATTTCATTTTATCTTTTCCATATTATGCTTAAGTTCAAGTTTAAGAGGATTTTGTTTTAGTTATACATTGACATACATGTTTATGCTTATTTATGAAAGTTTCCACTATATTGTTATCCTTACTGAGCATCTGAGCTCACCCCTTTCAATGTTTTATTTTTTCCAGGATGTGAAGAAGTAATTTATGAATGACCTGTAGGGATAGTATGAGGGGATATGAAGACAAGATGTTGTTGTAGTAGTTTTCACTTTATGGTGTAATGTAAACTTTATGAATGTATCTAGTTATTCCAAGGCTACTAAACTAATCGGACATTCGAGACTTGATATTTTGTGATCATGCCAATATTATGTAATAATGCACCGACTCTGGGTAACTAGGGTTGGGGAGTTACGGTTGGTATCAGAGGAATTTTATTACAATCCATTGAAGCTAGATTTAGATAAACTCTGATTAGAGCTCATAGCCCTATGATAGACTTTGAGGATTAGTATAGAAGAACTTCCTAGAATTTTGGTATTATAGATATTTTATGAGTTTTCTAAGAAATACATCCCTGTCTGGATACGAGTAGGTAGAGGTGGCTCTGGCACAGATGTACCTAGAGGTAAAACCCAAAAACACCGCTTTGAGCTAGACTCGAACAGGAACTGGTGCACGACAACGGGCCTTGCTTCACTCATGGTTACGACACTACTGGGGGATATGCTTAGGATAATTCTCATTTTATTTACAAACCATTATGAAGGGTTTATGATTATATACTTCCTCAAAGAAAAGATTTTTATGATTATGGATTATATCTATAAATAGTTCAATTTATGTTAAGTGTTTTACAAGTATGGAATTATGTATTTTGATTCATAAAATGATCTAGTTTATGCCATTGTTTTTAAATTGTGCCTAGTGGAAGAAATGGAAACCGTATCAATGCACGAACTCCATGTAGGGATTTCTATCTTGCTTAAGATAATTATAGTGGAGCTGGTGATACAACTAGTGTTGATCAGCTAATCACCATACTGGGATAACACACTCAGGTTATGAATAATAAACTTACCCATATGGAGCACACTGATCCACAGCGTGGAGGATCAATATTAGATCGCTTCATGAGGAAACAACCACCAATGTTCAATGGCAGTACAAATCCCTTAGTAGATGAGAAATGGATAAATTTCCTATAGAAAATATTTCAGGCTTTGGGGAGTACTGAAAGTGAAAAAGTTATCATGGAAGTTTACCACCTCACTGGAGATGTTGATCAGTGGTGGTCCCTAATTTAAAACACAAAGGGTGAAGAGGAAGTATCAAATATGGAATGGATGGAGTTCAAAGAACTTTTCTTAGAAAAATACTTTCCTCGTCACCATCAAGAAGATATGGAAAGTCAATTTCTGAGTCTGAGACAAAAGGAGGATGCGAATGTCACAAAGTATGAGGCTAACTTTACAAGGTTAGCAAGGTATGCTAGAGATTATATATGTAACCCAAGAAGTAATATTGATCGTTTCTTTAATGGGTTAAAACCATTTCTCCTTTGAGCATTAGTCTCACAAACTTTCTCATTGTACGAAGATATTTTCTCATGTGCTATCAAGATAGAAAAGTAATTCTCTATGTATTATGAATTTAAAGAAAAACAGGAGAAGAAGAGATCTACTGATCACTCTAGAAATGGAAATAAGGGGAAGAAGTGAAAAGTTGAATATCCATCCTGTAGTAAATGTTGGAAGAAACACCCTAGTACTTGCTTTAAGGGAATATGAGTCTATTCCTAGTGTGGTGAAAAAGGACACCAAGCTCATGATTGCAAGGGGAAGAAAGAAGCTACCGATGTTCAATGCTACAACTACAGAGAGATGGGACATTATGCAAATAAATTTCCTAAGCATTAGGGGAACTTACCTCAAAAAAGGCCAAGGGATCATGGCCAAGCTTATGCTATCACTACTGCTGAGTTAGAAGACCCGAAAGACGTTTTGGCAGGTAATTTAATGGTTTCCTCAAGTTTAGGAAATGCATTATTTGATTTTGGATCATCGCATTATTTCATATCTTCCCAGTTTGCTAAAAAATTAGATATTTCCAATTTGATTTAACAAGGGAGTTGTCAGTTAAAACTTCTAAGGGAAGTATCATTGCAACAAAGTTTTGTGAATCAGTCCCCATTAGAGCACATAAATGTTCTTTATCTGCTGATCTCATCATCATACATATGATTGAATGTGATATAATCCTCGGTATGGATTGGATTTCGGACCATGATGCAAAAATTTATTGTAAGAAAATGGACGTTACTATTTTTGATGATGATGATAAGGAACACCTTATCTTTAGAGAATAATCATCACCACCTAATTCTTAACTAGATCCACCCCCAATAGCTTAACTAAATTCTATTATTGGGGAGGAAGAGAATGAAATGACTGTGGGTGATGAAAGGGATGTTCTAATAGAGGATGTACCTATTGTGAAAGAATATGTAGATGTGTTTCCGGAAGATTTACCTGGACATCCTCCAGAACGAGAAGTTGAGTTTTCCATTGATTTAATTCCTGGATCAAGGCCTATATCGAAGACCCCTTATAGAATGGCCACTGTGGAATTAGTTGAACTAAAGAAACTACTAGAGGAATTTATTAATAAGGGATTTATTCGCCCTATTGTTTCGCCATGGGGATCCCCTATTCTTTTTGTTGAAAAGAAAGATGTATCTATGATGTTATGTATCGACTACAGGGAGATCAATTCTATAACAATAAAGAACAAGTATCCCCTACCTCGCATTGATGATTTATTTGACCAACTCCATGGAGCTCAATACTTTTCAAAGATTGACCTTCGATCTGGATATCATCAGTTGTGTGTGAAGAAGGAAGACATTCCTAAGAAAGCATTTCGAACCATGTACGAGCATTATGAGTTTATAGTAATGCCTTTTGGATTGACTAATTCACCCTCTATATTCATGGATATAATGAATAGAGTTTTCAAGGAATATCTCGATGAATTTGTGGTGGTATTTCTTGATGATATCTTGGTATACTCCCAAAGCTACGAAGATCATTAAAATCACTTGTGCATTATCCTGAAGACTCTGAGAAGAAATGAAATATATGAGAAGTTTGAAAAGTGTGAATTCTGGCTTCAAGATATTTCTTTTCTTGGCCATATTGTTGCTAAATATGGAATCTCTGTTGATCCTTCTAAGACCAAGGCAATCCAAGAATGGAATGCACCGACGAGTATAACTGAGGTATATAGTTTTATTGGTTTAGTAGGTTATTATCGACGTTTCATCCAGAATTTTTCCTGGTTGGCTAACCCATTAACAAAGCTCACACATAAAGGGGTTAAATTTTTTTAGACAAAAGAGTGTGAAGAATGTTTTGAAAAACTGTAGAGAAGATTAGTAAATGGTCCTATATTGACTCTACCATCGGGGAATGATGGGTTCGTTATTTATAGTGATGCATTGAAGAAAGGACTTGGTTTTTCCCTTATGCATAATGGTAGGGTTATTGCCTATGCATCATGACAGTTGAAAATTTATGAGAAAAACTATCCTACTCATGATCTCGAGTTAGCAGCTGTGATATTTTCTTTGAAGATATGGAGACACTAACTCTATGGTGAAAATGTGAGATTTATACTTATCAAAAGAGTTTGAAGTATATTTTCTCACAAAAAGAACTCAACATGAGGCAAAGGAGATGGCTTGAATTACTCAAGGATTATGATTGCATGATACACCACCTCCCGGGGAAGGAAAACAAGGTGGAAGATGATTTGAGCAGAAAAGATCATATAGTTTTGAACAATATGAGAATTGAAAGTGATCCAATTTTCATGGATTAAGTGAAGATGGACAAGGGAATAACCATGGAAGGTGAAACATCAATTCTTTTTCAAATGGTTGCCAAACCAACTTTACTAGAAAGTATTAAGAGTTCTCATACCAATGATGAAGAATTTAAAAAAAATATTAAAGCTGTGAATGATGGGAGATTGAGAGACTTTGTGTATGAAGAAGGAATTTTAAAATTTGGGAAGAGACTTTGTGTTATCGATATACCTGATCTGAAAAGGGAATTGTTAGATTATGATCATAGCTCCAATTTCTCTATACACCCTGGGAGAACCAAAATGTATAGATATTTGAAGGAACACTTTTTGTGGGACAACATGAAGAGGGAGATTGCTGATTTTGTGTCAAGATGTATGGTTTGTCAACAAGTGAAAGCTGGAAGGCAACATCCTGTAGGATTCATGAAACCTCTTCCCATACCTGAGTGGAAATGGGATAATATCACAATGGAATTTATCATGTGACTACCAAAGACTCCTAGAAGGAATGATGAAATATGGCTTATTGTTGATCATCTTACCAAGTCAGCACATTTTCTTGCTATAAGGGAAGATTTACCACATGAACGTCTAGCAAGACTATATATTAATGAAGTTGTGAGGCTTTATGGAGTACCCCTATCAATTGATACGGATCATGATCCTCGTTTTACATCAAGATTTTGAAAAATTCTTCATAAAGTCCTAGATACTAAACTTCATTTGAGCACTACCTACAACGCTCAAATAGATGGACAATCAGAACGAACTATTCAAACCTTAGAAGGCATGTTGAGATCATGATCACTTGACTTACAGGGTATGTGGGATCAATATTTACCTCTGGTGGAATTTTCCTATAACAATAGATTCCATTCAAGTATTTGGATGGCACCATATGAAGTGTTATACAGAAAGAGATGTCGCACACCAACCTGTTTGGATGGAGTAGGTGAAAGAAAACTGGTAGGCCCAAAACTGGTGGAAGAAACAATAGAAAAGGTAAAGTTAATCCAAACCCACATAAAAGCAGCTCAATGTAAGCAGAAGAGCTATGCCGACAATCGAAGGAAGGATTAAGAATTTCAGGTAGGAGATCATGTCATCTTAAAGGTATCTCCATGGAAGGGAGTTATACATTTCGGTAAGAAAGGTAAATTGAGTCCTAGGTACATCGGACCTTTCGAAATTTTAGAATGAACTGGGGCGGTAGCTTACCATTTGGAAATGCTCCCAAGTCTCTCCAAAGTTCAAGGTGTGTTCCATGTATCATTGTTGAGAAAATACAAGCCTGACCAAACGCATGTACTCACTTACGAAGAATTATAACTGGAACCCGATCAGTCTTATTGCGAATATCCCATCAGGATTCTTGATACAAGAGATCAAGTTCTGAGAAACCGGACGACTCGTCTTGTAAAAGTTCTATGGGGAAACAATAATATGGAAGAGGAAACGTGGGAACCCAAAGAACTAATAATGAAGAACCACACAAGTCTTTTCACGCGGTAGTATTCTAGAAATTTCGAGGACGAAATTATTTGAAGGAGGGGATAATGTAACACCCCAAGCTTCCACGATATGCTTCTCTTTGAATAATACAATAGCGTGTGTTTTACACAACTTCGAGTTCTAACACACACCACAACCAATCAAACAATCCATTATGAATAGTAATACCCACTTTTTGAAATTTTATAAATTTTATCTTTCAAAATGAACTTCATTTTTGGATTCTAAATATCGAAATTAGCTTAGGGTGAATTTTTGGTATTTTTCTAAAAACATTCAATTTTTGACGAATAGTGAAAAAATACTGAGTTATAGTTTAAAACCTAATTTTTATTTAAATAATTATTTATTTTATTTAAATTTAATTAAGGTCAAAATGGATACATATTACCTATATAATTTCAATATAATTCATTGGACTTACTTTAGAATCATTTTAGATATATAAAAATTTTATGGAACTTTTCACCGTCTTTTACCCACCTCCTAGGAGAATTTGGAAATTGTCATAAAACTTAATTCTACTACTTCTGTGAGTGGAATTTAGAAAATATGAGAGACACGGTAAATACCAAGGAGTAAAATGTGGTTTAATAATATAAAAATAGTTTTTTGTGAATAGTAACTTTTCACTTTTATTTACCACTATTAAAAGTAAATAGGGTAATTAAGGGTACAAATGATATTAATATTACCCTAACACATGTCCTAATTCTATTGGAAAATTGTATCTTGACCAAAAATAACCTTAGGAATAAAATATTATCATTTAGGTCCACTTGGATTAGATTAGGACATTTATTATTATTTAATTCAAAGAAGAGTTAAAAGAGTTAAAATCAAAGTTTAATTACTAAAACATTTTTAATATAAGGTTATGCATAAGATAAATTTGATTATAAATATTAATTAGAAATATAAAACTATTTCCTACATAATGGTATTTTATTTATAATTTTTAGGCATTAAATAATTTAATTTATTTATGACACAATGGTGATGCAGTAATTACGTAATTAATGAAATATTAAACTAATTGATAATATAAATATCCAAATAAATGTAATTTGAGACTTATTATGAATTACACTAATTTTATAGGTTAATATGATATATTAGGACTGATTATATAAATTTTTTTCGAAGTAATAATGCTGTTATGAAATTATCAAAAACAAAATACCCAATAGTGTCAAAATTGACATAAAAGAGTTTTTAAAAAAATATTATATTATTAATTTATATTATATTCCTAAAAATCTAAGGTTCTTACAAGAGACTTAAATAATGATATGTGTATCATTAATGGACCACTTGGGGTCTCTTGGATGTATATAGTAAGTTTATTAACTATATAATATAAAAATACAAAGTGACATGGTAAATGTCAAACTAATTAACTAAGAGTAAAAACTAAAAGATAAGGTTAATATAGTGAATCAAACCTGTATAAAACCTATTGGTTGAATGTTCTTAGACCTATCCCCACCTTAAAATTTAAATCATTCAATTTGGAGCCATTATAAACTTAATATAAATTTATTATAAAATAATATTTATAGCTTTTCCAAAGGTGCCCCTCACCCGTTTTATAAAAGGGCACTCCCCCTCCTCTAAATTTCACACCTTCAAAGCCTTTGGGATCGGATAACCTCTGCAAAAATACCCTCTCAAATATCCTCCTTTAATCCTATAGGCCTTCCTTTAGTCAGAAAGCCATCCTAAGAATCCCTTTTGATCAAATCAAAAGGAAGAACCCGAAGAAGAGGTAATGTTTTCACCACCCTCTTTTAAGTTCCTTTCTTCTTCAACTTCTTCTTTCTTTGTTATTTCCATAATAAAATAATAACTCAAGTATCTTCTATATACTGTTATGTTATTATAAATATTGTATAACCATATTCAGTATTATATCCATCCTTTGAATGGAATGTCACCATACGTGCGTACGTACGGCTTACCTCTCCACGTCGTGGTGTAATTGTTATTCAATATATTATTATATGGATGGGTATAATAATGATGTGTAATTAATGTAAATAATAAATATAACATGATAATTATTCTTTATATATGATATAACATCCAATTATATATTATTTTAATATCAAAAGAATGATATTGTCGCTTGTGCGTACATATGGACTATCGTCTCCATGAACGCGATGAGATTCATTACCAATCGTATCCATTCAAGACTAATTCTCATTTGATGATTAAAAATAATGTTTAAGGACTTGATATCATTATGGATATGAATAATATACAACCTATCCATAATAAACATGGCTTATGTATCAAAACATATAAAAGAAAACGAGTAAGTTGACACCCAAAACAATGATAATACTAAGATATTATTAACAAAGAAATGTTAAAAGATAATATATGATATCATATTAATTTAAATTATTATTGTATAATTTAATAACAATTATTTCACCATTATATAGGAGGTTAACCTACCCTCGAAAAAGGAAAAGTACAAGGATAGGGTTTATTTCACAATCTCTTCATTAGCCGAGGTTGTTTATACGTAATTATCTACTGGGACCTCTTTATCATCCACATACATGTTTCTTAAAAATGTATTTCAAATAATTCTTAATATTTTACATACTTTGGGATAAATTCATTTATAACCTTTTTGACTTTTTATAAGAAATTTATAAATTAATCTTTCTATTATTTTCCAAACAAGGTCCTTTTTAACCTTTTCGAGAGAATTAAGGTAAGAATGTCTTTTTTAAGTTATACGGTGGGTGCAGCTATTTTCCGCCGTTATAAAATCGCCGAAGCTTCCCTTACAAGCTAATAAGAGTATTTTCAAAGTAAAAGTTTTATTTTATGATAAATGTGACTTTTAAATGATTTAAAAAAATAGATATTTCTCTCAAATAGTTTTTATTTCATCTATTTCAACATCCATTGATGGATTTTAAGCTTATTTGAATGTGAATTATTATGATACAAAACTTATATATTGAATTGAAGGTTTTGTGACATGTTTGACTGTGGATGTGCTATTTTTATACCATTCATTGATTATGGATAAAGTATTGACATTTCATATACTAGTTTTAATATGAATGTTTATGTTATGTTTAAACCTGTTCATATGAGGAATGCATTTGACTTAATAAGTGACAGGTGGAGCCTGCTATAGATCCTCGATGCATCGATAGGTCTCATGAGAAAAACTAGTGTCTTGGCATAGGGCCTTGACAGCATCTTATTTGTAGTCTTGGCACGAGGCCTTGGCTATGTGGTTATGATAGTCTGGCATTATGCATGTTATCATTATGAAAGTGGTTATTGATATTGAATGTATTTATTCGACTAGTAGAATATCTATGTGAATAATTAAATGGTATTATCTCATTTTATATTTTCCAAATTGTGCTGAATTTCAAGTTTAAAAGGATTTTGTTTTAGTTATACATTACCTTAAATATTTATGCTTATTTATGAAATTTTCCGCTATATTGTTATACTTACTGAGCATCTGAGCTCACCCCTTTCAATGTTTTATTTTTCCCAGGAAGTGAAGAAGTAATTTATGAATGACCTGAAAGGATTGTATGAGGGGATATGAAGAGAAGATGCTGTTGTAGTGGTTTTAACTTTATGATGTAATGTAAACTTTATGAATGTATCTAGTTATTCAAAGGCTACTAAACTAATCGGCCTCTTGAGACTTGATCTTTTGTGATCATGCCAATATTATGTAATAATGCACCGACTCTGGGTAACTGGGGTCGGGGAATTACAGCTAGACCTACACATGGAAACCATCGACAACCCAAACCACCCTCAGTGATCATGATGCCTCAACCTGTGACACTCATAGAAAAAGGTATACATACACCCAATGGTGTATGTAGGGTGTGAGCCAAAATCCCAGTAGGACGTCACCCAAAAAAAAGATTCCATGTATAAACATAAAATGAAAAATACATTTACAATTTTAATTAAAGCAAGGAAGTAAATGCTTAAATAGTTTTAAAGAAAATAGAATTATAGAAAATAGTTTCAAATGGAAAAATGTAACATAAAACACACACACACACACTTACTTTTTAAAATAACCAATGAGTCACCCTGATGAGCGTAATGTAACCAATGAACACTAATATGGGAGAGGCCTCATGGGTGTTAGCCAGCTTGGGTCACTAGATATTCGTGTCTTGGTGAAGCGTGGCTTATAAACCACGACCCTCAGAAAACATGGCTTAGAAACCACAACCCTCAGAAAATGTGGATTAGAAACCATGACCCTCAGAAATTCATATGTTTAGTTACTATTTCAATCATTAGTCCTGTTAGTGAGACTAGGTTGAGTTATCTCTGGAACACTAGACCACTAGTCTAGTCCACCCTCATAGATACCCAGGCTTCCCGCTTTATGCTCAAAAAACATTCAAGATCATGTTACATGTCAAACTTATGCATAAAATCCAAACAGAATTCTTACACACAGAGAGTCGCCATTTTCACACTCAAACCCTCTTTTTAAACCATACACACACCAAAAGTGTTTTCAAAACTCTATCTGCATAGGTTACATACTCAGTTAAACAATATACAGAGTTTAAAAAGACGCTTATCATTAAACAAACCACCAATTACACACATAAACACCATTTTGAAATAAGACACACACTAATATTTTTTGAACACATTTCACACCTTTTTAATAATTTAATACACCATTTTAAAGAAAATTATAAAGAAGTATTAAAAGAGTGTTACATGGCTTTTCACACACTAAAGTAACCATTTATAAATTCAAACGCACTCCAACATCACACACACTCAAATAAAATTTTAAAGTGTGACCTGCACCACACAAATAATTTGATGGAAAACCTTACATCATATGTAAAACACCTTTTCACAAATAAGATAGTTTCATAATCCAAAATAAAAGCTTACAAAACAATTTAATAGAAATCACTTGATGTTACCAACTAAACCCACACAAAACCTTCTTTGACAACCAGAAGCACACGACACCATGTCAAAAATATCATTCGTAGAACTTGCAAAGATTAAAAAGCTACCTGAAAAATTTAGAAATCACCAAAATCTTACTAAAGATGATTTTTATGAGGAAACAACACATAAATTAGACATGCTACTAAACAGTTCAAGGAATATCAAGAATCAAATAAAACCAATTTCTCACTACGTAAATTAACTAAATGATGTTCTAAACATATTAAACTTCCAAATTAATTTATAAAATAATGATTAGACATGGAACCACCTATCTTGGTGTAGCATACTCCCCAAAAAAGGTGTGAAAAGACCATCACATGCCAACTGCACCTCAAATGAACCCAAAGGTGAACCCTAAACAAGAAATCTAACCAATAATATGCAAAAAACAATAAGACACTAATTATCACCCTAAATTCCGAAAACAACAAAACCCTAACCGAGCATGACTAGGAACCTAGAAAAGAGGAGGAAAGGATTACCGGTGTGGTCCGCACTTACCATGAAGGGAGAGGATGACAGCTTCAAGGGTTTGGGAGGTAGTCTGAGCACATTGGAGAGGTTCTGTAGGTACACCGCATGGTAAAAATCCATCAGAGAAGGGTTGTGCAGCCAAGGGGCTCTGCGATTATGATTTTTGAGGGTGGTAGGGGTCGTCTTGCAGCTGTCCATAGAGGTGGGGGGTGTCAGTCAGGGCAAACAAATGAAGGGGGGTCTCTCGGCTGGAAATAACGATGCGCAGGGGCTGCCCAAGTTGAACAGAAGGGTGTGGCGCCTTAATGAAGGGGCACACAAGGGT
Organism: Viscum album; assembly: GCA_963277665.1. Classification (NCBI taxonomy): domain Eukaryota; kingdom Viridiplantae; phylum Streptophyta; class Magnoliopsida; order Santalales; family Viscaceae; genus Viscum; species Viscum album. Next base: position 1,084,842,309 of record OY728150.1, on the reverse strand, counting down.
TTTGGGGATCTGTGGCACGACACAAGCGCCTGGTCCGGGAAGGTTAGGCGGTGCAATATGGGGCGGCACAAGGCTTTCTGGGAGAAAGGGGAGGGGGCGTTGATGGTGCGGTGGACTGAAGAGGTCGGCGAGGGCCAGGGTGTGACGGCGATGGAAAGGAAGGGGCGATCCGGCAGCTATCAAAGGGATAACGGCTAGTAGAATCAAGTGGTGCGGAGGCGGCGAATGACATGAGCATGCTCGCCATTAGAGAGAGGCACGAGATAGGTTAACTGAAGAAGGTGGACGATGCGATTTCAACTGGCCAGGAGGGGTGTGGGAGACACCAGTCAGCCGGTCGGGTGGTGCAACAAAGGAGAAAGGGAGGTGAGTCGGGGAGCCGGTTTAGTGCATTGCTGGAAGGAAGGATGGGTGGGTGCTGGCCTAGGGTGGAGGTGCGACGGACCAAAGGAAGAAAAATGGAAATCACAATTAGGGTTCATGGAAGGGTATGGCGTGATGATGGGAGGGGTGAGGAAGAGAGAAAGTGAAAAAATAAATAAAAGTGAAATGAAAAAAGAAATAAAAATAAATGAAACCAATAAAAACTCTACCCACATAAAAGAAATTGATTATCTAAAATTGGTACTAACTATAATCTAATTAAAATATTAATGAAAATAATATAAATAATGATAATAATAATAATAATAATAAACGAAATAATAATAATAATAATAAATAAATAAATAAAATAACTAAAGTATCAACACTAATATTAATAATAAAAATACCCAATAATAATTAATAATATCCTCAAATAATAATAATATTATTATTAGTAAAACATTCCATTAAATTTTATCACACTTCTTATTTTATTTTATTTTTATTTCTTCATTAATAATTCATTTTATTTATCTACCTTGAACATCATGCAGGTTGTGCGGTGAAGCGGGCGAGGCCGCACATTAACTCAAGAAAAGTAGCACAGCTTCGACCGTGGTGTGCTAAACGCTGTCATGGCCCAAATATGTGTTTCTAATCAGGAACTCAAAAATATTGTGTTAGGATTTAATCAGAACTACCCGATGGTAAGAAAAATTAACAAAATAAATAAATTTTGAAATGGCAGGTGTGACAATTCTCCCCACCATAAAGCTTTCTGTCCTTGAAAATATGCAACTAACGTTAAGGCTTAAAGAAGAAACTGATACCCCATTAAGCTTCAAAGAGGATCCCTATGAAAAACAAGTAAAAAGAGGTGACCACACTATGCTCAGAGAAAGTGACTTAAATGACAACCACAAGAAACTCGTAAAGACATTCTGGTATGTGTCACCCACCCCCAAGAGCTAAAACACCTCCAGTTGATTGATCAAGGAAAATAACTCTTGAACCTATAGAAACTAATTTAACAAACCAAAAAACATCAAGCACCATTAAATTAAAACCACACCATTTGACTGGAATGAATAAACAAGACCAACCACGTCCAAGGAGCACTCTTATCACCTATCACCAAATCATCTCTAGGAACAGAACTAAAAGGTCAATATAGAAAATCCCAAAGGGGGTCCCCACTATCAAAAATATATATCAATGCTCGATACGAGACTGAAAACCCGACATGAGGAGGTTTGAATGGACTCCCCACCATAAAATTAGGGTAAAGTTAGTTTATTTCAGGGGAGTTTCAGTGAGGCCCCCAATGGGTCTGACAACCGTTGGCACCAACAAAAAAACAAGAACTCTGAGGCTTCCCAGCACTGACCCAACACCACACCAAAAGGGTGGGGAGGGTGGCGCCCAACCATCAGGTTTCAAAATCATAGTCAGAGACAAAAAAGTATCTCAACACCCCTGGATGAGCACCATTCAACTTTGAGACCAATTCACCCAAACAGACCCCAGAAGGACCACTAAAAGCGATTACATCTGGTGGTACACAACCCCCAGAACATGAAGGTAACAAGATGGTCACACCTCCACATTGTTTCCAAATCATTACGCACCAAAATGGTCCATTAGGAACGGAATAGAAACAAAAAACCATTCAAATTGCCTTTACTTTTAGTACCGACGAAAGAAATAAGTTCAGGGTCTCATATACTCCCGGGTTCCTGACCACGCGCTAGCTTCACTCCGAGGCCTATGGCTAGAGCCCTGATTTTTTAAGCATCTCCTACATTGCAGTTGGGTATTGAAGACTCCCAAATAGAGCTTCTCCTTTTTGGTTAAACGTGCAACCACACCGAAACCGAGACAACACCGATAACTGCAACACACCACAACATCCAACTACTCACTAGCGGTATATCCACCAAAACATGGGTTTAGATGGCACACATGCATCAAATATTCATCTAAACTAAGAAACATAAAAAAAGAAAGACTCACGACAACCACTACCCTTTGAAAAGAAAAATAAATAGAACTACTCAAGAGGAGGACACACCCCTATGAAAATCATTATTCTGGAAGGGTTCCACGAAATCCCCTTTTTCTGATCAAGAGAAATCAAGATGAAGATGTCACCAAACATGACCCTTGTGGCTGATGGAATCACTAAAAACCTTTCAAGACTTTGGTCAGTGCAGATGATTCCGAACTGCCTCCACCCTTCCCCGTTGGAATTCATTTCACCATTTCCAGGGGAACCTTCAAACACAATAATGTCAAAATTCTTACCCGACAACTCACACAACCCAAAGAGACTAAAAATCCCTTCAACTCCCCTCGTATCCATCATCTGGATGTGAGAGGATCCATTTAGTTGTATAGAGGAGATGTGGGTTCGGTTCTAGATTTCTTGAAGAGTGTCCTCTGATCAACTGGAGGGTCGGCCAACGGCGAATTGCTCGTGGCCACACTTCAATCACATGTTAACACTTTATGGGGTCATACACTAGTAAAGAAGGAAAACCATGGACCCAACAAAACTGTTCCAATGGTCAACACATACCACAAGCGAACAGTAAACGTGCAGCGGGAACCACTGCAAGGGATTCCCGAAGCACTTTTCAATAGAATTCACTAACTACACGCTTTCATACCAACTTACAAATAAGAATTCAAACTCAGGACAAAAATCATTCAGAAAGGATCCTTGGCTCAAAACGCCTCACATAACACAATCATCGGTTATTAACACACATAATTCTCATTTAACAAGACTTTTTGAAAATAAGAAAAGCTAGTGGGTTGCACGAACACAAATGGTGTCCCACGGGCGTCGCACATGCATGTTCCCGGGCCACACTGGAACCCACCTCATATCCATCCAGTAATTCATATGCTCAGGCCATTGACCATTTCTCTTTCCATATACACTCATGAATGTGGTTTCCCATGAGAACACCAAGGATAAAAACCAAAACATTCCACTTTTCAAAACCAAAACATTCAACCTACACCTTTCAAACCTCATACATCATTCCATTTTTAAAGTGCTTCAATTCAAAGCATTTTCCAAGAACAAATCATTTTTACTTAAAACAAAATTTCCACAATTCTAAAACAAATAAATGAGTAATAGTGCAAGAGAAAACTAGTGTCAGTGGGTGACTAGAACATATGGTTGGTGGCCATACGCCAATCACGCCACCACTACAGAGGGTATTCTAAGACAGCATCCCTAGATCCACATGGTTTTCCAGACCTTGCGAGCTCACTGGGACAACTGACCCTACTCCCTTTTCATTTCCCCCAAACAAGATTAACCACACAGACCAAAGTTTTAGACAAACCTCAACTTGCTTTGGTTACTCATGTTCTGCCATGAGGTGTGTTGTCCATGCACCTTACTTATAGCTAGAACGTCATGTTCTGGCGCCCTTAACTTTTACCTAAATTGAATCTATCTAAAAAGAACACGACCCCAGAGAAAAAAACCTCCCTCTGATACTATTTCTTTATGAACCAGGGCGAGTCACCATTCGACCCGGTGCCCGACCCAGTCCGCGACAAGGCCCGAGGAGCGTTCTTGATCCCCACTGGCAGACACATGTGCTCGATTATCAAAATAGTACAAGGGAACGATTTACCCAAAATAAGAGACATAAAAACAACTAACTACTTTAATGGAAAAAAAACTGATTTTATACAACCAAACGGACCCTTAACACAATTCATATTTAAAGGTCTACAACAGGAACCAACAACCCAAGAGAGACGACAAAAAAGGAAAACTAAAACTCTAAGAAGACTGAAATGAAAGAAAACTAACACATCTATCCTCACCTTCATGCAACATGAGGAGCCACCTCCTCAAACCAACATCGTCAGAATTGCATGGGAAAATCATCGACAACTCAAACCACCGTCACTGAGCACGTTGCCTCAACCTGTGACACACAAAGAAAAAGGCATACATACACCCAATGGTGTATGTAGGGTGTGAGCCAAGAGCCCAGTAGGACTTCACCCAACAAAAAGGTTCCATCTTTAAACATTAAATGACAAATACATTTGAAATTTTAATTAAAGAAATGAAGTAAATGCTTATATAGTTTTAAAGAAACCTAAATTAAAGAAAACTGCTTCAAATGGAACAACTTAACTTAAAACACACACACACACTTACTTTTTAAAATAACCAATGTGTCACACTGATGAGAATAAAGTAACCAATGGGCACTAATATGGGAGAGGCCATGTGGGTGTTAGCCATCTTGGGTCCATAGATCTTTGTGTCTTGGTGAAGCATGGATTAGAAACCACGACCCTCAGAAAACATTTATTAGAATCCACGACCCTCGGAAAATGTGTCTTAGAAACCACGACCCTCAGAAATTCATATGTTTATTTAGTGTTGCAATCATTAGTCCTGCCAGTGAAACTGGGTCGAGTCACCACCAGAACAGTATCCGACTAGTCTAGTTCATGCTCATAGCTACTCGGGCTTCCCGCTCTGTGCTCAAAAAAGTTTCTAGTTCATGTCACATGTCACACTTATGCATAAAATCAAAACAGAGTACTTACACATGGAGAATTACCATTTTCACACTCAAACCCTCTTTTAAAACCATACGAACACCAAAAGTGTTTTCCAAACTCAATTTTCAAACGTTACGTACTCAGTTAAACTATCTGCATAATTTAAAAAGACTCTTATCCTTAAACAAACAACCACTTACACACATAAGCACCATTTTAAAATAAGACACACACTAAAACATTTTTTGAACACATTTCACACCATTGAAATAATTTAATACACCATTTAAAAAAATATAAAGAAGCATTAAAAGAGTGTTACATGGATTTGCACACACTAAAGTTACCATTTATAAATTCAAATGCACTCCAACAACACACGCACTCAAATAAAATTTTAAAGTGTGACCTGAACCACACAAAAAAGTTGATGGAAAACCTTACATCATATGTAAAACACCTTTGCACGAATCAAATAGTTTAATAAGCCAGAAATTAAATCATACAAAACAATTTAAAAGAAATCACTTGGTGTTACCAACTAAACCCGCACAAAACCTTCTTTGACAACTAGACGTATGTGACGCCATGTCAAAAATATCATTCGCCCCACTTGCATTGATTAAAATACTACCCGTACAATTTTGAAATCACCAAAATATATCTAAATAAGAGTTCAAAGTGGAAACAACACACATAAATTTGACATGCTACTAAACAGTTCAATGCCTATAAAAAATCAAAGAAAACCAATTTTGCACTATGAAAATTAACTAAATGATGTTTTAAACAAATTAAATTTGCAAATTAATTTATCAGATAATTATTAGACATAGAACCACCTACCTTGGTGTTGAAGAATCCACAAACATGGTGCGCAAAGACCGTTGCACGCCAACCGCACCTCAAACGAACCCAATGGCGAACCCTAAACCAGAAATCGAACCAACAATATCCAAAAAAATAAGACCCTAATTAACACCCTAAATGCTGGAAACACCAAAACCCCAACCAAGAATGACTAAAACCCTAGAAAAGAAGAGGAATTGATTACCCAGGTCGTCCGCACTTACGGCTAAGGGAGTGGACGGCCGCTGAAAGGGATCAAAAGGCTTTCTGAGCACATTGGAGAGGTGACGGAAGAACGCCGTGCAGAAAAAATCTGCCCGAGAATGGTTGTGAGGCCAAGGGGCTGTGCGCGTAGAATTTTAGAGGGAGGTAGGGGAAGGTGTGTGGATGTCCATCGAAGTGGAGGGCGTCAGTCAAGGAAGTCAAAAGAAGTGGGGTCTCACGGACGAAAAAAAAAACAACGTGCAGGGGCTGGACAAGGGGAACAGAAGGGTGTGGAACTTCAATTAAGGGGCGCACAAAGGTTTCGGGGAGCTGTGGCACGACGCAAGGGCCTGGCCAGAGAAGGATAGGTGGTGAAAGTTGGGGTGGCGCAGGGTTTGCTGGGTGGAAGGGGAGGGGGCCGCTGAGGGTGCGGCAGACCAAAGAGGCCAGCGAGGGCTGGGGTGCACCGACGGTGAAATGCAAGGGTGATCCGGCGACTGTCAGGGGGAGGACGGCTAGAAAAATCGGGTGGTGGTGAGGCAGTGAATGGCGCGAGTGCGATATCCACGAGAGGGAGGCGTAAGCTGGGTTCACTGGTTGAGGGGGCCGACATGATTTTGGTTGGCCAGGAGGGGTGCGGGCACCATCAGTCGGCTGGTCGGGTGGCACAGCGAAGGAGAAAGGGAGGGGAGCCAGGGAGTCGGTCTGGTGCGTCACTAGAAGGAAGGATGGGTAGGTGCTGGCCTAGGGTGGAGGCACGACATACCAAATGAAGAAGAAGGGGAAATCACAATTAGGGATCCTCGAAGGGTATGGAGTGACGAGGGGAGGGGTGAGGAAGAGAAAAAGCGAAAAAAATGAAATAAAAGAGAAAATAAATAAATAAATAAAAATAAATGAAACTAAAAAATAAAACTCCACCCAATTAAAATAAAATGATAATCTAAAATTGGAACTAACAATAATATTATTATGATATTAATGAAAATAATATTAGTAATGATAATAATAATAATAATAATAATAAACTAAAACAAGAATAATAATAATAATAAATAAAATAACATAAGTATCAACACTAATATTAATATTAAAAACACTCAATAATAATTAATAATATCCTCAAATAATAACATTATTATTATCAGTAAAACAATAAATTAAATTTTATCACACTTATTATTTTATTTTATTTTTATTTCTTCGTTAATAATTCATTTTATTTATCTTCCGTGAACATCGGGCAGGTAGTGTGGTGAAGCGGGCGAGGCCGCGTGGTGACTCAAACAAAGACATGCAACTTCGACCGGGGTGCGCTAAATGGTGTCAAGGCCAAAATGTGTGTTTTTAAACAAGAACTCAAAAATTTTATGTCAGGCTTGAATCCAAACTACTTGATGCCAAGAAAAAGTATCAAAATAAATAAATTTGAAAATGGTGGGTGTGACAATTTGTGTTGTCTCCCTAAGGTGATTAATTTTTTATTAAATAAAATGAGTCCTTGAGGTTCGAGTTCAAATTTCCATTTTCTTAAAGTTATGATCACAATTCAATAGATATTTATCCTATATCACTCTCATTCTTAGTACCAAAACAGAATATTCATAAAAATAATGAAACATCACAAAGAAATCACACATCCCAAATAATTTTATAGTCAAAGCAACCCTCAACAACAAGTAAGTTATTATCCATTAGGCCTAATGAAATTTTGGTTCATATTGAATCCTAAATAAAGTAATATTCTAAAATAATTTCAAAAAAATGAACAGTTTTTACAAAAAAATTTAAATAAATTGTATGTTTTTCCTTAAATCAAAGATTATTCTAAAATAATTCCCTCTACCCAACACGTAAAACAAGAAATTTTCCCCAAATATTAATTCAAAAGTGGTGCAGAAAATTTGACTTTTAAACCTCAAAACAGATGTGAAATTTCAAGATATTAATGACATGTTCTAGGGTCGCAATGAAGTAAAAATTGTATAATGTTTTCCATAATAAATATTTAACAAAATATTCACATAAATTATCATTAGGGAACACAGATAATAATTTTTCAATTAAGTTCAAATCGTATCATGATAAAAATTGGGTACACCGTGAAGTTGGTGTCAGCAATTTAACAGATTTGGTTTCATGTGGATTTTCAATAGAACACAAAAATTGAATTCTAAACATCGTAAAAATTCAATCCCAACCATTTAAGACATAAAAATGGGTATTGATCCTCCCACTCTTAATTCAAAATTGTGTATATATTTTAAAATATTGCAATTAAATTTGAAATTTCTAGTAGCAACATGAAAGAAAAAACACAATAACAAAAATAGGAGAATAAAAGGGATTCAACAAATAAAAAATAATAACTTCCCTGATTAAAAATTATTTACCATTGAGTTAATTAAAAATATTCTCTTCCCCCTCATAATTTAATGAAATCCTATGGTTAATTCTTCTTCAGTTTATATATAATGAAAAATATTAGAAAAATATATCAACAGATAAAACTAAAATGTAATGAAAATCCACAACTATGGGTTTACATAATTTTTATTCAATGATACATCATCCTGAAGCTTTATTTAAATTTAGAACAAAAGTTAACCCTTCCATTCAATTAACACGTCAGTAGTAAAATTATTTAGAAATATGACCTTGCAGGTAAAGAACACAAAAATAGCAGAAACTGAGAAAAAGACAAAGAAAGAAACATTTCATTATTAACAATGAAAAAAAAATAAAAAACATATAAAGACCATGGGTTAACTCCCATGAAGCACTAAATTTAAATTCATTAATTAGAATTCAGTTAGAATTAGTATTCAATCATATAGATAGAAGGAAACCCCTTTGGCTGCCCTTAAAAATAAAGTTTAACTCGTTTTCCATTAACCAATATTGGATTATTATCTTCTACTACAATTTCAACAACTCCATTATTTAACAATCTTATAGTTATGTTTCTAGAACACTTAGATTTTATTTTACTATGAAAGATCTTATGTTTGGAGTTAAAGAGAAGGACCTTCTATCTATATTTGAATTATTGATTTTTAATGAAGTAATCCTGAAAGAATTTGGACCATTATTTGTAAATCCTATAATTTTCATAAGACACCCATATAATCTCATCTATATCACTAAGCTATAGAATTCTTCATTCTTCATAAGTCTTAAAATAAAATTTTAAAGCCTTTAGAGCCCAATCTTTCCTGTATTTCAAATCCATAAAAAATGAAAAAAAATTACAAATAATTGCTTATATAAAGACATACCAATTGGGGTCTTACAATTAGTTCTTTTTCCTAAAAATTCTTCATATAATTTGAAATAAAACTCTTTCCTAGAGTGAGATACATTTCTCTCTAAATTTTTTTTAATTCTTTATTTGAAATTTATACTTGTCCATTGGATTGTGGATGGTAGACAGTTCTAGTTCTGTAGGCACATCCATATTTTTCCATCAAAGCCTTAAATATGTATTTATTAAAATAGGTTCCATTATGAATGATAAAATCTCTTGACACCCTAAATATTGAAATAATATTCTTTTTTAAAAAATTATCACATTACTATATTGATTTGTGAGAAATGATACTACCTCAACCCACTTAGAAACATAGTCTACATCAACTAAAATATACACATACCCATGAGATGTTGGTATTGGTCTCATAAAATCTAAACCCCAAACAAAAAAATTATACTTCAAAATTACTTTCAGAGGTTTCTCTGGTTTCTCGCAACATTTCCTAACCTATGGTATTTATCACAACCCAAAAATATATATCCTTGAACCCTAGAGTATAGTGGTCAAATAAAAATCATCTTAGAGGACTTTTTTGATGTACTTTCTCCACCATGATGTCCTCCCCAAGGTGAGGAGTGATAAATCTCTAGAATTGACAATATTTCTTCTTATAGAACACAACTTCTTAAAATCTCATCATCGCATCTCATAAATAGAAAGGGGTCATCCCAAATATAGTACTTAATCTCCAAAATAAATTTAATTCTCTAGTTATTTGAAAAATCCATAGGAATGACACTTCCTGTCAGAAAGTTTGAATAGTTTGAAAACTAGGAAGACTGCCTAATGGAGACAGTGAGAAGATTCTCATCAGAAAATGAATAATTTAACTCCCTTGGATCTTCACATGGGGTATTTTAAATTCCAAAAAGATGATCTAAAACTTCTTTTTCAGCTCCCTAATTATCCCTAATTATCATGTCAATATATTTTGGAAATAGAATCCACCAAAAGAGTCTAGTTTTGGACTTCTTATTTTATAGAATATACTTTAAGGGAGAATGGTCTTTAAAGATTATAACTTTGGAACCTAATAGGAAATGCCTAAATTTCTCTCAATAAAACACTATAGCTAAAGATCATTCTCTATAGTGGTGTAATTACTTAGTGATTTTTCTAGCATCCTAATAGAATAATAAACTACATGAAACCTCTCCTCTTTCCTATGACATCTCTTAAATCCATGTCATTAGCATCACACATAATTTTAAAAGGTAATTTCCAATCATGTGTAGTAATGATAGGCGATGAAGTAATTTTTCCTTAACAAAATTATATGATTCCAAGTAGTTTTTATCAAATATAAGAAGTGTATCTTTGACAAGAAGAGAACTCAAGGGATTTTTTTTGAAAAAACCATGATAAGACTCTCATAAATATCAAAATTCCCTAAGAATCGTTTAACAAACTTAACATTTTTAGGAGGTGTAATTTTTTTAATAACTTCAACCTTGGATGTGTCTACAACTAAACCTCTCTTGGACAACTTATGTCCTAAAAAATACATTCAATTTCCATAAAATGGCATTTCTCCAAGTTTATAAATAGTTTGGTATCTTAGAATATGGATAACATCAATTCCAAATTCTTCAGACAGGCCTAAAATGGTCTTCCAGTAATGGATAATTCATCATTGAAAACCTCTATAATCCTCTAGATCAAATCAGAAAATATATCCATCATACTTATTTTAAAGGTAGATGATGCACCGCATAATCCAAAGGAATTTTTTGGATAGGAAATGTCTCAAAGGGTCATGTGAATTTAGTTTTCTCTTGACCATCTAGGGCTATAGGGATCTGGTTGTAACCAGAATAGCCATCCAAAAAACAAAATAATTCATTAAAATCATGCCTTTCAATAATGTTATCTAATAATGGAATTGAAAATTGATCCTTCCTAGTGGCTGAGTTGAGTTTCCTATAATTTATACTTATTATTCATTTAGTTTCATTTATCACTTGAATTTATTGGTTTTTTCATTGGATAAAATATTGAAACCTACTTTTTAGGGACCACTTAGACTAGACAGACCCATGAACTATCAGATATGGGGTAAATAATTCTAGTGTACATAAACTTTTTAATATCAGTTATGGATCAAACAATGGAATATTTGAATTTCTCCAGAACATAAAACAAATTTTCCTCTTGGTTTTATTTTAATTTCTTATATATAATCACAAAATTTATATAATTTTTACCTAGAAATTAATATTTTAGGTTTGTTGGGAGTGGTTTTAGAACCAAATTGGGTGAAATTTAACGTGAAGGAAGGCTCATGAGGGTGGGTGGTCCAAGATCTTCAACATTTACCTTGTAAGAAGTTTGAAAAGTAGAAAGGTTTTGAATTTCATGAACAATTTTAATATTTCATGCTCATTGGTCCAAGGTGGACAACTAACTTTCAAAGGGTTCTAGTTTATAATTCAATACATTGATCAGAATAAAATCGTTTAGTTCTGTTATCAGCTCTCCCTCTGTTAAATCAAAATTTTCAAATGTGTTTTTAATAGTAGAAAAATCCTCAACTTCACTCAATAAGTATATAAGTTTAGTAATAGTGGTTATATCTCCATCAATAGTAGAAACAAGAATGGTGTGCAGTTCAAGAAAATTTTCCAAACTCTCATTCTGAGAAAATTCAATTGTATGTGAAAATCAAATTTCATCTTCCAAATTAATTTTTTCAGAAAAAGGTTGTTTTTTTATATTCATATAAATTTTCAATTTATTATTCAACTTCTTAAGTCTCCAATAAAGAATAATTTTCATAAAATGTTGGTTCTTTAAAATTTATAAAAACATTTGACTCCTCTTCTTGCTCCCAAAATTTTAAGATTAGTTGTCCCTTAGAGGCATTAATAACCACTCATCCAGTGAAAAATAAGGGCTTACCCTGAATTATAGGAACCTCTTAGTTACACTAAATTTCTAGCACTAGGTAGTCAAATGAAAAAAAAAATCCAACTCCAACTAAAAGAACATATACCGTTGACACTGGATTTGTGATGGAACGGACCACCAACTATAGGATGACAATGGTGGTATGAAGATCACCCAATCTCAACTTTTGAAATTCTGGGAATGGGAGTAGGTTGATATTATCACCAAGAACACATAGGAAAATCTATTTACCATTATTCCATAAAGTAAAGGAAATGAAAAAGATATCAGGGACATTTAGTTTTAGTGGAATTTTATTTTGAATCCAGCACTAAACTCCTCAGTGAGGTTGTATGTAGAAAGTTACTCAAGAGTTTTTTAATTTGAAATAATTTTTTAATAGATTAAAAATATGAAGGTATTTTAATCAAGGCTTGTATGAAAGGGGTATTCACTTAGAACATGGTCAGGAGTCCAAGTAACTGAATAATCTTAGCCTGGTGGTTACTTTCAGGTTTTATCTTTTTTGGTAAAGTTATGGGTGGGGAATTTCTCTTAATAATAGAAGGTATGTCCCATATTCCTTCACCTATTTCTCTTAAACCTTGTTTATTTTCAGTTTATAAAAATTTTCATCTTTATTATCAGATGAAAATTTGTGATTTTTTTTAGGATTTTCCTTTTTTTGGAACCAAGGGGTAGCAAGTTATCTAATCATATATTTATCTTACTTGGATAAATTTTTATGGTTACTATAGCCTTAGTTGTAATTGTTTGAAAAGGGATCATCTTTTTTAGGCATTCTAATACCATAATTTTCAAAAATGAATTTTTTTGGGGATGGCATGTCAAGGTTTGGATATAAATTTTTAGTGTGGAAAACAATACCATATTAAGAACTCCTTTCCCTAATATATTGGTTTGGGTTTTGAAAACCCCATTGGTTTATAGTTTGATTGGAATTTTGGTTCATTAAATATTGGGTTTGGTATTTTATTTCAAATATTTGGGCATTAACATCTACCCCTGAACCATTTTTTCTACTTCTATTCACTCTCTTCCTCTTAGAGTTTTTATATTGTGAGTTCAAAGAATTTATGTTGAAATTTTGTCTTAACTCTTCATATATCTTATCATTATAATTACCCCCAACTTATTGGTCAATAATATTTTGTCCAAAAGATAAAAATACTTCATAGATGGTGTCGATGAGAATATGTGATAGAAGATGATGATGATGAAACTTCCTAAGTAGGTCCCTGAATTGATCTCAAGCCTCATGAAAGGATTCTATATCCTCTATAAAATCTTTTAATTTTGGTTCTCAATTGACCCTTAAGTATTTGGGGGTTAAATTTCATTACAGAGGAGTTGTATACTAGGTCCCAAATTTAAAAAAAAAATCTAAACGAAAAAACAAATTTATAGGATTCCCTATAAGAAAAAAGGGAAAACCACTCATTCTCAATTAATTTTCTATGAGTTCTAAGAGAGTAAGTCATTTCACTATGTTGTAGAAGTCTCTAATGATGGCTGGTTATTTTTCATTAGAGATACCATTTAAAGTAGGAAACAATGAAAGGTGGGAATGTTTTATCTCATAGTTCATAGCTCTAGGTGATAGTCTATTTTAATAAGGGTTGATTGAAACTTTAAGGGGTTAAATATCCCTCATCCTAGACCCCTATATTTCATTATTGAATTTATGTTTAATGTTTGTTCATTGTTAACAGTAGAAATTCTATCTTATAAATTTTCTTTTTCAATATTATTTTTCTTTTTTATAGCAACAATATATCTTTCTAAATAAGTATTTAAGAGCTATAACCTTCCTATATATTTTATTTTTATCATACATTAAGTAATAATAGATAAAATTCATCATAAACAGTAGTATAAAATTCAAGGTAGCAATGATAAGAAATTTTGAAATAAAAGCAACTAGTAAAAAACAATTTATTTTTTTACTATGGTTTTAAATTTTCATGAATTTTTTTATTATATGTGTATTTTTAAACTAATTTGGTAATGTTATGAAAAATTTGGTCGCTCAAAGCCTTTCCCGAGTAACGGTTCCAAAAACTTGACACACGCATTGTTAATAAATTCTGAAGATTATTTATTTATAAACCCCATTAGAACTAATATAGTGGTAGTAGGGAATCGAACCCAAGGGAAAGATATAAAAGTGTTTTTGTAACTAAATATCAAAAATTATACCACTGTAAATATTGGTTTATGACCTACCTTTTGATGAATTCCAAGAGTGGAAAATGGTCTACCACTGGATGAAGTCCAATGGCAGTAAACCAGAAAAAAGAAAAGTTCACTATAAATAGTGGTCAAAATCTATTTTTTTTATTTACTATGGAAAAAGAATTAAATGAAGTAATAATTTTTTTATAAATAGTAGGATTCAAGAAATGTGAATTTAAATAGGTTGAAACAAAAATGTTGGACAAGAAAAAAAATAAGGGTTGAAATGTAATTAAGAGGAAACATGGGGAATTTTAATACAACTAGTTTGAAATAGGTTACTTAATTCATGGAAAATTAATTGATATTTTATTATTTAAAATGGGTTTGGTAAATATGCCTCACTATAAGATTATCTGAGAAGATTAATGAATCATGATGCATTCCACTTCAAGAAACATAAAAAAAAGTAATGGGTTTTGAAGAAATGTAAATTTGAAACAATCTCGCTGATCATTTCCAAAGTTTTTATTAAAGAAAAAATTTTGTGAATTAAAAAACAGTATTAAAGAATTTAGAATCAATCTTGATGATCGATGTTGATTCTTGGAAGATTTTGTAAAGAAGAAAATTTATTAAACCAATAGGATTAAATTCCCCACGTAAAAAAAATTATCCAACAATCATATTAAATTCAAGTAAAAAGATAATTATAATCGAAATAAAGAACAAATGATAGAAGAAAAGAGATCTCCCAAAGATTTCTACTGTTATTCATATTTCTACAGCTCTGTTATACTCTTCCTCGGTCTTTGGGTCTCCGTCTCTCTATCTTTCTCCTCCTGAACTCTGAAATCAAGAATTTCTTGTTCAAATATGAAAAGATTTCAAATGTGTATCATCTAATGATGAGTGTTTTCTGTAAATGAAATTGTACTCAATCATTCTCTTCTTTATCATCCACGGCACACATAGACTTCATTTGGTCTTTAGTCCCTCTATAGCTATGGGGCACTCATCAATGAAAAATAATCACCTATATGTGATCATTACAAAACCCCTCTAACTAAATCCCTAACATGTTATATCCCTAATGAACCTGGACCAGATCCCAATCAGTTTTGGAAAAAATAAACAAAAATAGTAATTAATAAGTTATTTAACATCGTAATTAAAATAAACCTTTTATAAATAAATAAATAAATTAAAATAATATTTTAATTGAAATGGTTTTTAAAAAGTATATATATTATTTTTAGTAATATAAATTATTAAATACATTTATAAAAAAAATATTTTAATTTTTATTATTATTAAAAAATAAAATATTTAAAATAAATAATAATAATAATTATTTTTTATTATTTATAAAAAAATAGAAAATTAATAAATTAAATATAAACAAATTATTAAAGATATAATAAATTTATAAACAATTATTAAAATTTATAATATTAGGTTAAAATAATTTATAAAATTATGTTTATTTATTCTAAAATTATTTATTTAATTTTATTAGAATTATTGTATTTTATTTTATTTTTAAATTTTATTAATTATTATTATTATTATTATTTACATATTTATCATTATATATTTTATATTTATTTATTATTTTATTTATATATATACATATTTTTCTTTTTGTTTAATCATATCTACGGATTTGTCTTCTTCGAAGGGGGAGGAAATGTTAATGGTCCTCTCCATAGGTGGTGATAACTTCTCTTACTCAGGAGATCTCCTCCATAGAGACTGATTATAGGGAAATAAGTGAAACCAACAGTGGCTTGGTAGGGGATCATCTGATGTTGGTTCAATGATGGAAGAATCCTTGGTAGCGACGTCAATGAGGCTCTGATGAAGGGAAGCTTAATAGTGACAGACTTCTGGTTCTCCGTTGGTGGCACGACCTCAGATCCATGAGATCTGGGATTAGTTTTGGTGCGTCATCGGCATCAAATCATCATCTTCATTTCATCCTCAGATGAATATGGGGCTTCAATCAGAGGTCTTTCAGTGAGTTTATGGTAGGTATATCTCTTTATATGGCAACATCTCCTTCAAAAGTGGATCAATTTGGTTTAGAAAATTTGTGGTGGTGGATTGAGATGATGGTGTGTAGTGGGTGATAACGAGTTGTGCAAAAAAGTTATTGTTTCCAATGGTGGGTATTGGGTGATAGAGTCTCCATTGGTGAGTGCTCAGATCAACGGTGGGTTTAGAATTTGTACAGTTGGCGGTGAATCATGGACTGTGGGTTCTGGTGATCAGTCGATTGTGGATGAGGGTTTTCCAATGTTTTGTGGAGATATCAGAAGGTTGATTATTGGAATAATTACCCAATAGTGGGTTGAAGGTAGTGTCAATGATAGGTGGTGACTCCACCTATGGGTAGGGAGTCTTAATTGGGCTTCAAGGCCACTTCTGATGATTTCTTTAGTACTTGTGGTTTATTTTTTTCCATTTGTTCCAAATGTATGAATTTACATGCATGTTTTTTGGATTTTTATTTATTATTACTAAGAGTTTTGAGGTTTTATCTTATCTCTCATTCATCATATTCTTATTAGAGGGTAATTCCTCCCTTTTGTGTATATAATATACCTTGGTGTTTTCCACAAACCAATGGACTATTGGAGGTTGAATTCATACATCATTTTATCTCTTCTCTCATTGTTATCCTTGGAGGGGTACCTTTGGGGGTAGGGGGTCGTGAATCATTGGTATCAAAGGTCAATTCGAGGGATGGGATGGATTTTTGGGGTAGACATTATTGAGGATTTCATGGTTTGTTTGGGAAACAATGTCAATTGAACCAAGTACACGATGTAAATAAGGAAAATTGAATTTGAGGACCTTTGGGATTTTATGAAAGAATGATTATGTTTACTGAGCCTACTAAACGAAGTTTTACTATTTATGAGGCAGAGACCTAGTAATGGAACATAAATCATAATTTTTGCACCTATGTTTTAAATGGGTATCCCTTGGGGTTAGATTGGGCCTTAATTAATTAGTTAATACTAAATATATCATGTTCTAGATTTAAGAGTCCCTAATTTTTTTTTTCTTTTTATGGATTGGTTCCAGTTTAACATACTCATTAGTTTTATATAGAATATGTTTAGTGGAATATGTAGGAATAACGTTGTTGGGTTGAGGTCAGTGATGATGACACTTATATAGGCACACTCTAAGAGTTTTAGTGTAAGTGTTCGCATAATTAATAGGGATATGTTTTGGATTTAGTGATAGAGGAATAATTAGAGGAGGATGAGATAAACATTAGGTCAATATGTTCTCATAAGGAGAACTAGGTTTCCTTAGTGGTGATGAAGTTGAAAGGGGTAGATAAAAATTGGGGATTTTTTATTCCTCAGGGATCTCAAGGAGTTGGTTGTTTCATTGTAAATTTTTTAAGATATATTCAGAGTCAAGTTTATTTCTTCGAACATGAATGTGGTCAGTCACTAAGAGATTATTACCCTTCAATAGGGTTGTTCTCGCATGAAGGAGTTTGATATTTATTTTAGTAACCTTCTCTAATGTGTATTATACCTACTATCAGGTATAGAGGCCAGGGTGATGCATTTCAAGGAGTATTTACATCCAAAAACTTGATCCATATTACCTCATTTATTCTACTTACAAATCTCAAGTTAGAGGTGAAAGTATAGTTTTCTAAGAGGATGATATCTAGGGCCAAGTCATCTTGATAAGGGACCTGTCAAGATTCTCCATATAGTAGAGTTGTGGTTTGGGGTTCCTTATTTCTTATACAGAAGGGTTTCCAGATAGTAAGAGGTAGTTTCTAACTCTCTTTATCATGTTTCATTGAGGTTGGTGGATATCAGGCCCTAGTCGATGGATTATACATTAGTTTTCCTTATAGAAGTCATATTCATCAATAGTGTGAGTACCTAACCATTCTGATTAGGTATTGTATAGATATAGGTATAGTTTTTGTTCCTCCATTATAACAATATAAATTGAGGAATAATTGGCATGGTTCTCTAGACTTAGATAAGAAGTGGGGAGATTGGGTAGGAATAGGATAGCCTCATTATGTTCCTCATCCTCATAGAGTGGAGATGGACCACGTAGGTGGTCATCATCAGGGACATAGAGGTCATGGATTAGGTTGTGGATTGTTCTATACTCTATAGTTTCATACACTAGAGTTTCTAACTATTGGAATTCCGTACATCATTTGAGGCATCATTTTCTTATTTTATACTTAAATGCATGACTTATTTGATTCATAATCTACACACTCCTTCATTTAAACCACCATTTTACTTTCCTAGGGAGTTAAGTTATAGAGGATTCTAGTTACCTCGATGTTTATTATGGTATTTGGAGTTCAATATAGTTTTTGAAAAGTATATAAAGAATGTGAGATAGTTATGGGAAACACCACACTTGGGGATACTTCGCATGTTTGTGGATACATCCATACAATATAATCTTTTTTATGGGATATATATATTTAGTATAGTAAATCATAGATTTCTTCTAGATGTGGATTGTATTCTATGATTCTAATAAAGATTATATTGTGTTCTTTAGAGATAAATATTGTTGAATGGTTTATAGGTATGTTCTATCCTTATCTTCATTAATGGATGAGTTTATACTGATTTAATTGATGTTTTAGCCAATAGTGTTTCCCAAGATTGTAGAAGAGTTACTTTATTTCATTTTAGAAGTGGTTATGTTGCTACCTATTTAATGAGAGATTGAGTTTGGGATAGAGATTTAGTAGGTATATAATATGATCTCTATGTCTATTTATATAATGGAACCTTTTAAGTTGTGGTAGATTTAGATATAGATTGATGATATCCTATAGAAAGGTTTTATTTGGTTGTATGTGTCACCTTATAGTGCTCTGGAACTATTCATAAGGAAGGATAATGGTATATCATGCCTATGTATTGATTATTTCCACTTGAATTAGGTTAAATTGAAGAACAAATACCCAATTCTGTGTATTTAAGATTTATTCTATCATCTGAATGGAGATAGTTGGTTCTCTATGATAGATCTATAGTCAGGATATCATTGTATGTGGGTAAAGGATGAAGATAATATAAAGGCTACTTTTTGATGTCTTTATAGGAATTATAATTTCATTTTAATTCCATTTGGTTTGATTAATTCTCCTTATTTATTCATGTTATTTATGAATGTGGAGTGTTGATAGTTTTTGGACCAATTATGTGTGGTTTTTATTAATTCTATCCTTGTGTACTCTGTGTCTAAGGGGGAGCATGAAGAGAATCTGTAGGCCATTTTGGGAGTTCCTCATTATTGGAATCTATTCATAATGATTTTTTATGTTTGAGTTCTATACTCTTGATGGTTTTTTCCAGGGTCATGTTATGTCCTAGAATGTTGTAGTAGTGGATGGATTAATGGTCGAGGCAGTCGTTTCTTGGGCAGTACTCAAGACTATTACCAAGGTGTAGAATTTCCTCAATTTGAATACTATTATAGGATATTTGTTTATGAATTCTATTATATTGTGACTCTTATAATTACCTTGATTATAAAGGATCAAGTTTTCTTGTGGATTGATTAGTTCCAGGAATATTTCAAGAACCTGAAGGAGAAGTTATCCAACATCCCAATTCTTCGTTTTCCAGAAGAATGAGTTATGTTTGAGGTTTTATATGATGATTTAAATATTTTCTTGGTAAATGTATTTATTTATTATATAAAGTTTGTTTCATATGGGTCTCATCAGTTAAAACCTTATAAATGTTACTATTTCATCCATGTCCTCAAGTCGGTAGTGTTTGTGTTTTCATTAAAGTTGTGGAGACATTATCTCATCGGTGAAAACTTTTTTCATTCTCACCAAACACAAGATCTTGAGGAATTCCTTCCACCATCATGATATAAAGTTAGGATAGTGATATTGTATTAAATTATTATT
The DNA here is from genome assembly GCA_963277665.1 of Viscum album. NCBI lineage: Eukaryota > Viridiplantae > Streptophyta > Magnoliopsida > Santalales > Viscaceae > Viscum > Viscum album. Next base: position 1,084,822,000 of record OY728150.1, on the reverse strand, counting down.
GTACTATAATTTTTACATTTCTTATACATCGATAAAAGGTAATTTTGTAGATGATGCACTAAGAAGAAAGTCACATGATGATGTTTTGCATGTGTCTAGAGATTCTTAGAGAGTGGTGTCAGATCTCTTTGAAAGAGAAAACATTTCTAATTATTTCACATTGAATTTATATTTTTTAATCCCATAAAAGTGTTATTTTAAAGTAAGTTGTCAGATTTTATGCTTTTAGTATCATTTTGATCTTAATAGCGAAAATGGCATCATTTTGGATTTAAAATGATTTAATTTATTTTTATTATTATATTCATATTTTTTATACACTAATTTAAATTATAAAATTAATATTTTTTAATATTGAATGAATATTTTAGTTCATTTCATTCTGATGTAACCAAATCTCAATCGATCATTTAAATTCCCAAAACCAACTCACAAGTCAGGACTCAAAATATATGCACATATCTGGATACTTTTGAAGATAGAACCATGTATTATAAATATACAATCCAAATGAGAAGAAATTTGACATAGAGAAAGATAGAATTAGGTTAAGAATCTTTAATTACTATTTTTATGTGTGATTATTTATTTTATAAGGTCATAAATTCATTGTAAACTAGAGATGTGGAATACGAAGATTCTTCCTATATAGAATTAATATTTTTAGTAAATGGGATGTAATTATCTACAAACATGGAAAATGAATCTTATTTTTTTTAGTAAGATGAGGAAGACAAATTTAAACAATTTTCCTGGGGAAATACTTTTTTAATTCAATCATTAAATTGGTCTACCACATGAATACTTTAACAGTTCGGATTTGGATCCAAAAAGTTCATGTATTTTTCTTATAAAAATGTATCTCATCTCCTTTTCAAATGGTTGAAAACTTTAGATAGCTATTTTTAGTAGTTTTTTAGTTTCTATGATGTAATATGTTTTTATACATACAATTTATATTATTATTCTTCTTCATAACTCATTTAATCATTTTTTACTTTTATGTGTTTCTATCAATGTGTTCTCTTCTACCTCCATAATAATGGGGAACTAACCTCGGAATTTTATCAATGGAGATAATGGTGGTTGATTGAGTTTAATTACAATTAAATTTAAAACCATTTATTTAATTATGAGAATTTAGTTAGTGGATAAATTTATTATGGTGTGTGATTTCCCTATTTTATCTTCCATCGAGTCCTTTTTCTTGTTCATCAATCATCCTTCCATTCACTATCTAAGTCATACATATGATCGAGTATGGATTGGGTAGTGATGGTAGATGAAGAGATCACATATACGGATTGAGGAAGATAATTTCCTCCCATAAATATATCTTATTTTTAGGTTAATAACAATTATAATCAAAGGGTGTTGTGTATTAAATCTGTATCACTACATTGAATTGAGTATTGGGAATATTTTAATGAAGAATGTTATCAATCATTGGGATCTCCTAAAAATGAATGTCTTACATCATTATTTATAAATTCATTTTCTTCAAATTGAATATATATATATATACTATTCATATTTCAAACTCATCCTCTTAATGTTATTCAGTTCTATATTAGTTATAATTTAAATAGTGAGGATATAATTTTAGTGTTGTGTAAGATGAATCCTCGAGATCAACCCCAGGTTTTCATTGTATTGCATGCTTATGTAAATAAAATAATGATTGGGGATATATTGAATATCTCCATGTATCGCTCTCCATGATTTATCTTGATATGGAAGAGGTTGGTGGTAGAGGATTCCTTTTTAAAATGATGGTACATTCTTCTTTATCACAAAAATTAGAGGAGTTCCAATTGGGGAATTATGATGTGGAATTTCATATATATCAGTTGTCCTTGGTGATTCCCCTGATGTATAGTTTGTTGATGATCGACAATAGATGTTGTTTTAGTGTAGTATTTTTGTTACTTTTGTGATACATGAGGTGGTTCTTCGTAATTTCCAAAACATTCCCTTAATGGTACATCCTGGAATGAAAAATATGTAACTTTCTCTAAGAATCCATTTTTAGTGTCATGGGATTAAGCATAAGTGGAAGAGTTTGTGTTTAAGTGTTTACTCTATCAGAAGGTGAATATTGAACATCATTTTCTTGGTAGTTTTCTCCAATCATTAGATGTTCCTCAGTGGAAGTAGGGGGACATTTTGTTAGTCTTCATTAAGGATATACCTCAAGCTCATGGAGGCTATGATTCTATATGGGTGACAATGGACCATTTGAAAAAAAACCTCACTCCATAGTGGTCAAATAGTCATGATCTTCGGAGGTGTTGTTGATGAAGTATCTAGAGTATGTGGGGAGGATTCATGGAGTCTCAAGGATGATCACATCTAATCATGATCCTTATTTCTCCTTCGAGGTGTGGTTAGGTATTTAGTATGATTTGGAAATTAGTTATTCCTCAAAAATTATTTTCATTCATAGAAATATGGTTATTCCAATTGTACTATTCAGACTCTTGAATAAATGTTTCACAATTTTTTCTTGGATTTTAGAGGTTTGTGGCAAAAAAAACTACCTTTGGTTGAGTTTTCATATAATAACACTTTTCACACCACTAAAATTATAGCATCGTTTAAATATTTTTATGGTTGAACATTCCTTTCTCATTTATTTTAGAATCGGGTTGGAGATTAATCAATTATCTTGTCAGAACTAGTGAAAAGCATGACAAAGATGGCACATGTGATTCACGAGAGGATGAATGTAGTGTAGAATCATCAGAAAACCTATGTTGGCCATAAGAGGATACCCATGGGGTTTTATATTTGAGAAAATATGTTCTTGAAGGTTACTACTCATCATGGGAAGTGATGGTTTGTTCATGGGAGTAATATTTATCCTAGTTTTGTTGGTCCCTTCAAGGTGTTTTCATTTGTGGGAGATTCTGCATACTTAATAGAACTTCTCTCACAAATGATTCAGATTCATGATCTATTTCATGTTTTTTGTCTTTTCTGCTACCTTTGTGATAAAAATCACATAATTTATTGGGTTGATGTCTATGTTTATGAAAATGTGACAGTTAAGGATCATCCAATGGGAAACCAGGACCACTATGAGATATTGTTTCATGGCCATGTCACTCCATTACTTCATGTCCTATGGTGACATGGTAGTATGGAGGAGAGAACCTATGAACATGATACACAAATTAAATCATTTTATCATAAGTTATTTTATGTATAAATCTAATTTTTAAATGATGTTTGGTTGATTTTATCCTTTATCTGGATTATGATATGATTTTACTTTCATTGTTGACTTGTTTATGGCCATGATCCTTTTTTAGATGTATCTCCCTTTGGAGTGTGTTATGTGGTTTTACAACTAGTTTATATAATTTAGATGGTTGTGATATTATGATGGTGGGATTATTGAGGGGTTTCATATGGGGAGGTTATTCATATGACCCCTTTTTATTTCTCTACTCCTGGTTTACTTTTGATTCTTGAGGATGAGAATAATTTGAGAGGTATCTAATGTGATGACTATGTTTCCCACAAAGTACCTTTATATGTGTTTTTATAAGGCTCATTGGTGTCGATGAAGAGTTTGGAAGTGTTACAGAGGCTTAGTGAGTGTTCTATACTTTATAAGTTTCATCATGCCTTAGTGAAGCAGATGGTGCTGTTTATTTTGAGTGTTGAGTTCTTAGTGGTTAGTCATATGGTGAAGGAGTATTCCATAATGAAGGAAATATCATGTCAAGATATTTTGAATAACCTTTCACTTTGTAGTTCTTATTTTATGAAATGGGTAGTATGAAAATTCCCAGGGTGGGTATGACACCTGGCATGGTGTATTTAGAGCTCAACTTTGTAAAATGAGGATGAAGAGCCTACCACATGGTGGTACAAGGCATGGTGAGGAGAAAACCACAAGGTTCATAGTGCCATACCATTTTGGTTGTTCATGATAGAGGTCTGAGGATCCACCACAAATTATTCCACACCAAGACCAAGGCTGTGGTGATGCTCCAAATGAGATTAATAAATTATTGAAATGCTTGATTTTTGGGGATCTCATCATGGGATATTTAGATCTCCCTTTGACTATGGGTATCATGACGTAGCAGGAAGACACCACATCATGGAGTTGTTTAGTGGACTTCATCTATAAATAGAGGGATCTAACTCCATACTCCATGTTCCCTTTATTCTTATTCAAACATGGGATGGCTCGAAACCCTTTTGTTCCATCTTGATCATCTCCTTTGAGAATTCTAAAATCAATGACTATTTAGAATCGAGAGATCTCGATTTAAGGCACATTTCCCCCCCCCCATTGTTATTCTTTTTTATTAGGTGATTGTTATGAAATTCTCTATGTTTTGGGTTTGATATTTGAGCATATGTTTTTTGTGGCTTGTAGATTTTAGGGTTCAAAGAGTTTTCCTTCAGCATTATTTGATCCTCAATTGTCCATTATTGCGGGGAGAACATTGATATTTTAAATAAAACTAGTGGATCTATTGGTTTTACATTATTTTAAGTGAAACCATGAATCTATCATGATTTAAAAAATTGGATAATGATTGAATTAACATTAATGAATATTAATCTAAAAGTATAGAAAGCATTATTTTTCGATTGAAGTGGTCACATGAGTTTATTCATTGATAACAGTTTGCCTCTTGATTTTCTAGATCGTGTGCAATCTATGTCTATGATTTAGTTTATAATTTTTATTATACATTTAATCATATAAGTAATTTAATGTTGGAAATTATTTTCTATCATATAATAAATAGTAATGTTTATTTGTTATTGTTCTGATAGAAATGGTAGTTAAGCTCGAATCATGTATAGATAAATTTTACAGTTGTTGTTATCCAAGACCTTTGGTTTCCTATGGTTGTAACTTATGAAAAATGAATTTATAAATCCAAGATGGTAACAAATTAGGTTTTATAAATATATATTTTTGTGTATGAATGTGCTCATTTTCTTATGAAGAATAGATTCCATGGTTTTAGGACTTAGATTCCCAGTTAACTGCTTATTGTTTTCTTCATGCCTTGTGTGTTGCACCAGATGGAGAAACTTTATATAAAATGATATGTGATACTATAATGGATGATGGTTAATCCTGAAATATGATGGGATACCTATATAGTGACAAAAAATTTTCATACATGTATATTACATCTTATTAGATTAATATTCATTATATAACAGGATGATTCATACCAAAATCATATAGTACTTATTCCTTTAGAAATGTGGATACATAAAAAATTAGTTCCTAAGTGAAATACATCATCTAATTCTAATTTATTTGTAACTATAAACTTTATTATAATTATAATACATAAAACCTTTATTCATAACCGTCGTAAATGAAACATAAGAGAGGATGAGATCAGAAGCTCATTAAGGGTAAAAAAGAGAGATATTAATCACATAAGCCAAAAATGAGCATAAGGGAATGAGAACATGATATTATCATTTGAAACCCATACCCTTAATATAAGATATCATAATCTTGATTCATGTAATAAATATTGGTAATTAATAATACATGAATCATAAATTAATCAATGAACATGATCCATGGGAATATAACATTAGCATAAGACATAGATTTTTGGAAAACACATAATCATATATAATCATTTTTTAAGTAGTCAAGGATCATTTCCAAAACTATCATAGAGGAATGGTTTCTCTCCATAATACATCATAGTAGTAAAGTTTCACTCTCAATACTTTCATATTGGTAAAAATCACTTACTAAACTGGGTTCACTTCTCATTCTAGTATTGTTTATCTCATAAGATGTTCATATTTACCCAATGCATTGGATTGATATATAATTAATAGTCCACCTATCATATAATGAAAATCATATATATGTGTGACATAATATCATAAAATATTCATCATTTTATAACCCATGAAAATTAATGAGTTTCATAATCATTTCTTCATGGCATAACCTGTAGAAAATAAAGGGGATTCATATACATTTCATCAATTCAACATAACATAACCCATGGAAAAGGGAAGAGTTACCTAAAAAAATTCATAATAATCATAAACCATATATAAAAAGGATAAGGATGGTATAATTATATCATATCCCCTATAAATCATTAGTATATTCTGAGGTTGTTGTCATCAATGAATAGAAATACCATAAAAATATCATAAAAACATTATTGAGGAAAATATACCTTCTGTTTTGAAATCACTTCTTTGAAATAAAAAAAATTATGAAAAATTAAATAAAACATTTTATTTTGTAAATAATCTTGTAATATTTTAATCATTGATTGGTCATGGTGGTGGGATGTACAGTTCATGTTGTTCACATTAAAATAATATTTATTTAACTGTTTCAATAAAAATTCAAAAGTAACTATTTTGGAAAATTACAAGAAGATTCATTTTAAACCATTTTTGTAAAAATTAAAACATTGTTAAAAATTAATTTTAACAATATTTTAATAATATTAAAAACATTATTCAAATAATTTTTAAACAAGTTCACGTGGAAGAGAAAGGATTTTTGACTCAAGAGATAAATAAAGTCATTTTTCCTTAATGTTATTTTAGTATCATGAGTACATGAAGATCTTAAAATGAAATGAAAACATTTGTTCTCAAGAAATAATAATAGGACATGAAAATTCATAGGTTTAATGAGAGTTATATCATAATATTTCATAATTAGAAGAATAATTATAAGAAATTCCGATAAACAATGAGAATGTAACATAAATCCCTTACCACATTGGTATATGTTGAATTTTAAGCCCCATAAAATAATAACATAAAATTAAAATTTCTATTTCATTAATAAATTCATGAAATAATATTTCAAATTTCAACACTTACACCACATAAAATAATATAGGTGTGTCACAAAACATATTCCCCAAAGATGAACATTTTATATGATATATTCCTTATCTGAAGTCTTGACTTTCATTATACACATTAAAACCTTATATATTTTAAATATAGGTTTATTATACATATATTATAGAACCATTATAATTTTCATTCTGGTCGAAGTGTTATTTTCAAAAATACAAATTATATTACCCTAACAAGTATAGTACCAATAAGGGATCGATCAATAGTGAGAAAGAGTTATTTTTGTTTCATTTTTCTATTTTCTAATTTCTTTAGTTAAGTTTACTGAATTTAGAGTCGATTATTTTGTGTTTTTATGTGATTAAATTTTAACTACTTGAAAGATAAAGAGAAAACACAGAAATACGATTTTGATGAAAATTTGGATAGAAATGTGTTGGGGCTGTGGATTTTAATGGTTATTATTAAGTCAATTTTATTCTGAGGTTGTGTTGTTCATGATAATTCACATATATAATATTATTTATGTAACAAAACTCCCTTGTTCTGGTGAGTTTTTTTTAAATCAATAGAAATCAATTTCTTTGGTCTGGAGATTGATTTCTGTTAATTTTATTAATTGAATTCCCTTTTCAGAGGATTAAAATAGCCAATGGTCATGGATTTTTTAAATCTTAATTCCTTAAAGGATCCCTAAAAATCTATTTCTTGGTCTGATAGGTGATTTCTAGTGGTATTTATAATGATTTAATAAGAAATTATGAGAACGAGGAATGGCCTGGAGTGAATTCATGGACATCACTGTAAACAACAGTGGAGGTGCTGAAGAATGGCCTGGAGTGAAGGAAAGGATAGGTGATGGGGGTAGTGGAATAACATGATGTTGAAAAAGAATCCCCAACATCTGCTCAATCCAGTCTAGATGATGATCCAGATGATCCTGGTGGTTCTCTACCGTAGCTAGGTGGAGGGTGATGAAGAGATCGATTGAGGGTGCAGAGAGTGGTGGGAAGGTGTAAAGATCAAGGAAGGAAGGCTTGAGGAAGGGGTAGGGGGAGGGAACATTCATGGGTGGATATGGTGGATCCTGAGCAGTAACACCAGCAGGAGTAGGTGGGTCATCCCGCACCCATGCAGGAGAAGTGGTAGCCTGCACAAGCCGGTAACCATCTCCCTGATGCTCAAACATCCCCGTCCGGATAATCATGAGAAAGTCGAGAGGCTTAAGAGAGACTAAGGTATCGTGATGGAGAGAGGGCTCAAAACTCCAAAATAGTGTGCCAAACAGGTGGCGTAGAAACCTTCTCTCAGGTTTCCCTGATGACCATGGATCATGGAGTGGAAATAGGAGGCAGCTATACAAGTGAGGTCAGGGTTCTCATGTCAGACGATATAGGCCAGGAGCTCCATGTCCCACTCAGACACAAAACCCATATCCTCGTGGTGGGGAAATAGAATGAAGCTAATGAACCTGTGAAGAAAGTGAAGAGGGGTCATTAATTAGTGTGCTCTTTTTTGATGTGCGGGTGTACCTGTGGACATATCCAGCAAGCTCCCACTACAAGGCAATAAGGTCAGAGTGCTCATGTCGGTTCAAGGTAGATATGGGTGGTGGGGTGTTAGGATCAGGGTAGAAGCTGCACCCTCAGCCAAACTCAGCCATAGTCAAGGAGAAATAGTGGTCGTCTAGAAAAAATCAGACTGGAGTTGTGGTGTTTGTGGGATTTTGATGGTAGTCTGGCCCATCGAACTCGAACGTGGAAGGAAAGTCCAAAAATAAATCACTATATATTAGAGTACGAACCTAGAGTGTGGAAATCAGATGCATATGGTCCAGGAGCTCGTCAACCTCCTCCTAGATACCAAGACGCTAAGGGATGTCTATTTTGAGGTAGAGACTGCTCAACTGGATAGTGCGGCAGGGGAATCACTACAACCGATCGGCCACAGGATGATCATCGGAAAAAACTAGGCATGGATGTGGCAGAGGGATGTCAACAGCCGGTGGAGGCGGTGGTGGAATGGCGGGGGCCGGTGTATATGATCCCACTGTTGTGGTAGGGGGTGGAGCATTGGATACTAGAGCTGACTCAGAATTCGGTCCAATAGAGGATGGAAGGTCCGACTCAGTCAGGTCTACTATGGGTGTGGAGGGTAGCTCAGAGGGGGTGAAGTTAGAAGATGGAGCAGTGGTAGAGGAGCTCACGGGCGCAGTGGATGGGGCATAGGCCACCGTGGGAGGAACAACATTAAAAAGGGGCTCCAGAAACCTCTAGAGATGAAATCATAAGAGGAGGTAGATCAGACAATGCAGGTGGATGGAAAATAGGGAAATCCAAAGTAGGTCGATCATCCTATCGAAGATGAATCTGATGACGATGAGGTTTCTCATCCTCAGTAGGGGAAGTGGGCCGATTCCCCCTCACATAATCTCAATCATCCATACCTAAAAAAGAAAATAAAACAAAACAAAATAAAATAATAAGAGAAATAAAAGGAAGAAAAAGTGAGAAAACTAGAAAAGTAGTGGAATACAGTGTGTAGATACAGGGACACGGTGTGTAATAGGAGTTGTGTAAGAACACATGTACCTGGAGAGAAATTTCATGGGGGAATGTGGTAGGAAAATAGTAATACACGGTGTTTATAATAGTGTACTCTCCGTTTACCACAACATGGTATAATGCCCGTGTAAGAAGACAGACATGGCTTGACATGGACAGGGGAAAATAGGACTTACACGTCGTGAGGATGAGATACACTCAATGTAATGGAATATAGTGTGTGAGGCATGTAGAACATTCACACAGGGTCCTCCTAAGTGTTGTAGGACATAATGTGTCTCTAATAAACATGCCTTTTATCGGTACATGGGAAGTGGGTCATTTCCCGAATAGACACGGTCTGGGCCAGAAGGCTCGGGGAGGCAGGATACGTGGCGTCTACCAAACATACCGGCCATGTATCAGAAAAATGGAGAAAAATTAAGATGTGTGTCCATGTAAAATAAGTACATGATGTGTGTTCTTCATGAAAGTCATGTTCTGCGCGGGAATCCAAACCGTCTACTGATCCATAAATCACCCTAAATGCAAGTGAAACCATGAAATAGAGGGTGAAAAAGAGCATACCTGAATCTAGGAACACAATGAAGTAGAAATAATAAGTTAAAACACACAAAATCAGTGGATTCAAATTGAGGAGGGAATATGGAGTCTGGTGGAAGAAAACGTGTAGATAGGGTGGGTCGAGTGACACGGGCTTTGGCTGGGTGGGGTGCATCCTTTATAGCCGAGGTACACAGCGTGTACCAAGACCTACACACCATTTATCACTATGTTTTTTTAAAGAAAAAATATATATTATAATTATTATAGTAAACAATATAATAATTAATATTAATACTTAATATAAAAATATATATATATATATCATCTAATAAATCTATACAAGTAATTTATTAGGAAATAAGCATTGCGTGTTCTAAATTTTGAAAAAGAGATGTACAACCTTCGGTCCGATACTTGTGGCGAGGATCGAACCGGTGATCGAAAAATCCCAACACAATCCCTCATCTACTAGAGAAAGGTTTGTACTACTGATCATTTTTATGAATTATATATATTTAATGTAAAGGGGACATACTACACTGGATGAAGAAAAGGCACGATGTGTGGTTTTTAATTGGAATAAAAGGGATTAAGCAGAGAGATTAGCTGAGTTAAAACTTAGGTCTTTTGGATCCAGGGCCGAGAATCTCCCAATCTTCCAACTTCACCCACATGTATGTTCATAGTTTAAAAACAATTTAAATCATTGAAAAAATTGGCACACATGACGTATACCAAAATGCACATTGTGTGTTTTTGTTAATATGAAAAATGATGTAAATTTGACTATTGTCAGGATTCAAACCTAGATCTTTTGGGAATTATTATAGGACCCAATCCAACTGGTCTATCCCCATCACGGGTTTTCTTTTATTTATAATAACTTATATATTATTTTGAAAAATACCACACATGCCATGTAAGAAAACACAAGTATAAAAAGGATGAACCCCGTGCTGAAGGTAGGTATGGAGGGACTTGAACCAGTGACGAATCAGATAAACTTCAGTGGCTTAATTATAGACACTGCAGTCATCCCTATATATAATGTTAGTTTATCTATATATTTATAATATTTGGAATATTAACAAAAAAAGATTAGTACATGTGGTGTATATAGGTGGTACACAACATGTAACCTTTGGGTTGCCTCCCAAGAAGTGCCTTTGTTTTAAGTCATTGGCTCGACCTACCTACCTCTTGTTACCTGAAATGAATGGTGGAGATTGTACCCACCATATCATACAAATTATGATAAAGCTTTAAGTGTTGTCCATTCACCTTGAAAGATTGTCTGTCTTCACCAACAATTTCCACCACACCATGGTGAAAAATTTTGAGCACTCAGAATGGTCCCGACCATCAGGACTTCAAATTTCCTGGAAAAAATCACAAAAATTATTTGAAGAGAAATACCTAATCCTTGGGTTGGAAGGTTTTATGGGAAATCATCTGGGCGTGGATTGTTCGTGACTTTTCTTTGTACGGTCTGGCATTCTCATACTCATCTTGTCGGATCTCATCAAGCTCCATCAGCTAGAACATGCACATCTCTTCAGAAGCCTTTAAACCAAAATTCAGGTCTTTGATGCACCAGTATGATTTATTCTCTAGCTCAACTAGTATGTGGAATGGCTTCCCATAGACAAGGAGGAATGGAGACATCCCAAGAGGTGTTTTGAAGGTGGTCAGGTATGCCCATAAGGCATCATCAAGCTTTTTGGACCAGTCCTTCCTTGAATCTCACACCATTTTATCCAGGATCTTGTTTAGTTCTCAATTTTATAATTCCACATTTCCACTAGATTAAGGATTATAATGTGTTCCCAAGTGATGCTTTACCCCATACTTATGTAACACATTCCTTATTAAGGCATTGTCAAAATGTGTTCCCATATCGATGATCAACACTCAAAGAACACCAAATATGCTTAATATATGCTTCTTCAAAAAGGCCAAAACTACCTTTTCCATGTCATGTGATGTAGAAGCTACTTCCACCCACTTAGAGACATAATCCACATAGATGAGTGTGTAAGAGTTCCCATATGATGGGGAAAATGGACCCATGATTTCAATTCACTAGATGTCGAAGATTTCGACCTATAGGATGGAGTGTTGAGGATTAACATCTCTTTGTCCCATATTACCTAATATCTGACATTGATCACACCTTGTAACAAAGTAATGAGCATCTCGGGGCATGGTAGGCCAGAAAAATCCAGACTGCAGTATCTTTGCTATCGTATGGTCTGGACTATCATTTCCTCTAACTGATGAGGAGTGACAGAACTCCATAAATCCTTGAACATCATTCTCTGGGTTGCACCAGAGAATCATCCCATCACCACATGATCGAATGAGTATAGGGTCTTTCCAAAAGTACCCCTTGAAATTGAAGAAAAACCACTTCTTCAGTTGGTAAGTGGGATCAGGGTGAACATTTCCTGTAACCAAATAATTTTCAATATATGCATACCAAGGGCGAGGTGGTCCTTCAATTGAGAAAAGTTTCTCAGTGGTGAAGTCATCCCTAATGTCTCTTTCATCCTCATTCTCCAAATGAGGTAGTTCCATGTTGGAGAGGAGTTTAGAAATAACATTTTCACTGCCCTTCTTGTCACGGATCTCCAAGTCAAACTCTTGGAGGAGAAGCACCCAACAGATGAGTAGTGGATTAGAATCCTTCTTTTTTAGAAAATAATTGATTGTTTAATGGTCTGTATATACTATAAAATTATACAACACTAATTAAGAATGAGACCTTCCAAATTAAAACACCACTAAAATCATTTCTTTTTCTGTGGTAGTGTAGTTCACTTGTTCTTCATTCAGAGTTCTGCTTGAAAAGTAAATGGTTCAGAAGATGCGGTCCAGTTTTTTCCCTAGGACTGAGCCCACTGCATAGTCAACAGAATCACACATGAATTCAAATTTTACATACCAATTTGGAGAATTCATCACTATAGATTCCACGAGTCATTGCTTCAACTGATGAAAAGTTGTGGCACACGTCTCATCAAACTCTATGATCACAACATTGGAGATAAGATTGGTGAGTGGCTGGGAAATCATTGAAAAGTCTATGATAACACATCTGTAGAAACCGGAATGCCCTATAAAACTTTTAATGGATCTTATAGAAGTTGGGATGGGTTGATTTTAAATTAATTCTATCATTTCAGGATCAACTTCTACCCCTTTCATAGAGATCATGTGGTCCAAGATAGTACCACTTTGTACCATAAAATGGCATTTTTTTCCCAGTTTAAAACAAGGTTAGTGTTCATGAAACATTCCAAAACTAACTATAGATTCCTCATACAAGTGTTGATATATTTTCTATAGATGGAGAAATAATCCATAATGAACTACAGGATTTTTTCTTCCATGTCGTGGAAGATTGCTAACATACACTGTTGAAAGGTGGAAAGAGAATTGCCCTTTCCAGAAGACCCTATTGAATAAGAAAAGGTACCATAGGGACATGTGAAGGTTATCTTTTCTTGTTCTTCATTGAAATATAGATTTGGTTTTATACATAATAACTTTCAAAGAAGAAGTAAAATTTTTTCCCCTCCAATCGTTCAAGCATTAGATCCATAAAGGGTAGCGGGAAGTGATTTTTCTACGTTTCATCATTCAGCTTTCGGTAGTCTACACAGACTCTCCAACCCATGACTGTCTGTGTGAGGATGAGTTCATTTTTATCATTGGAGACCATAGTGATACACCCCTTTTGTGTACCACTTGCATAGGACTCACCCACGGGCTATCTGAAATGGGGTATATGATTCCTGCATCTAACAATTTTATTACCCGTTTCTTCACAGCTTCTTTCATAGGAGGGTTTAGTCATCATTGTGTTTGTCAGTGCGCATTGCTCCTTCTTCCATTAGCACAATATGGGTGAAAATTTTGGGGCTAATTCCTATTAGATCTTCAATTGTCCACCCAATGGATTGTTTTCTTATTTGGAGAACATATAGGAGTGCCTCTTTTTAAACTTTTTTGAGTGAAGCATTGAGGATTACTGGTAGAGTGTCTTTATAACCCAGGTATCCATATTTTAGGGATGAAGGGAGAAGTTTTAGATCAAGTAGAGGTTCCTTCATGATTGAGAGAAAAATTGTTTTCACCTATGCTCATTCCAAAATTTCTGGAACAACTGTGTGTTTCCATTATTGACGACCATGTCCTTTGAGAAATTGAAACTCCTCAGGAGTATCTTGGGTATCTGTGAAAAATGTTTCATAAATGATAAAATATCATACCAGACAATCTTCCTGGTAGATGAAGTTCTCTTCTATTGATGTTACTGCATAACAGTCTCCATGTTCTACTAGTGATGCTTGCTTGACAGCTTTGAGGACGTTGTAGGAGACTCTTTGATCGCCAACTCAGGATATCTTTTCTCCTTGGTGGAAATCAATCAATGACTTACCAGTGGTTAAGAAAGGCCTTCCAAGAATCAAAGGTGCCTACTGGTCTTCCTCTATGTCAAGAATGATGATGTATTTAGGGATAATTAACTGTCCTAACTTCACCAGCACGTCCTCAAGCAACCCCTTGGGATATTTTATGGGGTGATCAGCTAACTAGAGAGCCACTCTGGTGGTCTTGAGATCCTTTAGCCCAAAATTATTAAATGCTCTAAAGGGCATCAAGTTGTCACTAAATCCTAAGTCACAAAGATCTTTTACAATCTCACAGGATCTAATGGTACATGGGATAGTGAAACCACCTGGATCTTCGAGTTTTGGAGGAAGCGAGCATTTCACCAATGCCAATCATTCCTTATTCAGTGAAATGGTTCCAAGATCCTACATATTTATTTTGCTGGAGATAATCTCCTTTATTAACCTTGTGTATATTGGAATCTGAGTTAAAGGTTATGAGAAAGGGATGTTGATGTGAAGCTTTCGGAATACCACCATGAATTTACCGAACTGATTGTCTAGATTCATTTGCTTAATAATCTCTATAAATGGAAATGTGGTCTCAAAAGGTATGACCACCTCTTTCACCTTACAATGTGAGGCCTCCTTCTCTTTTGATGGTTCTTTTGATTAGGATGGGTCCTTTGTTGTGGTTTATTCAATTCGAGAGGGTGAAGGTTGATCTAGCATTTTAGCCTCACCTTTCTTTGCATTTGGTGTATAAGTTATCTCCTTCCCACTTCATAATGTGATTGGATGGGCCTTTTCTTGTGGGTTCTTCTTATTTTTACCCAGTAATGTACTGGGTTTCCTCATTGAGATATTTTTGGAAAGTTTCCAAATTTGATTTTGCAGGCTTTGAATGGATTATTCCTTATTTTGAAATCAAGTTTTAGTAGTGGTGACAAATGTTTTCATCATTTCTTCTAGTTTTGATGGGGGTTCTTACTAATTTTCTAGTGCATCTGGTGGAGGTGGTGGCTACCTTGGGTACTGTGGTAATGGGATTTGGTACCCTTGTTGATGCTAAGTCCCCTGATGTATCTGTATTGGATATGGGTTTCAGTACTGATGTTGACTATAGTCAGGTGATATCTAGGGTGGAGGATTTTGATGTTTCTGTGGGTACCCTATGTTTGTTTGTTCTCACAGTGCTGGGTTTTGGTACTAAGGGCATATATTAGGCCTCCAGTTCTAATAAATGAAGCTCACATCTCTTGTTTAAGGGCTAGTAGTTGACATCGGCCATTCACCAATGATGTGGTTGTCACCACATTTGCTGCATGTGGGATTGTTTTCTACTTGAACATGGAATGTGTTCTTTAGGTTCAACACATAAATATTCTTGGATACTGTATTCAATTGGGCAGCGAGCATTGTGGTGGCATCAATGTTGTACATAACTATCTTTTGAGTTCCCCAATTCAAGTGCCATTAGAATTTATTGTTCGACATGTCCTCTAGGTTGTTAAAAGGATCTTCAGAAGATTTTTTCATTACCATTCCTCCACCAGCGTCATCCACCACAAATTTGGTTTTCATGGTTAGCCCGCCTTAGAAGGTTTGTATTTTCATCTAGAACTTAAGTCTGTGGTGAGGAAATTTTCATATAATCTCATTGAAGTGCCCCTAAAACTTGGGTAAGGATTATGAGTCATGTAGTTGGAAGTTTTGGATCTCATTCCATATAGTCACTGTCTTCGATGGTGGAAAGTATTTGGACAGTAAGGCATGGGATAATTCCTCCTAGGTGGAGATTGACCATTGAGGTTGTCCCTTGATCCATTATTTATCCTTATCCTTTAAGGAGATGGGGAAGAGGTGAATACAGAGGGCATAATTTGACACTCTTTGGTAATGGAAGGCGTCATAGATCTAAATGATGTTGGAGAGATGAGAATTCATGTCTTCACTGGGTAAACCATCGAATTGTACCATGTTTTGAAGCATCTATATAATGGACAGTTTGATTTCAAAGTTTTGGGCCTGCATCGGTGGTCAGATGAATCCCGTGTCTGCCACATGGATGGAGGGAAGATCATACTTTATAAGGGTATGGCGTGGGGAAGTTTCTCTCGAGAAGGTGGGGGAAGAAATTGTTTTGCAGGAGAAAAGTATAGCCTCCGACCTAGCTTTAGGTATGGAATCAAATCTGATTGGAGCTATTGAAGTTGTTGTGGTCCATACCCTATAACAAATGGAGATTGCTGGATCCGGTTATCATATGGGCCAAATTTTTTTCCATCTCCTTAGATAGAAGCTATATCTCCCTCTTTGTTATGCGCCATGGGATTGTTTTGGTTGCGCTCATCCATGAGTGCACTTCATTACCTAAAAAGTGTTCGTTAAATCTTTGGGTCAATTGGAAAAAACTTTGATGACTTGGTACTCTTGGAATGAGTGATGCGGCCACTCACACACCTAAGAATCTGCACAACACTTAACACACCAAGCATAAAAGAGGGAGATAAAAAATAATAAAAAGATTAACAAGGGTAAAATATAATTTTTAGAATTTTTGATTTATATTTTCACAAAATTGTATAAAAACTAGATAAAAAACAATTGTATATTTTCTCCCCGGCAACAACCCAAAAATTTGGTTATCGTTCTTGCCAAAGTGTTATTTTTGACAATCCAAATTATATTACCCTAACAAGTATAACACCAATAAGGGATCTATCCACGGGGAGAAGGAGTTATTTTTGTTTCATTTATCTATTTTGTAATTTTTTAGTGAAATTTACTGAATTTAGAGTCGATTCTTTTGTGTTTTGATAAAAAGATGATTAAATTTTAACTACTTTAAAGATAAATAGAAGAAATAGAATTATATTATTGAAGGAAATTTGTATAGAAATACATATTGGATATGTATTTTAAGGGTGGTTATTAAATCAATTTTCTTATGTGGTGGTTTTTTTTATGATAATTCACATATATGAGATTATTTATGTAACAAAACCCCCTTGGTCTGGTGAGTTTTTTTTAATCAATATAAATCATTTTCATTGGTCTGGAGATTGATTTCTCTTAATTTTATTAATTACATTCCATTTTGAGACGATTAAAACACAAAATGGTCATGGATGTTTTAAATCATAATTCCTCTAAGGATCCCTAGAAATATTGTTCTTGGTTCGATATGAGATTTATAGTGATATTTAGAAAGAGTTAATAAGAAACTATGAAAATGAAGAATAAACAACAGGGTTACAACATCACAAATGAAAAATTAGATCTCACAATATTATAATGCCCCAACACATAGGGAATTTAGCTACTAATAGAGTAGCTAGTATTTAATGAACTTGTAGTACCTGAATACATCCTCTTGGAAGCTATGGAGTGAAGGTCATCGAGAAGGTAGCACAGAAGCATGTTCTCTCCTTTCTTCTCTCCTCTTCTTTCTCTCTCTTATTCTCTTCTTGGCCATATCCGGAGTTCTCTCCCATTGAATATCACATAATGGATGAAGGCAGAATGAGTCCCGAACTTAGAGGGGCTTCCACCTATTTATAGGTTTTAGTAATACACGATGTGTACCAGGAAGTACATAGTGTGTACTATTAGTAAATGTGCATTGTCCATCTTTTCTCCATTGGTAGGTGAGATAACACGCCATCTTTGACTTTGAACAAGATTCCACCTGGTAGGTGGTGGTACACGATGTGTTGAGTCACCCCAAATGTTGTGTAATATAGTTCATCAGTCACCAACCTCTTCTAGGAGGTCCACACAGCATGTATCATAACGTAAACGATGTGTAGTCTTTAGCTGGTAACATGGGAATCTAGTCTTTCTCTCAACCTCCAACCACATCTAGAATGGGGTACACGACAGGTAGCATAATGCACAAGACATGTAATGGTTTCGGAAAACATTGAAATGTACTTGGCTTGGACAATCTGTGTTGGGTTATTAATACACATCATGTTGTTTGGAATTTTTGATAAACTTCCCCTGATTTTTTTGGCACGGAAATACATGAAAATCATCATGATCACCAATAAAAATAATTTTAACCAAAAAATTATTGAAATTTGGTGAAAAAAAAGTTTTTATGCTCATTAAAATATATGTAAATGTATACATGGATCAGGTACATCACATTATAATATGTATCGTATTATATATGATTTACATATAACCTTTTGTCGCCAGTTTATTAATAATTCTTTATTAAAATCACTGTTATAGTTGATAACTATTACATTTTTCATGTATTTTTTGGTTTGGTATTTTTGGTACTCATACTTTTATTACATTTAAATAATCTCAAAATTTTGATCACAATATAAATATAAACTATATTCATTATATACATATCTATATTCATCCATAAAATTTAGATAAAAGAAAATTAATTACACTGTTCAGGGAGACAATAGGTCGTACAAACGCTGGAACGTTTCTATTTTCTCGATGGATGGAATAAAATAAAGGTAAATATTAATTCACATTTATAGAGTCAATTTTATATCATATATGTCATATATATTCATTAAATATCTCCTTATTGTCATATATTTCAAAATAAAATGAAAAATATATCACATCGCTTTGTGGATGCGGTTGTCCACACGTACGCATGAGCAACATTATTATTTTCCAAAATATAGGAAGGTAATAAGATAGTTGTGATATTAGAATTATAGAATTATAATTATGCCATAAATATCATATATATATATATATACTTTAAATACATTATTATATCTACATTTTAGAGGCGGTGATAGAAAATAAATTACATGGGTTTATGAGGTGGTAGTCCACTGTACACACGGTCGAGATATTTGTTTATCATTTGATAAAAGATGGGATGGATTTAGATTAAAAAATTAACATAATAAAATCTCATTATATTTAAGATAATTATGTTGTTATATCATCTTATTTTAATAATATTTTAAGGTGGTTCAATGGTAAATAAAACAAAAACATTTAGTTAAGAACCCTACCTCTTCTTCGGACAACCTGTTTAGGTTTATACCAAAAGCCTTATTAGGAGGGTTTTATAATAAAAATAAGGATTATAGGATTTAAATAAGGTATTTATTTATTTTTGGGACAATCCAAAAGGATTTTTAATTGTTAATAGTAGAGGACAAGGTATGACCTTTTATAAGCGGCAGAGAGACCATTCTTGGAATTTTTAAAAAGACAAAGATATAACCAAATTTTATACATGAAAAAAGGTACCAAAATAGGTTATTATAGAAAATTATATGAGATAAATTCAAAATATAAAAATACAATAGTAATTTGACAAGTTTTTAGTTCATTTTAAACCTTTTCTTTTTTAGTTTAACCCATGCTAAACCCGTTTTAACCCTAGATGTGGTAATTAATTTTTACTCTTTTTACTATTCATTGTGAAAAAAAAATTAAGTTGAATTTATTTTAAAATATTAATTATTATGATTCCAAATATATAAACCATTTATCTAAATTCAATTAACTATAGTGGAATAATTTAATTTAATGTAAAACCAGCAAATGCAATGAAAAAAGCAGTTTTCCAAAGAAAAGGCTTTTAAAAGTATAAAATAGTTTTATATCGAAGTTAAAAATGAAACTGATTAAAATGACCTATATTATATTAATAATTATATAATATAACTAATTTTACATTTAAACCATTTAAAAAATGATTTTTTAAAATAATTTAAATGAAAAGGAAATTTTTAATAAAATAAGTATTTTTTACCATTCATTTCAAAATTAATCTTTTCATAAAATTCTAAAATGTTTACCCTAAGATAATTGTGACATGTTAACTAAAAAAGAATTTAATTTTTTAAAATTATAAAAAATTAAATTTATAATTTTTTCATAAAAAGCAACGAAATTCATTTTTTCTAGAAGAAATATGTTTTTTATGTATAAAAATGGCTTATAAAAAATTAATTACTTATTTATAAATATATTTTAATTATATAAAACCTTTATAATTAATTTTTTTAATAAAATTATTCATATTCATATTTCTAAGTTTTATTTCTATTCTATAATGGTCATTTTTAGATTAAAATATTAATAGTATATTGTGGTTTACTAAAACTCAATGTTGCATGTAACACAAGCTATCATGAAAATTTTAATTTATTTGAAAAATATATTTCATAAAATCTCTAGGTGTTAAATTCTAAACCCTTTAAAATTATTTTTTCCTTCAAAATTCCACCATACTGATAGAAAATATTTGAGGATACCTCTACCCTATCATATCTTTAGGTTCCCATGTAGCTTCTACAAGTGGGTGGTTTCACCATAAAACTTTGACCCGGTGAGTGGTCTTGTTTCACAGAAATTTCTATCTAAAATATATAATATCCAAAGGTTTTTCTTCATATGAAATATCATGATCCATTGTTACTCCCTGTGATTATATTACATGTGAAGTATCAAGTATGTACTTCCTTGAAATAGATACATGCAACACATCATGGACTTGGGAGAGGTTCAGTGGAGGCTCCAAGCAATAAGTTACCATCCCTACTCTATGAAAAATATCAATTGGGAAAATACACTTGGGGATAAACATTCCTTTATCCCCAAATATCATATCCTTATTCCATATAGAAATTCACAGAAAAAACTTATAGACAACTTCAAATTCCAGATATCATCGATGATTTTCAAGGTACTTTTTATCAACTATGAGATGCCTTGATGTTTTGTTGAATAGATACCGATTTCTCTTCCATTTAATCAACTAGATCAGGTCCCAATAAATTTATTTCTCAAACTTCATCTTAGTACATTGGATTTATACACTTATTTCCATATAGGGATTCCTAAAGATCCATCTTAATGCTTTAGTATAATGTATAATTGAATGAGAACTCGATTAGAGGATGGTTTTAATAC
Organism: Viscum album; assembly: GCA_963277665.1. Taxonomy (NCBI): domain Eukaryota; kingdom Viridiplantae; phylum Streptophyta; class Magnoliopsida; order Santalales; family Viscaceae; genus Viscum; species Viscum album. The sequence continues at coordinate 1,084,800,729 of OY728150.1, read as the reverse complement.
CAACTATATTTGAAATACATAGAATAAGATCTCAGCATATCTTATAGGATTTGAATTTTTATCTCTGATTGGATATCTATCTGAGGATTATAAATAGTGTTAAAAATCAACTCTATATCAAGATCCTACTGAAGTCTTCACCAAAACTTTGAGGCAAACATCAGATCATGATTTGGTATAATGTAATGTGATACTCCATGAAACCTTACCAATTTCTTAATGCATATATTTTAAAAATAATATATATATATATATATATTTTATGATATTATTAAAGTGTGTAGAATTTACAAGGTGATTGAATACAACACATATAAAAATCTTTCCTTTAGATGTTTTGGGGAGTCTGACCATAAAATCCATGGTGATATTTTCCCATTTCTATTCTAGTATGGGTAATGGTTGTAATATCCCATTATAATTTTTTCTGTCAACATTAACCTGTTGAACTACCAAGAACTGAAACACGCACTCTAAAATATCTCCCTTCATTCCATACCACTTGAAATGATATTTAATATCTTTATACATCTTCATACTTCCAAGATGAATAAAGAATGCAGAACTATGAGCCTCCTGCAACAGATCCTTCTTCAAATTGGGTATGAATGAAACAAATACATGATTCCCAAACCTTATCATTCCATCATAACAAAGGTTAAACTCAATAATATTTCTATCCTTCTTATACATCTCTACATCTTCCTTCTACGCCTCTTTAATCTTCACTTGTATGGATGGCTAGCCACTCCTTTGATAAAGAATAGATTCCCCCCTTCCTAAAATATTTCAAGATCCATACATTTAAAATCCAAAAAATATTGGATCTTTTTTCATCCTCATCATAGATAATATATCATGATCCTTTCAAATAAAATAATCATCCACCTTGTTTAATTTCCCATGGTGGTAATGTATTCAGCGATCATAATCTTTAATCAATTCCAACTATCTTTTGAGGACCATATTCAACACCTTCAGTGTGAATAAATACTTTAAAATTTTATGATCGGTATATATATATATATATATATATATATATATATCACGCCTTTCTCCATAAATATAATTCCTCCATATTTTTAACATAAAAATTACTACAGTTTAATCAAAATCAAGGTTTGGTAAATTTTTCTCATGAACCTTCAATAGTTGTGAGGTATAATCTATAAACGTATAATTCTACAATAGAACACATCCCAATCCCTTATGTGATGCATCACTATACATTATAAATCCATATACAGTGTATAGTAATGTAAGAATTAGTACACATACTTACCTTATATTCATTTCCCTAAAATTATCTTTACATTCCACAATATAAAGAAACTTAAATCCTTTCCATGTTAACTTGGTGAGTGGATTAGAAATTTGTGAGAAATACTATAAAAATCATTGATAATATCCATGGAAACAATGATAACTTTAAATCATAGTCACAGTGTTTGTTCTAGGCCATTGTTCAATAACTTCAGTCTTTTATGGATCCACCAATATACCCCCTCTTGAAATTATATGAAACAAAAATATAACATTTTGTAGCCAAAATTCATACATTGTAAATTTCACATTCAATTTCTACTTCCTCATACTATTAAATAAAATTATCGAGTGATCTTCATGCTATTTATTTCACTTTGAATACATAATATTATCATCTATAAAGACAAACAAAAACTTATCAAGGTAATATCTAAAGACTATCCATTAAATCCATGAATATAGAAATGGAATTTGTATGGGAAGATGGAATCACTATATATTCATAGTGTCCATACCTTATATATAATGATGTATTGTGTATATCCTATATCTTAATCATAAATTTATGATATCCAAAATGAAGTTCAATCTTGGAAAAGTATTGATCTCTGCACCACTGATCAAAAAATTCATCAATATTGGGTATGGGATACATTTTCTTGATTTAGATCTTGTTTAGATCTCTATAATCAATGAAAATTAAAAAAACTGTATTTATTATTAATTAAAATAATAGGTATGATATCCTTCATTTTTTTCATAAACTATTCATTTACATGGTACAAACAGAGGATATTTTAATGTTTAGTTTCTTGGAAATAAGGTAAATTATAAAATAAAACATATAAAATTATTCTTATCTACTTGAAAGGATTTGTAAGAGATTAATCTTAAGAAAATTTACATCTCATAACATGGAGACATACATCAAAGGAAAGGGTGATAATAAGTCCCAGTAATAGAAATCAAGGGAATTAGATTACATATGATCGTGAGGAAAAACAATAAATACATGCAGACTATCATTATAGAATGAGAAAGGGAATATAATAAATATCATAATGAAAATTAAATTAACTGAAACATATAAATGTTGCTACAACATTTTAATGATACATTCATAATCATATCACCAAGGTTTTTCACTAAGGTGTCATAAAAATTAGCAAGGTTATTCTCCGAGTTATCATAAAACATGTCATCTTTAGAGATTAAATTCTTTACCCAATTCATTGGAGCACTATCAGGATGCACCCTTAATATTTATTAATTAATTAGATCCATATATATAATGATAAGAAATTTAATAAATAACCTATGTAGAATAATATAAATACATTTCATATAAAAATCATGGTGTTTTAAAAAGTGATTAAAGACAATATTATTATGTCATTTTTAACCCACATAAAGGGAATGTGGGTTTCATTTATATTAAATCCCATATTAAAATAAATAATTTATATATATATAAGAATACCCCTATAAAATAATTTTTTTTTGGTAATCATAAAAATAAAATAAATGATATTTTCTTCGAGAGAAAATAGAAAGTTTGAGAACTAATTTTGGCAGCATAATGGGTATAAAACATGGTTTTAGAAAAGGGTAAAAAGAGAGGGGATAGGGGTATCCTATTTATAAAGAAATTTGAAAGTAATGGAATGAATAAAAATTAAATAATATAGTGTGACCATGACATTATGAATATATATGAAAAAGGAGGTTCTTGAAATGAAGAGAAAAGATGAATATTTCCCTTACCTTAAAGAGTTGTTCCCAGAACATGAGTATTGGGTCCATAGGTGATCGAGGACGCCTTGGGAGGACTCATTTGGAGATAAAACTGCCACTAATTCATGGAGGATATATTGGTAGTTAATTTAAATGGATATATTGGTTGGTATTTGTAGAAGAATTTGGGAATTTGTTTATTAATTTCCAAATATAGGCTTGGGAATCCTAGGATGTGGAAAATGAAAAACCACGTGATTTCCCATGGTATGGTTTCATGTGTTTAGAAACATGGTTCATATTTTATGTTATTTTAATCCAAAAGATTATATTATCATTTTATATTACTTCTTTTCACATGGAAAAGTAATGTTTTCCCAAAATAATATTTTTAATGTTAATGTTTCCATTCTAGACATTAGAAAGTAAATTATAGGATTGTAAATTGATTAAAATATATTAAAATACTTATTATTAATATAATAACTTATTTTAGGTCATGTATTGTGGTTAATTAGTCATTAAATTATAATGAAATAATTATGAAGTCATTAAACATATCAAAAAACACAAACTGTATTTTTACTATTCATGAAAAATAAATTATTTTAGAAAATTATAAAAAATTCAACCTAAAATAATTTTGGTGTGCTGATTTCAAAAATGATATTTATTTTATTATAATAATTATCTAAATATTATAATTATAACTTATAAATATAAAAATCCTTATTTATTAAAAATAATATTCGATTGAAAATGAATAGTAAAATAGCTTACACTTGAAAAAATTATATTTTTATTTTTATTTAAATAATAGTGTTTTAATCATACTATATCATTAAAATAAGTATTATTCATAATATCTTAGTTTATTATAAATATTTATATCTTTTTTGGAAAGTGAAATTTCTATCAAAAGAATCAATCTATCAAAATCAATCTCAATTTTATTCAAAAAAACTATTCTTAAAATAGAATTCATAAAATAAAAATTTTAATTATACAATTGGGTTAAAGTTTAAGTAACTAGGGCCTAGACAGATAACCCCTTATAACACTTGCATATGACCGAGGGTTAAGGTGTGTGATGTTGATAGATTCATGGTGTGGCTTGGCTAACATTTCCCAAGTAGTAATTTCTACTAACTTAAACTTCTCTTATAAACGATTTATTTCAAGATTCACTTATTGAATCTCAATATGGTCTTGGTCAAGAAAAAACCCCAATTATGATATCTTCCCCCCCCCCCTCAAACTTTGATAAATGGTCTTCATAATATATGAATGGACTGTTTGAGTCCATCATTTTTCCTTTCCATATTAATTATTCTTTATCATTTCTACTTACAAGTTATAACATAAAAATTATAACCAATAGTATAGTTTCTAGTGGTCTTGTTGACCAATGGTAACATTTGACCAATGTTCAAATAACGGTCGAATCACGATGGTCGCATTTCCCTTTATATGAAATTCATTATTAAATATATATATTTTTTGTGAATAATATAATATAACACAAATTTTCAGGAAACAGTTATCATTTAAAAAATGTCTGGGTCATTTCATTCTTCCTCCTTCAGAATTGTTTTCCCAGAAATTTCAACTCATTCTCTCAATAGAGAAAATTTGTGGGTAATTATACCTCATTGTATATGCTGGTTCCCATTTCTATTATTTTTATTCATGGTTAATCTACAACACTTTGATGAGGTGGTTAGTCTTGTTGTATAGAACCTTGTATCTATGGTCCAATATATCCATTGGATTCTCATCATAATAGTGGTCATGTTTCCATTGTACCACCTCCAGATTCATAACATGTGAAGGGTCATGTATATACTTTCTCAAGAAAGATATGTGTAATACATCATGAACTTGAGAAAGATTTGGTGGATTTTCTAGCTAATAGGAAACTGCTCCTATGCAATCAATTATTTTATTGAATCCAATGTACATGGGGTTAAGCTTTCCTTTCTTAACAAACCGTATGAATATCCTCCAAGGTGATATTAAAAAGGAACACATTTTCTCAATCAACAAACTATAATTCCCTATGATGGTTCTCAGCATAGATTTTATGCCAACTATGAGTAGCATTTATGTGTTTTTGGATGGAATGAACATTTTCTGTGATCTCTTTTACAAGATCAAGATCATGTAATTTTTTCTCACCAACTTTATCCCACAAGTAGGAGTTCTAGATCACCTCCCATATAGTGCTTCATAGGGTTCCATCTGAATACTCAAATGGAATTTTTTGTTGTATGAGAACACAACTAAAGAGAGATGTTGATTCTAACCACCTTTAAATTCTATTGAGCATGTTATCAGCAAGTCCTTGAGTGTTTGAATAGTCTTTTTATATTGTCCATTAGTTTTTGGGTTATAGGTAGCACTAATATTAATTTTAGTATTCATAGAATGATAATAAATTCTCCATAATTTTGATATTATCCTTATATCATGATTAGAAATGATAGGAAGTGGCACTCCATACAACCTCACTGCATCCTTTACGTAAATCTTGGAGTGTTGGTCAAGAGGGAAATCATCCTGAATAGTGATACAACAAGAATTCTTGGTGAGATGATCCATTATAACCCATTACACATTGTTTCCATTGTATGTTATCAGGAGACCAGTGACAAAGTCCATAGTGATATTTTACCTCTTCCATGTTGGTATGGGTAGTGGTTTTAATACCCCATTTGGAAGTTGTCTCTCTTCCTTGACTTTTTTGATGAACCAAGAACCTTGTAGTGTAGTCAACAATATCCAATTTCATGTTATCCCACTAATAATGATCACAAAGGTCCCTATACATTTTAGTGATTCCAGGATGTATAGATAATTTATAACTATGAGATTAATCCATCATCTTCTTCTTCTTTAGAGTATTAATGGAACACATAGCCTTCTACTAAATTTCAGTACACCTTATTGATCAATATTGAACACAAGAAACATCCCATTCTTCACATCCTCTATATAATTCTGTAAAAAAACACTCTTCTATTTTATCTTTATTGATCTTCTCTTGTAATGATGGTTGATAAATCAATTAGGATAGGGTTAATGATGTCCCATCCCTTACAATTCACATGTCTATTTTTACTAGTTCTTTGATCAATTAATCTCCTTCAATCTTTATCATTTCCAAAACAAAATGTTCTTTCCTACTTAATTTATCAAAAACATTGCTTTCTATTCTGAGTTGATAATTAATTAAACAATTATAGTAATTAAGAAGTTACAACCATATCCTATATCTCATGTTCAATTCCTTTTTCATGAAAACATACTTCAAACATTGATGGTATGTCTATATATCACATTTTACCCATAAATATAGTTCCTCTATATCATCATAGAAAAAATAACCACAGCTAGCTCTAGGTCATGTGTAGGATAATTCTACTCATGAGACATCAAATATTGAGATGCATAAGAAACCACCTTGTAATTTTGCATGAGGACACACCCAATCCCTTTCAGAGATGTGTCACTAAAAATAACGAATCCTTATTCGATAGAGGGTAGAGTTAACATAGGTGCAGTAACCAATCTATTCTCAACCTCTTGGAAACATTATTCACACTCCTCTATATAGAAGAACTCAGACACTTTTTGAGTTAACTTGGTTAGTGTATTATAAATTTATGTATTTTTTCACAAACTTCATATAATATCCTATTAGAACAAGGAAACTATGAATATCAATTAATATTGTAAGATGAGGCCACTCCTCCACAACCTTTGTCTTGGAAGGGTCAACCGAGATTCCTTCATTGGTTACAATGTTCCCTAAGAAAGAAACTTATTGTAACCAAAATTCAAATTTTCAAAACTTTCCAAATATCATCTCCATCATCATAGTTTGAAATATAGTCCTATTATGATCCTAAATCTCCTCATTACTTTTGGAATATATCATAATATCACCAATAAAAACTACCAAAAATTTATCAAGGTAGTCCTTAAAGACTCTATTCATATAATCCATAAAAATATCAGGATACTTATTCAAGATGAACAAAATAAAAACAAACTCATAATTCTCATTTCTTTATTGGAAGGCAGTCTTTGGAATATATTATTTATTCAACCTAAATTGATGATAACTAGATCAAAGATCAATCTTGGAGAAGAATTGATCCCCCCAAAACTGATCAAATAAATTATCAAATTTTGAGAGAGGGTACTTATTATTTAATGTGACCCCATTAATTTCTCTATAATTAATGAATATCCACATTGATCTATCATTATTCTTCACAAAGAGAAATGGTTCTCCCCTATGATACACACTTCGTAAGATAAAAACATTCTCTAAAATATCTTGGAGTTTTTTGCATAATTCCTTCAATGCCATATTTTCAATTCTATAAAGTCTCTTTGATATATACATGGATACAAGTATGAGTTCAATGTAGAACTCTTAATCTTTTTCTAGGGGAGTTCTATGTTACTCCTCAAGAAATATGTTAATGTATTCATGTATAATGGATAAATTATCTATTTTTATACATTATTTTCTTTATTTATCTTCACAAATCAATTCCATAAACATGTCCATGGGAGGTGCTTATAGATAATGCTCAGGTCGAGATATATCTCCTTTAAAAAAAACTATTGGTCTTCCATTCAATACTATTGATATTTCCTTTATTATATAGTTGATCTTAGTATTACACATTGAGATCCATTCCATCGCTAGTATAATGTCAAATTCTAGAATAGGAATGACTAATATATTTGTGATGATATTGTACTCTCCAAATTGAATACTAGAGTTTCTATACATTGTTGATTCAAGGATAATCCCTCCATGAGTCTTGATTGATAAATATAATTTTAGAAGTTCAGGGATTGATTATATATTCTTTGAAAAATTGGAAGAAATAAAGGAATAAATAGAACTAGAAGAAAACAAATTACTTTCTGGATTTGAGAGAACAATTAGAGTACCTTCTAACACATCATTTAGAGATTTAGCTTCAGTCATCATGATAGAAAATCCCAAATGTTATTTCTAGTCCTAAGATACTATTGATGGAGATTCCCCTCATTTATCTTCTGATTTGAAAAGTGATTGGCATAGTTCCCAATCTATCCAAACTTATGGATTTGGACATCAAACTGGGCCTACACCATCATTACTTTTTCATTAGTCTTGATAACTATATAATTCTCCTCACTATGACAGTTCATAGAAATATGGAAATCTATTCCACACATATAACATTTCCCACTCTTGATCAATCATTCCCCTATATTATTCTTCCCAGAATTTTCATATGGGAAGTTGTAATTTCTTTCCTCTAATTATGTGATAAATTTTTATCCCTAATCTTGGATCCATTGATCTCTTATTTTCATTCAATCTATGGGAACACTACATCTCTTTGGACTCGATTTCAACGTTCATAGTACTCCGCACTATCTCCTCATAGTTCTCATAGTCTCGATTGGCTAGATTATTCTATAGATGGGGCCTTAGTCCACTGAAGAATCTATCAATATTTCCATTAGGATCTATGAAATAGATTGAAGTGTAATTAGAAAGTCTTGTAAGTTCATCTCATAAATTCTCAAATATTGTTTTTCCTTATTATTTATCTCTATAAATTCCTTCTCCATTTTTTCCGCATAGAACGAGGGAAATATTTTTTGAAAATGGTTCCCCTAAACTCTTACTACTTCATAAAATAAATCTCCATTCTTGGATTTGTTTTTTTAAATAGTTTCTAAAACTAATTAGCTTCTACATCTAAGTGGTACACAGTTAGGGTGACTTTATCTTATTATGAAAAATAGAGTACAGAAAAGATATTTTTTATAGATATTATCCATTGTTCAGCAATCAATGGCTCAGTAGATCTGATGAAAGAAGGTGGTAATTGATGCATAAATGACTCAATGGAAATTTTTTACCTTTGAGTTGAATCTAGTATCTTATCTTGATTCAACTTATTAAACATATCTCATGTCATTTTATTCATCATTCTCATGATGTTTTCCATTCCTACTTGCATCAGAGGGCTGTCAATACATGGTCCATTGCGCTCTCCATTTATGTGGTTCCTCCTATTTCACGCTATTTTATAAAATAATACAACTATAGTGAGAAACCTATTTCTTTTAATTATCTTATAATTATAAAAGAATTTTTATGTCTTAAAAAATCATTCTTGAATATGTAATGCATTGTCAACAATTATATTTTCTATATATCCTTCATAATAGTTCATAAAAATCTTGTGATTAACCAAAATAATCCCCTGGGAGTGTCAAACTAGGAGTGAAACGTGTCCCATTTTTATGAATTACTTACCCTTTGATTTTAGAACAAAGATTTTTTTTGGGTTTTACCCTTAGATACATCTGTTTAAGAGCCACATCCACTTGTTCTTATCCATACAGATATTTATTTTCTTAGAAACCAATTACTTAATAATTCACCAAAATACCTAAATGTTTTCCTATATTTTAACATGTACCTAAGGTTATTCCTAAATTTTTTAAATCCTAATTTTAATAAATAACTAAACCTTCCTTTGATATCAACTATGACATCACACTTTTTTATTACATAAACATTTCATTTACATGGTACAAACAGAGGTTCTTTTAAAGTTTAGTTTCCTAAAAATAAGGTACAAAATAAAATAAAACATAAAAAAATATTCTAATACACTTAAAATGCTTCATAATAGGTTCATAATAATATATTGTTTCAATATATCATAACCTAGATACATACATCAATGGAAAGGGTGAGCATTAGGCTCAGTAAGGGAAAGCAAGGGAAACCGTTTACATATGATCTTGAGGAAAATCAATAACAACATGAGGAATATCATTATAGAATGAGAAATAAAACATGTGGAATATCATAATAAAAAAAATTAATAATAACATGAAAAATTAGAAGAAAAAAAATTAAATGATACATTCATAATCATATCACCAAGGTTTGTTACCATGGTGTCATAAAAAATATCAAGGTTATTCATGAGCATATCGTAAAACATGTCATCTCTTGATATTAAAATATTTACCTAATGAATTGAAGTGATATCAGAAATAACCCTTAATATGTGTTAATTAATGTTATACACATATATCACAATAAAAAAATATCATATATAACGCATGGAAAATAGATGAAATGAGTTTTGTATAAAAATCATGGAATTTTAAAAAGTGTTTAAAGACAAGATTATTATGTCATTTTCAACCCACAGAAAGGGAATTTGGGTTTCATGTATGTTAAAATACAGAATAAAATAAAAAAAATTATATATAGTTTAATATCCCTATAAAATAAATAGGTTTGGGTATCCACAAAAAGAAAATAAAAGATAGTTTCTTGAGCAGAAAAGAGAAAATTTAAAAGATAACTCCAGGAGCATAATAGGTATAAAATTTGTTTTTAAAAAATTTTAAAAGAGAAAGGATAGGGTAATCCCATTGATAAAAAATATTTTGGAGGAAAGGTAATGAATAAAAAAAAATTAAGATATATTTTCCATAACATTCAGAAGACATATGAAAAATGAGGTTCTTGAAACGAAAAGAAAAGAAGGATATTTCCCTTACATTAAAGAGTTATTCCTTGAATTTGAGGATTGGGACCATGGGGTCTTGAGGAAGTATTGGGATGACTCTTTGGGATGTAAAACTACCAGGATTTTTTGAAGGGTGGATTGAGAGTGAACTAATTGGATAAATTGGTGGGTATTTATAGTAAAAGTTGGGAATTTGTTTATAAATTTCCAAATATAGGCCTTGGAAACCTAGGTTGTAAATAATGAAAATAAATCAGATTTACCATGGTATTTGCCCATGTTTTTAGACACTTGGGTTATATTTTTTTATTTTAATATATAATGGTTATTAATCATTTTATATTACTTATTTTGGTATGGAAAATTAAATTTTCTAGAAAAATAATGTTTTTTATGTTAATGTTTCCATTTAAGACATTAAAAAGTAAATTATTGGTTTGGAAATTGATTAAAATATATTAAAAAACATGATATTAATAGAATAACATATTTTAGGATATTTATTGTGCTTAATTATTAATGAAATCATTATTACATAATTATAAATTCATTAAACATGCCAAAAAACTCATACTGTGTTTATACTATTCATGAAAAATAATTTATTTTAGAAAATTCTCATAAATTCACACTAAACTAATTTTGGAATGATGATTTCAAAAATTATATTTATTGTTTCTAATTAATTATATAAATATGATAATTCTAACTTTTAAATTTAAAAATCCTTATTTATTAAAAATAATAGTGGATTGATAATGGATAGTAAAATTTCTAACACTCAAAAAGATAAAATTATTTTATCATTCATATTTAAATAACAAATGTTTTATCAAAATATTTCATTAAAATAATAATTATTTTTAATATATTATTTTATTATAAATATGTATATCTTTTTCAAAAAATGAAATTTCTATCCAAAAAATCACTTTATCAAAGGCATGATGTGCGATGGTGATATATTCAGAGGGGTGGCTTGGCTAACATCACTCGAGTGGTAATTTCCACTAACTTGAACTTCACCCGTAGGTGATTTTTTTTAAGATTCACTTATGGAAGATTGTCTTGGGATTGGTCAAGATCAAACCCTTGTGATGCTACCTCCCTCATAAACTCCAAAAAATTGACTTAATACGGCACGACTCTACTGGTTGAGGCATCGTTTCATTTTTTTACATTATTTATTCTTTATCATTTTTACATACAAATTATAATATAAAAATTATTACTAAGATTATAGTTTTCGATTGTAACATTGACCAACAGTGAAATCTCGATGGTCACATGTCCCTTTATATTCACATCATTATTAATGAGATGGATTTGTTCTGTATAATATAATATAACACACATTTCTAGGAAACAATTATCATTTAAAAAAAATTAAGGGTCGTAACAAAAGGTTCACCCCAAATTGGGACAATTGGCTGAATAAATATATTATCAAGATTCTCTTAGAGTTTCTTCTTCAATTCTTACTACTCAAATGGGGCTATTCTATAAGAACTCTTTGAAATAGGTGTGGCACTGTGTTTGAATTCTGTTGAGAACTCAAATTCATGATTTGGTTGAATACTAGGAATGTATTCTAGAAATATGTCAACAAACTAAAACATAATAGACATATTTTCCACCCAATCATCTCATATAAACACCATTTTGAATATAAATCAAGACCCATGCAATGGATTTCATTTCGATTGGAGGTTCATACCTATCATCTCACTAATAAATTATTATAGGTTGATTTGGAATATCAAACATGACTTCCCTTCCTCAAAAATTGATGTGGGGTTTATATAGTGACGTTTGATCCATACCTAATATAACATCAAATTCAACTAGAGGGAGAATAAAAAGATTTTTTTGAAGTATAATCCCACAAAATTCAACCGGATAATAATAATAGATGTGATATAAAATCAATATACCATTATGGGTTATCATTTTTAATTCAGCATTTAATTTTTGGGGTATAATTTTGATACCTGTAGAAAATTATTCAAAATATAAAATAGTGGGTAGATCTATAGTCAAATTAGACATGTGTATATCTAAAGTTAATACTACATGTACCTTTCACTACATCGTTATCGTACCCCTCATGAAAAATTGTGAATATATGATATTTCTATTTTTCTCTTAGATTAAGGGGTTGATGATGTTGATCATCATAATTAATGTTCATATTTGAGCACTGGTTATCATAATTTCCATACTCATTTAATTTGAAACATTGGAGTGTGGGTGGTGAATTCTATAGAGCTTTTTCTCTATTCACATCATTAACTTACTTCTTCCCATCATTTTAACATTCCATTTCCTCATGACCTTCTTTTACAGACATAAAGAATTAACTAGCCCCCTTATATTAATTTCATATATGTTTCTTTCCACACTTAATGAATGAAGGAAAGCTTATCTTATTCTCTCTACGATTATTAGAGTTTCCTTTGAATTTCATCTTTCTTTTCTTATCAAAACCATGAGATTGATGGGTAAGTCCAATATTTATTTCACCTTGATAGCATATAAAATTATTTCCTCAAAGCCACCAAAGTCCCTAGAATCTAACTCCCTTAGGAGACTTGGTTTTAGCCACTAAATAACTGATCATCCTTACATTCAGTTTGGATGATAATACCAAACGTTTGGATGGAAAGTCTATTAAAATTTTCCACATAGATACCAACAGATCCATCATCCTTATTCTTTCGATCATTGAATTAATTCTCCATTTTTATGAAAATAATATGATTAATGTACTTATTGAAAAATAATATCTTAAAATAATCCCACTCAATGGATTAAATTTCTTCTTATTACCTCATATTCTTGATAAGTGTCCACCATTTATCTGTTTCACCTTCCAAATGAAAAACAACCAAAATGAATTTTTCATACACTAAACACCGGAGAATAGAAAATATATTTTCAATTATATTGATACATTTATCAAAACCTAGTGGATGAGAATAACCATTAAAATATGATGGATATTGCCTCATAAATGAATCAATAGATTGTTGTTCCCTCATTTGATTGTTTGGATGTTAATCATGATTCATAGATTAAGAAAGTTGTGTGGGAATAAAAAATTATATTTTTTATTCTGCCTACCACAGAATTTGGTTTCTCATAAGGAAAATCATTTAGTTATCGATTAAATTCAGCATTAATATGGTTCCATTAGGTTAGATTCATTGACTAAAACTAAAAATTATAGTGTGAGAAACAATACTCATATTAGAAAACCAAATAATCATGAAAAATAATTTATAGGATGTATAAATCACTAAACCTTATTGATAATCTTTGAAAACATAAGATTAACCAAGGTCATTCATGGTCAATATTTTTTCAAATTCTTTATGATGGTTCATAAAGTGTTTTTGTATTTCCAAAAAATATCCAATAGGAGTTTCAAACTAGGTACGTAGAAAGTCCCATTGGTGTAAACAAGGTGACAATCAAATCAAATCACAATGTAGTATTTTTGGAGTTATTACCCCTAGATACAACTATGCTTGATCCATATCAAATTTTAGTATCCAGATAGGGATGTAATTTCTTATAAACCCCTCTCTTTTTTACTTCAACAAAAATATAGGGTATTTTCCTATACATAGAATAATCATTAGGGTTATCGCAAAATTTTTATCATCTATGTTTTCAAATGTTAAATAAACCATTCTAATATACCAAATATAGTGACCCAAAATTTTCATACAGAGATATTACTTCTTATTAAATGAATATTCATTATATAACAACAATATCCATTCCATAACCATATTTGTCTAGTGCCTTTAGAAACATGGTATAATGACTTGGCCTGACATACTATCAAACTGGTAGCCGAACTGGTGGGTCACATGACCTCAATCATCTATGTTTTCAAATGTTAAATAAACCTTTCTATTATAAAAACTATAGTGACCCTATGTTTTCATACATAAGTATTACTTCTTATTAAATGAATATTCATTATATAACAAGAATATCTATTCCATAACCATATTGGTCTAGTTCCTTTAGAAACATGGTGTAATGACCTGGCCTGACTTACACAGTCTAGATTGGGCTGGACACCAGGACTTGATTATGGAAAAGAACTAAAATTCCCTAAGGCAATCTCCATGAGCATACTGATCTCTAGCTCAGTAGTTTGATCCTAACTCTACATATGATCATACAAGAATAATAAATCTCTAAGTTACACTGTCCTATGTACGATAAATGACTACATGGGTATCCTAGTGCAATAACGGCCTGAGTAGGGCGTGAGATATAAATCATAGTAGGTTGGAACCCCTGGTGTCCAACCCAATCTAAACTGTGCAATATAAATTTAACAGTCTGTATTTATGTGGAATTAATTTCATAATTGAATAAATAATTAACACTTTTCCATGTTCTTAAGGGACACCTGACGGTGATACCTACTTTATCCCATGGCTGGTATGTCTGATCAAGTCACTATTATATATATATACATATATATATATATATATGTTATCATTGATATGGGGTAATCATTACTCTCGTCCCCTTGTGTATATATATATAGTTGGTGTGGGGTAAGAATGTCTCACATCCATAGAAGATAGTGGTACGAGGTTTGAATTCGTCCCGCCCATTGGAAATAGTGGAATAGGGTAATAATGCCTCCAGCCCACATGTAAGAGAATGACATGAGGTGATGATGCCTCCCGCCCTCATGTAAATAATGGAATGGTGTAATAATGCTACCTGCCCACATGTAAAGAATGGAATGGGGTAAGAATGCCTCTGACACACATGTAAATAATGGAATGGGGTAATAATTACTCTCGCCCACATGTAAAGAATGGCATGGGGTATGAATGCCTCCCACCCACATGTATGAATGGCACGGGGTAAGAATGTCACATCGTAAGAATGCCTCATGGACACATGTAAAGAATGGAACAATTTTATAAAAAATTCAAATGGAATTACCTCATATGAATTTAAAAAAGATAAAACTATATTCGTAATCATTTATATCAAGTAACATAAAGAAAACCCCTATTAGGCCTGTCATTCAAAACATTAACATTATTGATCACATTCATTTATCCAATTGTACTTAAGGAATAACATCCTAAGTATTTATGATGACATGGTTAAACATTCCTCCCAAAGCGTGAGGTAAATCCTTTCACTCATGTCACAATCAATTTCAAATTCAATTTAAAAATTTCAATTGACATATGGTGATTTACGATCATAGGGAAGAGGTATGGACTAAATCCCTTTTGATATGTCAAGTTCACAAAATTCATTTCACTGTCATAGGTTGTGATTACTAAATTAACCCATTGTGTGGTCCTACCACCCTAATCCATTCAATTTCATGTTTAACCATTTAATAAATTTCAAAGAAACACATGAAATTAGGTAGAATTCATCACACTCAAGTCATTACACTCAATTTTACTAAGAATGGAAAATTGATTTAAGGCCTATCCGTTCAAATTATGTACGTCACCATTCCACTTAATTTGTCCTAAAAATGTCAAGTTAATTTATATTACAATAAGGAAATTCATCATGTCACATGTGGGTATCCATAAATAATTATTCTCATTCTCCTTTCCTTAACATTTCAAATTCATACAAATAGAATAATGAGATACCAAGACTTTTTAAGCAGGAAGTCATAAAGGTCAAATGATACTGTATTAATTAAAATAAAGGCAGTTAATCAAATATTTAAAAGGTCATAGAAGATGGACCCTACATCAAAGTGGAACCATGTCATCCACTTAGGCTCTAAGAACATTCTAAATTAATTATACTTCTACCCCACAGAGCATTTTCACCTTCACACACATTTAAGGACACTTATCCCCTATGCACACACCCGTATGTCCATTGGAATGCGCAAACGTATCCATACATATATGCTTATATGCAGATGCATGTATCAACTCACATACTTATGCATTTATATATATATATATATATATACATGGGAACACCCAGCCCCATACATTTATAATCACTTACATGGATGATTATACACATAATTAGGGAACCCACATATATATATTTAAAAACCTATACACACGTAGCTGAGTCTCCCTTGACTTGGTGACTAAAAATCACAAAGTAGTGACCAAAGCACTACAAAATAATTACTAAGAACCTTAAAACACATAAAATCTCTAATTTAATTGGTGAAAAACCAAGAAAAAATAGAAATCCCTCACCTTGGATAATAGTGAGCAACCAAAAAAAGACAAATCGCCTCACCTTCAGTGGCAGTTGTTAGAACAAACACCAAATGGCCCTGATAGACCATTCTCATTAACCTATAAGAAGAGGAAATCAAGAAATCAGATTACCCAAAGACCTAGTGTTCGGTCGAACCCTATGGGGTGATGGATAGGCTGAACTGAAGCCGGAAATAGGGATCATAAGGGAGTATATACTCTACACTGAAGAATCGTGCGAATATTTGGAATAAATCTGGGCAGATTTCATTGTGGATGGAGGGTCGGTCGAGGGGGGTTCCACACATCTAGGGGAGAACCCCATGGGGGTGTCGCAGTTCTGGAGAGAGATAAGGGGAGGGGGTGTTTTCATTTTTAGGTTTAAATTTAAATTTTACATTTAATTAATTTCTTAAATAGGACCAACCACATGGTTTGACCGGCACGGTTTTCCAAACTATGCACAAACCATGCAGGACCCCCTATATAAGAGACTCACCACTCACAATCTTGGTTCATTTTTTGTGAAATTGTGCAAAACCCATGTGAAACGCCTCTTCTCCCTTTAATTAGGGCTCCATGTTTACTTGTAGTGGGTCGCATGGATTTAGACAAACAGTGTGCCCTCTGTAGTTTTCCAAAAACCCTTTTTTCTAGGTCCGACACTCCCTAAACCCATCAAGACACCTGGGAAACATAACAAACCTTTACCCAAGTCTAAAAACATCACTTTGAAGTGAAACAACTCTCAGAATTTGGTTTTGAGGCTTGGTTTTAAAAAGAACCGTTCAAAATTTGAAAAGGTTCAAAAACCTTCTATTTTTAAACCACTCCAAATTGTGGATCATTACAACCTTCCCACCATAGAACTTCTCATCCCTAAGAATACTTAGGGGAAAATATAAACATATTATAACTTACAAGGTTCATGAATCTTCATTCAAATGATTAGGTTGAGTTCCTAAAATCCCAACACACCCTTAAACATTCATTAAAGAAATGGTACTCAAACCATTTAAAACTGGAGACAATGCTCTCTTCCCAATCGAAATACTGAAACGGCTCCCCCCTGAGCATTTTTTCTCAAAGACATGATCCCATAATCGTCTCATTAATGACCTAACCAAAGAAACTTCCCACCTTAGGATTTAATGTTAAGTGGTCAATCCCAATCTTCTACTCAATTTCCATTGGAAATTACATACAAGCACACCTCTAAGAGTTATAATGATTCTCCTAACATGTTTCCTAGAACAGTAAAAACAATTGATCCTAATAGATCTCAAATCCCATGTTGAGCCAGATTTTCATGAAAAGCATCGGTTGATGACATCCACACTTGTCTTCACCTGCTGACGTTCCTCAAGATAGTTCTTCACCAACATTAACCCTTAAACAAGATAAGAAAGAGTAAAGACACTATAACTGACTGATTAATAAGTCACCCAACTTAGATGGTCGGCATTATATAAGCTAAGATGTGATGCCATCTCCCAATGCATCTCACATTTACAACAAGAACAATCACTAAATCCTACACCAGACTCCCGATGTTATTTCTAATATTAAACCACAAAGGGAAACCATGCATCCCATGTGCAACACCATAAGAGAACCACCCAACAAAATCAATAGAATTTAAAACAATCATCACGGTAAAATATCGATGCTCTATTAGTTCATATAGGATAAAGACATGTTGTGGGACATGACCGTTGCTTAGAATAGTAAAATAAGAGCATTGAAATGGTTTCCAGTTAAACATAACCAAAAACTAGAAAAATGAATAGTAGGACCACAACTGGTTGACTTCAAGGAGGGGACTCAACTTCACCTACTAATGAACCGTAATTCAAATCGATCACAATGTCTTTAACACTCGAATACATTTAATGATCATTTAAACTTTATCACCAAAGATCCTCCCAATCCAACAGTGTTTATTAGGGGTTTCATACACAGCCAAACATAAGAATTTAATGATGCCGAGTAAGCACCGACATGTATCTAAAACTCGCAAACCTCAATGGAATTCAATCGTAAACAGACTATTCCTCAATAGTCCTCTTTGGGGTTCTATCTACTTGTAAGGGAACATAATTACCAGAACCAACACGACACTCCCCACCATAGGATCGTCCTAGTCATCAAGATAATGAAGGTAAACTAGCCACTCACAAGTGTGCAAGTACAAAAACTCCATAAAGAACGTGTGACTCTCCTATGAGCCACAATCATAGCATCAAAACATTTAAAGAAAACCAAACCAATGAGATTGGTTTGTCAAAACACCCGAGACTTTATAAACTCATCCCAAGCAATGGGACAAACATATTCTTAAACACCCGGGTCACTCTACTTGGAGAATACTTGAGATAGTACTCATAGGCACAAAATAAATGATTTAAATGAACTCAACTGGTTTGATATTTTATTTAACACTTGACGGTACTGCGTATATCAACACATACTACCAGAGGAAAAGTGAAGGGATAAAACAACCAAAGAAGTATCCATCCATTCCATTGGCATATCAACCCTACTGAAAATAAGAATTACACATTGCTCAAGACCATAACAAGATCCAAGAAATAATGATCACCAATCCGAACACAGGTTTAACTAGAAACTGAAAGTCCTATAAGGGAAAATTTCACCCGAATGGAACCAAATGTCAGAAATATCACAACACAATAAAATCAATTAGGTTCTTTGGGCGCTAGCTACCTCAGGCGAGCCCCTTACGATGAATAAGCATCGACCCAAGCATTTGGTCACACTAAACAAAAGTCACAGTCTCAACAACCTAACAACTTAATCCATTGTTAATAGAAAAACAGCCTAGGGAAAACACTTACAGCTCCATTCTAAGGAAACTAAAAGGAAAGAAGCTCAAGCTACCCATAAATGAGGGTTTTAAATAAAGAACACTACAACAGTTCCATTTCTAGCCCTTTACATTTAATCACATTTAATCTTTTTATCACTTTAAAAGATTTAAACAAACATCAAATACTCATTTTTAAAAAAAGCAGGAAAGTTGTATAAAACTCCCTTTTTAAACATTTATGTTGTTGACATCCATTCATTTCAATGAAATTTATCATAGCAAATTTCTTTTAATATTATAGAAACATACAGGGGTACCATTAATTCAATTCAATTAGGATCAAAATCGAACAACTTTCACATAAATATGCATTTTAGAAAGCATCAATTCATTACATTTAATATGTGTTTCCATTTCCCAATTCATTAATCACCCATACACTTCATGGGTTGAAAATTTGATCCCGTTTATTAAAACCAAAATCACTTTATAATTTTTACATGCTCACACACACACATATATATATATATAAGTGCAGACATATGGGTGGCCATATACCAACCTATAAAGCACCCATACACTTTATTGATTGGAATTTGGATCCCATTTAATCAATATAAATTCACCATTGTATTTTAACTTCAACAACCTATTCATTTTATTATCAGCCTTAAAAATGTATAAATATTGTGCAAAAAATGGTTTCAATATATGGGTTACCCTTTCCCTGTTGTAGGGTGCCCATACACATTACCATTGAAAATTGGTTCCCGATCATTCACAACCCAAGTATAAAAGGAAAATATGCTATGATAAGAATTAAACACATAAGGCATGCTAAAAGAGATAAAATCATGGCATAAGAGGTAGCTGGCACAGAAGCAGGTTATACAATAAAGCATGGCATAACACACAAGGCATTAAATAGAAAAGAAACTATAAAAATGAAACAACATGGAATGATACATGCATGAAAGTTTAATTATTATGTGCCTATTATGATGCATGAATAGTATATTCCTTTCCATATCAGGCCAAAGATAAATTCACATAAAATTCATAAATCCATAAGAAGCGGAAAGTAAAACAGTCACTCAAGGTGAAGTCATATCAACTATAACATCAAACATTATGAACAAAAATCCCATCCCTGGTCACTTGGTCATTTCCTATATGTGGGGTGATCAGTCCCAAGTATGGCGATTAACGAAGAACTGAAACATTCTTAATCTTCTGTCTACCAACCCCAAATAGTAAGAAAAAATAAATGAAACATCCTCTAATACCACTTTGCAATGTCCCAGTGCATCTTACCATCGAACTGGTAGTCGGACCAATGGGTCACATGAACTTAAGCACATCACCCTATATTCCAGAGGTTTTCAACTAGTAGTAAGGGTCTCGGGAGGAAATATTGGGGATATTATACCCTCTTATCAGACTACACAGTAGTATTATCAGAGAATAAACAATAGGAAACATCAGAAACAATATATAAACAGATCATAGAGCTACGGATGGAAAATATATTCAATTAAATCAAAGTGGAAAATTTTAGTGTATAAAATGGATGAAAGCATGACATGGTATTGATATATATCGAAAAGTGGTAAACAAAACATCGTGCTTTTAAAAAAAACAATAAATGACTCAATTAAGGAAAAAAATAATAATTCTTAAGTTATTGTCCATGAGCATCCTGATCTCCAACTCAGTACTTTTTCCCTTACTCCAGGTACGAGCATACAAAAACATGAAATGTCCAAGTTTTAGAGTCCTGTAAACAAGAATGGTCTACTCGGGTACCCTAGGGCAATGGAGGCCCGAGTAGGGTGTGAGATATAAATATCAATTAGACGACACCAAGAGTTTCTATCTCTATCCAGAAAGTGTAATATAAATTTTACAGTGTGTAGGTATGAATAATTAATGATATACTTGAATAATTAATTAACACCCATCAAGGTTCCTATGGGAATCCTGATGGAAATACCGACTTTTTCCCATGGATGGTATGTCTAATCAAGTCACCATGTAATATGTGTGTGTGTGTGTGTGTGTGTGTGTGTTGGTTATCACTAGGATGGGGTAAGCATGCCTCTCGTACCTTCGTATATGTATTTGAAATGGGGTAAGGATGCCTCCAATCCATAAAAGATAGTGGCATGGGGTAAGAATGCTTCCCCCCAATAAGAAATAGTGGCATGGGGTAATAATGCCCCCTACCGAAATGTAAGAGAATATAATGGGGAAATGATGCCTCCCACCCACATATAAATAGTGGAATGTGGAAAGAATGCCTCCCACCTACATGTAAATAATTAAACGGGGTAATAATGCCTCTCACCCACATGCAAATCGTGGCACAGGGTAAGAATTCCTCCCACCCACATGTAAAGAATGTCATGGGGTAAGAATACCTCCCACCCATATGTAAAGAATAACACGGGGTAAGAATGCCTCCATCCCACATGTAAATAATCGAATAGTTTTAATATAATTAATATGGAATTATGTCATATGAATTTCAAATAAAAAATACCATATTCGTAATCATTTACATCAAGTAACATAAGGCAAAACCTTCTTATGCATTTCAATCAAAACATTAATTTTATTGATCACATTCATTTATCCAAGTGTACATAAGGCATAACATCCTAATTATTTATGATGACATGGTAACACATTCTACCCCAAGCATGAGACAAAGCCCCTCACTCATGTCACAATCCATTTCAAATTTACTTTAAACATTTCTATTGACATATGGTGATTTAAAATCATATAGAAGGGGTATGAAATAAACCCCCTTAAATATGTTAAGTTCATAAATTTCATTTCAATATCATATGTTGTGCTTACTACAATAACCCAAGGTGTGGGCTTACCACCCCAATTCCTTCCGTTCCGAGTTTAACCATTTAATATATTTCAAAGTAAATCATGTTATTAAGTATAAGTAATCATACTAAAGTATTTTCAATCAATTTCCCTAAACATGAAGATTTGATTTAAAGTCTAGCCATTCCAATTAAGGATGCCACCATTTCACTTAATTCATCCTAAAAATGTCAAGTTCATTAATATTAATACAAGGAAAGTCATCATATCACATGTGGGTCTCCCTAAATAATCATTCTCATTCACCTTTCCTCAACATGGAAAATTAATACAAACATCATAAGGATATACCAAGACTTTATACGAAGGAAAGCATAAAGGTCAAATAAAATTAAATTAATTAAAACTAAGGTAGTTAATTAACTAAAAATTCATTAGGATTTAAAAGGGCATGAAAGAGGTACCCTACCTCAAAGTGGAACCAAGTCATCCACTTCAGATCTTGGCTCTTTCAATCTAAAATCTACTGCTCTTCCACAGATAATATTCACCTTCACACACATGAAAGGTCACATATCCCTTATGCACACACTTGCATGGCCATGGTCACGTTCAAGGGGATCCTTACGTATATGATTATTGTAACATCCCAAGTAAGTAATGAATAATAGATATTTTTATCTATGTATATTAATGATTAAGATAGTGTTTTAGAGGCTTAAAATGAAAATAAATACAATCTTAAGCATGGAATACACTAATATTCTTAAAAGATTGTTTTACTGCCTTTTGATGGCAAACCCTTTATAAATCAAACTTTTGACAATTTTATAATATATATTTGTCAAAATAAACATATTTATTATTATTGGGACATTTAAATTTACATTGGATAAATTTTTGGTATTTTTCTGACAATGTTCATTTTTTAATGAATAGTGAAAAATACTGCATTTTACATCAAAACTGCTTTTTCATTTAATTTAATTATATAGTTAGATTATATTTTTAATTGGTATTAAAGTGTAATCTGAATATATTTTTATCATTTAATCCAATGGTGGTCATTAGGATTAATTTTACTTTGAAATTGGTCATAAACTAATGCCAAACTTTTCATAGATATTGTTTCAAAAAAACCCGCTATTTGTTTTGACAACGGGAATTATTTTTTAAAATCAATTATCGCCATTTATGTGTTTAGAATTTGGTAAAATGGATTAAATATTTGGAATCAGAAGTTCCAAATTGTGTAATCAAGACTCTTTTGTTTTTTGACATTATGAAAAGTAACAACGGTAATTATCTTTAATTATCTTGATTAATGAGTAATCAGGTAGTTAAAGATAATAAAATGATATCATAATAATACAAAAACACCACAAAATGTGTCATAAGTCTACTGGTTGTCTCATGGCCGACCATGGGATGCCTTGTTCCAAACTTGGGGGCCCCATGGAATCACTTTTGTGAGAAAGTGACTTTTTATCTTTTTATTTTTAAAGAATGTTAAATGTGACAAAGAATGTATCACCTAAGTAAAATATTTTTAATTTTGTCTACATAAATGATATTTTGGACTATAAATATTCATTAGAAATATAAAACAATTTCCTACATCATGATATTTTTTTTATAATTTTTAAACATTACATTTATTAAATTATTTATGACATCATGATGATGCAGCGATTACCTCATTAATAAAATATTTAAATAAAATGGAAAGATAATGTAAACTCTAAGACCTAAACATGTCCAAAACCTATTGGGTGGGTATATTTAGAACCCTTATCACCTTATCCTAGAATTATATCAATGTGGGACCTTTAAAATCCGAAACCCATTTGAAAATAAAGTAACATTTCTTTACCTTCCAAGAGTGCCCCTCCTCTCCTCTTATAAAAGGCCCCCACCTCTACCACCTTACCCACACTTCCAAAGCCTTTGTCTCGGCCAAACCCTGCCCATTTTGTCTCTCCACTTCCCTCTCTTACTCCTTGAAGCCTCACTTTGGGCATAAGTCTTCCCAAGGAAGCCTTTGAGCTCAAACCAAATGGAGTTACCCGATTTTAAGGTAATGTCTTCACTTGAGTCCTTTTGTTTTATTTTGCTTCTCCAACCCCCTAAACTCTTTTTATTCATTTCTTTTGTAACAAATCCAGTATCTTCAATATAATAGTATGTTGTTATAAGAAGGATTCGAGATACACTTACACACACCTACATCTAATGGTTAAAGAACATACTGTTTCCGTGGAAGGTGAATTTATGCCTCCCGAAACGATGATTGTTCAACATTCTTTTAACACCTTAAAAGGTGGACATTAAGATGTCACTATATTTATATATGATATATAATATGTTTATGTTTTCCTTAAGCTTGTGTATTTTTTATTTTGTGCATACCTTTATGGTTTCCATTAAGGGTAAACGCGATATCTTCATTTAAGGAAGTGCGGACTACCGCCCCCTCAAAGTGATTTGATTCGTTAATAACATATGTGGGAAGAATAAATGATGGAGTTATGATATTATATATGATATTACACTGGAATTATAACATACCTTTATATCATTATGATTCCATTCTATAAAATAGGAAATAGAAATGAAAGTAGCGTTCATGCGTACGTACGGCTTACCGTCTCCATGAACGGTGCATTTCATTTCTTACCTCTAAATGATTATGTAATATTATAAATGCATGAATGTACTGGATATATATGACATATATTATATCTACATCATGAATATCATTCTGGATATAATGGATACATGAACAACTTGTAATTATAAAGTGTTTATTTTTTACTCAATTACCAATGATCGTTAAAACGACCGTTATTAACTTAAATAATTACATAGTGTTCATGACATGGAAATAAGTGATATAAAAGGAATAATGAACTTGAAAAGGGTTAGTAAACAAGTATAAATTAACTCAAGTTTATTATTCAGGAGATTAAAGAACGACCGAGTCAATTCGGACCTGAGGTATGGGACTTCGTCTCAATCTCCTTTCATTGAGGCATATTTTGTTTTATACTCAACCTTCTTTTATACGGTGTATAAACCCCTTTTACTTTTACGTTTATCCAAAAGGAATCTTTTTTATACCAAGAGTTTTACTAAATGAAAAAAGGGAATGTTTTTTCATACGTATGCGGCGACAACGACTTCTCCACTGCTGTGACCATTATTTGAGTTTCGGCTTCCTCTACAAGCCATACCTTCTTTTTAAAAGAAAAATAAATACCATGTTTTACTTTTCTTTTATTTTGGTATTGAAAATGGTTTTCATAATGTTTTTATATCAATGTGTTGTATTGATATCCTGTGATTGAAAGGTGTACATGTTATGTTTCCTTTATGCATGTTTTATGTGATACGATTATGTTGAGGTTCTTGGGAATTATTATGAAGACGGGTGGTTCCGTGATAAACTAAGGTCTGGTGAGCCCGATATAGCTCTCCAATTCATTGGGTAACGCGAATGAGTGAAACGTTAAAGTTTCTCCGAAGATATTTAGGGAATATACTGTGATGGGTATTCCAAACGTAACCAAGAGGGTTACTCCCTACGTAAGAATGTTATGAATGCCTCAAGTTACCTTTATGTCTTATGATTTCTATGATTTATTCATGATTTGATGAGGTATGTTAAAGTGATTATGTTTTATGGGTAAATTATGATTTCATTCTTATGTATATATGTACCCATGTTTCCTTTCCATATTTTTATATCCCTTACTGAGCTTTTTATGCTCATCCCAAGTTTTTTTGAAATGTTTTTCATAGGTCAAGGGAAAGGTACATGATATGATGATAGTGTCAAGGAAGTGTCAAGAATGAATCCATGTTTTATTTTAAATATGTTTCCATTGATGGAAAAAATGAATACTATCTTTATGTGACCACTTTGTTTATATGTGGAATGTAATGAAAGTTTTATGTTCTAATTCTCTAAAACTCTAAACCCGAAAAGATCCTCAATGTGTAATCTTGTAATAACTCAAGATTAAGTAAGGTTTAAGGCTGGGGCCTTATAGTTGGTATCAAAGGTCGGTTTATATAACTTTAGGAGTTAGAATTCTATTAAATGATTATCCAAAAGTTTTTTTTTTTGAAATGATATAGCATTTGAAGATTACCATGTTGCTTCATCTAAGACATGTTTGTTCAGAATGGTTTTCCGCAGAGGAAACAGGGAAGCAGTGCTAGGAAGGCATACAGAAGGAAATAACCTTCCGAATCAGCATCCCGAGATGATCGAAATTGGAACTGAACAGTTTGTTGCAGTAATGGCGCAGTTGACTCAAGCGATAAATAGTGGTGGTATCCATGCACGAGATCAGCCAGATCAACCGCAGAGGAACATGTCAGTGGTGGAAAATTTCATGAGGCAACATCCCCCATCATTCAGAGGATCATCTGACCCTGTGTTAGCTGAAGGTTGGATTAAAGCACTGGAGAAGATTTTCGATGTCATGGGGTGTTCAGACAATCAAAAGGTTAGTCTTGCTATTTACCGTTTGGAGGGTGAGGCAGATCAGTGGTGGTCTATGGTTAAAAATATCAGGGACGCTGATGAGATTGATGCTCTTGACTGGGATGAATTCAAAGGTATGTTTCTTGAGAAGTATTTTCCTAAGGCTGTTCGACTTAGGATGGAAAAACAATTCTTGGAATTGAGGCAGGAGGAAGACTCAGTGGCCGCCTATGAAGAAAGGTTCACTCGATTGGCAAGGTATGCTCCAAATTGTATCCGAGACCTTGATAGTAAAATCAATCGTTTTTACTCAGGATTAAAGCCAAAATATCGAAGGGCATTAGATTCTAGTGAATTTAAAAGTTATTAAAAGCTTGTTCGATGTGCTTAGAAGGTGGAAATGGAGTTTGCTGATGATCAAGTGTTCAATAACAACCAGCAGAAGAAGAGACCGAGGTGGCAGGAGAAAGGGAAGAATTCTTCAAAAAGGTCTGATGGTAAGAAAACTAAGTTTCCAGTTTGTGATAAATTTGGTAAAAGGCATGCTGGGGAATGTCTTCTAAATTCTGGAAAGTGCTACCGATGTGGTAAGATGGGACATAAGGCTCGTGATTGCACTGAAAAAGATCAGGTTGATGGTAAGACTAAATTTTATTTACAGTTAGTAAAATGTTATAAGTGTAATAAGATGGGTCACTATGCAAATGAGTGTCCGACAAAGATCTTGAGTGATGGGAAGCAGTTAGAATACAAGAAAAAAGGGGTGGTGAAATCCTTTGCAACTACTTCAGCAGATGTTGGGCCATCAAATGAAGTTGTATCAGGTACTTTTTTTGTTTTTTCAGATTATGCCAGTGTGTTTTTTGATTCGGGGTCTACACATTCCTTCATATCTGAAATCTTTTCTAGTTAAATGGGAATACCATCTCAAGAAATGACTCCTGAACTTTTGTTAAAAACACCTGGGGGAAATGTTGAGGCAAAAAGAATTTATAAGAATCTTCCTATCCTTATATATGGAAAGAACCTACATGAAAACCTTATTGTTCTACCTCTAGTAGAGTTTGATGTTATCCTGGGTATGGATTGGCTCTCTATTTACCATGCTAAGATTGACTGTAGAGCTAAAGAAGTTTCTTTTCAGAAAGACTTTCAGTTTGTGTACAAGAATAAACCTTTACTATTGATAATATTGTTGGGTCGGAAAAAACAAGGGAATGATGGCAAGAGGGGGGTGAATTGCCTTTTTAAAAAATTGATTAAGAAATTTAAATCAAAGTATAAATGCAGCGGAAAGTAAAGAGGCAAGACACAAGAACTTGATAACGGAGTTCGGCCAAAACCCGGCCTACGTCTCCGCTCCCAACTCAACCGTTGAGAGATTCCTACCGCTTGCTTTTCAATGGTTTTAGCAAGAAACCCACTAGGCTTTAAGGTAGCACTAGGACCTATTACAGCTTGCTTTTATTGGTTTAGCAAGAACCCACTTGCTTTTAATGGTTTAGCAAGAACCCACTAGTCTTTTTACGGGTGAAGACTAGCTCACCGAGACACAAGCCTTTTAAAGGAAAAGCTTGAGAAAACCTCTTCACACCTTAGTGGTGGTGTGAGAACCCAAAGAAGGGGAGATGAGAAAAGAGTTGGGGTTTGTAGGCACAAACCCAATTTTAAAGCTCAAAAAGAGATAAACAATAAAACCCGTAATGGAGAAGCCTTGGGCGCCTTTGATTGATTGATGATGTTTGAGGGCCGCTTCCAAGCTTCTATGGAGGTGCTCTTGGATGTGGAAGTTGTTGGAGCACTTTGGGTTCCCTTGGAACAATCCGTCGGAGCTTCGCCAAAGATGTAAAAATGTGTCCGGTGGCTTGTATGTTGTTCCGGGGCTTCCTAGGCCTTTATTTATAGGCTAGGAACCTTCAAGTATCCGTTGGAGGGCTTTGGAGCCGTTGGAAAAGGCCTCGGAGCTGTTGGGAGGCTTTTGGAGTTGACTGGTCAAAGCCAACGGCTAGTTTGACCAGTGCTACCGGCTGGCTGGTACAGCTCCACCGGCTGGCCGGTGCCTTGGCAGTGGAGGAGAAGTCTGGTCCAGGGGCCACCGGTCGACCGGTACATCTCCACCGGCTGGCCGGTGCCTTGGTAGAGAAGAAGAGTCTTGATCCAGGCTCCACCGGTCGACCGGTGAGGAGCCACCGGCTGGCCGGTGGAAAGACAGTAGATTGCACTATTTGGGCTGGATGCCACAGGTCGACCGGTGGCAGAGCCACCGGTCGACCGGTGGGGAGGCAGTGGCTCAGCCTTGAGTCAGGGTGCCACCGGCTGGCCGGTGGTCAAGCCACCGGCTGACCGGTGGACTGAATTTCAGTCCACTTGAAGTCCATTCTTGGGCCAACTTCTTGGCAACCTTGTGCCTATCATCCACAACACTTAAACACAATGTTAAACACATATTAAAGTGATTGTGATCATGAAAATCAAAGAGTGTGGGGTACAACAATCTCCCCCTATTTTGATGATCACAATCACTTATCAAGCAATGTAAAAACTTAAATGAAATGCATGCCTAAATGATAAATTGAAAATAAATACTAAGCGTGATAAAAAAGATTCTCCCCCAATCAATCAAGAAATTTCTCCCCCTTTGTGATTATCAAAATAGCACGGGGCATAAAACTTGATTGAGGGAACACTTTGAAAAACAAAAAGAGATTTGAAAATCAATTGAGATTTTTGAAATTGAAATGAAAATTTGAATATCAGTTTGAATTGAAAGTTTTGAATCAAAAACCAATTGAAAGAGATTTTTGAATTAAAAATTCGAATTGAATATTTTGAAATGAAAAATTTGATACCAAGTGTTGAAATTGAAAGATTGAAAAAAAAAAAATTTGAAATTTAAAAGCTTAATTTTGAAAGAAAATTTTTAATTCACAAAAAGGCTTAAAAGAACCTAACTCCCCCTAAATAAAAACAACTAATCACCGGGGAGCGGTTTTTGAAACCGTGACAAATTTTGGTCCCGTGAGACTCGCCAAAAGGGATTTTTCAATCCAAATTTGTTTCATGGCGGGTCTTCTCCTATAAAACTCATCGGAAAAGAAAATACTTTTGGGTTGACCATACCGGGCGTTTTTACAATTACATTCATAAATTAGGTGCCCGGTTTTCTTGCAATAATTACAAAATTTATAATCGGAGCTCCCCCTTACAAAAACAGTTTGAGCATGGGAGGAGGAAGCTCGGTTGGTATATCCTAACCCTTGGGTGGTTCTAGATATACGTTGGGAACCAAGCAAATTGTTCAAATTTTGTTCCCCTTGGGTGAACTTAGCAAGGGTCTCCCTAAGGTCTTTGATGGTTGATTCCATGGAATCAACATTTGGAAAATTTTGGATTTTAAGGGACATCTCCTCCTTCTCTTTGAGAAGTTGTTCTTTTTCGGAGGAGAGTTTTTTGAAATTCTTTTTCAACGCGACAAATTTAGAAGAGAGTTCATGAAAACCTTTTTCCAATTGATCTCTAGCAAATGAGAGTTCTTCATAAGAAAGATGATTTAAAGAATTGGAATTTGAAGAACAAGAGGAGGAGTCGGAAGATGTTACCTCATGGAATGCCATTAGGCATTTTGTACCGTTGTCGCTTGAGGAGGAGGAGGAGGAGGATGAGGAGGTGTCACTCCATATCGCCTTGAGGACCTTTTTCTTTCCTTTCTCCTTTGGCGTGGCCCGTTTCTTGTTGAGTGGGCAATCGGGCTTGTAATGGCCCTTTTCGCCGCACCCGTAGCATTTCACCTTGGGCTCGGGTCTTGCGGTGGGTTCTTGCTTTCGATGCTTGCGGGATTTCTTCTTCTTCTTGTGCATCTTCATGAATTTTTGCATTTGGCGGGCGAGATTCTCCATTTCTGAGTCGCCGCTTGATGATGAGGAAGGAGATGAGGAAGAAGATGAGGAGGAGCTTACTTCCTTTTGTACCTTGAGGGCGATGTTCTTTGGGGTCTTGATTGGTGTGCCCTCCTTTTGAGCTTGCCTCCTCATCGTGATCTCATAAGTCATGAGAGATCCGATGAGCTCCTCTACCGGCATATTTTTGATGTCTTTTGCTTCTTGAATCGCCGTGACCTTCGGTGCCCATTTGCTTGGTAGGATCCATAGGATCTTCTTCACCATAGTTTCAGCTGAAACATCATCACCAAGGGACTTTCTCCCATTGCACACGTCAGTAAATCGTGTAAACATTTCAGAAATAGACTCATTTGGATGCATTGAAAAAGATTCAAAATCCTGTCTATACATATCTAATCTAGTATCCTTGACTTTATTAGTGCCTTCATGGGTCACTTCTAAAAGCTTCCAAATTTCATGTGCGGAGGTGCAAGTGGATACACGATTAAATTCATTTCTATCTAACCCGCAATGAAGAGCATTCATGGCTTTGCCATCAAGCTCAAAATTTTTAATATCGGCGGGGGTCCATTTGGATTCGTCGGGGGAAGAGAGAGTGTAACCTTGCATGACTATTTTAAAAATGGGATATCCTATACTTCTCAAAAAGGTGGTCATGCGGGTTTTCCAATAATTATAGTCGGTCCCATCAAAAAATGGAGCCCGACCCAATGAGTAGCCCTCGGGGGCGAAAGAAGTTGATGCCATCAAAAAAAGATCTTAACTTTGAAACCGGGTTAAGGAATTACTCAAAGGTCCCTCTGATACCAATTGTTGGGTCGGAAAAAACAAGGGAATGATGGCAAGAGGGGGGTGAATTGCCTTTTTAAAAAATTGATTAAGAAATTTAAATCAAAGTATAAATGCAGCGGAAAGTAAAGAGGCAAGACACAAGAACTTGATAACGGAGTTCGGCCAAAACCCGGCCTACGTCTCCGCTCCCAACTCAACCGTTGAGAGATTCCTACCGCTTGCTTTTCAATGGTTTTAGCAAGAAACCCACTAGGCTTTAAGGTAGCACTAGGACCTATTACAGCTTGCTTTTATTGGTTTAGCAAGAACCCACTTGCTTTTAATGGTTTAGCAAGAACCCACTAGTCTTTTTACGGGTGAAGACTAGCTCACCGAGACACAAGCCTTTTAAAGGAAAAGCTTGAGAAAACCTCTTCACACCTTAGTGGTGGTGTGAGAACCCAAAGAAGGGGAGATGAGAAAAGAGTTGGGGTTTGTAGGCACAAACCCAATTTTAAAGCTCAAAAAGAGATAAACAATAAAACCCGTAATGGAGAAGCCTTGGGCGCCTTTGATTGATTGATGATGTTTGAGGGCCGCTTCCAAGCTTCTATGGAGGTGCTCTTGGATGTGGAAGTTGTTGGAGCACTTTGGGTTCCCTTGGAACAATCCGTCGGAGCTTCGCCAAAGATGTAAAAATGTGTCCGGTGGCTTGTATGTTGTTCCGGGGCTTCCTAGGCCTTTATTTATAGGCTAGGAACCTTCAAGTATCCGTTGGAGGGCTTTGGAGCCGTTGGAAAAGGCCTCGGAGCCGTTGGGAGGCTTTTGGAGTTGACTGGTCAAAGCCAACGGCTAGTTTGACCAGTGCTACCGGCTGGCTGGTACAGCTCCACCGGCTGGCCGGTGCCTTGGCAGTGGAGGAGAAGTCTGGTCCAGGGGCCACCGGTCGACCGGTACATCTCCACCGGCTGGCCGGTGCCTTGGTAGAGAAGAAGAGTCTTGATCCAGGCTCCACCGGTCGACCGGTGAGGAGCCACCGGCTGGCCGGTGGAAAGACAGTAGATTGCACTATTTGGGCTGGATGCCACAGGTCGACCGGTGGCAGAGCCA
Organism: Viscum album; assembly: GCA_963277665.1. Lineage (NCBI taxonomy): Eukaryota > Viridiplantae > Streptophyta > Magnoliopsida > Santalales > Viscaceae > Viscum > Viscum album. The sequence continues at coordinate 1,084,767,964 of OY728150.1, read as the reverse complement.
CCGGTCGACCGGTGGGGAGGCAGTGGCTCAGCCTTGAGTCAGGGTGCCACCGGCTGGCCGGTGGTCAAGCCACCGGCTGACCGGTGGACTGAATTTCAGTCCACTTGAAGTCCATTCTTGGGCCAACTTCTTGGCAACCTTGTGCCTATCATCCACAACACTTAAACACAATGTTAAACACATATTAAAGTGATTGTGATCATGAAAATCAAAGAGTGTGGGGTACAACAAATATATCAAGAGGCCGAGAAACTTGTAAAAGATGGAAATGAATGTTACCTTGCACACATAGTTGAAAATAAAGGGACTGTTCAGATTAATGATATGCCAGTGGTAAATGAGTATCCTGATGTTTTTCCTAATGAGTTGCCTGGAATAATACCAGATCGGGAAGTTGAGTTTACTGTTGACTTAGTTCCTGATGCTAAGCCAATTTCAAAACCCCCTTATCAAATGGCTCAAGTTGAACTTTTAGAGTTAAAGAAACAATTGCAGGAGTTATTAGATAAAGGTTTCATTCGACCTAGCACATCACAATGGGGTGCTCCTATCTTGTTTGTTAAAAAAAAGATGGTTCTATGAGACTTTGCATTGATTATAGAGCCTTGGATAATATCACTGTTAAGAACAAATATCCTTTGCCTCATATCGATGATTTGTTTGATCAGCTTCAGGGAGCTCAGTATTTTTCAAAGATTGACCTGAGATCGGGGTACCATCAGCTGAAGGTAAAGGAAGCAAATGTTCCGAAGACTGCGTTTCGTACAAGATATGGCCATTATGAATTTGTAGTAATGCCTTTTGGTCTAACCAATGCACCTGTTGTATTCATGGACTTAATGAATAGAATTTTCCATGAGTTCTTGGATAAGTTTGTGGTGGTTTTCATTGATGATATTTTGGTGTTTTCTAAAAGTAAAGAAGAACATGAAAGACATTTAAGGGTCATTTTTAAAACCTTGAAAGAAAATAAATTGTATGGGAAATTCCGCAAGTGTGAGTTTTGGTTGCAACAAATTTATTTCCTTGGTCATATTGTTTCTAAAGATGGGATAACTGTTGATCCTGCAAAAACAAATGTTGTTGAAGAATGGCCAAGACCCACAAATGTAACAGAGATTTGTAGTTTCCTTGGTTTGGAAGGCTATTACCGAAGGTTTGTTAGAAATTTTTCATGGTTATCTTGTCCAATGACTAAGCTAACTCAGAAGGGTGTTAAGTTTATCTGGACAAAAGAATGTGATGATTGTTTTCAGGAATTGAAAAGAATATTGGTGAATGCTCCAGTTTTGGCACTACCTTCCAGGAATGGTGAGTTTGTTATATACAGTGACGCTTCATTGAAAGGAATTGGTTGTGTCCTAATTCAGAATGATCAGGTAATTTCTTATGCTTCACGTCAATTGAAAACTCATGAGGTAAATTACCCTACACATGATTTGGAATTAGCTGCAGTTGTTTTTGCTTTAAAAATTTGGAGGCATCATTTGTATGGAGTAAAGTGTGAAATATATACCGATCACAAAAGTTTAAAGGATATATTCACTCAGAAAGAGTTGAACATGAGACAAAGGAGATGGCTAGAATTAATCAAGGATTATGATTGTACAATTCATTACCATCCGGGAAAAGCAAATAAAGTGGCTGATGCTTTGAGTCGAAAAAGTAATGCTTCATTAACCATGTTGCGTTTGGAACATGATCCTTTGGTTAAGGATTTGATGAACTTTGGCATAGAAGTTGTTGGTGCAGGAAGTTCTTCTGTTTTGTTTCAGGTATCAGTGAGATCATCTCTATCAGATAGAATCAAGAAAGTACAGAAGCAAGACAGTGAGTTGCAGAAAAAGGTAGAGCTGGTTCAGAAAGGTAAGTTGCCTGAATTCAACATTGATAATGATTGTGTTTTGAGATTTTGGAAGAGATTGTGTGTGCCTTGTGATTCACAGTTGAAGAGAGAGCTGTTATGTGAAGCTCATAGTTCTCCATTTTCAGTTCATCCTGGCAGTACTAAGATGTACAGAGATCTGCGGGAGTATTACTAGTGGGATGGAATGAAAAGAGATATTGCTGATTTTACTATGAAGTGTTTGACTTGTTAGCAGGTTAAAGCAGAGCGGCAGTTACCAAAAGGGATGCTTCAGCCTTTACCAGTGCCAGAGTGGAAATGGGAGAATATATCCATGGACTTTGTTGTGGGATTACCGAAGACATCTCGAGGTAATAATGCAATCTGGGTTATTGTTGATCGCTTGCTATACGAGATACTTTTTCCCTAGATCAACTTTCCCATTTGTATCTTAAAGAGATAGTCAGGTTACATGGAGTTCCTCTCTCCATTGTATCTGACTGTGATCCCAGGTTCACTTCTAACTTTTGGAAAGGCCTTCAGAAGTCGTTGGGTACTGAATTAAATTTTAGTACAGCTTTTCATCCTCAATCAGATGGGAAGTCAGAACGAACAATTCAGACCTTGGAGGATATGCTACGAGCTTGTTCGATGGATTATCATGGAGGTTGGGACCAACATCTTTCTTTGGTTGAATTTTCATATAATAACAGTTTTCATTCCAGTATACAGATGGCACCATTTGAGGCGTTATATGGGAAGCGGTGTCGAACTCCAACTTTCTAGGATGAAGTGGGTGAAAGGAAGTTAATGGGACCAGAATTGGTAGAAGAGTTGGTAGAAAAAGTTCACCTGATACAGAAACACATGAGAACAACTCAGAGTAGGAAGAAGAGTTATGCAGACAACAGGAGGAAGGATCTCTCTTTTGAGGTAGGTTATCATGTTTTTCTCAAAGTATCACCATGGAAAAGTGTGATGCGATTTGGTAAGAAAGGAAAGCTGAGTCCAAGGTTCATTGGACCATATGAAATTCTGGAGAGAGTTGGATCAGTTGCATACCGGGTGGCTTTACCTCCGATTTTATCTCAGGTACACAATGTTTTTCATGTTTCGATGTTGAGAAAGTATATGCCAGATCCATCTCATGTTTTGAGTCCAGAGGTAGTTCAGCTAGAAGAGAACCTATATTATGAGGAACAACCGGTCCAGATTCTTGACCACAGGGAGCAAGTGTTACGGAATAAGGTGATTAATCAGGTAAAAGTTTTGTGGAAAAACCACATGATGGAAGAGGCAACATGGTAATCTGAAAATGCAATGAGGGATAAGTACCCCCATTTATTCGATAAGTAAATAAATTGCGGGGATGCAATTTTCTAAAGGAGGGAAGGATGCAACATCCCAAGTAAGTAATTAATAATATATATTTTTATCTATGTCTATTAATGATTAAGATAGTGTTTTAGAGGCTTAAAATGAAAATAAATACAATCTTAAGCACGGAATACACTAATATTCTTAAAAGATTGTTTTACTGCCTTTTGATGGAAAACCCTTTATAAATCAAACTTTTGACAATTTTATAATCTATATTTGTCAAAATAAACATATTTATTATTATTGGGACATTGAAATTTACATTGGATAAATTTTTGGTATTTTTCTGACAATGTTATTTTTTAATGAATAGTGAAAAATACTGCATTTTACATCAAAACTGCTTTTTCATTTAATTTAATTATATGGTTAGATTATATTTTTAATTGGTCTTAAAGTGTAATCTGAATATATTTTTACCGTTTAATCCAATGGTGGTCATTAGGATTAATTTGACTTTGAAATTTGTCATAGACTAATGCCAAACTTTTCATAGATATTGTTTCAAAAAAACCCGCTATTTGTTTTGACAACGGGAATTATTTTTTAAATCAATTATCACCATTTATGTGTTTAGAATTTGTTAAAATGGATTAAATATTTGGAATCATAAGGTCCAAATTATTTAATCAAGACTCTTTTGTTTTTGGACATTATGAATAGTAACGACGGTAATTATCTTGATTAATGAGTAATCAGGTAGTTAAAGATAATAAAATGATATCATAATAATACAAAAACACCACAACATGTGTCCTAAGGCTACTTGTTGTCTCATGGCTGGACATGGAATTCCTTGTTCCAAAATTGTGGGCCCCATGGAATCACTTTTGTGAGAAAGTGACTTTTTATCTTTTTATTTTTAAAGAATGTTAAATGTGACAAAGAATGTATCCCCTAAGTAAAATATTTTTAATTTTGTCTACATAAATGATATTTTGGACTATAAATATTCATTAGAAATATAAAAATATTTCCTACATCATGATATTTGTTTTATAATTTTTAGACATTAAATTTATTAAATTATTTATGACATCATGATGATGCAGTGATTACCTCATTAATAAAGGATTTAAATAAAATGGAAAGATAATGTAAAATCTAAGACCTACACATGTCCAAAACCTATTGGGTGGGTATATTTCGAACCATTATCACCTTATCCTGGAATTATATTAATTTGTGACCTTTAAAATCCGAAACCCATTGGAAAATAAAGTAACATTTCTTTACCTTCCAAGAGTGCCCCTCCTCTCCTCTTATAAAAGGCCCCCACATCTACCACCTTACCCACACTTCCAAAGCCTTTGGCTCGGCCAACCCCTGACCATTTTGTCTCTCAACTTCCCTCTATTACTCCTTGAATCCTCAATTTGGGCAGAAGTCTTCCCAAGTAAGCCTTTGAGCTCAAACCAAAGGGAGTTACCCGATTTTAATGTGATGTCTTCACTTGAGTCCTTTTGTTTTATTTTGCTTCTCCAACCCCCTAAACTCTTTTTATTAATTTCTTTTGTAACAAATCCAGTATCTCCAATATACTAAGATGCTGTTATAAGAAGGATTCGAGCTACACTTACACACACCTACATCTAATGGTTAAAGAACATACTGTTTCCGTGGAAGGTGAATTTATGCCTCCCGAAACGATGATTGTTCAAAATTCTTTTAACACCTTCAAAGGTGGCCATTAAGATGTCACTATATTTATATATGATATATAATATGTTTATTTTTTCCTTAAGCTTCTCTATTTTTCATTTTGGGCATACCTTTATGGTTTCCATTATGGGTAAACGCGATATCTTCATTTAAGGAAGTGCGGACTACCGCCCCCTCAAAGTGATTTGATTCGTTAATACCATATGTGGGATGTATAAAGGATGGAGTTATGATATTATATATGATATTACACTGGAATTATAACATACCTTTATATCATTATGATTCCATTCTATAAAATATGAAATAGAAATGAAATTAGCGTTCATGCGTACGTACGGCTTACCGTCTCCATGAACGGTGCATTTCATTTATTACCTCTAAATGATTATGTAATATTATAAATGCATGCATATACTGGATATATATTACATATATGATATCTACATCATGAATACAATTCTGGATATAATAGATACATGAAAAACTTGTAATTATAAAGGGTTTATTTTTGACTCAAGTACCAATCATCGTTAAAACGATCATTATTAACTTAAATAATTACATAGTGTTCATGACATGGAAATAAGTGATATAAAAGGAATAATGAACTTGAAAAAGGTTCTTAAACAAGTAGAAATTAACTCAAGTTTATTATTTAGGAGATTAAAGAACGACCGAGTCAAGTCGGACCCGAGGAATGGGACTTCGTCTCAATCTCCTTTCATTGAGGCATATTTTGTTTTATACTCAACATTCTTTTATACGGTGTATAAACCCATTTGACTTTTACATTTATCCAAAAGGAATCTTTTTTATACGAAGCATTTTACTAAACGACAAAAGGGAATTTTTTGTCGTACGTATGCGGCGACAACGACTTCTCCACCGTCGTGGCCATTATTTGAGTTTTGGCTTCCTCTACAAGCCATACCTTCTTTTTAAAAGAAAAATAAATACCATGTTTTACTTTTCTTTTATTTTGGTATTGAAAATGGTTTTCATAATGTTTTTATATCAATGTTTTGTATTGATATCCTGTGATTGAAAGGTGGACATGTTATGTTTCCTTTATGCATGTTTTATGTGATACGATTATGTTGAGGTTCTTGGGCATTATTATGAAGACGGGTGGTTCCGTGATAAACTAAGGGTGGGTGAGCCCGATATATCTCTCCAATGCATTGGGTAACGTGAAGGAGTGAAACGTTAAGGTTTCTTCGAAGAGATTTAGGGAATATACTGTGATGGGTATTCCAAACGTAACCAAGAGGGTTACTCCCTACGTAAGAATGTTATAAATGCCTCAAGTTACCTTTATGTCTTATAATTTCTATGATTTATTCATGATTTGATGAGGTATGTTAAAGTGCTTATGTTTTATGGGTAAATTATGATTTCATTCTTATGTATATATGTACCCATGTTTCCTTTCCATATTTTTATATCCCTTACTGAGCTTTTTATTCTCATCCCAAGTTTTTTTTAAATGTTTTTCACAGGTCAAGGGAAAGGTACATGATATGATGATAGTGTCAAGTAAGTGTCAAGAATGAATCCATGTTTTATTTTAAATATGTTTCCATTGATGGGGAAAATGAATACTATCTTTATGTGACCACTTTGTTTATATGTGGAATGTAATGCAAGTTTTATGTTATAATTCTCTAAAACTCTAAACCCGAAAAGATCCTCAATGTGTAATCTTGTAATAACTCAAGATTAAGTAAGGTTTAAGGCTGGGGCCTTATACTTATATTCATATTCCCATCTCCACTCACCTATGTATTAATATATATATATATATATACATGGTAATAACTAGCCCCATATATTTATAATCACTGCCATGGATGATTATAAACATAATGGGGGAACCCATATATATATATATATATATTTACATACCTATGCACACACTGGTGAATCTCCCTTGACATGGAGACTTGAAATCATAATGCAGTGACCAATGCACTACAAGATAATCACTATGAAACTTAAAACCCATAAAGTCCCTGATTTAATGGGTGAAAACCCAAGAAAGAAGATTAAATCCTCCCCTCGGATAATAGCGTCTAACCAAAATGATCTAAACCTCATCCCCTTCAACGGTGGTTGTTGGAACATGCACTAAAGGGCCATGAGAGACCACTCACACCAACCTAGAATAAGAGAAAACCAAGAAATCAGATTACCAAATGACCTAAGGCTTGGAATAACCCTATGTGGAAACAGATAGAATAAATAGAAGTTGGAAATTGGGAGGATAAGGGAGGATAGAATCTACCTTGAAAAAACAAGAGAATATTCAGATGAAATCTGGGAGAATTTTGTTGCGGATAGATGGTCAACCGAGGGGGGTTATTCCCGTAGAATGGTAGAACCCCATGGTGGTTTCATGGTTATGGAGAGATATAAGGGTATGGAGTGTATTTGTTTTTAAAGTTTAATTTTAATTTTATATTTAATTAATTACTTAAATAGACCCAGCCGCATGGTTTTACCCACAAGGTTTTCCAAACTTTGTTCAAACAGTGTGATACCCCCTGTCTAATAGACTCACCTCGAACTGTCTAGTCATGTGGTTTAGTAAATCATGTGAATCTTATGAAAAATGCATCTACCACCCTTAATTAGGGCCACACAGTTACCTTTAGTGGGTCTTATAGTTTCAAACAAACCATGCGCCCTCTGCAGTTTTCTAAAAACCCTGTTTTCAGGGTCCGATGCTCTCGAAACCCTTCAATCCACCCATGAATCCTATCGGCCCTACAACCAAGTCCAAAAAAATAACTTTTATATGACCTAACTCTCAAAATTACATTCTGAGGCCCGGTTTTAAAAATGAACTGTTCAGAAATTGAAAAGGCTTAAAAATCATCGCTTTTTAGTCCGTTCAAAATGCGGATTGTTACACGTGGATACATGTGCAAATGGTTCGTAATTGAACTACATGAAATCACACTAATTTATTCATAACCAACACCCTTATTATACTTATCTTACATAAAAAATTTCTTCATAACCTAGGGAAATAAAACATAAGAAAGGGGGAGCTCAAATTCTCAGTAGGGGTAAACAAAGAAGATATCAATGATCACATAAGGAAAAAATGGGCATAAGTTCATGAGAACATGAGATTAAAATTTTAAAATTACACCCTATATATCAAAGATTATTATCTTGATCATGGTATAAATATTTTTAGTTAATAAGTCATAAATCATAAATTAATTATTGAATGTGAGCCATTAGAATACAATATTGTCATAATACACAGATTTGTTGCATACATATAATCATAGAATGTAATTTACATAGTAATCAATTATCATTTACCAAACTATCGTAGTGTAATTTTTTAACTCTAAAAACCATAATAGTAGTCAAGGCTCACTCCCAATACTGTCATAGTGGAAAAAAATCCCTTATTGAAATAGGTTTACAAACTATTTTAGTACTGTAATATCATGAGATACCCATATTTATACAATTAATTGGAGGGATATATAATTATGGATACACCTATAAAATAATTAAAAACATATAAATGTATGCAACAAGATCATAAAAAATAAATCATATCATAACCCATGAAAAATAATAGGTTTCACAAGCATATCATCCCCACATAACCCATGGAAAGGAAATGTGTTTCATAACCGTTTTATAAATTCATCATATCATAACCCATTGAAAAGGAATGAGTTTCATAAAAAAAATTAATCATAATAAAAAAACATCTAGATAATAGATAAATATGTTATCATTATATCATATACCTAGTAAATCATAAACAATATTCAGTGTTTTTGTTTTTATGAATAAAAATACCATAAAAATATCATAAGAACATTCTTGAGGAAAATATCATTTTCATTTTGAAATCACTTCTTGAAAATATATATTTTTTCAAATATTAAAGAAATTTTTTTATTTGAAAATAAAATTGGAAATTTTTAAATGGAAATTTTAATAATTGATTGTACATGATAGATGAAAATATCTTTTATATCGTATACAATAAAACAAAACCACATTTCACATTTTCTGAAATAAGCTAAAAGTATCTTGTTTGGAAAATGACATGATGATTCCTTTTATATTATTTTGTAAAAATTCAACCATGGGTAAAAAATACATTAAAAATATTTGGATAATAGTAAAACTATTCTTGAAACCATTTTTAGAAAACATGGACTAGAAGATAAATTATTTTTGACCGAATTAAGAAAAAATTTATATTTTCTTAAAAATGTTATTTTAGTATATTGGATACAAAAAGAGAGAGAAATTAAAGTAAAACATGTATTATAAATAAATAACTATTATATAGGAAAATTTATGGGTTTATTTATAGTTATATTATAAGATTTGTTTAGTAGAATCATAATCATAAACAATATTGATAAACAGTGAGATTATAACATAAAACCCTAACCACATTGGAAACATTTGAATCGTAATCCCCATGGAAGAATAAATTGTATTTAAAATTTTAATTTCATGAATAAATTCATTATATAACATGTCAATTGAAATACTTAAATGTCATAAATAATATAGGTGCATAAAAACATATTTCCCAAAGAAACAATTTGAGATAATAAATCCATCGCCTCAAGTCTGGAATTTATTCATACACTTTTAAAACTACTATATAATAAATATATGTTTATTATATATATATTAAAATGAAATAGTCATATTTATCATATCATATATTATTTAATTATAACATTTTATTACCTGTTTATTAACAATTGTTGTTAAAATTATTTTTTTGAATGATAACTATTTCATTTTACATGTATGTTTTGGTTTGGTAGTTTAGGTACTTTTACTTTTATTTTTTTACAAAATATATATAATTTTAATTATGATATAAATATAATATATAATCATTATATAAAAATTTATATTCATCCATAAAATTTAGATATAGTCAAATGAATTATTCATAGAGATGGTAGGTCATACGTACCCCTAAATGTTGTTTCCATTTTCTTGATATATGGAATCAAGGATAGGAAAATATTAGTTAAACCTTACATAATCATTATTATATCATATATCTTTATTACCATCCATTTTAAAATAAAATGGAAAACAAATCAAATCACTTCATAGAGATAGTATTCCACATGTACGCACAAATAAGGTTATTGTTTTCCAATGGATTGAAAGGTAAGAAGGTAGATGTGATATTATAATTAAATGTGTAAAATTATTTCATAAATATCATTTATATATATAAACTTTAAATACATCATTATATTAACCCATGAGAGGTGGTGTTGGAAAATTAATTATAACGGTTTGTGAGGTGGTAGTTTATTGTACACATGATGGATGGCTTCATTTTCCATTTGATTTTAGAGGATATTAATATATAATATTCCTTTAACATGATGAAATATAATTATATGGTAGGTATTTAGGTTAATATATCATCATAGTTGAAGATTATTTGAAGGATATGGGAGAATAAATAAAACAAAAATGTTCAGTTACGAACGATGCCTCTTCTTCAAGGAACCGCTTTAGGTCTTCACCAAAATCATTATTATGAGGGTTTACTAATAAAAATTAGAAAAATAGGACATAGGTAGGATGTAAAAAAAGTATTTGGGTAGGTATTCTCTGATCCAACATGATTTTATGTGTGAATAGGAGAGGAGAGGGGGTCCCTTTTTATAAGTGGGGAGAGGACATACATGGAATTTTTGAAAGAAAAAGATATACCCATGTTTTACACATGTAACAAGGATAAAAAATTCTTCATTATTAAATCTTATATGAAATAAGGTTTAAGGAAAATTTTTTAGGTCAATTTAACCATTATCTTTTTAATTTAACCCTCGACAAGCCTATTTTAACATTAACTATGGTAATTTATTTTTACAATTTTTACAATTAATTATAGACAAAAATAAAGATCAAAATATTATATAATATTAATTTTTATAATTTCTAATATGGAATTAATTTTTACAAATTTAATTAAATAATGTGACATAATTGAATATAAATTTAAACATGATGATGTGGTGAAAAAGTGGCTTTCCAAAGAAAATGATTTCAAAAGTAAATTTTAAATATCAAATTTCAATATGAAAATAATTATAATAAATAAATTTAATTAATAATAATATAATTGGACTAAATATACTTTTAAAAAATTTTAAAATAATACTTATCTTTTTAAATAATTTATACACAAAGGATTTGTTTTAATAAAAACCATTATTTTTCAATATTCATCGAAAAACTAATATTTTTATAAAATTCACAAAAAATCACCCTAATATAATTTTGATATGTTTATATCATAAAAGAATTTAATTTTTTAAAATTAACTTTCTAAAATTATCAAAAATTATTATTTTTTATTTTTTCACAAAAAACAATGAAATTCATTTTTTGAGAAGAAATATATTTTCAAAGTATAAAAATACTTTAACAAAAATTAATTACATATTTGTAAATATATTTTATTTTTATAAAACAATTATACTTAATTTTTTAAAAATATTCCTATTCAAACCTCTAAGTTTAACAGTTAGGTTGTGATGGTCATGTTTAAATAATAATATTAATAGTATATTATGGTTCGTTAAAACATGGTGTTGTGTGTAATAAAATATATAGAATAAATTAAATATATTTGAAAAAAATATTTCAAAAAATATCAAGGTTTTATAGCCCATGTTTTTATATAATATATCTCTTGTGATAGTGATATGCATAGTAGTATCAAGGTTGGAACTGACACTGATGGAGCGAGTTGAAGTTGGGCTTGCCCATTATTTTCTCATGATAAAATCTTGGATGACTACTTGTTATTGAAACTACTTTAAAGGATTTATGATTGGGTTTATTGTTTCTGTATTGTTTTATGTACTGCTTAATGCATCTGGTTTTTCTTGGTTTATATACCTCTTATGGTACCTCGAGATGAGTTATGGAGTACCTGTAATTATGGAATGTTAATAAATCTCAAATTATTTATCCCATGAAGGTTGGGGGTTTGATGGAATGATATTAAATGAAAATTCTTGAGTAACCATGGAAACATTTGGTTTATACTCAATGGGATGGTAATTGGGTGATAATCATGTATTAGTAATTTCTAATATAACAATTTATTAAATGAAATTTTCTTGAATATTTGTGTGCTTATGGGATATGAGGTCCTTAGAAGTGGAATTCAGGTGGAAGGGATATAAAATATTAAGTTGAGGTTAAATATAGGTATTTTCCCATATTGTGGTTTGTGATCAACATATATGTTCTATAAGTCATTTTATTTCATATACTACCCCACCCATGTTGGAAGGGTGACCGACAACCAAGGGACTCTGAGAGGTTTTCCCCAATATCTAGGTTGGCAAGGAATGGATGGATAACTACCCCCTCTTTACCTACTCTATTCTCCTTATAATATTATGTATTATTATGTGTGGAGGTTAACTCACCCCTTATATGTTTATAGAGGTTTTTAATTCCTTTTGGTTATTTTCAAACACATGTATCTCCAGATATATTATTCTAAGGATCACAATAGGTATGTTATGTATAGGTTATAATGGCTTGTGGTATAGTACATGATGTACGATTTGTAGTGTCTCCTGGAGAACAACTCAATTACTATATAGAGGTGGTGGTGATGATGTGAATATATAACGTATGGGGTGTGGTATATTATATAGTTTCCTTTAATGTATGTGGATTATTTGGGAAGAGATGGCTCGGGATGTGCGGCATTGGGGTAGAGTGAAAAACTAGTGGGGAAGTGCTAGTAGGGTACCTTCACTTTTATATTATATTGGATATTATATTATTACCTATATGTTATAATTTCTGAGTGAGACTTGGTATGGATAGGATCTTAGCATACCAAATTAAGTAATGGTTTGGTTTCATTATTTATTCACCATACTTTAGTATTCTTTCCTTACTTTTTCACGAGAGGATATAGGTAGGATACTATTGATTATACCTATTATTCTCACCCTATGTCTATATAGACTATTTTCTATGTCTAGAGTAGCTGATTGGAGATCGAGATAGAGATTACTATCTTGCGAAGTTTTTCGAGATTTATTTGGGATTCGAGGCCATTTCAAATGATTTCTTTGGTACTTGAACTTTTTCAGTTATTTCGGTTGTGTGACATTAGATGTATGTTTTGGAATCTTTTATTTGTTATGATAATGTATTTTTTGGGGGTTTTATCATATAGAACATTCCTCATGTTTTTAGTGGGTAATGCCTCCCATTTTTGTGTATGATATACCCTCAGTGCTTCTCACCAACCCATGACCTAATGGAGGTGGGATTCATGTGTTATTATCGATGTTCTCATATTGTCTCCCCATGATTGATACCTTTGGGGGAGGGGATCATGACACATATTTTAGTCTCCCTGATCTAATAACGAAACTTAACACCCCCTTTAGCATCATTATTGAAATGATTCCCAAAACCTATCCTTATAGGACCGCCACTACTATAGATTCACATTTATTAAGTACTAACCTTTATCACTACTAAACAAAATGATCTAATAAAGGGGAAATTTTATCAGCACTAGCTAAAAGCACTTGTAATGGTAGCCATTATTAGATCTAAAAAGAACTGATAAAAGGGAACCTTTTTAAGTGATTTTTAGTACAGATAAACATAACCCTTTATCTATGTTTTTATTAGCACTGATAAAGTGAACCATGAATAAGTTAGTTTATATATACATATTTATATATTTTGAAATCGAATTAATATAACAATAAGTTTATATGTAAATATAATATATAAATAGAATTTATTTAACTATATTATAATAAAAAAGTATTATCAAGCTTATATTCATAATTCAATATATTAAAAAATATCAAGTTTATATTAATAATTAAAAATGTTATTAATATATTTATAGAAATTACTTAAAAAATATGTATATAAATATAATATATTAAAATTTTATTTAAAGAATTATATTAATATTTAAATGAATAAAAATGTATTTAAATATGGTCCATATTTGAATTTCTATATTTATATTCATATTAAATAATTTAAAATATACACATGTATTTGTATGTATGTTTATGAATATATATGCATATGGATGCCTGTGCACGTATGTATTTTCATGTATGTATGTGTATGTATGACTTTGTATGTGTTGTATGTATATGTGTGTGTGTGTTCTCTGTGTGTGTGTTTATGTGTGTTTTTATAGATGTATGTTTGTGTATGTGTATCTTTATGTGTAAGTGTGTGTAAGTATTTGTGTTTATGTATGTGAATATTCACATTCATGTACGTATGTGCATGTGTGTGTGTGTGGATGTTCATGCATGTATGTGTGTATGTGGATTTGGATGTGGATGTGAATGTGTATGTGTATGTTTATATATGTGTATGTATGTGTATGTATGTGTATGTATGTATATGTGTATATGTGTATAAGTGTGTATATTTATGTTGTATGTGCCTGTTTATGTAGTATGTGTATGGATTCATATGTATGTGTATGTACATTTATGTAATTGTATGTACGTGTATATGTATACATGTGTGTACGTGTATGTTTGTATATATGTATATGCATGTGTATGTCTATGTGTATGTTTGTGTGTATGTGTATGTATCTAATGTGTATGATTATTTATTCATTTAATATTATTTATTCATTTTTAATATTTTTTCCATTTTTAATATTTTAAATAATTTATTCATTTTTAATATTTATTCATTTTTTAATTTTCTAATATATTCAATTTTGATAGTTATTTATACATTTTTAAATATTAATATTCCATAGTTTCAATATGTATGTGATTTATATACTCAATATTTATTCATTTTTATTTTATTATGTTTTCATTTAAATATTTATAAAATTATTATTTATTCATTAATAATGAGTACATCATTAAAAATGTCATATTTTTTATTATATTTTATTCATTTTTATGTTCATTTTTATATTTATTCATTTTAAATATTTCATTAATTTATATAATTAAAATTGTTAATTCATTTTAAATATTTTTCATTTTAATCATTTATGTATTCAGTTTTATTATTTATAAATTTATCATTATCTATTTAATTTTAATACTTATTCACTTTTAATATATTTTTAATTTATTTATTTTTTATATTCATTCATTAAATATTTCTATAATTTATTTATTTTTAATATTTTTTATAATATTTTTAATGAATATTTAATATATTTAAATTTTTTTTATTTACATAGTTAATATTTATTCATTTTTATTTTAATATCTTATTATTTAAATCTTTGAATAATTATTATATATTCATTTTTAATTAGGAATCTATTATAAAAAATTTTAATTAAAATGAAATTTTTAGTATTTATTCATTTTTATTTTCATATTTATTTGTATATATTATTATTGTGATATATAAGGTATATAATTTAATATTTTTACTAGTTTTTTTAAAAAAAATATTATATAATCACTGTTAAAAATTCATGAATCATAATATTATCACATTTATTATTCAAGTTATATTATACATGATATATCTTAATAAATAACAAACAATTATACATACATTATCTTCAAAAAAAATATTTATAATTTATCATCACATATAAAATAATATATTACACACTTATACATAAAATATAAAACATTAATAACATAAAATAAATAACAAAAAATTATCATAACAATTAAACATAAAAAAATTACTTACAAACAATTATGCAAAAAGGACTTGAATTTAGAACAATTATAAAAAAATTAAAAAATAAATTAAAAAATATTTATAAAAATATAGCATAACCAATTATCATAACATTTATATCTAAGTTACATTTAAACATAAAATCATATAATAACTTATAAACAATTATATCTAAATTATTTTCAAAATAAAACATACAAAAAACATACAAAAAAACTTAATAAATTATATATAAATTTTGGAGTTGAATAGTGAAAATAAATTCGGCAATAGAGAGAACCCTACAAGATTCATGAAAAATGAGTGAAAAATTAATTAAAATAAAAAACAATTATTATGAATAATGGAAAATTTATCCTAAATGGTAGTGCAAAAACAAATTCCCAAGTCTAATTAATAATGAAAAATGACTTCAAGAGTTAATCGACAGCAAAATCTATCCCGAATAATGAAAATTGTATCCTGAATAAAAAATCTATCTTGAAAAATGAAAAATTTATCCTGAATAAAGTAATGAGTGAAAAATGTATCTTAAATGTAGGGCAAAAATGAATTAATAAACTATCATCATAGAAAACAATTATATATAAATTATTTGAAAAAAAACTTACAAATTTTGGAGTTGAATAAGGAAAAATGTATCCTGAATTCCCAGAAACTCAATAAAATACTTTTGAAATATAAAGAACCCTACAAGATTCAAGAAAAATGAATGGAAACATGTATTAAAATAAGAAACAAAAACAAAAATCAAATAGGTTTTTTGGATCAGACGTAAGAGTTTGATGATGAGAAAATATGTATAAAGAATTGAAGATTTAAGAGAAGGAATAATAAAATATGGATAAAATGTGATTTAAATAGTAAATTGATGTCGTTGTGGGTGGATGGTTGTTGATTTTTTTCGAAGTCGTTGCTGATCAAGAGAGGTAGGGTTTTGAGTGAAAGAAGTTTCATGATTCAAGATCCTGATATATTTTTAAAAATATTTATGGTGTCAGTTTTTTCTTAAAATGGATGTGATAAATTTAAATATATATATATATATATATTGGTGTCTCGTTCCTTGAAAACTGATGCAAAAAATAATTCATTTTATTTTATTGGCTTGGGTTTTCAAGAAAAATGAAAAAAAGTATTTCACCCTAATCTTTGGCGTCAGTTTCCAAAAAAACAACACCAAAGCTTGTATTGAACCAGTTTTGGAGTTGGTTTTTCTAAAAACCGATGCCAAAACTCCACTTTATTTATTTTTGACATCGGATTTTTATAAACTGACATCGAAATACAGACATTAAAGCCTATATTTCTACTGGTGATAAAACAATTTATATTGTTTGGGTTATCCCTTGGGGGCCTATGACCTATCCTCCTGGCCTAAGGGTGAGCGGTGTGTGAGTGCTTCATTATAATTGTGCCCCCAAATACATAATAAATAATATTTATTATTTTCTTATTATAATGTAATTTTTTAATATTCCTATTTTGTATAATTATTAATTTATTATATTTTTTATTTTTTATTTATTATTTATTATTTTACACTAGTATTTATCATCACTATAAGAAGTGATGATAAAAGCATCAATTATCAGTGCTAGTAAAAAAGCACTGATAAAAACCATTTTCATATTTTAAAATAACCTAGAGTGAGATTTCCCTACTCACGTTGTTCATGATCTCATGGGAGTAAAATTCTATTGTCACCTCCTTTAAATATGTGACCAAATCAATCCATAAATCGATGTCATGTTATTTTTCACTTGTTCTTAATAGATCATTCATCATTTTTTGTTATCTTTTTGTTCTTCTCATTGAGTTTTTCTTATCTGCATGATGTTTTGGAACTACATTTTTGTTTTTTTATCTTCTACTTTCTTTTTCTCATATGATTTATGTTTTTACCCTTTATCATATGATTTTTAGTTGTGCTTATTCTGATTGTTATTTATCCACTTGTTTTAATGTTTTTTCTTTCTATTTTCACATTTTTTATTTTTTTCATTATATATAATTATTCTCATAATAATCTTATAAAATTGTTTCTTTCAATTAATTTTAAAAAACATTCATTATAATTTTCCTGTTATTAATTGTTTTTTACTTTGACATAAGATATTTAATATTGTACTCTATTTATTAAAAATACATAATGAATATAAAAACAAAAAGGCATTCAATATGATATAATTGTTTAATGAAGAAACAAAAAACCATGGGTATTAAGGTGTATATGTTTGGGATATTAATAATTTTGATTATATTTCATGGACATTGGATTTTATATTAGTATTATAATTTTTTTAGTGTAAACTATTTAATAAGAAAAATGGAATTGGTTAAATTAATGGATCATCTTCATCTGGGAAATGGAGTAAGGTTTGTTTTTATCCTAAGGAACCTACCATCTACCTTTTCCGAGTGGTTTGGTTCTGGGATTATAAAAATGATACTACATTCCCACCATAAAGAATTTAATTTTTTTTTCTTTTTTGGAACAATTTCTTTTCAAGGATTAATAAAAAGGATTCAATTTACATAAATGTAATGTTTCATGGTGATATATGTGATTTTAATGTTTTATATATCCTATACATTAAAATATTCCAATAATATATGGAATATGGAAATCAAAGTTAAGAATTAAATATACATTTTATCATTCCCATCTAGAATATAAAAATGAAAACCATGTCTAATGTCCCCATAAATATACATTTTTATAATTATTTTATTATGAGTCATTTGATATATTTGAATATTTTTAATTTGAAAAAATGACTAAAATTACTTTTAGATAAGTGTAATAGATATAATGATTTATTATAACTTAAACATATATATGTGCATAGATCAAAAAATACAAAATCAAGTTGTGTTTTATGGTACTTTTTTGTATTCATGGATGATTTTAGTATATATAAATATGTATTTATAATGAAAAATAAATATCAAATCTTTGAAATTTTCCAAAAAATCCAATGACTATGTAAAAAATAATATTGTAAATATTAGTAAATTTTTTTAACCAAATTGAAGAAGTCAATACCTAAGTGAAGGGTTTAAAAACTATTTAAGTGGGTTTGGTATTGTATCTATTGAACCTTTTTTTCATGTGGGGATGAAAATATTTAATAGAAATTACCTTAATAGCACCAAATAGAACCAATCCACTCGCCCAAGTCAGCCTGCAAGAACATAGTCTACATGATAAGAGGATCATTTAGGCCTTGCTTGCACACCCCAAAAGGGGAAATATCCCCTACCAACAACCCCTACATGTGTCACTAGAGTGATAGACCTACGCACGAAACCTTCTTTTCATTGGGTCCCATTATTCCCATAAATAGGACCCTGGGGATCATCAATTGAGATGAAGAAAAAACTTGGAGATGCCTTGAAGAAATATTTTCTCTATGCCTTCATCCATTCCCTCGAGACCAACTATGTAGCTCTCTAAAACCTTAGATATGAGAGAATGAATTAGAATAGTGGGATCAAAATATCTCTAGTGTGATAAATATAAAACACATATGTAAGGAACCACCCCACCCTTATACTACAGGAACTATCACGAAGGTATCCTCCCTAAACTCGTGACCTGTATGAGACCCCTCTATTGACAATTGAAGATACCCTTGAATTGTAGTGAAAGGCCTCATCCAAGTGTTTTTTCCTATGTTTTCTGTCATCTAGAATTCATCTCTAGATCATGTAGGCCTACTGTTATTGAATCACTTCTGATCTACCCAAGACTTACCTTCATGAGCCTCCTTTGATCCCTCTCTTCAATACACTAATGGTAGGGAACCTCCTTCCTTTGGAATCCCTTCTGAGGGAGACCAAGTCAAATCCTCTACTAAATCCTTCATACTTACACAACCATAGTTAAATATACATCAGTGTGTCTCCCATTTGGTTATATATTCCTTCGGTAAGCGGTGTTTCGCACATGTCATATCTAACATGTGGGGTCATTGTGGTGTGTATAGCTATGTATCCATTCGGTAATGAGGAAACCAACCTTAGGGGAAGTTATAGGGACCTCCTGATCACATATTTGAGGGATATGTCTTTTCATCCCCTTCTTGTCTCTAAGATGATGGACATCCCATTTCAGAGAGTAGGGGGTTTATGCTTTCGTTTACCTTTGAGGTTATTGGATTATCCTAATCTCTTATCTCGAAATGGAAGAAAGGAATCCCTCTTAGATTAATTCCCTAGAATTTCTTATCTATCGTGGGTAGATGGTTAGCAAGATCTGACTATCCTAGTTACTAAAACAAGATAGGATACAGGAACCTAAAAGTCATTTTTCTCTCCTGTCGCCCCGACCTCATCCACCAATGGACAAAAGAGATTGTATGGTTTTTTAGATACTCAACATCCTCTTGTTTCTTAGAATGAGTGTTAATATCATAGGATTAAAAGTTAGTAATGATGATGAAATATGCACAATCAGATGAATGTATCGAAATATAATCCTTTTTGGATCTTATTCTCACATTATTTCAGAGAGAATTCATAAGTTTGGGTCCTTGAATCCATGTGTCTACCTCAATGGGAATCCTCCTATGTCACACCTCGGCACCGATCTTCCCCGAAGCCGATGCAGAGTTCCGATAAAACATGGTGTGTAATTTTTTTTTAAATGAAAATCTAAAATCACACACACATGTTCCACTAGATAGGATCGTTTTGGTTTAGGTCTTGGAGAATCAAATACAATTATTACAATTACTTAAAAATAGAACAAAAATGTCTTCATTAAGCAGTCTTCAAACATAGGGACTCAAATATACTAAATCTATAAAAGAAAATAGATTGAAAACGTAGGGTGAGAATATGAAAGCCCAATAAGGGATTTTAAAATAACATAATATACCAATTATAAATTTTTGAAAACATTCCTTTAAAATTATTCATAAAACATTTTCCTAAGGAATGTTGTAACACATGTATCATAACCTAACATTGTTTATAAGAATTTTAAGAGCACAATTCAAGAAATACTAACAGATTTACAAGGAAACACGATTCAATTATAAGAATTCTCATTTATAATAATAAGTAAAATATATTCTAACTTTAATAGGTATGAAAAGTGAATATGCATGTACAAAATTTATAACTTAGAGTAATACACGATCAGAGTTGTGCATAAAATAAAAACTTCAATTTCATCCTTTACTACTGTGAATCATACACTTCCTAATAAATCTTTGGGTGATGAATAATTAATAAGCCATAATCTTTTACTTCTTCTGATTCTTATAAACATAAGATCTTTAACCAAGAATATTATACTAGATGAACGTTTTTTTGGTTAATTTAATTACATAGTCATAATGAGGAAAGTGCATAGGTGAGATTGTGTCATGGCCTCAGCCAGGACGTCTAAAATGATTAAGGCCCCAGCCAAAATCTATAAATCATAATAGGTAAAGGCCTAGGCCAATTCCATGTCTAGTTATCTCATGATACCTACTGATGCATGGAGGGGTTATAGAAGGTCCCACCCGACAGTACATAAGTCCAATTCATTCCTCATTTATATAAATCATAGTGCTCATACCACTTCAATTGATTAAATTTAAACTCACTAAACATTTCAAGTGCCACATATAACTTGGTTTCTTATTTCATATTTTTCAAAGTGCCCCACACCACCTTGAATAATTTAATTTCTCATTTAATATCATTTAAAGTGTCCCATACCACTTTGAATAATTTAATTTCTTTATTCCATAAAATTTGATTTGATTTTGATTAAATCCATTATTATTTACATGTACAAAGTAATTCATGTATATAAGTGTTAATTACAATACTATAAATCCATGACAATGAATGAAAAGTATGGTAGGAAACACATGTTTCAATAACTAAATCACATAAAACACTAGTGTATCACATAAAATGTCAATCCCTAAAATCCTTATTATGAATGTAATCATTTATTATTTCATAATACATAGTTTTAAAATTAGTATAATTATCACTCATATTTAAAATACATGCTGATAAATGGGTATCTTTAATAAAATAGAACTTAATGATTAAATACAATTATTGTGGCAGATTCAAGTTATTTAGAAAAATAAATAGATTATTTTATTAGGAGGGCATACACTAGGGTGACTATTGTTCTTGTTTAAAAGTGGGCTAAAAATTATATGTACTATAATACAAATTGCATAAAAAAATATTTTCTCAACCAAACCATGGTTTAATAAATTATAACAAATAATATACATCCCCCATATATAAATAATTCACCAAAAACTAGTTTTTTATGATAACACAATTAGTTTATGTTCAAAACCCAAAGGAACATATTCATATAGATGTACATACATATATAATAGTTTTGTAAAAAAAATATATTTCTTTACATTTTACAAAACAACTTAAACATTGGTGCTCAATAATTATGAGTCTTAATTTTTAGTATAATAGAGGTTTATCTAAACATGTATGAATAAATATATATATATATATAGACATATATATAACCGATTATATTAAGTTTTTATAAAGGATTATACATCATATGTGTATTGACACTTGTATATTTAAAACACTTTAGGAACATTAGTTAATCAATGCCACGTAAATCACAAATCATTCCATGAAATATAGAAGGTTTGTTTATAAAATATATACATATAGGTAATTACATATACTTATACACATAAATAACCACAAAACATCACACACCCTTGCATGATAAGGAGTTAATATCATAATTTGAGATCAATAATTCAATATCTTAGAAAGAAACCAGTAGGTTATATACCCAACAGTATGTCTATATATATATATATATATATGTATATATATACATACTCAAACCACAAAAAACAAGGAAATTAGGCCCTTTAACTGATTTTAATGAGAATGAGAGGCTCGAGAAGGCTCTAAGGTGGCATGAGATGAGGAAGAACTGAGAGGTTATGGTGAAAACTATATATCTATATATAAACTATATTATACATTATATAAAATAGTTGTAATTCCACTTGCATGGAATCTGAGACCTACTCGGTTTATAAAATGACTGAGGGTGAGTCTTTGTGGAAAATGAGTGATAATCAGGGGACACTAGTGTCACGGGCATGGAAGAAATGAAAAGGATAAAGTGGAAGAAAACCACCAGTGCAGTGCATGCATAGGAAGAAGAAGATTCCACAGGAGAGGAAAATCGGAAAATAAACGGATGGTCGGGATTAGTTCTCGCCCAGATCTGATGGGTGGAGTGCATCCACGAATTTTATAAAAGATGAACTGTTGAGATTTTCTGAGGATTGGATCAAATATCTATGGTGCAATACAAAGATTTTAAAAGACCCAGACTGCTGTGATTAGATCTGTGATGGATCAGAAAATGCACAAAAATGAAAAGGATATACAACGGCCACTGGGGTTCAAAAGTCGATCTGATCAAATGGATCAGATCACGGGCTGTGCGATAGAATAACCTGGATGCGATCCCATCTGATTTCAGCCATCCCAAATCAAAATGGGGAGGCTTTTCCTACTCTTTTATAAGCTGGTAGCTCCGATCCAATTCTCAGATTACTCCTTCCCCCTCCCGATACCGCCCCATACTGGATTCTTCTGTAGGCACGCTCTGCGCCCACACCTACCGCTATTCCACCCAGCACGGTGGCGCATTGGTTCCTTTTACATGCACCTACTTGTGCCCTTAGGGGTATCTATGTCCCCCGTGTGTGCTAGACCAAGCATGCACCATGTGTGTGCATCGCCCTTGGGCTATTGCCGGGGGTTGTGGGTGAG
Organism: Viscum album; assembly: GCA_963277665.1. Taxonomy (NCBI): domain Eukaryota; kingdom Viridiplantae; phylum Streptophyta; class Magnoliopsida; order Santalales; family Viscaceae; genus Viscum; species Viscum album. Next base: position 1,084,744,545 of record OY728150.1, on the reverse strand, counting down.
ATTCCCATCAAGACCAAGAGGGATGCCTTCAAGGTGGACCTCAGATAGGTGGGGTACTCAGCTAAAATTTTACAAAAGTAAATATTTATTTTTAGTTAAATATAAAAATAGGTTTCCATATAGTTATATAGGTGTCTTCAATCAAAAATGAATTCTCTTATTATGACTAAAGAAAGTACTAAAGCCAATATTTTCCTTATTTTTATAAATGCTTATTGTTTTAAAACGCAAAGTGATAAATCAATGTTTAATACATCATTAATAAAATCTTATATTAGTATTACAAAAATCAGAAACACATTCTTAGTTAAGACCTTGGATTAAACATAAATAATGAAAACATAATATCTTTTCAACACATTTGAAATATTTGGTAAAGTATTTGAAATCCATACCTCATTTTGAAATGATACTAAGTGTAGAGAAAATATTAAATCACTATATTTTTTTAAAGTTTATAAAAATAGTTTATATGTTCAATGTTCAATACATACCTTAATTATTTTTAGAAAACTAATTATACCTAGATATTTTAAATTAAACCAACAGAATGACCAATGACTATACATATAGCCGTTAGAAACTCAATGGTCACCTAAAGAGGTAATGGTTGGATTAAGGCTTTATAAAAAACATGAATTAGAGATTGGTCCATCTATAAAATAACTTGTCAAAGATGGTGGTTATCATTCTATTGATGCTCAGCACAATTATTGTGGTTATGGCTATATTGTTTTTTGTGGTGATATATCTTAAGGAAATCCACTATTATCTTGGGGTTTTTGTTATATTCAGTGGTATCCCTATGGTTGTAATAGGTGTCTTGGTAATTTTTTGGTTAGTATGGTTTCTATTTATCTTATTGTATTGTAAACACTTCAGTGTTTTAATTAAAAAAATTACCTATGTTTAGTTTTCACATTTTGTTTGGATAGCATAAAAATTAAACAGAATAAAACCATTGTATTATTATTACATGTGAAATAAGTTTTAGGGAGTCACATTATCCCCCCTTCATTGAATTGTGTCCTTGCAATTCCAAAATAATCATACACAAACTAATGGAAAAAACAAGCACACATCACTTCCGACTTCGCTTCATTGGGACCACCACCGAGGATATGGTGCTGAGGACCTCAGATGGATTCTGTGGGTTGTTTTCAGATCCTCGATTTCCTTGGTCCAGATACATTGTGCTTAGCTAAGGCCAAACCTGTGCATAAAGCACTCGACCTTCCATATAGAGGCACGAGAGGTGTAAAGGTCGAAGATTTCAGAGTGTATTTGTTTCCTATAAATCCCTCGTACCACATCATGTTTGAAAATATTGATATTGTAGAGTTTCCTGTATATAATAAAACTCAGAATCTAGAACAGGTAGGACACTCGATGGTCACCTTCCAAATCATATTCTAGAAACTCACCTACAGATCGATAGTTATCAGCCAAATTAAAACATAGAAAAAGAGACTCATGATATTTTCCTCATTACCTATATTCTGAAAAGTGTGCATTTTCTATATGGTAATAGGAAAAATTGAATCCTTGGTAGAGATGGAGGATGTTTGGCTGGTTTGACACTCGATGTAGTTGTTTGCAGGTCAGATGTAAGTTTGTATAGGTTTAGTATTCCTCTGAGCATGTCTTGACAATTATAATCTCTAAAAGCTTTGTAGGAAGTGATAGGAGACTGGTTGGTGAACTCATGTCTTCTATCAGAAAATTCAAGAGATATCTTTTATTCAGCCATGGCATAACCATATCAAAATAAATACTTTATTTTAAAAATCATGTTAAAGTATCAAAACATATATCATTATTCAGTTATACACAGTTCATAAACCCAAGGTGTTACATAACTACTTGCTCACTCTCACAAAACTAGTATAGATTTCCTAATGTCCTCCAAGATGACTCTTCACCAGATTTACCAGTGTTGGAGAATCCCCCAATCTGCAGTCAAACAGATTCCTAAAGCGGTTCCAATCTACGCAATCTTCTGGTTCTATATGCTAATGGGCAGTCTGGATCAATCAGATGTGATCATATAAAGTTCCAACAAAGTAAAACATGAAGGTTATGGAGTTGGGTGACGTATTCTTGAACTTTCTATCTATAATTCAAATGGGTAGATTCATCCTCAAGAATTTTGAAGTACATGAACTGACCTTGAAGACCATAGGTTATGATTTGACAGAGGTATGCTACCATAAGGTTGCCCTTTTGTGAAGCTTCCTAGAAGGTCATTAGTGAAAAGAAGTTTACGGAAATGGTGAAGTATCATAGTTGACCTTCATAATACCTTCCCTTATGTGCATAAAAGGGAATTTGGGCATGCATCATAAAAAAGTAATAAAATACAGATCCTCAGTGAAGTTGGAGTATGCGAGGAGAATTGGATACACGATAGAGATTTTGACATGATAAATGAAGGTTCTCAAAATTTTCACATACATCTAATATAAGGACCCGAACTTAAAACATTACATAATATTGAATTAAATGAATAATTCACATTGAGGATCTTTTCAGGTTTAGAGTTTTAGAATGTTAGGCCACAACTATTACACTTCAAAATATTACAAAGTAGACACTTCTACACAGTTTCCATTTATTTTCATAAAATAAAAACTCTTAAAAAAAGATCCATGTCTAGTTCCATGTTTAAGATAGCATGGATTTCCCTTGATCCCGTCCTTGACCCTATTCCACATTATGTCCTATGAAAAACATTTCAAAAACTTGGGATGAGCCTAAAAAGCTCAGTAAGGGAAACACAAAGAAGGAAAACAGTTAGTTTTTTAAAACAACAAGTAAACTATGAATACTTTAACATAAGTAATAATTTTCACATTTATGAATTATTAAATACTATTCACTAAATTAAAAGATCATTACTTTCCCTTTTGTAACCAAAATATTACCATAAAACCCATATAAAGAACACATATCATATAAGGTTAACTTGGGACATAAACATACTTAAATGGAATAACCATACGGTCAACTTCCACACATATCACTAAATGTAATAGCCATACGGCCGACTTCCATACCCAATTCATTGGAGGTTATAACGTAACCACCCATCCTGGCATTCACGGCACCACCCTTCATTTGGTTTATCAAGTAACCACCCGTCAAATGTCCAAGTACCAATATAAAATCACAACACATAAAACAAAAATAAATAAAAGAAAACATTTCCACATTTTAATCACAATATATCACTTAAATATATTTATATAAAAAATCCATTATAAAAACAATTTTCAATACCAAAAAACATAAAATATTATATGGTATTTATTTTCTTTTAAAAACATTACGGCTTGTTGAGGAAGCCAAAGATCAAATAATACTCGCTGCGGCAGAAAAGTTCGTTGTAATCGCTTATGTTAAAAGAAAAAATCATTTATGTCATTTAGTAAAATGTTTTGTAGAAAAATATTCCCTTTGAAAAGTCAAGGATTTTTATATAGTGTATAAAATAAAGTTGTGTATTAAAACAAAATATGCGTCAATGAAAGGAGATTAAGACGAAGTCCCTTACCTTGTGTCCGACATGACTCGGTCATTCTTTAATCTCCTGAATAATAAAATAATGTAAATTTATACTTGCTTAAGAACATTTTTCAAGTTTATTATTAATTTTATATCACTTATTACCATGTTATAAACATTATGTAATCATTTAAGTTAATAATGTTCATTTTGTCGATATTTGGTACTTGAGTCAAAAATGAACACCTTATATTACAAGTTGTCCATGTGGTCAATAGTCCATTATATCCAGAATGATATTAATTATTTAGATATCATATATATAATATATATCTAGTATATACATGTATTTATAATATTACATAACATTTAGAGGTAAGAAATGAAATGCACCATTCATGGAGATGGTAAGCCGTACGTACACATGAACGCTACTTTCATTTATATTTCTTATTTTAATGGAAATAAAACATAATGATACATAGGTATATTATAATTCCAGTATAATATCATATATAATATCATTATCTCCATCCTTTATATATCCCACATAAGGAAATAACGAATCAAATCACTTTGAGGGGGTGGTAGTCCGCACTTCCTCAAATGAGATTATCGTATTTACCAACTATGGAAACTATAATGTCTTGATATAATTGGGAAGTAAAGAAGAATAAGGAAATAATAAACATAATATATTTCATATATAAATACAGTGCCATCATAATGGCCACCATGATATGTGGTAGGAGAAAATCGAACAATCATCATTTCGTGAGGTGTTAGTTTTCCATCCACAGAAACATTATGTTCTTCATCCATTATATGGAGGTGTGTGTAAGTGTTGTTTGAATCCTTCTCATAAAAACATACTAGTATATTTAGGACACTGGTTTTGTTACAAAATAAAGGAATAAAAATATTTTAGTGGTTGGAGAAGAAAAATAAAAGAAAACAATTTAAGAGAAACTGTTACCTTTAATTTGGGTAACTCCCTTTGGTTTGAACCAAAGGACTTCTTGTAGTTCCTTAAGACTAAGGTAAGTCTACTAGGAGGAGGAGAGGGATGTAGGGAGATTAATTGGGAAGAGTTTGGACGAGCCAAATGGCTTTAGAGGTGTGAGTAATTAGTTAGAATTGGTCTACTTTTATAAGGGAGAGGAGGGGCTCTTTAGGAAAGTTTGAAAATATTATTTTATAATATAATGATATTCGGTTTCTAAAGATCAAAAAAATCATTATAGTTGAAGATAATATGAGTCATGGTATAAATATAATCATCTAATAGTAATTGTAAAGGTTTTTTTATAATATTTTAATCATTATAATCTTATTTATTTAAATCATTTATTAATGATGTAAATACTTTATCATTATTGTATCATAAATAATTTAATTTATTTGATGTCTAAAAATTATTAAAAAATACTATCATGTAGGAAATAATTTTATCCTTACAATTAATATTTATAGATAAAAATATAATTTATATAATCCCTTTTAAAAATTAATTTTCTAAAAGATATTTTCTTTTGTCATTTTTCCCTTTACTTTAAGTTAATTAATCTAAATTGTCATTATCACTCCCAAGTTGCTCAATGGGGTCCCAAAATCGACCCAAAGATGACCATGGTCGTTAATGACTCAACCAATAAGGTTTGGAAAGGTGTTAAGGTAATTTTTAATTATTATAATATTCTTTTTACCTTGAATAACCCTATTTACTTTTAACCGTGGTAAATAAAAGTCAAAAGTTACTATTCACCAAAAATTATTTTCATTTTATTGAACCACATTTTTATTTATTGATAACAAACATGTGTGTATGATTTTAGAAATTCAATTCACAGAAGTGGTAAAATTTTATTTAAATGGAAAAGTCATTTTTTTTAACTACCACTATGTGGTTTCACTATTCATCAAGAATTGAAGTTTTTAGAAAAATACCAAAAATTCAGCCTGAGATATATTTTATATTTTGAATTAAAAAATGATGTCTTTTTTTCCAAATTCTAAACATAGAAGTGGCATTAAATAATTTTAAAATTAATTTATGTTATCAAAATAAATAGCGTGTTTTTAAGAAACAATAACTATCAAAAGATTGATACTTGTTTATATCCAATTTTGAAGAGAAATTAATTCCAATGACAAACATTGGATTAAATGGTAAAAATATATTTTAATTTAACTTTAAAACCAACTAAAAAGATAATATAACCATATAAATAAATTAGATTAAAAGGCACTATTGAATTAAAATACAATATTATTCACTATTCATTAAAAAAATGAACTTTATCGGAAAAATCCAAAAAAAATTACCCAAAGTAAAATTTGATTTCCCCATTCTAAAGAAGGATTTTATTTGGTCAATTTGAACACATAAAAATGACCAAAACTATATTTAAAGAGGTAGCTCCATTAAAAGGCAGTAAATCGGCCTTTTCATGTAAATTATGCTTAAAATTTGATTCAATCATATTTTAAGACTCTAACTTTTTATTAGATAAATGTAAATACATTTAAAAAACATGTATAATCATATTGTAGTTATTTTTGTTCATTCTATCCAATATAATGGCTAGGAGTTATCTACCATTTAAAATAATAATATTATATTATTATTGTGAAACGTAATATTTCAAAGAAACTCATTGTTGCGTATCAGGTATGCTATCGAACATAGAAAAACCTTTAAAGTAAAATTAATATTTAATTAAAAAATATTAATAAATATGAAATATGTATTATTCTTTATTCACCTATGATGTTACATCCTTACCCCTTTTAGATATTGCGTCCTCATAATTTTTATTCTCTTATCAAAATAAGTGGGGGTATTTTTCCCTCGTAGCATTTTCAGATTCTCATGTTGCCTCTTCAACCATATGGTTTTTCCAAAAAACCATTTCCTGGTGAATTACCTTATTCCGCAACACCTTCTCTCTATGGTCAAGAATCTGGACAAGTTGTTCTTCATAAGAATGATTCTCTTACAACTGAACTACCTTTAGGCTCAAAAAATGATATGGATTTGGCATATACTTTCTCAACATCAAAACATGATGAACATTTTGTACCTGGGATAAACTTAGAGATAAAGCCACTTTGTACGCAACTGATCCAACTTTCTCTAGAATTTCATAAGGTCCAATGAACCTCGGACTCAACTTTACCTTCTTACCAAAACGCATCACACTTTTCCATGGAGAAACTTTGAGAAAGAGATGATCACCTACCTCAAAAGAATGATCCTTCCTCTGGTTATCGACATAAATTTTCTATCTTTTCTGAGCTGTTCTCATGTGATTCTAAATCAACTGAAATTTCTCTGCCATCTCTTCTACCAATTCTGGTCCCATCAGCTTCCTCTAACCTACTTCATCCCAAAAATCTAGGGTTCAAAAATGCTTTCTATATAATGCCTCAAATGGAGCCATCTGTATACTAGAATGAAAACTGTTATTATATGAAAATTCAACCAAAGAAATATGTTGGTCCTAGCTTCCCTGGTAATCCATTGAACAAGCACGTATCATATCTTCCAATGTCTGAAATGTTCGTTCTGATTTCCCATCTGATTGAGGGTGAAAATCTGTAATAAAATTTAATTCAGTACCCAATGACTTCTGAAGGCCTTTCCAAAAGTTATAAGTAAACCTGAGATCACGATCCGATATAATGGAGAGGGGAACTCCATGTAACCAGAATATCTATTTAACATACAACCTATCAAGTTGATCTAAAGACAGAGTATCTCGATAGGAAGGAAATTAGCATGCTTTAGTCAATCGATCAACTATAACCCAGATTTCATTATTATATGGATATGTCTTTTGTAATCCCACAACGAATTCCATGGATATATTTTCCCATTTCCACTATGGAACCGGTAGAGGCTGAAACATTCCTTTCGGTAACTGTCTCTATACTTTAACCTGCTGACAAGTCAAACACTTCACAGTAAAATCAGCAATATCTCTTTTCATTCCATCCCACCAGTAATACTCACGGAGATCTCTGTACATATTTGTACTTCTAGGATGAACTGAAAACAGAGAACTATGAGCTTCACATAACAACTCATTTTTAAACTGTGAATCCCAAGGTACACATAATCTCTTACCAAACCTCAATACACAATCATTATCAAGATTAAAATCAGAAAAATTACCCTTCTGAACCAAATCTACCTTTTTTTGCAACTCACTATCTCCTTTCTATGCTTGCTTTATTCTGTCTAATAGAGATGATCTCACTGACACCTGATACAAAACAGAATAATTTCCTACACAAACAACTTCTATTCCAAAATCTATCATATCAAAAACCAAAGGATCTTGTTCCAAACGTAACATGGTTAATGAAGCATTACTTTTTCAACTCAAATCATCATCCACTTCATTTGATTTTCCCAGATGGTAATGGATCATGAAATCATAATCCTTGATTAATTCCAACCATCTCCTCTATCTCATGTTCATTTCATTTGGAGTGAATATATACTTTAAACTTTTTTGGTCAATATATATTTCACATTTCACTCCATACAAATGATGCCTCCAAATTTTTAAAGAAAAAACAATAGCATCTAATTCCAAATCATGTGTAGGGTAATTTAACTCATGTGGTTTCAATTGACGTTAAGCATAACCAATTACATGATCATTTTTCATTAGAAAACAACCCAGTCCTTTCAACGAAGCATCATTGTAGATAACAAACTCACCATTTCTGGAAGGCAGTTCCAAAACTAGAGCATTCACCAATCTCCTTTTCAATTCCTGAAAAAACATCATCACATTATTTTTTCCAGATGAACTTAACAAATTTTCAAGTTAAGTTAGTCATTGGACTAGATAACCGTGAAAACTTTTCAACAAACCTCCGGTAATAACCTGCCAAACCAAGAAAACTACAGATCTTGGTTATATTTGCGGGTCTTGGCCAATCTTCAACAACTTTAGTTTTAGCAGGATCAACAGTTATGAAATTTTTTGAAACAATGTGACCAAGGAAAGAAATTTTTTGTAACCAAAACTCACACTTTCTAAATTTCTTATAAAGTTTCTATTCTTTTAATGTTTGCAATACAACCCTTAAGTAAATTTGAAGTTCCTCTTTAATTTTGGAATAAACCAAAATATCATCAATGAACACAACCACACACTTATCCAAGAACTCACGAAAAATTCTATTCATAATATCAATGAATACAGAAGGTGCGTTGGTTAACCCAAAAGGCATAACTACAAATTCATAATGGCTATATCTAGTACGAAATGTGGTCTTCAGAATGTGTTCTTCCTTTACTTTCAAATGATGGTACCCCGACCTCAAATCAATCTTCGAAAAATACTGAGCTCCCTGGAGCTGATCAAACAAATCATCGATATGAGGAAAAGGATACTTATTCTTAATAGTGATATTATTCAATGCTCTATAATAAATGCAAAGTCTCATTGAACCATCTTTCTTTTTAACAAACAAGACAGAAGCACCCCATGGTGATGTGCTAGGTCAAATGAAACCTTTATCTAATAACTTCTGCAATTGCTTCTTTAACTCTAAAAGTTCAATTTGAGCCATTCAATAAGGGGGTTTTTTGAAATTGGCTTAGCATCAAGAACTAAGTCAATAATAAATTCAACTTCCCAATCATGTATTATACCAGGAAACTCATCAGGAAAAACATCAAGGTACTCATTTTCCACAGGCACATCATTACTCTGAACAATTCCTTTATTTTCAAAATATGTGAAAGGTAACATTCATTTCCATTTTTTACTAGATTCTCAACTTCCTGATATGTTATCAAAATCAAGGGCTAATTCTTGTACACAAACTATAAATATTTCTGAAAATAAACCTCTTTAGCTCTACATTCAATGTTTGCATGATAAACAGAAATCCAATCAATGCCCAAAATAACATCAAAATCTACTAGAGGCAAAACAATAAAGTTTGCAGGTACATTCTTTCCGCACACAAGGACATGAATGTTCTTATGTTTTCTTTTTGTCTCAACATTTCCTCCAGGTGTTTTTAACTTAAGTTATATATTCATATCATGAGATGGAATTCCTAATTTACTAGAAAATTTATCAGAAATGAAAGAGTGTGTAGACCCTGAATCAAACAACACATTGGCATAATCTGAACAAATAAACAGTATACCTGATACTACTTCATTTGATGGCCTGACATCTGCTGAAGTAGGTGCAAAGGATTTCACCACCCGTTTCGGCTTGTAGTATGACTACTTTCCCTCAGTTGAGTTCTTCACTGGACACTCATTTTCATAATAACCCATTTAATTACACTTAAAACATCTTACCGATGGCTTTTCATTCCCTATTTGATCATCTTCCTTACAGTTACAAGAAATATGACCATACATACCACACCGGAAGCACTTTCCAGACTTTGATAAACACTCTCTGGGATACTTTTTACAAAAATTCTCACAAGATGGATATTTAGTTTTCTTACCTATTGGCTTATTTGATGAATTCTTCCCCTTATCCTGCCAACTGGACCTCTTATTCTGTTGTTTTTCAAAGAACACTTGATCATCGACAAACTCCTTTTCTAGCTTCTCCGCACATCGAACAAGTTTTTCATAACTTTTGAACTCACAAGAGGCTAACTCTCTTCGATATCATGGCTTCAGTCCTGAGTAAAATTGATTTATCTTACTATCATGATCTCGGATGAAATTTGGTGCATACCTTTCCAGTCGAGTGAACTTTGCTTCGTAAGCAGTCACTGAGTCATCCTCCTTCCTCAATTCTAGGAATTGTTTTTATATCCTAAGAAGAACCACCTTAGGAAAATATTTCTCAAGAAACATACCTTTGAATTCATCCCAATCAAGAGCATCAATCTCCTCACTATCCCTGATATTTTTCATCATCGACCACCACTGATCAGCTTCACCTTCAAAACAGTAAACAACAAGACAATCCTTTTGATTTTATGAAAAACCCATGACATAAAAAATCTTTTCCATTGCTTTAATCCACCCTTCTACTTGCACCAGATTAGATGATCCTATGAATGATGGGGGATGTTGCCTCATGAAATACTCAAATACTGACATGTTCCTCTGTAGTTGATCTGGCTGATCTCATGCATGAATACCACAACCCTTTATAGCCTAAGTCAACTGTGTCATCACTGCAAAAAAAAATCAGTTCTGATTCCGACCATCTCAGGTTGCTGATTTGGAAGGTTGTCTTCCTCCTGATGTCGTCCCAACATAGCTGCCCTATTTCCTTTGCAGAAAACTATTCTAAACATAGAAATATCTTAGGCGAATCAACATGGTAATCTTTAAATGCTATATGATTTCAATATTAACCTAAATTAAATTATGGACATTTATTTAACAATACCGTAACTCTTAAAGTTGTCTAAACCAACCTCTGATACCAAATATAAGGACCCGGCCTTAAAACATTACCTAATCTTGAATTAAATGAATAATTCACATTGTGGATCTTTTCAGGTGTAGAGTTTTAGAGAGTTAGGCCATAACTATTACATTTAAAAATATTAAAAAGTAGACACTTATACACAATTTCCAATTTTTTCATAAAATAAGAACTCTTAAAAAAAGAGTCATGTCTAGTTCCATGTTTAAGATAGCATGACTTTTCCTTGATCTCATCCTTGACCCTATTCCACATTATGTCCTGTGAAAAACATTTCAAAAACTTGGGATGAGCATAAAAAGCTCAGTAAGGGATACAAAAGTAAGGAAAACAGTTAGTTTTTCAAAACAACAAGTAAACCATGAATACTTTAACATAAGTAATACTTTTAACCTTTATGAAGTAGTAAATACTCTTCACTAAATTAAAAGATCATTACTTACCCTTTTGTAACCAAAATATTACCATAAAACCCATATAAAGAACACATAACATATAAAGGTAACTTGGGACATAAACTTACTTAAATGGAATAACCATATGGTCGACTTCCACACATATCACTAAATGGAATAACCATACAACAAACTTTCATACCCAATGCGTTGGAGGTTATAACGTAACCACCTGTCCTGGTATTCACGGCACCACCCGTCATTTGCTTTATCACATAACCACCCATCAAATGTCCAAGTACCAATATAAAATCACAACACATACAACAAATATAAAGGAAAGAAAACATTTCCACATTTCAATCACAATATATCACTTAAATATATTGACATAACAAATCCATTATCAAAACCATTTTCAATACCAAAATTCATAAAAGATTATATGATATTTATTTTCTTTTAAAAACATTACGACTTGTTGAGGAAGCCAAAGATCAAATAATACTCACGGTGGCGAAAAAGGTCATTGTCACTGCTTACATTAAAAGAAATAGTCATTTTTTTCATTTAGTAAAATGATTTTTAGAAAAATATTCCATTTGAAAAGTCAAGGGTGTTTATACAGCATATAAAAGAAAGTCGTGTATTAAAACAAAATATGCCTTAATAAAAGGAGATTGAGACGAAGTCCCTTACCTCGTATCTGACTTGACTCGATCGTTCTTTAATCTCCTGAATAATAAACTAAATTGATTTTATACTTGCTTAAGAACCTTTTTCAAGTTTATTATTCCTTTTATATCACTTATTACCATGTTATAAACATTATGTAATCATTTATGTTAATAATGTTCGTTTTGTCGATATTTGGTACTTGAGTCGAAAATGAACACCTTATATTACAGGTTGTCCTTGTGGTAAATAGTCCATTATATTCGGAATGATATTCATTATTTAGATATCATATATATCATATATATCCAGTATATACATGTATTTATAATAGTACATAACATTTATAGGTAATAAATGTAATGCACCGTTCATGGAGACGGTAAGCCGTACGTACACATGAACGCTACTTTCATTTCTATTTCTTATTTTAATGGAAATAAAACATAATGATACATAGGTATATTATAATTCTAGTATAATATCATATATAATATCATTAACTCCATCCTCTATATATCCCACATAAGGCATTAATGAATCATATCACTTTGAGGGGGTGGTAGTCCGCACTTCCTCAAATGAGATTATTGTATTTACCCACTATGGAAATCATAAAGGCTTTATATAAATAGAAAGTAAAGAAGAATAAGGAAATAATAAACATAATATTTATCATATATAAATACAGTTCCATTATAATGGTCACCATGTGAGGCAGTAGGAGAAAATTGAACAATCATCATTTCGTGAGGCGTTAGTTTTCCATCCATAGAAACATTACGTTCATCTTCCATTAGAAGGAGGTGTGTGTAAGTGTAGTTCGAATACTTATCATAACAACATAATTGTATATTGAGGATACTAGTATTGTTATAAAATAAATTAATAAAAAGATTTTAGGAGTTAGAGAAGTAAAATAATAGAAAACAATTTAAGAGAAATTGTTACCTTCAATTTGGGTAACTCCCTTTGGTTTGAACAAAAGGACTTCTTGAAGTGCATTATTCCTAAGGTAAGGATTATAGGAGGAAGAAAGGGATGTCGGGAGATTAATTGGGCAGAGTTTGGATGAGGTAAATGGTTTGAGATGTGTGATAAATTGGTTAGAAGAGGTCTCCTTTTATAAGGGAGTGGAGGGGCTCTTTAGGAAAGTGTGAAAATATTATTTTATAATATAATGATATTCGGTTTCTAAAGGTCCAAAAATAATTATAGTGAAATATAAGATGAATCATGGTCGAAATTTAATCATCCAATAAGAATTTGACAGGTTTTGGATAATATTTTAATCATTATAATCTTATTTATTTAAATCGTTTATTAATGACGTAAATACTGCATCATTATTTTGTAACAAATAATTTAATTTATTTGATGTCTAAAAATTATAAAAAAAATACTATCATATAGGAAATAATTTTATATTTCCAATTAATATTTATAGGAAAAATGATAATTTATATAACCCCTTCTAAAAATTAATTTACTAAAAGATATTTGCTTTTGTCATTTTTGCCTTTACTTTAAGTTAATTAATCTAAATTGTCATTATCACTCCCATGTTTCTCAATGGGGTCCCAAAATTGACCCAAAAGATGGTCATGGTCGTTAATGACTCAACCAATAATGTGTTGACAAGTGTTATAGTAATTTTGAATTATTATAATATTCTTTTTACCTTGAATTACCCTATTTACCTTTAACCGCGGTAAATAAAAGTCAAAATTTACTATTCAACAAAAATTATTTTCTTCTTATTGAACCGCATTTTACTTATTGATAACAACCATGAATGTAGTATTTTCAAAATTCCATTCACATAAGTGGTAAAATTTCATTTAAAAGAAAAAGTCAGTTTTTTTAACTACCACCAAGTTGTTTCACTATTCATCAAAAATTGAGGTTTTTCAGAAAAATACCAAAAAATCAGTGTCACGACCCGCCCTCGGGGACCGTGCCGTGACTACCCCAAGCCCGCCTTCCATAGGCCAGGGGCTGGCGACTAGCACCAAGGCGTAAATCCCGGTAAAAAGGGAAGGCATTTCCTTTGTAAAGTAAACAAACACCACAGAGTAAGCAAGCGGAAAGTAATCACTAAGTAAAAGCAGAGTACAACTGAAAGTGCAGAAAAGTAAAAGGGTCAGTATACAAACCCAAACTGAAAGTAAAGTACAACTCGAAAGGTAAAACAGCAACTGAAAAGTAAAAGCCGCTACACCGAGTTTTCCACTGGAAATCCCACCTGAAGGGTGGGTACAGATAGCTCCACTGCTCCACGGGTCCCGTAGTCCGCTCCGAGCACATCCCACCCAGTGGTCCACCTCCAGGTACCGTCTAGCTCTACAAGCCTCAGCTAAGATCAACGCTGTCAGTCGTCTGCAACCAACACAACGTAGTGCGGGCAAAGCCCGTGCAGGGGTGAGTATAAGCTACTCAGTAGGGACCCCGAGACCCCTGAAGGTCTCTCAAATCCACAAAGGATAAACCACGAAGAAGGGTACAATCACAAGTAACAACCGACACTGCTTAGGTATATGCCCATACATATACCTAAGTCATCAATTTCAAATACGCTCCAACCTCCGAGCCCAAGTACAACTCAGTCCACACAGGAAAGTAAACGTATTACACACAGGAAAGCAAAACGAAATCCACACAGGATAGCACAACACAATCCACACAGGAAAGCAACAGGATTCTGCTCACACAGGTATACTTCTTCAAAGGACGATAAAGATGATCTCTGATCCATCTAAGTCGTCGGACCCACGAAGGATCGATAGGTAACTAACCCCCGCAAAAGACCCACACAGGATCGGGCCCACACAGGACCTGTAGGCGCTGGTTCACACAGGACCGCTGAGCGCAAAGACCCACACAGGATCGGACCCACACAGGATCGGGCCCACACAGGACCTGTAGCACTGATCCACGTAGGATCGCTGAGTGCTGTAATCGTCGTCGTCGAATCCACACAGGATCTCTGTACTGTCGTCGTCGCAGTCACAGTAGCAGTAGCAGTAGCAGTAGTAGTCACAGTCGCAGCCAGCACTAGGGTTCCCGCACACAGCAAGCTCGTTTGGAGGGTCCGCTCCACGAGCCGAGAGGCTGATACATCAACTGTCACAAAGTCCAGAGTTAATGTATCCAAAAGTTCCGTATCGTCAACAGGAACTCAACGCAACAGACGGCGCGTCGATCGGACGCCTGGTCTGAGAGTTATTGGCATTTTCGTCCCCGGGGCCCGGTTGGTTTTTAAGGCAAAACCAACCCGACCGTACTCCACCTGCGTCCAAACCTCGGGCGTAGTATGCCAAAAGATCCGTCTCACTAAGAGGAACACAACAAAGCTGACGGCACGTCAATCGGACGTCCGTAGCTCAAGATATGAGTGTTTCCGCTCCGAGGGCCCGGTTGGTTTCGTGTACGAACCAACCCGGCCGAACTCAAAGTATTCTGAAACCCTGAGTGTAATATACCGAAACGACCGTCTCGATCCAAGGATCGTGATGCCGCAGACGGTTCGTCAATCGGAGGTCTGTGGCTCAAGTTATGGCCAAAAGACCGAAAGTGTCTCGAAAACAGCGGGTCCGGGTCCGGGCCGACCCGGCCCGACCCCCCCCCCCCCCTCTGGGTCGGCCCGAACTGGGTCGACCCGACCCGGCCTGGCCGGCCGGCGGCGCAGCGGCCTGGCGCCGCACGGAGGCAGCGCGCGGGGGGCTAAGCCCCCGCTTCCAGCAAGGCGGCGCGGCTTTTAGCCGCGCCATTTGGGAACCCCCCCCCCCTCGTGGGGGGCCTGCTTTGAAGAGGACCGAGGGGCCGCCTTCCCCCCTCAAGGAAACCGCCCCTCCCAATTAAATGGGGGGGGGGGGGTTAGAGGGTTGACCGGGGGAATTCATTCCCCCGGTCTTTGACCTTCCGGTCGGCCACCTGGCCGACCGGTTTTTCTCCAACGGAACCGGCAAGCCGGTCCCCTTCCGGTTTCCGACGCCGGCGGCCCGGCGTGCCGTCGGTCTTCCCGTCTCGCTGCGGCCCGGAACCGGCTGCGGTGTTCGTCGTCCGGCGCGGTGCGACAGCACCGCGCCCCTCCGCCGCACCTTCAATTCCCTTCGACGCGGCGCGATGGCGTCGCGTTCTTGATGATCCTTCCACGGCGCGGCACGACGGCGCCGCGCAATATAATCGTGCGATTATCCGCGTGGTGCGACGGCACCACGCCATCTTGTTTCCACCCGCAAGATAAATCAACAAGAACAAGGGAGGGGGTTCGGCCGTGTTCATGCGGTCTGGCCCCCTCACGTTAAATGACAACACAATTTAAATATCCTCACGTTAGTCATGCTAGAACCACGAACAAGAATAAATAAATAAACAAATAACAACAACCCCTACCTTGGGTTCAAGTTTGAAGATCGTCAACGACCTGCGGAAGAAATCGTCGCGGAGGTCGGGGCGTTGCGGTAGTCGTTCGTCAAATCCGATGACGAAGAGGTACGTCTGAAGAGGTACGTCGTTGGCGAATCCTCGTATGCCAACGAAGGAAGTACGAGGAGGAAGTGGCGTTCCCTTTCATTGACACGGAAGACGAAGAAGAGAGGAGCGGCGTTCTTCGTCGGAGCTTGAGCGTTCTTCGTCAAAGATTGTGCGTTCTTCGTCAAAGCTTGAGCGTTCTTCGTCAAAGCTTGAGCGTTCTTCGTCAAAATTTGAAGAAGAAGGAGAAGAACCCAAAATCTCTCAAGATGGCTAAACAACTCTAACCAAATAAAATAAGATAGTGTCTTATTTTATTCACAAACTTAACAAATGAATTTCAAAGGTTTGAAATTCAAATAAGATAACTCCAAAATTAAATAACAATTTGTCATGTCATTTAAAGAGGGGTTAAAGGGAGTTTAAGAGAAGATGGAAGGTTTAGGTTCGTGTAGGTCCCACCACACTTAATCCTCTCAAGGGAGGTTAAGTGGGTGTGGGTCCCACCCCTAACTTCCTTTGAGAGAAGTTAACCAACAAAAGTAAAAATAAAAAGTGTTCCACATTTTTATTTAACTTTTTATAATTCTCCCAAAAACTAACTTTCGTACCGCAATAAACGCAACTTTGGAAAAGGTCTCCTTAAGCGAATATCGACGTTGCGAGTTCATCGGTGTCCTCGGATTTAAATTCCGAGCACCGGATCAAAAGTTAGAAATTCTCGCTCATTCGTTCACTGAACGTACTCGAGCCAAACTTCGGAAATTGATTCTGGGCACTCCGGGCCTCGGAATCAGGTGCCGTCAGAAACCGCGCTCTTGTAAATTTCCAAAGAAAATTAAGAAAAAATTTTCCTTGAATTTTACGGGTCTTTACATTACTCCCACCTCAGGGATTTACGTCCCCGTAAAGATACATCAAAAACGTGGGAAACAAATGAGGGTACTAAGCACGCATCTGAGCCTCCCTCTCCCATGTGCTCTCCTGGAGGTTTCCGTGCTTCCATCTGATGCGTACAAGAGGAATCGATCGCCCACGCAGGACCTGCTCCTGTCGATCCTCTATCTCCACCGGAACCTCCGTAAAAGTCGCCCCATCGTCAACGTCAAGCTCCCCATGGTCAATGATGTGCGTCAGGTCGTGCACGTATCTCCTCAGATGAGATACGTGGAAGACGTCGTGCACCCGGTGCAACTGAGGTGGTAGAGCCAGACGATAAGCCACCTCGCCAACCCTGCTGAGGACCTGGAAGGGTCCGATGAAGCGCGGAGATAACTTGCCGCCTCGGCCAAATCTCCGAATACAACGTCGAGGTGAGACCCGCAAGAAGACGTGGTCGCCATCCTCAAACTCCAGTGGCCTCCGCCTCCTGTCAGTGTGTGACTTCTGCCGGCTCTGTGCTGTCCTCATCCGCTCCTGGATGACCTGGACCTTCTCTGTCGTGGCCTGGACCATCTCCGGTCCCACAAGTGCTGACTCCCCAGGGTCTGTCCAGCACAAAGGAGATCTACAAGGTCGGCCGTACAATGCCTCGTACGGTGCCATCCTGATGGTGGAGTGGTAGCTGTTGTTGTATGCAAACTCCACCAACGGTAGGTGGTCCTCCCAGCTGCGACCAAAGTCGAGGACACATGCACGGAGCATGTACTCGAGAGTCTGAATGGTCCTCTCCGTCTGACCATCCGTCTGAGGGTGAAAGGCTGTGCTCAGACGTAACTGCGTCCCGAACGCCTCCTGTAACCCCTTCCAAAGCCGGGAAGTAAAGCGAGCATCTCGATCGGAGACGATAGATGATGGCACATCGTGGAGCCGCACAATCTCCTGAACATAGAGACGTCCCAAGCTCTCCACTGAGCCCTTCTCTCTAATGGGTAAGAAGTGTGCCGACTTGGTGAGTCGGTCAACAATCACCCAGATGGAGTCGTGACCTCTGGAAGTGCGTGGAAGTCCAGTCACGAAATCCATAGATATTCCATCCCACTTCCACTCCGGGACCTCCAAGGGTTGTACCAAGCCTGCTGGTACCTGATGGTCTGCCTTCACCTGCTGGCAGGTGAGGCATCGAGAAACGAACTCTGCTACTTCCTTCTTCATGCCCGGCCACCAGTGCTGTCGTCTGAGGTCCTGGTACATCTTCGCCACTCCAGGATGTACCGCCAAAGGAGAAGTGTGAAACTCTCTCAGCACTTCCTCTCGCAAAGCGACTGGTACCATGGTACGTCCTCTGAAAAGGATGTCGTGCTCTGCTCCAAGGGAGAAACCATCAGGTGCCTGTCCCAAGGATATCTGAGCACGCCGTGTCTCATAGTCAGCATCCTCACGCTGTGCCTCTCTGACCCGCTGCAGTAGTGGAGGGGTGACTGTGAGAGACTGGAGGAAGGCTGCTCCATCTCTATCCATGAAGGATATCTGAAAAGAGGCTAGATGCTCCGTCGCCTCCTCAAGTAGCTGAATGCCCATCCTCCTGCTAAGGGCATCGGCTACTACGTTCCCCTTCCCAGGAGTATAGACTATCTCAAAGTCATAGTCCTGGAGGAACTCGAGCCATCGCCACTGTCTCAGGTTCAGGTCCTTCTGCGAGAATATATACCTGAGACTCTGATGATCGGAAAAGACTGTAAAGCGCTCGCCCATCAGATAGTGTCGCCAAGTCTTCAGAGCGAAGACCACTGCTGCTAACTCCAGGTCATGGGTAGCGTAGTTCTGCTCATGCGGCCTCAACTGACGTGATCCATAGGCGATCACTGCCCGCTCCTGCATCAGAACACATCCGAGTCCAGTCCCTGATGCATCGCAGTAGACTACGTACCCTACTCCCTCCTCAGGCAACCTCAAGATAGGTGCGCTAGTCAATCTCTGTCTCAGCTCCTGGAAGCTCTGCTGACATCTGTCTGACCACACGAAGGGTTTCCCCTTCTTCGTCAAAGCTGTGAGTGGTTCCGCAATTCTAGAGAAGTCCAGCACGAATCTCCGATAGTAACCAGCTAGTCCCAAGAAACTCCGAACCCCAGTCACGCTCCTGGGTGGCTCCCATGCTAACACAGCCTCAATCTTCGCGGGATCCACTGCAACTCCCACCTCAGAGATAACGTGTCCCAAGAAGTGGACCTCACGTATCTAGAACTAGCACTTCGAGAGCTTACCATAAAGCTGGTGCTCTCGGAGTGTGTCTAGTATAACTCGCAAGTGATAGGCGTGCTCCTCTTCAGTCGTAGAGTAAATCAGAATGTCGTCGATGAAGACCACGACAAACCGATCGAGGTATGGCTGAAAGATCCTATTCATGAGATCCATGAACACTGCTGGAGCATTGGTTACACCAAAAGGCATAACCAAGAACTCATAGTGGCCATACTGACATCTGAAGGCCGTCTTCTGCACATCCTCGTCTCTGACTCTGAGCTGATGATAGCCTGACCTGAGGTCTATTTTCGAGAACCACCGTGCTCCCTTGAGCTGATCAAAGAGGTCATAAATCCTCGGTAGCGGATACTTGTTCCTCACTGTCACCTGGTTCATGCAACGATAGTCAACACAAAGTCGCAAGCTCCCGTCCGCCTTCTTGGCGAACAATATCGGGGAAGCCCAGGGTGAAACACTGGGTCGGATGAACCCCTTGCCCTGCAAGTCCTCCAACTGTACCCGTAGCTCTCAAAGCTCGGCGGGGGCCATCCGATATGCTGTAGTGGATATCGGGGCCGTCCCGGGGTACAAGTCAATATAAAAGTCTACCTCTCTACGAGGAGGTAGTCCTGGAACGTCGTCGGGAAAAACGTCCGCAAACTGATCCACCACTGCAGGAAAACCAGGACTCCGCACGTCAACTGCTCCAAGGATGAGGCTAGCTAACTGATGAGTAATGGGCTGTCCTCTCCTCCGCGGAAGTCCATATTGTGCTGATATGGCTCCCTTCTCGCCGGTGAAGGTGAACCTGCTCCCGTCGGTACGTACACAACGCACCTTGCGCCTAAAACAGTCAATCTGCGCATGGACCGTAGATAGCCAATCCATGCCCAAGATGACGTCGTAAGGCCTCGACGCTGCTACAAGAAGATCCCAGCCGAAGCTCTCGCCTCCTAGAGTAAGCTCACACTGCCGGCACCAGTGTGTAATCGTCGAGTCTGCTCCCGTAGGAGTCTCTAGCCGTAAGGATCGAGCCAACGGCTCTGTCGGAATCTCCGAGCTCCGAACAAGGGCAGCGGCTATGAAAGAGTGACTCGCTCCTGTGTCTATAAGAACTACAGAAAGGGTGGAATAGACACAGATAGTACCTCGAATCATCTCAGGTGCGCCGTGGTCGTAGGCCTCTACTGCCTGGAGTTGTGCCTGTCTCTGCCCGCCAGCTCCCTGTGGTCGGGGTGGACCTCCTGGTGGTGGTGGTGGCAAAGCCTCAAAGCGTCGCCCACCACCGGCTGCTCGTCCAGCTCCTCTGCCTCGTCCGCCTCCTCCCTGCGGACCGCCACGGTCGACCCTCTGCCTCTGCCTCGGTGGTCCCTCAACTGTCTGCTGCTCCTCGACACGGCGAGTCGGGCAGTCACGAGCCATGTGGCCCTGCCCGCCGCACGAGTAGCACTGCCTGCCCCTCGAAAGACTGGCTCCTCGCTGTGTGCCCCGCACTGCTGAGCCAGTGCCCTGAGGTCGTTTGCCCGAAGTTCTAGTCTGTCTGGACCCCTGAGTCATCCGTCGACTGCCTGCTGCAGATGACTCTTCCACGTGCCGCCCTGCGGTGGGTCGCTGCGCTGGTGTAGACTCAGCAAGGAAGCTCTCGATCAAAAGAGCCCGCTCCAGTACTCCTGTCTGAGTCGGTATGCTGAGGGAAATCAGCGATGCCCTGATCTCGTGTCTCAAACCCTGCTCGAAGGTCCGGGCCCAGAAGAATGGGTCTCGTACCATGTCGGTCGAGTAGCGCGAGAGATCAGTAAATCTCGCCGAGTACTGAGCGACCGTCATGCTGCCCTGCCGCAGTTGAAGAAGCTCCTGGATACGCACCGCACGAAGGGTGGCTGGGACGAACTCCGAGCGGAAGAGGCTCTCAAAGTCCGTCCAAAGTAGAGATGCCTCATCGTGCACCTGGAGCATCAAGCTCCACCATCGTCCTGCCGCTGCGTGTAGTAGGCTCGCAGCGAGGATCACCATGAGGTCTGCTGGTGTCCTCACTATCCTAAACACACGTACCACTGCCTCCAGCTAGTCCTCTACTGCCTGGGGATCCGTCTCCCCGCGAAACCTGGGTGGTCGCTGGCGCTGAAACTCATGAAGTGCGCTGAGGCGACGTGCATCGTCAGCGGCTGGCGCTGGAAGCATCGGGGGCTCGGCGGGTAGAGCTACCGCCGGTTCTACTGCTGACAAAGGGCCATGTACCGAGGCCTCGTCGCTCGGTGGGCTGTCATCACGCTCGACTCTCGGAACCCTAGCTGGCTGCCGTCGTGGGGCCATCCTGAAAAGAAAATAGGTGCGCCACGGTCAGAACAGTATACCTGGTGAGCTGATATAAGTAATCACAAAGAAAACTTTGAAACACACACGCAATCAATGTTTTCGTGCATTTAGTCGGAAATCAGAAGTCAGGGTCCTGGTGTACGGATACGTCGGCCGCTGCACCAACACTGGACTCCCTGGACTGATAACCACACTCAATACGCTAAACATTATTGCTTTACATAGAAAAGATCAGAGTTTGTGGTAGAACCGAACTCCTCTGATACCAATTTGTCACGACCCGCCCTCGGGGACCGTGTCGTGACTACCCCAAGCCCGCCTTCCATAGGCCAGGGGCTGGCGACTAGCACCAAGGCGTAAATCCCGGTAAAAAGGGAAGGCATTGCCTTTGTAAAGTAAACAAACACCACAGAGTAAGCAAGCGGAAAGTAATCACTAAGTAAAAGCAGAGTACAACTGAAAGTGCGGAAAAGTAAAAGGGCCAGTATACAAACCCAAACTGAAAGTAAAGTACAACTCGAAAGGGAAAACAGCAACTGAAAAGTAAAAGACGCTACACCGAGTTGTCCACTGGAAATCCCACTTGAAGGGTGGGTACAGATAGCTCCACTGCTCCACGGGTCCCGTCGTCCGCTCCGAGCACGTCCCGCCCAGTGGTCCACCTCCAGGTACCGTCCAGCTCTACAAGCCTCAGCTAAGATCAACGCTGTCCATCGTCTACAACCAACACAACGTAGTGCGGGCAAAGCCCGTGCAGGGGTGAGTATAAGCTACTCAGTAGGGACCCCGAGACCCCTGAAGGTCTCTCAAATCCACAAAGGATAAACCACGAAGAAGGGTACAATCACAAGTAACAACCGACACTGCTTAGGTATATGCCCATACATATACCTAAGTCATCAATTTCAAATACGCTCCAACCTCCAAGCCCAAGTAAAACTCAGTCCACACAGGAAAGTAAACGTATTCCACACTGGAAAGCAAAACGAAATACACACAGGATAGCACAACACAATCCACACAGGAAAGCAACAGGATTCAGCTCACACAGGTATACTTCTTCAAAGGACGATAAAGATGATCTCTGATCCATCTAAGTCGTCGGACCCACAAAGGATCGATAGGTAACTAACCCCCGCAAAAGACCCACACAGGATCGGGCTCACACAGAACCTGTAGGCGCTGGTTCACACAGGACCGCTGAGCGCAAAGACCCACACAGGATCGGACCCACACAGGATCGGGCTCACACAGGACCTGTAGCACTGATCCACGTAGGATCACTGAGTGCTGTAGTCGTCGTCGTCGAATCCACACAGGATATTTGTACTGTCGTCGTCGCAGTCACAGTAGCAGTAGCAGTAGCAGTAGTAGTCACAGTCGCAGCCAGCACTAGGGTTCCCGCACACAGCAAGCTCATTTAGAGGGTCCGCTCCACGAGCCGAGAGGCTGATACATCAACTGTCACAAAGTCCAGAGTTGATGTATCCAAAAGTTCCGTATCGTCAACAGGAACTCAACGCAACAGACGGCGCGTCGATCGGACGCCCGGTCTGAGAGTTATTGGCATTTTCGTCCCCGAGGCCCGGTTGGTTTTTAAGGAAAAACCAACCCGACCGTACTCCACCTGCGTCCAAAACTCGGTTGGAGTATTCCAAAAGATCTGTCTCACTAATAGGAACACAACAAAGCTGACGGCACGTCAATCGAACGTCCGTAGCTCAAGATATGAGCGTTTCCGCTCCGAGGGCCCGGTTGGTTTCGTGTACGAACCAACCCGGCCGAACTCAAAGTATTCCAAAACCCTAAGTGTAATATACCGAAACGACCGTCTCGATCCAAGGATCGTGATGCCGCAGACGGTTCGTCAATCGGAGGTCCGTGGCTCAAGTTATGGCCAAAAGACCGAAAGTGTCTCGAAAACAGGGGGTCCGGGTCCGGGCCGACCTGGCCCGACCCCCCCCCCCCCCCCTGGGTCGGCCCGAACCGGGTCCGACCCGGCCCGGCCGGCCGGTGGCGCGGCGGCCTGGCGCCGCGCCATTTAGGAACCCCCCCCCCCCCCCCCTCGTGGGGGGCCTGCTTTGAAGAGGACCGGGGGGCCGCCTGCCCCCCTTAAGGAAACTGCCCCTCCCAATTAAATGGGGGGGGGGGGGGGTTAGAGGGTTGACCGGGGGAATTTATTCCCCCGGTCTTTGACCTTCCGGCCGGCCACCTGGTCGGCCGGTTTTTCTCCAACGGAACCGGCAAGCCGGTCCCCTTCCGGTTTCCGACGCCGGCGGCCCGGCGTGCCGCCGGTCTTCCCGTCTCGCCGCGGCCCGGAACCGGCCGCGGTGTTCGTCGTCCGGCACGGTGCGACGGCACCGCGCCCCTCCTCCACGCCTTTGATTCCCTTCGACGCGGCGCGATGGCATCACATTCTTGATGATCCTTCCACGGCGCGGCACGACGGCGCCACGCAATATAATCGTGCGATTATCCGCGTGGTGCGACGGCACCACGCCATCTTGTTTCCACCCGCAAGATAAATCAACAAGAACAAGGGAGGGGGTTCGGCCGTGTTCATGCGGTCCGGCCCCCTCACGTTAAATGACAACACAATTTAAATATCCTCACGTTAGTCATGCTAGAACCACGAACAAGAATAAATAAATAAACAAATAACAACAACCCCTACCTTGGGTTCAAGTTTGAAGATCGTCAACGACCTGCGGAAGAAATCGTCGCGGAGGTCGGGGCGTTGCGGTAGTCGTTCGTCAAATCCGATGACGAAGAGGTACGTCCGAAGAGGTACGTCGTTGGCGAATCCTCGTATGCTGACGAAGGAAGTCCTAGGAGGAAGCGGCGTTCCCTTTCGTTGACACGGAAGACGAAGAAGAGAGGAGCGGCGTTCTTCGTCGGAGCTTGAGCGTTCTTCGTCAAAGCTTGAGCGTTCTTCGTCAAAGCTTGATCGTTCTTCGTCAAAGTTTGAAGAAGAAGGAGAAGAACCCAAAAGCTCTCAAGATGGCTAAACAACTCTAACCAAATAAATTAAGATAGTGTCTTATTTTATTCACAAACTTAACAAATGAATTTCAAAGGTTTGAAATTCAAATAAGACAACTCCAAAATTAAATAACAATTTGTCATGTCATTTAAAGAGGGGTTAAAGGGAGTTTGAGAGAAGATGGAAGGTTTAGGTTCGTGTGGGTCCCACCACACTTAATCCTCTCAAGGGAGGTTAAGTGGGTGTGGGTCCCACCCCTAACTTCCTTTGAGAGAAGTTAACCAACAAAAGTAAAAATAAAAAGTGTACCACATTTTTATTTAACTTTTTATAATTCTCCCAAAAACTAACTTTCGTCCCGCAATAAACGCAACTTCGGAAAAGGTCTCCTTAAGAGAATATCAACGTTGCGATTTCATCGGTGTCCTCGGATTTCAATTCCGAGCACCGGATCAAAAGTTAGAAATTCTCGCTCGTTCGTTCACTGAACGTACCCGAGCCAAACTTTGGAAATTTATTCCGGGCACTCCGGGCCTCGGAATCAGGTGCCGTCAGAAACCGCGCTCTTGTAAAATTCCAAAGAAAATTAAGAAAAAATTTCCCTTGAATTTTACGGGTCTTTACAATCAGCCTAAGCTATATTTGATATTCCGAATTAAAAAATGAAGTATATTTTTCCAAATTCAAAAAATATCAGTGGAATTAATTAATTTTAAAATTAATTCACGTTATCAAAACAAATAGCGTGTTTTTAAGAAATAATAACTATCAAAAGATTAATACTTGTTTATGTCCAATTTCAAAGTGAAATTAATTCCAATGAACAACATTGGATTTAATGGAAAAAATATATTTTAATTTCACTTTAAAACCAACTATAAAGATAATATAACCATATAAATAAATTATATTAAAAGGCACTATTGAATTAAAATACAATATTATTCACTATTCATTAAAAAAATAAACTTTATCGGAAAAATACCAAAAAATTACCCAAAGTAAAATTTGATGTCCCCATTCTAAAGAAGGATTTTATTTGGTCAATTAGAACATATAAAAATGACCAAAACTAGATTTAAATAGGGTTCTCCATTAAAAGGAGGTAAATCGGCCTTTAAATGTAAATTATGCTTAAAATTAGATTCATTCATATTTTAAGAATCTAAATTTGTATTGGATAAATTTAAATAAATTTAACGAACATGTATAATAATATTGTAGTTAGTTTCATTCATTCCCTCCAATACAATGGCTAGGAGTTAACTACCATTTAAAATAATAATATTATATTATTAGTGTGCAGCGTAAGATTTCAAAGAACCCTGTTGTTGCGTATTGGGTACGCTATCGAACATAGAAACCCCTTTAAAGTAAAATTAATATTTAATTCACAAATATTAATAAATATTAAATATGTCTTATTCTCCATTCACCTAGGATGTTATATCCTTCCCCCCTTTGGGAAATTGCGTCCTCGCAATTTTTATTCACTTATCAAAATAAGTTGGGGTATTCATCCCACATAGAATTTTTGGATTCCCACATTGCCTCTTCAACCATATGGTTTTCCCACAAAACCTTTACCTGGTGAATTACCTTATTCAGCAACACCTACTCTCTACGGTCAAGAATCTGGATAGGTTGTTCTTCACAAGAGAGATTCTCTTTCAACTGAACTACCTCTGGGCTCAAAACATGAGATGGATCTGGAATATAATTTCTCAACATCAAAACATGAAAGACATTGTGTACCTGGGATAAACTTGGAGGTAAAGACACTATGTGCACAACTGATCCAACTTTCTCCAGAATTTCATAAGGTCCAATGAACCTCGAACTCAACTTTCCCTTCTTAGCAAAACACATCACACTTTTCCATGGAGAAACTTTTAGAAAGACATGATCTTAACCTCAAAAGAAAGATCATTCTTCCAGTTATCGGCATAACATTTCTGTCTGCTCTGAGCTGTTCTCATGTTCTTCTAAATCAACTGAACTTTCCCTGCCATCTCTTCTACCAATTATGGTCCCATCAGCTTCCTCTCACCTACTTCATCCCAAAAAGATGGAGTTCAACAACGCTTTCCATATAATTACTCAAATAGAGCCATATTTATAATAGAATGAAAACTGTTATTATATGAAAATTCAACCAAAGAAATATGTTGGTCCCAACTTCCCCAATAATCCATCGAACAGGCACGTAGCATATCTTCCAATGCCTGAATTGTTCGTTCTGATTGCCCATCTGATTGAGGGTGAAAAGCTGTAATAAAATTTAATTCAGTACCCAACGACTTCTGAAGGCCTTTCCAAAAGTTAGAAGTAAACCTGGGATCATGACTGTTAGTATGGTATGACTCTGAGTATGATATACTCTGTAATACCAAACATAGAATCAAATAAGTACAATGAGATACAAATACAAGAGGGGGGATGAATTATACCTTTTAAAAATTCCCTTAGGAAATTTTTAGGATGGTAATGTTTAATAAGGATAAACACGATAATTCATATGACCTCTATGAGTACTAATGACTTTCTAGATTCTGGAAAAGTGATTCTGAAAATGGAACTTAACTAAATTTACAAAGATTAAGATTCTACCTTAAAGCGTATAGAATCTAACTATATCAGATTATACTGATGATGAAGTATAAGAAAGTATACTTTTCTCAACAATACAAAGTGCAGCGGAAAAAAAAGTATTAAAACTACAAGTAACAAACAATAACTCTTTTAACCCAAAGAGAAGGGTATCCAACAACCCTGGATAAGAGGTCCCTTGATTTATGCTTTCAAGAAAGACTGTCTTACCCACACCAGGGTAAGCCCTCGATACGATGATCGGAGTCTGTCTTGCTATCCCCGTAAGACCTCAACTATCAAATAGTCGGCAGCTATGTCTTCTTTAGCAAGGAAGCCCTCAACTTTAAGGTGTTGGAACCTCTGTCTTCCTATCCCCGGAAGCCCTTGATTGTAATTAGAAATAATCGGAGTAGCACGAAGAAAGTCTGCACAAGGTAAAGTTTGAACAAGTTGTTCAAACTTTCTGCACGAAACTTGGAGAGTTGATAAGATCCTCTCTCTCTAGAAATCACTTCAACAACATGTAAGAAATGTGTCAAAAGTATCAAACACTTTCAAATGGGCTCCTATATATAGGAGAAGCTCCAACGATCGACACCCTCCTCCAATGGTCATATTTTTCCTTGAATTTTGGAGGGACCTGTACACATGTCACTCAACCAACAGTTAGTCAATAACTGAAAGCATGAAATAATTTAGTAATGAAATAGGTTTAAGAATAAGTAAAACTGAAGTTCGGAATGTAAGCAAATAAAATTTCGGAGTCTAACCAAAATGGAATTCAGTGTCTATGAAAAAGAGATATTCGGATTCTATTTTGTAGGAATTCTAACCTGAATTTTGTATAAATCCAGAGTCTGCATTTCTGAGGAAATTCGGAGTCCAGTTTCACTAGAATTTAGAATCTGAACTTACAGAGTTTGGAGTCGAACTCATAGGAATTTGGAGTCGAACTCATAGAATTTCGTAGTTGAACTAGTAGGATTTTTGAGTCGAACTCATATAAGTTCGAAGTAAAACTAGTAAGAGTTCGGAGTCAAACTCATAGAATTTTGGAGTCGAACTAGTAGGAGTTCAGAGTCGAACTCATAGGAATTCAGAGTTGAACTTCTTGAGATTTCGTATCCATAATTCGGAGTGGAACTTCATGAGAGTTTGTACTCGGAATTCGGAGTGGAACTTCATGAGAGTTCGTATCCAGAATTCGGAGTAGAACTTCATGAGAATTCGTATCCAGAATTCAGATCCTAAAACAGGATACTTCATATCTAAGTATTATATGATTCCAAGGTTTTATATATGAACCCGATTTTTACACTTAAGATAAATATTGATATGAACAATGAAAACAAGGTAGGGGTAAATTCCTTTGGGAATGAAATTTTCTTTATAGAATTAAAATATAGATTTACTTAATTATAAGGTGTTTGTGATTTTCAAAACAAGAAGGAATGGAAAAGTCATAAGGAAAAAATTATTGACTCAACAATGTCCCCCATTTTGGAAGGCACAACCAACCTTTCGAAAAATAATATAAGGACTTAGAAAAATTTCTTTAGACTTTGAAATTAAAACATATCTCCCTTTGTTCATAGATGATGGTGAATACAAATAACTCCCCCTTAGGATTAGGAACACTAAGTATTGTATTCTAGATTTCTGGAATGGAGTTTTCATTATCATGGGAATGAAAAACATTGTAATGAGAAATTCCCCCTTACTTAAGGACAGTTCTTAACTTAGAAATTTTTCTTCCTCTTTTATATTTTTCCTTCTCCCCCTTTTGAGAAGTTCTTTTTCCTTCTCCCCCTTTGTGATTTACAAAAAGAATTTAAGGGAATGTAAAAGAAATAAATTACCTGAAACATTAGTACATAATAACAAAAGATACAAACAACCAGAGATTTCATTAGAATTGAAATAATTTTTACAAGAAAAAAAACATTACAACAAAAAATCGGATTGGTCTATTTGTCTTCCTTTTCCTTGGGGATTAACTTCTTCATCAGGGTTTTCAGCTTCTTCAAGTCTTTTTGGTCCTCCTCAGCTTGTTCTTCTTAGGACATAATCCTTTAATCTTGAGCCTTCAATGCCTTAGACTGTTCCTTAATAATTTTATCCTTCTTCACAAGGTTCTCTTCGATCTCAATCCATATATCTCTTTCCCCTTCCCAGTTTTGAGCAACTGAGTTAAGTTTCCCATTCAGATCCCTCACCTGATTATTTCAATAATTTTTCTCAAGGGTCAGCTTATCCTAAAGATTCTTCATCCTGGCATCCTCGGTGTCGAAAACATTTTTTATATCATTCTGAAAGGTATCAAGCTCTGTCAAATCCTCATCAATTTTCTTGGACCATAAAGTCATTTTGCTACAAGATTTTCTACGAACATCATAATTTATGAGAAAATTTCTATGCTCATCCTCAATATTCACATACTTATCCATCACCAGGGATACAGATTCTGATTTCTGATTTAGGCTGTGTTGAATCATATGGCATTTGGAGTCTATGGTGGGAAATATTGGAATTATATCCACCAATTTCTTCAATGATTCAACCACAAAATCATGTCCCAGTGCTGATGATTCTGAATCAGACACCTTGCTCAAGGATTGTTCTTCTTCAATTTCCTCCAAATTTCTTCTTGAAGAGCCACCAACATCCTTCTTCCTTATACTATCTTTTTTGGGGGTGTCCATAAGAACTTGATTACCCTTATCAACTTTCATAATGGGTTCTTCATCAGGAGATTATTCCTCACATTTAGATAGTTGAACTATCTTGTCTTCATCAGGTTTCTTTTTCTCTGCTCCTTCAAGAAAGTGCTTATCATATCTTTCTTCCTCAGATAATTTATTTTTTTCCTATTCTTCCTGTTCATAATCTCTCTTACCATCTTTCTCATTTCCCTTTCCCGAAGTGACACGCTTTGAGGCCTCAACCTCAGAAGTTTGGAGTGATAGTTTTTCTGATGGTTTTACCTTCTCTTGATATTCCTCAACTTGATTAATCAAGTCATCTATATTACCACTGTCTTCTTCTAATACTACTACTTATTCTACTTCCTCCTCTTAATCTACTATTTCAACAACTTTTTTCTTTTTATGTTTTTCCAGAGTGAAGTAGTTCTTTCCAGGGGTCTCCAGTAATGGTTGAACAACAAAAGTTTCTGATACGGGAATCTTCTCAAAAGCTAATTTTGTGTCTCTCAAAAGGGATTGTACAAATTCATCTTCAAACATCATCTTCTTCATCTTATTCTCTTTTTCTACCTTCTCAAGGTATTCAGCAGTGTTCTCCCTTAAGTATTTAGCTTCATTAGGGTCCAATCCGAACTGAGGTTCCCCTTCTTTCCTTTTCTCCTTATCTTCCCTCTATTTGGAAACCACCTCAACTGGATATGATTTCTGTTTCTTCACCTTGGGTTGTGCGGATCAACTTCCTTAGACTTAGGAGTTTTACCTTCATCCACCACTTCCTTCAACTTCCTCTTCTTTCCTGCCTTCATAGATGGTTCGGTTTTCTCTACATTTTCCAGAACGGCTTCTACCTCCTCCTATGGAAGATCATAAAACTTACCAGACTGTTTTGAAAAACCGACTTTCATCCTCTTTAAGGTTTCATCACTAATCAGCATCACCTTACAATTTTTCATATTGGAAGTGCAAGCAACCTTGAAAGAATCAAGACACCGAATAATAATATTGGATAGAAGAGCAGGATATATAATAATTTGAGTTTTCAAAGTCCCATTATTGATGTTCTAAACTATAATAACAATGTGCCTCATTAGATTGATCTTTCTTAGATTTATCACGAAATACAAGATTTAAATATCACTTTTCTTTAGGTTATCCTTATCACCTCTTCTCGAAATAAAAAACCCTTGAACCCACAGCTGCAGAATCCGATTGTTGGTGGAGAGATGGGAAATCTTTGCTGTTTTGTCATCTTTGAGTCCAAGGCATTCCATTGCCTTCACTTTTCTGAAATTTCCTTGCACATCTGGTAACTTATGTGAACCAAATTCAGCTTCACCATCATATGATAATCCCACCAAGCTTGCAGCCTTGGTGTAAGAAAGAATGTAAGTCTTTCCATAGATCTTAAAGGAGAATTTTTCCCTTCCATTTTCTTCATAGAGGGAAACATACTCATAAAATTCTACTAGAAAAACTGTATAAAAAACATCCTGATCCTTTGTCTTTGATATGCAAAAATCTTCCCACCCATTTAGCTTGATATTATTAGCAATAAGAGAATCATACTTATTAAAAAATTTCAGATGGACGAACCTTTCCCTATAGAATAACCAACTTGAGATTGGTTTGATAGTAGACATTTCTTGAGAAGTGGATTCTAAAGACATTCTTAATGGAGGAGCACTGAATAT
Organism: Viscum album; assembly: GCA_963277665.1. Classification (NCBI taxonomy): domain Eukaryota; kingdom Viridiplantae; phylum Streptophyta; class Magnoliopsida; order Santalales; family Viscaceae; genus Viscum; species Viscum album. The sequence continues at coordinate 1,084,712,649 of OY728150.1, read as the reverse complement.
TTCAGAACGGGCTTTAAGAACTGAGGAAGAGCTTCCACATGCGAGGGATTTGAAAACGATGTGGGACAGCATTAGGAGTCACCCTTTTTATAGGCTATGAAGGTGTCCTTTCAACTTCCAAAAACATTCTAACAGTTGATAAACACTCTGATCTGATCTGACGGTTGAAAACATTCCCACAATGAAATATTGAATCCGATCTTTTGAGGTTTTAAGAAAAACATTTGGATTTAAGAAGAAATGAATCTGAGAAACATAAGAGAAAATACCATCATGAAAAATATGACTACGAAAACTTAAGTAAGAATATCATACCTTTTGGATTTTCTGGAAATTTATTCGTAATAGGTGATATTCTTCTTGAATAAAATTTAACTATGAAAAATTTACTACGAAAAACTCACTACGAAAAAATTAAAGTTGAAATGTTAATTGTAAAAACTTTGAGTACCAAAACTCCAGTAAAAAAAGTATGTGTATGAAAAATCCTATTACGAAAATTCTCATTACGAAAATTCTCATTACAAAAATTTCTAGTACGAAAACTTCATTACAAAAAATTTCCAATACGAAAACTTCATTACAAAAATTTGCAGTACGAAAACATCATTACTAAAATTTCCAGTACGAAAACTTCATTACGAAAATTTATAGTACGAAAACTTCATTACGAAAATTTCCAGTACGAAAACTTCATTACGAAAATTTCCAGTACGAAAATTTCATTACGAAAATTTACAGTACTAAAACTTCATTACGAAAATTTCTAGTACAAAAACTTCATTATGAAAATTTCCAGTAAGAAAACTTCATTACCAAAATTTCCAGTACGAAAAAATCATTACGAAAATTTTAAAAAAAAACTGGAAATTTTACAAAGATTTCAAGGAGATTTACTCCCTCTATGAAAAGGAGTTTATTACTGTTAGGAGAATGGTTTAAAATAAAGTTAATGAAGGGTGATTACCTGATGGTTATCATCCCTAACTTCTGTTTAATGTATTCAAATCTATCGGAAGGTAAAGATTTTGTGAAAATTTCAGCATGTTGATCTTGCGTTTCGATAAAGTGAAGAATGATATCTCCTTCTAGTGTGTGATCCCTAAGAAAGTGATGTCTAATATCTATGTGCTTTGTACGGGAGTGATGTGCAGGTTTTTTACTAACGTAAATGGAACTTGTGTTATCACACAAAATTTGAGTCTTAGTAAAACTCAAGACATAGTCTGTGAGTGTGTATTGTATCCACAACACTCGAGCACAACAACATCCATCTGCTACATATTCAGCTTCAGCAGTGGAGAGTGCTATAGAATGTTTCTTCTTTCAAGACCAAGAAACTAATGAATCTCCAAATAAATGACAAGTTCTTGATTTACTTTTTCTATCCATTCTACATCCACCAAAGTCATCATCTGAAAAACTTTTAAAAAAAAATCATTTCCAGAAGTATAAAATTATCCAAGATCCATGGTTCCATTTAAGTAGCGAAAAATTATTTTCACTTCCTTTAAATGATATTCCTTAGGATTGAATTGATATATTTCACATAATCATACTAAAAACATCAAGTCTGGATGACTAGTTGTCAAGTAAATTAATCTTCCTATCATACCTCTAAAAGATGTTTGATCTACTGGTTTCCCAGATTCATCAAGATCAAGTGTGTTTGAGGTACCGATGGGAATACTTATACTCTTAGTGTTGTTATATCCATACTTTTTAAGAAGATATTTAATATACTTATGTTGGGATATGTAGATTCCTTCTAGTTTTTGAGAAATTTGAAAACCAAGGAAAAATTTTAACTCACCCATCATACTCATTTCAAACTAAGATTTCAATAGATCAGCAAAGGAATCAGTTAAAGATTACTGAGTTGAACCAAATATAATGTGATCAATATAAATTTGAACAATCAAAACATTTTTCTTATCTTTCTTTATAAAAAGGGTTGGATCTGCATTTCCCTTAACATAGATATTTTGAAGCAAAAATCATTTAAGCCTATCATACCAAGATCGTGGGGCTTGTTTAAGGCCATACAAATATTTGGTAAGTCTAAAAACATGATTAGGATGTTTTTTATCATCAAAACCAGGAGGTTGTTCAACAAAAACTTACTCTTGAACATAACCACTAAGGAAAGCACATTTCACATCCATTTGAAAAAGAATGAAATTGAAGAATACTACAAAGTCATTTAAAATACAAACAGATTCAATTCTAGATACTAGAGCGTAGGTTTCTTTATAGTCTATTCCTTATTGTTGATTATAGCCTTTAGAAACTAATCTAGATTTATTTCTTACGATGATTCCATTTTCATCACACTTATTTATGAAGACCCATTTTACTCCAATAATAGGATTTTCCTTATGTCTTTCAACCAAGGTACAGACTTTATTCCTTTCGAATTTATTTAGTTCATCTTGCATGGCGTTAATCTAATCATCATCACCTAAAGCTTCATCAGTGCTTTTTGGTTCTAATTGGGAAAGTAATGATAGATGTTATACTTCATTTCTTAAGGAACTTCTAGTCCTTACAGGTTGATTCACATCACCAATGATATTTTCACTGGGATGATTCTTTAGAAATGACTGATTTTTGTTTTGTAAAACATGTTCATAGACATAGGGTAGAAAATCTTCTGGGGTAAATGTTTCAGAAGTATCTTCTTGAAAATTTTCCTTATCAAAAGCATTTTCTATTAAAGGTTGATAATCAGTTTTTGAAAACACATCTAAGGATGTAGGTTGAGGTTATTTGAAAACAAAGGGATCAATTTCAACAAATTTGACATGTACTATCTCTTCAACGGTACAGGTGTTTTTGTTAAAAACTCTATAAGCCTTAGAAGTTGTGGAGTAGCCTAAGAAAATTCCTTCATCAGATTTTCATGAAAATTTGTGTAAATTATCATTAGTATTCAGAATTAATACTTTGAAACCAAAAACCATAAAGTAGGAAAGTCTAGGTTTTCTACCATTCCATAACTCATAAGGAGATTTATTAAGAAAATGTCTAATTAAAACTCGATTTATAGTATAACAAGCAGTACTTACAGCTTCATCCCAAAACTTTTTGTTAACAGAATACTCACTCAACATGGTTCTAGTTATCCCTTGAATAATTATATTTCTTCTTTCAACAAAACCATTTTTTTGAGGTGTTCTGGGTGCTGAGAAGTTGTGAGTTATACCATTTTTACTTCAAAAAGTTTCAAAATCAGAATTTTGAAATTCTCCTCCATGATCACTATGAATAGTTTTTAATGGAAGGGTTTTCTCATTTTTAACTTGGGCTCTTAAACTTATTAAATAAGAAAAATCTTCAGACTTCATTCCTAGAAAAAATACCCATGTAAATCTAGTGTAATCATCAACTTAAACAAATACATAATACTTGCCTCCAATGCTTCCAGTTTGTGTTGGAACAAAAAGATCCATATGCACTAGCTGTAATGCATCAGTGGTTGAAACTTCACCGACTAATTTAAAACATGATTTATGTTGCTTTCCATATTGACAAGGGTGAGAAACTTTTGAAGTATCAAATCTAATCTCCAGTAGATGCTTAACTAAACCTTTCTTATAAAGTTTACATAATTTCCTAAGGTTACAGTGTCCTAACCTTCTATGCCATAAACAAGAATGATCTTCCATTGCACTAAGGAAGGGTATGTCTTGTCTCCTAAGGTCTTCTAAGTTTAGTGTGTAAACATTCTCTTGCCTATTGGCAGAAAGAATAAAATCTTCCTTGGAAATGAGTACTAAGAACTTATCATTCCTAAAATTCACAAGGTATTCTTCATCACATAACTGACTTATGCTGATGAGGTTGTTCTTAAGACCTTTAACAAATAAAACATTTGAAATCAAAGTTTTTCCAAGAAGAACAATGTTACCTAAACCAATAATTTCTCCCTTAGCATTATTTCCGAAAGTTACTCTTCCTCCTTTCGTATTGAAAATATTTTCAAAATAGTTTTTGTTACCAGTCATATTCCAGGAACATCCACTGTGCATGTACCATATATTGTTGTTGGTAATTTCCCTATTTTCCTGAAAATAAGAAAAAGTTAGGTTTTTGGAATCCATAACTGCTTGGATCATGAAATTTCAGAAAGAAAATTTTTGGGTGCCCACATCTTCTTAGAAAAATAAGCCTTATGAAATCCTAAAGATTGGGTTTTTTTAGGGAAAAATTCTTTTCCCAGTGTCCACCACATTGACACTTAGTGAAGAATGGGGAACTTTGAGGAACAAAGTAGTTGTTACTAAAAATCAGTTTAGAACCATTATAACCAAAACCAGAAGTATTCCTTCGTGGTCGAATTTGTGAATACATTTTATCAAAATTTTCTTTACCTTGGGTAAAGTTTGAAAAACACTTCCTCAAAGAAAATATTTCGGATTTGAGTTTTATAACAAGGTTCTTGTCTTCAAAAACATTTTATTTTGAGCCAGACTCGAAAATATCTTTCTTAGAAATTAATTTTTCTAAATCTTTGGAAATTTTATTCTTCTCAGAATTTACTTCCTCAATATTTCTTGAAATACTTTCAAAATAAGAATTTTTATTATTAAGATCTTTAGAATGATCTGATATTTCCTTAGTAAGAATAGTATTCCTAGAGTTTTCTTTATCAATCTTTTTCATGAGTTTTGAGTTCTCAATCTCAAGAAGTTCGGTAAACCTAGATACTTATTCATAGGTAGGTAAAGTATTTTTTTCATAAGAAGAGGATTCTTTATCCAAAGAGTTATAATATTTAATATCATTAGAATTCAAAGAAACATTGGTCATTGATTCATCATTATGTACCTTAGCCATCAAGAAATGATTATCAATAGGTAGCCTGGCTATAAGACCAAGATTCTTCTATCCAGAAGATTCATAATCCGATGATTCATTTGAAGAGTCACCACCACTGGCACTCTAGGTTTCATTAGCTATCAGAACATTCATATCTTTGGACTTGTAATACTTCATTATGTTCCTTTTAGAATTCTTCTCTTTTCTTTCTTTATTCTTGAGCATAGGGCAATCAGGTCTTATGTGTCCAGCTCTCTTGCATTCATAACATGTGACCTATGAATCTTTCTTATCTTTCCTTTCCTTCTTCTTATACTTGGATTGGAAATTTCTTTGTCCGTCTATCTTGTTCATCCTTTTAGCAAGATTAGCTAACTCATTTTCTGAGACTTCACTCTCACTAGATTCAGATTGGATAATAACCTTCTTAGATTTGGATCTAGTAACTCTCTTAGGAGTCTTGGCTTTCATGTGATTTGAAGTTATAGTAAAAGAAACACTACTATTTCCATTCTTCTTCTTTATGTTTTCAGAATCTCTCTTCATTCTAGTCTCATGTTGAAGAATAGTTTCAAATAGTTCATCAAGAGAAATTTGAGTAACCTTTCTGTTTTCGTCGATAAAAATTCTCTTTGATTCCCACTCATTGGGCATAATATCTATTATCTTGTCAACAAGGGATTCATCATCTAGACCTTTCTCTCCTAAAGATTTTAAGCAATTCACGATAGTCATGAATCTATGTTGCACCTTAAAAATTGGTTCTCCATAAGGAAAATTGAAACCATGATACTCAGCTCTGAGCATGGCTCTTCTAGTCTTAATCACATTAGATGTACCAAAATGTGTAACTTCAATTTTCTTCCATATACAGTTAGCTGTTTCACGAGAAGAAATTTGGCTATATATGTTCCTAGTCATTGAACAAAGTAAAGAATTGCGTACCTTATAGTTGAGTTTGTATTCATGCTTTTCTTGATTAGTGAAATCACTAACTTCTTTGTCAGGAATTTTGTATCCTACGGTAAGCATAACAAAGTTATCTACCCCAGTATTGATAATGAAAGTCTTTATACGATCTCTCCAATATTCATAATCATTACCATCAAAGAGAGTTGGTCTAGTAGGATTTAAGTTGTTGATAGAACCATCATTTAAACCTGTCATCCTTAGGAAAAACTTTGTAACACAAACTTATAAAAATTATAAGTCTGTAAACAGGAGAAAATATTCTAAGCAAGAAAAATTGTATCTCTAAGCAAAAAGTGAGTCTAAACTATGATTCTGAAAAATAGATTCTGAAAAGTATGAATCTGGAAATATGAATCTGAATGTTCAATTCCTAATGTTATGAAAAAAAGATTTTGAATATAATCGTGATATTAATTCAGATGGAACCAAGTACCCTAATACCAATTGTTATATTGGTACAGGGTATAAGGAAGTCTATAATAGTATGAAAAATAACTTGATCAAGGAAAACTTATATGTGTATATAATTATTTCAGAAACCTCCTTTGATACCAATTGTTAGGATGGTATGACTCTGAGTATGATATACTCTGTAATACAAAATGTAGGATTGAATAAGTTCAATGAGATACAAATACAAAAGGGGGAGGGGTGAATTGTACCTTTTAAAAATTCCCTTAGGAAATTTTTATGATGGTTATGTTTAACAAGGTTAAACAGGATAATTCATTATACCTCCATGAGTACTAATGACTTGCTAGATTCCAGAAAAGTGATTCCGAAAAGGGAACTTAACTAAAGTTACAAGGATTAATATTCTACCTTAAAGTTTATAGAATCTAACTATATCAGAGTAAAAGGATGAGGAAGTATATGAAAGTATAATTTCCTCAACAATACAAAGGGTAGCGGAAAAACAAATTATTAAAACTATAAGTAACAAACAGTAACTCTTTTAAACCAAAGATACGGGTATCAAACAACCCTGGATAAGAGGTCCCTTGATTTATAATTTCAAGAAATTCTCTCTTACCCACACTAGGGTAAGCCCTTGAGATGAATATCGAAGACTGTCTTGCTATCCCCGCAAGCCCTCAACTATTAGGTAGTCGGCACCTCTGTCTTCCTCAGCAAGGAAGCTCTCAACTTTAAGGTGTTGGAACCTCTGTCTTCCTATCCCCGGAATCCCTCGATTGTAATCAACAACAATCGGAGTCGCATGAAGAAATTCTGCACAAGGAAAAGTTTGAACAACCTATTAAAACTTTCTACATGAAGCATTGAGGATTGATAAGATCCTCTCTCTCTAGAAACCACTTCAATAGCATGTAAGAAATGTGTCAAAAGTCTCGAACACTTTCAAATGAGCTCTTATTTATAGGCGAAGCTCCAACGATCAGCTCCCTCCTCCAACAGTCATATTTTTCCTCAAATTTCAGAGGGACCTATACACGTGTCACTCAACCAACGGTTAGTCAATAACTAAAATAACGACATTTTTTTGTAATGAAACAAGTGTAAGAATAAGTAAAACTGATGTTTGGAATGTAAGAAAATAAAATTTAGGAGTCTAACCAAAATGGAATTCAGAATCTATGATAAATAGATATTCAGATTCTGTTTTGTAGGAATTCAGAACCTGAATTCTGTATAAATCTGGATTCTGAATTTCTAAGGAAATTTGGAGTTGGTTTCACTAGAATTAAGTATTTGAACTTACAGAGTTTGGATTCAAACTCATAGGAATTCAGAGTCAAACTCATAGATGATCGGAGTCGAACTAGTAGGAGTTCAGAGTCGAACTCATAGAAGTTTGGAGTTGAACTAGTAGGAGTTTGGAGTTGAACTCATAGAAGTTCGGAGTCGAACTAGTAGGAGTTCGGAGTCAAGATCATAGGAATTTGGAGTTGAACTTCTTGAGAGTTTGTATCTTGAATTCAGAGTGAAACTTTATAAGAGTTCGTACTCGGAATTCGGAGTGGAACTTCATGAGAGTTCATTTCCAGAATTCGGAGTGGAACTTCATGAGAGTTCGTATCTAGAATTCAGATCCTAAAACAGAATTCTTCATATCCAAGTATTATATTATTCCGAGGTTTTAGATATGAATCTTATTTTTACACTTAAGAAAAATATTGATATAAACAATGACAACATGGTATGTGTAAATTTCTTTAGGATGGAAATTTTCCTTATAGAAGTAAAATATAGATTTGCTTAAGTATAAGATTTTTGTGATTTTCAAAACAAGAATGAATGGAATAGTCATAAGGAAATATTTATTAAATCAACAATGATCAGATACAATGGAGATGGGAACTCCATGAAACCATTCTATCTATTTAACATACAACCTAGAAAGTTGATCTAAAGATGGAGTATCTCGAATAGGAAGGAAATGAGAAGATTTAGTCAATCGGTCAACTATAACCCAGATTTCATTATTACCTCGAGATTTCTTTGGTATTCCCAAAACGAAGTCCATGGATATATTTTCTCATTTCCACTCTAGCACCGGTAGAGGCTGAAGCCTTTCTTTCGGTAACTTTTGCTCTGCTTTAACCTATTGACAAGTCAAACACTTCACAGTAAAATCTACAATATCTCTTTTCATTCCATCCCACCAGTAATACTCATGGATATATTTGTACATCTTAGTACAGCAAGGATGAACTGAAAACAGAGAACTATGAGCTTCACATAAATACTCATTCTTCAACTGTGAATCAAAAGGTACAAAAAATCTCTCCCTAAACCTCAATACACAACCATTATCAAGATTAAAATTAGGAAAATTACCCTTCTAAACCAACTCTAACTTTTTCTGCAACTCACTGTCTTCTTTCTATTCATTCTTTATTCTGTCTGATAGAGACGATCTCACTGAAACCTGATTCAAAATAGAAGAATTTCCTACACCAATAACTTCTATGCCAAAGTTTATCATATCAAAAACCAAAGGATCTTGTTCCAAACGTAACATGGTTAATGAAGCATTACTTTTTCTACTCAAAGTATCATCCACTTTATTTGATTTTCCCAGATGGTAATGGGTCGTGCAATCATAATCCTTGATTAATTCCAACCATATCCTCTGTCTCATTTTCAATTATTTTTGAGTGAATATATAAATTAAACTTTTGTGGTCAGTATATATTTCACATATTAATCCATACAAATGATACCTCTAAATTTTTAAAGAAAAAACAACAGCATCAAATTCCAAATCATGTGTAGGGTAATTTAACTCATGTGGTTTCAATTTACGTGAAGCATAAGCAATTACCTAATCATTTTGAATTAGGAAACAACCCAGTCCTTTCAACGAATCATCACTATAGATAACAAACTCACCATTTCTGGAAGGCAGTACCAAAACTAGAGCATTCACCATTCTCCTTTTCAATTCCTGAAAACAATCATCACATTATTTTGTCTAGATGAACTTAACACCTTTTCAAGTTAATATAGTCAATGGACTAGATAACCATGCAAAATTTTCAACAAACCTTCAGTAATAACCTGCCAAACCAAGAAAACTACGGATCTCAGTTATATTTTTTGGTCTTGGCCATTCATCAACAACTTTTGTTTTTGCAGGATCAACAGTTATGCCATTTTTTAAAATAATGTGACCAAGGAATGAAATTTTTTGTAACCAAAACTCACACTTTCTAAATTTCCCATAAAGTTTCTTTTCATTTAATGTTTGCAAGACAACCCTTAAATTAATTTCATGTTCCTCTTTACTTTTGGAATAAACCAAAATATCATTAATGAATACAACCACAATCTTATCCTATAACTCATGGAAAATTGTATTCATACGATCCATGAATACAGCAGGTGCATTGGTTAACCCAAAAGGCATAACTACAAATTCATAATGGTCATATCTAGTATGAAATGTGTTCTTCGGAATGTCTGATTCTTTTACTTTCAACTGATGGTACCCCAACCTCAAATCAATCTTTGAAAAATACTGAGCTCCCTGGAGCTGATCAAACAAATCATCGATATGAGGCAAATGATACTTATTATTAATAGTGATATTATTTAATGCTCTATAATCAGTGAAAAGTCTCATTGAACCATATTTCTTTTTAATAAACAAGACAGGAGCACCCCATGGTGATGTTCTAGGTCAAATGAAACCTTTATCTAATAACTCATACAATTGCTTCTTTAACTCTAGAAGTTCAATTTGAGCCATTCGATAAGGGGGTTTTGAAATTGGCTTAACATCAGGAACTAATTCAATAGTAAATTCAACTTCCTGATCATGTATTATACTAGGAAACTCATCAGGAAAAACATCAAGGTACTCATTTACCACTGGCACATCATTAATCTGAACAGTTCCTTTATTTTCAACAATATTTGCAAGGTAACATTCATTTCCATTTTTTACTAGTTTCTCAGCTTCCTGATATGTTATCAAAACAAAGGGTTCATTCTTGTACACAAACTGTAAATATTTCGGAAAATATACTTCTTTATCTCTGCTTACAATCTTATCATGATAAACAAAAAGCCAATCCATGCCCAAAATAACATCAAACTCCACTACAGGCAAAACAATAAGGTTTTCAGGTAGATTCTTTCCACACACAAGGACATGAAATTTCTTATGTTTTCTTTTTTTCTCAATATTTTCTCCATGTGTTTTTATTGTAAGTTCTGTTTTCATATCATGAGATGGAATTCCCAATTTACTAGAAAACTTCTCAGAAATGAATGAGTGTGTAGACCCTGAATCATAAAACACATTGGCATAATATGAACAAACAAACAATGTACCTGATACTACTTCATTTGATGGCCCAACATCTATAGAAGTAGTTGCGACGTATTTCACAACCCCTTTCTACTTGTAGTTTGACTGCTTTCCCTAAGTTGAGTTCTTTGCTGGACCCTCATTTGCATAATGACCCATTTCATTACACTTAAAACATATTACCGATGGCTTTTCATTCCTTGATTGATCATATTCCATACAATTACGAGAAATATGACCAGAATTACCACACCGAAAGAACTTTCTAGACTTTGATAAACATTATTCGGGATTCTTTTTACCACACTTCTCACAAGATGGATATTTAGTTACCTTACCTCCTGGATTCTTTGATGAATTCTTCCCCTTTGCCTGCCAACTGGACCTCTTATTCTGTTGGTTTTCAAAGAACACTTGATCATCAGAAAACTCCATTTCCACCTTCTCCGCACATTGAACAAGTTTTTCATAACTTTTGAACTCACGAGAGGCTAACGCTCTTTGATATCGTGGCTTCAGTCCTGAGTAAAATCAATTTATCTTACTATCATGATCTTGGATGAAATTTTGTGCATACCTTTCCAGTCAAGTGAACTTTGCTTCATAAGAAGCCACTGAGTCATCCTCCTGCCTCAATTCTTGGAATTGTTTTCCCATCCTAAGAAAAACCTCATTAGGAAAATATTTCTCAAGAAACATACCTTTGAATTCATCCCAATCAAGAGAATAAATATCCTCACTATCCCAAATATTTTTCACTATCTACCACCACTAATCAGTTTCACCTTCAAAACGGTAAATAGCAAGACTAACCTTTTGTTGTTCTGAACAACCCATGACATCAAAAATCTTTTCTAATGCTTTAATCCACCCTTCTGCTAGCACCGAATCAGATGATCCTCTGAATGATGGGGGATGTTGCCTCATGAAATTCTCCACTACTGACATGTTCCTCTGTGGTTGATGTGGTTGATCTCGTGCATGAATACCACCACCATTTATAGCCTGAGTCAATTATGCCATCACTGTAACAAACTATTCAGTTCTAATTCCGACCATCTCAGGTTGCTGATTTGGAAGGTTGTCTTCCTCATGATGTCGTCCCAACATAGCTTCCCTGTTTCCTTTGTGGAAAACCATTCTGAACATACAAATATCTTAGGCGAAGCAACATTGTAATCTGTAAATGCTATATGATTTTAATATTAACCTAAATTAAATTATGGACATTTATTTAACTATATCCTAACTCCTAAAGTTGTCTAAACTGACCTATGATACCTACTATAAGGACCCGACCTTAAAACATTACATAGTCTTCAATTAAATGAATAATTCACATTGAATATCTTTTCAGTTTTAGAGTTTTATAGTGTTAGGCCATAAAATAAAAACTCTTAAAAAAAGATTCATGTCCAGTTCCATGTTTAATATAGCATGACATTTCCTTGATCCCATCCTTAACCCTATTCCACATTATGTCATGTGAAAAACATTTCAAAAACATGGGAAAAGCATAAAAAGCTCCGTAAGGGATACACAAAGAAGGAAAACAATTAGTTTTCTAAAACAACAAGTAAACTATGAATTCTTTAACATAAGTAATACTTTTCACCTTTATGAAGTAGAAAATACTCTTCAATAAATTAAAAGATCATTACTTACCCTTTTGTAACCAAAAGATTACCATAAAACCCATATAAAGAACACATAACAAATAAATGTAACTTGGGACATAAAAATACTTAAATGGAATAACCATACAGTCGACTTCCACACATATCACTAAATGGAATAGCCATACGACCGACTTCCATACCTAATGCATTGGAGGTTATAACGTAACCACCCATCCTGGTATTCACGGCACCACCCTTCATTTGGTTTATCATATAACCACCTGTCAAATGTCCAAGTACCAATATAAAATCATAACACATACAACAAATATAAAAGAAATAAAACATTTCCAAATTTCAATCACAATATATCCCTTAAATATATTGACTTAAAAAATCCATTATCAAAACCATTTTCAATACCAAAATACATAAAAGAGTATATGGTATTTATTTTCTTTTAAAAACATTACGGCTTGTTGAGAAATCCAAAGATCAAATAATACTCACGGCGAAGAAAAAGGCCATTGTCACCGCTTACATTAAAAGAAACAATCATTTTTGTCCTTTAGTAAAATTATTTTTAGAAAAATATTCCCTTGTAAATGTCAAGGGTTTTTATACAGCGTATATAAGAAAGTCGTGTGTTAAAACAAAATATGCCTCAATGAAAGGAGATTGAGACGAAATCCCTTACCTCGTGTCTGACATGTCTCGATCATTATTTAATCTCCTGAATAATAAACTAAAGTTAATTTATAATTTCTTAAGATCCTTTTTTAAGTTTATTATTCCTTTTATATCACTTATTACCAAGTTATAAACATTATGTAATCATTTAAGTTAATAATGTTCGTTTTGTCGATATTTGGTACTTGAGTCAAAAATGAACACCTTATATTACAAGTTGTCCATGTGGTCAATAGTAAATTATATCCAGAATGATATTCATTATTTATATATCATATATATCATATATATCCAGTATATACATGTATTTATATTAGTAAAAACATTTAGAGGCAATAAATGAAATGCACCGTTCATGGAGACAGTAAGTCGTACGTACTCATGAACGCAACTTTCATTTCTATTTCATATTTTAATGGAAATAAAACATAATGATACATAGGTATATTATAATTCCAGTATAATATCGTATATATTATCATTAACTCCATCCTTTATATATCCCACATAAGGCATTAACAAATCACATCACTTTGAGGGGGCGGTAGTCCAGACTTCCTCAAATGAGATTATCGTATTTACCCACTATGGAAACCATAAAGTCTTGATATAATTTGGAAGTACAGAAGCATAATGAAATCATAGAAATAATATATATCATATATAAATATAGTTCCATCATAATGGCCACCATGAGAGGCGGTAGGATAAAATCGAACAATCATCGTTTCGTGAGGCGTTAGTTTTCCATCCACAGAAACATTATGTTCTTCATCCATTAGATGGAGGTGTGTGTAAGTGTAGTTCAAATCCTTATCATAATAACATCCTATTATTCTAAGGATATTGGTGTTATTACAAAATAAAGTAATAAAAAGAGTTTAGGGGTTGGAGATATGATGACCCGACCTTAAACCTTACTTAATCTTGAATTAAATTGAATAATTCACATTGAAGATCTTTTCAGGTTTAGAGTTTTAGAGATTTAGGACATAACTATTACATCTCAAAGATTACAAAGTATACACATCTACTCATTTTCCATTTTTTTCACAAAATAAAAACTCTTGAACAGAATAGTCATGTCTAGGTATTGTTTTAAATAGCATGACATTTCCTTGATCTCATCCTTGACCCTAATCCGCTTTATGTCCTATGAAAAACATTTCAAAAAAACTTGGAATGAGCATAAAAATCTCAGTAAGGGTTATAGAAATACAGAAAGAAAACATTATTCCATGTATACATAAGAATCAATGAAATCATACTTTACTCATAAAACATAAGCAATTTAACATACCTCATGAAATCATAAGTTTTACGAATAACTCATAGAAATCATAAGACATAAAGGTAACTTGAGGCATTCATAAAATTCTTACATAGGGATTAACCCTCATGGTTACGTTTGGAATACCCATCACAGTATATTCCCTAAATATCTTCGAAGAAACCTTAACGTTTAACTCGTTTGCGTTACCCAATGCATTGGAGAGCTATATCGGGCTCACCCGCCCTTAGTTTATCACAGAACCACCCGTCTTCATAAACAATGCCCAAGAACCATAACATAATCATAGAACATAACTTAAACATAAAGGAAAGATAACATTACCACACTGCAATAACAATATAACATTTTAAGATATTGAAATAATGAATCCATTCTAAAAACCATTTTCAAAATCAGTTAAAACATTTAATAAAGATATTTTTTAAATCAAAGCATCCCATACCAATTTGAATATTTTAACATTTTAAACCATTAATATCCATATAAATAAATCATTAAAACCATTTTTAAAACATGGATATTAATGAGAAATATTTATGAGAATAAATCATTAAAACATTTAAAACGATATTTTAGTTAAAGGGTTTTTAACAAAATGAGAGACACTTGAATACAATAATTGAGGAATAACATTTAATAAAAACTTTATAATATCATGAGAATAAAGGTATTCATGATATAATATTCCAAAGGACAGTATATACACCATATAAGAGTGAATTGGTGCATAACAACAGTGAAGTATCAATAGAAATTTAAAATGAGATGAAATCCCTTATAAAGAAGGTATCCTTAAATTAAGGATCAGTCAATCTCATAATTATGTGTGACAAATATAAATACACCCAATATAAGTGGATATTAATTGTAAAACAATCAAATTTCATTCACACATATTCAAAATATGACATATTCAATAACTACATATTGAACCTAAAGAAATCGAAATTGGGTTAAGAAGTTCCCTTGGTAAAATTCGACAGCCTAACGGCCTCACTTTAAGATTCATAAAATTAGTTTATGAGAGAGAAAAGGGTATCTCATCACTTGGACATAAAATTTACATAAATAAGGATATAAAAGAACATATCCCAACATAAAAAGATGTAAATTAAAAGACATAACAAAATAATTCTTTTAAAAAGAGGAGGGTGAAAGGTTCCCTTACCGATTTGGGTAACATTCGAAACATACACCCCATGAAAGAAGGACAATACAACATTGATATAAATACTCATAAGCAAAATTATATTAAAAAAAGAGTAGAATAATGGGCAGTACATATACCACTCAAAGTAAATGGTGTCAAATGTAGCATAAATCTCACGGTAATAAAAGTGAGATGAAAAATCTCTTACGAAAACTCAACAGCCTAACGGCGCCACTTAAAACTTACAAAAAAGGATTGATGAGATCAAATAGGGTATCTCATCATATTAACATAAAATATACATCAAGAGTAATATAAAATAAAATCCCAAAACATAACCAATAGGATCTTAAAAGAAGTGACATAAAGGAGAGTACTTAAAAAGAAAGAGAGAGGCTGGATCTCTTACGAAAATTTGGCAGCCTAACGGCGCCAATCAAATCTTCCAAAATGGATTGATGAGATACAATAGGGTATCTCATAATATGAACATAAAAAGTACATTAAGATTAATATAAAATAACATCCCAATCATAAGAAATATGAGCTTAAAAGGAAAGACATAAAAGAGTGTACTTAAAAAGAAAGAGAGGGGTAGGTTCCCTTACCTCAAGTCCGACTTGTCTTGTTCGTTTCTTTATATTCCTGAATAATAAAATTTGATCGATTTATAATTGCTTAATTTAATCATTTAAATATTATTATTCATTTAATATCACATGTTATAATGTTATAATAATTGGTTAATAATGTGAGTTCATATCAGACGTTTTTGTCGATGTTTGGTACATGAGTCAAAAATGAACTTGTTTGAAAATGATTGAACATGTAGTTATAAGTAAATCATCTCCAGAATAGTATTAATGATTTAAATATCATATATATCCAGTACATATTCATTTTATACTATTCCATAACATTTGGAGATAAAAAGAAATGAAATGCACCATTCATGGAGACGGTAGGCCGTACGTACGCATGAACGCTACTTTCATTTCTTTGTCATATTAATGGAATTAAAAATAATTGAGAGATATATATATTATAATTCCAGTATAATATATATGTTATATAGGTCACATAAGTTCATTAATTTCATTCTTTATACATTCCATGTATTGCATGAACGAGTCACATCACTTGAGGGGGCGGTAGTCCACACTTCCTCGTATGAAATTATCGTATTTGCACAACATGCAAAGCATAAAGGTATGTTTTAAATATAAAATACAGAATCATATAGAAAACATAAATACCATATATATCATATATAAAATACAGTGACATCATAATGGCCACCATGAAAGGTGTTAAGAGAATATTGAACAATCATCGTTTCGTGAGGCAGTAATTCGTCATCCACAGAAACAGTATGTTCTTTAACCATTAGACGGAGGTGTGTGTAAGTGTAGCTAGAATAATTCACATAAAAACATCCTAGTATATTTAAGATACTTATTTTGTTACAAAATAAAGTAATAAAAAAGAGATTAGTGGTTTGTAGAAGAAAAATAAAACAAAAGAACACAAGTGAAGACATTACCTTTAAATCGGGTAACTCCTTTTGGTTTGAACCAAAATGGTTTCTTGAAGAGCATTCGGCAAAATGTGAGGCTTCAATGATGAAGAGATAGATTTGGAGAGATGAAATGGTTAGGTTTTTTCTGATCCAAAGGCTTGAGAGGTGTGGGTAAGCTGTTAGATGTGGGGGGCCTTTTATAAAAGAAGAGGAGGGGCACTCTTGGAAAGTTATAAAATATTACTTTATTATAAAATGATTTTCGGATTTTAAAGGTCCTAAAAGGATATATTTCGAGGATAAGGTGATAAAGTTTTGAAATACACTCATCCAATAGGTTTTTGACAAGTTTAAGACTTATATTTTACCCTATCTTCTCATTTTATTTAAATCGTTCATTTATGAGGTAATCACCGCATCATCACGGTGTCATAAAAAAATTAATTTTTTTAATGTATAAAAATTATAAAACAAATATCATGATGTAGAAAATATTTTTATATTTATAATAAATATTTATAGTTAAAAATATGACTTGTATAACCCCATGTAAAAATTGTTTTAGTAAAACAATACATGTTTGTGACATTTTAATTTTAACTTTAAATAAAAAGTTATTAATGTCATTTTCCAACCAAAGTGGCTCCATGGGGTCCCCAAATTGACCCATGGATTTCCTTGGTCGTAAATGACTCATACAATAAGGGTAGGACATGTTTCAAGGTCATTTAATATTATTATAACATTATCTTTAACTTAAATTACACTAATTACCTTTAATCGCGATTAACAAAACTTAAAAGTTACTATTCACCAAAAAAATATTTTAATCTCATTGAACCACATTTTAGTTCCTAATGACAACCATGTATGTTGGATTTTTGAAAATAAAATCATGGAATTGGTAGAGTTTCATTTAAACGAAAAATCAGCTTCTTTAACTACCACTTAGTGGTTTCACTATTCATCAAAAATTGAAGTTTTTCAGAAAAATACCAAAAATTCACCCTAAGATATATTTGATATTCCGAATTCAAAAATTATGTCTATTTTAAAAAATTAAAAATATAGAAGTTTCATTATTTAATTTAATAATTCATTCCCGCTGTCAAAACAAATAGCGTGTTTTTAAGAAACAATATCTATTAAAATATTGACACTAGTTTAAGTATAATTTCAAATTGAAATTAATTACAATGACCACCATTGGATTAAATGGTAAAAATATATTCTAAATACACTTTAATATTAATTAAAAAGATAATATATCCATATAAATAAATCAGATTAAAAGGAGGTTTTGAATTAAAATGCAACATTTTCACTAAAAATGATCTTTATCAGAAAAATAACAAAAATTTAGACAAAGTAAATTTTTAGGTCCAGATTATAAAGAAGGATTTTATTTTATCAAATAAAATATATAAAATTGTCAAAAGTATATTTAAAAATGGTTTTCCATCAAAAGACGGTTAATCGACCTTTTAAAGAATATTAGAAGATTTATGATTAAAATTGGATTCATTTTCATTT
This sequence comes from Viscum album, assembly GCA_963277665.1. NCBI lineage: Eukaryota > Viridiplantae > Streptophyta > Magnoliopsida > Santalales > Viscaceae > Viscum > Viscum album. Next base: position 1,084,694,274 of record OY728150.1, on the reverse strand, counting down.
TAAGCCTCTAACATTTATTGGATAAAAGTAAAAATATTTGACAAACATATATAATCATTTTTTAGTTAGTTCCGTTAATTCCCACCATTACAACGGCTAGGCGTTAACTACCATTTAAAATAATATTATTTTATTATTAGAGTGCAACATAAGATTTCAAAGAAACTCGTTGTTGCGTATTAGGTACGCCATCGAACATAGTGTTCCCTTTAAAGTAATATTAATATTTTATTCACAAATATGGATAAATATGAAAATTTCATATTCTTTATTTACCTGGGGTGTTACAGGAGAAGTAAAATAAAAGATAACAATTTAAGAGAAATTGTTACCGTTAATTTGTGTAACTCCCTTTGGTTTGAACCAAAGGAATTCTTGAAGTGCCTTCTGCCTAAGGTAAGGCTTATAGGAGGAGGAGATGAATGTATGGAGCATAATTGGGGATAGTTCTGATGATCCAAATGGATTTTTATGTGTGAGTAATTGGTTAGAAGTGGTCTCCTTTTATAAGGGAGAGGAGGGGCTCTTTAGGAAAGTGTGAAAAAATTATTTTATAATATAATGATATTCAGTTTATAAAGGTCCAAAAAAAATTATAGTCGAATATAAGATGACTCATGGTATAAATATCATCATCCAATAGGAATTGGACAGGTTTTGGATAATATTTTGATCATTATAATCTTATATATCTAAATCATTTATTATTGAGGTAAATACTGCATCATTATTGTGTCATAAATGATTTAATTTATTTGATGTCTAAAAATTATAAAACAAATACGATCATGTAGGAAATATATTTAGCTTTCCAATTAATATTTATATACAAAAAGATAATTTATATAACCCCTTCTAAAAATTAATTTACTAAAAGATATTTGCTTTTGTCATTTTTGCCTTTACTTTAAGTTAATTAATATAAATTGTCAATATCACTCCCAAGTTTCTCAATGGGGTCCCAAAATCAACCCAAATTTTCCCATGGTAGTTAATGACTCATCCAATAAGGTTTGGAAAAGTGTTAATGTAATTTTGAATTATTATAAAAAAAATTTAACTTGAATTACCCTATTTACCTTTAACCGCGGTAAATAAAACTCAAAAGTTACTATTCACCAAAAATTATTTTCATCTTATTGAACCACATTATACTTCCTGATAATGACCATGTATATTGGATTTTTGAAATTTAATTCACAGAAGTGGTAAATTTTCATTTAAAAGAAAAATTCAGTTTTATTAACTACCACTAAGTGGTTCCACTATTCATCAAAAATTGAAGTTTTTCAGAAAAATGCCAAAAATTAAGCCTAAGATATATTTGATATGAAGAATTCAAAAATTATGTCTATTTATTCAAATTAAAAACATATAAGTGGCATTAATTAATTTTAAAATTAATTCCCGTTATCAAAACAAATATTGTGTTTTTAAGAAACAATAACTATCAAAAGATTGATACTTGTTTATGTCCAATTTCAAAGTAAAATTATTTCCAATGACCAAAATTGGATTAAATGGTAAAAAATATATTTTAATTTCACTTTAAAACCAACTAAAAAGATAATATAACCATATAAATAAATTAGATTAAAAGGAACTTTTGAAATAAAATACAATACTATTCACTATTCATTAAAAAATGAACTTTATCAGAAAAATCCCAAAAAATTACCCAAAGTAAAATTTGATGTCCCCATTATAAATAAGGATTTTATTTTTTCAATTAGAACATATAAAAATGACCAAAACTAGATTTAAAGAGGGTTCTCCATTAAAAGGCGGTAAATCAGCCTTTTAATGTAAATTATGCTTAAATTAGATTCATTCATATTTTAATCCTCTAAATTTTTATTAGATAAATGTAAATACATTTAAAAAACATGTATAATCATATTGTAGTTAGTTTCATTTATTCCTGCCAATACAATGGCTAGGAGTTTACTACCATTTAAAATAATAATATTATATTATTAGTGTGCAACGTAAGATTTCAAAGAAACCTGTTGTTGTGTATCAGGTACGCTATCGAACATAGAAACCACTTTAAATTAAAATTAATATTTAATTCAAAAATATTAATAAATATGAAATATGTCTTATTATTTATTCACCTGGGATGTTACATTTAAAAATGCCCTAGCCACTGTGGTTTCTAATATTTCTGTCAGAAGGGACAGAAGGCTTGATTCGTCTGCCATCTGAAAATTTTAATAATACTTCTACTTATTAAAACATAAACAATTTTTTAGTATTGATCTAATTTTCTAGGGTTAACAAAACCAATCCTCTGATACAAACTGTCACGCCTAGGCCACAGGCTTCCCCGATGTCGGTGCGGAGTTCAAATAAATCATGGTGTCTAATTATTTAAAAAAAAAAGCTGAAATCACACACACATGTTCCACTAGAGAGGATCATTTTGGTTTAGGTCCTGGAGAATAAGATATAATTATTACAATTCATTCAAAAATAAACAAAAACTTCTTTATTAAGAAGTCACCAAACAGAGGGACTCAAATCTATTGAACCTGTAAAAGTAAAACAGATTGAAAATATAGGGTGAGCATATGAATGACCAATAAGGGGTTTTAAAATAAAATAATATTCCAATTATAACTTTTTTAACACATTCCTTTAAAATTATTTATAAAATATTTTCTAAAGGAATGTTGTAACACAAGTATCATAACTTAACACTTTCTCTAAGAAATATAAGAGCAAAATTCAAGGAATACTAATAGAGTAACAAGTAATCATGATTAAATTATAAGAAATATCATTCAGAATAATAAGAAAAGGACATTATAACTTTAATAGCTATGACATGTGAATATTCAAGTACAAAATTTATAACTAATAGTAATACATGATCAGAGTTTTACATAAAATAATAACTTCAATTTCATCCTTTGCTAATATGAATCATACACTGGCTAATAAATCTCTAAGTGTTGTATAATTAATAGTCCATAATATTTTACTTCTTCTGATTCTCATAAACATAATCTCTTTAACCAAGTGTATTCTACTAGTTGAACATTATTTTGGTTAATTAAATTACATAGTCATAATGAGGAATGTGCATATGCGGGACAGTGTCAAGGCTTCGGCCAGGACGTCTAAAATGATTAAGGCCTCAGCCAAAATCCTTAAATCATAATCGAAAAAGGCCTCGGCCAATTCCATGTCTAGTTGTCTCATGATACCTATTGATTCATTGAGGGGCTATAGCGGGCCCCACCCGACATTACATAAGTCTAATTAATTCCTTATTTCTATAAATCAATGTTCTCATACCACTTCAATTTATTAAATTACTTATCACTTAATATTCCAAGTGTCACATATTACTTAGTTTCTTATTTCATATTATTCAAAGTGTACCATACCACCTTGAATAATTTAATTTCTCATTTTATATTATTCAAAGTTTCCCATACCAAATTGAATAATTTAATTTCTTTATTCCATAAAAGTCTATTTGAGTTTGATTAATTCCTTTATAATTTACATATACAAAGTAATTCTTGAATATAAGTGTTAATAACAATACTATCAATGCACGACAATGAATAACAAGTATTGTAGGCAACACACGTTTCAATAACTAAAGCACATAAAATAATAGTTTATCACATAAAATCACAATCCCTAAAATCCTTATTATGAATGTAAACATTTTATATTTCAAAATAAATAGTTCTAAAATTAGGATAATTATCACTCATATTTAAAATACTCACTAATAAAATGTAATCTTTAACAAAACAGAACATAATGATCAAAAACATTTATTGTTGTTGATTCAAGTGCTTTAGAAAAAAAATTGATTATTTTATTAGGAAGTAATACACTTGGGTGACTATTGTTCTTGTTTAAATGTGGGTTAAAAATTATATGTACTATAATACAATGTGCATACACAATATTTTCTCAACCAAAACATGGTTTAATAAATTATAATGAACATTATACATCCCATATACACAATTAAACAACCAAAAACTAGTTTTTATGAAAACTTAATTAGTTTATGATTAAAAAAAGGTGTATATGCATATATCCATACATACATATATAAGTGTTTTGTAAAAAAAATATAATTATTTACATTTTACAAAACTTCTTAAACTTTGAAGCTCAATAATTAAGAGTCTTAATTTTGAGTATAATAGAGGTTTATCTAAACCTGTATGAATAAATATATATATATATAGACATATATATAACCGATTATATGAAGTGTTTATAAAGGATCATACATCTTATGTGTAATGACACTTGTATATTTAAAACACTTTAGTAACATTAGTTAATCAATGGTGCGTAAATCGCAAACCATGCCATGAAATATATAAGGTTTTTTTATAAAATATATACATATAGGTAATTACATATAATTATACACACAAATATTCACAAAAAATCACAATCCCTTGAATGATAAGGAGTTAAGATCATCATTTAAGATCAAGAATTCACTATCTTAGAAAGAAACCAGTAGGTTATATACCCAACCATATGTCTATATATATATATATATATTCATAAAAATATATATATATACTCAAACCATAAAAAAACAATGCAATTAGGTCCCTTACCTGATTTGAATGAGGAGGAGAGGCTCGGGAAGACTCAAAGGATGCTTGAGCAGAGGAAGAACCAAGAGGTTAGGGTGAAAATGAGATATCTATATATAAACTATATTATAAAATATATTAAATAGTTTTAATTCCACTTCCATGGAATTCGGGACCTACTCGGTTTATAAAATGACTGAGGGGGAGTCTTTGTGGAAAATGAGTGATAATCAGGGGTCATTGGTGTCACGGGCATGGAAGAAATGAAAAAGAGAAAGTGCAATAAAACCACTAGAACAACACATGTGAAGGAAGACGAAGATGATGAATGAGAGGAATACTAGAAAATAAATGGACGGTTGGGATTAGATCTTGCCTAGATCTGATGGATGGGGTGTGTCTGTGAATTTTATAAAAGATAAATAGTTAAGATCTTTTGAGTATTGGATCAAACAGCTACAGTGCAATGTGAAGATTTTAAAAGACACGGACAACTGTGATTGGATCCGCGATGGATCTGATGGTGCACAAAAATGAGGAGGATATATTGTGGCATCTAGGGTTCGATAGTCGACCTAATATAATAGATAAGATTGTTCGCGGCATGATTGAATGTCCTAGATCACATCCAGGCTGATTTTCTCCATCCCACATAGAAACGGGGAGGCATCTGTGGCTCCTTTATAAGTCAGGAGCTCTGAGCCAATGCTTAGAATAATCCTTCCCCCTCCTGGTACTGCCTCGTACTGGGTTCTTCTACGGGCACGCCATGTACCCACCCCTACTATCAAGCCGCCTTGCACGGTGGCACACTGGTTCCTTGTACATGCACTTTTGTGTGACCTTAGGGATAATTATACCCCCTTTGCACACTAGAACTAGCACGCACCATGTGTGCACACCACCCCTAGGCCATTGCCATGGGTTGTGGGTGAGATTCCCATCAAGGCCTAGAGGGCTGCCTTCAAGGTGGCCCTTGACTAGGTGGGATAATCACCTAAAATTTTAACAATGTAAATATTTATTTTAAATATAAAAATTGGTTTCCATATACTCATAGAGGTGTCTTCAAGGAAACATGAATTATCTTATTATGACTAAAGAAAGTCCTAATTCCAATATTTTCCTTAGTTTTATAAATTCATAATGTTTTAAAACACAAATTGATAAATCAATGATAAATATATCATTAAGAATATCTTATATTAGTATTACAAAAATCAAGACACATTCTTAGTTAATACGTTGGTTTAAACATCATGGATGAAAACATAAAATATTTTCAACACAATTGAAATATTTTGAAAAGTATTTGAAATCCATACTTCATTTTGAGATCATACTAAGTGTATCTAAAACATTAAATCACTATTTTTTTAATGTTTATAAAAATATTTTATATGTTTAATTCTCAATACATACCTTAATTATTTTTGAAAACTAATTATACATTGATATTTTAAATTAAACAAACATAATGAACAACGACTATACTTATAGATGTTAGAAACTCAACGGTCACCTAAATAGGTAACAGTCGGATGGGGGCTTTATAAAAAACATGAATTAGAGAGTGTTCCATATCTAAAACAAGTTAGCAAAGATAGTTCTTATCATTCCACAGATGCTCAGTATGACTATTGTGGTTATGGCTATATTGTTCTTCTTGGTGATGGATCCGAAGGACATCCACTATTATCTTGGGATTTTAGTTATATTTGGTTGTCTCCATGTGGTTATAATAGGTCTCTTGGTAGGTATTTTTGGTCAGTATGGTTTCCTTTGATCTTGTTGTAACGTAAACACTTTGGTGCTTTAATTGAATAAAATGTATTGTGTTTAGTTTCCATGTTTTGTTCAGATAGCATGAAAACTAAATATAATAATACCATAATATTAATATTACATGATAAATAAGTTTTGGGGCGTCACATCCTAGGTGTAATCCCTATCCAAACCTATAAATCACTATGAGTTGAGATAATCCTCAAGGTCCCACACAAAGTGCCTCTTATTCAGTATAAGTCATAGTATCAAGTCACAATACTCTCAAATGGCTACATCCCCTGTGAGACAAACCTTCAGAGGGTCCCCATAGGTGTGAGTCCTCAATCTATCTAAACTACATGGGATTTTATTCCCATACATATGGGATAAGTAGGAAGCCTCCATAAGGTTCAAACCTAAGAGCCCGAATCAACCCTAATTTCATATGGGCCACATTCCCAGTAGGTTCATATACAACCAGAGATCCCACATACCTTCTAGGATATATGGGATTCTTTGTAATAAGTCTCACACTATCCCTTGACTAGGAACCTTTTTTATAGACATCCTTGGTGTAGAAAGATAAACTACACATTTTGTTTCTCATCACATGACCTTAAAAGGTTTGATGTTTCTCATTAAGTGGAACCAAAATATGTGGGTTCTATTTCCATTAACAATGATATGTAGGAATAGAATCTAATGGGCCTAATCCCAACATTAATAATATTACATCTCCTCAGATGAAAATAATTTCTAGATTACTCCACAGTGTGGATTGAAACTATCATCAAGATAATAAATGACCAATGAATCTATAATCCATTCACATATGGGTACCATCGATGTACAACCTCAGATACATACATATATCTCCATCGATGAAGAAAATAAAATACATAAAGCTGATTCTAGAGTTCATAGATGCTAAAAATTTATTTTCATTACAAGGGGAACCCATTAAATACTTGGGAGCTAATGAAGGAATCATGAATATGTCTTAAATTTTTTAAGAGAGTCCTAGTGCAGACAATAATTCCCCTCAAAATATTGTGATGAGCTTGACCTCCAATCCACTCAACCAATGTGAGTCTCTAAGCATTGTTGGGACATCTCTAAATAATTTTATGCCTTTAGAAATCATGTTTACAAAATATCTTGAATAATTGAACCATTGGGTATTTCTATATCCACAAACAAAACCCATTATAATTTATTCAATAATGGTTAACCTGACGTGAATGATTTTAAAATATTAAAACACCCACAATCAAGACATCGAGCATAAACAAATGCTACACATTTTCATTGGAAAGAAAAATGGTGGAACCAACATGAAATACTTTTTCAATATGATTGTGTCACCCACATGCCAGTCCCCTTTCATACTCAAAATGAAAGAGGAAAAAACTAGAAATTTGATTATGAATGTGTTCATTTATTAAGATTATGCTTTAATGTGATTTTCTTTTTTTTTTGTCACAAATATTTTAGGAACTTTCAACCATATCTACCTTCGATCCAAATGACATCATACCATATCCAACTGAAATATTCTCCATCCACTACATAAGTTGGGGCCTCAACTAAACAGAGGACACCATCACCAACCCAACGTCTCCAACACCGGGTTTCAAATTCATTAGTTAGAGTTTACCACTTAAATTTCACTATCCCGACCCTAGATCCTACATAATAGGCCCTCCATTATATGTATCCCCAAAATCCATCCACATAATGATGGTTAGTTTTCCAGAAGAATATGACACCAATTACCATCTTGAACCATTCTAGGAGCCTATACCCAGAACATAGAAATCAGATCCTCCATTATCTCATAGAGACAGAACAAGAGGCCAATAATGGCCTCATCAAAAAAGAATAGTGGTCCCTCCAAATAAATCCTACAAGAATCCTACACCACTAATGTTGTGTGGAAACAATCCCTAAACATAATTGAGATGTTATCCTTGGAATTCTATCCCATGTCACCCAGACCGACACATGCAAGATGACCCACCGAGGGTAGAGATAGGGAGTAGGGTCGCTTCTATATCCCCTCATAGGAATTCCAACATTCAAAGTCTATAGTGAACCATGATGAGGCACAATGACCTACCCACACCATCCAAGCCTACCAGCATAGTTTGAAAGAATCCAAAGAATCTCACCAATCAAATTCGGTAGTGAATTGTGGGCATACATAAACTCCTACCCACATTACCAAGCTCACCAAAAAAATAAGGTGGAAATCCATGAGTATGAACACACACCTACCCATATCTATCAATCCTAACATCCTAAACTAGAAGCATTCAGAGAAATTAGTTGTAAAGTTCTAATTAAATATAGGAGAATAATCGTATCTCTACCATGAACCTGAGTATTGTTAGTACATACTGGCAGGAAATAGAGGAAATGGGTTGGAACACACCCCTTCCCTAGCCATGTAATGGGAAAATATCTCCATTCTAGCTACTAAATTTAACCATAACATTTTAAAAATGGTGAAACGGTGGATGAAAATTTCCTCCCACATCCCAAAACATTCCAAGATATAATAATATTATCGGTAGTGATAGAGTGTCGAACAAAAACATTCCATCCCCATAATTGGAGTGACTCATAAGCACAAAATGAGGGTCATTCCAGAGCAGACACACAAATTTTCTCCCATATAGAAGGTTCATGGTCCAAATGGAAAATGGATCAGGACCATACCCCTATTCCAACAGGACGTCATCGGTCTACCCCAGTGGCTGTTCCTGGGAAGGCACTAACCCCTACCCAAAATTGAGAGACCCGATAGAAAATTTCAATAGTGACATGGGGGATAATAAAACAAGATTCTTTAAATGAATTTTTTTCCCCAATAGGTGGCCCCAATTGCTTGCAAGAAAGCATCAAAAAAGAATCCTCACCTAAGGTGACTGGAAAATGAAGAAAAATATATGATCTAGGTCTACTTAATATCGATGTTCTTGAATCCCCTAGACATATATATATAGAAAATCAAGTTCTTAATATTCTATTACCAAATTAAGGGAATAATATCATAAGTTTTTGAGATCCTACCTAGAAACCTCACCATGAAGGCTTTATTCATGTCCAGAATTTAATTGATCTCGAGATCCCATATCATGATGAGGCCCATGACAACCCTCCATGTGGCCAGAATAACAAATAGCAAGGAGGTCCTACCCATGATACATCCACCCTGGAGGTCCTCCCCATGGTATACAATATAGGAACTCTTTTTATAGTTGTACGTCAAGTTGTGATGGTATTCCTCCCTATAAAGTAATTCCACTTCATCAAGAATGTCCTCCCATTATTGGTTTAATGATATTAAATCCATCTTACCATAAGGAACATGGGAAAATAAGGTCAGCCATGTCAGATTCCTCATCATTAAAAAGTGACATAAAATATTATTGCAATGGTAGACCAAGTTAAGGATCATTCTCCGAACCACCCTTGGATTTCCTACATTTCAAAATGATAGAAAAATCCTCTATCAATCTTTTCATCTATAATAAAGTAGTAGGGGAGCTTCCACATTGGTTGAACTAGGTTGGAAAGTATCTAGAAAAATATTAAGAAGATATGTTGAACATGTGGTGAGAGTTGGATAAGGATGACATACCAGTCATGTTCTATCCTTTATTCACTCTCTAATACAACATTCCATAGGTGTTGTTAGAAGATTTTGAAAACAACATCTGCCTAAATATATGGAACACTCTTCATCACTTAAGATTAATATTATTACCTTATGAAAAATATTCATTCAATGTCAAGGTAATAAAAGGTATACACCACCAAATTGTCTTGGTGGATCTCCTAGAGACATAAAAACTAAAACTATTAAGACAATAAGGATCCCTTTATCATGCATGTCTCGATCTATGAAAATAATTTTTTTAACTGATCATAGATACCCCATCCAGTGCTCATATTTTAGTATGCGATGAACATGAAGTGTTTCATTTCACCAAACTCCCCAATTAGAAAATCTTTCAAAAATATACATCGTTCAATTTCATAGCCTTAGTCTAGCTTTTAAAAATAACATCTATTTGAAAAATATGTTACGCTCAGGAAAAACTGGTCTCGACTAAAACCAGCATATGTTGGGCTATAAGAGAGAAATCCCTAAAAAACTCTAGTGTTAAGTATATGAAAACATTGATAAATCCACTCAACTAATAGTGGACAATAGTCAATAATTTTCAATATATTTAGATTTAGGAGGCTCCAGTGAAATTCATACAATTAAACCAACTCATATTCGAACAAAACTCTGTAAAATTAAGGAATTAGTCATGGAAGCAATATCCAAAAAAATCCAGGAGATACCCTAGCCCACAAGGTTGGGGGGATTTTTAAAATAACCTTCAATATTATAAAAACATGCTCAAAATGTTATGAAAAGTAAACATGAAAAACCCCATCCCTCCAGTATGGGTGGTTTTTACCTTAAGAATTTCCTCCTCAATGTAAGTTGGTCTTCTCATGAATTGGGGTAACAACACAAAATGAATCCTCCCTATTCTTTACATACAATGACCTGATTTCCTCTCTTGGAACAGACTTGAAAATTTGTTATGGAGATTCCCTATGGATATCCATTCATAAAAGGATTCTAGGGGGGGAATCCAAGGAGAGGATGAGGTTGTGTGTAGGAACAAACCAAAAAAATCTCTCAAAGAGACTGATGAAAAGACTAATATTCATTATGCATCATAGAATATTGTAAAAAACCCAGAAGATTATAAAAACAATAGGGCCAATACAGAGGAGTCAAAGAATGAAGTTTCAATTTATAATATTTCCCACAAAAAAAATAATTAAAGGAGGTTTGAATACTAATATTCAAAGGTTTTCTATGAATTTAGAGATTCCCCCAACCACTCCATTATTACTTCCTAATTGAGTATCCACAAGAGAAAAGGGTAATGGTAAGGTTATTCCTAACCCACCACTTGAAGAGGTTGGATCCCCAATACTCGAGAAAGATTATCTAAATATAAGGAAGAGATGACAGAGTTTAGAAGGCTCAAAATAGAACTACTCGAAGGAGACATCCCTACTAGATATTTTCTACATTAAGAGCCTCAAATCGTGCTCCTAGACGATGAACCATGGTAGAGAGGGTTTTTCTTGATAGTTAAAATGGATCCAGAACATCCACTCAATATGGGGAACTGACAACCAATATATTTTGACTCCATGAAAGAATGATATTAAGAGTTACCTCTCTTGGGAACATGACCAAGGATGGGGAAGACACATCCTCATGGGCCAACACCTACAGGTTACCCCCTGTGGATATAAATAGGTCTTCCATAAATGAACTCACATGTTACTACCCCTTCTCAATATATTATTAATCGAGATATCCCTCACGGTCTTATCAATATCATTGATTGATTAATAGATCAATAAAAAAGCGATGGATGAATGAGATGCACCAGTATAGTCGTAAGTGAAGACTTACCCTGAATGTGTTGATATGCCACTTCCCCTACCAAATATTGGGAAACCTGCATTTATAATTTTTAATGGTTTAGGGGACTCAAAGCATAATTTGATACATTTTATGTTCTAATGTGATCTCATGATAGGAACCCCTGTATAGAAAAAAGTAGTAAAACTAATGTGCTTCGTGCAAACACTACAAGGTCCACCTTTGTATGGTACATTAGTTTTTTGGCTCAGCCAAACATGGCATGGGAGATCTCTATCATTATTTTATCTTTTAATACAAATCAATGTTGCAAAATATGACAGTCCTTCACATCTCAAATTTTATGCAGCAATAGAATGATAGGGTCCCATATTTAAATACTCATTATAAGGGGTTGAGCTATACCATAAACATATACCTTCCCCAAGAGGATTTATTGTCCATCTCTATAGATAATATCTATGATGTGTTGTACACACCACTCATCCTTGTGAAATATATAGGTGGGTTTTGAGATCCCAATACAATTTCTCAAAGGTTATAAGATTCCATCTCACGAACCATGTTCAATAGCCATGTGATTCCATCATCATAGGGGAATACATCATGGAACACATATGTTGTGGTAGTCAAACTCAATCCATACCCTTCACTTTCTCCAACTCTAAAGTTCCACCATATCGCACTGTATTATTTCTTGAATGTCAGAAACAATTCCCACCATTATAGGGTGAATAAGGGGATCAGAGGCAGAACTAGTTTAAGGAACTAAAGAATAAAGTTCATTTTTTCTGAGATGACCAAGTCCCTAGCTACTTCATCATGGATTTAAAGATCAACTTGATCAAGTTTCCAAAGCTGACGAAGCCCAATCATATCAATCTCAAAGATCTCCAAAATTATTTACCCTTCCATTAGACACTGGGTCACACCATATAGAAATTCATCCTTTTTAAAAACAACCTTAAATAATAGGATTATAGAAAAGTAAATCTAGTCAAGACACCTACATAGGTATCATGTGTTTCTACCACAAATCTAAATGAAGAGAATGAATGGAAGGAGGTTACTAACCATGTTATGAAAAATTTCAGTGACTGGATAGTTATAAAGATAATAAACATGACTCATTCTATCCTCTAAGCATAGTTAAAACAACCAAATATTCCCACAACCACTTCTGTTATGTCACCACTATAGAGACCCGAAGCCTGATGTACATGGACATTACATTACTTTTGCGGAATAATTAGTACATAACAAAAACACACACACAATTATCGTAATAGTTTAGTGTCTTTGGAAACTTGGAACGTAATCTTCTAATCGTGGTGAAAGATCTTCAACATCTCCCATAAAGATCTTCTTCTTTTTTACCTAAAAACTTTCTTTATATCCTGGGGAAAATAAAACATAAAAGGGTGAGCTCAAATGCTCAGTAAGGGTAAACACAAGAAATATAAATCACATTATATTCATAAGAACATAACATTTTGGAAATCTTAACCTGCAAAAGAGATCATAATATCATAACATGGGATAAATCATAGTAGTTAAATGTAATCTCAATAATCATAACTTAAAACATGAAACTTTGTGGCATACACACATAATCATAGAGAATCATTTCTTATTAGTCAAGACTCATTTCCAAGACTATCTTAGTGGACAAAGTCCATTTCTGAACCGAGTTCACTCCTCGTTTCAGTCCTGTTTCACTGAACCGGTTTAACCTACCGTTCCAGCCATGTCTATCTCATGAGATATAAAATCTTTACCCAATGCATTGGAGGGAGATATAGTTCCCACCCATCTCATAATTATACCATTCTTATGCGTGCCACAAAATCATAAACCATACATTATAGCATAACCCATGTAATAAAAATGGGAATCTTAAACATCGTGACATCATAAAACAATTCATATAAGATAAAGGAATTCATAAAAATAATTCCATCACAACATAATCAAATCAATTTAATAATAGGGATAGAAACAGAACCCTTTATTATCTTAGATGGAAAATAATTTTGATAAAACACTTGAACTCCATTCTTGAGGAAAATATCCTTTCAACTTCAAAAACACATTTCCTTTCTTAACATGTCATAAAATTCTAACTAAAAGAAGTTGATTAAAAATAAACTTGAAAACTTGTAAGGGAAGATTCTTGGAAATAATGTTTTAAAAATCCATTCATTCCGTATAAGTTAAAAGAAAACATTCTTCTCGTACTTTTGTCAGAAAAGTCAAAAAGTACCTCGTATGAAAAACGACAAAAGATTCCTTTAATATCTTTTACTAAAAACTCACCGAAGGGTAAAATTGGATATAAACTATTGTATAAGGATATAAATATTAAATATTGAGGAAACATGGATGTGGATGATAAAATATTCCCCAGTAAATTCTGATGTATAAACAATCTCGGATAAAAATTGAGATTGTGATATTTCCCTTACCTTAGATCCAATTTGCTTCGTAAGTGTCCAAACCTAATGTATAATGATTTAAATAATGTCATTGGCTTATTTAAGAATCATATTAATTGTTATGATATCATATATGGTTCACTTATGACTTTATATTACCCATTCTTATGTAAATTAATGTTAAAGTAGCTTTTTGGGTAAAATCATCTTATTTATCGTACGTGTTTGGACTTGTTGTTCTTGATGTTATTATTACTTATATCATGATTTAATTACATCAAAAATGTAAATCCTGATTTATATATCATATAAATTCATTATATATCCATCATATACAAGCATTTATAATATTACATAACATATGGAGGTAAGAAATGAAACGCACCGTTCATGGAGACGGTAAGCCGTATGTACGCATGAACGCTACTTTCATTTCTATTTCTTATTCTAATGGAATTAAAACATATTGATACATAGGTATTCTAGTATAATATCATATATAATATCATTAAACACATCTTTTATACATCCAACATAAGGTATTAACGAATCACATCACTTTGAGGGGGCGGTAGTCCGCACTTCCTCAAATGAGATTATCGTTTTTACCGACTATGGAAACTGTAAAGGCTTGATATAATTGGGAATTAAAGAATAATAATGAATTAATAAAAATAATATATATTATATATAAATACAGTTCCATCATAATGGCCACCATGAGAGGCGGTAGGAGAAAATCGAACAATCATCGTTTCCTGAGGCGTTAGTTTGCCATCACAGAAACATTGTGTTCTTCTTCCATTAGATGGAGGTGTGTGTAAGTGTAGTTCCAATCCTTCTCATAAAAAAATCCTAGTATATTTATGATATTTTGTTTGTTACAAAAGAAAGGATTAAAAATATTTTAGGGGTTGGAGAAGTAGAATAAAAGAAAACAACTTAAGAGAAATTGTTACCTTTAATTTTGGTAACTTCCTTTGGTTTGAACCAAAAGGACTTCTTGGAGAGTCTTCTGCCTAATGTAAGGATTAAAGGGGAAGGATAGGGATATAGGGAGATTATTTGGGCAGATTTTGGACGAGCCAAAAGGCTTGAGAGGTGTGAGGAATTGCATAGAAGTGGTCTCCTTTTATAAGGGAGTGGAGGGGCTCTTTAGGAAAGTGTGAAAACATTATTTTATTATAAACTTATATTCGGTTTCAAGAGGTCCAAAACACATTAATGTCAAAGGTAAGATGACTAATATTCGAAATAAAATCATCCAATTCGAATTGGATAGGTTTTGGATGATATTTTAATCATTATAATCTTATTTATTTAAATCATTTATTAATGAGGTAAACACTACATCATTATTGTATCATAAATAATTTAATTCATTTGATGTCTAACAATTATGAAAAAAATACCATGATGTAGGTAATCTTTTTAGATTTCCAAAAAATATTTATAGATGAAAATAGAACTTATATAACCCCTTATAAAAATTAATTACTAAAAGAGTTTTGTTAAAGTCAATTTTGTCTTTACATTAAATTAATTAATCCAAATTGTCATTTTTACTACCAAGTGGCTCATTGGGGTCCCAAAATCGGCCCAAGGATTCCCATGTTCGGCCACTACTCGTCCAATAATGTTAGAACAAGTTTAAAGGTAATTTGGAATTATTATAATATTATTTGAACCTTGAATTACCCTATTTACCTTTAACCACAGTAAATAAAAATTACCGTAGTTACTATTCATAATGCCCAAAAATAAAAAGTAGCTTTTTAACATAATTTGGACCCACTGATTCCAAATATGGAATCCATTTTTCCAAATTCAATACACAAAAGTTGCATAAATTAAATTAAAATTAATCCCGTTGTCGAAAGAAAACGGGTTTTTGTTTAAAACATTGCAAAAGATTGAATTGATTTAACCTACGAATTCAAGGTAAAATAAATGTTAATGACATAAATTATATTAAATGGTAAAAATATATTCTATTTATACTTTAAAACCATTCAATAGTATAATTTAACCATATAAATTATTGTGATGGAAGAAGTTGTTTTTAATTAAAATATAGCGTGTTTTTACTATTCATTAAAATATGAAAGTTATCAGAAAAATATCAAAAATTTATCCAATGTAAATTTTTATATCCTGATTCAAAAGAAGAATTTTATTCTGTCAAATTGAACTTATAAACATGTCAAAAACTAGATTTAATGTGAGTACGCCATCAAAAGGCGGCAAAATTTCATTTATTGAAAAATACTTATTTTACCCGAAAAAATTATTTTGTTCTCATATCATGTTCTAGAAAATATGTAAGATTAATAATAATGTTATGAAATTCAAAATTTAGTTAATACTATTCATAACGGCTAGTTCATAATAATATTATAATAATATATCGTTGTTTAGTAAAACTCAGTATTGCGTACAACACACGCTATCGAGGAAGGTCGCGATTGCGTGAAATGCAAGCCAAGTCAGGGTTGCGTGTTGTGAAAGAATCCTTCGTTGTTTCGTATAACAAAATCCAACCATATTTTATTTATACATTGAATATATATATATATATATATATATATATATAACACTCAATGTTGCGTAGAATGACTATTATAAAACGAATTTGAAATTGTGTGTAACACGATCCAAGAATAGCATTGCGTATACTGCAAGCTAATACGGTGTTGCGTATAGTACAATCTAAACTTGGTGTGGTGTATAATAGAAGACATCAATGAAATTAAAAGAATATTTTTCATAAAATCTCGGGGTGTTACATTCTACCCCCTTAAAATGAATTTCTCCCTCGAAATTCGTCAAGGTTATAAATGGTTTACTACTTGAAAATTTCTTTAATAGAAACCCACATCGTAAAAAGGAATACCAAAACTTGGCTTTAAAAACTAAAGTATGAAACGTAACGGTTACCCAAATTAACTCATCACTGGGTTTTCCACGTAGGAGAACACAGGTGAAAATATGGATATGGAAGAAAAATCTAACCATCAAGTTTTGATGGAGAGTGGTAGAGAACATGGCTATGAAAAAGCCAACAATCACAAAGCCATAAATTTGTGATGATCTAGGGTACCATATGGTTCATCGGATATAAGAGCACTAGGACAACATTTTTGGTTTTCAAGATCATTTCCCTAAAGTTGATGAATTAAAATAAATACTTACATGATTTTGGTACAATATCCCTATTGTTCGTGAATTGAACAATTTCCACTTCATATCTTAAAGAAATGAAGTTGAATTTGTTATTCGTGAAGCATTAGCAGATCATGTGATAGAATGATGGGTCATTCCATCTGTTTCAAACAAAAGGTTAGAAAACGTTATAAGTCCATCTTATGGTGAGATTAATCGTATATGGTTCCAAAAATGGACTTATACTTTATTTATCATACCGCTTAATAAAATAAAACTACTTTCCACTAACCAGGGACTTCCTGTAGGTCAGTGGTAGGTGATAAAGGCCTGTCGCACTTCAGTTGTGGGTTCGATTCCCACAGCCTTGTCCGACGTGATGGGTTGTTGCCCAACCTGCAGGTTGTCCTTTTTCTAAAACTACATTACTATAACATCCCATCCATAATATCGAAAAAAGGTTTTATCCTTAAACAATACTAACTTATGTCTAACATAATCCATTCCAATCTTTAGGCTTATCTAAAATACTTCGATCCAAGCTCATAGTATAAAGAAAATGATTATTGAAATGTCACATAACAATCACATGAATGCCATCATTTATCCCCCATATATCATAAGATATATCTTGTTGAATACCTTAATCATGTATTCTCTTGAAGAATGAATACCCATTGAACCTTAGTGAAAATATGAATGCAGTTAAAAGTTAACACTTTCCACATACCAAAATCCTCAAAATTCTATATACTCAAACCATGATATCACTTAGTCCTTATATCAATCATGAGCTCATTAATACTGTCAAACATTCTATTTTTTTCCTTATCCCTTCATTATGTACATATCAAAATTTTTTTCCAAAAATATCTCAATCACTTTCCATGGTTACCGGTACCATAAAATTATTGAAAACCACAATAAATCAATATATAAATATTACAATATTCCACGATACTATATACAACATTATTTTGGAATCCCATTACATAAACACTTAATCATTCCACCACATTGTTTTCATATTCAACATCACCAATAGTGATCGCATGTGACTTCCCTTTGTCCTTTGCCTTAAGTGGTTACTCATGTCGATCATCACTAACCCTTGGATTAGGGCATTTATTAGCATAATTCCCCATTTACTTGCACTTGAAGCATTGAATTGTTGGTGGTGCGTTCTCTACAGTCTTTTCTTTATTCACATCATTAGAAACCCTTTTTCCATTACTCCAACACTCAGTTGCTCGATGACCTTCTTTTCCACACTTAAAACATTTTCTAGTCCCTTTAATACAATCTCCACCATGCTTCTTTCCACACTTTGAGCATAAGGAAACATTCATCTTCTTTTCACCATTATTCTGAGATTTCTCCTTGAACTCTATCTTTCGTTTCTTGTCAAAACTATGAGATGGATAAGTAACACCAACTTCCATTTCTACCATGATAGCACAACGCACAATTTCTTCATAACTACTGAAGTCTCTTATAGCTAATTCCCTTCGAATATTTGTTTTTAAGCCACTGAAGAATCGATCAACTTTAATTTCAGGTTGGATGATAAATCCAGATGCATAACTTGCAAGCCTTGTAAAATTCTCTTCATATATACCAACAGATTCATCATCCTTTTGCTTTAGTTCAAGAAACTCCTTCTCCATATTTGTTCGAAGAATACGAGGGAAGTACTTATTGAAAAATAAGTTCTTGAACTCGTCCCATTCCATGGACTCGATTTCATGTCTTGGCCCTGTATTCTTGATAAGATTCCACCATTGATTAGCATCACCTTCCAAAAGATACACTGCTAAGATGACTTTATCATGTTCAGAACAATGAAGAACTGAAAATATCTTTTCAGTAGTACTGATCTATTGTTCAGCAACAAGTGGATCAGAAGACCCACTGAAAGAAGGTGGACGTTGCCTCATGAAGGACTCAATAGAATATTGTTCCCTTCTCTGCTCATTTGGAAGTCTAGAATGATTCATAGCTTGTGTAATTATAGCAATAAGATTTTTCACTCCATCTCCCATAACGTTGGTTTGTTCAAGAGGACAATCATTGCATTGTCTATTACATTGATCAACACGGTTCCTTCGGGTTCCAGCCAATGTCTAAAACCCAAAAAGAATAGTGTGAGAGGAAAAAATCACGCTAGAGAAAACAACATAATAAAGGGGGAGTACCTTCAATATCTAACATCTTAGGTTAATGTATTTCTAGTACTATAATCTATACTTATACTTAACCTTAGGGACATCCCTATACATACCTGAGAAATATCTATAGGGATCTCACTAAAGTTATCACATCCTAGTTTCCAAAGGTTGACTAAACCTTTTCTCTGATACCAACTGTAGAGACCCGAAGCCTGACGTACATGGATATTATATTACTTTTGCAGAATAATTAGTACATAAAAAAAAACACACACACAAGGACCGTAATATTTTAGTGTCTTTGGAAACTTGGAACGTAATCTTCTAATCGTGGTGAAAGATCTTCAACATCTCCCATAAAGATATTCTTTTTTTTACCTAAAAACTTTCTTTATATCCTAGGAAAAAGAAAACATAAAAGGGTGAGCTCAAATGCTCAGTAAGGGTAAACACAAGAAATATCAATCACATCATATTCATAATAACATAACATTTTGGAAATCTTAACCTTCAAAAGAGATCATAATATCATAACACAAGATAAATCATAGTAGTGAAATGTAATCCCAATAATCATAACTTAAAACATGAAACTTTGTGCAATACACACATAATCATAGAGAATCATTTCTTATTAGTCAAGACTCATTGCCAAGACTATCTTAGTGGACAAATTCCATTTCTGAACCGAGTTCACTCCTCGTTTCAGTCCTGTTTCACTGAACCGGTTTAACCTGCCATTCCAGCCATGTCTATCTCATGAGATATAAAATCTTTACCCAATGCATTAGAGGGAGATATAGGTCCCACCCATCTCATAATGATACCATTCTTATGTGTGCCACAAAATCATAAACCATACATCATAGCATAACCCATGTAATAAAAATGGGAATCTTAAAAATCGTGACATCATAAAACAATTCATATAAGATAAAAGAATTCATAAAAATAATTCCATCACAACATAATCAAATAAATGTGATAATAGGGATAGAAACAGAACCCTTTATTATCTTAGATGGAAAATAATTTTGATAAAACACTTGAACTCCATTCTTGAGGAAAATGTCCTTTCAACTTCAAAAACACATTTCCTTTCTTAACATGTCATAAAATTCTAACTAAAAGAAGTTGATTAAAAATAAACTTGAAAACTTGTAAGGGAAGATTCTTGGAAATAATGTTTTAAAAATCCATTCATGCCGTATAAGTTAAAAGAAAACATTCTTCTCGTACTTTTGTCAGAAAAGTCAAAAAGTACCTCGTACAAAAAACGACAAAAGATTCCTTTCATATCTTTTACTAAAAACTCACCGAAGGGTAAAATTGGATATAAACTATTTTAGAATGATATAAATATTAAATATTTAGGAAACATGGATGTGGATGATAAAATATTCCCCATTAAATTCTGAAGTATAAACAATCTCAGATAAAAATTGAGATTGTGATATTTCCCTTACCTTAGGTCCAGTTTACTTCATAAGTGTTCGAACCTCCTGTATAATGATTTAAATAATGTCATTGACTTATTAAAGAATCATATTCATTGTTATGATATCATATATGGTTCACTTATAACTTTATATTACCCATTCTTATGTAAATTAATGTTAAAGTAGCGTTTTGGGTAAAATCATCTTATTTATCGTACGTGTTTGGACTTGTTGTTCTTGATGTTATTATTACTTATATCATGATTTACTTACCTCCAAAATTTAAATCATGATTTATATATCATATAAATTCATTATATATCCAGAATATACAAGCATTTATAATAGTACATAACATATGGAGGTAAGAAATGAAACGCACCGTTCATGGAGACGGTAAGCCGTACGTACGCATGAACGCTACTTTCATTTCTATTTCTTATTTTAATGGAATTAAAACATAATTATACATAGGTATTCCAGTATAATAGCATATATAATATCATTAAACACATCTTTTATACATCCCAAATAAGGTATTAACGAATCACATCACTTTGAGGGGGCGGTAGTCCGCACTTCCTCAAAAGAGATTATTGTTTTTAGCGACTATGGAAACTGTAAAGGCTTGATATAATTGGTAATTAAATAAGAATAAGGAAATAATAAACATAATATATATTATATATAAATACAGTTCCATCATAATGGCCACCATGAGAGGTGGTAGGAGAAAATCGAACAATCATCGTTTCGTGAGGCGTTAGTTTGCCATCACAGAAACATTATGTTCTTCTTCCATTAGATGGAGGTGTGTGTAAGTGTAGTTCCAATAATTCTCATAAACACATCCTAGTATATTTATGATATTTTTTTTGTTACCAAAGAAAGTATTAAAAAGAGTTTAGGGGTTGCATAAGTAGAATAAAAGAAAACAACTTAAGAGAAACTATTACCTTTAATTTTGGTAACTTCCTTTGGATTGAACCAAAAGGACTTATTGGAGAGTATTCTTCCTAATTTAAGGATTAAATGGGAAGGAGAGGGATGTAGGGAGCTTAGTTTGGTAGATTTTTGACGAGCAAAAAGGCTTGAGAGGTGTGAGGAATTACATAGAAGTGGTCTCCTTTTATAAGGGAGTGGAGGGGCTCTTTAGGAAAGTCTGAAAATATTATTTTATTATAAACTTATCTTCGGTTTCAAGAGGTCAAAAACACATTAATGTCGAAGGTAAGATGACTCATATTTGAAATAAAATCATCCAATTGTAGTTGGACAGTTTTTTGGATGATATTTTAATCATTATAATCTTATTTATTTAAATCATTTATTAATGAGGTAAACACTACATCATTATTGTGTCATAAATAATTTAATTCATTTGATGTCTAAAAATTATGAAAAAAATACCATGATATAGGGAATATTTTTATCTTTCCAAAGAATATTTATAGTTGAAAATATAACTTATATAACCCCTTATAAAAATTAATTACTTAAAGAGTTTTGTTAAAGTCAATTTTGTCTTTACATTAAATTAATTAATCCAAATTGTCATTTTCACTACCAAGTGGCTCATTGGGGTCCCAAAATCGGCAAAAAGAAGACCATGGTCGGCCACTACTCATCCAATAAGGTTAGGACAAGTTTCAAGGTAATTTTGAATTATTATAATATTATTTTAACCTTGAATTATCCTATTTACCTTTAGCTGCAGTAAATAAAAATTACCGTAGTTACTATTCATAATGCACAAAAATAAAAAGTAGCTTCTTAACATAGTTTGGACCCACTGATTCCAAATATGGAATCCATTTTTCCAAATTCAATACACAAAAGTTGTAGAAATTAAATTAAAATTAATCCCATTATCGAAAGAAAACGGGTTTTTGTTTAAAACATTGCAAAAGATTGAATTGATTTAACCTACGAATTCAAGGTAAAATAAATGCTAATGACATAAATTATATTAAATGGTAAAAATATATTCTATTTATACTTTAAAACCATTCAATATTATAATTTAACCACATAAATTATTATGATGGAAGAAGTTTTTTTTAATTAAAATATAGTGTGTTTTTACTATTCATTAAAATATGAAAATTATCAGAAAAATATCAAAACTTTATCCAATTTAAATTTTTATATCCTGATTCAAAAGAATAATTTTATTCTGTCAAATTGAACTTATAAATATGTAAAAAACTAGATTTAATGTGGGTGCGCCATCAAAAGGCGGCAAAACTGCATTTTTTGAAAAATACTTATTTTACCTGAAAAATTTCTTTTGTTCTCATACCATGTTCTAGAAAATATGTAAGATTAATAATAATGTTATAAAATTAAAAATTTATTTAATACTATTCATAATGGCTAGTTCATAATAATATTATAATAATATATCATTGTTTAGTAAAACTCAGTATTGCGTACAATACACGCTATCGAGGAAGGTCATGATTGCGTGAAATGCAAGCCAAGTCAGGGTTGCGTGTTGTGCGAGAATCCTTCATTGTTTCATATAACAGAATCCAACCATTTTTTATTTATACATTGAATATATATATATATATAACACTCAATATTGTGTAGAATGACTATTATAAAATGAACTTGAAATTGTGTGTAACATGATCCAAGAATAGCATTGCGTATAATGCAAGCTAATACGGTGTTGCGTATAGTACAAGCTAAACTTGGTGTGGTGTATAATAGAAGACATCAATGAAATTAAAATAATAGTTTTCATAAAATCTCGGGGTGTTACAACCACCGACTCCATCAACACCACAATCCTCCAAAATCTAGTCTTCCAAGAAATTACATGGAGTAATTGGAGGGAGGAAAATAAAATATGATGAACCTATATCGATTCCAAATTTAGATTTGACTCTTTTGGATTTCATGCCTTCAGTTCTAAATGAATAGGATCCACCTTGTCAATTGGCACAATAAGGACTGACCTGTCAGAGAGAGTCATCATCAGAGAATGAATTTATATTTGGTTCCATTAATGTCATTTATTTATTGTATCTATTATCTAATAATTAGTATGTATATGAACCTGAATTATTGGTTTTTGATTGGGAAATAAGAGGGAGAGAACATAGGAGTCGAAGATACTGGGGAAGACATGGTCGCAAAAGAAATTAATACATCATCCATGTCCCTTCTCAGACCATCTATACAACTGAAACTCATGGGATACCCTTAATGTGGGCCTAAAAGGAGTAGGAAATCTCCCCCACATATTTCTGGAGTTTCATAAGACCGATCTTCTTATAATATCAGTTAGAGGGGACATCATCACCTAATTATCCATGGTGAAAAGGAATGCCTAATCGACCTAACCCAAAAATGACAGGTTTACCTTCAACTCATGTTCCAAGGGACAATTGGACAACATGAAGTGATTCTGTTCCTAAAGTACCCATGATAGAGTATCCTCATGCTAGGAAGCACATGAATTTAACTCAAAAGTATGACATTATAAAGAAAATATCTCTGGTATCGACTAAGTAATAAATCATGGATACTCTAAGTCTATCGAAAGACCTTTGGGAAGCACTCATAGAGGCTTTTCTATGTGCTCAAGAGTTTTCAGTTTAATTTGATACAACCAAAATATACCATAAAAAGATAGATCCTATAGAATTCCACATTATCATATCTTTCATGAAATAAGAGAATAATAAATTATACAAGGACACATCATACCACTGTATATATATGGAAGGATAAATGATGTTGATATCTGATGAGATTTCATTAAAAATGGATTAATAGTCCACCTTATTCAAGTTTAAACACTTAAATAGATTGGGTACGATGAGGCCCACATGTCCCCTTCATCTCTTACACTATAAAGTTACTATAAGAGTGAAAAAAACTATCTTAGTGTAATCAGGCTCAAGGCCCAGTTTGGGGACCTCGAATTCAACTCAGAATTTATTTTGGTCTATAAAGACACAGATTTCAATATGCTACTCAGAATAACTTTGTTGCATAAACATGTTGAAATCCCCTCATCGTAGCACCAATTCCACAAATATTTTAATAATGGTCTAA
The DNA here is from genome assembly GCA_963277665.1 of Viscum album. Taxonomy (NCBI): domain Eukaryota; kingdom Viridiplantae; phylum Streptophyta; class Magnoliopsida; order Santalales; family Viscaceae; genus Viscum; species Viscum album. The sequence goes on along the minus strand of OY728150.1, from coordinate 1,084,669,173 downwards.
TTGGGATGTTGTGGTGACAGATCCTCATTCAAATCCTAGGAAACATAGTACATTGATATAGAATTATACTACAGGGAAGGGAAACAACCAATGACCGATGATGCTACTCGATTCATCAACCATAATGGTCTAAAATTTCCCCATCCAATCCCTTCAAACAGATCAATGAAGAATATGTGAAAACCATCAATGAGATTTAATATGTGGTTCCAAATTCATGTAGATACCTAACCACCTTCATGAAATCAATCATGAAAAATGATCCTAAAAGTGCTGAAAAGTTCATTGAATCTCTATAAAGGGGTATAATCTTGGATGAAAATTCCCTTGTTCCAACTGGGGAGCTTCAAAAAATCTCTACCTCATCAGTTGTGTCAAAAGAGTATGTAGATTATCCTTCTCTATCCCTCACTCCATCACTTTAGAACATCAAAGAGACCCCACATCATCAGCTGGGTTAGAGGAATTCACTTCACCTTCAATATATCAAAATGTAGAATCTTATCCTAACTATGGATAAATTCTTTAGTTAACTACTTTAATTAATATTGAGGGAGAAGGGGGGGAGAAATAGGAATACCTTAGGGATTACCCTAAATTAATCAAGGAATTTTTTTCTACCACCATTAATGAAATCAAGAAAATAAAATAGGGTACAGAAGAAGACTCACAACTCACCTTGATTAGTATAGTCGTTTATTATAAATAACAAGAGGTTTATACCTCCTTTATAAAGAAGCACGAGAATGTGTTCATTTGTAATTAAATGAAAATTTCATGCCTTGATTCTAAGGTAGCCACTTTTACATGCCTAGTAAATGTATTGTATCACTAATAGGGTAGGGGTTAATCAATGATACTATTTTTCTTTTATGTTTCTTTTCTATTGAAACAACCTTCACCTCCTATTAAAAATTCAATTCTATGATGAATAACAAATCAAACACACATCCATAGGAACACAAGTATTTTCAAGGTTCACTATTAAATAAGAATAGCTAAGTCCTTGGTATGGTTTGGAAATGGTCTAATACCATACAATACACTAGAAAAAAATCCTTATATTACAATGAGTAGGATATACCCTTACACTCATGTAGCACTATGAAACAATCTCACTAGTGTGTGTGCACCCTATTAGAACAATAGGAAAATAAAACCGTTGTGTAACAACTCATGTTACCTGTTCTTCTTTTCAATTAAAAAATTTTATTCAATTGAAATACAATTCTTCAATTCATTACCTAGAATAAAGGTAAGAACCAGAAAAAAAAAATTTAGAAAACTCTATCTAATTTTTCTGGGTCTGATTCTCCCATTCAGATTCATCCGAGTATGATTCTTCCAAAACAATTCTACAAGTCTAATTTTCTGATAGAATATAATATAAGTGAATCGGCACCACTTCAATTCCTAAGCATGATAAGATCCAGTACGATTCTTCCTCAGTCTAGAAATCTTTGATATAGGGAATTCCCAGTACAAAAATCCCAATCCAATTAATTCAGGCTGATACTAACATCCACCGAATACAATTGACAATCTAAATATATTGATTCACTGAGCATAATAAATTTTAACTACAATGATCATCTAAATACAATCATCACAATAATTTCTATTATCTTTCACTTCTCCATAAAAACATTTTCAATACAATATCAATATGATGACATCCTATTCCCTCTAGAAACTCAGAGCCTGTCTCTCTGCTATATAGAATAGTACTTCGTTGTCAGCCATGTAGAATGTAATTTTTTCTTTTACAAGTGACCCACAACAGGTTTGGGTAGGAATCCCAAAAACACTCTCTCTAACTCAAATTCACCCAAATTTAAATTTCTCCTAAAATATCGTAGAAATTATGACATCATCAATTCTTCTCGAATCTTCTCGAATCTTCTCGAAACATCTTCAATATTCACCTCATCTTCTACTGACTCCAATTTCAATTTTCAGTCCAATTTCAATTGATGAGTCTGATTCTCTCTTGCTGATTTCTTCATAAAATATCTATACCAATTGATTATAATTAAATAAATACACTTATACACTTGATATAAAATCATTATTTTAAATGAAAGGTTCTCCCTAGAAAATTCATTCATCAATATCCACTTTTTTAATAATCTGATCCAAATAAAGTAACTCAACCCTTTTGAAATGGATGACTACATTATTGATCATCTTCTTCACATATTCTATTGACACAATTGAAAATATCACTTCATTTGAAATCTTTCTATAGTATCATGAGTAACTTCATGACTTTCAATTCATTGAGGAATAGCATTAGCATCATCTGATTTTAATTGGAATGTAAAGTAAAGTTCCATTCATTCCTGCTTCTTTCTTTTCATCTCAACCAAAGTTCAATATTTTCAAAAAATAAATAGTTTAGATACGATCATCTTCAGTATGATCATTTTGGTTATGATCATTTTGGATATGATCATTTTGATATTGATCATTCTGGTGTCGACCATCCTGATATTGATCTTTTTCTTTCCTAAGCTAGATATCAGTCATTCTAATATTGATCATTCTGATATTGATCATTCTGAAATTGATCATTCTGAGATTGATCATTCTGAGATTGATCATTCATAGATTTATGATTCTGATATTGATCATTTTGGGTATGAAAATGTTATGGCCTATCTGATGGAAAACAATATGCTATAGTAAATCAGTTCCACATTTTTCAATCTATAACACATTTTAAATCAGTACCATATTTTCAATCAATACCACATTTTTGATCAATACCATCTTTTCAATAAATATGGGTATGATTATCCTTATTTTGATCTTTAAGTAAGGGGTTGATGGAAAACAAAATGCTATAATAAATCGGAATCACCATTTCAATCAGCATCTCCTTTTTAATCAGCACCACTTTCATTTTCATTCACTTGGATATGATTGTTTTGAAAAACAATCAGTATCACTTCTTTCTCTTTTCCACCCAAATATGATCTTTTTTAGATTGTCCTCATCTCTTTCAGTATCCCATTATTCCATAAATCATGCATAGAAAGTTCTCCATTCAACTCATGATTTCTGTGAAATAAAAATCAACAAAGTATCATCATATTTAAAACATCGTATTCATCCTGACCCCAATTCTCCAGCCAAACCAACACTTCATTCAAAATAGCTTCTTCTCATTATGACAGACTATCATAGTGAGTCTGATTCATTAAAAAACATGATGAGTCTAATTTTTATGAATCCCACAGTGTGTCCAGTTTTTATCAATCCCATAGTTAGTCTGATTTTTATCAATCCCACTATGAGTCTAATTTTTATTAATCCCAGACCGAAACATCATCTTTCTCAACATACATTATTCCATTCAGGATACTGATTGATTGACAACAAATACAACCAAAACACAACTTGGGCCTAACAATATCCCTTGTTGTATTTGTTGTCAATACCTACCTCAAACAGTTTAATCTCATAAAAATCATGAGTGGTATTGTTTCATTTCTTTTTACCCCTATTTCTTTTGTCTCTCCTCCTTTATCTTATCTATCCCCCTTGTTGATAATAAAATTCAAAGGGTCCATCATGATAATTTTATCCCTTATTGAAAAATGATCTCCATTTCCTGAGGTTGGGACTTTTCTTAAAAATGGGTATCATGTGATTTTCTTAACAAATAACCTTGAACTAAACAACTCTAAGTCTATGTGGGATAAACCGATCTAGAAAACAAGAGTGTATAATCAAGTTGATCAATTTTGTCCATAACAAAAATTTCATATAATTCCTTTTACATCCTTCTTACATCATTCTCATGATTGGGGGAAAACCATGATAGAATTTGGTTAGGATTAAAGTAACCTACGTCCATCTCAACAAACACATCAGAAAGTTCATGTGTATAAAAACACAACTTTTCAAAACAAACATTTTGTATCCACATTACATTCTTTTTTATGAAATTTAAGAGACTCATTAATTCCATATTCTTTATTTACAATCATTAAACTCCTAGAAAATTAGCACAAGTATACAACGATATTGGGAATAAGGAGGAACCTTTATTGTTCCTCAAAAACAACAATCGGACTGAGATTACTCTCTCAGTATTTCCTTTTTCTTCTTCATCTTGGATTTTACATTGGACATGATTTCTTACTTTTGTTCATCCTTCTCAGATTTTGAATCATATTCTTTATTATATGTAGAATCTTCTAATGAGGATATAGAATTTTCTTCATCTTAAGGAACATCTTTGTAACAGTCTGTTTGTAATATTTTTCTCATGTCTATCTTTTCTTTTAGAAATAATGTTGAACAACTTTGTATATCATGCCTAACTTGCTCATATTCATTATCTATTGATACCGTTTTGTTAACATTTATCTTATCTTTAGAAGCCTTCTTCTTCCTCTATTATTTAACTTTCTTTTTTTCTTCCTCTAATTTCCTAGCCACATCAATGTGTTCTGGATAAACAACTAAGCACTCTTTATTTTGAAACATATCAGATCTATCGTTCTTTACTTATAAAACATCTAGCTTCTATGAATTATTAATAATATATTATTGTGCCAGTAAAAAAAACAAGATGAACTTTCACGTGGTTTTCAGGTTTCTCACACCTTCAATAAATAATTTCAATGGGTTTGAACCTACTTTCAATATTTACTTCATTCTTCTCATATTTCTTCAACATAACTATCTTATAATTCTTCTTTTAAGAGAGATGACACCCCCTCAAATCAAGCCTTCCATATCCTATGTAATAGTAGTAGTGTTTTTGGTTGAACCAAAACATATTCTCTGTATGTTGAAATCAACCACAATACCAGAAATGTCCATAAAATGAGTGTTTTCCTCTAAAACATCCATATTGACCGAAACTATGAATACATTTCTCAATAACATTCTTATCTTTCATTTCTAAGCCACCAAACTTTCTTTTATCAATCAGATTCTTCTTTTTATTTTATGTATTATATAAATAATAAGTATCAGAAACCATTCTAGGTTCATAATGTTTTAAAACATTTTTAGACTCAAGGTTCTTTGAGACTTCTGAATTCCAAACCATGTTGTTCTTGGCAACATACATAGCTTTCCCACCTTTCTTCTTTTCAAAAATAATTACATTCTTCATGTAAACCTTTGAAGGTAACTTTTATTATTCCTTCACATGTTTCTCATTCTGGTAACATCCACCAATTTCAGTGATGGGGTTTTGGACAGTTGTATTTCTCAATTCATCTTCAGATAACTTTTGTTGGACAAGTCTAAACTCATCTTCCTTTTCTGTCAGCTTAGCTTCCAGATGCTCATTACAATTCATTTCTTCTGTAAGATGTTTCTTTAAATCATAAATATATTTCTCCATATTCTCCTTCTCATCTACAAAACATATTTTATTTCTTTTTGAAGAACATTCATCTTCCAATTTTTTTTTTATTTTCAAGCCTTCTGATCTTTCTCAAGAATTCTTTCAACTCTTCTTTCAAATGCAACTCATGTTGAGTATCTTCTTCATTAGAATAGATACTTCTGAATTCTTCATCATTCATTGTTATAATAAATGTATTTTCCCCCAGCATGCTTAATTGAATTTTCAGATTCAAATTCACTTTCTTCTTCTTCTTTAGAACAACAACTTTCATTTCCAGAATACTTTTCCTCATTAAATATTATAATTAATAGTTTGTCTTTGCTATTATTTATAACATCCTCGCTAAAATATTCCTTATAAAAAATATTATTCTTTTGTATTTTGATAACTTCTTATCTTCCCTCTTAGAATATAATTTTTCTTTATCACCCTTTTTCCTCTAGGATATTTTTAGCCTTCTTTCTACTTCTTCACTTTCTTATTCATTAATTTTTTCTTCATTACCTCTTTTCGGACAATTGGAAAAAAATTCCCAATAGATTCGCATCCAAAAAAATTTAATAAAAGTTTCTCTTTATACCTTCTTGAAACTATTTTCTCATTTTTTGAAAACATGGATAAAATATCATTAATATTTTTACATACATCATTTTCAGAGTCAGAATCAGCATCTTCTTCTTCGAAAAGAATATTCTTTGACTTTTTTTCTTGATATCCTTGAAAGAAATTTCTCTATCAACTTATTTTTTCACATAATAACGTTCTATATTATCGTATCATATGTAATAATATTTCTATGAAAATCAACAAGAGATAATGTTTCAGGATCTCTGTCTTCCAATGAAGAAATTTTTGCATCGAATTTGCTGGCAGGATTCTCCAGATCTTTTCAACCACAGAAGAATCATATAAATTTTCACCAAGACATAAAATAGTACTCACTATGTCATTCATCATGGTAAAAAATTCCCCAAAAAATTCATACTCATCCATTTGAGATCTTTATACTTTAATCATTGTATTTGTATCTTTTTCTTCTTCACTTTTGTATTGCATTCATACATGTTTTTCAATTTATCCCATATACCTTTGGTTATGGAAATTCCTTTAACTATTAAGAATTAACTTTTAGAAAGTGTTGAAAATATAGAATTCTTCTCCCTTCCATCATTCTCAAGATGATTCTTATCAATAGGTATAAGTGGAACATTATCATCAATAGGTGGAAACCCAACTATTGCAGCTTCAAGAACATCATAACTGAAAGAAATAAGATAGGAAGAATTATATTCTGTTGGATTTGATAATTATTTATATCAAAGATCATAATACCCTTATTGTTTACACAACTCATATTTTTCATCACAACTTGTTCTTCAAATACTTCAGTAAAGAATAAGAAAAGGGAACCAACCCTTTGATACCAATTGTAAGTGCCTGATAAATTTATTATATCACTGAGGGGGGGGATTGAATCAGTGATACTATATTTCTTTTATATTTAATTTCTATTGAAAAAACATTTACCTCCTATTAAATATTCAATTCCCTTCTGAAAAAATCAAATAAAAATCCATAGGAACATAAGTATTTACAAGGTTCACTATTCCATAAGAATAGCTATGTCCATGGTATGGTTTAGAAATGATTCAATACCATACAATCCTCTAGAAAACAATTATTGGATTAAAATGAGTAGGATATACCCTTACACTTGTGTAGAACTATGAAACAATCCAACTAGTGTGTGTGCACCCTCTTAGCACAATAGAGAAATACAACCTCTGTGTAACAACTCATGTTACCTATGATTCTTTTAAATTAAAAAAATATATTTAATTGAAATAAAATTATTCAATTCCTTACCCTTAAGAAATGTAAGAACCACCTTGAATTTGTTTCAGAAAACTCAGTCTGGTTTTTTTGGGTCTGATTCTCCCTATCAGATTCCTCCGAGTATGATTCTTCCAAAGTAAATCTTCAAGTCCCATTTTTTGATAGAATACAATAGAAATGAATTGGTGCAACTTCAATACCTGAGAATGATAAAAAACCATTACGATTCTTCCTCAGCCTGTAAATATTCAATACAAAAATACCCAGTAAAAGAACTTATTCCGATTAATTCATCATGATACCAACATTAGCTGAATACAATTGACAAGCTAAATGTGATGATCCACTGAGTACAATAAATTATGAGTATGATGATTAGTTGAATACAATCATCATAATCTTAACTCTTCTCTTTCACTTATCTATCATAACATCTTCAATACAAGATCAATACAAAGACTTCCTCGTCTCTGTAGAAACTTAGAGCTTCTCCCTCTCCTATGGTGAATAGTTCATCATAATCAATCAATTACAATATAATTTTTTTGTTTTATATATAACCCACAACAGGTTTGGATGAGAATCCCAAAAACATTCATTCTCACTTAAATTCACCCAAATTTAAATTTCTCCTAAAATATCATAGCAATTATGACTTCGTCAATGATTCTTGATTCTTCTAGAATCTTCTACAATCTTCACTACTTCACCTCCAAACTCCCATTTCAATTGTCAGTCTGATTCCAATTGTTGATTCCAATTCTATCATGATTATTTATTCAAAATAAAAATCTATACCAATTGAATATTATTGAAGAAATAAACTTCTCTACTTGATATAAAATCATTATTTTGAATTAGAGGTTCCCCCTTGAAAATTCATTCATCAATATCCACTTTCTTCATCGCCTCATTCAAACAAAGTAACTCAGCCCTATTGAAATGGTTGAATACACTATTGATCATCATATTCTCATATTCTCTTAATATAATTGAAAAGATCAATTCATTTATAAATCCATTCTTGTATCATGACTACCTTCATGAATTTTATTTCATTGAGAAATAGCTTTAGCATCATCTGGTTTTAATTAGAAAATATTTTAACTTTCCATACGTTCATGATTATTTATTTTCATCTAAAACTAAGGGTGATAATTTCTAAAAAACTCATGTAGATATGATCATCCTGGGTACAATCAATTTGGGTATGATCATTTTGGATATGATCATTCTGATATCGATCATTCTAGTGTTGACCATCCTGATATTGATTTTTTTCCTTGTTGAGCTTGATATCAATAATTCTAATATTTATAATTATGATATTGGTCACTGTGATATTGATCATTCTCAGATTGATTATTATGAGATTGATCATTCTGAGATTAATCATTCAGAGATTGATCATTCTGATATTGATTATTTTGGGTCCAAACATTTTATGGTATATCTGATGGAAAACAGGATGCAATAGTTAATCTGTACAACTATTTTCAATCTATACTGCCTTTTTAATCAATAAAATTTTTTGAATCAATACCACATTTTCAATAAATACCTCCTTTTCAATAAATATGGGTACGCTTATCCTGCTACCAATCTTTTAGTAAGGGTTTCATGGAAAAAAAATGCGACAGTAAATCAGAATCACTATTTCAATCAGAATTACCTTTTCAATCAGCACCACATTCATTTTCTTTCACCCAGATACTATTGTTTTAAAAAAAAATTGATATCACTTCTTTCTCTCTTCCATCTAGATATGATAAATTTGGATACAATTTTTTCAGATTGGTAGCATCTCTTTCACTCATCCATTCTTCCATCAATCTTGCATCACAAGTTCTCCATTCAACTCATGATTTATGTGAAATAAAATCAGTAAATCATCATAACATTTAAAACATCATAGTCTTGTTGTCCTCAATTCTGCAGCAAAACCAAAATATATTTCAAAATGTATTCTTCTCATTACGATATACTATCATAGAGAGTTTGATTCTTTAAAAAACATGATGAGTCTGATTTTTATCAATCCCATAGTTAGTCTTATTTTTATCAACCCTAGACCCAAATATCATATTTCTCAACATACTATCATCCTGTCAGGATACTGATCGATTGACAACAAATAAAACCAAAACAAAACTTGTTAATAATACCACTCACCACCTAGGCTTTCCAAAAATCTTCCAAGGATACAAACATGCAACCATAATGACTCACTAAACTCACACAGCCAAAATAGAGGCTGAAATTGACATGTTTATCGAATAAAATTTCTTTTAGTAAGTCCAATATATAAAATTTCTAGCTAATATCATCCTAGTAAAGAATAATAATGGGAAAATTGGGGTCATCATCGAATTCATAGATCTCAACTGTCACTATCTGAAAAATGTTTTCGCAGTCCCAATCACAGAGCTACTAAATGATGATATATCTGGATATCAAGCCCTTTCCTTCATGGATAGCTATTCAAGGTAAAATAAAATATGAATAGACTAAGAATGTGAAGATGTCACCACCTCCAAGTCCCCATAGAGAGAATTTTTTTATTAGGTAATGCCCTTTGTCTTGAATAATTTCATCACTAAATATCAATGTGCCATGAATCACATATTCAAACCCTTATTTGGAAGGTTTTTTTAATTCTATGTCAAATACATAGTGGTTAAATCTTGACAGTGTTCCATCCACCTGGCTAATATCAAGACTATCTTTAACATACCGTGACATCAGAACATGAAAGATGAACCCCTTGAAATGTGATTTCAGTGTTATGTCCTAAAAATTTATTATCATTTTCAAGTGCTATCATGGAATCAAAGTCAGTCCTGAGAATAAAAGAGTTATCCTCAATATGTCACCACCTCAAAACCTCAAAGAGTTAATGGGGTTTTAGGGTCATCTTTCCTAAATTCTACACATTATAGTGAACCTTACAGGAATTTGTTTTCCCTTTTCCAGTTTGATGAAGAAGGGGGTCACATATCAGTGAAAATAATACTACCAAGAAGAATTTGAGAACCTCAAGAGATACAACTTGAGTCCACCAGTGTAAATTCTACCTATTTAGGGTAAACCACTCATTCTATATGTGAAATATTTGGAATGATCACCAGGTTATTTCCTCACAAAAAAATGATGCCTGGAATGAAAAAAAAACATTATTACCTTAGTCTAACCATGGTCAACATAGATACCCATTATTCATATACCAAGAAGAGATTCATAGCCTTAAGCTTCGTAGTTCTGAAATTAAGGCAATAATTGTAGCACCATTAGGATCAGTTGGTCATTCACAAGAATCCTCTCAAATATATCCTTAGTATTCCTATATTGACTGGATGCTTGGAATGGTTAGTGATTATCCTATAGTAGTTTAACATTTAGTTTGTGACACAAAAATCAATAAAAGTCCAGGATTTGTAAAATTTCCTTACAGAACATCCATGTATAGAAATAACATAGTTGAATACTGAATTTTTTTATGAAGATACCTTATCTATTCAATAGGTCCCCCAAGTGTGGGAGATATATTTTGATGGTGCATCCAGAATCTTAACAGGGAAGATAATGGACGACCCTAATATTAATAAAGTTTGGTTAGGAGTTATATTCATCTCTCTAGTAAAGGAAGTTTTTTCTTGATTCTCTATATTTTCAAAAGGTTGTAAAAATAATGAGGTAGTGTATAAATCCATCATTGCAGGCCTAGAACTGGCACTCCAAATTCTATTCAAAAACATAATGGGGAAAATTGATTCATAGTCAGTAATCAAACAGATCAATAAGGATTATGATGTAAAAAAGATAAGTTAATTCCCCCACATGAATATGTTAGGGGTATAATGAAATAATTACCCTAAGATCCAACATTGAATCACATACCATTATTTCATAATTCCTAATTAAATGCATTGTTTAATGAATCCATGAATTTGGTAGACCTAGATCAGGATAAAATAGTCAATGGATTTGCACACCACTGAATAGTCTCTCATTTTCTTTTTGTCATTGTGGAAGAAATCAATGAGGTTAGTCCTATCCCCTAACTAGATTGTCCTACAACAGGTTGGGTGATACCCATTGCGGACTACCTTCAAAATGATGGGATCTCATTGGACAGATCCATAATATAGAATACCTAAAGATTAGAGACCAACATCACCTTAATAGCAGCCTGAATCACCAGAAAGTTCTCTATAAACAAGGCTTTGATGGAATCCTTATTAGATGTATCAATGTATAAGAGACCACTATCATTATGAAATAATTACATATGGGAGACTATGGTTCCCAACAGTTAGGGTTTAGTCATTCTAATAAAATTTGAATGTTGGGGTATTTATGGCCTTCAATGGTATATGATTTCTCAAAATTCACTACATAGTTTCATTTGTTCCAAGTGAATACCAACTTCATCCATCAACCCACATGGCTACTACACATTTCTAAATAGATATAGCCATATTTTTTAAAGGTAAAACATTTTGGGACCATATCCTCTAGTCATGACCATGTAGTTTAAATACATGTTTACTGCTACCGACTACTTCTCTAAATGGGATTGAGTAATACCCCTTAAGTAATTTAGGTCCCAAAGCATTTTTAGCTTCATGAAATCCAACATCATTACAATATTTTGTGTCCCACGAACAATAATGATGAAAAACATCACTAATTTTTTTTGGAGATTGAGATTCTATATCAAGAGTATAGAATCAAATTCAACCATTCTCTTCACTATCATGAAATATCCAATGGATAGATAGAGGGATTTAACAACACCAAATAAAATATACTTGAAATGATAGTGGATAAAAATAACAAGTCTTGCCTTGAAAAGATATTGCATACCTTATGGTCCCACTGAAATACAACTCATACCACCACAAGAGAGACCCTATATTCACTTGTATACAGAATATAATAATTCTTACCCATTGAGGCCCAATTTCCCTTGCTCCACATTTATATTTGTGGTCAATTATTAATTGATAAACAATATGAAAAATAGCTAGATTAATTGTAAAAAAATTAAGAGAAAATATTTCGTACCTTTCATCACTTGGAGGTCCATAAAAATTAGATATCATGAGGTTTTAATAAGAAATTATACTACCAATCAGTCATCCAAGTTGAACTGGTGTTGGTCCTCATGACTTCGATGATACCATGTAAGAATCCTCCAAATCTTGAGCCAGAATAAGAGAATCCTTATTTCACACACAAGGTTCTCTAAAATGAAGATTATTCATTAATCTGAATGGAAGGAGAGCTCATTACGACACCTACCAATGCAATATTTTTCCAGAAATACATTTCATGATAAAAACAAAACCATCCACATCGTAAGATGATAAACTACACGACACATTTATCCAGGACATATTATGTTAAACTATATAACATCATGGTGATATATTCATGAACTTAATAGGAAAACTATACAAACCTAGTTGTATGATGAAAACTATAACACACCATGGTATGAGCTATAATATTTTAAAATACATAGCCTAATGTCATATTCACAGGGCATTAAATTGTAGAATAATTAACTCAATGTATGATGTAAACTGCATGGTTCTTGTCCTTGACTCATGAAGTAAAACTAATTAAAATATCAAATCAATGATTGTATAGATCATAATATTTGGTGATGGTCTCCCACCACAACATTGTTCAAGAACTATGTGACTCTTTATACCTACCATCATAGGATAGGTAGTTATTCTCGGATCTCCAATCCCAGGTCCATCCACAATATAAAAATGACCCCTCACTATATATGGGTCAGACCTGCATGGGGGATCCTTTATTCAATAACTATATGTGGCTTGATTCTCTCCTAGTATGTGATATTTAGTGACAACTAGACCCTATGTCATCTTCCCAACCACAAAGAAAACAAATTGCCCCTCTCATACAAACAAAAAATAGATCCATGTAGGAGACCTTAACTCTGATTCCCTTATCTGGGATCCCATCATGGAAACAAAAATATTAGCCTACCATGTGTAACCAAAATATTTTCATGGGACTTTAAACTTCAGGGCCAATGGTGATCAAAATGATTCCTTTATTCTCAGTCATGTTCCTTCCACACATCATTCTCCTTGTCTATGGAATTTTTAGATCTCCTTGAGATTTCAAATTCCATCGGCAATAGGATGTCAGATTCCTGAAAACACCATTGTCTGATAATATAGTACTATTCTCTATTTTTCATTGGATAATTATCCCATGAAAAGGGGATTCTACCCAGAGTATTTCATTGTTTGACCATGCAGTAACATGCCCTAGTTGGCAGTTCATGAGTCGCCCAACAAAATTTCCTATCAACCAGTGGCATGTTCTTTATCAGGAGAGACCTCTTATAAATTCCTAATCCCAAACAAAATTATTTTTTGAACCCCCTTTTCAAACATTGGTATATGTTCATTCTTTGTTTTCTTGTCCCACACTACTTATCTTAATTTGGGAATCCCCAAGACAATGTGTTATTATTTCCTTCTTCAAGCCTAAAGTATGTCGAGACATCTTTGGCCCAATAAGCCTCATATACCTCATTCTTTACATGAAATATGGTCCTATCCATATGACCTAAAACTTTGAGACACCATGTCATCCTTATCACATGATGTGAAATATACAACATCATCATCATCACATGATGTTAAAATGTAGTCTTACCATATGTACCATGCATATATTGCCCTGCGTAACTAGATCAAGAAGCCTCTTATAAAAAAATTTAGGATTCCTTTAGTGATATGATTTCATGAATGCTCGGATAGTGTTTGTAATGCCCTATTCCTTCTTTTCCACATTGGGTAACTTTTTTTAAAAGGTGGTGCCTCAGTCAAAGACCAAGGCACAATTTATTGATCAATAGAGAAAAAGAACTAAAAAATTCTAAAAGATGGAATATTATTACAATCCTTATTAAAAAATGGGACAAGATCATCAAGAAGGTCATCCAACCAGTTAATATCCTGATTAACCCCCTTGTTGGCAAGGCTATCAGCAACATTGCTCGCTTCCTGAAAATCATGCATGGCAATGAAGTTGAGATCCGTAAGCGAGGCAAGACAATTCATCCATCTAGAGGTGAGTGTCCAGGCAAGTTTCACCACCCCTTTCTATATAGCTTGGACAAAGGTGGTGGAGTCACTTTCAATCCAAAGATTGTTCCAACCTTTTTTTTTGGAAAAATCAACAGCATGAATCACTCCAATCATTTCCACCTCCAAATACTAGATCGTTCCACATCTTCCAAAGAAAAATCCTTGGCACCTGCCACGATAGTCTCTAAAAATGGCACCACACCCTGCCGGACCTGGATTCCCTCTTGAGGCACCATCAACAATTACTTTGATCCATCCTAGAATCAGAGCTTGCCAAAAAACATCAAAGGTGCGTTGAGGCTGCCTATAAGATCCCAAAATCCTAATACATTGAAGGATCTCAAAATCGCCAACAGAGTTGTTACAATGAGCTTTTTGAAGAGAGGAGGAATCCTTGATGGAAATAAAAATACGTTTTTTACCTGCAGTGAGACTGAATGAGAAATTATTATGAAGATAATTATTTCTATCATACCAGATCACATGTAGGAGTTCTGCTACCGCATCCAGAAAGAGATTTTTAATTTGCGGTGAAGAGACCTATTTAACACAGATCTGTAATTGAGAGTTGATATTATAAATTAAAGACCATATTCAACCAAAAATGTCAAGAGTGTAATTCCAAAGAGCTGCAGCTGTAGCACAAGACAAAAATAAATGATTAGCATCTTCACGGTGTTGATTGCACATATGAAATCTACAGAAAAGAGTGATCCCAAAAGATTGAATACACACATCATTGGGGACTCGATTATGAGAAATATGCCAAATAAGAGTAAATATGGAGGGATTTATCCAAGGTTTATTGAAAGATTTCAACCTGCTAAGGATAGAGTCAGAATTACTGAAATTGTTTTTGTAGAATCTTTTTGAATCAAGGACTCCATTAAAAGCAGACTCCCAAATGAGAAAATCATCAGTGTTGGATAAAGTATAATTGTCAATGATATTATTGATATTATTAGAAAGGGAGATGTCATGGTAATTAACAACATCCCTAATAGTGGAATTGGCGGTACCAGGAGGAGCAATGGAAGTCAGCATGGAGATTAAAGGGACACCCGTCCAGTTATCCAACCAGAAATTCATTGAAGAGTTAGCGCTAACCATCCATCTAGAGCTTCTCATGATGTTGGTGAAAGATTGTCTAATGGAAGGCCAGATGGAGGACGTGATGTAGCTCAAATTACCTTTCTTAAGCTTGGTAATGAATCTTTTATTGAGAAAGTCAGAGGAGTTAGTGTTGTCATGAATCAGCTTCCAAGTCATCTTAGCCAGGATGGAGTCCTTAAAAAACTTAAGATTTGTTATGCCTAGACCACCGATGTCTAGGGGATTAAAACTAGTGTGCCAAGGAGTGGTCACAATCTTTCTTTTAATCGTACTACTAGTCCAAATGAAATTTTTTATATAAATGTTGATTTTCTTAGGAAGACTAGTAGGCCAATTGTAGACCATCATTAAATAAACCATTTTGGAAACAATAGTAGATTTAATAAGACAAATACTACCAGCCATAGAGATAGATTTACCCTTCCAGGTTGAGAGTTTATTGGTAACATTGTCCACAATGCTGTGAAAGTAGGTAGATTTAGGTCTTCCCCAAAAAATAGGTACACCACGATAGGTGAAAGGGAGAGAACCCTCCTTCATACCTAAGTAATTAATGACATGACTCTTTCTTCTAGGGGAAAAATTCGTTCCAAAGAAAACAAAATATTTGCTCTAACTTACAGATTGGTCCGAAACTTCCTCATAATGGTCCATAGCCCTTTTGAGGTTTTTAATGTTCCTTATATCACCTTTTAAGAAGAAAATAATATCAGCAGTAAAGAAAAGATGTATAGGAACATTTAAATTTCTAGAGGCCTGAATAGGATGGATCTTATTTTGACTCACAAGGATCATGAGAAGTGTACTTAAATAGTCCTCGGCAATGGAAAAAAGTATAGCAGAAAGAGGATCACCTTTCCTTACCCCTTTTTTGCATTTAAAGTAACCTTTGAGAGCCCCATTGACCAATATAGAAATGGAGGTCTAATTAAATAAGGATCATATCCTATCAGTAAAAAGATCATTAATCACAAAGCCTTTGAGAATGTTTAAGATGAAACCCTAATCCATAGTGACAAAGGTCTTCCTAATTTCTAATTTAATAGCAACACTTCCTCCTCTAGAAACTTTATTCAACATATTAGTGCATTCCAAAGCAAGGCAGATATAGTCTTGAATAGATCTTCCTTTAATGAAACCAAATTCATTCCAAGAAACGATTCTATCACAAATTGACAAGATTTTGTTGGATATGAGCTTGGAGATAATTTTATAAATGGTGTTAATGAGGGAAATAGGTCAGAGAATGTGAATCTCCGCCACATTTTCCACCATAGGAATGAGAGTGATAAATTGTTCATTAATCCCATGTGGGAGAGCTCTAGTGGCGAAAAAAGACTTGAATATTTTGAAAACATCCACATTAATGATATCCCAGTAGTGTTAGAAAAAATCATAATTAAAGCCATCAGGACTTGGGGCACTATCTGGGTTGAGACTAAAAACATTGTCTTTGATTTCATGATCCAGGGGTATGATTAAAAGATGGTCATTATCTTCCACCATAACCATATTTGGCATGATATCAGGGAGAAGGTCTTTGAAAATATCCGGACCATTAAAAAAATTATGAAAATAGTCAACAACATGACTAGAAATAGCATCTTCAGATTCAAGGAGTGTGTCATCAACTCTAAGAAAGGCAAGAGGCCTACAAACTTTTCTGATATATTTGAAGGGAATTGTAGAACTTGGTATTCCTATCTCCATCTGAAAGCCCTTTGGTTTTGAATATTTGTTTACGTATGTTATATTTGAGTTTTAGAAGGGAGTTGAGCTTCATGGATGTAGCAATTCCATCTTGAGGGTAAAGAGAGAAATTAGAGTAGGTGTTAGAGCTTTGAATGCGAATGAGGTCATTCTCCAGAGAGGATATGTCCTTGTCAAGCTATTTTTTTAGAGCTACACCAACCCTTGAGACATTGTTTAAGGAGTTTTAACTTAGTAATACAAGAAAAATAATCCTTTTGATGACTCATGACGGCCCATAAATCTTTAATCATGTTAGAACATTCAGGATCCTCGGCCCAAGCATTGTTAAATTTAAAAGGAACTGGAAATTTCAAGCCCATGGATGAAAGACTGTTGGGTAACTTTCATCCTTACCATATGATGTTAAACTAAATGGTCGACGTCCTCGCCACATGACACTAAACTATATAGTTTTAAAGAACAATGTATGGATTGATTCAAGTTTCTATGAGATATATAGTGGCATATAGATCTTATAACCTAGTCCATCCAACAAAAAATCAAAATTCCCCTGTCCTTTCTTTTTATCACATTTTTTTTGTGTAATAAACTGTTTTATCTCCTTGTTTCTCACACTGAGAATAGCTCATGTGGGCTTAGGAGTTTTGTTAAAGCATTCCCTATATGATCAAGGCATACAAATTCATTTTAGGTTTAATTTGGTCCCAGTTGCAAGACCTTAAAAGTAACACCAAACATCCTTACCACATGACATTAAACTCCACAGTTTATGTCTATTGCATGATGTTATATAAAGAACTACATGTGGATTGATTATTACTTTGATGAGATATGACCTGATGACTAGATCATACATATTAGTATAGTATTAATATGATAAATTACACTACTCTTCTATGTATTAGTTAGATCCTTATAAGAGTATCGAATACGGTTTCTCACCCCATTTGTGAGCCTGCATTCAAAAAAATATCCCCTTCTCCACACATGAATACAGTCAGTGTGGGGAATAATTCTAAAACTATTTGTGGCTTGATTCTCACTTTAATGAGATATGTAGATATTATTAAATCATAAATCTTGATCCAACCACAATATATATATAAAATACCTTTACCTATATATGGTTTAGACCTACATAGGGAAACATTTATCCCCTTTTTGGTATAATTTTGATATGAAATGATCCTTCCATATTCAGTTACATTCCTTATACAAACCAAACACAATATCTGGGGAATAAATAACTATATAAACATTCTCTGTCCATCAGTAATGGAATTTCATATTCTTTAAAACACATTTTTCTGACTATGCAGTAATACACCCCAGTTGGCATTACATAAGAAACCCACCAAAAGGGTCATATCATCTAGATGATTTTGTTGTTAACTATACAGTAATATGCCCCATTTGGATTTATATAAGTAGTATAGAAGAAGGGACTATCAACCAGAGGCACATCCATTCTCAGAAGATACCTCTCATATCTCTGTAATCCCCCAAAAATAATTTTTATGCCATGTCACTATTTGAATCCGGAGACCCACTGACTACAATATAAAAACCTTTCCCCATCATGACTGAAGATTATGGAACACTTTTTGGATATATTAATGAGAAAGGTAATATGATTAATATTTCAATCAAAGATAAACAACCTTAAACCGTACCCCTCAATTTCCTTTATCTATGTTTTTAAACTGAACAGTCCATGTATTGGTCACATGACATTAAACTGCATGATACTTCAGCCCTTGTCAGGGAGGGTCCATTCCCCCTAATGTTGGTCACCCAATATAATTCCGCATCTTTTTTGTAGAAACAAAATTTTTGTAAGAGAAGCTTCCTATTCATGTCCACTTCCAACAAAGATTCTCCCTTCATTATCAGATACATTCCTATCACAAACCACCCTAAATAGTCTTGAGAATTATGAATATTCAAAAAAAATGGTCATCGATAATATAATTTCATATTCCTAAAGACATATTTGTTTTGATTATGCAGTAATACACCCCAGTTGTCTTTTCATAAGTCACCCACCAAAATGGATTATCAACCAGAGGAATATTCATCTTTGGGATAGAACTCTTCTATATCTGTAAGCCTCAAAAACATCATAATGTAATCTTATTTTCAAATATAGTCCGTGATAATCCCATGATAACATGTCTCACATCATTTTTTCAAACTCAGAAATAAAAAAATCATGACTCAAAATTCTCCTTTTTTGTACATCTGAAGAATGTCAGAACATTGTCAACCAGAAAGACCTGCTAGGGTCATCATCCCATAAATCATGGTCAATTTTTTTTGAATTAAACCAATATTCACATTAGTCTAACTAGAAAGACTCTAAACTACCCCAAAAGAGAAATAATACTTTCTGTGGTGAAAACCCAAAAAAGGGAACCCTGGGTAAAAGTTGAATCTCATCTTGCTAGACCTACACTTAACTTGGTTTAGGAAAAAATTAAGAAATGAAATAAAAAAAAGGCATAAATCCTTCTAGGATGATAACCCACAAAGGGTTTCATAAGAAAAATCCACACCTCATTCACTAAGTCATTTCCATTTTTAATTATGCAAAAATATCTGCAATGAAAAAAAAGACACAAATTTCATAGGATCTATCATATGACCCTAGAAATAGTCAAAATACGCTCTCTAGGTCAAAATAATTAGGGAAACAAATTAAAAAAATAGCATCCTTATCTTTTTAATTATTTCACTTAAACACAATGGAATTCAATTAAATCAATCATTTTCAATATTGTATTATTATTACAATGAGAATAGAAACACATAAATAGATGATTAAGGGAAAAAACACTTTTCATTCATGTTTTTAAATGTGGAAAAGCTTAAATAGTCTAGAGTATCTCCATAAATTTTTATAGGTGTTCATTGATAAAGGCCTTGAGGGATTGGACTATGGCTCGACTATTCTTTTTGACTTTCTGAAACCCTACTAGTTGTGTGGTGGTGGCCTATTTAGTATGATTGAGTTTCTCCTTCTTAACGACCACAAAATTCTTTCCTGGTGCCAAGAGATTTTTAATGGAATGGTGTATTTATACAATATATTCATTTATAGAATGTATTTATTCCTAAAGGCATACCATTTGAAGATATTTCTCATATAAATTATCCTGATATTACTTCACATCCTAGGCATGACTGAGCTCCTCCTTAGATATAGCAGTTCTAAGATCTTTAAACTAGATTCCCAATTATGGCTCAACCAACTACTGCCTTCAATCATCTTCCCATTACTGAATTATTAACTTCAAATCATGGTGTATCATGCATTAATCAAACTCATCATACCCCAAAAAATGAAATCTGGGTTGGAAGTCGGTGAAGTAGTGATTATAGAACATTGATAGTTGTCTCAAATACTATAACCTATATATATCTTAAAACATTTTGGCGTGTGGGTGAAGGGAATTCTATGTCTCCAAGTCTAACTCAGAACTACTTTCATAGAGAGAGATGTATTTTGGGATCAGTGCACTCAATGAGGAACCCAGCTCCACTCCCTCTGAAATAGTATCAACCTCACATTTTGTTGTTGGATGAGTTAGAATAGAAGATTCTCCCTCAGGGATGGATACCAATTTCAATGGAAATGGATAGAATATAGCACCCCACATTAACATCAAGAATTTAACATACTATAATGTTAGGTAAACAAAAAAATAGTTGACAAGACTAACCCATTGGTTGATCAATAGATGAAATTGATTCCTCTCTAACACACCCAATCTCAATATTTTGAGAAGTTATTTCTTACCAAGGTACTTCCTCTTTTGTTCTCTAAGAAATTTTGATAGAGGTATCATGGTAATATACCACTTTGGGGTCCTCATCTATTACTCCCTTGAAAATTGGAGTAGGATGGACTCAGATTCATTTTTCATGAGGTGACATAGCAATTTTTTCTGTGAAAAATGCTAAAAAAATTGTGCTCTAGTGTAATACATCAAATGAAATGAGGTCAAATATGTTTGAAAATAAAATAAAGAGAAAAATCATGTCTGTATAATTCCCTATAAATGTCTTGGGACTCCCCCATAGTTATAGGAATATTAATATTTTTCAATGTATCCTCAAGTTCCATTATTTCATTAAATATTATGTCAAGTATCACAATATCCTCCCCAGTAGGGGTTTTTGAGATGTAAGGATTCAGACCTAAATTGGATCCATTATCAATATTGTATGATGACCTCTCGGAGGGGACACCTTCTTCAAACCCCATAGTGTCAATATCAACATCATCACATTCATTAGATCATCTAATATCCCTATCAACCCCTTATTGAATAGGTAAAGGGTCGATGTTGTTGTTGTAGGATCCTCTAATGTATATAATGGATCTGAAATATAATGAGGAAGAAATTTAGTGATAAACACATGACACCTTATGAAATGAATCTGATAGTAACAGGACCCTCCCTCTTTATATTAATAAGAGTGAACATATCCTTATCTATCTGAAATTATTCTATCAAAGGGAAAGATTCATCAAAAAGAGTCTATACCTCATCTAGAATGTCCACCTTGGTCCTCAATATATTAGTAATAGAACCCATAAACGAGGAGAGTGAAGAAGATCCTATAAAAGGAAATAATGTTAAAATAGGTATGTTGGTCGAGTCATGAGATTAAAATGACAGTAAAAAAGACTTAATACAATACATATGTCAGCGATCTTTTTTACCCCCTTTCATTTCTTCCCTTGAGATAGCGAGGGGCCAATATCAGTCCTCTCAATCATGAGAACTTGAGGTATCATTCAAAAATAACATTTCTCTATATCCTCCAGCATCATCCTCTGACCTGAGGATAGATCTAAGGGCTTAGGAGACTTATCCCCCACTTTGATAGGGGTTCTCATTGGCCCATATTTTTGTGAATCAAGTGCCTCCCTTGTCTCCCCTTATTATCCTACCACCTATAAGGTGAATCCCCAAAAAATTAATAATTATGTATGAGGTTAGAGAAGTAGAATAAAAAATAGAGTGATACCTCAGTAGTGTCAATGTATTGGTCCTATTCCTTATCAAATCCCTTAGATATCCTCTCATAAATAACTCAATACATCATGTTAGTTAACCACTTTGTAGCCGAGATCTGATCATCAGTGGAATATATCAACATTTCCATCTCTCGAATATGATTCCCCACCTTTTTAAAATTGTTTTTAGGGTAAAGATTAGAGGGAACTTAGATGTCTCGAATATATAGGATGTGTATACTATCCTAGATAAACATTCATAAATATCAAATATCATGGGACATGTCTTATAATTCAAGGATTTCGAAATTACTCATATACTCCAAGTTTGTTGCAACCTTTATCAATAAAGATCTGTCATCCTTTGACTTCGAAGACCTTTCTAGTCTCTCTACTCTAAAGGGGGATTGTATAGTTGCGGCTCAAGTCTCATCCTTGCGGTGATGACTAAACTTCCTCATCCTAGATGATGTGGGTTTTTCAACCCCAGCCTAATCCAAGGCCCATTCTTGAGATTGATTTGAAGATTTCTAAGCTTCATCGTCATCACCCTCTAGATGAACCATTCTACCATGCATTCCACACCCAGCAGTCATCGTGGACTTGAAATGTCAGATGATTTTTTTCATCACCCATTGGTGGTTAGGAAGAAATACAAGCACTACCATACCCATATTATAGACCAATTGATGCACCCAATGATGTTAGTTTAATAGATTCTTAGGATACCTCCTGATCTATGGGGATCCAAAAGTTTCAAGCTGCCATCAGACTATACTCAAATATAATTTCTGTAGGGAGAGATAAATTTGGTTGTTTTAGATAGTTGAACTTGCAAGAAAATTGATATAGAGTGTATACCTTACATATTATATCACTATAAATATAAGTCACTAGTATGTTGTCTCTAAATAGAATAATGTAGGAAATTATTTCATCACTGGATTAACCATCATTAACAAAATTTACTATAGGTAGATCACTAAATGGGAATAAATTGAACTCTCTAAGTATGTTTAGATTCTTTAAGGTTTCTCTATGCTTTAGAGGTAAATACTAGACACCGAAAATAGTCTAGATAAAAGGATGAAACTAGTCTTTATGGACTTGAAATCCACTCAAAATGGAATAAGAGTTGAAGTTTGTTGCAATTTATCCCCAATGCACTTGAAATTTCCCTAAAATACAATATGGGACCTTCTTAGTGTAGACATGAAGTAAAAACTGGTAGATTCTCCCAGAATAGTGTCTTCTAGCCTTATGTGGGTCCACTCTTCTAAATTGGATTTTATGAAAAATTTCCCTAGCCTCACGCAACTATTTGATTCACAAACTGGTACTATGTAAGTTCTTAACCACATTCCAAGGATGGAAGCCAGATGAGTAGTCTCATGAGCCTTAGACTTGACCATATAGCCTCACTTATTATACTAGACTTTCTCCAATGTGGGACAGAATTGGCCAAGTATGGTCCAGTTATCCAATGAAGGGCATCCATTTGAGCATTAACTGGTGGGACCTTCATCTTGTGGCTCCAGGAAAAAATTCATATAGGCCTCGGAATGAATATTACCCCTTGGGAGGGGGTCCTTATGCACCTTCTTAGCCAAATTAAACAACTGGTGGGTAGAATCTGATGTTCCTTTAGAATCATCCCACATTATCTTTGGTGGAATGAACTCATGATACATCTCCACAAGGATAGGATCTCCATATATATTATAGACATCCCATAGGCCAATGATGACTTCACCATGCATCAAATTAGTATTATTTTTATAGGGAATCCATAATATCAATAGTTTGGGGATGATGACTAGATTATTATAAGCATGCATCTACACTACCCAAACTACCTCATAAATTCTGATATTTCATATCTCAACTTTAAATTTTTCACAGGTCCAGTGTACATAGTATTCCCACATCGATTCCAGGCTAACTCCTCCACCAAAACGGAAGTCCCAATATTCCTTCTAGTATATTGATTGGTCAGTCTTAGATGCACATAATATTGACTCATAAAACAATGGGGATTTAATTAGGGGGTGTGAGGAATTAGTTCTAGGTTACATAGGCTATGGTGCATGATTCATATGGTAGGAAATTTTCCTTACTTGATGAATAGTCCCTTGGAATAGATGTTGGTGGTGGGTAAATTAGTGTATTACATCAAAAAATACCTCAGAAAATAACTCTAAACCTTTGGGATGAGTACGTATCAGAAATTTATGTGGTTATATAGAAGATGATACTCACTCCAAGGGTATTCATTTTGGTACTTTGTCAAATGATTCTCTTTGTTTGGAAGGGTAGAGTCACACATGTCATAGTAATATGGCCCAAAAATCATGAGAATATCTAAAGAAAATGAAACAACTTGTTCATGGGAAGCCTTCTGAGCATCTATTGGAAACCGATAAGGAGACATTGATATTTTCATTAATTTTGGAAATGTGTCTCATTTAGGCCACTAGTTCAAGTATATCGTGCAAGACACTTTCACAAGTTCCTCACACATGACACTTCTATTTTTTTCACCCAAGTGCCTCATGTAGGACAATCATCCAATCTACTTGAATAGGTTACCTGACCAAGTGCCTTTGCACATGCCACTCGTCCAATTTATCCCTTGTAGTCCAGTCTCTCAAGTAGTTATACCATGTTCTTGCATGCGATATTTATTCTAATGGCAGTTTTAATGATTTGTGGGATGGTAGAAGAAGATCTGTGTAAGATGAGGAAAGAATCATCAGGAGGTTGACCCTATTTATATATGTGGTTGACATATATGGCCTACCTCCAAAGAAGACTTGAGTGAAGTGCCTACATGGACTACCTATGTGGATTACTTGCATGGCCCTCGAAACATTTTCATCCCTTCACCTTAGGATTGAACCATCTTCCCTTGATCGGATCCAATCCTAGGGGGGGTTTACACTCCTTTTTTTCACATTAGGATGAAAATATTTAATGTAAATTGTCAAATGATCACCAAGGAGAACGAATCCACTTTCCCAAGACAACCTGCACACACAAAGCTAGCATGCCAAGATCCCCACACAAGCCCTAAAAGGGGAAGTCACCCATGTTCATGACTTGTGCATGTGAGACTTTCATGATGGACTAACACATATATCCTCCTTCACCCAGAGTCACATTTTTTCCTATAAATAGGATGTTGGGGATCTTTATTTGATATAATGAAAAAAACTGAAGAATCCTTGAAGCATTGATCACCCCAGTCCTTTTCCCAAGCCCTCGATACCAAACATGTTGCTCTTCAAAACACAATATAAGAGTTAATTAATGTTAATAGAAGCATAAATGTGTCTCTAGTGTTTTAAATATAAAAAACATGTGTGGGGAACCACTTCCATCTAATCAATAGGAACTATCATGAAGGTCTCCTCCCCAAACCCGGGACATGCACGACGCCCCCTCTAAGAACACCTAAAAAGACCCTTGTACATAGATAATGGCCTCACCCATGTGTTTCTTTTTAGTTTTTTCATCATCTAGAAGTAATCTCTATCTCATGATGTCCTACCCTTGTGAAGCACTTCTGATCCGCCTAGGACTTACCTGCGCGAGCCTCCTTTGAGCACACTCTTCAAGCCACAAATGGCTGGGCACCTTCATCCTTGGGGATCCCATCAAAGTGAGACCAAATCAAATAATCCATTGAATCCTCCATACTTTAACAACCATGGAAAAATACACACAATCTTTTCATTCATTTGGTTATGCTTTCCTTTGGTAAGAGGTGTCCCACACTTGTCATACCTAATAGGTAGGTTCCTCGGAGTGTGTGCAGTTATGCATCCATTCTGTAGTGAGAACCCCAAACTTAGGGGTAGTTCTAGGGACCTCCCAGTCTTAGACAATAGGGATAGGTATTTTTCCACCCAATAACATCTTTAATACTAGGTACCTCCCATTTTAGACTTTGAGGTGGGTGAATCACACTTGATTTTCCCTTTGAGGGTTAGTGGCTTATCCTCTTATTTTATCTGTAACATGGAGAAGGGTATTCCACTAGAGTAATCCCTTATCCTTTATTATGGGTCATGGTCATATGTGTATCCAAATGTGGCTATTCTGGTTAAGAAAACAAGAGATGATATAGGAACCTAAAAGTGATTTTTCTCTCTTATCGACCCAACCTCATCCACTAGTAGATGAGGGAGATTATTTTGTTTGTTAGATCTTTAAATTCCTATTTTTTCTCACATTTATCATGACTCACATTGGATTAGAGGATATTGATGATCATGAAATCTACATGATCAGATGCATGTCTCAGTAGAGAATCCTTTTCTGAATCTTTCATTTTCCTTCTTTCATAGGGACATCATAGGCATGGGTCCTCAAAACCATGTGTCAACCTAAATGGGAATCCTCATAGGAGTAAGCCACAACAAAACCTCTAAACCACTATGAGTAGGTACAATCCACATGGCCCCACCCAAAGGGACACCTATTTGGTATAAGTCACAGAATAATGTCATAATCCTCTCAAAGGGCCATATCCCCTGCGAGAAAAACATTCATAGGGATCCCATAGGAGTGGGTCCTTTGTTTATATAAACTACATGTGATTTGATTCCTTTCCAAATGGTATGTGTTGGAATCCTCCCTAGGGTTCAATCACGACACCACAAATCAAACCTAATTTCTTATAGGACACATTCCCAGTATGTTTATATCCCACCAGAGATACTACATCCCTTTTTGGCTCTTTGTGCCACTTTTTCCCAAGTCTCACACCATCCCTTAACTAGGAACATTCTGTAATTTCTATCTTCATGATGTTAAACTGCATGGTTTTGTCCTCATCACATGACCTTAAAAGGTATTTTGTATCTGATTAAGTGGCATTGAACTACATGGGTTCTGATTCCTTTCACAACGATACCTATGAATCTTATATAATGGGTCTATTACAGACATCACAACAACTTTCATCTCCTTATATGAAAATAAATTATATATTGCCACATTATGTGGCTTGAAACTAGCATAATGATAATAAATGACCAAAGAATATCTAATCCATTCACAAAAGGATACCATCGATAGAGAACCTTAGATTTATACATATATATCTATCGATGAAGAAACTAAGATATATACAGATGATTATAATGTTCATACATGTTAATTATTGATTTTTAATCCAAGGGAGACCCATTTAATACTTATTAATTAATGAAGGATTCATTAATATGTCAAAAATATTTAAGAGAGTCCTATAGTAGGCAATAATTCCCCAAAAAATGGTGTTATGAGCCAAACCACCCATCCTATCAACCAATGTTAGTCCCTAGGAATTGTTGGTCCATCTCTTAATAATCACCTACCTTTATAAATAAGGTTCATAAAACATCTTGAATAAGGGAACCGTTGGCTATTTCTGAATCTATAAACAAAACCTTTTGAACACCATTCGAAAATAGAGAACCAGATGTGAACGATTGTGAAACATTCGAACCCCAAAATTAATTCTTCTAGAATAAACAAATTCCACACATTTTCTTTGGAAATGGTATCATAACACACTCATTTTGAGATACCATAATATTATGGTTCATTGAATAAAAAAAGAAACATGGTTTATCCAATTAAGATTTAATATTGATCATTTTATATTAATTTTTAATTATTTTATGGAAAAAATTTCACCCAGATTTAACCATGATATATGTATGAAAACTCAAAATACACCATATGATATATAGACTTGAAAGCATTCAAATTTTTTATATGTATTTTTTCTTTAAGGTTATCTATAATGAATTCCAATGACCTAGACAAAGGATGACAATGTGAAATCACTGAATATGGCTACATCCATTTTAAATGTTTACATTATTATCTCCCTTGATGAATCAATTTCAAAAATAATATTTATTTATGATATGAAACTTTTTATAATAAGAAATTTGTCTTATAATACTTTAAATTCATATAATTATTAGTCTTTATATGTTCTAAAAAATTGTTGAATCAATGAAAATTTATATCAAATATGAGGACAAAATGTATATATATATATATATAAAGAATAGCCTTTTCAGATTTTATGATCATAACTTTTGCGTATATGTTTTTTTTTAATATGAATATTATTGAATCGAATAGGAAGGATATTAATTGAAAATGGATGGATTCCAATCATATAAAAAAATAGTATGAGGATGGGGTTAAAGAGTTAACCAATCTTGAAAAATATCATGGATGTTCTCCTTCTCAAATCCCTTTTTTATGATTAGATTGTTTTCATTAAAGAATAATTAGTCTAAAAAATTTGGAATAACACTTGATCATTCATAGAATAGATCAATGTTATAAATTTTGGACTAAAAATATAGAAGAACTAAATGTATCTAGTGACTATGATGAAACTATGTTTTATGGATCGTCTGATATGATTAAAAGTGCGAAAAATGATGAATATCATATCGTTGGTATGATTATAAGGGTAAACAATGATGGAATTCAAATTGATTAATGGACAATGGAAATTGAATATGAATTTCATGATTGTCCAATGTTGTTTTAGATGTTAAAGAGAACATTGTATTAAATATACAACATTTATAGTTGTACTTAAGCTATATAATGTAAAATATCACAATGAATAGAGTAATTATATCATTAATAAACTACCTTATCTATTGAATAATATGATACCAATAGATAATCAGAATCCTAGAAGAACATATGATTCAAAATGAATCATATGTTCAATTGTTATGATATTTGAAAGAATGTATATTTGTCCAAATGATTGTATATAGTTTCACAAGAACTAAGAATAACATAAAAATAACAAAGTGTGGTGTATCTTGATACAAGAAAGATAAATCAAATAATTTTATTGTTTTATGGTAATTTATATTCATTCCAAGGTTTAGGAACTTATATGGAAGTGATAATATTGTATGGAAATTTATACAGTACATAGATATATGAAATTAAGATGGGGAACTCCATCACCAAATAGGATCTCCTTAGTGGAGGGAAATTGATCATGACTATATGAGATTTGGGAATGATCTGAGAAATATTTTTCTTGAGAAATCTATAGATGGAGTGAATCCTTTTAGTGTAAAAGGTATCACTCATAATATATATCAAATTATGTTGGTAAATTATAACTTTATAACTTGTTTATGCATGAAACTGAAATACAGTATTTTCCCTATGCTTATATCAAAATCATAACTACTGGGTAATGATATTGATGTTTATTTGGATCCATTGATCAATGATCTAAAATTAATGTGGGATTGTGGTGTTATGTTGTATGATGCTTATAGAGATGAATATTTCACATTGAGATCCATGTGGTAAGGGATGATAAATGACCTTCATACTTATTGAAAATTTTCAAGATATAATATTTAAGTAAAGCTTGGATGACCCATTTGTGAACAAGGTACAAACTCGGAAAGGTTGAAACATTGCTAAAAAACTATGTTTCTAGAAAATCACAAATTTCTACCATGCTGACATAAATCTTGATCTTTGATGACATCCTTAATAGGGAATTTAGAATAAGCTATAAAACCATCTCCACTAATAGATGATCAACTATTAGACAAAGTAAAGGATATATAAACTGCTTATGGTTATCCTTTATAAACACCCTTACTAAAACTGGTGTGAAAATGGATCAATTTTTTTTGAATTACCATATTGGAATTGTTTATACATGATGCAATTTGTTTATGTTACAAACATAGAAAAAAAAGGTATATAATAGTTTCAGTGGTATGTTATTAAATTCACCAAAAAAATAAATTATGGAATTAAGGCTAAGTTAGACATGATTTACATAGGGATATGAGAATATTTGACACTAGTGAAAGGTGAAATGAATACTTTTCTTCCTTAATCTCGTCAAGATATTAGTTTTAAAACCTCTTAAATGATGTAAAGGTTCAATAGGGGTATTCATCAAATATCAAGAATAATGTATTAATAACTGATTTAATGTTAAAGGGCATGAAATCACATGAATTTCATGTCTTGATGCATGATTTAATGCATGTATATTTACATTACATTTTGACTAAAAATGTTGGTCATACATTATCCAATTTCTTTTTCAATGATATATGCAGTAAATTTATTGTCCTAATAAAGATTCCAACTATGAAGAAGTAAATTTATGTTATATTATGTGAATTTGAGATGTTCTTATTATCATCATTCTTTGATATGATGGTTCACTTGATTGTTCACTTGGCTAGAGTGATCCGACTATGTGGTCTTGAACCTTATAGACGGATGTACCCCACTGAATGATGTATAAATATTTTAAAAGTTTATATATGAAATTGGTTTTTTCTAAAAGGTTTTATTATAGATAAATATATTTTTGAGGAAGTTTTTTAGTTCTTTATTGACTACCTATCTGATCTAGAGAGAATTTGTATTCTAAAATATCATCACAGTGGTAGAATTATGGGTGAAGGATTATTCAGAATAGATATTTCCCTAATTATCATTATAGAGAATAAGTAGGATCACCATTATGTTTTATATAATATTTTATATGTTTTTATATATTTTTAAACCTAAAATTTAATTCTTATACATTTGAATCCATCAAGGAAAAATTATGGATATCAAATATACATAATCAATAGTTTTAGGATGGTTTTGAGACCATATTCTAAAGGAGTCAACTGTAAATCTAAATTCAATTTCAAAATTAATTTCATGGATATCCATATAACCAAGTGTAAATGAATTTTCTTATAATGGTTATGTAATTAATAATTATACATTTTATATAAAGAAACATGATTAACACGGTACCATGAAAATAGTAGAGTTTCTATTATGGTGGAAGTGAGGCATGTTTATAGTACCAAGGACCGAAATCCAATTTACAAGGATATTTCATACTTTGGAAGAATTGAAAAATATTATTTTTTTATTATAAAACATTCTAAGTGATGATTTTTCAATTCAAGTGGGTTGATAATAAGAGTTTAGTTAAAATCGATGAATTCAGATTCATAATAGTGGATTTTAGTAAGGACGGATACAATGATGAACCATTCATAATGTAATCAAAATAAAAAAGGTGTTTAATATCCTCGATACAGAAAATTAAAAGTGGTCAATTATTATGTTATTAACCAAAACTACTGTAGTTTCATATTTAAATTCAACATAGGATGACCCTTTTATTAATAAATCATAATCATTTGACAATGATCCCAATGTAGATATGTTCTTGTATGTTATAGGATATCACATTGAAAGGATTTTGTATACTTTATAGAGGGGTTAAATACCTTCAAATTTTAAATAAAAATATATATTTTCATAACTATGTTAAAGGTTTTTAAATATAATATTACCTTATAGTATTATGTGTTCACTACTGAATTTATGGAATCTAAATTAAATGTTTAACTAGCGATACATATAATTGATTCTCCATATATTGATGCTTCTAATCCTAAGAAACAATAGGATTCTCAACATACTGATGCTCCCAATCCAAAGGACCAGAAATTTCTCCATATGTTGATGATAAGAATCCTAAGGAACAACATATTTAAAATGTTGAAACATAGGAAATTTTAGAAGGTGAACAACCTATGTTTGAGAAAAAAACAAAAGTGATGTAACATAACAGTATTAATAAACATTTTTAAAGTGATAATAAGAGAAAAAATATTTTAGGTTTGATATAATGCACATGGTTAGCTAGTTGTCAGAAAAAGTCTATTTTCATTAGTACATTGGGGTCACCACTCAAATACATGTGTCGATTGAAGTAGATACATGGAACAATGTTTCTCCTGCAATGAAGGCACTAATTTGATAAGATTTTATATTATCATTATGATATACTTATATATTTTACTAAAATATAAAATAATGAATAATTTATTTACTCTTCATTATCGCTTATATAGTGTATTTATACTAGATGATCATTGAATGAAATTTGTATTAATGGTCAATAGAAAGGCTCGTCGATCCTTTTAGAGAATTATTATGAATCATCATCACAAGGATGATGAAGAAGATGTAAACTCACACCCACCATATATATATGCCCAAATGACAAACCAATAAACTTAGAATGAATTTATTGATTTCCTTGAGTAGGCATCATTTTATGTACATTGTGATTGATAATACTTTACTTGGAAATATTTGTATTAGTCACATTGATAAATAATTTTTAATTTATGAAATGGAAAATATGTTATGAAAATAATAATAATGCATCAAAACCAATGTAACACTACTGTAAATGAAGTATGTGAAATTATTACCTTGAAAAATGGTATGTATTTAATATATAGTAATAATTTCATGTGGCATAAAAAAATGACATAATTGTGTTCCTCTATTAATATTTTGATTTACGAATCAAAATCCAAAGTTACTTACATCCCATATCATGTGATATGAATGGAGTATTGTATAAATAAATACAGAATACTAGTAGATGAAAAAACACAAAGATCATGGAAATAATTTGTAAGGATGTCATAATAAAAAAAATTTATGCTTCAAATAGGTATTACATGACACTGAATACTTATATTAGAAAATTTTTATCCATTTTACACATAATAATTGTCATTTTATGTACCTGATGAATGAATAAATTTATTATTCTTGAAGTGGATAGAACAATATGGGAACGTTAGAGGTTTGAGTTTTGTGGTGTCACCTCAAACATATTTTGAGAAAATAAAGACACAAGGGGCAGAATATAATAGAATTTATGAGATGTAGGCATAAATAAATTGTCTAGAATAAAATTTTAATTGGAATTTTTATTTGTTATCGAATTTTATTGGTAGAAATAAATGCAGTGAAACATCACAACAAAAATCACTACATGAAGATCCACACCCCCCACACCCCCTGCATTGAGGATAGACATTCCCCTCAAGGAGTTATTATACACAATAAAAAACTTCAAAAAGATCATGTGAGAGTAGGGTTTTATGTAGATAATGAGTTGAGTACCACAATACCTATTCCCCATGGAAATATATATGTTCACATGATCTAAATTACTATTGTGACTTTCATATAATGGCCATTTGATCTTGTAAAATTATATATTGATAATGAGGTATGTCCTTTATAATATTTTTTTATGTAAAATCATTAATAATTATTGAAAAAATATTGAATGAAGGAATGTTATTACAGATGGAGAAAAGGAAGAGGAAAATGGTCTCAACTCAAAACAATATAAAGGATCAATAAATCTATCGAAAAGAAATTCAAAGTGTACCTTTACCCCACCAGTTAAATTTCCAAAATAAATAATAGTATAATCCCATGTAGGTACTATATTCAATGATGTTAATATAACCATCATTTATTTTTAAGAATAAATTTAAGGAGATGACATTATAGACTATCTTTTCCGTCGAAATGTAGATTAAATCCTCAAGCATAGATGCTTGGGAGTCTTAGTTGTAAATGTATACATTAGGGGTGTTTCAATTATCGTTTTTCGAATGGATGATCTACTATGTTAATTATAGTTAAATAATATTAATTTTTAATGAGTATATATTTTTATTATGTGAATGGAAAACCCTACGAATAAAAATTTAGACACGTTAGTCATCACATCACTTGTATAAAAAATTCATTGAAATAATATGCATATTTAAAAATAGTTTAAAAACAAGAATCAGTGTTTGAAAAGAAACTTATATAAGACAAACCCTTATTAATACCAATGATGCAGGGTTAAAATCCTATAGTCTAATCATATAAAAATATTTACATTTCTTTCATTACATAGTAATTTTTAATTTTTAGGGAGCATTGGTTTCTCATTGAAATTAATTTGTATAATCTAAAGATTTGTTTTTGATTTAATGTATGTATTACCATCAAATAAACTGTAAATGATGGTTTTTATCAATTTTAATACACTATATTCAACATTTTACAAATAAACTTCAAGTTATGTTTTATATTATTATTTAGTAAAAATACAGTTATGATATGGAGATGTTTAAATATTATCAAAATCATGGTATGAGGAAATTCCATGATAACAAGAAGACTATAAAATTCTAAAAGTGGATAATTATTATGATATATATGATAATATTTTACAATCAAAAAATATATCAAAAAAATTACTTATTTTTCTTAATGTTTATGTAGTGTTCTAAAAAACTAATGGAAAAGATTATAGGTATTACGTCTGAAAATTTTATGAAGTATATTGTATTCCAAAAACAAAATAGCATCCCCAAAGTGGTATTTCTAATTATAATTACAATTTAATTTAAAATATTTATTAATAATTTTTTTATTTATATTTTTCCAGCTCTATGAATAATGTATACACTCTAATTATTCAAAATATGCAATAGATTTGTTTAGAAATGAGTAGGTAGAATACATGGAGTCGTATTGTATAGAAACACATAAATAGGTGACATCATAATACTTATTCAGTTAATTTTATCATCATTTTATATAATTTATTTTTAGTTAATTTTCATATCATTTTTATCTACTATATATTTAGATAATTTTCATAGAAATTGTGGGGAGGTGACTTCAGCAATAATTATTTTTTCTCTAAAAATTTTTTGATTTATAAAATTAACAAAATTATTGAAAAAAATTCATTCTTGAATAAGTATTAAACTAGGATGGTATAATCTGGTACTGTTTTTTATCATCATAGATCTAGTTGTTCTTTATTTTATTTTTTATTTTTAGTAGTATGTGTTTTATGTTTACAAATGACTCAATGTTCATAATTCTATTTTAAAAATAATTTTTTTGTTAAAAACATGAATCAATCATTAAAACTAATAAAACATTATTATATTATCTTCATACTTTAGGAAAATGACCCATAATCCATTGGTGACATGTAGGAAATAATGGCACATCGATATAGAACACAGTGTACATTGTATAACTCAAAGTGCATGTTTTTATTTTAATAGTAATGTTTTAGTTAAAAACATGTTTCACTAAAAAAAAATTGATCAAACGCACTCAAATTATCTTTATAGTTTATAATAATGATCCCTAAGTCATTTTTTATGTGTAAGAATTAGATACATTTCAATCCGACACACGGTGTTCTTAGTATGACTGAAAGAGTTTGTTTTTATTTAAAAGTGACATTATAGATAAAAAGTAACTCCACTCACTAAAAATAAATATAACACATTATTTTTATTTTTATACATAATAAAATAATTCATAAGACATTTTTTTCATGTAGGAATCAGCCTCACATCAATCAGACACATGGTGTGGACGGTATGGTTAAAAGTGCATGTTTTTATTTTAAAGTGACAGTTTAGTTCAAAACACACATCACTCACTAAAATCCAATAAAAAAATAAAATAATACTTATAATTTATTAAAATTATTTATAAATAATTTATGACATGTTAGAATCAACCACATTTCAATATGACACATGGTATTCCTGGTATGACTCAATGTGTGTGTTTTTAACATAAAAGTCACATTTTATTTCAAAACATGTTCCACTAACCAAAATATAATAAAAAAACTCATATGGTCTTTATACTTTATTAAAATGATCCATACCTAATTTGTGACATTTACGAATAAACTGCACATCAATATCACATGTTGTGTGCTCGGTATGACTCGAAGTGCATGTTTTCAGTTAGAAAATGAAATTTTAGTTAAAAACTTGTGTCACTCACTAAAAAGAGATAAAAAATTTATTGTCTTTATCTCTTAGTATAATGATATATAATTTATTTGTGACATGTATGAATTGATCATATGTTAATCTAACACACATTATGCCCAATATAACTCAAAGTGCCTGTTTTCTGTTTAAAATTGACCATTTAGTTTAAAACATGAGTCACATATCCAAAATTGAGAAAAATAACATGAATTGTATTAATACTTTAGTAAAATGATCAATAATTCATTTTTTATGTTTAAGAGCTAACCTCATGTCAATCTAGTACACTACGTTCCAAATATGACTGAATGTGTTTATTTTAATTTAAAACCAATTTTTTAATTAAAAATAAGTGCCACATGCTAAAAAACGAGTGTACATTCTTGGAATGTCTTCAAAATTTATTACAATTATATATAAATCATTTTTAATATTTAATAATCAATCAAACATCAATCTGACACACGGTGTGCCTGGTATGACTTAACAGGCATGTTATTAGTTTAAATTTAAAATTATAGTTCAAAATGAAAGTCCCTTACTTCAAAATGTGGAAAAACACATTAAATGAATTAATTATTTATAAAAATGATCCATAAGTCATTTTGTATATATAATATTTATTCACAAATCAATCTAGCACGTGGTGTGGACAATATGACTGAAAGTGTGTGTTTTTATTTAAAATTTGATTTTTTATACAAAACACACTTCCACTACACAAAACTGATAAAACATTATTTAATTCTATTGAAAATTTATTAAAATTATCCATAAGTAATTTCTTATGTATAGTAATTTGTCTCATATAAATTTAATAATGGTGTGACTGGTATAACAAAAATCGTGTGTTTTCATTTTAAAATGAAATTTCAGTTAAAAACAAGTCCCTCGTTAAAAACCAATGAAAAAAATAATATTGTACTAATATTTTAGTAAAACAATTTATAAGTCATTTTTTTAAACTAAATTAGTTTAACATAAATCTAATACACAATATGACTGGTATGACTAAATGTGTGTGTTTTCCATTTAAAAATGAAATTCTAGTTAAAACATGTGTCACTCACTAAAAAAATAAAACACCATTGGATTATATTAATAATTTAAAAAATAATCAATTATACATTTATGATGTGTATAAATCAACCACACATCAATCATACACACAATGTAGCTAGTATGACTCAAAGTGTTTGTTTTTATTTAAAATTGACATTTTGTTTCAAAAGATGTGTGACATAATCAAAACAAATGAAACACAATCAAATTATTTTTTACATTAATATAATGATAAATAAAAAAATTTGATGTGCATAAATCATAAAAACATAAATCTAATACACAGTATGACTGGTATGACTTGAAATATGTAGTTTCAGATTAAAAGATATAATTTAGTTAAAAACATGTGTCACTCACTAAAACCCAAGAAAATAAAATTTTAAGGTCTTGATACTATAAGAAAACAATAAATAAATAATATTTGATGTGTATGAATCATAAAAATATCAATATAATATATGATGTGACTAGTATGACTCAAAGTTCAATTTTCAGTTTAAAAATGAAATTTTAGTTTAAAACATGTCACTCATTGAAAACAAAGAAAAACACTCAGATTGTCTTCATATTTTAGTAAAAAATACATAAGTCATTTGTTATGAGTATAAATCAGCCACACTTAAATCTAATACATGGTGTGACTGGTATGCCATAAAGTTAATATTTTTAGTTTAAAATGACATTCTAGTTAAAAATGTGTGTCACTCACTAAAATCCAAGAGAATACACTTGCATTGTCTTGATGATTTAGGAAAATAATTCATATATAATTTTTAACATGTATGGATTTTCAAAATGTTAATTGGACACATGGTGTGTCTAGTATGACTTAAAGTGTGCCTTTTTTATCTAAATTGATATTTACTTAAAAATTTTGAGACGAAGTGTTGCATTTGTTGTCAATGAGTCAATATGCATTGTCGAGTGAATATAAAGAGATGATTCTTTGATTTACAGAAGAAGGAATTAGATGTAATACTTGATAATACATCTATATTAGTTTGTAATTTTATTGAGTTATTTACATGGTAGATAGAAATTGTAATGTGTGAAGATACAGCTTAAATAAATTGAGTTGAGAAGTTCAAGACAATATGGATAAGGATAAGGTATAACTACGAGTATTCAACCATCAAGTGCTACCACCGGAAGTTCTATCTCCCAGAGTGATACCACTTGGAGTACTACCACCATGTGTGCTACCTTCATGTGTGTGATCTCTAATTTCTACCATCAAGTGTGCTACTATTAGGTGTACTACCCCCACGAGTGCCAGTTCTACCACCCGGAGTACTACTACAAGGTGTGCTAACATCCGGTGATACTACCAGGGGTTCTAGTGATACCTCTAGTAGTGCTACCACCAAGAATTCTACCATCAAGTACTTCCACTATGAGTATTGCAACAAGTAGTTATTACATTAGGATTGTAACTTCCTGGTGTGTTACCGACATTTGCTACCATCTGGTGTGCTTCCTCAAGGTGCTACTGTTGGTATGAAATAATGAGATGTCATCAACCGACTCTATTTTCCTAAGATTATTCTACATTAAATATATCAATATTCCTTTCATATGAGTTACAAAATCTAAAGATATACTATAAATATTAGATTCTTTAAGAATGAGTTTACATAGAAAAAAAAGAGAATCTGAGATACAGTATTGTGCATTTGTGATATAGTGTTGTGCATAGTGTGAATAAGGATTCATGTCATAAAGATGCTAAGAATGCATTTTAATCAAGGAATTCATGAATATTTGATGAGATTGAGTTGGGTATTTTG
Source organism: Viscum album (assembly GCA_963277665.1). Classification (NCBI taxonomy): domain Eukaryota; kingdom Viridiplantae; phylum Streptophyta; class Magnoliopsida; order Santalales; family Viscaceae; genus Viscum; species Viscum album. The sequence goes on along the minus strand of OY728150.1, from coordinate 1,084,630,402 downwards.
TGTATTGTGAGTTAATCCTAGTTTTTTAGTTATTAAATATAATTAATTTTATTAATTTACCCTATGAAGTAACAAGGGTTTGATGAATTAAGTGTGATAATGAAATTAAGTATTGCTTTATTTGAAAAATGTCATAGTACATAAATCATGATTCATACTACATTCATAAGGAATGATTTTGGGATATTAACATCAATTAATATTTATAATTAATGAGTAAATAATAATTTTACATTGACTTGAATTAAAAGTGAATTAACTTCTTGTGGTTATATGCAGTTATGAAGAATACATTGTGGGAGATTGTAGGAATTCAAGGATAACTGTAGTTAAGATTAGGAAATCATGATATTCATGATCCAAATCTTCTAGATTTTAATAAAACGTTTATAACAGTTTTATTACAATTTTTTGAGTATGAGAATAACTGTATATACAATATATATATATATATATATATTCTTATAGGTATAGAATAAGTGAATTGTTCCCAACATGAGAAATTTATGAGAATTCTGAGAGTTGAATAATTTTCATTATTGAATTAGGATAAGTGATAAATCTAGGAGTCCCTAGAGTTGATTGACCTATGTATACAATGAATTTGAGGAGAACTCATATCTCGTCGGATATGGAGAAGAGTTTCTAGACCATTGGTGATAATGTTTTTTAATATTTATATGTCCAGAGTTACTAATAAATCTATTCATAGAGGAATATTATATTTCCAAGTAGTGGAAAAGCAACGGAGAGAAAAAGATCTTTAAATATTGGATCCTCATTAAAAAATAGAGTTGTATATTCTAGTTTGTTCTAGAAGTGTTGGAATATAGTGGGACTCTATATTGATCATAATTGGATTGTTTATAGATGTAATCACTTGTTTGATAGTGAATAATCAGTATTGGGGAGACTAACCAATGCAGTAAGGATTAGGATTTTATACCCAACCTATTAAATACTATGTGATACTCTTCCTTATTTCTACACATGAAGATAAGGTTGTGAGAAATATTATAGTGGATAATGAACTTTAACATGTTCAATATGTTTAATTTAAAATTAATATAATTCAATAAAATTCACTACTGAGCCCACCTCTCAATGTTCCCTATTTCTTAGGACTCTACAAGTGGTATCAGAGAGGAAGTTGCCTCTAAATTTCCAAGAATCATTATAAGAGATATAAAATTTTAATTATATCAATATCCAAGTTGTTTACACATTTTATGGGAAGAATCGCTACAATATAATATATTTTATGTTATCCTATTTCATATCTTATAGCATAGAAGTGAGAGATGATGAAAAAGTGTGTTTTCCACCCCTTGGGGAAAGATTTATTATAAAACAAGACGATAAGATAAATATAGAGTTAAATGGAGAGTTTAAAAATGATATATAGATTTATTTGTCATAGAAGGTCCACATAAATGTCATGGGTCTCTATACATCCAATAAAATATGGGACAAATTGAGAATCATCAGTTAAGGTGATATCAAAGTAATGTAATCCAAATTTCAATTGTGGATGACTCAATTTGAAGATATAATGATAATTGATGATAATATTATCAATGAATAATGTACCTAGGTAAATGATATTGTGATAAGTATCTAGGTATTTTGTGAAAAGCTAGTGGATTCCATCATTATCAAAAAAAATGAGGAATTTTTTAGATCAGTTTGATTCAAAAGTATCTGCTCTAGAAGAAGGATAAGACTTTACAAATGATGAGATATAAAATATACTCATATATTATGAGATGATAAAGGAAGATATTTTCAAACATAATTAAAATGGATCAGATCATGAGTATGATAAATACTTTAATCAAATTTCTAATATTATATCAAAATGATTTAAAAGGGGAAAGTGGAAAGGAAGTAGTAAGTAACTGCTAAAATATTTCAGCTGTGGTGAATCTGGTCGTGTTCTAAAAATTATGGAAGGAAAGAGGTTGAATAATCATAATTACAATAAAAATCATATGAATAGAGACCTCACAAACACATATATGGTAAGAATAAGAAGAATCACTTCCGTAGTAAGAATACAAATTTAATAAGAAAGCTGAAAAAATGGTCATCACCATGTTTTTCATTGGGTAATAAATCTATATTATTTTCTCATATGATTCATCAAGTATTAGTGGTGATTAAGATGAACGGACAAATATTGAGTGGGAGTTGAAATAAAAATTAGAATTATTCATGGTTCAGATATAATATCTCAAGAAAAAAAATAATATTTAGAAATAAAAGAATAATACTGAGAAATAAAATAAAATTGTGGAAGCTGAGAAGGAATAATTAATAAAGAATGAATCATGTTATATTAATGAGATAGAAATGTATAAGTTTAACTCTGCTAATCTTGAAAATATGGTGACTGGTCTTGAAGAAAAGATGGATGAAAAAGAAGAAGATTTATTTAAAACACAATCCATATATTTCACTAGTCAACATGATCTGAAAAAGGCTGTAATATGGATTTTGGGGTCAATGTAGAATCATCTTAGGCCAATGATAAGAGAAGTTTACATGAACAAGGTAAATATTCCCTTAATTAGTTTAAAAATTGATCTTTTTAATCTAATAGTAAAGTTATAAAAACTAAATCTAAGGATATTTATACTAAGAAAATTGGGAGGAAATATTCCATCTTAAAGGAATGAAAGAATATGATAAGTAATACAAAATCCCCCCATGTCAATATAAGGATATGATTACAATGGGACAACAAAAACACAAATATGGACATATTAAGAACTAGTTTGGAAGAGAAAAGTTTAAATTATTATATTGGTTTTGTGGTAAGTATGGATATAAAGCACATTATTACTAGTTTGACATGCCTTTACCAAGAAATAGGAAAGAACTACGGGTTATTTTACGTGATATGGAAAAAACTCATAATAAAAAACTTATCATTAGATGTTCACCACAGCTTTCTACAAAAAATATATATTCTGGAAGAAGTGTGTAGCATATGCAGTTTATAAGGCCACAAGGTTAAAGTGTGCATGAATAGGTTGGAAGGATAGGTTCCCTATGTTTTTAAATGGAATAGGTTTCAAAATCAAAATAATGATAAGTTATATATTGAATATTAGAATACTGTAAATGTTACAAAATGGTGATGAGTTATTTAGAAAAATTAATTGAAATTGGTTAAAGAAATAGAGGAAACTAAAAATCATTCTAAGGATAAAGGATAGAAAGTAACTTCAGAAGTTAAGGTGAAAGTTGATTATACTTTTTCCACAAATGAAAACATTAATATTAAGAATATTAAAATGGAAAAAGGAATTACACACAAATAAGAAGTTAGATATAAGAAAGAAGATAATCAAACATATGAGACTAAAAATAAAGAGAATAGTCAAATGAAAACTTATGATTCTAATATTAGAAGAATAGAATGTCCTAGGTTGAGTGGAATTTCTAAACCTTAATTATATTTCATAAATAAATAATAGTTACCTTATTATTCCATTATTCATTTCATTTACTTGTGATAACATAGAAAGAATTGAAGGATATGAATCAAGTGATTTACACACTATACAATTAAAGCGAAAATATCGAGGTTTTCACTATTGGATAATATAAAGATATTTTATTTCATGGAGTCTACTAACTACCCTAAAATAGTAGAATATTAATTCATCTCATAATTGGGGAAAACATTCAGAAGAATCTACCATTATTCTGAATTCTAGTAAATATGGAATTTCAGAATAGATTTCAAACCTGAAGTATAAGGTATGAGAATAAATTATAGCCTTAATGCACTATTTAAGGGGGAGTGTTGATTATAAAAACATGAGAAAATAGTGGGGAGTTTCATGAATTATACATGAATTTTTTTTATATCTTGTTGATATATGTGTGGGTTACATTTTTTTGTTAAAAGAATATTTTTTTATACAACCCCTATTTGAGAAATAAGATATTCTGAGTATGATATCACATACATGGTTGTGTATGGATAACATTGACAAAAATAGTTTTATATATCATTATTTCCATACCATTTCATCATAGGTATACTTAGAGTAGACCAACTAAAGTCTTCTTTATAAGAAAACCAATTTGTATCATCGTTCTCTCTTAAAAAAGGGATGAAGAGTTTGAGAGTGCATTGATATGCATGAGAAGAGATGAGAATACCCTTACAGTGACCATTTAATTTTATTTTAAATAAGGGATAGAAATAGATAATACATCCAGGAACAAAAATTGATATTGACAATAAAATATAATAAGGAGATTGTTGAGACCAAGTGTTACATTTATTTATAATGAGTCAACATGTGTTAGTGACTGAAGATGAATTGATGATGCTTGGATTCATATAAGAAGAAATTGGATGAGATGCAAGATTATACATCCATTTAAGTCAAAAATTTGATTTATTTACTATCCTGGTATATGAAAATGGAATCATGTTAGGCTACCACTTGAAGAAAAAAAGTTGATAATTTCAATATAATGTTTTTATGAAAAAGGTGTTACTACTAGGATGCCACCGTTAGGTGATCCTGACATGAGTGCTACCTATATATTCTATAATCATGTGTGCTAACATTTTGTGTTCTATCATTATTAGTTATAGGTGTTAATGTTAGGTAGGTTATCATTATGTGTTCTACCTCAAAGTGCTATCATTGGTATGCACCCGTGTGATGTGATAAACCTAATGAATTTTCCTCAGATGATGCTACTACAAATATTTCAAGATTATTTTAATAAGATTTACAACATTTATAGATCAATATTAAAGAGTATATTATAATGAGATAAGTTTTCAATAAAAAGTATACCATCCAAGATTTATTATTTTGTATATGAGATACAATGTTGGGAAATGGGTGAATATGGATTTATTCCATGAGGATGTGGAGAATTCATTTTAACCAAGTCATGCATGTGTATATTATGATATAAAAATATGGTATTTTTTGTCTGGTTGTTTTATCTAAATCTTTTATTTATTAAATATTAATAATTTTATTTATTTACTTCATAAAGTTATGAGTAGTTGATGAATTAAGTGTGGTGATGTGATTAAATTGTAGTTTAATTGAATAATGTCATGATACATGAGTTGTGACTATTTTTATATTTAGAAGGAATAATTTTGGGATTTTAAACATAAATTTAAATCCACAATTAATGAGGAAATATCTGGGTTCAATTTACACAAATTAAAAGAGAAAAAAAAATTGTGGTTATATGTAGTTATAATGAATAAATTGTGTTAGACTGTAGGAAACTGTGGAAGAATATAGTTAAGATCAAGAAATAATGGGATCCTTAATCAAAATCCTTTGAATTTTAATCCATTTTTTATAATTGTTTTATTATTATTTTTGATTATGTTAATAACTATATGTATAAGTGATCTAAATAATCCAATAGGTATAGAGGAAGTGATGTGTTCTTGACTTGAGACCATTTTGATAATTATGAGAGTTAAATGATTTCTGTTATCAAAGTAAGATAAGATTCAAAGAAATGATTCCCTAATGGTGAAGGACCAGAGTATTCCAATAAATTGGGGATAATTCATATTTCACCAGTGGCCAATGCTCTGCTTAATGGGTTGGATGTTTTCATTTCTCATAATCTTTCTATCTCAGTGATTGAAACTAATTCATCTATCATTCACAACTATATCATTGGCATGGTGTATACCACTGGTATATTGCCTATCTCATTTGGAAGATTATGAGTCTTTTTCCTACAGAAGTATAATTTCATCATACATGGTGGGAGGGAAACAAAGTGGATGATTTCTTAGCCCCAAGAGGGACCCCAGATAAGCCTCTTTTGATTTTCTCTAGTGTGGGAAGCCTCCCTCTGGAATGTGTGGATCTGATTGGGGTGATTCTCTTGGTGTTCATTATTTTAGACCTCCTTAGCCTTTTTTTTATCCTCATGATTTTCATGAGTCTGACTATATCTTGATTTTGATAATAAAATAAATATTTATTGGTGAATATTGCACCAAATATGGAAAAGAGTTTCAAGACCAGCTGTGCTGAAGTTATTAAAGTGGTACACATGCATACCTGTTGATCCATCTATTTATAGAGGACGATTCTATTTCCAAGTGGTGAAAAATAAACCAATGAGATAAAAAGATATTATTATATTGTATCCTCATCTAATAAGATATTTTTATCTTCCAATTAGTACTAGAATGTGAAGGAACAAAGTGGGACTCTGTTTTGATCAAATAGGGATTGTCTATGGATGTAATCACTTGTTTAATATCGAAGAATCTATGTTGTGAGGATAACCAAAATAATAAGGTGTGGGATTTTATTTAAAACCTTTTTAATACTATGAGATACTCTTATTTTTTACTAAACATGGGAGATAGGTTTTGAGAAATATTCTTTTTTTATTGTGAACTTTAATAGGTTCAAGTGGTTGAATTGAAAATAAATAGAATTCATAAAATAAAACCAATGATTACCCTCTCCCCCTCTCAGTGGTCCATCCAAACAAGGACTCTCCACAAAAAATAGTGACATACTAAAAACCAAGAAAGCCTATATATTTTTTTGGATAGTTTAATAAAAAAAATCATAATTCATTTTGACATATAGGAATCATTTTAACCTCAATTTGATAAATGATGTTTCCAATATGACTCAATGTGAAATCATTTGTGATGTGTTGGAATTAGTCACATGTCAATAAAACACATTGTGTGGTTGATATGACTCAAAGTTTAGTTTTTATTGAAATTTTGAATTTTAGTTCAAAACACACATCACATACTCAAAACCAAGAATGTACACTCTAATTTATTTTAGACTTTAGGAAAATGAACCACAAATAATTTGTGACATGTAAGAATCCACCACAAGTTAATTTGGCTCTGGGTGTTCCTGGTATGAATTGAAATATAAGTTTTCTATTTAAAAGTTTAATTTTATTAATTCATTTTATCATTTTTATTTTTTATTTTTTTCTTTATGGTATTTATAAGATAAGAATTTTTTTATATTTAGGTACATGATTTTTTTGAGTTGGTTTGGTTTGTTTTGTCATTGGTTTCATGATCGGGCTCTATTGATAGGGGATCCAAAGACAACAGAACATTATTTTTGAATTTTTTTGATGATTTTGATAAATTATACATACCAATGTTTTAAATATTTGTAATCATTATATAGTGTTTTTTTCAAGTTTTATGTAAAATTAATTGGAATTAAATTCTCTATTATTTATATAGTATACTATAGTTTAAATAACATTCTACTACCACTAGAATTTTATTTATTCTATTTCTATCAGTAATAAAAGTAACTGTTATCAATTCCAAAAAAATTATGATCAAGGGCCCACTTCATCAACACATTTTTATCAATGATAATGGGATATTTTAAAACAGTTTTTATTACTAATAAAATATGTTGACTTTTAAAGGTTCTTATAACATCAATGATTTTTAGCAATGATTAATGAAATTTCATGAATTGATAAATCTTATATTTGAAATAGTGTGCCAACTCGAAACTCGATCCCTAGGAAAATCCTCTATCTGATGCCACTCTAACATGATCCAACCCACTAAAGCCCCACTGGTCTAATATTAAGCCAAGTGTGGTACCCTAATCCATCCTCCAATAAGATAGGGTATGGGGAATAGAATTGAGTATACATAACTCCCAATATGGGAGGCCCTATACTATATCAACCTACAATATACACATATTTGTAATTCATAAAATAATAAAAATTTCAGCGGGATATATATGTAATCAAATAAATTGAGAAATACTGAATATAATGTAGGCATTATTCATTAGGTATGATACATAACCACAAAAGGAAATACATAGGAACTATATATCCAACAGAAATAATACACCAAAATCTCATCTTTATTATGAGTAATCTCATATCAATCTCCAAATGCAATGTTCACTTCTACTATCACAAATTTCCATTCTCTAACAAGCGTCACCACACAACTTTAGGCATTGACACTGAAGAAAACTCACCATCTCCATAACCACCCAAACCATCTCTGAATTGCATTTCATCTACATAGAATAAACTTGTGTGGGTACAAATCTCATGTAGGGGATCTATAAACAATGAACAATGGGTCTACTTGATGCTCTATAAACTAAAGAGTAACTATGAGGAGAACATGGAAGAATAATCTAGATATGGTATATCATAAGAATTATCATGAACATAGAAATGTCTCAACAATTTCGACTATAAACCATGAAAGTAGGAAACTCAAAAACAACTAGGGTTGATCTAAATACCAAAAAGAACCCACATATTATGAAGTCTATAACCCAACCGTTCATGTTATTCCATGTCTGCATGATTTTTTCATTAAATTCCTTTGTAAGATTGCCATGTATCTTATTTGATCTATTCCATGATCCTATTATTTTTTCTCCCATTTACCTCATTTTTTATGTATTATTTATACACATAGACTATTTATGTGTGGGTTACTAAAAATTTATTTTATTTTAATTTGTTTAGAAAATTATATTTTATTTATTAAAATCTAAATGGGATGATTTATATAGACCATCAATCTTGTTGATCCAATGGACCAAACCTGTACTTGTTGTGTGTTTTTTACATGTTATCAATCCATTTCTCTTCAATAATGGCCAATTTTGTGCCTTTCCATGCCTAGCTGTGCTACTTACGATTATTTGAATCATCTCTTTGATTTTATTCATCCACATGGCATGCATCATTCTACTTCACTTGTGATGCCTGACTCACTCTTGATAACCCATTATATCTCTATGATTCTTCATCTTATGCATTCAACTTCACTCTCAATTGGAAATTTTTTTCTTCTAGTTTTCATGAGGAATCTGAGAGGCTATTATTATGTTTTCTAGGATGAACTTGGAGAAGTCTGGGGCAACTGAGGTTTCAACCATCCACACTCCCATTTATCCTTTTCATTTCAATCCTTGTGGCTAGAGTTTTATTATAGTGGAGACTTAGTGGATATATATATATATATATTGGTTTTAGGAGGACTATACATGAGAAGTAATATTCAATCATCGATATAGTTCCTCATTTTTATGTTCCAGTACTTAAACTGGGAACTTTGATATATCTTTTTTCATTTAAATCATGATAGAACTTGTATACTTTTTTGGTGTGTGCATGATTCTTCCTAGGAGTGGATGATTTTGACTCTCTATGAAGGGATTATTTACCATAGCATTTTATTCCTTGGATAGTTTATGTTTTTTTAACTTATTTTCATGTGATTATGTAAATGATTTCATTATTTTTAACTTAGTAATAAAATGTGAACTTGGTGTTTTTATCACTATGAATGTTGGATCATTATGATCTAAATAATGTAATATATTATTATGTAATTGAATTGAAAAGAAACCTTATTTCTCAAGGATTCATACCACGAACCAACCCACTAAGGTCAGAGAAGTGACTACCCCAAGCCCACCTCCAACAGGATAGGGGCTAATGATGTCATGTTGTGATGCCTAATTAATTATATATGGGAGGGACTTTAATGTAATTAAGGGAACAAATTCTTTTAAATTCTTTACATTTTTTATTTTTATTTAGTTATTTTATGATTCTTTCCTTTAAGAACATTAATTTGGTATTTATAATAACCAAGTAAATAATGTTTTTACACTCTAAATTATTCCTTTAATTTGGTTTAATTATATTTTCTCTATATAATCACTTAAGATTAATCAATCACATGTGATGGAACCATTATCAATCACACATAGCTAGTTTTATTAAGGGTGAGGAATTAAAGGTATAAGGTTTTGAGAATTAATTTACTACTAATATTATTCTTGGAAAGTCATTTTGATTAGAAATTAGTTTGGTGCTTAACATTATCTTATTCTTTTGAAAAAATCTAACTAGGGGGTGTGGATGGATAATCCCCAAACATATTGAGTGAATTGGGATATGAAAAATATTCCATATTTTTATTTTTATTTAAGAGACAAACATAATGGATATATGTTAGTTTATTTCCCTTATAAATAGATATTTATATTTTGATATAAATCAATGAACTCAACCATAAAAAGTTGGAAAAATTACAATTAATTTGAAACTAATTAATTCGACTCATCCGTGAATGATATATTTATGTTATTTAGAATTAATCCTTTTAAATTAATCCTTAACTCATATTTCAATTAAATTTTTTCATAATATTAAGTTAATATAAAAAAAGTATTCATAAAAACATATAAATAATTGAGTTAACCACATAATTAATCAACTCTCAAGGCTCACACTACATCCTCATAGGATGACCTCATACTTCACTATTCTATGTTTTCATAGTTAGTTAAGGATCAAGAAAGTTTATAAATGTCTAAACTTATAGAACCCCATCATATATAATTAAATCAATGGGCCATGTAAAATTTTTGACTCCATTTTCAATGATTCATAGTGAACTTAGGGTTATTAAAATTATATTTATTATCTTATTATCTTCCCAACATATTTTATATTTTAGTTTTTATTTTTTTCATGTGCACAATGTGTGTTTATTTGGTCTATAATGAATAAACTATGCACGATCAAGACACTTACAAATCGATCATGAAGTGTGTACTATAAATATTTATTGGATTAAACCAATGATCAAGTGGTACATTTTCATGTGTTGATGTCTAACTTTGTAAAGCAACACAACCCTACCACACCAATTGGATTTCACACTTAGTTCACCCATGTTTACCTATTGGATGGAAAGAAACCAGTACAGTTGGAGTGAACCATCATATATTATAGATTATCTTATATATAAGGCTTCCCTAAGCATTGTTCTACCCATGATATAGGAAAATAACATTGAGAGAAATCCAAATATGATCTTGATTAGACAAAATATGGGGAAGTTTAGTGGGTATCAAATTAAGGACCCACACAACCATATTTCTAATTTTCTAGATTTATATGAAAACATCAAACATAATGGGTTCTCATTAGATGTAATCCATATATGCATGTTACCATTTTCACTATAGGATAAAACTAAATAATGGCCAAATATTCATCTAAATGAATCTATCACCACATGAGATGATCTATCCAAATTCATTATGGAATGATACTTTCCACCTACTCAAACATGGAATCCAAGGATTGATATTCAAAATGTATCTCAACTGGATGTAGAGTCGGCTTGGTAAGATTATGATAGATTCAAGGAGATATTAAGGATGTCCCCACAATATATAATTTAATTTTTTTCTTTATATTAAAACATTATATTATAGATTATATCCCACATCGGAAGTCATGGTTGACACTTCAATGGATGGTGGGATCATGATGAAGATTATTGAGGTTGTTCAAGATATACTTGATGAAATATCTTACAATGTGAGTATCTATAAAAGTGATAGAGTATCATGGGGGAAAGGAATGAATTTTGGTGGATAAAAGAAAATTTTGTTTATATTAAGTGTAATCACTTATAAAGATGTTGGATACGTTCCAATTTCCATCACAACAGCCATCATCACCAGCTCCCCCAATGGAGTTTCAATTTTATGATATGTATATTCATTCACATGTTTATTATGAGTGTCATGAAACAGAAGATGATAACCAATAACTTGATTGTAACTATTATATTCATAATCAAATAACATAAAATTATTTGAATTTTTATTCTCATAGGATACTAGTGCATCCCCAAAAATAGGTGAATCGTGGGTGGAACCAATATAAAAGATAGAAAAACTTCAATTAAATCAAGGAACACCTAGATACTAGGCTCAACACCAACCCCAAAGTCATTTTCTATAATTTAAACCACATAAATGTTAATAAGTCTAGTCATATAATCAATTATAGTCCTAAATAATATTTTAGTTAAGACCATAATAGCCTACCCATCCCCAAAAGTCATATCTTAATGATATGATTCAAATATTTATTCAAAGATCAAACTATATGATAAATAGTAAAGAAAAAATATGATGAACCTAAAAATTACTTTAGAGAATATAACATATTCTCTTTTTAAATCTGATCATTACATGGGGAAATTTTCTCAGACTCTATTTAAACCATTACCAAGTACACAACTAAACAACATAGAAACACATGCAAGGGATGATTCAAAAGTTGTGATCTTATGAAGGTGGGGAAATAAGGGGGAAGGGTAGACACATGAGTCTAAAAAAATGGAAAATAAACAACCAAATAATGTAAAAATTGATAATGAAAAGAAGAAATTGTTGGAGTAAGGTGCTCGGAAATAAGATGAGAATAAAGTGAAACAAATTGCAGAGAAATTGAGAGATATGAACATAGAAGTATCTACAAAAATATCTTAAGAAGAAGTAATTAAGGAAGAGTAAACAATTTTAAACCCTATATGACCCCTATACCATTCCCATATAGTATGTGAAAATGTTAAGTGTAATTTAAATATAAGAAGTCATTGGATATATTTAAACAACTATAGTTAATATTCCCTTTGTAGAGACAATTTCACAAATTCCAATATATTTAAAAAATTTAAAGGTTATTTTTTCAAATAAAAGTAAGATTAAAGATTTTGAATTCATTTTTTTATAGGTAAAATTTATTGTAATTTTTTCAAATAAATATCTCACCAAAGATGAGGGATACTTCAGTATTTTCAATTCCATACACTATTAGATCGTGAACCTTTTGAGAGGTACTTTGTGATTTGGGTGAAAGAATTAATATCATTCCAATGAGTGTATTTTATTATTTGGGAATAAAATAACCAATGTTCATATGTTTTTCACTTCATCTTAATAAATGATTAGTAAAATAGCCATAGGAGATCCTTGAAGATGTTCTTATCAAAGTAGGTAAATTTATTTTCCCCATTGATTTCTTGATCCTTTAGATAGAGGAAGAAAGTAATGTTCTTGTCATTATGGGAAGGACATTCCTCACCATCCAACGAAAAGTGAATAATGTAAATCAAGGAAGAGTTGTCTTCAGATTAGTTTAGGATCATTTTTTTATCTCATGAAAGTTATGAAGAAAGGATTTATTTAGAATGTTTTCAGGATGTTTTCACTACCGAGGAAGAATAATAAATTTAGAGCATACAAGAAGAATAGAAGGAGAACATGATGAATCTCATTTACAAGATGGTGAATGAAAAGAATTATATATTTAGTGATGAAAACCCCCCATAATTAATGGTGTATAGTAGACATAACATTTATAAAGGTACACTTATATAGATTTCACTACTTCAATCATAAATTCACTGATGATTGAGTTGATTATACTATATTTTTCAATAAAATAATCATTTATTGGGATGTGAGGAGAACCTTCCATTCTTCATCAATTTATAATTGATAAGGGATCATGAGGAAAACATGCTAGTAGTTTTTAAGAGATAAAGACAAGAAAGTTCTTATGGTATTTTTGATATCAAGGTAATATTTCCTATGGTGTGCACACATAAGGTGCTACTAGAATTAAAGACTAAACCAAGAAATAAACCCAAAATTAGTATTACACCATCAATAAAAAAGTGTTCAAGTAGAAGGTGTTTAAACTCTTCGATGTAGGGATAATTTCTATATATCTGATGATGAATGGGTCAAACCCTTATAGATTATGCCTAAAAAGGATGCTTGATAATGGTGAAAAATAAAGAAAATAAATTCATTCCAATGAGTATAGTAATGGGATATAGGGTTTGTATGGACTATAAGAAGATTAATGGAGGTGAAATAAAGGATAAATTTCCACAGCCATTCATGGAATATATTTTGGAATGATTGGTTGGGAATGAGTTATGTTGTTTCCTAAATGGATACACTTACTATAACCAAATACCAGTAGACCTGGATAATCAATAAAATACCATAATCAGCAAATAATAATGAAATTTTACCTATATTTTATTCATTTTGAATTTGAAATACATAAATGACTTTACAAAGGTTCATGCCACATATATTCCATGAAATGGTGGAAGAATTTTTGGAAATATTTAGGGATGATTTTTTATTCAATGAGAGATAATATGAAGCGTCTTTGAGAAATTTAGAATTTGTTCTCAAAATATTCAATGAAAAGTGGTTGATAATTAATTGATAAAAGAATCACTTGATTGTAAATGTTTAAATTGTACTTGCTAATTGAATTTTAATACAGAAAATTGAAGTTGATCCTCTAAAGATAAGAGTGATACATTATCTCCTTGATCTGACCCAAATAAAATGGATTAAAATCATTCCTGGAAAGATAATATTTTACCTATTTCAAAATATTTCATTAATATAAACTTAACACTCACTCATATATTATAAAAGTATGTCCCATTTTATTTTTATGAATCTTGTAATTAATCCATCATTTTTTTGAAAAGGAATCTTGTCACGAACCGAATCTGGTCGCCATCAAACCGGCACCAAACCCGGCTCATGGAAAGACCCGAAGGGCGTTCCCCATCCCCACGGGCTGGCACAAGTGCCCGAGTATCATAAAAATTCATTTGGGGACGATTTACCCGAGTTTGGGTTCATAAAATAACCAAAAACAAACAACAAACCAAATCTGAAAAATTATGCCAAACAAGACTTAATAAAAATTCAGAACTGATTTTATGGGTTTAAACAAGACACAAGAGGTCCAAAGGTACATAAAAGTAGCAGAAAACAGCCCATGAGACTCCACACGACAAGGGGTCATCACCCACAAGTCGTCTCCACAACACCGCACCATCGAGAGAAACTAACAACCCGAACCGCCATCGCCCAAGGTCTTGCCTTTGCCTGTGTCAAACATGATCAAGTATACTTACACCCAAAGGTGTAATTAGGGTGTGATACTAAGCCCAATAGGATATCACCCAAGGATTCCAATTGATAGTCATTATAAAATAAAAGGCTTGCAAGAGTTATAAATAGATAATGGTAGCATTTGTTTCTAAAAATGCAACTTTGAAAAGAAAATAACTTTCAATGGTGATAACATTAAAGGATGAGTGAATTTGAATAAAACATTCAAGCTACTGGTTTACACACTACAAAATACCATAAAGAAATTATAAATGCCAAAAAGGCCACGAGCACCATGCATAGGAACACCCCTAGGTACTAGTTTGTTGTGATCCCCAAGTACCTCGTACCTCGGTGAAAGTAACCATGATGAAATTCATTCTCATGCACGAGCCACTAGTAGGGAGCATACCCATAACCTAGTGGTCTCCAATCATCTTCATTATAGTTTTGTTAGTGTTATCCATGTCAGACTTGCTAAGTGAACCATGGTCAAAACCCCTCCGTTCATTAGCGTACTAGTACACGTTAGCCCACCTAGTTACCCGGGTTTCCCGTATTGTGCTCAAATAGTCACCACATGCTACCAAAATAAATTTTCACATATAAATATCATTTCTGGTCACACACATTCAAAACAGTAGCTACACATTCTTTGCACCATTCGTATAACTCAATAAACCACTTATAATTTCCATAAAACAATTTCAAGAAAAGTAATCAAATTTTGCACATTAAATTCATCTAAAATCCCACATTTAAAACCAAATAGAGACCAATAATATACCAAAACATAAATTTCAGCATCAAAACATTTTTATAAATCCAATCCCTGAATTATAAAACAACACCAAGAGGCACAACATGGGTTGCACATGTAAAACACCCATTTTTACACAAAATTGGCACTTAAAAATCAACCGCTTTTAAAATGCTACCCAAATCAATTTTCGCAATCAAAATACTAAATGAGGAACATAATGGAAACATAAATATAGCAATCCAACTCATTCTACAATACCTGCATATGAAATCACCTACCAAAAGAGTCAAAACCCCCAAATCCTTGTGTGTCACTTCAACCGCACCTCTGCCGCACCACAAGGGAGTAATATTGAACCTAAAACCAGAGGATTGGACCAATAAACTCAAAACTAAAACCTTAGGTACGAATCCCCATATTCTGGAAATTTTGGGGATTCAATAAAAAAAGAAGAAACCCTAAGAAGAAGGGAGGAATAAGGAAGAGAACCAACTTACTTGAGAAATCTTGATGTTTTTTGGAGATTCATAAGTTCGGCCCAAAATCGCGATGAATCTGAGCTCCAAAGAGGAAAACACGAATATGGGGGTTCGTCTGGCTTCATTTTAAACGTTTGAGAGGTGGAATCACCGAAAAAGGATAAAAAATAAATATTTTATGAAATAATTACAAAACAATTTTAAAACTGGAAATGGGCTTTCGGGTTGGCCCAATACCTAATTTGATCACCCAAATCCAAGATGCTAATGAATTTTTAAGGGGGCCAAAATTCTTTTGTGGTTTTCATATTTAGCTGAAGGTCATTTTGGAAGTTTAATGGTTTAAAAATGTTAAAAAACGAAGGATTTATTAAAGAAACAAAATTTACTTTCAAAACTGGAAATGGGCTCTCAGGTTGTCCCAAATTTTGGAAACCCACTATTTCCTTCAAAAATGCATGGAAAACCACCAAAACAAAGCAAGGATGTAAATTAAATGAAAAATAACTTTAAAATATGTCATGTATGTGACAAATATAATGCCCACCCAAATAATAATTTATTTAAACTGGGAAAATAATTTTAAACTGATGAATGTTGTGAGTGATTTTTCCCTGGGAGATGTATTGGGATAGTGGTCTGATCATCTTTTTTGACCCACATATTATTAAATATGTACATGTAAGTATTTCCTATTTAACTACACATTCATAGATAATAAAATTCTTATAGTGTTATTTCCTTTTGATAAGTTCATGTCTTATATTCTCTAATATATGGTGATTATCTACACTGACCATACTATATTAAGGTATTTTCTAAACAAGAATGATGAAAAAACAATGATAATTTGATAGATTATATTTTCACAAAAAATTAAATTATAATCAAATATAATAATGGTTTATATAATGTGTTTCTAGATTACTTTTCATGTATTTGGATACCACATGTGTAATAAGAGGAATATGTTGATATCACTGATGAGTTCCCAGATCAAACACTTTTATATACCGATATACAGGCCCATATGTTGTTTTTTGGCATAGAAAATTATATATAAACTAGTACACTTTATCATCAATTTTTAAAATAGTAAATGATGATATTTATAGGAAACAAACCTATAATTTATGGGATGAGACGGTTCTTTTCAAACATTTTGGAGGTGGCATAATTTAGAGGTGTATGATTGAATCAGAGATATAAAGTGTATCATAATTTTTTCATTACTCACCAACTATAAGGCATCATAGTCTCTATAGATTAATGTCCATGATATTTAAAATAGGATTTTTTAGCCCACAATTCATAAATAAGCTTCAGGGTTTTAAAAAACCTATTATCAATGCCATAGGTTTGTAAATATTGTATATATAGAGTAGAATCCATAATTCCCTATTCTCTAAGTTTAAGTATTTGATTTGTGAGGAATTGATTTCATGGTAACCTTCCTAAATTCCTTCAAAAACACATAATTTTTTATATGTATAGACTACATCTTAAAATGTGTGGAAGATAAATCTACCCTAAATAATATATCCATTGTGGTCATAAAATTGTTGAAGAAGAATATGTTTTCTTGGTTTAGAATTCCTTGATTATTCATTAGTGATTGGGGTTAATTCTTCAATAACCAGTTACTGAGGGGATTAATTGAGAATTATTATGTGTGATATAATACTTTTACCCCTTACCATCTAAAAACCAATGGGTTATTGGTGTCATTTAATTGAGAAATACTGAAAATTCTATACAATAAACTCCACTCAAGTAAGAAATATTGGAGAAATAATCTCAATGATGCATTATAGGTGTATAGAATAGCATATAAGACACTAATTGGTATGAAATCATTTAAGATCATCATCAGTAAGCTATTAGGTTTACCAGTGGACCATGATAATTGGTTATTTTGGGTTTTGAGAATAATGAATATTAATTTACAACAAGAAAGGGAGTGTAAACTACTATAAATGGATAAATTTAAGTATCTTAGAAGATATTTTTATGAAAATATGAAGATCTATATGGAAAAATTACAATATCTAGAATGATAAATTCATCACTCATTCAACATTATCCCTTGGATATGAGTTATAATTTTTTAAATCTTGGTTGATATTATTTCTAGGTAAGTTAAAGTTACGATGGTTGAGGCCTTTTATGGTGGTTAGAGTCATTCCATATGATGATGTTGATATTAAAAGGGAGAAAGATCTCTCATTCTGGGTAAATATATTGATACTATATCTATATATGGATACTTTTCTATAAGGTTAGGTTTTTTATTGAATGATGAAAGGTATGTATAGCATTATATATAATATAATGTTCTAACTAGGTGGAAATCAAAATAAGTATCCTTGTAACATTTCTTGTATTATTTTTGAGTATGTTAGGAGTTTTGTAGTGTAATAACTTGGGGAACTATCCCATAATCTTTATTTAATCCTACATTAAAATACATCCAAGATAGAGAAGAAATATCAGAAAGCAGTATAGTTCATAGCATGACCATACAAATGTGCCCCGACACAAACCAGTAAAATCAAATTCATGATAAGAAGAAATTAACCATGCTATGATGGGGTATAAATTTCAGTATAATCACATGTAAAAATATTGGTTGTGATGTGTCATTATTTACTCACACCATGATACTCTCTAAGGAAAATATGGCAGTACTATCTGATGAAGTACCTATATCACCATGCCATCATGGTTCTGCCCATGGTTCAATATTTACTACAACAAGAACCCAAATATTCTAAGGGATTTACCATTTAATGGTTATATAATGAAGGAATTAATCACATCCTGATGAATTCTAGGGGTATAAAATTTCTTATCACAAACCCTAGAATAAATTGTGACTCCTTATCTCCTGCACAATAAAAGTGTTTTCAATCAGTGATTTCCACCATCCCTTTTAAAGGACTCCATACTCTAAGGTATCCTTCTTCGTGACTTGCTACTATGATTTTGGTATCTCACACATTCCAACATACTAACCAATTCCTCTTATCATATAATTTTTTAAGACCCTATCACCCAAATTCCAATCTAAATAATGATTATCCAAACACCAAGCTATAATCCCAGAAAAACCATCCAAATGACAGTGAACTAAACCATCCACTCCTTACCTTAAAAATTGCCCCAACCCATATTCATCCTTATATTCCCCTTATTATTCTCCCCAATGGAGGGCTCCCCCACCATAATACATTGAACCATTCATAAAATTCACTGAGCTAAAACATCATGAAATTTTTTCCAACATATAGATAATGTACAGCCAAAAAAATAAGAGAGTGGACAAATAATTCACAAAATAATTAAATATAGAGAATTAGTTCATGTAGGTTCTCTAGGATATGCACACGGATAATATTTTTCATACTATACAGGAGGATTTTTTAGAGTTTTTCTTAGATTTTTTTGACAATTAAGATAATGATGGTGAAGGTTTAATTTTGGATAGGTAAGAAACTATATAGGTTTTCATTGAGAGATTATATTATTAACCTCTCTACTACTATAGACCCCCCAGTTAGTTATCCATAACAAAAACTCTCTAAATTAAATATCCATTCATTTAACCAAGTATATAACTGGTCATTACCTTCATATAGATACCATCAGTTATCTGTACAACAACTACAAATGTTCCATGGAAACACTCCATTGAGTATCAATTTGAATATGCCTTAATATCTAGAACTCCAAAGATATATACAATCATAAAAATTTATTCCACTAGTTAGATCCAGGAGGATAAGTCTAGTGGGTCATAAGGGGATGTGGGACTAGAGTCTTTGGATTTCCACTCTTTATTTTATTTTTTTGGATTATCCATATATTTTATTTTTTATAGTTCCAATCATGAATTTTTCTTTTTTAATGTTATTGTATATTTTTATTGACATATTTGGTATAATATATGGAGAATGATTTTTTACTACAGTTATTTTTAGGATTGTTCATTACTTTTTCTTATCTGACAAAATTCACATGGATATTTTTTAAGAATTTATCACATTTAAAAATACATCTATTTTCTATATTTACCACATCCCATGTTTTTATAGGAGAACTATTTTCATTAGTGAATTTTTATATTCCCTTTTTCCTCATTGTTATTAATCTATTATTTCATGACACTTTTTACTTGATACTTTTTCACCTCGATTTAAAATAGTTAGGACACTGTTTGATTTTATGTGCGTGTTTTTGGGGTAGGGATATTTTTGAAACCCACTTTAATTTTATATTAAAATCATTATTCAAATAGAAATTTTCTATTAGATGCTTTCATTAAACATTATAATTAAAAAAATTCTGGAAATAGAAATAAAATATTTATGTGGAATTCAGTAAGATCAATTTCTTATTGACCTTTATATTGAATTATAGAATCATTAATGAATGGATTTTTTAATCTAATTTAAAGTTTCAAATGTTATTATTTATTGATTTACTAATTATAATTTATTCCATTAGTGTTTTTCCAATATTGTGACATTCCATTTATGAGGGGTTTTCTAAGCCATTTTTTTCTTCCATATATTATCTTTCATAAGAAAACATGGTACATTAATCACTACACAAATAGGAAGTTTTATTTCATAAAATAAAAAATATTTTTAAAGAACATTTTATATGGTTAAGAAAATTTTTTAATGCCATTACCTTTGGAACAACCTTACATGTAAATTTATTTAAATCCTATAATGGTCATGAATATCCTTAATGTGAATCCTCATAAAAATCTTAATTATCCTTTGTATCCTAAGCCTTTTAACCTGATTTAATTAATTTATATTGATATTAATGAGAGATATATGTGAGAAATGGAACTTTCAAATGATGATTCCATATCGGTAAGATGTGATTTTACTGTTATAAAATGGGGAGTTGGTTAAAATATATTTTGACATTATTCTCTTATGATTCCTCTTCCATTTTTAAAATAAATATTACTATGTTGGATTATATTGTAGACTTATTGATGAACACCCTAACACTATATATTATATTTTTTAAACTATTAAAATTAGTTTAATGTGGATATAAATTATGAATACTGTTGTGGCCATAAGATTTGTGCCATGTGCATTTATATTTGGGAAGAAAAAATAATAGAAAATAATTAAAAATTAAAGACATATTTCATTTATGAGATGAATGTTTTTGAGGAAGAGTGTACGGATGGGGGTTAATTCACTTTTAAAGAAGAAAAGAGGGTCATTTTTACTGATTTTTTATAGACTATTATGTTGTGTTCTGAATTATATGATATTCCCTTTTCTAGCTTGAATTTTTATGATTACATCATGAATCATCAACCTTAAGCCTTAGAATCATTAGAACCCTATTAAAAAGTCTTCTTGATTAGTGTGGGTTAATTTATCTAAAGTATATATTGATATAGTGTGAAAGTATATTGATAAAATATATGTTCTTTATATTGAAAATACCTTCAATTTACAAAGTATTTTTATTACTGAGATAAATTATCTAGAAAGTTATATTGAATCATATAAATGGGTATTTTATTAAAATTTTGGAAATAATGATGAAATGTATGGGATATTGATGTGATATTTATTAATGAGGTATGTATCTATAACTAGGAAAAATATTTTATTGAAATTCAAATATTTTCATTTAATATTTTATTCCACTGGCATTCTATACATTTTCTTTCTTTGGTTTATGAATTTTTTCCTTTGGAGTCTTTATTGAGATTCCTTTTATTGAAGAAAATAAATTATAATAGTGTGATGGAATTTCATAATTTTATTTTTTGTATATATTTTTTAATTATCAATGATTTTGGGACTTAATATTACCTATTATGGTGTAATTATGATGATTTATATATTTTTTGGGGGAAAATATGAGTTATTGAAACTTTGTAGAATTTATAGTAAATTTTAAACATTTCATGCCATGATAGGTGTGTTGGAGGAGTGATATTGGAGTATATTGATTTAAACCCCAGTAACCCTAGATGGAGTATTCCATGATGAGAATCATCTCATTATAAAAGAGTTTCTAAAAACAAAACATGTTTTGAGTGAAGATTTCTTTGCATTGGGACACTAGGATCGTGACATGGACTTAAAAACGAATTTTTTTTGTAAATTCCCAAGCCACGATTCCTTGAAGTAATAAGACTATTTGAAAAAGAATTTAAGGGTCATATTAGAGTTATTTAAGGTTCATAATAATTTTTTCAAATTGATTATCCTACCAGATTATGAAGATACACATCACGTTGTGACCCAAGAACCATGAAATTAGCTAAGTCCTCCATATGGAGACTGTGTGTAAGGTTCATCACAAAGAAACATAAGTTTTTATTTTGATTTTCCCTATGCTATTTAAGGTGGTTATACATAGCTGAAATAGTATAATTTTAATTCACACCATAAAGTATAATGTCACACCATGATTAATGTTCGGGCATAATTCTTAGAGGAAAACCATACAAGGTCATGTCATGGATAATGATGATTTCACCATAAGATAAAGAAGCTATAAAAGTTAAAATAGAATATAGGATTCTTGTTCGTGACCTTTTTTTCCATGTATTGAAATTTATAGTCAAAGATAAAAGAAAAAATACATGCTAATCTATGGGGATCTTGTACTGTGATTCTTGAAAGATTTCAATGTTTAGATAAGGGAAGAATCTGGTCATGCCATGAAGTTACTTGTTGTGTCACAAATTTTTTTATGAAAGATAAAAAGGAGTAAAATTAACTATGGGACTTGGTGGAATCATATTATGACAACTAATTTCATTTCATGAACCCTAATTTACTATATATAGAAGGGTGTCTTTATTTATTGATAAGGGACTGAATTATTTTACTTTTTTCACTCATTCTAGTATTTATTTATTTTTTAATGATTCTTTTTGTTCCATTACATTACTTTGGTGATTATGATCATTGATTTAATTAATTTCTTTTATTATAAGTAATTATTTTCTTTTGGTTTAATTCTTATTTCTCTATATCATCGCTTAATATGAATCATTCACATATGATAGAACCTTATCCTTTCATGCTTGTCTAGTTTGATTAAGGGCTGTGATATTGATAGTATAAGGATGTGAGTGTTCGTGTATTATTAATATCATTAATATAAATTCATTTAAATTATGGATTGATTTCTCACTTAACATGATCTTATTCCTTCATGTGAATCTTATCAGGAGAAGCATGGAAGGAGGAACCCCAAACTAATTGATAAAATTGGGCTATAAATTATAGTTTGTGTTTTTATTTTTCATAGATAGTTAAATGTAATGCATATATATTATTGTATTTCTATGACTAAGTTATTTTTACTATCTTAGATAGAATCGATGAACTTGAATATACAAATTTGGTATCTTTAGAACAAATTTACATCGAATTAATTCTACTATCCCATGAATGAGAGAGGTAATTTATTTATAATTATTCCTATGAAATTAAACTTAATACCTTTTTCAAATAACTTTTTCATCATAGTAAGTTAATTTTAAAATTTTCTTGATCATAAATTAGAAATAACTAAGTTAACAACAAAATTTATCAACTCTTAAGGCTCATGTTGACCCCTCCTTAGATAAAACATAAACTCTACTATTATATATTTTCATAGTTAATGAATGATCAGAAAAATTTATAAATTTTTAAACATCAGGAACCCCAACATAGTTAATGAAAGTGACATGGCCTTTCAAACGGCCGATCCACATAAAAATTATATGGTTTTGTTTGCATGTGCATAATTATTAGGGTATATATAATAATATTTCACTTTCAAAACATATTTCAAAATAGATTGCTCATATTAATTAATATTTAAGAAAGTTATGAAAAAAGTAATGATAATGATTGTGCTCTTTATGTTTATAAATTTATGAAATATATTCCATCCTATTAATAAACTAGAATCTCCAAAGATGAATTTTTTAAGGTAATTAAAATTTAATTTTAGATATTTACTAATCATTTATTTATCTATATTTCTATAGTGATTTTAGTACTTTCAAAAGTCTATTTATTCAAAAAAAAATAAGTTTATTTGTTTATAAATTAGTGTGAAACATACAATGTGACTGTTATGACAGCAATTGCATGATTTTATTTAAAGTTACATCTTATTTCAAAAAGTGCATCATATAGTTAAAAATATAAAAATTCACTATAATTTCCTATATATTTTAGGGAATTTATATGTTACTCATTTTTGATGTGTAGGGATAAACATTAAGTCAACCCAACATATGGCATATCTTGTATGAATCAAATTGAATATTTTAATTTAAAATAATAACTTTAGTTCAAAATATGCATCACATAGTCAAAACCAATAAAACATGCCCAAATTTTCCTAATACTTTGGGATAGTGATCCTTGATTCAACTTTAATATGTTGGAATTAACCATTTAAAAATTCAACACAAAGTGTATCTATTATAACTAAAAGTGCATGTTTCAATTTAAAAGTGGAATTTTAGTTCAAACCATCATCACATTGTCAAAACCAAGAAAATATTCTCTAATTATCATGATACTTTAAAAAAAATTATTCATTTTTTATGTGTGGGAATCAATCGTACATAAATATGACACATGGTGTGGTTGGTAGTATTCAAAGTGCATGTTCTAGTATAAAAATAACATCATATTTCATCACAAACATCACATAGTCAAAGCCAAGAAAACATAGTAAAATTATCTTGATACTTTATAAAAAATATTTATAATTCTTTTGTAATTTGTAGGAATTAAACTAATGTCAATCCTATGCATGGTATATCTGGATTGGCTGAAAGTATAGATTTTTAGTTTAAAAGATTCATTTTCATTCAAAACTTGTTTCACATACACAAAACTAAACAAACATGATCAATTTTTTTAATACTTTAGGAATAAAAATCATTGTTGATTTTTTATGTTTACAAATCAATAGCACATCATTCAGAAACATGGTGTGGTTGAAATAACTCAATGTGTGTGTTTTTAAATAAGTAAAATTTTAGTCCAAAATGCACATCACATACTCAAAACTAAGAAAATGAAATAAAATTGCATGGATACTTTAGGAAAAAAATCCATGATTTAATTTTGATGTGTAGGAATTAACTTTACATCAATCTGACACACGGTTTGAATGTTATGACTAATTATGCATGTTTTCATTCAAATGTGTGATCTTAGTTCAAAATGTGCAGAACCTAGTCGAAATTGAAAAATACACTCATATTGTCATGATAATTTAGAAAAATTATTGACAGTTCATTTCTAATGTATAGAAATTAATTCCCCATTAATCAGAAACACGATGTGGATGGTTTGAATAAATTTTCTTAGTTTCGGTTTAAAGGTGTCATTTATTTCAAAATGCATGTCATGTAATAAAATTAGAGTAAACACACTCATAGTTTCTTAACACTTTAATAAAATTATCTATGATTTATTTTATACATGTTGGAATGAATCTAATTTTAATCTATGATACATTGTGTCCACTATTTCTGAAAGTATGCATTTTAATTTTAGAGTGAAATTTTTTGAAAACAAACCTCATATTATTAAAAATTAGAAACAACAATTATATTATCTTAATTAATTATAAAAAATATTCATAATTCATTTTTTATGTATAGGAATAATCACACATCAATCTGACACATAGTGTGGTTGATATGACTCAAAGCACAAGCTTTTGACATAAAATTTATTGAGTCAAAGACTATTTATAATCCTTTATTTTGAAAATAAAAATATAATTTATATAAACTTTAATTAACTTATATATTTTTTTAGTTTTATTTTTTTAGGATGAAATTATGATAAAAAATTATAATTATTTGATTTCATATACGAAATTTCTGAAAGTACTACAATGTGAATTAAAATACTTTTATTAAGAGATAAGTGATGTGTCAGGGTATGATGAATTCATGTAAAGAAGAATAAATTTTTTCATTCATCATAAAATAGATCACTTGATTATCATGATATTTCATCTGACTCGGAAAAAATAAGAATACGGTCTTTGGTTATTTTTCTATAAAAAGAGACACTACTTCAAGGAGAAGGAATAAAACAAGTTTCTCTGAAAGAGCTCTGGTCATATTATAGGTATGAAGCTACTCATTATTTTCTATGTTTCTGATCATTATATTTTATTTGGTTATATTTTCTTAGAGAACAAGTTTGATAGTTTTTAATTATAATTTCTCTATATTTTCATTTTAGAATTATTTTGAGTCTGATCTTTATGATCGAAGAGATTATGGGTGTGGAATATGGATTAATCTTACCTATAGGATTAGGGGATTCTAATATTAAGAATACATAACACCCTTCAATAAGGGTTATAAAAAATAATCATAAGAGATTTATCTTGGATATTATCATCATTATGATCGTGGTCTTATAGATCTAGAATATAGAATACCTACTAACTATTCTACATTTGAGGGTGTTCTAGTTCCTTGAATAGGGATATCTATAATCGGGTTTATGGACTCCCTAGCTACATTGGGTTAAAGTAAACACATCCCTGACTAGTGGGTGTTTTATTTTTAATAATATATTTTTTGGACTAATTGTATTGTAATACAATACTCTATGTTTTCTTTAATTCTTATATTCTTACTAATTACATAATTTTATTTTTACTTCAATTACTTTCATTATGCATATAAAAGATATTATGATAGTTGTATATCATTGTTTTAAAACTATAATTTATTGATTTTTTTAAAAATTTATTTCTTCAGATAGTCTAAAAAACTCAAGTGCGCCTGGATTTTCTATTTCTATTTGAAAACTACAATTAACCCACCTATTATTGTTTTCCTATAATTTTTACCTAAATCTGCACTTAGCATCATTACAGATCTCCATGTTGAGACTATATTTAATCACGAAATTTTTGGTTTATATTATCATAATCATATATTTTCTTACACTAACGTGTGGTAGAGAAAAACATTTCAGTGATTTAAGGTTAACCGGTTGGTATCATTGACAATTTAAATCTAAACAGATCCCTTATATTTGATAGAAATTATTATGAATACCATAATAATCATATGGAGAATTTTTTTTAACTAATTATAGTGTTAAAAATTATCTTATATTAAGTGGAATCTATAATATTCTTGAGAAATAAGTTTCTACTTTTACGCATGATAAAAGGAATGAATTTCAACTAAAATTTTGTGTGAGAAACATACTTCAATGTACTATTCAATGTAAAATATTTTATCCTATTTCATCATGCTAGGAAACTAATAGAGTTCTAAAAAATTTATAAATTAAACATTTCATAACATCCAAAGTTATTAAAAATTGAATATACATTCTTAGAACTAATTATCAAAGTTTTTCTTTTTATTATCTATCAATAAGTTGCATAAATGAGTTAAAGATTCATGACAGTAATTAATAGTCTAAAATATCTCAGGAAAAAATAATTATTAGATGAGGAACTGGTTGATAAAATTATAGATATTCTTTTGAAATAATGGTATTCAAAGAGAACTACAATTTTTGAAAAAAATATTGGTAAGATGGTGCTTGTTGGTTAGATTGGAACTTTAATGAAATATGAAAATAATTTCAATAGATATTTAAAAAAATAATGGAGAATGGAGTGAGATTTATTTATAATTCCATATATTTAATTTTTATAATAATAAACTCCAATAAAAACACTTCTAAATGTAATAGTTTTGCTGATCTAAGAAAATGAGAGAAAACCCAATTTTATAGAAGAATAGATAAATACATGTGTTAGAAGAATAATTTCAAGACTTATGATCAAAAGGATAAAAAGAAGATGTGCAATAAGAAAGAGTCTTCAAAAACAATCTTCTTTGAAGGTAAGAGTCCATGACACATAAGACCGGATTTTCTTAGGTTAAAGAAAAGGAAAATTAATGATGAAAAATACTTGAATAAGAAAGGAAATAAAATCCTAATATCACTAGAAACATTGAGTTCTAATGGTGGTGATAGTACTAATAATTCTTCAGAAGATAGTGATAATGGTCATAAAATCTAGTTATCCTATACTAATTTTCTGAGGAATGAAAAATGTTGTATGAGAAAGATAGAAATTGAGTCACTAATGATTTTATCCTTATACTGAAACAATTTATACACCATATAAAATTAAAGTGATGATGGGGATGATAAACCTTCACTTGAATATATGGATAACTATGTTACTATAATTTCAAAAATTGAAAGAAGAATGAAGGAGGAATGTGATCATAAGAATAAAAATATTGAAAAATTGAAATAAAGAAGAGGAAAATAAAAAATCACTCAGTGAAAGTTAATAAATCATAGATACTAAAATAATTTGAAAAATGTATTACTATCCAGGACCAGGATGTTGAGTAAAATGTTTAAAAGAACTTGAGATATCTAGAACCATAATTCAGAAAAGGTAAATAAAAGTTCTTTGTATAAGTTTTTAGATTTTCATCATCATTATCACCTCTAAGACCTTAAAAAGGAGAATCTACAGGTTCTTTTGAACAACCTAAAGTTAATTCTAGATATTAAGATGAATATCTAAAGGGAAACCCCTTAAAAATAGTAATTTATTTATACATATTATACTTTTACTTAATCACCATGATTGAGTTCATTGAAAGGTGAGACTATATCATAAGAGAGCTCATTAGATTTTGAAGGAGATAAGATCGAAATAAAAAGTCATTGGATGCTACTGAACGGTTATTGGGAGAAAATTATGATCATAATATAATAAATCGAACAATTTATGTTGAGAATTTTACTCAAAATAAGAAAAAATATTTGTAAAAACTACCACAAAATAAGAAATATGAAACAAATAAAAGTCTATGGAATCGGGTCCAGGAACTAGATATCGTAGAATAGAGTTGAAGTAGAATTATCAATTTAAATTATTTATAAAATTTAATGAGATTATTTATTTTATTCTGGATTTTAATTCCATGTTTAATATTTTATGATATTATATTGTAAATCTTTAGGATTCAAAATGGAAGATGAAAATAAGTGATGCAACCACAAAGATACAGGGAGAACTGAATATATATTTTTGAAATATTGGAAATTGATCTATTTAATTATTCCATTCATATTACATGCATTATTTTATTTATTATACATTTAATTTCATTGTGATATTTCTAATATGTATATACCTGATATTTTTTTAATTTTATATTTTTTTTAAACATCAATTTAGTAATTTTATCAGAATTTTATTTCTTTGAATAAAATAAAAAACTAAAGTGGGCCTAGATTTTATAGTTTTATTTGAAAACTACAATCTAATCCCTCTTGTATTATTTATTTTATATTTACTTAGGACCACACATAAATATTATACTTGGTTTTTCTGTTATGACTAAAAGTGCATGTTTTCATTTAAAAGTGACATTTTCGTTGAAAACACATGTCATGTAGAGAACCCAACTCGAATACCCTCTCAAACTGGTACCCATCCTGAATTTCTATATACATGAAGGGTGTTCCCAGTCCCACATGTTGGCGACTAGCACCCAGGCATGAGACAATAACTAGAGGGAATGATTTCACCCAAACTGAAGTAACAATATGACACACACATATATATACACACACACAATAGATAAAAAAACATAAAAGATAAACATATGCCTTAAATTTAAGAAAATATTGGAAATCATGCTACTCAAAAGTAGTTAGAACATTCCAAAGTAAAAGTACAACATCAAAGGACAAATATAATAAGAAACTGACTACTCCATGTGATAGTGTGGGAAAACACCCACTATATCACCACCAACTACACAGACACAAGTGAAAAAAAACCTCTCCACCTCACTATAGTACCTTGCATTTCCCTGCATAAAAATACATACAAAGGTCTATGCACTATCAAATGTGTGCACATGGTGTGAGATAAATAGATTTAGTTTGATATCACCTTGGTGTTATATAAAAAGTCTCTATAAAAAAATTTGGACATTTCTTGACTCTAATGACAACAATACATGATATACAGTTTAACAATTTCTATATCAAAACTTTGGGAAAACATTTAATTTCCCCTTTTACCACATATAAAAAATAATCAATGTAAAACAAGTTTCAAATAATTTCATATACATAAAAGTATTCAAATTAAAAAAGTATGTATCACATATCCTATCAAATCCATGGTTGTACAAGATAAAACAGTATAAGCCAAAAGTACAAGTAACATCATTCCAAGGATGACTATAGGTCAACCTAGTAGACTACTCATACTATAATCAAATACTAGTTCACAATCAAGTCCTTAGAACACTGACCTAAGGAGAAGAGGAACACCCCATCAGTGAACCCCCAAATAATTTCAATATCAATATCGTAGAACAACAGGACTAAGAAACATTTTAACACCCCATGAGTGAACCCTCGATAATACATGGATCATGGCCCTAAGTTAAACCATTCACCTAAGTACCCAATGCTTCCTATTTTATTTATTTTTCAAACCATTTCATCAAAACTATAATTTGAAAACCATTTCATCAAAACCATACTTTGAAAACCATTTCAGAAATCCATTTCATAATGATTTGAAAATACCTTCCCCTTTTACGTAAAAAATGGAAAGACCACCTTTTAAAAAAATCGACTTCCACACACACACAAATCAATCATGCAATTTAATTTATAAAATAATTTATTAAAAGAAAATAAATAAAGGTCATCCAACATAGGCTAGATATGGAACCACATACAACAAACTTAGGTCACATATAACTGAAATGGAAACCACCAACAACGAATAACATAAATACACTTATGGGGATCCTTGAATCAATTTAAATATCTCAGAATCAATTTAATCAAGAAAAACGGTCGACTTATAGGATAGATCAAAATATACATCAAAGGAACTCATACATCGCACCACAAAAAACAACACGGTTAGCTTCTGGAGGAAGATCACATAGTGGATCTATAAAGGGTAAAGATTATTATCACCACAAATCAATTTATCCAATAATGAAACCCAATGGTGATACCATGATAAATGGAAATAATAAAATAGTAGGATTACTTACCCAGAGAAATTCATCACAACTACAATGACGATCAATCGTTGAATGAAATTATTTAAGAGGAGATGAGGTCTCTAAAATCACTTGGGAGAGCTCCTAGGTCTAGAGGGAATATGTATATAGTCAAATGAAAAAGCATATTAGTCATGCATCACCAAAAGAGGACAACTCATGAGGACTACATGACATTTAATCCTTTTTCACATTGTGTAATAGATGAAACCATAATATGTTGAAAACCCCCATTGTATTAGGTAAAAATACATATGTTTACCATTACATGGCATGTAATATATTCATGGTATGAAATATTCATGTCTTGTACCAATTAATGACATCTTCTCAGAACCCATCACATGATGTAAACAATTTACATGATTTGTAAAACCATTTCATGATGTGTAATAATTTTTCATGATGTATAGGTTTTAACACTGTAAACCCAACTCACGATATCTACTATTGACTAATACACAGAGTGTAAATAATTTACATGACATTTATTTCTTCTACTGATAGCTAAAATACTAGATTCTCCTGAAAAACCTAAAACTACATTGGCATTCTACAAATTTTGGGAGAACACTACCAATAATTTAACATGTTTATACCTCGAATCCATAAATTAAAACAAACATACATCCCTGAAAATTAGGCCATTTTCCCCGTAAAATGATATCTATCATTGGGAATCCCAAAATATACCCAAAAAAAGTGGGAAATAAAAATTGAGAATAGAAAAACCAGAAAGTTGGTAATAGGATGTTACAAACTACACACTGTAAGAATTTCCATCCAAGGTAAGTCATGTGGATGAATGATGTCTATAAAAGAGGTGACTCTACCACTCCCTCATCAACAAATCCTGCTCCCATGTCTCATAAGAAACTGATATTTTTTTCAATAACACTCTGACCAACAGAATCACCTTCCCATACAATACTTTCACTTGAGAATCAATATTATCCACTAGATTCTCCACAACAAAAACATCCATCTACAAATCAATGTCTTCCCAACTCAAAATGTGAGAGGGATTAGAATGGTATTTCATGAGATATGATATATAGAAAACATCATGGTTATTATTCAACTAAATTGGAAATTCTAACCATAAAGAAACGTTCACAATCCTCTCAGTGATCTCAAACGGTCTGACATATCATGGATCCAAATTTCTCTATTTTCCAAGCTGACAGTGACCCAGACAAAGAGAAACGTTCAAGAAAACTAGGTTTATAATGACCCAGATGTTACATACAAATATTTTAATTAGAAATTGAATAATATTGATTAAAAAATAAATCAAACGAATGATAGGACCATATAGTTATAGTGTCGTTAGAAACTGGGAAACATAAACAATTGGTTTATAATAAATCTACATTGCATTTGACTTATTCCTTCATAAATAGACCCCATTTGACAAATGTTACTTAATACTCTTCTTCACAACCTGGGAAAAAGAAACATAATAAAGGGTGAGCTCAGATGCTCAGTAAGGGTAAACAAGGGAGATATCAATCATATCATAGTCATAATACATAAGAACATAACATTTGGAAATATTATCCTGTATATGAAAGATCTTGATATCATGCCATGGGATAAATAATAAAATTTCATAAGAATCAAAGGATGTAATCCTAAAATTCATAACATAATACATGAAATTTCATGGAATACACATAAGCATAGAAAATAATTTCATATTAGTAAAGGCTCATTTCTCATACCATCATAGTGGACAAATTCCATTACTGAACTGAGTTCAATCCTCATTCTATTCATGTATTACTGAAATATATTTATTATCCATTACATTCATGTCTATATCATGTGATATAAATATTTAGCCAATTTATTTTAGGGAGATATAGTTCCCACCAATCTCATAATGAAATAATTCTTATGTGTGTCACAAAAACATAAATCATTCATCATAGCATAACCCAAGGAATATAATTGGTTTATTAAACATCATTCCATCATAATACATATAAAACAAATAGATTTAATAAATATCATTCCATCATAAACACAATCAAATCATAGTGATAATATAGATAGAAACATAACTCTATTTAAATAATGTCATCTTAGATGGAAAATAATGTTTATAAAACACTTGAAATTAATTCTTGAGAAACATATCCTTTCTTCATCAAAAACGTTTTCATTTATCAAAATGCCACCCTGAAATTTTAAAAAGAAAATAATTTATTTTAAAATAAACTTGAAATATTTTAAATTAAACTTCATGTAAATAAGTCATTATTACAGTGTAAAAATCTATTCATGTTATATAAGTTAAAAGAAAACATTTTTCACATACTTTTGTCGGATGGTCAAAAAGTACCTTGTATTGAAGATGAAAAAAGATTCCTTTCATACCATTTTCGAAAAAGTAATTAATGGGTAAAATTTTCAATAAAAAATAGCAGACTAATATTTTATAATACATATGTATAATACATGGATGATAAATATACCCTAGTAAATAATTACGTATAAACAACCTTAGATAAAAATTGAGGTTACAAAATTATCCCTTACCTTAAGTTAGATATCCATTATATGTATTTGAACCTCCTGTAAAATGATTTAAATAATTTAATTGAATTATTACATAATCATAGTCATTTTTATGATATTTAATTTGATCATTTATCATACGTTTGTTAATATCATTTCATTATTACTCGTTATTCGGGTACAAACGGTTTCATTTTCTTACGCATGTTTTGTCAAATAATATCTAATTATTATTCATAGATTATAATTATATCATTTCCATAATGATATTAATATAATATATATCATATTTATTCATTAAAAAACATTTATATAATCATTCTTTAATGGATATCCTTTAGAATGAATCGCATCGCATTGTGGAGATGGTAGGTCGTACGTAAGCATGAGTGATGATATCATTCCTTTAATTATGAAATGGTATGGAATTGGATGGTATATATATTGTTCTAGAATAAATATATTGTTATAATAATCATATATAATTATTATTTCTATAATTATGCCCATACAAGTAAAGTGGTTGTGAAAAACAGATTACACCACAACGTGGAGACGATTAGTTGTACGTAAGCACGCGTGGTGATTTTATTTTTCATATGATGGACAGAAGGTGGGATAAGGTTGTTACATAACCATAATAAAATCTCAGTATATAGGTGATACTATAGTTATTACTTAATAATTTAAACAACAAATTAATAGAAAGTATAAGATGAAAGATGTTTGAAAGAATCGGTAGAGGAGATTACCTCTTCTTCGACGAGAACCCTCTAGATCTCCTCTTAAGAGCACTAGAGATGGTCTTTAGAGATGAAAAGAACCTCTAGAATGTGAATAGGTAAGTTGAAAAGAAAAATTATAAGGGTATGTAACAATTTTAACGATAAATTAGTTATGATGAAATTGAGGAAAAGTTTTCTTTTTATAATTGAGGTGAGGGGCACCTTTGGAATCTCCAAAAATAATAATTTATAATAAAATATAATCCCATCCCAAAACCTCCAAAATGACTTATTTTCTCATATGAGATGATATAAGGTTGTAATTTTATCAAAAAATAATTTTTATACATGTTTTTATTTCATTTAAAACCTTATCATTTCGTTTTACCCATAATTATTCTCTTTTAATTTTAACAAAGGTAACAAAATGTTTAATATTATAATAGTGTAATTTTTACTTATTTGATGTCTATTAGAACATAAATTAAAAATATAGAACCATTTAGAGTAAATAATTATTATTTTATATTATTTAAAATATTTTATTATTTCTAAAAAATTTAATAAATCATTATTTTGATAAAATATCAATACTGTCAATTTTGACACTATTCATTTAATGGATTTTTTTAAATATCGAGATAATATTTTAACCTCGAACCAAATATTTTATTATATATATAAGGGGTTAAGGAAATCTATATAATTTATTTTATTTCTTAATTATCCCAAATTATATTTATTTAGTATTTTTAATAACATTATATGGATATTTCCATTAATAAAATAATTACTACATCAGTTTTCTGTATTTTTTAATATAATTATTTGTTGTGTAAAAATAAAAAATAAAAATACTATTATGAATTTGAATCTTATATACTTAATACTAATAATTATAGCTTAATATATCTCCTATAAAATCCAACAATATAAATGTTATATGAATTAAAACATGAATGTGAAATCTTTAAGATTACTATAAATAAAATAATATAAGTGTCATAATCTATTCTATAAGGCTAAAAATGGTAAATAAATAGACCCTTGTATGGTTATTATAGATATATACTCAAAAAATAATATTTTTCCAAGTGTTTTTTGTTTTATAATTTTTATTATCATTTTAATACAAATTAGTTTATTGATTTTTTATCAATTAAACAATTTTTGCATAATCAATATATAAACCATTAAGGTAATTATTAACTTCCTAAAAATTAAAACTAAATTACCATGATAAATAAAAAAAATTAAATTTAAAATGAGTATTTATAATTAAATTTATCTTTTGTATCACCTTATGTTGAAAATTTTTTAGTTAATGAAATTTGAGTAAGACATATTTAACTTTACATTAAATAAAATAAGTTAAATGTCCGAATCTCATCCACGTGGCTTCCAAAGGGTACAATTTCATCCCAAGTTTATTTTAGGTATAAAATAACTCTTCAAATCATATTAGGATAGGATTTAAGTTAATTTTATAATATTGTATTTACCCTTAATTACTCGATTTACCTTTTTTCCATATTTATAATAATCACTGAAGTTACTATTCATAATGCTAGAAAATATAATAATTATATTTAAATAATTTGGTAATACTGATTCCAAAATATTTAATCCATTTTTAAAAATTCAAAACATATAATTTTTAGTAATTAATTCAAAAGTAATCTCACTATCAGAATGAAAATGTGGTTTTAGAAGTTAAAATATTGCAAAAGATTGAAATATTTTTACATCAATATTCATGGTAAAATAAATTTCAATTACCAAAATTATATTAATTGATAAAAATATATTGTATTTTTACTTTAAAACCAATCAATAATATAACTTATCCACATAAATTATTTCAATTAAAAAAGTTATTTTCAATTAAAATTTTGTATATTTATACTATTCATCAAAACATAAAACTTATCAAAAAATATGAAAAATCTATCAAAAGTATTTTTTTTATATCATTCTTCTGAATAATAAGTTTATTTTGTTAAATATAATATATAAAAGTGTCAAAAACTATATTTAAAATGAGTACACCATCAAAAGGCAGAAAAATTGTATTTTTTTAAATATTTCTTTTATCTAAAAAATTAATTTGTTCTTATATCATATTTATAAAACATATAAGATGAATTTTAAACATTAGATTGAATATATGACATATATATTAAATTAATAAAAAATTTCAATAGTGGTTTTATTATTTTATAAACTTGCTTATTTTCATTTAAAAAGTTTTTTTCAGAAGAAAGTTAATATTGTTCATACCCTCCTTTATAATGACTGTGTTATAAGGTAAAAAAAATAATGTTTTGTTGATCACTTAATATCAAACTTGTGTGAAATAGATTATATCAAAAAAACTTGAAATTTTTTGTAACACAATCAAAGAACAGTGTTGCATATATCGTAAGATAAGCTGGTGTTTCATATAACACAGGCTTATCTTGGTGTATCGTACAACACAAGGCATCACAGATATTAAAAAAATTATATAAAAATATCAGGTTTTTAGAAGGTCATAAATTGAAAACTCCAAAGGAGGATTCCAATAATCCATATATATTTTATATTGACTCTATGTTATAACTTGGAACCAATGTATATCCCAAATCCTCGATGATGTCCCCTAAAAAAGACTTGGCCACACCAAAGATGATTCTCCCCCCTCTTCCCAACAAAGAGATGATCTGAATGGGAGAACATACAAGTCCTAAAAGGGATAAATTATAATCAATTACTGCTGATTTTTATTATAAGAAAATACAACAATTAGCAGATGGTCATTCCACTATCCAAAAAAATCAAAGACGCAAGAATAGAGCATATCCACTAATATTTGAATAGCATGATCTATGTAGATGTCTAGCTATGGATGGTAATATATACTCATCATGAACTAAGTCCCCATCACCTATTGGAGACTCCTACAAATCCTCAATGTAAACCTAGTATCCCTATCTAAAACACTTATTGAAGAAACAATATTAAACCTCATAATCTCTTACACATACAACTTACCCACATCTTTAACTTTTTTGGTGTCCCTGATCGAAATGAAATGAGATTACTCTTTTAACCAATCAATCACAACTCAGATAGAATTAATCCATCAAGGAGTATATTTAAATATAAAAAAAATGTACATGGACGCCTCATCTCATTCCCAAACTATCACTAAAAGAGGCTGGAGAAAAATAGAAGGTTTCAGATTGCTGCCTTTATCTGTTGGAAGGTGTAACAGTATGAGACATAATCTCTTATGTCACACTTCATACCCATCCACCAGAATCATCATATTAGGTTATAATAAGTACTTTTAGTTCCGGTATGAATAGACCATAATGAAATATAATAATAAAACAAAACATAACTCTTCACTAGTGTTGGGATTAAAAACTGATCCTCAAAATAGAGTATACCATCTGAAGAGAGAGGCCAACCAGAAATAGTCTGCCTACCATATAGGGTTTCTTGAATTAAACTAAACCTATAATCCGTCTACTGAATCTATATAATACACTCAAGGAGATATTATAATAAATGAAATTTTATCATAAACATACCTAAAGCATCCTTCTGGGTATCTAGGTGCTACTATGTGAAGAGCCCCATAAGGTTCCACTCAACATTTCATTCCAGAATAGCTTGTAATGGTAATTTCCTTCTAAGAGAATCTACAACAACATCCCTCTTCCATGGGGTGTAGTTGATGTCGAATTAAAAAATTTGAAGATATTACACCCATAATCTATGCCTTAAGTTCAGGTATTTATGATAAAAGATATAAATCATACTCTTATGATCAGAATGGACCCTGATCCTCTTCCCAAAAATATAGTTTCACCAACAATTAAGCACATACATAACCTTAAAAGATCTAAATAATGAGTGGGGTAATTCTTCTCATATGGTTGAAGCTAATTAGATCCATAAGCTCCCACATTATCATACTTTAAAAGCACACAACCCATACTAGAACCAAAAGCATCAAAGAAAACATCATACCCCTTACTAGGCTCAAGTAAGATCATAATAGGAGACGATGTCATAAGTAATTTCAGTTCATTAAAATAAAACTAAAAATTTACATCCCATGTAAATTTTAACCCATTCCGAGTAATATAAGTCAAAGGTAACTCTATATTTAAGAAATCCTCGATGACATGTTGATAATATCTAGCACGACTAGGGATGATATAAATATTAGATATTTTACATGGTTCTTCCCATGACATTATAGCCTTCACCTTCTTTGGATAAACTGGTATGCCTTGATTAAAAATCACATGCCCCAATAATTTCACCTCTTGGATCCAAAAATTAAATTTTCAAAGCATTCCATACAAATGGTGACTCCTCATGATTTCCAAAACCAAACTCAACTGGTGCTAGTGATCATGGTCACATATTAAATAAACCAAAATATCATCCAAAAAACTATTACAAAAGTGTTCAGGTACTCACGAAAAGCAGGTGTATCATATATGTAGAGAGGCCAACTTTGCGGCTGACTCGCTTGCCAAGATGGCGTGTGTGGACTCCCCGATGATTGTCTATGATAGCTTAGGCTCGCTTCCTCCTGATTGTAGGAGGGTGATCCAAGAGGATGCCCTCGGCTTATATCATTTCCTCCCCCTGAAGGAATGATGTTGCATTTGAGATTATTTTAATAAAAAAGGAATTTTCAGCAGCATTATAAGATATTCATAATGGCCATACCTTCTCCAAAAATCCATCTGTAGTATATCAGACTGCCCAAATTTGAGATCCTGATAACCCAATTGAAGATAGATTTTGAAATCCACTTGTCCCCCTTTAACTAATCAAACAAATCATCCACATAAGGTAAAGGGTACTTATTCTTAACTGTTACTTGGTTCAAATTATAATAGTCTATGAATGGTCGAAGTGAACCATCTTCCTTCTTGTCAAAGAGAATTGGGGTTTCCCATAGTGAAACACTAGGGTTAAAAAAACCTTTCACAGTCACATCATGTAACTAAATCTTGAGCACTTTAATTTCCTATGGTTCCATATGATAAAAAGGTATCAAAATTGGCTACGTACCTGGAAATAGGTCAATCGCCAAATCTACCTCCCTCTCTAGAGGAATCCTGACGAAATCATCTACAAAATTTTTAGGAAAACCATGAACAACAATAGGAAGTTCAAAAATATAAGAAATTTCATCTGGCTCAACTACTACAACAAATAAATAACTCATGATCTCAGGGTTGGGAAGGTCCTACAAAACCAAAACTCGGACCCCGCTCTCCATAAAACACCCATAATCTCTCATTAGTCATAAGAAAAAAGGCACACTTATGATAACAATAAACCTCATAATGATGAGAAACAAGATAATACATATTGATGATGACATCAAAACCAGATCAAGAATGAGAAAATCACATACTAATTCTGCATTAGATATTGATAGCGAATAAGAAAGACATAAAAACCCCAAATCTTTCCTCTTCCCAATAGGTTTACCTAACACCATAATAAATGAAATGATCTCTATTGGAAGTTTAATAATATCAAAAAAAATATAGAGATATAAATGAGTGGGAAGGAACTGTATCAAATAAATCAATCACTACTGAAGATGCAATAAAGATGGTACCTCTCACTATCATGAGACCTGTATCTACCACTATCAAAAACTCATATACATAATGAAGGTTCTTCAATCTTGAGACCTATGGCTAGAGCCCAATAGTCTTTAAAGAATCTCACTATGATGAATTAGACTTTGGATATGACTATCCCTGGCCACAACAAGGAATAATCATATCTTGATAGAAACACTATAGATGGATTTAACATATACAACTATTTAACATCTTAATAAGTGTTGAAAATTAATTTCAGTTTTTTGACCATTCCACACTTTTAGAAAGTCAAGGGAACACTACTAGTTGTCACTAAAGGTGGTGAGATGGCATGATACTATGAAACACCTCTATCACTCCCACGATGATCTTGTCACTTCCTCTTTTTCCCTTGTGAACCACTGAGGAAACCACTGGGTGGAAGAGAAAGAGAAAAATAACCATCATTTCCTACCATATTTATCTATTCCATCATCTCTCTATTTACTATATCCACAGAGGTTTAAAAATTCATCATAAATACCTATGAACTGATGTTCGATTGAAAAAACCTATAGGTGCTTCTATGCCTTCAACTAGTCATTATTTACTACCTATGTATAAAATCGAATTAACTCTGCAATCTAATAGGTGTACGCTGACACTGAATGCTCTCCCATCTAGAAAGAGAGGAACTCTAGAGAATGATTCATCCCCATCTACTCTAGATAAAAATACTAGAAGAAAAGTGTCTTGAAACCCTTACATTCCAATACCACATTCTTATCCTCTTATACCATGGAATCCCACCATCGCTTGTTTGGACCCTCAAGTAGGAAAGTCATACACTTCACCTTGATACTCTTATGTGCATCCAAAAAGTCAAAGATCTGATCAATATTATCTAGACATTCCTACATCACTTAAGGTTAATTCATACCCTTAAAGGATGGTAGCTTCATGAATAATAACTCCTGTGATCAATCCCCATCTCCTCCATCTCTTGTAAGTACCTCAAAAACAATATTCTGGACTTTCGGTGTATTCTGGTTGACAGTATGAATTCATTGCATGATAAACTTAATAATATTATAATCTATAGGTGGATTACATTGTGGATAATTTGAATCACCCTCTTGAGTAACCCATGGAATATGTCTCAGAGGCATACTATTTCACATTGAAATAGAATAAATGATCTAAAAATAGAATAATCTCAGTTTAAACTAGAAAACCTTAGGTAAAAACTAAAATTAAGATAAAAAACTCAAAATAATAAACACACATCCCAACATCCCATGGTAACTTGAGTCTCATAATATAAAGATCCGTATAGGAACTCACCACAACCTACTTCTCAAGTCCCGACAATCTGATATCCATTATACTAAGAATCCCAAGACAAGGACTCTTGAAGAAAGATCACCTCTGATAACAAATTGTGATGAACCCGACCTGGATACCCTCTCAAACTGGTACCCAACCCAAATTTCCACATACCAAAAGTCATTACCAAGATAAATCAACAACATAATATATATATATATATATAATAGTAAGAAAAGGAAAACGAGATAAACATATTCCATGACTGTAAGAAGAAATTGGAAATGATAAAACTCAAAAGCATCCATAACATCCAAAAGGTCAAGCCTAACATAAAGGATAACTAAAATAGAAAACTTTCTAATCTATGTAATAGTGTGGGAAAATACCCACCATCTCACCACAAGCTACCCTGACACAGCTAAAAAAACCTCACCACCTCACTATGCTGACAATTATTATTTTTTTATTGAAATAAACCCCCTTTTAAGGGCTGAGGGGAAAACCATCGAGACATCAAGACTTAAACAAAATATACAGTCTTCAACCGACCGAACATCCAAAACAAAAGCAGTGCTCACCACAAAATAGAAGCTCCTCCCAGCAAAAAGAACCATTAAGACCAGCTTACATTGTTCCATCACAGCCCGGAAAGTTGTCATGTGCAAAAGAGCATGGGCCTGGTACCGATGGCCAAGGCCATACCCTCTCAAACATCTGATTCCAAAAATCCATGAAACCATGAAAGCTCTTTGCCCTGAACCTCATCTGAAACATCTTCTTGAAAGAGAACGATTGCAGAATCCTTGGAGCTACAGCCCATTGAGACCAAACCTTCACAGAAAACCTTCACTGCTCTCTATCCGACCAAAATCAGAAAACCTTACAATGAATTCACATCCAAACATCCATCGCAGACAGTGATACTAAGTCCAAAAATAGCAGAAATCCCAAATCATAATCACAAATAGAAAAACAGGATAGGAAAACAAGGATACATCACCACCGCTTCACAGAACTAGTCCATACTGATCCAATTCCTTCAGCAACTCACCTCAACATCGAACTTCCACATCAGAAGAAACCATTACCCTCGACCAGAAATCAGAACTAGCGCAAAAATGTAGGCGGCATCGACCCATATCATGACCAAAACCAAAATCAAACAGAGAAAAAGAACAAGGAAAACAAACCTAACACCTCAAAGGGTACCTTCCAAGTTTCTCCGGAAGAAGACCTCACGGAAATCCAGAGTCGCATATCCAGACGCCGCCTTCGAACCCGCACAGAAAGACCAAATCCGCCCATCACATCCAAATCCAACATGAAACGCGATGGAAACCTCCTGCCGCAGTATCTGAAGCTTAATCTCTGGAAGAACACCGCCCCGCCATGAAAACCCTAGCTGATAGGGCGAGAAGAGGGCAGCAAACGATGTCTGAGAGAGATGAGTCCACACGACGCCGCCACTAGAGGGTTAATCGCACCACGAACACATCGATCTGAAGCACCAAGGATAGATCCAAAGTCGATCCGCGAAGGTGGAGAGGAAGGTGGCATGGGGGAAAACCTATCTACGCGATACCCATTACGGGCTAATCCCCGTTTGACCTCCTCACTATGGAACCTTGCCTTTCCCTTCATCAAATGATATTCAAAGTTTTACACACCACTAAAGGGGTGAGCTGGGTATGAGCTAAACAGACTTAGTAGGATACCACCAAAGTGTTCCATAATAAGTCTATATAAAACAATTTTAATAATGATCAATATTAAATAAAACAAGGGACGATATATAGTTTAATAGTTTTTATATCAAAATCATGTAAAACAATTTATTTTCCCCTTTTCCATATTTCCAAAATAACATAGGTAAAAAAATCAAATTATTTCACATAAATCAAAGTAGTCAAATAAAACAACCATGTATCATATATAATATAAAATCTATTGTATTACAAGCTAAAATAGTACAATCCAAAAGCATACGTAACATAATTCCAAGGATCACTATAGATCTAGATAGTAGACTACTCATACCAAAATCAATGACTAGTGCATAATCAAATATTTTGAACACAGGCCTAAGTAGCAGAGGAAAACTGCATGAGTGAACCCTCAAATAATTTCAATATTAATTCCCTAGAACAACAGGCCTAATAAATATATGAAAACTCCATGAGTGACCCCCCCCCCAAAATACAAGGATGATTTTCCAATGCTAAACCATCCACCTAAGTACCCAAGTCTTCCCATGTGATTTATTTTCTAAACCATTTCATCAAAATCATTCTT
Source organism: Viscum album (assembly GCA_963277665.1). NCBI lineage: Eukaryota > Viridiplantae > Streptophyta > Magnoliopsida > Santalales > Viscaceae > Viscum > Viscum album. The sequence continues at coordinate 1,084,586,730 of OY728150.1, read as the reverse complement.
CAATTTCACAAATATTTGAAAATTCATGTTCATTTTAAACAAAATCAAGATAAAACCCATCTTTAACTAAAAACTCACTTCTAAGGACACACAAATCAATAATTCAAATTAATTTATAAAACAATTTATTAAAACAAAAGCAATATAGTTCATCTAATATAGACTAGATATATAACCCCTACCTCAAAATTAAGCCACACACTCCCAAAATAGAATAAACCAACAAGTAAGAACATTAACACAATAAAGTATTTCCTAGAATCAATGCATGCATCTTAGAATCGATTCAATCAATAAAAATAGCCATCATAGAGAACATGTCACAACATACCTCAAAGAAAATTTCACGCCACACCACATCCAACACCAAATTTATCCTCTAGGGGGAGAACACATAGTGGATCTAGAAAGGATCAAGAATATTATCACCAAAAATCAATGAATCCAATAACACAACCCAATGGTGTTACCACAATCAATGGAAAATAATAAATGTAAGGATTAATCACCTAGAGAAACACACCGCAACCATAATGATTGTCAATTCCTGAAATAATCAATTAAGAAGGAAATGAGGTCTCCAAAATAAATTAGGATATCTCATAGGGTGAGAGGGAATATGTTTGTGGCTGAATGAAAAGAATATCAGTTGTGTATTTCCCAAAGAGAGAAACATGTGAGGATTACAAGTCATGTAATTCATTTTCATGTTGTGTAATACAAAAAATCCTAATACGCTGAAAAAACCATCACCTGAGTTTAAAATAAATATTATTACCATTATATGGCATGAAATGTATCCATAGAATGAAATCTTCATGCCCTATACTGGTTCATGACACCCTCCTAGAACCCATCACATGATGTAAACAATTTACGCAGTGTGTAAATCCATTTCATGACGTATAATCATTTTTCATGGAGTATAAGTTTTTTATGATCTGAACCAAACTCACAAAATATTCTAGTGACTAATACATAATATGTATTCAAATTAAATGGTATGTATTTCTTCTACAAATATTGAATGACCATATTCTATAAAATCCAAGAACCTGTACTCCTGGATAAGTGTTGAAGTCATAAAGCGTACATTTTAGGCTTTGATACTGGTAATTGTGACCCAATTTTTTTCTATCCAAACCATAAAACATAATAAGGAAAAAATGGATCACTTACATTTTCAAGGACCTTTTTGGTTTATATTTTTAGAGAAATTGTAAAAACTCTTACATAAACAATACCCATATAGTTAAATGAACATTTACCCACTTAACCCAAATTTTCTTATTTTACATAAAGTCATCGTAATTATACATATGAAATCACTTCTAGACATAATTCATTAAAAATAATTTCTTGATAACCTATAGAAAGGGAAAAATAAGAATGGTGATGTCATATGCTTATTAATGTAACACATAAGAGTTAACATGTGAATGTCATCAATGAACATAATAAGTTAATAAGAGTATGATGACACAATCAGATTGCATGAGAAAATCATAAAAGAATTAATACCCATGAATACTTGAATAATCCATAATAAATCATTTAATAAGGCTTAAAAAAAGGAAGGAGTCATAATAATCAATAATTATGTGCTATGTGATATCATTCTTGATCAAAGAAAACATTATAAACCCTTGGAAAGAATATATAAAATGTCTTGGTATCTTGGGACATCGTCTTTACTGAACACTAAGAGAACCATTATAGAACCCTTACAATTGGATTAAACATATGTCCAGCTTCATATATATTTATTCAAAAAACATAATCATTACCCAATGCATTGGAGCACTATCTGGGAACACACATCATACAAGTTGTAACGAGCTCACCCAACATTATCTAGGTGCACCCATTTCATATAATGTCCAAGAACCACAACATGAATAAATTAATTATATATTTCATCATAAAACTCATATAAGAAATAATTATTCATTTTATAACTTGATTAACCTATGGAATTTAAATGGGTTTCATGTCAATATATTTGAATCATTATTAACTTGTTGAAAAGAAATGGTTTCCATAATAATCTCTTTAAAATAATCTTAATCCACCCATAGAATGAAGTAGGATGGTATAAATACAGAATATAACCATTGGATTAATAATAAAGGGTTATTGTTTTTTATGAATTGATAAAAAATAAAAATATTTTTAAAAACTTGCTTTAGTAAAATATCCTTTTAATTTAAAAAAACACTTTTTAAATAATAAAATATTTTGAAAATCATTTTCTTTGAAAATATTTTTGTAGACCAAGATTATCAATAATATTGAGAAAAAATTTCCTTTAAAAATTATATTGTAAACTTGAAAAAGAATCTTTAATGAAATGATGGTCATGATGGTGGGTAATTCTGTATATTCCATAAAGAACATTCATTTTGTACAGTAAAAAGGATAGAAAAGTGTCTTCTTTGGAAATATACAAGAAGGTTCCTTTGAAAAAAAATTTAAAAATACAAAATAGGTAAAAATTAATTTAATAAATTGTTTTGAAAATGTTAAATTCATTTTTAAAAACAATTATCTAAAACATTGTTTTGGAAGAAAACAAATTTTCGGCCGAAGAGAGAAATGAAGCCATGTTTTCTTAAAAACATTGTCTTAATTATTTTAAGTACCAAATAGTTGAAAATGATAATATTAATTTAAAATATAATAAATTAATAATTTAAAATAAAATTCCTTATTTTATTGAGATATTTATCATAATATCTCATAATTGGATGCATAATCATAATCAATCCTGATAAATGATGAGATTGTTACATAAAACTCTTACCATTTTGGTAACTTTGAATTGTAATCCCCATGAAATAATAACATTAAAGGAGAAATATAATATAATTAAAATAATTATATTCATAATATAACATATCAAATTATTATTATATACACCTAATAAAATAAGATAGTTTTACAACATAACATATGTCTCAATGAATGAAAATTTAGACAAAATTCATTAACTCTTTGGTTACATTAAAATTGTAAAAAATTTAAAATAGATATCCTAAAATGGATATGTAAATCCCATAAATTTAAGTATAATAATAATAAAATACATTAATGGGAATTATATACACCACACAACCAAAATAATTGGTGAATATGGTATATATCTCATAGAAATAAAAGTGACATGAGCAACCCCTTACCTCAAGTTTGATTCATAAGGCATGTTCTTTATCTTCCTAAATGATAAAAATTTGTTAATTATTTACATTATAAATAAAACTTTTAAATTTTATTATCACTTTTATTTTACTTATTACCATTTTATATATTATTACTTAATCAATTAGGTTTACATCGGATGGTGGGACTATATTTGGCTTATGTGTCAAAAATAACTTTTGTAGGTTGACTACAGTCAAAGAGGTAATTATATAAACATATATAGAATAATATTAATTACATAATTATCATATTTATACATAAATTATACTTTTTAAACTTATCATTAATGTTGGTTATGAAAAATGAACCACATTAAGATCATGGAGGCGGTAGGTCATACATACGCTTGAGTAACATTTCTATTTTACATTGTTCAATATGTAATGGAGAAAAGAAATATTTTTATCATTAAATAATGATAATAATATAATATATAACATATTATTTATTTAAATATACTTATATATATCATCCATGTGGTATGGTAATGAAAATATAGTCGCATCACTTCATGATGGTGGTAGTCCACACATACACGAACAATTTTGTCATATTTTTAGTGTAAAAAAAGAAAATGATATATAAAATTTTCATAATTATATATTTGTAATTAATGTAATTATTATTTCATTTATATCACATATAATCATTATCTTTATCCTTATTACCTTACATGGAAATCGTTAGTGAGAAAACAAAACACATCGCTTCAGGAGGCGATAGACCACCATACACACAAACGATGTTATCGCATCCCCTACATAATGAAAATTATAAAAGTTGTACATGGTATAGTGAATACAGAAGTATAAATATGTTGTGAATATATTATATATACTTTATATCCATCATCATATCCAACCATTAAATGTGGAAATGAAATAACAAATGACATCGGTTCATGAGACGATAGTCCACCATACACAAGAATGGTGATTTGTAACCCATTTGATGGAAGTATATGTGGTTATAGGTTATGAATATAGTATAAAAATATCCTAGTATATATATTATACTTATTTTATTATATTATCATTGTTTAATTATAATTTATGTTGGTGTAGATAGAAATAAAATAAAGACGCTCATTGAAGAACATTACCTCTTCTTCAGGTATCCGCCTAAGGGTTATACTAAAGCCATCCTAGGTTGGATTTAATGAAAATATAAGGCTTATATGATTATAGGGGGGAATATTAGAAGTGATTTTGGTTAGTATTTTTTGAACCCAATAGGTTTTAATGTGTTAATAATAGGGGATATGAGGTGTACTTTTATAAGTGGGGAAAGGACACACTTGGTATTTTTTAAAAGAAATGAGTGCTCCCACATTTTTCATATGTCACATGGGTAACACATGGACCATTAAAGAGACTAAGAAGTTAAATGGTATAAATATAGTCATAAAATAGTTTTTATAAAAGTGTATAGGTCATTTTTAACCCTTACCTTCTTAGTTTTACCCATAATAGATTCATTTTTACCTTAACCGCATTAATTATTTTTTACTATATTCACTATTCATTTTGGTCAAAATTAATTTGACCTTATTAGATAAAATAAATTATTATAATTATAAACATAAAAATCCATTTTTTAAAATAAAATTCACAAAATTGGTAAAAAAAATTAAAATTAATCCCGCAAATGTGACGAAAAACTGGGGTTTTAAAGAAAAAAAGTTACAAATTTTACAAAGCTTCTATATCTAAGAATAATATTAAATTGATATAAATGAACTAAATTGGATTATTTAATACATAATTGGACTTATTTTAATTTAAAACAAATTGAAAATATAATTTATCCTTATAAATAATTTAATCAAAAGGCGGTTTTCCCTTAAAATTTAGTATCTTTCACTATTCATCAAAAAAAGAAAATTTTCATAAAATTATCAAAAAATAATCCTAATATATTTTTTCATGAAGATTTAAAAAATTAATTTTATTTTTTAAAATAAATTTTATAAATTTGTTGATGAAATTTAAAACAAATCCCACAAATTCAATGAAGAATAAATTTTTCAAAACGTGTATTTTTTTCAAGAACAATATGATTTTATATTAACTATGTGTCCAATTATAAGAATTATATGAATAAAAATTAATATTTATGGATACATAATTTATACATTTAATTTAAATCATTATTCATTATGTATCATTTTAATTAATTAAAAACAAGAAACATTATGCATTTTAAAACAAATTTTTGAAAAACCCCTTTTTAAACCCAAAAACAAACTTATAATAAAACCAATATAAAGTTAATTAAAAAGTAATTATGTTGATTAAATATAAATAAATAATTATAATTTTACAAGAAAACATATTCACAACTTAATGATACTTTTAAATTACTTAATTTATTGAAAATAAAATATAGTTTTATAAAAATCAAAATTTTCACTATTCATTGTAAAATAAATATTTTCTAAAAAATAATAAAATATGACCCAAGGTTAATATTGATATTGTGATTCAAAAAATGAATTCAATTTTATAAAATTAATTTTATAAAATTTCCAAAAAATTATTTGCATTCTCTTTTGATGAAAATCAATAAAAAATCATTTTTGAAGAAAACATATTTATGAAGAATGAAATTACTTTACTAAAAATTGATTGTTTCTTTACAGAACATTTATCAATAATTTATATTGAATATAAAATATATAAATATATATATATATATATATATATATATATATATATTTCATAAATTATATACTATTATTTTTATTCATCAATTTAATGACTATGATATAATGGTTATATATATCATGGGTCGTTTAAGTTCATTATTATGTACTAAATATGCTATAAAACAAAAAAATATTGGGGTTATGTATACCGAAAGATATCAACTATATTAAATTTATTTAAAAATATGCATATCATAAAGTATCTATGAGTTACATTCTCTTCTAATTTCAGTTTTGTGTCTCATTTTTCTATCAAACATAATTTTATTCTTTTAAAAAATCGGGATGTTTCATCCCCTATTAAATAAGTTGCATTCTATCAATTTGAACTTTATATTATTAATCAAAGGATGAGATAAATGGAATTAAAAATATCCTATGGAATAACAAATCATTATGTTTCTAAATAGGAGAACATAGTTTGAAATAGAAAAAAACGTAAATAAATATAGAGAGTGATTATGGTAATTGATCAAAAGTAAGTGAATGATAAGTGTAATGTTAGGGGATACAATAACATAAATTTGTGTTGGTCAAAAATACCATTGGTTCAACATAATTGGATGTATTGTGATATAATTTTTGTTTTAAGATTGTTTTCCTATAGTTGAAAAATTCTCTTACCATATAGACTAAAAGAATAGAGAAATATACTTAATTTATAAGTATAATTTAATATTTTAATAAACTTTCACCAAAATCTCATATTTTTTCTCAAAATTATGTGTATTTAGGAAATATTTTTAATGTCTAAATCACTAAAATAAACTTCTTATGGACTATATAATTCCTAAAATAATAACAAGATATTTATACTATCTTTAATCAATAAGTAAAACCAAAATGGTTAGTATATAGTAAGATAATTTCATAAAATTAATAAATAAACATCAATACATTAATATCCAAATTTTATAGTAATACCCAAAGATTAAAACAATTCATTCTATAAATAATTATCCCTAAAAATCATAAGAAATTTCCTGACTAAGTTAAAAAACCAATGACTAGAAGGATTTGATCATATAATATTACAATATAAATCAACCATTATTCCAAAAATATATCCTTATATATTTCCAAAATAATCTTAATCTTTACCTATTAAAAATTTAATACAAACTAGGAAATCATGTAGGCTAGTTATAGCAGATAAACCCTTTTCACCCTTTGGGTGTGGGTTCATGCCACTCGGCCTTTCCGGATGTTATGGGTTGTCACTTGGCCTTAGGGTTGTCTTTTTTTTACATTAAAAATTAATTACTCACTAAATAAAACATCATCTTGATACTAGGGGTTACAAATACCACAACCTAATAAAATATGTTCCAAAATTACATTAATATCCTAAAAAAATCTACTACTTAAAACCATCAAATGGGGTGTCTAATTATTTGAACATATGATCAACCTTAAGATTATATACCTATGACGATATCTATAAAATTTAAGATAAAATCACATTAAAACATCATAATCTCTAAATTTATCGAAATATACCTCTGATACCAACTATAACAGGCCTAAAACTGTACTCTCAGACCTGATGTTGAAATCATAAACATAAAATTTTTGGCTTTGATAGTGATAATTATGACCCAATATTTTTCTATCCAGACATTACAACATCAAAATTAAAAATTGGATCAATTGCATTCCCAAGTACCTCTTAATTTTATTGTTTTTGATAAATAGTACAAACTCCTACATAAACAATACCGATGTAGTTAAATGATCATTTCTCCCAATTAACCTAGATTTTCTAATTTTATATAAAGTCATCACAATCATCCATATGAAATACCTTATAAGCATAATTCATTCAAAAATATTTTCTTAATAACCTAGGGAATATGAAACATAATAAGGACGAGATCAAAATCTGAGTAAGGTTTAGCATAGGCCTTAACAATTGAATATCATCAAATAATATAATAACCACATAACGGTATCATGACATAATCATAGTGCATGAGGGAATCATAAAATAAATCATACCCATAATTAAAAGAATCATAAATCATGAATCATGAAATAAGTCTTTAACAAAGGAAATAGTCATACGAATCAATAATCATGATCCATGTGATACAATATTAATCCAAGGAAACATTATAAACCCATGGAAATCATATGTAAAATGTATTGGTATCTAGGGACATCAACTACATATAACACTTACAGAACTCTTATAATTTGAATAACCATATGGTCGAATTACAACATAATTACCTGGAGAACATAATCATTTCCAAATTTAATGGAGCATTATCTTGGTGCACCCATCGTATTAACTACAACGGGCTCACCCAGTTCTATATGGGTGCACCCATCATACATAATGTCTTAAAACCTAAACATGAAAAAAGTGGTTATATATTTCATCATAAAACTCCTATAAAAATCTTTATTATTTTTATAAATTGATTAAACCATTGAAAGGAATGGGTGTCATGTCAATCTCTTCGAACCATGATTAACACATGGAAAATAAATGGGTTCTATAACAATATATTTGAAACAAACTTAATCCATCCAGAGAAAGTAGAAGAATGGTATCAATAAAATATATACCCATTAAATTAAGAATAATATGTTATTTTTTTATAAATAGAAATACCATAAAAATATATTTAAAAACATTCTTGTAGAAAATATTCTTTTCATTTCAAAGAAACACTTTTTAAAACATAAAATATTTTGAAAATTATTTTCTTTGAAATAGTTTTTTACTAATAATTTGTAGATTATTTAAAAAAATATGTTAAAAATAATCTTATAAAATTGAAAAGTATTCTTCAAAGAAATGATGGTCGTGTTAGTAAGTAATTCCATACATTCCATAAATAATATTCCTTTTGTATGTTAAAAAGCATATATAAGTGCCTTGTTTGGAAATTAAAAAGTAGATTTATTTGAATTTTAAAAAATAAAAAATGGGTAAAAAATTATTTAATAAATCATTTTATAAAATTTAAAATCATGTTTGAAAATATTTATATAAAACATTATTTTAGAAGAAAACATATTTTTGGATGAAGAGAGAAATGAAGTTTTATTTTCTTAAAAACATCGTATCTATTATTTTAAGTATCAAAAAGATTAAAAATTTTAATATTACATTAAAATATAATTAATTACTAGAAGATTATAAAATTTATGATTTTATTGAGAGATGGATCATAATATCTCATCGTTATAAGCATAATCATAAATAATCCCGATAAACGATGAGATTGTAACATAAGACCAAAATCATTTTAGTAACATTGAATCGTAATACCCATGAAAGAAAAACATTAAATGAAACTTATAGCATCTTTAAAATAAATATATTCATGATATAAAATTTCAGTGTAGCAGTATATACATCTCATAAATGAATATAGGTGTGTAACATAACATACATCTCAAATAAGTAAGATTGAGAAAAAAATCCATTACCGCATTGGTAAATTTGAAATCATGAACCCAATGAAATAAAGATAATAAAAAGGATACGTAAATACATATAAAATTAAGTATTATAATCATAAAATATATTCATGTATATTATATGCACCACACATCAAAAAATAAGTGTTTAATATGGAATATATCTCATGAAAATAAAAATGGGATGAGAAAACCCCTATCTAGAGTTTGATTAATCACACTTGTTATTTATCATCATGAATAATAAACTTATGTTAATTATTTAAATTATTTTTTTTCAAGTTTATAATTCCTTTTATTTCAATTATTACCATGTTATATATGATTACCTAATCAATTAGGTTTACATCATTTGTTTTGACCAAATTTGTCATGTGTGTCAAAATGATATTGGTAAGTTGACCATGGTAAAATATGTCATTGTATAAAGATATACAAAATAATAATCATGAAATTATTATAATATTTATAGATAAATTATTCTTTTAAATAAAATAATCAAATATGGTTTTGAAAAATGAATTATGTTATGATCATGAAGATGGCAGGTTGTACATACGCATGAGAAACATTTCTATTTTCCAATGATCATTATAGAATGGAGGTATGTAATATTTTATATTAAAATAATTATAATAATATAAAATATAACATATTATTTCTTTAAATATACTTATATATATCATCCATGTGTTGTGTTCAGGAAAAGGGAGTTTCATTAGTTCATAAAGATGGTAGTCCACGCGTACACGAACAATGTTATCATCTTTTTAGTGTAAAAAAATAAAACGATATATTTTATTTTAATAATGATAATATGTCATTAATATCATAATTATTTCAAAAATATAAAATATAATAATTAAATTTATTCTTATTAACTTCTATGTAAAGCGTTTGTGAGAAAACTAATCACATCGCTTCGCGAGGTGGTAGTCCACCTTACACATGAATGATGATATAGTATCCCATACAAAATATAATGTAAAAAAATTTGTATATTATATAGTGACTCCATAGGTATAAATATGTTATAGATATTATATATTAACTTTATATCTATCATCATACCCTTCCATGAATGGTGGAAATGGAAGAATGAATGACATTGGTTCATGAGGCGGCAGTCCACCGTACACACGAACGATAATTTTGTAACTCATTTGATGGAAGTGTAGATAGTTGTATCACATTATCTTATTATAAAAATATCCCAGTATATTTAATATAAAGATTTTATTTTATCATATTGGTTTAATTATAATTTAAGTAGTTGGATAAATAAATAAAATAAAGTCACGCATTGAAGAACATTACCTCTTCTTCAAGTATCCTCTATATGTTTTCACAAAATCCTTACTAGGTTGGATTTATGACCCAAATAAGGATATTATTATTGGATGAGGTAATTTTTAAGGTTATTTGGGCATGTCTTGGCCAAACCAAAGAGGTTTTAATGTGTGAAGAAGATATAAGATGGGATGGCTTTTTATAAGTGGGGAAAAAGACACACTTGGTATTTTTGAAAAGAAATCAGTACTCCCACGTTTTCTATATGAAAAAAGGGTCCAAAATGAACCATTATCAAACCATATAGTTTTAATGGTTGAGATGTATCTATAATAAACTTTTATACAGGTTTATAGGTGATTTTAACCCTTATCTTCTTAGTTTAAACCTCGATAAACTCAATTTTACCATAACCATGATAATTATTTTTTACTAGATTCACTATTTGTTTTGGTAAAAATTTATTTTTAGGTATATAGATAATATAAATTATTATTATTCCAAATATTTAATAAATTTTTCCAAAATTATATTCACATAAGTGGAAATTTCAATTTAAAATTTATCCAATAGTATAATAAGAAAGCGGGGTTTTAAAGAGAAAATATTCAAAAGATTACAATGTTTTTATATCTAAGATCAATATGATATTGGTTAAAATGATATAAATTGTATCAATTTATACAAAATTTAACTAATTTTACTTAAAAATATATTAAAATATAATATAAACATATAAATAATTTAAACAAAATGGTAATTTTCAATTAAAATTGTGTTTTTTTCACTATTCATTAAAATATGAAACTTTTAAGAAAATTATAAAAGAAAATACCCTTATATAATTATGAAATTATTATTTCAAAAATTAATTTCATTTTTTCAACTAAATTTTCTAAAAGTGAAGAAAAAAAATAAATTTAAAACAAAACCAGCAGACGCAACCAAAAAAGTGAGTTTTCGAGAACTCTATTTTTTTCAAGCATAATATGATTTTATATTAATAATATGCATAAAAATAATTATTGTATGAATATAAATAAAAATTTATTTGTATATAATATATACATTCCATTTAAAATATTTCACATTCAGGTTTATTTTAATTAATTAAAAAGAGAAACATTATGCTTTTTTAAAATAGTTTTTAGAAAAAACTATTTTTAAACCCAAAAAGGAATATATATTACAACAAATATAATGTTTATTAAAAAGTAATTAATTAGATTAAATATAAATAAATAATACTTATGTTACTTGGTAACATTTTTAAAACATATTGGGACTTTTAAATTACTTAATTTATTAGAAAGAAGAGATATTTTTTCAAAAATCTGTATTTCATTATTCACTGAAAAATCAATATTTTATGAAAATAAATAAAATCACCCTTATAGTGAATTTTGATATTCCAATTCAAAAAATGAATTTAATTTTATAAAAATAATTTCCTAAAATTTCCAATAAAATGATTATAATGTTTTTTTATGAAAATCAATAAAAATCAATTTTTAAGAAAACATATTTTTGAATAATGAAATCACTTTACAAAAAATTTATTGATTATTTTAAAATAATTATTAACAATTTAAATTGAGTAAGATATATATATATATATATAAATATTTATATATTTCATAAATTAGTTAGTACTATTTATATCCACCAATTTAATGGCTAGGTTATAACAATAATATGTAAAATGGGTCATTTAAGTTTGTTGTTGCATGTTGAATATGATATAAAACATAAAAATATTAGGTTTTCAAGTACTGTAAGCTAACAAAGTGATTAAATTTTTTAAAAATAATTATATCACAAATTCTTAGGGAGTTACATTCTCGTCTATGTTTAGTATTGTCTACCATTTACGCTATCAAAAATAATTTTATTCTTTTAAAAACTTGGGTTGTTATAGATTCTATTGAAAACCCAAACTAGAATCGGCATTCAATAAACTCAGGGTGATCCTCTCAAATAATTTAGCACATTTATACCTAGACTCCATTAATTCATAAAAACATACATCCATACACTTTATGTCATTTTCCCCAGTAAACACTCTATATCCTTGGGAATCCCAAAATGCACACAAATAATGAGGGAAATGAAAAAGAGAGAAGAGAAATACATAAAAGTGGGTAACTGGATATTACATGTCACATATATAAAACATTATAATATTATCTAAATAATTTTGGAAAAGGATCCATGATTCATTTGTGATGTGTAGCAGTTAATCACATATTAATCTGACGCATGGTGCGGTCAATATGACACACAATGTGTGCGTTCAGTATAAAAGTAACATTTTAGTTCATTACACACATCATATACTCAAAAATGAGAAAATATTCTAAGATTTACTTGATAATTTTCCATAGTAATATGTGATTAATTTTTTATATATAGGGTTTAATTTCATGTTAATTGGACAGATGGTGTCTGTTAGGACTAGAAGTGCACGTTTTAATTTAAAAGTGACAATTTAGTTCAAAATAGACGTAACATAGTAAAATCTGAGAAAAAAATTTAGAGAATATTGATACTTTAGAAAAATGATCCCTGATTCATTTTTTATGTGTAAGAATTAACTACACAATAATTCGGCACACAATATGGATGGTATGAATCAAAGTGTGTGTTTTCAATTATAAGTGACATTTTACTCCAAAACATGTGTTATATTTTTAAAACCAATAAAACATGTTCATATTTTCTATATAGTTTAGGAAAAAAAATTGATTCATTTGTGATGTGAAGGTATTGACATCACATCAATCTGGCATGTATTGTGGTCTTTATGACTGAAAGTGTGTGTTTTAATTTAGAAAATTTACTTTACTTCAAAATGCATGTCACATTGTCCAAACTAAGAAAACGTACTAATATTGTCTTAATATTTTAGGAAAATGATTTGAAATTTATTTATTATGTATAGGAATCAACCTCACAACAATACAACACATGATGTGGCTGATAAAACTCAACATGCATGGTTTCATTTTCAAATGGCATTTTGGTCCAAAACACACATCACATACTCAAAATTGATAAAATTATCTAATATGGTCTTGTTTATTTATGAAAATGATCAGTGATTTTGATGTGTAGGAAATAAATCCATGTTAATTTGATACACGGTGTGACCGATATGACTCAAAGTTCATGATTTCAATATAAAAGTAACATTTTAGTTCACAACAAAAATCACATACTCAAAATCAATTAAACGCCCTTAGATTGTCATAGTGATTTGAAACAATGATTGATTATTAACTTTTGACTTATAAGAAGTACCAAAACCTCATTCCAATTTAAATTTGTCCTAGATTTCATAACATTATAGTTATAAATTATTTTTATTTCTTTATGTATTATTAGTAAAATATTATTTTTTTGTTGTAAACACGCACCTTTGTATGAGGTTGGATTGTTCATTAGACAAGATAGTCTTATATAAGAGTTTTTTTGAATTTTTTGAAATTATTTTAATAAGTGACTTTTACATCAATGTTATTATATTATATTAATTTTTTTAATTTAATATTTGTACTGAAATAATGGTGTAATGTAAATATATTATCTATTATACTAATTTTTTAAATAGATTCAAATTAATTTTTTTTATGTTTTTATCATCTGTTTCCTAGTGTTATTGTATAGATGATTAAACTATATAGTAGTTGGTAAAAATGTTTTACTAGTGTTAGGTATAGAGCTCATAAAGGCATCCATTATCACTGTTAAAAAGTGTTAATAATGTTATCTTTATGAATGCTAAAAAATAATTGATAAATACTATATCAGTGATTTTTTTATCCCTGATAAAGGATGTATTTATTAATGTTAATAAAATATAGGGGATTTTATTAGTTCTCAAAACATTAAGGATTTTATAGTATTGATAAAAGCAGTTTTTAGTGCTGATAAAAACTTGATTTATTGTACTGCAAGTAAAACTATCAATTCATGGAATTATTATAACTTGAAATGCATCATCATCAATAAAGTGAAACATTTATATTTATTTCAATGTATAGTGAGAAACCATGATGGTAACATTGAAATATCATGGTTTTTTCTATTTCAATACCTCTGCATATTTTTTAATATAAAATATAGAAAACATTATATTGAGGGAAGTAATCCAAGAAACATAGTATGAAAACCACAACAAAGGGGAAAGAAGATTGAATTTATTAATATTCTTTATTAATGAAAATAAATCAAGAATATATAGATGAAAAAATAGACATAATTATGAATATTTTAAAATATAAATCAAAATGTGATGAAGTAAGTGAATCTATAGTATTTATAGGATTTTCCTAGGCATGAAAAGAAGATGACCCCCTGAAAATAGAATCTTTCTCTTAGTTGTGGAAATCCACTTAGGAGAAGTCCTCAGATGGATAAACAATGTGAATATCAGTAAAATAAAGATGAGGAATCATCATGGCTAACCAATGGGACATGGTGGAAAGTGACATAACTATATTAATATTAATCATTGACACACGGGCGATGGATATGTCATGGAAGAATCATGAAACTTTCTTGATAATAAACCTTGAATAACTGGCATGAAATGCGCCATTATAGTAGAGAACACTGAGGAAGCGATGCAAATTATGATCCTAGGGTGAATAACACATGATGAAACACAATATTATGGCTCCACATTTTTAGACTATTCTAATTAAGGATTGTGACCACCCAAGAAATATACTAAAGGATCGTGTGTTCTCTTAAATAGAGGAACGACCTAGTATAGTCGGGCTGGTGGGAAGGGATATAGAACAAGTCCACAAAAAACAATGAAAAAATATGCCACCCACCCACACTATACAAATATATTTCATAATAAAATAAAATAAAATACCTGAAATTTTCATGGAATATTACAAAACACAAGCAACATGGAAATTATTGGTTTTTTAATATTAGTTTTTTGAAGAAAAAATAATGGAAATGGGAATAGGTTTAATTTTATAAAAAAATGTGTCACAGATTCATTAAATACCCAAATCCTCTACATTTAGTAAAAGGTGATTAGGGATTTAATTCCTTTGTTGAAAGTGGAAAATGAAAGATATTAAATCCCTAAACTCATTCTCTTTAGACTAAAAAAATCTAACTCCATTTTAGTTTACATATTTAATATTTTTATTTTTTTTCATTATATATATATATATATATATACTATTAGAAAAAATTAACTACAATTATATCTAACAATACTTATATTAAATTAATTTAATAATATAACATGAAATCCCATCAGGGCCCCCATATATAAGGGTGGGTTCCCTTGAAATCCTCATGGATTTCAAATATGGGATTCGACATCCCATTTTCCTACATTAGAATATTAATATATTATTATTAAAAACACATTATTTACAATTATTTATTAATTAAAAAGTAAATAATGAATAATTAATGAATAATTAATAAGTTTTAGCTATTAAAAAATAATAATTAAGAATAATAGTTAATTAATTAATACTAACTAATAAAAAATATGAATTATATAATAATAATAAATTATTAAAAAATTAATAATATTTATTAATGATTTGCAAATAATTAATAAAAAAAATAAATTTGAGTTATTATTTATTTATCATTATTATTAATTATAAATTATTTAATTTTGAATAAAGAAAAAACTAATTGGTAATTATTAATTAATTAAAAATTTGAGGGTTTACCAAATTGGTGAAAACTCCCTGTAATTCTATATGAAGATCGAATTCAAAACTGAGAAGGGGTGAATTTCTAAGGTATTTTAGTAGTATTATGTCACTATATCAACAACTATAGTGGAGTAATATATCAGCAGCATAATTCAACTGAAATGGGTATCTAGGATATGTATAAGTATTTTAGAGCATTGTATATCTAAGCCATCAATGAAGAATGATTCAACTATTCATGAGAATTTTCAAGATGATAGATCAGAGTAGTTATGGTCACCATCCAAAACTAACCAGGAACAAGACTGGGAGGGAAAATGTGGACATGCTTCTGAGTTTAGGCCCTATGTATCTTTGTACAGGGCAAGCAAAACTAACTACATCGTTAGTTTGTGAGTAAGGAAAACATTGAAGATGTGTTGGGGAGGTATTGTTTCAGTGTAGTCTGGTCAAATGTGTTAAGACTTTGTGCCTATGGGCTTGTGTGTCATGTATTTCGTGCCTTCAGGACAAGTTACGGTTCCCTCTCAATCCTTTTAAAGAGGGATTACCTGAGAATAAAAAATATGGAATTAGTAGTAATTAATTATTAATAATTAATAGTAATTAATAATAATAATAATTAATTTTTTACTAATAATTATCAATAATTAATGATAATTACTAATTATTATGGATTATTATGAATTAATAATAATAATTAATTAATTAATTACTAATAATTAGTAAACATTCAATTAAAAATGTAATTATAATTATTAATGATAATAAAAATTAATTAATTATAATTAATGGTAATAATTAAAGGGGTCATTAACCAAGAGGTAAGGTCACACCTAAGAATTCTAGTGGTAGATATGAATCTGATAGATAAATATACTAGTAAAAGATATTGTTGTTTACTAAGATTTTTTTGGGAGTGAAATTTTAATATTTCATCAAATTCAATCTCCCCTTGTATTGTTTTTCTTTTATTTCAATAAATGAACCATGTGTTTGGGTCTCCAAAATTTTGGTATCATGTAATTTCTGACAAATTATTAATTAATTATTTCTTCTTATTATTAAATATTAATTAATTATTTACTGGTAATTTTCAATTAGTAATGGTTACTACTAATTATTATTCATTAATAATAATTATTATTACTTGATTATTAATGATTAGAAAAAGACTAACTAATAATTTAATAATTATTATTATTACTATGAAAGCTCAGGTGTCGAGCATGCTTGGCCCTAAAAATTTATTAATTAAATTTAAAGTTCACTAATGACAAAGCATGTGGCGCATAAAAATCCATCAAAACATGAAAGTGTCCAAAACACCATCTAAAAAATTCAATGGAAAAGTCACCTAACCATTTAAAAGTCCTGATGACCCACATTATAATGGATCGAAGGCCCAAAAACATCTGCACTGGCTGATATAGCCATGATCTGGTCAACAGCTTCCAATCCCTAAAGACCCCATGCACCCGACCAGATTGATGAGGCTGACCAACAACACACCCACTATGGTCATCATCTTGGACACCAAGTGTTATTCCAAGGATGTTGTCGTGCCCTTCAGCTTCATCACTCAATCAATCAAAGACGTCATGGATGTTCATTACCAGAGGTGTTGGAGTTTTCACATCATCGGTGGTAGATGCTCACTATCTATGTCCCATACCATCAAAAACTTGTGGTACCTAAGATCATCATCTTGATAGTGTCTCATATCACCGCAAGGTCATCTCGCACCCTCTAGCATGGTCAACATCCCAACATTCCCACAAAACCATCCCATCACTACTACATCCAACGCCACCACCTCCTAATCCCAGCCATCGAATGCCATCAAATGACTATTAATGTGTGGGAAATATCCCGCCAAAATTTTTTTGGGTGGCCTTGGTTCATCCATCACTCGTGACTAGTTCGCATACCAAGGTAAAAAATATCAACTTGAGTCATATTGAGGTCAACAATGTATGCACAATTCTATATGCCATCCTATTTATATATTGACCCTAAAATCACATCCCAGTGTCGCCCGTATTCCAAGGATTTCACCTGCTCACAGTCGTTACCATGTTGCACCCCACACTGAGGTCCTTTACAATTTCTCCCACGATCCACCACTTGTGCATGTTTCCAGAAACACCCCATGTCTAACCGCACTAAGGTTGTTGCACACACAGTCACCAGTTATTCCAAATGTTGTTGCCAAGTCAAACCATCATCACCTAAGATCACCTATCACCAGCCCGAATTCCATCAACACCAACACCCCATGATCGTCGTACTGAGGATCTATGACCACCACATGTAGTCTCCACTCTACATGTCATCATAGATTTTAGTGGTCTAATGATCGCTTCCGGTCCACACACAGTCATCACTGGAAACACCAAAATCACTGATCATCATCTAAGAAACATCCCCACTGATGAGTGGGTCTTCTTTCATCACCACTGTGGGGCATCATCACCTATCGAGAACCCATCACCATACAATCGATGCCTGATTCCCACACCATCATCACTCACAATCTAGGGGAACCTACTCCCTGCATCAAGGATTTGTCATCAGAAAATCTGTCTCTAGAAAATCAAATGTCAGTATACATCTACTCCATCCCCATTGATTGGTGGGGAGAAAATACAACCCAATCCTAAGATGGGATACCAACATCCATGGGTCACAACTACTACACCAGGAATCTTTACCAACCACCACCGATAACCCACACCCGCCCCGCCTCATGTCACCAGTGAACCATCTGCCCTGGATCCCCACATCGTCACCATCTTTCACCGGTCCACCTAAGTCACCGATTCAAAGACATCTTTACTGACTGTGTAAGTCATGGTTCTTCTGAAAACCTCCCCACGTAAAAGGTGATTCCATCACATTCCCTTAAACCATTCCCCATATCGGAGGTTCAACCCCCAAAAACACCAAGTTTCAGGGATTTTTCTATAGGCACCATAGAAGCACTGTAGCGGAATGAGACTGTAGCAATATGGGTATTATAGAATTTATATTCAAAGAAAATTCCTTTGAGAAAAAATAGTCCTTTGGGATATGAAATGTGCCTTCAAATCCATAGGGCCTTTGGTCCATAATATTGTAAGGGTCCTAGTGGGTGATTGTCGATCCTTGGGGTGAGGTATTAGGCTTGACCAACTAATGTATTGGAGTGTGTTTTTGGTTTTTGGTTTGTAATCCACTACTTAATATAAATAATTGATAATAATTATTAATAATTATTAATTACTATTAATTAATAGTTATTTTTATAATTACTAGTAATTAATCATTAATAATAATCATTAGTAATTTTTTAAAAATTATTATTAATTATTAATTAATTTTTTACTATTTACTAGTAATTATTAATTAATTTTATTATTAATTATTATCAATTATTAATGGTTATTACTAATTTTTATTTATTAATTATTGTAGTTTGGGGGATTTCCTAAGTGGTGAAGTCACCCCATAATTATACATATGTCCAAGGTTCAAATCCTAACAACCTACCTTGGAGGATGTTGGTCAGAGTAGGACACTTAAGAGTGGGGGAATTAAGTTCCTATAAAAATTTATGTCTACAAATTTTATTAAAAAGTATCCCTATTTTTAAAATAGATACAGTCCAGTTAACCAATGTAGCAGATTTAGAAAAAATTTGATCGTTTGAATGATTTCTCAATGATTGATTAGTTCTCAGTTAAAACAATATGGATTACTATTTTAAATTGTTAAAATAGTCTAATAAATAAAATTATAATATAAACCCTATCTAATATTATCTGTCAAAGAAAAGTTAATTTTTCTATGATAATTACAAAGACAGTGAAAAAAAATTTAAAACACCCAAAAAAAGTAAACAAGAGGTTCAGTCTCAAGATGATACATAATCCTCTCCACTTGGTGATCACCTACCACCAATCTTTTTATATTAAATAAACTTGCTCCACACCCTGTATTGGGGTAAAAATAGTATACAAACTATTCAAGTCAACTAGAAATATTCCACAGTTTTCGTGGGAGTGTAAAAACAAACAAGACACACATGGAACTCTTCCACTGTTATTCAAGGAAGTGTAAATGTGATGGTTTGTAAAAATATCTAAGTATCTTTCAGTTTAGATTAAGAGTTAGTGTGTGTTCAAAAAATAGAGGCACACACTACTCAAAATGTAAATAAATCACACTGGAGCTAAATGATAATAAAATTTAGAATGCTCTATGTGATGTTATATGAATCTTATGGACTCATTCATGATAGTATAAGTGATTCTGGAGTCATCTTACAAAATAATACAACAAAATAGAGAGTCATTTTTTGCTTTTATATTCTCTTCTTAGTGATCCTTGAAGTGTTATCTACTTCTAAGTTTTCATTGCAGATATTTTTGTTCTTTTGTTTCTTAGTCGTATCTTCATGTATGTAGAGTAAGAAACTCTTGTGTATTTCTCTAAGGTGAAAAAATAGCTCAGTATATTTCTCTAGTTTTCCTCTTTCTTGTTATATTTATTATTGATCCAAATATTCCCTTTATAAAGACAAGAAGTAGGTTCTCTGGTACATCATACCTCGTACTGGTCTCTAACATCATTAAATTTTTTCTACAAAATACAGACAAGCTCATTAATATAATAATAAGTATTAAGTTTCATAAATATGATTGTTAGAGGTAATTTTGAATTTAATAGAAATATCATCGATGACTCAGCCTATCAACAAGTCAGAATATCGGTGAATCGAGTTTTTGGTGAGTCATGATGTTAGTGAGTCGTGTTATCAATAGCTCATTATATTACTAGATCATTTCTATCAATAGATCTAACTTGGCATTGGCCAATTGAGCTGTTTGTATATTATGCGTCAGTAGATTGGTTGTCGTTAGGTGATACATCTATAGCTCAGCTGCTAGTACCTCATACGTAGAAAACTTCTGAGTGTCAGTTAGTCACTCTATCAGTAGGTCAATCATCGGTAGGTCATGCATTGGTATCTCAGACTTATGTTGGTGGCTCAGTTTATCGGCAGCATATGTCGTCAGTAGCTCATGTATCAGTGATTCGTATATAGGTATCTCATACATATTAGTGTCTTAAACATAACCAAAATATGTAATTCTATCTTATGATGGAAACACTAACACCGGATGTTAAAATTATAATTGAACATGATTAAGCACAATGTAACTTAATAAATCATATTTTTCATATTTAGTCATAGTTATGCATGATTTTTTATCATTAAAACTAGAGGAGTTCAACAATATCCCCCTTTTTGATGATCACAAACCATGGAATTACATACCACAAAAATTTATTTATGATTATTAGAGAAAAATATATACTTAACATATTACACAGATTTTTGAGATGAATGTTTAAAATAAAAAAAATTACAAATTAATTGATAAATGGACTTTGTCGATTAAATGTTTCTTTTTAATCTAAATCATAATCTTATGATCCCCCTGAGATAGATTCCATATTATTTTTCTTTTTCAATTATATGTTTCTTTTTAATGTCATGCTTAATATTAATATCCCCTAAAAGAGAATCCATATTATTTTTCCCCCTTTTGGGATTATAAAAAAGGAAACACTGAATGGAAAAATAAATAACAAACAAGGAAATAAAAATAAGATGAAATCACAAAAGGTATTCCATTAATCCAGAGGTATAAGGGATAAAAAAAATTAGCACAACAAAAAGAGTATATCAGATCTATATCAAAAAGTGATTCAACTACTACTTGGTCATAGTAGAGTCCATAACTTCCTTTCATTTATCAGAAGTATAAGAGGGAGGAGTAGAAGGTTCAGCAGTAGGAGTGGTGGAAGACACATACTGGATACTAAGGAATGGAATAGGAAATACTATAAATAATGAATGATCAAGGCTGGGTCTAGATGAGGAAGTAGGGCCTATGAGTTCTTATTGGATGATGGGTCTAACTTGGATAAGATCTTGAGCAGGGGTCATAGTTAAAAGTGAGAAAAGGGTAGAAGAAGAAGAGGTAGAAGTAGGTAGGAGTGTTATGATATGAGCAGTAGTTAGAGCAACCATGGTTGTGACATGATGATGCAGGTACACTTTGACCAAATTGATGACATCTCGGATGGCCTCACCATCATATTCTATGGCCTTCTCAGAATCATATTTATTTTCCTTGAACTTCTTAGGGTATGATTAAACTCTTTCAACTGCCTAACTTTATCTTTGAATGCCTGATTCTTTAGAGATAGCCTCAAATTTTCATACAAATATTTGAAATGAATGGTTACCTAATTATAGGTGTAAATCCTCTTAAAATAGTAATCTATCTTCTTGGTTATTTATTCTTGAGTAGTAGTGGATTATTTTGAGTCGAATATCACAGTGTCGTGAACATGGTCACTGTTCTTGCTGATCTTACTGAGGTTCTCCTAATCAGTGTCATCCATCATAGTCTAAATTTACTCTCTAATTACTTTCTTGACCATCTCAATATATGGAGGGTGAGAAATAGGAGTAGCTAAGATAGAGGCACCTTGAACTATATCTCAGATATCTAATCTCAACTGAGTTAAATCAAGAGTTGGAGATGGAGTAGAATCTTCCTTTGAAGACTCAGAAGTGGTGTCTCCAAGAGTTTTTAGAACTTTTTCAATAGAATTTAAATATTCATTTGTCAAACTTTTAATAGAAGAAACCATATAATTCAACTCATTCTTCATTTTTTGATTATATGAGATAATGGATTCTAGTTCAGAGATTAACTGAGGTTTAACCTGAGATACAACTCTCTCAGTAGTCAACTGATCATCTTTTTCATTGATTCTGGAAACTGGATTAGGTGGTTATGGATGGGTTGATCGAACAGAAACCAACCACTCTTCCTTGAAGGAATTAAAATCATCTTTTGTGATATATTCAATAGTTTTTGAACCAACCACAGGAGTAGGAGAATTTATATCCTCTAAATTAGGATAATACATTCCAAGAGACACATACCACGGGTCCCTCCTCCATATAGGTACCACATTATCATCCAAGGGAGCAATCACATCAACCTTTTCTCTTTTAGCATGCCTATCCCCTTAAACTAATGGCCTATTTCATGAATAAACCAACTCCCTCACTCGAGTCATAGATATATCCCTTACAACCTAGAATTCCTCATGAACATGGACAGAAAGAGCTCTCTCTTAAACTGCATCTCGTTCAACGTGAGCATCATGAGCCCTTTCCTCAATCACAACCTATTTAAAATACCCATGGTATTCCACAATATGTTCTTGTTCCACTATGGTAGGACGATCAGGATTCTCATGTTCATCATGATCTAAGGTTAGATCAATAGTATCTCTATAAAGACCTTAATCATCATCACCATAGTCTGATCAACTATGTGAATCATCACTTTTTTCATCTTTACTTTCACTTTCATATTCTCCATAATCGTATCTAGATTTTACATTATCTTCCTCAGCTTCATCATCATCCTTAGCTTCATCTTATTCTTCACTACTACTTCCTTATTCTTCGCCAAATTCTTCTTCAATACTAGATATACTCTCATAATTAGCATTTTATGACTCTTCTATCTCACCGCTATCATTCTTAGGTAGAAGTGATTCCTTTGAAGGTAGAGGTCTAGGTGGACTTGTATGACCATAATACATCCTCATTTGACTGTCAGCAATATCAGGATAACTCATGTCATCTATAGGAGACTCATTTTCTTGACCTTCTTCATCCACATCCTCATTAGAATACTCACCATCTTCATCTGGTCCTAGACTGGTATGAATCATATTCCTCAGCCTTGAGGGATACTCAAAATGATCAAATTTCTCATATAGCTTATCATTAACCTCTACCCACAACTTCTTCCAAATATTCAAATTAATTTCCATCCTATTACAGATGTATTTTTTGAGATAGAAACCATCACAATTAGAGCTTGTCTCTTCATCTTCATTTACAAAGCCCTTATCCATTAACATGGAAGAGATAATTAAAGGATAAAATAAAGAGTTTGTCTTTAAATAGTGCTTGATCATATCACTGATATGAACAATAAAATATTTTTAAAATTTTACCTTATGGAATTACTTCAACAGATATTGAAAAAACACATCCTAGTACTTAATATAAGAAAATTACCATTTACTGGGACATAATTGATGCTGGATGACTTTGAACAAAAGTTTTCTCTCACCATAAAGTTGTGTAGTAATGGGTTTGATATATTCTCCACTACCTTTCATCTTAGATAATGATTCCACATAACTACAAAGATTACTTGTGAGAGGATCACTCTCCTAATGGTCATCACAAAAACCTTCATGGGGTACCTTTAGACACTTTTCCAAGTGCTTAGATGAAAAATACACTATCATTTCATCCACTATCAACTTTATCCAAAACACATCTGATCCTTCCATTAAAAACTCCACATACTAGTAAAACTAATGTACCAGCATCAAATAAAATGGTCTATCATTGTTGGAGAACCACTCCAACAAGACTTGGGTTTGCAACACATTCTGCAGAAGATACTTACTCCACAATAGCCATTCTGAATGTACTTCCTTCTCCGGGGTCACAACATGATTCACGAGTTCTGGATGAACAAGTGAAATTTTTGGTTATCTAGCTTTTCTTTTTTTCCTCTTAGTCCGATTTGACTCATCCTCAGATCCTTGAAGGATGTGCATGACACGATCTATTGAGAGAGGTTTGATGATTTCAGTTCGAGAGATATGGGTATCATCTCAGGATAGTATGGTTGTAGGGTAAGATTCTGAGAGTAAGAGTGTGAGGGTAACAAGTTTTAGATCAACCCTTAATTATTATCATTTAGGTATTTTAAAACATAAAATACTAAATGCGGGTTACAATAAAAAATAACAAGTAAAATAGAAATGTTTCAAATTCCAAATAGAGAAATGATTATATATCGGTCATTGAAACATCATCGGTGAGTCACATCGGTGAGTCACGTTGGTGATACATCATCAGTAGGTTCTCAAAAATTGATCATCTGAAACTCATGTATGATGTAACTCATCCAATTAGAATTTAAAGGCTTAGTAAAAATATCATCAAGCTGATGTTCTATGACAATGAATTCAAGAGTTATATCACCTTCTTAATAATGATCTCTAAAAAATTGATTTCTTACATCAATATGTTTTGTTATAATATTAGAAACAATATTCTTAGAAATATTAATCGCACTTGTGTTGTCACAGTTTATAGGTACATTCCTAAACTGATATCCATAATCTAGTAATGTGTGTTTCAACCACAAAATCTAAGCAAAATAGCTTCCATCAGCTATGTATTTAGCTTCGTTGGCAGATAATGAAACAAAAATTTTATTTTTACTACACCATGATACTAGAGACTTTACCAAAAAGTGACATTTCTAGAGGATATTTTTATATA
This sequence comes from Viscum album, assembly GCA_963277665.1. NCBI lineage: Eukaryota > Viridiplantae > Streptophyta > Magnoliopsida > Santalales > Viscaceae > Viscum > Viscum album. Next base: position 1,084,560,944 of record OY728150.1, on the reverse strand, counting down.
TAACTTGAAACCACCAAAATCAGCATTTGAATTACTAACTAAGTCAAATGGTTTTCCTCTTGGATAGAACGGACCTAATTTAATAGTATATTTGAGGTATTTGAAAATTATTTTAACAGTAGTTAAATGATATTATTTAGGGTTTTACTGAAAGCATGAACACATACACACAGTAAACATAATATCAGGCTGACTAGCAGTCAGGTAGAGTATACTTTCAATAATCCCTATGTAATTGGTTTGATCAATAGATTTTCTATTATCATCAAGATCTAATTTATAGGTGGTACTCATTATAGTGTCACTACCTTTTGTACTATCAATACCAATACATTTTAAAATATTAGTAGTATATTTACTTTGATTAAAAATAATAATTTATTTATTTTGAAAATTTTGAAATCTAAGAATGAATTTGAGTTCTCCCATTAAAATCATTTCAAATTCATTTTTCATCATTTTTGAAAAATCAACACATAAAGAAAATTTTTAAGATCTAAAGATAGTATCATAAACATATATTTAAACAACTAAAACAACAATAGAAATTACTTTTAAAAAATAGTTGGATCATCAATACCTTTTTAAAAACCATTTTAAATTAGAAAAGATATGAACCTATCATACCAAGCTCTTAGAGCCTATTTTAAACCATACAAAGATTTTGTTAATTTGAAAACATGATTTGGAAAAGTAGGGTTTGTAATACTGGGGGGTTGTTCAATAAAAACATCATCAACTATATACACATTTATGAATTCACTTTTATCATCCATTTGATATAGTTTAAAATTGAGATGTGCTGTATAAGCTAGCAGAATTATAATCACTTCAAGTTTGGTAACTGGTGAAAAAGATTCTTCATAGTCAATTCCTTCTTCTTGACTATATCCTTTTTCAAATATTCTATCCTTATTTCTCACAATAGTTCCAGCTTCATCTACTTTATTTACAAACACCCATTTAGTGCCTATAATCAAGGTGTCTTAGAGTCTATTAACAAGTTTCTAGACTTTATTTCATTCAAACTCATTCAACTCTCCATGCATAGCCATTACCCAAAATCCATCATTGATGTTCTTAGGTTAAATATGTGGTAAAATGGATTTATTTTCTTTATGGTTACTTAGAGAAAATCTATTCTGTGTTCTATTTTATAAGTCTCCAACAACAGCATCTAAGGGATGGTTCTTAAGTGTTTTGATAGATCTAGAAAAAATGGGGTAGTTATTTTAGGTTCTTCTACAAGTTTGAGTATACTATGATCAGAGTCTTGAGATTTTTCTAAACTAGAGTATTTTTTCGCTTGTGTAATAGCAGAGTCAGAAGGTTTAGCTTTTATGTCCAGATTGGACATATCATCCTCAATATTTTCTAGGGAGGTTTTAGGTTCATGTGGATCTATTTCATCAAATTTCATATATACAAAATCTTTCACACATTTGGTTCTTTTATTGAAGACCCTATAGATTTTTCTAGAGGTTGAATAACCTAGGAAAATTCCTTCATCACTTTTGGAGGAAAACTTGTCAGGATTATCTTTTATAATAAGGATAAATACTTTGCAACCAAAAACACTAAAGAAATTAATCTTAGGTGCCCTATTTTTCTACTACTCATAGAGATTATTCTTAAGGATAGGTCTAATTAAAACTCTAGTAATTATATAACAAGTTGTATTCATAGCTGCTACCCAAAAATAAATAGGTAAGTCATTCTCATTATTCATATTTAGGGAAATTTCTTGTAATGTTATATTCCTTTTTATACAAATCCATTTTATTGGGGTCTCCTGCGTGTAGAAAAGCTATAACTATATCCATTTTGTGAGAAAAAAGATTCAAAGTCTTGATTTTCAAAATCACGTCCATGGTTAATTCTTAAGGTTTTAATTATATGAAAACTTAGGTTTTCTATTGACCTAGAATACTTGGTGAATTAGGTACAAGATTAACTCTTGTGAGGTAAAAATAAGATCCATGTAAATCTAGAAAAGTCATCTACTAAAATATAGACATAATGCTTCCCATCTGAACTAGAAAATCTAGATGGTCCAAAAAATCCATTTAAACCAAGAGGTTGAGAAGTTGAAACTTCGTTCTTTTTTTTTGAAAGATATTTTATGTTGTTTACCTTTTTGACAAGGATTATAGACTTTATCATTTGGAAACTCATGTTGAGGAAGATCTTTAACAATTACTTTCTTAGTAAGATTTCTAATCGATTGAATATTACAGCGTCCAAATCTCATATAACAGAGCCAAGACTCTTTGTGAAATTAACTTTATCAAGATACATTTTGAAGAACTAAAGAATCTAAATTCACCGCATAAAAAATTTCATTTCTGAAAAAAGTGAATATTAAATCATTATTAGAATTAAAAACAATACACGAATCATTTTCAAATTTAACATGAAATCCATCATCACATAATTTTTAGATGCTAAGAAGATTATACATAAGACTATCAATAAAAAGAACTTTATAAATTAAAATTGAATCATTAATACCGATTTGGACAAGGCCAATTACATTTCATTTTTCATTATCACCAAAGTTGAGATTCCCACCATCAATCTTAATAAGATTATTGAAGAAATAATAATCCTCATCATATGTCTTGAATTCCCACTATCCAAGTACCACAATATTTTACAAGAACTCTTCCGACGGTTTTCCTAGAAAAATAAATCATACAAGGAATGATTTTGGTACCTGGACATTCTTGGGTCTAGAAATATTAGTAATTAGCTCTTTGGGATCCCATATTTTCTTTATGGGTTTTTTATAAGCAATTTTTTAAGTCTTAGAAAAATAAAATTTATTTGGTCCATAAAACATTGAAGCAGTAGAAGATGTTCTAGTACTAGAACTTGTAGTAAATTTTCCAAAACTAGGCATAAAAGAAATTTTTCTAGATTAGGATACAAAATTGATTTTAACAAAAGTTTGTTTTCCTAGTTGATAGCCAATACTAGTAGTATATTTTAGAGCAACCTATTTTTTATTAATTTGAACTAAATTATCTTTATAATTTGTGAAACTCTCTAAATATTTATTAAATTTCTCATTAGGCAGTTTAAGTTCACCATTATCATTGAGCAAATGAACATTCTTTTCCATTCCAATATAAAGTTCAGATTTAACAAAAATAGTAAGAGCATGTTGTTTCTTGAGAGATTTATACTTATCATTTAGTTCATTTAATGTGTCCTAAATAATTTTATAGTATTCAAACTTTTCATTATTTTTCATATTTTCATAATAAGATTCATCTATAGAATAATAATAATTTTGTATAGAATATTCCAGGGTTACCTCAGATGTGTTTGTCATGAAACACATGTTTCCTTCGTCAACCTTTCCATCATGTGAAGATTCAGATTCACTAGAGCTATCCTTAGAATCACTCCAGGTGTCCTTCATTGAATATTTTTAATTTTTTCCTTTTTCTTTATATTTCCTTTTGAACTTTAATTTATGGTAGTTAACCTTTACATGTCTTCTTCTCTTACACTCGTAGTAGATTATTTCATTAGAATTTTCATTTTTCTTTTAATCTGTTTTCCTGTTTCCTTTGCTGTCATGTTTCCCTTTATAACTAGGTTTCTATAGAACTTATTTATTCTATAAAACTTATAAAATATTATGGCTAGAATATCCATTTCCTCATCACTATCACTTGGTGATTCTTCATTTCTATAACTTTTAGCTTGAACTTTTATTTTATCTTTTTGTTTGGAGGTTGTGGTTTTGAAAGCCACTGAAGTAATCTTTGTTTAATCATATTCTTCTCTGTTTACCTTAATTTCTTCATATAAACCATCATCTTAACTATAAAATCCTTTATAGGTAAAGTACTGATATCACAAGATTCCCTTATTGAAAATGAGGTTCCTCTCCATCTTTCTGGTAAGCATCTGAGAATTAACATTACTTGTTCCTTAAATGTGATTTTCTTTCCAAGAGATACCATCATATTTGATATCTCATTGAACCTGCGATACAAGTTTGAAATGGTTTCATCAGGCTTCATCTTAAATTTTTCATGTTTAATAGAATATGTATTAAGTCTTATTTCATTAACACTAATGGTTCCTTCATGTGAAAGAGCTAGAGTATCCCAAATTCCATGTGTTGTTTTACATGTATAAATCCTATTAAATTATTTATCCCATAAATATAAGTATAAAGAATTAATAAATTTACATTTTTTATTACATGCTACATTATTGGAATCATCCCAAGTGTTCATAGTTATAGCATGAATCGTATATTCATCTACAATTGAAGTTCATATTTCAAAACTCATACATTCTAAATTCATTTTCATTTTAATTTTCCACTAACCATAATTTGTGCCATTGAAATAGAGAGTTATGTTGGTAGAAACACCTTCCTATCTATTTTCCATATTACAGAATTAAATATAGACTTTAAAAAACTAAAAATTTATAAATAACATAAATTCATAGATCTTTAAAATAAAAATTAAAAACAAAGTTGAAAACGTGTTTTAAAAAATCTTTTAAACAACCTCGAATACCAAATGTTGGTCAGAGTATGACACTCAAGAGGTGGTAAATTTTTTTCTTAAAAAAACTTGTCTAAAAATATTATAAAAAAGAATAGCCAATTTCAAAACAAATACATGTCAGTGTGACAATGTATCAAATTTATAAAATATTTGATCATTTGTATGATTTCTCAAGGAATGATTAGTTCTCTGTTAAAACAATATGGATTATTATTTTAACTTTTGAAAATAGTCTACTAAATCAAATTTGAATATGAACCCTATATAATATTAACTACCAAAGAAAACTTATGTTTTCTAAAATAATTAAAAATATATTTAAAACAAAACTTGATAACACATAGCATAAGTAAACAAGAGGTTCAGTCTCAATATGAGACCTTATACTCTACACTTGGTGATCACTTGCCACTAATCAGTTTATATTAAATAAACACGATCCACACCCTATATCGAGGCAACAATAGTATACAAATAGTTCAGGTCAACTAGACCGCTTCCAAATTTTTTATGCAAGTTTAAAAACAAATAGGCCACATAGGGACCTATACTATTGTTAGCCATGGTTGTTTAAATGTAATGTTTTGTGAAGATATCTAAGTATCTTTTAGTTTATATGAGGATTTAGTATGTGTTTACAAAATAGATACACACAATACTCGAAATGTAAATAAAGTACACTGGTATATAAAAATGATAAGAAGAGTTTATAATGCTCTGTGTAATGTTCTATAAAGCTTCTGGACTCCTTTAGGATAGTAAAAGTGAGGATGGAGTCATTTTACAGAAATAGATAGCAAAACAAAGAGTCATTTTTGGCTTCTGTCTTCTATTCTTAGTGAGACTCAAAGTGTTCATTACTTATAAGTTGTTTCTGTAGAGATATTTGGTATTTTGGTTCGTATTAGAAACTTCTTGTATGTAAAGTAGTCAACTCTTGTGTTTTTCTTTAAGGTGAATAACTCAATATATTTCTTCCAAGATTCCTCTTTCTCACTATAATTATTATTGATCCAGATATTCCTTTTATACAGACAATCAACATGTTCTCTAGTACCTCATACCTTGTATTAGTCTTTACATTATTAAATGTTGTCTACAAAATGAATACAAGCTCATTAATACAATAATCAGTACTAAGTTTCCTAAATATGACTGTTATAGGTAATTTTGAACTTAAGATAAATATCATCAGTGACTCAATCTATCGGCAGGTCTGATAATCGGTGACTCATTTTTTCGGTGAGTCATGATGTCAGTGAGTCGTGTTTTCGATAGCACATTCTATCAGTTGATCAATTTTTTTCGGTAGATCAAACTTGGCATCAGTCAATCGAGCTGTCAATAGATGATACGTCAGTAGCTCAGTTTTCGGTAGGTGATATGTCAGTAGCTCAGCTTTTGGTAGCTCATACATAGTGAAATTCTGAGTTTCATTCAGTTACTCTGTTGGTTGGTTGAGTTTCAGAAGGTCTGGCATCAATAGCTCAGACTTCAGTCAGTTGCTTAGCTTATTGGTAGCTTATGTCATCTGTATCTCATCTATCAGTGAGTCATATATTGGTAGCTCATACTTATCAGTGTCTTATACTTAACCAAAAACTATAATTTTGTCTTATGTTGTATACAATAACACCAGAGGATAAAATTATAATTGAACATGATTAAAAACAATATAGCTTAATAAATCATAATTATCCTAGTTAATCATAGATAAGCATTATTTGTGAGTATTAAAACTAGAGGAGGCCAACAGTGGATATTTCTGGGCCATTTATGATCGATTATGTGTGTGATGATTCAAGCGATGATTTAGAGCTAGGTACACACTGGCATAACATCAGACGTGGGTAAGGGGTTTCAGGCCATGATAAAGAGGCCTCTCGACCGTCAAATGGTGGGAATTTGAGCTTCAAAATTATAATCAGTTACCTATAGAGTGAACCATTGAGAGAGCGTGATCTGTTCTTATTGGCCCTAAGGTGTGTGTTTTTTTTTTCTCTTTTAAGCTCCATGAAATTAAATAAATTACTAATTAATTACTAATGATTAGTAAATAATTAATTAAAAATTAATTATAAGTAACTATAATTATTAATAATAAATAATTATTATTAATAATTTGTAATTACCATTCATTACTAGTTATTATTATAATTAATTAATTATAATTTATGGTGATTGATAATTATCATCTAGGCCTTTGTGCCATCTCTTTTAGGGGCCTTTGGTCTAGATCCAGTAGGGCCTTTGGGCTAGAAATAACCTTGGACTTCAGGCCATAAACATATAATAAAATGGGTCAAATGTGAGTTTTTTGCAGCCCCTTAAATTTTTATGAACATTTTTTTTATTAAATTAATTTTCTTTGATGTATTTAATTTCATGCCACACTATGTTATGTTTCCATTATACACTACATCAAGATAAACTTGTGCTATATGTAACGCCGACTTGGTTTTCCTTACATGCAACACTATGTTTCTACAAAACAACTTTTTATTACTATAATTATTTAATCAAGAAAACTATAACCTAAAATTTAGAATGGTGGGTATGAATAGGAATAACGGAGTTATGGAATTATGGTTTATACATGTCATCTCCTTTTTATATTAAAAGGAAATATTTTTTTTGAAAAACTATTTAAATGAAAATTAGTGTGTGTTATACCAATAAAGTAAAAAAAATTACTCTTATTTTATTATATTAATAAAATTTATATTTAAAATATTCAATATAATGTTTAAAATTAATTCTATGTGTTTTCTAAACAGGATAAAAAAGAAATATAAATCTATTTTTACTCTTAAAAACTGTATTTTTCTAAAAAGCAGTTTTGTTTCCCTTTAATGGAGAACCCATTTGAAATCTAATTTTTAAAACTTTTATAAATTTTATATGAAAAAAATTATCTTTTAAATAGTGATATTAAAAGTAACTTTGGTTAAAATTTTATAATTTTTCTGAGAAGTATCATGTTTTGATGAATTGTGAAAAATATTAAATTTTAATTGAAAACTGATTTTTCATCTAACTTATTTATATAGTTAAACAATGTTTTGGATTTTTTTTAATGTTTAGTTAGTAATATTTTACATTAATTAATATAATTAAGTTCATTAGAACTAATTTTATATTGAAAAAATATATACATACATTTCAAACTTTTGGACTTTTTCACTTTAAGAACACGTCATCTCATCCCGTCTGTGGGATTAATTTTAAATTAATTTTTTCCACTTATGTGTTTTAAATTTTTTAAAATTGATTCAATAATATAAATTATAAGGTAATAATTAATTAAATATGACTTTTATTATTGGGAAATATGAATAGTAACTGTAGAAATTTTTATCACACCAGTTAAGAGTAAATCGGGAAATTGGGGGTAAATATAATATTATAAATATCAAAAAACTACCCTAAAACAATAATAAATGTTTTTGGATGAAGTTTTTTATTCCCTTAACAGATAACCATATAAATTTATTAATATAATGGATACTTTTCTATGAAAATGACTTGAGTATTATTAACATCAAAGAGAGTGACAGAATGTCACACTCTTACATTTAATAAGTATAGTATTTTTAATTTGTGGTTAAATAAAATATATGATCGACTATTTATATTTTTATGAAATATAGAAGGATCTTATGAATCTTTTAATTTTATTTTTAATTTTTAATGATGAAATAATTATCATAAATAATTATAAAATGATGATGCGTTAATTATTCAATTAATCAAAAACTCAATTATGTGTTATTAAAAATACTAAAATAAATATCATTTGAATTACTTAAGGTGATAAAAAAATTATAGGTGAAAATAAAATATTATGGGTGAATTAAATTAATTATTTAGAATTTATATTCCTATATTTATTTTATTAAACTCAATGTAATGAATAGTGTCAAAATTGACACTAATGATATTTTATGAAAATAATATTTTATTAAATTAGTTACAAATAATTAATATATTAAGGAAAAAAAGAATAAATTATTGTAAAAAATATCATAATTTTCCCATTTATGGTTCAATTGAAACCTTATAAGTAAAACTATGAACCTTTTAATATAAAAAAAGTTATTATCATAGTAAAAATTAAAATAGGTTGACTAAGGGTTAATCAAAATTATAATGTTTAAAACGAGACCAAAAATTGTCTAAAATATATTATTTTATGATATTAAAACCTTATAATATCTTATATTTTAATAAATATACTTTTATTGGTTTTTTTATCGATATTTCATTTATTATAAATTAATCTATTGATAAATTTCAACTGAGCCCCTCCCCTCTCTTATAAAAGGGCACATCTTATTCTATTTTCTTAAAACATAAAAAAATAATTTGGTTAATAAAACCCATATTAAAATATATTTAAAAATTCCTTATATTCATCCTAGAATCCTTACTTTTAGAATAAATCCAACCAAATATGTTCTTTTGGAAAATCAAAAAGAGATACGAAAAGAAGAGGTAACATTCATCAACGAATGTTTTTTTCTATTTCATCCTAAAAACCATTTAATTATTTTTAATTCATGTTTTTATAATAATATTAATATCAAAAATATAATGATATATTTTTATATTAATGTTTCTTCCTAAACATACATAGAACTCCTTTTAATGGGTAACGAACGTACCATTTGTAGGTACGACGGACTACCACCTCGCGAAATGATGATTTCTCATTTTTTTACTTTACCACATATCAAGGTTAAAATTTTGATGGAATTACTATTTTTATCTCTATGATATATATTATATTTATTATATACTTTTTCTTCTAAAATTATTACATTAAACATACCATCATGCTTTTCATTTTTTGTAAATATGATTACTTTGTTTGTGGGTGTGTGGACTACCGCCTCCTTAAAACTATATGATTCGTTCACACCATACATAGAATTTATTATGTATGAGTTTAGTAAAACTATATGGTATATGTGAAACTATAATTCTCTATTGGGGAATATTTATCTTCCACGTCCATCTATTATAAAAATGGTTTCAACATATTTGTTCTTATTCTATTATGAATATTTAACTATTTTTCACCCATGTTTTTCTTTTTTTATGAAATGGTTTGAAAATAATGACTTTTTTATTTTCTAAAAAAGTCTCTTTTGGACTTTACTGACAAAAATATCAAAAAGTAATGTTTTTTTAACATATACATCCTGAATGGAATCTTATGCCATCGTGATGAATTAATATTTTAAAGATTCCACTATAATATTACAAGGTTATTTTCAAATAAAATTTTTTATTTTAATATTTCACTACATTTTAAGAAAAGAAAACATTTTCAAAAGAGAATGGATATTTTCCTTAATAATTATATTCAAGTGATCTCTCAAAATTATTTTCCATCTATGACATCATTATTTGATGTTACGTATGTTTTATTAGGTATTTTTTGGAAAATTAAATTGTGTCTATTATTTCTATGGTTGGATTATGTTTAAGATGGAATGATATTTATGAAACCCACTTCTTTTCCATGGGTTATGTTATGATTGAATGAAGTTTATGAAACCGATTTCATTCCATGGGTTCTGATATGATGAATGATTTAGGATCACGTGGAACACATATTTATATTTTATATCATTTTATTTCTGGGACCTATATCTCCCTTCAATTCAATGGGTAAAAGTTTATACCTCATGAGATAATGATAGGAAACAAGTCAATGGGCTTGATCCACTATGGGAAGATGGGGAAACCCTATCCAATATAGGAAGATAGGGGAACCCAGTCCACTATGGGAAGATGGGGAAACCAGATCCACTAGGGGAATATGGGGAAACTCTGAACCTTAAAAGGAAAGGACTATGATTGGGTATGGTGGTGTATCCCTCCAAGTAGGTGTATCACCATGAAGTGCCCTGTTAGGTTTTGGAATTATTCCTTGCCTTATAGGGAATTATATTACATGTTTACATATCTTCCTAAAATTTCATTTCTTATTCATATGTTATGCTTTCATGGATTATTCTCTTGATTTACTCATGAATCATGTGTTATAAACTACCATTAGTTTGTCCATGACTCATGTATATGATCTTTTATATGCAGAGTATGGTCTTTTATTGTTATGGTCATGTTCTCACACACTTATTTTCATGATTATTCTTATGTATCTCCAATTTTTACCCTTTCTAAGAATCTAAGATCACACATTTTTATGATTCCTTTATCTAGGTTATGAATTTATGTATTATGTATGATATTTATAATAAGGGTTCCAGTCATGAAGAACCTAGTGGGAAATAATGTTGCTCAATTATATACCAGTGTTTGTGCTTCCAAGTTTCTAAAGGCACTAAAATAATATGATATTTGGGTGTTTGTTTTTTTAATGTATAAAGTATTTAGAAAAAATTATTCAAGTTTAATGTATAAAAATTATGGTCATTATAGTTGGTATCATAGAAAAATATTAGGTAACCATTGAAAAATAGGATGAAAAAACCTCTGTATAATCCTTAATGATAAGTCTAAGTATATGTTAAAATACTAAAGTTTTCATAATGATCATGAATAACATAGGATTAAATCTAATATTCTATAGGTTTAAGGTAATTTACCTTGATTATGATGCTTTCCCAGTATTATTAGTTTTTCTAAAACTATTTTTTTATTATTGTCAATTGTTAGAACCCGATGGAATCACATTAATACTAAATGTGATGGGAAATGAAATTATTTTCCTCCAGAGAAACAAAAATATTATGGGCGTTGGAATGAAAAATCTTATTGTTATGATCACATAGATTTATGAATATATGAATCATACCGAACTTAAAAATGAGAAATGGAGGGAAAACATTCTTGTTGAGTCCTTCATTAGGCAACATCCACCTTATTTCAGTGGATCTTTTGATCCTCTTATGGTTGAACAGTGGATCGATACCATTGAAAAGATATTTTACATTCTCAAATGTTTGGAACATAAAAAATTCCTTATGTATTTTTATCATTTATAAGGTGTAGTGGATCAGTTATGGAATCTAATCTATTATATGATGAAATAAAATGAAATTTAATCCACTAATTGGGAGGAGTTTAAGAACTTGTTCTTTAATACGTACTTTCCTTATATTCTTTTTATGAATATGGAAAAGGAGTTCCCTGAGTTGAATAAAAATGATTATGAATCTGTCGGTACTTGTGATGCTAATTTCACAAGACTTTTGATGTACACTTCTGATATTATCTTCCAACCTGAAAGTAAATTTGATATGTTCTTCAAGGGATTAAAGCCATGTCTTATAAGGGTGATGGCTATAAGAGAATTTAATAGCTATGAAGAGATTGTGCATTATGTATTCAAAGTTGATAAGGATTTTTGAGTTACGTATCAACCTCATGGTTTTAACAACAAACGGAAAATATAGTTCAAAGGAAAATTTAAAAACCATGGAGAGAAGGAGGAAAGTCTTACTTTATGCTCTAAGTGTGGAATGAAATATGAAGGGAAATGTCTTATGGGATCTAATAAATGTTTTAAGTGTGAAAGGTAATGCCATCAAGTAATTTATTTCTGAATTAATGGGTATATGTTTTCTAATGATGCAAATATAGGGATAGATCCACAGAAGGAACCTCCCACACTTCAGTTCTTCAAGTGTAAGGAGGATGGGAATTATCCTAACTAGTTCAAAACCTAAGGTTTGGTGATGATGATCGACATTAATAACCAATTAAACTAAGGTACAAGGGGAAATTTTATGTGATCATTGTTTCTAATGAAGGTTGAGATGATGATGTGGTGAAAGGTATACGTACCATCCACTCTATAACATCTAATGTCTTATTTTACTATAGATCTAACCACTCATTCATATCTAAATAATTTGAGGAGGGTATTAAGATTCCACCCAAATTAATATATGTGGAAATAGTAGTGAAAACCCCTAATGTGATGATGATTATATCTCAATTCTATGATTCATATATGGTTTATATTTATGAGAATATGCTTCCTTAAAATCTTATCATTCTTAATTTTGTAGAATTTGATGTCATCATAGCAATAGATTTGATTTATCTACAAAAATTCCTGATCAATTGTCAAGAAAGGGAATTTATATTTGGTATTTAAAACCATCCTATGATTGTTTATCAATTTTACGATAAGTATGAACTTTTTATGGAGATTACATCATGTTTATGGGTTTTAATTCCTATTTAGATGGTGTGTTTGTCTCAAATGGTTGGTCAGAAACTCAGCATTGATTATATTCATATTATTCAGGAATTTTTGGATGTATTATCAAAAGAGTTCTTTATCCTTCCACCAAAACAAGATGTTGAGTTCTTGATAAATCTCATACCTGGCTCCACACTAATTTCAAAGACTCTCTCTATAATGGACCCAATTTAGTTGTAAGAATTAAATAAGAAACTCCAAGAAAACTGTAATAAGGGATTCATTCATCTAAGTGTGTCACCTTGGGGTGCACCTGTTCTTTTTATGAAAAAGAAAGATGTATAAATGTGACTCTTTATTGATTATTAGGAGTTGAACAATATCAATATCAAGAACATGTATCCCCTTCCTTGTATTGATGACTAGTTTGATCAACTTTACGGTGATCAATACTTTTCCAAGATTGTCCTTCATTCTAGATATCATCAATTGAGGGTCAATAAAGAGGATATACCCAAGAAAGCATTCCATACAAGGTATGGGTACTATAAATATATGGTGATTCATTTTTGTCTTACTAATTCCCCTACTATGTTCCCGGATTTGATGAATAATGTCTTTAGAGATTACCTTTATCAGTTTTTGGTGGTCTTTATAGATGATATTATAATTTATTCAATGAGAAAGAAAGATCATGATGAACACATGATAATTTTACTAAAGACCCAAAGGAAGGATAATTTGAATGCAATATTTACAAAGTGTGAATTTTGGATGAAAAAGGTTTCATTTTTAGGTCTAATAATCTCAATTTTTTGGTATAGAAGTATATCATTAAAAGAAGGGGCTATTTAATTTTGGTCAAAACCAACTATGGTGACTAAGATCCATAGTTTTATTGGTTTATCTGGATATTATTGATGAATTTTTCATAATTTATCATGAAAATCTAATCTTATAACCAAGTTAACTTGGAAGGGTTCCAAGTTCCTCTTGACAGATGAATGTTAGGAAAATTTCATGGAACTAATGTGAAATTTGTTTAGTGTAATGATACATTCATTACCCTATAATGGATAAGGGTTTCTAATGTATAGTGATTCACACAACAAGGGATTGGTATGAGTTCTTATGTAGTTAATATGGTTATTTTATATTCTATGTGACAATTGAAGATTCACTAGAAAAAAAAAACCCAAATCATGATTTGGGGTTAGCAGCGGTAATTTTGGTATTAAATATATGGAGGCATTATCTTTATGGAGAAAAGCATGAAATATATACCGATCATAAAATATTTAAATATATATTCATATCTAAGTAGTTGAAAATGCTCTATAGAAGATGGTTAGAGATGATAATTTATTGTGATTTCTCACTACATTATTACCATGGGAAAGAGAAAAAGGTGGTCAATGTGTTAAGTCAAAAGGATTATTCTAGATTATCTATGAAGAGGATCACAGAATATCCAATATTTCTAGATTTATAAAGGATGGATCTAGAAATCTTGAAGGAAGGGGGAAATTTTTATATTTCTCAATTGAATTTTCAAACCTCTTTCTAAGTAATGATTAAAGAGGTGAAGAAGGAATATGCAGGGTTTCAAAATAATGTTAGAAATGTTCCTGATTTAAACCTTGATCGGGATGGAATGATAAGTTTCATGAATCATGTATGTATTCTGTCCATACCAAATTGTAAGAAGGATATATTAGAGTAAGCTCATAGTTCTTTATTCTCTATTCATCCTAGAACTACGTAGATGTTTAGAGACTTGAAATAATACTTTTGGAGGGATTGATTGAAGAGAGATATCACATAGTATGTATCTTGGTGCTTGATATGCTAGTAATTTATGGATAAAATTCAAAAGATTAAGGGGATATTGCAGCCATTACCCCTACCAGAATGGAAATGGGGGAACGTCGCTATGGATTTTGTTGTTGGACTCCCCAAAAACTCTAAAGTGTTTTATGTTGTATGGGTGTAGTCGATCACCTTACTAAGTCATCCCACTTCATTAATATCAGAGAATACTTCTATCTGGATTATCTTTCTAGTATATACATTAAGGAAGAGGTAAGGTTGTATGGAGTACCAAATTATATTTTTTATGATTGGGATCCTAGATTTACTTCAATGTTCTAGTGAAGTATTTAATAAGATCTTGATACATAGTTGAGTTTCATAACTTCCTTTCATCCTCATACAGATGGTCAGTTTGAAAGAAAAATTCAAACCCTAGAGGATTTGCTGAGATCTTGTTCTCTCTATTTCAATGGTGGTTCAGATTAAAATCATTTTCTAGTTTATTTTTCATAAAACAATACCTTTCACTCGATCATTCATATTTCACCATACAAATCTCTCTATGTAAAAAAATTTACAATTCCAACGTGCTGGGATAAATCTAGAGAAAGAAATATATTGGTACCTAAGATAGATGAACACATAGAAAAGAAGGTTAGAACAATTTAGTATCATATCAAGGAAGATAAAATCCAGCATAAAAGTTATGTTGGTAATCATTGATGTGATCTAGGATTTGAATTTGGTGAGAAGGTGTTCCTATGAATTCCTCTATGGAAGAAGGTTATGAGAATTCAGAAGAAAGGGAAACTAATACCTAGGTATATTGGTCCCTTTGATATTCTTGATCCTATAAGGATGGTATCATGTCACTTCTAACTTCCCCCAAACCTCTCTCAAGTCCATTATGTGTTCCATATTTCTCTCCTGGGGAAGTTTAGACATGACCCATTACATGTACTCAACTCAGAGGGCATATTGCTCGAGCATGATCTTTCATACGAGGAAAAACCAGTTGAAATTCTAGATCATATAGATAAAGATATACCAATAAAGACCACTCACCTGGTCAATGTTTTGTGTAGAAACCACTAGTTAGAGGAAGTTACATCAGAACTTGAAGATATGATTAGCCATAATTATCCTCATTTGTTTGTATCATAATGACTAATTTCGAGGGAGAAATTCATTTTAAGAGGGATAGAATGTAAGAAGATGAGTTTTTTATGAACTTTTTTGGAATAAAATAGTTTTCTTTGATGTATTGCATTTCACTCCAAACCAAATTAATTTTTTGTTATATGCTACACCAAGATAAGTTTTTGCTACAAGCAACACCGACTTGGCTTGCATTACACGCCAAATTGTGTTTCTAGGAAACAAATTTTTATCATCATAATTATTGAAAGAGTAAAATTATATCCTAGTCATCAGAATGGAAGGTATGAACAATATTAACTGAATTATATAAGTAAGGATTATACATGTAAAACCCTTTTGAAATTTAAAAAAAATATTTTTCTAAAAAATAATTTGTATTAACATAAGTTTATTTTATACAAATAAAGTAAAAAAATTAATATTTTTATATTTTATTAATTAAATTTATATATACAATATTTAATCTAATGTTTAAAATTCATCCTATTTGTTTTATAAGCATGATATAAAAAATATATAAATCCAGTTTTGTGTTAAAAACTGTATTTTTCTAAATAGATATTTTGTCACCTTAAAATGGAGAACCAATTTAAAATCCAATTTTTGACACTTTTGTAATTTTTATATGACAAAATAAACTTAATTTTTTAATGTTTGATAGAAAATTTTAATTTGGATTAAATTTTAGTATTTTTCTGAGAAGTATAATGTTTTAAATAATAGTGAAAAATACTAAATTTTAATTGAAAACTTCTTTTTAATATAACTTATTTATATAGATAAATTATGTTTTGAATTATATTTAAAGTATAATTATTATAATTGTGCATAAATTAATCTAATTTAGGTCTTTGGAACCAATTTCAAATTGATATTTGATATAAAAGCATTTCAAACATTTGGACTTTTCACTTTATGAACTCGATGTCTACGAGATTAATTTTAAATATATTTATACCACTTATATTTTTTAAATTTTGAAAAATAGAATCTATAATTGAAATCTGAATGTATATATTTATTAAATATGTCCCTTTTATTTTTGGGCAATATGAGTTGTAACTTCTGGGATTTTTATTACCACGCTTAAGGGTAAATCGGATAATTGAGGGACAATATAATATTATATATATATTAGAAAACTACCATAACACCTTCCCAAATGTTATTTCATGAATTAAATTATATAATTAACACATAAGGATCTTTATTTAATAATTTAATGGAAACTTTTACATGGAAATTAATTAGATATTTTTAAAATTAAAGATAGTGAAAAAATGTCAAACTATTACTTTTAATAAGTATAATATTTTTAATATATGCTTAAATAGAAGATATGATTGACTATTAATATTTTTATTAAATGTATAATGTTTTAATACATGATATTTTTTTATTTTAATTTTTTAGTAAAGAAATAATTATCATAAAAAATTTTAAAATGATTATAAAGTAGAAATTAAATTTATGAAACACTCGATTAAGTGAAATTAAAAATACTAAATGAATATATTTTTAATTAATTAAGGTTATAGATAAGTTTTCTAGATGAACATGACATATTATGAGTATATTAAATTAATTATTTCTAAGTTATATTTTGTTATTGATTTTCTTAAAGTCAATGTAATGAATAATGTCAAAATTGACACTAATGTTATTTTTTGAAAATAATATTTTATTAAATTAATTAATAAAAATAAAAATAATAAGGATAAAGAAGATGAATTATAATCTAAAAAATCCTAAATTTATGATTTATGGTTCAATTGAAGTCTTATAAGTAAAACTCTGAACCTTATAATATCGAAAAGTTATTACCGTAGTTAAAATTAAAATAAGTTAATTAAGGGTTAATCAAAATGATAAGGTTTAAAATGACATAAAAACAATTATAAAATATATTGGTTTATGATATTAAAAAATTATATTATATTATCTTAAAATAATTTTCCTTTTTGAGGTATTTTTATTTATATTCAATTTATTATAAAATTATATTTTGAGAAATTTCAAAAGTTCCCCTCCCCTCTCTTATGAAAGGGCTCCTCTTCTTATATTTTCTTCACACTTCAGAACCTATTTAGTTCAGAAAACCCCTATTCAAATATACTTATAAATTATCTCCATTATTTTTATAAGCATTACTTTGGGAATAAATTCCAAAAAATAATTCATTTTGGAAAATCAAAAAGAGATACCCAAAGAAGAGGTAACATTTATTAACAAACATTTTTTGTTTATATATTCCTTAAACACCTCTAATTATTTTTATTTCATGTTTTTATAATAACATAAGAACCATGGATATAATTATAAGTTTTTATATTAATTATTATACCTATACTTACACACACTTCCATCTAATGGGTAACGAACTTACCGTTCGTTTTTACAGTGGACTGTCGCCTCACAAAACGATGATTGTTCGTTTTTCCATTACCACCTATCATGGTTGGAATTATTATGGAAATACTGTTTTATTTATATGATATATATTATATTTATTATTTATTTATTCTTCTTTAATTATTCCATAAAGAATATATTCATGCCTTTTATTTTTTAGAAATACAATAACTTCATTTGTGGACATGTGGACTACCGCCTACTCAAAGTAATTTAATTCATTCACACATTACATAGAATGTATTGATGATGGGTTTAGTAAAATTATAATATATATATATATATTAAATAATAATTCAAATGAAATTATAATATATATATATATATAAACATATATTTTATTTACTTTGACAATAAAATGAAGACAACATTCATGTGTACATAAGGTCTACCGTCTCCATGAATGGTGTATTCCCTTTCATATTTCTATATTTTATAAATTATTATAAATATTTATATAATGAATATATATGAATATATATCATGCTTTAAATTTTGGAATTATGTAAATCATGATCTAAGTAAGATTATAAATAATAATAATTCAAAACATGTACAACACAAATATTACCCGAAATGTAACATTAACACGGAATTGTGAATAAATGGGAAATATAATTTCATAATAAAATCATATATGATATTAAATATATGAATAAGGTTTTTGGGTATATTTATAATAAACTTATATTTATTATATATGAGGTTTTAATGAGTATTAAGAGAGTTAATATGTAAGGTATGGGATTTTTGTCTCACTTTTATTTATGTGAGACACATGCCTTATACACTACTTATTTCTTCTAAGTGAGGTATATACTTCCCATGAATGTTTGTTATGAGTATTATCCATAATATTATGGTGTTTTCATATCCATATAACTTTAATTCTTTCATGGTTCATAATATTCTATTTATTATATAGTGATGAGGGTTTATTTCGCAATCTCAACAATATTTGAGATTATTTCATTTTAAATCTTCATTAAAGAATATTTATCATTCACATCCATGTTTTATAAAAATGTTTTCAAAAAGGTTTTTAATATTATCCTATGAATATTTAAATTTTTTTTATCCATGTTTTACTATTTTACAAAACTCATTGAAGAGAATATTTTTTCCTTTTCTAAACAAGGTTCTTTTAGACTTTACCAACAAAAATAAACCGAAGGGGTGCTTTTTTAAATATATGGAAGGAATAAAATCTTCCTCCATCATGAAACCTTAATATTATGATGATTTATTTACAATATTACATGTTTAGTGTCAGAGAAATTCTTTTCTAATAAAATTGTGCAGCATTTTAAGAAAATAAAATGTTTTCAAAGGAGAAAGAATGTTTTCTTCAGAAATTATTTTCAAGTGATCTCTCAAAATTATTTTCCATCTACGATAACATTCTTTCATGTTACTAATGTTTTAATATGGATATTTTTTTCAATGATACTATCCCTATTATTCTTATGGTTGTTATATTTTTATGATGGAATGATATTTATGAAACCCGTTTATTTTCCATGGGTTATGTCTTGATTAAATTATGTTTATAAAATTAATTTCATTCCACGGGTTTTGATATGTTTAATGATTTATTATATTTTGGCATGGATATGTATTGTTCTCATCATGTGACATGTGGGACCTATATCTCCCCCCAATGCATTGGGTAAATATTTATATCTCATGAGATAATTATAGGAAACAAGTTGATGAGCTTGATCCTCTATGGGAATATGGGGAAACCAGATCCACTATAGAAAGATGGGGAAACCCGATCCACTATGGGAAGATGGGTAAACCTAATACACTTTTGAAAGATTGTGAAACCTTTTCCACTATGGAAATATCGGAAAACTCAATCCCTTACAAAGAAAATACTATCACTGGGTATTGTAATATTTCACACCTAGTAGGTGTAGTCCCCATGAGGTGACCTATTAAGTGTTGTCATTAAACCAATACTTATAGGGAATGATATTACATGTTGATGTGTCTACCACAAATTCCATGTCTTTTTCCCATGTTATTCTTTCATGGATTACTCTCTTGATTTTATAATGATTCTTGTCTTATGAACTACAATTATTTATTCCATTACTCATGTATAAGATATTTTATATCCAGGTTATTTTCTTTTAATGATATTATCATGTTCTCATACCCATATGTTCATGATTTTTCTTATGTATCTCCCTTGTTTACCCTTAATAAGCATCTGAGATCACCCATTTTTATGTTTCCTTTACCCAAGTTATGCAGATGTGTATTATGTATTATGTGTTAAAGAAGAGTTCTAGTCATAAAGACCATAGTGTGAAATAATGAAGCTCACTTATGTATGAGTGTTTATGTTTCCATTTTTCCAAAGGCACAAAACTAATACTATATTTTGGCATTTTTTGTGTGATATATTAAGTATTCTAAAAATTGATGTAATTTTAATTTATAAAAATCTAGGGTCATTATATTTTTCATTCCTTATGGGTATGGATGAGGATTGACCCACTGGGGTTCCTCAATGTGTGTATTATTTGTGGTTTTTAATCCTCTATACCAATGATAATAATTATTAATTATTAATTAATTGAAAACTAATTGTTATTAAATGTTTACAAATTATCATCACATGGTCTGGAGGAATTTAATTTTTTATTTATAGGATAAACCCCATTTTTAACATTGTTGATAGAGAAATATTACATGGACCAAAAGTAAAACCAGATGAGTATAGTGGGTTATTGAAAACACCCTAAGTTATTCGTGGCCTAATGAGGGGAATAGTGATTCGGGACAACAAGAGATTGATATAGTAGAGAATATATAAAGCTGAATGAGGAATACATTGAGCCAATAGGACATGAGGACTCCTAGGGTATGAAAATGAGGCAGGAGGTCAGTGTTGCTAGTGTTGGTGTTATCAAGTAGAGTTCCCCTAATAACTGGTAGATTGGATCATGTTGTAACATTAGTGGATGTTGTGAGTGGTTTATCTGATCGTGGGACTATGAAGGTCAAATAAGATTCTATAGTTGGTTTTGATAGGTCTTGGGCTATAGTTAGTGTCAGGTCTTATCGAACTGGTACTTGGGGGTAGATGTAAGAGATCGGTTTGGTGAGTTGAAGTTCTAAAACAAGAATGAGGTCTGATCGTCCTGTAAAGAAACTCAATCTACAGTTATAGACTAGAATAGAGGGTTCATGGGTAGACATTGAGGTTGTTGATGAACTATTTAATGTAATTAATAATGTAATTAATGAAAATGTTTATGAAGATAGATAGACTAAGGAGGAATATTCTACACAAGAGGAGAGTGATTACCAGCTGCTACATGATCATTTATTGTTTGTCCCAAGTGATTATAAGTGAAAGAAGATTACTAAGGATGACACATATAACTTATAGAAAACCATGAAGGGTTCCAATATGAGATAGATGAGGATGGAGAAATATTCTCTAGTTTATATAGATATATAAGATTTTTGTATTCAAACAAAGCCTGATTCAGTTACGTATGAGGTACAGAATCAGATGGTAATGAAAAAAAATCCTCTACAAATTAAATAGGAGGTGATTCATCTAGTTACTCTAAATGTTTCAGTACCAACATATGATGACATTGAAATAAACGGGACATAATATAATGTTTCTATTGAGTATTTTTTACTTCTTTTCAAGGATGTTTCTTACTCTTCTATAATCTCTGAGGATCAATATAATATTTCTTTATCGTCATATGAAAATAATAAGCCAGGTGAAAACCAAATATGTAGATGAGTGGCTAACATCCATGTGATAGAGGTTACCCTCATGGTTGGGGTAGTAGGGGCATCATAATATGAGCCTTCATTCATAGGCTGATTTTTTGGATAATATTGGCATCCTTCATTAGATTTTTCTTTGTTATTTTTATCCATTTTCAAGATAAAGGAAGTTATTCCATGTATGAATTCATCACCTCTTTTTTTATTTTTCTTCTTTTTAATAAATGGTCAAGTTTCTATGATCCCTATGCTCTACCAATTATTATTATTAGTGGTACAAACATTGGATGGGGTGTGATCTGTCCTTGATGGTGTAAGGTCATGTGAGTTTTTTCATTTCATGTAACCTACAAGACATTAAATAAAATTACTAATTAATAATTATTATTCATTATTATAAATTTATTATTAATAATTAATAATTAATGAAATCTTATACATTTGTTGATAATGTTTGGGCTTATTCTAAAGTGAAGAGCTAGCTTGAGAAGAAAATGTACCTTGAAAAGGATTAAATGGTGGTGGGGAATATGACACAAAAAATACCGCAAGATACTAAAAAAATAATAACTTTAGTAAACATGATAATCTGAATATATCCAGTAGTATGAAATCATTTCTAGAGGAATGTGCGGAGGTAACTCAAGCCAAAGGGTAAAACTAAATCAACGAGACTTTTAGGTTGGAATTAGGGTAGGTGTAAAGTCAAAATATATATTGAATTGAAGATAGTTCCTAAGTGCTTTGGTCTATCTGAAGGACTCAACCCTCAGGCCTTCGAGGGGTTCACCACACTAGATAACAACACATGCTCTCAAATTGGTGATGAAAAAATATAGCTAAATCCCAAATCCTCAAGATGGGTTCATAACCCAAGATATCAGGGTGGTGGTAGATGAAGCTAGAAATCTATTGCTTCATTCCTGGTTTGGGCTCAGAGTACTTGTTTCTTCATAGTTTTTAGGTAGTTGTTCCATGAAACTCTACATTTTTGTTCGATGTTTATGTGTTCCATTTCACAATAAATTTCTCAGGTCATGATCTTGGATTTATTGAACCATAGTTCATACAGGATTTTATTGATTATTGATTAATTGTTAGCTAATTATTATCAATTATTAATGGTAATTACTAATTATTATAAATTTATAATAATAATAATTATGTAATTATTAATAACTAATAAACAATTAATTAATAATTTAATTACAATGAATAGTTATCATTGATAACTAAGAGCCTTCATTTTTATTAATTTCTAATAGTTATTATTAATCAATAATTATTATCATTAATTATTAAATAATGATTTAATAAATTAAAAATAATTAATTGATATTATTAATTACCATTAATAATTAGTAAAAATTTATGTAATAATTTAATAATTATTATTAATTATTATTAATTACCATTAATTATAATAAAATTTAGTAATTAATTAATAAACAATTAATTAATTGTGTATTATAATAATTAATTAATTACTAATTATTATTAATTATGGTGGGGTGGTACGAAGAAATATTGGGGTCATAGCATGATACAAGCTTCTCTTTTGGGACTTTAGATCATCTCTTTTATAGAGGTTCCAATTAAGATGGATGAGGTTGTTGAATCTAATAGGTTTGGTCATTATGCTCGGATCCTGGTAGAAATTGATCTTTATTCCATGTTATATAGGATGGTTTTATCAACATCTAAGGATAATTCACCTCTATATAATGTTTATAAAAGTTCACCCCTATTATTTGTAGGTTTCCAATGCATTGAGTATATCAAAGAGAAATACAAAATAGTTATTTCTTGTTCCTTATATTCTGTTAAGGCCATAATTTGGAAAATTTTCATAAGACTTAGATGCACAAGTAATTTATGTAGGGTAAGTTTGACAATGGTCAGATTGATCAGTCTAAGAGTTAGCAGTTTACTATTGGTAAGGGTGGATAGCCTAGTCTTGATGCTTCTAGATGTAGTGTCCGATGATTGTAGGTTCAATCCTCTTAGGTCGATATTATCTCCTAGGTGGAATCTTAAGGTCATTCTTATCCAGACGGGTTGGGAATATCAGGTTGGTTGATTTTGAGAAATACCTTAGATGCTGCGGGAGTAAAAAATTTGAATGGATCCTAGTAATGGATATTTAGAGCCACCTAAAATGGCACACATGTATTTGAAAATGGAGAGACAAAGTTTCATGGGAGTTACAAATACATTGACATAGATAGTTTTGTTATAAAAGGAGGAAATGGAAGGGTTTTCCACACCCCAACATACAGAGAGAAAATTCAAATTTGGGGATGATATTTGTTCAACGACCATTTTTCCTCAGACTGCATCTGCTCTCCACCTTTCATCCACCATTTAATTTGAGTATTACTTTTGAGATCCCACTCATCTTTAGGAGTCTCATATTTGTACTCTTGATTTTTATTGGACCCTCTTTTCAGTCTAGGTCTCATGGTTTTTTTCCTTCATTGGGCTTTTTCATGTTAAATTTTTTTTTTGTCAAAATTTCTTTTTTTAACATATATTTTTTGGTAGCTGTGCATCCACTTTTTTATGGAAAGAATTTATTTTTTATCCATGTTTGTGTTGCTGTTTTATTGTGTTCATCACTTTCCATATTTCTCAACATCTACTATCAAATGTTTTGAATATTATTTCATATATATTATGGAATCCAATTATATTTTGATATTTTTGTTGAATGGTACAAACTACCATATGTGGATAATAAATATAAGGGATCTACTATTTGTCAAGCGAATGCATCTTCCAGTGTTTAGTACCCATAATCCAGAAATAGTTTCAGATGAAGAATGGGAGTTCAAGTATGATATTTTTTTTTCATTCAAAAATGGGTCTAATGTAACACCCCAAGCTTCTACGGTACACTTCTCTTTGAATAATGCAATAGCGTGTGTTGTACGCAACATCGAGTTCTAACACACCACAACCAATCAAACTAGCTGTTATGAATAGTAATACCCAATTTTTGAAATTTATAAATTTTATTTTTCAAAATGGACTTCATTTTTGGATTCGGAATATCGAAATTATCCTAGGGTGAATTTTTGGTATTTTTCTGAAAAACTTCATTTTTTGATGAATAGTGAAACCACTAAGTGGTAGTTAAAAAAAACTGAATTTTTCATAAAACTTAATTTTACCGCTTCTGTGAGTGGAATTTCAAAAATCCGAGAGACACGGTTAATATCAAGGAGTAAAATGTGGTTCAATGAGATAAAAATATTTTTTGGTGAATAGTAACTTTTTACTTTTATTTACCACGGTTAAAAGTAAATAGGGAAATTAAGGGTAAAAATGATATTAATATTACCCTAACACATGCCCTGATTCTATTGGATAAGCTTAATTCGACCAAAAAAAACCTTAGGAATAAAATATTATCATTTAGGTCCACTTGGATTAGATTAGGACATTTATTATTATTTAATTCAAAGAAGAGTTAAAAGAGTTAAAATCAAAGTTTATTTACTAAATAATTTTTAATATAGGGTTATACATAAGATAAATTCGATTGTAAATATTAATTAGAAAGATAAAAGGATTTCATACATAATTTTATTTTATTTATAATTTTTATACATTAAATAATTTAATTTATTTATGACCCAATGATGATGCAGTAATTACCATAATAGTGAAAAATTACAATAATTGATATTATAAATACCCAAATAAATATAATTTGAGACTTTTTAAGAATTACACTAATTTTATAGGTTAATATGACATGTTAGGAATGATTTAAGTCACTTTTTTAGAATTAATCCTTTTGTTGTGATTTTTACAAAAATCAATTATTGAATAGTGTCAAAATTGACATAAAAGAGTTTTTAAAACAAATATTATATTATTAATTGATATTCAATTACTAAAAATATAAGGTTATGGAAAGAGACTTATATCATTATATTTGTATCATTAATGGACCACTTGGGGGTATCTTGGAGGTATATAGTAAGTTTATTAACTATATAATATAAAAATACAAAGTGACATGGTAAGTGTCAAACTAATTAACTAAGAGTTAAAACTAAAAGATAAGGTTAATATAATGACCAAAACCTATCTAAATTCTATTGGTTGAGAGGTTTTAGACCTATCCCCACCTTAACCTTTAAATAATCCACTTTTGAGCCATTATAAACAGAATATAAATTTATTATAAAATAATATTTCTAGCTTTTCCAAAGGTGCCACTCACCCCTCTTATAAAAGGGCACTCCCCCTTCTCATTAATTCACACCTTCAAAGACATTTGTATCGTCCAAAATCTGCCCAAATACTCTCTCAACTTCCCTCAATTCATCCTAGAGGCCTTCCTTTAGTCATAAAGCCAATCTAAGGAGCCATTTTGATCAAATCAAAAGGAAGAACCCGAAGAAGAGGTAATGATTTCACCACCCCTTTTCAAGTTCCTTTCTTCTTCCACTTATTCTTTCTTTGTTATTACCATTCTAAAATAATTAATCCAGTATCTCCTATATAATTTAATATTATTATAAATATGGTACAACTATATTCAGTATTTTATCCATCCTTTGAATGACATGTCACCATACGTGCGTACGTACAGCTTACCGTCTCCACGTCGTGGTGTAATTGTTATTCAATATATTATTATTTGGATGGGTATAATAATGATTTTTAATTCATGTAAATAATAAATATAACATGATAATGATTCTTTATATATGATATACCATCCAATTATATATTATTTTAATATCAAAAGAATGATATTGTCACTTGTGCGTACGTACGGACTACCGTCTCCATGAGCGCGATGAGAATCATTCTCCATCGTATCCATTCTAGAATAATTATCATTTGATGATTTCAAAATAATGTTTAAGGACTTGATATCATTATGGATATGAATAATATACAACCTATCCATCGAAAACACGGCTTATGTAACAAAACATATAAAATAAAATGAGTAAGTTAACACCTGAAACAACGATAATTCTAAGATATTATTAACAAATCAATGTTAAAAGATCATATATGATATCATATTAATGTATATGATTCTTGTATACTTTAATAACAATTATTTCACCATTATACAGGAGTTTAACCTACCCTCAACCAAGGAAAAGTACAAGGTAAGGTTTATTTCACAATCTCTTCATTATCCGAGGTTGTTTATACGTAATAATCTACTGGGATTTATTTATCATCCACATCCATGTTTCTTAAAAATGTTTTTCAAAACATTTTTACTATGTACAAGAATATGGTTTAAAGTCATTTATACCCTTTTTTGACTTTTTATAAGAGGTTTATAAAGGAATCTTTCCATTGTTTTCCAAACAAGGTGTTTTTTAACCTTTTCGACAGAATTAATGTAAGAATGTTTTTTTTAACTTATACAGTGGGTGCGGCTATTTTCCACCGTTATAAAATCTTCAAAGCTTCCCTTACAAGATTATAAGAATATTTTCAAAGAAAATGTTTTATTTTATAAATATATGACTCTTAAATGATTTCAAAATAAAAAGAGATATTTCTCTAAAAAGAGTTTTGATTTCATCTATGTCAACATCATTTGATGGATTTTACGCTTATTTAAAGTTGATTTATTATGATACAAAACTTCTATATTGTATTGAAGGTTTTGTGATATGTTTGACTGTGGATGTGTTATTTTTATACCATTCATGGTTTATGGATGAAGTATTTACATTTCGTATGCTATTATTAATACGAATTTTTATGTTATGTTTAAACCTTTTCATATGGGAATGCATTGGACTTAATATGTGATGGGCGGAGCCTGTTATAGCTCCTCGATGCATCGGTAGGTCTCATGAGACAAACTAGTGTCTTGGAACAAGGCCTTGACAAAATCTTATTTGTAGTCTTGGCATGAGGCCTTGGATATGTGGTTATGATAGTTTGGCATTATGCATTCCATCATTATGAAAGTGGTTATTGATATTGCATGTGATTATTCGATTAGTAGAATATCCATGTGAATAAGTAAATGGAATTAATTCATTTTATTTTTTCCATACTATGTTGAAGTTCAAGTTTAAAAGGCTTTTTTTCTGGTTATACATTGCCTTGAATGTTTATTCTTATTTATGAAAGTTTCCGCTATATTTTTATACTTACTGGGCATTTGAGATCACCCCTTTTCTATGTTTTATTTTTCCCAGGATGTGAAGAAATAATTTATGAATGACCTACAGGGATAGTATGAGGGGATAAGAGTGTGGACTATGGAGACTATATTGTTGTAGTTTTCATTTTATGATGTAATGTAAACTTTATTAATGTATCTAGTTATTCCAAGGCTACTAAACTAATCGGTCTTTCGAGACTTGATCTTTCTTGTGATCATGCCAATGTTATGTAATAATGCACTGAATCTGGGTAACTGGGGTCGGGGTGTTACAGTTGGTATCAGAGGAAGTTTAGTACAAACCTTGGAAGCTAGATTTAGATAAACTCTTATTAGAGCACATAGATTTAAGATGGACTTTTAGGATTAGTATAGAAGAACTTCCTTAAATTTTGGTATTGTAGAGATTTTGTGAGTTTTTCGAGCAATACATCCCTGTCTGGATACGAGCAGGTAGAGGCAGCTCTGGCACAGATGTACCTAGGGGTAAAACCTGAAAACACCGCTTTGAGCTAGACTCGAACGGGAACTGGTGCACAACAACGGGCCTTGCTGCACTCTTGGTTACGACACTCCTGGGGGATATACTTAGGATAACTATCATTTTCTTTATAAATCATTATAAAGGGTTTATGAGTATATACTTCCTCAAAGGAGACATTTTTATGATTATGGATTATATCCATAAATAGTTCAATTTATGTTAAGTGTTTTATAAGTATGAAATTATGTATTATGATTCATAAACTGATCTAGTTTATGCCATTGTTTAGAAATGGCGCCTAGTGGAAGAAATGGAAACCATATCAATGCACGCACTCCATGTAGGGATTTCCCTCCTACTCAAGATAATTATAGTGGATCTGGTGATGCAACTGGTGCCGATCAGCTAATCACCATACTGGGACAACTCACTCAGGTTATGAATAATAACCTTACTCGTATGGAGCACCCTGATCCGCAGCGTGGAGGATCAATGTTAGATCGCTTCATGAGGCAGCAACCACCAACGTTCAATGGGAGTACAAATCCCTTAGTAGCTGAGCAATGAATAAATTCCCTAGAGAAAATATTTCAGGCTTTGGGAAGTAGTGAAAGGGAAAACGTTATCATGGTAGTTTACCGCCTCACTGGAGATGCTGATCAATGGTGGTCATTGATTCAAAACATGAAGGAAGATGATGAAGTATCAAATATGTAATGGAGGGAGTTCAAAGATCTGTTTTTGGAAAAATATTTTCCTCGTGACCATCAAGAAGATATGGAAAGACAATTTCTGAGTCTGAGACAAAAGGAGGATGAGAATGTCGCAAAGTATGAGGCTAACTTTACAAGGTTATCAAGGTATGCTGGAGATTATATATGTAACCCAAGAAGTAATATTTATCGTTTCTTTGATGGGTTAAAACCATTTTTCTATCGAGAATTAGTCTCATAATCCTTCTCGTCGTACGAAGACATTGTCGCGTGTGCTATCAAGATAGAAAAGGAATTCTCTAATTCTTATGACTTTAAAGCAAAGCAAGAGAAGAAGAGGTCTGCTGATCAATCTGGGAATGGAAATAAGGGAAAGAAGGGAAAAGTTTAATATCCAACATGCAGTAAATGTGGGAAGAAACACCCCGATACTTGCTTAAAAGGAATGGGAGTCTGTTACAAGTGTGGTGAAAAAGGCCACCAAGATCGTGATTGCAAGGGGAAGAAGAAAGTTATCGATGTCCAATGCTACAATTGTAGGGAGATGGGACATTATGAAAATAAATTTCCTAAGAGTCAGGGGAACTTACCTCAGAAAATGCCTAGGGATTAAGGCCAAGCTTATGTTATCACTACTGCTGAGGTAGAAGCTCTGAAAGACGTGGTGGCAGGTAATTTAATGGTTTCCTCAAGTTTAGAAAATTCATTATTTGATTCTGGATCATCGCATTGTTTCATATCTTCCCAGTTTCCTAAGAAAATTAGATATTTCCAATTTGATTTAATAAGGGAGTTGTCAGTTAAAACTCCTAAGGGAAGTATCATTGCAATAAATTTTTGTGAATCAGTCCCCATTAGAGCACATAAATGTTCTTTATCCGCTGATCTCATCGTCATACTTATGATTGATTTTGATATAATCCTCGATATGGATTGTCTTTCAGACCATGATGCGAAGATTTATTATAAGAATAAGGAGGTTACAATTTTTGATGATGATGATAAGGAACACCTTATCTTTAGAGTAGAATCGTCACCACCTAATTCTTATCTAGATTCACCCCCAGTAGCTCAACTAAATTCAATTATTGGGGAGGAAGAGGATGAAATTATAGTGGGTGAGGAAAGGAATGTTCAAATAGAGGATGTACCTATTGTGAAAGAATATGTAGATGTGTTTCCAGAAGATTTACTTGGACATCATCCAGAACGAGAAGTTGAGTTTTCCATTGATTTAATTCCTGGATCAAGGCCTATATCGAAGACCCCTTATAGAATGGCCACTGTAGAATTAGTTGAACTAAAGAAACAACTAGAGTAATTGAGTAATAAGGGATTTATTCTCCCTAGTGTTTCTCCATGGGGATTCCCTGTTCTTTTTGTTAAAAATAAAGATAGATCTATGAGGTTATGTATCGACTATAGGGAGATCAATGCTATAACAATAAAGAACAAGTATCCCCTACCTCTAATTGATGATTTATTTGACCAACTGCATAGAGCTCAATACTTTTCAAAGATTGACCTTCGATCTGGATACCATCAGTTGTGTGTGAAGAAGTAAGGCATTCCAAAGACAGCATTTCGAACTAGGTACAGGCATTACGAGTTTACAGTAATGCCTTTTGGATTGACTAATGCACCCTCTGTATTCATGGATCTGATGAATAGAGTTTTCAAGGAATATCTCAATGAATTTGTGGTGGTATTTATTGATGATATCTTGGTATACTTCAAAAGCTACGAAGATCATGAAAATCACTTGCGCATTATCCTGAAGACTCTGAGAAGACATGAATTATATGTGAAGTTTAGCAAGTGTGAATTCTGGCTTCAGGAGATTTTTTTCTTGTCCATATTATCTCTAAATATGGAATCTATGTTGATCCTTCTAAGACCAAGGCAATCCAAGAATGGCCAGCACCTACGAGTATAACTGAGGTACACAGTTTTATTGGTATGACAGGTTATTATCAACGTTTCGTCCAGAATTTTTCCCGATTGGAAAACCCATTAACGAAGCTCACATGTAAAGGGGTTAAATTTGTTTGGACAAAAGAGTGTGAATAATGTTTCGAAGAACTGAAGAGAATATTATTCAATGCACCTATATTGACTCTACCATCGGGGAATGATGGGTTCATTATTTATAGTGATGCATTGAAGAAAGGACTTGGTTGTGTCCTTATACAGAATGATAGGGTTATTTCCTATGCATCATGACAGTTGAAAATTCATGAACAAAACTATCCTACTCATGATCTCAAGTTAGCAGCTGTGATATTTGCTTTGAAGATATGGAGGAACTACCTCTATGGTGAAAAATGTGATATTTATACTGATCACAAGAGTTTGAAGTATATTTTCTCACAAAAAGAACTCAACATGAGGCAAAGGAGATGGCTTGAATTACTCAAGGATTATAATTGTACGATACACTACCACCTGGGGAAAGCAAACAAGGTGGAATATGCTTTGAGTAGAAAAGATCATGGAGTTTTGAACAATATGAGAATTGAAAGGGATCCAATTTTCATGGATCTAGTAAAGATGGACATGGGAATAACCAGGGAAGGTGAAACATCAATGCTTTTTCAAATGGTTTCCAAACCATTATTACTAGAAATGATTAAGAGTTATCAGACCGATGATGAAGAATTTCAAAAGAAGATTAAAGCTGTGAATGATGGGAGATTGAGAGACTTTGTGTATAAAGATGGAATTTTGAAATTTGGGAAGAGACTTTGTGTTCCCGATATACCTGATCTAAAACGAGAATTGCTAGATGATGCTCATAGTTCCAATTTCTCTATACACCCTGGGATAACCAAAATGTATAGAGACTTGAAGGAACATTTTTGGTGGGACAACATGAAGAGGGAGATTGCTGATTTTGTGTCAAGATGTATGGTTTGTCAACAAGTGAAAGCTGGAAGTAAACATCCTGGAGCAGTCATGCAACCTCTTCCCATACCGGAGTGGAAATGGGACAATATTACGATGGACTTTGTCATGAGACTACCAAAGACTCCTAGAAGGAACGATGCAATATGGGTTATTGTTGATCGTCTTACCAAGTCAGCACATTTTCTTGCTATAAGAGAAGATCTACCACTAGAATGTCTAGCAAGACTATATATTGATGAAGTTGTGAGACTTCATGGAGTACCCCTATCGATTGTTTCTGATCGTGATCCCCATTTTACTTCAAGATTCTGGAAAAGTAGTCAAAAATCCTTGGATACTGAACTTCATTTGAGCACTGCCTACCACCCTCAAACAGATGGGCAATCAGAACGAACTATTCAAACCTTAGAAGACATATTGAGATCCTGCTCACTTGACTTTCAGGGTATGTGGGATCAATATTTACCTCTGGTAGAATTTTCCTATAACAATAGCTTTCATTCGAGTATTCAGATGGAACCATATGAAGCGTTATACGGAAAGAGATGTCGCACACCAACCTGTTGGGATGACGTTGGTGAAAGAAAACTTGTAGGCCCAGAAATGGTGGAGAAAACGATGGAAAAGGTTAAGGTAATCCAAAACCATATCAAAGCAGCTCAAAGTAGGCAGAAGAGCTATGGCGATAATCGAAGGAAGGATTTGGAATTTCAAGTCAGTGATCATGTTTTCTTAAAGGTATCTCCATGGAAGGGAGTCATACATTTTGGTAAGAAAGTTAAACTGAGTCCCAGGTACATCGGACCTTTCGAAATTCTAGAACGAATTGGGGCTGTAGCTTACTGTTTGTCAATGCCGCCAAATCTCTCCAAAGTTCACGATGTGTTCCACATATCACTATTGAGGAAATACATGCCTGACCCAATGCATGTACTCACTTATGAGGAATTAAAACTGGAACCCGATTTGTCTTATTGCGAAGATCCCGTCAAGATTCTTGATACGAGAGAACAAGTACTGATAAACCGGACAACTCGTCTGGTAAAAGTCTTGTGGAGAAACCATAAGATGGAATAGGCAACGTGGGAACCCGAGGAAGTTATGATGAAGAACCACCCGAGTCTTTTCATGCGGTAGTATTCTATAAATTTCAAGGATGAAATTATTTGAAGGAGGGGAGAATGTAACACCCCAAGCTTCTACGGTACACTTCTCTTTGAATAATGCAATAGCGTGTGTTGTACGCAACATCGAGTTCTAACACACCACAACCAATCAAACTAGCCGTTATGAATAGTAATACCCACTTTTTGAAATTTATAAATATTATTTTTCAAAATGGACTTCATTTTTGGATTCGTAATATCGAAATTATCCTAGGGTGAATTTTTGGTATTTTTCTGAAAAACTTCATTTTTTGATGAATAGTGAAACCACTAAGTGATAGTTAAAAAAAACTGAATTTTTCATAAAACTTAATTTTACCACTTCTGTGAGTGGAATTTCAAAAATCCAAGAGACACGGTTAACATCAAGGAGTAAAATGTGGTTCAATGAGATGAAAATAATTTTTGGTGAATAGTAACTTTTTACTTTTATTTACCACGGTTAAAAGTAAATAGCGTAATTAAGAGTAAAAATGATAATAATATTACCCTAACACATGTCCTAATTATATTGGATAAGCTTAATTAGACCAAAAACAATCTTAGGAATAAAATATTATCATTTAGGTCCACTTGGATTAGATTAGGACATTTATTATTATTTAATTCAAAGAAGAGTTAAAAAAGTTAAAATCAAAGTTTATTTACTAAATCATTTTTAATATAGGGTTATACATAAGATAAATTCGATTTTAAATATTAATTAGAAATATAAAACGATTTCCTAAATAATGGTATTTTATTTATAATTTTTAGACATTAAATAATTTAATTTATTTATGACCCAATGATGATGCAGTAATTACCATAATAGTGAAAAATTAAAATAATTGATATTATAAATATCTAAATAAATATAATTTGAGACTTTTTATGAATTACACTAATTTTATAGGTTAATATGACATGTTATAAATGCTTTAAGTAACTTTGTTCGAAGTAATAATTCTGTTGTGATTTTTACAAAAATCAATTATTGAATAGTATCAAAATTGACATAAAATAGTTTTTAAAACAAATATTATATTATTAATTGATATTCAATTCTTAAAAGTCTAAGGTTCGGCCAAGAGATTTATATCATGATAGGTGTATCATTAATAGATCACTTGGGGGTCTCTTGGAGGTATATAGTAAGTTTATTAACTATATAATATAAAAATACAAAGTGACATGGTAAGTGTCAAAATAATTAACTAAGAGTTAAAACTAAAAGATAAGGTTAATATAATGACCCAAACCTGTCTAAATTCTATTGGTTGAGTGGTTTTAGACCTATCCCCACCTTAACCTTTAAATAATCCACTTTGGAGCCATTATAAACCGAATATGAATTTATTATAAAATAATATTTCTAGCTTTTCCAAAGATGCCTCTCACCCCTCTTATAAAAGGGCAATCCCCCTTCTCATTAATTAACACCTTCAAAGCCATTTGGATCAGCCAAACTCTGCCCAAATACTCTCTCAACTTCCCTAAATTCATCCTATAGGCCTTATTTTGTTCATAAAGCCAACCTAAAAATCCCTTTTGATCAAATCAAAAGGAAGAACCCGAAGAAGAGGTAATGATTTCACCACCCCTTTTCAAGTTCCTTTCTTCTTCCACTTCTTCTTTCTTTGTTATTCCCATTATAAAATAATTAATCCTGTATATCCTATATAATTTAATATTATTATAAATATGGTACAACCATATTCAGTATTTTATCCATCCTTTGAATGACATGTCACCATACGTGCGTACGTACGGCTTACCGTCTCCACGTCGTGGTGTAATTGTTATTCAATATATTATTATTTGGATGGGTATAATAATGATTTGTAATTCATGTAAATAATAAATATAACATGATAATTATTCTGTATATATGATATACCATCCAATTATATATTATTTTAATATCAAAAGAATGATATTGTCGCTCGTGCGTACGTATGGACTACCGTCTCCATGAACGCGATGAGAATCATTCTCCATCGTATCCATTCAAGTATAATTATCATTTTATGATTTCAAAATAATATTTAAGGACTTGATATCATTCTGTATATGAATAATATAAAACCTATCCATGAAAAATACGGCTTATGTAACAAAACATATAAAAGAAAACGAGTAAGTTAACACCCGAAACAACTATAATTCTAAGATATTATTAACAAATCAATGTTAAAAGATCATATATGATATCATATTAATTTATATGATTATTGTATAATTTAATAACAATTATTTTACCATTATACAGTAGGTTAACCTACCCTAAACCAAGTAAAAGTACAAGGTAAGGGTTATTTCACAATCTCTTCATTATCTGAGGTTGTTTATACGTAATAATCTACTGGGATTTCTTTATCATCCACATCCATGTTTCTTAAAAATGTTTTTCAACACATTTTTACTATGTAAAAGAATATGGTTTAAAGTTATTTATACCCTTGTTTTACTTTTTATAAGAGGTTTATAAAGGAATATTTCCTTCATTTTCCAAAAAGGTGCTTTTTAACCTTTTTGACAGAATTAAGGTAAGAATGTTTTTTTTAACTTATACGGTGGGTGCGGCTATTTTCCACCGTTATAAAATCTTCAAAGCTTCCCTTACAAGCTTATAAGAATATTTTCAAAGAAAGTGTTTTATTTTATAAATATATGACTCTTAAATGATTTCAAAATAAAAAGATATATTTCTCTAAAAAGAGTTTTGATTTCATCTATGTCAACATTCTTTGATGGATTTTACGCTTATTTGAAGTTGATTTA
Source organism: Viscum album (assembly GCA_963277665.1). Lineage (NCBI taxonomy): Eukaryota > Viridiplantae > Streptophyta > Magnoliopsida > Santalales > Viscaceae > Viscum > Viscum album. Next base: position 1,084,524,878 of record OY728150.1, on the reverse strand, counting down.
TTATGATACAAAACTTCTATATTGTATTGAAGGTTTTGTGATATGTTTTACTGTGGATGTGTTATTTTTATACCATTCATGGTTTATGGATGAAGTATTTACATTTCATATTCTAGTATTAATACGAATGTTTATGTTATGTTTAAACCTTTTCATATGGGAATGAATTGGACTTAATATTTGACGGGTGGAGCCCACTATAGCTCCTCGATGCATTGTTAGGTCTCATGAGACAAACTAGTTTCTTGGCACAAGGCCTTGAAAAAATATTATTTTTAGTCTTGGCACGAGTCCTTGGATATGTGGTTATGATAGTCTGACATTATGCATTCCATCATTATGAAAGTGGTTATTGATATTGCATGTGATTATTCGATTAGTAGAATATCCATGTGAATAATTAAATGGAATTATTTCATTTTATTTTTTCCATACTATGTTGAAGTTCAAGTTTAAAAGTCTTTTGTTCTAGTTATACATTTCCTTGAATGTTTATTCTTATTTATGAAAGTTTCCGCTATATTGTTATCCTTACTGGGAATTTGGGCTCACCCCTTTTCTATGTTTTATTTTTCCTAGGATATGAAGAAGTAATTTATGAATGACCTGCAGGGATAGTATGAGGGGATAAGAGTGTGGACTATGGAGAGTATATTGTTGTAGTTTTCATTTTATGATGTAATGTAAAATTTATTAATGTATCTAATTATTCCAAGGCTACTAAACTAATCGGTCTTTCGAGACTTGATCTTTCTTGTGATCATGCCAATGTTATGTAATAATGCACCGACTCTGGGTAACTGGGGTCGAGGCGTTACATCTAAGATAATGTGATGAACCATATTTTCAACATCTATTATGTCAATACTTTGTGGGAGAATCTTGAGAATAAATATGCTTCCATGATAGGAAACAATAAATTGATTATTATCAAAAAATGATCAATTTTATGTACAAATAAGGTAAGTTTATTTATTAATATTTTACAAGATATCATGTATGTTTTGATAATTATTTTGGTATGGTTATTAATTTTTAAGATGAATTTTTAACAATTTTTTCCTTAAAACTTTACATGGTTCTTAAGAGAATTTTCTTGTTACTGTAGTCGATTCTAATCCCAATGTTGTTGTGACGTTCAGTTTTGTTTAGTTTGTTGTTCTTAAAAAATATTTCAGGATAAATACTCAAGAGAAATATTCTTTAGATCATTTAGTCATAGAGAATAGGTGGAGAATCTAGGCAATGATTCAAGGACAGAGCATTTGAGGTAAGAAGAAATCCAGAAGCAAATCCAAATCAAAGTAGATAGAATTCGAATGTCATCATTATGGTAAGAATGGGTATGTTAAGAAGTTTTGTTATCAACTAAAAATAAAAATTATAATTAAGGAAAACCAATATAAGAAAAATGGTGATAGAGTATATCATGTCTCCACCACTACATGGGGTGATCTTTTTATTATTTATGACTCCATTAATATTGCTTATGATGATTCTTACTAGGTTATTGATTGTGGTGTCTGTTTTCACATGACACTAAGGAAGGTGTTCTTTACATCATATAGACAGGTAATTTTGGGATTTTTAAAATGGGTAATAATGGTCATGCTGATGTTGTGGGTATCAGGTCTGTTTTTTAGAGACATGTACAGGAAGTAAGATGCTTATGAAGAATGATCGACATGCGCCCGAGGTTTTCTTGAATCTTATTTCTACCAGAATTCTTGATGATGAAGGGTTTATTAGTACTTTTGGTTATGGACAATGGAATATTTCCAAGGGTTCGTTGATTATGTCTTGAGGGAACAATCAGTCAGGCTTATACCGAACTAGAGCATCTATTTACTATGATATTGTTTACATTGTTGAGTGGATTGTTTCATCCAAGTTATGGCATAAGAGGCTTATCCACATTAGTGAGAAAGGGTTTGTTTTATTGTCTTAGAATAATGTTTTTCTAGATTTTAAGAGTGTAAAATTAGATGCATTTGATATATGTATGGATGAAAAATAGAGTAGGGTGAGTTCCAGCCATCATCATTTACATAGAAAGTCACATGTACTTGAATTAGTACATTCTAACGTTTGTGGTACATTGAAATCTATGACCATTAGTGGTAGTATTTATTTTGTGAAATTTATTTATTACTACTCATGTATGCTTTGGGATAATGTTTTGAATGCCAAAAGTAATTTTCTTGGTATTTTTAAGAAATTTCTGGTTTCAGTTGAGATAAAATATCATAAGAAATTAAAATGTATTCACACTAAAAAGTTTGAGAGTATTGGGGTCTGTTTGATCAGTATTTCAGGAAGGAAGGTAATAGGAATTCGAATATTCCTCCCATGACACCTCAGCTAAATGTTGTAGTGAAATGAATAAAAATAAATTTTTTGGAAAGAGTTCAGTGTTTTCTTTTAGAAGAAAAGTTGCCTCAAAATTTTTAGAGAGAGGATTTACTTAATACTACTTATATTATTAATTTATCACCAATGGTAGCTTTGTAGATAGACACTCTCAATAAGTTTTGGTATGGAAAAGAGATCATGTATGATAAATTACATGTTTTTGGTTTCAATGCTTTTGTTTGTGTGCTTAGAGATGAGATATCCAAGATGGATGGTAAGTAACAGTAGTGTATTTTTATTTTCTATAGACACAGTGATTTTGGGTATAGGTTCTATGATCCTTCTTTGAAGAAAATTTTCAGATGTTGTGATTCAGTGTTTTAAGAGGGTCAGACTATTACAAATATTGATAAGAGAGAAAATATAGTTCTCCAACTTTTGATTAATTTTTTAGTCTTGATCCAGGTTATGATTCACATTTACCTCATATTATTGATTTTTTTTATCATGTTGATTTGAAAAATTATGTTCAGGGTGAATAGGTTTGAGTTGATGTTTCTAAAATAGCTTTTGTTTCTGATGATTTATTTATATGGTTTATTAATGAACCCATGGTTCCACTGTGGTGGTCATCTCAACATCATGTCATTTCTACTCAGTATTCACTTTACGAGTATGTTCTCCTCACTAAAGGGGGATAACTAGAATATTTTGATGATGAAATGAAAAGTGAACTAATGGACAGATGGGTTTTGTCAATTGATAATGAGATGAAATCATTTCACTTCAACCATAATTTTGAGATGGTGAAGTTACCTATAGTTAAGAGAGCATTGTGAAGTGGATGTATATTTCAGATTAAAAATGAAGAATCCAGTTTTGTTCCATGATACAAGGTAAGATTAGTTTTTAAAGGATTATATCAAAATAATTTTATTGATTTTGATGAGATTTTTTCTCCTTTTTTCAAAATTAATTCCTTTTGTGTTGTTCTTTGTTTGGATGCTAGTTATGATTTTCAGATTGAGTAGATGGATGTGAAGACAAATTTCCTCCATGAAGATATAGTGTAACATATTTATAGGGAGAAACCAGAGGGTTCTTTTGAAATAGGTAAAGATAATCAAGTCTATAGGTTAAATAATATTTTTTATGGTTTGAATAAAACTCTAAGGTAGTGGTATAAGAATTCTGAATTTATTATTTTTCATTAGGGTTTAGGAAGACATCTTATAATCATTGTGTTTTTGTTTATAGATTTACTGATGATGATTTTATTATAATAGTGCTTTATGTTTATGATAATCTCATTTTTAGACCTTATACTTCTAGAATTGATAGATTGAATAAAGATATTTGTCAGTATTTTGTGATGGAAGACATGGTACCAGCACAAAATATGTTTGGCATGTCGATATCCCATTATAGGAATGCCAGGAAATTATGGTTATCTTAAGAGAGATATATTGAGAATGTTATACATATATTTTCTATAGATAGAGGGAAATATTTTATTACTCCTATTTTTTTACATTTTAATCTTAGTACCATTCAGTCACCTTCTACTGATGAAGAGATATAGGATATGCAGAATATACCATATTCATCTATTGTTAGTTATTTTATGTATGTGATGTTATATACTAGACTTAATATATCTCATATAGTTGGTGTGGTTAGTTTTTTTCTACCTAATATGAGTAGAGATCATTGGAGAGCAATATAATATCTATTTTTTAACTTTATGGTAATTATGATATGAGATTGTGTTTTGGAAAAGGGGAACCTATGATTTGTGGGTTTACAAATTCATATATTTCAATAGATATCGATTCAAGGAAGTATTCTTTAGGCTATTTGATCACTTTTGTGGGGGGATTTGTATCCTAGAAGTCATGATTACAAAGATGTGTTGCTTTATATACATCATAGTCAGAGTTTATTGTGGCTACAAAGGCATGAAAATAATTTTTGTGGATGAAAACGTTTATTTGAGAGATCAATTTTAATCAGGACTTGTATATTTTATTTTTTGATAATAATAGTTCTATTTATTTGGGAAATAATTATATTTTTCATGGAAGGTCAAAAAAATACTTATTTTTGGTATTGTTGGATCTATAAGGTCCTTGATTTAAGATAGTTGGAGTTTGAGAAGACCCAATATAATGATAATGGGTTAGACATGCTGACTACGAGTTTACCCAAAGGTAAATTTGAGACTTGCCAACAGATTGTGGGGTTGGATGTGATCCCCACTTGATTCGGAGGGGGAGTTTGTTGGGAGCCTCATCAAATGGAACACACATCATTGAAAATGAGAGAAAATTTTTTGGGTGTTATAAATACTTTGACGTGGAGAGTTTTGTTATAAAAGGAGGCAGCAGACAGGGTTTTCACTACTCCAACATGCAGAGGGAAGATTCCAATTTGGTGATTAGATTTGTTCGATGATCATTTTTCTTCAAACTTCATTTTCTCTCAACATTTGATCCACTGTTCTATCTGAGTATTATTTTTGATATCTCACTCATCTTTGGGAGTATTTTCTTTGTAATCATGATTTTTAGTGGATCCCAATTTCTGAACAAGGTCCTGTGGTTTTCATACTCATTGGGGTTTTCCACGTTAAACTTTTTTGGTGTCAACGTTTATTTTCTGAACATATATATATTTTCAGTCGCTGAATATCTGATTTTGTTTGGAGTGAAATAATTTATTTCTACTGCACGTTTGTGTTTCTATTTTTTATGTGTTCATTTATTGTCATCTTTCCTAACTAAGGATGGTTATATTTTTGGAATCTATGTAGATATCTGGTGCTGAGGTTGATAAGACTTGGGTATAAGTATTAGTGAATTTTGGGGTGGTTTTTAATGATTCTAATTCTTTAAGGTCTCAGGGATAGATGGACTCAAGTACTACTTTGTCTTCAAAATTTGGACATGTGAGTCAATGGGAAAGGGTTTGTCTTTGTGGGTTTTCATACTTCATCTTCATGTTTTTAGGAGATCATATGGAGTGCTCTGGATTGGCTAATCAATCTAGTGGGGATGTTGTTATCCATATTTCTCAGGGAGATGGTCCCCTCATTTTACTATGTAGAATAAAAACCAATGTAGTTTAGATGTTATTTATAGAGCTGGTGTACATTCTGGATGTGCCTACGACACTATTTCTAAGAAGAATCAAGAGGTTGTGGCAGTTAATGTCGGTCCTGGGAATGATGTGATTTTATAGGTGTAGAACCAAGATGGCTTGGTAAAATAAGATGTTTCCTTAGTGGATGGGTCATACTCAATTGGGGATGATGGTTCTGTTTTCCCTCGATCTGCTTTAGTGGATGGATCTCATGGGATACAAATGGAGGTGTATCTGCAATAAATTTCATGGAGGAGAGGATGCCTCCTTCAGGTTCCAGTTATCCCCCAAAATATGGGAAATAAGTCCAATGAAATGACCATTGGAGATGGTATGAGATAGGTAAAAAGTTATTATGGACTATTAGAAAGGTATATTGTGGTAGATTATAGTGGATCATAGGGAAGGGTCATTGTCCAACCAATTGATGTGGATTACTCTAAGGGTTATTTGCATGGCTCTCAATTTATTCAAGCTAGTCAAGAGGTTGTTTCTCATCAAGTCTTTGCTCAAGGAGGAATGACTTTAAGGGGAAAAGAAAATCATGATCTAAATTACATTGAAATTGGTGGCCCTATTTTAAAGTATGTATTTTATAATGTAAGGAAAATGTGGTGGATAGTAAAGGCATAATATAAGGACTCGTTCTTAAAACATTACATAATCTTGAATTAAATGGATAATTCACATTGAGGATCTTTTCAGTTTTAGGTTTTTAGAGAATTAGGCCATAACTATTACATATCAACTTGAATATTACATGTAGATAATACTACTTAGTATCCATTTTTTTATAAAATAAAAAAAGAAACATGTCTAGTTCCATGTTTTAGACAAAATGACTTTTCCTTGATCTCATCATTGACCCTTATTAATATTTAATTCCTATGGAAAAATTTTAGAAATTTGGAATGAGCATAAAAAGCTGAGGAAGGGTTATAAAATAAGGAAGGAAAACATTATCCCATCAATAAATACAAATAAATGAAACCATACTTTTTAATCATAACATACCTTAAGAAATCATAAGATTTATGAATAACACATAGAAATAAAAAATCATAATGGTAACTTATGGAATACATGACATACTTACATTGTAGCTATCACAGCTATGTAGATAGTTACATTGGAATACCCATCACATCATATTCCCTAATTCTCTTAGGAAAAACATTAACGTTTACCTCCGTCATGTTACCCAATGCATTGGATAGCTATCTCAGGATCACCCGCCCTAGGTTTATCAAAGAAACACCTGTATACGTAAACAACACCCAATAACCATAACATAATCATAACACAAGAATAAAGGAAAGATAAAATTTTCACATTCAAATCACAATATATCATATCAAGATATTGAAATAATCAATGCTTTATCAAACCATTTTCAAAACCATTTAATACATTTAATAAAGAGACTTTTGAATCAAAGATCCCAATACCACTTTGATGATTTTAAGGGAATAACCATTTTAAAACACTAATTTCCATATAATTAAATTCTAAAACCATTTTGAAAACATGGTCAGTAATTAGAATTATTTATAAGAATAAATCTTTAAAACATTTAAAAGGATATTTTAGTTAAAGAGTTCCTAACCAAATGAGAGAAAATTGAATACAATAGTTGAAGAATAACATTAATCAATGCTTATAATATCATGAGAATAAGGAGATTCATGATATAATATTTCAAGGGAAAATATATACACCATATAAAATTTAATTGGTGCATAACAATAATTAAGACTCAGTGGAATGTAAATTGAGATGAAATCCCTTATAAAGACGGTATCCTAAGTTTAAGGATAAAGCAATGAAATAATTATGTGTGACAAAAATAAATACACCCAATATAAGTGGATATTATGTGTAAAACAATCAGAGGTTATTCACACATATTCATAGCACGCCATAATCAAGAAGTAGAAGTTTAACCCAATAATTTAAATTGGGTGAAGAAGTTTTCTTATAGAAATTCGATAGCCTAACAGAGTCACTTTAAAATTTATAAAATAATTTGATGAGAGAAAAAATGGTATCTCATCACATGGACATAAAATTTACAGCAATAAGGATATATAATAACATATCCCAACACAATAAGATGTAAATTAAAATACATAACAAAAATAAGTCTTTTAAAAAAAGGAGGTTGAAAGGTTCCCTTACCGATTTGGCATCTTACGATACATACACCCCATGAAATGATCCTAAAATGAAGATGTAAATACCCATAAATTAAATTATATTACACAAATAATACAATCATGGGCAGTAAATACACCACACAAAAATAAAAAGTTACAAATATAGCATGAATCTCACGGGAATAAAAAGTGAAATGAAAACCCCTTACCACATTGTAATCAATCGAGTCGTATGAACAAAACATAATAAACTCCAAATTAATCCCAGAATTACATGAATATAAATAGAATCATGGTAATATATATCAATTGGAAGTACACAATACACCACATGCAATAAATAAGTGTCAAACAATGGAAATCTCACGGAATTAAAAGTGAGATAAGAAGCCCCTTACCTCGTGTCCAACTTGAATTGTCTATTGGTTGTTATTCCTGAATAACAAACATAAGTTAATTTATACATGATTAATAAAATTTTTAAATTTTTTTATTTCTTTTATATCACTTATTTTATTGATATAACAATTAGTAAATTATTTGAGTTTGTATTGGACATTTTGTCGATGTTTGGAACTTGAGTAAAAAATGAACTTGTTATAATTACAATTTGTCCATGTGGTAAGAAGTAAATTATCTACAGAATTATATTCATGATTTATATATCATATATATCATATATATACAGTATATATTTGTATTTATAACAGTACATAACATTTGTAGATAAGAAATGAAATGCACCATTCATGGATACAGTAAGTCGTACGTACGCATGAACGCTACTTTCATTTCTATTTTGTATTTTAATAGAATTAAAACATAATGATACATAGTTATATTATAATTATTGTATAATATCATATATAATTCCATTAACTCCATCCTTTATATGTCCCATGTTTGGTATGAATGATTCATATCACTTTGAGTGGAAGGTAGTCCGTACTTCCTCAAATGAACTTATCACGTTTACCCATAATGGAATCCATAAAGGTAATACATAAATAGAAAATAAACAAGAATAAAGAAAACATAAAAATAATATACATTATATATAAATATATTTCCATCATAATGGCCACCATGAGAGGCAGTTTAAGATATTTGAACAATCATCATTTCGTGAGGCAGTAGTTCGCCGTCCAAAAAAACAGTATGTTCTTTACCCATTAGATGGAGGTGTGTGTAGGTGTAGTTAGATTAATTATAATAAAAAAATATATTATATTTAGGATACTGGTTTTGTTATAAAATAAAATAATAAAAATATTTTAGGGGTTGGAGAAGTAAAATAAAAGAAATAAATTTAAGAGAAACAGTTACCTTTAGTTCGGGCAACTCTTTTTGGTTTGAACCAAAAGGACTTCTTAAAGTTCCTTCTACCTAAAGTAAGGATTATAGGTTGAAGATATGGATCTTGAGAGCCTATTTGGGTAGGTTTTGGATGATCCAAGGAGCTTGAGAAGTGTTAGTAATGGGTTATAAGTGAGGACTTTTTATAAGGGGAAGGAGGGGCTTTTTAGGAAAGTGTGAAAATATTATTTTATTATATAATGATTTTCGTTTTATAAAGGTCCAAAACTAATTAAAGTAGATAATAAGATGACTCATGATTGAAATAAAACCATAAAATAATAATTTTATAGGTTTTGGATATTTTTTAAATCTTTATAATATTATTTATTTAAATCATTTATTAATGAGGTAAACATTGTATCATTATTGTGTCATAAATAATTTTATTTATTTGATGTCTAAAAATTATAAAAAAAAACCATGATGTAGGATATATTTTTATATTTCAAAATAATATTTATAGTCTAATAGATACATTATATAAACCCAAGTATAAATTAATTTATTAAAATATATTTTTTTATTTCATTTTTGCCTTTGCTTTAAGTTAATTAAAATAAAGTGTCATTATCACTCTTAAGTGGCTCCACAAGGTCCTAAAATAGACCCAAGGATTCTCATGGTCTTACATTACTCATCAAATAAGTTTAGGACAAGTGTTAAGGTAATTTGGTACTATTATAATATTCTTTTTACCTTGAATTACCCTATTTACCATTAACCGCGGTAAATAAAAGTCAAAAGTTACTATTCACAAAAAAAATATTTTCATCTTATTAAACCAAATTTTACATACTAATAACAAAAATGCATGTCTTATTTTTGAAATTGATTCACATAAGTGGTAAAATTTCATTTAAATGAAAAATTTAGATTTTTAACTACTACTTAGTGGTTTCACTATTCATCAAAAAATGATGTTTTTTAGAAAAATACCAAAAATTCAGACTATGAAATATTTAATATTCTGAATTAAAAAATGATATCTATTTTACCAAATTAAAAACACAAAATATTGATTAATTAATTTAAAATTAATTTCCATTGTCAAAACAAAAAGCATGTTTTTATGAAATAATAACCATCAAAAGATTGAAACCTGTTTATGCCAAATTTCAAAGTGAAATTTTGTCCAATGACCAAATTGGATTAAATGGTAAAAATATAATCTAATTAAACTTTAAAACCATTTAAGAAGATAATATAACCTTATAAATAAGTTATATTAAAAGTAATTTTAGTATTAAAAGACATTATTTTTCACTATTCGTTAAAAATGAATTTTATCATAAAAATACAAAAAAAAACACCCAAAGTAAATTTTGATGTCCTGATTCTAAATAAGAATTTTATTTTGTCAAATAGAACATATAAAAGTTACCAAAACTAGATTTTAAGAGGGTTCTCCATCAAAAGGCGGTAAATAGACCTTTTAAATAATCTTAAAGTATTTATGCTTAAAATCAGATTCTTTCTTATTTTAAGCCTCTAAAATTTATTGGATAAATGTAAAAAAATTAACAAACATGTATAATAATTTTTTAGTTAGTTCTGTTCATTCCTGTTGTTACAAAGGCTAGGAATTAACTACGATTTAAAATAATAATATTTTATTATTATTTTTCATTATAACTCAACGTTGTGTGAAACATAAGATTTCAAAGAAACTCGTTGTTGTGTATCAGGTACTCCAGCGAACATAGAATCCCCTTCATAGTAAAATTAATAATTAATTGAAAATATTAATAAATATGAAAATGACATATTCTTTATTTACTTGGGATGTTACATCCTTCCCTCCTTTTGGTAATTGTGTCCTTGCAATTTTAAAATTGGGATCAGAAACTTTATTGAAAGCCCCACATCGCAAAAATAGTCAATAAAACTATCACTTTAAAATAAAGGAAGAGAATTAAGAAGGTTACCCAAAACAGTAGATACTAGGATTCTCTGAAAACATGGATATGGATGAGAAAAAAATCCGTCAAGTTCTAATAGAGAGTGATACAAAACATGATTAGAAGAAATTTAACCACCAAAAAATCAAAAACTTTTGATGGGTTAAACAGTATTTGATTCCCCTGTAGGAAAAGTTAACAAACAACATTTTTGTTTTATGTTACTTTTCATTGAGTAATTTATTTATTATCTTAACTAAAAACATAAGGAAACATACTTACTTGTCATGTAAACATTCATACTTTACTAAATTTCTACCACAAACTCATCTTTTATCCAAATGATGAGTATTCAGAATGACTTGTTCACATTAAAAGCACTAGTATCAACTTCTAGTGTATCACATAATCCAAAAAAGATGAATTATATTTTTCCAATGTCTTTAGTCATTAATAAAAACCAAAATGGTTGGTACAAGATTAGATAATCCCCAAAAAGGATATTCTTTTACAAAAAGAAAAACTACTCTTAATCTCCAAAAATTTTCAAACAATACCCAACGTTCAACAAAGAGCATTCAATAAAAAAATTTCCATAAAATTATTCAATGTAATCCAAACTAAAATCGAAACCCAAATCTCAAAAGGATCACATAATCTTCCACAGTAAATCTTAACATTTATCTCCAACTAACATCAACTAATATTAATGTCTCATGCTAAAGTGTAATTAACCTAATTCTCTATGATATGTTAATTTTTTCCAAAAATAACCCAAATATACATAAAACATAAACTCTTAAAAATAAAATTTCAACCATTATTCCACAAATTAAATCCCATGTTATTTTATTTTATTTAAACATATAGTGTTTCCTCAAAAGAGATAACGTCTTCCAAAATAACATTTATCACTTAATCACCAAATAATTTTCATATACTAATGATATCCATTTGATAAAACATAAGATCCATAAATGAACTTATTCTTGATCTATAAAATCATTTAACTAAAATAATAAGTCATATTTACCAAATAGTTTACGTAGGCCAGTGGTAGGTGATGTGCCCTTGTCGTCCTTCTGTTGTGGGTTCGATTCCTACGGCCTTGACGGACAGAAAGGGTTGTCACCCATCCTACAAGTAGTCCTTTTTATAAAAATCAAAAATAACCAAAACATGTTTTAACCTCAAAGGGTGTCTTATACCTATAATTTTCATCTAAACTCTTTAAGAACTAAACATCTTATATATCTTCATTTTTTTTATTTCACCTCATATGATAAAATAAAACTATTCAAAAAAGAAAGAACATCATACCTTGATCATGGTGTCCACATGGTTTCATTGTCATCTTCTTCACGTGGGTAGAAGGTCCATATGTTTCAAAAATGGTTTAGAGATCCTTCAAAATCATTTTATTCCTTCATCTAAATACAACTTGTACTACTTGGGTCATATGGGTGTTTTCAGAAATATAGTTTCGGAAAATAATCATGTGTGACATATAATTTCAAAACATATGACATAATATGATTTTTATAAAATAGTCAGACCGAATTTGAGTTAAAACTTTCAATTAATGGTCCTTTTAAAATATCATAAGTATGTGCTGAGAGACTGTATTGTAAAAGCAAATATAAATAGGATGTGCAATGGTCTCCTTCTTCAGCACCTTTTTCAAAATCATAATATTATTCAAAATCTTGTGATAAGGTAAAATATTTGAAAATTCCTTGATAATATTTACCTTTCTTGAAAATATAATAATATTGTGAAAATTGGATTTTTTTTTTTTAAATACAACCCATGGTCCACGATGATAACGAGTTATAGTGGAGGTGTTTGAGATCTCAAACAACTGATTGCATGTGAGTTGTATTCTAGAAAAAGTGTCCAAATTATCCAAACATGACTTTGCAATAATTACTGCCAGCTTGTCATTAGGAAGAGATAGGAATGTTGTATGAGATCCTCCTCCTTCCACTCTAACCGACATTCCGTGATTTCAAAAAGTTTTAAAACATGGATTTATCTGAAATAATAGACATAGGGACTAATCGTGTGTTTAACTAAAACTCATAATCCCTAAAGTTGTCTAAATCAACCTCTGATACGAACTATAAGGACTCGGCCTTAAAACATTACATAATCTTGAATTAAATGGATAATTCACATTGAGGATATTTTTTGGTTTATAGTTTTATAGAATTAGGCCATAACTATTACATATCAACTTGAATATTACATGTACAGACTACTACTCAGTATCCATTTTTTATAAAATAAAAAAAGAAACATGTCTTGTTCCATGTTTTAGACATCATGACTTTTCATTGATCTCATCCTTAACCCTTATTCATATTTAATTCATGTGGAAAACATTTAATAAAATTGATATGATCATAAAAATCATAGTAAGTGTCATAAAATAAGGAAGGAGAACATTATCCTATCAATAAATACAAATCAATTAAACCATTCTATTTATTATAACATACCTTACAAAATCATAAGATTTATGAATAACACATAGAAATCATAAATCATAAATGTAACTTATGGCATATATAACATACTTACATTGTAGTTATCATAGATACATATGGGGTTACATTGGAATACCCATCACAATATATTCCATAAATCTCTTAGGAGAAACATTAACATTTACCTCTATCACGTTACCCAATGCATTGGAGAGCTATATCAGGCTCACCCGCCCTAGGATTATCATGGAATCACCCGTATACGTAAAGAATTCCCAATAACCATAACATAATCATAGCACATAATACAATAATAAAGTAAAGATAACATTTCCACATTCTAATCAAAATATATCATATCATGATATTTAAATAAACAATGCTTTATCATACCATTTTTAAAACCATTTAATACATTTAATAAAGATATTTTTGAATCAAAGTGTCCCATACCAATTTTAAGATTTTAAAGGAATTAACGTTTTAGAAAATTAATATCCATATAATTAAATCCTAAAAACCATTTTTAAAACATTTACATTAATGAGAAATATTTGGAAGAATAAATCATTAAAACATTTAAAACGATATTTTAGTTAAAGAGTTTCTAACCAAATGAGAGACACTTGAATAAAATTAATTGAGGAATAGAATTAATCAAACATTATAATATCATTAGAATAATAATATTAATGATATAAATTGTCAAGGGACAATATATACACCATATAAAAGTGAATTGTTGCATAATAATAATGAATTCTCAGTGGAATGTAAATTGAGACGAAATCCCTTATAAAGACGGTATCCTTAGATTAAGGATAAATCAATGAAATAATTATGTGTGAAAAATATAAAAACACCAAATATAATTGGATATAAAGTGTAAAAAAATCATAGGTTATTCACATGTATTCATATAATGACATAATCAAGATGTAGAAGTTTAACCCAAAGTATTTAAATTGGGTGAAGAAGTTACCCTATAGAAATTCGACAGCTGAACAACGTCACTTTAAAAATCATAAAATAATTTAATGAGAGAAAAAAGGGTATCTCATCACTTGGAAATAAAATTTACAGAAATAATGATATATAATAACATATCCCAATATAATAATATGTAAATTAAAATAAATAACAAAAAGAATTCTTTTAAAAGGGGGGGTTAAAGGTTCCCTTACCGATTTGGTAACTTACAAAACATACACCCCATGAAATAAATATCATAAAATGAAGATCTAAATACCCATAAATTAAATTATATTACACAATTAATACAATCATGGTCAGTACATACACCACACAAAAGGAAATAGTTGCAAATATTGCATGAATCTCACGGGAATAAAAAGTGAGATGAAAACCCCTTACCACGTTGTAATCAATCGAGTCGTATGACCAAAAGTTAATAAACACCAAATTAATCATAGAATACCATGAATATAAATATATTCATGATAAAATATATCATATTTATTTCCACAATACACAACATGAAATAAATAAGTGGCGAACAATGGAAATCTCACAGAATTAAATGTGAGGTAAGAAACCCCTTACCTCGTGTCCAACTTAACTTGTTTGTTCCTTGTTATTCCTGAATAATAATATTTAGTTAATTTTTAATTGATTAAGAAACATTTTCAATTTTATTATTCATTTATATAATTTATTATCTGGATATAACAATTAGTTAATTATTTGAGTTCGTATTGGACATTTTGTCAATGTTCAGAACTTGAGTAAAAAATGAACTTGTTATAATTACAATTTGTCCATGTGGTCAACAGTCCATTATCTCAAAAATGTTATTCATGATTTAGATATCATATATATCATATATATCAAGTAAATATATGTATTTATAACAGTACATAACATTTGTGGATAAGAAATGAAATGCACCATTCATGGAGACGGTAAGTCGTACGTACGCATGAACGCTAATTTCATTTCTATTTCATATTTTAATGGAATTAAAACATAATTATACATAGTTATATTATAATTTTAGTATAATATAATATATAATTTCATTAACTCCATCCTTTATATGTCCCACATATTGTATGAATGAGTAAAATCACTTTAAGGGGGCAGTAGTCTGCACTTCCTCAAATGAAATTATCACGTTTACCCATAATGGAAACCATAAAGGTATGCCATAAATAGAAAATACAGAAGCATAAAAAAACATAAACATAATATATATTATATATAAATATAGTTCCATCATAATGGGCACCATTAGAGGAAGTTGGTGATATTTGAACAATCATCGTTTTGTGAGGCAGTTGTTCATTGTCCACAGAAACAGTATGTTCTTTACCCATTAGATGGAAGTGTGTGTAGGTGTAGTTCAAATACTTCAAATAAAAAAACCTAGTATATTGAGGATACTTGTGTTGTTATAAAATAAAATAATAAAAATATTTTATGGGTTGGATACTTGAAATAAAAGAAAATAATTTAAGAGAAATTTTTACCTTTAATTCTGGTAACTCCATTTGGTTTGAACCAAAAAGACTTATTGAAGTTATTTTTGCCTGAGTTAAGGCTTCTATGTAGAATATAGGGATATTTAGAGCTTATTTAAATAGGTTTTGTATGAGCCAAGGGGATTTAGAGGTGTGAGGAATGGGTTTGTAGTGAGGTCTTTTTATAAGGGGAAAGAGCGGCTTTTTAGGAAAGTGTGAAAATATTATTTTATTATATAATGATTTTCGGTTTCTAAAGGTCCAAAACTAATTAAATTCAAATATAAGATGACTCATGGTCGAAATAAAATCATCCAAAAATAATTTTAAAGTTATTGGATATTTCTTTAATCTATATAATATTATTTATTTAAATCATTTATTAATGATATAAACACTACATCATTATTGTATCATAAATAATTTTATTCATTTGATGTCTAAAAATTATAAAAAAATACCATGATGTAGGATATATTTTTAGATTTAAAAAAAATATTTATAGTCGAAGAGATAACTTATATAACCTTATGTAAAAATTAATTTACTAAAAGATATTTGTTTATTTAATTTTTGCCTTCACTTTATGTTAATTAAAATAAAGTGTCATTATCACTCTTAAGTGGCTCCATGGGGTTCCAAAATTGACCCAAAGATTTCCATGGTCTCCTAGGACTCATCCAATAAGGTTAGGATAGGTGTTATGGTAATTTTTTATTTTTATAATATTCCTTTTACCTTGAATTACCCTATTTACCTTAAATCGCAGTAAATGAAAGTCAAAAGTTACTATTCACAGAAAAATATTTTCATGTTATTGAACCAAATTTTAGTTAATAATAACAACCTTGTATGTAGGATTTTTTAAATTCAATTCACAGAAGTGGTAAAATTTCATTTAAATGAAAAGGTTAGATTTTTAACTACTACTTAGTGGTTTCGTTATTCATCAAAAATTGATGTTTTTCAGAAAAATACCAAAAATTCAGCCTAATCTATATTTGATATTCCGAATTCATAAATGATGTCTATTTTAAAAAATTAAAAATATAAAAGTTATATTAATTAATTTAAAATTAATTCTCGTTGTCAAAACCAAAGGCATGTTTTTAAGAAATAATAAATATCAAAAGATTGACATTTGTTTATGCCCAATTTCAAAGTGAAATTTCTTCCAATGACCAAAATTGGATTAAATGGAAAAAATATAATATAATTAAACATTAAAACCAATTAAAAAGATAATCAATCCATATAAATAATTTAGATTAAAGGGCAGTTTTGAATTAAAATACTGTATTTTTCACTATTATTTAAAAATGAATTTAATTAGAAAAATACCAAAAATTTACCCAAACTAAATTTTGATTTCCCAATTATAAATAAGAATTATATTTTTTCAAATAGAACATAAAAAAGTTAAAAAAAACTAGATTTAATGAGGTTTCTCCATCAAATGGTGGTAAATCTACCTTTTAAAGAATATTAGAGTATTTATGCTTAAAATCAAATTCTTTCTTATTTTATGCCTCTAAAATTTATTGGATAAATGTAAAAAAATTTAAAAAACATGTATAATAATTTTATTATTTATTTCGGTTCATTCCCACCATTAAAATGGCTAGGCATTAACTACCATTTAAAATAATAATATTATATTATTATTTCTCAGTATAACTCAACGTTGTGTGCAACGTAAGATTTCAAAGAAACCTGTTGTTGTGTATCGGGTACACCATAGAACATATCATCCCCTTTAAAGTAATATTTAATAATTAATTCACAAATATTAATCAATATAAAAATTTCATATTCTTTATTTACCTGGGATGTTACACATACCCTTAATACCACAAAAAAGGAGACCAATTAGGGATTATTCAAATATTCCAAGGAATATTAATACTATATCCATCAGGATAAGTCCAAAAGATAAACCCTCTAACAAATAGAATAGAGAAAATGTTAATTTCTGGATAATCATGAACCAAGGATACTCACAGTCTGACTTAGAGACAGCCGATGACGTGCATGATTACAAAAATGATCTTTTATATTATGATTATTGAATCATTTTTCCCTTTAATATTGGATGAGGGCAGGTCCATTTGTCTGAACCCATCCATTTTTTTATACTTTTCCATTATTAATAAAGGGGAAAAGTTCAATCGTTTTGGTCTCTTACTCATATCATTTCTATTATTCTTAATTATGTACTTAAACTTAAGAATTATTCGTTAATTATTCATTATGTACATATCAATTAAAAACTAATTATTAATAAAGTGTTATTAATAATAATATATTATTTTTCTTTTATAGGGAAATGAAAATTTGAATCCCACATCAGAAGTCTATAAGTATTTCAAGGTCACTGGCTAATGGAAACTCGTTTGTTATTTTATTTTTGGACAATCCATTTTTTAACTAGGTTGAGATGGAAACCTTACATGACCAAAATTACATAGAATACATGGTATATAATATTAGGTGCACAAAGGCCTTAAATACATTACTGAAGTTCCACTATAAATATTACTTCTATAGTTACCACCACTACTATAATAACCATTGTTTCTACAATACTGATCACTACTGAAATTACCAGAAAAAAAAATACCACTGATGTTAATGTGCTGTTACATTTTTATAACAATTTTGATGTTATAGTGACATAGAGAATCCACCAAAATATGGGGTTGTTGAGGGTTGAACACCTAACTTCATGCAGTATTATGGGGTTCCTATACTAATATGGCAATCCCCCAACTGCATTTCATGGGAACCTACCCTTATAATGGGAATCTTGGACAATAAATTTAGTTATATTTTTAGATCACATTGATATAAGAAATTCTGGATATAATAACTATTAAATTATAATAAATATATATATATATACATATATAAACAAAACAAAACAAAAAATAAAAATTTAAATATGAAAACTCAGAAGGAGTTAAATTTTTTTTAGTCAAATCAAAAGGAATTTGTGGATTTAATTCCTTCCATTCATCAATTTCAAAAAAGATGTTAATTCCCCAAAATCATTTGAACGAATGATAATACATTTTAGTATTTAAAACCTTTGTGACCCATTTTAAAAAATATTTAAACCTATACACATTTCAATAATTTTTTTTTTTTAAAAACCCATATAAAAATTGAAAATAAACATTGAATCAAATAGATAAGTATAATTTAATTAGAAACAAAAAAAATAGTCCATGTTTAAAACATTATTTTCAGAAATTTATTATTAAATATGGCATTCAAATTTCAATTTCTATGTATCAAAATGATCATTATATAAGTTTCAGAGAAAATATTTGTGACATTGATACTACATTGATGTTCATGTTGTGCACTAGATATGATGTTGATTGGTCACCATTGATGAAACTACACACCCAAACAGGTAATCACTTATACAGTTCATTGGGGTTGGTGGTGTTATATACCATCATCTTTTACACACACTACATATCTAAATCCTACTCAGACCATGTATACCAGCACATACCTCCTAAAGCATTACACTAAAATCTTTGCAAGCATTACTATTATGTTTCCCTTCTATAATGGTAAAATCGATATCATATTTTGTAACTTATTTTCAATCATTAATAGAAGTAAACCATCTCCAAAATAATAATATTTTGTTTTAGACATGATTCACTATCACAAAAAAATATCTTTCATGTCAATGTTTTAACATCGCCTATTTAATAACTTATGTTAAAGAGGTTTTATCAATAATTATTTATATAATTGACATTAAAACATTTTATTGGGGAGTTTTAATATCAATATTTTAAAAAAAAATATAGTAAAAATCATGTTTTAATATCATATTAATTATAAATTATTTTTAAAATCTTATTCTGGGGGTTTTTAATATCGGTTATATGAATAGAAAACATTAAATGTATAATTTCACATCATACTGTAGAGATTTTTTTATTTTTTCACAGCACCATTCAACTTTTAAGTTTCCACCTAAAATTTATTTTGTTTTTATACACTTTTTCAATAATCTTATATAAGTTTTCCTGATCCATATCTATTTATTTTTTATATACTCCTATGATTCGCATCTTCGTTCCATTGATTCTTTATTCAGTGATTTATCCATGGTATTTATAATTATTCTCTAATTATTTAATGTTTATATGATTCATTTTATTAATTAATATAATTTATGGTTATTCATTTTTTAATTATTTAGAACACTTCCTATGATTGAGTTAAAAATATAAAGCTTCCATATGATATTTATAGGTTGGAGCCTAAAATTCCTTACAAGACACAACTTTGGAAACCTCATGATATGTTTTCCCAAAATAAAATTAAGTTTAAAGGAACCATAATAATCATGAAAATTAAGTCAAATATTTAAGTTTATTTTTCTTTATTTTATTTGGTTTCTAAATTTTATACTTTTTCAATCTTTTATTTTCTTCCAATGGTGTAATCTGAATTTAATTATTTCAAAAAATTACACTTTCAGTGCTGGTTATTTTTATAATTAATGTAAAAAGTAATTAATTTTTGTTTAAATTATTACTCTCTAATTAGTTTTAATAAATTTAATTAAAATAATATTTACTATTTCACTTACAAGGACGTTGCCTTAAAATAGACATTAAAAATACCAAAAAAACGACGTAAAAAATTTGTTTTTATACTAGTGATCCATTATTCATAAATCACTCCTAGATCCCTTGCCACATGAATTTATTCTTTTCTCAAATAAGAAACCTTTCCATATGGGCCTTCTCTTGAACCTACAATGAATTGGTTAATGTTGAGGTATAAAATTTTGTTAGCTAGGTTTCCACATATATAGTGAGGGTTCCCAAAATTATATCTATCTGATCCATTAATATCCCACTCATTGGTGTTATAGTTTGTTACCTAGAACAAATTTATGTTTAATTTAGGATAACATGTATTCATATTTTTGAATATTAACAAACTTCTTATCATATCATGATTTTTCTTTTGTGTAACATATAATTTGATAATGTCCTAAGTGTAGTTGTTGCACTAAAAGGTCGTAGCAGTTCTCCACTATGATGAGAACCTGAAACAATTATGATACTATTATTAAATATATGATCTATAATAGGATGATATCATTTGAGGGAAATAAATGATATAAGCTATCATGGTTGAAGACTCATATGACTTTGAGGCACCTTATCATGTTGTACACCCTTAGTAATATCTAGTATAAGATATTATAAAAATGAAACCCGCCAGTAAAAAATCCAGATTTATATGTGTCATTGGATGTTCCTATATATGGATGTGTGTATTGATCCTTAGACTTTATGATTATTATTATTAATGAGTACAATGAGTCACGTACTTTGATTTATTGATGAAAACCATGACAATGTATGTTTGTAGTGATGTAGGATATGTTGGGTGCGTCACGAGTAATATTATATTAATGAATAATTTGAGACAGGATGTGTCCCTTAGGATCTTTAACATAAGTTGACATCTCTATCCCTTTGATATAAATGATATGTCCAAAATAATTCCATGTCCATGGTGTTCTATAGGCAAGTTCAATTTTAAGAAAGTCAAAGAAAGAGACATCGAGCAATAGGTTGATGGAACCAATGTGCAACCTGCTTGATTAGAGTTATCGTGATAAAGTAATTATAGTACACAAAAATCATCCATATGAGGTATTATGTCATTGCGGAATTAACTTATTTTCTCTATGAGAGTCTTGGCATGTTGTTATATGCTAACCTTTGAATTTAGGTTGTTTCGCCTAATGCCACTAAGAAAGGGTCCTAGAGGGTCATACACTAAGTGTATCTGTAATCCTAGTTAAATAATATATTATTATTTACTATTTAACAAGTTCGATAAATAATATTCCCACACATGGTTTAATAATTATTCATGTTTTCTTGATCACTTATATTTCGTCAACAGTTTTTCAAGAGAATATAATGTGAGCAGAATATTGAATAAATATTTATTTATTATTTAGTTAATATAATGTTATTTATTTATTGAAAAATAATGCAATGATATTTATTTATTGAAAAAATATTCATTATTCAAGGCTCGAAAAATATTGTGGAGGAATGAAGGATCGAATTTTTAGGTATGATGAGAAATAATATATATTTCATATTATTTGATTAAATAATATTTAAAAAAAGTTTTCAATTTAAGAACATGTCAAGGAAATAATCATAATATTATTATTTAGAAATGGGGTTCCATAAAGGGATTAAATAAATATTAAAGGGTGCTTTTTTAAATATTTATTTCTTTTCCCTATCAGTATAGAAATCCAATTAAATTATTTATTCCAAGAGATCCAATTTAATTTGTTTTGTGCACAACAATAGCCAAAGAGAATCCTCTCAAGACCCAAAGAGATCCCTCTCCAAGAAGGCTCCCTAGAATGGAGAGCAATCTTCCTCCACATCCCACTTTCAAAGTAGAGAGATCAAGGAGAATTATTTGGAAGCGATTATCATGGTGATTAAAGTGGATGTCGCAAGTTATAAGATCTATCATCCTAGTACCCATAAATTCTTATGGAGATGTTCAGAGATTTGTGGAACACGTGTGGATCACCGCTTGAGGGAATATACTCTTGATTCCTATAATGAAATGATGGTACAACACAAATTTGTTGTTATATCCATCAACTAAGAAAGAATTAATGCGAGTTAATTCGTTAATTTATTAAATTAATTGTAAATATTATGTAATTATACTCTATCTAGTTATGCTCTTTTATCCATTATCTATTTTCTGTTATTTAATTCCATTGATTATGGTGTTTATTGTCGTTTTGATGTCAGATTGATCCTCGGTCATGAAAAAAACAATGTTGGGAATGACCCATCACATTCTTCCACTATGTTAAGAACCTACATGTGGTATCAAAGGAATTACATAATTATTTATAATTATTTAAATATCATTTATTGATTTATGAATTTTTCATTTATTTTTAAATTCATGTTAAATCATTATTTTAATCCAAATTGTGAAATCTTCATCTTCCAATTTCATTTCTCATTGATATAATAAAATTGATTAATTTTATGAAGGAAATAAAATAGAAGATCTCATCCGGAGGTATTAAGTATTCTGAACAAATAACACAAGAGTACTCACCATGTAATGGGGGTTGCAAACCATCTACTAGTGTTTAATGCACTATGAATTAATTCCGAATTAATTCAAATTTTGCGCATTGAATACAGGCGGTGCATTTAATTTCATACATCGTGTGTTGATCAGGATAGCTTGAAGCACGGTCAGCTGGAGTACACATTTTATATACCACGTACATGACATGTATTCCTTTATGTTGCAGATAGGTTGTGTATTTTCATATATGACCTACCTAAATGGTGACCATGTAACTCAGAGACTACACACCGTGTATCCCTTTGTACATTCCATGTACTCCAATTTTTCCAAGGCACAGTTTACATGCTGAGTCCCTAGGTGTTTGCCTCAAATAGATGGTGAAATTCATACATGTCATGTAGCTCGCTTGTACATGCCTTGTACTTATACCAAATTATGACGAATTAAAATTGATTTATTAAACTATGTAAACCTTAACAACACGTGCTTACATGCGGTCATTAAGTCAATATGACACACCAGGTAATGAGTTTTATATGTATATAAATGTTTAATTAATTTTTGTGTAATGTTAAGATCTGCATATGATGTATGAGTCATACTATAGTCATTACTATACATTAATTGAAGTATAACATGTGATAGAAAAATCATGTAATTTTTGTAATCATTAAGTTGATTTTACAAATCATGAATGGTTGTGATAATTTGTGCATACCATATGTCACAATATTAAACAATATACGAGTATAATACATGTTGGGTAGATTCAGACAAGTATTCATCGTGTTTCCTCCAGGATACATTTATCTACATAGTTAAATTTAAATAAATTTATTTAATTTGTTTAAAATTACGATGGATGATAATCTTAAGGAAATTTGGATGAGAATTAAGATAAAATAATTGATTAATTGAAGAAGATAATTAATTGATTTGAGCATGATTCATCTTAAATAAGAAAAATTAAGAATTGAATTCTAGTTTTAATAAATCTGTAATTTTTTGCATGCATGTGAATGATCATGATCATAGTCCAAAACTTTGTTTGTGATTTATTTTATTTAACTTATTATTAAATTAAATTGTTTTCATGTGTTTCATCTCTCATATCATTATGTACGAGCTTGTGTATCGATGGTTTTTTATGTAGACTCTTTTCCCCTTAAATTCATGTGAGTCAAAGAATATGTAATGGATGGAGCTCCCATGATAGTGGAGGGATTTCAAGTTTGGATCTGAGGAGAAACAAATCCAATAGACATATGTAGGTTGACAAGTGGAAAGTTTGAACACAAACTGTAATTGGTTCAACTTTTTTTCACCTAGGTCAACGGTTAGTTTATCAACTTATAGATAAACTAACCATTAGTAAAATCTCATGATAAAACCACTTTATTATTTTATATCTTTAAAGATACATTTTTATTTCATTATGGATGTTTTTTCATGATCACGTGAATTAATGAATTAATAATAATACAAGATAAAAATAAAATAAATTGTCTTATGCGTAAATATTATCTAATACATGGTTAATCACATTAAAAAATCCTTTTAATATTAACAATCATGCAATAAAGATAATAATTGGAAATTTATAGGTAAAAGATAAAATACCTTGATTATATATTAAGTTGTTATTTCCATCCACTACTTTAGTTAAAATTGAACTGTAGTTCAACGTTCTTGACCAGCTAATGTTGGGTCCATTCAATTAACAGTGAATTTTAACTTGAATTATTTGGTTGACTTAACATAGTTCACATCAACGGTTGACTGCTAAAGCAGGACTTGGTGCAATTGGGAGGCAAGGTTTGAGGAAATGCAATTTAAGGATTTTATGATTGGGGAGTCCACTCAATAGATTAAGGAATAGTGAGTTAATGTAGTTGGCATTTAGAATTATTACTTAAAACCATTCTAGTTTCTTGACCTACAAAATTTTGGGTAATGATAAGGGGAATGTGGATCCTTGATATAATAATTTCCATGAAATAGGTAATTTAGAATCCAATTGTGAGGGATATTGGGTTTTGATAAAATATTGGGTGATTAATCAATATAATATTTGTTTATTTGTATAAATCTTATAAAATAATGT
The DNA here is from genome assembly GCA_963277665.1 of Viscum album. Lineage (NCBI taxonomy): Eukaryota > Viridiplantae > Streptophyta > Magnoliopsida > Santalales > Viscaceae > Viscum > Viscum album. Next base: position 1,084,499,756 of record OY728150.1, on the reverse strand, counting down.
ACAAAATCTCTGCTCATCTTACTTGTAGAAAAAATAATAAAAATGACTTCAAAAATATCACCGTGATCCATAATTGATAAGGATATCTATCTCAGTGGCACAAATTTTCATGAGTGATAAAGGCGCTTACACGCTATCATTCACTATGAAATAAAATTGTTTGAGTTGGAAGAAAAAATTACTAAAGTGCATGGAAATGAGGATAGTGGTGAAGAGTTGTCTCTCTTTGAAAAACATTTTAAAAGATGCTACATATGTTCAATATTTAATGCTATCATCCATGACCAATGAAATTTTATAGCAACATGAGTACTTGGATGTGTATATCTTGATGTCTCACCTTTGGGGTCTCTATTAAGAGAATATGAGACAAGAGAGATATGAGATCTCCAATGAATTTTTACAACTATTCCAAGAGAGTCTACACCAGTTTGCCTCATATAGTCAAGATTATTGACTACATTGATTGCTTAGACATCTTGGGTATTAAATTCTTAGATGTGTTGTGTATAGACCTCATATATTCGTCACTGCCCAAGATATTATCTATTTTTATTTTTAATTAAAATATGAGAAATATTAAGAATTGTCTTTTAGACATATTAATTTGATTTTCCAAGTAGATAAGTACATGGGTCATGATAGACCTGTGGTCCTTATGGACAATAAGAAAATGGAATAACAAGGGAAATGGGTCCAAGACTCACAAAAAGTCAAATGATCTTGAGAACCATCCTTCTAATAAGAGGAAGATCCATATGCAAGGAAAGGAAACAGAGGCGGTATGTTTTTAATGTGGCAAGAAATTCCACTAGAGGAAGAACTTCACCCAAAATAAATGGGAAGCTAAAGGTGTCTTTCTTATCAATTGTAATATTTCAATATCTTCACACTAGGTATTAAATACATCATGTTGTGCTCACATCTATATTTTAATGTAGGAATAAGGTATATTCTTAAAGATTTCTAGAGGAGAGGTGGATTTGTGAACAACTAATGGTGTGAGGATAGCTTCTCTATCCATTGGTGAATACCACCATTAATTGACAATGGTAATGGATTTTGTTTTAAAGGATTGTTATTAATTACCAATGGTTACTAAGAACGCAATTTCTATATCATTCCTAGATGAAGATGGTTTATTTTAAATTTTTAAAATAAAATTTATTTATTTTATAATGACAAAATATGTTATGGTATGGCACATTTAAATAATTACCTTTATGTATTAAATTATTTATAAAAATTATTGTAAATTGAAAACTAATCGTTTTCGCATCACTCGAATAACACCTAGCTATGGAATCGCTATCTTGGTCATGTAAATGAAAATCATTTTACAAATCTCTGTCAAGATGGTTATTTAGAATATTTGGAGCTAAACCCATATGAATTATGCCATGCTTGTTTATAATAAAAAATGACCAAACTTCCATTCATTTGACATGGTGAAAGGGCCAGAGAGATTATAGGATTGGTACACACTGATGTGTGTGGACAATATCCAATAGAATCTAGAGGTGGGTATTATTACTTCATAACTATTATTGATGACTTGAGTATATATAGTTATATCTACTTGATGAGGTATAAGTTTGATTCCTTTGAGAAATTCAAGGAATCCAAGAATTGAGTAGAGAGTCTATTTAGAAAGAAGATAAAGAAGATTCAATTTGATCAAGGTGGTGAATATATTAACCAAGAGTTTATCAACATTCTAAAATAGTTTGGTATTCTATCTCAACTCACTCAACCTTATACACTATGGTGGAATGGTGTTAATGAAAGGAGGAACCACACCATCTTATAAATAGTAAGGTCAGTGATGAGTCATGTATATCTTTCATTGTCCTTTTGGAGATATTCATTATTAACTATGGTATATAAAAAAACTGATTACAAACTAAAGTGCGAAATAGAATTACTTTCAAGTTATGGAGTGGAAAGAAACTTGTTTTGTATCATACAAATATATGGGGTTGTGAGGCGTTTATTAGGGACTTCTTAGAAAACAAACTAGCACCCCATGGAACAAAGTGTATATTTATAGGTCATCCTAAATAATCAAAGGGATACTACTCAAAAAACCAGTCATATAAGAAATTGAATGCATCTAGAAAAGTTGCCTTTCTAGATAGGGAGAACATCATAAAAATGATAATGGAAGAAATATTGATTTTGAAGAAGTTTATGCTCAAGATACCCAAAAGGTTTTACCGAAATAGATTCCAAAGGGCTATGTGGAATAAGTAGTTCCTAAAAAAATTACTTTGTAGGAGAATAAGAGAGGTAAGAGAACCAGAGAGATATTATTTTCTATTAAGCAAGGATATTCACTCATTATTGGTTTGTAATGATGAACCTATCTCCTAAAAATAGGTAGTAGAGAGCTTAGAAGTTGAAATATGGCAAGAATCCATGAATTTTGAAATGGATTCCATGTATCAGAACCATGTTTGTGTTCTAGTCAATGTATAAGTTGATGTAAATGTAAAGACCTAGATTTTTCCATGATTTTTTTTAATTATATGGTAACATTATGAGTCCGTGAAAATTGAATGCGTGGGATTCTGAGGCCCGGTGTGCCCGGAATGAATTTTTGAACTTTTTTCAGGTACATTTAGTAAACTCACGAGCATCATTTTCTAAATTTTGAATCAGTGATCAGAATTGAAATCTGAGGGCACTACTGAACTCGCAGCACCAATATTTACTTAAGGAGATCTTCACCTCAACTGCATTAGGTTGAGGTTAAAATATAGTTTTTTAGTTTATCATGGAAGTAGAAAACTAAAATAATTAACATTTTATTTTTCTTTCGAAACCTCTCTTTTTGAGTTATGGAGGTGGGGGCCACCCGAGCTAGAAAACCTCCCAATTTGAATTTTATGTTGGGGACCACACGAACCCCTATTAATGTGGGAAAACCTTTCAACTCTTCAATTAATTAATTTTGTTGCCTTAAATTAATTAATTATGTCAACATAATCTTAAATGATGGCCAACTCTAATTAAATTAATAAATCTTAATTTAATAAGTTGGCACTTCTTTTTCCTGGTTGGAGATCATTGGAAATGTTGAGAGTTGGGATAACTTTTCAAAAACATTTCCTCAAAAAGAAGAACTCCCACTCCAACGAAGAACATACATTGGAATCAAGAACGTGGATAACGCACTAGCCCGACTTCAGAAGCGTGTTGTGGAAGTGACCATCGTTGGCACCCTTATCGCCTTCACCAACATCATATCGCGACACTTCCAATGAGAAATTTAATTTGGGATTGTTGTTTGTATACCCCATACCCCGTTATTGACGTTCATCTTGATTTAAGAACAATTATATCGCTTACTATCGCTCTAACACAGAGGGTTCGGGGAAAACGAACATAGGCCGACCCCTCCACAATCATTGTGGGATTTTGATGGTCTTAAATTGATGGAGACATCCTGAGGCGAGTGCGGGAGTCTATGTAATGAAGGACAGGCCACCGGGGCATGCCAGGTAACCTGTGGAACGTCGCCGGAAGGGCTCAGGAGTGACGGTATGCACTCCGGCTGGCCGTGAAGCTAGCAGTAGTGCAACCACATCGTTGGAGGAGGGATGCAGCCCATCGGCTGTGGCGGATAAAAGGCGGCGGCCGCCACTCGGCCGACCACGGGCTAGCTAGCAAGGACCACGACACGAGGCCGTGACAGCGAAGTACGGTGGTCAGATCGCCGCCAGCCGCCGATGGTGGTGCGGCGCGCGACCATGCTGCGGAGGAGGGTTAGTCATCCGGCCTGTCGTGGGCCACCAAACATGGGCCGCATACCATGGTCCACCCAGTGGGTCGAGCACCACGGGCCACCCAGCGGGCCGCGCACCGCGGGCCGCCCATCGCAGGCTGTCCAGCTGGCCGCGCACCATGGGTCACCCAGTGGGCCACCCATAATGGGCCGCCACACCATAGGCTACCCAGCGGGCCGGGCTGGACCCAACAGGCTGAGTTGGATTCCACGGTCTGGGTCGGATCTAGCGGGCCAGGTTGGACTGGACCCGGATCAACTTCAACCCTTTTCGCTCTTTTGGCCATAACTTGAGCTACTAGCTTCCGTTTGACGAACCATCTATGGTGATAGAAACATTGGATTGAGAAATTCCATTGGTAATACCCCACTTGAGTTTTGGAAAAAGTTGGGGTATGTCCTGGTTGGATCGAACATGAATCCAATTGGGCCCTCGGGACTAAAATTTCAATAACTTACAGACCGGGCATCCGATTGATACACCATCTATTATATTGAGACCCCTTTTTTGTGGCGGTCCTTTAGGATACTTCTTCGTGGTACTTTGTGGCAGTTGGAGTATCGACCCATGGCTTGAAGAGTAGACCCTCCCAGAATCAAGCGAACTTAGTGCGGGAATCCTATGGGTGGCTGTAACATGAGAAAGGGATCCGATGTGGGTCTATGATTTGGGACCCTACATGGATCTTTGTTCAAGAGTTCCACATGGATCCGCTATATGAAATCCATGCGGGACTACTCTAGGATCCTACGTGGGTCTACTGTAATAGGATCCTATGTGGGTCTGATGAATTAGGATCCTACATGGGTCTGATGATTTAGGATCCTACGTGGGTCTCCCTCTTAATAGAGTAAGTTGATTCAGTAGTTACATCTAATCATCTTTACTACTGTACCTAAGTTCTACCTGGTGTGTGTTGATTCTTTACGTCTATGGTAGTAATCTGTGTGGTGTACCTTTGTGGTGCATACCTTCATGGTGATACCTTTGTGGTATTCTTCTGTGTGGCATTACCTTTGTGGTACATACCTTCATGGTGTTACCTTCATGGTATTATTTCCTTCATGGGATAGTTGAGATTTTGGTTTTTTGATTTGTATCATGTGTTTCCTCGTGATTGAGATGGGTTTACCCTACAACTTAGGTATATGTATGGGAATATACCTAAGTTGGTTTTTTAGTTGTTTTAATGATTTTTTGTTTATCCTTTGTGGATTTAGTGAGACCTTCGAGAGTCTCTGAGTCCCTACTTAGTATCGTTATACTCTCCCCTGCACGGGCTATGCCTGCACATTGTTTTGTTTGGTGCAGATGACGGGCAGTGCTAACTGAGGAAGAGTGTACCAGGACTGGTAGTAGCTCGAGGTGGACATTAGATGAAGTGTGCCATAGAGAATATTGTTCAAGAGTTGTACTTACCCTTCAGGTAGGATCCTTGGCAGGTGTTCACATGAGCTATATTCATTTATTCTTGTACATCCCAGTTTTCCATGTACTTTTAGTTGGGCTTATATTCTGGCCCCTTTTCCTTACTATACACACTCTTTTTACTATACAGTTTACTTGTGTTCGTATCTTGTTGTGTGCTTGGTTTGAGTGAGTTTACAGGTTATAAAGGCAATGCCTTCCTATTTTGGTGAATACGTCTTTCGGTGCTAGTCGCCAGCCCCTGGACTATGGAAGGCGGGCTTGGGGTAGTCACGACATGGGCCCCGGGGGACGGGTCGTGACAAATTCGTATCAGAGTAGTTGGTTATACCATAGAACACCGAACTCTGATTTTTTAACAGCAATCGTGTTAAGTGTTATGAGTATGGTTATCAGTTTTGAGAATCCAGTGTTGGTGCGGTGGCCGACGTATCCATACACAAGGACACTAACTTCTGATTTCTGACTCAGTGCATGAAAACACTAATTGTGTGTGTTCTTAGATAAGTTTTCTTTATAATATCTTTGAGTCAGCTCACCAGGTATAACATAATGACCTTGGCGCACCTGTTTCATTTCAGGATGCCTCCATGCAGACAGCCAGCTAGGGTACCATGTAGAGTATGCGATGACAACACACTGACCGATGAGGCCTTGGTGTAGGGCCCTTTATCAGTAGAGGCACTAGCGTAGGAACCAGTGGTACCATTACCCATTATTCCACTGATTCCACCAGACCCAGCAGTAGATATTACACGCCACTTGAGTGCATTTCACGAGTTCCATCTCCAAAGGCCACCCAGGTTCAGGGGTGAGATGGCCCCACAGGTGGTTGAGGATTGGTTGGAGGATGTGGTGAGAGTCTTCCGACAAGTAGGGATACCAGCTGATCTCATGGTGATCCTTTCCGCTAGTCTCCTATAGGAAGAAACATGCAGATGGTGGAGCTTGATGCTCCAGGTTCACGATGAGGTGACACTTCTTTGGATAGACATTGAGAGCCAATTTTGGGCAGAGTTTTTCCCAGCAACCCTTCATGTAGTGTGCATACCAGAGCTTCTTCATCTACAGATGGACAACACGACTGTGGCTAAGTACTCATCAAGGTTCACCGAACTCTCACTCTACTCCACTAATATGATGTGGGACCCATTCTTCAGGACCCGGACCTTCGAGCAGGGACTCAGGCGGGAGATCAGGGCTTCGATTATTTTTCTCAATATCCCGATACAGGCGGGGGTGTTAGAGAAAGCCCTCATAGTAGAGAGTTTTCTTGCTGAGTAGTCACCAGCAGTGAGACCCACCACGGGGAGTCACGTAGCGGAGTCTTTCACAGATGGCAGCAGAAAGATGTCATAGAGGTCCAAGAGGACTAGACCTACAGGTGGACGACCATAGGATTTAGGGTCGGTTATGCGGGACACCCGAGACAGAGCCAGTCATGCGAGGAGCAGGCAGTGTCACGCATGCGGTGGGCAAGGTCACATGGCTCATGAATGCCTGACCCGCTGTACGGATGATCAACAGACGGTCAAAGGACCGCCCAGGCAGAGACAGAGGTTCGATCAAGGAGGTCTACAGGGAGCAGGCGGACATGGAAGAAAAGCAGTTCGTGCATATGGTGGTGTGCGATGATTCGAGGTGTTACCGCCACCACCACCAGGTGGTCCACCCCGACCACAGGGAGTAGGTGGATAGGGGAGAGCTCAGCTCTAGGCAGCTGAGGCCTACGACCATGGTGCTCCGTAGATGATACGAGGTATGATCTATGTCTACTCCAACTTAGCTGCAGTACTTATAGACACAGGTTCCAGTCATTTTTGTATTTCCATGACCCTCGTTCGGAGCTCAGAGAATCTGATGGAGTCGTTGGCTCGATCCATACAGCTAAAGACTCCTACGGGAGAGGATTCGATGATTACACACCGGTTCCGGTAGTGTGAGATTAATTTAGGAGGTGAGAGCTTTAGCGAGTATCTCCTAGTACTGGCATCGAGGCCTTACGACGTCATCTTGGGTATGGAATGGTTATCTATATTCCATGCTCAGATTGACTGTATTAGGTGCAAAGTGAGGTGTGTCCGCACAGATGGGACTAGGTTTACCTTTAATGGTGAGAATGGAGCCTTTGCAGCACAGGATGGTCTTACCTGGAGGAGAGTACATCCAATCACTCATCAGTTGTCTACCCTTACCCTCGGAGCGGTTGATGTGGAGAGTCCGAGCTATCTTGTAGTGGTGGACCAATATGCAGATGTCTTCCCTACTGATGTTTTGGGTCTACCTCCTCACAGATAGGTGGAATTTTTAACTGACTTGTACCCCAGGATTACAATGATATCTACATCAGTGTATTGGATGGATACCATGGAGCTTCATGAGTTGTGGGTTCAGTTGGAGGACTTACATGGGAAGGGGTTCATCCGGCCCAGGGTTTCTCCTTGGGTAGCCCCGATTTTTTTTCCAAGAAGGCTGATGGAAGCTTTAGACTTTGTGTTGACTATCGGTGCCTAAACCAGGTGATCGTGAAGAACAAGTACCCACTCCCGAGGATTGACGACCTCTTTGATTGGCTAAAAGGAGCACAGTGGTTCTCTAAGATAGACCTCAGTTCAAGCTATCAACAAATCAGAATATGAGATGAGGATGTGCAAAAGACGACTTTCAGATGTTGATACGACCATTATGTGTTTTTGTTCATGTTTTCGGCGTGAACAATGCTCCAGTAGTGTTCTTGGGACTCATGAATAGGATCATTCAGCCATATCTTGATCGCTTTGTGGTGGTCTTCATTGATGACATTCTGATCTACTTGGCTACTTAGGAGGATCATGCCTATCATTTGCAGATAGTTCTGGACACACTCTAAGAGAACCAGCATTATGGTATACTCTTGAAGTGCCATTTCAAGATTTGAGAGGTTCACTTTCTAGGACATGTTATCTCTAATGATAGAGTTTCGGTGGATCCAGCAAAGATCGAGGCGGTTCTTTCTTGGGAGCCCCCTAGGAGTGTGACAGAGGTACATAGTTTCCTTGGTTTGGTCGGATACTACGGGAGGTTTGTGCTAGATTTCTATATAGTTTCAGCACCTTTATCAGCATTGAAAAAGAAGGGGAACCCTTCTTGTGGTCGTAGAGATGCCATCAAAGTTTTCAAGAGATGAGGAAGAGGCTGACTAGTGCCCCCATCTTGAGGCTTCTGGAAGAGGGTGTTGGGTACGTAGTCTAATGCGACACATCAGGGACTGAGCTCAGATGTGTCCTGATGCAGGAGTGAGCAGTTATCGCATATGGTTCTTGACAGCTGATACAGAATTAGCATAACTATGCTACCCATGACCTGGAGTTAGCAGCATTGTTCTTCACCTTGAAGATGTGTCGACATTACTTGATGATAGAAAGTTTTATAGTTTACTCGGATCAAAAAAGTCTCATGTATATATTCTCTCAGAAGGACCTGAACCTAAGAAAGCGACGTTGGCTTGAGTTCCTCCAGTACTATGACTTCGAGATACTCTATACTCCTAGTAAGGAGAACATTGTAGCTAATGAACTCAGCAGGAGATCTGTTATACAGCTGCTAGGTGAGGCGATGGAGCTGTTGGTTACCTTATAGATATACTTTGTTGAATAGGATGGAGAATATTTTCTTTAGTCTCTTATAGTCACTCCCACACTTCTTCAGCAAGCCAGGGAGGCTTAGTGTGGGGACACTAACTTTGAGGCTCGACGTGCTCATATAACCACAAGACATGCACCTGATTGATTTTCTGAAGGTGGGGAACATGTCATCCTCTTCAGAGGGCGTACTATGGTACTGATTTCTTTATGGTAGGAAGTGTTGAGGGAGTTCAATACGACCCCTCTAGTGGTACATCCAGGAGTGGAGAATATGTACTAGGACCTCCGACAATAGCACTGGTAGCTGGGAATGAAGAAAGAAATAGCAGAGTTTGTCTCTCGGTGCCTCACTTGTCAGTAAGTGAAGGCGGAGCATCAGGTACCAGTAGACATAGTTCATCCTTTAGAGGTCCTAGAGTGGATGTGGGATGGGATATCCATGGACTTCATGGTAGGACATCCACGTACATCCAGGGGTCATGATTCTATCTGGGTGATTGTCGAGCGACTCACCAAGTCGGCCCACTTCCTACCAATCTGAGAGCATGGTTCAGTAGAGAGCTTGGAACGCCTCTATGTGTAGGAGATTGTGAGGATACATTGAATACCCTCAACGATTGTCTTCTATCATGATGCACATTTCATTTCCTAGATATGGAAGGGGTTGCAGGAGGCTTTTGGTATATAGATTCGTTTGAGCACCACCTTCCATCCTCAAACGGATGGAAAACTGAGCGTACCATTCAGACCCTCGAGGACATGATTCATGCTTGCGTCATTGACTTCGATCGCAGCTAGGAGCATCACTTTCCCTTGGTGGAGTTTTCATACAACAACAGTTATCACTCCACCATTGGGATGGCACCATTCAAGGCTTGGTATGACCGACCTTGCGGATCGCCTTTGTGCTGGACTGACCTAGGGGAGTCAGCACTCATGTGACCAGAGATGATACAGGATACCAAGAAGAAGGTGCAGATCATCTAGGAGGAGATTAAGACTGCATAGATCAGGCAGAAATCTTACACAGAGACCTCTAGAGTTCGAGGATGGCGACCATGTCTTTCTATGGGTCTCACCTCGACGAGTTTTGTGGAGATTTTTCCAGGGTGGAAAATATCTCCAAGGATCATCAAACCATTTATGTCCTCAGTAGAGTTTTCAAGGTGGCTTACCTCCTAAAACTCCCCCCTCAGTTTCACCAAGTGCACGACATTTTCCATGTATCCTGGCTGAGGAGATACATGCACGACCCATCACACGTCATCAACCATGGTGAGATGGACATCGAAAATGGGGATACATTTACGGAGGTTCCATTGTAGATTGAGGGTTGAAAGGAGAGAGTCCTTAGTGGGTGATCGATACCTTTAGTGTATGTCCACTGAGAGCACGGGAACCTCTAGGAGAGCACATGGGAGCAGGTGGCTCAGATTTGTGCTTAGTACCCCCACTTGATTTCCTAGTTTTTGTGATGTGGTTTTCAAGGATGAAAATCCCTGAGGTGGAGAGAATGTAAAGACCCAGAATTTTTAATGTAATTTTTTTAATTATATGAGAATATTACGAGTCTGCAAAAATTGACGGTGCGTGATTCCGAGTCCCGGTGTGACCAGAAAGAATTTTTGAACTTTTTTAAGGTACGTGTAGTAAACGCGTGAGCGGCATTTTCAATCTTTTGAATCGGTAATTGGAATTGAAAACCGAGGGTACCGTTGAACTCGTAGCGCTAGTATTCGCTTATGGAGATCTTCACCTCAACTGTAGTAGGTCGAGGGTGTAAGATAGTTTTTTGGTTTTTCATGGAAGAAGAAAAATAAAATAATTAACATTTTATTTTTCTTTTGAAGCCTCTCTTTTTGAGTTCTAGAGGTGGGGACCACTCGAACTTGAAAACCTCCCAATTTTAATTTTGTGGTGGGGAACACCCGAACCCCGGTTAATTTGGGAAAACCATTAAACTCTTCAATTAATTAATTTTGTCACCTTCAATTAATTAATTATGCCAACATCAACTTAATTGATGGCCAACTCTAATTAAATAAATAATACTTAATTTAATAAGTTCGCACTTCTTTTTCCTAGTTTGAGATCGTTGGCAAAGGTGAGAGTTTTGAGAAATTTGTAGAAACATTTCCTCCAAATGAATAACACCCTCTCCAATGAATAACATACTTGGGAATCAAGAACGAAGATGACACACGAGCCCGACTTCGGAAGCGTGTTGCGGAAGCGATGATCGTTGGCACCCTCCTCGCCTTCACCAATATCATCTTGGGCCACTTCCAACGAGCAATCGAAGTAGGGATTGTTGTTTGTATACCCCTTACCTCGTTCTTGATGTTCATCTTGACTTAAGAAAAATTATTCCACTTACTATCGTTCTAACGCAGAGGGTGTGGGCCAAATGAACATGGCCCAACACCTCTGTAATCTTTGTGGGATTTTGATGGTCTTGAATTGATGGCGACATCCCAAGGTGATTGAGGGAGTCTACAGAATAAAGGATGGGCCATTGGGGCGTGCCCAGTGACCCGACGAACATCACCGGAATGGCTCAGAAGCAGTGGTCGGCACATCGGCTGGTCTCGAAGATGGCGGTGTCACAACCACGCCACTGGAGGAGGGCCACGGTGGAGCAGAGACGGCGGCCGGCGCTCGACCGGTTGCATGAAGGGGTGGCAGCACGCGACCACACCGTCGGCGTGCAGGGACTGTGGCACGAGGCCGTGACAGTAAAAAAGGGTGGTCGGCTCGATGTTGTCCGCTGGTAGTGGTGCGACACATGACCGTGCCGCGGAGGATGGATGGTCGTCCGGCCAGCCATGGGCCGCCCAGAGGGACGCGCATCACGGGCCGCCCAGCGGTTCGCCTAGCGGTTCACGCACCCCAGGCCGCCCATCAGGCCTTGCACCATGGGCCGCCCAGTGGGCCTTGCACCACAGGCCACCCAGCGGGCCGCCCATCATAGGACAGGTCAGATCCCACAGGTCAGGTCACACCAAGGGCCAGACCCAGGTCAGGTCGGGTCGGTCCGACCAGGTCGGACCGGACCCGGACCAACTTCGACCCTTTTTCGCTCTTTTGGACATAACATGAGCTACGAGTATCTGTTTCACAAACTGTCTACAGCACCGAATACCTTGGATTGAGGTGGTCCTTTTGGTATAGCCCACATGAGTTTTGGATAATGATGTGGTATGACCGGGTTGGATCGAACATGAATCCAACGGTCCCTCGAGAATAAAATGCCAATAATTTAAAGGTTGGGCATCCGATTGATGCACCGTGTATTGTGTTGAGACCCCTTTTTCATGGCGGTACTTTGGGATACATCTTTATGGTAATTCGTGGTAGTTGGTGTATCGACCTGTGGCTTGAGGAGTGGACCCTCCTGGAATCAAGCGAACTTAGTGTGAGAACCCTGTGGCTGGCTGTAACATGAGAAAGGGATCCTATGTGGGTATATTATTTGGGATCCTATGTGTGTCTGTCTTTGAGAGTTCCACATGGATACTCTCAAGGAAATCCATGTGGGAATACTCTAGGATCCTACGTGGGTCTGTTGTACTAGGATCCTATGTGGGTCTGATTAATTAGGATCCTACGTGGGTCTGATAATTTCAGATCCTACATGGGTCTGCCTCTCAACAGAGTAAGTTCATTCAGTAGTTACATCTAATCATCTTTACTACCATACCTAAGTTATACCTGGTGTGAGATGTGTCTTTACCTCTATGGTAATCATATGTGTGGAATACCTTTGTGGTGTATACCTTCGTGGTGATACCTTTGTGGTATTCTTCTGTGTGGCGTTAACTTTGTGTAACTTACCTTCGTGGTGTAACCTTTGTGGTATTCGTTCCTTCATGGGACAGTTGAGATTTGGGATTTTGAGTTGGACCTTGTGTTTCCACATGATTGAGATGGGTTTACTCTACAACCTAGGTATATGTATGTGCATATACCTAAGTAGGGTTTTTTGTTGTTTTCATGATTTTTGGTTTATCCTTTGAGGATTTAGTGAGACCTTAGAGGGTATTGGGGTCCCTACTGAGTATCGTTATACTCACCTATGTACGGGCTCTTCCCACACCATGTTGTGTTTGGTGCAGAAGACGGACAGTGCTGACTGAGGATGAGAGTACCAGGACCGGAGGTAGCTTGAGGTGGACATTAGACAAGGTGTGATGTAGAGACGACTGTTTGAGAGTTGTACCTACCCTTCAGGTAGGATCCTTGGTGGGTATTCATAGGAGTTGTTTTCAGTTATTCTTGTACTTCCCAGTTTCCTTGTACTTTCCAGTTGGGCTTGTATTCTGGCTCTTTTTTGCATAATGTACACACTATTTTTACTATATAGTTTACTTGTGTTCGTATCTTGTTGTGTGCTTGGTTTGAGTGGGTTTACAGATTATAAAGGCAATGCCTTCCCATTTTAGGGAATACACCTCTTGGTGCAAGTCGTCAGCCCCTGGCCTATGGAAGGCAGGCTTGGGGTGGTCACGGCATGGGCCCCAGGGGAAGGGTCATGATAGTAAATACCATTGGGAGAAAATGGGTATCCATGAGAAACTAGACATAGAAAATAATGTAAATACCTATAAATAAAGGATAGTGGATAAAAGGTTTAAACAATGTTAAGGAATTGACTACGATGAAATATTTTCACCAGTTTCCATGTTTAAATCCATCAGAATTATACTTGATACAGAATATTACCATGAATACATGATTTGGAAGATGGACGTGAAAACCACTTTCATTAATGGTAACCTTCAAGAAGGTGTCTATATGACACAAATATAATTTTTTGTGACTCTAGGTAATTCTAAAATGATTTTCATGTTTCATAGATCCATTTATGGATTGAATCAATCATCCAAGTCATGGAACGTTCAATTTCATAAAGCTATAAAAGAATTTATCTTCATTAAGAATGATTATGAGTCAAGTGTTTGCAAGAGGTTTAATGGGAATGTGGTTGTTGTCCTAGCAGTATATGTTGATAACATATTACATATAAGAAGTGACATACCAGTATTACAATATTCTAAGGAATGGTGAAACAATTGTTTCTCCATGAAGTACATCGGTGAAGCGGCTTATATTTTAGGGATCAAGAACATTCATGATAGATCCAAGAGGTTGATTGGACTATGTCAATGTAGATACATTGACCAAATAATAAAGAGAGTTAGTAGAGAATAATCCAAATGGGTATTTGTTCTAGTGTCACATGGTTTACATATTTCTATGAAAATGTGTCCTCTAAGAAAAAAAGATAAAGATATAATGAGTAATATCTCATACTCTTTGGTGATAGGATCAATCATTTGTGTCATGTTTTGTACTAGACATGATGTGACCTACGAATTGAGCATGGTAAGAAGATATCAAGAAGATATAGGAGAATAGTGTTGGTCTACTGTTAAGCCTATCCTCATGTGTTTATGAAGAAAAAAGATATATTTGTGGTGTATAGAGGATAATAGGATCTAGTCATCAGGAATTATACTGATTCTAGTTTTCAAAAAGATAAGAATGATCTGAATTCATAGAAATGATATGTTATTTGTCTTAATGGAGGAGCTGTGAGTTGTAAGATATCATAAAAGCCAGTTATCGTTGATTCAATAGTGGAGTCTAAGTATACAAAGGCTTTTAATATAGCCAAGGAAAATGTTTGGATTTGAAACATTTCCTAGGATATTGATGTGATACCTAGTAGTAAAGACCCTATCACATTGTGTTGGGATAACAATGTAGCGGCGACTCTTGAAAAAGAGCCAAGGTCACACCAACAGAAAAATAATATACATTAGAAGTATAACCTCTTGAGGTATTTTTATCAAAAGGGTGAAGTTGTATTTAGCAGATTACCCATGGAAGAGAACATGGTAGACCCCTTGACTAAAGGCATATCTCAGTAGAAGCATGAGTGTCATGTGAGAGCTAGAGATCTGAAGGTTATTAGGAGTTGGATCTAGAGAAAGTGGGAGTTTGTTAGAGTTGGTTCCCTAGAACCAACTTCAGTGTATGTTACGATAACTTTTATTCATATTTTTTAATAAAAATAAACTTCTTATCACATCACAAGTTTTCTTCAACATAACATAGTTTGTGATAATTTTCTAAGAGTAGTTGTTGCACTAAAACGTCATAGCAATTCCCAACTATGATAAGAACCCAGAAGTGTTATGACACTATTCTTAAATATATGTTCTATAGTAGGATGATATCATTTGAGGACACAAATTATATAGGCTATCAGGAGTGGAGACTAATATTACTTTGAGGAACCTTCCCATAGTGTACGCCCTTGGTAATATCTAGTGTAGGATATTATGAAAACGAGACCCACCAGTAGGAAATCCGCATTTATATGTCTCATTGAATATTCCAAATATGGATGTTTGTATTGATCTTTATACATTAATATTATTGTTAATGAGTATTTTGAGTCATTTAGTTTGATGTATTGATGAAAACTATGATGATATGTGTTTGTGGTGAGGTAGAATACGTTGGGTGCGTCACGAGTTATATTGGATTAATGAATAATATGAGAAAAGATTTTTCCCTTTTGTTCTTTAACAGAAGATGATATCTCTGACCCTTTTATGTTAATGATATATCCTAAATAAATCCATGAACATGGTGTTCTATAAGCAAGTTTGATTTCTAGAAATTCAATGAAAAAGACATCAAGCATATCGGTTGATGGCACCGATGGGCAACATGCTTGATTAAAGATATCATGATAAATAGATTATATTAAATAGTAAACATCTTTATGATGTATAATATAATTGTGACATTAACATCATTCTCTATGGGTTCCTTGACGTGTATCTAGATGCTAACCTTGGACTTTAGGCTGTTTCGCCTAATGCCATTGAGAAAGAGACCTAGAGGATCACACAATAAGTGTATCTAGAATATCAGTTAAATAATATATTATTATTTATTATTTAAAAAGTTGAATAAATATTTTTCTCTTACATGTTTTAAAAATTATTCAAGTTTTCTTGATCGCATATATTCTTTCACATGTTATTCGACATAATATAATGTGAGGAGGATATTTAATAAATAATTAGTTGTTATTTAGTGAATATAAATTTTATTTATTTATTGATGAATAATGTAGTGATATTTTTTCACTAAATAAATACTCATTATTCAATCCCTGATAAATATTGTGGAGGAATGGTGGGATGAGTTTTTAGGTCTGATGAGAAATAATATATAATCAATATTATTTTATTAAATAATATTTAATTTAATTTTATAATTAAGATCATTTAAAGAAAATAATATTATTATTATTATTTTAGACATGAGGTTCTGAAATGGATTAAATAAATATTAAAGGGAAATTTTGGAAATATTTATTTATAAAACATAACTATATTTAAACCGAGTTATATTATTTTTTCAAGAGAGACAATTTATTTTGTGTTGTGCACAACAACAACCAGAGAGAATTCTCTCAAACCCTAGAGAGCTCCATCTCTAAGAACTCTCCCATGAACGGAGAGTGATCTTCCTCGACCTCCCACTCTAAAGTATAGAGAGTTCAAGGAGAATGATTTGGAAGCAATACTCATGGGGATAAAAGGCAGACAATTCAAGCGATAGGATATGACATGCTATCACTTAGAGATTCCTATGGTGATGTTTAGATATTTGTGGAACATGTGTGGATCACCACTAGAGGGAATCTACACTTGATTCATACATCACAACGATGGTACAACATAGATATTTTGTTATATCCATCAACGAAAAAAGAATTCACACAAGGTATATCTTTATTTAATTAAATTAATTATAAATATTATATGATGATCCTCTCTCTGATTCTGGAATTTTATCGATCGTCTATTTTCTATTATTCAATTCCATTGATCGCGTCATTTATCATCGTGTTGATCTCGGATTGATCATAGATCATGACAAAAAAATGTTGGGATTGACCCATCGCATGCTTCCATTACACCCAGAACATACAATTGATTCATACATCAATGGGAATGATGACTTCGGTTTTGGAATGCTTTATCCTTGGCACCAATAGACAATACAATAGAAACACAATTATTTAGAAATTTGTTTTATCAGCACTAAAAGTGAAAATAAATGGGATACTTCTATCAATTCAAACTAAAAGTGATTATCAATATCAACTTTATTAGTGCTAAAAAATCACTGATAAAGAAGTACCATTTGTCAGTACTTTTTTAACACTAATAAAGGTACCCATTTATCTTCGATTTTTTTAGCGCTCATAATGGTGTGCCCTTTATCAGTGATAAAGTGATTTTTTATGTGCTAATAAAAGGTATAATTCATAAAAAATGCTTTATATTCTACTAAATATCATATAGTATTATATAAATATATTAATATTTATATAGATATAATATATTTTATTAAAGATGATATATATATTACTAAATATGTATTTCCACATAATGTGTAACAAACATAATGAAAAATAGTTTTTAAAATAATATAAAATTAATATTAATGAAGAATTTAATAATTAGTATTGAATAAGATATATTTAGTAATAATTTGGTGATAGAAAAATTAATAAATTAATTAATATTTAAAAATAGGACTTTAACATAAAATGACCATAATTTTGGATGCAGGCGCTCATTTAGGCTTCATGAGCTATCAAATCAAAGCTTGAGAAGAGACCTATGGTGTTTAGTGTTGAGTTAACAACATACCCTATTATTTAAAAGTCAATAAATACTTGAAATACCTTTAGAATTGAGTTTTTATTTTAGATACACTAATTTTTGAACATTCGATTAAATTTTAGATTCGTTTAAGGGGTATTCTTACCTTTTTTTAGTGGAAACTAAATATATTCCTTGGACATACAATCATACAGATATTATGATTTTAAAATTTTATCGTTTTTCATATTCTAGTGTTATTTATAATTATATATATATATATAGACACACACACAAACATATTTTTATATATTTGTATATAAAAAATTAATTGTATAAATAAATATTTGAACATATTTACATATAAAATATCTTTTTAAACATATAAACCATTTGGAAATAAAAAATAATAATCCATTTTATTTAAAAAAATCATTTTATTTACCTTATAAAAATGTATGAATATGTATATATCTATACAAATGTATATACAATGCTTATATATAAATATATGTGTGTGTATTAATAAAGATATATATATATATTCTAATATATTTATATATATATATATACACATGTTAAAATTATTATATATTGAAAAATATATAAACATAAATATAAAAATTTCAACACATGATAGGTAAATTCCTCTTTGATAGTGGTAATGGTGACTATTAAGAAAGTGGTGGGTAGAAGATTTATTCTCACATATTTCAAATTAATTCAATCTTTAAAAGATGGGGTCACATGCGCATGATTCCTACTATGGTGTGGTAACAACCCAGAAATTCCAAACCTATTTTTATTATATAAATATTATATTAAATGGATTTATATATAACTATAAAAAAAATTAATAATATTTTCTAGATGATTTTATTTAAAAATAATAATTAAAATGAAGTGTTTTAATTAATTTTATTATATGTTAATTATAAAAATTATAATTAATTACAATTATTATCTATAAAAAGAAATGAAGTTTTTTATTTCTTAAAATTAATAATTTAAAATAAATATTTTTATTATAGAATTACTTTTTATCAAAAATGACATTTAATAGAATATTTTAATGATAATATTATTAATAATAATAATTAATGGAAAAACGTTTTTTTAGAAAATTATTATTATTGTTTTTATGATATTATATTTTATAATATATAAAAATATATTTTTTTAGTTTTATGAAATTTATAAATTATAAATGTATATAATTATTTTAGTACAAAAAATGCACTTTTATATGTGTTTAAAAATTGTGATATGACAAATTTATCAAAAAATTGAATTTTTTATATGCTAAAATGATATATATATATATATATATAATGATTTTATACATATATATATAATACACATCTTATTTTAAATATATATAATATTATTATTATAAAAAACGACATGTTTAATATATTAAAAAGTTATATGTATAACATTTATTTAAAAGTTGATTTGTTTTGTTAAAAGAATATAATGTGTTAACATGTTAGATCAAATAAAAAAACAAATAAATTTTGAATTTATAAAAATATAATATAAACATAACCATGCCATGATAAAAAATAAGAAGACGAAAGTATGATACAAAAGATACGTGATAGACAAAAAAGGGAATGAATAAAATGATTACAAATTATAATAAAATAAAAATATAAAATGATATAAAAAATATAATAAAAATGTGGAATAAAAATAATGTAATAGGGGTCCGTCCATGAGGTAAAATGGGGGAGGTATTGTAGGTTTCACACGAGTCTGAGGGGACTCGCGCTCGGCATAGGGAGTGGGAGATGAGCCTGATTCAACCGGAGCAGACATTAGGGAGTTGTTCTGAGCAGTGCAGAGCGGTGAGGTTTGGCCGCGACTGATGTTTTTGGGTCAATCGAGCTTGAGTGGGTCTCGATGTAGATAAGTGGATTGAACTTGGGTTATTGTTTTGATCTTGTTATTTTCTTCAATGTAAAATAGGTAGGAGGTTGTCTGTTCTTGTTTTAGGTTATCGGAATCTCACTGTTTCCTCTTTTTCTTTCCTCTAATCGTTATCCTTATGATTGACTTTTGAATTGGAGTTTGAATTCAAAAATGATCAATTTAATTTGGTCTCCATACATCCAATTCATCTATCTATGTGATGTTAAGTAATTTTTTGTTAATCTTTGTGCTCCACAACTGTCTACTTGACTACATGTTTATGTAGAATCTTCCATTGTTTGTGCATTTTTTATTTCTTCAGATTACTATGATTCATCAAAAGTGAGTATTTAATTTTTTTTATTTTATTTTAGAGTCCACTTCAACATTCATCTTTCTTGGAAATCATGTTTTCATCACTGTATAAGTAGTATATTTTATGGTTATATAAATCTCAAACCCTTGTGCAAATGAATTGGCAACCTAGTATGTCTGTCCAGAGGGTGCTTGGGTACATGTCTGAAGCTAAGGAAATCTCTTACATTTTTTCTACTACAATTCAAGTAGGGGAATAAATATTTTAAAAAATATTTTTCATCGAAGATTATCCATTTTTATTTTCAGATTAAATTTATCTATTTTCAATCATTTTTTTGTCTGAATTTTTTTAAGGGAAATTTTTTTTCTATTTAGATTTTGGTTCTCAATTTTTACTTAAATCTATGATGGATATGTATATGAATTTAACTTCATATTCATTATATTGTATGGTTTAATTATTATTTGAGATATCTTAATTTATGTTTTAATGTGAATATAATTTTTTAAGGAAGTTTATTTTATAAAGCATATCCTTATTTTGTAAATTATTTTCCGTTAGAGTTTTTATTTTGTGAGGGGAGTTATTTTTATTTATTATTATTGTGTGTGTATAAATTATTTTCAAAATTAAATCCATGTAAACATTTGTATATTTTTATGGGTGTTTCGATCATTCATAAACAATCTAGTTATGAATAATGGAATTTTAAATTTATGCAAGGGGCTATTTTATTAAGATTTATGTTTAAAAATTATTGTAGTAAATATTTTAAGTATGTACTATGGAACTATAAAGTATTTATTTATTTATTTATTTATATTAAGTTATAAAATTTATGTTTTATTCTTAAGTGTGTATATACATATACATTTATGTGTATATACATATACATTTATGTGTATATACATATACATTTATGTGTATATACATATACATTTATGTGTATATACATATACATTTATGTGTATATATATATGTGTGTGTGTGTATATTTATCAAACTAAGTATAATTTTTTTCATAACTATTAATGTATTGGAGTATATTTATTTTTGTCAAAATTTTGGTATAATGGGATACTAATTCTATGTACAATTCAAAAACCATTATTCCACTTATAAATATGTATGTAACAAAGTTTATGTTTTTAATTTGATTTCATATTAACTCTATCAATGGATATTCTCATTTATCTATGTTTTTCTCAAAAATGAATTTATTCCGCGATGAAGAGTATTGTAAATTTAATGTCGTGTGTGTGTGTGTGTAAAGATGAAATGTTATATATATTATTGTATTGTCATATTTTCATTGCCACATTTTGAAAAGAATGTTCATAGCATGTAATCATGTTATATTAAATGTAAGGATGTTCCATCTGCATACAATCATGATCATGTGTCTATGCATAACATCGACTTCCATTGAATTTATAATAAATTCATGATTTCAACATAAATTTTATGGCAAGATTCTAAAATTATGAAGTATGGATTTCTTCAAGCTGTAAAATGTTATATTTTTTTGAATGTTTATTTTATGTTCGAAACATAAAATACTTATTATGATCAATTACTAATCTGAATACCAAATGTATCCCATAAAATAAACATTAAATTCATGGATAGTTTATATAAAGGATTGTGGAATAAGTTTTTTGTGTAACCAAACTTGCATGTGATATGAAATGAAAAATCATATATTTTTGTATGTACATAATTATATATATATATATATAAGTGTGAATGTGTATTTTAATGCAGTGACTTGTTTTCAAAATAAAAAACTCCAGTGAATGTATATATAAGTAAAGAAATCATAAAATGTTTTCAAAAAAATATCGTACTTGAATGCTCTAAATATGAAAGGGAACTGAAAAGTGAACTCATCCTTCGCTAAGGGGGTGGGACCAATAAAACCCTTGATGTTTCAAGTTACCTCTAAAAATGGTTTTTTTCAAAAGCTTCCATATTGTTTTCAAAAAAACACTAGAATATGTTTAAATCAATTTTGAACGTAAGTATTTTCTAAAGTGATACAGTATTTTTAAGACTTAAGTAATTTCAAATGATGTTTTTTGAAGGATGTTTATAGATGTATTTTTGAAAATATATTCCAAAGAATATTTTAAAAGGACTTATCAATGATTTTAAAACCCCTTACTCGGCATATTTAATGCTCACCCCTTGTTTTAAATTATTTTTCATAGGTCCTTTGGAGTTTTACGAAGGCGTTCACTTCACTTACGGATTTAGTGCATGTAGTGTCATTTTGATCATTTTAGTTTTTTCTTATACAACTATAATAAGTGTACGATATGTCTATTCTCTAGAACCTAGACTGGTGAAAGGTCCACTTTTGTGTAATATGTTGCGTAATTTTTCATTTTCTTTTTATAAAAAAAATTACCCAACATGTTTTAGCACTGAATCTAGAAGCGCAGGCTTGGGGAGTTATAATTGGTATCCAATGAACAGTTTAGACAACTTTAGAGATTATATGATGTGGTCTAATTAGTAGAGTTTAGGGTTTAATAGTCCTAGTGTTCTTAATTCTTAAAATGAAAAATCAAAAAAAAAAATAGAGTACGATGAACGATTTGCGAAGACACAATTCTTTTAAGAGGGAAATAATGTAAGAACATAGAAATGTCAAACCTAGTTTTATTATATAAATATTTTATCAAATGGATTTGTTTATAATTAAAACAAACTAATAATATTTTTGAGATGATTTTCTTTAAAAATAATAAATTATATGAAGTGTTTTAATTAATTTTATTAAAAGTTAATTATACACCATATAATTAAATATACTTATTATTTATAAAAACAAATACAGTTTTTTTCTTTGTTTAAAAGAATAATTGAAAATAATTATTTTTATTATAGAATTTTTTTTATTAAAAAGGATATTTAATATAATATTTTAATGATAATAATATTAATAATAATAATTAAGGGAAAACATTTTTAAAAAAAATAATTATATTTATTTTTAAGATAATATATTTTATAAATATATGGAAATATATTTTGTTTTAGTTTTATAAAATTTATAAATTATAAATGTATATAATTATTTTACTACAAAAAAATGCACTTTTATATATGTGTTTAAAAAAATATGATTTGACTTATTTATTTAAAAAATGAATTTTTATATGATAAAATGATTTATATACATAAAATTCATGTTTTATTTTTAATATTTATAATTATATTATTATAAAAAAATAAATTGTCAATATATTAAAATGTTATACGTATATCATTTTTTAATGGTGATTTGTTTTGTTAAAAAAATGCAATGTTGTAACACATTAGATCAAAAAAAATTGTGAATTTATAATAACTAGTACTCCGCCTATGCAAATGAACGGGACTATTCAATTTTCTTTCAAATCATCTGGTTCCACGTCATTCAAAAATAATTGTAATGATGTTGTACTCAATATAATGTTTAGAATAAAATGGGGTTCCCGTGACATGAGGAAATGAAGTGAAGACTAATTGTGATGGAGATTGAACATGATGGAATGGAAGAGTTAGAGATAAGTGACATAGATAAAACAAAAGGTGGAGGTGGAGGTGAAGGTGATGTTTGAGGAAAGATGTGACATTGGGATAAATGGTGGAAAGCATCCTAGAGAGAGTTTCAAGCTTTCTGGATTTTGAACAGAGTTGATGGGATTGAGAAGATGTTGGGGTGAGAATTAGTAGGAAACATGATTTCATTCAGTTTAGTGTCTTTGAAAGGTAATGTAGTTTGAAGTTCATATTTTTAACCTATCCTCATCATAAATAAATTTCATAAATAAATTTAACTTTATGATGCAAATATTATAACACAGCCTGATTTAATTTCATAATAATTTTCAACATTATATATATATATATGTCTTTATGTCCAAAAGAATACCAAAATAGTCCAATTATAGGATTATTATTTGATACTGTAATCATGATATCATCCATGAAAAAATCATGTCTTTAGAATACATAAATAATTTAGATAACTCATGAGTTCTTCTCCAGGAATACAAACTAATACATTCAAAAAGTAAAAGACAAACCTATAGAAACAAAAAAATATTGAATAATGATTCTGTAGCTATATGAAAAAATGTATGATACATAGAAACAAAAAAAATTGTTATAAATGTAGTAAATTAATATTCAATGAAAATAAAAATGATATTGGAAAATGATACTGTTCAAACATCACTAACTGTAGATTCATCCATGTTGACTTCCTTTAAAGTAATGCCTCCATTGAACTACTTGAAGGGTTTAAAATCCCTATATGTAAGCTCTAATTCAACACCTGGTGGAAGAGAAAGCTCATTGTAATGATTATCGATTGGGGTTAAAATTAGAAATAAGGATAATAAAATTAAAAAGTAATTATGTGAATGGAAAATATTAAATATAAGTATTAACATTAGAGCATTAAGATTTCAGACATATGATGAAAACAAATAGTAGTTTAAATAAGAATATAATCAGTAAACAATTTCCATATTTCTTATATATAATATACCTATATGTAATGCACATATATTATTGATAAAATAATAAGTAAAATATATATGTTCATTTTTTAAAATATATAAAGTATTATGTATTTTATAAAGGGTTCTACAATATATAAACATTATGCAATATACTCTTTAATATGGATGATGTCTGCATTATTGATTTCATTTATGATTATTCATCATCTATATACATTTATAATCATTACATTGATCAAATATATCTAATACAGTAAAGGTATAACATCTCACTATTCAAATATAAGCATTGTGTTTCTACGCTATATACATTAAAATTCAGCTTTTATCATATTGGTTTTGATCTTGAAATGTAATAAAATTGAAAATTAAAAATACTACATTTTAATGTGAAGCTAACCAAGAATATTGAAATCTATATAGATTAATTCAAATTATGTTTCTCAAATCTATGTATTATAACTTCTATAATTCTAGTAGATATTACTAAAAAAATTCAACTCATTATTCAAATGCATTATTATATATGTATATAAATCAAAATATAGAAAATATAAAATAGATTCCTATAATGAAGAATTGTAATCCAAAGACTAAAAATGATAATTTTAAAAATAAACCTAATTTAGAATATGCAAATGTAATAGAAAAAACAAATTTCAAGGATAAAACCTTACACGGTATAATATTTTTATGATCCATTTGCAAAAAAACTTTTAAAATAAAATATGGGTAAACAAATTTTTTTCTCTGGATATGAAATACATATTGAAAACTAAAAAACTATTAAAAAATGTTGAAATTAAATAAGAGTAAACTCAAATGTATGTTTATGTGCATAATAAAAAACAAACCCAATTGCTTCTAATCCAATAAAATGATTCCTCGGTTTAAAAAAAGAAATTTCATTGACATACAAATTACAACATCTCAAATAGATAACATGACTATTTGACAACATTAGAAATCAAGAATTCATTGAATGGGTCACCTGAACAGCACCCATATGCATCCCTTGAGTATCTGCATCAGCTCTATTGAGATTCTCCCTCATATCCCTTAGAAGTTTATTTGATCAATTTTAGGATACCAAGTCATTAGCAGTCATGAAAGGTGTAGAACCTCAAAATTTAGTGTACCTATCAACAAATGGAAGAGGGATTTGATCATGGGATGAGATATGAAGCAATAAACCGAAGACAACAAATTTTATGAAAATTTTCTCAACTAATGAACATGCAATATTATGAACATACCAGCCACTCCATGGCATTGTTTAGCAGAAAGGGTTGTAACCTATGTGTGTGGAATATTAAACATAGTAGAAACCAGCCACTCCAGGACACAGTAGAAACCATCCACTCCAGGTCATAGTTTATGAAACATTTCTCAACTCATGAACATGCATGATTATGAACATACCAGCCACTCCAGACATAGTTTAGAGGTAAGGGTTGTAACTTATGTTTGTGAAATATTAAACACTGTAGAACATACCACACACTCTAGGAAAAATCTTATAGGTAAGGGTTATAACCTATGTTTGTGGAATATTAATAGAGTAGAAAACAGCCACTCGAGGACATTGTAGAAACCCTCCACTCTAGTAGAAACCATACACTCCCAGACATAGCTTGTGATATTTTTCTCAACTCACCAACATGCAAGATTATGAACATACGAGCCACTATAGGACATAGTTTAGAGGTAAGGGTTGTAACCTATGTTTGTGGAATATTAAACATAGTAGAAACCAACCACTCCAGGACACAATAGAAACCATCCATTCCAAGAAATAGAAAAAACCAGCCACTCTAGTAGAATCCAGTCACTACACTCAAAAGTAGACTGAACATTTAGAAAATGTGTGTATGAACTTATCATAACATAAACACGTTACTCCAAAGACAACGGTACCTACTCATGGATTGACATAATAGTTCAAACCGGGACTTGAAGATAATCTGAGATAGGCTCTTCAACATATTATATTTTCACAACAAACCCCCTTCCATGATAGGTCTAATTAAAATGTCATAACATCACCCAAAAAAGAAAATAGACAATGTGTTTTAAGGCTTGTTGGTTGTTGTGTCACAAAAAATAGCACAACTAAAAGCCAAATTGGTTGATTAAGGTTGATTTTTTGGGTTTTTAAAAGAAATTCCAAAGAAAGATAAAAGGCCAAAAAGTTCTCATTTGTATTAGTTGAGGAAAAAATGTTAAAAAATAAAAACAACATACCTCAATGGATAAGATAGTAGGTTCTTCCCTTGATCCAAGGTCTACAACATCCACTCTGTGATTCTTTCTACTAATTTGAAATAATTAAAATAGGTGTGTTATAAACATTATTGAATGGAAACACATATCCTACAAAAAAATATAATCTTCATTGCATATTTTTCCTTGAAGAAAATCCTCCTTGAAAAAATAAGACATTTATTTTTCTTCAATTGTAGCTGATGTGATAATGCGGCACAGTTTAGGTCGACAATGTTGGATATGGATTTATGATGATACATGAAAAAAGGATACATATGAACTGTTCGATTTCTGTAAAAATTTCAAATAGATTGATCTTATAAAAAAATTACCCTTTTTAGGACTCCCAATAAGATATCTATTGAAATGGATCTAACCTGGGCCTCATCCACCACAATTACACTAACAGGATCATGTCCAAAAAAATTAATGTATTGACACATATAATATGGTTGTCAATGGAATCTTGGATAATAAAATAGAATGCATAAAAAAGGATAATATAACACCTATAGTTGCTCAAAAGAGGATCATCCATCATATCTCTCAGTAATACCTCATTTATGGGAAATTTTTTCATGGTCACATCCTGTGTTTATAGAAACAAAATCTTCTGGTATAAAAAATAATAAAAATGACAACAAATACACACACATGAAGATAAACACACATATATACTACTGAGTGAATACTACAAATGAAAACAAATACACACACATGAATAAATATATATATATAGGAAATAAATATGGTACTGAATAATCAATACCACCCTTCCCCGTAAGAGTTATCATATGTCTCTTTTCAAATTAGTGAAACATACCTTCTGGAAACTACCATGGATGATCCAAATTGTGGATGGATGATCCTACACAAATAAATAAAACAATAATATGTAAATACAAGGTTCAGTAAAACATAACCCATGAAAATATAAACCAAAAGTCATTTTTCATAGTCAAATGGGTCCCAAGAGATTCAAATTAGTGAAGCATACCTTTAGTAAAGAAAAGTTCACTGGAATCCCATACCAGTAACCCAACTGGAAATAACATTGTTTTTCATGACACTAAACACATTCAAAACTTCAATCAAACATGGCATTAAAAAATTTCAATGAACACAGAGTTAAATAGTCAAAAAACACAAAAAGAAACAAAGAAATCCAGGGTGTATAAAAAGCAATATCTCTAATAATTTTTTGCCTGCAAATCTCAATTTTCCATCATGAACATCAGGCTTCAGGTCATTGTCAAGCTCAAATTGACTATTAAAACTGTTCTAATTTCCTGAAAATTCAGTCCATTTGTGGCTTAAATGATGCAAACAATTTCCATTAATAAGTGCATATATAATATGAAAACACATATAAGTCCATGGATTTTCTGAAAACCAAAAATTTACACTCATATTTCTCAAAAAGGTTAGAATACATATTACATGTATTTAGATATGTATAACATGTATTCATAATTTCAATATTGAAAATAAGGAAAACTACCAAAATATAGAAATTGTAATAAGAATAATTACCTTGAAGAGAAGCATGAATAACTAAATTTCTATATGCATGTAGAATATGAAAAAATATATTTATAAATAATTTTGTAAAATGAAAAGAGTAATGAAAAAATGAATAACTGAATTTAAATAATCATAAGTTAAATGTAATCATCATTATTAAAATGAAAATTAAAGTAAATTAGAATTATCCTTCAAGTGGCAATACACTTTACCCATTTACATGGCCTCTAAAATTCCTCCAACATTAATGGTTTCAATATTACATGCACATTACATCCACAACAAACATGATAAATCCAGAAAACAAAAAAATAGTCAAATTGGGAAACCATAATGAAAAATAAATAAATCTGGAGGATATTCCCAAAAATGGTAAGTTCAAACATAAGTGTTCTGAATTAGAATGCATAATACATGTAGTTAGAGACAAATAACATGTATTTAGAATGACAAGATTCGAAACATGGAAGAATACAAAAATACATAAATTATAATATGAATAATTACCTTAAGATGCATACTCATTATGAACAATTAATAATGAAAGCAATTAAACTATAATAGTGACCGTAATGCTTTAGAAATCAGTTTGGAGTGCTTCATGAGTCTCAATGGAAACATGAATAACTACATGTGTGTATGCATGCCTAATACGGAACAAAATATTTATAACTGAATCTGTAAAATGAAAAGTAAAATGGAAAAATAAATAACTGCATTTAAATAATCATAAGTTGAATGGAATAATCATTATTAAAATGAAAACGAAAATAAATTGGAAGTAACCTTCATGTGGTGGCACATTCCACCCATTCCGATGGCCTCTTTGAATAATGAAGCTCTCATTGTAGTAGTAACGCATGTCAATATATATCAAATAAGAAATGAAATAGTCAAACCATGGACAATACTAATAAGAACAATTTTAGGACATTCTCTTTTTATGGTGCCAATAATTGAAATATTTTGTGCTATGATCAGTTAAAAATGAAGCATTCAGGTTCATGCCACACAAGATGAGTTCAAGATCATACAGTAAACCATATGCGGATGTGTTGTTGCACTCCAACAATAGTAAAATGATACACATTGAGTCAAATTTCCATTAAACTTCTACGTTTCTTACTCCTACATTGAAAAATAATTAAATATAAGTACTATAATGATAAATAGATTATATTGAGGCATATTAAAAAACATAATTTGGAAATCTAGTAGAATCATAATGAGATCCCAAAAAGGAAACAATGGAACAAATTAATAGGGAAGAAGACACATAGAATAATCAAAATTCCAAAGATACATGGTCCCCTAACTTGAATAATATACATTGTGACCAGAAAACAGAAATCAATCGTACTTCAGTAATGTGAATTTTTGATTTACAGGTTTTAAAAAATCCTTCAATTTCTCAATGGATGTAATTTTTTCAGAATGCAGTTCAATCAAACTGATGCATATAATATATATGCGTATTCTTAAAAAATATTCCTACATATGAATGTGATCATACAAAAAATATATGGAAAGAGGTCCTTCATCTACCATGGTGATTGGGAAACCTCAAATAAATTTCAAATTGAAACAAAAATACCATCTTCCAGACAACCGAGATCATTTCTTAAAACACATTTCAACTCATACTATGTGTTTCAATTTGTAATATTTATCTGCAACACACACACAAGTCTGGCTACAATAATGATTAGATATGCAATGAACCCTTCTTTTATATTTGAACATATACCGTACAGTCGTTCATGTTTATGTCATGTATAAGCTTGCAACTTTTCAACCGATGTTCTATTCTGAGATCTGTCACCCAAAATTAGAATTTGGATTTAGAGACCCATCAGCCGTGGAAAAGAATACATATTAATAGTCTAATAAAAACACCATATGAAATAAAATTCATTGATACATGAAGATATTTGATAGTGCTTCGTTTGTTTGACATGGGTTTAACCTTGGTCTTACTCGCTGCGTGCTTGAGGGAAAGAGAACCCTGGGTGAAGAAGAGGACATGAACGTGGCAGTACTGAAGTTGGAGTCACCAGTTGAGGAGAAGGCATAGTTGGAGGATCTGAAGTCAGAGGAGCCAATGTCGTATGAGCCGAAGTCGGCGGAGCCGATGTCGGTTGAGCCGATCTCAGATGAGCCGAAGTCGGAGGAGCCAATGTCAGAGGAGCGGTAGTCGGAGGAGCTGCAGTCGAAGAAGTGAAATTCGGAGGAGTCGAATTTAGAGGAGCCGAAGTTGGAGGAGCCGAAGTCGGAGGAGCCAATGTTGTATCACGTGCAGGTGGAGTCACAGCTTGATAGGGGATTTGAGGATGTCAGGGGAGAGGGAGAGAGGATTCAGAGCCGAAGTCGGATCAAGCGCAGGTATAGTCGTGGCTGGAGAGGGGATTTGGGGATGAGAGGGGAAAGGGAGAGCGGAATCGGGGAGGTGGGAATCGGGGAGGGGTGTGGAAACCCTAGGGAATGGAACAAATAATTTAGGCAGAGAATCAGGGAGGGGAGCGAATAGAAATGGAAAAACCCGATCCAGGTCGGGATTGCTAGAGGTAATTTCAGGTTTGAATAAAAAATTGTGGTGACGTGGATTCATGGGATGAGGACACGTAAGCAGAAAAAAACTCTTCTTTAGTATGTATATATATATATAGATATATTATAAACATAATCGAAACATGATAAAAAAGAATAATACGAAAGTAAGATACGTGATAAAAAAAGGAAAATAATATAATGTGTAGAAATTAAAATAAAATTAAAACATATAACGATATAAAAAATATAATAAAAATGGTGAATAAAAATAAGGTAATAGGGGTCCATCCGTGAGGTAAAAGGGGGAGGCGTTGTAGGTTTCACATGAGTCCGAGGGGAGTCGCACTCGGCCTTGGGAGAGGGAGATGAGACCGATTCGAGCTCTATTCGAGCCGGAGCCACCATGAGGGAGTCGTTCTGAGTAGGGCTGAGCGGTGAGGTTCGACCACGACTAATGTTTTTGTGTCGATCGAGCTCGAGTGGGTCTCAACCCAGATGAGTGGATCGATCTCGGGTTAGGGTTTGGATCTCATTCTTTTCTTCAACCTAAAATAGGTACGAGTTTGTCTGTTATTGATTTAGATTATCCAAATCTCATCGTTTCCTATTTTTCTTTCCGCCAATCACTATCCTTATGATTCTCTTTTGAATTGGAGTTTGACTTCGAACAAGAGAAATTTAATTTGGTTCGCAGACATCCAATTCATCTATCTATGTAATCTTAAGTTATTTTTTTGTTAGTCTTTGTGGTCTGCAAATGTCTATTCCACTGCATTTTTATGTCGAATCTGTCATTTTTTGTGAAGTTTTTACTTCTTCGGATTACTCTGATTCAGTGAAAGTTTTTATTTAATTTAATTTTATTTTATTATAATGTCCATTTAAACTTTCAGCATTCTTGGAAAGCTTGTTTTCATCACAGTATAAGCACTAGCTTTTATGGTTATAAAAACCTCAAACCGTCGTGCAAATGAATTGGAAACTTAGTCTATCTGTCCGGAGGGTGCTTGGGTGCGTCTTCAGAGCTAATGAAATCTGTTGCATTTTTTCTACTGCAATTCAATTAAGGGGATAAATATTACAAAAAAATATTTTTGTGCATTGGAGATTATTCATTTTTATTTTCTGATTAAATTAATTTATTTTCAAAAAATTATTTGTCTGGAATTTTTATGGAAGGGATATAATAATTTTATTTTGGGATTTTAATTGTCAATTTTTACTTAAATCGACAGTGGATATGTATATGAAATTATCTTCATGTTAATTATGCCACAAGGATTTGATTATTATTTGAGATCTCTTAAGTTATGTTTTACTGTGAATCTATAATTTTGCAAGGAAGTTTATTTCATAAAGAATATATTTATTTTGGAAATTATTTTCTGTTAGAGTTTTTATTTTGTGAGGAGACTTATTTTTATTTATTATTGTCGTGTCTGTATAAATTATCTTCAAACATAAGTTCATGTAGGTGTTTTTATATTTTAATGGGTGTTTCTATCATTCATAAATAATCTAGTTATGAATAAAGGTATTATAAATTTATGTAAGGGACTATTTTCTTAATCCTTATGTTTATAAATTGTTGCATCAAATATTTTAAGTATGTAATATTGAACTATAATAGATTTATTTATTTATTTATTTATTTTTATTAAGTTATAAAATTTATTTTTTATTCTTAAGAGTGTATATACATATACAGATACAAATAGACATAGACATAGACATATTAATTTACATATACATATCCATATGCATGTGCATGTGCATCTACATGTACATGTACATGTAGATCTACATCTACATCTAACAAAAACCATTATTCCACTTATTAATATGTATGCAACAAAAAGATTATGTTTTAAAAATCGATTTAATATTAACCATGTCAATAGATATTCTCATTTATCGATGTTTTTCTCAAAATGAATTTATTCCACAATAACGAGTATTATTAATTTAATGTCATGTGTGTGTGTGTCTATATATATATATATATAAAGATGAAATGTCTATGCATATAATTTTATTGTCATATTTTCATTTCCACTGTTCTAAAAGAGTGACCATATCATGTCATCATTTTATATTAAAATTAAGGATGTCGCATCTTCATACAATCATGGCCATGTGTTTATACATAACATCAACATCCGTTACATTTATAATAAATTCATGATTTCAACATAAATTTTATGGTATGATTTCGAAATTATGGATTAGTAGGATTTCTTCAAGATGTAAATTTTTTATTTTTTTAATTGTTTCTTTTATGTGTGAAACATAAAATAATTATTATGACCAACTACTAATCTGAATACCAAAGGTATCCCATGAAAGAATGTTTTAATGCACAAACAGTTTATGCAAACCCTTATGGAATGAGTTTTGGGTGTAACCAAACTCGCAATTGATATGCAATGAAAGTTCATATATTTTTGTATATACATACTTATATATATAAATATAAGCGTGAATCTGTATTTTAATGCAGTGAGATGTTTCCAAAATTAAAATCTCCAGTGAATGTATACATAAGTAAAGAAAGCTTAAAATGTTTTCAGAAAATCTGGTAATTGAACATTGTAAATGTTGAAAGGAATTAAGAATTGAACTCATCCTTCTCTATGTGGCTAGGCCCAAGATAGCCTTCAATGTTTCAAGTGGCCTCAAAATAGTTTTTTGTTTTTAGATGTTTGAATATTGTTTTTAGAAAAACACTGGAATGTGTTTAATGAAATTTTGAACATAAATATATTCTAAAGTGATATAGTATTTTTAAGCCGTAAGTAATTTCCAATGATGTTTTTTAAAAGATATTTCTAAAAGTATTTTTGAAAATATTTTCTAAATAATATTTTAAAAGGATTTATCATAGATTTTAAAACCCCTTACTGAACATATTTAATGCTCAACCCTTGTTTTAAATTATTTTTCACAGGTTGAGTAGAGTTTTCTGAATGCATTCGCATCACATACGAAGTTAGCGCACACAATGTCATTTTGTTTGTTTAATTTTATTATTGTAGAACTCTGATGAACGTTTAAGGTTTGTCTATTCTCCAGAACCTATAATGGTGAAAGGTCCTCGTTTGTATAATATGTTTTTTACCTTTTCATTTTATTTTTATAAAAAAATTACACAAAATGTTTTAGTACCGAATCCAAAAGAGTGGGCTCGAGGCGTTATAGGTGTCCTCAGTGGGGGACGTGTGTGTGGTGTCCTTGAGAGGGTGGTGTTACGTTTGTAGTCAACCATATATATTTTTTTCCATGTTTTTTAAATTTTTCTGAAAACCATTTATCACCAATAAAAAAATCACTGATAAACAACATGATGATTAAAGTGACATTTATTAGAGTTAAAAAAACACTAATAAATGAAACCTTTATTAATGTTTTTTTAGTGATGATGAAAGGTAATGGATTTTAAAGGTGCTTAAAATATTTAAAATCAAATTCTCCCATTGATAAAATCCCTATCTCGTGTACTATAGAAGGTTCTATAGTGGGGTATTGTAGCAGAAGTACTATTTACCTAAATTGAGCTTCTAGGCTATCTTTTAGGCCTTCAGGCCATGGGGTGTTCAATCCATAAATGTAGGGAGGTTTGACTTTATTGGAGAAACACTAGGATGATGGATCAGAGTGATACCATTCACTAGGAATATCTAACTAGACACACTACATGGAGGGATAAAGCGGACAAAACACTAGGTTAAGCCCCGCATAGCTCTATTTAGGGAAAGGACAAATGAAAACATCATCATGTGGTGAGCAAGGCCCAAACATTGAAGAGATGGTTTGGAGATGTTGTTTCAGTGTTTTCTGGTCAAATATGCAAGGCCTTGAAGGCTTTGGGCTTTTGGATCATGTATTATTGGCCACCAGGTCATGTAATGATTCCCGCTCATCCCAGTTAAAAAGAGGGCTTATTCCAAATAAATAGAATTGGTAAAAGGAAGATCTTCAATGGGAAAACTCTCATGGTAATCCAATCCTTCATGTGGCCCTCTATTCATCAATTTGGGAATTATGAGAAACAACAATATGGTGATGTCTAGAGACATTAATGCCTTCTACGCCCCCACCTGGGTTCCACTTGCATGCCCACTCGACATTTAGTAAGTAGATGCTTTAGTTCATTGTCACTGATGTTTATAGATCCAGAAAGTATTCTCCCATTTCAGAGTTTGAATCACATAGACACAGTGAGGATGGATATCCCTGGTATTTGTATTTTTCCCACTAGCAGTGACATGTTGCAGCACCACAACTGCCTGTGTTGGATCCATGTATATTACTCAGTTTCCTTCATTCTTCTTGCTACACCTCTCATAGTTGCTGCAAACCCTTGAAAATAATTTTCAGCCACAACCCATGATAATGATTTTCAATGCAGGATTCTAATTCTATTTTTATCATTAATTTGAATATTAATTACAATATATAATTAATTTTAAATGGTTAATTATATAATAATGAAGTAAAAATACATTTTTTTTATAATTTGTAATTCATAATATAATAATTAATACATAATTATTTGATTAATATATTTAATAAAATTATTTATTAATAACACAATTAATATAATTAGTAATTTAAAATATAAAAAATTAATTAATTAATATATTTACAACTAATAAGACAATTATATAAGTAATATAATTATAATTTAATAATATAATTACCTACACATGATTGATTTTTTAAAATATTTAATAAGAGGTAATATAATTAATTAATATAATTAACAACTAATAATATAATATAATTAATTAATAATATGATTGATATAATTAGTATTTAAAATATTAAATAATTAATTAATAGCAAGGGAAATAAATCTCTTGCTTAAGTCTGCTCATTCCCTCTCTAGAAGATTAGGACGAAGATGAAAATTAAATCCTCTAGTCCTTCTCATCCGAAGAATGTTTTGGTAGAAAAAGTTGATGACCGCTATGTGAAGAGTAAAGTCAAGATGTGGTAGGACCTTACTCTAGGAGTTGTCAGTGAGGAAAGGTTATTGGCAAGAAATCTTTAATTCTGCTGATAAAAGATAACCAAAACATTTTGGCTAACTGGACTTTCTTGATGCTTCCATTGACTTTGCAACCCCATGTAATATTTTATTTCATTTAATAAAGAACCATGATCTTGATACTCCAGGTTCATGGTTTAGGCGGTCCTTGATTAATATTTAAAAATATTAATTAATATAATTTGAAATCAATACTATAACAAGTAATACAAAATTAATCAGTTAAGATAATTAATATAGAAAATAATAATAATAATAATAATATATATAATAATAATAATAATAATATAATAGAAATAATAAATAATTTAAATAATATAATTATCAATTAATAATATCAAGTAATTAACTAATAATACTAATAATTAATAATTAAATTAATATATTTAATCATAAACGACATGAAGCCATGAGTTTGGGATAACCAAACCCATTTTACCTTTTTTGAAATAAAATAAAACATTACAGAGGAAGATGACCTGTGAAAAAAGTTAAAGACTACCACCAATGGCCAAGAATGTACATGACCTCAACAAAGACTGAAAAAACAAAATAGGAAATCCATTCCAAAAGCAAGTATCCTTAGTCTCTACTTCCAACATTTTTAGGAGTGTCTTGGCTCTTCAGGTAGAAGAAAAATCTCAAAGATTATGTTTTTAAATAACTTTTCATCATCAATAGTTGAAGGAGTTGTAGTAAAAAACTGGTCACATATCATTTTCCCAGGTTCATCTCATCAATAGCAGCAGATGCATCGTAGAAATAATGAGGCGACATAACCATACCAACAATCCTTCCCAGTTCAGATCGAAAGGTTAGAAGTGATAAATCCTTAAATTGAGTTACCTTAAAGTTAGAGTGATGAACTCTATCATTTATTTTGAAATCTATTTTAGTAGAAAGACCATCATAATCCATGACATGGCCTACCTTCATGTCATCACTCACCACCACCCGTTCCTTACTAGATGAACGAAGTTCATCCTTTTATACCTTTGAAACAACATCCACCTGATCAAGGGTAGAAGGGGCTCAAAACTCACTATGTTCATGGAAAGAAACTGATGGGTAGAGGTTTCCCTGTAAGCAGAAATCATAAAAGATCCTTCTTTTGTCATAGCCTTCTGTTTAGAAGCAAGGGGTTGGGCCATCCCTGGTTCATCATAAACATCAGGAGTGGAGATAGAAACCTTACCCACCCTTAAACATAGGCCAAAAAAGTTTCAGCAGCATCAAACACCATCCAATCAACTATAGAATCCCAAGCAGTAACATGATCTACCAAGAAATTTTTATATTGTCTACATACATCTTCAGAGGATACTATGTCACTGAGATTCATATATTCCCTATATGGGCTCAAGCATGAAGTAATCTCTTGGCTAGAATCAACAGTATTCACTCCATAAGAAAGATCTATAGTCTCAGAATTTCTATCACTTTGAATATTATGGCTAGAACTGTTAGGAATGTGGATGTCCAGGTGTGGGGCTGTCCGTGAGCAGGGCATGGGAGTAATAACTAATAGGGGTATATTTTTATACAATACATTTTTGTATTTTACAGCTGGCTGCTATTGGGGTTGGTACATCTGGAAGTCAAGCTGGGAGCTCAGAGGTCTTCCTAGGTTCCTCTCTCTCACTCTCTTTCCTTATCCTTCCTATACTCCTTTATCTCTTCACCCTAATATATTACATTCCTGTGATGAATAATATAGTGGAATAGTCTCTTTACTTCTCTCTCTCACTCACTATCAAAATTTACATAATAAGAACTAGCTTTCAAATTGGAATTATCCAACTCAAGATCAATATCAATATCCTTCAACGAGACACCCACCCCACCAGTTCCTTCACTTTACTACCTCTATATTTTGGAAATGGAACAATCTTTTTTCTAGGGGCATCCCTATCACAAATAACAGCCTACTTGATGATAGGAGTATACTCAGCTTTAACCAGCACATTTTTAGTTTTCAGAATGATTCTCATCTTGGGATTAATGGTTATAAATGATTGAATCACCCACATGTTTAATGTATTTCCATGATCCCTTATATTTCCTCATCTTTATGTCCTTTAGTTGGATATAAGAATTCACCCCATTGAACATTTTCCCCTATTATCAGCATGCTGCTATTGGGGTTGGTACATCTAGACGTCAAGCTGGGAGCTCAGAGGTCTTCCTAGGTTCCTCTCTCTCACTCTCTTTCCTTGTCCTTCCTCTACTCCTTTATCTCTTCACTTTACTGTATTACTTTCTTGTGATGAATAATATAATGGAATAGTCTCTTTTCTTCTCTCTCTCACTCACAATCAAAATTTACATAACAAGAACTAGCTTTCAAATTGGAATTATCCAACTCAAGATCAATATCAATATCCTTCAACGAGACACCCACCCCACCAGTTCCTTCACTTTACTACTTCTATATTTTGGAAATGGAACAATCTTTTTTCTAGGGGCATCCCTATCACAAATAACAGCCTACTTGATGATAGGAGTATACTCAGCTTTAACCAGCACATTTTTAGTTTTCAGAATGATTCTCATCTTGGGATTAATGGTTATAAATGATTGAATCACCCACATGTTTAATGTATTTCCATGATCCCTTATATTTCCTCATCTTTATGTCCTTTAGTTGGATATAAGAATTCACCCCATTGAACATTTTCCCCTATTATCAGCATGCTGCTATTGGGGTTGGTACATCTAGACGTCAAGCTGGGAGCTCAGAGGTCTTCCTAGGCTCCTCTCTCTCACTCTCTTTCCTTGTCCTTCCTCTACTCCTTTATCTCTTCACCTTACTGTATTACTTTCTTGTGATGAATAATATAGTGGAATAGTCTCTTTTCTTCTCTCTCTCACTCACAATCAAAATTTACAT
Source organism: Viscum album (assembly GCA_963277665.1). Taxonomy (NCBI): domain Eukaryota; kingdom Viridiplantae; phylum Streptophyta; class Magnoliopsida; order Santalales; family Viscaceae; genus Viscum; species Viscum album. The sequence goes on along the minus strand of OY728150.1, from coordinate 1,084,461,192 downwards.
AACAAGAACTAGCTTTCAAATTGGAATTATCCAACTCAAGATCAATATCAATATCCTTCAACGAGACACCCGCCCCCATCAGGTCTTTCACTTTACTACCTCTATCTTTTGGAAATGGAACATTCTATTTTCTAGGGGCATCCGTATCACAAATAACAGCCTACTTGATGATTGGAGTATACTCAGCTTTAACCAGCACATTTATAGTTTTCAGAATGATTCTCATCTTGGGATTAATGGTTATAAAGGATTGACTCACCCACCTGTTTAATGTATTTCCCTGATCCCTTATATTTCCTTATCTTTATTTCCTTTAGTTGGTTATAAAAATTCACCCCCATAGACCATTTCCCCCAATTATCACAAGAATTTATATACATTTCATCTTTCAGGTCAGCTACATCCAACTCTAATTGACTCCATATTGAACATAACTCATTAGCATCTGTTCATTCATTACTTTTACATCCAGGAAGGACCACAAATTTGTCCTCCAACTAAAATTCTGATTGAGAATGACCTATCCCATCACGAGTCATCTTTGAATTCCATACTTGGCCAGAAGTGATTTGAGTGTTAATAATTCGATTACCTACTTCCTCAATTTTCATCAGTAAGTGCATAATATAATCTTCATGTGCATCAATTTCTTGATCCTGAATACTTGATTCTGTCTCATTGAAAAGTAACACTATATCTAGGGAATCTTGATATCCATCCTTATCACATTTCTAGCATTTCTCATCAATATATCCTTTCATTCCGCATTAATCACAGGCTAAACTTCTACAAAACTTGTCAAAATAATGTCATATATTATTACAACCATTGACAAGTCAGGAACCTTTTCATAATCAATAAAAAATCAAATAGTAATCATCAGCAGTTGACACAACTATTTTAATCAGAGGATAACTCAAATCTGTCTCCACAGACAAATGAGCGAAGTGACTATATCCTTCTCTTTCCATTTCCTTATCCATTACTATAACTGGAATGTCTTGTTCCCATAAAATTTGGGGATGCCAAAAAAACCAAATTAGTCCTTAAATTTGAATCCAAACATAGATGATTGAATTCTTCGAACTCGTGGGATTAAATAGGTTATCCCAATCATGGATTATAAGAATACCATGATTCAAATTAACAAACCCATAACCCCTTCCTTTGGATTTCAAATACCCAGAAGAAAAAACAATGTGAAAATAACCTCTTCCTAGAGAAGTCATTCTCCACTCATCGAATCTCGAACATAATATAAGGATTTTACTAAGATCTAATAGATTCCATTGAGAGTATTTCTCTTGAAGAGACAAATGAACAGTAATATAATACATAAACTCATTCAACCTCTCTGAGATAATACCATGAGTATCATAAAAAAAATTCATATACCCTATCTTTATTATATTTTGAGACAAAGCATTGAGATCATTTTTCATTCCTTCAAAGGATCTATAGATCTAAGCATGAATGAATCCATATAATAATCAATGCTCTTTATTAGAAACTGCAGCAACACCTCAACATCCCTAGTCTTGAATGATTATGTTAGACTAGGATCCTGAACCCACACCACCACTTGTGCAAAAGAAACTTCTTTATCCTTCTCGACATCAAATGGAACACTGGTAATCATATAATCCAAATGCCTTAGAGATCTCGAATCCTAAAAAAGTGTACAAACCAAGTTGAGGGATTCGTTAAAAATCTTGGAGCTGCACTACACATGATCTCCCATTAATTGATCTTTAGCATTGGACGCCACCGAAGACAGAAACCCTAAATCGCCTCAGGATCGCTATGGAATCGAAGGAGCTCCCTCGATCACTATCCACCATAATAAATTTAATGAATATATCTATTAATTTATAATACAACTTATATAATTAATAATATAATTAATATAGTTAACAAATAATAATCAATAATATAAATAATAATAATAATAATAATCATAGTTTTCTTGATAATAATAATAATAATACAACTAAATATAATAATTCATAATAAAAAAACATCATATTATCTACCATTTTTAGAGGGGGGTTATGCAAAATCCACTCTAATTTTTTTTGGATTAGTTATTGATAATTGTATAAAAAGAATCACTAAAAAATAATTTAACAGTTGTTTTGGTTCAACCTCTACAAAATATATAATCCATTTCTTTTAAAAGACGAAAAAATTAGGGGCAGTTATAAACCACCACTAATATGGTCTATTAGGGGCGGTTTATAACCCCTTATAAACCGTTATATTAGTAGAAATTTACTCAATTTTTTATATTATAATAAAAAATCAAATATTGAGTGGAATTTTTTTTCTGAAACAACCGTTGAATAATAAATTATCAATTTTCCAGGGATACCACTCCGCAAAATATAATCGATTTTTTTTTTAAAAAAATAGAGGGGTTATAAACACCTCCCCTGATATAAGGCATTAGGAGTGGTTTATAACCCCTTCTATTGGCTACAATTAGTATGGGTTTATAACCCATGTTATTTAAAAACAATTTAATGAATAAAATGGGTAATCAGCTGTGGTTTTACTAAATGTACAATTGAATTTTTTAGTGGTATTTGGAATAATCGTCGAAAAATATATAATTTATTTCATTATTTTTTTTAAAAAATTTAGCATGGGTTATAAACCCACACTAATTATGTATATTAGTTGGGGGTTACAGACCCCTCAATTTTTTTAAAAATAAGATTTACTAATAGTAATAATAATAATATGGAAATTCATTATACATAAATATATAATATAATATAATATAATATAAATGTATTTAATTTTTTGTATATTATACATATATATATATATATCTTCATAATATATAATATATTTGTATTAACAATATAGTATTTATGTATTTAATTATACACCTAAATATAATATATATTAATTACTTATGACACACACACATATATATAATATTTTTATAATATAAATATATTTAAATATATAAATATTTCACACACACACACATATATATATATATATATTATATTATAATAACCAACACACACGTATAGCCTAATGATCTTTGTATGAGGATTGAGAGGAACATCCATAATTTCATTTGGACTGGTACCATTTTTGAAGAGAAAACTGACACCATGGATTACACGAAATCTATGTAACCATTTGCATTTGGTGGGTCATATATTAATAATCTAGGTCTCTTTAATGAATCTTTGATGGAAATTTTTTATCTGCAACTCTTTTTAAGCTCAAGCATTCTATCTACTTCATCAAAAACAAGATTTTTAAACAAACTACTAAGGGGAATCCTTTTCAATATGGGATCCTATTTCTATCCATCTTAGAGAGAATGATTTTAAGCTATCATTCTATAGATTAAGTGGGTTACTTAACCAATCTCAACATACCTCAAAGTGAACGAGTTTGGGGCTATTATGGTTACTCCTGGATGAATCAAATGTAAGAGAATTTACAAGATTAACAAGGGCTTTATCAAGGGCACTTTTTATTGTTTCCTTAGATCTCACATTGAAATTGAGGATGAAATTGGGCCATCATTTATGTTGTTAAAAATGAATGGAAATTTTAATGGTATCATCTATGGATCGAGAGTGACTCTTCTTTGGTAGTCAATTTTGTCAAGTTAAAATCCCGTAATACACCATGACAACTTTATTCTAGTTTAAATAATTGATTTAATTAGAGTTTTGGGATGCACGTTGTTATCTATCGAATTTATAGAGAAGTTAATATGGATGTAGAAGTGTTTTCAATGAAAGAAGTAGTAGCAGGAAGACCCAGGTGCAAGTTGGAAGTTACAGTGTAGGACGTTGGCAAGGGATCTCTAGGCCAGGATGAAGGGGCCTTTCGGCCATGAAATTACGGTTCATTGTGCCACTAAAATTGTAATTGGTTTTCTAGTGAGTGGTTATATAATGAATTATACACATGAACATCTCATAATTACATTACTTAATAAAAATATTTCATTATATACATTCGCAATACCTTTTAGGTTTAATGTTTTAGAGAATTATGAAAAATCATAAAGTAACAAAACCCATGCCTTTCTCAACTAATGATATTTTTCCCACTATATCAAAAACTATTTATTCCATAAAGAGTTTCCAATATTTCACATAAAATCTCCACATAGGATATTCATCGAGACACATCTTATATTTTAATTTCCTTTATAACCTTAATTCTTGACATCCACTAAAGCTCTTGAATCTAGTTAAGAACTTACATTTTCCCTTGGAGGACAGCTTGAAAATGGAATGATTAGGCTAACTTCTTGTGAACAGAATATAAATGAAGTGAAATAGGATTATAGGTGTAGGATAGAGGGAATATTTTCACAAGGAAACCGAAATTTGGTAGTAGTCTTGAAGGAGTGGGGAGATTTCCTTTTTATAAGTGGTGAGAATGGATTTTTGATAACTATTTAAACTTAATCTAAAGAGAGAGAACATATTTAACATGTCAATAAGACTCCAAAATGGACAATAATAGAGTGGAAAAAAGGTTTCATTGAGCTAAAACTCAACCACATAATTAGAAACATGTTTGGTCGTTTACCCCTTTGTTCAACACTTTTCAACATTTTGGCTTTTACAATTATAACTTGGTTTTTACTTAAGTAATTCAATTTTTATGCCTAAAAATAACATGGAACATTTTATATAATTTAGACCTAATTATTATAAATATGATATCCATTCTATCAGATACTATTTATAAAATTTAGAAAAATTAATATTAACATTTGCGTATGTAAAGAGTAAAAACCCATTTTTAGAGAAAGTTTATTTTTAATGTTAAAATTTGTGTCTAGGATAAAATTACCAGTGTATTTGATTTTAATGATAAAAATGTTTTATTATAGAAAAAATAAAATTCATTTGGCTTTTAAAGAAATCGAAAACCAAATTTTATCAAAATAGTTTTTAATTAAAAGAAAATTAAAAAAAAGTTTTCTATCGGAAAATATTACTTAAGTTCCTAAAATGTTAAACATATGATTTATAAATTCAGATTGGTATTTAAAAATATATATTTTTACTCCTTATATTCACATTACATCATGAAAAATATTTTATATGTTTTTAATCTATACCTGCTTCTCGATAATGTCATAAACACTATGGTTATAGTAAAAATGGTATATCTCACTATTTAGTAAAAAACAATTATTTTAGAAAAATTTAAAAAATTCATAATAATTTAATTTTTACTTTATAAATTTAAATTTTAAACTAGTTTTATATAATTAAAATTACAATGTTTATAAATTTATTTTTTTAATGCAAAAAAATATATAATGAAAACTTCTTTTACTGAAAAATATCCTTTTTGAACATTAATAGTTATTAATATTATTCCACTATAATTTATAATTTAAAGAATGATAATTTATTAGTTCATATATAGTAATATTTTAAAATTGGTCAATATAATTTATTATTATCGAATATATTAAACTTGAAAAATATAATTTTTGTAAAATATTACATTTATATTAAATAATATTTAGCAAATAACATTAATTATTTATTATTATAAAATTTAATTATACAAAACCATTGATTTAATACATTGAATTTTATTTTATAAATACATAATATCATACTTTAATAATTATTATGTTAATACGTACCACACACACAAATATAATATTTTTAATATTATTATTTATTTATTTATTATTTGTGAATTATATTATTTTAAATTTACTACTAAAAATACCTTAATTCAGTATACATACTAGATACATATATTTCCAATGACTATATTCAAATCAATCATATTTATAATGGCTATGTTTATTTCTATATATATCCTTACTAAACTCACTAATTTAATTCACAACTTATCAACTCACACTTCTAATTTCCATAGTTTTCATTTTAGTTATCATATATATATGATTTCTATATTCATGAAATTATTCCTAGTTATAGATTTTATATGGATGTTGGCGTTCCTCATGGGTGAAGAGGAACCTGGATATCTACTAGTGTAGATGATTTTATTCTTTTCTGTTTATTGTACCGTGGTTGCGCCCAAATTTACCCAAGTTTTAAGGGTCAAGCGGTCGCTTGCAGTGTAGCTTGAGTTGTCGAATCCTCAGAGACCTAAGAAGAACCTTTAGACACAAAATATAAAGAGATAGATTTTTGGCTATGAAGTGGCCAACTTGGGTTGTTTCTAGATGAGTTTTAAAAGAGCACTAAGATCTATGTGAATTCAATTTATGAGAAATGAGTTGATCCTAGGTTATTGCTCGGGGTGGATTGGATGAATTCCTTTTTTTTTACAATTTCAATTTCATTAACTCAAGAAGGATTCATGAAATGAATTCAAACTACCCTCATCACTTACTGATTAAACACCTTCACAAAAACATGCTAATAATCTGTACACTTGTAGGATCATTTTCATGAGCACTCCAAGGTAAAGGATCTACTTAGCACAGAAAAGTGGGGCGAATAAATTCAATAAGAGGAAAAGAGAAACTCATTTAATGAAAGAAACTCAAATAAAAGAAATTAATAACATTTAGAGAGTGAGAAATAACATCCAATCCGGCCCCTTGTTACTCCCTTGGATCAACTCATAAAAGAGCTAGCCCTCCATTGATAACATGTTCTCAATGAAAGCGGGAAGTAGACTTACGAGGGTGGAATTGAAGAAGTAAAATAAACAACAACAACAAAAACATGATCACTCCACTGTTGTGTGAACAAAATCACAAGGTTTGGTGTGAATAAATTCACACCTTGAGGCAACGGTATCAAGGTGATAAGAGGAAGAACAAAACAAGAGAAGAAGAAGAACTTTTATTAAAAACTAAGGCGATTCGAACAACTTACATGGGAAGGAAAAATGCTACAAAGACAATTTGGCATAATAACATTACAATCAAAACAAAGCTCCAAGATCCCTAAATCCTCCACCACTATCGCCTTAAATAGGAAAAAATGAAGCCTTGGCCGAGCCCCAAACATCCCATGTGCCTTTAATTAATTGTGTTGGGGAAAGGTGGGTGGAACATTAATGTAGAGAGACTTTTCCACTTCTTGCCCCGAAGTTGCAGCCAGCTTTCATCCACCAGAAAAACTCGCCTAAAGGACCTTCTAGAAGGCCGAATTTGAGTGGGCCCTAGAAGATTTAAATGAAGCTCCAGATGTCCCCTAACATCCTGTAAAATTTCAGCCCAAAATAATAATTCGTTCACGAGATATGATATAAATAGTGAGCTTTTTTTTTCTGGGACGCAGAATCTGGCCCAGAATTGCATCTTCAACTTGGGCCGCCTTAATCACCACAATGTAGGAAGAATTAACACTGGCTCCAGAAGAATGATTTGTTCCTCTATATGTATTCTAGCCTCTCATAAATTTTGGGCTTCATTGGGCCTGTATTGTGGGCCCCATATTCCCATCAGTGGGATGATATCAAATCTGCCTTCTCCAGAATTGTTTCCTTTCTTCGCCAAAAATCCCCATCATCCTTTATGAATCCTCCATTGATCCCTGAATGAAAAATGTTCATATTTAAGTTTATATTCATTTCCAAAAATATCAAATTAAAATATGGATAATTACATTCTTTAAAATCAGATGAAACATTGGGCCTAAATTGGTGCATATTAGGTATGAAGTGCACAAATGATGAGAATAGATGTTCAAAATTAAAATCCACTAACTCAGGCCCATAAGATCAAAAATGAACATTTAATAACATTAAAATGTAATCAAAATATGTGTTTTTATTGGCTAATCACACCCCCAACTTGAGTTTTGCTAGTCCCAAGCAAAATATATCTCACAAAAATGAAATTCGAATGACCTTTTCCAAAAACATTTTAATACACATTTCTTACCCAAAGATCTCATACCAAACAATTATGAAACCCATCAAAATCATTTAAAACAAGCTATGTCCATAGGCATATCTCAAGCCCATGCCCATTCCTTTGTTCAAATTTATCGCCATATTTCATCCAAATTCAATTAAGCATGATGAAGTGTTGTGCATCACAATAGACATGGGGGTTCATTTTCATTCAAGGGAGAAAAGGTGGAAGCGCTAGGGGAAATAAAATTCTAATAATAAGATGAGTACTCATTTTTTTTATTTGTTTTTTTTGGATTGTTTTTGGATTTTTTTTTGCAATTTTGCCATGGTAATTGAAATTAAACTCAATCGAGTCAACCCATGCAACAAGACTTTGCCGATGACTCCTAGGCTCAAAGACCTTAGGGCACCAAGTGAAGCTCACATACTCGGCCATCATCTCGAGTTAACTCAATCAAAAACAAATTCAAAATACCACAAATAGAGATAAAATGCCCAACTCTGGGCCAGACAACTATGGAGTCACGATCCCCAAGTGCCGAAAGCCACACATTAGGTCAATTTATTGCTCTACGTGCAATTGATTTTTTTGAATACTCATGTTAAAATTAAAATGATCGCCAATCCTATGCTATTTATTATGGGTCTCCAAGAACTCAAACTAAAACCCCACAATCTAGAGGACGTGTATTGTGTTTTTTTAAATAATTGGATGAAAATATAAACTGTGAAAAATCACATCGGACAACCGCACTTTCCAATATCTATGCACATGAACATAAACTTGCATTAAAATGAGAATCAAGACATGCAAAATTATTTGATATCCAATTTCAGAGTTTGGAATGTGTGTTATCATGTTCAAGGTTGATGACATTTTTCCTTCCACACATTTTCATCTCCCCCCAACTTAGAATAACACTGCCCCAGTGTTTAAAGAATTGAAACTTATAAGGGGTAGGATAGAAGTTCAACGAAGACATTGAAAATGAAAATTATGGAATGAAGTCACATGGTGGTTGATGTTGAAAATGCATTCCCATGTCTCCCTTTAGTTCTGGTTTGTCTCCCAATGGCTTGGACGATTGTGACCATCTTTTCCTAATGACCTATGACATGCCTTTAATTTTTTTTAATATAAATATTTTTTTTGTATTTTTTTAAACTAAAAAAACATAAAAATAACATAAACTGATGATACATTGTCTTCTCTATATTTTCTGGGTAAGGTATTACTCATGGATCACACCGCGTGACACGGATGAATACGGTGCTCCCCTTTCATACCCATCCTTACTCATAAAAGAAGAACATGTCAACAATCTATTTTTTTTAAATACCTACAAAAACATAAAATAAAATAAATTAAACTGATGATACATTGTCTTTTTTATATTTTCTGGGTAAGGTATTATTCAGGGATCACACCGCGTGACACGGATGAATACGGTGCTCCCCTTTCATACCCATCCTTACTCATAAAAGAAGAAATGTCAACAGTCTATATATTTTTTAAAATAAAAAAATGAAGAAGAAGGAAACAAAAGATGATTCACAATGATTAGAAACATGAAAACCATGGGTTGCCTCCCATGCAGCGCTTTTGTTTAACGTCGTTAGCCCGACATGGATCCTAGATCTATCCATTTTTTCCGGGTTCATAGGTTGGCTCTGTTAACTCAACCTCTATTTCCTATTTATTGAATGATTCAATGAATGGTTTTAAGCTATGACCATTGACCTTAAAAATGTTACCACTTGTTGGATCCTGAATCTCTACTGCCCCATGGGGGTACACATGATGCACTATGAATGGACCTGACCATCTAGACCTTAACTTTCCCGGGTGTAAATGAAGTTTTGAACTATACAAGAGCACATGTTTTCCAGGTTCAAATTGTTTGACTTTGACATTCCTAGATTGGTAGGCTTGAACTCTAGCTTTATTTATCCTTGAATTTTCATAAGCCTCCATCCTAAGTTCCTCAAATTCATTAAGATCTAATTTCCTCTTTTCTTCGGCTAAAGAAATGTCGAAATTCATTTTTTTGATTGCCCAAAATGCCTTATGCTCAATTTCAACAGGTAAATGACATGCTTTTCCATAAACCAACCTATATGGTGACATTCTTAGGATGGTTTTGAATGCTGTACGATATGCCCAAAGAGCATCCAAGAGTTTCTCAGCCCAATCTTTCCTAGAGGGGTTGACAGTTTTTTCAAGAATTTGCTTAATCTCCCTATTTGCTAACTCAGCTTGACCATTGGTTTGAGGATGGTACGCAGTGGAAACTTTATGAGAAATTCCGTACTTAGACATGAGTGAAGAGAATGGGCGATTACATAAATGGGTTCCTCAATCACTGATTATAGCCCTAGGAATTCCAAATCAAGAAAATATATGCTCTTTCAGAAATCAGATCACAACATGATGGTCATTGGACTTGGTGGGGATAGATTTAACCCATTTTGAGACATAATCAACAGCTAAGAGGATGTAGAGGTATCCCTTAGAGTTTGGAAAGGGTCCCATGAAATCAATTCCCCAACAATCAAATATTTCAACAACCAGAATGGGAGTGAGGGGCATTTGATTCCTTTTGGAAATGGATCCTAATTGCTGACACTGAGGATAACTTTTACAGAATTGGAAGGAATCCTTATTGAGGTTCGGCCAGTAGAAACCACTTTGGAGGACCTTTGAAGTGGTTTTCTTTGTAGAAAAGTGGCCTCCACATGCCTCTCCATGACAAAATTTTAGAATGGACTCTTACTCAGACTCTGGAACACATCTCCTGATGATTTGATTCGGACAAAACTTGAAGAGGTAAGGATCATCAAACACATAGTGTTTGACATCAAAAAGGAATTTCCTCTTAGCTTGGGACCCAAGGAATTTTGGAATGTCACCAGTCACCAAATGGTTTGCTATGTCAGCATACCAAGGGCAATCACTCACTGAATAGAGGTGCTCATCAGGAAATGAATCAGACAGAGAGAGGTGGTGTGAGTTGTCTTTGAATTCCATCATAGAGAGGTGATCAACTACAACATTTTCAACACCCCTTTTATCCTTAATGGTTAAATCGAACTCTTGAAGAAGAAGGACCCACCTAATCAATCTAGCCTTGAAATCTTGTTTTTGGAAAAGGTATTTTAGGGCTGGATGGTCAGTGAAGACAATGATGAGTGATCCTAAGAGATAAGACCTGAATTTCTCTAAGGCAAAGACAACAACAAGCAACTCTTTCTCAGTGGTGGTGTAGTTTATTTGTGCATCATTTAAAGATTTGCTTGCATAAGCAATGACACATGGAGTTTTCTCACACCGTTGTCCTAAGACTACTCCTACAGCGAAGTCACTTGCATCACACATGAGATCGAAAGGAAGTTTCCAATTTGGAGATTGCATGATAGGTGGAGATATAAGAGTTGACTTGAGTGTAGAGAATGATTCCTCACAGATTCCTATCCATAAAAATGGAGCATCTTTTACCAATAGAGCACAAAGTGGTCGAGGAATAGAGATGAAATTCCTAATGAACCTTCTATAAAAACCAGCATGTCCTAAGAAGGACCTCACTTCCTTAACAGTTTTAGGAGAGGGAAGGTGACGAATGATGTCAACCTTAGCTTTATCAACTTCAATCCCTCTACCAGATACCAGATAACCTAGAACATGTCCTTCCCTTACCATGAAATGACATTTTTCCCAATTTAGTATGAGATTCTTATCCTCACACCTTGAAAAAACCTTTTCAACATCTAGAAGGAATCCCTCAAAAGTATCCCCAAATATGGAGAAATCATCCATGAAGACCTCTAAACAATCCCCCACCATGTCCGAGAAGATTCCCATCATGCACCGCTGGAAGGTACCAGGGGCATTACATAATCCAAAGGGCATGCGCTTGAAGGAAAAAGTGCAGAATGGACAAGTGAAGGTTGTTTTTCCTTGATCCTCTAAGGAGACTTCTATTTGATTATACCCTGAGAATCCATCTAGGAAGCAGTAGAATTGATGACCCGCCACTCGCTCGAGGACTTGATCAATAAAGTGTAAGGGGAAATGGTCTTTCTTGGTACAAGAGTTGAGTTTCCTATAGTCAATACATACTCTCCATCCACTACTGACCCTTGTTGGAAGCGTCTCTCCATCCTTATTGGTTATTACTGTGATTCCAGCCTTCTTTTGAACCACATGGATTGGGCTAACCCACTCACTCTCAGCTATAGGATAGATGATACCGGCTTTCAACAATTTCAAAAGTTCTTTTCTCACTACTTCCACGAGATTAGGATTGAGTCACCGCTGAGGTTGACGACATGGCTTTGAATCGGATTATAGAACAATTCTATGAGTCCCGATAAGTGGGCTAATCCCAGGAATATCAGATAGGATCCATCCAATGGCTTTCTTGTGTCTCCTAAGGACATCTAGAAGCATCCTCTCATGATCAGCTTCAAGAGAGGAAGAAATGACAACATGAAAGGATTGATTGTCCCCTAAGAACGCATACTTGAGTGATGAAGGTAAAACCTTAAATTCAAGATCAGAGTGGTTATCACTTTCCAAAAAAGGATGAGACTTTGTATTGAACTCAGTTTCTTTGTTCATATTTCTTGAAAAAATTGGTTCCTTGTGAAAAGAATTTTCATCCACTAAATTAGCTAGAGTAGTTTCATGAATGGGTATGGACTCGATGTTATTGATTTCACCCATGGTATCATTGATCGGTGATTCTAGAAAATCATCAATAGAGCTATTTGAAAGAGATTCATGCTAAGGAAACAAATTTCCCTCATGTGAACAAAGAAAATCAGTCTCTTCTTGACTTAAACATCCTTCAGTAATTCCTTGATGTTCCTTGAGTTCACTATCAACACTACCTATCCAATTAACCTCATGGATCTCTTCATCATCCCCAATTTGAGAGTTTGCATTGTAGATGTTCAAGTCTAGACTCATGTTTCCAAATGTGATGGTCATGTTCCCATTCCGGACTCGGATAACAGAGTTGATTGTTGCAAGGAAGGGACGACCAAGGATGATTGGGGTTTGCTCCCTAGGACCTAAGCTTGGGTGATTGTCAAGAACAATAAAGTCAGCTTGGTAAATGAAATTTTCAACTTTCACCAAAACATCCTTTAAGATCCCCTTTGGAACCCTAATACTACGATCAACAAGTTGAAGTGTGACAAATGTGAGTTGGAGCTCTTCTAGGCCTAATTGGCAGTACACAACATAGGGGATGAGATTGACACTAGCACCTAGGTCACATAAGGCCTTGCCAACTTTGCCCTCTCCTAGTTCAACATTGATGTAAGGGTAACCCGGGTCTTTCAACTTAGGAGGAATGGTCCCTTGAATGGTGGTACTCACATTAGCATCCAAAAGGACTTTTTTTTATGTGAAAATTTTCTTTTTAAAAGTGCACAAGTCCTTAAGGTACTTTGAGTATGCAGGAATGGTTTGAATTGCATCGAGGAGTGGAATGTTCAACTTGACTTGTGAGAATATTTCCCTCAATGTTTGACTCAATTCAGGCTTGGTTTTCCCCCTCATGCGTTGAGGAAATGGTGCATGTTGTGGGGTTGTTTTTTGAAGGGTTGTTTCTTTGACAATGTTATCATGTTTTTCAGTTTGATCATGTGGTTCATTTGAATTTTCATTAGTGTTTGAAGCTTTAGATGGTTTTTGAACTATTGGTTCAGGTTTCTCAATTGATTTCCCACTTCTCAAAACTGTCACAGCCTTTAGTTGTTCATGAGTTGTTTGAGTGCAACTTGTCTCTCCCCTTGATGATTGTTGTGGAATGGCCTGTGTGGGCATGGGTGCCTTTCCAGTTTTGGTGGTTTGAAGTTGTTGTTTAAGGGAAGAGACTTCTGAGTTCATCCTTTCCATTTGTTTGCACAGTTGTTCAAGGATTGAGAGAGGGACAGATTGGGAAGGGGCTTGTGTTGGTTAAGTAATCCCAGGGGGGATACTTTGGTTGTTGGATGGGTTGTTGGTATTAGACTGGAGGATGTTGGTATTGGACTGGAGGATGTTGGTATTGGACTGGTTGTGGTTGGAATTGGTTATGGTTTTGAAAATTTTGTGTAGGGTAGGGGTTTGGTCCTTATGATTGGCTAGGTTGTTGGTTATCTTTCCATCGAAAGCCTGGGTGGTCATTATACCTTGGGTTGAATGTGTTTGGGTGTTGGGGATTTTGAAAGTTTAGGGCATTGAGTTCAGCACGTGGTCCTCTTAAAAGAACATCCTTGATGGATGGAATGGTTGGGCAGTTGTCTGTTTTGTGGTCATGTTTGTCACAGATTGTGCAAACAGGGTCTACAGTTTGGATTTCATGGATTTTCCTATGGTCTATCTCTTCAACCTTCCTAGAGAGTGCTGCAAGTTTTGCCTTAAGGCTTTTCTCTTCTCTAAGTGTATGCATTCCAGCAGTTCTTTGAGGCTTTTCAGAATAAGGTGATGTTCCCCATGTTTGGTTTTGTTCAGCAAGGATTTCTAGATACTCGTAAGCATCATTTGGGGATTTGTTTTTAAAGGTCCCATTACACATCATGTCAATGAATTGTTTGTTCCCCGGACCCAAACCTTCATAGAAAATTCTCACTTGTTCAGGAATAGAAAAACCATACTGTGGAACCATGTTTAGGGTGTCTTTGAACCTCTCCCATGTTTCATAAAATGACTCTCCCTCTTTTTTAAAAAAGTTTTGGATGCTCTTTTTTAGTGCAATGGTTTTGTGATGGAGGAAGTATTTTTTGTAAAATTCTATTTGCAGTTGATTCCAAGTGTGGATTGATGAAGGTCTCAGATTATTTAACCAGTTTTTTGCTCGATCCTTAAGTGAGAAAGGAAATAGCCTCATCTTAGCTGACTCAAGTTGATGCGGTGAGCACATGGTTTCAACAATGTCATTGAACTCCTTGACATGAAGGTAAGACATTTCTGACTCCATCCCATGGAAGGTTGGAAGGTGGTTTAGGACATGAGGTTTAAAGACATAGTGAGCGTCTCCTAGGGCAGCATTCCTAATGCAAGAGGGTGCATTGATCCAGGTTGGTGTAAGGCAGTCATTCATGGTTTGGTCGACTACATTCCCCAAATTTGGGGCTGCCTCATTTGGATTTCCATTTTGGTTCCCACCCGGGCTTATGAGTTGGTTTCTTTGAAGGCTCTCCATTAAAATTGACTCAATCTTTAACTCTGGGGTATTAGGAAGATTAGGATCCAATGGTGTACTTGACTCCCCTATCCTATGACTTTCCACCCTAACTAGCCTGTTTGAGTTATCGCGGGTGTAGGCGGAAATGCGCCAAAAGAAAAAAAAAGTGAGAAAGGGAAAAGATAAGAGATCTTGGGTGAGGATAGAAGAATGGGGGTGAGGAAAGAAGGTTTTTGTCTAAGGAACTTACTTGGTCCCCGGCAAGGAGCCAAAATTTGGTTGCGCCCAAATTTACCCAAGTTTTAAGGGTCAGGCGGTCGCTTGCAGTGTAGCTTCGGTTGTCGAATCCTCAGAGACCTAAGAAGAACCTTTAGACACACAATATAAAGAGATGGATTTTTGGCTATGAAGTGGCCAACTTGGGTTGTTTTTAGATGAGTTTTAAAAGAGCACTAAGATCTATGTGAATTCAATTTATGAGAAATGAGTTGATCCTAGGTTATTGCTCGGGGTGGATTGGATGAATTCCTTTTTTTACGATTTCAATTTTCATTAACTCAAGAAGGATTCATGAAATGAATTCAAACTACCCTCATCACTTACTGATTAAACACCTTCACAAAAACATGCTAATAATCCATACACCTGTAGGATCATTTTCATGAGCACTCCAAGGTAAAGGATCTACTTAGCACATAAAAGTGGGGCGAATAAATTCAATAAGGAAGAGGAAGAGAGAAACTCATTTAATGAAAGAAACTCAAATAAAAGAAATTAATAACATTTAGAGAGTGAGAAATAACATCCAATCTGACCCCTTGCTACTCCCTTGGATCAACTCATAAAAGAGCTAGCCCTCCATTGATAACATGTTCTCAACGGAAGTGGGAAGTAGACTTACGAGGGTGGAATTGAAGAAGTAAAATAAACTACAACAACAAAAACACGATCACTCCCCCGTTGTGTGAACAAAATCACAAGGTTTGGTGTGAATAAATTCACACCTTGAGGCAACGGTATCAAGGTGATAAGAGGAAGAACAAAACAAGAGAAGAAAAAGAACTTTTATTAAAAACTAAGGTGATTCGAACAACTTACATGGGAATGAAAAATGCTACAGAGACAATTTGGCATAATAACATTACAATCAAAACAAAGCTCCAAGATCCCTAAATCCTCCATCACTACTGCCTTAAATAGGAAACAATGAAGCCTTGACCGAGCCCCAAACATCCCATATGACTTTAATTAATTGTGTTGGGGAAAGGTGGCTGGAACATTAATGTAGAGAGACTTTTCCACTTCTTGCCCCGAAGTTGCAGCCAGCTTGCATCCACCAGAAAAACGCGCCTAAAGGACCTTCTAGAAGGCCGAATCTGAGTGGGCCCTAGAAGACTTAAATGAAGATCCGGATATCCCCTAACATCCTGTAAAAGTTCAGCTCAAAATAATAATTTTTTTGCGAGATATGATATAAATAGTGGGATGTTTTTCTGGGCCGCAGAATCTGGCCCAGAATTGCATCTTTAACTTGGGCCGCCTTAATCACCACAATGTAGGACGAATTAGCACTGGCTCCAGAAGAATGATTTGTTCCTCTATATTTCTTATAGCCTCCCATGAATGTTGGGCTTCATTGGGCCTGTATTGTGGGCCCCACATTCCCATCAGTGGGATGATATCAAATCTGCCTTTTCCAGAATTGTTTTCTTCGCCAAAAATCCCCATCATCCTTTATGAATCATCCATTGATCCTTGAATGAAAAATGTTCATATTTAAGTTTATATCAATTTCCAAAAATATCAAATTAAAATATGGATAATTACATTCTTTAAAATCAGATGAAACATTGGGCCTAAATTGGTGCATATTAGGTATGAAGTGCACAAATGCTGAGAATGGATGTTCAAAATTAAAATCCACTAACTCTGGCCCATAAGATCAAAAATGAACATTTAATACCATTAAAATGTAATCAAAATATTTGTTTTTATTGGCTAATCATACCATTTTAATTTATGTAGTTTTAAAGGATGTAATGATCTATGATGAGTAATAATCCATGGTGTATAATTCTTAGTTTTAAAATATTTTTTTGTAATGTTTTGCAATAAATGGATAAAATGTTACAAGTTTTTTTTCCTATCTTGTGTGAATTATTTATTAACCAATTTCAATCCCCTTGAAAAAATATGGAAAAAATATAGAATTTTAAACATATAGTCTCTAGTATGGATATACTTCTTAAATACATAGGCTGTTACATTTTCCCCACTTAAATAAATTGCATCCTTTAAATTTTAATTACTACTCACTAATAAAATAGTCAAAGATTCCCAAAATTAATGATTTTATTTCTAATGAGGGTTAATCCACCCTATATTAGGTATGACTAGTGAACTCATAATTTCCCCTAAAATAGGTTTATATTATGATTCTCAACAATTTATTCCAAATATGAATCAATAGTGAAGTCATAGGAGTCTCTTGACACATACATTCCACCACTTCATTTACAACTTCTAGTTTCCAACCAAATATTGAAACCAAAATGATTATTATAATATCTAATAATACAGAGTAACTGATCATACAGATATAAAATCTCAATCCTAAGATTATTTCCCTAATGACAACTTGATTTAAACATAAGATACTTTAATTTCAATTATATCACACTTATTTTATCATGTAACTCTATTTTTAGACCAAGATCATCCAAGATCATTTTCCTATCAGGTTCTATAACCTTGCTAGGTATATTTTACAAGCTCAAATTATATTTAACTCATTTATAATGCATTGTAAATTGAATGAGATTAGCTAGCGAATATCCCCCAAGAGTGTCTAGCCAAGTGCGCAGTCACAGGACCTCACATCGTGAACTGGAGTAAAGATTGATTTGATACTCAACCAAATGTTTTCTGGGAGATTACCCCTATATTTATATTTTCCACAACCATATTCAATTTCTAGTATCCAAACAGGGATGAAATTTTTAGGAGAACCACATAATCTGTACTTTTCCAAAATATTAGGATGTTATCCTATAATTAGAATTACCCCTTAGACTCATCCCTCGGGTTTTCAAAAACACTATCTTATCATTTTCACTAAAATATTCAATGTTAACTAAACTAACCTAAAAGATTATTTATACATTTGATGTCATGATAAACCTTATCATATTGACCATTAATGTATCTTTAACATACAACCTAACATCTAATGTTATCTAAAACCTACTCTGATACCACCTATAATGACCCATAGACATGACCATCTCATAATTACACGACTTAATAATAATATTTCATTATATAAATTCCCAAAACCATTTTGGTTTAAGGTTTTATAGAGTTAAGAAAAATCATAGATAAATAAAACCGATCTCTTTCTCAAATAATGGAAAATCTTCCCACTTTATAGGAAACTATTTTTTCCATAATATATTTTAAATGTTTCCCATAAATTCTCCAAATAGGATTTTCTTCTAGACACATCATAAAAATAAATTTTCTTTATAACCTTAATTTATGATGTATACTAAAGATCTTGAATCTCAATGAGAACTTGAGTTTAACCTAGGAGTAATCCATGGAAATGGTGGGCTTATGCTATTTTTTTGGACTAAGAGATAATGGAAGTGAAATAAGATTATAGGGGAAGGAAAGCGGGTAGATTCTCAAGAGGAAACCAAAATTGGATAATGTCCTTGAAGTGGTGGGGAGCGTCCCTTTTTAAGCGTGGTGAGAATGGATTTTTGGTAAATATTTCAGCTTAATATAAACGTTGTACATGTTGTACATGTAACAATGTATGATAATGCTAAAAGCTGCACATATTTTATTCTATAGTTCAATTTTTTAACATAAAAAATGTGTCAATTTATGGTAATGTTTAACATTTTTAGGATTTATGAATAATATAAGATTAATTATGAAAATGGATTATTTTTGTAATTTTAATTGTTTTTAATTACTTTTGCATTTTAGAAATAAAATTTGCTATGTTGAACCAAATTTCAAAAGTCCTTTTTTTTGGATTATATGATTTTTGGGACACATTTAATTTAAAAGGAACATGTGATGAGCCCAAACTTTGGAGGACCAAAAGGAGATCACAATTGGGCACGTGAAATCAATGGAGAGTTCAATACAATTTCAAAGATGGGCCCATATATATAAAATACCTAGAGTAAATTAATTGAAATTTTGTGTTGAGAAATATAAGAGGTCGATGTTAATTTTATTCAACTATGTACATTCATGATTATACCTTATTCATGTTTATAAATTCATAGAATACTATAGGAGATGAGTATGAAGAGTCTCCTAGCCAGAAATAATTTAATTAATTATCTGTTAATAACTTTTGTTACTCATGGCCAATAAATCTACATTTTTTGTCAATAGAGGTGATATCAAAAAAACATTCAAGAATTAAAATTTTCACAATTCATCCATTTTTATGGTCCTAACATGTCTAAAATTTTAGGTAAAAAATTGAAGTGAAATATTTCCACCCATTTTCATATAAAAATGTATCTCCTCTCTATTTTAAAGGGATTAACATTTTACTTAGCCATTTTTACATGATAAGTAGGATTTTTTTATTTTAATTTTTTAATTTTAAAATATATATTATTATCTCATTATCTTATTTTATTTTAATTTTTTATTTATGTATTCTCACACCGTACTTCTTCTTATCACCATAAAAATCGAAAACTAACCCTCATTGTTGTTCGATAGGGGAGTGGTGATGTTTTGATTTTATTGTGATTAATTGTTATTTCTTTATTCCATTATTAGAATTTAAATAGAGATTAAGTATATTATGGAGAGTGTTCTACTTGTTTTTTCTACTATTGAGTTCCTCTTCCTTGTGATCAATAATCATTCCCTTCACTTTTTAAGTCAATCATGCATTATAGTTTAACATAGATAGTGTTGGTCAGTGAAGAGGTCTCCTAGACCTATTTGGAAAGGTTATTGAACCACATGAATATATATCATTGTTAGGTAAAAAAAAATCAAACTTTTAATGTGTTTATTCATTGCCAACATTTAATATAGTTTTCAAATTATCTTTTAAAAACAATGACTACGTTACTATGAAATCCCAAGTGAAAAACATTATTTTATTGATTTTTTTCCTTTTAATTTTAATTGAGATTTTCAATAATATATATATATATATATATATTATTAATTTTCAAAACCCCCACACTACATTATTATTCCATTTTCTAGTATATTTTAATAATATAAAATTGAAAATAAAAATTAGTTTGGGTAAGTGGAATCCTTGAGATTGACCATGTGCATGCACCTAATTGTATTATTAGGCAATAAAAATATTAAACAAGGATTAATGAAAAATAATTTACCATAATTGTGGCACCATTATTGGGGAGGCCAAGAGTTTACGCATGCAAATTGTTTTAAAACAACACAAAAATAGAAAATTTCAAGAACTAAAAACAGAAATTTATTACATATATATTTCTTCTCAAGGGCATATTATGGATTATAATAGTGATTACTTATATGATTGGACTATTGATAAAAATTTTTGTGATCCTAGTAGATAAGAGATATTGAAGATGCAGGTGGAACAATATTTTGAAGTTCATGAAGAAGTTTTTTGAAAAGTGGCATCACTAGCCATTATATTTGAAGAAATCATTGTTTTATTGTGGGAACAAAAATAAAATAAAATTAAAGATGAAGTAAAAATTTTTCAACTAAAATTTTTATTTGAATAACCCAAGAAGGTCGTGAAATAATCCATATAATATCCATCAATCCTTTCTCAACCATTCCTCGATGAGGTTCCCAAAGAAGTAATGATAGCTGATACTGTTCTTGGAGATCTTGTTGGCTTGCAAGAATATTGGTTAGATTTTGTGGAAGCTGAAAATGAAAGTGATCCAATCATATTTTGAAAAGAAAAATTAGAACCTCTATACTTCTATCATTATATGGAATAAGAAAATTCCAATGTTTTATAATTTAAAGGAATGTTGGCATAGGTTGACAACCTGCCTATATCCCTAACAAACCTACTCAAAGTAGAATTAAGGGGAAAAAGAAGAAATTGAATCCAATCCAGTGGGAGATAATATTTTATTGAAATAATTTAATTTTTATTTTATTGATACTGAATTGAGTATCTCATACCGCCACTTTAACACTTCATATTCAAACAACACATGGGTGCCCTTGGATACTGAAGAAGAAGAAGATTCCACTTCTATGATCAAGTTTTTGGTGGCCTTTCTTAAAAAGATAAACATCTAAGCTGCTTTATTTGAAGGAGAAGATTCCTATACTGATTCAATTTTTTCTAAATCAATTAAAGTTTAAATTCTTACTAACATTCCATTTCCTAAAATTCTAGATGTAGAAACTTTACATGTGCCGGCCTTAGATAATGTTGAGAAAGTGGTAAAAGTTAAAATAGAATTAAAATAATGGGAAACATTATTTTTTATTCCCCCGCCATGAAAGTCATACCTAATTGAGAAGGGTATGTAGATAAAGTAATATATTTATGGGTTACTCTACAACCTATGTGAAGGTATGTTCACTAGAAGAAATAAGATGTGGTGGTTCAGATCATGCAATTTATGCTCACCATCAAATTGGGGATAACCCACTGAAACAGCCTGACTTGGGGCAGTAAAATCATAAGACCTCTTTGGAGGGGGGTAGGGTACCAAAAATCTTTAATATTTAACCTTTATATTAATTTTTCTTTATTCTATTTATGTTTTTGTGTTCAGTTTTTTAAGGTTTTATGTGGAAACAACTAAGAGCTAACTCCTTGCTTCCATTGAAAATTACACTCAGGTTGAATCTTTACATCCCATGTGTTTCTCTACAGTAATATTTATTACTTTTGTTTGAGATTAAATTAAGGGTAGATAAATCCTAAGACTATTTAGGGGTGATACCAATCCATTTCTAGGAATTGTGTGCGTGTTTCTTTTCATTATGTTTTCATGATTTTGTCATGTTTTGTTTTATAATTTTTAAATTTGTTTGTATTTTTTAGGTTAGAAATTTGAGATTTGAATGTTTCCATTCCTAGAGAATATACTATACTAGTTTGAGGATTCTAATAATTTTGACTATTTTTAATTTATATGATTTCAGAATAATTTATTTTACTACATCCATGGTATTTTTTAAAAAAAAATTGGAAAGGGTTTTGAATGGAATAAAATTTAGAGGAATTAGAACTATAATATGAAAAAATTGGAATTATTAACTCTTTATTAAGTAAATTATCCATTTTGAAAAATAAAACTGAACGGATCCAACTGCAAATATTTTTTTATTAATTTTTGTCATTTAAAACTGAAGTAAATTAAGAAATTGGGATTCTATATGTTGTTTTGAGATATTTGGAACTAAAAAAACAAAAAATAGAACAAATTAAAATACCTAATTATAAAAAATAAATAGATTTTAGTGAGGGGAATATTGATCACTAGAATAATAAGGGATAAATTGAATTATACATATATCATTTGGGTTGTGTAGTGGAAGAGGAAAATGGATCATTGGTTTGAGGAGCTTGCAAAAGAGGAATTTGTGATGGTGATACTTGTTAAATTGATAATCCTAGTTAATTAAAAATTTTCACTCTCCTGGATCATGAAAACATTATTTAGTTGAAGTGGGACAATGGATATGATTTATAAAATAATCATGAAATTATTAAATGATGAATGAAACTTTATTTCTCTTCCTTTATGGCATGCGTTTGAATATGGAAAGGATAATTGTTTTTGTTAGTAAATTTCATTGGATTTTCTATGAGTTCAATGCATATGTGTGGGGGATTAAAAAGGATCATAATTTGAAATATTTTATTCTATAATTCAATGTTTTAAGTCCAAAAAAATGTTTTATTTTATGTAAAATTATTAATTTTTTAGGTTTTAAGAATAATTTGAACTTAGTTCTGAAAATGACTTAATTTTGGATTTTAATTTTCTTTAATTACATCTGTATCTCTGAAAGAAATTTTTCAATAAAACTCAAATTGAAAAATTACCTTCTTTTAGTGTTATATATTTATTTGTTAGACCAAGTGTTGAATCCAAACATCAGAGGACCAAAAAGTGCTCATAATTTGGGCCTTGAAATATGTGCATAGTTCTAGAGTCTTTCAAAGATGAGACCATATATCCTAAATGGATAATGTAAACAAGTTTATTTTTTTTGTAGAAATATATTATTCCTAGGATAATTTTATTCAACTATTTCTATGTGTGATTTGTCCTTATTCATGGCCATAAACTCATAGGAAATTAAATAAGATGAATAGGAAGAGTCTCCAGGCCAGGAATACTTTCATTAATGATCCAGTCATAACATTGGCTACACATGTATAATAAAGCTCAAATTTTGTGGGTCAACATAGGTGAGACAGGAAAAATATTTAAAGAATACCATTTTCTAAAATTCATCCATTTTATGGGTCTAAAATGAACAAAATTTCAAATAACAAAATTAAAGGGTAATCCATCCACCCTTTTTCTCATAAAAATGTATCTCTTATAGTACTGCATATAGTAAATTAAATTTTTTTTAAAGGAAGATATTTTTGATAGAAATTTTCAGTATCTAAGTAAGATTTATTTTTCTATCTTAATCTTATAATTTTAAATATATATTGTTCCCTCCTTCTCTTCTTCTGATCTTTTCTTTTCTCTTTGGGTCTTCTTCCACCACACCCCTTATCTTCATGAAAATGGAGAACCAAGAAAAATTATTGTTCAGGGGGGGGGGAGTTGTGACGTTTTATGTTTATTATGCTTAAATGTTATTTACTTATTATATTCCGATAATTTCAACATTGGGTAAATTGATTATAATTATCATTCACCCCTTTTTATCTGCTATTGACTTTCACTTCCTTGTAATCAATCATCATTTCCATAATTGTTTAAGTTAATCATATGTTGAGGTTTGAAATAGATAGTGTTGGTCGATGAAGAGTTCTTTTTTTCTAGATTTAGGAAGTGTATTGACCCACATACAGAGGTATCAGTGTTGGGTAATAACAATAAAAAAAGAGATTTTCGAGTGATAATCAACATTGAAAAGAATTTTTAAATTATATTTTAAAAATAATAATTACATTTCTATGAAATCCTAAGAGAAATAACATTATTCCATTGACTTTTTTGGGTTCCTTTCATGGTTTTTGAGTTTTTCTTTCACACACACAATATATATATATATATATATATATATTAATATCCTATTAATTTTCCAAACCCCCATAATTATATTAGTATTACATTTTTTAATATAATTCATTAATAAAAAAGTGATAATACAAAATAGTTTTGTTTAAATAGCCTCCTTGAGATCGACCCCAGGCATGTCATTTATTGAATTCTTAGGTAATAAAAATATTGACCACGGATCTGCAATAATTCCTTACACATCAAAGAATCCAAAATATAAAATAATAGAGTATAGATAAGTTCATATTAATACACACATCAAAGTCTCAATTATAAACATGTTTTTAACATGTTTGGCCTTTTACCCCTTTGTTTGGCCAAATTTTCCCTCTTGGCTTTTACTATAGTAAGTAGTTTTTTACCTAAGTAATTAAATTTTTATACCTAAAATAGAATGGGCCTTATTACATAATTTTTTCATACTAATTCCAAATATGAATACCATTTTATCATATAAGATTTATATTTTAAATAAATACTAATTTTAACATTGGTGCTGGTAATCCGTAAAAACCCACTTTTAGAAAAATAGTTTCTTAAGTTTAAAATTTATTTATTTTTAATAAAATTATCATTGTATTTGATTTTCATGATATAAATAAGTTTATTATAGAAAAAAATTAGGTGGATTTAAAATAAATTAATCAAACGAATTTTATCAAAATAATATTTAATTAATATAAAAGACTAAAATAATTCATTTTATTGGAAAAAATTACTTAAGTTTATATAATGTTAAACACAGGTTTTATAAATTCAGAATGGTATTTAAAAATATATAGTTATTCTCCTTAGATACATCTTTAATTATGAAAAATATTTCATATATTTTTATGTTATACCTATTTCTCCACATAGTCATAAATGGTTTTAGTAAAAAACAATATTTTCCACTATGTACTAAAAATCAATTATTTCAGAAATATTAAAAAAAATTACAGTAAGACATTTTATAAATTATAAATTCAAAAATGATATTTTTTTGATCTAATTAAAATTCGAAAGTTTTAATTTTTTTAAATGAAATAAAATATATTAAGAAAACCCACATTTATTTGGAAAATATCCTTTTGAACATTAAGTGCTCTTAATATTATTTCATAACAATTAATAATTTTAATAAATTTAATATATTACACCATTTATAATAATATTTTAAAAGTTTTAATTTTAATTTATTTGTATAAAGTATATAACCCTTAAAAACAATTTTCTTGACCAATATTACTTTTATATTAAATAATCTTTATCAAATAACATTAATCATTTATTATTTTATAATTTTAATTTTACTAATCCATTCGTATTAATATATTTATATTTATTTAAAAAATAAATCATACCATACTTTAATAATAACAATTTTAATATGTAACATATTGATATATATTTAGAATATTTTAATATTATATTTTTATTTCATTATTTATTATTCATTAATTATATATTTTTTGAATTTAATAATAAAAATACATGAATTTAGTATACCTATTTGATAAATGAATATCCAATTAACATTTTTCCAATGACCATATTTCCAAAAACCATATTTATAATGGATAGATTTTATTTCTATATAGAGCCTTTCTAAACTCATTCATTATGATCAAAATTCTAATGTGAGAGTTCTCATTTCCATAGTTTTCATTTTAAACATTACAATATGCTTAATCATTTCATGATTTTCTTCTTCATTATAGGTTTTTTTGGCAATTGGTGTTTCTCAAGGGTGAGGATGATACATGAGATCTCTTATTGTTGATGATTTTATTCTTTTCTATTATTATCCCTTTTTAATTTATGCACTTTTATAGGATATAATGATCCTTGGTAAGTAATAATCCATGGCGTGCAATAAATAGTTTCATGAGATTTTTTTAATATTTTTGAATGAATGAATAAAATTTTAACTCAATTCATTTTTATGAATTATTTTCTAATCTATATCAATTCCCTTGAAAAAATAGGGAATCAAAGTTTATAATTATAAACATATAATTTATAGAAAGGATATGATTTCTAAATACCTAGTGTGTTACATGGTCAATCCTTAGATGGGGTATGTGGCCTATCCCTTATAGACCATAGGCGTGTGAACTGTTTAATTTATTATAATCTCTAACAGTACAATACATATTATCTAAATAGCTTATATAAATGTATTTAGTTTTGTGTATATTATATACATTTTTTTACAAAATATATAATTTATATTTATTTAATTTTATAAATAATTATAAAATATATATTTTACACATATATATTTAATATAAATGTATTTAATATATTATATAGGTATAATATAAATTCTAATATAAATGTATATATAAATATATAATATAAATTTATTTAATAAATATATAGTTTTTATAAAGCCCCAAATAATTATTATAATTGAAAAAATAGGATTAATAATAAAAATACAGTTGGGGTCCCGATGAACTGTTAAAAGTTCTTCCATAATTCTACCCTAATAAGGGTTCAAACCCTTACAATTCCCAACTTAGAGGATTTTCCAAATGACACCATGACGAAAAAGTGGACTCCACAATGTAGGGAGAAGGATGTGGAATAAGACAAAGGAATACAACACAGGGAAAAGATGATGACATGAATTAAGTAGGAGTACGATGGAATAGTTGTGAGAATGGAGATGCCAGGGGGAACACCATGTCATAGTTCTCGGGTGATGTAACATGTAATAAGTGTGCTACGATAAAGACATGTCAGCCACAATGTAGGAGGCTATTGTGAGAGAGATGTTCAGGTCACCGTGTCATAGCCTAGGATCACAACGCCATGGTGCTATGGACCACAATGTGGTGATAGGGTTAATACCTATGTATTCATTCTTAAAACCCCTATGCCTATGAGTTATGTAATGATTTCTCCCTGAACCTGTTAAAAAGGAGTTTTCATTGTTTAATAAATTGGGTAGTATTATTAATAGAAAATATAATAATTATTATTAATAGGAATATTATTATATAAACACATTACATATATTTATTTATGATTTTAGAATATTAATAAATAAAATAATATAAATATAATAAATACATAAATACCTTCAAACTCATTTTTTATTTTATTTTCCAGATAATCCCACTTTTTAACTTGGTTGAGAGAGAACACATACCTAGTCTGAAAGACACATAATACTCAACCCAAAGGCCCCAAATCATATCCATGAAGGAATATAGAAATATGGACCTAATTTTCAGCATCCCTCTCACTATCTTGTCATCCTCTAACATGATTCTCTGATGTTGTGTTTGTGGCTTGCCATCTCTTCCCCTTACCGAGGCTCTGAGTGTCCTCTGAAATCCATTTATAGCTTATAGTGACCTATTTCATAGATGATCATCCTACCTCTTTCTTCACTATTAAACATCATCATACCATCTCATCCATTTGTAAAGGTGCTCCACACATTCCAGAGGCCCTCAAATGACGAACTATAGGCATTGTGGGCCAAATGATCTGTGGCCCGATGGACCAATACATGCCCAAAAATCCCATTTAAGATAAATATCACCACCCCCAAAATAAATTTTCTACAATTCCTACTACAAATATTTCCCTATTATAATGCTTTAGTACTGATACAATACCATATAAATTCACCTCCAACTGGAATAGAACCTCAATTTCAAGAAGGATGATGAGGTGAAATTACAACTCAAGTAAGCCCCAACTGCTAAATATATAAATAATATATATATATATATATGTATTTATATATATATATTATAAATACATAAAATCATTATATATATATCAAATATATAAAAACAGTATAAATATTAAATACACTGTATAATCAAATATTTACAGATAATTATATATAAATATTTTTTAATATAATAAATTTAATATAAGATTATTAATTTTATTAAATATATAAAGAATATATATATATATATATATATATATATATTAAATACTATATATTTATTATTGGTTAACAGAAACATAAAACGTTATAAATTGAAAATTAACAAGATCAAAGACCCCGAAATATAAATTTATACACAATTACATAAATAAATATATTTATATATATTCACACACACACACACATTTTTAATAATATTCATATAATTATCTAAATTTCTATTTGGGGATTACCCAAGTGATAATTTCAACTTGTAATCATATTTGAAAATGGGTTTAAATATATGTGGGGGATATTTTTTGTGGTACTATAGCAATAATGAAACACTATAGTAGTGTGGGTACTATAAAGAGTATTATAATAGGGTACTGTAGAAGAATAAATATTCATTCAAAAACGTATTTTGGGTCATTAAAATGGTTCTTTAGATCACTGAGACTTTGCTCTACAAATGTTAGGTTGAAAAGTACCACAATGGGTGCAATAAAAATACAAGATACGACTAGGCTAGTGGCCTGACATGAAACCAAACTGGTCTCATCAGGAGGGTATATCAAAAGAGTGATGAGTGTGTTGGATCTTATAATCTAAACCTCTACCCACTCAAATTTATGATTGGGATATATGAGTTCCTTACCACAATGTGATGGTGGGAAGTGTGGTGTGATGGTCCTTAGAAATGGGGGCATGGTGTGTTGAATGCTGACACAACTACATATGTGTCTGGGAAGATGATACAACGCTACTAGAAGATGTTGAAACATGATTGCATGTTGGTTTCACTAGGTGGGAAGATCAAAAGTGTGATGGGTGTATTGGTGACTATCAATGAGTTGTCTACCCATATAGGTTTCTAATGTGGGTTAGAGGGTGACCTGATACAATGCAACATAGCAACTTAAAATGATAGTGCTGGAGGGGGGAACCACAACATAAAGACTAGTGAAATAGCACGATGCTTGGATTCTCATATGTTCCTTCAGGTCATCCCCTTCAAGGTATATTGGCCTACATTCACTCGGGCCATTGAATCATCATGACTTTAGGTCTTCGAGACTTTGATATGTAATAAAATAGGTCCATTTGGGTTCTTGTCATTCTTTCCAGGGAGGGATAAGACATGACCCACTTGGGTTCCTGAGAGTGTGTGTTATTTTAGGTTTATAATCCAATATTTCTAATATATATATATATGTATATAATTATCTAAATTAATATATTAAACATACATTTTTATATATAGTTGGGGCCAAGTTGGATGGAGAATGTTTTTGGATACTTGAAGAAATATTTGAAGAAAGTATTGTCTTTTGTTATCCCAAAGAAAGAAATAAATTCACTTTGTAAAAGTAGACAATATTTATAACATCAGACTGACAATGTTTAAGAAAGAAAATCATATTGATAATATGTTTTCTGAAAGAAAAGGATCACCAGGCTCACCTTAAGTTTGAAATGAATGGATGATCATAATGAGAATAAAAATCCAATGATGCTTTGTTGTTTTGTAATTATCATAAATCATAAGTAATCTATGAAACTTTTGATGCATGTTTTATAAAGGAAATGTGAAGAGCTAGTGCTATCAATAATTTTGAGGCTTGGTTGGAAAGAAATAAATTTATGGATTTCTGGGAAGCTGTAATACTTCCCCATTAAAGCGAGATGATTCTGAAGCAAATATTAAAAGTTTTTAATGTCATGAGGAAGTCATGATATAAGAAGTTTGTGGAAAACAAAATTTGGTGAAGATAAATATTTCTAGTCTAATTTCATCAGTTTGAGATCACCAGGAAAATATTTTTTTTAATGTTTGAGAAGGTAGATTGGAACATGAGAATCCAAAGGTACTGGTTTTTAGTTATACCAAAATCCACGATAAGGAAATCATTAGAGAAAGAAGTTAAGTGCGGGATGTTAATTGTAATATTAATAAAAATAGGAAAGAATATTTTGAAGTTGAAGATGTTGGAACCGATCTATTGGACACGGTGTGTCACAAATCATCAGAATCAGACTTTTTTATCTAATAAGATCATTGTAAGTTGTTGGGATATATGATTAATGAAAATAATGAAAGTTTTTTTTATACCGATGTGAATAAGAAAATCAAATATCAATCAACATTTTAGTTAAAAAATTTCAACAAGATAAATTATTGGTTGTTTTCAATTGGATAAATATAAATGAAAAGAAAATTGTTGTGTATTTTTCAATTGGGTCAAGATTCATAAGATTGGAGAAGTCACTGAACTTTCATAATGAAGCCAAGAATGATTCATCAGGAGTAGGCTGACACTGATAACTCCATCAGACATAAGGTCACTAGTCATAGATAATAAGAAAATGATAATTGGTTGAATATAATTGAAGGGTTGTAAAGGGGGGTCATAAAAGTGATTAAAGAGGTTTGAATAATCAATTGTCTTCATCATAATTAAGAAATCAAACTGAGTTAGATTTGTCTTTCAATTGTTGTAGAGGAATATTGTGAAGAATATATTGTTTTACATTTTTCATCATTTTAATGAGATAGATCGTAATTAAAATTAGAATTAGACTACAGATTTTTTTGAAAATTTTAAGCCAGCAGAATTTGTGAGAATAATTGAGAAGGTTCGATAAGAAATTAGTATATTTGAGAAGAATTGATGAAGTAAAATATGAAGATGGTATTTATGAGAAATTTTAGGATTTTTGGAAATTTGGAAGAGTGGGAAAGTTTTTTTGAATAATTACCAAACCACTTTAGGGTTTCCTATAAATAGATGAGGTACTTTGTACTTTCTGACACAGATGTACTATTTAATAGAGAAGGTGGAGTGCTAAAAATTTAGAGAGACAAGAAGTTTCTGGATTGTGATTTAATGGGTATTTTCTCCAAAAAGAAGATGTAAAGGAGAAGATGCAAGATCATATTCATAGTTTCTAGATTAGACTGAGAAATATGACTTATATATACAGACTGAGGCAGAAGTAGTTCTAATTTGATACAGCCATATTCTAGAGAAGTTATATTTTCTTATTGAGCAATCAGACCGGTGAATCAGACTGGTAAATTGGACTAAGTATCATTAAGAATTCTAGAGGATGTTCTTGCCTACTGGTGGGTAGGAAATTGGACTAAGGTAGATTGGTCTTTCAATTGGTATCAGAGATGAACATTCCCTTAATTTACACTCTGTTGAAGTTTTTTAAGAGAATTTTTTATGGGGAATCTAAATTGTTTTAATAGTAACTAGATTCTGGTCTTGAATGGTAAGTACTATCATATATGGAAAGGTAGAATGTTTCCTTATATTATATCTCTTGGGTATTACATTCTTGAAGCTGCAATAGATGGATTTCTTCATATTGATGATAATTTTATTCTTACACCTTTCGATGAGAAGAATATTTATAATGATTTTAGATCCAATAATTTTTTACTCTCATCACTTTTTGAAAGTGAGTTTTTATGAGTGAAGGGTGTTTCCATTTCCAAAGGTATTTGCGATAATATTAAGAAAATTTATGAAGTAAATAAAAAAGTGAAGAAGGAAAAAAATTCAAATATTGAGGCTGGAGTATGAAGATATGAAAATGGGTGACCATGAATCTATTGGGAAAATTTTAACAGGTCAAATGTCATTTTCATCACTTTTAGATGTCTTCATGAAAATTGGAAGATTCTACTATTATGGAAATTATTTAATGAACCATTCCCAATAATTTTGATGTCAAATTCTCCTCATTAAAAGATAGATATTCTAGAACTCTATCTATGGATAAACATCATATCACTCTCCTTAGTTATTAAATGATTAGGGAGAAAGATATGAATGGAATAAAATTTGATAGATAAATTTCCATAAAATATGGAAAGAAATTAAATTCTATGAAGTTTCTTGAGAAAGATGATGTTGCTATCTATGATTCCAAAAATGAGGTATGTAAATTTTTTTTTGAATTTTTATCCTTGTTTTTTAGAAATTTTAAAAGAGATAAAAAGAATATAGAAGAAATATTCCATTGAAATACTTTGAATGTTGAGTCATTGAGAATTTTATAGATAATTATCCTTAAGGAAATAATTAAAAAGATATCAATGAAGATGATACAATAATAATAAGTTCATGGATGAAACATGGTGATAAAGGTAAATATTATTCAAAAGTTAAAGATATAAAAGTCAAAATATCCCAAAATAGAAGTCATTTTTTCTAAATATGATGAAGAAGAAGATAGTTAAGTGGAATTTGAAAAATCTACCGAGAATATTGGTGAAAATATTTTCATTTCCACAGTTAACAGTGATTAATTTAGAAGAATTAGTTCTAAAGAATAAGAAAATCTATTATCATTTTATCTTAAAAAAGAATTGGAAGAATTTACAAGGAATATTGGGAGGCTTAAAAAATAAATCCAAAAGCTGAAAAGTGAAAATTATTCTATAAACAATTAAGAATATTTTCCTGATGAGAAACTTATGTTGCTGGAATAAATTGACGACTTGAAGAAATATATTGAGAAACAAAAGAATCATAAATAACACATGGAATTAAAATTGAAGGAAAAAAGAAGAATAGTTTTAACTAGTCAAACAAAAACATTTTAAGGCTGAACAGAGGGTTATAATTTACATTAATTATATATCTTATGTTAGAGAAGGTTTTCATATTGATGAAACTAATAAGGATAAAAAAATTACCTTAAAATTTTGAGTGTAAAGATAAAATTATATCAAAAAAATTAAGCTGGGAAAGTTATGTATGTGGATAAGACCAACAAAGTGAATAATTCAAAAGTTTTTATATATTCTGAGTCCAAAAAAGTTTCTATTACTTCTGGTTCTAATAAGGCTGAAAAGAAAACTGAGCTAAAGAAGAATATTCTAGTTTATAATATAATGGCTTGTGGTCAATAAATTCCACATAATAAATATAAAAAGATTTTTTATAAACATGCTCACAACTCTAGTCAGTATGGATGATTTAGAGGTAAATATTCATTCTATGAGAACTATTGTTATAGTGGTGGATTTAGACATATGGAAAATATGTGCTGGTTTAACCAACAATATTACCACTATTCCAGAAATTACAAAAGGCAATGTTTGAGGGAAGTCAATCTCCTCAATAGAAGAAGTCTGTGAAGGGCGTCTTGAAGAAATATGTAAAGGTTGGTATTAAAGTTAAAAATAGATTCCAACCTATAGAAACTATTTGTGAGAGTTGTAATAAAATTATAAATATTAAAAATTGATATATTTTCTAGTTACCATCACAAAATAATTTTTATAAAAATTCTCATAAGTTGGAGGTGAGGAAAGATAAAGGTAAATAAAAGGCTAATGTTGTTGAAATCGCTCTGAAATATTCAAAAGGAGTGAGATCTTGGATCTTGGATAATGGGTGTCCTTCTCTTATAAAAATAGATTTTTTTTTATTAATTTAAAGTAATTCAAATAAATATAAGTGACATTTTTAAATGATGAATCGCTCATAATAAAAGGTGTTGGATCATCCATCATTGGGGGATGAAAAGTTGAAATAAGAAAAGGATTTGTTTGTTGATGGACATAAACAAAAATTTCTATGTGTTTCATAACATTGTGATGAATGAAATTAATTTGTTTTTAGAAATGATGTTTTTTTAAAAAAAAATAGAGGAATACAGATAGATAATCATAATAGGACAACCTAAAAAAGGAAACTTGTTCTAGGTATGTCAAATATAAAACTCTTATTACTTGGGAATAGTAGAAGAAAATCATACATGTAATAAAAGGTTAGGGAACATGAATTATATAAATATGATCATGTTATCAATGAAAGATAATATCAATGTAATTCTTGATATGTAAAGAATAAGAGATCGATGTTTCAAAATCTATCAGAAAAGAAATATTACAGTGTGCATAAAAAAGTTGTAATTTGTTCAAATTGAGCCCTTCAACTTATTCATTCTGATATATGTGGGAAAACTTGAAAAAAATAAACTAATGGAGAAAATTACTTAATTACATTAATTTTTGACATTACCCACATTACATGTGTTATGTATATGAAACATAAGTAATATTCTCTAAAAATGTTAAAAATCATTAGGAGGAAATATGAGAAAGAATGTGAGTATTAAGTAAAGAAGTTGAGAAAAAATAATGGTAGTGAATACAAGAATAAATAATTTTAAAGTTATATTGAGAATAATCAAATAATTTATGAGTTCAAAACTCCATACAATCCTCACCAAAATAGTTTTTTTGAAAGGAGGAATAGAAGTCTGGTGAAATGAGACGAAAACTTTTACTTGAATATGGTATGTCTCATTAATTTTTGGGGCAAGCTGTGAGCACCACTGTTTATATTGAAAACCAATTTTTCTACAGAACAAGATCAAATTTGACTCCATATGAAATGTTTTATTTAAAATGTCAATGTATAAAACACCTATGTGTTTTTGGGAGTCCATGTATCATAATGAAAAATGGTGGAAACCTTATAATGTTTGAACAAAGAGGTGAAGTTGGATTTTTTATTAACTGTGATCCAGAAGGAAGAGGATAAAGATGTTTTAACAAAGAGTAAGGAAGAATTTTTGACTCTTTTGATGTGAATGTTTTGGAAGAATATGAATAAGTTAAATAGATTCATATAGATAAGGAAGGTGATTATGATGGAAGAATTCTTGTTGACAATACTGATATGAATAATGAAAATTGTAATCCTACTCAAGAACAAGAATTCGACTTAGATATTTATATTGATGTGGAAGTATCCCAAATATCTCATCCCAGGTTGAGCAAGAAAGTCGAGGCTCATAACATTATTGGTGACCAACATAAAAAGGTTCAAACAAGAAGAATATTAAAAATTGTTTCAAATACTTATTTGTATTGAAAATTTGATCTGAAATATGTGAATGATGCTTTTTAGAATATAGAATGGGTTTAGTATATGATTGGATAGATGTATCAAATAGAAAATAATGATACTTTAGAACTCATACCTAATCCAGATAACAAATATTTTATTGGTAAAAAATGGGTTTTTAGAAACAAGATGAACGCAGAAGGTGAACTGATAAGAAATAACACATGATTAGTGTGTAAAGGCTACTCACAAATTTAAGGAATTGATTTTGATGAGACTTTTTATCCGGTTGAAAGGTTAGAAACAATTAGAATATTTCTTTCTATTGATGCAAAATTAAGTTAAAATATTTCAGATGGATATAAAGCCCGCATTTCAAAATTTTTATCTTAATAAGTAAGTTTATATTGAACCACCATTTGGATTTTTTTATTGGGAAATATGAAAGTTATGTGTGTATGTTGAATAAAACATTGTATGGGATAAACCAAGATCTAAGGGCACTATATTAAAAATTGGATATTTTCTTGAGGAAGATGAGTTTTAAAAAAGGAATAGTTGATTGAAATATTTACATCAAAGAATGTGAGGAGTTTTTCCACATCATAATTATTTATGTTGGTGAAATTATCTTTTCTAGGAATGATGACTGAACATGTGAATGATTTTCTAATGAGATGAAAAATATTTTTGATATTTCCGTGCTGGGAGAAATGATTTACTTTCATAATTTACCAA
Organism: Viscum album; assembly: GCA_963277665.1. Taxonomy (NCBI): domain Eukaryota; kingdom Viridiplantae; phylum Streptophyta; class Magnoliopsida; order Santalales; family Viscaceae; genus Viscum; species Viscum album. The sequence goes on along the minus strand of OY728150.1, from coordinate 1,084,425,398 downwards.
TTTCTAAAAAAAGGAAACACATTTTTCTTTAGCAAGAAATGTTTTCTAAGGAAATACTCAATATGTTTTGCATGTAAAATTTGAAACTATTTTCTAAAAAAATTTTAGTCGAAACCAAGTAGTTTAAAGATGTATAAGGAAAGGAATTTGATTATAAATTATTTCAAAAAATGATTGGTAGGTATTTATATTTGACTACCTCAAGTCCTGATATTGTTTATATTGTCAGCTTATGTGAAATATTTCTAAGTGAAAAAAAAGAATCACATCTATTGGCTCGAAAAAGAATTCTTAGATATAACAAAGGCACAAAAATTTTGGTATCAAGTTTGACAGATCAGAATGTTTTGATTTTTTTGGTATTCATATATTGATTGGGTAGAAAATGTTGATGATAAAAGATCCACATATGGTGGAGTTTTCATTATGGGTAATGTTGTGTTTGTTGGAATACACAGAAGAAAATTTTAGTAACTATTAGCATGGATGAAGCTGAGTATGTTGCTTCCACTAAAGCTACTACTCTACTTATGTAGATGAATACTCAGTTGGAAGACTTTCTTGTTGAATTGAAGTTACACTTGCTCTTGGGATCTGATAATCAACCTTACGAGGAATCTGGTACAACATTATTGATCAAACCATATTGACATCAAGTACCACTTAAGCAAATATTATGTGGATAAGAACGAATTGAATCTGGTGTATGTTCCAACATTGGAACAAGTTATTGAAATTTTCACAAACCCTTTACTAAAGGAATATATTTATAAATTTAGGTTGAACATGAGCATCCAACAACTTTTTCAACAAGGTTGGGGTATATGTTTCTTTTCTATCTCTCATATAGTCTTTGGATAGTGTTTTCAGGGGTAATTATTTCATAAATATGTCCATTTATTTGTGATAAACCTTTTAAGGAATCATGTATGTAGGGGGCGTTGTGGGTAATCTATGAATATATCATGTAAGTGTGTGAACTATTCTTAATGATTATTGGATTGGTTGTAGGAAATTTTTTCTTATAGGAATGTTGAGTATGTGAAGAAAGATATGATGAAAAGATGAAGATGTTTCACGATTATTACTTTTGGAAAACATGGTTTTACACTTAATAATTCTTATTTTCTATAATGAGCTAGCTCACACAACCTTATAATTAATGATAAGTAATCCAAAGATTGAGGTTACAATGTTTAGTGATTTATCAAACTTGGATGAATGAAAAATCCAAAGGGGGGATGTTTGGGACCAAGTTGACTGGAGAAGGTTTTTGGATACTGGTATAAGTTTATGAAGAAACTATTTCCTTTTTTTTCAACCAAGAAGAAAATAAATTCACTTTTTAAAAGTTGAAAATTGGACTGAACATCATAATTAGAACATTGGACATAAATTGTTTAAGAAATTCCATTATATTGATAAGATGTTTTCTGAATGAAAATTATCATCAAACTCATCTTTGGACAAAAATGAAATGAATATTGTAATTTTAATATAAATATAATTATTATTATTGTTTTTTTAATAATCATAAATGATAAGTAATCTATGAAACTTTTGATGCGATCTTCATAAAGGGAAGGGGAGTAGCTGGCGCTACCAATCATATTGAGGATTAGTTGGAAATTAGGAAGTTGATGGAAGTCTAGGAAGTTATAATACTTCTCCATGAAATTAGGATAATGATGAAGCTGATATTAATTTTTTTAATGTCGTGAGGAATTCATGATATTAGAAGAAATTTGTGAAAAAAATTATGTTTCTAAAGACAGAGATTTCCGATCTCGGTCCATAAATGTTAGATAACCCAACATATATTGTTTAATGGCTGGGAAGGTTGATCAAAATATGAGAAACCAAAGGTACTAGTTTTTAGTCATACCAATAAGCCACAATAAACAAATATTCATAGAAATAATTAATGTCATGGAAGTTCATTAGTAACATAATTATATGGGAAAAGAAGTTGCTGAAGTTGAACCTGCTAGATCCAATCTATTGGGTGTGGTGTTCCACCGATCATTAGAGGAAGAAATTTTTATTAAAGAATATCATGGGAAGTTATTGGGACTAATTTATAAATAAAAGAAGAAATGTATTTTAAGACCTATGTAAAGAAAAAAATTAGAGATCAATCAACAGTGTAGTCAACCATTTTCATAAATATAAATTGTTGGTTGTTTTAAATTCTTTTAAGTGAAAAGAATATCTCTGTTATGTCTTTTTCAATTGGGTCAAGATCCATTAGACTGATAATGAAATAGATCTTCTATAATGAAGCCAAGACTGATTCATCAGGTGTGGGCTAACACTGATAAATCAACCAGATGCAGTATCATTGGTCTATGAGAAGAAGAAAAGGATAATTTCTTGAAGCTAGTATAAGGGTTGTCAAGGTGGATTAAAAAAGATGTTTAAGATATTAGAATAATATATCATCTTCATTGTAATGGATTAATTGAAATGAAGAAATTTTTTATTCCAATTGGTGTGGAGAAAACTTATTAAGGATCTATTTTTTTATATTTTTCTTTGCAGTAATGCTGCAAATCGTAATGATAATCAGAATCAGACCAGAGATTTGTTAGAATTATGAAGCAAGATGATGTTGTGAGATGTTTTGAGAAGTTTCATTAAGAAACGAGTAGAGTTAAGAAGAATTGAAGATATCAAAGAAGAGTAAAATATTTAAGGAAATTTTGAAAATTCGTTAAATTTTATTGAGCGGGAATGTTTTTTAGAATCCTTCCAAAACCTCTTTTGGGTCACCTATAAAAGGAGGAGGTACTTTTTTAATTTTTGATATTGATATACCATTAAAGAAAGATGGTGGAGTGATTAAAATTTATATAGATAATATGTTTCTAGATCATGCTTTATCAAGGATATTTTTTTGGATAGAATAAGGAAAGAAGAAGAGATAAGATCATATTACAAGTTTTAGGGTTTGACTGAGAAATCAAACAGACATTTCCAGACTGAGGCAAAAGAAAATATGATTTTTTTCATTCATATTTTGAAAAATTTATATATCTATATTGAGTGATCAGACTGAAGAATTATAATGGGAAATCATTCTGAGTGTCATAATGAGGACCAAAATAATTTCTTTCCAATGTTTGGGTAATAAAGTGAAGAATTGTTTTTGAATATCTTATTTGTAATGGTTGACAAGGTAGAACAGTAATATAATACTTAACTTATTACCCAAAATTGTATTACATAATTTTATGTTACATGAATCACATGCAATGTTGTGTTGAACATAGTGCTACACGAGATTAAGGGTATATCCAACTCATTGTATTCCACACAAAAGGATTGTTTTCTAGTGGATTGTGTGGTATTTTATTGTTTCCAAAACATACCAAGGATGTATCCAATCTTGTTGAGTAGTGAACATTGATAATTATAGTATTCATATGGATGTGAGATTTTTTATGTAATTTGATATGTATTTAACAGGAGGTGGATGGTTGTTTCATAATAATGAAAACTTAAAAGAAAAAGATATCACTAATTCACCCTCCCCCTCTTAGTGATAAATTGATCTTCCCTGGGTGATCTCATATATAATAATTTTATTTACAAATAATTATATACATGAGTTTGTGTAAATATATATATACCTAAAATATATTTATATATAACTATATGTATATATGGTATATTAATAAACAAGGTACACACTTAGGTGAGTTGGTGCATGCTTGTCTTTACTTACCATGGAGTGGCAGAATTGACTCATGGTGTGACTATTTTTGTTAGGTGAGAAGTGAGGGCCAAACATATAGAGGCTTTGAGTACACAGAGAGGGAAATGAGGGAATCCATGTTGTAGTTGGGTAGTAGAATAAATTGGGAGAGGAGGGGAGTGTAAGTGTATGTAGTTAATACAGAGGTGGTGATTCAAGAAAAACTAAAATTTTTAATTTTTAATTTTTTTAAATCACTATAATTTTTTAAAACATTCATAAGGTGTTATAACTACCTATAATTTTACTGCCACAATTTCTTTCACCTAGACAGAGCTTATGCAAAATTGCCTCTAATAGAAGCTGGTGACCATGTTTGTGACTCTTTCCCTCATTTGCAGCTAATGTATTTAGAGGGGGTTATAGTTTCCACTAATGGAAAAACCCTATAAATGTACATTTTTAATGAAAATTTAATTAATTATCTATTGTTTTATTAATAAAAATATTAATTATATGGTTAATAAATTATATATTACTAATTAAATTTTTAACAACTAATATATTAATTATATTGCTAATTATTAAATATACTGTTAATTATTTTGGGGCATAACTGGATCATGTTTGATTCATACCACACACAAATTTAGCTATGAAAGGTTGGCTCCTAAGTGTTGGGTTGGGCCTAGGAGAGGTGTGGTGTGATGCTTGAAAATTTCATGATACCAGATATCCCTTATGGCATGAGTCATGGCCAAGTGGTACTCACTGCTGGACTCCACATCCTAAAGACCTTCATTCGAATCCTGGTAGCCCCCTTAGGGGGATTTAGGATGTTGGTGGTGGTGTAGGCACTGACACAATAGTTAGTGACACAGGTAGTGACGTAAGAAAGGGTCAGAACCATATAATAGCCTCCAAGACAAACAATGTAAGGGGATTTATAGGGAGTGGTTCAATCATAGGAGGGGGAGGGGGTTGGCTTGTCCTTGCGATCTCAAGAGTTTGTGTGTTGTTACCTTTTTTTGTAACCTTCACCACCTTACTAAATTATATTAGGATGTTGGAGAGCCACGTAGGTATCTTGAGGTGGATGAATCAAATGTGCGATGGGAGAGTTAACACATATCAAAAAACCTTCGCACCAAACATATTTCTGATATGGGATAGATGGGATCCCACCCACAGAGCATCATAAGAGATCTTGACACAAAGATTGTTAGAGGTGGAGGGGGGGTATCGTTATAATTGTTGATATGATGTAATGACCACCAGAAGGGGATGACACAATGTAATATTGGTGACATGGTACGATGTAGGCTACTGATCAGGGTATTTGGGTCATCTCTTTTAAGGGCCTTTGGTCCACATTCAGCTTGACCTTAGGGACATCTAATAACATAGTAATTTAGGCTACTCTTTAGTAAAATAGGTTTAGTGGGAACATGTCATTCCTTGTGGGGAGGGAAGATGCTTAGCCCTCTAGGTTGCCTGAGTGCGTGTTTAATTACAGTTTTTAATCCCATCTACCCAATATTAATATATCATTAAATATATTATTATCAATTAATAATTTTAAGTGGTATTTTTTATTGTTAAATATATTATTAATTATTATTATAATTAATTATATTTATTATATTATTATTTATTAACTATATTAAATGATTAAATAATTATTACATATTATATTCTTAATAAGTAATATATTACTTATATTATGTTGTTGGGGGAATGGTTGAGCGGGAAAGTTAGCTCGTAATTATGCATATGACTAGGGTTAAAATATTTTTTTCATCCCTTTAGGGGATTTATAGGCCATTCATGTCTGATGATGTAGGTGATGACTATGAAAATCATGTAGGTGATGTTGCAGGTAGAGGTGCAGACCCAGGTACATGCCGATGTGGTCATGATGTAGGCAGGGAGAATTTAGTCCAGGATGAAGGGGCCTTCAGCCCATCAAATTAAAGGCTAGCGAGCATTAAAAAATTACAATATTTTATCTATGGAGTGGGTTTACCTTGGGGGGTGATCTTTCCTTATTGCACCAAGAGCTTGTGTGTTGTTTCATTTAGTGCATTCTCTAAGCCTATAATTATTAATTATAGTGATAATTATTCATTTAATTAATAATTGTATTATTATTTATAATAATGTAAATGAGTTATTTTTTTATTATTAATTATTATTATAATTAATTATGTTTAGTATATTATTAGTTATTAATTATTTTAAATAATTTATCAAGTATTACTAAATATATATTTAATTTTTAATTGAGATAATAATTAATTAATTAATTAATTACTAATTATCTTAATTATTTTTGTGATCACTAATAATATCAAATATCTTAATCAATTTATTATGTACTAGATAATTAATTAATTATTTCTTGTTATTAATAGAATATTAATATTAAAATACTAAAAAAAGTGAAACCTGAATCCCATATTGAAAATCATTATAGATGTAAATCCCCACTCCCTTATAAAAGGGAGCCTTGGATTCATGAGAAGTATGGGCCATGTTCATGTGTCTGCTTTGGCCATGAAGCCTGAACATAGTTCACTGTTTATGGGACCCACATATGAAAACTTAAACCCTCAACCAATTTTTCTATTTTTTAAAAACCATTTAAATAATCTGTCTTTTTAGCATGGTGGACTTCACAGATTTCTAGGTCAACCATCCTCAATTTTTTTTTTAAAAAATGATACCGCACTAAAATAAACTACCAATAAAAGGAAAGAATGAAATTTTTATAATAAAAATTCCAAAATTAAAACATTATATTAAAAACTATAATAATTATTCTAATAATATTAAAAAAATATGAAATTAAAAATACACACAATGAAAGCTAACCAACAAACAATTATATGTGTATCTAATTATTATTACTAATATATATATATATATATATAAATGAAAACAAAAATATTATTTTAAATATATGTATGTATTTACATATCTACTAAATATATGCATACATGTTTTTTTTTTCAAATTATAGAAATACTGATAATAAATTTAATATAAAATATGTAAACAATGCCTCAATATGACTGTTATGGACTCTCCATAGGCATAACATAATTCATTGAATTCTTGGTCAACCATGCCTAAATTTTAGAAAAGAACTCAATCCCCCACTTAAATAACCTATCAATAAAAGGAAATAAAATAAATTATTATAAAAAATGACCAAATTAAAACATTATATTTCAAACTATTATAATTATTCTAATAATTTTCTACAAATAAAAAATATACATAATTAAATATAACTACTTAAATATTATCTATGTAGCTAATTATTATCACACACACATAGAGATATATATGAAAACAAAAATATTATTTTAAATATATGTATGTATTTATATATCTAATAATAATATGTATATATGTATATATTTAAAATTAGAAAAATAATAATATTACAATTCAATACAAAATATGTAAATGTATTTGTATGCATATATGCCTAATTATTATTATCATTAACATATTATCATATATTTATCTATGTACTATATATGAATGGCTCCATGTTTTTTTAATATATTTATTTTAAATATTTATTTAAATATGTCCAGGTTAAAAATATTTCGAAAACTAATGCAGAAAGGTTGCATCGCTGATGATTCTATAAAAGTATTATTTTAAATATACATGTTTGTATGTTTAAAAATATATATGTTTGCATATTTTGATATATTTATTTTTTTATTTCATTTTATTTAAAATTATTTCCATAAATATTTCAAAGTGAAAATTTAATTTTTTTAAGCAAAGGATTTTTTGACATGTAAATTAACTTTGAATTATTATATTTATGTTTTTTTATTTTTAATTATGTTTTATATTTTGATTTAGTTTTTAAAATACCATTTAGATTGTATTTATATTTTATAAGTTATATGCATTTATACTCACCTATATGAAACAAAAAAATATTTGAAGTTGGTGTATTTTACAGTCCATAAATAATAAAGTATAAATATAATCTAAATGAAATTTGACCCACTTACCGAACATATAATAATTAAAAATAAAAAACATTTCATAAAGATAATTATTAAAAGTAATTTTAGTTGAACAATATATTTTTATTTTAAACCATTATGTTCGGATTTATATATTTTTTTAAATTCCATTCTTTTTTAAAAATTTATTATATTTATGAAATTATTTTTATTTGAACTATTTTTTAGATGTTCAGGATATGTTTTAAGCATTATTTAGATTGTTTTTATGGTTTATATATTATAAAATTTTAAACTTAGTTTCTTGAAATTTAATAAGTTTTCCTATGTTTCAAGTAATCAACATTGAATTCTTAAAAAATATTACCTGTAACTAAAATATAAATAAAAAATGAAAAAGTGGACATACATGTAAAAATGGTTGATAATAAACAATAAATGTATCATTTTAATATACATACAATCATATAGATGATAAAATACAATGTTCTTTCAAATCATTCAACAACAAACATATAAATAAACGAGTACAATCACTATCTACGACGAGTTTTTGTTTCACATGATAGTGTGCTAATGTGATGCCCATATCGAGATCATTAACCTCTATGTTGGGGTGGGCTATAATGAGTTAGAGAGGGATCTTCCTTTGGAACTATAACCTTGAATATTGGATGATCTGGCTGTGAATCATCAGGAGAGGTATCAACTGGATTTCATTATGTGCACTTTATCTGTCTCCCACAACATGAGTATAAGGACTTTCTATCATCACCTAGGGGAACCATATAGTATGTTAAGGTTCATGCATCAAAGGTGGATGCATGGTAAATGAAACCTGATAGAAACTCACATCATCTGTACCTAGAGAAAACTATGGATATCTGTTTCATTGTTCCTCAGAATGTGTGTTCTGGTCAGGAATCACTACTTTTGAGCAGTTTCTATTTGATTTATTTATGTATATAGAAATATCGAACAATTGTTTATCCAAAGGGGACCCTATTTCCAAAGGTAGGTGTTATCTATGTTTGAGCATAAAATAATTAATAACATGCATTGGTTTAGAGGATGGGAGGTAGGACTCATCACACCATTTTAGGGGGAATTCTTTCCTACTCCAGGAATCTCTTATAGATTTTATATATTTTCATGAATCCTTTTTAATTCACCAAGTATAACATAGGTTTACCTTTGAATTTGCAATCTATTATTAGCATGTGTGAAATATTGAATCATCTGTATTTATTTTAGGTTCTTCATTAATGGAGACATCTGTATGTATTTGAGGTTCTCCATCAATGGTATCCTCTAATATACTATTTAGAGATTATTTTAACCATCATTATGATAATACCAGTTTTTAATCCACTCAGTGGGGAACACTAGAATTTATCATTGTCTCGGGAGACAAAAGTTTCTTTTTATGTTAGGATCGTACCCATAAATGGGATACCTACGTATCCTTGTGAAATGAATTAGAACCCTTATAGTTTGGTTCCACTTAATGGGACATATCATACCTTTTAAGGTAATGTGATAAGGACATATCCATACAGTTTAATTTCATTTGGTAAGGAAATCTAAGCGAAAGGTTCTTATTCAAGGTTTGGTGTGGGACTTAGGCCTATGAATCCCAAGGAACATGGAAAGAATATGGGTTCCCAAGTTGGATTAGTCCCTATTGGGAATATGGACCAGGAAGAACATGCTTGATTTTAAGTGTTGGGTTTGAACCTTATAGAGGCTTCTTACGTATCCCATTTGTATGGGAATCAAACTCCACGTAGTTCTATGAGTCTCATGGGAGATTATAATCCTTTGAGAGAGATGATTTTTGGATTACTTCTTGAAAAGGATTCCTAGGTGATTTGGGGGTTTAATTTGGGGCTTAACACTAAGGAGGATACCCATTTATGGATGAAATGAGATGAAGCTCAGGCCTTAGAAAGTCTTCCTACGTATCCCACTTATGGTGGGAATCAGAGTTCTCGTAGTTCAAGAGACGAGGTGTTTGTGAAAATGTTGTGGTCATGAAAAATATCTAATCCCACATGATTCATGCTCAGTGTGAGAAACAAGAGGATGCCAAAGATTCAACAAAGGCACTGACACTTTTCCTCCTTTACTGGGGGACGAGGATGGGCCTATGGACACTATGGTGGAAGAGGATGAGGCGACCGGGGAAGAGGGTGAGGTGATGAACTTTAATGATCCAAACTTTTATTCATGAAAATTCCACATGATCTAATTTAGCGTCTTATTATGAAAAATGGTTATATAACATATTCACTTCTTTGGTTTTATATTTTTTGTATTTTTAAAATACCGTTAAGAATTGTGACTGTTGCTAATATAATCATTTAGCAGTGATTAGATGATTTTTATAAATATAGGGCTTTAACAAATCAAATTTACTTAGAAAAAGGAAGCGATGGCCTCATCCAGTAGAATTGTTCCATATGAAGCCCATTTTTCAGAGCTTAGAAAGGAGGTGGTGTCATCAGGCTTCACTCGTGACCAATACCAAACCGATCTTCAACATTTTAAGCTCGAATGGAACCGCCTAGGGGTGAAGTGGAAGTTGATAGAATTTACCACCCTGAGCGATGTTATCCGAGCCACCCTAAGAGATTTTCACTATCGCACACCTTACACATTGGTCTTATGTGGGTTTTATAATGGGTTATGTAACAATACCTTAGAACAATGATTATTTTCATTATTTTTGTATATAATAAATATTATACATTCATTTTATTATTGTTAATTTGTAAACAATTTTTAAATCACAAATATTATTTTTAGTTAATATTATATTAGGAAATATATTTTCATGAATTAATGGATTTTTGAATTAAATAATATTTTAAAAAAATATTATTAATAAATTAAATTTTATTAAATATAAATTATCATATAATTTTTATGAATAAAATTGTGATTTTTATTAAGGGTTGAAAGATGTTTTTATCAAAATCTATGAATTTTAAATAAATGTCAGTTTTTATTTTAAAAGTAAAAATTAAAATATTTATAAAATTATTTATATAAATTGAATATTATTTTTTGAATTAGGATGTCGAAATTATCCAACGGTGAATTTTTCATAACTATCCAAGACATTCGAATTTTTGGTTAAAATTAAACACCGTTTAATAATATAATGTGTTTTATGATATAATAATGACTTAATAGTAATGTAATAAAGTACTATAAATGGTATGTTCGGATAATATATGTTTTTACCATTAATATAATGTGATTTTAGGTTTGTTTGATTTATTTTACAAAGCCTTACTGGACCCTGTAAGACTTATAAACCATTTTAAAATTTTAAATTGATTTCCATGGGAGTGTGACACACCTCCACATAATCAAGCCTAATATTATAATAAATTAGGGCATTAGACTTATAAAATATTGTTTTCCACTCCCCTTTGGTAGAAAAAAAGTGCAAAAATCATGGGATGGTTTGTGGTTTTGATTAGTTTAATGCGTGGTGTCCAAAACTTAAATAATAAATAATTCCATCTCTTTTCCTATACAAACCCACCCAATATCCCACTTAATCTTCCCTAAAAGCCTTTTTAGATCGAAAAAACTCTTCCCTCCTCTCCTTAGAATCCTCTCAAGGTGCCCAAGCTCCCAAGAAGCCTCTATCAAGCCCTTCCAAAGCCTTTGGGATCAGACTTCCAAATAAGGGATTCATTCCTTTCTCAATTTATCCATGTTTGTTAATATTGTTATGTCCTTTTATTTTAAATTATAAATGTTGGGGTATGATTTAACACCTCCCATATGCTGAAATATTTATGTTTTAATGATTATATACACCTTTCTCTCTCATTAACACCTCCAATGTACACTTGTTACCATGTCGAAATTTCGTAAGGGATTTTCTTCTTTTCTCATTTTTGTCCAAATTTCATTATGTTATGCGCTTTTTATTTTCAATTAAAAATGTTGGGGTATGATTTATAACCTCCAACATAATTCCCTAATTAGGTTTTAATTATGATATACCCCTTTATCTCTCATTAATTCCTTCCATGTACACCCATTACCATGCCTAAATTCCGTAAGGAATTTCTCTCTCCTCATTTACATTCAAGAAATTTGTTTGTATTATGAATCTAAATTCCATTAAATATTTTGAGAAATGTATCTATTTTCCCCATTAATATCCATTTAATTTACATATGATGATACAACCCTTTCTCTCTCATCAACAATTTTTACAAATTCTTATGTCACACCGTTATGCTGCCGAAATTGCACCGCGATTTTCCAAGCCAAAGTCATTGTGTAGTGAATTCAATTCCCATTTCTCTATCAAGGGTATTCACATTTATTCACATTTACATATTGATTATATAGTTTCATGTATTAATTCCACATTCTTTTATCTTGTAATAAATGATGAGGTTTAATGAATCAATGTTATATGATCCATGTGGCACACTTATGCATGAAATGAAATGTTTAAGAAGGGTGTTCCCTAATAGCACTTCAATGCATTGGGTAAAGTTTAATATCATGATATATAAAGTGCAATGAGGTTCTAATATTGCTAATTCAAGTATAACAAGGTTTTACTCATGCTCTATGTACAATGAGCCTTGGGTCATGCTAATACCATGTTAAGTGTTGTTGCCACATTTCCATTAATGGTAATCATGCTACATCATGACTTTATGTTCATGTTTCTCTTATTATCCTTTGATTTTACTATTTCCTAACATGTACTATATTATTCATTTTATGCCTTTTTTACCGCCTTACTGGGATTTAAAGCTCACCCTTTTCTTTTTCATATCTTCAGGTTATCCCATGAAATGCTAAGTATGAGGGAATGTAGTGGTCATGTAAAGGAAATTTTTAATAAAGATGTTGTGTTTCATGTTTTAAGTCATTATGTAATGTTACTCAGCCCCAAATACACTAGACTTATCAATATTCTATGTTGTATCAAGTGATGATTTTATGTAATAAATCATGTTTATGGGTGTAATAAAAAGCATGGTTGTCATAGTTGGTATCAGAGGATAGGTTTAGTAATTTTTGTGATTAGGATTAGAAAAACCTTGTGAAAGACATAGGGATAAGACTAAGTATAATAAAAACATCTCTAAGTTTTGGTGAGTATTGAGTAAGTGGTTTATCAGGAAAATACATCCCTATCTCGATACGAGTTGGTAGAGGAAGCTCTGGAATAGATGTACCTAGGAGTGAAAACTCTAACAAGGATTTTCGGGCTTGACCCATGATATCCTTGTACACAACAACGGGCCTTACTGCACTCTTGGTTATGATACTCCTAGGGGATATGATTTGGTAAATTTGCAAGATTAGTATGAACTATTGTTAAGGGAATAAAAAAATCCCATAAGAATATTTGTTGGGATGTTGATCATGGAAACCATATATGGAAGCCTATAAGTTCATAAGATAAGAAAATAAAAGTAATTTATAAGTCATCCATTTTTTCATTGGATTAACCTCTATGTTTTACCCCTAAAATTTCTTTTATTCCTACCAATGTCCCATAATAGGAGGACTTGGTCTGAAAACCGATGTGAAGATCAATGTGACGACTGTTTTAATGAGATTCTCAATCCAACGGGAGCGAGAATCACGAAATTTTTCACGATATTCTCTTGGTAACTATATATTTGAATAGAAACATGGGTCAAGAGTAAAGTTCAACACCCCTAAATAAGTCGCAATTGAGAACTTACTGAGATAAAGGAATCATACTTTTAATGGATCATCCAATCCCTCAATTTCTGAACAATGGATCAACTCCATTGAAAAGATCTTCTCCATTCATCAATGTTCCGAACAAGAGAAGGTTCTTCTGGATACTTATCATATGGAGGGTGAAGCCACTCAATGGTGGATATTGATCTAAAATACAAAGCCTAGGGAGGATATCAAGGCGTTGGAATAGAAGTATTTCTGGATATTGTTTTTCAATAAATATTTTCCTCACACCCTTCGACTTAAAATGGAAAGGGACTTCCTTTCCCTCAAGAAAAAAGATTATGAATCCATCAGAGAATACGAGGAAAACTTCACAAGGCTTGCATGATATGCCTACAGATTTTTCATTACCCCTGAATTCCTGGTTGATTGCTTATTTGGTGGGCTACAACCTAGCCAACATAAATCTCTAGAGATCTGTCACTTTGATAACTATGGTTAAATTGTCTGATGTTCCCTCAAGGTGGAAATGTAGACCGATGAATCTTAGAGGTATCATAGGGATAAAAAGCGTAATTAGGACTTCAATTCTAGAGGTCTAATGTATAAATCCAACGGTGCTAAGAAAATATAGCACCCCACTTTCCAAAGGTGGGGAAATAATCACTATAAAAATTTCTTGAAGGGGACAAGGAAATTCATTAGGTGTGTAAGAGAAGGGTAACTAGCCATTAAATGCCGACAAGAAAAACCCCTGGCTACGATAGAATAGAGGAATGCTATGATCGACCCTCAATGCATTTTTCATTGTTTCAACTATAAAGAACTAGGTCACCTTGCAAATCAGTTCCCTAAGCCAAGGGTTTTTGGAGGAAACCAACAACCTTTAAGGAAACAAGGGTGAGATTTTTACATCACTACCTCTAAAGTTAAACATGACAAAAATCTGGTGACATGTACGCTAGTTAATCCTTCAGAATAGTGAACATACTTTTTGATTCTTCTTCTACACATTCTTTTATATCCCAAATGTTTAGTAGTACAATCCCAACAACACCACAAGTAATGTATGTAAAGATTTTTGTGAGTATGGAAAATGGATAAATCATTGAATCCCATGAATATCACTCCTCCCCTGTCATAATTTGTGGATTGAAATTCCAGATAAACCTATTTATACTCCCTCTGGTGGAATTTGTTGCAATTCTTAGCATGGATTGGATTCCCTTAGATAGAGCCAATTAAATTTCTGTGAGATGGAAATCACTCTCCATATGGAGAATCAACCCCCGATTATATACAACTGCAAGGAGTAAGATGAATCTTCTTTAGCATCATCATCTCAAGCATGGATATTACTGCACTATGAGCATGTGTATCTGGCTCAGATGATTGAGCCAAAGGAAGCAACCATCCTTGAATACATGTCTTTTGTGAGGGAATTCACTGATGTTTTTCCCAAGGAGTTTTTTTGGTCTTCCTCCTAGAAGAGATATTGAATTCTAAATTTATATTATACCTAGGGAATTTTCAATATCAAAGAATTCATATAGAATGGCTGTTGTGGAGCTTAAGGATCTGAAGAAACAACTACAGGGGAATCTAGATATAGGTTTTATACGCCCAAGGGATTTACCATGGGGTACACCAATCATCTCTTTCAAGAAGGATGGGTCGATGCACCTTTGCATTGATTATCGTGATCTCAAAAAAATCACGATAAAGAACAAGCATCCTCTGTCACGAATTGATGAATTTTTTGATCAACTACGTAGAGGAAAATAATTTTCATAGGTGGATTTATGGTCAGGATATTACCATGTAATGGTGAAGTAGGAGGATATCCCCAAGACTACTTTTCGTACAAGGTATGGGCACTATGAATTCATAGTAATGCCTTTTGGACTAATTAATACTCCAAAAATCTTCATGGACATGATGAAGAGAGTCTTTATAAATAACCTCCAAAAATTTGTGGTAGTCTTTATAGATGATATTATAATATACTCCAAAACCAATAAAAAGCATGAGGAGCATCTATGCATTTCACTAGAGAACTTGCGAAAGGATTATCTCTATGAAAAGTACAAGAAGTGTGAGTTATGGTTGAATGAAGTATTATTCTTGGGTCATATCAACACAAAAAATAGGACATCTATGGATCCCTCCAAGATAGCTGGAATTGAGGGATGGATGAGGCCACCATTGGTATCAGACATCTATAGCTTCATGGGATTAGCTGGATAATATCACATATTTGTGAGAAAATTCCAACGATTTTCCTACCCTATTACGAAGATAACTCATAAGGGAGTAATGTTTTCTTAGAGTGATTAATATGAAGACAAATTCAAGGAGTTGAAAAGGAGTCTTATCACTACACCTGTGCTCACACTACCCACAAGTGTATAACTCTTTTTAGTATTTAGTGATGTTTTGGAGAAAGGCATGGGTTGTGTGTTGATGAAAATTGACAAAGTCATTGCATATTATTCAAGGAAATTGAAAGTTCACGAGAAAAACTATCCAACACATGATCTAGAGTTTGCTTCCATGATCTTCTCTTTAACAATTTGGGGGAATTACCTAATTTGATAGAAGTGTGAAATATATACGGACCATAAAAGACTCAAATATATATTCACATAGAAATAGTTGGACATGTTCCAACAAATATGCTTAGATCTGATCAAATACTATGACTTCTCAATCCATTAACACCCTGGGAAAATGAACAAGGTGGAAGATTATCTAAGTACAAAGGACCCTGTGATTATTTGATTTATGATAATTGAAAAGGATCCAATCTTCTTAGATTTGATGAATATTGACATGAGCATCAAAATAAGATAACATCATAAATCATTTCACAAATGATTACGCAACCATATCTTTTGTAATGGTTAAAGGATGATCAAAAGAATGATGTGGGAATTCAGAATATGGTGGTAACTATCAGAAAAGGAAAATCCTCAAAGTTCAATTTCAATGGATATGGAATTATGAGATTTGGGTCAAGAATATGTGTTCCATTGAATTTGGAGTTAAATAAGGAACTTTTGGATGGTGCACATAGTTCAAATTTCACCACTCACCTAGGAAACACAATGATGTAATGAGATATCTGAGAGCATTATTGGTGGGATAATATAAAGAAGTTGATCACTGAGTTTACATCAATGTGCCTGGTATGTTAGCAAGTGAAGGATGTAAGGTATGAGTCTAAGGGGATTATTCAACCATTACCCATAATAGCATGAAAATGGGAGATCATAACCATATAATTTATCATTGGACTTCTGAAGACATCCAAAGGAAACAATTCTATTTGGGTTGTTGTGGATTGTTTTACAAAGACTACACACTTCATTGCAATTCGGGGTGATTTCTCACTGGATGAAATGGAACATATATACATTGGATATGTGGTAAGGTTGCATGGAGTACCACTATTGATTGTATCTGATGAAGAAATTCACCTATTAGTTTTGGAAGAGTCTTCAACATGATTTGGATACTTAGCTGAACTTTAGTACGACTTATCATCCTCAAACTGTTGGACAATCTGAGCAGACTATCCAAACACTTGAAGACATGTTGAAATCATTCTCAATGGAATTCAAATGAGAATGGGATCAACATCTCCCTATAGTTGAGTTCTCTTAAAACAACAGTTTCCACTCAAGCATCCTAATGGATCCTTATGAAGCCCTTTATGGGAAGCAGTGCAGGAAACTAACATGTTGGGATGAAGTTGGGGAGTGAAAATTCCTAGGTCTAGATATGGTTGAAGAAATGTTGGATAATGTTAAGACTATCCAGTAGCACATTAAATTTGATCAGATTCGACAAAAGTGTTATACTGATAATCATTGATGAGACCTAGAGTTTGATGTCGGAGACATGGTATTCCTCCGTATATCATAGTGGAAGAGATTTATGAGATTTTGGAATAAGGGAAATCTTATTCCAAGGTACATCGACCCTTTTGAGATCATTTATTGTATTGGAGTAGTGGCCTATCGAGTATAACTCCCACCGAACCTATCACAAGTACATGCTGTATTCCATGTATAACTCTTGAGGTAGTACACACCTGACCCATCACATGTACTCAATCCAGAGGTGGTACCATTGGAGAATGACCTCATCTATAAAGAGATGGTGGTGAAGGTCTTATATCGTAGAGAAAAAGTTATAAAAAATAAGTTAATGCCCCTCGTCAATGTGTTGTGTCGAAACTACAAGTTTTAAGAAGCAACGTGGGAATCAGAGGAAGTGGTGAAGTAGAGTTACCCACATTTTTTTTAGTGTGGGAAAATGAAATTTAGAGGGTGAAATTTCTTAAGGGGGGATGATTGTAATGACCCAAACATTTATTAATGAAAATTTCTCTTGATCTAATTTAATGTATTCTTATGAAAAATGGTTATATAAAATATGAAATACTTTGGTTTAATGTTTTTGGATTTTCAAAATACCATTATGAATTGGGAACATTTCTAATATATTCATTGGATAGTGATCACATGATTAGTATAAATATAGGGCTTTAACAAATCCAATTTACTCAGAGAAAGGAAGTGATGGCCTCATCCAGTAGAATTGATCCATACGAAGCCCATTTTTTGGAGCTCATGAAGGAGGTGGCATAATTGGGCTTCACCCTTGACCAATCCCAAACCAAGATTCAACACGTTATGCTCAAATAAAACTTTCTACAGGAGAGGTAGAAGTTGATAGAGATTACCACCCGAGCGATGTTATCCAATCCACCCCAAGAGTCTGTCACTATCGCACGCCCTACCCTTCGGTCTTATGCAAGTGTTATAAGGGTTTTTGTAACAAGAACTTATCACAATGATTATGTGCATTATTTTTGTATATAATAAAGAATATACATTCATTTTATTATTGTTACGTTGTAAATAGTTTTTAAATCACAAATAGTATTTTTTGTTAATATTCAATTAAGAAATATATTATGACGAATTAATGGATTTTTTAATTAAAAAATATTTTAAAAATTAATTGTTAATAAATTAATTTTTGTTTGATATAAATGATCATATAATTTTTATTAATAAAAATGTGATTTTTATTAAGGTTTGAAAGCCGTTTTTATCAAAACTGATGAATTTTCAATAATTGTCAGTTTTTATTTTAAAAGTTAAAATTCACATATTTAGAAAATTATTTAGATAAAATGAATATTATTTTTGTAATATTGATTTCAAAATTATCTAATGGTGATTTTTTCATAATTTTCTGAGACAGTTGATTTTTTGGGTAAAAATTAAATACAGTTTAATTATATAATGTGTTTTATGGCATCATAATGACCTAATAGTAATGTAATAAAATAATATTAATTGGATGTTCGGCCAATATATGTTTTAACATTAAAATAATGTGATTTTGGGCTTGTTTTATTCATTTTACAAATCCTTAGTGGACCCTCTAAGACTTATAAAACATTTTAACTTTTTAAACTGATTTCCTTGAGATTGTGACTCACCTCCACATAATAACGATTTATATTTTAAGAATATATTCCATTGTACTTATAAAATATTTTTTTCCACTCCCTTTTAGAGAAAAACATTGAAAAAACCCATGGGATGCTTTGTGGATTTTATTAGTTTAATTTGTGGTTTCCAAAACTAAAATAATAAAGAATTCCCTCTCTGTTCTTATATAAACCCACCCAATATCCCACTTCTTCTTCAATCAAATACTTTGGAGATCAAAATAGATCTGCCATAATATCTCTATAATCCTCCCAAGGTGCCCCAATCACCCAATAAGCCTCTCTCAAGCCCCTCCCAAGCCTTTGGGATCACACATCCTAGTAAGGGATTGCTTCCTTTATCAATATATCCAAGTTTATTAATATTTTTATGACCATTTATTTTAAATTATAATTTATTGGGTATGATTTATCACCTCCCCCATACTTCCCTCTTTATTTTTTAATGATTAGAGACCCCTTTATCTCTCATTAATGCATCCAATGTGCACCTGTTACCATGCCGAAATTTCGTAAGGGATTTTCTTCCTTTCTCATTTTCGTCCAAATTTTATTATGTTGTTATGCCCTTTTATTTTCAATTAAAAATGTAGGGGTATTATTTAGAACATTTCACATACTATGATCCTTATTTTTTAATGATGATATACCCCTTTATATCTCATTAATTCCTTCCATGTACATCTATTACCATGCCGAAATTCCATAAGGGATTTCTCTTCCATCATTTACATTCAAGCAATTCGTTTGTATTATGAATATAAATTACATTACATATGTATGTAAATGTATCTATATCCCCCATTAAATTCTATTTCATGTACATATTATTAGACATAACTTTCTCTCTCATCAACCATTTTTACAAATTCTTATGTCACGCTGTCATGCTACTGAAATTGCATGGTGATTTTCCATGACAAAGTCATTATGTGGTGAATATCATGACCATTTCTCTATCAAGGGTATTCACCTTTATTCAAATTTAACTATTGATTATAGAGTTTCATATATGAATTCCACATTCCTTTATCATGGAATAAATGATGATGTTTAATGAATCCATGTTATATGATACATGTGGCACACTTATGCATGAAATGAAATGTTTAAGAAGGGTGCGCACTGATAGTGTTCTAATGAATCAGGTAATGATTAGTATCATGATACATCAACTGCAGTGAGTTTTTTCTAATGCTAATTATATTGTAATTAGGGTTTACTCATTCTCCATGTACAATGATCCTTGGCTCATGATAATACCATGTTAAGTGTTGTTGCCACATTTCCATTTTTGATAATCATGCTATGTCATGCCTTTATGTTCTTGTTTCTCTAATGATCCTTTGATATGACTATTTCCTAAAATGTACTATATTCTTCATGTTATCCCTTTTTTACTCCCTTAATAGGTTTTATAGCTCACCCTTTTCTTATGCATGTCCTCAGGTTATCCCATGCAATGCAAAGTACGAGGGAATGTAGTGGTCATGTAAAGGAAGTTTTCAATAAAAATGTTGTGTTTCATGTTTTATGTTGTTATGTAATGTTCCAAATCCCCCAAAGACACTATACCTCTCGATATTCTATGTTTTATCAAGTGATTATTTTATGTAATAAATCAGGTTTATGTGTGTAATAAAAAGCAAGGTTGTCATGCAAACCTTCCCTTTATTCTCTTTACATTATACAAGGGTCCAATGTAAGGGAGAAGTGAAGGCAAAGGAAGTAAAGAGGAGCAGGACTTGAACCTCCTAATTAAAAAGTTATGGGATTATACCAGGATGGATTCCCTAATATTGGTCTTGGTAGAGTATGGAGACTTCTAATTTGTTCAAAATTAAAAGTAGGTGTGAACCGAAACTTCCCTACCAGGGAACTGAGGTTCCGAGTTTTAGAGTTGAGAAGGGGTGGTCACGACCCAAACCCTAATACTCAAAAATGGGAACTTTCCAACACTGTTTCAAAGAGATAGGTCCATGTGACTGTAGTTATACAAACACACAGACACTCCATGAATCCTAATCTCTTTGAAAAACAAATGTGGGAAACCACTGACTACATATATAGAAACCTAAATAGAAGACACACTGAGGTGAACTTCCAAGGATTTGATAAGTCAGGAGGTTTTGGTGTAAGTTTCAACATAATCACTTTTATAAAATAAAGACAATGAATACGGATCATTTCAATGAATTACTTTGAATAAGGCTTTATGAAATGATTTGTAGACTGAAGGGATTAAGTGAATCAAAGACAGGCACCCAAGTAAGTATCTAGCATATAGGTATGGGCATGAAAGTAGGATTGGGCGACCTGATTTTTACTTAAGTGGTGAACAACCTGGATGTTAATACTTGGGAGAGACATGACTCAAGCCTTCAAGAGTATTCAAAGGTATTCCCTGAAGTGGGGTGCTCAAGTTCCTTTGAGAGGAATTGGTGTCATGCAAGTAGTTCTGATTTAGGGAGGTTGGGATCATTAGGTGCGTAGGTGTTATGAATTTAAAAAACTAAAGGAACTCAATTCCTATGATCCTCTTTCAATTCCTCCACTATAGGTGTTAAATAACTACCTTTATGGTTTTGGAAAACTTGGGTGAAGCACTAGGGAAACCAGAGTAGTAATTAGGCTTCAGGGAAATTCATCCATCCAAATGAAGTCCCCAAGGGTTTATTTATAGGAAAAATAGGACCCTAGGTGAAAGGGGATTATGTACCCATGTGGCTTGCACGCCGATGGTGTTTTGGCTAAAATGGGTCACCGCTTTTGGATATACCAAAAATAATTACATCATTCAAATACATCACGGTGGAACACATGTGTTTATGCGTAGGTACCTTGGGCATCACTTTAGGGACTTATGAAAATTTATTAATCCATACAGTGGGGTTGGGCCCTTGCACACCTACTTAGGATCAGTTCCATCCTACGGTCCTAGCCCTTCGAGTTGGTGCCTTCTCTACCATCATTGACCCCCATGAAAAATGCAGATCCGCACCACGAACTTTTCGAGCGCTGCTAAAAACATTTTGTGGAAAAGTGCATGGAAGACATTTCATGGTGTCTACAAAATACCCCCTTATAATTTTATTCATTCAAAACGAAAATAATTTTGTTCTCAGGTAAATTTAGGGCACATTGACGCATTCCAACACTATTTGGAAAGATTTAGCGCTACGTCGAGTTTGGAAGGATGATATAATTTTTTCCTATGATGAGGGGCATAGCGATCATATATTGATTTTTACTAGGTTTACGCAAACAAACTCAAAAACATTGTGTCTTTTGGATTTTTATTGCTCTATATTTACTAAACCATAAAAAATTTAGTTTTAGTGAGATAAGGCTCAAGTTTTTTTTCTGGAGTTCCCATTACGGGTTTTCAATCTGGTGAGTACTATGTATCATGGTTATTAGTTGTTTAGAGCCATGCATGTATGACTAAAAAGGCTACTATTTAAGTTCAAATAACATTGACCATTAAATTTTGAAATTACTTCCCAAAAAAGGATTAGTGGATAGTAATATCTCTAATATACTTTAAATACTTCCATGGGGAATCCTGAGTCGTGATTTTTTTTATCGTCACAAAATCTAAAACTTGTATAAACATAAAGAGGGTACTTTACATGAATGAGGTTACCATTATTTGATGAGCCCGTTATGTAGGTTGTATTATGAAGGGACGAATGGGGCATATGTTACATAACCAAATAGTGGTATCTTTTGATTGACATTCCTATTATGTAGGAAAGCATTATGAAATGACTCTAGGGGCACATACTATATAGTAAAGAAAAATAGCTCTTAGTAATTTAACATTTTATTGTTGCTAGACAAGGGAAAATTATATTTGGGTGACTCAAGACCACAATGGGTGGTTTTTTCAAGGAAATGGATTTTAAGAATAAAGGGTTATCTATAACGACATATTTCATGAATGGGGAAACCACGTCTATATAAATTTGGTGTGTGAGGAATATTTAAAATTTGTCAGAAAGGGGATTTTTGATATCATGCTATGCAATTTTAATGTCATGCAGTGTGAACATTATACTGTGCAGTTTTAAAGTCATGTAGTGAGGACATTGTACTGTGCAGTTTTAAGTCATGCATCATGGACATTGAGTGGATTTAATTTATGGTCTTTATCCTTGACCAAATGTTTGAGACTCTCTAATTTCTTTATATATTTTTTCTAAACATACTACCATGTTCAAGTATAGAAATGAAGAATTGTAAATTATGATTTGAGATTTTCTAGAACCGAAGAATGATATGGGAAAGGGGTAAAGGCATTATAGGAAGTCTTTAATAATAAAGAAGTTACTATTATTTGAAAAACCTATTGTTGGGGTTGTATTATTGAGTGTCGACTGGGGCATATGTTGCATAACCAAACAATGAAATCTTTTGACTAATAGGCCTGTTATGTAGGAAACATATGCAAGGATGCCTAGGGGAATGTACTCCATAATTAGGCAAAAGATCTCCCAAAAATTTAACATTCTATTGCTTAAAGATGAATATAGTTTATGAAGATTCATATTTTCCATAGCACAGAGTTCGGTTTATGAAGAAAGGTACCTGAATACGGAAAACGTACCTCTAATCGTGATTTCTAAGGAATCAGAGGAATACGATTTCTTATGAAGGTCTTACAAAAATGTAGGAAGTATTGTGTTTGTAGTTTTGGGTCATATGACTAGGACCAAAATTGAAATAGTAGATGATATGTTGTCAAATGATCCAAGGTTATTTCATATTTCTTTGAACACATGGAGGGGAAAATGTGTAATCCATGGTCTTGAATACTTTCAGATCAAGAGAATGGTAATGGGTCAAATCTACAGGTTGACTGCTTTAAGATACAGATTCATTTATATTGTCATCAACTTATGAAGGGGACAACATAAAATTGAACCAAAAACGAATTTTCCATTATTTGAAAAACCCATTACGGGGGTTTTATTATGAAGGTCCAACTAGGGAATATGATGCATAGCCAAACAATGGTATCTTTTGACTGAAATACCCCTTATGTAGGAAACTTATGCAAGGACACCTAGGGGCATATACTGCATAGTCAAGAAAATGATTTCTCAGATATCAGAAACTCTGCCACAAAACCATAAGAAAGGTTATGAAGATATTAAAGTATTCAAGATTAAGAGTTTGAAATATGAAAGGGGGTAATGCTTAAAGCACAAGAGAAATGATTGAATAAATATTGGCCATGAGTTTGGCGTCCCTTATAATGATCTGACTCATATGTGAAATGTGGATATTTCTTGTTTCCATGGTGGGATTTCTGAGGAGAGGACCTAATACTCACACATAATTTTTTTATTATATGTGGAAGAGAGATAAAAATTTATCCCATGGATGGGACAAGGAGTTAGAGACTATCTTTCCCTACTTAACTCAATGGGATGAGAATCAAGACATACGTAGTTTTTTGGGTGATTTTCATTTTAATATCATGCCACAAGGACATTATGATATGTATTTTAGAGTCAAGAAGTGAGGACATGAAGTGATTATGACGTGAAAAAGGAATATTGCGACCAGCCTAGGGAATTAAAACCAGGTGTAACTACGCATCTCATATAGATGAGAATCAAGCCATACATAGTTCATTGAACATTTCCTATGCAGGGTTGATTCATACACATTGAATAAAGTGGGTTTTTATCGTGGTTGGGCCCAAGATTGGAGATCCAGGAATCTCTATTTATATCATATGGATGATAATCAAGACAAACGTAGTTCTTGAAACAATAATTTCCCACATTAATTGTCTTTGATGTTGTAGACGGGGGATTTTAACACATTTCAGATGAATGGTTAAACTTAAGACACAAAATGGTATGAATATCAAACCATGTATCTTAAAAGAGGACTCTGTATATATCTTATTCATATACATAAGGAGAAAAGAGAAATATTTTTTTTTGTGGTTGTGGCTGGGCCCATGTTTGGAGATCTATGTGTCTCTATATATCCCATTGAAAATGGAAATCATGCTACATCTAGTTATTGAAATTAGGTCCCTAGGAAAATTTGATTTAAACGTAGGGAGAAATGGAACTCATGTGCCACTAAGGAGTAGAAATGATGTATGTGATGCTTTTTTATCGAAGATTTTAACATTAAATAAAGAAGATGTTAATCGTATAGTTTAATGTCATGTAATGAGTAAAAATGATGTCATGCAGTTTATCATCATGCATCTAGGAAAAAATTGCTACACATTTTGAAAAACGTCATGCATCATGGGCGCATATGGTTGTTATGAAGTTTAATGGCTTGCAACTAGGAATTTGTTCTTTGCAGTTTAGAGTCATCCAATGAGGACATATGATGTCATGTAGTTTAAAATCGTGCGACAAGGACAAAGATGCTAAATATTTTTTTGTCATGAAGCATGAACTGTTATGGTTATTATGCAGTTTAATGTCGTACAAACTAGGACAATGTGATGTGTAGTTTAGAGTCTTGTAGCGATGACATATGATGATTTGCAATTACACAAAGTACTTCTTCAATAGTCTTGAATTGGTTAGAGTTGTAATAAGTTCTCCATCCATTGAGATTAGGGAATAAGATCTATTAGAGTAGACCTTATGTATGGAATAAGGTCCTTCCAACTTTTTCTCATGTTTTGGAGGCTTCTTTACTGGTATCATGGGAGTCTTGAGGACTAATACCAATTATCCTCAAAGAAATGAGTGGAGGAGAACTTTCTTGTTTAAATCTCGTGGTATTCTTTACTGATAGACTTACAAATAATGAAAAGTATGAAATCTTTTTTCCTCTAATCATTCCATATCAAAAAATCACTTCCAATACTGTTTATATGTAGATAAATGATCACAGATTGTAAATCAGAGTGAGGGAAATTGAATTTTAATTGGAATTTTATTTTATGTTTCATACACTAATGAATATGGAGTGCCTATGTGGAAATACATGTAGTAGTATGATAAGACCATAAAGCATGGAAAAGTTTATGAGTAAAAGATTTATTATCTTTATCCCCCATGTTATGGATTTTATTTGATAGATTTTTGTTGATAGCCTCTATCTATCTATTGGCTACTTCCAGATAGTGATATAAATGGTTGGATTTGATATTTCACTCCTGATATAACTTCTTTACCTCAACAGAACATAAATTGGTGTCATTGTCCAATAATATATTATGAGGGACACCAAATCTAGTAATGATTTCATCCTTGAAAAAGTTAAAAAATGATTTTGGATCTGAATTATTTGAGAGGTATTGCCTTATCCCATTTAGAGAAGAAATCAATAGCAGTAAGAATATACTTGAACTGCTAAGCCGTAGCCAAAGGATAAGGTCCTACTAGATCCATTCCCAATGTGGAAACTATCTAGGAGTATTTAGCTGTTTGTAGAAACTCTACAGTATGATGAATGAATTTGGAATGCACTTGGAAGGAATGAAATTTCTTGGTGAAATATATGCAATCCTACTTCACTAAAGGCCATAAGTATCCAAGACTTTGGATTTGTTCTGAAAGCTTATGCCCAAACTGGTGAGCACCACAAGATCTGGCATGTACTTGTTTTATGAAGGCTGCAATTTATTATCCATCAATACACCTGACGAGGAATCCATCGAAGCCTCATTTATAGTGGATATTCTGGTGATCTAGACTATCATAAAGAGTGAAATTGGCCACTCATCGTCAGATCTGTTCTTTTTCAGCTCTATCAGTTGTAAGTACTCTATTTTGAAGGTATTCCATGATGGGTGTCATCCATACCATGCTATGACCATACATATCTGAAAGAGGTCTAATTTAATTAATTTACTGCATTATAGTTTGAACTAAAGGTGAAAACACGCGGCAATGGGAAATACTGATGATTTTATCATGCTGATTTGGACGAGCTAGGGTCGTGGTTTCATTATCCAGTGCATCATCTTAGGCATTTTGTGATCACAAGACATAAGAAAATGTTGGCTCTAAGGGAAATTCAGCCATTAACCCTATTATATAATCTCACAAAGTGATTAACTCTAGTTTTTTGATAGCATAATCCTCATTGATCTGTCTGATTACCAACTCTGAATCACCATTAACTTTAAGGTGGTTTACTTGTACCTAGAGCGCCAATTACAGGTCGGTGATGAGAGCATGATATTCTACCTCATTGTAGGTACCACATTCTGATAACATGAAGGAATATGACAACATTGCTTTTTTTGGGTAGATAAGTACAATTCCTAACCCAACTTTGTTGAGTTTAGGGTTTTCTATTATCTTCCCTAATGGACTTCTGGGAGAACCATCAAAGTACATTTTCCATGTTTGGCGATTATTTTGAATAGAGAACATTTATTTATCAATATGTTTAGTATTTAATGATGTATCTTCTGCAGATGGGTTTTCAAAAAGAATTTCAGCCAAGGCATGGGCTTTTATTGCATTATGAGCCACAAATTGGATATCGAACTGTTGCAAAATAACTACCCACCATTCCAAACGTCCTTTAATCATAGGACGATTGAGGATAAATTTTAGCTAGTTATTGTGAAAAACAAAGTGGACCTCATGATTTTGTAGGTAGTGCCTTAATTTTTTAACTACAAAGATTAATGCCAGGTAGCACTTCTCAATACTTGAATATGGAGTCTCTGTGTCCAGCATAGTCCAAATGAGACAATAAAGGATATTTTCTTTCCCAGTATCGTTCTTTTGGGAAAGAAAATAACCCAATGATAACTCTAAAGTTGACTCATAGAGAATAAGTTGATTTTCTTCTACAGGTGGAATTAATACTGGTGGACTTAAGAGATATTTCTTGAGGGTATCAAATGCCTCTTGGAAGTCTTATATCCATTGATAGGTGACTCCCTTTATCATTAATATGGTTAAGTGTAAACACTTTCCTGCCAAGTTGGTGATAAAGTGCCGAATATAGGCCACATGTCCTTGAAATACACTTAATTCATTCAAATTTAGAGGATGTTATATGCCAATGATTTCTTTTGTCTTCTCAAGATCTACTTTGATTCCAAAATGGAATACAACAAAGCTTATGAATTTTCATAAGGTTACCCCAAAAAGCACATTTTTAGGGATTCATATTTATATTATGTTTCCAAAGTTTACTGAATATGGTCTCTAAATTAGTTAGGTGATTGAAATGTTGTCTATATTTAACTACTAGATCATCCATGTAACATTCAACAAATTTTCCTAATAAGGGTTTGAAGATATGGTGCATGGAATGTTGATACATTGCACCTGTATTATTTACGACAATGGGCATTACCCAATAGAAAAACATTCCTTGAGGGGATATTAAGGGTGTATAATTTCCATCCTATGGGGCCATTAATATTTTATTGTACCCGTATTAGCCATCTATGAAGGATATAGCCTCGTAGCTGACTATATCATTAACAAAAAGTTATATGATGAGAACTGGAAAGTCATCTTTGTGACAATGATTTTTAAGATCTCTAAAATCAATGAAAACTTTGATTTTCACATTCTATTTTTCACTAAAAAAATGTATTGTATTCATTTT
This sequence comes from Viscum album, assembly GCA_963277665.1. Taxonomy (NCBI): domain Eukaryota; kingdom Viridiplantae; phylum Streptophyta; class Magnoliopsida; order Santalales; family Viscaceae; genus Viscum; species Viscum album. Next base: position 1,084,396,897 of record OY728150.1, on the reverse strand, counting down.
GTATATTTCAACTCCCTAAAAAAGTTATCCTTGATAAGCTTATCAACTTTATCTTCAATTTTAGAGGCATGAGTTGGGTTTGTTCTTCTTGATTCCTGCTTGAATCCTCTATGCTCTTCTCTCAAACCCAAATGATGAGTGGATACATCAGTATTAAGACCTTGAATTTATATATAGTTCCAAGAAAATATATCTTGATGTTGCTTTAGAAATTATGTATACATCTCTTTCTCTTCAGAAGTCATGGCCGCACTAATTTGAGTGGGGTGGATCTTATTTTGTATCCAGATTTATTTCTTAGAGCTCATACACAATGGTAGAGACACCTTCCTCAAATGCTGGAGGAGCATCCTTAAGTTCTTATTCTTCTTCTTCCTTACTTTTCACTTCTTCTATTTATACTTGAATTGTAGGTGATGAATTAAAACTTTTAAAGCTAGGGGAGGAGTTCGTATTTGAACACCCTAAAGAATAAGCAACCATTTTGACCCTCTTGATGATGAAGGGTTTCCCTTGAGCATTGAAGAGGAGATGATTGGTTGGGAATCAACATCTTTGTCTTCATCTAGTATTGAGATAACTTCATCTATCCTAATTGATGAGTCAAAGACTCTCTGAGGAGATGATTGGTTGGGAATCAACTTCTTTGTCTTCATCTAGTATTGAGATAACTTCATCTATCCTGATTTATGAATCAAAGACTCTCTGAAGATCAATGGATGAAATGAATACATCTCCATTTAAGATTTTACCACTGCTTGATAAATCGATAATTTCTCCCATACTGCCAGGCTCAATTATTGTAATTGACATTATGGAAGTCACTATATGAGTTCTTGGATTTGGGCATATCTTTTCAATTTGATTGATGGGAAAGGCATAATCTAATCTTGGATGTTTGAATGGGTTAACTAAGACCTTTTCCAGGCCATTCTGAGAATCGATTCTTGTTATTATTTTGTCCCAGACCTCATTTTCTTTGTGGGATAGAATTTTTCCTTAATATACAAAGATTCACATGTTTTGAATTGATATTTATCACCATACAATGTACCAATTTGAATATTGAATCAATACTTTAGACATTGGTGGTATGATGAAGGAATGGTTGCATGTTGATGTAGCCAAGGCCTTCCAAGCTAAATGTTGAAGGCTGTGTCCAGATAGAAAACCATGAAGTCTGAATTAGATACAAGATCTTCAAATTGATTTCTGTGTGTAATCTCTCCTAAAGTTTCTTGTTCATTCTTTTCATAACCTTGTAACATCAAAGTGGATAGTGATAATTCATATTTATTGAGGCCCAACTGACGAAGTGTACATATGTTAATGAGGTTGACTCGTGATCCATTATCAATGAATGTTCATCAGATGTTTGTATCATTAACCCATCCAGATAGATACAAGGGCCTGATGTGTCCATGTAAAACATTATCCTCATCTTCATCTGTAAAATATATGAATGCATGACATTCTACAGGATCATTATCCATACGGTAAACTCAATAGTAGCAACCTCAATTTAAAACTCTCGAGGACTTAACAAATCCTCAATAAGTGATTATCCGATATATTTTGACTGATTCAAGGCACCCATGATTGAAAACATAGCCAGTAATTGGGTTAACTATTTCAAAACATCATACTTTTGGTCTATAGGTCTACGTTTTCCAGTGAGGAGATTTGGTTTTGCAGGTGTCTTGGAGGTTGATGCTCCTGATGTAGATGTACCATGTGTCGGGGCCGAGACTTCTTCTTTGGGTAGATTAGATTGACTAGGTCTATCTATTTTATAAGGGAATTATGGTTTAACCTCTTATCAGTCCTCTAAAATAATAATTTCATGGATGATCCTATCATTTGTGGGAGAATTTCATTATTCTCACGGTGCCCACTGAAGGGTTATCCCACATGTTTCGGCTGCATAAATGGTTCGAGCAGGGGTAGAGTTAAATTAATGGTTTATAGTATATCCACACATTACCCTATATCCTTGACCATGTATTATTTCTCTAGTTCCCTAGTTAGGTATAGGGAATTCAGGCTTATCATAACCTGAATCAAAATGTGCATAGGGATCTGTTAACTGGATGATGTTAAAGGAACCAAAGATCAATTCTTCATCTAATGAAGATTCTTCTTGATAGGTCGGTTCTAGTTGTCCTATTTGGTAGGGAAGTGCCTATGCTTTTGAATCAGATGGAATAAAATCAACCACAATCAAGTACATATTTTTCCTTCACACGAGCTCTTCCTCTTATGACTGCTCTTTATATTTATGATCACATCACTTCTTTGAGGATTGTCCTTTAGAGGACAAATCTTTTGATGAAGATGGATTTGTTGTGGTGGAAGTAGAAGAAGACACAATTGGTTGTTTCAACTATGTTTGTAGAATTACATGATTTCGATTGATCATTTCCCAAATCATCCAATCATCATACTTTAGTGCATTTTTTCTTTTGACTTCCTACAATTTACCTTCATTCCCTAGATCACTATCAGTAACACATGCTACTTGGGTTGATGAACTTTTCTATTTTAATTTTCTAGAGTCTACCATTTTTTTGCAGGATGTGTTTGAAAAAAAAACACTCCTGAATGGGATTCCTCAACATTTGGTTAAAGGAAAAATAATTTGTAAGATCTTCATCTCCTTCTTTGTTTGGTTTCTTTGGCCTTGGAAAATGAACCAATTTTTTTTCTAAAGCAGAAATGATTTAACAAGGAATTTGTTCATTCCAAAAAGAATAAACTTTTTATTAAACTCTTCAAACTATCACCGACTTTGATCTTTTTGATCATCATGATGTGGCAGTCATTGATACTAATGGTCAAGAGGTGGATCCCTTAAGTATGATGAAGGTTTTGAAGTAGAAGTAGGTATAGGTGCTAGTTTGAGTGTGACTGCAACAGCCCCTTCTTTCCCTATTATCCTTCCTAGAGCTAATGGAATTAAATGAGATTTAGATCTATTTTCCACAATGGAATCCTCCACTTGTTGGATTATTGAAGAAAGGTCTCGAAACCCTCCTGTGTATTTTATAGGGATTAGTGGTGTACGTAACTCATCACGCAGGTTTGCCAAACAAATTGGAAGCAACTCTTCTTGAGGGAGTTCTATATTTAAGTAATACGTTAATCCTTTCCATTGAGAAATGAAATATAAAACTCTTTCATTATCTCTATTTTTTTTTCATTTTTTTATGAAAAAAAACTGTTTTCTTTGGTTGTGTTGAGCTGAATTATAGAAGGAATTTCTAATGTAGGCCTTCCCATCTAGTAATTGATCAAGACTATAGGCTTGTATACTAGAAAAAACCTGGCCCCTGTTAAGATTGTGCAAAGCATATGAGATTTATTTCTTCTTGTTATTGAGGGGTCCCCATCATGGGATCACAAAAAGAAAAAAAAATGTATTATGTGATGCTCTGAATCTTCTGAGCCATTAAATATTGGAAAAGTAGCATTCACAATGTTTGGTGGAGGAGGGATCTGATGCACCCATTCAGGTTAAGTTTTTTTTTCTGGATGTACTGGTGCATGTAGTTCTTCCATAGCTTCAAATTGAGTTGTTAATGACTCAATTGTGATCATAATCATTCTGAGAATATATGGATGAGCTGGGACCTATATAGGTACAGCAGCTAAAGCTTTAACTAGCACAATTATTGGGAAAACTACTGGTGACATTTCTACTGGTATCTGTCTTGGATAACCCATTTGGATAGGCCTATAATGACGTGTTTGATCCCGCCATATCTATGATCCCAATGAATGGAATTCATTATTTGAATCTGTAGTTGAAAAAAATCCTATTTTCTAAGTAGTTCCTACTGGATTTGTAAACTAAGGATCTACTTGTGGAGCATGTCTATCCAAAATGCTTCTTTGACATAACTCTGCATTGAGTCTTTTCAAATCCTTCATCTCCTATTCTTGCTGAGAAAATATTTCATCAAGTGAGATAGATTTACCTTATCTAGTGAAAATGTGAGATGTGATCTAACCATTACCTTTCCCTTTGTTAGATTTCTTTCGACGGGGGGGAGTTGGTTACTTGAAGGAATATCCATATTCTAGGTAAGCCTCTAATTTCAGGTACTCATACCTCCTTCATTTTCATTAGTGTGTACCATGTTATGGACAAGAACTTCATATTCTGACTCCTCTAAACTGGAATCATTCTCTAAAGGATCTACCATAATGGAATTAATGACATTTACTGATGCATAATGCATTGATGTAATTCTGTTAGTATCTTTGTAAGATCCTCTCATTCTGTATCTTCCACGAGTCTATGTTCTCCTCTATGATCAATTCATGGGAACTATTTGGTAGATTATAATGTTAATGGAATCCTTGGATAGTTGAGTTGTTTTTTCACTTTGTGGATTCTTCCCTAATTGGGAGAAAACTAACTTCCATTGAGTAGGGGATTGTAAATGTTAAAATACCCCATCTTTACAGGCTGTGTATATTCTAGTTATTTTTCTTCAAACAATTGAACTTTGTATATTGAATTTAATGGTTGATTTAAACAATCCCACAACCATGTAGGCTAAGGTGGCTCCTAAATTGATATAGCTGAGATTCCCGTAGTTTCTCTTCTAATTTTGTGAATTTTGGTCTGAACATTATCTAGATTCATTATCCAAAAACCACTTAAATCACCTGTTTCAGAAGACCATTGTCCTATTTCACACATTTGCGCCATCTGGTGGTTGAAATCCTCTAAGTGGGAGGCCTGCTTAATGTATTTAGTAGTTTAATGAAAAAGTATCTCAACAACTTTCTCTCTTTGGACCTGACTTTTATGAGAGCTAGTTGAGGCATGTTCATGAACATATTTTTGATTACACCCAAAATCTATTGATTTTAGCTGTCCATGGGAAATAAAATTTCCTGAGACCACTTTTGGTGGGATTTTCTGATTTTGGAGTGTAGTAAAATTCAAGGCTATGTGTGCACCCCATCCTATGATAAGAACAAAATATGGGGTATTATAAATAAATTGGTGTAGCCTCTTTACTATAGAGAGGCATACATGCTGAATGTTTCTCTACTACTTTTTGACCTATGGATATCGGGAAACAGGGAGATATTCCCAGTTGATTTGGCATTTAAACTCTTCTATTACCTTTAAAAGACATTGATATTCATCATATGGTAATAATTTGCCTTTGAGATGATGAATATTTTTCCATGTGTTGAGGCAGATATCATGAATGCAATCTTCTACCATCAATTACTAAATATTGTATTGAAAAGTTTTCAAAGGCCAGAACATGAATTTCATTTCACCTTTAGCCATTTTTTTTCTCATATTCAACAAATATTCACCATATTTTTCTAGAGGTTTCTCAACTTGGTTCAACTAGACTAGATGATTCTCGATTGTTTTATTACAAATAATGGAATTAGTTGCTATTTCCTATGCTATATTAGAAGAAAAATGACCCAAGGGAGGTTCATATAATGACAATTTATTTAGGATGTCTTCTGGTGGAGAAAGTATTTCACCAGTTAGTGACAAGGAATCAGACATGATTGGCCTTATGTTTCTAGGTGCCTCAATATAAGAGGGATTTCTCATTACAAAATTGTCAATTAGAAAATTATCTTGAAAATGTGAAACACTACTATAGAAAGAACTTTTGCAGTGAATTCCATATTTTGGAGGACCACAATGGTGGATTACATCAAGGGATAAATCCTCTTTCTACTTTTGGCCACACATCGAGTTTTCTTTGGTCTCATCCAGAGATATGCTCTCTATATTGAACAAATTTTCATGAAAAAGATATCATGATGAATTTTATGATGTGGAACTTTAGAATTACTGCTACTACTCCCCTAATTTGGTAATAGGAGAGTAGGATCTTGAGTTGAAATAGATAAATGTATGAGGGATTCAAGAAATCTAGCATTAAGAGGATCCAAATCGCAGATTGGCTCTTGATTTCCCAACTGTGTTTGGTGAGACTTCTTCATAGATGCTATTTTACATGTAGTTGGGGCCACTTGTTGGGAGAAGTGGTTATCTTGGGTTGATGTATTTTATATCATTGGAGTAATCATCAGAATGGGTTGATTATCTCCAATTGTAAAGGGTGTATGTTCTCGATCCGATTGTCTGTATGATATGGGGCAATATGCCCTATAACCCTCTTTTACTAGAACAGAGGTGTGTATCTTCTCCGGAATGGCATGACGATGAGTCATCCCAGGTGTGGGAATATAATTTTGTATCTATTCCCATGGTACTACTGAAGTTTCTATTATCATATTATGGCATGCTTCCAGAATAAGTGCATGAATTTTTTTCTTCCCTTTCAAAATTGAGAAAATGTGATTGGTGACTTCAGTGGCCAGAACATGAATATAGGTCTATTCTGTATCTGGAGTAGGTGTATGTTTCTGCACCATTCATCCATTTCTTGTTAGTGGATGCTAATAGTACTCATGCATGGGGTAAGTGAGTTGAGTTTGACACAGATTTTTCATTGGAGCTTTCCGACGGACTTCTTCAGGTGTTGCAAAATGAGACTGTTGGCATGCTTGATGGATATAGGCAGGTGTATATGCCTACTAGTTGTTTTCCTCCAAGAATAGTTGATGGAATTATTTCAATGATGATAGATGAGATTGTTGGTAGAATTGGTGTGTATAAGTAGTTGTATGTTCCTACTTACTAGTTTACACCATATTTGATTGGTAGGATTACTTGAATGCAGTCAGACGAGCCTGCTGAGTGGATGATTTTTTTAAATAGGTTTATGTGCTTGTTCATGGTACTCCACCAGAATTAACTGGAAGGATTGGTGGGTTGCTTCCAGAAAATTATACTGGACAACAGAATTGGAATGGAATGGTGTATATGTCGATTTATTGTTTTCCATCAAGTTAGTTTGATGAACTTCTATGGAGGAGGAAAAAGGTAAGAACTTTCTCCCTGTTAGATGGAATTTTTCCCTGATGGTTCATCTTGGGTGCCCAAGTCTGAGGGACCTAGGCCAAACAACTGATGGAAACACCCCCATAATGTTGGTGGTTCACTGCTACATGATTATGCCGATGGATAATGTTGGTGGTAGCCCTCGGGAAGGACCCTTGAATCTTTGAGTTGAGGCTATGATTGACCTCTTGATCTACCTCCCTATAGTATTTGAGGGACTGGTTGTTGCATTCCAGGGATTAGGACACAAAATGGTTGAAGAGGGTGTTTAGTACCGTCTGTTTCTTGACCACCGGTTATCACTGTCCAGACTATTGAGGGTTATTGTTATCTTGGAGAGCTTTTCGAGTAGCTTCAAATGTTAGGATAGTACCATGTCGATGGTATACCCATACCAACACATTGGATACCAAGATTTTAAGATGTTGAGTTGGTGATGACGTCCTTCAAGCAGATAATAATCCAACTTGAGCAGCGGTCGGGGCATTTACGGGTGAAAACTAGAAGGAATCCATTTGGAGTGAGGGGAGTTTAGATAAAACATGAAAAAAAACAATGAACTCCATTAATGAAACATATTTTATATGGATACATGCATGATTGATTCCATTGGCTGACCTTCCTTTATCAATTGATAGGGGCCTGATAGATGGGTAACACTATTAACTTGGTTAAGGATTCACATTGGGTACAATATTTTTGATTTGTTGTTCCTTGGAACGTGTGTTCTGGTTAGGAATCACTACTTCCAGGCAGTTTCCATTGGATTTATTTATGGAACCAGGAACATAAAATAGTTATTTATCCAAAATGGATCTTCTTACCAAAGGCAGATGTTCATTAAGTTTGAAATTACGATACTTAAGAAAATGCATTTGTCGAGAGGATGGGAGGTCAGACCCATCACACCCTTTTGGGGGGAATTATTTTCTACTCTAGGACTCTCTTATAGATTTGATATATTTTCAGAAATCCTTATGAATTAACCAAGTATAACATAGGTTTCCCTTGGAATTTTCAATCAATTATTAGCATGTGTAAAATTTAGAATCATTCGTATGTATTCAAAGTTATTCATTAATGGATACATTTGTATGTATTTGAGGTTCACCCTTAATGGTATCCTTTCATATACTATTTAGAGATTCATTTAACCATCATTATGATAATATTTCTTTTTAATCCACTCAGTGGGGCACTCTTGGATTTTTCATCATCCAGGGAGACAGAATTTATTTTTGATGTTGGGATCATACCCATAAATGGGCCACCTACGTATCCTTGTGAATGGAATCAAAACCCTCATAGTTTAGTTCCACTTAATGGGACACATCATACCATTTATGGTCATGTGATAAGGACCTAGGTGTAGATTTTAAGGTCATGTAGTAAGGAAATCTAAGAGAAATATGCTTAGTCAAGGTTTGGTGTGGGACTTAGGACTAAGAATCCCAATGATCTTGGAACAAATATGGGTTCCCATGATGGATTATACCCTGTTGGGAATTTTTCCCATGAAAAACATGGTTGATTTGAGGTGTTGGGTTTGAAACTTAAAGAGTCTTCTTACTTATCCCAATTGGATGGGAATCAAATCCCACATAGTTCTATGAGTCTCATAGGAGAGTATAATCCTTTGAGAGAAATGAGTTTGGTCTTATTTACTGAAAAGGATTCCTAGATGATTTGGGGGTTTAATTTACAGATTACTCTTAAGGAGGATTCCCATTTGTGGATGAAATGAGATGGATCTTAGGGATTAGGAAGGCTTCCAATGTAACCCAATTATGGTAGAAATCAGATTTCTCATAGTTCAAGAGATGAGGTGTTTGTGAAAATGTTGTAGCCATTATAAATCATTAAGACCATGTGAGTCATGATCTGTGTGAGAAACAAGAGGATGTCAAATATTCAACAAAGGCTGCCACACTTTTCCTCCTCCACTATAGGAAGAGGATGGGCCGATGACAACGATGGTGGAAGAGGCCAAGGCAACCGGGGAAGAGGGCGAGGCAACAAATCTTCCCTCTATTCTATTTAAATAAGACAAGGGTCCAATGTAAGGAAGGAATGAAGGTGAAGGAAGTAGAGAGTAGAAAGACTACAACCACCTACTTGAAATGTAAGTGGATTACACTAGGATGGCTGCCCTAAATTTTCTCTTGGTAGGTGAGGGAGACTTTTCATTTATTCAAATAGAATAGTATGTATAAACCGTACCTTCCCTACCTGAGACCTAAGGTTCTGGGTTTTAGAGATGAGAAGGGGAGGTCATTACCCGAACCCTAATCCTACAAATCAGGAACATTCCAACACTGTTCCTAAGAGAAAGGTCCATGTAAATGCAGATATATAACCCCACAAACATTCCATGAACCTAACCCCATCGAAAAAAATGTTGGAAACCTTTGAATGCAGATATAAAAACCCAAACAAGAGACACACTGATGTTCCCTTACCAAAGGATTGATAATTCATGAGGTTTTGGTGGTGGTTTCAACATAATTACTTTTAGAAAATGGATACAATGAAGAAGGAGGCATTCCAAGAATTCATTTGAAGAAGGGTTGATGGAAGGATTTGTAGACGAAAGGGATTAGGTGAATCAACGAAGGTCACCCAATTAAGTATCTTGCACACAGGTATGGGTGCACAAGTAGGCTTGAGATACCTGATGTTCACTTAAATGAAGAAAAACCTGGATGTCAATACTTGGGAGATATTTTAAAAAATCATTCAAGAGTATTCACTGGTATTCCTAGAAGTGGGGTGCTAAAGTTCCTTTGAGATGAATTGGTGGCACAAAAGTGGTTCTGATTTAGGGAATTTGGGTACTTTAGGTGTGAAAGTGTTATGAATTTCAATCATTAAATTTAGTCATGTCCTATGATCCTTCTTCACTTCCTCTGCTCCAGGTGTTAAGAACTACCTTGAAGGTTTCAGAAGACATGGTTAAATCACTAGGGTGACCATAATAGCAATTAGGATTCAAAGAAATTTGTCCATCAAAATAAAGACCCCCATGGTCTATTTATAAGCCAAAATAGGTCCCTCAATGAAAGGAGATTGGGAAATGCAAGTGTCTTGTGCACCGATGGTGTTTTTGCTAAACTGGAGCGCCACTTTGGGGAATTAGTAAAAATAATTATTTCATTTAGCTCTAGCATTGTGGCGTGCAGGTGTTTGCGTGTGGGTTCCTTGGGTGCCTCTTTAGGGGATTAGAGAAATTCTTTTCTCCATACCACAAGGGAGGTTCCCCCGCACCACTACTTGGGTTCAGTGCCGACCTGCAGTCCCAGCCCTTCGGGCTGGTGCCTTCTCTACCATCACTGACCCCCATGAAAAATGAAGAGTTTCACCATGAACTATTTGATCCCGATTGAGTACATTTTTCAGAAATTAGTATGGAATAAATTTCATGATTTTTACAATATCCTGAAAACATAAATGGATTCCATGCCTCCAAATGCACGTCCCCAATCGGCTAACCTTGGAATGATAGAGGCCTAAACTCTACATATGGAATAAGTGAGTCCTCACATACAGTACGATGTATTATTGATCATTTTAGTCATGGATCCTCAAAATCAGAATCTTCTAGAGGAGGATCCTGAGCAGGAACCTCCAGTCCCTGGGCATGAATGTAACGCCATGAGTTTTTTTAAAGAGAAAACTATTTTTGATAGCATATGCATATGCAACACTAAACCCAAATAAACAATGATAATTTAAATATGAACATTTTAACCATTCCATTAAATTGTGTAGATGTGTATGATTAACTAATTTATAATATATATATAAATATATAGGTTTCTTAAAAATATTGATAAATTCTTAGTAAATAATCAAGTATTTTTTTGCAATATCTTTTTGTTCTTCAAAATATGTTTAGCTCATTTTTTTTATTTTCTAGAACATATAAAAAAATAATTTTATAAAACTAACTCTATTTTTGGTATCATCATATCAAAATTAAATTATCTTATTTTTTTTTGTATTTTTCTGAAAAAATAGATTTTTTAGTGAATAGTGGAAATTCCATTTTTACATAAAATTATCATATATTTTGTTAAATTAATTATATTAAAAGTAAAATTATCATTTTAATTTTATTTCAAGGTAAAATAAGTATTCTTTAGTTATATTTAATTCAATTAGTCAAATTTTAATCATCTTTATACCATATTTTAGTATTAGTTTATTTTTAGGATGAAAAACACATTTTTAAAAAACTTTTCTAAAAGGGATAATGTATCTTTGATTTAATTAATTAAAATAACCCCTAATGATAAATAATATAAATTATATTTTTAGATTATATTTCTATATTTATTAATTTAAATTAATATAATTAATATCTATAGTTGTATATTTAAAGTGAAATCATCTTTTCCTTAAAAAAATCTATTTTTCAAAAAACCATTTTTCATCATTCTTGAGAGGTTTATATTAAATTAAATTATTCTATATCTATGAAATGATTTTGATATAATAGATTTCACTTTTGGAATAATAATAATTAATACTATGTAATAAGTTCAACATAATTTTTGTACAATATAAAATGTAACTATAGTAAATATTTATTACCACAGTAAAAGGAATAAAAGTTGATTAAGGTTAAAAATAATTTAACAAATTCTAGTTAAAAAGTCACTATAATAGCATGAATATTTATATTTACTTTTAATTGAAATAATTATTATATTTATTACTTATGTTTTTTATATTATAATGATTATATAATCAGTTTAATACGAAAATATTTTGATATGTTAAAACACAAAAAATATTTGGGTTAAAATTTAAATTCAATTAAGGAATTTATTTTGATGAATTAATGGATTTTGGTAATAAATAAGATTTTAATAAAATATTATTGGTGGAGGTTAAGTTGTGTCAAGTCCCACATCATACTTGACGTATCATGTAATCCCTATTATTTATTATAAAATAACCCCAAGCCCTCCATTGGAGAATAATATTGGGTATTAGTTCATCTCTTTGTCATTCTATATGGTATTAGTGTTGTGAACATGGAAAGAGGTGATTTTCTTCTTCTAAATTTTTTCTCGAATGAAATGGAAGTCAACTTCATTATGCTTAGTCCGCTCCTGAATGACTAGATTTGTGACAATCTTGATAGTAGCTTGATTGTCACACCATATATGTGAAAGTTTCTTGACTAGATACCTGCTCTCCTGTAGAATTGTTTGTGTCTAAATAATCATGGTAGTAAGATATTCCATTAAATGATAAATGAAATTTTTATAAGGGTATGAAAACTCTTATTTTCAAAAAGCCCATCATTTATCAATAAAAGTATATTCTTATTTTAAAATAAAAAATACACATATTTAGAAAATTATTTAGATAAAATAAATATTATTTCTGGAATTAGAGTTCCAAAATTATTTGATGGTGTATTTTTTCATAAATTATTATGACAGTCGAATTTTCAGGTAAAAACTAAATACCACATAAATATATGGTGCATATTATGACATCATAATGCCCCAAAAGTGATCTAATAAATACTATAAATGATATCCATGAACAAATATATGTTTTATTTTTAATATAATGATATATTAAGTTTATTTTATTAATTTTATAAAGCTACTATGAATCCTCTAAAACCATTAATATATATTAAGGTTTTAAAATCATTTCATTAAGAGTAAGACTCCACTCCACCTAAGAAAGGGTATTATTTTATTTCATTTTGAATTTGGCCTTATAAAATAATGATAACCTCTCCCATTTGTCTGAAATCATGGGCAAAATCCATGGGATGGTTTGCGGTTTTGGTTATTTTATTATATAGATTCAAAAACCTAAATAACAAAGAAATACCCATGTTTTCCTATATAAAACCACCCATGATCATATTTATATTCACTATATATGATTTGATCATACACATACACTTCCATATACTCTCTAGAGTCATCCTAAGGCACAACAAGCACTCAAGTATCCCCTCTCAAGCATTTGGTGTCACACACTCATGTAAGAGATTTCTTTCTTCTCATTTCCATTTAAGCAACTATTTTATATTATGATTCATAGATTCAATTTTTGGTTGTTTGGGTATGTTTCCATACAATCCATTACTATCTAGTTTATGCTTAAATAATTATAAACCCCTTAATCTCTCATTAAATCCTCATATGAACCTTTAATTACACACGTTACCATGACGAAATCAATGTAAGGGATCTTTTCCTTTATCCTTTTTATTCATGTATATTCATTATGTTATGTTATTTATATTCATTAAATTATGATGGGATATGTTATTACATATAACCCTTAATTCAAAATTTATTTCAAAATTAAGAGAGACCCCTTTTTTTCTCATCAACCCATTTTATGAAATTTTAAGTGATGTTGTTATGCTGCTGAAATTTGACCATGATTTTCCATGCCAAAACAATTATGTAATGAATACTATACTCATTTCCTATCAAGGTAATTCACATTTATACACTTATAACTATTTTACATGAGACTTACATGTATGTATTCCAAATTACATTATAATGGAATAAAATATGAAGATGAATGAATCAATGTTGTACAATATATGTGGCACACCTAAGCATGAGAATGAAATGAAAGTGATGGGTGCGATCAGAATTATATAGTGCTCCAATGTGTTGGGTAATATTTAGTCTCTTCAGATGTAATTTCGGGATAGGGAGTGAACCTGGTTCCTTTATGGTACATTTTCCACCATGATGTCTTGGCGGTTTATCCTTGACTTATGTTTATGATGCAGGGTTTTAAGTTGTTTCCACATTTCCCATGCTATTATTATCATGATATATCATGATTTATTATTCATGTTCCTTTTATACCCCATTGATATGCCTATTTATAACATGTTTTACCTTATTAAATGATTATTACCTTATTGGGATTTATATCTCACATATTTCTTATGTTTTTCCCCATTTTATCCCATGGAGTTTTAAAAGACATGGAATTTTAGAAGTATGTTATCGATGTTTTGAATAATATTATTATATAGTCGGTTCAAGATGCTATTCAATTTACCTAATTGGTTGAAACTAAACATAAAAATATTTAATTTTATATTATGTGACCATTTCTGAAATAAATCCTGAATTGATTTGGAATGAAGAATAAGGTTTTTATAGTTGGTATTAGAGGAAAAGTTTATTTATTTTTGGGATTAGGATTATAGAATAATAGCGAAAGCCTTAGGGGTAAGACTAAGTATAAGAAAAAATTCCTAATTTTTTTAAGTATAGAGTAAGTGGTATCTCAATAAAATACATCCATATTTTGATACTAAAAGTGGATGTGGTTCTTGAATAGATGTATATAGGGATGAAATCTTGGACAAGGTGTTTCAAGCCTGACTCGGTGTAACCTGGTACCTGACCACATGGCTTACTACGCAGCTGGTTTTTCATTCCCAGGGTAAATGATTCCATAAATTTATAATATCATTAGGGACCACTGTTATAGAACAAAAAAAATTCCCAGACGAGTATATGTTAAGAAATAGGTCATGGATAACACAGATTGAAGCCTTTAAATTCATAATTTAAGGATTAAACATCATTTAGAAGTTATCCATTTATGATCATTTCTGATCAATTAATAATCTTATCACCCATCATAGATTTATTATTTTGTATTTATTGACTTCATATTGATCACGTTATTTAAAAAAATCTTTTAGTTCTTTGGTGTTATTTTTCTCTACCATTTCAATGTTTTCACTTCCTACTAATTTTATTATACTTGGAAACCAAGTTATGTGATAACATTCATTATTCCCTTTCTATCCTTTCATGTGGATGCTTGATTAAAGCTTTTTATGATATGGGGTTTCAATGAAGATATATTTTAATGTCTAAACATCTCTTACCAAGATTATATTTTAATATTTAGGACACAATTTATTAAATAGGGGAATAATGTAATGTCATGAGTGTTTTTTTAAATATAAAACTATGTTTGGTAGCACATGTGATATTAAACACTGAAACTAAAAAAACATTGATAATTTTAATTTGAGCATTTTAACCTTTAAAATTAAATTGTGTAAATTAGTATTATTAACTAATTTATGATATATATATATATATATATATGTTTCTAAAATATATTGATATATTTGTAGTAATTAATCAATCAATTTTTTGTAATTTCATTTTGTTCTTCAAAATATGATTTCTTCAAAAATCTAGTTTATTTATATTTTCTAGAAAATATAGAAAAGGTATTTGATAAAAATAAATCCATTTTTTGGTTTTATAATATCAATATTAAATAATTCTTAAAATTCAGATTTTTTTAAAAAATGTATATTTTTGACTGAATAGTGAAAATACCATTTTAATGTAAAATTGTTATTTATTTTGATAAATTAATTGATTTAAAAGTAAATTTATTATTTTAATTTTTTTAAAGGTAAAATAACAATTATTTATTTATATTTAATTCAATTAAGTACATTTTAATCATCATTATACCATATTTTAGTAGAAGTTTATTTTTTGGATTGAAAAATCATTTTTCAGAAAAGTATTTTAAAATGCATAATGTTTATCTATTTTAATTAATTAAAATAACCTTTAATGAGAAGTGATCTAAATTAAATTTTTAGATTAAATTTCAATATTTAGTAATTTTCATTCATATAATTAATATTAATAGTTATATATTTAATGTTAAATCATATTGCCCATAAAAAATATATTTTTTGAAAACCTCTTTTTATCATACTTGTATGGTTAATATTAGATTAAATTATTACGCCTTTATAAATTGATTTCGATAAAATTGATTCCATATTTTGAATAATAATAATGAATAATAGGGTTCAACTTAATTTTATAACAATATGTAAATTAATTGTAGTAATTATTTATTTCCACAGTAAAAGGGAAAAAAGTTAATTAAGTGTTAAAATAATCTAAAAAAAGGTAGATAAAAATTAAACATAATAGTATTAATATTTATATTTACTTTTAATTGAAATAATTATTATATTTATTTCTTATTTATTTCATTATAAATGATTAAGTAAATAGTTTTAGAAAAAAATATTTTGATACGATAAAACAAGAAAAATATTTAGGTAAAAATTGTAATTAAATTTGGAAATTCACCTTTATGAATTAATGGATTTTTGAAAAGGAATAATATTTTCATATAATATTTTTATAAAATAATTTTTATCAAATATAAATGATCATATAATTTTTTTATGAAGTCAAATATAATTTTTATAACTTTTTGAAAACTGTTAATGTCAAAAATCTAAGAATTTATTAATAAAAGTAGATTATTATTTTAAAATTTAAAATAAAAATGTTTTTAAAATTATTTAGAAAAAATAAATATTATTTTTGTAATCATAATGTAAAAATTATCCATCGATGAATTTTTCATAATTTCCCAAGGTAGTCGAATTTTCGGGTAAAAATTAAATACTACATAAATACATGGTTTGTAATATGCCATCATAAGGACCCAAAAGTGATGTAATAAATAATATAAATGGTATAAAAGACCAAATATATATTTTATCATTAAAATAATAATATATTATGTTTATTTGAATAATTTTATAAATCTATTGTGAATCCTCCAAAACCATTAATATATTTTAAGGTTTTAAAATCATTTATTTAAGAGTATGACTCACGTCCACATAACTAAAGGTATTATTTTATTAAGTTCATAAATTTTAATTAATAAATAATGATATCCATTCCCATTTTTTAAAAACCATGTATTTTTTTGGTTTTGGCTATTTTATTATATAGAGTCCAAAACCTTAATAATAACGAAATCCCCCTCTTTTCATATACAAACCCACCAAGGATCCCATTTATATTAACTAAAACTCCTTGTAGAACAACAATACTCTTCCATAAACGCTATAGAGTCCTCCTATGTCACCCCAATCTCAGAATAATCCCCTCCCAAGAATTTGGTGTCACACACTAAGGTAAAGGATTTGTCTCTTCTCATTTCCATTCAAGAACCTCTTCTATGTTGTGATTCTTAGATTAAATTTTTGTTTATTTGGGTATGTTTTCCTACAACCCCATTACTATAAAATTTATTTCCAAATAATTATATACCCCTTTATCTCTCATTAACACCTCCCATAAACCTCTAGATACACACGTTACCATGCCAGAATCAATTTAAGGGATCTTTTTCTTTCACCTCTTTATTCAAGTATATTCATTACTTTATGTATTTTATATTTATTTCCTTATTATGGGATATATTATTCCATATCCCCATTAATATAAAATTTATTTTCAAATAATGAGATACCCCTTTCTCTCTCATCAATCCATTTTATGAATTTTAACCTACATCGTTATGCTACTGAAATTTCACCATGATTTTCCATGCCATAAACAATTATGTAATGAATACCATACCATATTATTATCAAGGGTATTCACCTTTTCAAACTTATAGATATTTTTCTTGGGAATTATTTTTATTTATTCCACACTCCTTCATCATGTAATAAATTACAATGATGAATGAATACATGTTGTATGATCTATGTGACACACTTAATCATGGAATTAAATGAAAGTGATGGGTGCACCAAGAATTATATAGTGCTCCAATGCATTGAGTAATGTTTAGTCTCATTAGAAATAATTTTGGGATAGGGATTGAAACTTTTTACTATATGTAACTTTTTCCACCATGATTTATTGACAGTTTTGACTTGACCTATGTTTATGATATAGTGCTTTATGATGTTTCCATATTTCCCATGTTATGATTATCATGCTATATCACGCCATATTATTCATGTTCCTTTTATTTCACATTGATGATCCTATTTTATATCATTTATTACCTTATTCCATGATTATACCCTTACTCATATTCATATCTCACCACTTTATTTTGTTTTCCCCAGTTATCCCATGAAGTTTAAAAGACATGGAATTTTATATGTATGGTAAGTAAATTTTCAATAATGTTGATGTCTTTTATATTCAAGATGTTATTCTATGTGCCTAATTCCTAAATAAATTATAATTTTTGATCTTTCAGGTTATATAATGTGAACTTTTATATAATAAATAATGAATTATTATATAACAAATAATGGGGTTGTTATAAGGAACATCATCTACCTGGGGTGGAAGATCAAAGATACTATCGTATAAGACATGATATGCTGACATCATCCCCATGCGATGTATCATGGTACATTTCCTGGATAACAACCTCCTCCCCTATAGATTAGACATGTTGATAATATGTTTTTGTCTAGAATTCTGTAAGGAGATTCAAAATGAATTAAAAAAATACAACAAACTAACTAATATAAATTTATTAACTTATCAAATCCTAGATCCCTATGCCATTTGGAGTAAGATATTTTATAGAATTTATTCTTTAACATGGCTCATACTTATCCTACTTTTCTAGAGGTAATCACATAGTATCCATACCCTCTATATAAAAAGACACTCAACTATGACATAGGTCCAAATACTCTATATATCATCACTTCCAGTCAACATACGACCTCCCTATCAGCTTCACAGAATAAGGAACTACTTATTATCTTAGTGGAAAGGGAATAAATAGAAAAAAAATGGAAAGTGAATCTATAAAGATGGTGCTACTAAATAATGTGAAATTGAATGAGTGGCACTACAACCATGGCATCATGAATCCCATCAATGAAGTATGAAGGATGTTGTTCTAATAGGGATCAATATGGAAACCATTCAATATGAAATGGCAGGTGAAATTTGTTGAAAATATTTGTTCCTAAAGGCTGAAAAATATAATATTATGATATTTATTATTTAGGGAAAGACTTTATATACTTACATTAGTGGGTAATAGATTGCTCAATATGAGACGATACACACCCATGTTGTGCCTCGACATCCTGAAAAAGTGGTGTTCTTGATTGCACCAGTAATGTACAACATAGAAAGTGATAAATAAAAATAAATTTAATTTAATAATTCACATTAACATCAGAAACAAATATGTGGTATTATACCAGCATCTACGTAGGGAGTCATGCATCATATCTACATGAAGCTCCTGGCCATCAACCATAGGTGAGAGGGGAGAGATGTGCTCTCATGACCATATCTGAATAAGGATGGAACATTTTTCGAGATCTATGCAATATGATAGACAAGAAATTCAAAATTATATATAAGTATAATATAATCATGTGGATCTTCAGCTATATCTCCCAGCCTGGTCAAAATTCTATATCATCCTAAGATAAATCATGTGCACATGCATACCAGAGTGATTAGTGAAAAGTGTCCCTCTAATGAGCTGCAAGATATATGTGTGGGTGTGATTCATGAAAATATGATCACCATCATTAGTGGGTAACTGTGAAAAGTTCATCTCAATCCAACCCCATAGATAGCAAACCACTATCTATAACATCACCATCAACCAAAATTTTGACACCTAGCCATTATTGTACAAGCTGAGGCTAGTCTCCATGGGTGGGTCTTATAACAAGATCCCCCTGGATAGGTATACCTAGTTGAACTTCCACATCCTCATGGGTGATGTACATATCTCCATCGGGTATGTGGAATCTGTGTGTCTAATGTATTCATCTCATAATATAGGAAACAAAGAGGTGATGTTCAAAGAGTGAAAAATCATTTGAATAATTCCATATAATTTAGCATGTTGTAGGTATAGTATAATGGAATATGTAGGAAGAATGAGATAATAATGATGTGATCTATGCACCCGGATCTAGTGAACATCATGGACCGCTATCACATTGCGTGAAACATGTCTATACTGCTCAGTGAGTAGTGTAGAATCCTCCATCACTATGAAAAAAAATGGAATAATTCTTAAGTGTAAAATGTAAATATAAATTTATGGTCAGAAAATTATTATGACTAGTAGAATGCAAGATATACCATATTTATTCCCATTTTATCAAGTTTTTCTTACCAAAATAAAATGGAATGTCTTAAGGTTTCTCAAATCACATTTCTAAAGTGGGTTTATATATGTTTTTACATTATAAAGTGTGTTTTGTAAAATATGGTTTATATATTTATATATATAAATTTGTTGTATTTTTTATCCAAAAAATATTTCGAAAATAAGTCATATAATGTTTTGGAAAGTGAGTTAAAAAGAATATAAAACAAAAAATAAATTTATTTTCAATGATAAAATGGTAATTATTATCATATAAATTGAAATGGTCAAGAAAAAAACCATTAAATAACACATGAATTCTTTACAATAGACAAAATATACCTTGAATTTTTTCAATAGAATAGTGTTTGGATGTGATGATTCTAACTCCATTAGTGAAGTAAAATCCTAGTTATTTTCAAGTGGTAGCTTAATAACATCATCCAAATATATGCACATAAATTTTTAATTTTTAAAATATTTTGGAGATCTAATGACAATCCTCCCCATATTATAAATATTTCATTAGAAGGATGAAAAATTTTGAAAATTAAAAAGTTTTTTATGTCCCTTTATAAGTTGTTATTAAGATACCACTTGAAAATAAGCTACATTTTACTTCACTTTTGAAGTCAGGCTCATCTCATCCTAACTCTATTATGTTGAAAAATTTCAACGTATTTATTGTCTATTATAAAGAATTCATGTTTTATTTAGTGGGTTGGTTCTTGTACATTTCCCTTTATATGATCATAATTTTCATTTTATCATTGATAAATATATTGTTTTGATGTTTTTTATTCTTTTTACCTCACTTTCCAAAACATTCTGTAAGTTATTTTCAAATAGAATTTTAGATAATGAAAAAAGAATGTTTTTATAACCCAACACAACCTTAGTTTGTCTTTAATTAATATTTTAGATCTAAAATGGTGTGATTTGTAATTTATTTATGATTTCTCACATGATGGAATGTTTTATGATTATTTTCGCACAGTTTTTTATGGTTTATACATGGATAATTTGATTATTCTTTCATGTCACCTCACATGAACTTGTCATATACCTTATAATTTGAATATAAAAAACTTATTATTATCTGATATCAAAAGTATTCATAAATGTCAGAAAATTCTTAAAAATGTAGAGATTTATATTAACATCATGTAGTTAATAATATGAGAAAGTCCGATTAGAGACAATAAATCATTGTGGCTGAGAGTATGAACTTTATCTAGGAATGTTAGAAAATCATTTTTAGCTATAGACTTCTTAATGACATTATATTTCTTTGTGTAATACCACCAAGACTCGATCACTGCTATTTTTATGGTATTTTGACACTCTTAAACTTCAAATCAAGAGTCATCATAGTGGAAAAGGAACACCTGATAAGTATAATCTTCTTCAATGTTATTTCAATCCCATGTTGAAAGTGTATTTCGTACCATAGCACCTGATGAATCCCATATAGGGCTTGCTTTTTTCTATCAATGAAGTACTTCACACAATGATAAAATTAATATGGCTAGTAATAGGAAACATGAGAGGCCCCTTGAAAACACTATTGATGAACTCCACAATTTTTGTGCTCATGTGTATGTACCTATCTCCACCGTTATATTCCAATGTCCATTTTTAATTTAGAATTTGTATCATATAATAATACACTCCTTGATTAGACTTGAATATTTATTTGAAATGTCAATCAAAACACCATTTATCTGGATCATATGCTACACCAAAGTGATCATAGTTCATATAAATTAATTTTATCATTATGTTGTAATAATAGAAAATAATAAAGAGATTGCATACCAAGCCACATGATTAGATTCTTTATATATTAATTATGAAATATTTTTTTCATGTTTCTAGAAATGCGTATGGTGTAGTACCGATGATGTGAAGTTGTTGGTATCTATGTATCAGGATCAATATTGATTGCCTTAATGATTTCTAGATGATGATAACATATCAAACAGACACTATAAATGTGGGTGAAATGGTTGTTTATACATGGAAAAAACCAACTCAATGATATATAGTTTTCCTTCTCCATAATGTGAAATGAAAGTGGCAAAGGTGAGCAGTTCCCATCTTGGGTTTCCACAATCAACAATACGTCGTTGTATTTTTAGTATATAAATGATTCACTAATATGCATGAACTATTTGGAGAAACGAAGTGTAGATATACATGGGAGGAATTCCCAAAATAAATGGTGAAATTGAACATCAGATGGATCATGTCAGTTATATTGAGACATATGAATGTTCATTTCAATATGGAAAACAAATCAGTCGGTGTGTCTCAGTATGGATAGTGTTGGACTCACCTGTTTTGATAAATCCCAATTATGATTAATTATGTTTTGAAAATCCGAAATGATGTTTATTATTTAAACATTACATTATTTTAGTTAATGTTTAAGTACTTTAAACCTCCAAATATAAATAAATTCAAATATGTCCAAATGATAAATATTTTGTGATATATTTATGTCATTCGGTTAATTAAATGTGTATATGATTCAATGTATTCTAACTGAACTCATTCTTTGAATAGAATGAATAAACATACACTTAGTCACTGGTACAGAACAGAGCTACCAATATGTATAAGTATATAGGTATGCATGTCTATCGTTACAGAAAGGTCACCGGTACACAGAGTGCTACCGTTACACCAGAGCTACCGTTAGAGTAAGTATACCGGTAAGAAAGAATGCTATCAATATAGAGTGATAGCTACCAAGCTATGTAAGTCTACCTTTATGAAGTCCACCGGTATATGCAAGTCACTACTACTCAAGTCTACCGATACAGGGAGATACCGAT
The DNA here is from genome assembly GCA_963277665.1 of Viscum album. Taxonomy (NCBI): domain Eukaryota; kingdom Viridiplantae; phylum Streptophyta; class Magnoliopsida; order Santalales; family Viscaceae; genus Viscum; species Viscum album. The sequence continues at coordinate 1,084,374,133 of OY728150.1, read as the reverse complement.
ACAAGAACAAAGAGCTACCGATAGGAGCTCACTTCTACACAGAGACCTACCGCTACATAAAGTGACTGGTATAAGGAGCTACCGTTATAGAGACAAACAGCTACCGATACAAGTCGACCGTTACAAGCATTCTGCTACTTGAACTTTTATGATTTATTTAAATTATACTAACGGTCATATTTGGTTAATTTAATGCAATTTCTATTAATTAATGATGGTTGTTGGGATGTTAGGGAACCGTACCTCGTACCTACCATAAAGTAATCATTCCCTTTTCTAGATCTCAAGGAATATAAGGAAGATCGAGTTGCAATGAGGAATATATACAATAGAGAGGCGATATCCATACCCTAGCTTACTTGAAGAACACTGGACATACATGAGGCCATCCATACAAGAAGAGAACAAAAGATAAACCTTATTCAAGGAGTGAAGAACTACAACGATATCTTCATGCACTCAAGCTGGCCAAACTGAACTTGAATGTCACGGAAGTAGATGAATCTATGTTTTCAAAAACAAAAAACCAGAGAAGGACTTAGAAGAATTTCTGAATAATCAAAAGGTGTCCAGAGCTGCAATTCAAATTACTAGAGCATTCTAAACTCATAACTATTCTCTCTCAGTGATTATTTTACTTAATTTTTGAGCAGTGTGTGTACTCTGTATATTCCATACACACACCGACTCCTGTGCTAAACTGGATGATTCCAAAATCCTCACACAAAACATCTATAACTCTCTTGTATCCCACTGTGGATTTTTGTAGAGGTCAAGTACGACCATGACAACATGTGTGCTGTTGTTGATGTTTTCCCACAAAGAACTGCGGTAGAGGTCAAAGGACCTGGACAATCTGAGCACTGTTGTAATACCCAGATCCAGGGTGTGGATGAAGTTTATATAAACTGTTTGAGAGGACTAAGTCTCAGCTTGAGACTGAACCTCTTGTTTTATATTTCTGTGCATTTTACTTTTGTTAAAATTATTATTTTTTGAATATTCCACTGCTAATTACTTTGAAATATAAAATTGTTTTAAAGTTAATTTGATAGTTAATCTAGAAAGTGTTTGTAACTATTTTAAATTAGTAGGTTTGTTTCAAAAGATAATTTAATATTATCATTAAATTAACTGAGACCTAATCAATCTTTTGAGAACCTAATTGAACCTTTATAGTTTTACAAATTCACTATAGTTTAACATAGTATTTAAATTGGGGGATTTTAATAGAAATATTTTTAACAAAAATTGTTAAATTGGAACTCAATTCACCCCCTCTTGAGTATCCACTCCGAACAACATTTGGTATCAGAGGCTCGTTTATTAATAAAGGATTTCCAAATACTCTGTGTTTTCAACTTTTATTTTAGTTGTATCTTAAAGATCTTAAATTTATATTAGTTATAAATTTTATCTCTTTAAATATATTGGCTAAAATCTAATTATGGATAATAGACTAGAAGGTGATACTACCAAAATGCCACCTTTCTTTAATGGTGTTAATTATTCCAAATGAAAACTAAAAATAAAAATTCATTTATAAAGTATGGGATTCGACATCTGGACTGCTATAAAGACTCAGTATAAGATTCCAGAAACTAAAAGAACTACTTGGGATGAACCTAATAAAACAAATTACAATGATAATTGTAAAGCAATGAAAGTTATTTATTATGCTTTAGGAGATGACGAATTTTATCGAATATCTTCTTGTAAAAATGCTTATGAAATCTGGGATACTTTGGCTATTTCCCATGAGGGAACAAATATTGTTAAAGAAATGAGATTGAATACCTACACTATTAAGTATAATAATTTTAAAATGAAGCCTGATGAACCTATTTCTAACATGTATCTCAGGTTCAATGAGATATTTAATACAATGAGCTCACTGGGAAAGGCTATTCCAGCAAAAGATCAAATCATGAGGATACTAAGATGTCTGCCAGAGAGATGGAGAGGAACATCAATTTAAATAAGAGAACTATGTGATATATGTTCACTGCCTATTAAAGAGCTGATTGGTAAGCTAATGATGTATGAAGAAGAACTTAAAGTGAACAAGGAAGAAGATGATGAACCAAGGAAGAAGTTAGTAGCCTTCAAGACATCTGCTTCAAAGAGTAAGGACCATGATAAAATTAAAACTGCAAGTGATATTTCGAGATGTGATGCGAGTGCATCTGACAGTGATGCAGAGATGGCTCAAATATACAAGAGATTCAAGAAATTCTACAAGAATAAGAAATTATTCAGAAAATCAAACTACAAATGAAAATATGACAACAAAGGTCATTGGAAGAAGGACTGGAAAAAGTCTGATAGGAGTGATGAAATTGTCTTCTATGAATGAAAAAGGAAAGGACATGTAAAGGTAGACTATCCAAAGTTAAAATTTAAGAAGAAATATGACTACAAGGACAATAAGTACAAGAAATCTATGAAAGAAACCTGGAGTGATTCAGAAGACAGTTCAAGTGATTTTGATTATACTAAGGATTAAAAATCTCAAAAATCTAACATGTGTTTTATGAAAAACACGTATGAGGTAACATTGGATACTCCTACTTTAAATTCATATTATTCTGGAGTTGATTCTGATTCTGAATCTGAAAATATGTTTTAGTGAAGAATTATTTGAATATTGTAATATGCTAGAAGATACCTGTAATGAATTGAAGGAAAAGTATAAGACCTTGAAGAAACAAGATGCTTTGACCCGCTCTACTAAATATTCACTTGATATAGAAAAGGAAAAGAATGATCAATTACTTAAGGAAAATAATGAACTGAAATTGTCTAATGAGCAATTAAGGAAGGACTTAGAGAAATTTACAAATTGAAAGGATACACATACACAAATGTTAGGTAAACAAGTGGCACCAAAATATACCACTGGAATAGGCTATCATCCTGGATAGAGACAGGTTACTAAAATTATATTTGTTCCAGTATCTGGATAGAATGTTTCTAGTTGTAGTTCATGAAGTTCATTTAATTCAACTATTTATTCCCATAGTTATAGATCAAATAAAGTTTATCTTTCAAAATATATTGATTCTGTAAATTATATGAGACCCATAAGACAAATCTAGTTACCTAAAGATTTTCTTGCTAACCTGTCTGGACCCAAGAGAATCTAGGTACCAAAAGCATTTTCTATATAAAACTGTTTTGTAGGAAACCTGCTAAAAAAGTTCCTATAGGAATACTAGGTATTTGGACAGTGGATGATCAAGGAACATGACAAGAGACTTTTAATGTTTTAAAATCTTAGTCAAAATTGATGGAGGCTATGTCACCTTTGGTGATAAATCGAAAGGAAAGATCATCGGCCTAGGCCATATTGGTAACATTGATTCAGTTTTAATTTCTAAAGTATTATTTGTTGATGGACTTAATATAATTTTTTAAGTATTTCTGGGTTGTGTGATGATGGTTTCCATGATAAGTTTGAAAATTATTCTTGTAATGTTTTTAATTCTAAAAATATTTTAGTATTTTCTGCTTTGAGAAATGAAAATGTTTATGTAGTTGATTAGAATTATTTAGTTAAACAAAACATTTCTTGCTTAAATGATTTTCATAAAGAGTCTTGGTTGTCGCACAGAAGATTAGTACATTTCAACATTCATTCACTTAGAAAACTGTCTAAGAAAAATATAGTTAGAGATCTACCTCAACTAAAATTCCCATCAGCCAACATTTGTATTCCTTGTCAAAAGGGAAAGAAAAATGAAGATTCATTCAAATAAAAGAGAGAAGTTTCAACTTCTCAACCTCTCGAGTTGGTTCACATAGACTTGTTTGGAACTTCTAGAGTTTCTAGTTCAAATTGGAAGCACTATGTCTATGTCCTAGTAGATGACTTTTCTAGATATACTTGGGTATACTTTCTTGCTCACAAAATTAAAGCTTGTTCCTATTTTATTAAATATTCCAAGTCTGTAGAGAACCTTAGTTGACTTAATATTAAGACCATGAGAACTGATCATGGCCGTGAGTTTGAAAATCATGAGTTTGAGTCTTACTGCTCAATCAATGGCTATAGTCACAACTTTTCTATCCCTAGGAAACCTCAACATAATGGTGTAGTTGAAAGAAGGAATAGAACACTTCAAGAAATTACAAGAAGTATGCTCAATGAATATGACCTACCTATTTACTTCCGGGATGAAGCTGTGAATACAACTTGTTATATTATAAATAGAGTCTTGATTTGACCTATTCTTAAGAAGAACCTGTATGAATTGTGGAATAATAGGAAGCCTAATGTTAGTTACTTCAGAGTTTTTGGTTGTAAAGTCTTTATTCTTAATGCAAAGGACAATCTTGACAAGTTTTCTTCTAAATGTGATGATGGAATCTTTATAGGTTACTCTATAACCATAAAATCTTATAGAGTCTTTAACAAAAGAAACAAATGTGTGGAAGAATCTGTTCACATCAAATTTGATGAAATAGATCCATATGAACCTAAGTCTTCTCTCAAAAATCTTGAAGAAGATCTATCTATTCTGGACCTTAAGATAAAAATAGTGAACCTGCTGTAAAGACAACTAGTTCTGGAAGTATTCCATAATTTGTTTCTGGTGAACCCGAACATAAAGAAGAATCAGAAATTTCTATTCCTACCTTTACTAGATCAACCAGGATTCTAATGAATCATCCTTTAGTTTCCGTTGTTGGTAATATTGATAGAGGGACACATACTAGAGCTTCTCTAAGAAATCAGGTTGATCATCAAGCCTTTCTTTCACAGTTAGAACCTAAAAATATCAATGACGCAATCAATGATTAATTTTGGGTAATGGATATGCAAGATGAATTAAATCAATTTGAAAGAAACAATGTCTAGGAATTAGTGGACAGACCTAAGGAAACTTTGACCATAGGCACTAAATGGGTTTTTAGAAACAAAATTGATGAATCGGGAAATATCATTAAAAAAAGAAAGGCTAGTGGAAAAAGGGTATAGTCAAGAGGAAGGAATAGACTATGGGGAATCCATTGCACCTGTAGCTAGATTAGAAGCTATTAAGATTCTACTTTCCTATTCTTCTCATCTGAATTTCAAGTTATATCAAATGGATATTAAAAGTTCTTTTTATAAATGGTTTTATAATTAAAGATGCCGTTGTTGAACAACCACCTGGATTTACTAATCCTCATTTTACAAATCATGATTTTAAACTTTCAAAATCTTTATATGGTTTAAAACAAGCTCCACAAGCTTGGTATGATAGACTTAGCAATTTTATTATTTCAAAAGGGTTTTCTAAAGGGATTGCTGATCTAACCATCTTTATCAAAATAATTTCTAAAAATGTTTTAATAGTACAAATCTTTTTTGATGATATTATTTTTGGATCTTCTAAAAATTCTTTATGTACTAATTTTTAAAAAATTATGAAAAATTAATTTGAAATGAGTTTGATGGGAGAACTCAAATATTTTCTTGGTTTTCAAATTTTTCAAAATAAAGATGGTATTATTTTAAATCAAAGTAAGTATACAAATGATATTTTAAAATGTTTTGGTTTGAATAATAATAAGGGAAGTGAAACACCCATGAGTACCACCTGTAAGTTGGACATTGATGAATCTGGGAAACCAGTTTATTAAACAAATTATAGAGGTATGGTTGGAAGTCTACTTTACCTTACTGCTAGTCGACTAGACATTATGTTTAGTGCGTGTATGTGTGAAAGATTTCAATCTAATACTAAATAATCCCATTTTCTTGCTGTTAAAAGAATTTTCAAATATCTTAAATATACTACAAATTTAGTTTTTTTATCCAAAAGGACAATCTTTTGAGTTAATAAGTTATTCAGATGCTGATTTTGCAGGTTGTAAGTTGGATAGAAACAACACATCTAGAAAATGTCATTTATTGGGAAAATCTTTAGTATCATGGTGTAGTAAGAGATAGAATTCAGTTGCATTGTCTACTACTGAAGCAGAGCATATAGCTGCTGGTAGTTTCTGTGCACACATTCTGTGGATGAAACACATTTTTTTGGACTATGGATATGATTTTAAACATGTTTCAATAAATTGTGACAACACTAGTGATATTAATGTTTGAAATAACCCTGTATCTCACTCTAAAACTAAAAACATTGATGTTAGGCACAAATTTATAAGAGATCAATATCAAAAGGGTGATATAACTCTTGAGTTTGTATGCACTAAACATCAACTAGCAGTTATTTTCATAAATCATTTAAATTCATAGAGGTTAAGTTACATTAGACACGAGTTAGGAATGATAAACCATCAGGAATACCTCACCTTTGGAAAACCTCACCATTAGGAATACCTCACTGTCAGACAACCTTACCTTTAGGAATACCTCACCATTAGACAACCTCACCATTAGTAATACCTCACCATTAGACAACCTCACCATTAGGAATACCTCACCGTTAGACAACCTCACCATTAGGAATACCTCATCATTAGACAACCTCACCGTTAGTAATACCTCACCATTATACAACCTCACCATTAGGAATACCTCACCGTTAGACAACCTTATCGTTAGGAATACCTCACCGTTAGACAACCTCACCGTTAGGAATACCTCACCATTATAAAACCTCACTGTTAGACATACCTCAATGTTAGAAAACCTCACCATTAGGAATACCTCATCATTAGAAAACCTCACCATTAGACATACCTCACCATTTGGAATACCTCACTGTTACCATTCTCACTGGTAGTTCTTACTGCTAAAATTCTCATCGGTATAACATATCATGTTGTTTTATTTTTATTTTTTTTGTCTTAAAGATGAAGCGTTTTAGTGTTTCATTTTTTTATTATTCCTAAATGATATAAAATCATGTCTAAACCTTACTCAATCCACTGCGAACTCTACCCATTCATATTCTCACCATCTTGCAAACCCAAACCTTCAGACTTGTCGTGAACCCTAAGTCTCTGGTTGTGGAAATGGCTCGTGTGAAGCGACCGACGCTCAGTGAAGGAGATGCGGTAAGTGCTAAGAAGAAAAAAGTCAATTCAGGAACCATTGGTAGTGGAACTGTTAAGGAAAAAAGAGATCTTGTGAATCCACATCTAACCAAGAGGGAGATAGTGATTGAAAAAGAGCTCTACGTTGAATGGTTGTTATCTAGAAAAGCATTAATCTTGAAGATATTGGAGGAGCAGGGCTGGTAAGAGTGTTTTTTGAATAACAATGGATTGTACTTCCTAGTTTTGGTGATAGAATTTTATGCCCATGTTCATTTTGAGATGTCAGAAGAGGAGAATAAGATGATTTCATTTGTGAATGGTAAAGTGATATCTTTCTCATCTAGTGAATGGGCTGAAAACCTTTTAGTACCTCATAAAGGAGAGTATGGCTTTTCTTCTAAGTCCATACCTGTATCCAGTGATCATTTTGGATATTAAGCTGCACTACTTGAGCTAACTGGAAATGGAACTCCAAGGAAAGTGATTGCAGCAGAGATGGAAGGTGAGAACAGATTATTGTTCAAGTTTATCAAACATGTGATTAATCCTAGGAGAGGGGATTTTTCCAACCTAAAGTTTCAAGACATATACCTGTTGTATCTTTTTTGGCATTGAGTGAAGGTCAACCTATGCAGACTGTTGATGATTCAAATAGAGGACATGGCCAGACCAAAATCCAAGACCAATGCTTTGTTTTTTGCAAAATTGCTATCTATCAAGATAAAGGAAAAGAAAGTGGCTAAGTCTCAGGATGAGACATTGGTGGTGAAGGATAATTTTTTCATTACTCGAACAATATGTAAGTTTATGAAAGTGAACTGGAATCCATGGAAGAAGCAGTGGGTGAATGATGAAGGAAAGGTATATGATAAATGCAGTCCTGTAGACCATCCTACGAGGCCAAATGATAAGAGGGATCCAGGTCTACGACCTGATGAGGCCGTCCCATCCTATAGTGATTCTGAAGAATATGAGACCTCTATTAAAGAAGGAGGGTATCCTGATCTTCCTCCCAAACCTACACCTCATAGTATTTCTTATGGGAAAGCTATTCAACTAGCTACTTTGCCCCAAAGGGAACCTGTTTTGTCTAAGGATGGTGTTGAAGATTAAGAAAGTCCTGTTGATAAAAGATCTGTATCCAAGAGCTCAAATGAGAGCTATGCTCTTAGTTTGAGTCCATATATTGGATTTTCTATTATGCATGTAGAGGCTGATCTAGTTGAGCCAGTAGACCCTATAACTGAACCTGTTGGGCATCCTGTTGACGAGATAGATATGGTTGTTGATGATTATGATGAGGAAGACCAGCTGGATAATTCCATTGAGGAGGAATCTAGAGTTGATGGGGAGAATCCCTCCAGGATTTGTTCAGTTTCAGTAGCTCATGGGATTGAGGTCTGGGTTCAAGACCCAGGTTTTGTAGTGATTGGCTTAGATTACCCTGATTCTGAGGATGAGACACCTGCTAGTAGACCTAATGTCGATTATAATATCCTCTCTGAGACCTTACTTGAAGATCTTGTGAGAAAAGATGACTTAGAGGAGTTAAAGTCTGAGATAAAGACCAGTTTTGTTGAAGAACTGAAGAGAATGGAAAATTCCTTGATATCTTCTATTCAAAAGGTTTTTAATGAATCTGTGGTCAGTGTTATGGATGAACCAAAATCTTGACAATCTCAGTTTTCTAGTCTCTCAGAGTTTGTTGATTCTTTGAAATTAACTGTGGCTGCTTTGAGTGTTTCTATGAGCTCAAATTCTCAAGCTTCTAAAGATTTAGCATATGTCACAAGTGTTGTGAGCCAGATGGTTTCAGTATTTGAGGAATTTAAGACTTTAGTGGAACAACATGTCATCACCCAAGACTCTCTTGTGAAAAATCTCATAAGTGGGCTGTCTAAATCTTTTAAGGAAACAATTGCCTTTTCTATTGAATCTCTGACTTCTAACAGGACCTCTTTGGATATTGATCAGATTCACGCTATGCTGAGAGAAGAGATTGGAAAGTCTTCTACCAGTGGCTCTGCAGACTCTGTTGCTTTGAACAAAGTTGTGACTACCACTAGGGATATAGGGAAAATTGTTCAGAATTTTATGAAAGAAGATTCTTCTTCTCAGAAAGATGTAAAGGATAATGTTGATTCTTATTTTCAAAAAGTGTATACCAAACATCAGTTGACCAACTATTTCAATGTTCTTTTGGAAAATATGAAATTAACACTTTTAAATCAAGCCTTCAGAGAACAAGTAAGCAAGCTCAGGGGGCTGACTCCAGCTTTGGATAAGTTTTTAGAAAACAAGGATGACTTTTTGTCTGCTATGGAGAGGGGAGGAGGAATTATCATGGAATTCAGGAATTTGTTGTTGCCTTTCTTACATGTTGATGCTCAGCCTATAATAGTTCCTCCTGCTCTGCCTGCATCTACTTCTGGATCTTCAGCTTCAGCTTCTACTTCTCACATGACCCCAGCTCAAGCTATTCAAAGTTTAACACATATGATTCCTTAGAGACTTATTCCATATAGATCTGATCATGTATCTATTACTGCTCCACATGTAATCCTTGCAGGAGTTCCACAGTCTTCTTCTCAACTTTCTAAGCCTAAGTCAACCTCATATCTTAAAGGAAAACCCAATGTGGACATTCAAGAAGTGGATTGAGTGGGTATAGATGTGTTTGATAGGAATATTATGTATTTATTGTACTATTTTTGTATCTTGTACTCTTGATTCATTACTATATATCACTTTTTGGAATCCCTTTCTCTGTGTTTTACTTTTCATGTATACTTCCTTTATTTCTATTTTTACTGATCCCCATTTTCTCTGGTACATTCTTTTCACCCTTCTTTTTGCTAATCACAAAGGGGGTGAAATCAATTAACTAAGGGGGAGAAATCAATTAACTAAGGGGGAGATATCATTAATGAGGAGGAAAAATCATTGAATTTATTTTATCTATGCAATATTTGATTATCTCAGATACTTTTACAGATCATTATCTCTGATATATTGGAAACTATGTTGACACACACTAAGAAATCATTGAATTTATTTTATCTCTGCTATATTTGATTATCTCTGACACTTTTACAGATCATTATCTTTGATATATTTGAAACTGTGTTGACACACATTGAGAAATCATAACTATTGTATTTTAAGTCTGATACATTTTGGATTACATTGTCATAATTTGTGATTATCAAAAATGGGGAGATTGTTGGACTCACCGGTTTTGAAAAATCCCAATTAGGATTAATTATGTTTTGATAATCCCAAATGATGTTTATTATTTAAACATTTCTTTATTTTAGTTAATGTTTATGTACTTTAAACCTCCAAATATAAATACATTCAAATATTTCTACATGATAAATCTTTTGTGATATATTTAAGTCATTCAGTTAATTAAATGTGTATATGATTCACTGTATTCTAAATTAACTCATTCTGTGAATAGAATGAATAGAAAAAATACTTAGTCACTGGTACAGAATAGAGAAACTGGTATATATAAGTCTACCGATATGAAAGTATACAGTTACAGAAAGGTCACTGGTACACAAAGAGCTACCGTTACACCAGAGCTACCATTAGAGTAAGTCTACCGGTAAGAAAGAATGCTATCAATACAGAATGACAGCTACCGAGCTATGTAAGTCTACCGTTATAAAGTCCACCGGTATATTTAAGCCACTGCTAATCAATTCTATCGATACAGGGAGCTACCGATACAAGAACAAAGAGCTACCAATAGGATCTCACCACTACACAGATACTTACCGCTGCATAAAGTGACTGGTACAAGGAGCTACCATTACAGAGTCAAACAACTACCGATACAAGTCGACTGTTACAAGCGTTCTGCTACATGAACTTTTATTCTTTATTTAAATTATACTAACGATCATATTTGGTTAATTTAATGAAACTTCTATTAATTAATGATGGTTATTGGGATGACAGGGAATGGTACCTCGTACCTGCCATAAAGTAATCATTCCCTTTGCTAGATCTCAAGGAATATAAGGAAGATCGAGCTGCAGTGAGAAATATATATAATAGAAAGGCGACATCCATACCCTCGCTTACTTGAAGAACACTAGACATACACGAGGCCATTCATACAAGAAGGGAAAAAAATATGAACCTTAGTCAAGGAGTGAAGAACTGAAAAGATCTCTTCATGCACTTAGGATGATCAAACTCAACCTGAAAGTCAAGGAAGCAGATGACACTCTGTTTTCAGAAAAAAACCAGAGAAGGACTCAGAAGCATTTCTAATTAATCAAAAGGAGTCCAGAGCTGCACTTCAATTCACTAGAGAATTCTAAACTCATAACTATTCTCTCTTAGTGATTCTTTTACTTAATTTTTGAGAAGTGTGTGTACTCTGTATATTAAATACACACACTGAATCCTGTGCTAAACTAGAGGATTTCCAAATCTTCACACAAAATATCCATAACTTTCTTGTATCCCACTGTGGATAGTGGTAGGGATCAAGTAGGACCTATGCATTGTGTGTGTTATTGTTGTTGTTTTCCCACAATGAACTGTGGTAGAGGTTAGAGGACCTGGATAGTCTGAGCACTATTGTAAAACATAGATCCGGGGTGTGGATCATGTTTATATAAATTATTTGATAGGAATATGTCTTGGCTTGTGAATGAACCTCTTATTTTACATTGCTGTGAATTTTACTTTTGTTAAAATTATTTGTTTTTAATATTCCACTGCTAATTACTTTGAAATATAAAATTGTTTTGAAGTTACTTTGATAGTTAATCTAGAAAGTGTTTGTAACTATTGTAAATCATTAGGTTAGTTTCAAAAGCTAATTTAATCTTCTGATTAAATTAACTGAGACCTAATCAATCTTTTGAGAACCTAATTGAACCTTTACAGTTTTAAAAATTCACTACAGTTTAACTTATTATTTAAATTGGGGGATTTTAATAGAAATATTTTTAACAGAAATTGTTAAATTAGAACTCAATTCACCCCCCTCTTGAGTATCCACTCCGACCAACATATTGAAATTGTGGAAATACCCAATACCACTCATACCAATCATTATATACGTTCTCAATTATATTTTATTTCACCATCCATGCCTTATTATAGGAAATATTATAACCAATTTTTTTGTATCCAATCATTAACAAGGGATACAAGAACATTTTGGCAGGTCCTAATCATATCAACGATAATAAACAACACAAATTCAGTATTCAATGAAGCAATATATTATGTTTGGTTTGGATGAATGAAAATATTAGCTACCTCGATCTTAAAAATTATCCAACCACCAAATTCAATGTCAGGAATATCCCTCCAGTAGAATATAAAATCATCACCATATTTATGAAACCTTATGATATATTTCTAATGAATTTATTCCTTAACTAAGTATATATAGTTACTATCAATATGAAATATTATTAGTATGTTTTTCAATGAATCTTTACTTGGAAAATAGCTTCCAAATAAATTGAGGCTATTCAATACTGTAGCCATTAGAACAAATCTTTAAAACATTTAAAATGATATTTTAGTTAAAGTGTTCATAACCAAATGAGAGAAACTTGAATACAAATAATTGAGGAATAACATTAATTAAAGATTATAATATCATGAGAATAAGAAGATTCAGGATATAATATTTCAAGGGGAAATATATACAGCATATAACAGTGAATTGGTGCGTAACAACAATGATGTCTCAGTGGAATGTATATTGAGACCAAATCCCTTATAAAGACAGTATCCTTAGATTAAGGATAAATCAATGAAATAATTATGTGTGACAAATATAAATACACCCAATATAAGTGGATATTATGTGTAAAACAATAAGAGGTTATTCACACATATTCATAGAACTACATAATCAATAAGTAGAAGTTTAAGCCAAATAAATAAAATTGGGTGAAAAAGTTCCCTTATAGAAATTTTACAGCCTAACGACATCACTTTAAAATCCAGAAAATAATTTTATGAGAGAAAAAAGGTTATCTCATCACTTAGACATAAAATTTATAGAAATAAGGATATATAAGAATATATCCCAATATAATAAGATGTCAATTAACAGACATAACAAAAAGAAGTCTTTTAAAAAAAAGAGGGTGAAAGGTTCCTTTACCGATTTGGTAACATACGAAACATACACCCCATGAAAGAAGGATCATACAATGAAAATGTAAATAACCATAAATTAAATTATAATATAAAAATAATAAAATCATGGGAAGCACATACACTACACAAAAGGAAATAGTTGCAAATATATAATGAATCTCACGGGAATAAAAAGTGAGATGAAAACCCCTTACCACGTTGTAATCAATCGATTCGTATGACCAAAAGTTAATAACCACCAAATTAATCACATAATACCATGAATATGATGAGAATAATGATAATATATATCAAATGGAAGTACAAAATACACCACATGCAATTAATTTTTGGTGAACAATGCAAATCTCATGGAATTAAAAGTGAGATAAGAAACCCCTTACCTTGTGTCCATCATGACTTGTTTGTTCTGTTTTCTTCCTGAATAATAAACACAAGTTAATTTATACTTGATTAAGATCCTTTTTCAAGTTTATTATTCCTTTTATATCAATTATTACCATGATATAACAATTATTCAATTATTTGAGTTCGTATTGGACATTTTGTCTTTGTTCAGAACTTTAGTAAAAAATGAACTTGTTATAATTACTATTTGTCCATGGGGTCAAAAGTCCATTAACTACAGAATGATATTCATGATTTTGATATCATATATATCCTGTATATATATATGTATTTATAACAGTACATAACATTTGCAGATAAGAAATTTGATGAACCGTTCATGGAGACGGTAAGTTGTGCATACACATGAACGCAGCTTCCATTTCTATTTCATATTTTAATGTAATGAAAACATAATGATACATAGATATATTATAATTATAGTATAATATAATATATAATTTCATTAACTCCATCCTTTATACATCCCACTTATGGTATAAATGAGTCATATCACTTTGAGGGGGCGGTAGTCCGCACATCCTCAAATGAAAATATCACGTTTACACATAATGGAAACCATATAGGTATGAAATAAATGGAGCTGTCTCCTGAAACAGTATGTTCTTTACCCATTAGATGAAGGTCTGTGTATGTGTTGTTAGAATAAATCTCATAACAACAAACTAGTATATTTATGATACTGTTTTTTTTATAAAAGAAAATAATAAAAAGAGTTTAGGGGTTGGAGAAGTAAAATAAAAGAAAAGAATTTAAGAGAAACTATTACCTTTAATTCAGGTAACTCCCTTTGGTTTGAACCAAATGGAATTCTTGAAGTACCTTCTGCCTAAGTTAAGGATTCTAGGTGGAAGATAGGGATATTTAGAGATTATTTGGGAAGGGTTTGGATGATCTAAGGGGATTGATAGGTGTGAGTAATGGGTTAGAATTCAAGGATTTTTATAAGGGGAATGAGGGTCTTTTTAGGAATGTGTGAAAATATTATTTTATTATATAACTATATCTGGTTTATAAAGGTCCAAAACTAATTAAAGTCGAAGATAATATGACTAATGGTCGAAATAAAATTATCCAATAATAATTTTACAGGTTTTGGATATTATTTTAATCTTTATAATATTATTTATTTAAATCATTTATTAATTAGGTAAACACTGCATCATTATGGTGTCATAAATAATTTTATTTATTTGATGCTTAAAATTATATAAAAAATACCATGATGTAGGATATATATTTAGATTTAAAAAGAATAATTATATTTGAATATATAACTTATATAACCCCATGTAGAAATTAATTTACTAAAATATATTTGTTTATTTAATTTTGCCTTTACTTTAAGTTAATTAAAATAAAGTGACATTATCACTCTTAAGTGGCTAAATGGGATCCCAAAATCGACCCAAGTTTTCCCATGGTCGGACATGACTCATCCAATAAGTTTATGATAAGTGTTAAGTTAATTTTGTATTATTATAATATTATTTTTACCTTGAATTACCCTATTTACCTTTAACCAAAGGAAATAAATGTCAAACGTTACTATTAATAAAAAATTATTTTCATCTTATTAAACCAAATTTTACTTAATAATAACAAAAATATATGTCATATTTTTTAAATTAATTCACAAAAGTGGTAAAATTTCATTTAAATGAAAAAGATAGATTTTTAACTACTACTTAGTGGTTTCCCTATTCATAAAAAATTTGATGTTTTTTTAGAAAAATAAAAAAATCTTCCTAATATATATTTGATATTATGAATTCAAAAATGATGTCTATTTTACCAAATTCAAAACATAAAAGTTGGATTAATTAATTTAAAATTAATTCTCATTGTCAAAACAAAAAGTGTGTTTTTAAGAAATAATAACTATCAAAAGACTGACACTTGTTTTTGCCCAATTTCAATGTGAAATTTCTTCCAATGACCAAAATTGGATTAAATGGTAAAAATATAATCAAATTACAATTTAAAACCATTTAAAAATATAATCTACCTATATAAAGAAGTTATATTAAAAGGCTGCTTTGAATTAAAATCCAGTATTTTCACTATTACTTAAAAAATGAATTTTATCAGAAAATACCAAAAATTTACCCAAAGTAAATTTTGATGAACTGATTCTAAATAAGAATTTTATTTTGTCAAATATAACATATAAAAGTGACCAAAAGTATATTTAGTGAGGATTTGCTATCAAAAGGTGGTAAATTGACATTTTAAAGAATATTAGAGTATTTGTGCTTAAAATCAGATTCTTTCTTATTTTAAGCCTCTAATTTTTTTTGGATAATTGTAAAAATATTAAACAAAAATGTATAATAATTTTGTACTTAGTTATGTTCATTCCTACCATTACAACAGCTAGGCGTTAACTACCATTTAAAATAATAGTAATATATTATTATTTTCAGTATAACTCAACATTGTGTGAAACATAAGATTTCAAAGAAACCCGGTGTTGTGTATTGGGTACAACCTTGAACAAAACTTCCCCTTTAAAGTAAATTAATAAATAATTCACAAATATTAATAAATTTGAAAATTTTATATTCTTTATTTACCTGGGAGGTTACATCCTTCCCCCCTTTTGGGAATTGCATCCTTGTAATTTTAATATTGGGATCAAAAACTTCATTGAAAGTCACACATCAGAAAAAGAGTCAATAAAACAATCACTTTAAAATAAAATAAGATAAGTACAAAGGTTACCCGAGACAACAGATACTAGGATTCCATGAAAACATGGATATGGAGAAGGTAAAAACCATTAAGTTTTGATGGAGAGTGATAGAAAACATGATTAAGATAAAATTAACCACTAGAAAATCACAAACTTGTGATGTGTTAAATGGTCTTTTATTCCCAGTAGGAAAAGTTAACAGACAACGTTTTTGTTTTAAGTTAATTTTAATTGAGGAATTTATTTAGTTGATTAACTAAAAACACATGGAAACATACTTACTTTTCATGTATACCTTCACCCTTTACTAAATTTCTATAACAAACTAATCTTTTCTTCAAACGATTAGTATTCAAACTGACTTGGTCACATTAAAAGCGCAAGAATCAAATTCTAGGGTATCACATAATCCATAAATGATGAACCATATTTTTTCCATATCATTAGAAATTAACCAAAACCAAAATGGTAAGTACAAGATCAGATAATCCTTAAAAGGGATAATATTTTACAAAAAGAAAAACTACTCATAATCCCCAAAATTTGTCAAACAATACCCAAAGTTCATCAAAGACCATTCAATAAACAGTTGTCCATAAAATTCTTCAATATGATCCAAACTAAGGTTGAAACCCAAATCTTAGAGGTATTTAATCACATATTCTTCCACAGTAAATCTTAACATTTATCTCCAAATAACATCGACTACTCATAATTTCTCATACTAAAGTGTAATTAACCTAATCACATATTCTCTATGATAGGTTAATCATTTACATAAATAACCCAAATATACCTAAAACATAAATTCTTTAAATTAAAATTTCAACCATTATTTCACAAATGAATTCCCATAGTATTCTATTTTCTTTAGACATATAGTGTTTCCTCAAAAGAGAGAACGTCTTCCAAAATAACCTTTATCACTTAATCACCAAATCATTTTCATATACTAATGAAATCCATTTAATAAAACATAAGTTCCCAAAATCAACTTATTATTGATCCATAAAATCATTTAACTAAAATAATAAGTCATACTCACCAGGGACTTCACATAGGCCAGTGGTAGCCGATGCGCCCTTATCGTCCTTCGGTTGTGGGTTCGATTCCTGCAACCTTTTCGGATGCGACGGTTTTTCACCCATCATATGGGTAGTCCTTTTTATAAAACTAAAAAATAACCAAAACATGTTTTAACCTCAAAAGTTGTCTTATACCTATAATTCTCATCCCAACTCATCATGACCTCAACATCTTATATATCATCATTTTTTTATTTCACCTTATATGATAAAATAAAACTATTACCAAAATAAAGATCATCATACCATGATCTTGGGTTCCACATGGTTTTATTGTCATCTTGTTCATGTAAGTATAAGGTCCATGCATTGTAACAATGATTTAGAGATCCTTCAAAATCATTTTCTTCCATCATCTAAATACACCTTGTACTAGTTGGGTCATATGGGTGTTTTCAAAAAAATAGTTTCGGAAAATAATCATGTATGGCATATAATTACAAAACATCTGAAAGAACATGATTTTTATAAAAGAGTCGGACCGAATTTGAGTTAAAACATTCAATTAATGGTCCTTTTAAAATACCATAAGTATGTGTTGTGAAACTATATTGTAAAATAAAGTATAAATAGGTTGTGCAAGGGTCTCCTTCTTCATCACCTTATTCAAAATCATAATATGGTTCAAAATTTTGTGATAATGTAAAATATTTTAAAATGCCTTGATAATATTTACCTGTCTTGAAAATATGAGAATATTGTGAAAATCGGATTTGTTTAAATACAACCCATTATCCACGATGATAATGAGGTATATTGGAGGTGTTTTATATCTCAAACAAATTCTTTCAAGTGAGTTTTATGCTAGATAAAGTTTCACAATTATCAAAACATGACTTTGCAATAATTATTGCAAGCATGACATCAGGAAGAGATAGGAATGTTGTCTGAGATCCCCCTCCTTCCATTGTAACCGACATTCCTTGATCTGAAAATAATTTAATACAAAGATTTATCTGAAATAATAGACATAGGGACTAACCATGTATTTAATGAAAACTCATAATCCCTAAAGTTGTCTAAATCGACCTCTGATACCAACTATAAGGACCCGACCATAAAAAATTACATAATCTTGAATTAAATGGATAATTCACATTGAAAATCTTTTCAGGTTTAGATATTTAGATAATTATGCCCCAACTATTACATATAAAAATGAATATTACATGTAGACACTACTACTCAGTATCCATTATTTTATAAAATAAAAAAAGAAACATGTCTAGTTCCATGTTTTAGATAGCATAGATTTTCCTCGATCACATCCTTGACCCTTATTCATCTTTGATTTCCATGGGAAACATTTCCAAAAAATGGGATGAGCATAAAAATATCAGTAAGAGTTATAATATAAGGAAGGAAAATATTATCACATCAATAAATACAAATCAATGAAACCATACTTTTTAATCATAACATACCATAAGACAACATAAGATTTATGAATAACACATTGAAATCATAAATCATAAAGGTAACATATGGTATACAAAACATACATAAATTGTAGCTATCACAGCTACGTAGGGAGTTATGTTAGAATACCCATCAAATTATAGTCCCTAAATCTCTTAAGATAAACATTAACCTTTACCTTCGTCACGTTACCCAATGCATTTGAGAGCTATCTCAGGCTCACCTGCCCTAGGTTTATCATGGAACCACCCGTATACGTAAAAAATGCCCAATAAACATAAAATAATCATAACACACAACACAATCATAAAATAAAGATTATATTTCCACATTCCAATCACAATATATGATATCAAGATATTGAAATAAACAATGCTTTATCAAAACATTTTCAAAACCATTTAATAAATTTAATAAAGAGATTTTTGAATCAAGGTGTCCCATACCAATTTGAATATTTAAAAGTAATTAAAAATTTAAAACATTAATGTCCATATAATTAAATCCTAAAAACCATTTTGAATACATGAACATTAATTAGAATGATTTAGAAGAATAAATCTTTAAAACATTCCAAACAATATTTTAGTTAAAGAGTTTCTAACCAAATGAGAGATACTTGAATACAAATAATTGAGGAATAACATGAATAAAAGTTTATAATATCATAATAATAAGTAGATTCATGATATAATATGTCAAGGGGAAATATATACACTATATAAAATTGAATTGGTTCATAACAACAATGGAGTCTTAGTGGAATGTAAATTGAGACGAAATCCTTTATAAAGACGCTATTATTAGATTAAATATAATTTAATGCCATAATTATGTATGAAAAATATAAATACTCCAAATATATGAGGATATTAATTTTAAAATAATCAGAGGTTATTCAAACATATTCATAGCACGAGATAATCAATAAGTATATTTTTAACCCAAAGAATTGAAATTGGGTGAATAAGTTCCCTTATAGAAATTCCACATCCTAACGACATCACATTAAAATTTAGAAAATAATTTTATGAGAGAAAAAAGGGTATATAATCACTTGGACATAAAATTTACAGCAATAAGGATATATAAGAACATATCCCAACATAATAATATGTAAATTAAAAGACATAACAAAAAAGAAGACTTTTAAAAAAAGTAGGGTGAAATGTTCCCTTACCGATTTGGTAACTCATGAAACATACACCCCATAAAAGAAGGATCATAAAATGAAGATGAAAATAAACATAAATTAAAGTATATTATACAAATAATACACTCATGGGTAGTACATACACCACACAAAAGGAAATAGATGCAAATATAGCATGAATCTCACTGGAATAAAAAGTGAGATGAAAACCCCTTACCACGTTGTAATCAATCGAGTCGTATGACCAAAAGTTAATAACCAAAAAATGAATCATAGAATACCATGAATATAAAGAGAATAATAATAATATATATCAATTGTCAGTACACAATACACCACATGCAATAAATAAGTGGCGAACAATGGAAATCTCACAGAATAAAAAGTGAGCTAAGAAACCCTTTACCTTGTGTCCAACTGGATTTGTTTGTTCATTGTTCTTCTGGAATAATAAAAATAAGTTAATTTATACTTTATTAATAAAATTTTTCAATTTTATTATTCCTTTTATATTATAGAGACCCGAAACCTGACGTACATGGAAATTACATTACTTTTTTATAATTCTTAATACATAGAAAAACCAAACAGACAAGGACAGTAATAGTTTAGTATCTTTGGAAACTCATAAAAATAATCTTCTAATCATGGTGAAAAATCTTCAACATCTCCCATAAAGATATTACCTTTTTTGTTTTCATACCTAAAACCTTTCTTTATATCATGGGGAAAAGAAAATATTAAAAGGGTGATCTTAAATTCTCAGTAATGTTAAACATAGAGAACATAAAACAATCTATAAACATTTGAATGCAAAAACTTGAATATAAAATCTAAACATCAAAATCTTGAGCAAAGACATAAATCATGGAAGTATGTAAGGAATATATCATAAAGGAACATCAATAATAATAAAATAGCATGGGAATAAAACATTTAATTGTGGAAAACCATTAATAACATGATATGATTTCCATAGTAGCCAAGGCATTGCTGCCAAGACCATCTTAGTGGACAAAGTCCCTTTCTGAATCGAGTTCACTCCTCGTTCCAGTAATGTATCACTGAAATGGATTAACTTACCATTCCAGCCATGTCTATCTCATGAAATATAAATCTTTACCCAATGCATTGGAGGGAGATATAGGTCTCACCCATCTCATAATGAAATCACTCTTACTAGTGCCACAACATGAACATAAATCATTCATCATTACCCAAAGTATAAAATGGGTTTCATAAACATCATGCCATTATAACATAATCCATAAAAAATGGATATAATTTAATCATAAGAAAATTGAAACCATGTAAATCATATAGAAATTATACTTGAAACATACACATATGAAATAATTCCATCTTATATGGAAAATGGTTTTGATAAAACACTTGAAATGAATTCTTGAGGAAAATATCCTTTCTTCTTCAAAATCATTTTCTTTTCACAAAATACCATGAAATTTTAAAAGAAAAGGATTTTTTTGAAAATATTCATTAAATATTGTAGAGTAAGCTTCATGAATATAAGGCGTTATGAAATTGTAAAAATCTGTTCATGTCGTATAAGTTAAAAAAACATTCTCCTCATACTTTTAACGGAAAAGTCAAAAAGTACCATATATGGTACACAAAAGAAATATTCTTTCCACAACAAAATGTAAAAGTCAAATAGGGGTAAACATTACAATAAACATACATGGAAGAATATTAAACACTTTATGAAATTTTTTTTATGGACATGGATGAAAAATGTAACCCCAGTAAATACTTACGTATAAGCAATCTCAGATTAAAATGAGATTTTCAAAATTATCCCTTACCTTATGTATGATATGCTTTGTTTGTATCCTAAACTCAGGTATAATGATTTAAATAATGTCATTGAATTATTACAGAATCATATTCATTGTTATGATATCATATATGGTTCACTTATGACTTTATATTACCCGTTCTTTTGTAAATTCCATGTTAAAGCAGCGTTTTGGGTAAAATCGTTTCATTTATCGTACATGTTTCGACTTGTTGTTCTTGATATTATTACTTATATCCTGATTTAATTAATTCCAGAATTTAAAACATGATTTATATATAATATATATTCAGAATATACATATATATAATAGATCGATGAATGGAAAGAAATACACCGTTCATGGAGACGGTAGGCTGTAGGTACACATAAACGCTGTTTTTCGTTTCCTTATTGAATTGAGAGGAATTAAGTAGATGGAATACATATATATACACATAAATCCATTAGCATTATTTTGTCATATATTTCACTATTACTTATTATATATACTTTATAATCATTCTGGAATTGTTAACATGGAAAATGAATCTCATCGCGTCGTGGAGACGGCAATTCGTACGTACACACGAGCGATGATATCATTCCCATATTTATTGAATGGAATTGAAGTGGATGATATAATATCTTAGAATCAGTATTATGTTATAATAATCATATGTATTTATTCCTTACACCATTATACCCATCTAATTAAGGTGGTGGTGGAAAAACTGATTACACCACGACGTGGAGACGGTATTCCGTACGTACACATGCGCAGTGATTTCATTTTCCGTAGGATGGATAGAAGGTGAAATAGGTTTGTTTCATATTTATAATAAAATATTAGTATATAAGTAATACTGATGTTATTAATTTATAATGAAACAACTAAAGAAGAGTAACTAGAAGAAGAAAGAAACTTGAAAGAGTCGGTAGAAGAGATTACCTCTTCCTCGACGCACCTCCTTTAAACATCTTCTTAGGGCACTAGAGTTGGTCTTTTGAGAAGTCCTGAACCTCTATGATATAACTAGAGAGGTTTAGAAGAGTAATTGGCAGGGTTTGGTCGAGATTCAAGGCTCAAAAGGGTGTGAAGAGAAGTGGGAAGGTGTGCCCTTTTTATAAGGGAGGAGAGGGGCACCTTTGGAAAGATTTAAAATATTATTTTATAATAAATTCATATTCAGTTTATAATAGCTGAAAATTGATTTATTTCTAAGCTAAAGTGGGGATAGGTCGAAATAATCCCAACCAATAGAATTTAGATAAGTTTAGGTTTCTATTTTAACCTTATCTTTTAGATTTAACTTTAAGTTAAATAATTTTACTTTTTCATTGTCTTATTGTTTTCTTACACTATATGGTTAATAAAATTACTATAACAAGACAACCTGACCCCAAGTGGTTAATTATTAATATATATAACCTTATCTAAGTCATTTGGCCAAACCTTAGATTTTTAGGAATATAATAGCAATTAATAATATAATATTTTTTTTAAAAACTATTTTATGTCAATTTTGACACTATTTGGTAATTGATTTTTGTGAAAATTATAACAGCATTATTAGTTCAAAAAAAGTTAATTGAATCAATACTAACATGTTATATTATCCTAAAAAATTAGTTTAATTTATTAAAAGTCTCAAATTACATTTATTTGGGTATTTATAACATCAATTATGTTAATATTTCATTAATGAGGTAATTACTGCATCATCATTGTGTCATAAATAAATTAATTTATTTTAAGTCTAAAAATTATAAATAAAATACCATTATGTATGAAATATTTTTATATTTCTAATTAATATTTATAGTCAAATTTATCTTATGTATAACCCTATATTAAAAATGTTTTAGTTATTACACTTTGATTTTAACTATTTAAACTATTCTTTAAATAAATTAACAATAAATGTCCTAATCTAATCCAAGTGGACATAAATGGTCATATTTTATTCCTAAGGTTGTTTTTGTTCGAATAAAACTTATCCAATAGAATTAGTACATGTTTTAGGGTAATAATAATATTATTTTTACCCTTAATTATCCTATTTACTTTTAACTGTGGTAAAAAAAGTAAAAAGTTACTATTCACCAAAAATTATTTTTATCTTATTGAACCACATTTTACTCCTTGATATTAACCTTGTCTGTCATATTTTTGAAATTCCACTCACAGAAGTGGAAAAATTAAGTTTTATGTAAATTTTCAAATTCTCCTAGGAGGTGGGTAAAAGACGGTGAAAAGATAAATAAAATATATATATATATATATATATAATTATTATAAAATGATTCCAATGAATTACATTGAACATATATAAGTATTATGTATCAATTTTGATCTAAAATAAATTTAAATAAAATAAATAATTATTTAAATAAAAAGTCGGTTTTTAAATAGTAACCCAGTGTTTTCACTATTCATCAAAAATTGAAAGTTTTCAGAAAAATACTAAAAATTCACCCTAGTCTAATTTCGATATTCTGAATCCAAAAATGAATTCAATTTTGAAAGATAAAATTTATAAAATTTCAAAAATTGGGTATTACTATTCATAATGGCTAGTTTATAATAATATTATAATAATATCTTGTTTAGTGAAACTTGGTATTGCGTACTATACACGCTATCGAAGAAGGTCTTGATTGCGTGTAATGCAAGCCAAGTCAGGGCTGTGTGTAGTGAAAGCTCCGTTTGGTGTTGCGTATAACATAATCAAAAATTATTTAATTTATATATTAAACAAAATCTATACTTAATGTTGTGTAGAATAATTTCCGCAAAACAAACTTGAATTTGTGTGTAACACGAGTCAAGAATAGTGTTGCGTGTACTGCAAGCTAATACGGTATTGCGTATAGTACAAGCCAATATTGGTGTATTGTATAATAGAAGACATCAAAAAAATTAAAAATAATATATCTCATAAAATCTCAGGGTGTTACATATATCACTTATTACGTTGATATAAAAATTAGTTAATTATTTGATTTCGTATTGGACATTTTGTCGATGTACGGAATTTGAGTAAAAAATGAACTTGTTATAATTACAATTTTACCATGTGGTCAAAAACTCAATTATCAACAGAATGATATTCTTGATTTAAATATCATATATATCACATATATTCAGTATATATATATACATATATGTATTTATAACAGTACATAACATTTGAAGATAGAAATGAAATGCATCGTTCATGGAGACGGTAAGCCTTACGAATGCATGAACGCTACTTTCATTTCTATTTCATATTTAAATGGAATGAAAACATAATAATACATATTTATATTAAAATTATAGTATAATATCATATATAATTTCATTTACTCAATCCTTTATACGTCCCACGTATGGTATGAACGAGTCATATAACTTTGAGGGGGGTGGTAGTCCGCACTTCCTCAAATGAAATTATCATGTTTATCCATAATAGAAACCATAAAGGTATGAAATAAATTGAAAATATAGAAGCATAAAGAAAAAATAAACATAATATATATTATATATAAATATAGTTCCATCCTAATGGCCACCATGAGAGGCGATTGGAGATATTTGAACAGACATCGTTTTATGAGGCAGTAGTTCACCGTCCACAAAAACAGTATGCTCTTTACCCATTATATGGAGGTGTGTGTAGGTTTAGATTGAATAATTATCATAAAAAACATAGTATATTTAGGATACATGTGTTTTTATAAAATAAAATAATAAAAAGAGTTTAGGGGTTGGAGAAGTAAAATAAAAGAAAAGAATTTAAGAGAAAGTGTTACCTTTAATTCGGGTAACTTCCTTTCGTTTGAACCAAAAGGTCTTCTTGAAGTGCCTTCTACCTAAGGTAAGGCTTATAATTGGAATAGAGGGATATTGAGAGATTTTTTGGGCAGGCGTTGGATGATCCAATGGTATTGAGGGGTGTGAGTAAGGGTTTAAAAGTGAGGACTTTTTATAAGGGGAAAGAGGGGCTTTTTAGGAAAGTATGAAAATATTATTTTATTATATAATGATTTTAAGTTTCTAAAGGTACAAAACTTATTAAAGTCTAATATAATATGACTCTTGTTCTATGTAAAAATAATCCAATAATAATTGGATAGGTTTTGGATATTGGTTTAATCCTTATAATATTATTTATTTAAATCATTTATTAATGAGGTAAACACTACATCATTATTATGTCATAAATAATCTTATTTATTTGATGTCTAAAAATTATAAAAAAATACCATGATGTAGGAAATAGTTTTATATTTCAAAATAATATTTATAGTCTAAGAGATAACTTATATAACCCCAAGTAAAAATTAATTTACTAAAAGATATTTGTTTATTTCATTTTTGCCTTAACTTTATGTTAATTAAAATAAAGTGTCATTATCACTATTATGTGGCTCTATGGGGTACCAAAATCTACCCAAGGATGCCCATGGTCGGCCATGACTCATAAAATAAGGTTAGGACAAGTGTTAAGATAATTTTGTATTATTATAATATTCATTTTACCTTGAATTACCCTATTTACCTTTAACTGCGGTAAATAAAAGTCCAAAGTTACTGTTCACCAAAAATTATTTTCATCTTATTAAACCAAATTTTATTTACTAATAACAACCACGTTTGTCTTATTTTTTAAATTTAAATTATAAAATTGGTAAATTTTTATTTAAATGAAAAAGTTATATTTTAAACTATTACTTAATGGTTTCACTATTCATCAAAAATTGATTTTTTTTTTCAGAAAAATACCAAAAAATCATCCTAAGATATATTTGATATTCTAAATTAAAAAATGGAGACTATTTAACCAAATTAAAAATAGAAAATTTGGATTAATTAATTTAAAATTAATTCCCATTGTCAAAACAAAAAACGTGTTTTTAAGAAATAATAACTATCAAAAGAGTAACACTAGTTTATGCCATATTTCAAAGTGAAATTTCTTGTAATGCCCAATATTGTATTAAATGGTAAAAATATAATCTAACTACACATTAAAGCAATTTAAAAATATAATCTAACCATATAAATAAGTTATATTAAAAGGAATTTTTGAATTAAAATACAGTATTTTTCACTATTCATTAAAAAATAAATTTTATCAGAAAAATACAAACAATTTACCTAAAGTAAATTTTAATGACCTGATTCTAAAGAAGAATTATATTTTTTCAAATATAACATATAAAAGTCACCAAAACTAGATTTAAAGAGGGTTCTCCATCAAAAGGCGGTAAATCGGCCTTTTAAAGAATATTAGAGTATTTATGCTTAAAATCAGATTTTTTCTTATTTTAATCCTCTAAAATTTATTTGATAAATGTAAAAACATTTAACAAACATGTATAACAATTTTATAGTTATTTATGCTCATTACCTCCATTACAATGACTAGGCGTTAACTACCATTTAAAATAATAACATTATATTATTATTTTTCAGTATAACTCAACATTGTGTGCAATGTAAGATTTCAAAAAACCCATTGTTGTGTATTTGGTATGCCATAAAACATAGAATCCCATTTAAAGTAAAATTAATAATTAATTCAAAAATATTAATAAATATGAAAATTTCATATTCTTTATTTACTTTAGATGTTACATCCTCATCCCCTTCAACATCACTAGTTAGCCCCTACCCACATTAACAATGTTATGCACCAGTTTCACTTACTCATGCCTGCACCTGTCTTTACTAGGTTTCGAACCCGAGACCTCCCCCCTTACACTTAAACACCTTTTTCTCTCTACTATTTTGTTTTTTTCTATATTTTATGATATATATATATATTTACATTTTTTATCCATATATTTATTTATTTATCTATATTTATTTATATATTTAAATACATATATAAAATATGTTTGGTGAGTGAGTGTGTGATTATACATATAGATATATATATATGTGTGTGTGTGTATGTAACTGAAAATATAATTATATTTATTTATATTTATTTACATATATTATATATCAATATTTATATATATATATTAGAATATATAGATAAATTTATATATGTTTGTCAATACAGACACACATATATATTTATATATATAAACATTATATTTACATTAATTGAATATTTATATAAATATTCATAAATTTTAATTTTAAATAAAATGGATATTATTTTTTATTTAGATAAGGTAAATATATTGAGAAATATATTTTATATGTAAATATGTTTAATTATTTATTTATAAAATTAAATTTTTATGTGTGAATATATCAAAAATATTAATATATTATTATATATTTGATTATAAATAATAGTACATTATGAAAAATGATAAAATTTTAAATCCATAATATCAATATGAATGTAAGGCCCAAAAATAAATTTAGTCCTCATTGAAAAAGGAAAAAAAGCCCCCCTTAAACGAGGGTGAAAATCAATCGAATGTTAAAAAATT
The DNA here is from genome assembly GCA_963277665.1 of Viscum album. Classification (NCBI taxonomy): domain Eukaryota; kingdom Viridiplantae; phylum Streptophyta; class Magnoliopsida; order Santalales; family Viscaceae; genus Viscum; species Viscum album. The sequence goes on along the minus strand of OY728150.1, from coordinate 1,084,346,000 downwards.
AGGGTATCCTGAATAAAAGCTCAGTTTTGGAGGCATTATGGGACTTGTTTGGCCTTGAGAAATGAGACATAGGATTACCTTAATCACTAGGGAATAGATCTTGTGATAATGTTCTATTTGATATGTGGTAGAGCCTAAATAGACATCCAGATCAAAAGGTACGACTATTTGAAGTTTGAGTTACGATTTCATCTTATTTTCAATATTTTATTAATTTTATGATTTTTTATATTAAAATTGTTATTAAATTACTATTAACCAATAATAATTTCTAAATTTTAAATAATTTTTTGAATTATTTTATAAGCCATTTTAACTAATTATATTATATATTAAGTTAAAATGTCTATTTAGCCTTATCTAAAATATATTTAAAAACTATATATTATAGTTTTAGCAATATAAATATATTTAAATATTAATGTATTATTTATAATGATTTTTTTAAATATACCCTTTATTAGTGCTAGTAAAAAGCTCTGATAAAAGGTATCCCGTTAATAGTTCTAAAAAAATAGATAAAGGTACCCCCATTATCAGATCTTTTTTTAGCGCCGTTAAAGGTTTGTACTGCGAAAATATATATTTTTATTTTTGAGTCCTTGAGAGTGTTTGAGATAATGGATCAACTTTGGTTGTAGACAGTTAATGATGTTGATATGCGGGATCGATAGCGTTGTCCCAGTACTTGGGTTGTTTGGGGAGGTAGTGTTTATGGATCATGTTTTGAGGTTAGTTCAAGGTTTCATAAACCAAGGGCCTTTAGGTTTATTATTTGGTCATTATCCACTCTTTTGGGTCGAAACTTTTAAGTAGTTAGAAGAGTGTCATTGACTAGGTTTTCTAATCAGCATGTCACCAGTAGTCAGGCATTCATATTACCATTTTGGGAGATAGGAAAGATAGTTTTTATCATTCATCCTCCAGTTCACTTGGGTTACCACGTTGGATGAAGGAGTTCCTTGAAACGTTTCTTTCCACTTATGATTGTAGTTTGAGATCTCAGAGCATCAGACATGTGATACAAGTGAGGGACACACACACATCACCAGGTGGGAAGCTCGAAAGAGCGATTGATGTGTTGAGACACCCTTCATCCATCCCTCCCCACACACTGTGGATGGAGGAGTTCCTTACCATATTGCATTAGACATGATGCAACATCCCATGGTGGTGGTGGGGGGTGATGCATTTTTCAGTTAGTTTTCTTGGTTATTTCCTTTTATCAGGGGTATTGTGAAATTTAGTTTGGCATCTTGGCATGATTCTATCTTCTATTTTTGGTCCTTTGGGTCTTTCATTAACATTTTTTTTCGCTAGGCCACATGGCCCTTTTCTTTGGGGTTTTTACCCACTGGACCTTTGGTAAATGTTTAAGTTACCTCTTATCCAAGTTTAAAAGAGTAATTTCTATTTTTATTTAATAAAGGGTCCTAAGATCCTACGTGTTTAAAAAACTATATACTGTATATAACAACAGTTGGGGGGTTAACTACGTTGTAAATTCACACCGTAATGAAGCATGAATCTTATGTTCTAAACTAGGTGGGGTGAATTACTAAGTACTGTAGAACTATATCTCAATAGGTACTATAGTAGTAACTCATGTGTGGTAATATAGAAACAATACTATTAATCCAAAATGGGATTTCATTATAAGTATTAATCCTTGGGGACATCAATCACCTTTGGGCCACATTTCCTATGGGATATCATTCAAGGACCTCAGGGTTGTATGGAGTAGGTTCTACTAGTGGATACGATAATACAATGGCTATTAATGATAAAGCAAAAGGCAGGATGATCATCTATGTGACTGGTCACCGGAAGTAGTGAAAGACATTCAATGAACACCCATTACCTCATCATGGGGCATAAATGAAATGTTTTGAATGTGATGTCATAGAATGAGGGATAGTAGATGAAAAATGGTGGGACCTAATATATATTAGGTATTGGTTCCTTTGGACCTTCAATCCATATACTATGAGGACTCCAAACATGTATTGCAATGTGTCCAGGCCATGTAATGGTTCACTATCAACCTAATTAATAAGTTTACTTATCCATAAACTAAAATAATTTTTTTGAATATGAATTAAAATGTAAAATAGAAATTAAAAATATAAAACTGAAAATGCAAATTAAATAAAAGATAAATAATTTAATAAATAAATATATATATATAAATTACTATTATAATATATATTACATGAATATAATAGTGAAAAAACATGAAATGTTAGTTATTCTCAATAATATTTTAGAAATCATAAAAAATTTATTAAATTCCAACCATGATCGGAATTTACCATAAAATTCAACATATTCCTTCCCTAATATAAAACACTACAAAATTCAATTACTTAGTGGATATTTTTTAGCTAAGGCTTATAAAACCACAACTAAATTATTATTATTTTTAAATTAATAATAACACTGATTTTTAATAAACCACTGATATATTTAAATATAAATAAAATAAAATAAAATATAATAATGTACTGAGTAGAGATACAAATAAAAACCATATATAGTTCTAATTATTAAATATACTACTAATATATGTTAAAAAAACTTTATCCTCAACACTATAATCAATCTCTTTGTCCAGTCCTCCCCTTACCACTTTGTATGATGGTGAGATCCCTCTCCCCTACACATAACACCACCCCTTACCTTATCCAAAATTCCAACCCTAAGCATATCTCCTCTATATGTTTCCCCCTCCTCTATGTATCCAACTCGACCTTAATATCTATTATCCCCAAAAGCGTTAACCTATCCCTTATCATAATGTGTCACTAGGTATAGTTTTTTAACTTTTATTTCATTGTTATAAATTATTTTCAATTGATTTTATGATTTTTTAGAATTTAATTTTTAATATATAATATAATGGTTTGTTTTTTATATTGGTAGTTAATTTTTTTTAGAATTGATAGATTTATTTTTTTATATTTTTTATTTATTGATATTTCATTGTTTTAATTGTGATAAAAATTCATTTAATTCTTGGATTTTTATGTTTATTGAATTAAATATACATCTTTTAAATTGATATTTAAAAATTGAATTTTGAGTTATAATATTTTAATTTTTTTTTAAAATTATCACATAAAAATTCATTCCACATTCTTATAATCCATTACATAGTTTTCATATACATTACAAAAAAATATTTTGTTTCATATTTGTAATTAAAAATTTTATAGTTTTCTTATTAATTAAATATAGATATTTTAAATGTTTTGAACATTATATATATACATGTAAAATTTTATTTGAATAATTTATATATATACACATATATTATGATAATTTTATATATAAATTGAAAAATATTTTTTTCCTTTTAAACTCATGATGTGGTTTAGAAATTCATTTTAATGGTTAATGTATTTTCAAAATGATAAATTTTATATAAAATTATATTTTAGAAATTTTTTTGTTAATATATAATTTTTATAGTGGTTTTAATTATTATTGTGTTGTAAACTAAAGGACATGGTTTTTTTGTTTTTTATATCATTTGTCGTCTAATTTTTTAAAGTTTATTTTCTTTAATAAAATAATTTAAAAATAAGTTTTGATGTGTAAAATTGATTTCAAATGAATAAATAATTTTAATTTTTTTTCAATTATAATGAGTGAAATTATATATATATATATATATGTATGTATTATTATGCTTAGTTTATGTTTTTTTAAAATGATATTATCGATTTATAGTAGTGTTATAATTATAAATTTACATATTTCTTGGTAATATAAATGGTAAATATTTTAATCTATTACATATGGTTAGAAGTTGGATTAATTTTCTTTTAAACAAAGATAAATATGCTATTGGTTTGAAATGATTTCTAGATTTTCCAATTTCCAATCAATCTATGGATGGAAGAATAATATTTAAATGTGTTGAATGTAAATTTTGGAAATGAATGAATACAAATAAAGTATGTGAGAACATGATATTTTAAAAAAATCCTAACCAATACATATATTGGTTTTGGAATGAAGAATTTAATGTTATGGAAAGATAAATTAGTGGATATCCTATCAATAAGACACATAGTGATCCACTTAAAGAGATTATACTTCAAATCATGATAAATGATACATTTAAATTTATCAGAAACAACAACCACAATTTTATTACATTAGAAGAACCTCTAGTAGATCCTAATTAGGTTAAATTAGATCAAAACTTAAGTCAACAAATAAATTATTTATTAATTATTTGAATATGAAAATCAATAATTTTATGGAAGATGTTCCAAAAATTAAAAGAATTATTTTTTATCAAGTTATACCCTATCAAATTCCTCTGTGAATATAATGATAAATAAATTTAAATGATAGTAGAGTTGATTCATGATATATCTTGCCAAGATAATGTACCCATATCATTCTATGAGATGAATAAAATTATAAAAAAATGTGGCCTTGATTACAAAAAATATATTAATGTCCTAATGATATTTTTATTTATTAGAGAGAAAATTTTTTAAATGAAGAATTAAAAATATATAATATAAGTAAATGTAAGTGAATGAGAATATTTTAGTGTTAAAAATAATGTAATAATAGGAAGAAATAGAAAAAGAAAACTCTTAGAATGGTATTTCATTAATTTCATCTAAAACCATTTTTGTAAATATTATTCATGTTATCTAAAACTATATATGAAATTAATTGGAATGGTTTTTAAAGTAACAATGGATCTATGAGACATCCATAAGATTCAAAATCATGGAATATGTTTCATTCATTATATCCAAATTCCTATTAAAATCAAAGAAATGTTCATGTTAAACCAACTTCTAATAGTTTTAACCCTTTTAGGGATTTAATTACTAATTATAGAAGATGATACTTGTTTTTATCCCTTAGAATAAATATCCTTTTATGTTTATGAATCATAATTATTTTATAATTTAGATTATTATCCTATGAAAAAATTTCTAGATATAAAATTTATTTATACGTTCAGTATCTAATCAACGAAATCTAAGATTTATGAAATATTTTTGTGGATACATTTGATGTATCAATGAAAAAATATCTTAAAATATATTTTTATATAACATAGACCAATAGTGAGTCCCAATGATTAGGAAAATTATCTTATTGGAAAAATTATACCGATTTGAATTTTCTAGTTTTTAATTTTGATTTTGAATAAAAAAAATTATAGCAACCCACACATTCTAAACATAATTATTACATCTTAATATATGATTTTTTATTACATAACATAATGTTACATGATGGAATCATTTATTTTTAGTGCCTTTAGAAACTTGTAAGCAAAAAAAATTGGTTCATATGTGAACTAAATATTCTCCAATTAATTTATTCATATCTAGAATACATCTTAGACTTACCATACATAATACCTTTTATCATATCCCTGGGAAAGGAAACATAATAAAGAGTGATCCAATATGATTATTAAGGGTAAACATGATAGATATTAACATAATGTGAGCATAAGGGTATGATAAAAAGAGAATAACATTTGAAAACCATACCCTTCATATCATATATCATAAACATGAGTCCTGACATAAGTCATGGATGTTCATAAGACATAAATCATATGGGAATAAAATTATATATGCCATGAGATCATAACATTGGAACAATACATATGTTTTTGTCATACACATAAGCTTACAACATCGTGAAAATATTTAAATAGAGACAGATTCACTCATTTTGTTAAGGAAATGAAATTAGGCCCTCATATAAACTTATTGACATGAAATTAGGTCCACACATTAAATTATGAATATAAAATAAGTTCCATGCATAACCTTATAATCATGAAATTAGGCTCACACATAATCTTATGGATATGAAATAATTTCCTTGAATAACATTGGGAACATGAAATCAGGTTCACACATTACATAATTAACTCATGAGTTGTCCGTCATTACCCAATGAATTGGAAGGATATATAGTTATCACCCATACTTGATTATAACATAAACATATTACTTAGTTATAATGTAACCACTATCACATAATGAAAACCATAAGTGTGTTACATGATCATAAAACTTTCATCATATTAGACACATGAAAATAAATGAGTTTCTTAAACATTTCATCATAGTATAGCACATGAGAAATGAACTAGTTTCATGAACATAGTGTCATAATAAAAATAATATTTAGATAAAGAATTATGATGGTATCATTGGATCATACCTCTAATAAAACATATGTAAAATAAAGGGATTTAATATTCTATGTAAATTTATTTTGAAAGGCCACTCGAAACATTTCTTGAAAATAGTAACCTTTCCACCATGAAATAATTTATTTGAAATATAAAAACTTACCAATTTTTAATGAAAAAAATTTCTTTGAAAAAAACCTTGGAAACTTGTAATTTAATATTTAAAACATAGAGTGGTCATAATAGTATAAAATTCCCTTCATTTAGTACATATTAAAACATATATTCTTTTATATTTTTGGTAAAATCCAAACAAGCCTTTTCTGGAATACAACATGATGATTCCTTTTAATTTTTTAAAAAATTATAAAAAAGGGTAAAAATGACTTTAAAATAATATAGGAACATTAAAACATTCTTACGTTTTTTTAGTAAACATGGATTTGTAAGAAAAATGGTTTTTGATCGAAGGGATAAAAAAGCTAATTTTCATTAAAAAAAGTTCTTTTTGAATATTGAGTATATAAAGAGAGGAAAATGAGGGTAAAACATGTATTATAAATTAATAACCTTAGGAGAAGAAAATTCATGATTTTACTTATTAATAGATTATAATATTTCATCATAAAAAGAATAATCTTTTGTAATTTCAATAAATAATGAGATTGTAACGTCATACCCTTACCACTTTGGTAACTTCTGAATTGTAAGACCCTTTAAAGAATAAAATAAAATTAAACCTTAAATATCATTAATATTATTAGATTCATTATATTACATGTCAAATGAGTTGTATATGAACTACATAAAAGAATATAGGTGCATAACATAACATATGTCTCAAAGAAGGAAAATTGAGACCAAAATCCCTTACCTTTAGTCTTGAATTACTTAATACACATTAGAATATCCTAAATAATAATTATATAATTATTATACATATACTAATGAAAAATATTTACATATAAAATTTCATATATGATTTACTTATGACATTTTATTACCCTTTTATTAGCAATTACTCATTAAAATAATGTTTTAGGTAATAACTACTTTGTTTTTCATGTATGTTTTGATTTAGTATTTTTTATCCTTTTATATTGATCATGGTTACATAATCTCCAGAGTTTTAAACATGATATAAATATAATTTATATTCAGAATATATTTACTTATATTAATCCTTAAAAGTTAGAGATAGAAAATGAAATACATCGTTCATGGAGACGGTGGGTCATACATAGACATCGATGTTTCCATTTTCACAACGGATGGAAGAAAATAAACATAAAAAAATATATAAAATTTATATAGTAATTATGATGTCTTATATATAACATATATTTATTAAGATAATCCATACTACCTTATATTTAATGGGTATGTCAAAAAATAATCACATTGCTTCATGAAGCGGTCGTCAACTGTACACATGAGCGACGATATCATATTCCCATAGAATGAAATGTATGAAGGTGTATATGATATTATAATTAAATAAGTATAATAATATTATAAATATCGTATATAAATATTAAATTCACAATAATATCAAGCGGTGAGTGGTGGTGATGGAAAATGAATTACATCGGTTTCTGAGGTGGTAGTTCACCATACACATGATCAACAATTTCCTTTTCCATTTGATGAGAGATGAGATAAATATAGGTTATAAAATTAACATAATAACATATAAGTATATGAGGTATAATTTGTTTTATTATATCATCATAATTGAACAATATTTTAAGGATGTGTAAAAATAAATATAATAGAAATGCTCAGTTGAGAAGGATACCTCTTCATCGGATAACCTCCATAGGTTTACACAAAAATCCATCCTAGGTTGGCTTCATGATCAAAACAAGAACACTAGTATGTGAGCAGGAAATTAAGGAAATTTTTTGGGTAGTTATTTTCCAAACTATGATGTTTTATATGTGTGAATACAGAAGGATAAGCGATGTCCTTTTATAAGTTGAAAAGATGACACACATGTTGTACCTCTCGTTCCCCTCGTTGTTTGATTTTCATGATCACAATCACCTTAATATGTGTTTAACATTGTGTTTAAGTGTTGTGGATGATAGGCACAAGGTTGCCAAGAAGTTGGCCCAAGAATGGACATCAAGTGGACTGAAATTCAGTCCACCGGCCAACCGGTGTGATAGCACCGGCCAGCCGGTGGACCTGGCAGAGGCATTGCCCACTACCAGGCTCCACCGGTCAGCCGGTGGCTTGACCACCGGCCAGCCGGTGGCACCTTGACTCAAGGCTGAGCCACTGCCTCCCCACCGGCCAACCGGTGGCCTCAGCACCGGCCAGCCGGTGGCACCCAGCCTCAACAGTGTCAGCTACTGCCTCACCACCGGCCAGCCGGTGGCTCTGGCACCGGTCGACCGGTGGCCCCTGGAAAAGAATCCTATGCCATTTTGCAAACACCGGCCAACCGGTGGGACTGTACCGGCCAGCCGGTGGAGCCAGTCAAACTAGCCGTTGCAGTTTGACCAGGCTGGCCCACTTGGCTCCCAACGGCTCTTTTAGCCTCTCCAACGGCTCCGAAGCCTCCCCAAGGGTTCCATGCCTATAAATAAAGGCCAAGGAAGCCCTGTACACCAACCGGAACAATTGTGAAGCCACCGTACACATTTTCCATCTTTGGAGTACCTCCGGCGGACTTCCTCAAAAGGAACCCACCTTGCTCCAACAACTTCCACATTCAAGGAGCTCCACCTAAGAAGCTTGGAAGCGGCCTTCAACATCTCCAATCAATCAAAGGCGCCCAAGGCTTCTCCAATTACGGGTTTTATTGTTTTATTTTATATTGAGCTTTAAATTTGGGTTTGTGCCTACAAACCCCAAACCCTTTTCTCATCCCCCTTTCTTTTGGGTTTCACACCACCACTAAGGTGTGAAGAGGTTCACAAGCTTTTCCTTTAAAAAGCTTGAGAAAAAGGTGAGCTATCCTTCACCTGTAAGAAGGATAGTGGGTTCTTGCTAAACCATCAAAAGCAAGTGGGTTCTTGCTAAACCACAAAAAGCAAGCTGTAATAGGTCCTAGTGCTACCTCAAAGCCTAGTGGGTTTCTTGCTAAAACCATTGAAAAGCAAGCGGTAGGAATCTCTCAACGGTTGAGTTGGGAGCGGAGATGTAGGCCGGGTTTTTGGCCGAACTCCGTTATCAATTTCTTGTGTGATTGCCTCTTTATTTCCGCTGCATATTTACTTTGATTTTTTAATTTGTTAATCAATTTGTTAAAAGGCAATTCACCCCCCTCTTGCCATCATTCCCCGTTTCTTCCGTCTCAACAATTGGTATCAAAGGGACGTATTTTAATAATTCCCTAACCGGTTTCAAATTAAAGATCCTATTTTTTGATGGCTTCTACCGCTTCTTCCTCTCAATCCCCCGAAGGACATTCTTTGGATCGTGCTCCATTGTTTGATGGAACCGATTATACTTTTTGGAAAACCCGCATGTCAACTTTTCTTAAAAGCATTGGTTATCCAATTTTTAGAATTGTTATGCATGGTTTTACCCTCACATCTTCCGATGAGTCTAAGTGGACCACCATAGATATTAAGAATTTCGAGCTTGATGGCAAAGCCATGAATGCTCTACATTGTGGGCTAGACCATAATATATTTAATTGTATTTCTTCTTGCACATCTTCTCATGATATTTGGAAATTGTTAGAACTAACCTATGAAGGTACTAGCGAGGCTCCAAAGCAAGAACCCACTCAAAAGCAAGAACCCGATGCAAAATCCGTACCCGCTTGCCCACTTCACAAGAAAGGGGCCAAGAAAAAGGAGAAGAAGAAGGCTTCAAAGGCAACATGGAGTGATAGCTCCACCTCTTCATTCTCCTCCTCCTCCTCGAGCGACAACGGTACAAAATGCCTAATGGCATTCCATGAGGTAACTTCTTCCGACTCCTCTTCCTCTTGTTCTTCAAATTCATATTCTTTAAATCATTTATCCTATGAAGATCTTCAATACGCTAGAGATCAACTAGAAAAAGGTTTTCATACTTTATCGTCAAAATTTGTTGCTTTAAAAAAGTCTTTCAAAAAACTCTCCTCCGAAAAAGACCAACTTCTCAAAGAGAAGGAGGAACTCTCCCTTAAAATCCAAAATTTTCCAAATGTTGATTCTATGGAATCAACCATAAAAGACCTTAGGGAGACCCTAGCCAAGTTCACCCAAGGTGAACAAAATTTGTCCAAACTCTTAGGTTCTCAACAAGTTTCTAGAACCACCAATGGACTTGGATATACCAACCAAGCCTCCTCCTCCCATGCACCCACTGTTTTTGTAAGGGGGAGCTCCGCTTACAAATTTTGCAATTATTGTAAGAAAACCGGGCACCTTATTTATGAATGTAATTGTAAAAATGCCCGGTACGGCCAACCAAAGTCTTTTTTCTTTTCCGATGAGTTTTATAGGAGAAGACCCGCCATGAGACAAGTATGGATTGAAAAATCCCTTCTAGCGAGTCTCTCCGGGCCTAAAATTGTTTCGGTTTCAAACATCTCTCCCCGGTGATTTATTGTTTTTATTTAGGGGGAGTTAAGATCTTTTAATCTTTTTTGTGTATTCAAATTTTTTCATTTCAAACTCAATTTCAAAATTTTCGATTCCAACTTTCAATTTCAACACTTGGTTTCAATTTTCTCAATTCAAAACTTTCCTATTAAATTTTCATTTCTAAATTTCCAACAGTTGGTATCGAATATTCATTTTTGATTCAAAATTTTCAAAAATTTCACTTGGTTTCAAATTTCAAAATTCAATTGGTTTTTGATTCAAAACTTTCAATTCAAACTGTTATTCAATTTTCATTTCAAAATTTTCAAAATTTTCAACAATTGATATCATTTTCAATTGATTTAAAATCTTGTTTTTCAAATACTTCCCTCAATCAAGTTTTATGCCCCACGCTATTTTGATAATCACAAAGGGGGAGAAATTTCTTGATTGATTGGGGGAGAATCCTTTTCATCATGCTTATCATTTCCTTTCAATTTCAGCTTTTTACTTTGATTGTTTCGGTGATTGTGATCATCAAAATAGGGGGAGATTGTTGTACCTCTCGTTCCCCTCGTTGTTTGATTTTCATGATCACAATCACCTTAATATGTGTTTAACATTGTGTTTAAGTGTTGTGGATGATAGGCACAAGGTTGCCAAGAAGTTGGCCCAAGAATGGACATCAAGTGGACTGAAATTCAGTCCACCGGCCAACCGGTGTGATAGCACCGGCCAGCCGGTGGACCTGGCAGAGGCATTGCCCACTGCCAGGCTCCACCGGTCAGCCGGTGGCTTGACCACCGGCCAGCCGGTGGCACCCTGACTCAAGGCTGAGCCACTGCCTCCCCACCGGCCAACCGGTGGCCTCAGCACCGGCCAGCCGGTGGCACCCAGCCTCAACAGTGTCAGCTACTGCCTCACCACCGGCCAGCCGGTGGCTCTGGCACCGGTCGACCGGTGGCCCCTGGAAAAGAATCCTATGCCATTTTGCAAACACCGGCCAACCGGTGGGACTGTACCGGCCAGCCGGTGGAGCCAGTCAAACTAGCCGTTGCAGTTTGACCAGGCTGGCCCACTTGGCTCGCAACGGCTCTTTTAGCCTCTCCAACGGCTCCGAAGCCTCCCCAAGGGTTCCATGCCTATAAATAAAGGCCAAGGAAGCCCTGGACACCAACCGGAACAATTGTGAAGCCACCGTACACATTTTCCATCTTTGGCGTACCTCCGGCGGACTTCCTCAAAAGGAACCCACCTTGCTCCAACAACTTCCACATTCAAGGAGCTCCACCTAAGAAGCTTGGAAGCGGCCTTCAACATCTCCAATCAATCAAAGGCGCCCAAGGCTTCTCCAATTACGGGTTTTATTGTTTTATTTTATATTGAGCTTTAAATTTGGGTTTGTGCCTACAAACCCCAAACCCTTTTCTCATCCCCCTTTCTTTTGGGTTTCACACCACCACTAAGGTGTGAAGAGGTTCACAAGCTTTTCCTTTAAAAAGCATGAGAAAAAGGTGAGATATCCTTCACCTGTAAGAAGGATAGTGGGTTCTTGCTAAACCATCAAAAGCAAGTGGGTTCTTGCTAAACCACAAAAAGCAAGCTGTAATAGGTCCTAGTGCTACCTCAAAGCCTAGTGGGTTTCTTGCTAAAACCATTGAAAAGCAAGCGGTAGGAATCTCTCAACGGTTGAGTTGGGAGCGGAGACGTAGGCCGGGTTTTTGGCCGAACTCCGTTATCAATTTCTTGTGTGATTGCCTCTTTATTTCCGCTGCATATTTACTTTGATTTTTTAATTTGTTAATCAATTTGTTAAAAGGAAATTCACCCCCCTCTTGCCATCATTTCCCGTTTGTTCCGACAAAACAACACATGGAAATTTTAAAAAGAATAAAGTGTAACCACGTTTCTCACATGAAACATGGACCCAAAATGGATAATTATAGTACTTTATAGGTTTTAAGATCTAAATATGGCCATAAAATGGGAGTTGAATAAGTTTTTAGGTTATTTTACCCCTTACCTTATTATTCTAAACCATTGTAAACCCATTTTAACCTTAACAATAATAATTATTTTTTACTTTATTTAAAATTTATTTTGAAAAATATTTAAGTTGAACAAATTATATAATATTAATTATTTTAATTAAAAATATTTAATTCATTACTCAAAATTACATTCAGATAATTGAAAAAATTTAAATTTAAATTAATCTCACATACCTGATAAAAAGGTAGTTTTCCAAAGAGAATATTTTCATAATTATTGAAAGTTTTAATGTCAAACATCAATAAGAAGAATATTGAAATAAATAAATTCAATTAATAAATATATATTTGAATAAATATTACTTTTAAATCCTTATTAAAATAATAAATATTAATAAAAATTTGTATTTATTTTACTATTCATCGAAAAATTAAATTTTTTAAAAAAATTTCAAAAATTCAATCAAAGATAATTTTGAGATTTATATTTCAAAAATGAATTTTATTTTGTAAAATAATTTTTTAAGTGTAAAAAATTAATTTTTTTATTTTTTCACAAAAAAGAAATAAAACCTTTTTAAAAAAAATAATATTTTTGAAACATATAAATACAATACTATCAATTATTTACTTTCTTATCCATATGTATTATTTATATAAAACCATTATACATAATATTTATAGTGTTTTTATTCCTATTCATACTTCCAAGTTTAACCACTAGGTTATAATGATCAATTTTAAATAATTATATAAATACTGTATTGAGGTTCGTTAAAACTCAGTGTTGCATGTAATGTAAGATTTTGAAGAAATTATATTAATATAAAAAAATATTCCATAAAAAATTACGATCTTACACTATAACCCATTAAAATTATTTTTTCCTTGAAATTAATCACTCTCATACTAAATATGAGGACAATTCTACCTGATCATATCCTCAGGTTCTCACAGAGCTTCTTCAAATGGTTGGTTTCCACATAAAACATTTACCATGTGAGTGGAATTGTTTTGTAGAACATTATCTATATGATCTATAATATATATTAGGATTCCATAATAATAAATATAATTCTCCATCGTTACGACCCCTGATTTCTTAACATGTGAATAATAATTTATGTACTTCCTCTAGAGAGATACATAGAGCACATCATGGATTTTATAGAGGTTATATTGAATCAACCTTCTATAAGATACCGTACTAATACGATAAAAAATTTCAAAGGTACTGATATACCTATGGATTAGTTTCCTATTCTTACAAAATCTCATTAACATCTTTGATGAATAAATTCTTAGAAACACCTTATCATTAACATCAAATTCTAGATCAAGCTAGATATTATCATAATAATTTTTTTTGTCGACTTTGTTCTTCCCTTATGTATTGATAGATGTATTTAACCTTATCCTATATTCCTCAAACCAGCATAGGTACCAACCGATTTCTTTCTCTAACTTTATGCAAGTACATTAGATTTCTAAAGCTTTTTTCATAGTGATAATCATAAAGTGCTATCTAAATTCTTGAGCGAAAGATATAATTGTATGAAAACTCAACAAAAGGAAAGTTTTGATCTTAAAAACCATTTAAATGAATATAATAATATATTATAAATTACACTAGGGTTTTAAATTTTCACTCAAACTAACCATCTGTATAAGGATGATATATAGTACTAAAACTCAACACTGTATCAAGAGCTTGCTAAATGATTTATCAGAACATTGATGTAAACCGTAGATCCTGATAAGATACAATTGAATGTGGTACTCCATAAAACCTTAACAATTCCTTAATTTAAATTATTGAAAGCCAATACAAATTGAAATATTCTCTAATATAGATAAAGTGTACTAACTTTGTAAGGAGATTGACTAGAAACCATACATAATTACGACCATTAGATGTTTTGGGGATTATAATGTCAAAATCCAAAGTGATGTTTTCCCATTTCATTCAAGAATGTGTAACGGTTGTAACACCCACTTAGGATTTTTTCTAGAAGCCTTTACTTTTTAACATACCAAGAACCGAGATAAAAACTATGAAATATTTCTTTTCATCCTATACCACTAGAAATACTCTTTTTTATCCCTATACATATTTGTAATTCTAGGATAAATTGAGAATGAATAACTCTGAGATTAATCTAAGAGAACGTTCTTTAAATATTCTATAAACATAAAACATACATTACTCCTCAACCTTATCATTCCACCATGATCATGGTTAAACACATGAAAATTTCTCACCATCTTTTCAGATCTATATCATCCTTCTGAACCTATTTTTTCCACACATGGATAGATGGTTGAAAACTTATTTAATAAAGATAATATTTATCCCCTTCATTCAATATTTCAAGATACATATTTTTAAAATCCATAAATATTAAATATTTTTTGATCCTAATAATGGATAAGCTATCATGATCCTTCTGACTCAAAGTATCAAACACCTTGTTCAATTTCTTTGTCTGGTAATGTAATGAGTATTCATAATATTTAATCATCTCTAACCATCTTCTATGGAACATATTCAACTCATTCTATGTGAATATATACTTTAAAATTTTATGATTGGTATATATGTCACACCTTTCCCCATAAGCATAAAGCATGTGCATATTTAATGTAAAAATTACTACATGTAACTCTAAATCACGAGTTGGGTAATTTTATTCTTGAAACTATAATTTTCATGAGGCATAATCTATCACCATATGATTATACATGATAACGCATACAAATACATTCTTTGATACATCATTATAGATTATAAACCCCTCTCCACTACATGGTAATGCAAGTATAGGTGCACTGACCAACCTTCTCATTAGTTCCTTAATGTTTTCCTAACATTCATTTATCCAATGGAACTTGGCTCCCTTCTGAGCTAACAAGGTGAGTGTACTAGATAGTTCTGATAAATTTTTCTCAAACTGTCGATAATATAGATCAAAAATCAGAAAAAATAAGATATTAGTCATAGTAGTTAGTCTAAGATAACATTAAATAACTTTAGTCTTTGATGGATCCCCTGAATACCCTCACTTGAGTTTATTTGAAAAAAAAACCGAGAATCTTTATAGACAAAATTGACACTTAGTAAAATTTTCACACATCTTATCTTTCCTTAGGGTCTTAATCACAATCCTCAAATTATCTTCATGCTCCTCCTCTCTCTTTGAATATATAATAAAATATTTTATAATGACTACCATAAACTGATCAATGTAATGTATAAAAACTCTATTAATAAAATCCATGAATATAGTAGGGTCATTTGTAAGACCAAATAACATCACTATATACTCATACTATTCATAACTTGTATGGAATGCTATCTTGGGTATATCCCCTTGTTTAAGCTCAATAAATGATATCCAAAATGATGTTCAATCTTAGAAAAAATATTGAGCTTAACATAGTTGATAAAACAAGTCATCAATACAAGGTAGGAGATACTTATTCTTAAATTTGATCTTATTTAGTTCTCAATAATCAATGAATAATAGAATTTATCTATATTTATTATTAACAAAAAGGACTGGAAAACCCCAAGGTGACACACATGGATGAAGGAATCCATTTTCATGGTTCTATTAGATTTTATCCTTCAATTAATATAACTCAATTAAATCCACTATATAGGGATTATTTTAATTAATATTGACACCATGTACGAGTTATATTGAGAACTCAACTTCACATTTTAGTGGAAGACTATGAAACTCTTCCAAAAAGACATAAAAACATCAGTATAGTAAGAATATTGTTGATGTTTAATTTCTCCTTGAATTACCCTTTTGAATGTGAATAAATATCAATAAAATAGATGTGATCTATATCTCACACCTATTATGGGGTGTGGAAAATGATATCATTAATGTTTTCATTTATCAATATAGTGGATGAATAGGGTCATCTCAATTGAGGATCTTCATAATTTATTCACTTCATTATTCTAATTCACCGAAAACTACTTCATTGTGTAATTTTTATTGTTTATGAATGAAATGAAAAATTCTATGATTGAATGTAATTTAAAATAGAATAGAATTGGGGAAGAATGATCTTAGCCTATATGTTTTTTGTTTTAGATTTCCTTCATTATAAATTTCTTGTTGTTTAAATTTAGTTTGATAATCCAATTGTAAGTTCTCACTCTTTAATTATTATTATTTTATTTAATAGTTGTGAAAACATGAATTCCATGGAAAAAATAAATTCCACCACTTCCTGTAATGAAGGATGATGACACACCTCAACCAAGAGTGTAGAATATTCTAGGACTCATATCCAATATATGTCTTTTTATCCACTGAATGGATAAACCCCAATGTATGAAGAGATTATATTCAATAAAAGGGAGGGAAAATATTCAAATAAGATAATAGAAGTGGGGTTTGGTTCCATGACACTATATAAAACCACAAAACCTATACAAATCACCCTCATTCAAAACAAAAATAAATAAAATTATAAATAAATAAAGCCCAATATTCAATTACACATGATCCTCCCCTGATGTTAAGCCACAATTTAGCCTCCCATTATCGAGAGTAAGAGGCCACTAGTGGAATAGAGAAGAATATAATGATATAGAGAGAAAGAGAATGATAAAAATATTGGAAGAAACAATGAGTGTATCAATTTACTTATAAAAATAATGAATGAACTATAATAATAAAGAAGGCTAAATTATATAATAAAAATGAAAATAAATGAAAAGAAAAACTGAGCAAAGTAGCAACAACCTAATGTGATCCTCCCATATTTTTAGTGGAAAAAACCCTTATTATTTACAGAGGGAGGAATCCTCTCTTATTAATTAATTTATATATCTATTTTATCTTAGTTCAAAGTCTAATTATATATTTTTCGATTTTTCATAAGAAATCTGCTAAAATATAAGGTTGTTCCCAATTTTATCATTGAATCATAATCCATAGTGATTATAGAAGCACCTATCGTCTCCTTTGATATGTAGTTTCTACTCTATGATAGCACACCTACTTCATTGAATATTTCATATGACCTTATTCCTCATAACTCTATTCCACTTACTTTTATATTAGATTAATCCATTTTCTATATTGTTTCCTCATTATTTTTAAAATAAAATTAAACCCCTAATTTTATTCCCACTAATCCATCTGAACACATAGCCATTATTTTATGGCTCTTTATGTTAATGATTATTCCTTGGATTCATGTAGTTGATCCTTAATTTTAGGTAACTTACTCTACATGTGAAGTAACTATGGAATAAATCATCTATTGCTTCACCATCTATAATGGTATTATCGATTCCACGATCTACCATTTGTGCTCAACGGTAGTACATATGCCGTCAGTGTGGTTCTTTAGTGATGCTTCTGCCACACCATCCGTAGTCCCAACAACTACCATGCCATCATCCACCACCAGTGTGTATCCAAGGTATAAATACCAACAAATTTCCATGGTATCACTTCCACCATTATCATAATGGTAGAAGTTTCTACCATTAAAAGATACCATTTTTCCTCCTCATTGAATATCTGCTCAGTATCATAGCTGGTTCCAGTCTTTCAAACGATAGAACCTCCATTAGTGGGCCTTTATTTTATTCAATATCACTATTTTATTCAATATCACTATTTTATTCCACAACACAACCATTATGGAAATGATTTAAGATTCATATTTCAATCCATCGAACATTAAGAGTGGGTGGATGGAGCTCCCTTTAGCATGAAAGGATCAGGTGGATTTCAATAAGTAGCATGGGAGTTAGCCAAGGTGAAGAATATTGCCCATAGATGTATCAGGATTTTAAAATACCATTTTGTATCAATCTCTAGCTTTCGGGGTGTTGGACATGACATCTTTGATGAGACATGTAGTGACAATCATCTTTGAGTATCAGAGGTGGAGATGAGGAAATGTATTAGGGGACTGAGGCATGGGATAAGAGGGATGAAATCATTTTGGAATGTATGAACTATGAATGAAAAGGTTTTCCCATATCAAACTTCACTATGGTTGATCACTTCCTTATATAATAATTTATAGAGAACTCATCCTAAAAGCCTTCTTTGGGGATGGGATCCCAATAGACCACAAACACACGATGTGTCATGCCTCCTCACATGGGCTATGTAGGACTTGGCCCACCATATGCACTGAATACATCACCCTACAATATTGGTCCTTCTTTTCCACCCGATCAGGATCTCTCCATGTAATTATTGGCTAGTCAGCACCTTTATGGGGCCAATTAAGTTCCTTGTGGGCTGCTGGTTGATAGATAGCATGAGGATGACCATATTGTTTACCTAGAAATAATTCATAATGCATACTATAATTGTAATAAAAGTTCATAAATAAAGAATAAATTTTTAAACTCTACATTTGTATTCATTTTAATCAAAAATAATTATTTATTTATAAATTAACACATTTAATATAAATAATGAATTATATGGTAATTTATATTAAAATCCATTTAAAAATTATTATAATTTATTTAAATAATTTTATAAAAATATAATTTCATCAAATATACCCACACTTAATCTATTCTTGTGCTAAAGTATTAAATATCAACATTGAATTTATGTAGGCAATATTGTTACCAATATTTAGATATCAAATCAAATCAATAAAATAATTATCAATGTTAAATAAAATTTCCAAGTCCCACATAAAAAATTAATTCAATTTCACACTTTACAAAGAAATAATTAATCTACACATTTTAATTTTCCCCTTTTAAAATGGTTTAACTTCTCCTCTCAGCCATCTATGTTTCTCAATTTATTATTTTTAAACACCCAAAGTCAATATCTACCTCAATATGAATCATTTTATCTGATCACCCATGATATAAATTCAAGTATATTTATGATCATATCATGAGAACATGTTATTTATCCATAGGCATGAAAATGAAATAATTTCTCTACTTTGTAAATAGACAAGGAACATGAAATCATAAGGGATATTAATCAAAGTTCTAATGACTCTGAGGCTTAAGGTTGGTGGGAATTGATTTGAAAAAAATTAAGTCTCAAAGAAGGAGGTTAATATCTAAACTATGAATCAAGATATCAAAATTAAAAGTGTAATGAAATATATTCCCTTAAAAATTAAAAATCCCACTTCCTTTGAAAAAAATAATGGTCATGATCAATGAAAGCAAGATGAATGAAGTTCTCTTCCTATATTTTTTCATATTTTTTTGTCAATATTTTTTTTGAAATAAAATTTATATGTTTTTTTATTTTTTTAATATTCATGCTTGGAATAGACCTCACATGTACCACATAACCATAGATAATTAAAATCATAGGTCTTGTAATAGTGTTTTTTTTCTCAAGTTACAACCCATTTTTATTTTTTTAAAGAAGAGAAGACAATAAAGTACAATAAAATAACAAAAAACCATTACCAATAACCATATCAGAATTCCTATATTTTCTCCTTATAATATATTGCATACCTTCCACCATTAATTACCTTACTCCCACAATTCAACATTAAAATATCTTAAAAATAAAAAGAGGAGGGTAGGATTGGATAAAAATGGCTTGAAATATGGATTATCCCAAAAAACATCATTCATGGTCTCTATGTTCCAAAAAAGGATAAATGTAAAATGTGGTATTAAGGATAAGGTCTTATTAATAATATTTCATCAATCATTTAACATGTGTTTTTTGCAGTCATATCTTTAACAAGTTTTCATACAAGTTCTTGTAGATAGAATATCCCAAGACAACTAAAGAAATATATGGAAGATAAAATATGAAATATTTGGTTTAGAAAACATCTCTAGAATAGAGAATTTGACATTATAAAATCACTCATGTCATGAATAATAATAAAAAATAAATTCACATGGATATCAGATATTCAATGTATTAAAAATGTATATGGAAATTTTTATTTATATGAATCATCCAATCACCTTAAATCACGAGTCATCATTTTAATATACATGCTTCAATATAATAATTAAATTCTACACCTCACTCCTTAAATCTAATAATCATTGAAATATAACGCATAGAATCATTATATTCTTAAAAAAATAATTTCTCATAGATAAACCAATTAAAGAAATAATTTAAAACATGGGAATGAAATTTCTAGTTTATCATAAGTGTTGGAATTTCCAGCTTAAAATTAATTTTTCAAAAAAATGTTGGGAGTTTAAATATAGTCATAAAAGTGAAATACCTTTTCTCAAGTATCTTATGTCCTCTATTCTCCTTGTATCTTTTGAGTCTACCATGTTTAATCATGGTCCTACAAAAGTAAATCATTCAACGAAGAAAAAGAACCATGTCAATAAATCTTAAAAAATAGAGGGATACAGATGATTCATAAACTAATTCCTAATAATAAAATTTAAAACTAAATTAATAAAAATTAAGTAGATGATAAGACTTGGTATGAATTCCTAAGAGGGCCTTAGATTTTTTCATCCTCTGGAAGGTCCGCACTAGTTTTTTATCCATAGTCGGTTGGCAGGTAGGAATTTTTAGATTTGAACCATCACATGTGGTTTTCCTTGTCATACTTCATATTTGTTGGTGATAAATAATCTAGGGATAGAGTGCAAAAAATCTTTCCCCTTCACTGTTAGGAATATTTTTCATGGTGGGGGTTGGGGGTAGGATGATGTTTGGATTATCCTTTTTCTTAGTTTATACTTGCGTATCATCATATTTATTTTCCATTTATTTCTTAATGTAGGCTGCATGAATTGAATTTTCAATGGGGATTTTAGAATATAATTTTTATTTGATATTATTTAAATATTAATTATCAATATTAAAATTTTCCCTTTTAATGTGAGCAACCACAATATGGTATTCCGTTGCCATGGTAACTTGGTCCCCTTCATTGGAATATTCTAATATATGTTCAATAAATTATAGAAGTTCCATGTGTTCCTCAGTAGGTTCATATACTACTTATTCACATATCCATAAAGTAGTATTTGAAAAAAAAAATGAATTTTATGTCATTCATATAATTATTATTCATCTTACTCCAAGAACAGATTGTGGTTGTCTAATTTTAATAATTCCAAATAGTGGTAATTAATAAAAAATTCGGATAAAATAAAATAAAATAAGATATGGTTTAATATAAGATCATCTCCATTTCTAAATTTTACATCAACCTCCTATTTAGTGGTAAGTTCCTCTTGATGTTGAATTTTAGTAGATGGAGGTTGATAGTCACACTCTTCCATATTTACTTCAAATTCCACCACATGGGTGGATTCCTCCTCATCCACAGCTAGATACAAGTAGAGTGGTTCTAGATATTCTTCTTTTTACGAAATGGGAAGGTCATGTTACAACTCATACTCTTTACATACGATATTTATATCCCATTGATATACCACACATAGCTCAGTAGAAAATCCTTTCTCATCAAGAATACACTATAGCTCATCATGGTCAGCTTGGATCTAGATCTTCAAATGGATGGTATATGGATACTCCTCAAGCATGAAATCATCCTTTAATATGTCATTATAAAAATCATGAAAGAAAAAGGGAGACTCTTCTAAGACCTCATCCACTTGATTGAATTTTAGAAAGTAATTGGAGAACTCAATTAGTTCAATGGAAATGAAATCAAAAATTTGTTCTTGAATATCCTCCCACTATACATCTATAAATTGTTTGAATAACTTCTCCCCATAGTCTGATTTCTAGAATGATCTCACCTATCTAACAAAAATTGAAACAAAATACTATATAAAATGGAGATTCAATAATTTTTTCTTACACCAATGGGTAATTTTTCCGTGAATTAAAGAAATAATCATTTAAAAACATCATAGAAAAATAATTTTTTATGGTTATTTAAAAAATAAATAAAAAACAAATTGATATGTTAAAATGAAAATGATAAGTGAAAAACTGATTGGACCATTTAAAATAATTCCATGTTTTGATGTACACCTGTCATGGGCTGTGAAAAATCTAATATTAATGTTTTAATAATGAAACATAGTTTTTGAAAAGGGCCGTATTATTTGAGGTTATTCACATTTTATTAACTTACTTATTTTAATTTACTTAAAACTACTTCTTCTTATTGTTTCTATAATTTATAAAATAATGATAAATTATAGGATAAAATGAAATGTAAAAAATAGAGTTTGGGAATAAATAACATGATATTTAGGGTTTGGGTTTAATGTTCCTTAATTATGAATTGTTAGTTATATAAATTTAGTTTTATAATCCAATTATAATATATCACTCTTTAATTACTATAATTTTATGTCGTATATGTGAAATCAAGAATGAAAAGGAAAACTTAATTCCACCTACTCTTATAATAAAGGTTAATGAAACACCTCAATTAGGAGTGTTACATATTTTAGGAACTGACTCCATCATATGTCATTTTATCCACTGGACAACTCAACTCCAATAAATTAAGATCTTATGTTAAATATAAGGGAGGGAAAATATTTAAATAACATAATAAGAGTGAGTATGGGTTCAATGTCATCATGTAAAATCACCACACATGTGAACATCACCCCCATTCAACAAAAACAAAAGTAAAGCATTAAATTATAAAGAAAAATAATTAAGGAACACCCGATCATCTCTCAAGGCCAAGCCTTAGGTCAGTCTCCCAAAATTGAGAGTAAGATGTTACCGATGGAATGGAGAAGAAGAGAATAAGGGAGGGAGAGAGAGAATGAGAAACACAGTAGAAAAAATTAAGGGGGGATCAAATTTCTTATAAACACAATTAATTAATTATAAAAATAAAATAAACTAAAATCTACCACAGATAAATAAAATAAAATAAAATATATTATATTAGAAGAAATTCGGTGCGATCCTCCCATCCTTTTATGCAGAAGCATGCCTTCTAATTTATAAAGGGAGGACTACCCTCTTATTCATTTATTTAAATATCCAGTTTATCTTGGGTCAATGTCTGAATATATATTTTATATTTTTCAGTTGTAATCATCTAAAATATTAGGTGTTTCCAAATTTCAGTGTTGACTCATATTCTATAGTGATGGTATAAGTATCTACCATCACATTTGATCTGCCATTGCTACTCTACGGTAGCACATCCACTTATTCAAATTTTCGATAATATCTTCTTCCTCATAACACTTGGAAATTTACTTTTATTTTACATGAGTCCCTTATATACATGGCTTTGATATTTTTGTAAAATTTAGAGTAAACCCCCATTTTTATTCCTACCAATCCATCCGAACACGTATCCATTTTTCATGGATCTCGACATAGCCTATACTTTCTTGGATTCACATAGTTGATCGTTCTTTGTTTTTGGTTACTAATTCTATATGTGAAGTAACCAAAGAAAAACTCATCTACCCTTTCACCATCTAAAATGGTAGTACCATTTCCATGATCTACCGTCAGTTATCAATGGTAGTACATATACATTCAGTGTAGTTATTTAGTCGGGCTTTAGTCACACCATCCATAGTACCTATAATTACTGTTCTATCATCCACCACCACTATGTCTCCTTGGAAAACCACAAAATAATTTCCATAGTAGCATATCTACCATATTCAAATCGATAGAAACATCTATTAGTTACACCTATCAGCATGGCCTCTTCACTGAAATTTTTTCAGTATCATATCTATCTCTATTATTCCCAATGATGCAGCCTCTATTATCAGGACTTCAGTGCAATCAAACTCTCCTGGTGATTCCACAACACAACCACTGTGTAAATGACATAATCCTACACCTTCAACCACATTGACATCATAATAGATGTATGGAGCTCCCAAAAGTATGAAAGGATCATGTGGATTTCATTAAGTATCATGGGAGTCAACTAAGGTAAAGAAGATACACCATCAGTACAACAAATATGGCATTTAACAACACTAGTTAAGGGGTTTTATCAGCTATAAAAAAGTTCTCATATTCTCAGCGATGTTAAAAGGGTGTTTTTAATAGTGCTAAAAAAATTCTCATAAATGAAACCTTTATCATAAATTTTTTTGCGCTATTAAAGTATGGATTTAACAGATATTTTTAGCACTGTAAAAGGGTGATATTAAATGTGATTTTTTTAGTGTTGTCAAAGGTTGGATTTTGGTAATTCCCCGGCCCCTCTATTCCACTTCCAGTGCATTACTTGCTATATTGGAATGGTTAGAAGGAATGAAAATCCCAAAGGAATGATCAGTTTATTATTCTTGAAGAAACTAGATACATATATGTAAGTCAAATTATATTTTAAGAGGTCATAAAATAAAATACATAATGGAAACTAAAAACTGCATCCACAGGAACTCAATAAATGATCTTCTATTCATCACCTATTAAAGGTAGTCAATGAAAGGGGTGAACTCAGACACTTAATAAGGGTTTCAAATTATGGAATCATGAATCAATAATAACTAAATCATAAACAATTTCACCTAATCAATATGGAATGGTGTATAAATTAAAACTTATGCCACTAATAAACTAAGAATGAAACTTCATCCATAGATTTTGTCATAGTGAAAACCAAGTGGATAGTAATAAATGATAATGAATAAAGATAATTATTGTTAATTGGACTTCATGTATCTAGAAAATGATACCATAATATAGTTAAAATGGTTTAGTTCTGTGGTTAGAAACCAGTCTAATTTTTGGAAATTAACTCGAAGGGTTTGTCGCCAACTGATTTGTCTCATGAGTCTTACTGATGCATCAAGGGGCTATAGTATGCCCCACCCACCACTTCTAGTCCAAATAATTCTTTATAAATAGATTCAAAACAAGTAAAATATACTTTACCAATATCCATATAGATTATAGAATACTGATTCATCAATATTTCCATAGTTAAAATAACTTTCCAAATAAACACTGTATGTAAAATGGTATATGGTTTAGATAAGAAACATATCCATGATATGAAATTATAGATATTTAATATAAATATAATTTCAAATGATAATTGATATGAAATTGGCAGTAAATACACCACATAATGAATTTTAGGTGCACAATACAAAGTTAGTCCCAACGAAATGGATGTTGAGACAAAGTCCCTTACCATAATAGAATTAGTCGATTCATATGACTAAATATTAATTGCCATAAAATGAATCATTGAATACCATGAATATAAATATAATCATGATATTATTTGATAAATATAAATACACATACACCACATAAAATAAATAAGTAGCAAACAATGAAAATCTCACATAATTAAAAGTGAGATAAGAAACCCCTTATATTATGCTCGAGTGTGTTCTTATTTTGTTTTAATTACCCGAATAATAAAATTTAGCTTCATTAATTACAAAATAATGAACCTCCTATACATGTAATTGATTTATTATAACATTATTAGGTTAATTCCTAACCATTTTTATGGGTTTAAGAGGTTCAATTTTATTGTTTTGGAAGTATTTTCTTCCTTGGTTTTCATGATTTGTTTACTTGTATTCATGAATGGAAGTTTGTATAAAATTTGGATTAACATAAAAAATTGTTAATATATTTTATTAGTGAAATTAATGATATATAAATGATCTTATAATTATTATGGGTTATATACTTGAGGATGAATCGTTAGTTAAAAGTTATTGATAAACGCTTGGATTTAGCTTATCGGTTTTGTGCAGAATGAACTTGTTTTGTATTAATATTCCATATTATGAGTGTGTAGGGATTCCTGAACATTAATGAGATTAAATAAATATATTATGATATGTTTCATCCATAAAAATGGTTCCATGACCATAATTTAAGATTGTAATGAAAATTGAGAACCTGTTGTCCTTGAATATGAAAAATTAACACATCTCAGAGGGTGTTTTAATTTTTAAGTATAAGAGGATGGGGAAAGAGAGATGATGATGAAATATTACATTAACATAATATAATTATAGTTCATTTAAGGTAATTTAATAATCATATAATTTGGATGAGGGATGATGAGGAAAGAAATATAAAAGAAATGAACTCAAAATAGAGGAAAAATTGAGAAATCTCTCACAAAAATTTGGTATCCTAAGAACATCACTTAAAATTTTAAAAAATATTTTAATGAGAGAAAGGGAGTATCTCATAACTCATAAATAATATGTTGATTAAGGTAAATATGGAATGAAATATCCCAATATAATCCAAATGAAAATAAAATAGAAAAAATAAAATGAAATCTTTAAGAAAAGACAAGGGTGGTTGATTCTCCAACCTTGTAGATTAACTCCCAAAAAATGATGTTTGGGACCTTGAGGGTTTGAGGACCCCTTAAGAAGACTCCTAAGAAGGTAATACTACCAAATATTCTAGGATAATGAGTTTTTAATGAAATAAAACGAAGGGGGTGAGTGGATATTTATTGTAATTAAGAGGGAGTTTTTTATTAATTAAAAGAGACACCTCATTAGTGGTTTTTGCAAAACCATGGGATAGCACATGGTATTTGACCATGTTTTTTTTCCACTTGGGACACCTCATGTCATAAGTTACTGTAAAAAAGTCTACTAGACATTTATATTTAATTATTACATCATTAAACTACCAAAAACTCAAAACTGTATTTTTACTATTCACAAAAAATTCATGTATTTTAGAAAGATACAAAAATTGACCCTAACCATTTTTCGGCGTGTAGAATTCAAAAATGAACTCCATTTTTTGAAAATAATTTTATAAGTATTTTTAATTTAATTTTTAAATAAAAGCATAGTTAATTCGAAAAATAAAAATTTTAAAGATATAATTAGTTCAATATCACATTGAAAATTTAATTAAGATATCATTATCTTATTACCTTAAGATAATAAAATATTATCATTATTTACTATTTATAAGGGTCACATTACTATTAATATTAATATTCATATGATTATGTTACTATTAATCAAAAAATAAACTTGGTTTTATTAGAATCTAACTGACTTACTGGTCACAACTCTAGATGTCAGTTTTTCGAAATTCAAAACATAGAAGTGGAAAATTTATGTTTAATGGTCAGGTTTTGACTATCTCTTAAATAACAAAGTGTTGTTTCAAAGTAACATAATTCATTATGAAATATTGTCTATGAATAGAATGTATTTAAGTGAATCTTACAAATAAAATGTTTGGTGTGTTATATTATTCCCTACTTCAGAAATTTTATCCCCGAACTTTTAAGTATAAAGCCCAACAAAAGATGTGGGTGGTTATTCTTCATGAAATAAAATGGTTCCCATGTTACTTCATCCATATTCTAATTTCTCCATAGAACGTTTATTAGACGAGTTGTTTGATTTCTCAATACCTGCTCCCTTGTGTCAAGAATCCCGATAGGCTCTTAAAAGTATGACCAATTAGGTTCCAGTCCTATTTATTCATAGGTGAGTACATGCATTAGGGCTGGCATGTATTTATTCAACAATGACACATGGAACACATCATGGACTTTGGAGAGGCTGGGCGACATTTCTAAATGGAACGATACAACACTGATTCTTTCCATAATTTCAAATGGTCAGATGTACCTAGGGGTCAATTTCCCTTTCTTACCAAACATTATGTCACCCTTGCATGGATATACTTTTAGAAAAACATGATCTCCCACTTGGAATTCCAAATCCTTTCTCTGGTTGTCAGCACAACTCTTCTTCCTACTTTGGGATACTTTAATATGGGCATGAATTGTCTTCACCTTTGCTGTGGTTTCTTCAATTAAGTTATGGGCCTATAAGTTTCCTCTCACCAACCTTGTCCCAACAAGTTAGAGTTCGACATCTCTTTACATATAATGCTTCATATGGAGCCATTTAAATACTAGAATGGAAAATATTGTTGTAGGAAAATTCCAGAAAAGGCCAGTATTGATCCCACATACCTTGTAAGTCAAGAGACCATGACATGATCATGTCATATAGGGTTTGAATAGTCCTTTCAGATTGTCCATCAGTTTGGGGGTGATAAGTAGTTATCTTACGAAGCTCATTATTTAAAGCCTTCTAGATACTTCTTTAGAATTTTTATGTAAACTGGGGATCTCGATCAGACAAAATCGATAGAGGTGCACCATGATGTCTTAAAACATCATTAATATAATGTCTTTTCAGGCACTCAAGTGATAAATCCTCTCTTATAGGAAAAAATGTGCTGATTTTGTGAGACGATCCCCAATTACCCATATTGCATCCTTCATTCTAGGTGTCCTCAGTATTCTGGTGACAAAATCCATACTAATGTTATCCCACTTCCACATAAGAATAGGTAGAGGTTTCATCCCTCCTATAGGATGTTGTCTCTCTACCTTTTCTTGTTAACAAACTAGACACCTTGACACGTAGTCAGAAATTTCCTGCTTCATATTATTCCATCAAAAATATTCCTTCAGGTATCTATACATCTTTGTGCTACCTAGGTGTATAGAGAAATTTGAGCTATGATCATCATCTAATAGTTCCCTTTTTAGCTCAGGTACTAATGGAACACATAACCTCTTCCCATACGTCAAAACCCCTTCCTCATACATGAAGTCTTCCAATCTCCCATCCTTAACATCAATAATTTTCATCTGTAGATTTTCATCATCAAATTGAGAGATTTTTATCTTATATAATAAATACGGTTTAACAATAATTTAAAATAGGAAATATGTTTCCTCATCCTTAACAATTCCCATATCCATATTTAGCTGATCCATGAATATAGGATCTCTCTCAATCCTCATTTGAGTTATAAGTCCATGATCTTTCCTACTTAATACATCTGCAACCTTATTCTCATTTTCTGGGTGGTAGTGTATTGAATAATCATAATCCTTGAGTAACTCGAGCGATCTATTTTTCCTCATATTGAGTTCTTTTTGTGTGAAAATTTACTTCAAACTCTTTCGATCTATGTATATCTCACATTTTTCACTGTAAAGATAATGTCTCCATATTTTAAGAGCAATGATTATAGATGCTAACTCAAGATCATGTGTTGGATAATTTTTCTCATGAGTCTTCAACTGCCTTGATTCATAAGCAATTACTTTACCATTTTCCATAAGGACGTAACCCTGCCCATTCTTTGATGAATCACTGTATATTACAAATCCATCACTTCCAGATGGAAGAGTCCAAATTGGAGAATTGAGCAATATTCTTTTCAATTCATTGAAGCATTATGTAAATTTTTTTTCCACACATACTTAACTCCTTTATGTGTGAGCTTGGTTAGCGGGTTATCCAGTCAGGTAAAATTCGGAATGAAACACCGATAGTAACCTGCAAATCCATTAAAACTACATACCTCAGTTTTGTCTGTTGGAATGGGAAAATCTTGGATTGCCTTTGTTTTTTTAGGATCAACTAGGATTCCATCCTTAGAGAAAATATGGCCTAGAAAAGGAACTGATTGAATCCAAAATTCTCACTAGCTAAACTTCCCATATAATTAATTTCTTCTAAGAGTTTTTAGAATAATCCGTAAGTGATCCTCTTGGTCTTCCCAGCTTTCTGAGTATAGCAGGATATCATCGATGAATACCACAAAAAAGTTATCAAGATATTCATTGAAAACTATATTCATTAAATCCATGAAAACATAGGGTGCATTAGTTAGTCTAAAAGGCATCAAAATAAACCCGTAATGCCCATACCTTAAAAAGTTGTCTTATGAATATCTTCCTTCATCACACACAGTTGATGATATCCAGATCGAAGGTCATTCTTAATAAAGTATTGATATCCATGAATTTTATCAAATAAATCATCAATCTGAGGTAGAGTAAACTTATACTTTATAGTAATAACATAAATTTCACAGTAATCAATGAATAGTCTTTAGGATCCATATTTCTTATTGACAAACAGGACTGAGGCTATAAGGACCCGGCCTTAAACCTTACTTTATCTTGAATTAAATTGAATAATTCACATTGAGGATATTTTCAGGTTTAGAGTTTTAGAGAATTAGGACATAACTATTACATCTCAAAGATTACAAAGTAGACACATCTAATCAGTTTCCATTTTTTCCACAAAGTAAAAACTTTTGAACAAAAGAGTCATGTCTAGTTCCTTGTTTTAGACAGCCTGACATTTCCTTGATCCCATCCTTGACCCTATTCAACTTTATGTCCTGCGAAAAACATTTCAAAAACTTGGGATGAGCATAAAAAGCTCAGTAAGGGTTATAAAAGTATGGAAAGAAAACATTAGTCCATGTATACATAAGAATCAATGAAATCATACTTTACTCATAAAACATAAGCTATTTTACATACCTCATGAAATCATAAGATTTATGAATAACTTATAGAAATATTAAGTCATAAAGGTAACTTGAGGCATTCATAACATTCTTACGTAGGGAGTAACCCTCATGGTTACATTTGGAATACACATCACATTATATTACCTAAATATCTTTGGATAAACCTTAACATTTAACCCCTTCGTGTTACCCAATGCATTGGGGATCTATATCGGGATTACCCGCCCTTAGTTTATCACGGAACCACCCGTATTCATAAACAATTCCCAAGAACCATAACATAATAGTATCACATAAAAAATGCATAAAGGAAACATAACATTTCCACATTTCAATCACAAAATATCAATACAACACATTGATATAATCAAAACATTATCAAAACCATTTTCAAAACCATTTAAAACATTTAATAAAGAGATTTTTGAATCAAAGTGTCCCATAACACTTTGAAGATTTTAAAATTTTAAACCATTAATATCCATATAAATAAATCCTTAAAACCATTTTGAAAACATGGATATTAATGAGAAATATTTTTAAGAATAAATCATTAAGACATTTAAAACGATATTTTAGTTAAAGGGTTTCTAACAAAATGAGAGACACTTGAATACAATAATTGAGGAATAAAATTTATTCAGAACTTTATAATATCATGAGAATAAATGGATTCATGATATAATATGTCAAAGGACAGTATATACACCATATAAAAGGGAATTGGTGCATATCAAAAATGAAGTCTCAATTGAAATGTAAATTGAGATGAAATCCCCTATAAAGAAGGTATCCTTAAATTAAGGATAAATCAATCTCATAATTATGTGTGAAAAATATAAGTACACCCAATATAAGTGGATATTAAGTGTAAAACAACCAGAGGTCATTCAAACATATTCATAGTATGAAATATTAAATAACTACAAGTTGAACCCAAATAAATCGTAATTGGGTTAAGAAGTTTCTTTGGTAAAATTCGACAGCCTAACGACGTCACCTTAAAATTTAGTAAATGAGTTGATGAGACAAAAAGGGTATCTCATAACTTGGAAATAAATTTTACATCAATAAGGATATAGAATAAGATATCCCAACATAATAATATGTAAATTAAAATACATAACAAAATAATTCTTTTAAAAAGAGGAGGGTGAAAGGTTCCCTTATTGACTTGGGTAACTTTTGAAATGTACACCCCATGAAATAAGGACTATACAACATTGATTTAAATAATCATAAATGAAATTATATTACACAAAGAGTAGAATAATGGGTATTATATACACCACTCAAAGGAAATGGTGCAAAATGTAGCATAAATCTCACAGGAATAAAAGTGAGATGAAAAATCCCTTACAAAAACTTGGCAGCCTAACGACACCACTTAAAACTTACAAAAATGGATTTATGAGATCAAATAGGGTCTCTCATAATATGAACATAACAAGTACAGAATGAGGAATATAAAATAATATCCCCAAATACAATAAAGACTAGCTTAAAATAAATGACATAAAGGAGAGTACTTAAAAAGAAAGAGAGAGGTAGGATCCCTTACCTCAAGCCCGACTTGTCTTGTTCATTTATTTATATTTCTGAATAATAAAATTTGGTCAATTTACAATTTCTTTAGGACCTCCTTTAAAGTTTATTATTCAATTCATATCACATATTATAATGTTATAATAATTAGTTAATTATGTGAGTTCATATGAGATGTTTTTGTCGATGTTTGGTACATGAGACAAAAATGAACTTGTTTGAAAATAATTGTCCATGTAGTTATAAGTACATCATCTCCAGAATAGTATTAATGATTTAAATATCATATATCTCCGGTAAATATTCATTTTATACTATTCCATAACATTTGGAGATAAAAAGAAATGAAATGCACCGTTCATGGAGACGGTAGGCCGTACGTACGCATGAACGCTACTTTCATTTCTTTGTCATATTTATGGAATTAAAAATAATTGAGAGATATATATATTATAATTAAATTATAATATATATGTTATATAAGTCACATAAGCTCATTAATTTCATTCTTTATACATTCCATGTATTGCATGAACGAGTCACATCACTTGAGGGGGCGGTAGTCCACACTTCCTCATATGAAATTATCGCATTTGCACAACATGAAAAGCATAAAGGCATGTTTTAAATATAAAATAAAGAAGCATATAGGAAACATAAATACCATATATATCATATATAAAATACATTGACATCATAATGACCACCATTAAAGGTGTTAAGAGAAGATTGAACAATCATCGTTTCGTGAGGCAGTAATTCGCCATCCACAGAAACAGTATGTTCTTTAACCATTAGAAAAAGGTGTGTGTAAGTGTAGCTCTAATACTTCAAATAAAAACATACTAGTATATTTAATATACTGGTGTTGTTACAAAAGAAAGTAATAAAAATAGTTTAGGGGTTTGGAGAAGCAAAATAAAACAAAAGAACACAAGTGAATACATTACCTTTAAATCGGGTAACTCCCTTTGGTTTGAACCAAAAGGGTTCCTTGAAGAGATTTCTGCCTAAGGTGAGGATTCAATGATGAAGAGAGGGATGTGTAGAGATGAAATGGTCAGGTTTTAGCCGATCCAAAGGCTTGAGAGGTGTGGGTAAGGAGGTAGAGGTGGGGGCCTTTTAGAAGAGGAGAGGAGGGGCACTCATGGAAAGTCAAGAAATGTTACTTTATTTTAAAAAGAGTTTCGGATTTTAAAGGTCCAAAATTGATATATTTCTAGGATAAGGTGATAAGGGTTCTAAATATACTCATCCAATAGGTTTTTTCCAAGTGTAAGTCTTTGAGTTTACATTATCTTTTCATTTTATTTAAATCGTTCATTAATGAGGTAATCACTGCATCATCATGATGTCATAAATAATTTAATTTATTTAATGTCTAAAAATTATAAAAAAATACTATGATGTAGGAAATATATTTAGCTTTATAATGATTATTTATAGTCTAATATATCGTTTATTTAGACAAAATTAAAATTATTTTACTTAGGTGTTACATACTTTGGTTACATTTTCCTTTCTTAAAAAAATGATAAAAGGTCACTATCACACTAAAGTGATTCCATGGGGTCCCAAGGTTGGAACACGGAATCCCATGGTCGTACATGACACCACCAATAACATTATTACACATGTTGGGGTAATTTTATATTTTTATGATATTATTTTCTTACCCTTAATTACCTGATTACTAATTAAACACGATAATTAAAGATAATTACCGTCGTTACTATTCATAATTTCCAAAAACAAGAGTCTTAATTACATAATTTGGAACTTCGGATTCCAAATATGGAATCAATTTTATCAAATTCAAAACACATAAATTGTAGTAATTAATTTAAAAGTAAATCCCGTTGTCAAAACAAAAGATGGGTTTTTAAGAAGTAAAATTTATCAAAAGATTGACTTGTTTTTACATCCAATTGAAAAGTGAAATTACTTCCAATGAAAAAAATTGTATTAAGTGATAAAAAAATAATTCAATTATACTTTAAAAACAATTAAAATGACAATCTAAATATATAAATAAATTGGATGAAAAAGAAGTTTTGAATTAAAAACTGTATTTTTCACTATTCATTAAAAAAAAGCATTATCAGAAAAATACCAAAAATTAACCCTAAGATATATTTTATATTTAAAATTCAGAAATGATGTCCATTTTAACAAATTAAAAACATATAAGTTTTATTAATAAATCATATAGTTAATTCCCGCTGTCAAAACAAATAGCGGGTTTTTTGGAAGCAATATCTATGAAAAGTTTGGCACTTGTTTATGTCCATTTTCAAAGTGAAATTAATTCTAATGACCACCATTGAATTAAATTGTAAAAATATATTCTAATTAAACTTTAAAACCAATTATAAAGATAATCTAACCATATATTTTAATTAGATGAAAAATTATTTTTGATGTAAAATGCAATATTTTTCACTATTCATTAAAAAAATGAACATTGTGAGAAACATACCAAAAATTTAACCAAAGTAAATTTAAATATCCCAATCATAAATAATAAGTTTATTTTGAAAAAATAGAGCTTATAAAATTGTCAAAAGTTAGATTTAGAAAAGGTTCTCCATCAAAAGGGGTAAAACAATCTTTTAAAAATATTAGAGTATTTATTCCTAAAATTGTATTTCATTTGGATTTTAAGCCTCTAACATTTATTGGATAAATGTAAAAATATTTAACAAACATATGTAATCATTTTGTAGTTATTTCTATTCATTCCCTCCATTACAACGACTTGGCGTTAACTATTATAATATTATTATATTATCAGTGTGCAACATTAGATTTCAAAGAAACTCGTTGTTGCGTATTGGGTACGCCATCGAGAATAGAATTCCCTTTAAAGTAATATTAACATTTTACTCACAAATATTGATAAACCTTAGAATTTAATATTATTTATTTACCTGGGATGTTACATCCTTCCCCCCTTTTGAGAATTGCGTCCCCACAATTTCAAAATTGGGATTGGAAACTTCATTGAAAGTCCCACATCGGAACAAGAGTCAGTAAAACTATCACTTTAAAAGAAAGGGAGAGAAGTACAAAGGTCACCCGAGTTAACCCATACTAGGATTCCAAGTAGGAAAATATGGATATGGAGGAGAAAACAAAGGGTCATGTTCTGATGGAGGGTGATAGTAAACATGTCTAGGAGAAAGTTAACCACAAGAAAATCACAAACTTGTGATGGGTTAAACGGTATTCGATTCCCCAGTAGGAAAAGTTAACAGACAACATTTTTATTTTAAGTTACTTTTCATTGAGGAATTTATTTTTGAGCTTAACTAAATCATAATGAAACATACTTACTTGTCACGTAGACTTTCAACTTTTACTAGATTCCTTACTCAAACTCATATTTTCTCCAAAAGACGAGTATTTAAGAAGACTTGTTCAGATTAAGAGTAATATAATCAACTTATTGAGAATCACCTAATCCACAAAAGAGATCTATATATTTCCCATGTATTTAGACCATAACCAAAACTAAACCAAAAATTTTAGTATGAGATCAGGTAATACCCAAAAAGGATATTTTTTTTACCAAAAGAAAAACTACCCCTAATCTCCAAAATTTGTCAAAAAAAACCCAAAGTTCAACAAAGACTATTCAATAAACATATATACATAAAATTCTTCAAAGTAAACCAAACTAGGATTGAAACCCAAATATTTGAAGGATTTAATCACATATTCTCCTAAGATAAATCTTAACATTCTTCTCCAAAATAACATCAGTTACTCTTAAAGTCTCATACTGAAAAGTAATTAACCTAATCACATATCCTCCATGATAGGCTAATCATTTCCATTGATAACCCAAAATCAACTTACTATTAATTTATAAAATCATCTAACTAAAAAGAATCATTCAAACTAACCAGGGACTTCACGTAGTCCAGTGGTAGGCGATAAATACCAGTTGCACTTTGGTTGTGGGTTCGATTCCCACAGCTTCATCTGACGCGACTGGTTGTCACACGGTCTGCGTGTTTTTTTTTCCAAAACCATATAATTCTTAAAACATTCCCCAAAAAGAGATAAAATCTTCAAAAATACCCATAACATATTTTAACCACAAAGGTTATCTAATAACTTCCATTTTGCAACCCAAAATATATTAACCAGTAATTGCCTCAAATTCAAGGATCATATAAACCCAAATGGTTCTTTATAACTATATCCACAAAATAAAGGATAATTATTCCTTGAATAAAATTTTCATATATCAAACATCAGTGTTAAATATACTACAAAAAGTCTTCTAATCTAACCCCATAATCAAAAGAGACTTAATACATTTAAAAATTTCACCATCCTAAAATCTACTATAACTCATAAATCCCTTATATGTTGACTTCTTAATCATTCAACATTATTCATGATCCATTAACTATGAATTTCCACCTTATTTCATAATACAACATTCCTGCAGATTGAATATCCTCATTATTTATAAATATAAATCCAATGATGCTTCATTATTTAAGGATAGGAAAATAAATAAATCATACCTTGAATCCAGGTACCATGATCTTCATGATGTTCTCTTTTTCTTTCGGCACGTTGTCATACTTTCAAAAAGTAAACGTTCACTCCACTTCTTTAATTTAACTTTTCTATAGAAATGGAAAATTTGAGATCTTGAAATCATATGAAAAAGATACCATGACCCATAAAATTGTTTTAGAAAAGAGTATGTGTTGGATAACTCAAACAATTTCTTACAGGTAATTTGAATACTCAAGAAGCTGTCAAAATCATTTGAACAGGCTTTTCCCATAATAGTGATAATCAAATCATCGGGGAGGGATAAGAACGTTGTGCAAGATCTATTTCCTTCCATATTAAAAATTGATCCTTAATCTGCTGAAAAGAATCAACACGTAAACATGAAATGAAAAAAATCCTTTATAGATAACATAAAAACTTTTTTTATTACTCTAATCCATAAACCTCCATTGTTTAGGTTTTTTTATCCAATCAACCTATTTTACCATAACCCTCTAGAAGTTTCCACATGTTAATAACCCTATTGGTTATATGGGATCCTTTACCTATACCCAGATATCACCCTAACCTCTAAAGTTATCTAAACCGACCTTTGATACCAACTATAAGGACCCGACCTTAAACCTTACTTAATCTTGAATTAAATTGAATAATTCACACTGAGGATCTTTTCAGGTTTAGAGTTTTAGAGAATTAGGACATAACTATTACATCTCAAAGATTACAAAGTAGACATATCTACTTAGTTTCCATTTTTTCCACAAAGTAAAAACTTTTGAACAAAAGAGTCATGTCTAGTTCCTTGTTTTAGACAACCTGACATTTCCTTGATCCCATCCTTGACCCTATTCAACTTTATGTCCTGTGAAAAACATTTCAAAAACTTGGGATGAACATAAAAAGCTCAGTAAGGGTTATAACAGTACAGAAAGAAATCATTAGTCCATGTATACATAAGAATCAATGAAATCATACTTCACTCATAAAACAAAATCTATTTTACATATCTCATGAAATCATAACGTTTACGAATAACTTATAGAAATCATAATACATAAAGGTAACTTGAGGCATTCATAACATTCTTATGTAGGGAGTAACCCTCATGGTTAAATTTGGAATACACATCACAGTATATTCCCTAAATCTCTTCGGATAAACCTTAACGTTTTACCCCTTTACGTTACCCAATGCATTGGAGAGCTATATCGGGCTCACCCGCCCTTAGTTTATCACGGAACCACCCTTCCTCATAAACAATGCCCAAGAACCATAACATAATCGTATCTCATAAAATATGCATAATGGAAACATAAAATTTCCACATTTCAATCACAAGATTTCAATACAACATATTGATATAATCAAAACATTATCAAAACCATTTTCAAAACCATTTAAAACATTTAATAAAGAGATTTTTGAATCAAAGTGTCCCATACCACTTTGAAGCTTTTAACATTTTAAACCATTAATATTTATATAAATAAATCCTTAAAACCATTTTTAAAACATGGATATTAATGAGAAATATTTTTAAGAATAAATCATTAAAACATTTAAAATGATATTTTAGTTAAAGGGTTTTTAACAAAATGAGAGACACTTGAATACAATAATTGAGGAATAAAATTTAATCAGAACTTTATAATATCATGAGAATAAAAGGATTCATGATATAATATGTCAAAGGGTATTATATACACCATATAAGAGGTAATTGGTGCATATCAAAAATGAAGTCTCAATGGAAATGTAAATTGAGATGAAATCCCCTATAAAGAAGGTATCCTTAAATTAAGGATAAATCAATCTCATAATTATGTGTGAAAAATATAAATACACCCAATATAAGTGGATATTAAGTGTAAAAAAACTATAGGTAATTCACATATATTCATAGGATGACATATTCAATAACTACAAGTTGAACCCAAAGAAATCAAAATTGGGTTAAGAAGTTCCTTTGGTAAAATTCGACAGCCTAACGACGTCACCTTAAAATTCAGTAAATGAGTTGATGAGACAAAAAGGGTATCTAATCACTTGGAAATACATTTTACATCAATAAGGATATAGAATAACATATCCCAACATAATAATATGTAAATTAAAAGACATAACAAAATAAGTCTTTTAAAAAGAGGAGGGTGAAAGGTTCCCTTACCGACTTGGGTAACTTTCGAAACGTACACCACATGAAATAAGGACTATATAACATTGATTTAAATACTAATAAAATAAATTATATTACAAAAATAGTAGAATAATGGGAATTACATACACCAATCAAAGGAAATGGTGGAAAATGTAGCATAAATCTCACAGGAATAAAAGTTAGATGAAAAATCCCATACAAAAACTCGGCAGCCTAACGACGCCACTTAAAACTTACAAAAATGGATTTATGAGATCAAATAGGGTCTCTCATAATATTAACATAAAAATTACAGAATTAGGAATATAAAAGAACATCCCCAAACATAAGAAATATGATCTTAAAAGAAATGACATAAATGAGAGTACTTAAAAAGAAAGAGAGAGGTAGGATCCCTTACCTCAAGTCCGACTTGTCTTGTTCGTTTCTTTATATTTATGAATAATAAACTTTGGTCAATTTATAATTTATTTAGGACCTCCTTTAATGTTTATTATTCAATTCATATCACATATTATAATGTTATAATAATTATTTAATTATGTTAGTTCATATCAGATGTTTTTGTTGATGTTTGGTACATGAGTCAAAAATGAACTTGTTTGAAAAGAATTGTCCATGTAGTTATAAGTACATAATCTCCAGAATAGTATTAATGAATTAAATATCATATATGTCCAGTAAATATTAATTTTATACTATTCCATAACATTTTGAGATAAAAATAAATGAAATGCACCGTTCATGGAGACGATAGACCGTACGTACGCTTGAATGCTACTTTCATTTCTTTGCCATATTTATGGAATTAAAAATAATTGAGATATATATATATATATATTATAATTAAATTATAATATATATGTTATATAGGTCACATAATCTCATTAATTTCATTCTTTATACATTCCATGTATTGCATGAATGAGTCACATCACTTGAGGGGGCAGAAGTCCACACTTCCTCATATGAAATTATCGCATTTGCACAACATGAAAAGCATAAAGGGATGTTTTAAATATAAAATACAGAAGCATATAGGAAACATAAATAATATATATATCATATATAAAATAAAGTGACATCATAATGTCCACCATGAAAGGTGTTAAGAGAAGATTGAACAATCATCGTTTTGTGAGGCAGTAATTCGCCATCCACAGAAACAGTATGTTATTTAACCATTAGAAAAAGGTGTGTGTAAGTGTAGCTCTAATACTTCACATAAAAACATCATAGTATATTTTATATACTGGTTTTGTTACAAAATAAATGAATAAAAAGAGTTTAGGGGTTTGGAGAAGCAAAATAAAAAAAAAGAACACAAGTGAAAACATTACCTTTAAATCGGGTAACTCCCTTTGGTTTGAACCAAAAGGGTTCCTTGAGGAGCTTTCTGCCTAAGGTGAGGCTTCAATGATGAATATAGGGATGTGGAGAGATGAAATGGTCAGAGTTTGGCCGAGACAAAGGCTTTAGAGGTGTGGGTAAGGAGGTATAGGTGGGGGCCTTTTATAAGAGGAGAGGAGGGGCACTCATGGAAAGTCAAGAAATGTTACTTTATTTTAAAAAGAGTTTCGGATTTTAAAGGTCCCAAATTGATATATTTCTAGGATAAGGTGATAAGGGTTCAATATATACTCATCCAATAGGTTTTTTACAAGTGTAAGTCTTATATGTTACATTATCTTTTCATTTTATTTAAATCGTTCATTAATGAGGTAATCGCTGCATCATCATGATGTCATAAATAATTTAATTTATTTAATGTATAAAAATTATAAAACACATACTATGATTTAGGAAATATTTTTATCTTTCCAATGACTATTTATAGTCTAAGAGATAGTTTATTTAGACAAAATTAAAATTATTTTACTTAGGTGTTACATACTTTGGTTACATTTTCCTTTCTTAAAAAACATGATAAAAGGTCACTATCACACTACAGTGATTCCATGGGGTCCCAAGGTTGGCACAAGGCATCCCATGGTCGGAAATGACACCACAAATAGCATTAGGACACATTTTGGGGTCATTTTATATTTTTATGATATTATTTTCTTACCCTTGATTACCCGATTACTAATTAAACACGATAATTAAAGATAATTACCGTCGTTACTATTCATAATTTCCAAAAAACAAAAGAGTATTAATTAAATAATTTGGACCTTATGATTCCAAATATGGAATCCATTTTATTAAATTCAAAACACATAAATTTTAGTAATTAATTTAAAAGTAAATCCCGTTGTCAAAACAAAAGACGGGTTTTTAAGAAGTAAAATTTATCAAAAGATTTACTTGTTTTTACATCCAATTGAAAAGTGAAATTACTTCAAATGAACAAAATTTTATTAAGTTATAAAAAAATAATTCAATTATACTTTAAAAACAGTTAAAATGACAATCTAAATATATAAATAAATTGGATGAAAAAGCAGTTTTGAATTAAAAACTTTATTTTTCACTATTCATTAAAAAAAGCATTATCAGAAAAATACCAAAAATTAACCCTAAGATATATTTTATATTTAAAATTCATAAATTATGTCCATTTTACCAAATTGAAAACATAGAAGTTTCATTAATAAATCATATAGTTAATTCCCGCTGTCAAAACAAATAGCGGGTTTTTTGGAAGCAATATCTATGAAAAGTTTGGCACTTGTTTATGTCCATTTTCAAAGTGAAATTAATTCTAATGACCACCATTGAATTAAATTGTAAAAATATATTATAATAAAACTTTAAAACCAATTAGAAATATAATATAACCATATATTTTAATTAGATGAAAAAGCAGTTTTGATGTAAAATGCAATATGTTTCACTATTCATTAAAAAAATGAACATTGTCAGAAACATACCAAAAATTTAACCAAATTAAATTTCAATATCCCAATCATAAAGAATAAGTTTATTTTTACAAAATAGAGATTATAAAATTGTCAAAAGTTAGATTCAAAAAAGGTTCGCCATTAAAAGGCGGTAAAACAATCTTTTAAAAATATTAGAGTATTTTTTCCTAAAATTGGATTCATTTGGATTTTAAGCCTCTAAAATTTATTGGATAAATGTAAAAATATTTAACAAACATATGTAATAATTTTGTAGTTATTTCTGTTCATTCCCCCCATTACAACGATTAGGCGTTAACTATTATAATATTATTATATATTCAGTGTGCAACGTAAGATTTCAAAGAAACTCATTGTTGCGTATTGGGTACGCCATCGAGCATAGCATTCCATTTAAAGTAATATTAAAATTTTATTCAAAAATATTGATAAACCTTAGAATGTAATATTATTTATTTACCTGGGATGTTATAGAGGCTCCCCATGGAGAAACACTCAGTGGAATAAATCATTTTCACTCAATACTCTAGTTATTTCTTTATCTCCACTAACTCCACAGTGGCCATTCTATAGGGGTTTTTTGATATAGGTCTTGCACTATGAATTAAGTCAATAGAAAACTCAATTTCTTTCTCTGGAGGATGTCCATGTAAATCCTCCGGAAACACATCAATGAATTCTTGCACTATATGCAAATATTAAATTTGAATATTTATTTCCTCACCCATATATATTGGGTTTTATTCCTCTCCAAGAATTCCATTCAATATAGAATATGGGGGTGGGTCTAGATAATAATCTTATGGTGAGGTATTTTCTCTAAAGCTAATAGATTCTACACCATTTTCTAAAATTGTAACTTCATTTTTCAAGCAATAAATATTCACATCATAGCTTGACAGCCAATTCATACTAAGAATTATATCAAATTCATTCATTGGTATGATGGTAAGGTTAGCAACTAAAGAACGTTTATGTGTCACGAGGGGGACTAGTTGACATGCCTTTGATGCAATGATGCATCCCCTAGGAGTTTTGACTGATAAGTCCTTTATTAAATCAAATTAGACATGTCTAATTTTCTTGGAAAACTGGGAAGATATAAATGAATGCGATGATCTAGAATCAAATAATATGTTGGTTAAATTTGAGGAAAAAATTAAAGTACATGACACCACATCATTAGGAACTTCAACTTCCGCAGTTGTAATCGTATAAGCTCTCCCTTTCTCTCTTGGCTTTTTCTGAGGCCTGTTTACTTGTCACTTAGGACACTCATGTTCATAGTGTCTCATATCTCTACAATTTTAGCATTGAATGTCATCAAATTGTTTCTTCCTCTTGCACTCATGAGATAGATGACCATTTTCTCCATAATTATAGAAGACTTCCATGCCTTTCAAGCATTTCCCAAGATGATTCATTCCATAATTCTCGTATAATGATAATTTATTCATTCCTTTGTTTTTCATTGGTTCTTAACCTTTCCCTTGGTTATCATAGTACCTCTTTTTATCTTGGTTTACCTTGAAAAAATTTTATCTAGAAAATTCCTTCTCTGTTTTGATGTCACTTGATAAAATTTCATCCTATGATGAAAATGTTTGAGAAGATAGTGTCCTTATAATACATGGATTATGACCTTCAAAGAAATGATCAATCTTGTCTACCGAGTCACATCCATAATCTACAACATACCTGGATAGCCTTATGAAGGCAGCCTCATACTCTACAAACCTGTCTTCTTCCCTTGGCATTTAGCCAAGGAATTTCCTCTTCATTTCAGTTTGTTGATGATGAGGGAATTATTTTTTGAAGAACAATTATTTAAAAGTCCTCCATTCCATATCTTTTATTTATTATTCCTCCATGGTATTCGGAATCAGGGACCACCATTTATCAACATCACCCATTAGACAATATATTGCTAGTACTACCTTTTCATATTCATCGCGTTTTAATTCCATGAATATATTTTCAAGGGACTTGATCCATTGCTCAACAACCACTGGATTAGTAGTCTGGTGGAAATATTGGGGCTTATGCCACATAAAATGATATAAAACAGGTGTGTAATGGTTATTCATTACAACCTGAGTATGTTTTCCCAATATGGTCATAATATGATCTGCTCCAACATTGATTGTGTTGACTTTCTCAATAGGGAGATCCCTACATTTCCCACAAGTATTTATTCCCCTTATTTCATTAGGCACCATTAATAAGTAATGAAACATGATAGATTAGGTTATGAATCACAATGTATAATCTTAACTTACCAAAATACTTATCATAAATTGAGAAACTACGCATGTCTAATCCCATAATCAGAAAAATGATTTCTTTGAGGAATAATTTTAATTTCAATACATCATAATGGCTTGTAAAGAAGATATGAATTATCATAAGCATATCCCACAGGAGAGTCATAACCAAGAGTGCATCAAGACCCATTTTCATGTACTAGGATACCTCGAGTCAAGCCCAAAACTCCTTATTAGAGCTTTCACTCCTAGGCACATCTATGCCAGAGCCACCTCTACTTGATCGTATCCAGACGAGGATGTATTTTCTAGAAAGACACACATAATCTATTCCTTAACAAAATAATAGGACGTTATTCAAGT
This sequence comes from Viscum album, assembly GCA_963277665.1. NCBI lineage: Eukaryota > Viridiplantae > Streptophyta > Magnoliopsida > Santalales > Viscaceae > Viscum > Viscum album. The sequence continues at coordinate 1,084,301,282 of OY728150.1, read as the reverse complement.
TTATCCTCAAACACTACCTTAGGGCTTTGTTCCCTAATATACATTTCCTACTCTAGTTTCCATGTTTTCTACTAAACTTCCTCTGATACCAACTATAATTCCCCGAACCTTCTATACCAGAGCTTGTGCATTACTTTCTATATTATAATGGTTAGAAGGAATGAATATCCCAAAGGAACGATCAGTTTATTATTATTGAAGAAAATATATACATAGATGTAACTCAAATTACATTGGAAAAGGATACAAAATACAATAAATAACAAAAACAAAAAAATTTCATCCACAAGAACTCGATAAATGATATACTATTCATCACCTGTTGAAGGTCGACAATGAAATAAGTGAGATAAAATGCTCAGTAAGGATTAAAAATATTATAAGCATGAATCAATAATTACTTAATCATAAACAATTTGACATAGTCAATATGTCATGGTGAATAAATGAAAACTCACACTATTAATAAACTTAGAATGAAACTGCATCCATAGATTTTTTCAAAGTGAAAAACTCATGGATAGTAATAAATAATAATGAATATAGATAATGATTGATAATTTTACGTCATGTATCTTGCACATGATACCATAATACCTTTAAAATGGTTTAGTTCTGTGGGTAGAAACCCGCTTGATTTTTGGAAACCAACTCTAAGGTTTTGTCGCCAACTGATTTGTTTAATGAGACCTAATGATGCATCGAGGGTCTATAGAAGGCCCCAAACACCACTTCTAGTCCAAATTAATATTTATAAATAGATTAAATACATGTAAATTCTACCTTCCCAATATCTATATTGAGTAGAGAATACAGATTCATCAATATTTCCATAGTTGAAATAACTTTCCAAATAAACACCATATGTAAAATGGTATACTGTTCAGTCAATAAACATATCCATGATATGAGATTATGGATATTTAATAGAAATATAATTTAAAATTAAAATTAATCTCAAATTGGAAGTAGGAACACAACATATGGACTATTAGGTGCTCAATACAAAGTTAGTCACAACGAAATGTAAGTTGAGACAAAGTCCCTTACAACAATGGAATAAGTCGATTCATATGACCAAAACATAATTACCATCAAATGAATAATTTAATACCATTAATATAAATGTAATAATGATATTATATGAGAAATAGAAGTACACATACACCACATACAATAAATAAGCGGCGAACAATGGAAATCTTGCAGAATTAAAAGTGAGATAAGACACCCCTTACCTTATGTTCGAGTGTGTTCTTCATTTGTTTTAATGACCTGAATAATACAATTTAGATTATTTAATTAAAAGTTACAGAACATAATATACATTTAATTTATTTATTATAACTTTATTTGGTTCATTAATGACCCTTTTTTGGGTTTAAGAGGTTCATTTTTATTATTTTGGAAGTATTTTCTTCTTTGGTTTTCATGATTCGTTTACTTGTATTCATTAATGGAAGTTTGATTGAAATGCGGTTAAAAATCATTAATTGTTCATATATATTACTAGTTACATTAAATAGATATAAATTATCTTACAATGATTCTGGTTTATATACTGGAGAACGAATCATTAGTTAAAAGTTATTGATAAATGCTTGGATTTAGCTTGCCGGTTTTTTTGCACAATGACCTTGTTTTGTATTATTATTCCATATTATAAGTGTATAGGGATTCCAGAACATTAATGAGATAAAATAAATATATTATGATCTGCTTCAACCATAAAAATGGATTCATGACCAGAATTGAATATTGTAATGAAAATTGAGAAACGTCGTCCTTGAATGTGATAAATTAACACATCTCTGATGGTGTTTTCAATTTTTAGTATAAGAGGAGGGGGAAAGAGAGATGATGGTGAAATATTACATTATAATAATATAATTATAGTTCTTCTAATGAAATGGAATTATCATAGAATTTGGATGAGGGAAAACGAGGAATGAACTATAAAAGAAATGAACTCAAAATAGAGGAAAAATTGAGAAATCTCTCACAAAAATCCGGCAGCCTAACGACATCACATAAAATTTCATAAAATAATTTTATGAGATAAATGGGGTATCTAATCAATTTTTAATAATATGGAAAGTAAGGGAAATATGGAATGAAATATCACAACCTAAATCAATAGAAAATAAAAGAGAAAACATAAAATGAAAGCTTTAAGAAAAGAGAAGGGTGGTTGATTCTCTTACCTTGTAGAGTAACTCACAAAACATGATGGTTGAGACCTTGGGGGTTTGAGGACACCTTGAGAGGACATATAGGGAGGTAATAATACAATATATTCTAGGATAATTAGATTTTAATTAAATAAAATGAAGGGGTGATTGGATATTTATAGTAACTAATAGGGAGTTTTTTATTAATTAAAAGGGACACCTCATTAGTGTTTTTTGCAAAACCATGGGCTTTCCCATGGTATTTTACCATGGTTATTGCCACTTCAAACACCTCATGTAATAATTTAATGTAAAAAAGTCAACCAGCCTTTATATTTAATTATTACATCATTATGATGTCATTAAACTACTGAAAACTCAAAACTGTATTTTTACTATTCACAGAAAATTCAGGTATTTTAGAAAAATCCAAAAAATTCACCCAAACCATTTTTTGACATGGAAAATTCAAAAATGTACTCCATTTTTTGAAAATAATTTTCTACTTATTTTTAATTTAATATTTAAATAAAATCATATTAAATTCAAAAAATGACAATTTTAAAGATATATTTAGATCTATATCATATTAAAAAATTAATTAAGATCTCATTATCTTATTACCTTAATAAAATAAAATATTATCATTATTTAATATTTATAAGGGTCATATTACTATTAAAATTACTATTCATATGGGTATGTTACTATTCATAAAAAAATCAAGTTGGTTCTTTCAAACTCCAAATGACTTACTGGTCATAACTCTAGATGACAGTTTTTGAAATTCAATACATAGAAGTGGAAAATTTGTGTTTAATGGCTATGTTTTGACTATATCTTAAATAAAAAAGTGTTGTTTCAAAGAAAAAAAGTTCTGTATAAAATATAGGCTATTAATAGAATGTATTTAAGAGAAGCATACTATAAGATGTTTGGGGTGTTATACTTTTAATAGTGATAAAAAATAACTATTAAAAAATATGGAAAAAAGTTAATTTTTCATTGACGCCTCCCACCTTTCTCATTCCTTTCATCCCCCTTCATTAGCACTTTTCACTACCCACCCTCTATCACACACCCCACCCCTTCCTCCGCACTATAAGGCTACCCTAAATTCTTGAACATGCATGGATTTGATCCCTGGACCTCCCTTATGTGACTGTAGCTCATTACCACTATGCCATGGATGTTTTGTTGTATATTTAATGACTTTTAAATTTATTTATATATATTTTGAAATGTGAAATATATTCACACACATTTATATTTATTTAAAAATATCATATAACAATATTCACTTATATATATTAGAATATAAATATCAATATTTATAAGAATATATATATATATATATATATATATATTATTTCATTTTTATAAGGAAAAATGGATAATTTTTTTACATTAAATATAATTAATAATAAATATTTATTTTATTGATTTAAAAATATATTTTCATGTAAATATGTTGATATATGTATTTATAAAAGTGAATTAATATAAGTAAATATTAGAAAATTTTCATATATTTAATTCTAATGAAAAAAATTAAAAAAATGGTATAATTTCAAAACAATAATATAAATATGAATATAACCCATGGAAATAAATTCAGTCCTCACTAAAAAAAGGAATTGAGACCCCCTTAAACAAGGTTGAAAATCCATTGAGTGATATAAAATTGTGGTACCTGGACTAAAAACTCAGTTTTGGAGGCCATTTAGGCCCTTGTCATTCTCGAAAAACCCAGTCAACACATTTTCAATCTCATCATAAACTTCTATTGGATATGTGGTAGGTCCCAGATGGACACCCATATCAAAAGTTATGGATTTCTGATGATTGAGTTACATTTTCAACTTATTTATGATCTTTTCTTAATTTTTTGTTTTTTATTTTCAAATAGTTTTTAAATGACTTTTAATATATAATAATTAGAAAATTATTAATTTTTTTAAAATAATTTTATAATCCATTTTTACTAATTAACATATATATTAATTGTAAATGTTTATTTATCCTTATTTAAAATATATTTAAAAAGTATATATAAAATTTTTGTCAATATAAATATAAATATATATATATATATTAATATAAATTTTTAATGTTATTTTAAAATATACCCTTTATTAGTGCTTGTAAAAAGTAATGATGGGGGGTCTTTATTATCACTTCTACAAATGCGTTGATAAAAACCCCCTTTATAAGTGCCTTTTTAGTAGAGCTAACAAATTGAGGAATTTATTAGCACTTTTTAGAAGCGTTGATATGGGGATTTATCAATGCTTTTCTTAGCATTGTTAAAGGACAACCTTTAAAAATTCTTTTTATAGCACTGATAAAGGGGGACTTTAATAGTGGTTTTAGCTAGCTCTGTTAAAGACCTAGTGCTGGATAAACCCATTTTATAGTCATTCATGGAGTTATCAGGCTTTCATAGTACCATTTCGTCTTGAGCATAATATTTCGGGGAATCAAACTAGGTATCTTCAGCGAGACAGGCAGTGGTAGGAAACTTCTATTTTAAGAGGTGGAAGTAAGGAAATGTACAAGTAGGGCTGAGGATTAGGCTAAGTAGGACAACACAATTTTGGAAATTATGAGTAATTCCCCAAAAAATGTTCACCCACATCAAAATTCTCCATGTGTGATCACTTACATATATAATAATTTGGGGTGAAATCATCTAAAAATATTGCTTTAGGGATGGTCTCTCGGTATACTGCACACATATGATGGTTCTTGCCTCCTCACATGACCTGCACGAGACTAGGACTACCCTATGCACCACGGGCTCCTCTCCATAGTATTGTCCATTATATTACACCCAAGAGGGATATATTGGTGGCCTAATTGACTATCTATCCCCTTCATGGGAAAAAATAAGAGGCTTGTAGGACACTGATTGAAGTCTATCCAGAGGTTGGCTATTTTTTTTACCTAAAAATCATTCAAAATACTTAAAAGAATTGAAACAGAATTACATAAATAAATTCAAAAATTTAAAACTCTTCATTTTTATTCATTTTAATACCAAATAATTCTATATTTTCAAATTACATCATTTAATATTAATATTTAATTATATGTTAATTTCCATTAAAACTGATTTAAAAATCTTTAGATATTTTTTAAAAAAATTCATGAAATTATAAGTGTACCAATCTCTATTAGATGTTCCAATATATCATCACACTAATAGACTATCATAGTCTGGTTTGGAGTATAAAATAATAATTCTTTTACATTGAAACTTATGTTGGATTTATATAGATAAATGAAACCCATACCTAATATAAGATCAAATTCTACTATAGGAAGAATAACGAGGGTTGTAGGAAGCAAATTCATACAAAATTAAACCAAATAATAATCATAGACATTAGATGTAACCATCATACCATTAGGGGTTGTCAATGGTAATTCAACATCTTATTATTGATGTGGTAATATTATACCCTTATAAAATTATTTAGATATAAATGATGGGTAGATCCAAAATCAAATAAGACATTAATAGTTCTAGAGTGGATTGTAAGTGTACCATTCACTACATTCACAACTAGAAAATTAGACTATGAAAAAAAATTATATTTCCATGGTTTTTAAAAACTGTGGCTATAGGCTAACATATATCAATGGTTATATGAAACCCTGGTGATAGGTTTTTTGGGAAAACCCTAAAATTGTGGTAAATTCGATGGAAATAGATACTGTTATGGTTTTTTAAACCATGAAAATATGTTTATTTATTTATTAAATGACTATAAATTATAATTATATATATTTATTTATATAATTATATATATATATATATATCTATATACATATAATTGTGGTCAATGTAGTGGTAATGTCTTGGTAGAATATAGCAGAGGTTGTAGGATAAAATCTCACTAGGAGAATTTATTTTTTAAGGCTATCACCATTGGTCCAAATTCTTTCCATAACCACATATTTACATGGTTTAAACCATGGAAATAGGTCATAACCAATCTTAATTTCCATAGTTCCCACAATTTAGAAAAACTATGGTCATAAGTTAAGACCACAATTTTAGACCCTATTGTCGTGGTTTTCAACTGTGGAAATTGGCTGATTTTGTTGTTGTGATTTTTATAGTACACCTATAAAAATAGTGATCACATGAGGTTTATATTTGTATATAATATATAGAGGGTAATATCATTGATCACAATCCTTAACCTTCAAATTTGAGCACCATTTAGTATAATTCCCATACTCCTTACATTTGAAACACTGAAGTGTGGGTGGTGATTTTTCTTGATCCCTCTCTACATTCATTTCATTAAATAGTCTCTTCAAACCACTTCAATATTATTTTCCTCTACGTACTAGCTTCACATACGTATAACACCTTCTTGTTCCCTTCAGTCACTCACCTAGGTGTTGCGTCCCATAATTTGGGCAGGTAGGAGTATGAAAATATTTCTTCCCTCCATGTGACATATCATTGGAACTTCTATGGAACCCCATATCCCTTTTATTTTCATTATTACTAAGAGGGTTTCTAGATTCCATATCCAATTTTAGTGCATGTTTAATGATTTATTCATACCTTCCAATGTCCCTTGTGGGGAACTACCTTTATAAAATTTGTTTTAAGCTACTAAATTAGCAATCAACCTTACATTTAATCTGGATGATAATACCAGCATATTACCTAACAAGTATTGTAAAATTTACTTCATTGGTACTGAAATATTCATCATCCATATTCTAAATCATGATGAATTTGTTCTCCATTTTTTATGAAGAATATAAGGAAATTACTTATTAAAAAATAAGCTCTTAAATTCATCCCACTACATGGTGTAAATTTCTTATCACTACCTCATATTCTAAATAATATTCCATCATTGATCTTCCTCCCCATATAGATGATAGATAACCCAAATGACTTTTTCATAATATGTGCACTGAATAATGGAAAATAAATTTTTTATTGGTATTAATATATTACTCAGATACTAGTGGATCATATGAACCAATAAAAGATGATAGACAATTCCTTATAAACTACTCAATATAAAATTTTTCTTTACTTTGATTATTTGGATGTTTAGTCTGATTCATTACTTGAGAATTTTTAGTGAGCACAGAATTGTGATTTTTTATTCCATATCCCATAAAATATTATATCTTAAGAGGAAAATCATTTCATTTTCCATCACATTCAGTATTAACATGATTCCTTTGGGTTTCATCAATCGAAAAAAACCAAAAATTCATAGTGTAAGAAATAATGATAATAGTGCGGAAACACATAGTCTTGAAAATTCATTCATAGGATGTTTATATCATGAAACCTTATTTTTAATATATGACACCTTATATTAAACATTTGACATCCATGATCTTTATTTATTAAAATATTTCATAATGTTTTGTTAATACAATTTTGTTTAACCAAGGAATATCCCCCACAAGTGTCAAACTAAGTGAAAAATAAGACATATTATCATGTACCAGGTAACACTTAAGTTAAGCCCGACATGCATTTTTGAAGTTATTAATCCTAGGAACATTTGTTCTAGAACCATGTCCACTTGTAGTATTTTTAAAGGGATATATTTTAAGGAAAACCACATAATATCATCCTAACAAAAACATTAGGATGTTATCATATACTTAGGTTTATCCATTGTGTTCTTAATAAATTTTTCTCATCCTAGTTTCCAATGTTTAACTAAACTTATTCTCTGAAACCAACTATATAAACCAACACTTTATATATATATATATAAATTAAAAATTAATAGATTAATATTAATTACATAATAAAATGATCCACACTAGAATCATTTTGGTCTAGTGTAATTGGAAACATAGAAACATAAACAACTGGTTTATAGTTGAATGATAACTAATCCAGCTAATTAATTCATATATCAATCCCTTAATAGACTTATCATACACTGTATCTTTCTTCCTAACATGGGTAAAGGAAACATGATAAAGGGTGAGATAATATGCTCAGTAGGGTCAAACATGTGAGATATTAACCAAACACGAACATAAGGGTATGATAACATGATAATAATTTTTGAAAACCATACCCTATATATCATAGATCATTAACACGAGTCATGGAATAAATATTGGAAGTTCATAAGACATGAATAATAAAGAGATAAAATAACATAATCTATGATAGAATAACATTGGTATATGACATATATTTTTGAAATACAAATAATCTTATAATATTTTGAAGATGTTTAAATAAATATCGACTCACTCATTAATGTAATGAAATTAAATCAGGACCTTATATAAAGTTATGGACATGAAAGAAGGTCTACGGATGACATTAAAAATATGAAAGTAGGTCTATAAATAAAATTATGGACATGAAAACAGTACCACACATAATCTTATGGACATTAAATCAGGTCCAAACATAACATTTTTAACATTATATCAGGTTTACACATTAGATATTTAACTCACATGTTATCCATCATTACCCAATGAATTAAAGGGAGATATAGGTCCCACCCATCATTGGTTATAATGTAACCATGATCCATGGTTATAAGGTAACCACTATCACATAATGTAAACCATAAATATTCCAAAAGATCATAAAACATTCATTACATAAGATCACATAAAATTAAATGGGTTTCATAATCATTTCATCATAGTATAACCCATGGGGAAGGAGTTAGTTTCATAATCATATTTTCATTATAAACATATATCATCTAGATAAATAATAAGGATGATATCATTTTATCAATCCCCATTATAACTTATATATCATCAATGGGTTCTATCTTTTATGAAAAATTATTTTGTAATGTCACTAGAAACATTTCATGAGGAGAATAACATTTTGAGCCTGAAATCATTCATTTTAAATCAAAAAACTTCCCAATTTTTATAGAAAATTTTTTATTTAAAAATAACCCTGTAAAATTGTATGGAATCCTTAAAACATTGTATAGTCAGGATGGTGGGAAATTCTGTTCATTATGTACTGGTTAAAACAAAGACTCTTTTAACATTTTTAGTAAAATCTAAATTGGCCTTGTTTGGAAAATGACATGATGATTCCTTTTAATTATTTTGTTAAAAAGTAAAAAAAGGGAAAAATGAATTTAAAAAATAATTTAGGAACATTAATACATTCTTTAGAATATTATTTTATAAAATATGGATATGAAAGAACAAGGGTTTTTGAAGGAAGAGATAGATAAAGCTGATTTTCTTTAAAAACATTATTTTGGAATATTGAGTTCATAAATATAGGAAAATTATGGAAAAAATGTATTATAATTTAATAAAAATAGGATAATAAAATTCATTATGTTCTTGATAAATTGATCATAATATTTCATTATCTAATGTATAATCAAAAGTAATCTGGATAAACAATGAGATGACAACATCTAACCCTTACTACTTTAGTAACTTATAAATCATAATCCCCATTAAAGATTAGCATAATATAAAACATTAAATGTCATTAATATAATTATATTAATGATATAAAATGTCAAAGTAGAAGCATATACACCTTCTAAAATAAGATAATTTCACAACATAACATATGTCTCAAAGAAGAAAATTTGAGACAAAGTTACTTTACCACAAGTCTTGACTTATGTTGTACACATTCAGAACACTTTTATAATAATATAGGTTAATTATAAATATATTATAAAATAATAATTAAATATATCACACCATATATTATTTACTAATGAACTTTTATTACCTTTTTACAAACTACTCCTTATTAAATTCACATTTTGGGTATAACTGCTTTTTTTCATGCATGTTTTGATTTGGTATTTTTGGTCCATTTTTACTTCGATCATGGTTCCATTATCCACATAATTGTATAGATGCTATAAATATATTATAAATTCCAAAAATATGTTTTTATAACAATCCATAAAGTATAGATATACAAAATGAAATACATCATTCAGGAAGACAGTAGGTCATATGTACGCATGAAAGCTATTTCCATTTTCTCAGTATATATAATGAAATAAAGGTAAATAAGATATAATATTTAAATATTAATTATTATTTAAAATATATCACATATATTAATGAAATTCATCTTTATTACCTTCCATGTAATGTGTAAATGAAAATATAATTCCATCACTTCACTAGGCAGTAGTCTGTCGTGTACACTGGTGATGTTATCATATTCTCACATAATTAAAAGTAAGATGTTATATGTGATATTATAATCACATAAGTAAAATAAAATAATATATATAATATATAAACTTTAAATAAATCATTATATTCATTTGTGAGTGTTGGTGATAGAAACTGAATTACATCGGTTTGTGAGGCGAAAGTTCTCTATACATATGATCGAAGGTTTTGGTTTCCATTGGATGGGATATGAGGTGAAAATAGGTTATGAAATTAAAATAATGAAATATAATTATATTTGAGAGAATGGTTTTCTTATATAAGTATAATTTAATAATATTTTAAGGTTTCGGAAGAAGAAATATAACAAAAATGTTTGATTGAGAAGGATACATCTTCTTCAGTTAACTTCCTTAGGATTACACCAAAATCCATCATAGTTTGGAATACTGATAAAAAATCCTCTAGGATGTTAAGAGGGAATTAATGAAAATATTTTTTCAATTATTGGATGAACCAATAGGTTTAATAATTATGAATAAGATATTAGAGGGTTTTCTCTTTTATATGTGGGAGAGATGGCATACATGTATGTTTTTAAAAGAATAAAGTGTAATGAAGTTTTTCAAGTGGAAAAAGTCTCCAAAAAGGATAATTATAGAACGTTATAGGTGATAAGGTATAAATATGTCTATAAAATTGGATTTTCACAAGTTTTATGTTCTTTTATCCCTTACATTTTAGTTTAACCCCCTAGTAAACCAGTTTTAATAATAACCACAATAATTAATTTTTACAAATTTTACTATTAATTTCGACAAAAAATTAAGTATAACTTATTATATAATATTAAATATATTTATTCAAAATATGGAATCCATTTTTCCAAATTTAATTCACAAAATTGGTAACATTTATTTTAAAAATAATCCCACAGATGCGATGAAAAAATGGTTTTCTAAAGAGAAAATTTTCCAAAGTATAGAATTTTTTAATATGAAAATTAAATATGAAAAATATTACAAAGACATAAATTGAATTAATAAATATATAATTTAAATAATTATACTTTTAAAACCATATTAAAATATAAGGTAGCATATAAATTATTTAAATGAAAATATTTTTTTTAAAAATAAGTAATATTTTAATATTCATCAAAAGTTAATCTTTTAAAAAAATTATTTAAAATTCACAAAAAGATAATTTTGATATGTATATTTAAAAAAAAATTATTTTATAAAATAAATTTTCTAAAATTGGAAAACATTTTTAATTTTTTATTAAAAGTAATAAAAACATTTTTTGAGAAAATATTATTTTCGTAACATATAAAGAATTTACTAAAAATTAAGTAATTTTTTTTAAAAGTGGTTTCTTTTTATAAAAAAATTACAAATAATATTTAATTTTTTTTATTCCTATTAATACGTCTATGTTTAATAGTGAGGTCATAATGGAAAGGTTTAAATAATAATATAAATAATATCTTGTGGTTATTTAAAACTAGATGTTGTATATAACACAAGCTATAAAATTAATTTAATTATTACAAAAATCATAAAAACTCGGGGTGTTATAACAATTACCTCATAGAAAAAAATAGTGCTTAATTTTTTAATATGTAATTTCATGATACATCATCTAAATCTATGTTTAACATTACATAATTTAATTGATAAATTTAATTGAGAAAGTCATTGAAGGTGTTATACAATTCAAAAATCATTGTAAAATTAATATATTTATGTTATTGAATTTTAGAAATATTATTGGTAGAAAAAGGTTGGAAAAAAGTATATGTTACATTATAAAAAGTAGTTGGAATTCAAAAGTTGATAAAAGAGAGCATATTTTTGAAACATAAAAATTGTGAGTTTAATGTATTGTTTTATAATCTTGACATAATTCTTATTGAGAATAATTTTTATGAAAATATGATTTTTTAAATTGTTTAACGAGAAGGGTAAAATGAAGAATCATTATAATATTCATATCAATTGATAAGAAATAAATATAAAGCATGATGTGTGGACAAAAATAATTGGGAAGTATCAAGGGGTAATATTTACAATGAAAAATCAAGAAAAAGACATATTCCATTAATCATTAAATAAAATAAAAGTGATTGATGGATATTCAAGTGATATATCAGGGTAATTTATATAGAGACCCTTATTTTTATAGTCCGAACTCATATAATATTTTAAATAATATTGTATGGATGGTTCACTAATATGTTTTTTGTTATTTTAGGATCATAGAAGACAAAGTATAATATATTATTTTTAGTTTGTGAATGAATGGTCTTGTGAAATTATTATTTCTTCTTAAAGAGAGACATAGATGGTAAATATAACATTGTAAATGTATTTAAAATATGGGTGTTTTCCTTATGATTTGTATATTTTGTTTCACTCAAGGTCCTCGAGAACATACCATCATAAGTAGGATTAATTAATTAATTGATTAAATGGTTATATTTTCTATAAACAATAATCATTAATATTTAATCCTCTATAAAAACTCTATCTATTTTTGGTATATATAATCCTTATATTGAGAAAGGGTGTGGTGAGATCATGGAAAATTCATGATTTGGGATTCTTACGAGTATATTATTAATTAGAAAATTCTAACAAACCTAGAACCGACACACTCTTCATCAATAATCAATCTGTTGGTAGTGTAAGGATTCTTATTTTATTTTCCTCCCTAATTTTGTTTTTTAGAGCATGAGACACTTTTCTTATCATACTTGAAATTCATACTTGAAATTAATTTTCTCTTGTCATACATGAAATTCATGTATTTGTGTTGTTTATCTATGTTTTTAATCATTGGAAATCTTCTCTATAGAGAATGATGTCCAGAAAATTTTATTGGGAATCAAAACCTCATTTTCCCTCGATATATTCACCTTTTATCTTCACATTCACTTTGGATATCTCAATGGTTAATAGTTCAATTCTACTTGGTCTGAATCAATGAATAATTAGAATTTCTAACTAAGATAAATAGACTTTGGTGTGAAAACATATATCAGATCATGAATGATTGATGATCCGTGAAAGCATATCATTTGTAGATATATAGTATGTGAAATCTAAGGGAATTTATATATAGGTCATTAGTGATGGGTTAAAACCCACTCTAGATCCCATTTCTTATGGGCGGCTAAAAAACGATCACTGAATGTGTGAATATATCAGAATTATCCATTGGTTTTGTTATTGGATTGATTTAAGTCAAGAATGTTAATAAATGGGTGATTTATATTTTTATATAAATTCTTGTCTTGAAAATGAGATAGTATCGTGTATACTCCAGAGATATATGTCATGTATTTCCCAAATAATAGTGTCTAGCGTTTTAGAAAAGTTAAGTATCATAGGGAATATACCATTTATATTGACTATATATACCCCAAAGATGATTAAATTTGAATATATATGGATGACATATCCCGATGAACAATTGTCCCTAAACAATATTTGGTACATGACCATACTCAGTGTACCCTTGTCCGTACTTGTTTATTCCACCCCATAAGTACATTTTGGGTTTGATAATAAGAGAAACATGCCTCTTACCATCCATGGGACACATCACATACCCTGCCCCGACATAACATGAGACAAGATTTTATAGACTAAGTATCCCGTTGGTCCCACATGTTGTGTACCCTGGTGTACACGCACTGTAGGTTGACACAGACATGACAATCCAAGAGTGGAACTTGACCCTAATTTCCCCAAGGATCTATACACGATATACCCATATAGCACTTGTCATTTAATTTTATAATCTTAATGTATTTTCATTTCCCCTTAATTGAAGTTTTATTTTGGTTGTGGGAGTAGTCTACCATTAACATTTTTCCATATAGATCATGATGATACAATCCAATTTTTCTCTAGAGGTGAGGTATGTGGTTATTTGGGTAGTTTATTTTCCTTAAATATATATCAATAGTGATGGTGATAAATCATGATAATCAGAGAATTCATAGGATTAGTATCTCACCTATGAATGTGTTTATGATAGGGTATTTGTCCCCTATAAAAATTATATAGTATAAAATAAATCACTCATTGGGTGCATGTACTCTATCCATGGAGTTGGGTTCTCCAACACTTGATTGGGTGAAAATCCTATATCAATTTTGGTTACTTTATTAACCAACATTTATCCTTTGGAGAGGAAAAAAAATCCCTCACTACAGTTTCTTTTAGGTACTATAGGTTGAAAATGGTTGGTTTGTGTTCATTGGATTCTCACCAAGTCAGACTTTTATAGCTAATTTGTTTTGACTCAAACTCTTTTATATTTCCCACATTATTTTATTTTATGTATATCTGGGTTTTTTACATTCCATCTATACCTTTTGTTTTTCAAATGATTGGTCTTCCTCATTCCTTTTATGCGGTTTTAGGGGCTTCCTACTTTGTATATATATACACCCAACCAACAATTGGAAATTTTCCCACATATTTCATGTCTCATGCAGATGATAGATAGTTCAATGATCAATTTTGTATCCATGATGTTGGTGGAGCTCACTAGTACCCAGAGGTGATAGTTGTGGATGGTGTTCATATCTGATCAAATGTTTTTTAATATATTCCTTCACCTCCAGCACTTTATATTTGGTTTTAATTTATATATTTTAGGAGTTTATTTTCCCCATTTATAGTATAGTTTATGAATTTTTTATTCCTCTATATTTCTTTGTGGATGATTCATGTATTTTATATATCACAATTAGTTTTATTTATTTACCTTATATTATTATGTACTATGCAGAGATATGAGTTTGTAAAAAGGCGTATTAGGCTATGGAATCCTATCATGTTCCATATACATAGTATTTTATAGTCACTATCCCATAACCTATTGGACATAGGATTGGGGAGACACACATAACCTACGACGTGACCAGGTGGGGTCTTGGTGGGCCAAGTCCTATCAGAGTTCTATAAGAGTGGGTCTGTATTATAGATGGATTTCAAATCTAGGTGTCATGTGAGTATTGGTTTAAAAATATAGGGTTATGATTTTAAGGGGACTTAAGATTAGTATTCAGTCCATGGAACCAAGTGTTTCTCTAGAATCTGATATATATATTTATTCATACTTTGATAAATTTTTTATTAACTCAAAGAATTGAGGAATAATGTTTTAGTAATAATAAAATAGTACACTAGTTTTATAAGACTGGGTCATTATTTTATAGGTCCTTCTTGAGTTTTCTCCCTAAATATTGATTAGTGTCCATGGTTAATCTTGTTAAATATAGGATCCTGTCATGATTGTATCATGTTAGAGTCTCAAGGAAGGGTTGTGATGTTTATGTATAAATGACTGAGACTCATTTCATTTACTTACTGAGTGATGAAACTTCTATTTAGGGGGTCAGATCATACGATTCCCCCCATAGAGAATATGAAGACCAGTATATCCACCTATTTTGTAGTAAAAAGTCACACCTCCCATGGGGATGGCATACATTCATCCACATATTGATTAATATATCATTCCAGTGGGACTAGATGAGTATTCACAGAGGTTGGGTGTGCTTCATGAGTTCTAGTGGCATAGACTAATAAGGATTTTAGGTGGGTATGACTGTAAAGTAGTAGCGGAATAGTTTGATGTAGGGATTTAGGTGTTATTCCCATTTAATATTCTAACTAATTATATGGTGATTCTAGAACCCAAACCTATTCATGTAGTGTAAATTCATTTGTTGGACCTACTCATATAGATCTAAAATAATGGGAATCTTCCATGCTCTAAGTTTGACTAACATTTTATAAGGAATATTTAATAATCATATTGAGGTTCAGATGAATCCACATAATTTTGAAACTATAACACCTCAAAAATTCAGTTTTAAATTATACTATGCTCTATATATTTCTTAACATGAAACACTGAGCTTTAAGTGAACTATGATATACTAGAAAAATATTATTATTTAATTTTGACAATTATAACCAAGCCATCCAATTGAAAGGACTGAGTATTAATAACCACAATATGAAATATATGTATAATTTTTTTAAATAATTAAAATTTATTTATTTATTCATAATAAATAAGTACTGAGTTTCAATTAAAGTCATTTTGTGCTTTAAAAATATGTTTTATTCAAAAATGATTTTTATTGCATTTTTTATAGGGAAATTATAATTATTATTTAAAATTTTTAGAAATTTTATTTTAGGGAATGAATATAATTTTTATCTCAAAATTTAAATATTATATTAAGGTGATTTTTGGGATTTTCTAAAAATATTCATTTTTTAGTGAATATGGAAAAATTCTGATTTTTGAAAAATAATCATGTATTTTCATTAAATCAAGTAATTTGAAAGTAATAATTTTTTTTAATTTGATATTATTATTAAAATAAGAAAATTTTAATTAAAATTAATTTCATTAATCTCAAATGAATCGATATTATACTTGATTTTAGTATATGTTCATTTTCAGGTTTAAAAACACATTTATTTTAAAAATTGTTTTTATATGTGCAATGTGTTTTTATATTAAGTAATTATTTAATGAAATATTAATTAATTATTTTAATTAAAATAATATATTTTATACTAAATTTAATTTAATAAAATTAATTTTATGGGGTTTACAAGGCATTTAAAAAAAATAAATAGAGTTTTATGTTTAAAAATTCATTTCCTAAAAAAATTGTTTTCATTGTGTTTTGTGCACTTATTTTTAACTAACATAATGAGAATTATATAAATTGAAGTTGGTAAAGTGGATTAATTATTTTTAATCATAATAAGTAATAAAATTTAATAGATTTAATTTAATGTTTTGTTATAAATAATAGTAAAAATCGTAAAAGTTTGTTACTGTAGTTATTGTTAACAAGAGTTTACGGTGGGGGTGGGGGTTAAACTAATATATAATGGTATGAATTCCAAATATAATTTTATATTTATTATTGTTTTAAGATATTTAATAATTATATTATCTTATATTCTAATCATTGGACATTTTTATTCCACTTTCTCATGAAAGTGCACTTATATTATCAAAATCGTTTAAGTAATTCCTTATGTGTCCCTCTCATAACTTATAAAGGGTTCCTATTCAACTCCATTATTAAAACAATTTGGGACTTATATATAAGAAAATATCTACCCCAAAACCTTCCTATATTAATATAATTCAACTTATCTCTTTTGGTGTTCTCCTATGACCAATATTTCAATGATTAAGGTGTAAGGCGAATGAGGTCTCTCAAAGAAGAGGTATAAATCATAACCAAGATCTTTCAATTTTATATCTTATTAAATCTCTTGGAAATATAATTAATTAATCAAAACATGATTAATACAGTTTAAAAAATATTATTAGATTTTATTATGATGATAGAACAACCTTTTTCAAACTCTTCTCTATCGAATAGGAAATAAAAGTATCGCTTGTGCATACGTGTGGACTGCCGCCTCCACATATTGATATGTTTCATTTTCCATCACAATAATTCATGTTTGGTTATTATGATGAATTTAATTTTTATAGATAAAATTTATGAAATAAATATTCTTTTTTAACTATAATGTATCATATAACATTTCACCATACCATTTGTTGTAAAACAAGAATGTCAATAACTTATATTTGGGGACTACCACATCTATAAAGCGATGTGATTCATTTTTCATTTCCAAGTTACATGGGTGGTAATAAGGATAGATTTAATGAGTATATATTATATTTATAATAAAATAATTATTCTATAATGGTTAATTATTAATTACCTTTATTTGTTCAATCTATTGAAAAGTGGAAAACATCATTCATGAGTACGCACAAACTACCATTTCCACGAAGTGATGTGATTCAGTTTTCTTCACTACTTAATATAAATGATTATAAAATTTAGATCATGATTAAATATTATTCTTATTGAATGATTAATATTATCAATATAATGGAACCATGATCAAATTTTATGACCCCTAACTACCAAACCAAAACATACTTGGAAAATAATAATGTTATCTCCCAAAAGAGAGGATATTAATAAATAAATATTAATAAACGAGTGTTTTAATATTATAATTAGATCATATGTGATATGTTAATTGTGAAAATGGTTATTTTATATAATTTTAATAAATATAAATTAATTATACAATAGTTTAGATCACTTACATTCAAGGCAGATATAAGGAAATATTGTTTCATTGTGACGTGTTTGACATTATGAAACTATTTATGTTTATGAGGCGTATATTAAACTATTTGACATGTTAGATCATGTATAATTAAAAATTAATATAATTATATTTTAAATTTAAAATTATTTTATCCCAGGGGATTTGATTCTAAATTTATCAAGTGGTAAGTGTTTACCATTTCAAACTGTCTTCTTTGGGACATATATTATCCTATAAAAATATCTTATTTTATGATGTGTGTATACATACCAGTTGATATGATTTATTATTAATATCCTTAACTTCATCTTATTTAAATTTTCATTTGATTTTATTTTATTCATGGTACTTACAACTCAAAAAGTTACAAAAAAATTATGAGTTTTATGTTACAATCTAATTTTTACTGGGATTGTATGTGGTTAAATTTATTGTGATGAATATATATGGTATATAACTCATAAAACCCATTTATTATATTCTTATATTAATTTTTTTTACTTAAAAAGTTTCCTCCCATTTTCACTTCCCTATGTACTCAAAATTTTGAATGAACATTTTTAAGGAAAACTGACTTTACTTATCTTTTAAAATAGTAATATTTTTCTTATGTATCAATATTATATTTAAAAGGTTTCAAATAATATTTTCACCATTACAAAAATTATTTTATAAAGTCATGTTTATGCATGTTTAAATTTCTTTAATTTTTTTAGAATAAAAATTCTTATCATTTTAAGAACAAGGTACTTTTGAATTTTTACTTAAAATTTGAAAGGAATATTTGTTTTAACATACACTTCATGAAAAAAGTTTACCACCATCATGAATTATCTTTTATTTCAAGCTTATTTTTCTAGTTTCAATGAATTTTCATTATTTTTTTTATTTTTTATATATATTAAATTATTGTTTTCAAAATAAAAGGATTATTTTATTCAAGAAATGTTCCACTAATATTTTAAAGCTGTTTTCATCCATAAAAATATATTTTGATATTTCTTATGATTTTATAGGGATATGATCCAATGTTACCATATTTATTCATTCTCTGAAAGGTTTATTATTATGATTAAGAAATATTGATGAAACTTATTTTCTTTTCCAATGGTTATGTTGTGATTAAATGATAAATGTTTTCATGATCTTATAGAATACATATGAATCCGTTATGATTTTGTGATGGGTTGTTTCATTATATCCCTCTAATGTATTGGTTAAATATTAATGTTTTATTAGACAAAGGTCAGATAATAGGTTATACCAAGACCAAAAGAGGGTATATCGAAGGTTATCCAGAGCCCAAAAGAGGGTAAACGAGAGGTTATCTGAAGAATGAAGAAAGTACATGGGTTGTTAACATAATACTAACATGTGATGAATTTATTGGTGGGTATACTTGATAAAACATTTCTATGATTAAGATTATATCACAAATTTTATGACATTATCTATAAAATTCTCTTATGCTCATGATATGATCTCATGCCTCGTGATCAATTATTTTTCTATGATTCATGTCTTGTGATATGTAAAATACTGATTTCATGATTATGATCTATGAATTTTGGGGTATTAATTTTAAATTTTATGCTCCTATTTTTATACCATTATGCTCTTGATATGATTATATATGACCATTGATTTATAGCTCCCATGTTTACCGTTATTGAGCAACTAATATCACCCTTTTTAATTATTTATTTTCCCCTGGTTATAAAGAATTGTTTTAAGTATCATTTGTCTAAGAGGTGTATTAGTGTGAAGAACATAATGAGAGATGATGTAGATATTTTATGTATCAGTTTTTTGTGTATCCATGTTTTTAAATTCACTAAAAAGTTATAGTTTTAGTGTGGATCATAATTATATGTAATGAATATTCATTGAATAATATGTAATATTTATTTATGGAATGTTCATGTCACCATAGGAATTGTATAAGTGCAATGTTTTTGTTATAGAGTACACATATTGATTCACTTAACTCACGAGGGACTCTCTAAAAATAGTTCACAATGGGTTATTTTGAGTACATCCTTGGTAGGGACATTCATACTGCCATTGTTCCTCTACAACACCACACTTACACCTTGGATATGGAGAGAGCCTTGATGACATAGAGTTTTTTGGTAGAGGGATAACATGTGGTAGGTGTTGGAATTGGTCATCTAGGGGTAGAGTCATTATATGTGGCTGGATGATGGAAGGTGTCAGAGTTGTCATAGTAGATACATACACATATGTGATATTAGTTCCAAGGATAAATAACTTCAAAGTCACAGGGGATCCATTCGGCTTGAAGATCATAATTTTTATACCCGTAGAAGAAGTGGTCATTCAGATCATGACTACTCGACACATCTTGTTTGATACTTTTCACCAGGATTGTCACATTAAGATATGTTACTAGTGTGTCTATGATCAGGGTATTTTATTCTTACATTCTAAATGTGATTATCCTCACACCACTAGGGTGACAGTGTTTTACCATTGTTAGTATATGAGGATGGGAGGTTAGCATCTCATTGAGAATATATTTGTCTAGTTTGGAAACTACCTCATAAATTTAGTACATTATCATGAATCTCATTATCAATTAAATATTGAGGTGGAAATCTATTAATTACTCCACTTTTTGTCTTATCATGGAACTGACCTTATGTTCAGAGAGTTATGTGTACATGTTAGGCATTTTGAGCTTCTTCAGGTGATGTAATAATGTTATGTGCTGCTATTTATTCCACATGGTGGGCCATGAGGGCATCTTAGGCTCATTACCTAAGGAATATTATACTACTCAAATTAGGAATTTGGTTATGGTCATTGAAGGAATCCCAGTCTCCTCACCCGAGACATTCTATTCTCATAGCATAATACCTCTGGTTCTTGTCTTACAAGCCATCTTAGGCTCATCACTCAAGTAATCCTATTAATTTTAAACAGGTTGAGTGAGATATAGAGATAATTATATGCTAATGAAATATAAAATATAGGGGGATTCAACTTAGGATTTTTAATTTAATAATATCATGCTCATAACATGAGGGAAGGAAAATCCACTACCCTTACCATGCAGGGAAAAGGGTCAAATAAGTATTTTCACGTAGAAAATATTATTATAATAACGTAAGTAAAGGGTAAATCCAATATTATATTAAAATTGGGGAGAAATTTTCATCCCAAGATTGTCACATGAGGCTTCTTATGCTCATAACATAATGAAAGGGTGAATCCACAATACTCATCACATAGGGGAGCTGATCTAGTTATGATCGTCATATAAGGGTGTTAAATCTAAAGATTTAGGGCCCAATGGGAGGAAAATCACCATTTAAAGGCTAGCAGTGACACTCAATGTTTATGTTTTATTGCGGATGCTCATGATTTGACGTCTAATGGGTACCCTCACAGTTTATCATCGAGTGAAAAAACTCATAGTTTAATGGCTAGAGGGGATAATATTGATGTTGAGATTTTTGAGATTGAACCTAATGATGGTATCATATATATGCTACTAGAACATGAATAAAAAACTATGTATATCATTGTGTATATTTTTAATTCATATAGAAATCCATGCATTCTAAAATCATGTGTAATGATTCTTGTATTATGAAAGGGATGATAAAAAATGATTGAGTTGGGATTATTCATTGGGTTAACCAAATACTACAGGGATTAAAAAAGATATGTGTTGGTATTTCACATGTGATATTATGTTCTTTATTGATGAAAACTAGAATGTATTCTTCCCAAATAATGGTTTGTACAGAGGGCATGAAGTTTAAAATTCACATGTCTAGGTTTGTATAGGAAGTTTTCAGAAGTGATCCTAGAATGGAAAGGCATGGGTACCATATTCCATCAACTGTAATGGAATATTTCCTTTGGTTATTAATAGTACTTATTCTTAAAATATTAGTGTTCTAAGAAATTTGGATTTCATGAGGCATTGGATATTACATGAGATGTGTTCTTCATGGATTGGGAGTTATGTAAAATAATTATCACATAATTGATAATTAATTGAAGGGATTGTGTATATTTTTTTGTATAATATTATCACCATCACAAGTCTATGATGGGTTGGATTCATTGTTCCAAATTCTTAATTAGAGGTTATGTATATGTATATGTTTGACTTCATCAATATTCAAAGTCTAAATTCCTAATCCATAGATTAGAAACCTGAGGGGTATTCATATTCATACAGATTTTGAAATTGGGATTTTAATGTAAATTTTTTGTAGTTGTGTAACTATAGTGTTGTAGGACACTCTGATGTTGATCTCACGCAATAAGGATTTCATGAGAATCTACCTTTTTGATCTTTTATTCTCAGTTTATCCTTATACAAGGGAGATGGGGATTGAATTATGAGTATTTTATCCTCTATTATCATGAAAACTTGGTGACATAAGGGTCAACCATTTTATTATAAATAAGAGTTTGTACCTAATAGTGGATTAGTGAGCTTTAATAAGAAACAAAACCATTATAATTGATAATAAAAATCAACCTTTAAAATAAATTTCTTTAGAAAAATTGATTGGATTTTATGTGAAAACATTTTCATTAACATCGTTCATGATATCAGGTTGCGTAAATCAATATTTAGCGAAACCAAATACTATAATTTTTTGAAGGGACTTGATTTAAGGGAGTATATTCAAGATTGTTTTATATAATTTTTATACCACCAATTTACAAAGTTGAAATATATACCTTGTACACTCAAGATACTTCTTCACAGAGGAGGAAGATATCAGAGAACCCCTAGATAGGGTCAATTAAAAGATTATACACACTACAAAAAATTTGATAAAAATTTAGGATTACGGTGTAGATAGAGTACCCAAAATGTTATATTTTACCACTAAATATGAATAACATACCATAAAATATCAAAATCCCATTAGTTGTATTTGATTCTCTACAATGTTTCTTATGAATCTCATTATTTGTCATACAGTTGAATATATTTGTTATGGGACATGCCATAAGTTATCCAAATATGGTTCTTACCTTCATCCTATGGAATATGACCCGTACAACCAATGACCATGTACCAAATACTAAATCATTACCTCACCAAATATTTAAGTATCTTCCAAATGAGTATAGGAGAAAACTACCAGGGTTTGTAAAAGGAGTGGTACTTGTATCTATGAGGAAACCTTAGTAATTAATGGGCATGGGATACCATCTCTATCACACCCATGAGAATTTTGGAGTCCTCTTTAATGGTCTCAGAATATATGAGGCTATATATACATCCATGTTCCCTGAAAACCTTCATATGGGCCTCCTCCTATAGTTTCTAAGTCGATGGTCATTGGATTCCAACATGTTCCATATACATCATGAAGTGGTTGGAATCAACCTATGGAGACTCCATAATATTTGAGATATTATGATATTTTTAGAAATGTATAATGATTTATTTTTACTGGTAAATATTTATGAATAAGTTGATAAAACATAAATACTTACATGATTAATACTAGAAGCATTGAGGATTGAGCAATGGATAGAACCACATTTATATATAGATGTACCATTCAAGAAATGGTTTAAAATTTTCCTAAATTTTCCTTAGGATTAGATGGTGGGGAAACAAAATAAATTCCTAGGTGTATAATAATGACTCAATCCTATATTATATTTCTTTTTTTTAGAATAGGACCATTAGACTAAGTGGGGATTTAGTGTGAACTTGGGGTGCCTCACATCTAAGGCTTGAAATATTGTTAGTAGTCTTCCTTAATAGATTGATCCTTCTAATTATGGATACTTAAATGTGTGTTAGGAAAAGTAACTTTTCAATAGTATCATGGTTGGTGAGTGGAAGTTGGGTTAACCTTGACATCCTAGTATTGATAAACTACATGAATTTATAGGGAATGTCTATTGGAAGAATACACCCATGTACCATCTTATCCCATTCCAGTTCCTCTATAAGTGATTCTCTTTGAATTTTAGTGGATATGAGTTTTCCAACCCCCATCAATCAACATGAGTTATAGGATGATGTTGTTTAACATTATCGAAGTGTGGAATCTAGTGATTTATAGAAAAGGGATAGTCCCCATGGTGGGATCACATGGGTGACTCAACTTTATCATCTTTGGAAATCTATCTAGGGTGATTATGAATGATAAACATAGAAAAAATAAGGATAGATTGTATGTGGTGGTCTTCAAGGGTGGGTACCTAGAATATAGTATGATGATATTACCATTATTGATCCAAATATTTATTTCTTAGTTCGCATGCTAGTTCTAATATCTCTAATGGCACACACCACATGTGAGAATCAGGGTTAACCATGAGCATCACCTAATAGTCATATGGAAACCTTAGTGGATGATGATCATTGAGGGAAAAAATGAGAGAAAAAACCTATTGATATCTGTTACCCTAACCTTTTTCTTCAATAATACACTTGGAGTTTTATAGGTATGTATCCTAGGGAAATACTACCTTATATAGTCTAATTGATGTATGAAACAGAGAAATATTAAGGTTGTTTCGGAGAAGTACATGTTGATTAAAAAAATATTGATAATAGATGGGGACCAATGTTTTTGAAGAATATATAAAGCTACCTATATAGATTTATGGAGAATACATAATTCCAAGTGTAACTGTTAGAGAAGTACACTCTTTGATGTTTGTTTGAAAATAAGAAATTTATTCTACGAATTCTAATTATACGATTAGAGAAACTCTAAGGATGAAATTGTGAGGGTATTAGAGATAAAATAAAAATCATAGACATACCCAAAACATATAGAATGTGGGAAAGTAATCTATACGTATTCATACAGAGGTAGATTTTGGGGGTATTTGTTGATCATTTAGATGGATGATCATAAAATCAGGTTTAACCTAATTTCACCCATAATTCCTTAATTGTAAATAACATCTCACATCCCTGATATGGAGGAGATACTATAATATTTTGTTCATGAGGGAATATACTCGGGCCATTTCATTATGTTGCTCAGTATGTGTAACGTCCCGGTTTCGGAAGCCACCTAGAGGCGCCCCATCCCCGGTTGGTCACCTGGCCTCAAGAACATTTCCTCAAATGCAAGAGGCTGCCACCTAGAAGTGAGGGCCTTGGGTGTGATAGTGGGGAAACTATGCCCTCATTGGTGGAGTAACACAGCTGAAGCAAAATAGATAACAATAACAAAATAAATAAAATACCAAACAATAGTAAACAACAGAAAACTAGAAGTAATAAACAACTAGATCACATATATAAATGATGCATGATGCATATGTCTAGTAAAGTGGCCAAAAAGTCACAAAGATGGAATAAATAAGTAAACCAATGTATAAAAGAAAATAGATAAACTCCAGAAGCAACACAAGCCTCAATTTGGTCTCATGCTCTTCAGATCAATAGTAATCAAGTACCTAAAGTAGTAGGGTGCTTGAACTTATCTATACCTACAACAATATAATCTTTTTGGACCCAAAAACCATACCCAAACAGGGTGTGAAACTAATCCCAGTAGGCAACCACCCAATGATCTGTGCCTAAAAGTTAGTAAATATATAAGGTAGGCGATAAGAAAAAGAAGCAGTAAACAAGGAAGTACTTAAAAGTAAACAGTACTACAGTTTCATTTAAAAACATTTAATTTTAAGAATTTAAACAACCATAAAAAATACAAGTAACCCTATGGGTAGTTCTCACAGCCTAACCCCTCTGGTTTATAATGCAAGAAGGGATATAGCAAAGAATCTCGGAGGAAGCACTCACTGTCAATTCCCCCTTTAGTATTTTAATTGTAAACTACAGACACTATAAGGATGAACTCAACGTCAATTTATCATGTGGTCTTGTAACTTAACTATAGACACTATGAGGGAGCACTCAACGTCAATCCCCTCTATGGTCTTGCAACATGATCATTATAACGTACACTCTGGGAAATCTCTCAACGTCAATTTCCCCTATGGTCCCACTACACTAGGTTCCCACAACCCCATGTAAAGCAATCGTGCACAAACGATAAACAACAGAAAAAGTAAACATCAAGATATACTTGGTTAAAAAAACTACAAAAAATCATAGCAAGTCAGATAATAATCACTCCATCCTAAAAATACTAGGCATGGAAGGTAAATATCCAAACATAAAAAGCTAGACTAAATATTCAAAATCACACAACCATTGGAAAACACATCCTTTTCAAGGTAAGTAACCCTATTTAAAATCACCAAACCTCTACTCAAGAAAACAAGGGATAGTAGGAAAAATAAGAGGGCTAAAACTGTAAACACAAAATACCCCGTTCAAGGGAATTAGGCACCTTTTCACTTATAACTTAAAGAATAACTATGGAAAGGCACAAACCACCTACCTCATCATTATACAATTGATATACTCAGACGTCAGTCCTTGGATCGACCTAGAGTGTGGTAGATCTACAAAAATTTCTAATATTTTCAACTGAGGTTAACTTGAGAGAGAAGAGAAATTTATAAAAGTGGTTCAAGGGGAAGAGAGAACACACCAATGTGATTCCAATGAAATTGACGAAGTTCGAATTGGAGAACGAACGACGAGTTAGGGGTTCAAAGAATATTTGTAGGTGTACAGATGGTTCTAGATGAGTTGGTCCTAGAAGTAGTTATTTATGCTGATTAGATTCAACCCAAGTCCGTTTAATGAAAAAAAGTACATGGCATGTATTTTTGAATTACATGGCATGTACTTTCCCATTCCGGCCTCTGCTTTTAGTGGTCTCCAAGTCACTGGACACAGTAGTGTGATTGGCCATTACACGGTCAGCACATGGATACCCGCGGCATCCAAGTACGCGGCATGTACATATAAGTACACAACATGTAATTCAATATTTTCAAGAAACTCATCTTTTTATAAAAAACACCAGAAAAAAACCATACTTTAAATGATGATCCGAGTTCTTAAAAACATCCCCCCTTAATGAAATACATCCCTGAATTTCCCTAGTAATGCGGCGTAGAAGAATAACCCTCAAACAGCTCCTTCCACTTAGATTGTACATCGGCCTCACTATCCCATGTCTCGTCTTGTACTCGCACGTGCTGCCATAACACTAGTACAAGAGGAACAGACCAACCATAGAGAATCTTCGTACTACAATAAAAAATCCGGATGGGATGTTCCTTGAACGAGGCATCCTTTGTGAGCTCAAACTCTTCAGGATAAAAAAAATGAGATGGTTCTCAGAAGTAATGTCAAAGCTAAGAAACATGGATGACGTCATGAATAGCCCGGTACCTCTGAGGTAACATCAGCTGATAGGTAACCGGACCAACTATCTCCAAAAACTCAAACAGCCTGACATACATTAGAAAAGTCATAAAATGTCTCCTAATCCTCATGTGTCCCAAACTCCATGTGACATGTAGGAAAACTGGATCTCCAACCTCGAACTCTAGAGGTCATCTCCATCGATCAGCATAATACTTTTGTCATGATTTTACATTAGCCATCCTCTTCCGAATCCTCTTTGTCTGCTCTGTGGTCTCCTGGACAAGATGAGGTCCTAATATAGCTTCATCTTCTGCCTCCAGCCAGCATAAGGGTGATCGGCATGATCTACTGTACAAAGACTTATAAGGTTCCATCTGAATAGTTTATTGAAAACTATTATTGTAAGAAAACTCAACAAGATGTATGTGCATCTCACAAGAAACTCCAAAATCTAGGATGCATTCTCGAAGCATGTCCTCAAGCACCTGAATTGTACACTCAGACTGACCATCTGTTTGGGGATGGTATGCTGTACTCAGAAGAACCTGTATACCCAAAGTCTTCTGTATTCCCTGCCAGAACTGAGAAGTAAATTGTGCATCCATTTCTGAATCAATTGAGTGTGGAACCCCATGTAAATGTACAATATCCCAGATTTAAAACCTTCCCAGCTCATCAACACTGAAGTTATCCTTGATCGGAAATAAGTGAGAAACCTTCATGAGTCTGTCAATGACATCCAGAACTGCATCATTCCCTCGAGGAGATCTCGGTAAACTTGTCACGTAATCCATTGAGACATCATTACACTTCAACTTAATAATGGGTAAATACTGCAAAAGTCGTGCTAGTCGCCGGTGCTCTGCCTTTACCTATTGATAGGTGGGAAACCTCATGATGAAACCAGAAATGTCTCTCTTCATTCTTGGCCACAAATACTGATGGTGTACATCACAATACATCTTGGTGATTCCAGGATTAACTGTACAAACTAAGGAATGAAAGTCCCACATCATCTTATTACATATGTCAGCAGACACTGATACACGCAAATAAAAACGCACAATCTCATCCTCACCTATGGTCTCTCCAGAAACAGGGTCCTCTCATGACACACATTCCCATAGGACTAGGACTTCTAAATCTGATAGATTCCTCATTTGAACTCGATCAAGAAGAGTAGAGGTAATAGCTACAGAAGAAAGAAACGTCTACCTTTGTCTGTCGTCCACATCCAAATGCATCTCAGAGAACAGAGCCATAAGTTTCCTCTCACTGTTGGCCTCCTAAGCTACCTGTATCCAAGTTCTCATGCTCAGTACATTAGCAACTGCATTTCCTTTACCAAGAATATACGCGAGCTCCATGTACTAGTACTGAAGGTACTCAACCCATCTTTGTTGTATCAAATTTAGGTAACACTGAGTGAAAATGTACTTGAGACTTTTTTGGTCGGTGAAAACCAAAAAATTATCTCCCAAAAGATAATGTCTCCAACAACATAAAGCATGAACAAATGTAGCTAACTCAAGATCATGTGTTTGGTAATTCCTCTCATGTTGCCTCAACTGCCAAGACCTGTACGCAACGACTCCACCCCCTGCATAAGCACCACTCCCAAACTGGTACCTAAAGCACCACATTAAATAGTATAGGTCTTTCCTGGCTCTGGAAATACTAGTATCGGTGCTGAATTCAACCTCCCTTTATGTTCCTGAAATGCTGACTCACAAGAATCAGACTATAAGAACTTCACACCCTTCTTATTCAGGCCCTTTAGTCACACCGATAAGCATAACAAGTCTTGTATGAAACATCTATAGTATCCATCCAGCCCTAGGAAACTATGCACCTCAAAGATGATCTTCGGATGCTCCCAAGAAACTACTACTCTCACTTTCTATGGGTCTACTAATACTCCTATCTCTGAGATAACATGGCATAAGAAGTGAATCTCGTCCATCGAAAAGTTTCATTTTGAGATATTAGCATATAAATGATTCTCTCTCTATGTACCCAAAATGATCTCTAGATGAGAGGCATGGTCATGTCGAGTGTGAGAGTACACCAAGATATCATCCATGAAGACTACCATGAAAGAATCCAAGTATGAATGAAATACTCGGTTCATCAGTGCCATGAAGACTACATGCACATTCATGAGACCGAACGGCATAACCACATACTCATATAGACCATACCTTCTCCAGAAGGTTTTAAGAGGTACATATAATGGTCTAACACACAATTGATGGTAACCAGATCTTAAGTCAATCTTCAAGAACACCCAGGCTCCATGAAGCTGATCAAATAGATCATCAATCCTCGGTAAGGGGTATTAGTTATTGACTGTAAAATGGTTCAACTTTCGATAATCC
The DNA here is from genome assembly GCA_963277665.1 of Viscum album. Classification (NCBI taxonomy): domain Eukaryota; kingdom Viridiplantae; phylum Streptophyta; class Magnoliopsida; order Santalales; family Viscaceae; genus Viscum; species Viscum album. The sequence goes on along the minus strand of OY728150.1, from coordinate 1,084,271,116 downwards.
ACACAAATCCTGAGAGTACCATCCGCCTTCTTCGCAAATAGGATGGGCGAACCCCAAGGAGAAGTACTGCGTCAGATGACACCCTTTTCTTGCAACTCCTCCAACTACTTCTTATGCTCCTATAACTCTTGTGTATCCATCCTATAAGAAGTAATGGACACTGGTGCTGCTCCTGGAACAATCTCAATAGATAAGTCCACCCCTCTCTCTAGGGGAAAAATTGAAAAGTCCTCTAGAAATACATCCCTGAAACGATCCACCACTGGAAGAAAGTTCATCTGTGAAGTCCCCTGGTCATCCATATATAAACTACTAATATGGTCTGTAACTCCTTTCAGCCCATGATACTCGGGTCTTGCTCTTCTCACCTGGACATCCCATTTGCCCTTATGAAGAAACGATCCGTCCTCTGGTGACGTGAATGTCTCCCTATGATGATAGCAATTGACAATAGCCTGGAATGGAACTTACTAGTCCATTACTTGAATGACATCATTTCCCATCATCTCCAAGACATAGAGGTCCCATGAGAAGTGACACCCACCAAACTCTAGAGGGAACTCCTTGTATTGACATTCACTAGCCGTTCTAATCCATAACGGGTTGTCTAGCTTCAAGATATCAGTAGAAGAAAAGATACAAAGCCCAAGGATCTCCATAACAACAACAGATATAAATCTATAGGAAACCCTTGTATCAAAAAGAGAAAATTCCAAAACTAAAGCAACTAGGACCGTACCTTGAACTGTTGAGGGTTCGGGATCATGCTCCTACTGGGTTCGCTTCACTGTAAAAGTTTGGCCTTTACCGTGGCCTTGCGACCCTGCCTGACCACTTTGAGCTAATCCAACCTGCTATCGCTGAAGTCCTGGCGACTGACTACCATGACCGTGACCTCCACCTCGGCCTGAATGGCCAGAAGAACTCCAGTTCCCTGACTGGTGAGAAACTTGTGGTGGTGCTCCTAAACACAGAGTCATAGAAGAACCCATATCACCACATGTTGGTGAGAATAACTGAAAGAAGAGCTGAATATGAACAATATTTCCACATGATCATCACTCCACTAGGTCTCTCAGGAGATATGGTATCATATTCCCGACCATTCCACACTGATAGCATACCACCTGGATACTTGAATGAGCTGCCCATCTACTCGGATCTCCACGTGTAGACTCCGCACGGTGCTTCCTGCTATCAGTCGGAGAAGTACTAAGTCCGGATGCGGAACTGCCTTAGATCACAGCTCCAGAATCCATCAGATTACATTATGTGATCAGTACCTGATTGACTATAGAAGACATCTAAGTCAACCAAAAGATGTTCACCTAAGCCCGAATGTCCTGCCTGAGACCATCCTCAAACTTCCTTTCTAGGAACAACTCATCTCCCCCTAAAAAGGGTGTAAAGAACTGCAACTCTATGAAACGAGAATAATATACCATAATAAAAAGATTAACCTACTCCAAACTCATGAAATCTAGGGTTTGATCGTCCCTCAAGGTCTCTGGGTAGAAGTAATCGTAGAATGTACGCTAAAACTCATCCCACACTATAACCTGATGGCTTCCCGCCTATGAGATCGCATCCCACCATCTCTTGGTAGAGTCCAGAAGAATATATGTAGTGAGTTTCACCCTCCTCTTGTAAGTCTTATCTAGATGTTAGAAGATAGAAAACATGGCTTATAACCATGACTCTACAGCCTGAGGTCCTCCATCCCCTAAGAAATTGGGAGGATGCTACTGCTGAATGACCTGTGTCATTTCTGGCATTGACAGGGCAGAAGGCGGTGCTCCCTGAAAGGTATGAATCATATTTATAAAGCCCTCCATGAACTGTGCATCAGCACCTGTATCAGGTATAACTGATGGTGCCAAGACAATTACAACTGGAGGATCTTTTAGTAGTCCCTGATCAGCCATGTCCGTTGTCTGATCACTGTCCTGAACTGTTGGACAACCAGAGGACGTCTCAGTGGCATGAATCTTCAAGGTCAAACGCACACCTTAGATCAAGGTTAATAGGGACTAAAACATATATGTGTTCTATGAAAACAAGATAATGAAAGTAGTCATGTTTTTCAAAACATGGATACACGACATATACAATGTATACACAGTGTGTTCCCTAAAGCCTTCACATGGGCATGTAATTCTGTCTAAACTAGTCATATAACACCCCATACACATAGAGTGTTGTCCTAACACACGATGTTTACTTTCATCCTATTACCTTTCCAATGTTCTCTTACACGTCTAAGACACACGGTTTCCCTGGAACAAGACTACATGGCGTGTTAGTGCCAGACACGACGTGTACTAAACGAACTTCACCGACCCGTGTTGTCAGTCACACGGCTGGTTACACAACTCACTCTACACGGAATTTTATAGATAAACTTGATGTGTACCACTTGGGTTTTAACTGCCCATTTTTTAGTCACATGGGTGAACACATGGCTGACTATACATGGCGGGTTTATTCTAGACACGACGTGTGCAAGAATTTTTCCACTATCTTGTGTTGTTTGTTACACGGTCGGATACAATGTTTATACAACATGGTGTGTAAAACCGGTAAATGGTGTGTCCGCCAAAAATTTCCCAACCCTGTGTCTTTGCCCACATAGCTAATGACACGGTTAGAGACTGCACAACATGTTCATATAGTACACAGATCTTACTTAATAAAAATATTTCCCTCCCTAACAGAAGGACACATGGCTTGTATTCATCTTTAAAAGCCGTGTATTCTGGGTTTTTTTAGATAGTAAGCCTTATAAACTACTCCGAAACCTAGAAAAACACTGAAACAAGCATTGAAATTCCAAATTCCGATCCATGATGGCCCATACACCCCATGAATTGAAGCTTGGAATCTTCTACATGTTACGTAGAAGAAAAAAAAAGAAATGATCTGCCGAATTCCAATTCATGAGGGCCCATAACACCTCAAGAACCAAAGTTTGGAGTTTATTTAATCGAAACCTTATACAATTAAATACCCTATCAAAAACAAGTATTCTTATCAAGACATCTTTCGTAACAACATGCATATCTAACACAACATCTATCACAACAACATACAATCACTAATGCACCCTAAATGGCATGGAAATAATGCATGACATGTGATCTCTAGAAAGTTCATATATGATGCATGAGATGGAATGCCATCATATCATTGGGTTGCAAAAAAAATAGAACCTCAATAATATCAACAATAATAGCACAAAACATATGAATCACCCAATTGTGAAATCAAATCAACTGTAAAATTACAAATCCATAAAATTGCAATAACCAAGGTAAATTGGCTTTTCCCTATACACGGGTTAGCTACGCCTGGGCATAGCTTATTACCATGTACCTATTTCCATCCTATACCTGGGTACAGGCTCTAAAAAATATGTCAAGAAGAAAAGAAATCCTTTGATACCACTTTTTATCATCCCGGTTCTAGAAGCCACCCAGAGGTGTCTCATACCCGGTTGGTCTAATGGCCTCAAGAAGATTTCCCCAAACACTAGATGCTACTGACTAGTAGCGTGGGCCTTGGGTGTGATCGTGGTGAAACTATTCCCTCATTGGAAGAGTAACATAATAGACGTAAAATAGATAATAATAACAGAAGTAGTAAAATACCATACCACTGTAAACAATGAAAAAATAGAAGTAATAAACAACTAGAGATCATATATAAATGATGCATGATACACATGTCTAGGAAATAATACAAATAAGTCTCAATGCTATAATACATAAGTAAACCAATGTAAAAAATAAAACAGATGAACTCCAGCAGCATCACAAACCTCAACTTGGTCCCGTGATCTCCTACTCCACAACAATCATGTACCTGAAGTAGAAGGGTGCTTTCCCTAATCTATACCTCCTGCAATATAATCTTTTTGGGCCCAAAATCATGAACCAAACAGGGTGTGAGACTAATCCCAATAGGCAACCACCCAAATATCTGTGCCTAAAAGTCAGTAAATATCTAAGGTAGGAAATAAGCAAAAGAAGCAGTAAACAAGGAAGTACTAAAAAGTAAACAATACTTCAATTTTATTTACAAAAATTTACTTTTAAGCATTTAAAAAACCAGAACAAATACAAGTAAACTTATAGTTAGTTCTCATAGCCTAACCCCTCTGGTTTATAATGCAAGAAAGGTTATAGCAAAGACTCTATAAGGAAGAACTCGTCGTCAATTCACCCTTTAGTCATGTGTGATTAAAGACACTCTGAGGAAGCACTCCCTGCTAATTCCCCCTATAGTCATATGTGAAAATAAAGACTCTCTGAGGAATCACTAACCATCAATTCCCCTATAGTCAATTAATGATAAACTACAGACACTCTGAGGAAGCACTCAATGTTAATTCCTCTTGTGGTATCGTAACATAACTATAGACACTCTCAGGGAGCACTCAACGTTAATTCCCCCTTTTGTCGCGCAATGTGATAATTATAACATACACTCTTGGAAATCCCTCAATGTTAATTTCCACTATGGTCCCACTACAATAGGTTCCCACAACCCCCTGTAAAGTAATCATGCACAAACGATAAATAGTAGTCATTGTAAACCTCAAGAACTACTTGGAAAAACAAACTACAACAAATCATAGCATGTCATATAATAATCACTTCATCATAAAAATAGTAGGCATGGAAGGTAAACAACAAAATAGGAAAAGTTATAAAAAACATTCAAAATCACGCAACCATGGGAAAACACATCCATTTCAGGGTAAATAACCCTATTTAAAATCACCAAACCTCAACTCAAGCACACAAGGAATAGTAGGAAATATATAAGGGATAAAAAAGAAAACACACAATACCCCGTTCATGGTTATTGTGTAATTTTCACATATAACTAAAATAATAGCTACAAAAAAGGCATGAACCACCTACCTCTATGTTTTACGATCAATATACTTTGGTATCGGCCATTGGATCGACCTAGAGCGTGGTAGATATACAAAATAATCTAAAACCTTCAACTGAGGATAACATAAAAGAGAGGATAAATCAGGAAAATAGGTTCAAGAGGAAGATAGAACACACCGATGCGATTCCAATGCAACCGACGAAGTTCAAATCGGAGAACGAACGGCGAGTCGGGGGCTCGGAGAAGATTTTTCAGCGTACGGATTCTCTTGGATGAGTCAGACCTAGAAGGAGGTGTTTTGCCGATTAGATGCGACCTTGGTCTATTTAATGAAAAACAAGTACATGGAATGTATTTTTGAAGCATATAGTGTGTACTTTCCCTATTCAGCCTCAACTTGAGGTGGTCTCCAGGTCACCGCACATGGCTGTGTGCTCGGTCGTTACACAGCTAGCATATGACTACCTATGATAGCTAAGTACATGGCGTGTACATATACGTACATGGAGTTTAATTAAAAAATTTCCAGAAACTCATCTTTTTCACAGAAACACCAGAAAAAACCATACCTGAAAAGAATATCTGGGTTCTTAAAGTATGAAACTTGGTAAAGGCCTATAATATTTCATTATAACTGTATATTTTGAGATAATGGAACCAGATGAAATGGAATCCTAGGAAGTGATGTGGAGTGGGAAATTTTTTCAATAGAGGCTTATAGGGGGGTGGGGTGGGGGTGGGGGTGGGGGGTTAGGATACCCTTCCCTCCAAAGAGTTGGGGATACCATGGAAAATTATATAACTCTTTGGGTCCTTTATTTCTATGATTTCATTTCATTTAGAGAAATATTGACTCCAATTATCTGATTTATTCATGTTTTGACCAGTGAGGTTACATTGGAGTAGAAATTGGGGATTTAATGGAGGGGTATCAATGAGTATCCAAGTTATGGTAACAATATCACCATACTTCCTGGCCATTTTAGTGGTTTAGGGAGTGCTACCTCATGATACTATAGATCTACTTTCGGCCACCAATTTTGTGTATGATCTATAATGGATGATTATTCACCTACCATGTGGAATTTATGGTAAAAGATAATCCCTTTACTTCTTACAAAAACATTACTAGGTATCTTAAATTGAATTTCTTGATTTCTTCATTACAGAGTGATCAAACTAGGTCATGGAACCTCATGTGTTGGCTACTGAGTTGCCTAGTGATATTGAGGTGTTATCAATAGTGCATTCATCCTCATTTGCCTCAGTATTGATCTTGTATATGATTAGAGCTATCCTTCTTAGTATATTTAATTCTAAACTAAGTAGGACATAACAACCATTCTAGTGGAGGTAAACACTCTATTTTGACACCATTTTTGTTGAATTTTTTAGTTTCATAGTCCAAATTTATATCTAAATTTAATTTTTTAGTTTTTGACTCATAATAAGATTAGGTTCCTTTTTTACAATAGTTAAATAGGAGTGTGCCAAAAATATTATGGATGAAGAGATATATAGATAGATAGAGAGGGAACCTGAATCATAATGGTAAGATCAATCAAATTGTGATAAACATTGTTGGGTTAAATCAATGTTTATAACTTTACTGTAAACCTTAACACTCTAATTTTTATTCAACACAATTATCTCTATAATCATGATGTTTTTGGTTATAAATTAACAAAACATATTTATTAATGAGTTATTATACTAAAATGATGACTACATGATGTGACTAGAACATTACTTACATAAATATTACATCATTTTACAAGAAAATTCAACGTATTTCACAATAATACACATCCAGGAACCATAAAATTTTAGATTATTTAAATACTAGACACATAATAAACATATTTCATGAAATATCATTAATATCTCCCAAAATGTTCTTCTCAAATAATACCCTTATTATAAACATCTTACTTAATACATTTCTTCATAACATGTGGAAATGGAAGTATAAGAATGTGTGAGCTCAAATTATTAGTATGGGTAGAAATGACTGATATCAATCAATGATAATAAGTGATATTAAGATAAGAATAATGGTATAAGAATATGATCCTAACTTAGGAAAATATACTCAATAATTCGTAGACTATAAATCAAGAATCATGAAATAAGGATTTTTTATAACAAAAGAAATGAGTTATAAAAGTGAAAAATCATCAATAATAAATCAAGAGACATGAGGGAATATCATAAGAATAAGATATATGTTATTGGTATACATATAAGAAAAAAATTAATTTTTTTATTCAAGGATCACTTCCAAGAATATCATAGTGTAATTATTCCCATAGTGGATTTGGTTAGTCCTTATTCCCATATCATTATGGATTGAGTCCCATAGTGGGTAGGGTTCACTCCACATTATATTTTAAATTTTATCATGTGATATAAAGATTTATATAATTCATTGGAAGACTATATAACTCCTGTACCATCATCTAAATAATAAAACCACATATATATGTTCCATAATATTATAAAATATATATCATTTCATGATAACATAAAAAACATGCGGGAAATAGAAGAGTTTCCAGAAAACATTATTGAAAAATCATCATCATAAGAATTATAAAGAATTAAAGTGGATGTTATCATAATATCATAACCCTATTCATTCATAATAACCCTTAAGGGATGTTTACACACATGAAACATAATTTTCTAAATTCATTAGAAATATTCCATTAAAAATATAAAACATATTTTTATTTTAGTAGGATAATAAAAACTAAAAGAAATTACTAGAAAAATGAAAATATAATTTTCATTGTAAAATCATGGAAACATATAAATGAAGTTAAATAAAGAATAAATTACATGGCCATGAAAAAAAACCATTCATGAATTTAATATTAATTTTTTTTAATTTTTTTTGAATAAAGAAAAATGTGATTCATTTGGAAATTTTTTGAAAATATTTAATTTAATAATTTTTTTAAGAAATTAAAAGGTATTATAAAATAACTCTAACAAAAATTTAATAGTAGATAGGAATTTCAAAAACAACTATTTGATGAACATGGATATAGAGTAAAACATTCCTGACATAAAAAAAGAAATATGACTTACTTTGCTTAAAAACATTATTTCCTTCTTTTTTAGTACCAAAGAGGGGTAAGATGTAAATAATACTTTTAAACTCTAGAAATAAATATATGAGAATAAAATGGATGATTTTCAGTATGAAAAAAAAATATCCCACTATGTTAATTGAAAAATAAACAATCATAATAAAAGGTGAGATTGTAACATAAAACCTTACATCAAGTCCAAAATTACATTATATGCACTATAAAATCCTAAATAAAAAATTTACAATTATTATAAATCCATAAAAAACCATAAATATATATAATTATATTACTATATACCAATAATTTATAATTTCAAATTATCCATTTATTAAAAATTCTCCATTAAAATCAATATCTGGGTCTGAATTGTTTCATTTTCCACATATGTTTCAGTAAGGTGATTCTTGTAATTTAACCTTAGTCATGTTTTTTTTCTTATAAAAACATTATTGAAGTAATAAATATAATATTCATTCTTTATTTTAGATTTTAGAACCATCCATTTAAATCAAAGAATAAAACGAGTTACATTACTTTATGGGGGTGGTATTCTGCACATACACATGAGTAATGATTTCCCTTTTTAATGGATGGTAATAAAGTATGATAAATAATAATTTATATTTATAAAAAATATATATAATGTATATATATTTATATATTCATTAAATCTATCTATATAACCATCCATGTGATGAAATGATGAAATAATGAAATATATCACATCAAGGAGGCGGTACTCTGCACATATGTATGAGCGATGTGCTCATTTTCCATTATATTTATGATAAGTAGATAATTTTTATTACACCAACAAAATAAAATCTTATTATATCACTGATACTAATTTCATAATGTTAAGATAGATATAATAGATTCATAAGAGGTGAAAAACAAAATAAGCTTGGGAAAACATGGCTATGGGACTTACCTATTATATAGTATCCTCCTTTATATTGCACCAGAAAACATATCAATTTAGTCTTTTGGTGTGACTAGAACCTCTATTAAATTGGTGAGAGGCTTTTAAATTGATTTGTGTAGATATTGGATGAGATAAGTCGCTCAAATTGTGAAAGGAAGTGTAATACTCAGAGATTTTTGTGAAACATTTTTTTATTTTAGATATCTTACCTTACACACAACACTGATTTTGGATTGTGTAAAAAAACACTAATATTGGATTTAATTACATGAAATACTGAGTTTAGATTGCATTACATGCAACACCATGTTTAAACAAAACGTCACATATTATCAAGATATTATTATTTAATATGGAAGTTATGACCTAGAAATTATAGTGATGGGTATGAATAATATTAAATGAATTTGTAAAAAATCTTATTTAAATATGAATATAAAATTAATTACTCGTTTAACATTATAATATAAATTAAAATAAGAACAACTTGAAAATAAAAAAAATATTTCTCTGAAAAACTACCTTCATGCACATAAGTGTGTCTTATAGAAATAAATATAAAAAACCAATTATGGTGAATTATTTTTCATTAAATTTATATATTATATATTAATTAAAATATTTAAAATTCATATTATGTGTTTTATAAACAAGGTATTAGAATAAATTCAATATTAAACTAAAAACTGTATTTTTTTAAAAAGTAGTTTTGTCGCATTTTGCAAACTTATTTTCAAAATTATTTATTCAAATTAAAGAATATTTATTTCAATAAATTAAATAAATTTTTGAAATATTCATTTAAAAATCATCTTAGAGTTAGTATTTATGTTTTTTCTGATATTATACCTTTTTTCATGAATAAGGAAAATACTGGTTTTTATTATTAAATCTTAATTTTTTTAAATCATTTAAACACATAAAAAATGTTTTTATATGGTTTAAAAAGAAAAATTAGTTTAACTTTATATCTATTAAACCTATTTATTTCATTTTAAGATATTTTATATTGAATTATAATATAAAATCGTTTTCGTCTTTTAAACAATTTCTCTATGGAAAGTCACATTCTTGTCGCATATGTGAGATTAATCTAATTTTAATTTTTGAAAATTAAATGACTTGAATTTGGAAAAAATTATTTATTATTTTTAATAAAAATAATCTATATTATATAATAATTTCAAATTAATTTTTTCCATAATGAATAATAATAACAACCAAAATTCATTACTGCGGTTAAGGTAAAAATGGGTTTATATAAAGAGTAAAATAAAAATATAAGTATTATAAATTAATAAAAACTTATAATACACATATTTTATTGAAATATTTATTAATTATGTATTTTAGGATTTATATTGTCTCATTTTAGATCCTTTGGTAATGTGAAAAATGTGGGTACACCTTTTTTTATTAAAACATTTCAAGTGTACCACTCAACTCACTTATAAAAGGACGCCCCTCTCTTATCCTCTTCACACATTCAAAATCCATTTTTTCAAAAAATAAAATTAAAAATAAAATTCATTTCTTCCATAATATAATCCTATAATCTTTAGTTTTGGCATAAATACAACCAAGTAAGGCATATGGTGAAAACCTAAGGAGGTTACTCGAAGAAGAGAAAATGTTCTCCAACGAATGTATTTTTATTTATTACTCAATCACCGGAAATTATTAAACATTATAATTTAATATATAAATTATATTAAAAATATCTATAGTTTTTTTTGTTAAATCCATTACCTACAACCATCTTCACTTCCATCAAATGGGTTACAAAATCATCATTTATGTGTATAGTAGACTACTTCCAGGTGAATCGTTGTCATTAATTTTTCCATTTACACATATCATCGCAGGATATATTGATGTATTAAATGATTATATAATATTTTAATGATATTATTATAATTTTATAATATTTATATTTCATATACCTACATAGTGTCCATTCCACTAGAATATGATAACGTCGCTCAGGTGTATGACAAACTACTGCCTCACGAAGCAATGTGATTCATTATTCACACATGCTTTACATGGAAGGTAATAAGGATATGTTTAAAGAAAAATAATTTATTAATATATGATGTAAATTTTTTTTCTATAAAGTTAATATATTATTTAACGTTATTTCTTTTAATCAATTGGGAAAATTTAAATAATATTCATGCGTACGTATGACCTATCGTGTCCATGAGTGGTGTATTTCATTTTATATCTCCAAATAATATGGATTACTATAAATAAATATAAAATGAATATATATGATATTTATATCATGGTTAAAATTCTGGATATTATTTATCCATGATCAATGTAGGATGACCAAAAAAAATCAATACAAACATGAAAAACAAATAAATTATTACCCAATATGGGATGTTAAAAAGAAATTATTAATAATTGGGTAATAGAAGGTTATAAGATAATCATATATGATATGATACATATAGATATGGTTTTAAATACATTCATAATAAAATTATATTTATTATATATGACTTTCAAACATGTATGAAGGATGTAGGGACTTTAGGTTAAGGATTTCCTTCTCACTTTTTACTCATGTGAGACACATGCCATATTGATCACATATTTCTTTTATATGGTGTATATACTTGCCATGAATGATTTTTATGATTCTTTACCTAAATATTATTTTTATTTAAATATCTATTTTTATCTCATTTTCATGGGATTTACTATTCAAAATTTACCAATGTTGTAAATGAATTTCGTCCCAATTTTTCTTCGTGGAGTTATATGTTCCATTATAAATCTATCTTATTTTATTATGTGTATATAAAGAACCATTTAAAAGTAATATAATTAAATTATTTTCTCTCATTATATTATAAATTTCTTTTAATGTTACTCTTTCATTAGGTCTTATGACTCAAAGATACCAAATTAGTAATGGTTTTATAATAAAATATCATCGTTTATCAGGATTTTTTATGTTTACGATTCCAATGATGAAATATTATGAATTATATCTCAAGAAACTCATTAATTATATTCTCGTAGGGTTATTTCGTGAGAATAAATTTTTCCTATTTTTTCCCTCTATTTATGAACTTAATAGTTTAAAAATGTTTTTAAGGAAAATCTACCTTATTTCTCTCTTTGGATGAAAACCTATTTTTCATCCAAAACCATGTTTTCAAAAAATTATTTCAAAAATGGTTTTAAAATTATTAAAATTATTAAAGAAATTTTTACCCATTTTTGATTTATTATTTTTTGAAGAAATCTTTATTTCATTTTGCAAACAATGTCCATTTAGATTTTATTGAAAATGTGGAAGGAATATTTGTTTTAATATAAATGACTTGAATATAATTTACCACCATCATGAACATTATTTTAATTGAAGCCTTATTTATATGTTTTCAAAGATAATTTAAAATAATAATATTTAATTTTTTTATATTTAATTTTTTTAAAGTAGAAATATTATTTTCATCAAAAAAAATTTTATATGATTTTAATTCACCCTTTATAATTTTCTAGGTTTATCTACAAAGAAAAATATTTAAATAATTCATTATGTTTTAAAAAGTGTTTTTCAAATTGGAAATAACAATTTCATCAATTTTTTTTAAATATTATTATATGTGTTTCAAATTTTATTTTCAATGAAAAGGAATTATAAAATGTTTTATGAATATTTATTTCTAAAAAGTTATTTTAAAAGAAGATTTATTTTCCTCATTAAATATTACATATGTATTTTATAAATAATTTTCCATATAATTTGACAACTATTGATTTTACATTTTCTTTAATTGGGATATGATCCAATGATAGAATTATTATTATGTTTTTAAATGGTTTATGTTTATGATTGAATGATGTTTATGAAATCTGTTTCTATTCAATATTTATAACATAAGGAAATGATTATGAAAACCATTTTTTCTTGGGTTATGCTCTGATTAAATGATCATGAAACATGTCACTTTTCCAGAGGTTTTGATACAAAGAATTTTTTTTGAAACCCATTTCATTTCATGGATTATGATAAGATGAATGTTTTATGATCATGTGGAACACATACACATGATTTTTCTTATATGATGGGTGACACCTATATCTCCCTCTATTGCATTGAGTAATGATTTATATGTCATGAGATTGAAAGGAATATAATGGGGAATGAAACTAGTTCAGTAAGGCACCTTGTCTTCTATGATAGTTTTGGGAGTGAACCTTGACTACTATGATGGTTTAAGGAGTGAAACCATTCCACTATTATATCCTTGTAAGTGAGCCTTGAATATTATGGCAATTATTTTTGATCTTTCTATGTATGCCACAATTCTATGTCTAATATCTGTGTTATGATCTCATAGATCATGTTATTTTATTTCCTTATGATTCAAGTCTTATAAAATGACAATATTTATAATGTGACTCAAGATTTTGATCTTTGATATGAATGGTATGGTTTTCACTTATTATGCTCACATTCTCTTACCTATATTCTCAGGTAATGTTTACATATTTTCCCATATTTACCCTTACATAGTATCTGATCTCACCCTTTCTCATGTTTCATTTCCCCATGTTATGAATAAAGGTTTTAATAAGTGTATGTATAAGAAGAGTACAAAATGGTAAGTCCCTTATAAAATATGTTGAATATATTTCAATAAATAATAATATTTTGCATCTAGTTTGCAAAGATAATATACCTTTATGATCCTCATGAATGTTTTTGTGTAATGTAATTAATATTCATATGAAAATAATATATATATATATATATATATATAAGAGAATATTTATTCGTTACAGTTGGTATCAGAGGAAAGGTTTAGTTAAACTTTGGAAACTATGATGAGAAAACATTATAGATACCCCTATGGTTATTCATAAGGATATTTCTAGGTATATGTCTAAGGATAAGTCAAAAAAGTGTCCAAGTATAGGAAAATGTCATTGAATTTTGTTAAAGGATATAATAAGTGGTTTCTATGAAATTATGTACTTATCTCATATTAAAAGTGGATGTGGCTCTAGCACAAAGGCATATGGTGTTAATAACTATGAAAAGTGTTCATTGAACTGGACTCGATAATCACATGGTGAATGATAATGGGCCTTTCTGAACACCTGTTTTGTCACTCCCAAGGGATATACTTGGGATATTTACAGAATATTTATCCACCATAGTGGAGGATTTAAATAACGACCATGAATGTCCTAGGCTAAGCCTATGTTTTTAATGATTTAAAAATATGTGTCATGATTTGGAAATCACATAAGTGATTTTTAATAATTATTTGTTTTCCCACTATTAATACTATTACTCACGCTATGAATTTTCATTTTATTCAATGAAAGGAACTAGCAGCAACTATATCAACAATAAATGTGATAGAAAATATTTAGATGAGAAACCAAGTGGGATAATAACAATAGTGAAGGATATTATGATTATTCCTAATCAGTTATCATGAAATATGATTAACAACATTCCCCCTAACCAACTCTTAGACTCACTAAAGAAGATAAGGATAGAGTTTATTAAGATTTCAAGTGGTGGAAACCATAGAGGAGAGAATAATTTGTTTTCTATATGCTTAGAATGTGGGAAGAAACCCCCGAGGGGATGCATTATTGGAATGATAAGATTTTTTATGTGTGGAAAATAAGGACATGAATAATGTAAATATAGATTAAAAATGAAAAGATAAGTCAACACAATTGATGATAATAATGTTCTCCCTAAGATTTCATCAATGTTTTAATGTTTAAAATGTGAAATGTATGGGAATTATGCAAATCAATATCTTAAATGGAAAGATCTTGAAGAGAGTAATCATGGTTATATGAGTAAAGGTAATATTGTTTTTGAGTAAGATAATTTAAATGACATATAAAAAGATATATGTATTAAGGAATAAGATTATGAGGTCTGGTTACTGGTGTATGAAAAAAGTGGAATGATTTATATTTTTATGTATCAGGATTCAAATAATTATATTTTTATCACTAGTATTTTGGTTTTTACAATAATTAAACATCAATGGATTGTTCCAAAACAGTTTTTTATTAAGGAGTAACAAGAATATATTAAATGGTTTTTATTGAATATAAAAGTGATTTGATGGAAAGGTGATATTTTGATTGAGGTATATTAACCCTTAATATGTTACTGGTGTTGAGAAAATGGTATTTAGTTTGGATACATTTAAAGTTATTAATTATTTGATGAAACAATGTTTTATGTTATTATTTTTGGAGTTTAAAACATTACCAGATTTATGGAATATACTCAATAATTTATGATTTTATTTATGGAATGATTAATGAGTTAATTTTTAAGCAGGTATGTTTTCATTAAGTTTTTATGGTAATTCAAGGTATTATCATGTGTTAGGAGAATATAAGACCAATGTATTCACATATTTATTATGTGACATTATGAGCCACATAATGTAATTTGTGGGATTAATGGTTAGTTGATTTTGGTAATTTAGGGACCTTATTTATATTTTTTTGGATTTAAATTTTTTTTAGACATAGAGGATACTTAAGGTAAACTTTTCAGGGAATGGATTAAATTGAACTTAATATTTTAATGGATAACCATATCTAACAATTCTATTTTTGATGACAACTAGAGGAAGAAGGAACAAATTATCATTATTTTATGGCTCTTATGATCTAATAGTGATTTAGGAATAAATAATTTGTAGCGCCCCGACCCTAGCTACCCAGAGTCGGTGCATTACTTCGTAACATTGGCATGATCACAAAAGATCAAGTCTCGAAAGACAGATTAGTTTAGTAGCCTTGGAAACACTAGATACATTCATAAACATTACATTACATCATAAAAATGAAAACTACAATAACATGGTCTCCCTAGTCCACACTCATATCCTCACTGACTATTCTTGCAAGTCAGTAATAATACACTTCTTCACATCCTGGGAAAAATAAAACATTAAAAGGGGTGAGCTCAAATGCTCCGTAAGGATAACAATATAGCAGAAACTTTCATAAGAAAACATAAGCATTTAAGGCAATGTATAACTAAAACAAAAGCCTTATTGAACTTGAACTTCAGCATAATATGGCAAAAGTAAAATAAAATAATGCCATTACTTACTCACATGGATATTCTACTAGATGAATAATCACGTGAAATATCAATAACCACTTTCATTATGAGGGAATGTATAATGCCAGACATTCTGAAACATCTTGTCAAGGCCTCGGCCAAGACGTCTAAAATGATTAAGGCCTCGGCCAAAACCATAAATCAAATTGGGAAAGGGCCTCGGACAATTCCACGTCTAGTTGTCTCATGAGACCTACCGATGCATCGAGGAGCTATAGCGGGCTCCACCCGTCACTTATTAAGTCCAATACATTCCTCATATGAATAGGTTATTGATATTTCACATGATTATTCATCTAGTAGAATATCCATGTGAGTAAGTAATGGCATTATTTTATTTTACTTTTGCCATATTATGCTGAAGTTCAAGTTCAATAAGGCTTTTGTTTTAGTTATACATTGCCTTAAATGCTTATGTTTTCTTATGAAAGTTTCCGCTATATTATTATCCTTACGGAGCATTTGAGCTCACCCCTTTCAATGTTTTATTTTTCCCAGGATGTGAAGAAGTGTGTTATGACTGACTTGCAAGAATAGTCAGTGAGGATATGAGTGTGGACTAGGGAGACCATGTTATTGTAGTTTTCATTTTTATGATGTAATATAATGTTTATGAATGTATCTAGTGTTTCCAAGGCTACTAAACTAATCGGTCTTTCGAGACTTGATCTTTTGTGATCATGACAATGTTACGAAGTAATGCACTGACTCTGGGTAGATGGGGTCGGGGTGCTACAGTTGGTATCAGAGGCAGTTTAGTACTAACCATGGAAGCTAGATTTAGATAAACTCTGATTAAAGCACATAGCCCGAAGATAGACTTTGAGGATTAGTATAGAAGAACTTCCTTGAATTTTGGTATTGTAGAGATGTTGTGAGTTTTCCGAGCAATACATCCCTGTATGGATACGAGCAGGTAGAGGCGGCACTGACACATATGTACCTAGGGGTAAAACCCAAAAATACCGCTTTGAGCTAGACTCGAACGGGAACTGGTGCACGACAACGGGCCTTGCTGCACTCTTGGTTACGACACTCCCGGGGGATATGCTTAGGATAATTCCCATTTTCTTTACAAAACACTATGAAGGGTTACGAGTATATACTTCCTCAAAGAAAACATTTTTATAATTATGGATTATATCCATAATTAGTTCAATTTATGTTAAGTGTTTTACAAGTATGGAATTATGTATTTTGATTCATAAACTAGTCTAGTTTATGCCATTATTTAGAAATGGCGCCTAGTGGAAGGAATGGAAACCGTATCAATGCACGCACTCCATGTAGGGATTGCCCTCCTTCTCAAGATAATTATGGTGGATCTAGTGATACAACTGGTGCTGATCGGCTTCTCACCATACTGGGACAACTCACGCAAGTTATGAATAACAAACTTACTCGTATGGAGCACCCTGATCCGCAACGTGGAGGATCAATGCTTGACCATTTCATGAGGAAACAACCACCAACCTTTAAGGGGAGTACAAATCCTATAGTAGCTGAGCAATGGATAAATTCCTTAGAGAAAATATTCCATGCCTTGGGGAGTAGTGAAAGGGAGAAAGTTGTCATGGCAGTTTACCGCCTCACTGGAGATGCCGATCAATGGTGGTCACTAATTCAAAACACAAAGGAAGATAATGAATTAACAAACATGGAATGGCAGGAGTTCAAAGATCTGTTCTTAGAAAAATACTTTCCTCGAGACCATCGAGCGGATATGGAAAGACAATTTCTGAGTTTGAGGTAGAAGGAGGATGAGAATGTCGCAAAGTATGAGGCTAAATTTACAAGGTTAGCAAGGTATGCTGTAGATTACATACATAACCCAAGAAGTAAGACTGATCGTTTCTTTGATGGGTTAAAACCATTTCTCCGTCGAGCTTTAGTATCACAAACCTTCTCTTCATACGAAGGTATTGTCTCGTGCGCTATCAAGACGGAAAAGGAATTCTCTAATTCTTATGACTTTAAATCAAAGCAAGATAAGAAGAGATCCACTGAAAACTCTAGGAAAGGAAATAAGGAAATAGAGAAGAAGGGTAGAAATGAATTTCCACCCTGTGATAATTGTGGTAGGAAGCACCCTGGTGCCTGTCTAAAAGGAAAAGGAGAATGTTACAAGTGTGGTGAAAAAGGCTACCAAGCTCATGAATGCAAGGGAAAGAAAGCGGCTATCAACGTGGAATGCTATAATTGCAGAGAGAAGGGACATTATGCAAATAAATGTCCTAAGCGTCAGGGGAACTTACCTCAGAAGAGGCCAAGGGATCAGGTCCAGGCTTATGCTATCACTACTGCTGAGGTGGAAGCTCCGAAAGACATGGTGGCAGGTAATTTAATGGTTTCCTCAAGTTTAGAAAATGCATTATTTGATTCTGGATCATCGCATTGTTTCATATCTTCCCAGTTTTCTAAGAAAATTAGATATTTCCAATTTTATTTAACAAGGGAGTTGTCGGTCAAAACCCCTAAGGGAAGTATTGTTGCAACAAGGTTTTGTCGATTAGTTCCCATTAGATCACCTAAATGTTCTTTACCTGCTGATATCATTGTCATACCCATGATTGAATTTGATATAATCCTCGGTATGGATTGGCTTTCGGACCATGATGCAAAAATTTATTGTAATAGGAAAGAGGTTACGATTCTTGATGATGATGATAAGGAACACCTTATCTTTAGAGCAGAATCGTCGCCACATAATTCTTATCTAGATCCACCCCCAGTAGCTCAACTAAATTCAATTATTGGGGAGGAAGAGAAGGAAATTACTGAGGGTGAGGAAATGAATATTCAAATAGAGGATGTACCTATTGTGAGAGAATATGTTGATGTGTTTCCGGAAGATTTACCTGGACATCCTCCAGAACGAGAAGTTGAGTTTTCCATTGATTTAATTTCTGGATCAAGGCCCATATCGAAGACCCCTTATAGAATGGCCACTGTGGAATTAGTTGAACTAAAGAAACAACTAGAGGAATTGAGTAATAAGGGATTTATTCACCCTAGTGTTTCTCCTTGGGGAGCCCCTGTTCTTTTTGTTAAGAAGAAAGATGGATCTATGAGGTTGTGCATCGACTATAGGGAGATCAATGCTATAACAATAAAGAACGAGTATCCCCTACCTCGCATTGATGATTTGTTTGACCAACTGCATGGAGCTCAATACTTTTCAAAGATTGACCTTCGGTCTGGATACCATCAGTTGTGTGTGAAGAAGGAAGACGTTCCAAAGACAGCATTTCGAACAAGGTACGGACATTACGAGTTTACAGTAATGCCTTTTGGATTGACTAATGAACCCTCTGTTTTCATGGATCTAATGAATAGAGTTTTCAAGGAATATCTTGATGACTTTGTAGTGGTATTTATTGATGATATCTTGGTATACTCCAAAATCCACGAAGATCATGAAAATCACTTACGCATTATCCTGAAGACTCTTAGAAGACATGAATTATATGGGAAATTTAGCAAGTGTGAATTATGGCTTCAGGAGATTTCTTTTCTTGGCCATATTGTCTCTAAGGATGGAATTTCCGTTGATCCTTCTAAAACCAAGGCAATCCAAGAATGGCCAGCACCGACAAGTATAACTGAGGTACGCAGTTTTATTGGTTTAGTAGGTTATTATCGACGTTTCGTCCAGAATTTTGCCAGATTGGCTAACCCATTGACAAAGATCACACGTAAAGGGATTAAATTTGTCTGGACAAAAGAGTGTGAATAATGTTTTGAAGAACTAAAGAGAAGATTAGTCAATGCCCCTGTATTGACTCTACCATCGGGGAAGGATGGGTTTGTTATTTATAGTGATGCATCGAAGAAAGGACTTGGTTGTGTGCTTATGCAGAATGATAAGGTTATTGCCTATGCATCACGACAGCTAAAAATTCATGAGCAAAACTATCCTACTCATGATCTTGAGTTAGAAGCTGTGATCTTTGCTTTAAAGATATGGAGACATTACCTCTATGGTGAAAAATGTGAGATTTATACTGGTCACAAGAGTTTGAAGTATATTTTCTCACAAAAAGAACTCAACATGAGGCAAATGCGATGGCTTGAACTACTCAAGGATTATGATTGCACGATACATTACCACTCAGGGAAGGCAAACAAGGTGGCAGATGCTTTGAGTAGAAAAGACCATGGAGTTTTGAATGTGATGAGAATTGAAAGGGATCCAATTTTCATGGATCTAGTGAAGATGGACATGGGAATAACTAGGGAAGGTGAAACATCAATGCTTTTTCAAATGGTTGCCAAACCATCATTACTAGAAAGGATTAAGAGTTCTCAGACCAATGATGAAGAATTTCAGAAGAAGATTAAAGATGTGAATGATGGAAGATTGAGGGACTTTGTGTATAAGGATGGAATTTTGAAATTCGGGAAGAGACTTTGTGTTCCCGATATACCTGATCTAAAAAGGGAATTGCTGGATGATGCTCATAGTTCCAATTTCTCTATACACCCTGGGAGCACCAAAATGTATAGAGATTTGAAGGAATATTTTTGGTGGGACAATATGAAGAGGGAGATTGCTGATTTTGTGTCGAGGTGTATGGTTTGTCAACAAGTGAAAGCTGGAAGGCAACATCCTGGTGAAGTATTGCAACCTCTTCCCATACCTGAGTGGAAATAGGATAATATTACGATGGACTTTGTCATGGGACTACCAAATACTCCTAGAAGGAATGATGCAATATGGGTCATTGTTGATCGTCTTACTAAGTCAGCACATTTTCTGGCTATACGGGAGGATCTACCACTTGAACGCCTAGCAAGATTATATATTAATGAAGTTGTAAGACTTCATGGAGTACCCCTATCGATTGTTTCTGATCGTGATCCTTTTTTTACTTCAAGATTTTGGAAAAGTCTTCCAAAGGCCTTGGATACTGAACTTCGTTTGAGTACTTCCTATCACCCTCAAACAGATGGACAATCAGAACGGACTATTCAAACCTTAGAAGACATGTTGAGATCATGCTCTCTTGACTTTCAGGGTATGTGGGATCAATATTTACCCCTGGTAGAATTTTCCTATAACAATAGCTTCCATTCAAGAATTCAGATGGAACCTTATGAAGTGTTATACAGAAAGAGATGTCGTACACCAACCTGTTGGGATGACGTTGGTGAAAGAAAACTTGTGGGACCAGAACTGGTGGAAGAAACAATGGAAAAGGTGAAGGTAATCCAAAACCACATCAAATCAGCTCAAAGTAGGCAGAAGAGCTATGCCGATAACAGAAGAAAGGTTTTGGAATTTCAGGTGGGAGATCATGTTTTCCTAAAGGTATCTCCATGGAAGGGAGTTATACGTTTTGGTAAGAAGGGTAAGTTGAGTCCCAGGTACATCGGACGTTTCGAAATTCTATATCGTATTGGGGCTGTAGCTTATCGTTTGGCGATGCCACCAAATCTCTCCAAAGTTCACGATGTTTTCCACATATCGCTATTGAGAAAATACATGCCCGACCCAACACATGTACTTACCTATGAGGAATTAGAATTGGAACCCGATCTATCTTATTGCGAAGAGACCATCAGAATTCTTGATGTGAGGGAGCAGGTGCTGAGAAACCGGACGACTCGTCTGGTAAATGTTTTGTGGAGAAATCATAAAATGGAAGAGGCAATGTGGGAACCTGAGGAACTTATGATGAAGAACCACCCGAGTCTTTTTATGCAGTAATACCCTAGAAATTGCGAGGATGCAATTATTTGAAGGAGGGGAGAATGTAACACCCCAAGCTTCCACGATACGTTTCCCTTCGAATAATGCAATAGCGTGTGTTGTACTCACCTCGAGCTCTAACACACACCACAACTAATTAAACTAGCCGTTGTGAATAGTAATACCTACTTTTTGAAATTTTATAAATTTTATTTATCAAAATGGACTTCATTTTTGGATTTGGAATATCGAAATTAGCCTATGTTGAATTTTTGGTATTTTTCTGAGAACTTCTAATTTTTTATGAATAGTGAAAAATACTTAAAAACAACTTTTTAAATCAAAATAATTTATAGTGATAAATTATACTATTTAGTGGTTTTAAAGTATAATTAGAATATATTTTTACCATTTTATCCAATGGTGGTCATTAGAATTAATTTAACATTGAAATTGGACATAAACAATTGCCAATCTTTTGATATAAATTGTTTCTTAAAAACACGCTATTTTCTGTAACAACGGGAATTAATTATAAAATTAATTAATGAAACTTATATGTTTGGAATTTTGTAAAATATACATCATTTTTGAATTCAGAATATCAATTATATCTTAGGGTGAAATTTTGGCCTTATTATGAAAAACTTCAATTTTTGATGAATAGTGAAACCACTAAGTGGTTGTTAAAAACTGATTTTTCGTTAAAATGAAATATTACCACTTCTGTGATTTGATTTTAAAAAATCCGGAATACATGGTTTTCATTAAGAAGTAAAATTTGGTTCAATGAGATTAAAATAATTTTTTGGTGAATAGTAACTTTTAAGTTCTTAATCGCGATTAGAGGTAATTAGTGTAGTTTAAGGTAAAAATAATGTTTTAATAATATGAGATGAGCTTGAAACTTGTCCTACTCCTATTGGATGAGTCATGGCCGACCAAGACAACCCATGGGTCAACTTGGGGACCCCATGGAGCCACTTTAGTTGGAAAATGACATTAATATATATTTATTTAATGTTAAAATTAAATTGACACAAACATGAGTTGTTTTACTAAAACAGTTTTTAAGTGGGGTTACACAAGTCCAAATTTTGACTATAAATATTCATTAGAAAGATAAAAATATTTCCTACATCATAGTATTTTGTTTTATAATTTTTAGACATTAAATAAATTAAATTATTTATGACATCATTATGATGCAGCGATGACCTCATTATTTAACGATTTTAATAAAATGAAAAGATAATGTAAAATCCAAGGCTTACACTTGTACAAAGACTATTTGATGGGTATATTTAGAACCCTTATCACCTTAGACATGAATTATATAAGTTTTGGACCTTTAGAATCCGAAAATCATTGTATAATAATGTAACATTTCAATCTTTCCAAAAGAGCCCCTCCTCTCCTCTTATAAAAGGCCCCCACCTCTACCACCTTATTCACACTTTCAAGCCTTTTGGTTCGGCCAAACTCTGCCCAAATACTCTCCCAACTTCTCTAACTTCATCCTAGAATCTTTACTTTAGTCAGAAAGCCATCCTAAGGAGTCCTTTTGATCAAATCAAAAGGAAGAACCCGAAAAAGAGGTAACATTTTCATCACCCTCTTTCATGTTTCTTTCTTCTTCCACTCCCTCTTTGTTTATTATTTCAATTTTAAAATTATAACTCCAGTATATTCTATATACTGTGATGTTATTATAAATATGGAACAACCATATTCAGTATTCTACCCATCATTTGAATGACATGTCACCATACGTGCGTACGTATGGCTTACCGTCTCCACGTCGTGGTGTAATTGTTATTCAATATATTATTATTTAGATGGGTATAATAATGATATGTAATTCATGTAAATAATAAATATAACATGATAATGATTCTTTATATATGATATACTATCCAATTCTATATTATTTTAATATCAAAATAATGATATTGTCGCTCGTGCGTACGTACGGACTACCGTCTCCACGAACGCGATGAGATTCATTCTCTGTCGTATCCATTCAAGTATAATTATCATTTGATGATTTAAAAATAATGTTTAAGGACATGATATCATTATGGATATGAATAATATACAACCTATCCATGAAAAACACGACTTACGTAACAAAACATATAAAAGAAAACGAGTAAGTTAACACCCAAAACAACGATAAATCTAAGATATTGTTAACAAAGAAATGTCAAAAGATCATATATGATATCATATGAATGTATATGATTCTTGTATAATTTAATAACAATTATTTCACCATTATACAGGATGTTAACCTACCCCAACCAAGGAAAAATACAAGGTAAGGGTTTACTTCACAACCTCTTCATTATCCAAGGTTGTTTATACATAATTATCTACTGGGACCTCGTTATCATCCACATCCACGTTTCTTAAAAATGTCTTTCAAATTTTTTTTTTCTATTAAATGGAAAATGGGTTAAAGTAATTTATACCCTTATACGTTTTTGAAAGGAATCTTACCGTCATTTTCCAAACAATGTACTTTTTGACCTTTTTGACAAATTTAAGGTAAGAATGTTTTTTAACTTATACGGCGGGTGCAGCTATTTTCCGCCATTATAACTTCATCGAAGATTCCCTTACAAGCTTATAATAATATTTTCAAAGTAAATGTATTATTTTATAATTATGGGACTTTTAAATGATTTCAAAAAAGAGAGATATTTCTCTCAAATAGCTTTGATTTCATCTATGTCAACATCCTTTGATGGGTTTTAAGTTTATTTGAAATTGATTTATGATACAAACTTCCATTGAGCATTTTGTGAAACATTTGACTGTGGATGTGTTATTTTTATACCATCCATAGTTTATAAAGAAACTATTGACATTTCGTATGCTAGTTTTAATATGAATATTTATGTTATGTTTAAACCTATTCATATGAGGAATGTATTGGACTTAATAAGTGACGGGTGGAGCCCGCTATAGCTCCTCGATGCATCGGTAGGTCTCATGAGACAGCTAGATGTGGAATTGGCCGAGGCCCTTTCCCAATTTGATTTATGGTTTTGGCCGATGCCTTAATCATTTTAGAAGTCTTGGCCGAGGCCTTGACAAAATGTTTCAGAATGTCTGGCATTATACATTCCCTCATAATGAAAGTGGTTATTGATATTTCACGTGATTATTCATCTAGTAGAATATCCATGTGAGTAAGTAATGGCATTATTTTATTTTACTTTTGCCATATTATGCTGAAGTTCAAGTTCAATAAGGATTTTGTTTTAGTTATACATTTCCTTAAATGCTTATGTTTTCTTATGAAAGTTTCCACTATATTGTTATCCTTACGGAGCATTTGATCTCACCCCTTTCAATGTTTTATTTTTCCCAGGATGTGAAGAAGTGTATTATGACTGACTTGCAAGAATAGTCAGTGAGGATATGAGTGTGAACTAGGGAGACCATGTTATTGTAGTTTTCATTTTTATGATGTAATGTAATGTTTATGAATGTATCTAGTGTTTCCAAGGCTACTAAACTAATCGGTCTTTTGAGACTTGATCTTTTGTGATCATGCCAATGTTACGAAGTAATGCACCGACTCTGGGTAGCTGGGGTCGGGGCACTATATCATTCTTATTAATTTATTAAAGTTTTGAATTTAAAATTGACTGAATCAAAACCAAAGGATGATATTGTGCCTATTAAATGGACTGAAATCAAGTAAGTATATCAAATCGTAAAAATTATTCAAATTTAAGAAAATGATCTTGAAATAAATTGTTATAAATTTACCTTAATTTATAATGAATGTATGTTATTATCACATATCCCAAATTTATAGCTTTATATTGATTAAAGTCTTCCTGACCATGTTCTTTATCACTTTCCAATAGTATTTGGGTGTTACTTTTCTCTTAAATGTCCATGTTTTCACTTCCCACCAATGTTATCCTTCATTGAAACCTAGTTACATGTTATTTTATATAAAATTCATACATAACTTTATCTCTTCTTAATAGGTTGTATTATTATATATTTTTATGATGTGAGTTTCCCATAAAGGTATTATTTTGTTTTAAACCATTTTTTTATCGATAACAAGTTCAAATTGTGAGGATACAACTTATTTTAGAGGGGTAGAATGTAACACCCTTATATTTTTTGAAATATTTTTTTTTCATTTTGATATCTTTAATTTTAAGAAAAATTTTATTTATCATTAATTACACGTATCACTATTTTTTCTAACATTATACGTAATAATGAGTTTAGCTTGCATTACACACAACACCGAGTTTAAACAAAACATGATATACTATTAAGATATTATTATTTGATATCAAAGTTATCACCTAGCCATTGGAATGACATATATGAATAATATTAACTAAGTTATGTAAATATATGTTTTAAACATGTATATAAAATTAATTATATAGTTACTAATTAATTTTAAATGAAAATAAGAACTATTTGAAAATAAAGGAATCGATTTTCTGAAAATTTATTTTTATGCGCATAAGTGTGTTTTATTTACATAAAATTAAACAAAAAACTTTTGGTAAATTATTTTAATGAAATTTAAATATTACATATTCACACAAATTTTTAACATTCATTATATTTGTTTTATAGATAACATTTAAGAATAAATCCAATTTTATCTTTAAAACTCTATTTTTCAAAAAAATAGTTTTGTCGCCTGTTGCACACTTATTTTTAATTTTATTCCCAATTATATATTGTTTTGAAACAATTAAATTAATTTTTGAAATAATTATTTAAAAATTATATTTGGATTAATTTTTGAGAACTTTCTAAGAAGATAAATTTTTAAATGAATAGTGAAAAATATTTGTTTTTTATGAAATGTCATTTCATTTAAAATATTTAACCACATAATAATTGTTTTAAGATATTTTTAAACTTAAAATTAGTTAAATTATATATCTATTAATCTAATTTACTTAATTTTAATCAATTTTATAATGATTATTTATATATTTTTTTAAAATATTTCAATATTTTCTCTTTACAATCTGCTTTTTCATCGTGTATACATGAATAATTTTAAATAATATTTTTACTTATAAGTGAATATAATAGGTAAAAATGTATTATTTTTTTGAATAAGAATAATTCATATTATATAATAAGTTGAAATTAAAATTTTACCATAATTAATAATAAAAAGGTAAAAAGTGCGTACCACGGTTAAAGTAAAAATGGGTTTACTAGGGGTTAAACTAAAAATATAAGGGTTAAAAATGGCCCAAAAATTATAAAAAAACTACATAAATTGACAATATTTCTACCTTATATCATATATTTTCTATAATGGTCATTTTGGAGCCTTATTTCATGCGAAAAATGTGGGTACAACTTTTTATTTTAAAAAATTACAATTGTGCCACTCACCTCGCTTATAAAATGCCACCCCTCCTCATCTATTCACACATAAAAATCCCATTGGTTCTTCCAATACCATAAAAAATAATTTAATTACTCCCCCATATCATTCTATAAGTCTTATTTTTTTTTTCAGAAATCCAACCTTGGAAGGATTTTAATGGAAACCAAAGGAGGTTATTCTTAAAAAAGGTAACGTTCTTCAATGAGCATTTTTATTTTATTTCTTCCTCCACCTCTTCAAATACTTAAAAAACCATGATGATATAAAAATATTTGTATATTTAATATAATTAGATTTTCTTATGATAATTTAACGACCTAAAACAATATAAAGTTCCATCAAATGTGTTATGAAATCACTATTCATGTGTATGGAGAACTACTGCCTTACGAACCAATGTCACTCATTTTCCCATTAACACCTATCAAAAATGGATATAATGTTGGATTAAACTATTATATATTATATTTATTATATTATTATACTTTTTAAATTATTTTAACACATATATATTCTTACTTTCCATGTTTTTGAAATACGATATTGTCATTCAAGTGTGTGGCGGACCACCGCCTCATAGAGCGATGAGATTCGTTCATCACATATGTTTTAAAAAGAAGGTAATAAGGATAGTTTTAAATAAAAAAATGTTATATATATATGAAATATAAATTATTCTAGAAAATTAATATATTATTTAACTTTTTTTTCATGAAATCTTTTGTGAAAATTAGAAACAACATCCATGAAAATGCACGACCTACCATCTCCATGAATGATGTATTTTAGTTTAGATCTCTAAATATTATGGATTAATATAAATAAATATATAATGAATACATAGGATATTATTATATCATGTTTAATATTATGGTGATTATTTAACCATAATCGGTGTAAGAGGACCGAAAATTAAAAATCAAAACATACTTGAAAAACAATGTACATTTTATTGAAAATGGGATTTCAACAAGGAATTGTTGATAAATGGGTAATACAAGGTCATAAGTAAATAATATAGGACATTTTAAATATTTTTATGTATATTTAATAAATTTATAATAAACATATATTTATTATATGGGATTTTCGAATATGTATGAAGGAATTCAGTATATAAGGTAAGATATTTGTGTCTTACTTTTTACTCTTTTGAGACACATGTCATATTCACAAACTATTTATCCTATGTGGTGTAAACAATAACCATGATTTTATTTTATGATTAATAAAATAAAAATTATTTGTATTTACATATCAATTTTAGGATCTCTCTTTCATGCAATTTATGGTTCAAAATTCACTAATGTAGTTGGGGATTTTTGTCTCAATTTGACTTCTTTGAGACATATGTTATTTTATGCACCTATATTCTTTTATGAGATTCATATAAAGACCCATTGAAATGTAATATAAGTAATTTATTTATTCTCATGATATTTTAAATTTAATTTAATTTATTCTTTTATCTGGGATTATGATTCAATGTTACCAAGGTGGTAAGGGTTTTATAATACTATATCACCATTTATGGGGATTATTTATGTTAATGATTCAGATGATAAAATATTATGAAATATATCTCGTGAGGCTCTTAAATTTTAGTCTCATATTATTAGTTCTTTAGAATACATTTCTTATATTCATTTTCCTTTATTTATGCACTTAAGAGTTCAAAAGAGTGTTTTTAGAAAAAATGATATTTATTTATCTCATTGGCCGAAAGCCCCATTTCATCCAAAACTATGTTTTTTTAAAATATTTTCAATTTCTTTCTTCAAATTATTAAAATGGTTTATTAAATTAATTTTTACCCATGTTTTTATTTTCAATTTTTTTGAAAGGAATCATTATGTTGCTTTTCAAACAATGACCATTTGGATTTTACCAAAAATGTGAATGGAATCTCTATTTTAATGTGTGAGAAATGAATGTAATTTCCCACCATATTGACCATTATTTACTTTTAATATACCTTCACAAATTTTCATGGTTTTTAAAGGAAAATTATTTTAAAATGTTTTATATTTTATTTTTTTCAAATAGTAATGGATATTTTCCTATAGAAAAGTTTTAAATTATATTTAAAGCTTCCATTATAAGTTTTCAAGGTTATTTTCAAAGAAAATAATTTAGAAAATGTTTTGTGTTTTATTTTTTTTGTCAATATAGAAAGGATATTTTCCTTAGAAAATGTTATAAATTATTTTATGTAATCCATTATAATTTTAAAACTTTATTTTCAAAGAAAAGTATTTCCAAAATTTCTTATGAATGTTCAGTTTTAAAAAGTGATTTTAAAATAAAAGTTATTTCCCTCAAGATAAGTTTAATGTGTATTTTAAAAATATTTTTCCCTCTAATATGACATTCATTTATGTTACCTATAACTTATTCAGTTTATGATCCAAGGATACCATTATTAGTCCTTCCATGAATGGTTTATGTTAATTATGTTATGATGTTAATGAAACATGTTTCTATTCCATGGGTTATACCATGAGGATAGGATTATGAAACCGTCTTTTTTCAAGGATTATTCTATAATTAAATGATGAAATTATTATGAAGCCTTTCTCATTTCCACGTGTTATGATATGATGAAATTTTTATGAAACCCATTTCATTTATTGGTTAATGATATGATAAATGTTTTATGATCTTGTGGCACACATACATATGATTTTCATTATGTGATAGTTGGGAATAATATCTCCTTAAAATGTATTGGGTAAATTTTTATATCTCATGAGATAGAAATAATTGAAATAGAGAGTAAACTCGTATTAAATGATTCTTTCTGCTATAATGGTATTAGGAGTGAACCTTGAATATTATGATGATTAGAGGATTGAACATGTTCTACTATGATATCCTTGGAAGTGAGCCTTTACAACAATGAAAATGATATTATATTCTTATGTGTATTCCAAAATTCCATGTATTGTTTCAATTTTACGCTCTCATTGATCTTGTTATTTTATTTACTTATGATTCATGTCTTTTGAACTGGAAATATTTAGGTGATGACTCATGGTTTTGATCTTTTATATATAGGGCATGGTCTTCATATGTTATGATCACATTCCCATACCATTATGGTCTTGTTTTGTTTATGTATGTTCCCTTTTAATCACTTAATAAGAATATGATCTCACCCATTCTTATGCTTCTCTTTCCCAGGTTGTGAATAAAGGTTTTAAGTATGTTATGTCTATAAAGATTACAATATTAGAAGATATTTAATAGAGATATTTAAGTTCATCCAAGAAATAATTATATTGTACGTCAAGTATCCAAAGGCACTATACCATTATGATCCTCGTGCTTGTGTTTATTTAATGTAGTGAATATTCATCCTAAATGATGTATATAAATGTATGATAAGCTTGGTTCATTTAAAGAAGTGATGGGTGTTTGTTCCCTTTTATAAGTTAGAGGAGTGGTAACACTGTAAATATAAGAAACATATAAATATAAAAAATGTATTTCTCATGGTAATTTAATCCAATTTAGTCACATTTAACATATAGGATAATTTATGTCCAAAATACACTTAGATAATGAAATTTAGACATGTTTTAGATACATTTAAACCTTATCTCTTAGTTTAATACCCCCTTTTAACCCTTCTAACCATTATTATGGTGACAAATTTTACCATGCAAACTATACATTTTAACTAAAAATTAAATTGAACTCATTAAAAATTTAGAAAATTATGATCCAAAATATGTAATAATTTTTCTATGATTCAATTTTTAATTATTTTAAGAATTAGTTTTAAAATAAATATGTGTAACACAATGAAATACAGTTTCTAAAAAATTTCCCCTTTTAAACTTAGAAATTATTTTTTACCAAAATCACAGATAATGTTGATTCCTAAGGAATTAATTGTATTTTTTTTGGATAAAATGATACTTATTTGAATTTAAAACCTAAAAATAATTAATTTATCCATATGAATACTTGATCAAAAAAAAGTACCCTTTTTTTTATTTGAATAAAATAATTTTATATTTGAAAAACATGAAACATTTATTTTTATGTTCATCATTACATTTTTAAATTAATTATATTAATTATAAAATATATATTCACCATATAAAATGGTTTCAAAAACATTAAATTCATTGTTGTACCATGATAATGTCATAAAAGTGATAGTATTAGTAACATCAACATTTTTTAGTATTCTCCCAAAAATTAACCATTTCATAAAAACTTAAAAAGATTTAACCTTAAGATAATTTTTACATGATGAATTATAACATGAAGTGAATTTTTGAAAAATTAAAATGATATAATTTATAAATAAATATATTTAAATAAAAAACATATAATATACAATAAATATAATGTTTTTAAACAAAACATTTGTGTTCAACTATGAATATTTTTATAATTTATTTTACTAATTATGTTTCATTTATTTATCTCATAAAACATTTTAATCTATATTTTAACATATAATTATTTTATTTAGTTTCATTTTATGTACATCACAAACTTCAAAACACATCCAAATTATTACATATAATATATATTCCAAAATTTTAGGGTGTTATATTCTACCCAATATAATATTTTCATCTTCAAAATTCCATTACTCTATTTATAAAATAGTGATAATACTTCCACATTGTATCTTAGGGTTCTAAAATATATTAACCAAATTTATTTTTCATCACTTTATCTCTTTAATTTAGAGTATCTACTGATTGTTCCTTATAATAATAATCATGACTTAGTTCTATAGCCTCTTAGTGCGGTAAATATGAAGTACCATGTATTTACATCCTATAAATAGATATATAGAACCCATCAATAACTTGGTAGAAGATTGGTTGAAGCACCATGTGATAAAATACCATCTCTATATGAGTAAGAATCTCATAGGGACCGATGTACCTTGGGATCATCTTTCCCTTACTTCCAAATATCATAACTTTATTCCAGGGAGATATTATTTGGAATAACTTGTTACCAACTTCAAACTCTAGATCCATTTGTTTATTTTTAGTATAAAATATTTGTGAAATCTAAGGCGCACTGATGTACTACTGAATGGATTTAACTTCCTCTGTTATTTCGTTAGCTAGATTAGTTCTCAATAGTTTCATTCCCCAAATTATTAAGACCCCAATTTTTCATTGAGGTATAAATTCATTCAATATTAGTTTAATCCTATCTAAAAAAATATCCTAAAGATATTATGGAAGTTTTAGGAGTGTTTAGGCTTGGTTTATGGACCTTATATTGATTTTAGGAAAAAGGGACTGAGGCACATGATTAGTAATAACCATGTGGCTCAACCATGTATCCCTATAATAGAGGATTATAGTTAATCAATCCATGAAATAGAGGCTGCATGAACATGAAAATCCCAAAATAAACTATATAGGTAAGTTTTATAGTGTTCATATGGTTTCACTAACCATGAGACTAAACCAAAGGAGGTGTGGGTCCTTTTATCCTCCTCTAGGATTTTTGATTTATCATTTGGTCTAGATCCATTTTGATCCCCATCGGTTGTGTTGAATCCCCTTCAATAATTCTAAAAAAATATAACATCATTTATCTATTTTTGTTTCTATATTCGAAGTTATATCCTTGAGAACTAGTATTAAGTATTTTCATGATGTTTTTAAGGTTTCTATATTTTCTCTCATTCCCACCCAAACATGAGACTTATACTAGATGGGGAGTCTACTACTGATCTAAGGTATGTGGTCTACTTGTATTGATATAAAAAAGAGAAATAACTTTAATTAATTTTCAAGACTATAACAATGATGTTACATAGCCTCTTTGATTTTGTTAGAGGTCGATGAAATCAACCCCGAACACCACTTAAGGTGGGGTTGATTGAGTGCTAATGATTTACCATTCTTGCCTTGTGACTAAACCACCCCTTGGATGTCTTGAACATTCCAATTGAAATTGGAATACATAAATGAGTTAAACATATTATTGTATGGTATGTATATTAACATGGACCCATTTATCAATTGTATGTAAAATAACATCTGAAATGAATCGAGATGAATTAAAAATTCTCATTGATATTTATCATGTCCAATGATTAATTGTTAAATGTAAGGTGACTACTATTTATGGACCATGAATACAATAAAAGAGTGTCTTTACTTGAGCTACCCTTGGATTCATGAGGTAATGACTTGATCACTCAGAGGAAGACACCTTGATTCATTGATTTGAATTCTAAGTAAGATAATAAAGTAGGGTTCAATTAATGTATTATATTAGTGAACGCATCAGTGTATTATTGATGATCCACCTTTATCTCTAAAAAATATAATTCTTGGATTCTATCATTGGATTCATCTTGATGTACTTAGACACATGATTCCATTAATTACCCCATTGGACACCAAATCATTCTTAGACCTTTCTTAACTTGGACTGGATACTTGTGCTCAATTATAAATATTTATAGTGGAATACCAAGGGTGCATCCCTTATATTACACCCATACCCCTATAGTTAAGCTATATTACTATTACTATGAGTTGGATCGACCTTCTAATGTCAAGGATTACTTGGTTTCAGCTTGGATCCTACATGATTATAATATTTAAACTTCTTGAATATGTTTCTCAGTTTCCAGGATCAACTAAAATTGTCTTATGTTTAGAGACATATGGATTAGGCCGAAACATGTATGGTCGGCTCGGTTCCCTACAACGACCATGAGCTCAACACAGTTATTTCTACTATTATATTATACCCACACACTATTATAGATTATACTCAGATGATATATTTTTTTATAAAATTTTCATGGTGGCCTATTAAGTTTTACTCACACCCTATTTGGGCCACCAATTGGTACCTATACAGACCTCTTGGATAAAGGTTGGGATAAGGTGAAGTATCAAACTATGGATTCTATATTCCTTTTAGGTAGGATCTTCGTAACAGATGACTGATCTAGTTATTGGTATTTCTCATGGAGAAATTTTTTGGTCTTTTTGTTTCTTTCTTGTTATACATGTCTTGAATGTATGCTTGCTTTCATATATTCTTAATCATTTTTATAGACATGAAAATATAGGTACATGATATTTATTATGTAATTTAACTATTTATTATTATATTTTTGTTTAGTTCTACTATCGTATATTATTTTTCCATTTCCTTGTATTTATTCTATATAGTTATCCATTATTTACTAATGTGTTCCGATATGATAATAAGTGTATAGTCTTCCCACTATACCACTATATACCCTTGCTACTAGTCGGAAGTCTTTTTCATATGAGGAGGTGTTTTTCAGGCCATGTAAACAACTCAGTTCAGTTACATATAAGTTAACCAGGTCCGGGACATCACAATTCATCATCTAATATTATTTTTCTAACCCATACTATTTTTGTATGGTAGAAAATAAAACTATGGTGTGTAAGAACTTGGTAATAAAACATGCATGGGTTTAGCTAACCAATGTTTGGGGGAAAATCCATGATGCACATGATGTGATTTTTTGTTCTATATTTCCCCTATTGTGGTTGTAATATTTTCATTTTTGAGTGATTTAAATGTTTCAAGATTCTATTTTTATCAATTTTATTTCATTACCCTTGGTCCAGAATTGAAAGTGAGTGTTACATCATGCATCATTACACCCACATAGATATTATATTCCTTGTATGTACCATTCCGTGTTTATTTTTATTGATTGATTTTCATTTTCATATCATATGTGACATTATTTCTATAATGGTAATTTAACTAAATTTTTTTACTGGAACAAAGATATAATAATTGGTTACTTGAAGTGTCTATGTAAACCTAAAGGATGTTTTCCCATATATATTAATGCAGGAACCTTAATTAACCAATTATGACATGATTAAGTCAGTAAATATTAGTTACATGGGATGAAATCTTAGTTGGTTCTGATTAAATGGATTATAATTATACTTTATAAGTTTTGTGCCTCTATAAATTGGGAATGGTGGTCCATATAATTGAATCATCATTTATAGACTTGTAACAACCTTAGATTAGTAATAAAGGTTAGGTTTTAGTTACTTGAAGTTCCAATTATAAATTATAATGTTATAAATTTTTAACTTGGGAATGGTTACTCATCTAACTGAATCATGGTAAAAAAATCTTATTAAATTTTAGACACCTTTAATAAATGGTTATTGTTTAATGGAGATTCCAATTTAAAAGGCCATTTTTATCTATAACTTGTAATTGAAACTCCATATAATGGATACTCTATTACTTAAAACTATAATATTACCAATACCCTAGACTTTTATTTGGGTTAGTGGGTTAGTATGTTTTGGCATGTGAGCCCTTATATCAGTCTTGTTATCCATAGAAAAATATTTTTGTCCTATTTTATTGAAGTTTATTCTTGGAATTTTAGATATATTCCTCTATGATTACCTCAGATCGAGAACTTGGAAGGTGATTATGGCCATTATCCTAAGGTGGCTGGACTTTATCCCACTATAGTTTACACTAGCAGAACCTCTAGTAGTACCATTAACTATACATGGACTGGGAAATGATGCTCTATTTTGAGAGAGTTTCCTATGATTAGTGAAATATATAGAGGGAGATCCATGAACTCCACCAAATATTTTATAGTTAATGAGGGATTTCCAAAAACAACACCCACATGATTTCTTGAGAGATAGTAGACCTCATGATACTATGTCATGGTTAAAATCCATTTCATCTGTCTTTTAGAATTTGAATATGCCTCTAGAAAGGAGGGTCTAACATGTTTCATACATTCCTTATGAATCCAATGAGTAATGGTGGGATATTCTATAATATAAAGATCAAACTTAGTGTATGGTATATAGGTATTTCTAGAAAAACATATATGATCAATTTTTTCAAAAATCCCTGATAGCTGATTAGTCTATAGATTTTATGCACCTAGAGTAGGGTACTATGACTGTTATGGACTATTCATTTTATTTAGAAAAATATAGCATTTTCAATAACTATAATTGGTGACAAGATGTCTAGAGTGAGCCTCTTTGAAGATGATCTTAGTAATTCCATCTGATCATAGGTTAACATCATCCAATTATCTTCCATTTTTAGAAATGCTAAATCAGACTCTTATATTCAAGCACAACCTAAGAGAATCTGAAGGTACATGGTATACTGGTTCCAACCCTATGATGGTAAGCAGTTTGAAAAGTTGTATGAATCATCACATAGAGACTTATCATGAGGCCAGTAGAAATATGAGTGTGCATATGGGCGGTTCTGTAGTATACACTCAGTTGGAATTAAGGGTCATATAAATCCTCTGTGCAACCTAGGCCTAGTTGAGTCCATATCCTATGACCGGATGGGAAATCATAAAATATTTTTAAAAAAACTCTCACTGGTCCCTAGAGGGATAGGATCTGCACTTGACCCATAATTCATAGAAAGAGCAGTTTCTCTGTTTTAGTCTGAGAGCTAGAGTACCACTAACTGATCCATCTGAGTATGTAGACATGTATGATGGAGCTAGACATATGATGTGTAGTCCAAAAGAAGCATACCTACACAGGGAGGTCAATATGTAGCTCATAGCTATAAATTAGGGTAGTTTCATGCATTTTAACACATTCCTAATAAGAAAAGTGTTGGGACCTCTATAGTGTGAGGTGAAATATTAGTAGGCATAACTTTAGTATCTGCTTTGTTTGACACCGATTCTTCACATTCACTCATATTTTTGGTTATTATGTAGAGTCTTGGACTTGAAATTTAGTTATTATTTGGATAATGATTATTGATACTCTGTTGGGAGTACATTAATAAATTATATTTCAATGCAATGAGTTCCCTCCCTCAATATTAATGATTATCTTTTATTATGGACCATTTTTATCATCAAGATGATAGGTTTTGATATAATTCTAGGGATGTAATGGATAGAAACTAATCGTGCCTATATTTAACATTATCACTGGAGGGTGTATATTATAACATCATATGGTAGTAGCTATATAAATAAATTAGAATGGTATATCAAGGAAAGTAAACATGGACCTGATCATCATGGGATGGGTGGAGTGTCAGCTCAGATTTCTCGTTTTTTCTTCATGATTGACGATTATGAGAAACATCTCTTTCTATAATGGTGGATAAATTCAAATATGTTTTACTTAATGATTTTCATGGGATAAATTTGGAGCGATAGGTAACTTTATCCATTTATCTAGTCCCAAGAGAGAATATAGAGTCTATTCCTCCTTGCAAGATGGATTCTCCATGATTCGAGAACTCAAGAGGTAGTTGGAGGACCTAGAAGCTAAAGGGTTTATATGACATAGTAATTATTTTTTGAGTTTTTCTATGCTTTTAATGAAGATGGTGGATGGGACCCTCAGGATTTGTGAGGATTTTTAGCGGTTTAATCAAATTATAGTTAGGAACTGATACCCACTTACTCATATAGTTTATATCTTTAATAATCTCTGAGGATCTAGAGTCTTATCAAAAATTTATATGATATTGGGCCACCATCAGGTGTGAGTTAGAAGATTAAATATAGAATATATGGAATTAACAATTAGGTATGGATTGTAATAGTATCTAGTTATGTCATTTGGTATAACAAATGAACCAACTATTTTTATGGTCTTGATGTGTAAAGTTTTCCACCCAAAGTTATATTCATTTGTGGTAGTTTTCATGGATGTTATCTGAGTGTGTTATTATAATCAATATGATAATTCATAACATATTTAAATAATATTTAGTACACTAGTAGAGAACTTACTATATGATAAACTCACAAAATTAAACTTCTGGATTGATAATGTTCACTTCCTAGGTCACATTATATCAGAAGTCAGGGAATCTATAGATCCAAAGAAGGTGAAAGCCATTGTTTCCTAGATCAACCCACAAAAGTCTTTAATATATGGATTTTCTTAAATATTTATAGTTATTATATATATTTCATTTATAAATTTCCATACCTTATCTAACAACTTATAGTCTTTCCTAAGAAAGGTGTAAACTTCACATGGTCCGAAGCTTGGGAGAAATCCTTTTAGGAGATAAAAGGAAGGTTATCCTCAATGTTGATCCTAATTTAAACTATTTTTTAAAGAGGTTGTATATTTTATTTTGATTCATCAGGCAGCGATATAGTAGTTTTCTTTATTTAAGGGGAATAATTCATGGAATATAAGTATTTTGAATCGAGGTTGTACAAGAATAATTACCAAATGTATGATCTCATGTTATTAGTAGTGGTTCATGCTTTGTGTTGCTCGAGACATTATTTTTTGGGATAATGGTTTATGGTATACAAAGATGATAAATTACTCAAATACATATTAACTCAGTGTTACTTGAACCTTTAAAATTGATGATGTGTTGAATTCCTTCAATATTTATTTACTTTGAGATTTCTTACATGCATGGTAACGTCAATGCAGTTTATAATGCCACTACTACAAAACATTTTTTAACAATACTAAAATAAGCCTTTATTAATAAAAAAAAGCATTGAATACTAGAGAATGATTAAAATTCCTAGGATTTTCTCAGTGCTATAAAAGTGCTGATAAAGTTGTCCTTTATCAGTACTAAAAAAGTCACTAATAAAGGACCCATTTATCATCAGTTTTAGAGGAACCTATAAATGATGTCTTTATTAGTGCATATAAAAACACCCATAAAGGGGCATACAACAGTATGTTGTAGTATCCCAATGAAGCAGTAGTGCTATTTGATGTAATGACACAGTGAAACAACATAAAAGGCACCAAAAATTAGAAAAATTAATTAAAAGTATACAATTTAAAAAAAATAAAACATACAAAAAAAATAAAAGAAAAAACAATATTTTATAAATTTAAATCATTGGTTTATATAATTACTTGAGTATGTACAACATATTACAGGCATTCATAACCATAAATGTTCCATTTTCATTTTTCCCTAACCCCAACTCATGATATTTATGAACAAAACACCCCTACTTGAGAAAAATAATTCACCTATATAAGAAAAAAATCTTATATTAGTAAAAATATTAAGAAATAAATTAAACAAAAAGAGTAAATTTTAAACTAAACCTTGATTTATACTATGAACACTTTTTATCAGATTGAGTTATGGTTGATTCTTTCACGTCACCCTATTTTTTATTCATCTTCAAGAATTATCTATACAAAAATTAACTAAATAAGTATAATATAAATATGATATGGAAATTAATTAAGTAATAGTGGATGGATGATGATAATACAATATATTCTCATTTTATTAGTTTTAGAAATATGATGCACGTTTTAAACAAATGTGACACTTATATATAGAGAAAACAAACATGCAGTCATACTGGTAACACCGTGAATTGTATTGAGGTTCAACTAATTTCTACAAATCAAAATTGTATTATGTATCATCTTCCTAAATTATCAATATAATTTGGATTCCTTTTATAGATTTTAAGTATATCAAATTTCCATTTTATTAAAATTAATGTCTATTTTAAATAAAAGGATCCACTTGGAGTTATAATAGTCACACCATGCATCAGATTGAGGTGAGGATAATTCACACACATCCGAAATAACTTACAGATTTTTCCTAAAGAATAAAAATAATCTAAATGTTATTTATTAGTTTTGAGAATGTCAATTGTCTTTTTTTACTAAAATGTCATTTAAAACATGAAAAATGAAATTTTTGTCACACTGATCATTTATTTTATTGGTTTTATATGAGAATAATTTATACACATCAAAAATGACTTATAATTTTTATTTCAAAATCATCATGATAATTCAACTGTTCTTTCTTTGTTTTCAATGAGTGACACTTTTTTCAACTAAAATGTCAATTTTAAATTGATAATAGACATTTTGAGTTGTATCGGACACATCCTGTATCATATTGAGGTGAAGATGATTACTATACTTGATAGGTGTTATCCTATGTACTCATCCAAAGGTGAAAGTTATAGACTAATTTCATCCACATCAGCTTCATATCCCAAACTATTATTATTTCATTTTGTTTTATAAGACTCATCTCCCATATCTTATTTATATCCACATATGTTGCATGAACTACTAAAAGTAGTATTCATCCCATATTGGGTATCAATGATCTTTTTGGATGACTACTT
This sequence comes from Viscum album, assembly GCA_963277665.1. Taxonomy (NCBI): domain Eukaryota; kingdom Viridiplantae; phylum Streptophyta; class Magnoliopsida; order Santalales; family Viscaceae; genus Viscum; species Viscum album. Next base: position 1,084,230,804 of record OY728150.1, on the reverse strand, counting down.
CTTAGAGTAGTTCAAGAAATATAGAAGATATGGGGGAAGAGTCTTAAGAAAAAAATCAATAATCATTGTTCAGGAGATGAATATGATGAGGATGGAACTTTTACTCAACATTTTCCTCTAAAAGGAGAAATTCCTCCCATTTTTGAGAATTAAACCAACGAAACTAGGTATTAATTCGTGGCCTATTGATGGTGAGATTTTTTGGGGGAATACACATTATTTTCTATGATTCATGGTGTCTCGGTGGGGAAATGTTATGATATATGACATGACCATTTTTCATATTCCAATTTTTATTAACTGAATGTAATCAATAAATTACAATTAAATAATTTTAAAGTAAAATTAAATAAATTTGAAGCATGAATAGAATCAAAAAACGTAAAATGAAAATCATAATGTTGGAATAATTTATGAATGTTAGAATTATATGATTCTAATATGTTATAATTAAATGGTTTATTAAATTTTGGTGGTAAAAAATACTTAATTATTTTTACTAGTGATTGTAGTAAGTATATAAAATGAATAAAATTAGATTAATAGATACTATACTAATTATTAAAGTAAAAATACATTGTGTGGAATTTTATTTTTGTATTTCTCATTATAGTTTGAATATGTACAATACATTTGATTTTATTGGTTTCAATGTTCCAAATACTACATTTGAATCTAGTGCTATTATTTTTATTATTATAGACATAACTATATCACAACATGAACATTCTAGTCCAATTTTTTCTTTAGGTATGTGATATAATATAATAAACCCAATATATTATTATTGGTTTTTCAAATTCCTTGACATTATATAAATTCTAGCATGGATCATTTGAAATATATAATTAGAATCTTTTTACACTTATATTAGGATAAAAATCGAGTTATTTTTTATTATGATTACCTGAATACATTAAGTATGTACTAAATAAAGTTTAAATATCATCATGGGTGATTATCAATCCCAATTTGGATGGATATTTACTCTTATATATTGTTTCATTTTTTGGGTGGGCAATAAAAAAAAAGGAATTCTACACTCGACATTAGAGTCAGAATTTAATTATTTTACAACTTGAAGAATGAAAAAAATGAATCAAAAGATTATTAATGAAATTTAAATTTTGTAATATTCAGGTGCCTCTTATTTCCATTAATTATGGTAGTGAAGAAACAATGTTAGAAGATTATAGTTGAATGTATAATGTAATGTCTAATCATATTAATTTTAGGTATGATATGTGAGGCAATTATTATGAAATGGATCCATAATAATTCTTTATATAGATCCATGTATGAACCATGAATATTCATTTATAAAATATATATAAAGAGATATTTCAAAACAAATTAATAGATAAATTGGGATAAAAATCATAAAATGAACTATTTAGTGCAAAGCATGATCATGCACTAGTACAATACTCATCCCTAGATCATTCACCAAGCCACCCAAGGTTTCTCATGACATGTAAGAGGAGGTGAACACTAAAATATAACACATATTAATAAAATATAAATAATTATTAAAATAGTTCAAAACACATAAACTCACTCAAACATTTTAACTTTATTTAATGAACAATCCCATCATAATAACATAAATAATATAATTATATCAATTACCCATATAATAAATCCATATTACAATAACAAACAAAATTTCACTTATGAATCAATAAGGGGCTTAAATTCAAGGGTGTATATAACAAAAAATATTAATCTAATAGGGAAAACATATCAAAATTTTTTTACTACATTTTAATATATGAAAAAATACAATAATCTTTCCATTTCAAACACATCCAAAAAAATTAAAACAATGAAAGGAAAAAATATTTTCATGTACTTTTATAAAATAAAAATAATATTTAAAAATATACAAACATAGTCTAATTCATAAAAATCCTTGATCAAAATATAATGATTGTTCTTTATTTTATATAAGAAATAATTACATGAAATATATTTCATTTTATTCAAATAAAACCGTTGGTTAAATTTTAAAAAATAGTTTGTGTGTGCTATTTCCATGGAAGGATGCTCAAAACATTTAAACCTAAAAAACTCCTTTGATGTTAATGAAAAAAAATAAAAAAGCACTTATGAATCCATAACCCGATCCTGAATAATTATAATAGAAATTAATTCACATAAAAACATGAATTTAAAATATGGAATCATTCATGGTTCCACGTTTAATAGAAAGTGAATGGAACTACCTTACTAAATGGATGAAATCAGAGTGTGGAAGTTTTAATATGCTACATGGAAGCAAGAAAATCCCTTAAAGGGTCAATAAAAACCCAAATTCATTGAAACCGATATTATATATTCATCCAATAAGGGAAATAATCAATAGATAATTTATATCAAGATATAATAAGAAAAAAATGCAAAAAGTTATCTCCAAACATGAAATTAATGAGTGATGAGGAGGAGAAAATAAAATCCTCAGATTGATGTTTTGAATCATCTGAGAAAAAGTAAAGATATCATAAAATATTGGATTCATTCGAGCCTTGATTTTTTCGATCCTTTGATTCATGAATTGTATTTGTTTGTGTAACGTCCTGATACGAACAACCACCTGAACAGTGCTAAACAGGTTGGGTGTTACTGACCTTAGGGGATCCTTCCTAAACGCCAAAGGTTGTCAACTAGTAGCGAGGGTGTAAAAAGGTATATTGGGAAGGCTATACCCTCTTGGAGGAAAATAAGGTACTATTCCTAGCATAATAATAAAACTTGCAGTGACAATAAAGACTCAGTAGACTCAAACCTAACTCGGATAGTGGAAGCACATCCAATAGCAACAAATAGTGGAAGAAATTTATAAACAAGGTTAATTGAAAAAATAGAGCAACATATTGATCATCACTTGTAAGTACTAAACAAACCAAGCATGCATCCACAACATGTCAAACATGTCAATAAACAATGGGGCCCATGGCTAAAAAACAGTAGATACGAAATAATGTAACCATGATAATATAAGAAAGAAAGAAAAAACAAAGTAAACTCCAGCTAGGAATGACTTCATGGTCTATACCATCTCCATGAAATAGCTAATATGATCCATCTCGTAAATATGATTTCTTTACTGGACATAAATCTATAAAGTCTACATGCATCCCGAAGGGCCTGTGTAGGGTGTGAGATAAATCTCAGTAGGATACCACCCAATGGTGCGTACCTAGTATAGGCATTTAAGTAAACATTCATCTATAAGGAATATATACAGTATGATTAATAATGTAAAAAAAGTTCTACTTTTGCTCAGTTTCCACCATGGAGTGTCGTCTACTTCAGCCAATATTGTAATCTCATTAATATAACCCGACACCATATGCTTCCTAACAACTCATTTATCAAGTACTAAAATCTAGATAGAACGACCAAATGATAGTAACACATGCTCAAAATATCATGTCTGCCCATGGTAAAACAACCAGAGGAACATCGATGCCTATCCTCAAATAATAATCAGATGAAGAACAATATCTGTCCTCAAATAAAAAAACAGAGGAAAGAATGATATCATCCCTCAATCACATAACCTAGCAGCCTCATCACTACCAACTGAAGTCTCCTCACCTTCCACATGGATTCCTATGGAAAGCACCAAAAAACCAATAATACCTAAACCGAAACTATCAGGGGACTCTACCGACATGAATGTTTAGAACCACCTCATCACGAAGTCAACCTTTGATCACACGACTCATATCACGGGTGAGCGAAAATCACCAAATAAATAACCCAAGATAGAATATCTCTGACACCTCATTTCCCTATAACCATGTCGATCAAGTCTGATGGTCTCACCATCCAATTATCCTAGGCCATGACCAAACTGAAAGTTACACTACCTCATTTCCACATCCACAATGCTTAATCCTATGGCCAAATCACCCAAATTGTAACGACCTGAATCCAGAGCCCCTCCACTGGTGCCCCGTACCCGGTTCGCCACATGACCTCAAGAGCGTTTCCCCAAATGTCAGAGGCTGCCGACTAGCAGCGAGGGCCTTGGTAAGTCAGTAGGGAAACTATGCCCTCATTCGGTAAGGTATACAGCAGAAAAACAATAGTCAATAGCAGAAGCAGTAATGAGATGCATAACAACAGAAACCCAACAGCGGAAGCAATGCAGATATATAACAATTATGACAATAATGCAGCAGGCACAAGTATCTAAGGAAAGCAGCAAACACAACAACGTGCTGGAATACAATAGAAAAAAAGTGTAAAGGAAAACAAAATAAACTCCTCAGCATCGCGAGTCACAGCTCGGTCCCATGCTCTCCAGCTCCAGTGCCATCAAGAACCTGATGTAGAAGGGCGCTTGCCCTTATCTATACCTGCAGCAACATAGTCTGCTTGGGCCCAAAATCATGGCCCAAACAGGGTGTGAGATACAATCCCAGTAGGAAATCACCCAAAGATTTGTGCCTAATAGTCAATGAATACATGGCAGTAATAAAATAAGAAGCAGTAAACAAAAAAGCACAAGCAGCTACAATCCTCAGTTCTAGCAAACAAAGTATACAAGTAAACAGCCAGAAACAATAAAGAAAATAGGTAACCCTCTGGGTAGCTCTCAAATCCTAACCCCTATGGTTCAACCTATAATACTAGCAACCCTCTGGGAGGTACACACGGTCTCACCCCTCTGGTTCAGCTACGTAATTAAGAATACTCTCTGGGGAAGCACTCACCGTAAATTCCCCCCATAGTCTCGTATCGTGATAAAGGCTCTCTGGGGAAGCACTCAACATCTATTCCCCATGTGGCCCGTGTCGTGGAACTACAGACTCTCTGAGGAAGCACTCAAAGTCAATTCCCCCTATAGTCTCGCATCGTAATTAAAAGACACTCTGGAGAAGCCCTTCCGTCAATTCTCCCTTTGGTCTACTACTCTAGGTTCTCACAGTCCTGAGTGAAAGGTAAAACATGCTCAGTGCGCGTGTACATCATCCATGTAAACCTCAAGAACTAATTGGCAATCAACTAAGGCTCAACAGCATAACAAGGCAACAATCTACAATCCTACAACTAGGCATGGAAACTGGAAAACTCCAAACAGATAGAACAAGCATAGCAAACAACCAAGGTATAGTAAAACTACCATAATCACAGTAAAAAAATCTACTCTAGAAATCAAGCAAAGCAGGCAATACAATAAGGGAAAAACAGGAACACACAATACCCTGTTCAAGGGTATTAGTGGAAATTGCACAAATATTCATCAACATTCTATGGAAAGGCACAAAGCACCTACCTCGATCCTAGGAGATCGATATACATGAACAACAATGATAGATTCCCCTTATAATGATGAAGATCTAAGAAAACACACAAAACGTTCATCCCACGATAACTTAGAAACGAGGAGGAATCAAGAAACGAGGCTAAAGAAGAAGGAAGAACTCACCGCTGTGATTCCAACACAATCGACTGTGCTTGAATCGGAGAACGGGCGGCGAGGCGGGAGCTCAGGGAAGGTTCGGCTATACGGTCGCTCCTGGGTAGACGAAATCTGGAGAAGAAGATGATTTTGGGGGTTAGGCGCGACCCCAGTCCGTTTAATGAAAAAAAAGAAAGTACATGGCATGTACTTCTTGAGTACACAACGTGTACTTCAATTTTTCATACTCCGAATTAACTAGCCTCCACCTCAGCCTTACACACCGTGTGTGTGGCACGGACACGGCCAGCACACGGCTTCGAGCCGGGGAAGAGTACACGACATGTACTCAGAAAGTACACGGCGTGTACTTCGGAAATTTACAGAAAAATTATTTTCCTTAAAAAATCCAGAAAAAGGGAAAACATACCTGAACGAAGATCCGGGTTCTTACAAACTTCCCCCCTTAAAGAAATTCGTCCCCAAATTTCCCTAACGAGGTGGAGAGGAAGAAACCCCGAACAGCTCCGGCCACTGCGATCGTACATCGGCCTCCCTCTCCTAGGTCTCGTCCAGTACTCACCCGTGCTACCATAGAACTCATACCAGTGGAACAGACCGCCCGTGGAGAACCTTTGTACTGCGATCAACAATCTGGATAGGATGCTCCTCAAACGACGCATTTGCTTCAAGCTGGACTTCATTAGTCTGAAAGACGTGAGACGGGTCTGAAAAGTAATGTTGGAGCTGAGAGACGTGGAAGATGTCGTGCATGGCCCAATACCACTGAGGTAGCTGCAACCGATAGGCGACCGACCCAACTCTCTCCAAGACCTCAAACGGCCCAACGTACTGCGGTGAGAGCATACCCTGTCTCTGAATCCTCTTGTGTCCCACCCTCGGTGCGACACGTAGGAAAACCTGATCTCCGACCTCAAAATCCAGAGGTCATCTCCGCTGATAAGAATAAGACTTCTGTCGAGACTGCACTGTATCCATCCTCTCCTGAATCAGCTCAATCTGCTCTGAAGTCTCTTGAACAAGATGAGGTCCCAACAAAGCTAACTCTCCTGCCTCCAGCCAGCATAAGGGTGATCGGCATGGCCTACCGTACAAAGACTCGTATGGCGCCATCTGAATGGTCTCCTGGAAACTGTTGTTGTAGGCGAACTCCACCAGGGGGATATGCTTCTCCCAAGAACCGCCAAAGTCAAGGATTCAAGATCGGATCATATCCTCAAGAACCCAGATCATGTGCTCGGACTGGCCATCAGTTTGGGGATGGTATGTTGTACTCAAAAGTACCTATGTACCCAAGGCCTTATAAAGTCCCTGCTGGAACCGAGAGGTAAAGCGCACATCTCTGTCTGAAACAATAGAGTTTGGAACTCCATGAAGACACACAATCTCCCTGATGTAAAGTCATCCTAGATCATCGACACTAAAGGTCTCCTTGATCGGCAAGAAGTGGGCAACCTTCATGAGCTTGTCGACGACAACCCAAACAACATCGTTTCTACGAAGTGAACTTGGCAACCTGGTCACGAAGTCCATCGCAACATCGTTCCACTTCCACTCCAGAATGGGTAACTACTGTAAAAGCCCTGCTGGTTGCTGATGCTATGCTTTCACCTGCTGACACATAGAACATCTAATGACAAAACCATCAACATCCTTCTTCACACCTGGCCACCAGTACTGGCGATGAAGATCCCGATACATCTTGGTGATACCAGGATGAACCGCCCATACAGAGGAATGGAAATCCCGCATCAGCTCCTCGCGTATGTTTGCTGGCACCCATACACGTCCCTGGAAATGCAAGATATCATCCTCTCCCACTGTCCATATAGGAAGAGGGTACTCTCCTGACACACTCTTCCGCAGGACTAAGCCTTCCAAGTCTGATAGCTGCCTCATCCGTACCCGATCAAGTAGCATGGAGGTAACAGCTACAAAAGATAGAAAAGTTTGTCCCCGTCTGTCGTGCACCTCTAGATGCATCTCAGATAACAGAGCCATCAACTTCCACTCACTACTGGCCTCCTGAAATTCCTGAATCTGAGTTTTCCTTATCAAAGCATCTTCCATGGCATTTCCCTTTACCGGCGTATAGGAAAGATTGAAATCAAAAGACTGTAGATACTCGACCCACCTACGCTGCCTCAGATTCAGATCATGCTGAGTGAAGATATACTTGAGACTCTTGTGGTCAGTGAAGACCACAAATTTCTCTCCCAGAAGATAGTGTCTCCAACAGTGCAAGGCATGAACAACAACTTCCAACTCTAGATCATGCGTAGGGTAGTTTCTCTCATGTGTCCTCAACTACCGAGACCCGTACGCAACGACTCTATCTCCCTGCATAAGCACAGCTCCTAGACCGATACCTGAAGCATCACAGTAAACAGTGTAGCTCTTTCCAGGCTCCGACAAGACTAGTATCGGTGCTGAAATCAACCTCCCTTTCAGCTCCGGAAAGGATGACTCAAAAGAATCTGACCATAAGAACTTTTCCCCCTTCTTGCTCAGACCTTTCAAAGGTGCTTCTAGATGAGAAAAGTCCTGAATGAAGCGTCTGTAGTATCCAGCCAGCCCTAGGAAACTCTGTACCTCAAAAACATTCTTCATTTGCTCCCAAGAAACTACAACTCTCACTTTCTCTGGGTCCATTGATACTCCTGCCTCTGAGATGACATGGCCCAAGAAGTGAATCGGATCCACCCAGAAGTGGCACTTCGAGAGTTTAGCATAAAGACGATGCTCTCTCAGTGTACTCAGAATGATATCAAGATGTGTGTCATGGTCATGTCGTGTGTGAGAGTACACCAAGATATCGTCCATGAAGACCACGACAAAGGAGTCCAAATAAGGATTGAAAACTCGGTTCATCAGTGCCATGAAAACTGCAGGTGCGTTTGTGAGACCAAACGACATGACTGTATACTCGTATAGACCATACCTGCTCCTGAAGGCTGTCAGAGGTATATCCAATGGTCTAACACACAACTGATGATAACCGGACCTCAAGTTGATCTTTGAGAATACTTGGGCTCCTCGAATCTAATCAAAGAGGTCATAAATCCTCGGCAAAGGGTATCGGTTCTTGACCGTCAACTAGTTCAGCTTCCGATAATCCACACAAAGACGAAGGGTACCATCTGCCTTCTTCGCAAACAGGATAGGCGAACCCCAAGGAGAAGTACTGGGTCAGATGAAACCCTTAGAATGTAGCTACTCCAACTGCTTCTTGAGCTCCTGTAACTTAGGTGTGGCCATCCTATAGGGAGGAATGGACATCGGTGCTGCTCCTGGCACGAGCTCAATAGAGAAGCCTACCTCACGCTCCGGAGGCAAACCTGAAAAGTCCTCTGGAAAGACATCCCTGAAACGATCCACCACTAGAGTAAAGTCCAACTTTGGAGTCCCCTGATCATCTAGATAAAGACTAGCAATCTGGTTCGTCACCCCTCCTAGCCCAAGGTGCTCGAGTCTCGCCCGACTCACCCGAATGTCCCATTCGCCTCTATGAAGGAAAGATTCACCCTCTGGTGAAATGAAACTGACTCTGTGGTGATAATATTTAATGACTTCCTGGAAGGGAATCAACCAGTCCATGCTGAGGATGACATCATAGCATGTCATCACTAGGACATAGAGATCCCATAAGAAATGATACCCTGCAACCTCGAGAGGGCACTCTCTACACTGGCGTACACTAGATGTCCTCGTTCCCAAAGGTGTGTCTAGTGTCAACGAGTTTGTAGAAGAAAAGATGCAGAGTCCAAGGCTCTACAAAACAACAAAAGAGATAAAGCTATGCGTAACACCATTATTGAAAAGGGATGATGATAAAACCGAGGCTAATAAAATCGTACCTCGAACAGTAGAAGGGTCGGGATCCTGCTTCTGATAAGTCTGCTCCACGGTGAAAGACTAGCTTGTACTGTGGCCCTGCGCCCCTGGCTAACCACTCTGAGCTGAACCTCCCTGTTGGTGCTGAGGGACTGGTGGCTGACCGCCATGGTCTCGACCTCCACCTCAGCCCGAACGGCCGAAAGAACTCCGGTTTCCCAACTGGTGATAAACTGGTGGGGCTGCTCCTGAACTAGGAGTCATGGAAGAACCTCGGCCACCAGCTTCTGGTGAGAAAACCTGACAGAAACGCTGGAGGTGACCCATCTTGCCACAAGACCGGCACTACATGGGGTCTCTCTGGAACTGCGGCCTCGTGTGCCCAGTCCGACCACACTGGTAGCATGTCATCTGGCTACCTGATGATGCATCTCACTTCCCCGAATCACCACGCGTAGGATTCCTACGGCACTTCTTGATGTCATCCGGAGGAAAGCTAACTCTGGAAGCAGAACTGCCCTGGATCGTATCTCTAGAGTCTCTCAGATTGCGCTCTTCAATCACTGCCTACTTGACGATGGAAGTGATAGAATTCTGCTGAAAGATGTTCACCTACGAGCGGATCTCCCACTTGAGTCCATCCTCAAACTTCCTTTCCAAGAACACCCCACTTCTATCTCGGAGGGGTGTGAAACGCTGAACCTTGGTGAAACGGTAGGAATACTCCAAGACAGATAGAGTACCCTGCTCTAAGCTCATGAACTCCCGGGCTCGATCGACCCTCAGGGTCTCTGGGTAGAAGTAGTCATAGAACACGTGCTGGAACTCCTCCCAAGTCATAGCCTGCTGTTGACCCACCTATGATATTACGTCCCACCACCTCTTGGCGGAGTCTCAGAGCATGTAGGTGGAGAGCTTGACCCACCTCTCTGGAGGTGTCTCCAGATGCTCGAAGATAGTCAGCATGGATTCCAGCCATGACTCTGCAGCCTGAGGTCCTCCTTCCCCCGAGAACGTGGGAGGATGCTGCTGCTGGAAAACCCACGTCAATTCTGCCATAGACATGGCAGGAGGCAGTGCTCCCTGGAAGGCCTGCATCATCCTCATGAAACCTTCCTTGAACTACGCATCCATGCTCGCAATTGGCACAACAATTGGTGCCAAGGCTGGCTCGGCTGGGGGATTGGCAGGAAGTCCCTGATCAGCCCTGTCTGGCGTCTGATCACTGCCTGACGACAGACATACGACCTGAGGAAGTCTCGGAGGCATAGCTTTGAAAGATCAAAAGCACACCTTAGATAAGGAAAACAAGGACAAAGAACACAAGAGTAATAAACAAAAATAGGGGATGAAAAACACACAAGATTGCAAAACACGAATACACGACGTGTATAAAAACTACACGACGTGCCTTCTTAAACCACTGACATGGGCATGTACTCCTGCCCTATAAGTCATGTACACCTCATCTACATGGGGTGTTGACCCCAACACACGGAGTGTACAAGAAAACTTTCCCCCTACCCGAGTCTCTTCACACGGCTAACCCACACGGTCTGACTTAACCCAAGACTACACGGTGTGTTCTAAACAAACACGGCGTGTACTAGACAAGGCTTCGGCGACCCGTGTTCTTGAGCACAGGACCATCTACATGGCTAGACCTTACACAACGTGCTCCGAACAAACACGGAATGTATAGGAAAAGGGACACTGTCCCGTGTTTTTTGTGACACAGCCGGGTACCTAGACCAGACTACACAGCGTGTTCCCTAAGGACATGGCGTGTTACACCCGAGATTCCCCAACTCGTGTTGTTGGTGACACGGTCGGGTACACGGCTCCGAACTTACATGGCGTGTCCCCGAAGTTACTTTCACGACACCGTGTTCTGTCCACACGGTCAGTGACACGACCTGAAAACTACACAACATGTATCCAAAAAGTACATGCCATGTATTCTAGGTTTTTCTGGGTAGTAGCTCAGAAACTGTACAGAATTCCAGAAACACTAAACAAGGACAAAAGTGCCAAATTCCGATCCTTGAGGGCCCATAACACCTCAAGAACCAAAATTTCGCATTCAGTTTAAGCAAAGAACAAAACAAACAGTTTTCTAACATAACCGCAGAGAATCTATCAAACAACTATCACAACAGCATGCATAATCTACACAAAGTCTATCACAATAGCATGCAATCGCTAATGCACCCTAGATGGAATGGAAATAATTCATGGCATGTGATTCCTACAAGTGCCTATATGATGAATGAGACGGCATACCCTCATCTCATCGGGTTGCGATAGAAATATAACCATAATATCAAAATAGTAATAGCACAAGTTATGTGAATCACTCTAGGTGAAATCAGATCAACCATAAAATCTCAAAACCAGCAAAAGTGCAATTAACGAGGTAGTATGGCTTTTCCCTGTACACGAGTTAGCTACTCCTGAGCACAAATTAATGCCAAGTACCGAATCCGTCCTATACCTGGCTAAAGTCTCCAAATAGCAAGCAAGATAAAATAACCCCTTTGATACCACTTTGTAACGAACCGAACCTAGATCCCCTCCACTGGTGCCCTATACCCGGTTCGCCACAAGAACTCAAGTGTGTTTCCCCAAATTCCAGAGGCTTCCGACTAGCAGCGAGGGACTTGGTAAGTTGGTGGGGAAACTATGACCTCATTCGGTAAGGTATACAATAGAAAAACAACAGTCAACATTGGAAGCAGTAACGACATGCATAACAACAGAAACTCAACAGTGGAAGCAATGTAGATATATAACAATGATGAAAATAATGCAGCAGGCACAAGTATCTAAGGAAAGCAGCAAACAGAACAAAGTGATGGAATACAACTGAAAATAAAGTGAAAAGGAAAACAAAATAAACTCCTCAGCACCGCGAGTCACAGCTCAGTCCCATGCTCTCCAGCTCCAGTGCCATCAAGAACCTGATGTTGAAGGGAACTTGCCCTTATCTATACCTGCAGAAACATAGTCTGCTTGGGCCCAAAAGTATGGCCCAAACAGGGTGTGATATACAATCCCAGTAGGCAATCACCCAAATATTTGTGCCTAACAGTCAATGAATACATGGCAGTAATAAAACAAGAAGCAGTAAACAGAAAATCACAAGCAACTACAATCCTCAGTTCTAGCAAACAAAGTACACAAGTAAACAACTAGAAACAATAAATAAAACAGGTAACCCTCTGGGTAGCTCTCATAGCCTAACCCCTATGGTTCAACCTATAATACTAGAAACCCTATGGGAGGCACACACAGTCTCACCCCTCTGGTTCAGCTATGTAATTAAGTAGACTCTCTTGGGAAGCACTCACCGTCAATTCCCCCTATAGTCTCGTATCATGCTAAAGGCTATCTGGGGAAGAAATCAATGTCTATTCCCCCTGTGGCCCGCATCGTGGAACTACAGACTCTCTGAGGAAGCACTCAACGTCAATTCCCCCTATAGTCTCGCATCGTAATTAAAAGACACTCTGGAGAAGCCCTTCTGTCAATTCTCCCTTTGATCTACTACTCTAGGTTCTCACAGTCCTGAGTGAAAGGTAAAACATGCTCAGCGCTTGTGTACATCGTCCAAGTAAACCTCAATAACTACTTGGCTATCAAATAAGGCTCAGCAGCATAACAATGCAATAGTCCACAATCCTACAACTAGGCATGGCAACTGGAAAATTCCAAACAGACAGAACAAGCATAGAAAATAACCAAGGTACAATAAAGCTACCATAATCACAAGAAAAACATCTACTCTAGCAATCAAAAAAATCAAGAAATACAACAAGGGAAAAAAAAGAACACACAATACCCCGTTCAAGGGTATTGGTGGAAATTGCACAAATATTCATCAACTTTCTACGGAAAGGCACAAACCACCAACATTGATCCTAGGAGATCGATATATGTGAATAATGATGATAGATTCCCCTTATAACGACGAATATCTGAGAAAACGCACAAAAATTTCTTCCCACAATAACATGGAAACGAGGAGGAATCAAGAAATGGAGATAAAGCAGAAGGAAGAACTCACCCCTACGATTCCAACGCAATCGACCGTGCTCGAATCGGAGAACGGACGACGAGGCGGGAGCTCGGGGAAGGTTTGGTCTTACGGTCGCTCCTGGGTGGATGAAATCTAGAGAAGAATATGATTTTGGGGGTTAGGTGCAACCCCGGTCTGTTTAATGAAAAAAAGAAAGTACACGACGTGTAATTCTTGAGTACACGGCGTGTACTTCAATTTTCCGTACTCCGAATTAACCGACCTCCACCTCAGCCTTACACACCGTGTGTGTGGCCCGGACACGGCCATCACACGTCTTTGAGCCGGGGAAGAGTAAACGACATGCACTCAGAAAGTACATGGCGTGTACTTCAGAAATTTCCAGAAAAATTATTTTTCTTAAAAACTCTAGAAAAAGGGAAAACATACCTGAACGAAGATCCGGGTTCTTACACAAATACTCCGGTTTAATCCCAACCTGTGATCAACATCACTCTAGAATATCTATTCCATGCCCAAAAAAACATGAGGGTTACAACATATGAAATATCAAGTATCACAGATATATAATCAAAATAATCACTTAATATAGGAAAAAAATTTTAAACAGTAGAATTAAACCATCCATGTGATGTCCTATACTACCACTGAGGTCATGAAAGCCTATAATAAACTAAATCATGCTTAAAAAGTTTAAAGAAAACCATTTAATCAAAACAAGTAAATTATAGCCATTTTGGCAGGCCCGACTAAAATACCCCTAGTGAAAAATGACATCTAACCCCTCCTCTCTCATGCATAAAAAATTAAGGTAACTTCCAATAACATCCCATAAGTCATATAATCAATTCAATATAAATAAACATGGGTCTCTCTCAATACCCGACGTTGTGCTAAAAAGTCACAACCCCAAAATGAACATGAAAACACAAAAAAAGGTATGAACCACCTACCATAGACTCATAGAAATATGAACATCTGATATAGAGCTCCAATTCAAAGATAGTCTTTGTAGATCTATGTTTCGGTCAAATCTTGAAAAATATACTCAGATGGGAACTGCAGCGTGTGAGGCAAAGGAAAATGAATGGAGTAGGATGTGCAGGTTTAGCCTTCATGATGCAGTCTAGTATCCACTGATGGATTAAAGAATGGTCGTCAGATGAAGAATATAAGAGAAGAAATATTCTTGGTATCCCTGAGTGTCACAGTCTGAAAACAGGGAAGAAGAAGATGTTTTCATAAAAGAGACGCAACACACTGCAAATATAGGAATAAACATAAAAGCACAGTGCATGTATTAAGTACAACACACCTTGTAGTAGCTTTTAAATACTCTGACTTATGTAAGTTTCTAGGTCATCACATGTATTAGACACGTCACATGGGTCAACACATGACTTGGACTCAGCTGGTACGTAGAAAGTAAAATACAAGATATGTTAATTAAAACCACATGTCATGTAGTAGATTATTTTTTCATGGTCACCACATGGAACAACTTAGTCAGCATGTAGTCAGTACATGCCTAACATACAAACAGTGTGTACTTGGTATTACATGATGTGTAACATGGAGATTTATAGAACTGACCAGTTCCCCCACTTTCTCAAAAACAACATAAAAGTAATGGGAAAAATAAGACCCGTACTTTAAAGGAAGAACTGGGTTCTTACAAACTTCATCCCTTAAAAAAAATTTCACCGACTTTCCCTTCCAAGGGTGGTGAAAAATGATTCTAGAACCACTCTGTCTGAAACCTCAAATAAACCAACGGTCCAACAACCTATTACCCTGACCCATGGTCCCACCATGACACATCATCACACCTGCACCCTATCAGGTTCCCCCATGTCGTTCCCAAACCAAAAATGTATCATGCACAACATTGGTGTCTGCCTCTACGAGGTATCACATCCCATGGATGCTAAAACAAAACCTGTTACCTTTCACCTCAAGTAATCCTCATTTTCGATGACCCGATGCCCACAACACCTCAAGTATCCCGCATCCTCAATGATTTTGATTCCACAAATCTCATATATATATATATATATATATATATATATCTTTATATATATATATACCATGTATCCGTAGTGGTGCCAATCCCACTGACTAGAATTTGGTCCATCCACATATATCTTTTTCTCCTCGTTCACTCAAAATGGACATGCCATAACAGGACATGAAAAATGAAAACAAGAAAATTCATAGCCATGACTACGGCGTAACTATGACCATTATTGTCTCACCAGTCTACTCATCCTCAGGCAGCTCCACAATGTGAACCTGGACTGAAGAACTACTGCCTGGTGCCTGACCTACTCGTGATGCTGCTCCAGTCACCAGCCACTAACCCCTCAGCTTGGTCCCGCTATCTCTATGATGTCATCTGCATTCAGCTGAGCCTTGACTACCCTCACCTGGTACCAATCCTGAATCGACCCCGGGCGCCACCATCTGTCCTAGTCCCTGCTTGTTGGCTATCAGAGAAGGCTTCCTGCAGAACCTCTTCATATGTCCGACCTATCCCCATGCCCAAAACTCTTTTGGAGGCCTATTACACCAAGTCTGGACATGAACTAGCTTCCCACACTGAAATATAACCATTGGTGAACTGCCAAGAGGTGGTCTAGCTGAGTCCTTGGCCTGACTGCCCTACTGGAACTCATCCTGAACTCGCTTCCTCATATCAATACCATCACCTGAAGCCTCTGATTGGCTCAAATGAGATTTTTCTATCATGTTTCCCTTTTCTATGATAGCATGATTTGTTACCTCTGAGAATTAGGTCAACCTAAAGATGTTTACCTTTAACTTAATGGGGTATCGTAATCTATCCATGAAACACCTCACCCTAGAGGTGTCATCGCTTACTATACCTAGGGAAAAGTGAGACAACTAAATGAATATAGATGCATAGTTCATGACGGACATGTCACCATGCTGGAGGCTCAAGAACTCCCAAGATCTCTCTACCCTCAACATCTCTATGAAAAAGTTCTCGAAAAACCTATCCTCAAAGTCCTTACATGCCAGTATCACGTGTCTACAAGCCTGAAACCACACATCCAACCAACGCTTTGCTAGTCCTCTAAGCATGTACGTTGCTAGCTTGACCCTCTGCACTGGAGTTGTCTCAAGCTGCTCGAAGATCCTTTGCATGCTCTATATCTAGTTTTCAGCCGTCTGTGGATCACCCTCACCCTGAAAAAGAGGCAGGTGCTACGACTAGAACTCCCATGCTAGATAAGCCCTAGAGGGCTATTTACCTTGTGCACCTCTATCAATCCCTTTTAAGACACGTACCATACTAGGCTGGAGTTCCTTTTTGAGCCACAACTTGAACACTTCCAAACCCAGTTATTTCTTTTCCTACATTGGATCTTGAACATGATCCTTCCCCTAATCCTGTACCTGCAGTTCATGCTCTACCTATCCCTTAGAGTTCTAAACCTTATCGTGCTCCTACAGCACTGTACCATCATCCACCTGACGTTCCATCAGGATTTCTAGGAGGAACCCGTTGGATATTATAAATTTTCATACAACCAACATATATAACAATGTATATATAACACAGATAAGGAAAGCAGTAAATATGTAGCACATAAAAACTAACCTTAATTTTTCCCACTACTACCTTTCCCCATGGCATCCTCACAACCTCCTTACCCGCCCGCAACAGATTTAAGTATCATAGTAACCTTAGTCCACGCCCGTCCTGACAACCAACGTTTCCTCATACTGACTACCGAGTCACCCAATCCAAATAGTCTTACTACCTCAAACCAACATCCAGGATTCCCAATCAACATCACCTCATTCATAGTACATCCCCACTAATATATGAGTCAATCCCAAATATCATGCCACATGAAATTTACATAATTAAAAGCATGATATATTTCATTACAATAAACAAGAAATTCTATCATGAATTTCACCTTTCAAATTTCAAAAGCATCTATAGCATGGAAATTGATATTATTCACAGGGTATTATCACTTAACAAAGCATTTGTGCAGAAATGAAATTGAGATACCCTAACACCTGCCAATCCAAATCCAAGTAAACACGCCTTGCTATACTGGGTGAATGTCCAATTTCTCCCTTACCTCACCAGGTCAAGGGTCACATATCAAAATAAATAACATCTCATAACAAGTGAGCCACCGAGGTGGAAATCATATAAATAGTAATATGAGAAAAATCTAAATAGCAATTCCCACCCAAGGTAACTTGGTCCATCCCTCATACCTAGGGCTACAGGCACCCAATCCCAAGATAAAAACCCATTTAAAAAAACCATATCTAGTATATCATATCCGAAATAGTAAAGACCATAGAAATGAAAAGGCAGTCTCGATCTCATTAGTAGTTAGTCAAAATCTGCTACTAAATACCTATTTAGAGAAAACCTTCCTATGATACCAATTTGTAATGTCCTAACCCAAACATCTAATCGAACGGGGCAAAACGGGCTGGGTGTTATTGACCTTAGGATCCCCTCACCAAATTCCAAAGGATGTCGACTAACAGTGAGGGTGTAAAAAGGTTTAATGGGGAGGCTATACGCTATCAGAGGAAAATAAGGTACAGATCTGAGCATAATAATAACACATGGAGTGGCAAAAAACACTCATCAGACTCGAACCAGACACACATAGTAGAAGCACATCCAATATCAATAAATACAGGAAGACATATATAAACAAGAGAAAACAAAAATTAACAAAATAACATATTGAACATCAATTGTAACTACTAAAAAAACTACAAATGCATCCACAGTAGGTCATACATTTCAACAAAAGATGGCACCCATGGCTAACCACTAGTTGCTAAAAAATAATGTATGCATGTTAATGGAGGAAAGAAATCTAAACAATGTAAACTCCAGCTAGTAAAAACCTTATGGTCTATACCATCCCCAAGAAACAACTAATATGATCTATCTCTTGAAGCTAATCTCTTTCCAAAACATAAATCCATAAAGTCTACAGGTATCCCGAGGGGCATGTTTAGGGTGTGAGATGAATCTCAGTAAGATACCACCCAATGGTGCATAACTAATATAGGTGTTTAAGTTGGTAGGAATCTACACAGAAAGTAAACATTATGATGAACAATGTAAACACAACTTCTACTGGTGCTCAGCAGCCACCATGGAGCATCACCTACTTCAACCAATGCTAGAATCTTAGTCATATAACCCGACACCACATTCCTCCTGACACCTCATGTCTCAAGTACTGACTTCCTGATGGCATACCCAAACGATAGAAAACCATGATCGAAAGTTCTTCTTTTCCCATGGAACAACAACTGGAGGAGCAACGTTGCCTATCCTCAAATAATAATCGGAGGAACAACAATGTCTATCCCCAAATAAATAACCAGATGAAAAAACAATATCTTCTCTTAATCACATAAATTGGTAGCCTCATCACTACCAACAGAAGGCTCATCACCATCCATATGGATTCCTAGGACAAGCATCCCTCAAACCAATAGTACCTAAACCACAAATATCCGGGGCCTCTTCACACATGAGTGGTCAAAACCACCTCATTATGGAGTCAACATGTGTGCACATGAATCATATCATGGGTGAGCGGTAATAAAAAAATAAAGAACCCAATCCACAACATCTCTGAAACCTCATCTACATGAAACCATGTCGCTCAAGTCTGATGATCTCTCCATCCAAGTATCCCATGCCATGCTCAACCTCACAGTTGCACTGCCTCAATCCGATGTCCACAATGCCCAATATCATGTCCAAACCACCCAAATAATCCAGATCAAGCCCAAACTATGATCAAAATTACTCAAGAATATCTGCTCCACACCTAACATAGTATGAGGGTTAAATTATATGCAATATCAAGAATCACATATATATAATCAAAAGAGTCACTTCAAATAGGAAAAACAATTTAAACAGTTTAATTGTACTAACCATGTGTTGTCCCATACTAGCACAGGGGTATTGAAAGACTCTAATCAACTTAATCATGCTTAAACAGTTTAAATTCATAACTTTAATCAAAACCAGTCAACTATAACCATTTTGGCACCACTGGGAAAAATCACCGAAGTGAGAAATGACCTCTAACACAACCTATCACAAGAAAAACAATGCAAGGGAATGCCCAAAAATATCCCATTAGGCATACAATCAATCCAATATAAGGAAACATGAGTCTCACTCAATAACCAACATTTCACTAAAAACACACAACACCCAAATGACCACGAAAAGCCAAAAAGTGCATGAAACACCTACCTTTGACTCATAGACGTAGTCACGTCCGATATCAAGCTCCAATTGGATGCCGATCTTCGTTGATCTACGTTTCCATCAAATCCTGACAATTCTACTCAGATTGAAACTGCGACATGTGAGGCAGAGAAACACAAATGGAATAAGATGTGAAGGTTTTGACTTCCTGATGTGGTCCCATATACCCCAAAAGATTGAGGAATGGACACCTGATGAATAATATAGGATAAAAAATGTTCTTGGCATCCCGGAGCATCACAATATGAAAAAAGGGAAGAAGAAGAAGTTTTCAGAAAAGATACACGACGCACTCCCATATAAATGAATAAAAATAAAAGCACATGGAATGTATTAAGGACTACACCCATGTAGTACTTTTTCTATACTTGGACTGACACAGTTCACCAGGTCATCACCTGACTTAGACGCATCACACAGGTTAACACACGACTAGGACTCAACCGGTACACAGAGAGTAAAATAATAGGTCACAAAACAACTTGTACTAAGTTAGCATGTGGTCAGTACATGGCTAACATACATATTACATGTACTTGGGAGTACATGGATTGTAACCTGGAAATTTCCAGAACTACCTAGTTTCCCCACTTTTCTAAAAAACAATGTGAAAAGAAAAGGGAAAAAGAAGACACGTACCTCAAAGGAAGAACCAGGTTCTTAAAATTTGAGCCTTGATTTGAGATAGGATTTGATGAGGAGGATCACCAGAATCAAGTAATTCCATAAAAATATTCAGATATCATGACTGGTTAGCGACTAGTTAGGGTTCTTTAAATTGATCGAGGAAACATTTATTAGCATTTCAAAAAAATCGTTAATAAAGATACCTTTTATTAGTGCTAAATTAATAAGTTCTGATAAAATGAATTTTATCAACACCTTTTTATCACTGATTAAGATAAATATTTACGAAGGATAAAAAGGAACTAATAAAATTGATCTATGGATGCTAAATTTTAAAGCTGATAAATATGGATTTTATCATTGTTTTTTTAGCATTGATAAAGATAGAACTTTATCGGCACTAAAAATTTAGTTGTGATAAAGGATTTATAATCACAATTATAAATACTTTATATATAGATATATATATATATTAAATAAATATATATAAATATATATATAATAAATGCATTCATTATTTAAATATATTTATTATAATTATGTAATTATAAATATATTTCTATCATTATATATATTTATATAATTATATATATAATAAATAAATATATATATATAGTAAATATATTCATTATTTTAATATATTTTTTACAATTTTATAAATAATAAAATATATAATTAGTTATTTATAATTATATAAATACTTTTTTTAAAAAATATTTATATATTATATGATTTTATATGTTTATATAATTATATATATATATATATATAAATAACAAATAAATACAAATATAAATATAAAAATAAAAATAAAAATAAAAATAAAAATAAAAATAAATATAAATATAAATATAAATATAAATATAAATATAAAAATAATATTAAAAATAAATATAAATATTAAATTAAAATTAAAT
This sequence comes from Viscum album, assembly GCA_963277665.1. Classification (NCBI taxonomy): domain Eukaryota; kingdom Viridiplantae; phylum Streptophyta; class Magnoliopsida; order Santalales; family Viscaceae; genus Viscum; species Viscum album. The sequence continues at coordinate 1,084,209,643 of OY728150.1, read as the reverse complement.
ATAAATATAATTATTAATATAATTATATATATTATAAATATATTCATTATTTAATTAAATTTATTATAAATTTATAATTATTTAAATATATATAGTTATTTATTTATAATTATACAAATACTTTAAAAATATAATATTTATTTGTTTATGATTATAAATCTATGTTCTACCTTTGAGGTGGCACATTTTTCCAGGAGGTGCAAAAAATGGTTCGACGAGAATCATCACCCATACCGTTTTCTGTAGGGATGGGTTCCTATTGAGTTTACCACTCTTTTTTTCGATTCGTTCAACATCATTATCTTTTAAAGAAGTTTTAATTAACCATGTAGGAACTGTTGGTCGCAGCGGGTGATTTCATGGGGGTCAAGCACTCATGAAATCAGTCCTTCTCGGATATAACTTACTTGGATTTTCTCCAACGAGTTTTTTTGTGGATCCAAGAATTCCCAATGGCCCTAGTATCCATGATTCATGGACCTGCTTTCCAAAGGCAGGCACTCGTTGACTGCCGATTTGGCCAACGACACTTAAGGTCTCCATTGGTTGATAGGATGGGAGACTAAGCTCACTGCACCCTTTCGGGGAGGATTAATTCCTGTTCCAGGACTCTCATATAGATTGAAGTCATGTTCATATGTTTTTGAATCCTTGGTTCATTCCCGAAGAGTGTGTCCATGAGCTACCCTTACTTTGCAAGATCTTCGTGAGCATGCATGTGTTTGATTCCATAGAGGAGATGCTGACTTAGCCAGTTTATAAGGCGCTATGGAGTTTATCATTATCTAGGGGGATGAAAGGTGACTTAATATTGGGATCATTCCAACAAGGAAGGCTTCCTACACATCCTCATGAGAGGAATCATAACCCACATAGTTCGGAATGTGAAGGGATTACGCGTGGAAGCTACCCATTTTAGGGGACATGATTGGGTGAACCCTTTTGGATGGGCACACTTTTGAGATTGGGCCTTCTGGTAGGTGCCCTACATATCATATTTTGATCAGGAACCAGAGTTCTCAAAGTTCAGTATTTGTGGGGCTTACGTGTGAAAGCTGTCTATTTTTGGATACATGATTGGGTGAACCATTTTGGATGAGCCCTCATTTGAGCTCGGTCATTCTGGTAGTCATCCTACGTAAAATATTTTGATTCAGAATTAGATTTATTGTAGTTTAGATGTTTTGGGGATAATTCATGGGAGCCTCTCATCTGATGAAACATGATTGGGATGACCCTTCGTGGGAGGGAACCCTTTTTCACTTGGGCCTTCTGGCAGGTATCCTTCGTATCCTGTTTTTATCAGGAATCAATGTTCTCGTAGTTCAAAAGGTATTCATGCTGTAATATTCACAAACCTATAAGACCATGTGAGTCATGCTCGGTGTGAGAAACTAGAGGATTTGAAATATTCAACAATGAATGTGCCTCCTCCCTTTTTAATCGAGGAGGGAGAGTCTGCGGCGGAAGAGGTCGGGGCTATGGTGGGAGAGGGCATAGAGCAATGAAAATTTCCATGTGAGATTTCATTAATGATCACGCGACCGACCTCAAATGATTGGGGACTTACCTCAGTGGGAGGTCCCCAGAGCACGCTCTATGAGGTATACAACAATTTAAAGTCTTATAGCATGGATGATGTAATCACAGTTTATCATCATATGGATAGGACTATTTGGGGTCTTGCAGATTAGGGTCATGCGATGAGGACCACATGATATAGAAACCATGATTAACAGGAGGAAGATCATTTTTGGATGTTCCGAAGTGACTCAAACATGAGAGGGAAGGAATGTGTAAACCATGGTTATGGAGGATCTCAGATAAGGAGAAATGATATGAGGCATGGAAGCCATTGAGGCATACATAGGTAAGAAAGGACTCTCCTGAGGATGAATTTTCCTCTTGTTGACATGCCATTTTTTGGGCATCATATACAGAGACACCAGGGCATGTCACACATAGTCAATCAAAGGTGTAATCATAACATTGTCCTTCCTTTTATGAATTCCATGGATGTTTATGAACATCCAAAATCATAGATTATACTACAGTTTAATTTCATATACCTCTATGATAACTCATAGTTTAAGGTCATAGAGTTTGGACTGGTACCATATAGTTTAACATCATGTGGTGAGGAATATAAATCATTATTTAAGGTCATAGAGTTTGGACCGCGCTGGGAAGGAACTATGATTATCTAGAGGATAATAAGGATGGGATGTTCTGACATGCCTCGAACATGAGAGAGAATGAAAGTGTAAACCATGACTCAAGGGATTCTTAGATCATGAGAAATAATATGAGGCATGGAAGCCATTGAGGAATACAGAGGTAGGAAAGGACTCTACTGAGGATGAATTTGACTTTCTTTAACTACCGTCTTATGGGATTCATATGTAGAGCCACTGGGGCATGATGTAGATAGTCAGAAAAAGGTGTTTATAGGACACCGACCTTCCACTTATGATGACCATGGTGGTTTATGAGGACCCAAAATCACCATAGAAACATAGATTGATGGTTGGAAAATATGTGTTCGGGAATTTAAGATACACTAAGGATGTGATTGTCCATGGAGTTCTGTGTTGAACTGGAAATGGAGGTTGTTGATAGAGATTTTTGGGAGGTGCATGAGGAATGTCTTTTCTCATGGTATTTGAGGGACAAATGTTTGGGCGGCATAAGGGGAAAATTGAAAAATTTCATCTACACGGCCTGAAAAGTTCATGGTAGGACTCCTCATTTTTCATTGGGGTGAGTTACAGAAGCAAAGGGACCGGCCCAGAGGGACAAGAATGGAGCCTGGCATTGAAGCCAACCGGGGGAGTGGGGGCGTAGCCCCTGCGGTATGGACTGGTGCGCGCAAACTATTTTCCGTATAGAGCTGGCCGCATAGGAGCTGGCTGCTTAGGATGGTACGCGAATGATTTTGGCCTCATATGATGGTAAATGGAGGAGATTTCCATAAATGATGATACGCGGAGGCATTGGCCACATATGATGGTATGTAGAGAATCATTCCGCGAACTGTCTTCCGCATATGGGTGTCTGCGTACTGTCTTACGTATATGGGCGCACATGAACCATCTTTATTATAACTTTTTATTGGTTCACTGGTTGGTTGTAGAGTGTCTTCAAAATACAGTTCATGTGGAGGACTTCCGCATCCTTCTATCTGCATATGGTTCGTGGGATAGATTCCAAGAACTGCTTAATGTTCACAGGATGGGATCCACAAACTGCTTCGGGTGTAGGAGAAATTTTTCGCACACCCACTACACTCTTCTTTCACTTTTTGAATGTCCCAGAGATCTCTCCCTCACATTCTTCCGCACCTTTTTTCAATTCCCCTGCTGGTCATTTTATAGTGTTACGAGGAATCTGTATCTGCGGTATGCACGACACCTTCTCTAGAAACCCATGGATAAAATCTAACCTGTGGAAGACTCGGTCAATCTGGGGTTTGTGGATGTGTGGTACTCCGTCGCCATCTCATCATCCATGAACCACATTTTTTACGGGTATGGTAAGCAGGGCGCACATTCTTCAATTTCTTGCCAGTGAAAACGGTCCATGGTAGATTCAGTTTGTGGGTGGAAATTCACCGTGAATAGTTTCATTCAATGTCCAACACCTCACAGGCTAGCACATCGAAGGCCATCAACGTACCAGTGGTTCACATCGTATTAAATCCACGAACCTTTCCCAATAATCGGTATATAGTCAGACCAAATCCCTTTTCAAAATTTGATTTCTTCACTTTACTCCTCAATTTATTAAATGAATCATGCATCCATCTTCTTCAACAATCTTTTGGGAGTATTTTCAGTACCTTTGCTGAATTTTCGGGACCCTACAATCTATAAATTTAAAAATATAATAAATATATATTTATAGATATATTTTTGTATTAAATGTATTAATGAATAATTATGTATAAAATGATTAAAAATGAAAAATACATTAATATTTTTTTAATTATAAAGAGTTTATTCATTTTATATAATTATAATTAGTATATATTATTTACTACTATTTATAATTAATATATATATATATATATTAAAATTAATAATTTTTATTAATAATTATTTAATTAATAATTTATTAATAACTTTGTAATTTATTCATACTTAATATTTTGTTTAATTATTAAAATTAATTCATTGTAATTTTTTGTTTAATTATTAATATTTTACATTCTTAATTTTTTTTAATTATTAAAATTTATTAATTTTATATATCTATATTTAATATATACTATTTATTAATATTTATTGTGTATATATATGTATACTAAATTTATTAATTTTTATCAATAATTATTTAATTAATAAAATATTTAATATTTTTCTTAATTTACCCAATTTTTTATATGTTTAATTATTTAATTTTATTCATTTTACATATCTATATATTTAATATATATACTATATTTAATAGTATTAATAATTTATATATATATGTAAAATTTATTCATTTTTATTAATAATTATTTTATTATTAATTCTAATAATATTTTTTTAAATTTACACATTTTTAATTTTTACTTGTTTAATTGTTTCATTTTGTTTAGGAACTTTATTAGATCTATAAAATAATTGATAAGGGATACTCTTTATCATGTTAAAATAAAGTGTTCATAAAGGGTGCCTTATATCAACGCTAAAAATAAAGCGCTAATAAAGGGTCTCCTTTATCAGTGATAAAGAAGGGATGATAAAGTGTATCATTTATTTACGCTAAAAAAGTGCTAATAAAATGTCTCCTTTATTAGTTATTTTTTATCACTGATAAAGGGAACTACTATCAGTGTGTTTTTTATGGTGTTGATAACGACCAACACTGTTAAAGGCCTTTTTTTTAGTGTTCTCTAAGATGGAAAAATCAGACCCATGTTATTTAAGAAGCCGGTGAAGAATGATAGTTGATTGATATTTTTTTAAGATGCATCTGAAGGTTTAGGAGCGTCACGGGAAGCCTTTAATTATGGATTTAGTTGTCACCATATCATTTATGGATTGATTAAAGAGGAGTCATATCACGAAATGACCAAACGGGGCTCGATCCGTGACTCCCCAAGCCCACCTCTAATAGGACAGGGGCTGGCGACTAGTGCCGAGTAGGCTATCACACACATGGGAGGCATTAGCCTAAGGTACCTGTACACACGCACCCACATACACCTCCATGAAACAATATAGAGATATACATAAAAACTGAAACGAAATGCATGAATACATCTAACCCACAACCGACGTGCAACAAAAGTACAAAAAGGGCAAAAAATGGCCCACCAAAAGAAAACTAAAAAGTGTCCAACCTGCTCAGAAGGATGTAAACGCTACCAAAAGTACCACCAGAAAGCTCCTCGGCACAGCTACGGTAAGACTCCATGGTCAGTCCTGCTCACATAGCTTCGCCTGTTGCGGGTCCTCCTGGGACACTGTCGAAAGGCCTGTAGTCTGCACAAGACACAAACATGTGTGGGAAAAGCCCATACTGGGGTGAGTATAACAATACTTAGTAGGCACTCCTAAAACCCAAAAAAAAGAGAGAAACTGAAAGGCAACAGTCTGCTCATCCCAACTAGAGGGAACCCCGACGAGAGAGAAACTCCATCTCGTGACCATATTAGGCTAAAAACAACTAGTCAGATCAAACCAGGTGTATGCCCATACATACACCTTGAACATCCTCTCTGGTATACGCCAAAACATATACCATGAACATTTAGATATACTCAGCTCACACACCAAGCCACATGAGGTACCGACCTCATCACCAGCAACAGTTCACAACCAATAGAGCATGCTCCATGATCACTGTCATCCCAGATGACACTCATCCAAGAGATACACTCCATAGGGACACACACAAATATCTTAGACGCTCACCCGAGAGATCATGCTCGTTAGATATCATCACTGAGTAAACCTCACTGAAATAATAAAAACACCAAACTTGTCGGATAGGAGATCACTCCTAGGGTCTGCTAGGGGATTCCTGAACCCACACCAGTATACGAAGATCATAGAGAGGGGATCACTCCCAGGGTCCACCGGGGGATACCACTACCCAATATGGCATTCGTAGATCTCACAGATAGGGCATCACTCCCAGTACCCACTGGGGGATACCACAACATGATTTGGCGCTTGAAAAAAAAAACAGGTCACTCAAATAGAGGATCGTCACCCATGTCATGACAGTAACAATGATACCGAAACCCTATCTGGTACATCTCGCACTATATGGGATCGAACTGACGATGCCACAACCCTACAGAAACCACGCGCTGAGTATGGGATCGTATAACCGATGATGCCACAACCCTACTAAGCACGACCCACTGCATAGGGGATCATATTACTAATTATGCCACAAACCCTATGGGGTTAACCTGCTCGATAGTGGATCTCCATCCATGGATAAGTAGTCATAGCGATACCATGAACCTGATCTAGGGAAACGATGCTAGAGTATCCCGATCCGGGCCCACAGGAGGGATGCCACAACTCTAATAGATTAAACATCCTATCAAGAGGATCACAACCCTATAATAATGTTGTGATGCCTCCCAAACCCTCGTAGTAAGGAACCAAGGGAGTACCCTCAACCACTATTGGTCAAAATGTCTCTAACCCGAGTGACCCGCCACAACGCCACACCGCACACCTCCAAGGCCGATACCGAGGCCACCATCGCGACCCACGCAGAAAAACATGTAGGATAGACTGTTTACACACACGAAATGGAAAGCTGGTGAAAAAGAAACTATTAACCATAGGTAGCACATGTGGGGCCCGCACTATGATCCCGAAACTCATCAAGAGGATCATACCACTGTGATCCCCCCTGAAAAAACACACGGGATCCACTACTCGATCATCCCAAATAGACAACCAGTGAAAAAGGTACAATTCACCGAAGCCAACCCAGGTGGGGCTCACACCACACTCCCTAAAGTTGTCAAGCGGATCACAACATTGCGATCCCCTCAAAAAAACACATGGGATCGACTACTCGATCGTCCAAAACGGACACCCGGTAGAAAAAGGTTGCGTCTCTCCGAAAACACCAAAACCCAGCCTCAGGGGGCCGACACCCAATTCTCAGTCAGAACAACCGAAAACCATAAAAAAATGTCTACCGTACCATCAGGGTCTCAATTCCACTGATGACACATCAATCAGACGCTCCGGGTAGATGATACAACAACCTGAAGTTGAATAATAATAAAATATTATTATTTTATTCTACATTTCAAGCTCCAGGGCCATGATCCCGAACCTTTAAACTCCCAAACCTATTTTAAAGGGTTCGGATTAACTTCATGGTCATGCCACCATCGAAAACATGCAAAACCGACACCTGGTTTGCAAATTGCGGGGGTTTAAAGACCCCCTGGACGAAAATTGGGCTGGACCGACCCCACTTGGATGGTCCTGCCGGCCTGAACTGGACCGTAGCGGCCCAAAATAGCCCACCCCGGCCTACCTGACCACTAACACCGTAGTCCCGTCCCAGGCAGAGGCCCTCCGCTGTGTTGGGCGGCTGATGCCGCCTCACCGCACTGGACCGTCGTGGCCGACACCCCCTCATTGGCGCCGGCGCCGCGTCAGCGAGACTTCGGCGGACTTTCGGGACCACCCCGGTTGTTCGTTTTTCAATCTGGCAATGTCTTCATGACCCTCGGGACCCATTTTACACTGCTAAAAATTCAAAATGTATAAAAACACAGCAAAAACATGATTAGGGGTTAAAAATCAAATCACCTACCTCGTAGGAAAAACGCCGAAGCTTAGGGTGCAGAACGACGCCTACGGCGTAATGAAGCCTGATCTGTCGATGATCGCCATCGAAAACGGCTAAAGTCACCTCCTTTGTGGGTTATTTGTTTTTTGCTAAAGAGGAGGAAATGGGGCGGTGGCCTCCTGCGCGTGCAAGGGATTGGGGGTGGGGAGTGAGATTGATTATTATTATTATTTTTAATAAAAACTTCATTTCAGCTCCCCACCAACACGCCACCAACCCAACACCCATCACCGACTAAAATTATGTCGCACCTTGGGTAAAAAAGGCATTCTGAATGCAACGACAAACTCTTATTTTTGATTCATGACTCCGTTCAGATGTTATTCGAGCCGACGCTCTTAAATAAACTTTTCCATTTATTTATGAAAACACCCCTTATGGATTTTCTCACTGTAGGTCCACGCCTGCAAAGTTTATACCCCGACTAGGGTAAAAGACACGCTCCCAATGCAACCATACCCTCATATTCCCATTATGAGCTACCGTTTAAGAGATAACACATCCATGCCAAATGAAAAGTATAAAAATAATTACTAATTTTATAAAATTAATTCCTGCCACACCGGGCCTTGGAATCGCACGCCATCTTCATTCCTAGCTCTGGAAATATTCATAGGAATATTACTACGTCTGACAGGGCCAAAACTCGAGTTGCTACATCCTCCCAACCTTTGAACTTTCCATCCCCGAAAAGACACAAGCACAAGGAAAGCAACTAGACTCTGAACAGTGTCTCCCACACCAGCGAGTTCACCAACAAACACCCCTTCTTGAACACATAAGTCAGAGGGACTCATCCATCACACCTCAACACTATCCTCTTTGGGAGGTACTGACTCACCCACATGGTTTTGAGCGCGTCACAAAAATGCGTCTTGTTGGGGGAAGGATCCCTCTTACTCATGCATTCGAAGCACGTCGAATAACACCCACACAAGGTCTTACCAACGCCTTGAACAAAACCCGAGAAAGAAACTAAGAGGGAAGAGTACCACTAAACAATGTCTATCAAAACTACTATAGAAAGTAGAAATGACACAAGGCATACCTCTATCCATCCGCAAAGCCTCTAGGTCAACAGCCTCTAGGGAATGCAACTATCCTCACCCTCTCCCTCCAGCTCCCTGAGCTCAGCATGGACAACCTGGGGGTGGTGGTGGTTGCATATGATACTGCCTACCATCTCCTACTGTTGAACTAACTTCGTCGCCACATCCGTCGCCCTACAGACCACCAAACGCGAGATGTTGTCGCTACCAAGGTAACATGTCGACCAGCTCCCTCTCAGTAGCACGACGGGTTGGAAAATCTCTAGAAAGATGTCCCTGACTGTCGTAAGCATAACACCGCCTCTCCTGCGGCTGACCAAAACTATCCTGCGAGCCCTGTGATCCCTGAGCCTCAGATCCTCTATCCTGGGGTTGCCTCCTGAAACGTCGCATATGTCCGAGCCCCTGAGTCTATCGTCAGCTACCAGATGTCGATTTAACTGACGAAGTATCAGCTCTCACGTGCCCATCACTAACAAGCGAGAGCTTCTCAGCATGAAATATCCCCACCACTAGGTCCCGCTCTGGCACTCCAACATAGGTGGGAAGACACAAGGAAACCACAGCTGCCCAGATGTCTCTGCATAGGCCCTTCTTGAAGGTTGGAACCCTAAATAATGGGTCTCGAACCACATCTAGGGAGTAGCGCGACAGATCTGTAAACCTCGCTGAGTACTCCAACACAGTCATGCCATCCTGCTGAAGCTGTAGAAGCTCTTAAATCCACACTGACCTCGGTGTCACCAGATAAATTTCTTCCATGAAGAGCTGCTCATACTCCACCCACGTGACCGTCTCCTCATCGTGGGACCACATCACCAAACTCCACCATCGCCCGACCGAACCATGCAGAAGGCTCGCCACAAGGACCACCATCTGATCAGGGGGTGTCCTCACCAGGTGGAAATCTTGGGTGACTACTTCAACAAATCATTAGCTGCCTGAGGGTCTGGATTACCCCAGAACCTCAGAAGTTTTTGCCTCTGGAACTCATGCAGCGCACTCAGCATGCACACAACCTCATTCTGCACTACTGGCACAACAAGTTGCTCGACAGGTGGTGGCTCAACTGGTGGACCACCTAGATGTCCAGCCTCAGAACCTGCACCCTGGTCCACAACCTCTACACGAGGCATATCGTCACAACAATCCCGCTACGAAACTCTCATTGGCTGTCGACGTGGAGGAATCCTAAAATACAATCAATACAATCCATTGTCAACGAGTATATCTGGATATCTGACTCAAGAAGAACAATGGAAACCCAAAAACCATCCCTATATGATGCATGTACTATTATTTCCTTACGACTAGTGTCCAAATGTCCCAAATCGAAAGGTAGGTTATCAGAGTCCTAGTGTATGGATACGTCGGCCGTCGCACCAACACTGGAGTCCCTGGCCTAAAATCCAAACTCAAAACATCCTAACACTTCCGCTAGAAAACCCAAACCAAGCTCACAACTAGACAAGTTACGATCTGAGATCCGAAATGTGGAACCTCCTCTGATACCTGTATGTCACTACCCGACCAAATGGGGCTCGAGCTGTGACTCCCCATGCCCGCCTCTAGTAGGCAAGGGGCGGGCGACTAGTTCCGAGTAGTCTATCACACACATGGAAGTCAATAGTATAAGGTAACTTTACACAAGCACCCACATAAACCTCCATGAAACAGTGTAGAGATATATATAAAAAATGAAATGAAATGCATGAATACATCTAACCCACAACCAGCGTGCAACAGAAGTACGAAAAGGGAAAAACAGGTCCCACCAAAAGAAAACTACAAGGCATCCAACCTGCTCAGAAAGAGGGAAACACTGCCAAAAGAACCATCGGAATGCTCCTCAGCACAACTTTGGTAACACTCCACGGTCAGTCCTGCTCACTCAGCTCCGCCTGCTCCGGGTCCTCCTAGGACACCGTCGAAAGGCCTGTAGTCAGCACAAGACACAAACATGTGCGGGCAAAGCCCGTATAGGGGTGAGTATAACTGTACTCAGTAGGAACCCCAAAAACCCAAAAGAAAAGAGAGAAACTGGAAGGCAATAGTCAGCTCATCCTAGCCAGAGGGAACCCAGACAAGAGAGAAACTCCGTCTCATGACCATCCTTGGCTAAAGAAAACTAGTCAGCTCAAACCAGGTGTATGCCCATATATATACATTGAACATCCACTCAGTTATATGCACAAACATATACCATGAACATCTAGATATACTCAACTCACGCACCAAGCCACATGAGGTACCGACCTCATCCCCAACAATAGTTCACAACCAGGAGAGCATGATCCATGATCACTATCATCCCAGATGACACTCGTCCAAGAGATAAACTCCATCAGGTCCAACACAAACATCTCAGACGCTCACCCGAGAGATCACGCTCGTTACATATCGTCATTGAGGAAACCTCACTGAAACAACAAAAACACCAAACTCCTCGAATATGGATCACTCATAGGGTCCGTTAAGGGTTACCATAACCCACATCAGTATACGAAGATCTCAGATAAGGGATCACTCCCAGGGTCCACTAGGCGATACCACAACCTGATCTGGCATTCGTAGATCTCACAGATAGGGGATCACTCCTAGGACCCACTGGGGGATATCACAACCCAATCAGTCACTCGAAAAAAACACGTCACTCAGATAAAGGATCGTCACCCGTGTCACGACGCTCACGACGATACCGAAACCCTATCTGGTACATCTCGTGCTGTAGGGGATCAAACTGACGATGCCACAACCTTACAGAAACCACATGCTGAGTAGTGGATCGTATAACCGACGATGCCCAACCCTACTAAGAACAGCCCACTGCATAGGGGATCATATTACCGATGATGCCACAAATTCTACGGGGTTAACCTGCTAGATAGGGGATCACCTCCCATGGATAAGCGGTCATAGTGATACCAAGAACCCGATCTAGGGAAACGATGCTAGAGGATCCCGGTCCGGGCCCACCGGAGGGATACCACAACTCTAACAGATTAAACATCACATCGAGAGGATCACAACCCTATACTAAGGTTGTGATGCCGCGCAAACCCTCATAGGAATGAACCAAGGGAGTACCCTCAAGCACTGTTGGTCCAAACGTTGCTAACCCGAGCGACCCACCACAATGCCACACCGCACACATCCAAGGCCAATACCGAGGCCACCATCATGATCCGTGCAAAAACACACATGGGATAGACTGTTTACACGCCTGAAACAGACAAACAGTGAAAAGGGCACTATTCAACATAGCTAGCCCGTGTGGGGCCCACACTATGATCCCAAAACTCATCAAGTGGATTATACCACTACGATCCCATCAGGAAAACAAAAGGGTTCGACTACTTGATCGTCCCAAATGGACACCCAGTGAAAAAGGTACTATTCACCGAAGCCAACCCAGGTGGGGCCCACACCACGCTTCTGAAACTTGTTAGGCGGATCACACCATTGAAATCCCCTCAAAAAAACATACGAGATAGACTACTCAATCTTCCAAAACAGACATCCGGCGGAAAAGGTTGTGTTTCTCCGAAAACGCTAAAAACACAGCCTCGTGGGCCCCACATACTATTCTCAGTCAGAACACCCAAAAACCATCAAGAAAAGTCTGATGTACCATCAGGGTCTCAACGCCACTGACGGTACATCAATCAGATGCTCTGGGTAGAAGATACAACGACCCGAAGTCGAATAATAATAAAATATTATTATTTTATTCGACATTTCAAGCTCCCGGGCCATGATCCTGAAAATTTAAATTCAATAACCTACCTCAAAGGGATCTACTTAATTCCAGGGTTGGGTCTTCGTAGACAACACGCAAAATGGACAAATGGTTTGCAAACTGCGGGGGTTTAAAGACCCCCCGGACAAAAACTGGGCCGGACCGGGCCACCGTGGCCGGTTCAGCCGGCCTGAATCGGCTCGCAGCAGCCCAAACCATCCCGCCTCGGCCGGACCGCGCACCGCCACTACCGGCCGGCCCTGGCCGGCGGCCTTCCTTTCCTTGGGACCACGACCCTCCACCGCGCTCGGGAGGGCGTCGCCGCGCCGCAGGCGGTCACCACCGCTTCGCCGCGCCTGCCCGCCCCTCACCGGCGCCGCCGCCACCGCACCGGTGCTGCACTGGCGATACTTTCGCAAACTGCCAGGATCTCTCCGATGGTCCCTTTTTCGATCCGGAGGAGTCTACGTGACCCTCAGGACCCCTTCTACACTGCTACGAATTCAAAATGAAGAAAAACGCAGCATAAACAGGATCAGGGGTTAAAACTCAAATCACCTACCTCACGGGTGAAACGCCAAAGCTTCGGCTGTAGGATGACGCCTGTAACACGCTGGATCTTGAACCGCCGACAATCGGCGTCGAAAACGGTTGACGCCAGATTCTTCATGGGTCGCTTGTTCGTCGTTGAAGAGGAGTAAAGGGGGCGATGGCCTTCTGCACATACAAGGGTTTGGGGGGGGAGAGATTGATTTTTATTATTATTATTTTTAATAAAAACATTATTTCAGTTCCCTGCCAACATGCCTCCGACCCAGCACCCGATGCTGACTAAAATTATGTTGTGCCTAGGGTAAATACGACGGTATGAATGCAACGGCGAACTCAGATTTTCGATCTGTGACTCTGTTCAAAATTTGTTCGAGCTGACAGTCATAAATAAACTTTTCCATTTATTTACGAAGACGCCCCTGGTGGCTTTTCCCACAGCAGGCCCGCACCCACAATGTTTATACCCCACCTAGGGTAAAAAACATGCTCTGAACGCAACTGTGCCCTCAGATTCCCATTCTGAGCTACCATTTAGGAGATAAAATACCCCCACCATGTGCATAGTATAAAAATACTTATTAATTTTATAAAATTAATTCCAGGCACAATGGGCCTTAGAATCTCACTCCATCTTCGCGCCTATCCCAGGAAATATTCTTAAAAATATTCCAAAGTCTGACATGGCCAAAACCCGAGTCGCTACAAGTCACATTTCAGATCTCGAAGGATTAATCTTTATGAGAAGTGTTTCTGGTGAGAAATTTCAACATAGATAGAACATTTATGAGGATGCGATCTTTCATATCCATGGACATGTATGGATACCAACATCCAAGTGAGAGGATTTTATGTGTGAATATCATGTTTCGAAATGAGAAACCTAGAATCACCAAGATGTACCATGATTTACACCACTGGTATTGGTGTCCCAGAATGATAAAGAAGATAATAAGTTTTGTTACTTGATATTCCACCTGTCAGTATGTGAAGGTGGAACACCAGCAGTATTTTTGTATTTTACAACTGTCACCCATTCCAGAGATCAAATGGGATGTCATCATTATGGATTTCCAGACTGGGTTACCAAAATCACATTGGGTGATCAAGGATAGTCTGATGAAGGTTTCCCACTTTGTGCCTATTAGGGAGAAAATATTAGTGGATAAAATGGAAGACTCTATATCCAAGATATTGTACTCAATCATGGAGTACCATATTTAATCATATCACATAAGTATGATCATTTCAATTATCGGTTCTGTCAAGGGTTACATAAGGATTTTGGTTCACATGTACCTTTGTGTATAATATACCACCCTCAGACCGATGGTTAGTATGAGCATACTATAATGGTTTTATGGGGGATAATCGATGCATGTGTCTTTTATTTTGGAGGAATTTTTCAGAAAAGAAACTTTCTATAACTGAGTTTTCTTATAATAATATCTTTTAAGAGAATATCCTGATGGCTCTGTGTGAGGTGATCTATAGTAGACCATGACATTCTCCTTTTTTCTTTTTGAGGTATGGGAGGGAGTACCTTTGGGACCTCATCTCATTCATGAGTCATTATAACAGGTATATTTGATCAAGAAATATATAAATACAACTCATTCTAGGATTAATAATTATTTTGATCTTCATTTCTGAGCTCTAGAGTTCTTGGGGGGGTGGAATTAGGTCTCCTTGCATGTTTCTCAATGATTGGGTCATCGGTGAATTCAGAGGTAAGGGGCGATGGCATGTAGGTATGTTGTACCTTTCATGATAATAGAGGGAGTTAGGTAATTAACCTATCAGATAGATCTTCTTATATGGTATCAGGCTAAACATGATTCCTTCAATGTTCCTCATCTTCACCATTCTTACTCTAACCTATATCAGGATTTTGATTATGAGAAAGTTGAGTTAGAGGATGAGGATTATTTTGAGGAGTATCCAATTTTTATAATTGATTATATCATAAAGGATTTACAAGGTAAGATAATACTTTTACTATAGGTGATATGGAAGCATGACCATGTATAGGATGAGATTTGGGAGTGACAGTCTAGTATACATGATCATTTGACGGAGTTATTCGTGGATGTTTCTTAACCAACCTTAGAAAGGAAACTCAGGGACGAGTTATTATAAGGATTGGAGGTTATAAGATCACATTTTTCAGTGAGGTAAATATTCCTTAAATATTAGTTTATACCCATTATTTTATCAAAATGAGATTTCTTAAAGGTATAATGGAGGTTTCAAGAGTGTTCAGGCTTTGTTAGAGACCCATAACACTTATTTTTGAAAAAAAACAGATACAGGTGCATTGTTAGAACATGGATGGTATTAACCATGTGAAGAAACCATACATGACTATATTGGAGGATCATGGTTATAATTTTTTTTTGAAATAGAGGCCCCATTACCATGCAAAATATGTAATAAATTTTAGAGGTAATTCTCACAGTGTGCGCACAATTTTTCTAAACACCCACCCAAACCATTCAAGGTGTGGGGGCTTGTATAGTGGCCAATGAAAAATTGGAACATGGTTTGGAAAACTATGTGAAAAAACAATGATTCCATTTAAAAAGATGGAAATAACTATTTTACCCTAAGACTTTAACTCTTCTTCTTATTTTATCCCCCTCAAATGTACAATAGCTCCAACATGTGAGATCTTTTCTCCCCCCCTCTAGGATTTGTGATATATCCACTATTCATGATCTATTTTGATCAGCTTCATTTTTGTTGAATCCACTTAGGTATGTTTATCAATAATATTGCTTAATTTATTTATTTTCATCTCCATATTTGATGTTATCTCTATGCAAACTAATATACATTTTTGGGATGTTTGGACAGTTTATCTATTTTCTCTCATTATAGACCATATATGTGGCTGAAACTAGATTAAGAGTCTACTTCCAAGATTAGGTAGGTGGTATAAAATCATTCCTTAAATATTTAGTTATTTATAATCTATCAATATTGTTCTACACACCATACTTTTCACACATTTATCTAAAAATGTGTAATACCTTAAAATAATTATTTATACAACAACCATGATTTTATTATTTCAAATAGATATGGTTGGAGGTTGATGAAATCAACTAGGATCACCCCTTTATATGGGTTTTATTTAATTTTAATGATTTACCATTCCTGCATTGTGACTAAACCATCCTTTTGGTGTGTTGAGCTTTCTACTCACTAGTGGAATCCATAAATGAATTAAATGGATTTTTGTATGTAATATATATTCATATAGACCCCATTATCACTTGTTAATTATTTGAATACTAAAATTAATCTTAGGGAATTAAAAATTGGTATAAATATTTATCATGGACTATGATTAATGATTAAATACAAGGAACCTACAATTTATGGACATTAAATACATTAATGGAGTGTCCTGATTTGAGTCAAACTTATATTCTCGAGGGAACTCATTTAGAACATAAAGGGATCCACCATAATTCATTAACATGATTTCTAAGTGAGATACCACACTAGCGTTTATTTAATTTCATATATTATTTAATACCTTGGTTTATCACCAATGATCCACCTTTATCTCTAGAAAATAGAATACTAGGATTATCTTCTTGGTTTTAGATTAATGTCATCGGACACACGATGCTATGGATTACCCCATTGGGCTAAAAATCATGCTTATATCACGATTACCTTAGACGTGAATCTTATACTTATATAGAAATATTTATAGTGGAATTCTATGGGTGCATATGTCAGATTATACACATATTCCAATTGCCAAGCTACATTATTGTTTATATTAGTTGGGACGACCTCCTCAGGCCAAGGATGCATTAGTTTCACTTTGGATCCTACGTGATTATATTATATGGACTTGTTTGCTATTTTCCTTGGTTTTTTAGGCTGAACTAAAATAGCGTTATGTTCAAATACATCTGACTAAGAAAGAAGTAGGAATGTTCAGCCAGGTGCCTCTCAAGGATCCGGAGGTCAACATGGTAATTTACAGTTTTTATATTATACCTACACACAATTATAGATAATATTCATTGTAAGACCCTGTTTAGGAACTGTTAGTGATGAAATTTTGAATTTTACTCACACCCTATTAGGGCCAGGGATTTGTTCCCGAAAAAGACTTATTGGATGTAAGTAAGGATAAGGGGAAGCACCCAGCTATGTATGCTTTATTATTTGTATATGGGATCTAGGTAGATAATTAAGAAGCTAGTTCTCAACAATATCATTGATATAGTTTTAGGTCCTTTTCTTTCCTTTTGTTATAAATTTTCCATTTGTGTTTTCTCTCATGCATACCTTATCATTTTTTATAAACATGAAATCATATTTATATGATTCTTATGGATTTTGACTATTTATTATTATTTGGATGTTTACTTATGAAACCCTATATGATTAAACCAATTCATTATATTTCATCCACTAATTTATCCATTATTTACCACTATAATCAACTCTAATAAAGGGGATATGGTCTCCCCACCATACCACCATAGACCCTCACTACCGGTCTATAGCCTCTAGCATATGAAGATGTGTCCTTATAGCCATGTGGTTAACCAAGGATGGATACTTATGTGTGTACTAGGACACAAACATTGCAAGATTATTCCTAAAATATTGTAGTTCTAAACTTGATTCCAAAGAGGGCCTCATAAAGAGCAATCTAAATTATCTAATGAAAGTTAATTTTTTTAAAATTTTTTACTAGATGATTATTTTGATCCCAAACTATATTAAAATGAATATATAAATCTATAAACCTATATCCTAGTGTTTTAATTATATTCTTATACTGGATATCTATTTGGTCATGTTATGTAGTGCTAAATCTGAACTATGTATTCAAACGTTTCTTAATAATTCTCCAAAACATTGAGATTAAACATAGATATAGATCAGTTAAAATTGATATTAACACTCCATGTAACCTTACCACTTACTTGAATAATATCCTAGAATTTTTATTAAGTGATAAATATTATCTAATAATAATTAAATGTGTTTAATTTTTAAGGGGACTGAATAAAACCTAAAAGGAATTATGACCTTTAGATGTATTTGGGAGTCTTATGATGAATTCCATGATTATTTTTCCCAATTACATATAGGTATTGGAAATGGATTCATCATTCACTTATAATTATAAATTTTATCAATAAATTAATGACATATCAGGCATCAAGATGCATAATCTGTAATATGCCTTTCCATATTTTCCCATAAGAAATTATCTTGGACAACTCTATAAAATTTTCTAAATCCAGGAAGGATAAAGAATGATAATATATGTTCTTTATCCAATACCTCCTTATTTAATTATTATTTTTAATTAACACATATATAGTTATATAATATTATAATTTAATAATGATAAAGGTCAAACTCAGAATAAATACTAAACTTATTTTACAACTCAAAATCATCCTTCAAAACCTCTTTAATCGTCACATTGACAGATTTTCAAAAAATAAGTCCATAAATTTAAGATTTATATCATTTAATTATGATTTAAATTTATATTATATATAAATCCATAAGTATTGTATCTTTTTTAAAACTTTTTATAGAAAAACCAACATGGTCCTTTCGACTCAGATCATTCACAACCTTGTTCTCCTTCCAGAGGTGGTAATGTATTAAGAAGTAATAATATTCAATGAAATACAATAATATACTTTTCACACATTTAACTCTTTCTATCTGAATATATAATTCACAATTTTATGATCATTATAAATATTTTGTAACATTTAACTATAAAAATAATACCTCCAAATTTTCAAAGAAAAAATTACAATTTCTATCTATAAATCATTTTTCAAGTAATTCTAATCAATAACCTTTAATTTTCATGAGTAATACACTAATAACAAGTTATTTTCTATGATATAATTTCATAATAACTTCTTTTATAAATCATGATAAATCATACACCATTTTCCATGATAGGTTAGTGTAAAAGCATAGGTGCAATAGCCTATATTCTCTTTAGCTCCTTGAAATTTTCTTCATATTAATATAACCAAAGGAACTTGGATCCCTTCTAAGTAAAATTATTTAGTTGAATTAATATCCTTGAAAACTTTACCACAAATCATTGAATTTATCTAGAAAAGTAAATAAAACTATGGATCTCATTCATATACCATTTTTTAATAACTCACATCTTTTATAGATACACCGATATACCCTCACATGTAATTACGTTACCCAAGAATGTAACCTTCTACATCCAAAGTTAAAACTTTCTAAATTATCATAAAAAATATTTTTTCTCATGGTGTTCAACAAAATCCAAAACTGATATTCATTATCTTCCTTTCACTTTGAATATATGAGATTATAACCTATAGAGAGTACCAAAAACTAATAAAGTTAATATATATAGATACTTTTTATTAGATCATTGATGATAGTAAGAGAATTTGTAAATGTAGATATAATCACTATAAATTTATATTTTCCATACCTCTTATGTAATGCTATCTTGGGTAACTCAACCCTTTTGACCATTAACTGATGATATCTCGATGAAAGATCAATCTTTTAAAAGTATTGATATCCATGATGTTGATAAAAAAATTCCTCAATTTAGGATAAATGGTACATGTTATTGATATTTATCTTGATAAGTTTCTTATAATCAATAAAAAGACTCATTGACCCATATTTATTCTAAAAAATGATGAATATGTTCCCCCCTTGGTGATTCACCAGTGAGTATGAATCTCTATTCTAGATTATCATGGATTTTATTTTTCAAATCTAGAGACTCAATTGGGGATATTCTATAACGAGTCATTGAAATAAGTGTTGAACCAAGTATGAGTTATATTAAAAAAATCATCTTCATGATTGTGGGGAATACTAGAAATGTTTTTATAAAATACATCAGTATAAATAATTCCTAATATGTCATAACTTATGAAACCTTATTCTAAACCAATAAAACTTTAGGTTAATACACTATAAAATTAGTTTTTAATATTTAATAATAGGTTTTATCCTTTCATTTATCATAACCTAATCTCTAAAAATAACTAAACCCAACTCTGATACCAACTGATTTTACCTAAGAATTACTTAGATAATTGTTTCTCTATTTTAGATGAATATTCTATAAATATCATAATAATACAAACCCCATAAATAAAATGTTTTTTTATTTTAATAATAGATTCATAATCAAGTTATTTTAATAAATATCTTTAACATACCCTATACATTTATTCTCACATATTACCCTTCTTATAAATATCATATCTAATACATTTCTCTATAACATTGGGAAATATAAACATAAGAATGGTTGGGCTGTTATACCCAATAATTTTAAACATAAAAATATATAATAGATATATGTTTTTAAAATACCTATAAACCTAGAAAATAATTTTTTTATTCAAGTATCGCTACCAATTATGTCCTAGTTCATAGAGTCTTATAGTATATTGGGTTCACTCCCCATTCCCATAAACAATGTGGATAGAGTCCCATATTGGTTTAGGTTCATGTCCCATTCACTTTTATATTATCTCATGAGATATCATGCTTTAAAAAAAATGTATTTGAGGGATATATAATTTTGGTACCATATATCCAACAATTAAAACCATACATATGTGTTCCATAATATCAAAAAAACATTTATCAGTTCATCATAACTTAAATAACCTTTGGGAAAGAAATGAGTGTCATGAAAACATAATAAAAACATAATTATAATACACAATAAAGATAAATAATATAGATGGTATAATAATGTTATTTCCCTATAATAATCATTTAAGGATGTTTACATAGATTAAAAGAAATTTTATAAAATCATTATAAATATTCATTTAAAAATAAAAAAACATCTTTATATTTTGGAATTAAAAAAAGATAAAATTGAAAAAAAGTAAATTGGACTCTATATCAAAAAACATGTAACATTTTAAAGGATTTTAAACCATGAATATAGGGAATGATAGTGGTAAAATATGTTCATGTTATATATGCTAAAAACAATCTTGTTACACTTTTGAAAAGAAATTGAAAAGTGAGTCGTACGAATTTTTTTTTGAAAGTATTATTTTAAATAATTAGTAAATAAATAAAAAACAGTAATAAAATTATAAAAAAAATCAAATGTAGATAAAAAATTTCACAATTAATTTTAATAACATAGATAGATAGGAAAACGTTTCCTGATGTAAAGGAATAAATAAGACCTAGATTGATTAAAAACACTCTTTCTTCCTTTTGGAGTACCAGATTGTTGGAAAATGAAAATAATACTTTGAAAACTAAAAAATATACCTTATTACAAAAAAATGGGATTTAAGAGGTATACGACATATAATTTTATACAATGGATATTAAAACATAAACTATCCTGATAAAAAGTGAGATTATAACACAAACCCTTAACTCAAGATATGACTTTCTTAATATGAACTCTAGACCTATATATAAAATAATTTTTGATTTATTATAGAAAAATTATAGAAAAATATTAATATTTTTATTTCCAAATATAATTTCCTTATAATATATAATTACATATTTATTAATAATTCTTCATGAAAATCTATATTCAAGTGATAATTATTCTATATTTCATGCATATTTCAGTTTAGCGATTCTAGTACTTGCACCTTATTCATGGTTTAATAATATCAATGATATTATTTTATATAAAATTATAATATCTATTCATTATATAATATTTTATAACCATCCATGTGCTGGGGTGATAAAAAATGAGTAACATCATTTCATGGTGGTGGTGGTCCACACATATGCATATATGATGTTTTCAGTTTTAAATGGATAGAAATAAAGGAAGTTAAATAATAATTTGTATTTAAATAATAATAATTATATCATTTATATCATATATTTTCATTAAATCCATCTACATAACCATCAATTATAGGTAGTTTTGAGAAATGAAATATATCACTTCATAGAGGTGTTAGTCCTCACAAACACATGAGCGGCACTTTCTTTTAACATTAGATACATGAGAAGTATATAATTTTAATTACATCAACATCATAACATCTATACACATATATTATGTCCAATTATTCATCTTTGGATTTATATAATAGATTCATATGAGGTGGAATAATAAATAAACTGAAATAAACCCGGTTAAGACAATAAGATCTTATTGGGGTATCCTCCTTTAGATTACAGTTTAATCCATATTTGGGTAGTATTCTATTGTGAAAAAACTATTGGATTTAAGTAGAATATTTTTAAATTTTTTTTGATATTGGTTAAGATAAAATTCTCAAAGTGTGCGAGGAAGTGAGGATATGTGGTTCCCTTTTATAAGTGAGAGGAGTGACACCATGGTAAATACTAGGAACTCTAAAATATAATACGTGTATTTTTCATGTAAAGTAGATCTAATTTAGTAAAATTTTAAATATACTATAAGTTATGGTATAAATCCACACAAAGAATAAAATTTTTACATGTTTTTGAAATATTTGAATATTTATTTCTTAGTTTAACCCCAATGTAACTCTATTAACAGTTATTATGATGAATTTTTTTTACCATTATAACTATTCATTTTAAGTAAAAATTAAATTGAATTATAAAATTATGATCCTAAGTATTTATACTATATTACATGATTCAATTTATGGATGTATTAGAAATTAATTTTAAAACAATTATGCGTAACGCATTGAAAAATTGTTTTTATATTAAACACCCAGTTTAAGAAATAAAATTATTTTATACCAGAATCATATATAATGATGATTCTCAATGAATTAATAAGATTTGTTTTTGAACAGATGCATATTTTACTTTAAAATCATACCCAAAAAAATAATTTTAACACCCCAGTAATTTTTTTTTTCATTTCAAATACAACAAGTTATGAAAAATAATAATTTAAAATTAAGTTATTTAAATAATAATACTTATATTTCAAATTTCTATATTTCAAATTAATTTTAAATTAATCATTTTTAAAAAAATTCGGTATTACTATATTATTTTTTATAAAATTATAATTCAAAAGAAATATATATAATTTATTATTTAATAAAAAATTAATTTTTTATTAATATATTATTGAATTAAATATATATTATCTATTATAATTATTTTGATAAATACTAAATTATGTTATGAATATGTTCACTATTAATATGAAACCACAATATTTTACGACATTTTTCTTCATAAATGATTTCAATTCATTAGATAGATTATATGAAGAAGACACCGAATCTTTGTGAATCAACATTTTGTTATAGTTATAACCTAGCTGTTTATCTTAATTTTTTCACTTCTGTGTTTTGAATTTCAAAAAATAGACAAACACGATTATGTTCAGTAAGATATTTAGAGTTCGATAGAATGAATTTATTTTTTCGAGAATTGTAACTTTACCCATATGAATAGTAATATACTCCTACCAATGTTAACATCAACCTTATGAATTGTAATTTACCCTTATGAAAAGTAACCACACCCATGTAAATAAAAGTAAACTTTAGGAACTTTATAAATGAGATTGAATATTTTAAAAATTAATAATTATGTGTTGGTATTTCTATGTGCAGTAAATATTATATTAAAATTTCACAATTATTAAATTAATTTAAAATATAAATAATTTTCAACAAATGTATTCTTCAATCAATATTTTTTGTCCAATGATTTTGGGATAACTTAATGATACCTTAGTTAATTTTTCAAGGTATTAATAATCATTTACAATTTTAAAAATTGTATTTTTCGAATAAATGGTGGTTTTAAATAAAAATTAAATTTCTAATATTTATAAAATTATTTTCAAAAATTTTTGTTCATATTTGGATTCTACACATCAAAAAATGGTTAAGGTGAATTTTTTGGATTTTTCTGAAATACTTGAATTTTTGGTGAATAGCGAAATTTGATAATTTATGAAATATGCTAAATAACTGAATTTTTACATCATTATTGAGTCATGGATGATGTAAATGGACATTTTTTGAACTAAAATGCACTTATTACTATTTTTAGTCATATTAATCAATACTATTCATAGTATTGTGCCAAAATAATAAAATAATGTTTAAAATAATGGAAAACCCCTCCTCTCCTCTACTATAAAAAACACCCCTCACTCTGATCTTCTCCTCACAACTATAAGACTTGAATCTTCTAAATTTTCTACAAAATAATCTTCCCTAGTACCTCCCAACTTCCATGGGATCTTGTTCTAACCAAAATACCAAAACCTCTTCCCTTAAGGAGTTTCTCAAGGAGGTGTATACAAGAGGATAAATTCACTTCCTTTTTATTTTCATTTGATTTCAAGTTCCTTTATTTTATTATCATATCCAAACATACTATATCAAAATTATCATGATAACTCATGTATCATATATAAAATGTAATTATATTGTGTTTATGTGATATATATCACCAATATCCTTACTCTCTCTCTTTTATTTTAAAAATGATATCATCGTCCGCGAGGTGCCAATTTAAAACCATCGTGGATGACGATGTTTCGTTGTTCAATTTATTATTCAAGGATGGAAATGAAACCATTTAAATGGATTAAACATATTATAATGTATTTATTATATCATATTAAATTATCCTTGATCCATAATTCATACATTATATTAAATAATAGAATAAAACTATTTCATAATAATCGAAATACCACCAAAATAATCTAAACGATTTTCAATTAGTGTAATACCTAATAATTCATCCTAATACCGTGTAACAAAATGATATATATAAATATATAACCATTTACACTTATTTATATTAATTAATAAAATATAAGTTCAATTCTGGATTATTATATCCATTCCACACGAACTTCCATACTCAAGTACAAGTATACCGATCGTAAAAAGCAAGGAAATCAACACTCCCAAGAATTTTTTTATCTTATAACTCATAAAAAATCCATAAATGAACATAATAATATTACAATAAATAAAATAAATATATATAAGGTTATTAATTAGTTAAATAGTGGATTTAAATTTATTATTCATGACATAAAGTAAAGTGTATAATACGTTCGAATATAAGGTAAGGGGTTTCTCATCTCACTTTTATTTCCATGAGATTTCCATTATTCACCACTTATTTATTTAATGTGGTGTATGTATACTAAAATTTGATATATAATATCATTAATACCTTTATATTCCTGGTATTAAATGATTCCTTGGATAAATATTAATTTTTTAACATACGATTGAATTGATTACAAAGTTATAAGTGGTTTCTCATCTGACTTTTATTTCCATGATATTTACATTATTCAACACTTATTTCTTATATGTGGTTTATGTATAATGACATTTGACATATAATATCATGAATCCATTTAAATTCTTGGAATTAAATGATTCATTGGTTGATTATCCATTTTTTTAAATACGATTCAATTGATTACAAAGTTTTAAGGGGCTTCTCATCTCATTTTTATTTTCGTGAGATTTACATCATTCGCCACTTATTTATTGTATGTGGTGTGTGTATAAATAAATTTGATATATAATATTATTAATCTATTTATATTCATGTTATTTAATGATTTATTCTATGATTATTAATTTTTGGACATATGATTCAATTCATTACAAAGTAGTCAGGGTTTTCTCAACTCACTTTCATTTCTGTGAGATATTTCTTACTATCCCCTAATTCTTATGTGTGGGGTACATATACTGACCATTCATATATCATATAATGAATATATTTATTTTCATGGTATTAAATTTATCATTTTATGATTATTAATTTCGGTTCATATTATTTGATTTATTACAAATTGTTAAGGGATTCCACACGAACCTTCATTTTTTAATACGGGTTATTCCTTCACTATCCTTATCCAAATATAATGCTTATTTATTTTTGTGTACATATTATATACCCTTTTTTTATGTTCCAAAATCATATATTCAGATCATTTAATATTTAATTTATGGGGAATATATGTTTTAAAATAGCTCCCTTCTTAATTCTTCTCATTAAACAAGTTCGAGTCAACAGAACTTCTCGAATTATTACCCATTTTCAAGTGAAAAATATAATCTATTTTAATCCCTCATTATTTATATAAAATGAATAATTTTATCAATTAAAACTATATTTTTTAATTTCTAATTTTATGAAAACAAATATGCCTTTCCATTTTAAAATATTTTCAATATTTTCCTTAAACTACACAATTTTTTTATTTATAATGCTTCTTAAAAACTCTTTTTACAAGATTTAACTTCAAAGAGAAATTATTTATTCCTCAAATATAATATAAATATCCTTTAATTTTCTTTTTTGGTATATATATGTTTACAATTTTTTATGACAAATATAAATGATTTTCTAGAAAAAAACTCTTCTTTCGAGAGTAAAAATGATTTTCACGTCTCACTCTTACTTCTATGATATATATTCCTTGTGAAACACATATTCAATTCATGTGGTGTATGAAATTACTTTTATATATCATATAAAGAGACTCATTATTATCATTATATTCAAATGGTTTATTATTTGAATGTTTCAATGTGGTATGGGACACTTTGGAATGATTAATGATTATTTCCTCATGAATATTTCAATGGTATCATTTAAAAGTATCTTCATCTATGTCAACATACATTGCTGAATCTTGAAATTCATTGAGTTTATCTATTATGATACCATCTAGAATATTTTTTTGAATGGATAATGATCAGTTTGACTATGGATGTGCTAATTTGATACTATTCATTGGTTATAGTTAAAGCATTAACATTTCACTTGCTAGTTTTTTAATATGAATGTTTATGTTGTATATATATCACCATTTTCATATGAGGAATGTATTGGAATTAGCATGTGATGTGTGAGGTCTACTATATACCCTTGATGAAATAGATGGTCTCATGAGATAAAATAGTTTCTTGGAACAAGGTCTTGATAGTATGGTTATTATAGTCTTGGCACGATGCCTTAAAGGTATGATTATGATGTTTGAAATTATGAATTCCCTTATTATGATATTATTAATATATAGATAATGTGATTATTTGACTAGTAGAATATAAATGGCAATGTTTTATGTGATCAATTAAATATAATTATTTACTCCCATTTCATTCCTGCCATATTATGCTCAATTTCATTTTTTTAAATGCATGTGTTTTTAGTTATTCACCATGCGTAATGTTTATCTTTATGATGTCTTTTGCTGAATTGATTATCCTTACTGAGCATCTGAGCTCACCCCTTTCTTATGTTTCTTTTCCCCAAGCTATAAAGGATTTAATTTTTAATGAAATTTCATGTATGAAGATCATTATATATTTTATCATGGTTTAATTTCATTTCTCAATGTATTATTGGTATCATGCATGTAATCTGGTCTTCCAAAACTGATAAACAGATTGATCCTTTGGGGTTTTTTCCTTATAATCATGAAAATGTAATATAATAATTTACTGACTATGTACTTCTGGGGTTGGGGCATTACATTAATCTTGTGGATACTTTATTAAACTAGAATAACCAAACATAGTTTTTATTTTATTAAATCATTAATTAGATTTTCAAAATGTAAAAAATAGATTTATAAGTTCAAAATTATATTTTTAATTTCATTATATAAAATTTTAAACATATATTTAGTATATTAAAATGGTTTTATAAACATTCAAGTCATTCATATATCATAATAATTTCATAAAAGGTTCAGTATTTGTAAAATCAGTATTTTATGAAATTATATAAAAAATCGACTATTTTAGAGTAACCTAAAACAAATTACCATAAGATAATTTTGAAATTATGAATTAAAAAATTAAGTTTATTTTTTTATATTCAATATATAAAATTTATAAATTTAAATTTTCAAATAAAACACATATAATATACATTAAATTATTTTAAAACAAAACATTTCTATTAATCTATAAGTAATTAAATTATTAATTATTATAATTAATTTTACTAATTATGTTTCATTTCATTATCTAGTAATATATTTAACATTTTCTTATAAAAAATAATTATTTTCTCAAGTTTTGTTTTTAATGAATCACAAAATTTTAAACACATAAAAATTATTAAATATAAATTTATTCTAAAATATCAGGGTGCTACACTACATCCCCAGTATGTTGTTGGATATATATCCAGCCCCCAAAATTTGTACAATATTACAACTAATTTACTTTTATAAAGTTAAATTCCTTAGACATTTTAAAATAATTGGTTTCTATGACATATAATCTTACATTAATAAAGATATAAAATTCTTATGAAGAATGATTGTCATTGAATGGTTGAGTGTCCACATGATATGAAATGTGATGATCTTCTATATACCCCTCAAATAACAGTCTTCTTAATTTATTATCAATTCCCATAATTTTATTCAATATTTTATATTAATCAATTATTTTTTTCTTTAGTATTTTTGGTTTCAGTTATTCTCATTACATCACAAGTGCACTAATTTCCAAACAAACCACACTTTTCCCCTTTCATGACCTTCTATTCTAATTACAATAATTCATTAATGACTAATCCTAAAGAATTGAAATCCTGACATGTAAATCTGATAGAAATTTAGGATATTTAATTTCATTAAATCATCCACAAAACTAATGGGTTTTTTATTTTTTCCACACTATCTTACATGTTATGATGCATCAGACCTCTTAGTGAAATTCCTTACATTTTTTTCCGATAATATATGTTTCAGAGTAAGTATATCCTTTAAAATCAAATTCATTATACACTATAGTGTTAAATATCATGTTGTGGGGTGAGGAACTCCTATTTATGGTAATATGTTTCCATAAATCTTCCCCATAATTATTTTTATACAATATTATATACTTAAATTAATAACCAGTGAAACATATAATATTTAAGAATTTACATATTTAGATAATATCTTGCATCATGGATTTAATAGAAGGATAATGATATTTGAGAAATAAATATTAACATAACATCACTTAGATTAATATTATGGAACTCTATATCTTCCAGATAACCCACCTTTACATATTTCCCATTGTGTATAAACCATATGAAGTAACCTATGTTCCTTGTGTGTGGCCATTAATTTTTTAATTTTTAGGTCTATATCCACTTTAAAAAATAATGTATCTTATAAAATTTTAAATTAATATTATTAAGTTCAAAAAATATCTTATAAACTTATAAATTATATCTTTAAAACATTTGAATGAGTCTTAAAAATTTAACAATGTATCTTATAATGACCTGAAAAATTTTTACAATGTTTTGAAGAAATTTTAGAATCTCATTCCATTACTAAATTATAAGTAGTACTCACTTTGAATGAGTCTTAGAAATCAAAGAATGTATCTTAGTCATCTATAATTTCTCTTCCAACATATTTATGAATTCCCATTTCCCAAATAACAATTTTCTCTAATGTTAGAAATATGATCTTATGTTTTATTCTTTTCTATCTAGTTATTTATTCATAGCCTTGATCTATTCTTTTCTGCCAAAATTATTCTTCAACTCTTTGAGGTTCAATATTTGATAATAAACTTGTGTGACTATTTTTCATGATATTATTTCTTATCTAAACCCCATGATTCTAATATATACTGATATTTTTGACATTAAAATTCTTCCTCAACCTTGAATTATCTCCAATGATCATTATATCTTCAACATAATCACTAATATAGTTACAATATACATGTTTAACACAAATCTATTTATTTTCATAATTTTATAAAGAAAGTTTAGAAAAAATAAAATAATCTCTATCATATTAAAGATATTATTTCTAATATATTTTTTATTTTCAGAGACTGTTACCCCATCATAGTCTATAATCCTTTTAGATTTAATTTATTTATAATCTGTATGAACTTCTATTTGGTGTGTAATGAAGGACTATCACATCTTCTTCTTTCTCATTTAACATAGAACAAATTATATCCATCCTTTTGACTTGACATGGAATTCCAAAAAGTATGAACTATTTAATATTTGGATTCCTTTTATAACATATTTCATTGAATGTTATATATATATATATGGTCATAAAAGAAACATATTTTGAATCATTATAAGTATATTAAAAGATTTTAACTAGAGGCGTCACGATGTGGCATGTTCAACTTACATAGTTATTACCATATAAAAAAAGATTATATTTTCCTCTCTACCACCCCATTCTATTTAGGTGTTATTGGATTAATAAAGTAATGTAAAATAACATGCTAATCTAGATACTTAGAGAACTATTTTCTAGAAAACATAGAACACTTATTAGATTACAATTGTTTCAAGGACAAATATTTTTCCTATTATACTAATATTATAATGCTTCTGGATCCACCCAAGGCTTGATAATTAGGTGACATGAAAATGATAGATGTCATAATTATGAAATAATTTATGAAATTGATAAATTAATTTTATCCACATGTTGAATCGTTTATCATAGGTCCACAAACATAAAATGGACATGATTTAATGTTTTTAAATTCAAATTTCCACCCATTTGTGATTCATTTAAACCATATTCACTTTCATTCTTGTCTTAAAAACTATAATAATATCTTCCTTTAGAATATGGATATTTCTCATAGAATATTCCATAATTAATTTCTTCATATACTCTTGGACAAAATAACCAAACCTTATGTACCATAGATTTTTTCCTGTAGAATAAAATAGAAATATATTTTTGTTTCATCAAATCAAAATAGATTTCATGGGGTTTTCAGTCCTTTAGTGAGAAAAACTCCCTCCTTCAATATTTTTATAAGAAATAATTATTTTATAAAATGAATTCATATTGAGCATCATAACGTTTTAACCCTAAAATATATATATATATTAGTCCATCTACAAATAAGATATTATTTGGATTAATAATATTTCTCACTAAACTAGATATTCAACATACCTTAATATTAAATGATCCATATTTAATAAAGGTCATATTTCCACCTTCATAATTCTCTAAAAATATTAGATTGTTCAAATCGCCTATCAGGTGATATGAACAACCATTTTTCGTGATTCATGGTTTTCAAATTTTATTTCACTTAATAATTCCACCACAACATTTTCATGATATCTTACTTGGTATCCTTTCTAGAAACATCCAAATATAATATTTAGGTTAATTTGAGATGGTATGAATGTGAGACACTAGTTTTTAGCATGTAATTCTTGACAACACATTCAACCAAATTTATACAACTTATCAAAGTTATTCATTACTTTAATTTAATTTTTTGGATATTGGTGATTTCGACAAGCTCTCAACATATTTTTGTGATATATCCCCTTAATTCATGATCCCATATAAGACTTGATATAGAAATATTGTACCAAAAATTTTAGGTTACATGGAAAAACACATCCCAACATCATAAGTAACAGTATAATATCCTTTTTAAGAGAAATTCCACTACTTATTTGATTACTGTCTAATTTTATTTTCAATCCCCAATTGGGTTCATCTCATCAAGTCCCATTTTGGAACTCTCCCTTGAAATTTATAATTTGATATAGATCAATTTACAAAATACTTTCCTTCCTGATCTATGTATAGTTGGATTTTATTCAACATTTCTAGTAAATCTAGATTCTTATCTCCCACTTGGTCCTTTTAGAATCATGTGTAAAATACCATCCAAGATTACTCTATTAATAATAAGTAGTCTGGTTAACAACATGAACTCACGAACATATCCACATATTCCAGAGTCTACCTACTAGCTGCAGGGGTCTAGTGTGGTACTATACAGAGACTATACCCCTTGTATCAGAGTTCATAGTAAATATAAAATAATAAATAATCATACACAACAGATAGTAATCAAAGTATATAGAATATATAAATATCTAATAATCATACATGAAATACATTAAGGGATCAAAGATTAATGTCATATATGAAACTAGTTTACACCTGGGACAATCAAATATACATACTAGAAATAAATTAAATAAAGACAGTAAATCCCTGAAATATACAATACCAAAATTTATCCAATGATAATTTTAATTTTTTTAGAAATATCACTTAATCATGACCCAAGACTTAGCCCAAAATCATGTTTTAAAAAAGGTGAGTTTATTCTCCTACGCCCAAGTGTAGTGGGGGATCAAGGAGGGTGTGAGTAAAAAACACATAAGGGACCACAAATGGGGTCCAATACTAACTAACATACATAGTGATATGTTCATGTGACATGATTAGATAAAATAAATAAATTACTATAAAAAGTAAATAAAATACTCTCAATACTTAGGTCTATGACCCGATCAACCATATCTTCTTTGGCCAATGTTGGGGTTTCACTGAGAATGTCATGATGACCATGCCTCCCAAGTAACATGAAGACTCAAAATATATGATCTCCCCAAATTTATCCTCATGGCTCTAAGGATCCATCCCACGATAGTCCACATATCCCATATATTAAACTAAGGATTCTCGAAGTAGTATAATCATGACTCTGGGGATGTAACTTGTGTTAGAATAATCATCTGAGCTCAAAATAAATGGAATCTCTAAACTATATATTTAAAACTTTGTGTACATAACCCAAGATAGTCCTATCTATTGATCTCTAAATACATGGGGGATCTAACAATGTAATTCAATATCTATATCCCTGATAGAACTAATCATCTACTAAAATCCAAATCCATGGAATCCTTAATCATGGAGATCCTTTTCCATGGAAGATCCCACCCATATTCAGCCCCAAACAATGGCATCCCAACCTCTCACCCAACTCAATATATATTGAAAACCAATAGTGTACCCAGATCCATATCAATTTTAGCCAAAACACTTCACATATTCCATAAGGGTGCATTCCATTAATCTTTATAAACAAAATAAACCATGAGGGATGGTCGAACACATATTCCCAACACCACTACTCAAAACCACTTAGCTCATCATCCCAAAATGGCTTCCATAGTGACACCTGCTACTAGATTTTATACACCCACTTAGGTTTGGTCTATCAATGGGGACCCCAATAGGTCCCCTCAATATAAATACAACTTATTAAACCTCGTATGAGTCCTCATTCTCTATTATGGTCTCAGGTTAACACCTTATGCTCAAAGAAATCTATTCCATTGACATTTTCATCATATGGGTTGCACGCCTTTCTGACTACATTGGATCTTTCCACATGGGAAATATTAATGAGATGGACCATGACCTTTCTTGATCCATGGTATCGGTCTGGTTCATTCTTATCACACAACAGAATCTTAATTTCCCCATGGTCAATCCAGGTAGGCCAAGTAACATCAGATAGTGGAGGGCCGCTCATCCCACCCTCATCTTGACAGACCCATACAACTCGAAGCCCAATGAGGAAATGCTCTAAGATCTGCAAGACCAATGATCACTTATCAACCCTTTACTATATCTAGGTGATATCTCAATTCCCTATACATAGGATATATAGTCACATTGGTTCATTCCTCACTTATCAAGAGAATGAGAGGCCACCCGGTATCTCAAGAGTCCCAAAATTGTCCATCAGTGGCCTGGTTCCAAGCTAGCACAAAAGGGTTTTTCATGTCCCATCAAACTCATTAATATTAAACATTAAATTTAATTTAAACATTATATTTATATTATATAAACCATCTAAATAAGGTAAATAACCTAATGTTTTGATACCACACGTCACATTACTCATAATAAAAAGCATAAAATGACACAGGGAAAGTTCACAAGACCACCTACCTCAATTAGTTCTTTTATAGTTCATCTAAGGGATATAATTAGCGACCAAAGCCTATCCAAACTCACCAAACCTCTATCCTAATAATCTAAGTCCATTTCAATGTACTAATATCCAAAATCAATATAGACATCCATAATTAATTAACTATAAATTTTTTAATTAACAAATAGTTCCCATTCAATCTTGGAATATTTGGTAGAAACTCATTGGGTCATCCTATTGTACCTAAACCACATAGAATAGAACCCAAGGGTCCATATCACACTCCCAAAACTACAGCAATACAAATCCCAAATAACCAATGCCAAATCAATTTTTTTTATATTTTAATTAAAAACATAAGAATATTTGACTGTACAAAATACCTTAATCAAAATGATTAAGCACCATGTGTAAATGGAGTTTTGGGTCACCCCCTTCCTGGGTAAGTGAAATCCCTTTTAGAATCAGTTAATTCAACCTTACTTTGATAAAATAACCAATTAATTCCTAAATGAATAAAACCAAAATCTTGGAAGAATATAGGAGGAAAAATGAGGAAAAACTAAGAGATTCCACCTCAAACTGTCGATGAAAATTCATATGGGAATATCCCTATTGGTGAGGATGCAATGAGGGAGTAGAGGAGGTCAGGTGGAGTGTGTGCATGTGAGGAAGTAGGAAATTGGGTGACTGTGGATTAAAATCTAATAAGGTAAAATGGTACAAAACCACTTTTAATGAACCCCATGGTTTGTCCACACATTTTTTCAAGTAATTTTCCAATCATTCAAGCTTCACTATTAGGGAAACACACCTAGTATGGATGGACAGTATAGTTTGAAAAAACATATTCCAACCATGATAAACACATCTATAACATTTCGCAAAATATTTCTATAATCATGCATTATGAAACAGATCCAAGACACCCCATATGGTTTCCTCTTCAGTCTCACATTTTTTATATATAATCATGAATTAACTATACACATAGTTTGTTTGATATAAAAATCAATCTAAAAAAATCCTTCTATCTAGAGTATCAAACAATTTCTTCTAAACCATGCATACGAAACCGTGTTCCTTATCTAGAAACCTCAAAAACTCCTAAAACTTAACCTGATGCTCATGAAAAATGATCAATCACCAAAAATACCTTCCACACCTAATTCCTCATATTAAAACAATACATCGAGGCATTACAACCCTCAAAATTATGTTTTGAATCTTCGATAAAAATTTAACATATTTAGTAAATGAAAATTTAAATTCCTTTAGAAATTTTCAACTTTTACATAAAAAAATCATACAACCACCCCAAAATAACACTTATCATCCATGAGAAGCATCATCAACCATTTTAAAATGAAACTGGCTAACTTGGGTTTCCAAACCATGCTCTACCACCCATGTTCTATTATTAAATTCCCATGGCTTACAAAAGGTATAAAATTTAACTTTGGGTGATTAAACCACAAAAGCATGATCCAATAATGATAACCACCACTAAAATATTGAGACAATTCTTACTATATTTGGTCAAACTTGAATCAAAATCACACTGTCATGCAATTTAGTACTCGGATTATTGCTCTTCCCATCATAGGACTTAGAATGTGAAGGAAAATTCCAGTGAAATAGCGCTTTTTATATTGTAATTAGTTATTAGTATTGCACACCTACATTCCAATGACATGCCTGGTGTAGTTACGAATATTACAAATCCAAACACACAAGAGAAAATAAACTAACAATTGATACCCATTCTTGATTCCAACCTCCAACTCAAAATAGATGTGGAATTATCATCTATTCACAACATTAGTATGCAATCCATTTCACGGTAATCCAAGAAAAATGTCCAAATTACTCCTGTCATATCCTAACGATGTGAATGATATGATTCTTGGATCACTATAATAAATTAAAAAAACATGTAGTGGTTGATCCTACTCTATCTAACCCATGTCATAATAGTCAGCTTTAAATACCAATACATTTTTAAAACCAGATCACATTTTATTTATCACCATAGACAACCCATGATTATTCAAGAACGTTCACTGATATCCATGCTATAATTTTTGGGTAAACCCACAATTAAATTTTAATCCACCCAAGACATCATTGGGTCATTCCACACAAGTTGACATACCTCCGATTTGATACACACATAGATATTCACAAACAATCCTATGCAGGACACAAATCCTAACACTCCACCTAATTATTTATCTGAATAGTACTTAGTAATCACTAAGGAATAAATTAGTACTCAATTAAAATTATTCCCCAGTATCTATATTCCAAAATGACTTTCCTATGATTTCTTTTACTCCCATGAACCTTCTCACACAGGGGTTATTTTCTCATGACCAACATTTCACTCCCCACCATAAGAACATCCTCATTATCGTATTATCATGGAATGTTCTAAATCACTATGGCCTAACCAATTACCTCATAGTACATAAAAATTGTCATGAAAAAAGGTAACATCCTATGATTTTTAATGGAAAACTAAATTCGATAGCACACAAGATACACAACAATGAGCTTAAATGTACCATGATATAATATTAAATCTTATTATTTTAATAAAACTGTTATAACCTAGACATTAAATTAGTGTGTGAGAATAAGATTTAGTATATAATGAAATATATATTAAGTTGATATTCAATAAAAACTTATTTATTAGTTATTATGAAATTAACATTCAATTTTGAGTAAAGGCATCTTATTCTTCAAATATATGTTTTAATCAAAAAGTGACTTTTATTGCTTTCTATGGGAAAAATAATTATAAATAATAATTGAAACATTAATAAAATGTATTTGATAAAATTGAATTCATTTTTTAATCATAATATCAAAATTAACCTATGAATAAATTCTGATAATTTTCTAAAAAATGTTAAAATTTTTTGTGAATAGTAAAAAATACAATTTTTTAAAACACGATATCTTTTGTGATATTGTGAAAACATAAATATGATATAAAAAATTTAATAATATTAAGTAAATACTAATTTATTATAATATAAAAAAAATATCATACAAAAATAATCTATAACATAGAAATTATAAACTATTTCATGATAAATATAAAAAACATTTCAAGTATCGATGTAGTGCGTGCACAACATTGAAAAAGTAATATTTTTTACCTTATATGTATTAATTTAGAGGTAAAAATTATTTTCATGACTCTGTTATTAAATATCATTCATTAATAATAATATTTACTAACAGTCTCTAATTTATAACTTATATAACATGAATGTCATCCAAATGGTTGTGTAATGCTTGCGTAAGGCTAGAAAAGTAATATTAATAAATTAACTAAGTTATTTTGACATGGATATGAATAAATATACATAATTAATGAATTTAAATTAATATATTAATCCAAATAATTTTATTTTTATGTTACTAATTTTTTAAATATTTATATATGAAATAATTACCTTTAATTCTTATGCAATATTGACGTAATACTTTTGAAAACAGAAGAAAAAAAATAAAATGTTTTTTATCAAAATTATAAGAACCATTAAATAAAAAATAAATAAATAAATCATATATTATGAATAATCTTCATCCATAATCATCCATGGGTTAAATTTAGGAACATTTAGAAACAATTTTTTGAGATTAATTCTTTTATAGAATTTTATTCAAAAGAACGTCAAACTTGTCACATAATTGTTTTAATAAGTATAAGATTTTTAATATATGGTATTATAAAATATATGTTAAAAATTAAATAGTATTTTAAAATATAAAATATTTATATTATTTATTGGAATTTATTTTTAATTTATAGGGAATAAATAAATACCATAAATTATTACAAAACGATGATGTAGTAATAATTAAATTATTGGAAAAATAAAATAAATGATATTAAAAATAAATAAATAAAAATAATATAATATAATTAAGAAAATAAATAAATACTATAGAATACCATGAAATTTCCAGGATATAAGAAAATATATATTTTTTGAGTTTTACTCATTGTATTTATGTTTTTAAATTTATAGTAATGTATAGTATCAAATTTGACAATAATGATATTTCATGAATATAATATTTCATTAAATTATAAAAAAATAATAAAAAAATTATATTATTATATATGAGATAATATATGGTCAATGATATTGTAACCTATACAATTAATTGATATTTTTAATTATATGGATCAAGAATAGACATATTATATATTAAAATATTAAGGAATTTCAAAAGTGCCCCTCAACTCAATTATAAAATGGAACACCTTCATTCAATTTACATCACCACTATGAGCCTTATAGATCAACCATACAAAAAAAATATTCTTATACACATCCCTAGAAACATTATATATGTTATGGTCTTACCAAAAGTCCAATTAAAACTTCCATACAGAATCCATCCTGGAGGAGATATTCAAGAGTTAACGTTCTTAAACTACCTCTCTTAATTTATTATCATCCTCTAAATTATCCCCACCTAATTCATCTATCAAGGAATACTAAGTTCAATATAATTTATATAATTTAATTTTATATTTATATTGGAATATAATCTATCCAACCATTCTCACATCTCCTATTATTCAGAGAGAGGAAATAATTGTACATGTTAAGGAAATTAATCGTCTCCATGGATAATGAGTTTTCATTTTACATTACCGCCTTCATGGATAACCATAAAAAATTAATATGGTTAAATAATATTTTAATAAGTATATTATCACTTATTTAATGTTCAATAACTAATATATAGACATAATATTAAGTAAAACAAAACTAGTCCACGATGGAAGGAAAATCTGCCAAAATAAACTAAACATTTAAAATTAATGTTTTATCAAATGAATCATCCTAATTTCCCAAAAAAAGTGATTTATGGGTCCAATTAAAAGTATATAAGTGAATAAATACCATTTAATTTCACTTATGGACTTTGATTTCCATTATAAATGAAATTCCATAATTGTACACAACTAAATCGACCATAAAACAATGAAACAAACAATCTTAGAATGATTATATTGAACCTATAACTCATCAAAATGGTCATAAATGAACTTAATAAAGTTATAATAAGAAATAAATATATAATAAGTTCTTAATTAATAAATTAATGAATAAAATTTTATTATCCATGACTTTAAGTACACATGAAAAATGCTTTTGGACACAAGTTCAGGGACCTCTCTAAACCTCCATATTTCATTTAGTTGACACTTCATCTATCTTTTACTCAAGTTAAATATTTCTTATTCTTATATAATTCTTATATATTCTATATATATGTTTCACGAATATATTTATAAGTCAATTTATCTTTATTTTAATTGGAAATACATATTTTTATACAATTCCCTTATCAATTTCTCATGATAAGAAAACCCGATAAAAGAGAACTTCTTTTTTTTACACATTTAAAAGTACTGTACATAAAATATTTAAATATTCCAATATTTTTATAAAATCACTAAATTTATCAAGAAAAATGCTTTTATTTCTTTTCTGGTTTTATGGAAACAATTATTCATTTATCCTCTTTAAAGACTCTTTTGTCTTTTCACTAAAACCATACTTGAGGGGAACCATTCTAATGTTACCTATCCACTCTCAATATATTCTTTAATTAATTTGGAAATAAATATTAATGATATATTCTAATTATTCCTTTATTAATGAACAAAAATTATTTAATTGACTTCTTTTAGGGATACCATTGTTATGAACCATTTTTTTCCTTATGACATGACTCTGATACCCATTTAATTTCATGGGAAACCCTTCTTTTTATTACTTCCATTTGATTATTTATGTGAAAAAAATTTTCATGATCATTTTATGATTGTTGTACCCAAATAGTGCCCCAATTAATTGGGTAATGTTTTACACTCATGAGATTTTATTTATGGGATTAAGGAGTAAACGTAATCCATTATGATACTCTGTCCACAATGTGATATTGTTTTGGCAGCTAGGATCAACTCATGGTTATGTCATATTACATGATTCATACACTTTCTTATATTTCTATTAACATATTATTCTATGTTCTATATTTTATTCTTCCCTATGTTCATTCATAATCCATACATCTTATGTTATCATTTTATTCCTTCTATATAATGATCTATGCTTCAATCCCATGTTTTTCCATTACTGGGTTTTTTAGCTGATCCCTTTTGTCTATATATTCTCCAGGTTATCCTGTGTAGTTGTACGATATAATAAAAAGTGAGGAGATCATTATAAAGATTAATAAAAGATGTTTTATTCTAGTTTCATGTTTTCTAATTATATACCTAGCCTTATAAATACACTCTAATCTTCAATCATTGGTTTGTATTTGATTGATAATCATGCTTAATTTTTTTAATAATATGTGTAAAAGGCTTGGTTGACTATTTTTGGTACCATAGGAAACATTTGTAATCCTATCATTGGGAACACTCACGTGTGATCGTTAGATGGAGCATGGATCTCCGTACAAAGGCATCATGAGGAAAGGGATGTCATTTGGGATGGTGGTGTGTCCCTCACAGGAGGTGTAGCCACCCATGGAGTTCCTTGATAGGTATAAATTATAGTCCATAATAAATAATTAAAGATAGCTACAATTAGCATCATAATATGGTTTAGTTAATTTTTGGGATTATAACTAGAAAAATTTACTAATAACCTTAATGATAATTACATCACCATGGATAAACTTGATTGAAAAAAATGTAAATCTCATGTTTTGATATACTTTTCATTTATAATATTATCCTTTTATGTGAACAGTTTCATTTTTACATACTCATTAGATAAATATTCAATCCCTAACCTATTTTTATCTTTGTATGTAAAACAAAATTTTGAGGATGAAATTTCATAATGGGGGAAGAATTTAACATCCACAAAATTTAAAAGGAAAAACTATGCTCAATTGTGTACAAGATACATAATAACAGACTTAAATGAACCACAATACAATATTAAATTTTATTATTTTAATAATTTCTTTATAACCTAGACATTAAATTAATGGGGTTTTAATAACATTAATTATATTTTAAAATATATATGATGATCATATTCAAATATATATTAGAATAAAAAAGAATCTTCTATTTATTTATTTGGGAAAATATGTATAATTAAAATTTTAAACCTTAAGAAAATTTATTTTATAAAATGAACTTAATTTTTAAAATTAGATTATCAAAATTAATCTATGGTGATATTTTGAGAACCTTCTAAATTGATAAATTTTTAGTGAATATTTAAAAAATACATTTTTTAATACTTTATCTTTTGTGGTATCATTAAATAATTAATATGATATAAAAAATTATTAATCTCATTAAAATAATCATGTATTATAATATAATAAAAATATCATTCAAAAATAATCCAGAACATATAAATTATAAATTATTTCTTTATAAATATAAAAATAATTTTTAGTGTCAATACAATGCATTTGTAGCATTGAAAAAGTAAAATATTGGGACTTATAGATATTAATTTAGAGGTTAAAAGTATTTTGATGAATTTATTATTAAATATCATTCATAAATAATCATTTTTATTGATATATGAATTTTTTGGACACATATAACATGAATCTTACCCAAATGCTTGTGCAATACTTGCATAAAGATAGAAAATTAAGGAATAATAACCCCAGTATCATATATATACATGAGTGGGATATTGATAATGTAATATCATTTATACACCTATTCTATCATATCCTCTTATTCAAATAAAGGAAACTATTTCCAAACATATGGTGATTAACTGTCTATGTGGATAATGAGTTTTCTTTTTTCATTACCGCCTTGATGGATGATCATAAAAGTATTAATATGGATAGATAATATTTTAATAAGTATATTATTACTTATTTTAGGTTTTGGAACCAATATCACTACTACAGATTCAGCTTTTAAAAGCACGAGGCATTATCCGTGCTAGAAAAAGCACTGATAAAGGGGATGATAATTATTGCAAAAAAAAGAGCGGATAATTTGGGGGGTGGTATCATTTCTAAAAAAGCATTGATAAATTCCCCCTTGATCAGTGCTAATAAAAAATTACTTATAAAGACTATATTTGATAAAAAATATATTTCATTAAAAATATTATATTTTTTATATAAATATATTTACACTCATAAAAATATAATATATATATTTTAAATATCTTTTTAGAGAATGATAAATATGATTTTACAATTAATGTATAATATATGTAGTGAAAAGATATTATAAAATAATTAAAAAATCATAATATTTAATACGTTTCTAACTATTATCGAGTAATATTAATTAATAGTAATTTGATGGCATATAAATTAAATGAATTAATGAATGATCTAAGATAAGTTGAAAACATGAAATAAACTTCAAATAACCACAAATTTTCATCTGGGTGTCCATTTGGGCTCTACCACATTTCCAATGGAATATTGTGATGAGACATACACCCATGTAACATGAGCCATGGTCATGTTTTTAAGCCATAAAACACTATGGAGGCCTCTAAAATTGAGTTTTTAGTTGCGGTATCTAAAATTTTTAAAAATTTATATATTTTTAGCATCATTTAATGGGGTATTATTGATTTTTTTGACGGAGACTGAATTTCATCCATAGGATTACATTCACATTGATAATATTATTTTTATATTTTATCATTTTTCACAATTTAGTTTTATTTATAATTAAATATATACCTACTTTATAATATTGACTTATAATAAATCAATTTTATAAATATATATATCAACATATTGACATAAAAATGTATTTTTAAATATCTATTTAAAGTCAAATATTATTCATTTTATTTACATTATAAAAATGCATTACTATGTATATATAATGTTTATGTATACATATATGTGTGTATTAATAAACACACACACACACAAAGATATATATATATATATATATTTATATTCTAACATATATAAATGGATATTAATATATAATATATTTATGTAAAAATAATTATATATATATATATATATAAATTAAAACTGTCTAAATATATAAAAATAAATAGAAAAGGAATAAAATATGCAATAGAACACTAATGACATAGTTGTAAAGAGCATCTAATCGAATAAGGGAGGGACTGAGATCAAATATAGGCAGTCAAAGGTATTTGGGGGAACCTTCTAGTACTGAGGAATAGGTGGGGTGTGTGATGGTGGTTGGGGAGTAAAAATAGTCGATAAAGGGGGGTTTTGGGGTGTAATATTGTGATTGGGGAGTGTAAAGTGTTGAGAAAGGGGGTTGTAAGAATTGATAATGTGGGGGTGTTAGGGGTGAGTGAAAACATTGATTTATTTCAAATGTTTTAATAGTGATTTTTAGAACTATTAAAGGCATCCTTTATTAGTTATAAAAAAATCTATGTTAAAATAAACCTTTAGCTGTGCTAAAAAAGGATGTTAAAGGTATCCTTTACCAGTGCTAAAAAAAGTGCTAATAATGGGTTCCTTCAATAGCATTTTTAGCACTATTAAAGGTTGGGTTTTCAAAATGATTGTAATATTAGTGATTTTGAAGCACTGATAAAACACTTTTACTATCACTATTATATTAATTATTTGTAGTATTTTATATAGAAATAATATTTAGTAAATTAAAACATGTTCCAGATGGATGAAAAAATCACCAAAATAAAGTAATCATTTATCATTA
This sequence comes from Viscum album, assembly GCA_963277665.1. Taxonomy (NCBI): domain Eukaryota; kingdom Viridiplantae; phylum Streptophyta; class Magnoliopsida; order Santalales; family Viscaceae; genus Viscum; species Viscum album. The sequence goes on along the minus strand of OY728150.1, from coordinate 1,084,166,008 downwards.
ATGTTTTATCAAATAAATCATCCCCCTGTAAAAATAAAAAAATAATTTATGGGATCATTTAAACTTATTTAAGTGCATAAGTTCCATTCCATTTCACTTCTAGAGTTTTATTTCCATTCAATAAGAAATTTCATAATTATTCGCAAGTGAACTGTCCATAAAACCATGAAACAAACACTCTGAGAATGATGAAATAGAACCTTATAACTCATTGAAACAGACATAAATTAACTTAATAACAACATAATAAATCAAATAAATTTGGAAGATGTTATTAATTAATAAATTATTGAATCTAATTTTATTAACTAAGACATTAAGTACAAGTGAACAATTCTTTCAAACATAAGGTATAAGATCTCTCCAAATCTTCATATTTCATTTGGGTAAAGATTTATCTATAACTACCTCATGTTATCTCTTAATTATTCTTATATAATTCTTATATATTCATTATATATATTCAAGAAATATATTTATATCTCAATTATTCTTTACTTTATAGTGAAATACATATTTTTATTTGGTTCCCTTCTCAATCCCTCACAATAAGAAAACCCAATAAATGAGAACTTCTATTTTCTTACCTTTTTTCAGTTACACTACATAAACTACATTAATAATCAAATATTTTCATAAAATCTATCAATTTATCATTAAAAAATATCTTAGTTATTTTCTTTTTTAATGTAGACAATTAATCTTTTATCCTCTTTAATTAATATTTATTCATTTCCCTACAACCGAACGTAAATGGAACATTTCTAAAGTTAAATAACCGCACTATTTATTATTTTCAATTTAATTGGACATTATTATTCATTATATATTTTTATTATTCATTTGTGAATGACCAATAAAGATTTTACTCTCTTATTTCATGGATATGTTTGTTATATTACCTTTGGTTATACATTATGAAATGATTACGATACCCAATTCATTCCATGGGTAACCATTATGTTTGATTCATTAGGTGAAACACATATGAATGAACATGTTATAATGGGGTGGAATGATAATACTTCAATAAATAGGGTATTTCTTTAGTCTCATGATACATTATTTATGGGATTATATAGTAAAAATAATCTCTTATGAGACTCTGTCCACCATGTGATATAGTATTATCACATAGACTTGAATCATGTTTATGTCATGTTATATGTTTCTCCCAATTTTCAATGATTCCTTGATCATATGATTCCATGTAAGAAATTTTATGCTCAAATATGTTTATTTATGATCCATTACTTTTATGTTATCATGTTATTCCTTCTTACTCATGTGGTATTCTTCAATGAAATGTTGTTTTTACTTAAAGGAATTTATCTCATCGCCTTTGTCTATGTATTACCTAACTTGTTCTATGTAGTTATATGCTCTAAAAGGGAGTTGGGATATCATTATGAATATTAATAAAAGATATTATATTACAGTTTCATGTTTTATAATTATAAACCTTGTCTTCCGAATACATTGGAATTTTTGACACTTGGTTTTTATTTAATACATTATTACGATGAAAATCATATAATAATATGTGTATAAGGATTGGGTCGCTATTGTTCATATCAGAGGAAAAGGAATAAATATGTTCCTTGGGAAATCTCACCTGTGAGTGTTGGAAAAAGAATGGCTCTCCACCAAAGAGATTCATGAAGAAAGGGCTTCCAATGTGGATGGTAGTGTGTCCCATCCTGGAGGTGTATCCACCTTTACAGTTACCTGATAGGTATCAATTATAGTCCACTAAAAATAATTACCAACAACTATAGTTGGTATCAAAGGACTGTTATGTTATTTTTTGGGATTATAACTATAAAAAATTAGTTAGAAAACTAAGGTTAAACACATCACCATGGATAAACTAGATTAAATATTTAAGAATCACAAGTTAGGATATACATTTCATTTATAAGATAATTCGTCTATGTTCATAGTTTTATTTTTATATGCTCATTAGCTTAGTATTAAATCCCTCAGCTATTTTATCCTTAATTTTTAAATTTAAATTGCAAGGAAAATATTTCATAAGGGATTAGAATATAAAATCATTTTATTTTAGAAGGAATCATTTTGTTTGTTAGCATATAATATTTTCACAACTGAGTTTAAACAAACCACGATATAATATTAAATATTATTATTTTAACAAGACTGTTATAATATATCCATTAAATTAGATGGTTTAAATAATATTTACTATAACATAATATATATATTATGATATTATTCATTAAAAATGTATTTATTGTTTCTTATTAAATAAACCAACAATTTTTAGTAAATTCATTTTATTCATCAAATATAAGTTTTAATCTAAAAGTTACTTTTATTTATTTCTATGGTAAATGTAAGTATCATTGATTTTTGAAAATTTTATAAAATATATTTGATATAATGAATTTAAGTTTTTAAATCAACATATCAATGTCATTGTATGGGGTAATTTTTATAATTTTATGAAAAAGTAATTTTTTTTGGTGAATTGTAAAAAATAATTTTTTTTAAAACCCGGTATCTTTTATGATATCATAAAAAAATAAAAATGATATTAAAATTACTAATCTTATTTAAAGACTCAATTTATGATAATATAACACAAATATATTACAAAAATAATCCATAAATATAAAATATAAAATATTTTATGATAAATATAAAAATCATTTTCAATGCTGAAGCAGTGCCTTTGCAGCATTGATAATGTCAAATTCAGTGCCTTATAGATATTAATTTTGAGGTAAAAAGTATTTTCATGAATTTATTATTAAATATTTTTCAAAAATTATTATTTTTAATACATTTTTTAATTTTTACTTTTTTAACATGAATCTTATGCAAATGCATGTGCAATTCTTGCACAAGGCTATAAAAGTAAAATTAACAAATTAAATCTGTTTTATTGACATGGATATGAGTAAATATACACAACTAACAAATATACATGAATAAATTGAGACTAATTAATCTTTTTTTTATTATTTTAACTAATCCTTAATTTTTTATACGAAATAATTACCTTTAATACTTACGTAACACTGACGCAATGCTTGTGAAAGAAGTAAAAATCAATTAAAATATTTTAATTAAAATTATAATAAACATAAAATGAACAAAATATTTTACCTAATATTATTGGATGAATAATTTTATACCATAATCATCAATTTTTCTAATTTATGACCTTATAATTCCACTAGGTTAATATTAAGTCCCTTATAGTATTTTATTTAAAATAAATTCCAACTTTTCACATAATTTTTTTAATAAGTATTACATTTTTAATATGTTATATTCCAGAAGATATTTTCCAAAATAAATAGTCTTTTCAAATATAAAATATTTATCTTCTTTATAGTAATTAATTTTTAGTTTTTATGGAATAAATACATACCTTAAATATTTATCCAATGATGATGCAATAATTATCAAATTAGTAGAAAATTCAAATAAATGTTATGATAAATATTAAAATTAATATAATTTGAGATAATTATTCTGAGTGATAAATTATCAAGATTATGATGACATTTATAATATATTCTAAAATACTTTTTTTTAAAATTTTATTCTTTTTTTTTGATTTTTCTAAAGTAATAGTAATGAATAGTATCAAATTAGACAATAATCATATTTCATGAATATAATATTTTACAAAAATATTTAATAAAAAAATTATTCCATAGGGGAAATGATATGGTTGATTATTTCACCACCATGTACATTTTAGGACTATATAAAAGTATTTTCTTGAGAAAGTTCTTCTTATATTTTAATTTATTAAGGAATTTCTGAAGTTCCCCTATGCTCAATTATAAAAGGTTACCCCTTATTTCACTTAAATTTTCCACCTCGAGCCTTTTAGTTAGACCATACTATGAAAAATACTATTATTAACTTACATAGAAACATTATAGAGGTTTTTATCTCACCAAAATACCAATTATAATTTCCTTAAGTGACCCTTCAAGGAGAAGATATTCAAGAGGTAACATTTTTAAACCATCACTGTTAATTTATTTTCTTTTTATACCTTATCCTCACCTCATTAATCCATCAAGGAATAATAAATATAGTATAATTTATATAATTTAATTTTTATTTATAATTTAATATCACCTATCCATCCATTCTCTCATCTCCACTTATTCAACAAAAGGATACCTTTGTCTAAATTATGGCGATTTAATATCTCTGTGGATAATGACTTTTTGTTTTTCATTTCCAAATTCAAGGATTATAATAAAATTATTATTATGATTAAATATGATTTTAAAAATTATATTATAAATAATTTCAGTTCTATAACTAATATATAGAAATAATATTAAGTAAAACAAAACTAGTTCGTGATAGATGAAAAAACCACCAAAATAAAATAAACATTTATCAATAATGTTTTATCAAATGAATCATCCTCATGAAAAAAATTAAAAATAGATATATGGGAAGATTAAAATTATTTATTTTCATAAATTCTATTTAATTTCACTTTTGGGGTTTTATTTCCATTCGTTAAATATTTCCATAATTATACACAAGTGAACCGACCATAAAACCACGAAACAAACACTCCCAAAATGATGAAATTGAACCTTATAACTCAGAAAAATAGACATAAATGAACTTAATAAAATTATAATAAAGAAAATACATGTGTAATAGGTTCTTAATTAACCAATTAAGGAATATAATTTTATTATCTAGGACATTAAGTACAATTTCATAATGCTTTTGTAAGGTAATTGATATCTCCAAACCTCCTTAATTCATTTGAGTAACGTTTAAAATATATTTTACTCAAGTTAACTATTCATTATTATTATATAATTATTTTATATTCTCTAAAAATGTTCTGAAATATATGTGTAGCTAAATTCATCTTTATTTAATGGGTAAATACATATTTTTATTAGGTTTCGTTCTCAATTCCTTGTGATAATAAAACCCCATAAAAGTGAACTTATCTTTTCATACTAATTTTCAAGTGGACTCCATAAAATAAATTAAGCTTAAAATATTTTTCTAAAATAAAAAAATTTATCCTAAAAAACTATTTTAGTTTTTTTTCATGTTTAATGAAAACCATTATTCATTTATCCTCTGTAAAGACTCTTTTATTTTTCCCCTAAAACCGCACTTAGTGGAACATTTCTAATGTTACCTAGAAACTATATTTCGAGTTTTAAATTAAATTGGAAATAATTATTCATGACCAATTATTATTATTCCATTATTAATAAACAATAATGATTTAATTCCATTATCTCATGGATACCACTATTATACACTCTTTGTTTTTCCTTATGACATGATTATGATACCCAATTATTTCCATTGGAAAACCTTATGTTTCTTCCTTATGTTTAATTATTTATGTGGAACATATATGAATGGAAATTTTGTGATGGGTGTGGATAGATATTTCTCTAATAAATTGGGTAATGTTTTAGTCTCATGATATGTTATGTATGGTAATAGGGTGTAAATGTAATCAATTACGAGACTCTCCCTACCATGTGATATAATCTTAGAAGCCAACCTTGACTTGTGTTTATTTCATGTTATATATTGCTTCCAATTTCATGTGTTTCCATGATCATATGATTCCATGTTACATATTTTATGCTTCCATATGTTTATTCATGATCTGTTCCTTTTATGTTTTAATCTTATTCATTTTGTCTCTCATTCTCTGCTTCAATGCCTTATTTCTTCCCCATAATGGCCTTTTATCTCATCCCGTTTGTTTATATATTTCCCAGGTTATAATATACATTTATAAGAGCTCAAAGGGAGTTAGGTTATCATTATGAAATTTAATAAAAGATGTTTTATTATAGTTTCATGTTTTTTCATTATATACCATGTCGTTCAAGGACACTAGAAGTTTTTATTTGTTTTTAGTATTTAATAGATAATTATGCTTAAAATCATATAATAATATGTCTAAATGGATTGGATTAATATACCAAAACTTACTACCCATTATTTATCCATGGATACTTCATCCAAAAAACGCAAAAAAATTCAACTAAAACAAGGTCCATTACCTCAATAGGATAAAGTGGGAACCCCACCATATTGATTACCTTATATCAGTCCTCGATCGACTATATCACTACATCCAAACCATCTCCAGAGCATCCCTCGTAATAGAGGACTTCCTTTATTTCACCTAAATCTCTTCACCACGATTTCCTGAAGCATCTCATTAAATTCCATAAATCCTTATACCCCTCATAACATTGAGTTATTACAACACTATAATCACACTCATATGAATCAAACCACAACAAAACCAAATTTTCCATTCTATAAGACACATCAATATTCATACACTAGGAAGTCCCTCTGAATTTATCTTCAAAATAAAGAACGTTACCCATTAAATTATATACCCACATGACTGGAAATATAATGATTTCATCCTAGAATTTTAGTTTTCAACCATATTTCCATTATATTACAAACTCATCTACACACTTAGACACCGCTAAGTTCCATTACAGTCTTGTGAATCCACTCATTCTTTGAGCGCCTTACTAAAAGTACACCCTTTGGTCAACAGAAACACAAATGGTCTTTTCCATCGATTATAGTCTCAACACCCTAGCACTCAAGGAACTTATTTAAAAAAAGTAATCATCCTTTAAATATTTGAAAACCTAAGCACCTCCCATGCACCGGTCTCGTACCCTGAATAACCATCATGTGATTCCACCACAAAGGAAACCACCATACGAGGGTAACCCTTATGTTGGGTCACCCCAAATCATTCCAACTATCAAATCAATAAGATCTAGTTGTAACTAAGGTACTATAGGTCTCCCACCTATCCATACAAGTTGGATATCAAATCCGGGTCACTTGGCCTAAGTACTTATCCCAATGGCCAATCCTCTTCCCAAGTTCACATCCCATGGGACTTCACACAAGATCCCATATCAACCTAAGACATCAACATGACAAACTCCCACTCATGGGGTCTCACATATGATGAAATTGCTTGTCGACCACCACCCAAATAGAGGGAACCCATCCTTTGTGAGTATCTACTCATCATATTACTTCCTAGAGGATCGTGTCACCTTAGTAGACTCTTCAAATGAACAAAAATATCTTCTTATAAGATATGTATCCATGAAAAACATTGTCACTCTCTCAGTTAAGTAACATTCCATTATGAGATATATGGGAAAACACCATTTAAGTTATTACTGGTCACTTTAAATAACCTAACCCATACAACAACGCTTAGGAACCACGTTACTTACTGACCTGTCTGGGTCACTACACAAATTGTTCATGAGGAATACATCTTTATCCTCATCATTGTTAATCTCACCATAGATCTATATATAATGGAGTCAGAAAAAGTATCCATATACATGTTAGACTGGCTGAGTAGAATGACAATAATTAATTATTTGGTAATACTCTATATAGATGCTGTTGATACATTAAAAAACTAAGACTTATTCATTGGAGAAACCACACATAAATCATATGTTCCTAATATAATTCATGACACACCACTTTCCTGAACATTCAAAGAGTAAAAATTAAATCTATGGATTCTTTTCAATGGTCCATGGTCCATATATCCACCATAAATCATAAAATCAAAACCACACATATATATATATATCACTTGAAGAAAAAATAAAATAAAACCATAACATTTAAACCTATAAAACTAAGACATGTACTCATATAATGGAATTTATATCGGAAAAGGTGTTCTTGATGCACTAGTGTGGTATCCATCATAGGTTTTGACATATTTCAAATTCTATGTTTCACTAAATACTAAAATTGTAAAAAAAAAAATAAAACCACTATAATACAACTTTTTAATATCCTACCCTGACAAACTGTATGAAAATTAACCAGAATACTTCTCCTAGTGACCTCATGTGAACATCCCCATATAAAAGAGGTTTTTGATTAGAAGTGGGGTCTAGGGTGGTACTATAGAGAGACTATGTCCCTTGTCATACAATGAATAATAAATATAAAATAACTAAACATCATCCACAATATTAAATAAATATACTATATTGAATAAATAAACATCCAATAATCATATATGCAATGTAGTATGGGGCCAAATAGCTATGTCATACATTGAACTGAAAACCTACTAGAATAGTCACATATGCATACTAAAAATAAATAAAATTAATATGATGAATTCATGAAATATTTAATCCCAAAACTCATTCAAAGAATTATATATACATGTGATCCATACTAATCATTCAAACCTAATGCCTCCACTAAAACCTATTTTAGAAACCATGTGAATGCCTTCTCGGTTACCCAAGTGCAATGGAATCCTGAGAAGAGCGCGAGTAAAAAACTCAAATGGTCACCCCCAACACAGTTATATAATATCAAATACACACATTTATATATTCATATGAAATGATCAGATAAAATAAATAAATAACTATCTAAAATACAAAAATTAGGGTCAATTCTTATGTCCATGAACTCAATCAACCATAACTACTTTGACTAGTGATGAGGTGTCTTTGATCATGTCCATATCACCATTACAGTGAAGTAACATTTAAGATCCAAATCCATGTTATCCCAAACCATACACTCATGACTCTCGGTACCCATAGTCTAAAAGTAATAATATCCAATATTATATTCCAAGTCCCCTCCATGTAATATCCTCATGAATCTGGGGTTGTAATTAGAAACAGTCTTATCATTTGAGATCCAAATCCATGAAAGATCCATAATGTATCCCCATGAATCTAGGGATGTAACATGTGATTGTACTATAATAAAATATCCAAATCCATGAAACCACCAACAATGCAATCCAGGATCCAGATCCATGGAATCCCAAACCATATACGAGGTTCATAATCCAAGGATACTCTAATCACCAAGATCTAGTCTAATACTAGTTAGCACCTATATCTAGCTACAAAAAATGGAAACCCAACCACTTACCTATATCCATATCCATGATATTCAAATATATCACATCTTACCCAAGGTTTGATTCTATAAACTGAAATAAAAGAAAGAAACCATGAGCTACAACCCCTAAGTTTACCATCTCAGTATGAATTCCAAAGTGGAACTTTCTGCCAGCTTGTATACTCCTACTCAGGGATTGTTTATCAAACAGGAACCCATTATATTCCCATAGTCTCAGTACAACATGCACACTCTATCATGGGTTGTTAGTCTCGATCATGGTCTGGATCCAACAAATTATTCTCTAAGACATCACAACCCCCAATGTCATTATCATTATATTAGTATGACTATTCTGAGTAAATGGGGTCTCTCCCAATAGGAAGTAGTTAATAGATTAACCATGGACCATCTTGATCCTCTTAGTCATTATGGGTTTCTCTTCTCACAGATCCAAAACTAATTCCACCTATGGTACAACAACCTAGTCCTAGTCACATCGGATGGTTGTGGATTGCTCATACCAACTAGATATTGAAAATCCTGAATATATCAAACCACAAAGAGGGAGTCACTTAAGACCCACATGGACTAAGATCTATAGTCCAACATTGATTATGACTATAATTATTCTCAACAACCTTATCACAACCTATAGTATCACTGGGTATATCCTCACCTCCCAAGAGGATGGAAGGCCACCCGATATCTCAAGAGTCCCGACCTCATTCATCGGTGGTCAGGGCACCATGCCATTAGACAAGGGTTATTCATGACCCATGGTACTCATTTATTTTAAACATTTAATTTAATTTAAACAATTTATCTCTATTAAATAAATAATTTAATAATGGTTAATCACATAAAGTGGTAATATCAGATATCACATTCCACATAATCGAATGAATAAAATTCTATAGGGAATGTATATGGGACCACCTAAATCAGTTAGATATTTTTTAATTATTCCAAGTGCTAGATCTAATTCCCAATCCCATCCCAGATCACCCAACCCCCTTCATAAATAACCAATTATATAACAAAATTCCAGGGTACTAGATCATTCCAATAATTAATAATTAATTAATTATAAAAAATATAATTATTTAATAAATTTAATCCAAACATGGCATATACAATTAAAAATCATCGCGTCATCAATCCAGACATGAACCACATCAAATAACACCTCGAGAGTCCATATCAAACTCCAAAACCTACATCATAAGAAATAAATAACAACTAATTACAAATAAAAAGTCATTTCACTTAAATTTTAATTAAAAACCTAAGTAAATTCGACAGATCAAGATACCTCATTCAAAATGATGAACCTCTATGTCCAGACAACATCATGGGCCACCCCCTCTCCAATAAGATGTAAATCCCCATTAGTATCATGTCATTACACCATGATATAGTGGGATTTCAAAAAAACCTAAATAAAGAAAACCTAAATAAAAAAGAATATAGGTGGAGGATAAAGAGAGGACCACAAAGGATATCACACCTTAAACAACTACTGAAAATGCATCTGAGATAATCTCTAATGGAAAATAACCAAAGGAAAAAGGATAGGAGGTCATCTAGGGTTTGTGTGTTTGATGGAGAAGGAAAATGGAGGTGGGGGGGGGGGGGGTTGATTAAAATACCATAGGGAAAAAAGGTTAACAACCCATTTTTAATGGGAATTTATGGTCTGTACATATGGTTTTCCAAATAGCGAGACCTTAAATTTACAAGGAACAACACCTCGCATGATTGGTCCACATGGTATAACAAATAATTCCCCATCCATTATAAAATACTCCTCAATATTTAATATAGTTTTTCAATAACCATGCAAAAATCGTGCATCAAGCTCCAGGCCAAAGGCACCCCAAATGGTTTACTCGACAACCTCACACAATTTGACCATAACTATTACCTAATTTTTTCAACAGGCTATGAACTATTGAAATTAAACTAAAAACATACCCACACTAAGGGAGTCACCCCCCATTCCTAATCCATGCACACCAACCCATAAAACCTTTCTAGAAACCTCAAAAACTCCCAAAACATTTCCCAAAGATCACAAGACTCTCCTAAGAAACCAAGAAACCTTGGGAGATCATTCCTTATCTAAAAATACTACATTGATTCATTCAGACAATGTAATTATTTTCTGAATATTCGATTATAATTTTACACATATAGTAAATGAAAACAGAACCTCATTATGAAATTCTAAACTCAGAGGGGCATGTAATCTAAAATAATGTTAATTTATTGTGAGATGTAACCTCAGTAGTAGTTTTTCAACATGTTCTATTTGTTGAACAATAGTAGACATGAAACCTGTTGGTTGGATCCTAAAAGTTTTTCTTTAACTACTTTATCATATTATATTTTCTATTTTTTCAGTTTTAGATATCTTTATCTTTAGTTTAACAACATCACAACCAAAATGAAAATGGTGGAATTTATCTCCATAATTATTTTCCTTCTCTTATAAATATCATGGTTCTATCTTTTAATTTATGGTATTATACTTACCATTTAATCTTGTATGTAATTTTATTTTTATAAATTAATTTTTATCTAAGAGTTCACATGTCTTAGTCTTCCTATATCATTAAATAATATTTTAATTTCTATCCTCAAAGTTTACTATTTAGCTAATTTTTATATTTTTTATGGAGAACTCACTATGAATTTTTTATTCGTCATTAGATGATTCACCCTATTCTTATTCTTATTCCATGAGAATACATTGATAAAATTATCTAGAATTATCCCCATAATTATCACTTTGTTCACTATCTGACACACCCTCTTCAACTAAAAGAAAATCCATTTTGAAGAAATTTGTTGTTTTTATATTTTTACATTGTGATAAATATTTCATTGGGTCATATTTCTTGTGGGTAACTTATCATCAAGTTTCCTCATATCCACTTTCACCTTTGATAATTAAATTTATGTTTATAGAGAAATGACCAACATAACCTAAATTAAAAAATTTTATGGGAATTGTAATGAACATGATCAAGATTCCATCCTACTTGTCAACCAACCCGATTATCTACAATGCTTGAAGGGTTTTCCCAATTCCCATGGGTTGGAAAAAACTGCCCAGTCATCACAAGAACTCACTTGGGAATAGATTATCTACAAATTTGATATAAAACTGTGGAAATAGGATAAGTACAAAATCCAATAAAATTAAACATGCAAAATAGTTCATAAAAAATATCAAGATCCAACCCATTTTCATATACATAACAAATCCAAAAATAAAACTATAGAGAGGCCAAAAATATTAAAAATTAATCCAAAATAAAACTATCACAATCTACTAACTTGAACATATCCCAATCCACCACTATAAAACCGCCAGTTTCATAACACCACTCCAACCCATCCCACATTATCCACTAAAATAAGATGGTTCCAATCGATAAATATAAAATGAAATTTTTTAGGAATGAGATAAAAATCCTATTATTCACCAAGACCCACCAAAACAATGGAATTCATTTCATAAGGGAATGTATAAATGATAGTTTAAAAATAAATCTAAAAAACAAGTGTTACATACAAACACTATATATAAAACAACACAATTCAATAAAGAAGATTAAAAATAGTTTACTTTTCTTTTCAAAAACAAAGACACACAATGTGATGAAAAATACCACTGGAAAAATCTGTCTCAAAACCACACACATAGTTAACATTTATCCAAAACATATAAAACATTTTTATCTAAATGGAAATGGTTACATTAAAACATTACATTGGATGAATCCATCATTAATCCAAAAAATCATTTATAAATCCACTTTAAATTTCTCACACAAGAGTCCCTAAAAACTGAAAATTAGTTTTCATAGACAACATTGAAATATTAATTTAAATGGAAACAACCCAACTGAAATGGGTTAAGAAAAAAAAGAAAGAACCACACATATATCAAAATTCATATAAAAATTCTACATAATCAAGGAGGGTGCCATATTTAATAAATTAGTATTAATGATACAATCAATCACTAGATTAAACTCCCCTTAATTAATAACTCATCGAGAAAAAAAATGTGTCATAGTATTACCCAAATCTCATTAACATGACAATCATATAACTGTATATAGTTTTAACCACCTAAACTAGATACCAACATATTCTTTTTCTATAACATTATACATGTGTCCCTGAAAAGCCTCATTAGAGTAAACCCCCTCACAGGTCTTGTTCCTAGAATTAATGTAGGGTGATTAATAATATTTGTACCAACTAGAGGAATAAGATTGATGGTTCAATTAGTACCTGAAATCCCATGATTAATAAAGGAAACGAGGCATAGTGAAAACAATCTAGGTCTAATCCCAAGGAATAACCACAACCACCCTCACCCATGTCACATAATAATTAAAATAACTATACTATAACATCGAAACTGGGCATAAAAATCAAATTCCCACACAAGGGGAGAAATAAGAATCACATAACAACCAGAAACCCACACAAGGGGTACACAAGAAAGGGAAAATAAAGGTTTACACATACACCATTTACTACGAATGTGTAAAATGGGACTTTAAAACAAAACCATGGCTTGGAATACAAATACCTTTTACACTTAATAAAAATAATTTCCAAAAATTATTAGGATAATGATGGAAACAACCCATGTATTTAAAAAATTTCAAATTCACCCCGATTTAAGGGACATCTTCTTAGAAATCCTAAAACATGTAAAAATCCTTTATTTTAGTCACAATTTTTATAAAACACCACTTAAAAAATTATAATAGGTCCAAATAAATTGTAATTTCTTTTAAAATGATACAAATATACCCTTACCAGAGATTCTTTCCCTTTAAAAACAAAAATAAGGTTAAATAGACAACCACTTCCACCAAACCAATTAAAAAACACAATAAGGTAATACAAAAGGGTTAAATCAAACGCACTTGTCAAATAACCATTTTAAATACTTTAAAACATCATAAACCATTTGGAGGCCAACACCTCACTTCAATACGAAATTTCCTCAAAACATTATTTTCACTCATTAACAACTAAAACATGGTCAAATCACATTGTACAACATAAATACCATTTCAAAATCCGTAAGGAATTTCACAAGGATTTTTTCATATACAGAATTCCATTCCAAGCATGAAAACGCAGAGTTTTTATGAATACCAATCATACCAAGACCAAAAAACATTAAGAAATGGTTTCAAACCCCACAAGGCTATCACATGTTGTCTTAGGTTCATTAAAAGAGAATTTAGAAAGTGAAGGACAAATTAGAATTCCAAAATTAAACAATTTCAAAGTAACACATACCTTATAGAAGAAAAAACCAATAATAAGAATCTCTGAACATGTCAGCATTGATGGAAACCACACCTATAATACAATTAATGTTGGGGAAATAACTTAGATACTAAAATCCCAATCATATGACCCACCTAGAACACAAAACATGAACCACATAATAACTAGGGTTTGTAGGGGAAGCCTTATCCAAGATAAGAGAAGTAAAGTGTAAATGACCTCAAATCTCTTGGAAAATATCAAAGGGAGAGAAAAAATTCCATAGAGGAGGAGGTTGGAGCTCCAACATGAGCTCCCAAGCGCCAGTTGACTCATGTGGGGGAGAAGATGAGTTAAAGACCTATTATTTAAATAGTAAAAATGTGAATTACCCAAAATTTTAAACATTGTGACAACTATGATAGTTTGATCACAATGTTAGACAAACTGTAAACCAACCATGCAGATTCAACTAAATCCCCAAAATTTTAAGCCACATGGTTACTTCTGAGAGGACACACGATTTATAAAACTATGCAAATCACCCCAAAACGACTATAAATATCTCAAAAGCTTCTAGGGTGACCCAATATGCTTGAAAACCATGTAGAAGGTGTGAAAATATCTCTTTCAAAAATTTCAAATCCAGACACATGGTTGCTGCATGGTTTACAAAACTGTGCACAAGTCATGATCCACACCATAGGCAAAAAATCAACCTGAATGATTTATCCTTAGGAAATCCTGGTTTGTACTTCGTTGTGTGTAGCTAATGTGGAAGAACCATGTGATATTAAAAATAAACTAAGAAGGATCCTTGTGAATGTATGTTTCATAGTTTCATTTTAACAATGAACCTCATAGACGGAAAACCTTAAAAAAATTCCAAGTTACAACCCATAACTCCATATAAGATTATAATGGGCATAAGCTTCATCAATGAATATAAAAAAGAACAACGCCATTACACATGGGTGTAAGAAAATCCCCACCATAAACCTTTATTCCCCCAAAATATCCCAGTCGAAAAAGGAGACAAGGAAAATGGAAGATCTCAGAACTGAACTAACCTAACAAACTTCTCAGCATGGATTAACCTTAAAGCCAACAACCACAATCCTCAATATCATCAAACAGATAAAAAATAAAATACCAAATGTATCCAATTAAAAATTATATGAGAACCTCTAAAAAAAATACCTATTAAACATGGGAGACCAAATATGGTCTCCCCACCATTTTTAACTCCTCTAAAATGGTCTCCCCATAATTTAGAGATTTTATAATCTTGTGAATAAAAGGAACCACTACTTACTACACGTCCCCAAACAACCTAGAAAACATGAGAGAATCACACTCTCATTCACAAGTGTTTCCAAACACAATGGAATGAATGAAAACCACAAATAACCTCAATAAATTACAAGATTACTCACCTTGGGTTATAACATGTATGGATAACCTAGGTTCAAATACTAGATCACACTCATATGTTGTATCCTAAAAAAGGATCCCAACTAGACACCCATTAGTATACCATAAAAAACTAGTAATACCCACACCCTAGTTACCCAATCATGAACCCAGATGACTCTATCGAGTATAAAAATTGGGCACCACAAGGATCAACAAAAATAATTGGCACAAAACACTATCTCCAAGAAGGTGTTTCTTTAATAATGTGGCTCAATGAAATGACACTCACATCCCAACCACAACACATCCAAGAGGGAAGTATATGGGGGAAAACACTCCACAACAGAATAGAACATGCCATAAAATAGCATTCATACCATCCATATAAATGTTTCAAAAAAAACCATCTAATATAAACATACAAAAAAGGGAAAACATCTAAAAAATACAACCACACAAGCCGATGCTCCAAATTACAACATCAAAATCATCATGGGAAAAAGGTATCTACCACAAACCACATGAACCATACTCAATAGATCAAACCCCAGACTTCTTCCAACCATTGAGCATAGAAAAGGTTCCTCATGTAATAGGGTTGGAACAAAAAACTCACACTACCTCAGATATAACATACCAACAACATCTCAACACCTCTTACCTGAGAGGCTTAAGGGATCCTAAGATAATTGAGGTTCACCAAAATATCTTCGAACTAACACCTTTATTCAAAAATAAATTATGGTTCTATGTCTACCGATCCACATGGATTCTATTTAGGCACTAAAACTTAAGAATTTTTTTTCTGACCATTCTGGGGGACATCGTCAACAAAGACATGAACTACCTTGATTCATGATCCAAATCAAAAACCAAATTACTTGTTCACAAATAATTAATCTAAATCAAAATATAAATCCATCATGTGTGGAATAAAACAACCACATACAATGATAATTTTCTATTTTAATCCCCCATTTTACCAGGAAATGTCAAAAACACCCTCAACCAAGGAGCACATAAAAAATATAAGACAACATAGGATTAAAAAACCTTAGTGTAATAGAAACATTGTTAAAAAAAGGTAACCAAAAAATTACATTCAAAATTTCAATTTACATTGAAAAAAAAGCATCCCCAAAATGACTATAAAACCTATTTCCCATTTGGAAAAAAAATTTCATCCTTTTTTCAAATAAAAATCCTTCTGAAACATTTTATATATTTTAATGGAAACCACCACATTAAAAATAGAACCAAAAACCATGGGAATTCACTCTTACCACCCATTTGAAAACCATGTTTGAAGATATCATTTTAAAAAACCCATTTATTTTCTAAAATGAATTTTTAAAAACCAATAACACCCAAATCACTACACATGCATTCAAACAAGGATCAGATAAACATATCCTAAATAGGGTAACAAAAATTTCCACATTCTTCCTCCAATTACGAAAACCACCATTAGGAAAATCCTGAATCAAGAGGAGTCCAAACAACATAGCTGGGGAAGAAATAGAGTCGTTATTTTTTTACCACACCGGTCTATCAATCATGTTCCAATCACACCAAAAACAGTATAAAAGATTCATTCTTAACTAAATGGTTACTACATGGTTTCCCAGGATGTGAAAGCTTACCACAGAACATATTTTCTCCTCCCTTCCACCTCGATACCTCAAAAGTGACCCCAATACCGTATACATAATCAGAGGGGATCTAAGAAAATTCAATCACATCAATCCCAAAACCAATAAAAACAACCAGAGATAATTTGAATCAATGATTTTAATCCCAAAAAACAATGGAATTTTGAGGTTCTGGATAGGAAATAGATAACTAGACTCTCCCCACCCTTAATTCTGAAGATACAACTACCATAATATCCTTTCTACAAGGAAATCCCTAAATAAAAAGGGATATATAATAATATCATCTTCCTACTAAAAGAATACCCATTGTTCTAATTCCATTATGTAACAAAATATCCTTGGATACCATACTACTCGACACCCAACCTGATTCACCACAAGGACCGAAGGGTATTCCTGACCCCAATGAGCTAGTGACAAGTGATTGGAATCACATGAAGTCCTTTGGGAATGATTTTTCCCAAAGAATAGATAAAAAATCCAAAAAAATTAACATGAAAGAAAAAATAATTAAACAATATTCCAATCATTTCATAAACAACTACCATGATCCAAACCATTTTTATATTCACCAGAACATACAAAACAAAAACTACAATGAGGAATAAAAAAATAAAACTAATAAAAAATAAAACTATCATAAGTAACCAACTTGAGAAGAAACCGAACTAGAACTATGCAACATACGGTTGTTCAATACCACCCCAACTCACCCCACACTGGCCAAAAAATCAGGAATGATCCAACTAAGATCCAGGAACATAAAATTTTGTATGTGTGAGCTAAAAAACATAGTCTGTCACCACAACCAACCAAAACTATGCAATTAATTTCATAAATAAATTAATTAATTATATTTTATAAATAAATATAAAAAATAATATTCTCATACATATATATTATAGAAATCAAAAAATTACATAAAAAACATTTAAAATAGTTTACCCTGTTTCCAAAACCAAAGGCACACATATTAAAAACAAGGCTATTGGCCAAAGCTGTTTCAAAACCACACAAACCATTAATATTTATGAAAAAAAACTTACACCTATTTTATCTATATGGAAATAGTTAGTTTAAAACATTTCATTGGCCAAATCCATTTTTAATATCAAAACCCATTTCAAAATCCACTTTAAATTACTTACCCAAGAGTATCTAAAAACTAAAAATTAGTTTCCGCCAACATCCTTGAAATCTTATTATCAAAGGAAATAACCAAAATCACAAGCATTGAGAACAACAATCAGGAACCAAACATATATCAAAATGTATATAAAAATTCAACAAAAAAAAGGAGGGTATAATAACAAATAATGTAGGGGAAATGATAAAATTAAGCACTGTATAAAACTCGCCTCAAAAAATTACTCACTGAGAAAATGAATGTGTCATTTTCATACCCAAAGCTCACTAATGTGCTAATAATCTTAACATATATGTGTATAACAACCTAAACTAGGAACTAACATTTGTTAAATCCATACAATCTTCTAAGTATCCCATAAAATCCCCGTTTGAATGACAAACACCCACCCATACATTGATCCTAACAGGACTAGTAGGGAATTATCGACATATAAACCAACTAGAGGAAAAATCTAGATCTTCCACTTAGTACCCATAATTCCATTACTAAAAAAGAATTGAGGCATAGTGTAAACAAAACATGTCTACCCATAATGAATAACCATAACTACCCTCACCCCTAACAAGGGATTTTGAAATTTCCTGTATTATAACATTAACACAAGGAATGACAAGAAAATTCACATCTATGGGGATAAATAAGCATCACATAGTTGACAAAAAACCTACACAAGGGGCACACAAGAAATGGTAATCAAGGGTTCCACATAAAACATTTAAAACCAAAGTACCAATTGGGCCCTTAACACCAATCCTAGGATCAAAATACCATGAACTTCCACATTTCATAAAAATAATTTCGAAAAACAATTTGGATGATGATGGAAACCAATGAAGCATTTAAACCATTTCAAATTCACTCTTATAAAATGTCTCTATTTGAAAATCAAAAACATGAAAAAAGGATTTATTTTGATAAAATTTTTATAAAACACCACTTAAAACATTTCATAGGGTCCAAATAAATAACCCATTTCATTTAAAATGATACATAACTTCCCTTCAATAAGATTATTTATATTTATAAAAAAAATTACAAAAGGAAAACCATTTCCAAAAATCAAATTAAAAAAATATACAAAAATACATTAAAAAATATGGCATTAGATAAGTGAAAAAACACAAAAAAAATCAAATAACCATTTAATATATACCAAAATACCCCTTTTTACAAACCATTTTGAGGTCAAAACCTCACTTCAAAATCAAATTCCATCAAAACATTATTTTCACTCATTAATAACTAAATCTTGGTAAAATAAGATTTCAAAATAATAAAACCACTTCAAAATCCATAAGTAATATGATAATAAGCTGAACATATTTAAACATTCCATTTCAAACATAAAAAAGGAGTTCTCATGAAAAACCAATTATTTCAAGCCTAAAAAGATTAATGAATCCTTTAAATAACCACAAGACTATCACATATAGTCTTATGATTATTAAAATAGAATTTATAAACCAAAATAATTCTTATAATTCCAAAATGAAACAATTTCATAGTAACACCTACCTTAATGAAGCAAAAACTAAGTAGTAACACCTCATAACTTGTTTCCTTCGACGACGACCACACCCATCAGAAAAACATAAGTGTCGAAAACCCCTAGACACCAAAATACCAATCTTTAGTCCTACCCTAAACCTTAAAATTGAACCAAATAACAATTATGGTTCTTGGGGGAATCCAAATACAAGATAAGAGAGGGTTAAAATGATGAAAAATTGAAAATAATGAAGAACTCACTTCAAACCTCTTGGAAAACACAAATGGTTGAAAAAATACAAGGTGGAGGAGGTTGGAGCTCCTCCTTGAGCTCCCTAGGGCCGATTGACACATGTGGGAGATAATAGTGGTGAAATGCATCTAATTTATAAGGGTAAAATGATAATTACCAAAATATTTAGAAACTTTTACAAGGCGCATGGTTTGGCAACATAATTTGAAAAATTACGTGTCAACAATGTGGACACCATTTACTACAAAACTTTTTAAGCCCCGTTGTTACTCTAGAGATGTATCATGATTTCTCAAACTATTTAAGTCATTCCATGACCACCCCAATCCTTATACAACCTTCTATATTTCCACAAAAGTTTTGATAAATCATGTGGTATATATGAAAATGTATTTATAAAAATTAGTGATCCAACCACATGCTTACCATACGGTTTACCAAAATATGTGAAAGTCATGAACCACACCATAGACACACCAAGTAACCTGTGTGATTTCTCATAGGGGATCCATGGTTTGTACTTAACCATGCACAGACCATGCTTACAATATATTCATAGTTCATAATGAACTAAAAAGTATCTTCATGATGGGGGGGGGGGTGTTCAATTTTCCATTAACCATGCACCATAGCTGTGAATAGAACGAAATATATATAAAATTTTCAATTTCAAGTATAGAACTCTAGAAAAACAAAGACTTTGACTCCACTTTACCCAATAATTCAAAAATTACTAAACCATGACATGAGTGGTTTTAATGGTGGTTTACCATTCTAATTACCCTTCCCTTAGGAATAACCTATTAACATAGTAGATAAGTTATGAACTAACTCTTCCATACCTTAATCTTCATTAGAACAACTCTAATAATAATAAATATTTATATCCTTAAAGGATCTAAATGTAATATATTTATCCTTATTTACTTTTCTCTTAAGACAATCCATTGTTCTCATTACATAGTTTATAAGTGCACTATGAAATTCATCAGTTGTAAATTCATTAAAATACCCATATTCAAGGGATGTGACCATGCTGTCAAATTTGTCAAGAAGAATCCATATGAGATTTTTGAAAATTTTATATTCTTCCAGTTTCTCACCAAATACTTTTATAGTGATAATAACCATATTAATCAACACAATGAATTCAACTATTATTTCCTCGTTATGTATAATTATATCTTTGAATTTTTTATTATTAAAATATAAATGGATTTCTTTCACCCTTTTTTCATTCAAAGGAAGTATGAAGTTGCATTAATATAAAATCATAAGTTTTTAAAACAATGAATTCTACAATATCCTTTTATGATAAATTGGAAAATAATATATTTCTATTCTTTATATCATTTTTACTATTTTTATTTTGATCTAGAGACCATTCTAAAGTCTCATTTGGTATAGTTAATCCTTATTGAATATAATTGAGCACACATATATACTCAAATTGAGAAGGTTAGTCACAATTATCTCCTTCAAAATATAAAACATTCTTCCAACAAACATGGGAATTAATTTTCTATTAATTGAGTTATGATAATACAAAATATCTTTTATGAGATTCAATATAGAGTCAATATGATCTGATATTAATTTTTAGGATCACTCAGACCATGATAAACACTATGGGGAGGGGGTGAGTGAATCAATTTTTATAACTATTTTACAAAATAAGAAAACTCTCATGATTATTTAAAAGTATTCTATAAATAATAAATATGATACAGGTAATAAATGAACATGGAATGTTTTTTAATGATGCTTTCCTCCTAAAAGGATGACTACATCCCTTGTGTATTGTAGGTTTTATCCATTGAAAACACAGTCCATCTATTTTTATAAAGAAGTGACTAGGGTAAATGTTGGTCCTTAAACATGTAATAATGACTAGTTTAAATTTGTTATAGTCTTATATCAATAAATAAAGAGAAATTTTTAGAATAACAATTGTTAGTGAATGATTTATCCTTTGAATGAGATGATTTGTGTTGAAATTATTAGTCTACCTCATATAACATTTTTTTGTATATTCTCAATAACCAAAATGTTATTTTCTTTTTTGTGTGTGTTAATATATCATTTTTTAATTATTTTTTTCTTTCATATTTATCACATCATGAGTTTAAATAATGTAATTTTTTTTGGACTCCCCCCTTTTACACTCTTTAATTATAGTTATAATAAATCATTGATAACTACTTCTGAAGAATCAGTATCCTTCCATTTAATTCTCATAAAGACTCAAGTTATTTTATTCCTTTTAATATTTTATAAAACATATGTGTATTTATTTTATCCTATATGGTATTCATGTTCACATGTACTAAACCACATTCTGAAACTCATTATCCCATAGTGTGACATCATGCATTGGGGCATGAATCATCATTCAAAAATTACTTCATTATACACTATGGAGTGACATCACATTTTACAATGTGATTCACTCATTCTTCTGGTCTTTATATAATATTTAATTTATATATAATTAGTCTTATATATTGAGTTCTACTCAAATATTCAATAGGTGTATCATATAATCTTTTGGAGTGCATATCTTTTATTTATACCTTGAATCATGGCCTAAACATAAGAATCCTGATATTTGAAAAATGAATTGCAATATATCATCAAATGGTTTATTATTTTAAAACTATGTATCTTCTAAATATCCTAACATAATACCTTTCAAAATGTGTACGAACAACATGAATTTTTCATGTTCTTAGTTTGAGACGATGCCTTTTTCATTTTTTGGTCTAGCATTGTCTTTGTAAGATTGAATATATATTACAACATTCCAAATTCATAATACTAATTGAAAATATTATCAAATGAAATAATCAAGTACATATTATATAATTCCAAATTATTCTTATGAAAAATATTATTTTTTTTATTCCATCCTAGAGGATGAAGCTAACTACGGATCAAAGATAATTGAATATAACTTGGTGATTTATCAAAGAGCTTTGAAGAACATCTTGTACCTCATCAACAAAACACCGTTGAATCAGATGAGTGACAAACTAGATACTCTTAATTTCTATTTAATAAACCTAGGATATATCTATGTTGAGTATCATTCAATCCATTCCTTGTCTTTTGAAATGTTGATTGTGTGGGAGTGATGAGAGTCATGGCGGTTTGACTCCACTATGACTGTGTATTTTGATCATGTTGTGGAGATTATACATGTGACTCAAGAGAACATAAAAAACAATAGGAAGATTAGAATGAATAATAGTACATTTATTTACTAAATTCGGAGGTTTATTATCAAATGTGAATGAAACTAGTGGCATTAAAATCCATAACGGTCAAAGAAATGTTCTGCGTGGCTGAGATCAGGGAATTTTAAGGAAACCTTCAGATGGAGAAACTGAGGTGTTCCCACTAGAGAATATTAAAGAAGATGATCTAGTAAAGATGAAATAGTTCATAAAATACTATCAAAATAGGTTATATATGCTCAAAGAGTCAATTAATTTGGAACAACAACAATATATCTTTTGAATCATGGGAGAGGCACTAAATTGTGGATGACCCTCATTATTCTTCCAAGTAATAAATGTTTCTTCCGATTTTAATTCCGTATTTGGAAACTATAACATATTGATTTTTTAATTAAATAACTAACTAAAATATCTAATACTATGTGATTTATTCTATTTTGATATGTAAGAGATAATTGAATATCATTATTCTTGCATGAGAGCACGTAATATGGGTGGATATATTAGAGTTAGAATGATTCATTGACCACAGTAAGGGAACCCATGAGACCAGGGGAATAAGATTTGTTCAATTACAAAGGATTTATCTAACCCAAAAATCTATAGAGACACATGGGTAGAATATAAATGGTTTTATAATTCCACTTGAGTATAGGTAATTGAAATAAAAATAAATTGATACTCTAGGATTTTTAATTGAAGAGGGGGAGTAAATACATTTAGTTTTAACACTGTATGACTGTTTGTGTTGTGGAATTCACTATTGTACCACAAATTATTTTTTACCAAGTAAATTTCCCCTAGAAGGGGATGTATGATAAGATTGAGGCACCCAATCCATCACAATAAATTGAGGGGAGTCTATTTGAAAGGTTTATCCTTCAGGATGTGTGACCTATATGAGATGTGGGTCGAGACTGAAACACTAGATCCGCCTCTTTAGGATGGGGGGAGTTTTAAAAAAAAACTATTGATGGAAAGTTAAAATTACAGGGCCACGATTTTTATATAGGGAAAAGTCTTGTTGAATAAGAGTTTCACCTCTATATTGTTTTTTCATTATTCTCTGATTATATCAAATAGGGTATACAAAAACAAATGTTGTCAACCAATGTGATTGCCAAATATAATAATTTAATGTCATATAGCTTGGATCATGGGAAATTGAAGGTTCATGGGTACACAAGATAAGTGGTTAAGCCCATGAAAAACATAATTCTCACATGTTTATTTGGAATAATCCTCAAAAAATGTTAAACATATCCCATAATAACCAAAGAGAGGATCTTTTTCCCACATAACTTATAATTAATTTAACCAACAATTACCTTGTCTTGGAATTTCTATCTTCATTTTCAAATCTGGTCATCCCTCTTATCAAATAGTCCTTGAATCAAAGGATCCAAATAAGAATCTCTAATGGTATCCATATATTCTCTATATTCCTAGAAACATTACAAGTTGATATCCAAGTAATAGTAAGAGAGATCTAATAACCTTGTATAGTTTTCCATTAATTATAATAAGAATCCATTATAGATTGAAGGATTATTCACTTGTTATCTCATTATTTAAAGGAGGAGGGGGTCAACTCTCTGTTATCAAGAGTTTTCTTGAGATATCATAGAGAATTATTTCAAGATATGATTCTATGAAAAATGAATTTATTCTCAATATTTAACTTATAAAATATATAAATTGGGCTTATATACTTATTTTAATACAATTAATTATTTCCCAAAAACCATTAACTAATTTCTTAGTTATACGTACACCCCATATCAAATAATAACGTTATTATATTACATGATGTTATATAAATAATTTTTATTTAAATACCATATATCAAACAAATAAATTTATATTTATTTAAAATACACTAAATGAATTAAATATTTTATTTCAATCAAGAACCTTAGCTCGGTCCATCAATATTCCTAGAAATTTACTATACATTGAATAATAAATATTTATTCAAAATAAATATCTTTATATTATTCATTGATTTATCAATAAATATTATATTCACTAAAAGATGAATAGTTTTTTATTTTTTTATTAAATAAATATATTCCTTGTGAATATAAAATAGATACATTAATATTATATATTTTCTAAATAGGTAATGAAATACATAATTAATATTAAAACCAATATTTTTTAAACAATAATAACTAGTGATTATTTATATGAAATAAACAAAAGAAAAATAAATATTATTCCCTTGACTAGATAATAATATTTATATTAATATTAAATTAATATAGAATTTAACCGAGGTCCATCGATATACTTATTATGTGACCCACTTGGACTGTTTCTCAATTGAATTAGTTTAATTAGCCTAAATTATGTAATAAACATTCCGAAATGCATAAATAAAGCTATAGAGAAAGAAATTAATATCATAATGACAACAACCTTCAAAAAAATTTCACCATGTAATATAATATCTATGTCTCAATATTTTATCAATAAGGTTGGATTATGTGTTTCATTATCCTATATGCATGAAATATCTTTTTCGGCAACCAAAAATGATGTCATTGATAAAGTTGAATGTCCATGGATTTGATCAAACAATTACATTTTAATTAAAGGATTAAGATATCCTTTTTTAATAAAGAGATTGTAAAAATATTTTTCTTGACTTATTCATTAATCCCATATCACCTGTGATGCACTAAAAGTATCATACTTTATACGGACAATTATTCATTGTGGATTTTGTCAATACATCAGATTATATGACACGTGATGTGAATTAATAATAATCTCAAGTCTATGGTCCAATACACGCATTCACAAATAATAATATAGAATGAAACAGAACATGTGGAATTTATATTGGTGGGTCTGTTCTCATGACCTCCTATCTCAGAAATTATTAAGCGAAAACTTCATGAGAAGATGTCCCAGAGCATTATGATCCCTTGAAACCTGATAGTAAAATATAATCTTGGCACTTCTAGATATGTGTTATTTGATCATAAAACATAGGTTTAAGATTATTTTCATATCTCTTCAAGGATATCATTATAAAGAGTACCTGTTTTTTCATTTGGATGTGAAAAATACTAAAACAACATTATCACATTAAATTTTATTTATAAAAATAATCATCATGTGATAATATACATTAATATTAATGATACTGAAAATACCGATAAGGAAAAGTATGATGTAGTTAGTTTTAGGGAACCAATGCCAACATGCACCAAATTTTAATAGAACCATCAACTAAAAAAATTTAATCTTTTATCTCTCACATAATATTAATGGTTTTATTGAGATAATTATTTACTCAACATATCCACATGCTCGGAAATGTGTCAACTCTACCTAATGTTACATCACACCTTTGATAAAAATTCATTACTAGATGGTACTTTTGAATGATTTGTCCATTGATATTACCTTATCTCCTTATACAGAACCATAACTACTATATTATTACAATATAAGGTGATATGAATGTACTTCTAGGTAAAACATAATGATCATAGACAAAGTGTTGTATTAAAATTACTTCATTAGTTACATCGGAAGCCGTAGTATAGTAAGAATTTCCAATAGAATCAACAACTACAAGATGATTTCATAACTTCCATCACATAGATAATCTATTGAATACGTAGACATATCCTATCTATGATTTCAAATAATATCTATCTATATTTAAACCATCATTTACGTATCCCATTAATACTAGTTCTTTATGTCTTTTATAAACCAAGAATATATCCTTAGTCTTGCCGAGATACTTTAGGATAGTATGGAATTCCATCCAATGGTGGTTTCATGAATCTTATTGATGTCATCCCACTATTCTTAAGCTGTAGGAAATATAAATCCTAGTACATATTATAACATACATGAAAGAGACAATAAAAGATTCATATTAGACTATACACATCCTCTATATATCATATAATGTCTAATGACACATGTTCATGGAGAGATGTATACCATGTGAATTTTTTAATAATACCACATTGGACTATTCCATACTAAATCTCTTCATCACATTTTTTAAAAATATACAATGACATAATCTATGAAACCTCTTAGATATATCATGAATGATCTTGATCCATAGAATAAAAGTTGCTTCACATAAGTTATTAATATAGTTTTTTTATTCAACCACACATTTAAATATGGTATGGATAATACCTCATTTCAAATTACTAATATTTCACCAATATATAATACTAATAAAATTACTACACTCCCACAAAATTGATTGTAGACACAGGTATAATATCAATTCATTTATGAAATCAAATTCTATTATGGTTTCATCAAAAAGAATGTTAAATGGTATGGATTCTTGGTTCAACCCAAAATTGTATATTTCTATCTTGAATACCTTATTTTAATCCTTTAGAGTAAAAAATCCATATTTTTATCTCATATATAGATCTTCTATAAGGATCCCATTAATGTATGAAGTTTTTGAAATCCATTTTCCAATTTTATAATCATAGTAAGATGCTATGTAAAGTTTTATTATGATGTATTTTAGTATAGAAACTGGTTAAAAGGGTTTATCATAGTCTATTATTTAAAATTTATTTAAACCATTTTGGAATAATCCTATAATTATATGTACTAAATTAACCATCCATGCCCAATTACTTATTGAAAACTCATTTTCACCCACTATGATTTATATCAACTAGAGGATCTACTAAGACCCATACATTTTTTTGGTATATGGAATATATTTTATAAATCATGGATTCATTCTTTTAGACAACTTATGAGCCACTTACTTCTTCCTTTAAGGAAATATGTTCATTTATATCACGAAACAATGATCCACCGTCATTATTGACAATAAAATTATATATCTATGGATATCCAACCTTTATGTAACTCCTACACCATACTAATGTCTCTAGAACAACCTATTCCATGGGAATTTGAGAATTGTTTCCCACGTCATCTCTATTGTGTCTTATTTTTCGACAAAATAGAAGTCTATATTCCTCTCATAATCTCTTTTGGATATGTTACCCCTCCCAAGGAATATAGATTTTCCTTCTAATATTACCTTTTTTATTTGAGGGTTTGTATAGATAATATCCCCCCATTTATATATGATATCTTATAAGGATATTCCTTTTGCCTTATCATGAGATTGTTTTTCAAGAGGGAGCCTTAACAAGTGATGTGTAACTCCATACAAATATATGTGAAAAAATTGGTTTCTTTATACTAATAATCTCAATCAAAATCCCATTTTTTCTAATTTGATACATCGTTTAGTGATTGCACCATATTCTATAATACATATCTCCAAAAAGATAATGGGATACCACTATAACCAATAATCAATCAAAATATGAAAAATAAGGCGAGGTTACTTCACTCAATAACACTATTTAACTATGTTTTAAAAGGGGAATTTAGTTGAGATAATATTCTAAAATTATTTAAATTTTCTATGAAATTTTAGTTATGTTGTTCTTTACCATGGTTTAAATAGAGTTTCTTTATCTTATTACCATGTTTGTTCCATACTTTATTATTTAACACCTTAAATATTTCAATGAATTTGATTTACACCTAATTAATTTGATGTATAAATACCCATTAAAGTCATTCGTAAAAGTTACGAAGTAAGAGTATCCACCTATTGATTTATATTAAAAAATTTATTATACATTTTTATTTATAAATTCAAAATTTCCATATCCCTTTATACCTTTCCAATAAAATTATATTTGATAATATTTTCTTGTAAACAGGTGTGACATATATAAGTTGTTTTAGTTCAAAAGAATTTTAATACCTATATTGATATAACTATTCCAAACGCTTATGGGTTATATGACTTATCCAATGATACAAAAATTTTCTGTGATATGATTCAAGTGAAATTTATTCATTATCGATTTCCAACACTTAATTTTAATATTTCATTATGTAGAGACCATTATTTAAATGTTCAATAACATTAACCTAAAATTATCTATTATTATAAAATAAATTTACTTATTTGAAAAATTAAAAATAAATCCATACATATATAAATTGAACACACATATTATAATATTAGTAAAACTGTCATCATAAATAAATAATTTAAAACTAAAATTACTATTGTTGGAAAAGTAATATAGTAATCTCAAATAACTAGTAAAACTAATATACCTTTTTAAATTTATGTGGTTCTCATATTTGGATAAAAATATTCAAACCAAAATCCCTATAAAATCCCCAATTTTTAGACATTGTAAGATTATATTTTATATTAAATTCCCTTTAATATTCCCATTGGTTATTCAATAAGGAATAACTATTATTCCAATTTCCCTTCTTACCATATTAAAAACAAATTGTATCTTATTCCTTGTCCTAACTATGGATCCTCTTTATATTGATCAGGTATTGAAAATATTCCTTTGAATTAGATCTAGTCTTGGGGGACCTTCACACTACACTTACTCTTGTTCACCATAAGGACTGTGATTTGATTCATAAATCTTGTGCATATCTTCCTAGAGAATAAGAGTATGCATTTAAAAGATTTACGTAACAGTATTATTTATATTGAAATTCAAAATAAAACTAAAGAAAATCTATGTAAATGAGGAGATTAAGATATTGGTGCACAATTCATTGGGTACTGTAAAACCTTGAATATCTAAATTCTTAATATAACTAACCATCTTGAATATATGATGTTCAGATAACACACCTTATTCAATATTTCCCATAAATAATTTACCCAATGGATTCAAAATCAATGCTTTATCCAAGTGTCTTATGTAGATATTGACCTCCCAACCACTTTCCCCCTTATAATGCTTACTAGGTATTGGGAACTCTATAACTTATGTCTTCCTTTATTTGAATAATAAAATGTACATGTTCTTGTACCACTTCTATAATATACTTCCAATTAAATGATTATCATTCCCATGTATTGATCATAGAGATAATTTTTAGGTCATGTTAATTTCCATTTTTACAAAAAAAATAAAATGAGTTTTTTTAAATTATCTAGATTTCAAAAGAGTGATGTAATAATTTTATATTTATTAGAATACCACTATTTTATGAAATTTAAATATCCCTAACTATTGGATTCAGAATATTTTGTCATGCAGAAATGCTAGTAGAAGTAATCCATATTTCCATTCTTATAATAAAATATTGGTCTTGAAAGTGTATCCAATGGTATTTAGGTAGGAGGTCATGCCAACTACATTAACTCACAGATCCTTGATTCATTGAGTGCACTCCTCAATCCTAAAATATTAAACTCATATTTCCTTAACACCTTCTTCCTTGTTAAAACAATTCCTACTCTCTCTATCAACCCATGATTCTAACATTGTTAATATGATCCAAAACTATAGTTAGAACTCTCCGATAATTGAAAGAACTCGAAATTGGGCTAGAAAAGTAATTTTATGTATGTTTGTATTCTTAATTCAAGTAATGGATGTATTTACTAACTTAATATATTATTTTGAACAATTTTTGATTACATATGTGTAAATTCAATTTATTTTATCCTTTATCTTCATATAAAATATTATGTGTATTTTAAAAAATTATTAATAATTTCCTTATAATATAATTTATGACTAATATATTTATTTTATTCCATCAGAGTATGGTTTTTTATTTCATTTACGTTATCTTATCTTTTTTTATATCATATAAATATGTATCCACATTTAAATAAATAATTATGAACTGGAAAAAAATATGTTTCCTGATTATTATATTTTTCTAATTTTTTATTTATTGGACATATAATATACAACCCCTTTACCCCAAGATAAAAAATACCAGAGCTAAGTCTATCTTTAGTTTTAGAATTAAAACATTATACCTTTTTGTGTCTATGGTTGGAGTCACCTCAACTCATGTTCTAAACCGCATATACTTATTGTATCTTTATCCTTGAAATGCATTACTCACTCAAAGGTGAGGGGAACCGAGAGTACGAGTTTATATAAAATAATATATGAACACACATGACTATACACAAAAATATTAGAGGGATGGTTCATAGATTAATATATTTAATTTAATACAACATTTATATTATAATAAACTCATGAAATAATGATTAAATTAATCAAAAATCCATTACGTACATAGTTATTCAATCTCATGATCATACATGCACGAAATAGATATGAATTTGAAAAATGTATAGAATAAATTTAAATTTTTTCTTCAATAAGATACACTATATAAATTAATAATTACTTATATAATCAATTAATTAATTATTCTACCTTAATTGTACATTTAAAAAGTCTTAGTGATTCCTATATCATATATATATATTTTTTGAAATAAAAGAAATTAAATTTATTTAAAACTAAATAAATACTTAATATTAATCATGGAGGGTCACAATAGGTACCCTACTGGTATGTTCTACGTGGAATATACTGGTGGTAACATGACCGATGCCGTTATTATTTAATTACATGACATACACTGTCACACTACATGACCTGTTATATACACAGAGTGTAATACTGTTCAAATACAGTGTAATTACATGGAACACAAGAATACATGAAGTGTCTTGATATTAAATAGGGAGTAGTTCTATAGGTTAGTCCTTATAGTCTGTAAAACTTGTATAATCCCATACCACACAATTAACATCCATGATTTATACTTTTGTTTTTGATTGAGTAGTAAATGAACCATATGGAAACTATATTTAATGTGTAATTATATAATACAAAGAAAATAATTAATTTTCAATATAATTTGTGAGACCCTAACACATATTTTGTACATTCGGCTATAGGTTGTGTAGTTTGGTATAATGCTAAAATTAATTTTCTATAATTTTGTTTGAATCACATGACCCAACTATCAAGCCATGTCCCTTGCATGAGTTATCATGATTATTATGTTGTGTAAATCAAAAAAATAAATAAAATTAAAAAATTTCAATCCCACACTACATGAATAGGGACTCTACATATATTACATATAGAATATAACATGTTACACAAAATGCACACTAGTGAAAATTTGTGTAATTATTTCAAAACCATGTTAAGTGGTTGAGATCCCCTATGTAATTATTAATTATTTACATGACACAAAATTTTTTTACATGGTTTTTTTGATTTGTTTGGGAAATTTTGAGATGTTACATGATGTGTACCCCATCAATCAGTGTTCTAGATAAAAGCTATCAAGAAGAGTGTAATTAATACCTTAAACATAAACAAATAAACATAAAGTTTCATGATTTCCATAAAGTGTCAAAGTGTGGTTAAACAGACTACATGTAGTGTAGTTTTTCAGGTATGTGACATGTATCTATATAATCAAGAATGAATATTAATCACTGCCTGATGGGATCTTCAATTGATCATTATCAATTATTTACCTTTATTTGTTCATATTCTGGTCAACAAACATGTTATTTTAAATATTGGATTAAATAATGAAAATTTTGAAATGATAAATCTAACACCAAATGCATAAATAAATCAATTAATAATAAAAAAATTATAAATTATATTTGTGATTACTCTAATACTATTTTACGGTTTTGGGGTATATAGTAGATTTGATCAGGCCCATGAACAACAAAATTCTCATCATTTTTTGATAAATCCTAAAATCTATATGTATGTCTCATAGAATCTATACATAGAGGATATTTTTTACATATAATTTATAAATTATTTAGAAACTAGAAATTTAAATGGTGTGAAACTTATTTCTTCATTGAGATTTTTTTTGAACCTCTTATCACACCATTGTTGCATTAAAGGATCCGAAGAATAATCCCTATAATGGTTTTCAACCATGATCCATAAACATAATAAT
Source organism: Viscum album (assembly GCA_963277665.1). Taxonomy (NCBI): domain Eukaryota; kingdom Viridiplantae; phylum Streptophyta; class Magnoliopsida; order Santalales; family Viscaceae; genus Viscum; species Viscum album. Next base: position 1,084,132,708 of record OY728150.1, on the reverse strand, counting down.
TTCACAAATATATCTATAATTGCAAGTGTGAGATATCGAATAACCTTACATCATTCGCTGTTGATCGTTATAAGAATCCCTTTAGACTTGAATGATCTTTTATTTACAACTCATTCTTAAGAGGGAGTATGAGGACTGGATCTCTATTCTTGATATTATTCTTAATAGATACTAGATAATTATCTCATGAGATAATGTTATACACAATAAACATATTCTCCAGGTTAAACCTATACATTATATATATTCAGGTTATATACATAGTCAAAGACAATTAATTATTTCACAAAGGTCCTTAACTAATTCTTTAATTCTAAGTACAACCCACATAAAATAATATATATATATATATACATATATGTATATATATATATAACATTCCATGACATGTGATAACATTCATTTATTAGAATATAATTTCTTAAATTAATTAATTAATATTTATTTAAATTATATTAAATAAAAAAAATAAATCATTTACATTTGAAACCTTAACTCATTCCATCAATCCTATTTATAATTTATCTAATCCTGAATAATAAGTATTTATGGGAAATAAATATATTTATATTTTTAATTGGTAAAAAATAAATATTATATTCACTAACCAATGAATAAATTTTAATTTTTTCTATTTGGATAATAAAAAAATAATTGTCTAGAGAAAATTTTAAAATAGAAATAAATAATCAATATTTTATAAAATTGAAAATAATATTAATTATTTAACATTAAACTAACATATATATTACAAACTATAATAAATTATGATTGAATCTATAAGATCAACATAAAATGAATAAATATTATTTCTTAGTTTGGAAAATAATATTTATTCCAATATTAAATTCATATTAAATTTAACTATAGTTCATGTATATATTTAGTGTGTAATCCTCTCAGCATCACTTTTAGTGGAATTAGTATAACTAACATAAAGTATAAGATCTTTGTCTAGAAATATGTCAGGAAACCCACTAAGAATGATGTTACTATGTTATTGAAAACAACCTACCACGAAAGATCACGCGTAATAGAATCCATTTGTCTCAATATCTCATCAGGTATGTTTAATTACTTGTGTCATAAACCTATGTGACTGATCTATACTTATTTGACTTCTTTAGATGAACTCATCAATAAACCGAGATAGGCATGGGCTTAATTAGATAGTTCAATTTTAATCAAAGGGTTAAGATATTACTTTATATTAAATGAAAGGGTAAATTCCATTATTGACTTATTCATTAATTATATATAACTAATGATTCAACCAAACTATTATAATCTTATATGTCGTTTCAATGCAACTCATACACTTAGAAAATTATCACATTTAATTTTATGAAAAATAAAAATCATTATGAGATAAGATATATTGATATACAATTCATTTAATATAATGGTACTTATACATACAAAGTAATTTTTTTAGGGAACTAACTCAAAAAATACTAAAGTTTAGTGTTATATATATTGGACTAATAATTGAGAGAGTTTATGTAGATAGGATAAGTTTTGTAAAACCCAATGTGTAGTGGGAGTCATATTCTAACATTGAAAATCCCCAAGACGAATGCCCATGGTTTAAGGTATTGATATATGAATCATGGCTTGTTGTTCTTAGTTTAAGGTCATAGAACATAGACAATTTAAATTATTAAGGTATTATAAATAGTGTAAGGGGAAATATAAGTTTAATCATAGTAAGAACATAAAAATTATTAAGGGTTCACACATTAATTTTAGGGATAATATTCTTGGTCTAAATAATGATGAAATATATGTTCATACTACATTGAAAAATTTGGGGATAGTTTTTATGGTATTATAGCATGTAATTATTGAAGAGTTAATCTATATAAAACTTATGGAGAGCTAAAACCAATGTAAATGGAGATGAAATTCTAATATAAATGAACCCTAGAGTAATTACACATAGTTTAAGGTTTTGATGTGTAGACTATGTGGGGTCATTCCTTGTTCAAAGTCAAGGAACTCCGATCATAATTTTATTCTAAAATTTTAGTGAATTAAAATTTTACCATGTTTTTTTGATGTTAAAGAAAATATAATTTATATTGTGGAATGAAAAATATATATTGAAAAATCAAAAACTAAGCCATATATAAATTGTGTACTTTATTCTAACATAGATAACATTGATGGTGGAGGCATGTAGTTTAGTGTCATGACTCTCACACAATGTTGATTTAAATTTTAAGGTTATAAAAATTTGAAAATATCCTTGGAGATTAAAATCCTTTAAATTATAGATAATAAAACATTACATTATGAAGGGGAACTGAATACTGATATAAGGTAAGGGAAAGAGAATATTAATGACAAGACTCTGAATAAATGACTGAAGTGTATTTACATATAATAATAAATAGGAATAATTCCATATATTGGTCTAAAAATAAATCCAATATAAAAATATGTGTCTTATAATGAAGTGTTTGGGGGAATATATGCATAGATACCTGTATGAGAGAAGGAGAAATGTGATCTATAGGTCTTATTCTCTAGTAATACTGGGGCACAAAAATAATGCTTGTGGCTTAGCATGAGATATTTAATTTATATATCACTAAGTATCGATTGGGATGATTATCCATCCACATATAGTTCATTATCATTTTATTATCTAATTATTTTTTTGTAATACAGGTATTCCAATCAAGTAGAGACTTAAATTATTCTTAGGTATCCCTTTGTGGATTGTCAACCAGAAAAGAATTTATTAATATTTTTATATTTCTTAATTTAAAATTTTCATAATACCTAATGAGGGGGGTCCAACAATCATATAATTGATTTTTTATTAGGTTTCTATTTACTAGTTTTCAACATGAAACATATTTATTCATATTTTAATCATAATTTAAATCCATGGATTCTAGTGTGAGTAGGGATACAGATTGAGGTCATAAAAATTTAACCTTGTCTGTAATATGCTCCATCTAGTAGTAGGGGAGAGATAAAAAAAATTAATTGCTGGACAAATGGTAATATAGATAATATTACGGTGAAATTAACATATTTCAGGGTTATTTTTCCTTTACCAAATGGGAATTTTTTAGGGAACATTGTCCTTACTAAATGGTTGGTTCATTGAATAGCTACCCAAAACTCAGATTAGTCATCTGAGTGTAGGTCAATCATAAGAAGAATATAAATATATTAGAAATGTAAAATTTTGGGTGAAGAATTTTAGGTCCAATTACAGATATATCCTTTACATTTATTTATCTTATATGATAGGGGAGGTTTTATAAGTCATAATCCAAGTGTTATAGTTCTCGAAATAGGTCAATAAAATGGATTGAAATATGGGAAGTAATGATATTAGAGTTTTATGTCTAGACCCGATAAAAGTCATTTGAAAATCACTATATATATCATATAATTGAAGCAATGACACACATTTTATTAGGGAAAACCTCTATAGAGATCTATCTCATCTATAAAGGTAAAGCGGTGAATGATTGTGAAGATAAAAGGGGAAATGAAACCTAATAAATATGTTTCTTATCAAAAAGGTAGTTCTAACTTTGAAAAATACACATGTGAGGATTCCCAACATGAATTGGTAATGTTTTTATAAGGGCCCTGATTTTCATTGAGGCCTTCCCCTATCATCCTTATGTGTTGGTGTTTTTGAAGGTTTTTTATAATGATTTTAGAGGTTAGGGGAGGGTTATGTCAATTTAAATGTTCTTCTAAATTAATTAAATATTTTTAAAATTAATCATTGTAATTTTTACATAATATATATATTCTAATGAAAAAAATACAATTTTTAATTTACTTTAACATTGTATTATTATGATATATATCTTGCGTTTTTTGTAATATTTATTCTATTGAACTATGTGTGAGTCATAATACAAGTCATATGACATGTGTATAATTCATATAAATATGGTAAAATTCTTTTTATTTTTCATATGACCTATGTTTGAGTCCGAGTATTAGACATATGACCTATGTATATGTGATATAACTCTTTAGGTGACGTTTAGGGATTTTTATAACACAATTAACGTTAATAAGACTTCTTAAAGGTTATATTAAGACTTTAAAATCATGTAAGAGTTCTAACCTATGGAAAATTTAATTCCATATGTTTGAACTCTTTCTATGGAAGAGTAAAAACTTTTTAGGAAAAGGGAACTATTCCCATGGAAGATTAAACCCTTTTGAGGAAGAGTGAACACTTCTTATGGAAGAGTAAACCCCTTCAAGTAATAGAGAACTCTTATTATATATGAGTATAATCTTTTTAGAATGAGAAAAATAATCCCATAGAATAGTATTAACTTCTTAAGAGTAATACTAAAAATAAGTTTACTACACCAATACATAATTTTTTTCCTAAAATTTGTTAAAACTATATTTATGAAATAAATAGAAATATTAATTATATATCAATACATTTAATATCTGGTATGAAACATAAGAATATATTTTTAATTTTAGTATCTTTTTATTAGATTTATGAGATTTAAATGGATCATTTTAAGGAGATTAATTTTCATTTAAATCAATATAAATTAAAGGTAATGCTTTGATCGATTCTCTTGGGGATATCCAAGTAGACCATAATATTGTTAAACCAAATGGGCATAAATTGTATTTGTATTAAATAAATATTCAATATTTTTTGGAGATTATAAAAGTATATGAATTTAATTATCATGTAGAATGTGTATTCTCCATATCTATTGTAATGATTATTGGGATGTTCTTAATGTCCAGAACATTATATAATGGAGTTTGGTGTGAGCACTTTATTCCTAGCATGTTGAGGAATTTAGACAAATTTAATTTAATGATGTCCATGAAATTTTTTTTTCATGATTATTTACTGATCAGTGAAGTAATTTGAGAATATATTGATATTATGTTTCAGACTTATAATTATTATATTTTCTTTTTTAGAGGGACTCATATAAAAAATGGGCCAACCATGTAAGAAATAGGGGCTATCTTGATATACCTTATTGCGGGAGTAAGATCAACCATAAGGGAGATATATAAAAAGAATATCATATGGAAACATTGGTTAAGAGGGTACATAGGCAGATAGGTGTGAACAAATAGTAATATAGGCACACATGGGTGTGAACCTCGAGATGATAGACCCCCTGTGTGGGGTGATATAATGGTGTGTAGTAGTGTGTGAGATGTAGTCCTATGAGAGAACACTAGGATAATTGTATCTACAGAGTCAATAGATGTTCACGGTTTATATAGTTATATCCAAGAAAATGTAAATGTGATTTAATATGGCTGATAAGTGTCACACTATTCATATTCTTTAAATGATATGTTAATAAACACTATTTTCTAAGCTATAGAATGAATCCAATGATAATATTCTCTCTCTAGACCCACTTGAGGTTCTTGGTTCATTTTAATTCATGGAATGAGATCTATTGATCAATATAATTATATTATTTATAAAAATTTTAAAAAAATAAAATCATTAATGGTTACAAATTATGAAAACTAAACTAGTAATACGAAAATAGTAATAAACATGAATCTTTCAACTATTATGAGGATCTTTGTCCATGAAAGGATTATATTGTATGGTAATAATAAAGGAATGAGTTAGTATTATAAATTATGATGTATAATTTTATTATTTTCATATATATGTGAGGCCTCATAATATTGAAAAATAATATGTTTTTCAGTGTCACAAAACTATAAAGATAGAAACTAAATCCATTTGATTTTTTTAATACTGAGATCTTTAGGAATTAAAAATTGACGATTTATATTGAATATTCATCAAAGAAAATCTATTTAATAAATGATAACAAGGAATTGGAACTACACATATAAATATCAAGAATCGTACCTGAGATAAGGATTTATATTGATATATTTTTTGTGGCTTCTGTTTTCCTATGTGAAATATAGCACCCTAAAACTATAGTTTTGTTAAGAGGAGATCCCATGTTGAATTTTTATTTCATAAAAAAGAAGAACTCATGTGACTTATGTGAGGGGGAGGATATATGATAAAATCTTGAATTTTGAATATCATTCTCAATATTTTCTCAAAGAAACTAAATACTGATGTCCTTCACTTTTGTTTTACACATTTGAAGATATTCATGAAGAAAAATTTCCATGAATCCCTTCCTAGTTTCTAAAAACACACTCATATAATACATAAAAATTGTGTCTTGTGTGGATAGGATTTTTGAGACAACACCTATCCCCTTATACAAGGTGGATTGATAAACCATGTAGCCTTACATGATGGGACAATAAAAATGAATAGTATAGTATGAGGTATGAAGAAAATATTGTGCATAATTATATTTATAAACATAGAATATAAAAGATTTAATAATTGAGATAACAAAATATTTTAATAAGTAGTTGAGAAATAATGTAATATAATGATAAATAAAATAAATTTTATATGGATTCACATGTCATGAACCATATATTACACTTTAATGCATGAAGTGAATTAGATTTAATAACGTTTAGAATTCACAGTAATGGTTTTTGGGTTGTGAAACATTATTCTTATATAAAATAATTCTTAAATAAATTGTGTGAATTTATTGAACACATATTTGTGTGTTCAATACTTTATTAGACTATATTAATACCTTTTTGAGCATTGTTTCACTAAGGAAATAGATCGTATATATATGTGAATAGAATTATTTAGCAAGACTGATAAACTAGATTGGTGGCTGTTGAAGGTACTTGAAGTTGTATCCATATAGAGAAGATCAAATTTTTTTTATATAAATATAACTCTGAATAAGAAATAAAACATTATATTTTAATATTGTCATTAAAGAATAAGATTGTACGAAGTAGTATAATGATTTTCTTGTATGATTGAAGAGAGTGAAGGCCATTGTGGACTCTGGTAGCATTGTGTGAAGTATTATTAAAATTTCACTTGTGTGACTCAAGAGTGTGAAGGATATTTTATACTCTAGTAACAAAATATGTATTAGTTTAATGATCATCCCATATAGACTTAGGTGTTAGGATACAACGTGACTATGTATCGACCATTTCAATTGATAAAAACATTATAGTCAAAAATCCATATTGGGGGGTATAACCAACATAACAAAGAGGAGGTATTTGTATCAAACCATATAAATAAAATGTTCTATGATCTCCCTTAAAATTTAAACATATAATGTTATATTGTGATATATGAATAATATTATTGAGTACATTAACATGTTTATGAGGTTCAATTAAAAATAAAAAAATCTTTAAAAGTAAACCACTGATTCAACCCCTATCAGCGGTCATTCCATATTGGGGCTCTACTATTTTTATTTCAGAATGTTTCCATAAAAATATATATTTTATATTTTATAAAATGAATATTTTCTGTAAATGAGTGAACAAAATTTTATGAAGAAAAAGGAAGTTACTCTTAAGGATAAGAATCTACATATTTTTACCAAAACTAAGAAGAATATAATGAAAAGTCATGCAACGATGTTGTAGAAGAATATTATAGTAAATTTAGAGACAAAAATAAATAAATTTAAACAAATTGGTTTATGTTGTAACAATTATATTATTATTATTCTTTTAATGATACCTTCTCAAGCTATTATGATGATGTATCACATATTTATAATAATTTTTAATTCAAATAAAATATGAATAATGTTCCCAATTAAGTGGTAAATTGTATTAGTAGTACATTCAAGAGAATTATTTTTAATAAAGAACAATACGAAAAATATGCTAAAAACTATAGGATAAACTTAGTATGGTGTTCATAAAGTAAATCACTCTCGTAGATCTAGTAAAATAAGGGTAGAAATCCATCCTTGATTTCGAAGAATAATTGAAATTGTATTCATGTGATAAATTTGATTCTGATATTATTTTAACAGAAGAATTCAATGTATATGAAATTTTTTACAATGTTATTATGGATATAAAATATTCTCAATCTGAGTTTAAAGAATAAAGGGAATATGAGATTTAAAATTATTTACATGAATAAATAAAAATGAATGAAGAAAAAATAAAGATGATAAATGAGGATTGGGAAGATAGGATGAGATTAGTTAAGGATGAAAAGTACTCACTAAAGATGAAGTGTTTTGAGTTGGATGTGAGATTAAATAACCATTAATCACCAAAAACATCCCAAATTACTATAAAAGTGATATTTCCACACAAGTTTACATTGAGATTCATGACTCTAAGAAAACTCATTTTTATGGAAAGAAGAGAATACAATCACCCGTTTATCAAATAGAAACATTGTTTAATTATAAGGTTCCACATAACATAGAAATATTGTTTTTTACTAATTTCATGTTACTTACTAGTACATTTTGAAAAATATTTGATGTGAAATAATAGATTGTGAAAAAATACTCATAAACCCACCACATCATGTGTGGATGAGAAAATATTCAGAAAGAGTTGTTCCCCAAGTAGTGTCAAAAATAATGGCGGTACTACTCCAAGATAGAAAGGTTCAAAAAATTTAAAATATAGAAAAACTAAATTAGACATGAATAAAATAATATTCATAGGCTATTTTTAGTGTTGTTTGATATTTGGGTATAAGGCATTGGAATGTTGGAATAACATGAAAATTCATGAAAATAATAGAAGTACACAAGTAAGGGGGATATAAACTAAAAACATGTGAAAATAGAAAATAAGTAATGGGGATTTGACAAAGACAACCATGGTTAAAGGTGAAAATTAAAATGCTATTATAATACATCATATAAACATGAAACATAGATCTACAACTAATCTATCTCAAATGATAATAATTTTTTATAGCATTGTAAGAGAAAAAATAAGACTAAACCTGGTTGGGCAAAGAAGAAAAGCGATAGATCCACTCATACTAATATCCCCATGGGTATCGTTAATTACAAAAGGTTAACCAAATTTAAAATTTAAAAACATGATTCAAAAAATCACTAAACTATAGGGTATTATAGGCAATTAAAGTCTAATACTGAATCCATAGGGAAAGGGTTTTAGAAAATGCATTCTAAACAATAAAATACCTATATTAATTAATGATTAAAAGAATATAACTCTAAAATTTAATGCTTGTTGATTTTGAGGAATAAGGGAAAATAAAATAGAAAAATTTTATTTGGTTAAAATGAACCTAGGTTCATGTAGTAACTAGGTATAAAATGATTAATTTATAATCATGTTGTTATTGGAACCATAGCCTAGAGAGTCCAATGGTCATGGAAAAAACTCTCCATCCTAAAATTTCTTTTTTATCATGGTTAGGTACACTATATTATAAAATAATGGGTAACATAAATCATATTAAAATATAGAATTATAACTAACCCAATGGTAACAATGGATGTCTAAACCCCATATATCATATCAAATGAAGAACATTCAATCAAACATTTGACATGTTCATGCTCAAAGATAGAAAAAAATTAAATCACACTTACTTACCCCTATTACAATGTACACACAAAAAATAATTAGGGAATGGATAGAAATTAAGAAAAATGTGAAAGCTAAACATGAATTGAATTAAAAGATATAATAAATTATACATTCAATATCCTTTCATCACAAACTCCATGAAACAAATTTCAACCCCCTCATGTTATCCATGATGGGGTAGGAAAATAAAATTCACATACTACCCATAGAGAAAATAGTTACCTTCCATAGGTAACACATCCTGATAGTCCATACCTCATGTTGATTGAATATTTTTTAGAAGTGGTTGGCCTGTGAATTTATAGGAATAGATTTATACTCATGTCAGCTTCAATTATCTGAAAATCATCTTCAATGTTATCCTGATATGCATGAGGATGTCCATGGTCAATGTAACATATCATATTTTTCAAAGAGATACAGATACTTAATATACTATTTGATCCCCTCATTTTATGATAGTAATATTATTAAGAGGATAAGGAGCATTTCATGAGTGATTGGGGATCATTCAGAGACTAAAGATCCAAATATTGAATAGGAAGATTGAGACACACATTTTGTGCACAATTAGTGCTAAATATGATACTCAACTATGTGGGTGTATTAGTAAACTGTGTAGGGGATCACAATTAGTTTTAACCACGAACCTCAATCATCATGGCCATGAAGGGTACTCTAGTAGGAAAGAAAGGGCTACTTAGTTTTTCCAAACTCTATGTCCATGATCTCACCCTTAGTTCCACTTAACCAGTGGTTTGTCATGGTATGGTAAACCATGTGATAAAACACTAAATATCTTATAAATATGTTAAAAGAAGATTTTACATGACCTTCATTTATGTTTTCTCCCTTATTTTTCCTCATCACTCGCATGAAACACCTCTACCAGTTGTGGGATCTCTTCCACTTCATCCAACCTAGTATTTGAGCTAGGATCTCTATCAGAATTCTATTCCATCCACAATTAGTTGTGTTTGATTTCCAATAGTACACTCCTCATTCCTCTTACTTCAATTTTTAGTTTGTCTCAATATATCCAAAACTATTTTGGTTCTAGATAATATGTCCAATTTTTAGAGAATTTGTTTATTTTGATTATTTATCCCATTATAAATCTAATCTAAAGCTGATAACAAAGGATAGATCATCTACCAAGATAATGTAGGTGATACAGTTCTTTTCCCGAAAATTATCATTTAGTTTTTTGGGGAGATGTCATGCCACATGAAAAACCATTATAGGGATGCCTCCTAAATGTCTAATTAAATAAATATAATGTAGTTTACATTATTATTGTAGTTCTTGAAACCTATGAATCAATGTCAGAGGAAAAAAAATCGACAGGATTCACCCATATGGGTGTTCATTCCTTGATATCCTAAGATAATCATGTGTTGTAATTAAATTGAACCACCAATTGAGGTGTGTTGAATTGACCCTTGTGAAAGTAATATATTTTGATTTGATTCAAAAGAAATTGGTAGGACATGAGCATATGCCTTTTCTCTTCTTTTTTTAGCTTGAATTTTCCAAAATAATCGAATTTACCCACATGACTAAAATGTATTGTGTGAATGGTAAGAGTTTAATTCTATATATAAAGATTCATTTACACCAACCTGAGGATGATACAAGGGTACCAATTAACTTCTCCTTAAATGGTCTCATCGATCTCAATAATTAGAAATTTTTATTGAATTTAAAAAAACTAGTTGTGATACATGGTTTCTTCTCTACCTTAGATTGGATTTTAGGAAAATTCATTCACCCATGAGTGACACCTGGTTCCCCAGTGGATTACCATGGACGAGCTTGGTTGGAAATGTTGTTATATCGTTCCACGAGTGATTCGTGGTTCCATATGTGGTATACCATGGATGGGATCCTAGGGGTTTACATATATAATATTATATGAGTTATTATTTGGTTCCCTATATATAATTCCTTTGACAGAATCTTATTATGATGGGTTTTATAGTGCACCTAGAGTGATACATGGGTTCCTTTTTATGGAACACCTTGGATGGAGCCTGGATTCCAATTAATTAAGACTAAGGATGTGTTCTACAATAAAAATAACACAGTTGGGATTGGTCCACTCTTAATTCTTGTCTTTTATGATTTCCATGTTATATGTCCATGCTCATATTTAATGGGATTTATTAAACCCCTTGTAAGTATGTTTGAACACCTTGGGATTACGCATCGTGTATAGACAATGACTATTAATTTTTATATGAATATATATTTATATATGTACATGAGGCATATATTTACATACATTTATATATATAAAAATACTTTCATTGTGACGTATGTTCATAGACATATTTCATAGGATGAAGTAGATAGTTTCAGTTTGGTATCATGTGAGGAACCTAGTTCGATGTGATACATTTAACTATTATATTATATTTATTTTTAGCTACACACTGATCATATTATATGGAAGAATTTTATAGTTATATATATCATTGGTAGTAACCTATGATTTATATCTCACACCCTATTCAGGTCATCTATTGGTACCCGAACATACCTTATGAATGCAGTTAGGGAAAAAGGGAAAAAACCTAGGATATAGTATGAGAGAAGAGGACTGCGATTATTCTATTGATACTAGTGGAGATAATTTTTTCATTTTTTCATTTTTATAGTTTTATACCTATTATTACACATTTTATAACATGAAATTTCTATTTTTTATTCCATCATTACATGATTATAAATTCGTTTTATATGGCAATGATTCATATTCAACCTATGTATTTTATCTAGATAGTTTATTATTCAGTTACTAGTTATTTATTAGTGTTACCATTTCATACCAATGTTGTATATCATTGCAATACACATTGATCATGAGGGTGTAGTATCCCCATCATACCATCATAGACCCTCACTAATAGCCAAGAGATTTTGGAATATGGGGAGGCAAGCTTGAGTCCATGTGGAAAACCAGGTTTAGTTACTTATGACTGAACCAGGTCTGGGATTCTATAATGTGGTATCAGAGCTTAATTTTTTCCTATTATCATAATGTTTGGGTATTATAAAAGAGAGTAGGAACATGTCAAAATTTCTAAATGATCTAGTTCTTAGGAGAAACTAACCCACATATATGAGAAATCCAAATTAATTGGGTTGGGATATTGATGTTTTGGTTTGAGACAATTCTAATTACATAAATATCACCGTTGGGTGATGCACATCAGTCATAATGTATTATATTTTTGTGATTTTTTCTTTTACTATTTTCCTAATGAGGGAATAAGGTATCTTCTAATGTATAATTATATGTACTTAAGGATTCACATGTCATACATATTCCATTCCATATTAATATTACTACATGTATTTCCTTGTGCATATTATCGGTGTCTCGGATGTTGTATTTTAAAATGTGCTAATGCTTCTTATAAGGATAAAATAATTAGATTAATTTAAGTGTACATATTAACTAAAATGGTGTTTTCTCATATAACTTGATGGTGGAACTTTATTCCACCAATTATTCCATGTTTGATCCATGGAACACTTGTTCTATAAACTGAAACATTAGACACTTTTGATTACATGAATATGATTTGTAATTTATAAATAATGTACTTCTATAAATTGGGAATGATAATTCATTTAATGATATCCTTTTATATGACCTATTCCATCATGATACCAGATGTGTTGGCCCATAGATTTTGTTGGCCGCTATCTCTAACTATAAAGGTTTTGATTATCACAAATCAAGTTATATATTAACCTATATATTATCTTATGTTAGATAATATATTATGAAAAAACATTATCTTGAATATCAGATCAGATCATTCATATATCTATTTATTTGTGCTTAAGTCTAAATAATATTTTAATTGAATATTTATGTGTAATTATGAGGATTACCAGTTTCTATCTTTGTTGAATTTCAATATAGACGGAAAATGTAAAATTTTCTAAGTATGAGTCACTGACACATAAAAGCAGATGACTCACTGTCAGACATATGCCTTACTGACAGATTTATCAAATAGGAATATTTTATAAGTATACGAAGACAATAGCAATGGAAAAGTCCCACAATTGGACATGACACCGATAGACAGAGGACTCACCATTTCACATGATACCGAAGAAGACTCGCTACCATTAGTTTGGGTGACCTACCCTTGCATAATGATACTGATTCAAGGACTCACTGACAGTTAAAATGAGTCCTCGTTGGATCAACTATCTAACCTATATATGGAAGGAATCACCATTGATATTAGTCAATGTTAGTTCATCTTGTCTCACTTTTGAAAGGAGGCATTGACACCCAGAGTCACCGATATCGATGGAAATAACTCACCAATGAAGGGAGTCATCGATGCTGATAGAATAATAATGATAGACCGATGCCAATGAGATACTGTTACTTATGAATCACTGATAGTAATGATTTTTTTAAAATTTTTAAATTCAAATTTACATATAATGGTCATATTTTGACAAATTAAGGTTTCTGACATTATTTAACGTTGCTAGTAGGACTTTTGGTAGACAGTATGAGGTACGATGAGCCGATGAACGTGGAAAGTACATGCTATCTTTCAGCCCTCAAAAAATAAGAATAATTTTAAAAAAGAAATAATATTGAAAGAACACATAGATCCATGTGTGGCCGTGCATCCCTGTAAGGGAGACATACTGAATAACATCAACTATCATACAACCACTGTGATCTCAAGAATAGAAGAACAGTCGAGGAAATCTGAATCGAGCTGAACACCGAATTGATAACTCACTTTAGCATCTCAATATGGAGAAGAACATACCTGCACACCCATACATGTAGCTAGAAGCCATACTACGATAATATATTTTGGATCTGACTTACAAAAGAAAACTCAAAATCCATTTTTACTACATCAAACAAGTCCAGAGCATCACGACATAACACACAGAGTCTTCTGAACCATATTCTACAAATTTAGATATTTTGTGTTCTTTTGTTTATATTTTTGAGCAGTGTGTGTATCTATATGTTACACAAAAACTGAAACCTATGAATAACTGGATGATACATGATATCCTCAAACTCACTCTCTATTTAGTTTTTGTATCCCACTTAGAAAAGTGGATGAGTTCAAGTGTGACCTGTTTGTTATTTTTCCCATGAATTACTCTGGTAGAGGTCATGTGTTACCTAGAAAACCTTGTGTGGTGTTGTGAACCCCGATCTAGGGTGTGGATCAAACTATTTATTAATTTAAACTTATTGGTGTAAGGTGATCACCAAGTGCAGGGGACTAAGTATTAGCTTTAGAATGAACCTCTTGTTTGTTTATTCTGTGTTTTTACAATTTAGTTTTTATCCATTTTATCACATATTTTACAAAAATAAATTAAACATTGAATGTTAGTTTAGAAAGTATTTATAAATGTTTTTAACCAGTATGTTAGTTTCGAAATTAATATTAATCATTATATTGGTATAGTTGAGAACTAAGCAATCTTTTGAGAAATTAATTTAACATTCAAGACTTTTACAAATTTCTACAAACTGACTTATATTATATTTAATTAGGGGAATTTTTTAAAGGACGAGTTTTAATAGAATTTTTTTTATAGATACTCAATTCACCCCCCTCTTGAGTAATCTACTCTGACTAACATTTTGTATTAGAGGAGTTTTTGAATTTTCAGTTTACAATGATTTTTTGAATCTTTTCAACTATGATTTTTGTTGGACTTTAAAGATCTTAAAATTTCTGTTATATATAAATTTTTATATCTTTGAAATAGATATTTTTTAAATTATATTAAGGATAATAGACTAGAATTTTCTTCCACAAATATAAATTCATTATTTAATGGAACTAATCATTCAATGTGGAAAATTAAAATGAAAATGTATTTAGAAAGTATGGGTTTTGAAATTTGGTATTATTTTTTCAAGGAGTATAATATTCTTGATACTTCTAGAACTACTTGGTATGACCCAAATAAGACTTCTTAGAAAAATAAATTCAAATCCATGAATTAATTATATTGATCTTTAAGAGATGAGGAATTCAACAAAATTTCTGCATGTAAAACAACCCATGAAATTTGGGATTGTTTTTCTGTTTCACATGAAGGAAGTTATAGTGTAATGGAAATGATACGTAACACAAATAATATTAAATATGATGACTTTATGATGAATCTTTATGAGACTATTTCTAACATGTATCCCATGATCAATGAAATAGTGAACACTATGATATATCTGGGAAGAGATGTCACCTATAAAGAAAAAATCATGAGGATTCTCATATTCTTACCTAATAGATTGAGAGGAAATGCTATCTCAATTATAGAATCATGTGACATTAGGAAATTACATGTCAAAGAACTCATTGTAAAGATGAAGAGGTATTAATAAGAGATGGAAGTCAACAAGGAATTGGAGGATGAACCCAAATGAAAATCTGTTGCATTTAATACTACTACCCCTATGAATAAGGAAAAAGAGACGGTGCTAGCCTCTGTTGAAATCTATAGTATTAATGAATCAAAATATTATAGTGATGAAGAGATGGATCAGTTTTCCAAATGATTCAATAAATTCTATAGAAATAAAATGTTTTCTAAGAAGCCCAATCATAAAATAAGGTATGAAAACAAGGGAAGATGGAAGGACTGGAAAAGAAATGATAAATCAGAATAGATTGTCTGTTATGAATGAATGATGAAGGGGCATGTAAATGATTACTATCCAAAGTTACAATAAAAAAAAGAAGTATAAAAATAAAGACAATAAGTATAATAAAGCTATGAAGGACACTTAGAGTGCTTCTGAGGAAAACTCCAGTAAATCAACATCATCTCATGATTCTAAAGATGACATGGAAAATATGTGTTTTATTACAAACACATCTGAGGTAACCGTAGTTTTACCTACCCATAATTCATATTATTATAAAAATGAAAGTGAGTATGAGAATATAAAAAATTATGAACCTTTTGAATATTGTATCACGCTATAAGAGACATGTAATAATCTAAAAGATAAAGATAAATATTTAATAAGACAGCATGATCTTAGTGTAATTTTCAAATATGAACTTACTACTGTAAATGAAAATATTGGTCAACTTATCAAGGAAAACAATGAATTAAAAATGTCCAATGAGTAATTGAAGAAATATTTAGAAAAGTTTACCAATGGTAAAGACACAATTACTAAAATGATTGGTAATCAGATATCACATAAGTACACTTATAGTATTGGATATCAGCCTAGACTGAGAAACATATCTAAAATAAATTTTATAACTAAATACGAAATATATTTTTTTACCTAAAAATCAATTCATTGAAACTAGTAAAAGTTTTGACAAATATTTTACTGCCTTTAGCTTTTCTAGACTAAATATAGTTTATTTTTCAAATATGTTATATAAAGATTATAGAAAACCCATAAGAAAAATATGGGTACCTAAATCATTGATAACTAATGTCACTATACCCAATCAAGTATTGGTACCAAAATCGGTTTTTGTTTGATTATTCTATAGTAAATATTTCTGAAAATGTCTTAATAGAGTCAATGGTACTTGGAAAGTGGATATTCAAGACACATGATAGGAGAATAATAATGTTTCAAGAACCTAATCAAGATTTATGGTGGATATGTCACTTTTGGTGACAATGATAATGGAAAAATAATTTTCATAGGCCCGATTGGTAACTCTAAATTAGTTTTAATTTCTAAAGTACTTTTTCTTGATGGATTGAAGTATAATATGCTTAGTATTTCACAATTATGTGATGATGGATTTCATGATAAGTGTCAAAATGATGTTTGAAATGTTTTTAACTCCAATGATGGATTAATATTCCTAGATTTTAGAAATGAAAATGTATATTCTATTCATATATATTCTTTAAACTCTAAAAATGATTCTTGTTTAAGTGCCTTTCATAAAGAGTCTTGGATTTGTTATAAAAGATTAGGACACTATAATGTACACTCTCTTAGAAAGCTTACTAGAAAAGGCCTAGTCAAGGATCCAACCAAACTTGAGTTTCCAAATGATATAATCTGTAATCCTTGTCAAAAGGGTAATCAATAAAAGATATCTTTCAAATAAAATCCATAAGATTCAACTTCTCATCCATTAGAGCTTGTTCACATGGATTTTTTAAGACTATCTTGAGATTCTAGCTTAAATGGGAAGCACTATGCCTATGTTATTTTGGATGACTATTCTAGGTATACTTGGACTTATTTCTTAGCTCACAAAATTGAAGCATGTACTTAATTTACCATGTATGCTAAATCTATAGAAAATCATATTGGACATAAAATTAAATATCTAAGAAATGATAATGGTCCTGAGTTTGAAAATAATGAGTTTGAATCATTTTGATCACACAATGGCTATAGTCATAACTTCTATAACCTAGGTAACCTCAATAAAATGGATTTGTGGAAAGAATAAATAGAAAATTACATGATATGGCATGAACAATTCTTAATGAATATGATTTACCTGTTCACTTCTTGGCAGAGGCTGTGAATATAACTTGTTACATAATTAATAGAGTCTTAATTAGTCCCATCCTTAAGAAAACTTCTTATGAATTATGGAACAATAGAAAATCCAAAGTTTGTTATCTTAATGTTTTTGGTTGCAATGACTATATTCTTAGTAAAAAAGATAATTTTGACAAATTTTCATCCAAACTTGACTATGGAATCTTTATAGGTTACACAATCTATAATAAAGTTTATAGAGTCTTTAATAAAAGAACCAAATCTGCAGAAGAATCTTAGCATATCAAATTTGATGAAACACATCCACATGAAACTAAGACTTCTGTAGACAAAATTTAAGATGATATATCAAACCTAGACATAAATAAAAAAAATCATCTAATCATTTTGTCAAAAATCTATGAAATCAGATAGTTATGGAAATTCTTTAGAATCTAAACATAATGAACCCGAACCAGTAAACGAACCCGATGTTACTTGTCCATCCTTTTCTAGACCAACTAGAACTCTCAAGAACCATCCTTTAGATGTTTTTGTTGGAGAATTAAATAAAGGAACCCAAAATAGAGCTTCTATTAGAAATTAGGTTGAAAATCAAGCCTTCTTGTCACAACTTGAACCTAAAATCATAAATTAAGCAAGTAAATATGAATTTTGGGTGATTAATATGAAATAAAAACTTAATAAAATTGAAATAAAAAATGTTTTGAAACTTGTGGAAATACACTAATACACTTTGACCATAGGACTTAAGTGGGTGTTTAGAAAAAAAGTAGATGAAGCTGCTAACATAGTTAGAAATAAATCTAGATAGGTTGCACAAGGATATAGTCCAGATGAAGGCATTGTCTGTGAAGAAACTTGTTCAACTATTTCTAGACATAAAGCCATAATAATGTTTCTTTCTTATGCTACGCATCTTAATTTTAAACTGTGTCAAATGGATGATAAAAGTGAATTACTAAATGAACATATAGTTGAGGATGTTTTTGTTAAAGAACCCCTTGATTTTTCAAATCCACATTTCTAAAATCATGTTTTCAAATTCACAATAGGTTTATATGGTCTAAAACAAGTTCCAATATATTGGTATGATAGATGATATAATTTTCTTATTTCAAAAGATTTTACTAATGGAATTGTTGATCCTATTCTTTTTATAAAGCAAATTTCTAATAATATTTTAGTAGTCCAAATCTATTTTGATGATATTATTTTTCGTTCATCAAGAAATTATTTATGTATTTAGTTTTCAAAAATAATGAAAAAATTAATATGAAATGAGTTTAATGGGTGAACTCAAATTCTTTCTTGGATTTCATATTTTTCATAATATTGAAGGTATCACTTTAAATAAATGTAAATATAAAAAATATCTTTTTAAAAGATTTAGATTTGATAGCATTAAAAGTAGTGAAACTCCTATGAGTGCTATCTGTAAGTTAGATCTCAATGAAGATGGTAAATATTTTGATCAAACCATTTATAGATGAATGATTGGAAGCATGCTCTACTTGACTACTAGTAGGTCATATATAATGTTTAGTGTGTGTATGTGTTCCCGTTTTTATGATAATCCCAAATAAAATCACATAAATGCTGTTAAAAGAATTTTCAAATACCTCAAACATACCATAAATTTATTCTTGTTTTACCCCAAAGGACAATCATTTGATATAGTGAGTTATTCTGATGCAGATTTTGGTGGATGAAAGTTAGATAGAAATAGAACCTCTTGGACATTCCACATTTGGGGAAAATATTTGGATTAATGGTGTTGTAAAAAAATTGTTGCATTATCTACCGTTGAAGCTAAATACATAGCTGGTGGTAGCTATTGTGCACAAAGTTTGTGTATAATACACACTCTTATATACTATCAATATTAATTTAGACATGTACCTATAATATTTTACAACACAACTACTATTAACATTTCAAAGAACCCATTTTATCACTCTAGAAAAATAAAATATTGATGTTAGACTTCTATTTTCGTGAGATCATTATCAAAACAATGAGATTACTTTAGAATTTATTGGAACTAAATATCAACTAGTTGATATATTCCCTAATCCATTGAAATCTGAAATAAGAAATTACATCAGACATGAGTTAAGAATGATCAATCTATAAGACCATGTGTTTTTCTTTCCTTTAATCCTTTTCTGTAAAGTTCACATACCAACATAATTAGTTTCATACATAGTTTTTCATACCAACACCTTTTGTACCATACAGAGTTTGTCATACTAACACCGATGAATCAATATGTTTATACATCTTATGTTTTTATGATAATGATGTTATTTCATTAATTCTAGTGAACGCGGTTCACAATTTTGGATTGTAAAATCTCAAAAATACCAAAATGATATAAATTTTGATCAATCTACTCTACTCCCCTTACTGCTCCTCTCTTTATACGATATCTCTATTTTTCTAATCCCGACCTTTCACCTTCAGAACTCTGGACTGAACTGATTAGAATGGCATGAGTAAAGTGATCTCTTGAATAGGGTGAGTGTCGTGCATCCATGAAACCAAAAATGGGAATCATGATAAAAGTTAGGTCCTGTAAATCATAGTATAGTAAACCATGTTGTAACTTCTGAGATGGAAGTTTTGGTGGAATGGATCTTAGAGGGAAAATCATTGTTGTTTAAAGTTCTAAAAGATCAAGGATGGATTTAATGGTTTGAAAATAATGATAGAGCCTTTTATCCAAAACTAGTATATGATTTATATATGAATATGGAACATTTTAAGGAAGGAAGTGATGATTCATGGGTGATGTCGATCTTGAAAAGGAATAGAATCTTGTTTTCTTTGAGTAATTGGGATGAATGTATTAAGGTACCTCATGGATGAAGGTATTATGACTACCATGGTACTTCTCCTCCAAAAATTTAATTCCTCTATTATGAGATTGTTCTAAAAGAGATAACTGGAAATGAAGAGCACAATAGACCCATTGCCTCTGAATTGAATGGTGAGTAAAGAATTCTATTCAAGTTTATTCAGCATCAGATTTTTCCTAGGAAAGGGGACTTTGCATCTCTCAATTATCAGGAGGTATATTTCTTTTATTTACTTTTGAATTGTATTAAATGGAATCTATGTAGTTACCTTATGGTTCACAATAATGAGATGATAAAAACTGGTGGTAATTCAAATTCTATTTTCTATTATAGAATGATTTTAGCTATGCTGAAGGGGAAAAGATAATTAAATGAAGGTGGGTATGTGGTAGTTAGTGAATGTAATGGAATCTGCTTAACCGGTGACATCTATAAAAGAATGAAAATAAATTGGAACCCGTAAAGGGAAGGATTTATTGGTGATGAAGACATATTGTATAAGAATCTCAATCTATAGATCATCTAGTTATTCCCAAGGATCTAGTTGATCATGTTCTTGGTCCATATGAACAAGTAACCTATTCTTCAGATGAGGAAGAGGAGAATGATACTCCTATTAGAGATGTGGTATCACCATTTGATAATCGAAGTGACCCAGAAACTACTAGAACATCAAAAAGAGTCTCTATTGGACCTACAGGTCCACCTTTAGACTTAACCTCTTATGAACCAATTATGAAATCATTGGTAGTGATGAAAATAAAGTTGAAGGTAGTGTAGAGTATGTCAGTGAATCAAATTAAGAAGAAGATGAAGAAGATTATGAAGAGGAAGAAGTCGGTAGTGGTGAATATGGTTGAAAATCAGGATGGGAAGAAGAATATGAGAATGTTGATGATGGAGATGGATATGGAAACCTTGAAGATGGTGAGAATGAATAATGCAGTGATATTGGGAGTGATAGTGACTCTGGTCACCCTGCTGAAAATCCAGATGATGTGAGTATGGAAGTTGCTGAAGCTAATACTGGTGTCTCTGTTAAAGGTTCTATTCGAGAAGAAAATTTTTCTCCAGATGAACATGTTACTAAATCTGTTTATACTCAGATTTATTCACACACCCAGGAAGAGCTGACAAATAGGATTGATGATTTTTTCTCTAAACTCATTATGAGGAACCAAATGAACAATCTCTTTAAGAACATGGCCACAAATCATACTCTTCCTATAGTAACAAAAGCCTTTAAGGATTAGATTCAGAAACTTGGAGAATTTACTCATTTGTTGGATAATTTTATACAAAACAAATATGATTTTGAAAAGGCAATGTAATATTTTGCATATATCATTAAAGAAATCATCAAGATCTTGATATTGTATCTTTATTTCCAAAGTGATACCATTTTGGTAACTCATACTACAACACTTTCTCATGTTGGTTATGTCCTTTATCAACCAAAAATATCAATTTCTTGAGACTAATATCACATCACACTAGTCATCAGAGAAACTGTTCAACCCCAAATTATTTCTCAGTAGAGACCACCCCTTGCTTCGATATTTCTTGAAGGAGTGCCTCTGCCTCCTCTAAAAATACTCTCAGACCCTCCTGCTTCTTAGCCTAACCCTCTAGATGAACCTTTTATTTATCCTTCTAACGAGGGGAAGGAGACCCTTGATCCTACCACTAGATCCTATCCTTTATTGTGGACTGATTTTAATATTATAGGGCTGAGTTATTTTTTGTCTGCACTCTCATTTTAATATCTTTGTGACAATTATTTAATTGTTTCTATTTTATTGTTTTTCTTGTTCCATCCTCCTACCACATTTTGTTAATCCCAAAAGGGGGATAAATTTTATTAAGAATTATTAACAGTGAGTGACCATTATGAGATTCATCCTTACTCGATGTTTATCCCTCTTTGATATATTTTTTAATCCCCTATCTAATCCCTTAATAATTTGTTTAGTGTAATCATTTTATAGTGGTACTCAACAATTCCATGATTTGTGATTATCAAAAAGGGGGAGAATTTTGTCCCATAGATGCTGTTGGCCACTATTAATTACTATAATGGATTTAATTCTCACAAATCATGTCATATATTAACATATATCTTATCTTATGTTAGATCCTATATTATTTCAAAAAATTATCTTGAATATATGATCATCTCATTCATATAAATTTTTTTTGTGTGCTTAAGTCTAAACGATATTTTAATTGATTATCTATGTGTAATTATGAGGATTACCAGTTTATTTGTTTTTTTAATTGTTAGACAGACATAAGATCTAAAATTATATATGTATGAGTCACTGACACTGATAGGAAGATGACTCACCATCAAACATATGTCTTACTAACAGACAGATCAAACATGCATATTTTCTATGTATGTGAAGTTTAAACTGTTCATAAAGACCCACCATTGGAAATGACACCGATAGATAGAGGACTCGCTGTTACACATGCTACCGATGCAGATGACCTATCGTTAGTTCAAGTGACCTACTGTTGCATGATGATATCGATGCAAGGACTCACCGAAAGTTAAAATGGGTCACCGTTGGCTCAATTGTCTCACCGAAAGAATGAATGACTCACCATTGATATAAGTCACCGTTAGTTCATCTTTATCAACGATTAAAGGAGACACTGATACCCAGAGTCACCGATACCAATGGAAAGAGCTCAATGATGCAGAGAGTCAATGATGTTGATATGCTGATAATGACTGACTGATGCTAATGATACATAGATACTTATGACTCAATGATAGTAATAAAACTGTTTTTAATTTATTAATTCAAATTTATATATAACAGTTATATTTAGACAAATTAAATTATTTAATGTTGTATGTCAGATTTTTGGCAGACTGTACGCGGTACGATGAGCTGATGCACATGGAATATATATTCTATCTATATCTATCGAACCTCGAAAATAGGAAGCATTTTAAAAAAGAAATAAGATTGACAAATCCCATAGACATGAGTGTGGACTTACATGCCTGAAAGGGAGCCATACTGAATAAGATCAACTCTCATATAACTATTATGATCTCAATAATATAATAACACATGAGGAAACCTCAATCAATCTTAAAACTGATTTGAGAAATCACTTTAGAATCACAATAAGGATAAGAACATACTTGTACACCAATACCTATAGCTCAAAGGCAGACTACTCAGTTTTGGATCTGACTTCCAGAAGAGGTCTCAAACTTCATTTTCACTACATCAAATGAGTCATATATTCACTGCATAACACACATATACTTATAAATCTTATTCTACATTTTAAGCTCTATTGTGTTCTTTTGTTTACATTTTTGAGCAGTGTTTTTTTCTTTCTGTTACACACACACTCACTCCTATGAATAACTGGAGGATACATTATATCGTCAAACTCAATAAATATTTATTCATTATTTCCCACATAGAACAGTGGACCAGGTCATGTGTGACCTGTTTGTTATTTATCCCACGAATAGCTGTGGTAGAGGGCATCTGTGACCTAGACATCCTTGTGCGGTATTGTGAACCCTGATCTATGGTGTGGATCAAAATGTTTATTAATTTAAACCATTTATTTTCTATTGATCATGATGTGGAGAGGAATAATTCTTATCTTGAGACTAAAACTATTGTTTATTTATGTCGTGTTTTTACTCTTTAGTTTTTCTATGTTTTATCACATATTTCACAAAACTAAACTGAACTTTAATAGTTAGTTAAGCATGTTTTTATAACTGTTTTGAACCAGTAGGTCAGTTTCAAATGCTATATTAATATTTAGACTTGTGTATATGAGAACTAATCAATATTTCCATAAATTAATTGAACATTCATGACTTTTATAAATTCATTACAAACTGACTTATATTATATTTTTAATTTGGGGGATTTTTTAAAGAACCAGTTTTAACAGAATTTTGATAAACACTCAATTCACCTCCCCCTTGAGTAATCTACTCTGACCAAAAGGATTCAAGGGTCATGTAATTGTTATATTACATGAAAATTGAAACTTATAAATCTCATTCCTTTATAAATTGAAAATGGTGACTCATACAACTAGAAAATGATATCTATATACATATAAATGTGTAAAAAATTAACTATGTTTAAATTCATAAATAAAAAATTGATACCATTAAATGGGGAATCAAATTGTTGTGTAAATGGTGTTTTCCTCTATACCATTAAATTGAAACTCCATTTTCTGGGAACACTACTGCATATTGTGAGATCCTGACCCTAAACCAACCTTAGTAATGTTCAATAAGAAGTGTCTATTGACACCTTTGCGATCCTTCCTATCACTTATACCAAGCTTTATAAGTAATTAGAGAGGTATGATTCTCATATATGAAGGAAAGTAATTTTCCTATTCTATGATCTATAATCCTAACTGTGTAAAATATTGCTTTAGGCATGCATTTGGTAATTGTAAAGTTATGTCGCCATGATGTCCTTGAGTCACGATACAGGGGGATGGAGATTATATCTCTCCGGATGTGGTGGGACTCGAGCCCCTAAAAATTCCTACTATATCTCAACTTGATTCACCTCTTATTCCACAATTGGGTGATACTTATCACTTATTATGGAGCTTCATAGGCTTTAGGAAGTCTGTATAGGTTTCTTCATGACATACCCAACTATGGAAAAGTTGACATGAGAATTTCTACAGAAGAATCCTTCTAGTTTACCAGGGGATGGTGATCCTTAGGATGCTATGTCATGGCTAGATCCCTTTATATCTACCTTCAATAATTTGAATATTCCCTAGAGAAAAGTGTTAAGCACGTGACTTATCTACTTTACGATTCTACTAAGAGTTGGTGGGATGTTATCACCCAACCTGATTGACATTTGGACCTAGTCTGGGAGGAATTCCACAAATCATTCTATGAAAACCTTTTCCCTAACATGTTGATCGAAGACCAAACTAAGTAGTTTATTCACCTATGGAAGGGTTCTATGAATTCGATAGATAATTCCTCTCATTTCACTGTGCTTCTACAGATTGCACTGACTATTTCTGGTGAAGAGTTGATGATAGAGATACAGTTTGAGGATGGTATTGTGTATGACACATGATTAAAAATAAATTTCCTTTAGTTGACAACCATTTTTGAGATAGTGAAATACGACCTTATAACTGATTGAAACCTGAGGGAGGATGAAAAAATGATCCTGGTTAATTTAGCATTGAGATAGGGAGGTGATTAATCTAGTGGTAGGAAATATCACTTCGAATATTCTCATGGGGGAAGAACTATTCAGATGACAAAAACTAACAGTTATGTGTTGTGTCACTAGTGGGTAGGGTAGGAGACAAGAGGCCCTAATTTATGAAGAAACCAATTGATTCCTGATTTTATGAAAGGATGGTACACCATCAACATTTCTTATAAAAATTCCCTTTAGTACATAGCAAGAAGGTATATACATAAACTCCACATTCAGGTATAGTATTAGTAACCCTATGTTAGTTTTGGAAATAGAATACAACCATCCAACCAGAATGAGAAGGTGGACATGGTTGTGGAATCCATACTTTATATATAAAACTACATCATATTAGACCTTCATATGTCAGTGAAGTTGCATATTAGGGCCATAGATCTATCCTTAACTATGAAATGTAGCATACTTATGAGGAATAGATTCTAGGTCCCTCTATTGTTGTGTTACAATTGATGTTGCATCTACTGTAGTTTCTTATTTATTTGACACAAGATCTTCACATTCCTTCATATCTGTGGAAATTATGGAAATTATTGTCTTATAAATATAGTTATTCCATTGCGCGATGAATCTTGATACACCATTGGAGATCCATACCGAGATTATACACTGATGTAAGGTATTCCCCTTGAGTTAGGATGTTACAATTTCATATGGGATCCATTTTTCCATGGTATGATATGTTTCTACATCATAATCTAAATGGAATGGTTTTTATATTAGCATGAACACATTGATTGAAATCTTTGAAGGGTATCCTTCACATCACCTGAGGGTAGAACATATGTTCACAAGGGAGAATGTGATGTATAGGTAGTTCTATCTTGACTGGATCATTGTGTGCCGGGAGGAGTGATAACCCAAATGGATAGTCTCTTTATAAGTTATCTGGGAATGTGTTATATATACTTCCCTATAGAATTGGATAATTTCAGGGATGTCTTCCTTGATGACATTTTAGGGTTACCTCCTGTAATATAAATGGAGTTCACAATTTATTTTTTACCCGGATCATCACCCATGTCCATTTCATACTAGATAACACCTACTAAGATTAAAGAACATAAGAAGTATCTAGAGGATTTGAAAACTATGGGTTTTATATTCCCTAGTACTTCACCATGGTGTTCAGTTGTCCTTTTCTCCAAGAAGGTGGATGGTACCCTTAGGCTTTGCAAGGATTATCACTTATTGAACCAAATTATAGTCAAGAAATGGTATCCACTACCTAATATTGAATACCTCATTAACTATATCATAGAGTAAGGGTTTTCTCGATGATTTATTTGAGTTTAGGATTTCATCAGTTATATTTTATACCTTTAGGCATACCTCATATAACAACTCATAAATGTCATCGTGTTTATGAGTATCTATTCATGTTGTTAGGTCTCACAGAACATGCCCATAGACTTCAGGGAACTAATTAATCAATTTTTCACCTATATATAGATTCATTTGTGGTCATCTTCATGGAAGACATCATGGTTTATTTTCATTCTTGTCCCAAATATTTCAAACATATTGAGAAAATTCATAATACAGTAAGACATCATGATCTAGATAAGTTGAGAGAAGTATTTATTTAGGAGAATACCAAGAATATTTTTTACATTTCAAGTTTCTTGGGGATGGATAACTATAAATAGAATTTAATTTAGGACTTATTTATCCAAGAAGAACCTCTCATGGGCTTGACTAAGAAGGGTGTGAAGTTCTTATGGTCTGAATCATGTGATAGATCCTTTCATGAGTTGAGAGGAATATTGAATTTAGTGAAGATCATGATTCTTCTAACACTGGGAAGAAGTTATAAAATTTATGCGATGCTCCAGGAATAGGTCATAGATTAGTTTTGATATAGGGAGAACAAGTGGTATAGTATAGGTCTTCCCAGCTGAGACCTCTTGTGTGGAATAAAACAATGAACGACCTCAATATGGAATCTATGTTTCATTATTTATGATCTTAGAGGCATTATCTATTGGGATAATGGTTTATCATTTACAAAAACCATAAAAGTGTCAAATAAATCTCCACACCGGATGATTTAAATCTCACATAGTGTAAATGGGTAGAGTACCTTCAATATTTTGAATTTGAGCTCGCTTATAATCCTAGAAATAAAAATGTTATAAATTACTCCCTAAGCTGTAAGACTCATACATAGGAAATTAAAGAGGCTAGTAGTGAGTGGATGTTGATGAACCTGTTTTATGAGATGCACCTTGAGGTTTAGTGATATAATGAGAATCCTATTTTAGAAGATTTTGCAGAAAATTATTCCTTCTAGAACATGTGAGGCATAGAAATCTTTTAGATCCTAAGGGCTTATTCCTAAGAGAGAGTGTCTCAGTTGAGTACCCACCTCCTGGCTAGTTTATTGAAGAGTATGATATCCTGCACTTTCATGGATGTGTTTGGGTTCCTATAGACATATGGGAAGAATTTATATGGGAATATGATTCCTATGTTTTATTTTTTAACTATGGGATTATAAAAATTTAATGAGATGTATGCCATCAGTAATGGGTCCTAGGAATGAAGAATAATAATGCAAGTTTTATCACATAGTGTTCCACCTGTCATCAGGTGAAGGAGAGGAACCAGTGGTCTGCTATACGTCTATAAGGGGAAATGAAATTAATTAAACATATATTTTTTAATGGGGTCAACATCATCCCCTTGAGGCAGTAATTATTTATGTGTGATAATTGATAGGTTGAAGAAGGCCACACAACTTATTCATATCTAGGATAAATTCTTAGTAGACGAGCTTCAACAATTCACATTTTGTAGATTTCACTCCTTCACAGATTTCTACATTCTATCATATCATATAGAGATTCATGGTTAAAATTAAGGTTCTATAAGGAATTATAGATAGAACTAGGTTCACTGGTGATTCTATGTACTGTATACCACCCTCAGACTGATGGTCAGCCCAAGCCTACGATACGAGCATTAGAGGTCATGTTCTGAGAATGTGTCCTTAATTTTAGAAGATCATGAGAAAAAAACCTACCAATGATAAACTGTTTCTACAATAATAGATTTTTGGAAAATAATTATATGGATCCTTTTGAGGACCTATGTGTTAGTCCATTCCATTCACCTCTGTGTTAGATAGAGGTTTTTGATTTAATGCTATTGGGACCTCATCTTGTTCAGGAGACCACATAACCAGTGTAGCTTATTTAGAAGCATATTTCGACAAATGATTCTAGGAATAAGCATTATACTTATTTTAAATCACAAACTCTTGAATTTGAGGTGTTATATAAAGTATTTTTTGTGAGTTTCTCCCAGATTGGGTCATATGAAGATTCATATACAAGGATATATGTCACCTCATTACATCATGAATCTTGATATCTTGGATTGAGTTAGGCTAATGGCCTATCTGTTAGATTTACCACAACATGTTCTATGTATCATAGCTTTTTTGTCATTATTCATAACCACAAATTCTTTTCAACCTAATGTTATAGAGTTAGAGGTTAATTCAACCTATAAGGAATATCTTATATGTATTGTTGAACAGATCACTAAGGCTCACAGAGGCAAGTCACTTCCTATGAAATGGGTGATATGGAAGCATGACTATGTACAAGAAAAGACATGGGGGTGAACAGATGATGTACATGCTTATTGGTAGGAAAATTTATTAGATTATTTATTTCCACCCTTTAAAGGAACACATGTGGATGAGTTGTTTTAATGAGGGGAGGTTGTAACATACATATTGTTTTGAACAAGTACAAGTACTTAATATTCTATTAAAACCCATTTTTTATTATATTAATATTCTTAAGAGGCTAAAGAGTGGTTATGATGTGTCTAGGGAATGTTCGGAACTTGAAGCTCTAAATTTTAATGAGGAATAATGAGCCGCATTATTATCACATGGTTAGTTATAAATGTGTGACTCAACTGTTCGAGTGCTATAGTAAACTACCGAGGTGTGGATGTTTAGTTTTAACTGAAACCCTAAATCCTCATACAAATTTTGGGTAATATAGTTGGAAATATGGTATCACATTATTTTTCTAGACCACATACCTAGAGCCACAACCTTCGTGCCACTTAACCAGTGGTGATGCATGGTTTGGTGCACTATTTGGAAAACAATGTGACCAAACCGCACACCTATTAAAAATGCGTGAAAAAACAATTTTAACCTATATGAATTTATTTATTCTACCTTTTTTCTTCTTTATCCACATGAATAAACTCTCCTTGCTATGGGTGATCTTCCTCTTCCACTAACCTAATCTTTGAGATAGGATCCCCAATCAATTTCAGTTTCTTCCTCCACCAATTGAATTAGATATCCAACTATAAGATCCTTATTGTTATTTCTTCATTTCACTATTTATTTCTCCATATTCAGTGCTATTTTTGTTCTACCTAATATGTATTTTTTTTATGTAATTTTTCTATTTTTTATAATTTCTCCCATTATACATTGAATCTGAATCTGATAATGGACAAGGGATCATCTAACAAACTAAGGAATATGTTATAGTTATTTTTAGCTAAACTTTCATTTTATTAAATGGTGTTTCTTCATATCATGTGACAAAACATTCTGTAAATTCCTCTAAAATATCTAATTAACTAAATACAATGATGTTTTCATGATTATTACAGTCCTAGAATCAATATAATCAATGTCAGGGGATAACCACTATAATATGAGGCGCCCATAAGGGTGTACCTTCCATAAAGTCCTAAGAACATCATACCTTGAAAATAAATTAAACCATCGATTGGGGTGTGTTTAATTTTCCCTTGTGAATGTAATTTATTTTTATTTGAACCATCTAAAATTGGTATTCCATGTGCATCGAACATTGATCTTCATTTTTAGATTTAATTAACCACATTAAATTAATTAAAAAACATAAGCAAAATTTATTGTTTGAATGGTATGCGTTTAACTATATCTATGAAAAATCGTTTACACCAAGACAAGAGTGATACAACGACCCTGATTAAGGAAGCCATGGATGAACTCATTAGGTTTACCAATTAGAAATTTTAACTGCATTGAAACATTTTAGGAGAGATCCATGGTTTATATTATATAATACCATGGGTAGACTCTCAAGAAGATTCCATTACATTACCCATGAGTGTACTTAGTTCTCTAGTGGATTACCATAGACATGCTTAGTGGGTAATATTTCTAAACCACATTATGATTGATATCTGGTTCCCTATATTGCATAACATGGATGGTATCAGAGGTATATATATATATATATACTATTTTGAGAGTGATTATTGAGTTCCTTATAGGGGACGCCTTGTTTGAACTCCTATAGTGATGGGTTTTATAATGAACCTAGAAAAAAAAACAGTTTATTTTAATATAATTTCTTGGAGGGTCCCAAAATTCCAATTAATTAAAACTATGGATGCACCCACCATGATAAATGAAAATTCATGGGTTTGGTCCATACTTCATACATATCTTTTTTGATGTCCTAGTTATATCATCATATACATATTCCACAAGAGTTATGAAACCCCTCATAAGTATGTATACATACTCATTTTATATTTTACTATTTGTAAGTACAGTCATATCATCATATATATTATTTATTACAATTTGTAATTAATATCAATATATGTTATACATACTCTTTTTTATTAATAGTTTTTTCATTAATAAATTTTTAATTTTTTTTGTAATTTATTTATTTTTAAATTTTTAGTTTCATTATATATTCATTTATATTTCTAAATTTAATATATATTATTTATCAATATTTATAATATATATATTTATTTTTTTAATTTTTATAAATAATTATTTAATTAATAATTTTTTTTATATTTTTCTTAATTTACTTAGTTTAAAATTTTATTTGTTTAATTATTTTATTTTATGCATTTTACATATCTATATATTTAATATATAGTATTTAATAATTTTTAAAATTTATATATATTTTTATTCATTTTAAGAATAATTATTTTATTAATGAAATTGTTAAAAATATTCAATATTATTTTCTGAACCTTTATCAGTGCTAATAAAGCACTGATAATGGTTATCATTTATTAGTGATTTTTTGTTAGCACTCATAAAGGGTAACTTTAATCAGCGCTAAACAAAATGTGTTGATCAAGGGTACGCTTTATCAACACTTTTTTAGCACTTATAAGGGTCAACATTCATCTGGGATTATTTTAGTGCTGATAAAGATGGACATTCTCAGCACATTTTTCTAACACTGATAATTACTAGTGGCGTTAAAGGCCTGTTTTGTAGTAGTGATTGTCCTAGTATTAAAATACCTAGATGGTTTTCTTTAATTTTGATTTTTTATTGAATTATTTAGAGTAATTTCATATGAAATATCATGAATTTCATGTATTAATGAAAAAACTACAACCAATTAAACTATGTGGAATATGGATAATGCATTTCAGAAATTCTGTCAACATGTTTTGTTGTTTTTCCAATTATATTTATATCATTTTCATTGATTGAATTTTTTTATATTTTTTATAAAATAAATCTATCCTCATACTTTTTAACTATAAATGTATTTTTAACCATCGATTTTCAAAATAAATATCTATTTTATGATTCATTTATTATTAGAAATAAAAATATGTGGGACTACATGTTTATGTTGAATGTAACTTTTTGAAAGATAACTAAAAAATTGCAAGGGATATGTTAAAAATTCATATAGACTAGATGCATTAATTGTTTAATAATTTATATTGGTAGAGATGATTTAGTTTTGAACTGATTATTTATAATAAGTGGAAAATTTTGGTCTCCCTATATCTGAACCTCTGAAAGTATATAGTGAAGGTTATAAGATATGTGTCATGAAGGTAAATCTAATTCTCCATGATGAAGTAATGCATGAAAATTTATACATTTTAAACAACATAGGTGTGGTTACACCATATATATCATCACATATCAATGTATTAAAGGTATGATATCTTTAAATAATGGAAAAAGTGGTTGATGAATGAAAAAAGTACATTTGTTTCATTGTTTAAGCAGTGAGAGAATATTGATTTATCTTCATCAGAGACATTGAAATGGTTTATAAAAGGAATAAATTTTAATGTGATAATATGGTTTGTTTTTTATTTTAATGGGTACATATTCAACACAATATTCAAGATGAAAATATTATTTTCAAAATACTGGGGTAATGGTCATCACTAAAGTATTACATTTTTTGAGCACTAAAGATAAAAACCCAATTTCTCCATCAACAATATATTTTGGAGTTTTTTTGGATATATGAGAGATTTATTACACTAGATTTTAAGTACCAATGTGTAAGTATAACTTGGATGACTAAAATAGTTTTGTGAACCATGATGATTATGGATTTATACTCATTAGTTTAAAAATAATTAGTTTCAAATATGAATCATTTATCTTTGAGTTACTTGTGACGCATACATTTTTCATTCTGACCCATTGGATGAATAATAGTCCATCAATTATTATGGGAAAAGAATTTATTTAAGTGACTAATATATTGATGATTTTATAGACTTTTTTGTGGAAACATAATTAATTAATGGACTACCTAATGATAAAAATTAGTGTGATATAGCCATAATCCATTATATATAAAATTATCATGTTGATGGAATATAGGAAAACACTAAATTAATCTATAATATATTCAATTATATTAATATTTATTATATTTTAGAAAATTAATCTTGAAAAAAAATCTATTTTTAATCTTTTTATTTATATATATGTTTTATTTTACTTTTTGTAAAATTTTATAGAAATCAGTTTTAGCTAAACAATTTTTTTGGTTGAAGAAGCCAAAAATCACTATTTTTTTGTAATATATTCTCATGTCAAGAACCATTTTTAAGTTTAATATATATATATATATATATGATGTTCATTTTTACCATTTTTAATTCTTTTTTAAATTTATCATTTTTAGTGACATGTTTTCTGGGTTAACCAGCTTAACATCATTATTTTTTTTGAAAATAACATATATAATCACACTATTATTTACATGGTTATTTTCATATTCATTGTTTTTATATATTAAATTTTTATCAACTATATTATATTTCAAAATAGATATAAATTTTATACTTTTATTAAATATTTTTTACTTCTACAAATCAGTTTATTCTAATAATATGTAGGTACAAAAAATTACATTATATTAATATAATAAAATGAATGTCATAAAGGAAGATATAATTTGTTGAGTAATTATATATTTTAATACTAATATATAAAAAAAATTATGAAATTAAATTATTATTATTTTGTCAAAAATTATTTTCTACACTTAGGGTAAGACTCTTAGAGAGAAGCAATTTTCTTTCTATCAAGATAAGATGATACATAGATCTATTAGATATGGGAATAAATGTTAACTAAAACATTCAGTTTATAATGGGGAACATAGGATAAAACTTTAATTTAATGATAATTATTACCAAAGTGTCCATATTCAAAGTATTTTAGTATTTACATGGGAATATATAGCCATTACAAGATTTAAAATTTATATCTTTATTAGAATAGTGTTGAAAAAAAATTGAAAGATCAGAAATGGGATTATGTCTTGGTAACGTATATCAATTTAGGTATTTTTTATCCGAATCATGAAATATAATTTTTTCACAAGAATAATATTTATTAATATTCAATTACATATGAAAATTTTATTTGATATAATGTAAAAAATTAAGAATAGGTGAAAAGATTTTTCTTATATTAGATTTGGAGAATTTAAACCAAAATTGACAAAAAAATTTGTTCATCAGGAGAGAAAAAATAAAAAACCAATCCTCAATTATGTGTTTAAGATATAGATACATGATAAAAAAATTCATCCAGAAAGAGGGATAGATAATTTTAGGTATGATAATTATTGTATATAAAATAAATTTGTAAAATTATTTATTTATTAGCTAATAACATAGTAGTTTATTCTTATGCAATAGAAATATAAGAGATATCAACAATAGATCTAGTTATAGAATGTATATCCTCATATTTTATCTTGTATTGGATATCATTTAATGATGAACTGATTTTTATTGAAATTTTTTCTTCATTAAAATTGGAATCCATAAGTGGATCTAAAGAGGTTATATTCAACCATCCATATCTACCCACTCTCCATAAAAATTGTAAATGTGTGAGGATGATAAAAAGGGAATATTTATAATGTATTTTTCAAGATAACTAGTTTCATGAACCATCCCAATGTGGATCATTCCATGACTCCCAAACACCACCTTCAATAGTCCAGGGAATGGAAACCAGCACCAAGTAGAATATCATTAACATGGGAGGGCTTATCCTAAGTACCTGTACACACACAAACACATCTCCAAGAATATATAATGCTAAAATGTAAAAACAACTGAACAAAAATGCATGAAAACATCTAAATCCCACAACCAGAGTACAAAAATAAGTATAGTAAAATAAATAGGGACAAATACAATCCCACGATAAAGTTTTTCAATAAAATCCCAACCTGAATGTCATATAGCAGACTGCTATAAAAATCCCACCAGAACACACCTCAGTATGTATAGTCTCACTATAAACCACATGGTCCTAGTCCATCTAATATTCTATTAAAATAATGATCATTTCTATAATACATGACACATGTGGGAAAATCCAGTGAAGAGTATTATATAAAAATACCCCATAAGACACCCTGACACCACTATGTATACAACAAAATATGTACAATAATATCAAAAAACATATATGTATGTAAAACTTAGAACAATAGTATTCAGATATACTCAAAAAAATACACACATTATAAAGGTAAGTCACAACCATAATCCTATCCTAGTATTCCAAATCTATGGTACCAAATTATCACTTGTCAAAGAGAATACTCTCCATGAGTATGATAACACTGATGACGTCTTTCAGATATGTAATCTCATTTCCTTGGATGAAATTAGCGAACTCTTCAAATATGGTGGGAGATTTTGAAACATATTAGGTGAGATCCACAATTACCAACAAATACATCCTAAATTTCCTAAGTAATATACTTTCGTTAGATGTAGTTGATGATGATCCCATCAAATCTATGTCTATGGAGGACTCACTCTGAGTTTGGTATATTACAAAGGATAAAATTGTATTCAATTTAATGTATTTTCTCCCACTAAACTCAGGATATTGGTAATATTACAATTTATAGGTACTCAACTAATGGGTTTACCAAAGTATGAGACATTAATAATATAGGGGTATTTGATGTCCAAACATAGGAGGAACTAGAAATAAATTTGATTACTTATTAGTTTTCCTCATTGGTAATAATAAGGGAAGGCACTCACCAATATGCTACAAGGATGGTCAAGTCATCTTGTTATGAATCTAAAAATGGGAATAACTATGTTAGATAGAGAATATGATTATTTTGAGGCCATAGAATATAGGAAATGTCTATATTTGATTGTAATCATAGAATGAGAATTAATGTGTGCTCTAGAAATGGGACGATCTCATAAGTCTTGATAGTGTAGTCACCATTGATGTATTTAATAATGATATAAAATTATAACATTATTCGAAAAAGGGAACGTACCACTTGAAGAAAAATTAATGACCCATGATAAGGGATTGGAAATGATTCTCATCATTGATATGTATCTATGAAAGGATGAATGAGTATGACATTATGGCCTTTGAGGGAGTGACATAGAACACTCCAATTATGACTATATTGATTTTATGGTTATTAATTTGTGCCCCTATTAATATTTGAGAGGAAATATCAAATTATATCTCCTAACATGGAAAAAATTATTAATAGAGAGAATAAACTCACCACGGAAGTAAATTTACGGGGGTAACTACTCAGAGGTTTGGTGGGTGATAAAAAAATATTTCTATACTTTCCCCTTAACATCATTTTAAGGGATAAATTAGATGTCGAACATCTATAGTATTACTACCCATTATTACAATCATCTATTTAATATAGAAAAAATGAGGTTGTATTTCAAAGGTTTACATGTGAGATCAATTGGACCCCATAGTGATGTAGATAGTGATATTGATTTTGGACCACAAAAGACTAGGATGAGGTAATTTTTATCTACATGGGAGTATATTACCTCAATATCTATCATCACGTGACAGAGTTAATATATATTGATCTTTATAACCTCATTGATTTTTAATCATTAAGGGTGTCAAGGGATTACTTTAGAGTTGTCACATAGAGGGTTAGAGGAATAACTATAGTGACCGAAACCTTTTAGGCATTAATATTACATGTTTTTAGATGAATATACAATATATAACATTATGATCCACTCTGCAATCATATATTTTAATTGTATTTGGAATTTTAGATACATAAATAACTTTTTTCATAAGATATATACATAATATCCCATGATGTTCTTCATAACTAGAACCATTCTTAGACATATCATACATAAAATCCTTCATCATAATATGGGGAAAATAATCATAAGAAAGGGTGATCTCAGATACACAGTAAGGGTAAATAAGGGAGATATAAATGATAAATTAAGAATAACATTAACACAAGGGTATACGAACATGAGATTGATATTTTAACAACGTATTGATAATATCATAGATCATAATCATGAGACATGGAATATGTCTTGAATGTTTATAAAGTTTTAATCAAAAGGAATCAATGACCAAAGCTATGATATAATAACATTGGAAAAATACATAAGTTTTTGGCATGTACATTACGTTAAAGAATAATTTCCTTTGTCAAGAAACACTACAAAGATTATTATATTGGATTGGGTTCACACATTATTCTTCCATATCCTTATTCAAGGTTTACTCCCATGACTATCATAGTTTATTGGGTTCACTCCCCATTCCATCATATCCTTAGTTAAGGTTCACTACCAAGATAGTCATAGTGGATAGAGTCCCTTACTATATTGGGTTAACTCCCTATTCAAGTATTTATTACCTCATGAGATATATCTCAATACCCAATTAATTAGAGGGATATATAATTCCAGGATCACTCATCACATAATGAAAATCATACATATGTGTTCCCTAATATCATTAATCACTCATCATACCACATATCTCATGAAAAGTAAAAGATTTTCATAATTATTTCAAAATTTTATCATAGAATAACCCATTGAAAATAAATGGATTTTATAATTATCTCCTCATAATAATAAAAAAAATACAAAAGAAGAATATATATGGTATCATTGAATCAAATCACAAGAAAATAACAAGAAACATCAATGAATGTAATTATAAATGAAAAATTACTTTACAAGATTACTTGCATTTTTTAGGAAAATACCATTTTAATTTTAAAATCATTTCTTTAAATTCAAGAAATTTCTAATATATTATGAAACAAAATTTCATTGAAAAAATAAATGGAAAATTTTAAAGGAATCATCGAACCATTAAGTGGTCATGTTGATTAGAAATTTCATTCAAGTAATGTATGTTAAAACAAATTTTTCTTCCAAATTTTTGTTAAAAAGTTAAATATAACTCAATAAGAAAATAAAAATAAGATTTATTTTTAAACCATTTTCTAAAATGTAAATAATTGGAAAAAAAATAATTTAATTAATCACTAGAAAACATTAAAACATTTTGGAAATTATTTTAAAAAACATAGATTTGGAAGAAAAATGATTTTCTACCGAAGAGATAAATAAATTTGAATTTAATTAAAAGTATTAGATTAGTATCTTCATTACATAAAGAGTGTAAATTTAAATAAAAACATTTAATATCTACAAATAAGAAAATTAGAATAAAATTCATGAGTTTTTTGAGATGTAGATCATAAAATTTCATCATCATTATCTTAATCACAAAAAATTCTTATGAACAATAAGATTATAACATAAAACTCTAACTACATTGGTAATATACATTACAAAAACTCATGAAACATAAAACCATATATAGATTTGTAAAATTCCATAATTTTAATTAAATAATCATAAAAATATTCTTGAATAGTATATACACTGTATAATGGAATCAAGTGGCGAATGAGGAATAAGTCTGAAGGAATTAAAAGTGAGAGGAGAAACCCTTATATTGAGGTAAAATATCTTAAAAATAGATTTAACCTTCTTAATAATAAATTTAAATTTATTATAATTATATATTAGAAACTTTTAAACACTTGTAATATCATATATGATCCAATTATGGCATTTAAAGTCTAATTTATAAATAATTTGTTTTTAAAACTATCATTTCCACGTGTTAACTACATCATTTTTCATGAGAGTTTATGTTTGGTAGTTATGGTCTTTATACTTTGATAATGGTTAAATCATCTCTATAATGTTATCCATGATATTAATATCATGTATATTCATTATATATATCTATATATTTATAGTCATCCATAAATTATGGAGATGGAAAAATGAATTACATCGGTTATGGGGCTGGTAGTCTATATGTACAAATGATTTTTTTCTATGATTTAAGTAAATGGATAGTAAATATTAATTCATATTTCTAGGAAATAAAAAATGCATCTAATAGCTTCATGGAGGTGGTATTCCACACATATGAACGAGGAATGCTGTCATTTTCCAATGAATAGAAAGAAAGAGGATTATAGTTATTCCATAATAATGACATTTGGGAATTTATAAGATACCAAAGACGTTATTTTAGAAATCATAACATGTATTTAAAGGATTTATAAGGAGAAATAAATTGAAATAGGCTGGGTAAGATGATATTTTTTCTTCTATAGACCTCCTTTAGGTTCCTTTTTAAGGACCATTTAGACTGATATTTTAAGAAAAAAACTATAAATAAATATTGTGGAAGTTAAGAATATTATTGGGAAGGGTTATGTAAATATACAAGGTTAAAAAATTGTGAATAATGAATAAAAGGAGGTTACCTTTTATAAGTGAGGGGAGTGACACTCTTGGAATTACATAAACTATTAAAATAATATAAATTAATTTTTAGGAAAGAATTTATCATAATTTATATGCTCGAATATAATAATATTATTAGTAAAAATAATATCATATAATAAAATGTAGGCATTTCTATTTATTCTTTCATTATTATCTCTTATTTTTAACCATATGTTAACCTGTTTGAAAATTACTGCAATATCAATGTTTTTTAATATTCAGGGGTTGAGAAAGTTAATATAAAAGAATAAGTGAACCATAAATTGAATATAGTTTCTATTATAAACCATATCCCACTCACTTGGACAAATATACACTTTTTATCAATTTTAAATCATTTAATAAAATATTGTTAATTATAAATACCATTAATGTCATTTTTAGAAATAAATGAAAAATTTAAATATAATAACTATCAAAATCAAGTAAAATTGTTCTAAAATGACATGGATTAGATAATATATAATAAACGGTATGAATATAATCATAAAATAAAATTTTTACATGTTTAGATATCATTTTAACTTTATTTTTTGTTTTAAACCCTTGGTTAACAAATTTTAATCTTAACAATGGTAATAGTTTTTTTAAATATTAATGGGTTACGATTTTATTTATAATGTAAAAATTGGATAATAAATGAGAAAACATTAGTTTTTGAACAATTTTCATGCTACTTGTCTTATTTAAATATTTTTATAATTTTTCAGTAATTTAACAAAATATATTTTACATAAAATACAATTAATGCCATTTTATGAATTGTTCACACTATTTATCTTTGAAATGAATATTGAAAAATTTAATTTTAGTAAAAAAACCATAAAACAAATCTAATATGTTATGAGGTCCACTATGTGCGCGTTGCATAAGAATTTAAGGTAATTATTTTATCACTAATAATTTAAAATTTATTACCATCAAAAAAATTACTCATATTTAAAATAAACAGTTATATCCAAATATATGTTTTTTTATCCCTGTCATAAAATACTATAGTTATTAAAAGCAATAAAGTGAAATTTTTGACCTTTTCTTTTACATAAATATTATAAAGGTTATAATCAAATCCAAAAGGAACAAAATGGTCATATTTTAAAATTTTGGATGATTATAGAGGAAATATAATCTTAAAACGAAATAATTAAAAGTGCTTGAATGAATATTAAGCTTTATGACATTACTTTAAGCCTAATAAATATTCATTATACTTAATATTAATATTAAAAAAAATAAAGGGACCTATTTTCCAAATCTGGACATTCGGATTAAAAATATGGAATATATTCATCATGATTAAATTTTTTTAAGTTGAATAAAATAATTTAATTTTAAATGTCCAAATTCAATGAAAATGGGGTTTTTCCAAGAAAAATTCCATTTATGTATAAAATAGATTTTTACCAAATTCAACCATAAAATTGATTCAAATGAACATAATTAGATTATTAATAATATAATAGAACTAAATTTAATTTAGTTTTTTTAAAAACTAAATTGAAATATTTTAATTCCTGAATAAAAAATATAGTTTTTAATAAAAAATTTAATTTTTAACTATTCACTAGAAAATCGATATTTTAAAAAAATACCAAAAATTCATCCAAATATAGTTTTGATATGATGATATAAAAAATGATATTAACTTTTAAAAATAATTTTTTTAAAGTTAAAAACATTAATTATAGAATTCTCTCATAAAAAATGAAACCCAATTTGGAAAAAACTTATTTTGAAAAATAAAACCACTACTAAAAATTGAGAACTTATTTCCTAAGAATTTATTGATACATTATTACTGATTATGAAATTTATATTTATTTTATAATTAATATAATTATATTTATACCTTAAAATTCAAAAAAAAATTTATAACGTTCATAACATAATAATATCATGGTTCGTTAGAGCTCGGTGTTGAATATTGTATACTCTTTCAAATATAGTGTTATTATAAAATCATTGGGTGTCACAATTACTTATTAATTCATAAAGATAACTATACTTTGTATCAATTACAGGTTAATGACTTCTCATTCCCATCAAAATTATTTATCCCTCTATTTGGAAGTTCATTACATAATCATTTTTGAAAAGGACTTATATTTTCCCTTCAATTTAGCGAAAAAACACCAGATATATGCAAGGTTTAGAAGATTACCTCTCAGCTCTTGTATATTTTATACATGGAGAATTCAAGTGAATGCATTGATATTTTATGGGTCAATATCAATACCTTAATAAAATATAATGAATCTAATTGATTTCATATAGGCAACCCTAAATGTATACATTTGGGGATTCAAATTCAGACTATGGGTGAAAAGAATTATAAAAACGTTCTCAAGGCCCTTTAGATATTTTTGGTGATAGTGAGATTTTACCACAATGTCATCTAGTTATACTTTAACATATTACATAGATATTGATTAAATATGTGACTAATATCCCAATGGTAGGTTACCCTATAATTCATTACACCAAGGGTATCAATGGGTGGTATAATGTTCCTTGGGGTTCCTTGAATGTAGTGAACTCTTCATCCTTGTGAGATATAATTGTTTGATTTTATATATAATATCTATCCATTAAGAAAGAATCATGGAAGATCATACTCTCATAGATCAATAACTCTTTTATTGGTATATGAAATTCATATATCAATAAATGGAAATTGAGGTCCTAGAAGTAGACGAAGACTCTAATATGTCCATTCTTCTTCCAAACATGGAAAATATTGTCCACCCACTTGGGATACTAAACCAAAATGATTATGTAGTTTTTTATTTTATTATGAACATATCCCTTAACCACGAAACTATAATAGGGTTGAATTCTCCAGGTAACTTTTTTTGTATCCAGGGTGGACAAAGGGAGGCCAAATAATGGAAAAATATCAAGGATTAAATTCTAATATCCCCTTATAGTTCCATAAATACATGTCATCAATTTTTTTATTTAATGAAACATACCGATCAAAATAATCAGGATACATGACACCAATGATCAGTGTCATCTAAATATCATCCATGATACTAAGTTTTACCTATACCAGATCACTAATGGTGGTGGAAATAACTTCGTTAAATGAATGAGTGGCTTGATCTAGCTAATAATTATTAGAAAAATATGTTATTGAATAGGTTTATTCCACTTAATATTCATGTGGTGGAATATAATTTCCACCCTATATGAGGTTAGGATCCTCAGGGGAATTTTTTGGCCTTCTAGTTTTATAGGAACTATGTGAATAAAAACCAATTTTTCCAGACCTTTTGAAATTTTCTTTTATTGTTGGTTCAATATTTTGAAATACTATGACATAAATAATCCGTAGTTTTCTAACCCCACTCCCCAATATACATGTTAAAATATTTTATTAATAGGCACATGAATAACTCTACTAGGTGTATTGGAAGGTGGATTATATACTTTTTTCCCCGCATTCCTCTCATAAGAGAAGTATGGTATATCAGACAACAAATATATTTACAATATTATAAAATGATATCTAATATCTATATTTCATTCTCATAGACAGTGGGCCAATAAACAAGAAATTAGTTTTAAAATTATCCTAGGGGGTCTTCAAATGTAGCAATCAAGTTATTATCATTATTGATGTGCTCGAATTCTTTGAACTGAGGTTTATTTACATTTTTCTTGAAATACCTTACATACAGGAAACATGTCTCATATGATTTAAATGGGGAAACATCACCATGAAGCATGAAAAATCAAACATTAAGAGAGTATATCACACACTGGTGACATAATGTTGGTAAGGAAAACTATGGGTGCAACCAATTCCTCTACATTAATTTGTTTAAATCAGTGTCCTTTGAGACTACCAGAATTCAATATTAGATAACAAATGTTCTAAACCATCTTCAACTAGATCTTGTTAAGTGAATTTTTCTCTTTCTTTTAATATCCTTGGATTTTCATATTAAATATTGTTTGATTAAACTTAGAGTATCTCAGATTGTGGATCACCAAGGTCATGTTAAGATTGAACACTAAATTATTGTCCATTGGACCTTATTTCACATCAATGTCATTAAGCTTTAAAGATACATATAGGAGGAATATATGAATCTACATTACTATGATATGATTATACTTGATTAATGATGTTGTGTTTTTTAATATATTATTATATCCTTCTTCTGTATGGTATTATTTCATGACATCCACATTAATATATAACTCTAGAGGGATCCTTAGACCCTTGATGAGGGCCTTATATAGTTACTTCGATAAACTGAGTGTGTTGAGGAATAGAACCTATAATGGGATATCAATGAGATGATT
This sequence comes from Viscum album, assembly GCA_963277665.1. Lineage (NCBI taxonomy): Eukaryota > Viridiplantae > Streptophyta > Magnoliopsida > Santalales > Viscaceae > Viscum > Viscum album. Next base: position 1,084,088,306 of record OY728150.1, on the reverse strand, counting down.
GAGCACATTATTTTACCTATAGTAATTTAGATAGCACTACAACCCAAAATATTATCAGTTTTTTGGATGATATGGGGTTGATCAGGCCTAAAAGTCCAATCAATTTTTAATGCAGGTTTATGTGTATTAATACTATCTGAATAAGGTCTATTTCACGTAATCCCATAAGGGTGAGTTATTGTTAACTAAACCAATTTTAAAAAATGTAAAATAAAAAATATAATGATATTTATTTTAAATTATTAGTAGAAAAATCATGATTCCTATTAATAGAAGTCTATATTAGATATTAAATATTATCATGTTGGTAGTTCTTGGATGATTGATGTGCTTGATTGATGTATGGGTTATCTGTATGTTTGGTTTTTCATCAAGTTCCAGAATCATCATCATCAAGACTATCACATCGTATTAACAATGATCTATTATTTTTATATATAGATATTAGATCTTTTTTTGATGAAATTTATTTACATTTCAAAAAAACATTCATAAGGGTGTAATGGTATGGTTCCTTTGGGAACATGGAAAAATAAAAATTGGTTTATAGGTGAACTAAAAAAACTCCCATTAAGTTATACATAACTAGAAACCTTCATAGAAAAATAATACATAATATATTTCTTCATAAATTCGATAGAACAAACATTAGAAAGGGTGAGATCAAATTCTAAGGGTAAAAAAGGAAGATACAGAAATATAACATGAGTCGAAGGGAATGAGAACATAATAATAAAATTTTAAAAGCATACCATGCACACCATATATCATAATATTAGGTCATAGAATAAATAATTACAATTCATAGGACATGAATCATAAGGGAATGAAATAAAATTATCTATGATATCATAAAAATAATATAAGACATGTAATTTTGGCGTACGATTAGTATATGAAATCATAAGTTTAATAGTTAAAGGAAAATTACTAAGACAATCATAATGTAATGAGTTTACTACTTAAACCATCAATGTAGTGATGTTTCACTCCTAATACAAACATGGTAGATAGATTCATTTAATAAACTTGGGTCACTCCCTATTCTGGACCATTTTATCTCATGAGATATGAATATTCACCCAATTCATTGGAGGTAGATATTGGTCCCACCGTTCTTGCTGAAAATGTAACAACCATCCTTGGTTATAATGTAATGTACATCCTTAGATATAAGATAAAAAATTTAACATTATTAAAATCATATATATGTGTTTCATAGGATCATAAAACATTCCTCATATCAGAACCCATGAAAATAATTTGGTTTCAAAACAATTCATCATAACATGAACTTTAAAAAAGAAAAAAGAATCATAATCATTTCATCATTTCATAAAATCATAATCCAGGAAAAATAAATGTGTTTCATCAGAATTTTATCATTTTTATCCCAAAGAAGAGAAACTATTTTCATAAATATATTTTTATCATAAATATAAACCATTTGGAGTACGACTAATAATGGTATCCCTGGATTATATCCCTAGTAAATCATAATTAAGATCAATGGATGTTATATTGGATAGAAAATGTTTTTAAAATATAACCTACAACATTGATTGAGTAAAATATCATTTCTAATTTAAAAATAACTTTTCAAAACACAAAACATTTTCAACATCCCTTTCTTTGAAAATATCCTTGTAAAATAGTATATGATGCTTTTAAAATCACCCAAATTGTTTGTTGAGAAAAATAAAGTTTATTTAAAAATATATTATTAAAAATAAAAATTCATAAATATTTTTGGTATAATTATCTCTGAGAAAAAACACCTAATCTTATAATGTAATATAAAAAACATCGAGTGGTCATGATTGTGGGAAATGTTATCAAAGGTAAAAAAATGATTTCTTTTACATTTTTGGTTAATTACAAATGGGATTTGTTTTTGAAATTTACATGTAAATTCCTATCAATTTTCTTGGTAAAAATTCATACATGGGTAAATATTTCTTTAATGAATCAATTGGATAATGTTAAAAACATTTTGAAGACATTTTTAGATAACATGATTTTGGAAGAAAATGGTTTTTTGACCGAATAGAGAAATATTGATGAATTTTTATAAAAACTCATTTTGGTGTATTAAGAAAAAATTAATATATATATTAATTTAAAGCATTTATTTTCATAATATTAACATATTATAAGAAAATTCATTAGTTTATTGTGTGACTTATATTATTATTTCATCATTAGAATTATAATAATGAGAAATCTGGATAAATGATGAGATTGTAACATAAAAACCTTATAAATATTTTAAATTCATATCTTAATCCCAATGAAATAATGTTAAATTAATCTTATAATATGATGATAATAAATAAATTCATTATATTACATAGAAAAAGGTGTTGTAAATACACCTAAGTCTGGACACATTGATACAAAAAAGAAAGATTGAGAAAAAAATCACCTACCTTAAGTCTGGGAATCCTTTGTACAGGTTCAAAACTCATGTTTAATTAGTATATTTTTATTATTAATATATTACAGAACCAAAAATATATATATCATACGATATTTGATTTAATTATGACCTTTTATTTCCTTTTTATTAACAATTATAAGTTAAGGTAACATTTTTGGGTAATAATTACTTTGTTTTTGATGTTTGTTTTGATTTTTTATTTTTGGTTATCTTAGTTTTATCATGTTAACATAATCAATATAATTTTAAACTATATATAAATATAATATATATTTTTTATAAATTTATTTATTTTATTCCATAAACATTAGAGATAAAAAATGAAATACACAATTCATGGAGATGGTAGACTATACATACTAATTAATATTGTTTCCATTTTCTATAAGGATGAATAAAAATAATGTTAAAATATATATTAAGTTTATATAATCATAAATATTTCTTATATATAACATATATTCATTAAAATTATCCTTTATTACCTTGAATTTAAAACATAAGTGAAAAATGGATCACATCGCTTCATGATGCGGTACTCTTCCATACACGTGAATGAAGTTATCATATTATATATAGAATGGAAAGTAAAAATATATATATATTGTAATATTTTTATAAAAATATTTTTTTAAATATATATATATATATATATATATATATTATATCAATCATCACACCCTATCGTGAAAGGTGTTACCGGAAAACATGTCACATCTGTTCACGAGGAAGTAGTCTATCATTCAGATGATTGACATTATCATTTTCCATTTGAGGGAAGAGTATATGGATATAGTTCAGGAAATTTAAAAAAATACTATTATATTTAATATACTGAGGTCATTAAATCATCATGGTGTAATAATAATCAAAGGAGGTGGAGGAAGAGATAAAAAATGATCGTTGATGAACATTACCTCTTCTTCATGTAACCTGTATGGGTTTCCACCAAAAACCTTACTAGAATGGATTTTGGACCAGTATAGAGATTTATTTTGAAAGTATAAAATTATGTTCTCTGGGTATATATTTGACTAACTATAGGGTTTTGGAAAATTTAATAACATAGGAGATGAGGTGACCTTTTATAAGTAAGGCGACTGGTACACATGTAATTTTTAAAAAGAAAAATTTGTACCCAAGTTTTTATGTTAAAAAAAGGATAAAAAATAGACCATTATTGAGAATATATTATATAAGGTTTAAATATGTCCTGAAAATGTGTTTTATTAGTGTTTTTTATCTTTTTAATCTTTATCAATTTAGATTAATCCCTGATAAACCATTTTTTACCTTAATCATGATAAATAGTTTTTACTATTTTTATAATTTTGTATGGTAAAATTTTAAGTTTAAATAATTAAAAAATATATATTATTATGATTAAAAATATGAAATCCATTATTAATAATCTCATTTATATAAGTGAAAAAATTAATTTAAAAGTAAACCAGCAGTTGCGACGAGAAATCGATTTTCTAAAGAGAAAATGTTCAAAATGTTAATTTTTTTAATCAAAATTTAATATGTAAATTATTAAAATTAAATAAATTAGATTCATATATATATAATTGAAATAATTTTACTTTTAAACCCATTAGAAAATAAAAATGATCTTTATAAATTATTTAAATGAAAAGGAAGTTTCCAATAAAATTAGTATTTTTCAATATTCATTGAAAAATTTATCTTTTTAGAATAATATAAACAATTCACCACAAGATAATTATGATATTACGAATTAAAATTTAATTTAATTTTATAAAACTTATTTTATAAAAGTGATAACAATGAATTTATTATTTTCCAAATAAGAAAATAAATAAACATTTTATTGTGAAAATATATTTTTCAAAACATATAAAAATATTACTGAAAATTAAGTAATTATTTATCATTATAATTTATTTATATAAATTCATTATACATAATATTTAAAATTTTTATTACAAATCATTCCTCAATGTTTAATAACAAGGTAATAATGGTCATGTCTATATAACAATATTAAATGTTTGGTGTAATGCCCCGACCCTAGTTTCCCAGAGTCGGTACATTATTACATAACATTGGCATGATCAAAAGAAAGATCATGTCTTGAAAGGCCGATTAGTTTAGTATCCTTGGAATAACTAGATACATTCATAAAGTTTACATTACATCATAAAATGAAAACTAACACAATATAGTCTCCATATTACACACTCTTATCCGCTCATACTATCCCTGCATGTCATTTATAAAATACTTCCTCACATCCTGGGAAAAAAATAAAACATATAAAGGTGTGAGCTCAAATGCCCAATAAGGATAATAATATAGCAGAAACTTTCATAAATAAGTATAAACATTTAAGGAAATGTATAACTAAAACAAAATCCTTTTAAAACTTGAACTTCAGCATAATATGGCAGAAAAAAATAAAATAATGAAATATACTTATTCACATGGATATTCTACTAGTCGAATAATCAAATTCAATATCAATAGCCACTTTCATAATGATGGAATGCATAATGCCAGACTATCATAACCACATAGTCAAGGCCTCATGCCAAGACTACAAATAAGATTTTGTCAAGGCCTTGTGACAAGACACTAGTTTCTCTCATGAGACCAACCGATGCATCGAGGAGCTATAGCAGGCTCCACCCATCACTTATTAAGTCCAATGCATTCCTCATATGATCAGGTTTAAACATAACATAAGCATTCATATTGAAACTAGCATATGAAATGTCAATACTTTCTCCATAAACCATTAATGGTATAAAAATAACACATCCACAGTCAAACATATCACAAAACCTTCAATAATATATGTATGTTTTGTATCATAATAAATAAACTTCAAATAATCTTAAAATCCATCAAAGGATTTTGATATAGATGAAATCAAAACTATTTGAGAGAAATATCTCTTTTTTTTGAAATCAATTAAAATTTACATAATTATAAAATAAAACATTTACTTTGAAAATATTCTTATAAGCTTGTAAGGGAAGATTTTACAATTTCATAACGGTGGAAAATAGCCGCACCCTACGTATAAGTTAAAAAAAGACATTCTTACATTAATTCTGTCAAAAAGGTTAAAAAGGACCTTGTTTAGAAAAACAACAGAAAGATTCATTTATAAACTTCTTATAAAAAGTTAACAAGGGTATAAATGACTTTATACTATTGTATTTAAAATAGTAATAATGATTTGAAATACATTTTTAAGAAACATGGATGTGGATGATAAAGAGGTCCCAGTAGATAATCACGTATAAACAACCTCGGATAATGAAGAGATTGTGAAATAAACCCTTACCTTGTACTTTTCCTTGGTTGGGGTAGGTTAACCTCCTGTATAATGGTGAAATAATTGTTATTAAATTATACAAGAATCATATAAATTAATATGATATCATATATGATCTTTTAACATTGCTTTGTTAATAATATCTTAGTATTATCGTCGTTTCAGGTGTTAACTTACTCGTACATTTTTTGTTACATAAGACCTATTTGTTATGGATAGTTTGTATCTTATTCATCTCCATAATGATATGAAGTCCTTAAAAATTATTTTTAATCATCAAATGATAATTACACTTGAATGGATATGATGGAGAACGAATCTAATCGCATTCGTGGAGACGGTAGTCCGTACGTACGCACGAGCGATAATATCATTATTTTGATATTAAAATAATGTATAATTGGATGGTATATCATATATACAGAATCATTATCATGTTATATTTATTATTTACATGAATTAAACATCATTATTATACCCATCCAAATAATAATTTATTGAATAACAATTACACCACGACGTGGAGACGGTAAGCCTTACGTACGCACGTATGGTGACATGTCATTCAAAGGATAGATAGAATAATTAATATGGTTGTAACATATTTATAATAAAATCACATTATATAGAAGATACTGGATTTATTGTTTTAGAATGGAAATAACAAATAAAGAAGAAGTGGAAGAAGAAAGGAACTTGAAAGAGGGTGGTGAAAACGTTACCTCTTCTTCGGGTTCTTCCTTTTGATTTGATCAAAAGGGCTCCTTAATATTTCTTTCTGATCAAAATAAGGACTCTAGGTTGAATTTAGGGAAGTTTAGAGAGTATTTGAGTAGGTTTTGGCCAAAACAAAAGTCTTTGAATGTGTGAATTGTTGAGAAGGGGGAGTTCCCTTTCATAAGAGGGGTGAGGGGCACCTTTGGAAAAGCTAGAAATATTATTTTATAATAAATTCATATTCGGTATATAATGGATCCAAAAGTGTATTATTTAAATTTTAAGGTGGGTATAGGTCGAAAAATACTCAAACAATATATTTTAGACAGGTTTTGGTCATTATATTAACCTTATCTTTTAGTTTAAACTCTTAGTTAATTAGATTGACATTTACCATGTCACTTTGTATTTTTATATTATATAGTTAATAAACATACCATATACATACAAGAGACCCCCAAGTGGTCCATTAATGATGCACCTATCGTGATATAAGTATCATGGCCGAACCTTAGATTTTTAGTAATTTAATATCAATTAATAATATAATATTATTTTAACAACTCTTTTATGTGAATTTTGACACTATTCAATAATTGATTTTGTTTAAAGTCTTAAAAACTTTATTAATTCGAACCAAATTCATTTAAGCAATCCTAACATGTCATATTAACCAATAAAATTGTTTTATGTCATCAAATCTTTCAAATTATATTTATTTTAACATTTATAATACCAATTATTTGATTCTTTTATTAATAAGGAAAATAATGCATCATTATTGTGTCATAAATAAATTTAATTATTAAATGTCTAAAAATTATAAATAAAATACCATTATGTATTAAATATTTTTATCTTTATAATGAATATTTATAGTTTAAAATACAACATATATAACCTTATGTAATTTTTTTTCTAAAAGATATATGCTTATGTCATTTTTGTATTTACTTTAACTTAATTAATATAAAGTGTCATTATCACTTACAAGTGGCTCCATGGGGTCCCAAAATCAACCCAAAGATGATCATGGTCGGACATGTATCAACCAATAAGGTTAGGACACATTTTAGGGTAATTTATTATTATTATTATATTATTAGTTTACCCTTATTTACTGGATTTACCCTTTAACCATGGTAAATAAAATATTTACCGAAGTAATTATTTAAAATGTATAAAAATAAAAGATACCTATTTACAAAATTTGGAAATCCTGATTCCAAATATGGAATCCATTTTTTCAAATTTAAAACACAAAAGTGGAAGAAATTAATTTAAAATTAATTCTCGTTGTTAAAACAAAAAGCGTGTTTTTAAGAGATAATAACTATCAAAAGATTGACACTTGTTTATGTCCGGTTTAATTTTGAAAATATTTCCAATGACAAAAATTGTATTAAATGGTAAAAATATATTCTAAATATACTTTAAAACCACTCAAATTCATAATTTATCACTATTAATTATTTTGATTAAAAAAGTTGTTTTTAATTAAAATTTAGTAATTTTCACTATTCATCAAAATATAAAAGTTATCCGAAAAGTACCAAAATTTCACCCTAGGATAATTTAGATATTATGAATCCAAAAATGAAGTCCATTTTGAGATATAAAATTTATAAAATTTCAAAAAGTGGGTATTACTATTCATAACGGCTACTTTGATTGGTCGCGGTGTGTTAAAATCTCGAAGTTGCGTACAATACATGCTACTATATTATTCAAAGAGAAGCATATCGTAGAAGCTTGGGGTGTTACATTCTCCCCTCCTTCAAATAATTTCATCCTCAAAATTTCTAGAATACTACTTCCTGAAAAGACTCATGTGGTTCTTCATCATAAGTTCCTTGGGTTCCCACGTTGCCTCTTCCATCTTATGGTTTCTCCATAGAACTTTTACCAGACGAGTCGTCCAGTTTCTCCGCACTTGTTCACTTGTATAAAGAGTCATGATGGGATCTTCGCAATAAGACAGACTGGGTTCCAGTTCTAATTCCTCATAGGTGAGTACATGTGTTGGTTCAGTCATGTATTTCCTCAATAGTGATATGTGGAACACATCGTGAACTTTGGAGAGATTTGGCGGCATTGCCAAACGGTATGCTACAACCCCAATTCGTTCTAGAAATTCAAAAGGTCCTATGTACCTGGGACTCAATTTACCTTTCTTGCCGAAACGTATAACTCCCTTCCATGGAGATACCTTTAAGAAAACATGATCCCCTACCTGAAATTCCAAATCCTTCCTTTGGTTGTCAGCATAGCTCTTATACCTACTTTGAGCTACTTTGATGTGGTTTTGGATTAATTTCACCTTCTCCATCATTTCCTCCACCAGTTCTGGGCCTGCAAGTTATCGTTCACCAACATCATCCCAACAGGTTGGTGTGAGAAATCTCTTTCCGTATAATGCTTTATATGGTGCCATTTGAATGCTAGAATGGAAGCTATTGTTATTGGAAAATTCTACCAGTGGTAAATATTGATCCCACATACCCTGAAAGTCAAGTGATAAAGATCTTAACATGTCTTCTAAGGTTTGAATAGTTCGTTCTGATTGTCCATCAGTTTGGGGGTGGTAGGCAGTGCTCAAACGAAGTTCAGTATCCAGGGATTTCTGAAGACTTTTCCAGAATCTTTATGTAAAATGGGGATCACGATCAGAAACAATCGATCGGGGTACTCCATGAAGCCTCACAACTTCATTAATATATAGTCTTTCTAGATGCTCTAGTGGTAGATCTTCTCTTATCGCAAGAAAATGTACTGACTTGGTTAGAAAATCAACAATAAACCATATTGCATCGTTCCTTCTAGGAGTCTTTGGTAGCCCCATGACAAAGTCCATCGTAATATTGTCCTATTTCAACTCCGGTATGGGAAGAGGTTGCATGAATCCTCCAGGCTATTTCCTTACAACTTTAACTTGTTGACAAATAATACATCTTGACACAAAATCAGCAATCTCCCTCTTCTTGTTGTCCCACCAAAAATGTTCCTTTAAATCTCTATAAATTTTGGTGCTCCCAGGGTGCATAGAGAAATTGGAACTATGAGCATCGTCTAACAATTCCCTTTTTAAATTAGGTATATCGGGAACACAAAGTCTCTTCCCTAATTTCAAAATTCCTTCTTCACACACAATGTCTATCAACCCCCCATCATTCAGAGATTTAATATTCTTTTGAAATTCTTCCTCATCGGTCTGAGAACTCTTAATCCTTTCTAGTGAATATGGTTTGGCAACCATTTGAAAAATCACTGATGTTTCACCTTCCATGGTTATTCCCATGTCAATCTTCACTAGATCCATGAAAAATGGATCCCTTTCAATTCTCATATTGTTCAAAACACCATGATCTTTTCTGCTCAAAGCATCTGCCACCTTATTTCCCTTCCCCGGGTGGTAGTGTATCGTACAATCATAATCCTTGAGTAATTCAAGCCATCTCCTTTGTCTCATGTTGAGTTCTTTTTGTGAGAAAATATACTTCAAACTCTTGTGATCAGTATAAATCTCACATTTTTCACCTTAGAGGTAGTGTCTCCATATCTTAAATGCAAATATCACAACTGCTAACTCGACATCATGAGTAGGATAGTTTTCATCATGAATTTTCAACTGTCGTGTTGCATAGGAAATAACCCTATCATTCTGCATAAGGACACAACCAAGTCCTTTCTTTGATGCATCACTATAAACAAAGAACTCATCATTCCCCAATGGTAGAGTCAATATAGGAGCATTGACTAATATTCTCTTCAGTTCTTCAAAACATTCTTCACAATCTTTTGTCCAAACAAATTTAACCCCTTTACGTGTGAGCTTTGTTAATGGGTTATCCAACCGGGCGAAATTCTGGAAGAAATGTCGATAATAACCTGCTAAATGAATCATACTGCGTACCTCAGTTATACTCATCGGTGCAGGCCATTATAGGATTTCCTTGGTCTTAGAAGGATCAATAGAGATTACATCTTTAGAGACAATATGGCCAAGAAAAGAAATCTCCTGATTCCAGAATTCACACTTGCTAAACTTCCCATATAATTCATGTCTTCTCAGAGTCTTCAGGATAATGCACAAGTGATTTTGATGATCTTTGTAGATTTTGGAGTATACCAAGATATCATCAATAAATTCCACCACAAATTCATCGAGATATTCCTTGAAAAATCTATTCATAATATCCATGAATATAGAGGGTGCATTAGTCAATCCAGAAGGCATTACTGTAAAATCGTAATGCTCGTACCTGGTTCAAAATGCTGTCTTAGGAATGTCTTCCTTCTTCACACACAACTGATGGTATCCAGATCGAAGTTCATTCTTTGAAAAGTATTGTGCTCCATGAAGTTGGTCAAATAAATCATCAATGCGAGGTAGGGGATACTTGTTCTTTATTGTTATATCATTGATCTCCCTGGAGTGGATACAGAACCTCATAGATCCATCATTCTTTTTAACAAAAAGAACAGGGGCTCCCCATGGAGAAACACTAGGGCGAATAAATCCATTATTACTCAATTCCTCTAGTTGTTTCTTTAGTTCAACTAATTCTATAATGACTATTCTATAAGGGGTATTCGATATAGGCCTTGATCTAGGAATTAAATCAATGGAAAACTCAACTTCTCGTTCTGGAGGATGTCCAAGTAAATATTCCGGAAACACATCTACATATTCTTTCAAAACAGGTATATCCTCTATTTGAACATTCATTTCCTCACCCACAGTCATTTCATTATATTCCTCCACAATAATTGAATTTAGTTGAGCTACTGGGGGTGGATCTAGATAAGAATTATGTGGTGATGATTATGCTCTAAAGATAAGGTGTTCCTTATCATCATCATCAAAAATCATAACCTCCTTCTTCTTATAATAAATATTCACATCATGGTCTGAAATCCAATCCATACCGATGATTATATCAAACTCAATCATAGGTATGACGATAAGATCAACGAATAAAGAACATTTATTTGCTCTATTGGGGACTGATTCACAAAACATTATTGCAATGATACTTCCCTTGGGAGTTTTAAATGAAAACTCCCATGTTAAATCAAATTGGAAATATCTAATTTTCTTAGAAAACTGGGAAGATATAAAACAATGCGATGATCCAGAATCAAATAATTCATTTTCTAAACTTGAGGAAACCATTAAATTACCTACCACCACGTCTTTCATAGCTTCTACCTCAGCAGTAGTGATAACATAAGCTTGGCCTTGATCCCTTGGCCTTTTCTGAGGTAAGTTCCCCTGACGCATAGGACATTCATTTGCATAATGTCCCATCTCCCTGCAATTGTCGCATTGAACATCAATAGCTTCCTTGTTCCCCTTGCAATCACGAGCTTGGTGGATCTTTTCACCACACTTGTAACAGACTCCCATTCCTTTTAAGCAAGTATCAGGGTGTTTCTTCCAACATTTCTTGCAGGATGGATATTCAACTTTTCCCTTCTTCCCCTTATTTCCATTCCCAGATTGATCAGCAGATCTCTTCTTCTCTAGCTTTGCTTTAAAGTCATAAGACTTAGAGAATTCCTTTTCTATCTTAATAGCACATGAGACAATGTCTTCGTACGACGAGAAGGATTGTAAGACTAATGCTCGACAGAGAAATGGTTTTAACAAATCATAGAAATGATCAATATTACTTCTTGGGTTGCGTATATAATCCCTAGCATTCCTTGCTAACCTTGTAAAGTTAGCCTCATACTTTGAGACATTCTCATCCTCATTTTGTCTCAGACTCAGAAATTGCTTTTCCATATCTTCTCGATGGTCATGAGGAAAGTATTTTTCTAAAAATATATCTTTAAACTCCCTACATTGCATATTTGATACTTCATCATCTTCCTTCATGTTTTGAATCAATGACCACCATTAATCAGCATCTCCAGTGAGGGGGTGAACTGCCATGATAACATTTTCCCTTTCACTACTGTCCAAAGCCTAAAATATTTTCTCTAAGGGATTTATCCATTTTTCAGCTAATAAGGGATTTTTACTCCCATTTAATGTTGGTGGTTATTGCCTCATGAAGCGATCTAATATTTATCCTCCATGCTGTGGATCAGGGTGCTCCATACGGGTAAGGTTATTATTCATAACCTGAGTGAGTTGTCCCAGTATGGTGATTATCTGATCAGCACCAGTTGCATCACCAGCTCCACTATAATTATCTTGAGTAGGAGGGAAATCCTTATGTGGAGTGCGTGCATTGATATGGTTTCCATTTCTTCCACTAGGCACTATTTCTAAACAATGGCATAAACTAGACCAGTTTATAAATAAAAATACATAATTCCATACTTATAAATCACTTAACATAAATTGAACTATTTATGGATATAATCCATAATCATAAAAATGTTTTCTTTGAGGAAGTATAGACCCATAAACCCTTCATAATGATTTTTAAAGAAAATGAGAGTTATCCTAAGAATATCCCCCGGGAGTGTCATAACCTAGAGTGCAGCAAGGCCCGTTTTCGTGCACCAGTTCCCGTTCGAGTCTAGCTCAAAGCGGTGTTTTCGGGTTTTCCCCCTAGGTAAATCTGTGCCAGAGCCGCCTCTACCTGCTCGTATCCAGACAGAGATGTATTGCTCAGAAAACTCACAAAATATCTACAATACCAAAATTCTAGGATGTTCTTCTATACTAATCCTCAAAGTCCATATTAGGTCTATGTGCTCTAATCAGAGTTTATCTAAATCTAGATTCCAAGGATTGTACTAAACTTCCTATGATACCAACTGTAACACCCCGACCCCAGTTGCCCAGAGTCAGTGCATTATTACATAACATTGGCATGATCACAAAAAAGATCAAGTCTCGAAAGACCGATTAGTTTAGTATCCTTGGAATAACTAGATACATTCATAAAGTTTACATTACATCATAAAATGAAAACTACAACAATATAGTCTCTATAGTCCTCAATCTTATCCCCTTATACAATCCCTACAGGTCATTCATAAAATACTTCTTCACATCCTGGGAAAAAAAATAAAACATAGAAAGGGGTGAGCTCAAATTCCTAGTAAGGATAATAATATAGCGGGAACTTTCATAAATAAGCATAAACATTTAAGTCAATGTATAACTAAAAAAAAATCCTTTTAAAACTTTAAATTCAGTATAATATGGCAGAAATAAAATGAATAAATTCTATATACTTATTCACATGGATATTCTACTACTCGAATAATCCCATGCAATATCAATAACCACTTTCATAATGATGGAATGCATAATCCAGACTATCATAACCACATAGTCAAGACCTCGTGCCAAGACTACAAATAATATTTTTTCAAGGCATTGTCCCAAGACACAAGTTTGTCTCATGAGACCTACCGATGCATCGAGGAGCTATAGCAGGCTCCACCCGTCACTTATTAAGTCCAATGCATTCCTCATATGATCAGGTTTAAACATAACATAATCATTCATATTAAAACTAGCATACGAAATGTCAATACTTTCTCCATAAACCATTATTGGTATAAAAATAACACATCCACAGTCAAACATATCAAAAAACCTTCAATAATATATGTAAGTTTTGTATCATAATAAATAAACATCAAATAAGCTTAAAATCCATCAAAGGATGTTGACATAGATGAAATCAAAACTAATTGAGAGAAATATATCTTTTTTTGAAATCATTTAAAAGTCACATAATTATAAAATAAAACATTGACTTTGAAAATAATCTTATAAGCTTTTAAGGAATGCTTTGAAAATTTTATAATGGTGGAAAATAGCCGCACCCTCCATATAAGTTAAAAAAAGACATTCTTACCTTAATTATGTCGAAAAGGTTAAAAATGACCTTTTTTGGAAAAACGACAGAAAGATTCCTTTATAAACTTCTTATAAAAAGTAAAAAATAGTATAAATGACTTTATACCATAGTATTTAAAATACTAACAATGATTTGAAATACATTTTTAAGGAACATGGATGTGGATGATAAAGAGGTCCCAGTAGATAATCACATATAAACAACCTCGGATAATGAAGAGATTGTGAAATAAACCCTTACCTTGTACTTTTCCTTGGTTGGGGTAGGTTAAAATCCTGTATAATGTTGAAATAATTGTTATTAAATTATACAAGAATCATATACGTTAACATGATATCATTTATGATCTTTTAACATTGCTTTGTTAATAATATCTTAGTATTATCGTCGTTTCGGGTGTTAACTTACTCGTATATGTTTTGTTACATAAGACGTGTTTATTATGGATAGGTTGTATCTTATTAATATCCAGAATTATATAAAGTCCTTAAACATTATTTTTAATCATCAAATGATAATTATACTTGAATGGATACGATGGAGAATGAATCTCATCGCGTTCGTGGAGACGGTAGTCTGTACGTACGAACGAGCGACAATATCATTCTGTTGATATTAAAATAATATATAATTTTATGGTATATCATATATACAGAATCATTATCATGTTATATTCATTATTTACATGAATTACACATCATTATTATACCCATCCAAATAATAATTTATTGAATAACAATTACACCACGACGTGGAGATTGTAAGCCATACGTACACACGTATAGTGACATGTCTCTAAAAGGATGTATAAAATACTGAATATGGTTGTACCATATTTATAATAACATCACATTATATATAAGATACTGTAGTTATTGTTTTAGAATGAAATATCAAAGAAATAAGAAGTGGAAGAAGAAAGGAACTTGAAAGAGGTGGTGAAAACGTTACCTCTTCTTTGGGTTCTTCCTTTTGATTTGATAAAAAGGGATCCTTAGGATGGATTTATGATCAAAATAAGGAATCTAGGTTGAAGTTAGGGAAGTTGATAGAGTATTTGGGCAGGGGTTTGTAGAACCAAATGGCTTTTAATGTGTGAATTAGTGAGAAGGTGGAGTGCCATTTTATAAAAGGGGTGAGGGGCACCTTTGGAAAAGCTAGAAATACTATTTTATAATAAATTCATATTCGGTTTCTAATGGCTCCAAAGTTGATTATTAAAATTTTAAGGTGGGTATAGGTCTAAAAACACTCAAAAACTAGATTTTATACAGGGTTTTGTCATTATATTAACCTTATATTTTAGTTTAAACTCTTAGTTAATTAGATTGACATTTACCATGTCACTTTGTATTTTTATATTATATAGTTAATAAACATATCATATACATACAAGGGACCCCAAAGTGGTCCGTTAATGATAAACATATCATGATATAAGTCTCTTGGATGAACCTTAGATTTTTAGAATTTAATATCAATTAATAATATAATTTTTTTTTAAAAACTCTTTTATGTGAATTTTGACACTATTCAATAATTGATTTTGGTTAAAGTCTTAAAAACATTATTAATTCGAAATAAATTCATTTAAGAAATACTAACATGTCATATTAACTAATAAAATTCTTGGATGTCATAAAAACTTTCAAATTATATTTATTTTAACATTTATAATACGAATTATTTGATTCTTTCATTAATAAGGAAAATACTGCATCATTATTGTGTCATTAATAAATTTTACTATTAAATGTATACAAATTATAAATAAAATACCATTATATAGGAAATATTTTTATCTTTCTAATGAATATTTATAGTCTAAAATCCAATATATATAACCCTATGTAAAAATTGTTTTCTCTAAAAGATATATGCTTATGTCATTTTTGTATTTACTTTAACTTAATTAATATAAAGTGTCATTATCACTTACATGTGGCTCCACGGGGTCCCAAAATCGACCCAAATATGATTATGGTTGGACATGTATCAAAAAATAAGGTTAGGACACGTTCTAGGGTAATTTATTATTATTATAATATTTTTTTTTACCTTTATTTACTAGATTTATCCTTTAACCATGGTAAAGAAAATATTTACCGAAGTAATTATTTAAAATGTCTAAAAATAGAAGTTACCTATTTAAACAATTTGGAAATCCTGATTCCAAATATGGAATCCATTTTTCCAAATTCAAAACACAGAAGTGGATGAAATTAATTTAAAATTAATTCCCGTTGTTAAAACAAAAAGCGTATTTTTAAAAGATAATAACTATCAAAAGATTGACACTTGTTTATGTCCGGTTTAACTATGAAATTATGTATAATGAATAACATTGTATTAAATGGTAAAAATATATTCTAAATATACTTTAAAACCACTCAAATTCATAATTTATCACTATTAATTATTTTGATTAAAAAAGTTGTTTTTAATTAAAATTTAGTAATTTTCACTGTTCATCAAAATATAAAAGTTATCCAAAAAGTACCAAAATTTCACCCTAGGATAATTTTAAAATTATGAATCCAAAAATGAAGTCTATTTTGAGAGGTAAAATTTATAAAATTTCAAAAAGTGGGTATTACTATTCATAACGGCTACTTTGATTGGTCGCGGTGTGTTAGAATCTCGAAGTTGCGTACAACACACGCTACTGTATTATTCAAAGAGAAGCGTACCGTAGAAGCTTGGGGTGTTACATTTGGCATAGTTTGTTAAAATTGAGTGTTATGTGTAGTAAAATCTATTGAATAAATTAAATTTATTAAAAAAATAATTAAATAATGGGGTACTACATTTTGAGACCATTAAAATTAATTTTATCCTCAAATTTATTTCACTTTGGTATAAAAAACTGAGGATACTTCGACCTCATTACATCCTAGGTTCTCACATTGCTTCCTAAAATGGGTATTTTCTCCTTAAAACTTAAACCAGGTGAGTTGTCTTGGTTTATAGAACTTTTTCTAAAATATATATAATATCCACCAGTTGTTCTTGATAAGAAATATCATGCTACATTGGTAAAAATTCAGAGTTTAATACATATGAAGGGGTAGATATGTACTTCCTCTATAGAGATACATGGAACACATCGTGTTCTTGAGAGAGGTTCGACTGAAGATCCAATAGATAGGTTTCCATCCTAATATGATCCTGAATTTTAAAGGGACTAATATACCATGGGATTAACTTACCCTTATTCTCGAATCTCATAACCTATTTCCTTAGAGAAATTCATAGAAGCATATTTTCACCAACATTAAATTCCAGATCACACGAATGATTATCAGCATAATTGTTTGTAGAATTTGTTCCACCCTTATGTGTTATTGAATGGATCTATGATTATTTAAAATTTATTTAGATACATAAAGTACCAATAGATTTATTTCTATAAATTCATTCCATAATGTTAGATATATAAAATTATTTACATAAAGTAATTCATAATGATCCATCTAAATACTAATGTGAAATATATTGGTGTACAGACACTAAACTAGATGAAACTGTTAATCTAGACCGTCATTCCAATAAATAGATCAAGATCTATGTATATCATCAAGGTCTTTAATTTTTCTCTTAGTCTGAAAATATTCTAAGGGATAATATTTAGCATTGAAACTCAAATCTGTATATGGATCTTTCTGAAGTCTTTTCCATAAATTTAACGTAAAAGTCAGATCCCAATCCAATATAATTGAATGTGGCACTACTTGAAAACTTACCACTTCCATATATATATCCTTAAAAAATGATCCAAAGGAAAATATTCTCTTATTTTTATGAATTTTGATTTCTTTTTAAGGTGATATAATACAAACCATATAGCATTATACCCATTAGATGTTTTGGGGAGTCCAACAACAAAATCCATGGTGATGTTTTCTCATTTCTATTCTGGTATGAGAAATGTATGCAAAATCCCCTTTAACTTTTTTCCCTCATCCTTAACTTGATAACATTATAATAATCCTAATAAAATATTTGTTATATCTCTTCTCATGAAATCAAACCATAAATAATCTTTCAAACCACTATACATATTCATTTTGAAAAGATGAATAGAGAGTTATGAACTATTAACTTCCTCTCACAATTCCTTCTTTCAATATGGTATAGATATAACGCATACACAATTTATGAATCCTATCATTACATGAATATCATGTTTAATGTTTATAACATTTCTAACCTTTTTTATAGCTTTATACATTCCTAATACTCTACTTTAATTTTCACATGGATAAATATTTGAACATTCAATTGTGAAAGATAATATTTCTCCTCTTACATTAGGATTTCTAGATCCATCCTTTTAAAATCTAGAAATATTGTATCTTTTGTGATCCTCATCATGGATAATATATCATGATCCTATTAACTCAAAGCATTTAAAACATTGTTTTCATTCCCATGATGGTAATGTACTGAGAAGTCATAAATTTAATCATTTCTAAATATCATCTTTGGTTCGTATTCAACTCATTCTATGTGAATTCATACATTATTTTTTTGATCATTATGTATATCTTTCTTTCCTACATAAATATAATCCCCCCATATCATTAATATAAAAATTACCTCATCTAACTAAAAATCACGAGGTGGGTAATTTTTCAGATGAACCATCAATTGTTTCATGGAATAAGATATAACCATGTCATTCGTCATAAGAACACATACTAATACCTTCGTTGATGCATCAATATAGATTATAAACCCTTCTACACTATAGACTAAAGTAAGAATAAGTTCACAGAAGATTCTTCTCTCCAGTTCATTGAAATTTTCTTCACTCTCATTTGTTAGGTAGAACTTGGATCCCTTATAAGTTATCATTGTGTATGGATTATATAATGTTGAGAAATTTTCCAAAACTCATCGATAATATCCCGCTAAACTAGTAAAAAACTTGATCTCAATCCCCATAGTTATTCTATGAAATGAATAAATAACCTCCATATTTTATGGATCCATAGATATACCCTCTATTGAGATTATATGACCCAAAAAATGAATATTTCTACAATAAAAATTGACACTTTGTAAATGTCTTATACTACTTATCTTTTATATGGATCATTACTACAATCCTCAAGTGATCTGTATGACCTTCCATTTTCTTTGAATATATAAGAATATCATCAATATAGACTACCTAAAATTGATCAAGGTAATATCTAAAGAATATATTAATTAAACATGAATATAGTGAGGTTATTAGTAAAACCTAATTACATAACTATATATTAATCATTTATATACCTTGTATAGAATGTTGTCTTAGGTATATCCTTATTCATGAACCTCAATTGATGATATCCAGAATAAAGTTAATTATTATAATATCATTTATCTCTACACATTTGATCAAAAAAGGAATCAATAAGGGGTATAATATACCAGTTCTTGATTTTCATCTTTTTCAACTCCTTATAATCAATAAAAAATAACAACGCTCCATATTTTTTTTTGGGTAAGAGAATGGGTGCACCTCAAGTGGAAACACCTGGATGAATTAATCCCTTGTAAATATTAAATTATAGTTTCTTATTCAATTCATGAAACTCAATCAATTACATTTTATAGGGAGTCTATTAATAAAATAGTCATGGAACCATGTATGAGTTATATTGATAACTCAACTTCACATTTTAGTTGAATTATAGGAAATTCTTCTGTAAATAATTCAAAAAAATTCCTTATAAATGGAATATCATTAATCTCAAGTTTCTCCCCAACCATATGAAATGTTGTATAATGTAATATATTATCAATTTATGATCAATGTCATATTTTGAAATTTTATTCATGCCTATAATGTTTTGATAATGTTTTTAAAACATTGTTTAATTTTCATATAAAAATAAAATCAGTCAGTCATTTAAAAAACACAACCAATGTTTTATTTTATCTTAGTATTCATCCTCAATAATTATTCAAACATCCCTTTACACAACCATAAAAAACCCTAATTTCAAATATTCTTTTCTCAAAAGGATTTATTCTCAATATAAAGAAGGTGATTTAAAGATAAAGGATGTTAAAGTCTATACGAAGAAAGTCTAGAATCAATGTAATGGGATTCATAAATAAATTTCCTTTCGTTGAGTTATATCCTTTCATTATTGAATATGTTATTATAATATTATATTAAATGTACATTTTTATTATTTTTAATTTATATTCACACTTCTTTAATATGGATTTATATTTAATTTCTATAATCCCTTCCTTAATATAGTATTACTTCACATGTTACGATCTTTTGAAGGGGTTTCTTTTCAATCTCATGCTGAATATAATATTATTTACAACTAAATTACTCTATGAAGAAATTAAAATTTCTTTATCTATTAAACCCATATATTTTCATCCCCTTTATTAATTTCTAGGTATTTTTTATATTCTTACCATTTCACATCTCTTGGTTTCACAATTTTACTAAAATATTTCTTATAAGCGGATCAATCCTTATCACTTTTTTTAATAAATAAAATTTTCTCTACATGTATATATTATTTATATTAGTATATGAATTACATTCTATATACTTCATTTTTTTCTTATTTCTTATTTCTATTATCTTTGAATTTATTTACACGATTTTTAATGGAATACATTTCATGTTCTTCATATATGTTATTTTGTATTTACTTTAACCCTCTATAAATGTTATATGTTATTTATTTATAATACCTTAAATAATGAAATATTTTTATAACATTATATCTGTTTTTATTAATAAATCATACTTTCATAGTTTTCATGATTTTCTAAAGAAACTTGTATTCTATTTTTTTATGAAATATGTCCAATTAAATTATGTTTTTTAAAATTTAAATAATTTTTATTTTTATTTTTCATTTTTTATAATTTTATTACAAAGGTTTTTTTATTTAATTTAAAATACTTTATTTTTTCTAATTACTTATTATGTATATTCTCTAATGAAACAATCCAATTTATTTCTATATATGGTTTATCATAATGTTTTGATAAAATAATTATTAAACACAATTATTTATCATAGATTAATTAAACTATGATGGAATTATTAATTTTTTCAACTTCTTACAGAACACATATGTGTGTTTGATTAGGATGATATAGGTGGGTTCTTTATATCCAAAAAATTCATTAATAAATGTTTTATACCTCATGAGGAAAATAAGGAAGATATGTGGTTAGTCCAAGTCCAAAAGTTTAGGGTATTTGGGTTGTTAGCTAAATCCAAAAAATCATTTTGATACATAGATGGTTAGACCATTCCCACAATGTTTGTGGGATACAAGTCGTTATACCAAGTCTTATATTCTATGAACAAGTTGTCATCCTAGTATATTATGATATGAATATCATGGTGGTAATATTTATCATATTATTTGATTTGTATGATATTTTTGTACCAAATTCGTATATCATCCAATGTATCTATATCTTGATGGATCATATTTTTTGACAGATTTTCCACACTTTTGTGAATCATGTTTTATGTTATTCTCAAATCATTATGAAATAATTTATGGTCTATAATCCATGTTTTTTTAGGTATGAGTTTCTTAAAATATGTTCAAGTACCTCGATTATGTTGGCATAACCACATGTTTATTTAATTCTCATTTATGGTATTCGATTATTATCACTTATTTTTACCATTATTGAGTGTGTCATATCACCCATTCTTAGGATTCCATACCATAGTAAAATATGTTATGTATTTTTTGTGATGGGAGTGAAAGGAATACTGTCTTGTGAGTTTTTGTGGGAGATATTGAAAACTAAGTCAATGTTATAGATATGAGATTTTGGAGTTGAGTAAGGAAATTGTATTATTTAAATAACATTGTTTAGTAAAAATAGTCTATTTAAAATAAAATTATTAGTTTTAATTTCAAGGTATTTTCTTAATTCTCTAAAATTATAAACCAAAAATTTATTTGGTATGTAGATGATGTAATATTTTCTAGAAGTAATTTAATTATTGAATGGTTATGTTTGGGATGTTACCATTTTCTACCAATGTTGGGGGGAATGAAACCCATAAGAGTTTAGGTTGGATTGACAACCAAAATGTTATTTTTATAATCATTGAGACATATAAATTCAGTATTTAGAGACTTTTTGGCTGTAAAGATGAGACTGCTATTGTATAGGAAAAACTATATGGGGAGGCTTTTATCTAATTAATCCACTCATATATGATCCCATGGGATCAAGTAGTTGAATATAACATACTCAATTATAAAACCATCATGTTCCTTGTCTTGGTTCCCTATTATAATGACTCAAATCACGATCAATGTCATTGGTAGTGGAAATTCATGTGATATCAACCAAAAGTTTTCCAAATTATATTATACCAATATCTACTATGTTCTATATAAATTCTTAAAAAGGAGTTCCTAAGGATCATGTGGAATGGAAAATATATGGGGTTGTTCATTAACTGAACATCATGTAGCTCTATAATTTCTAAAATCATGATAATGTTCTTTTATAATATTTATATAATGAATCCAAAAAATTTACAATTGTTTAATTACTAGACCATATTCTTCTATTATACAAAGGGTATCATTATCTATCATAGATGGGGTACTTGGGAATAATTCCTAGACTGAGATTGTACTTGAATAGGCTTATTTTATGTTGATACCTTAATAAATATCACTTGAGGGGCCTAATTTTAGATCATGAAATATAAATACGCTTCTATAGGTTTCTATATTGGATTATGATTTGATAGATGCGATATTTTTTGGTCCTCTACATTGAATCCTCAAGGAACTGTTTTCTTCTAATGAAATGCTTATAATTCACCTAAATACATCATGAAAAAAAGTATTTGGGAAAAATCATCTTGAATGTTTTCAACACACATTACATGTAAATATTCCTATGATAATTGGATATTGAGAGAATATTTAATGAATTTACCCCAAGGTATGTTGTCAGATATTTTCATGTTAGAATTTTTTCTACACTTGGTGAGGATAGTGTCACTAATTTTCTATAAATTTGAGTTGAATTGGTAGAGAAACTATTGGTCAAGGTCCTCTTAATTGGTTATGGAGATGGGGGATAAATAGTTATACTAGATTAAGAAAGTCCATTCTATACCCAAAAAAAAGAAAAACATGAATTCTTACTTCTACAATAGGGTTCCCAAAATTGATTTGTACTATGAGTAAATGGTTTCAATGTGTTACACTAGGTCACTAATGATTTTCAAGGATATAAAGATAATATTTCATAATTTCAATCATCTAGGAACATGATCCACCCACTCTATATATTTATTCCTTATAGTCTTTATCAAGGCTCACACAATTTTTTTTGACTCCGTGTGAGTGATAAGGGGACTTATCAGCTCATTTTGGGAGACATTATTCCATGTATTCCACTTTACTGGATAATTCATATATAAAGTATCAAGACCGATATCTCCAAGTGAGTAGTCTCAATGATCTTGTTGTGGATGTGATAGTGGGATAACTAAGATCTTCCTTTGGTTGAAAAAGAACCATTCTATAATCTAGGATTATTCAATAATGGTCCCTTATTGAAAAAATTCTATAGAACGTGCAATGATATATTCTGGAATTTCGTCTTAGCTAAGAAGGTATCCATTGGGGATATCAAAATTGATCAATTTTTTCCCCTAAGACCTTGATTCAAATAAATGATTCAATAATCAATTATGATTACCTAAACAACTTATTTCATACTATAGGGATCATATTTACCTTTTTCATTATTGTGGTTATGGTGGGTGTTTAAAATTTTTATAACATGAGGATTCCCATGACCCATGCTTCATCCATTTTAATGGGTATTCATCCCAACATGAAGGTTTTTTTTAACAATGTAGGTCTCATGGGTTCAAATATTCGTTTCCTGTATAATTTTCATGCCATTCTCCCAATTTTTAGGGTGAAGCATGATGATGATTATCTTTGTAGGTTTGGCCTGTGGTGGAGATATTATAACTATATTTGAGGAAAAATAATTGGTAATTTACTATTTATATCCAAAATGATTTAATAACTGGGTCTCATAAGACTCACATCTGCATAAGCACACTTTGGGTTAATACACTTAAATAATCTAGAAAAAAATTTAAAGTATTTCAGTTTAAATAAATTGAAAAGTATGGTGTCATCCATTAGAGGATGTGCAATAAGTTTCTAGGAGTATAGAAAGGATGATATTTCAACATTGTTTTTTATGGTTCTAATGTTGAAAAGATATCCTAGTATGTGTCAAAATACAACTATTTATATGGTGTAACATTTCCCATATGTTCTACCAGAGGTACGATCCATGATCATCAATAATAATATCTATAATATAGGACGAAGGGTATACATGTGGCTAGAATATAACCATAATTTTGTTAATGGATAATGTGTTATGAATGTTCTCTTTATCATCCATAAACTATTTGGGAGGGGATCATTACCCATTTTTAGTTTGATCTTCCATGAGGGTTTGGTTAGAATACAGAGGAGGAATAATTAGTACCTCCATAATTATATGTCTCTAGATGGGTGGTACACAATCTTGGATAGACTTTCCCTAAGAGGAAGGATTTCCTGCTAAGATAGACCAGGTTTTAGAGACATCACACTATTTCTTATGGATCCCACAATTCTAACTTTGGTTAAAAACCTAGTAACCTATGATTCCACCAAGAACAATTCATATTCTAAAAAATACAAGGATAATCCCGATGTTTCCCCATCCTTTTTGTATAGTAAGAGGGAAAATATACTGACACCCATAGGGATATTTCAAGGATAGTAACTAAAAAAACAAAAATACATTTTCCATGAAAATTTACTTTCAGAGGGACCATGAGACCGTTTAGACCTCAGTAACTATAATGGGAATTTTTTGTTCTAGTAGGATCTACTATAGGGATTATATAGGTGTATGAATCATCATATCCCTATAATACCCTATGATTATGAATTCTAAAATATCATTTTTGATCAATTACTTATTCCTAATATTTAATCTTTAGTATTAATGTATAATTATTTTAAATTAATTTCTTATAGGTATTGTGGGGATCCTTTCCATGTGAATCATCATTGTTGTCATGGGGAGGACCTTAATGATGTTTGGGGTAAAATCAACATACCTAGAGGATGTTTGGGGTCTCAATCCCATCATAATATAAAGTTTCCCCCACATAGTGGTTGGAATGATACGTATTATTTTTGTATATACAGGAATAGTTGTGGTTGTGAAGCCATAGAAGGTTTGTAGATAAGGGATGCTGGACTACCCCTGACATTAAAACAATATTGCTAAGACTGAGGAAACTTATATTGGGACCTCCTCAACTTGTTCAATGGTGGTATAGAGATCCCCATGTTTTTAGCAATTAATATTGTTGAGAGACTTATTAGGTAAATCCCTGGTGGTAGTTGGTTCCGGATCACATAGTTTTCCATCAAAATCCTTATAAATGGGGAAGGCTAAGTTAGTGAAATCCAGGTAAATGATACCAAATGTGTTGGTTGAGGTAGGAGGGGGTACTTTCACCATATAGGATCTATGTTTATGGATGAATTGGCATGTATCCTTGGTCTCCAAATCATTTATTTCCCTCTTTCAGTTATATATGATTCCCTCTTGTTTGTAGTAGTGTATAATTTAATTAATAACCATACACTATATAATCATCATCAATGAAATGTGGTGTGGAAACTCAATAGTTTTGGAAGATATAGGTATTGTCTCTTGGTGGTGAGAGAGGCTAGAAACTATCAAAAGAAGCACTATATCTGTGTGGGAAAAGCTGTAAAGAATATCTATTTAAAAGAGTCCATGGATGTTATTATCATCATGGGAACTACTTCAACCCCCACCTATAGTTACAGAAATGGGATGTGTCTAGGACATTCAGTGGTCAAGAATCTAAATGAATTGAATCCAAACATTGGTATGTACATAATGAAGATTATGTGACACCAATGCCTCATGTTACTCATAATATCACTATTTAAGAAGAAAAAATTAACATTGGATAAACCACATACGTTTCCAACACTTTCTTCTAGGGATACTACATTGGGATACTCACATAGGGTGGACACGATCCTAGTCCCACATTTCCACCTTCCAAAGGCATGTGTCCTCTCACCACCATGGTGATAGTTTTGGAACCAAGATGGAAATTGGAGGATGGTCCCCTAGTATCTCATGAATAAAATCATTTATTATTCCATGAATCCATTATATATTTAATTCATACTACTGTATCCTATTCCCAGTACTATATTGATGTAGAAATTAGTGAATTATTCCACTTTCATTCTTATAAAGGTGGAAACATTGTATCCAGAGATCAATTAATACATGTTAGTTGTATTTGGAACCATTATGTAATTAAATAATTTCATTTACTAATATTTCATCATAATTTTAGTTTATTATGGATTTTTAGGATCTTCACTTTTGGAATTATAGTCTTATCTCATAATCAATTTAATTCTGATCACAAATGGAAGCCTAATATTATCGCCTGAGGCATCCTGTGCTCATCACATAAAGAAATAGGGAGAGATAATCCCATTCTCATCACATAAAAAAGATATGGGAATCATTTTAGGATAATTAATTGAATAATATAATTATCATCACCTGATAAAAGGAAATAATATATTCTCATCACATAGGGTGGAAATGATTATCTATAGCTCATCACCTACGGTATTTTTCTCTTGTCACAAAATGGAAGGGTGAATCCACTGTACTCATAACATAGGGGAAAAATGTAATCTTTATATTGTCAGATATGGAATATTATATCCATCAAATAATGAAAGGTTGTATCCACTATTACAATCATATATGGAATTAGATATTATTATGATTATCATATATTGGTAGTCAATCTACAAATTTGGGGCATAATGAGATGGAGTCCATAATTTAAATTCTATTGGGGATTATATTTTTTTATTAAGGTCTAGTGGGGATTCTCATAATTTGTGTTCTATTGGGGATACTCATAGTTTAATATTTATTGGGTATATTAATGGTTTATAATATTTTGGGTATTGTGTTAATGATGGGATTTAACATCCACAAGGTTTCTTATTTATCCTACTAGAAAAAGAATAAAAAATAATATATTTTGGGTGAAAAGTTTTAGGTCATATAGTATGGACAATCCATACAGTCTAAAATCATATGGTAATGATGATTATATCATGATTGGGAAGATAATAAGGGATGATGTACGATTTACACATTGGGCTACTAAGATGTTTCTAGGGACAATGATGGATATTTTTTTGGCCTATCGATGTGTTTTCATTTTCTATCTTTAATTCAACAGGTTTGGATACTACTTTTACCATGCCTAATACAAAGTTATTGGAGGTGATAGTATAAAAAATCAATTATCCATACATAGTTTTCATAAGTTATTATAGATTATAAAGTTGTTCATTCCACATAACATTAGATATCATAAAATATTTTTTCTTATAAGAAGTATTAAATAGGATACCAATAACACAATTTTTTACAAGATTGGTATTGTATGAAACATGTTTTTGTAAGGAATTATACTTTATGAAAAATATATTATTTATCAATGGGGATTTATGAAAAATAAATATCAATAACTTTATGACGAGTTAAAGGTTTTATTTGAGGCGATTTATATATTATTTTCTTGTATATGAGTCCAAGGGGTGCCTTTATTTTAAAAGGTATATAATTTTATGTTTAATGATATTGGAGTTTCAAATTCCCCAAAATAAAAAATCCAAAATGTAAACCTATATAATAAAATGTTGAGGGGGGTATTTATAGTACATTAGCTCACAAAACTGGAATTCATGCAAAAAATATGGTTGATCATGGAATTTTCAGTTCAAGTGATGCTATGACATCAGTCTCACACAACAAGGATTTTATGAGAATATGACTCTTTTGAACTATATTTATCCTTTCAGAGAGTATTCATCCTTAGTCCTTTTTGGAAATAATTTTTTTATTGTCAAATACATTGTTATATAGGGAGAAGTTATATTGTAGATATATCTCCATGTAAAAGACAATAACAAAATGAGGGATCAACCTGAGGTAGAAAGGGTGGTCCTCACAGAAGTGTCTATAGAAATTAGCTAACAAACATCCTAAAGGAGGTAAGAGAGGTGGATATATTTATGATTCACATACACTCCAAGATGGTCCATTATAGGATTGATGATATGGTTTCTAACAATGTTTCTAAATGCATGTGATAGAGTTCTTTGATAAAGAAGTGACCAACATGATTTTATGTATGATATATAACTTCACTACATTATCATGTGTACTCATTTGTACGAGGATGATACTTTTCATTATTGTTTCATACATAGTTTGAGAGCTATAAATATCATTATAGATGATATCTTGACCCATGTGTCTAGAGAATCTAACTTGAAGAAATCATATGCTCACCCACAGCATCCATTGATGAAAACTAGAGCTTAGTGGAGAGAGGTATTCATGAGACCTCATTACGGATAATATGAAACTTATTGATTTATTCTTGGGCATAGACTGGTTATCCTAAAAAATAGTTAGGTAAATTTCTTTTGTTGGAGAGTGATGTTTCTTTAAGTTTATATATTGATAATTTACTCCATGGGTGAGTGGGAATTTCACTTAAGATTAGTGGGGAATGCACCTGAAAAGTTCAAATTGATCAACCACCAGTTTGTGATTTTGGATCTTTTGGTGGAATATTATTTAGTTGATATGATTCATATAGTCATGGGGGAGTATATGAATGTATTCCCTGAGAATGTACCAAGATTTCCCCGTAATTATAGGACTTTTGACTATATTGATCTTCATTTTAGGACCACTGTGATATATTCTACAACCTATCAAATATGTCAGGAAATGATAGGGAAGCTTATGGTTTAGGTTAAGTAATTTATTAATAAGAGTTTAATTAATCCCAATGTTTCCTCTATGTAGATCTAGTATTATTCCCTCTGAAGGAAAACATGATCTTTATGGTATATATTGACTGTTAATTCCTCATCCAAGTGATAATCAAGAACAAGTACCATCTACAAAGGATAATAAATTTATTAAATCATCTATATAAAGAAATTTGGTTGTTAAAAATATATATTAGGTGTGTTATCACTAGATTTAGGTTTTTGAGGAGGATATACCAAATAATCTGTTTAGATATTTTTATGGTCTCTATGTATTGGAATCATGAACTAGATATTATATCCCTTCATGGAAAATAATTTAGCAGTCACCATTGATAAATCCATGTCTATTATACACTTATAGAAGAGTACACTTTTTATATTATTATTTTTCTAGGATTACTCTATGGGAACCACTTTTATAAAATCTTTCAGTGCATCATTTATAAATCCAAATGGCCGACTTCATAAGACATGTGATCTCAAAAGGTAGATTAGAAATGTTCCTAGTAAATATTGAGGTAGTGTTATCTTGCGATCCATCAAAGACCATGTTTTATAAATAAAGATTCTTTATTTTGGTAGGTTACTACTAGATATTCCAATTATAATTCACATGGTTTATATCTCCCTTAACAACCCTTTTCTGAAAAGGGAAACCCATTTTTGGTTTGAGTGATGTTAGATATATTTTGAGGAGATATGGAGATGGTTTATCAGTGCTCATGTTCTAACGATTCTAATGGATAATGTTGAGAAAATTGTATTTTTTTTCTTTTAGATAAAGGATTTGTTGTGTACTAATGTAGATATAGGGGATGATTAATAGTGGGTCTGTACATTTGATACCTTGTGATTATAACTCTTGGAAAATGATTTAGAGATATAAGCAGAATAATTTCCATTAAAATCATGGATACAATACCTTTATGGATAACAGTTCATAGTATATATATACTATAAGAGTATCAAGTACATCATTACATAAAATAATATAAACATAAATAAAAGAAATTGGTTTGATTTCCAACTTAATTATGAATTAAAAATTTTATATACTCTAAGAAAGGGAAACATGGTGGGTATTTACTTTATTAATAATTATCATGTTCGGTGGTTCAAGTAGTAAAATAAGTAGCTATACTTGTTGAAATTTTACTTAGAGGATGAGGGAGTGGTATTTTATCTTTGATCAATAATAGTGGACACTCATTTTATACAACACATGAGGGAGATCCAATTAAGAGAAAACACATGAGATTTATTTTTCAAAAAAATATCCTCAGTCAATGCACCCGATGTGTTTTATAAAGATATTGGAACATTATCCTCTTTAAATAATAGATATTTATTCTTATTGTGCTATATTAGGAGGTTTTGGGGAAGTTACACACTTCCACCTTAGTGTTTTTATTATGAATGAACACCATTAGTACCCCTCCTAGTATAATAATAGAGATAGATATGAACCATAATTCCAACCCCCCAATACGATATTGTTTGGAAACTATAACCAAGGGTATAAAACATGTATATATAAGAAAAATTACCATCAATGTTCTCAAGATTAATAATAATGAAATAAACTATTAACTCTAATATAATAAATAAAATAACCCATATCAATACGTGATAGGTCATACAATGTAAAGATGAAAATAAAAATAAACACCACATTAACACATAGGACAACAACATCAATGATATGGAATTTATGAAAAATATACACATGATAGTAACATCTTACCCAATTGTCTGTCCAAATCTTGAAATATACCTTCAGGGGGGGTTAGGGTATGAAAAATTCTAAATTAATAAGCAGTTTTTTTCATTTAGTGTAATAGTTTTCTCTACATAATCATCACTCTCAAGAATGGAAAGTAGTAAAAAGATTACATGTGAATTTTATGCTTTTCAACCAAACTGGGATAATCAAAGGATCATGAAATCGGTAGTGCTCTAATGCATTTGAGACAATAATAATACTAATTTTAGATTTATTACACAATTTAGTGGCTACATCAACTCCTTGGATTCACTATCTACAGAAAATTTTAAAAATCACATACATTTCTCATAAAAATGGTCACTTATCTTTATATGATATGTTATTCACCAAAAAATAATGATAATAAATACAGATCATATGGTGAAACACTTCTCCACACAATAACATTATTCTAGTAATGTGTAAATATTGTGCAATCCTTCTTGAATTGCATAAACATTATAGAATGAACATATGGAACTACTATCTTACTTCTTGAAAAGATAATGAGTACCCTTCTTACTTTATACATTCAAATGATATGATCACTATGAACAATCATTTCCTCTTCTTCTCTTTCTATTTATTATATTATTCATTAATATAATGTCATAACAAAAATATTGTATATAATCAAATATGAACACTCCTTCAAAATATTTCAAAATGGTTTACTCATAACTATTATATACTTTCAATTTTTGAAGTTGAAAATATCAAGACACTTATTTTATAATAAAACCACTGAAACTAGAATATCTATATTTTCTAAATATATTCACATTCATGAGACTCTTTATTATGACAATTCATAATGTGGAAATATTTATTTTTAATATAAGCCTACTCAAATATCATAACTAACTTATACAATATGTTTAAAATAATTTCCTAGAAAAATTTCCTTGAGTTTCTCATCATGAATCCATGACTGTAAATTATAATTACCTTCATTTAATTAAACTAAAATATCACTATAATAACCCCTCAAAATAGTCAACATTGACCAATTAGAACTCCATTTTATGCTTCTATAATAATTTAACATTACAAAATGGAATGAAGCATCTGAGACACATTAACCTTATAAGGTTCCAAGTAACCTTTTAGAGTACTAAACATCCAATATAAATAAACCATCCAAGATGTTATAAATCCACAACTCTTTTATATTTTGAGACAACCAAACTTCATATATTCCTGTACAAATAAATTAAAATGGTAAAAAACCTTTTTAAGTTACATAACCTTCAAATAACCAACCTTTTAGGCATACTTAAACTTCTTAAGTCACTAAAACATCTGAGATAAATTAAAAATCGAACACCAATTAACCTTTTTAGATGAAAAACCATATAATATGAAACAACTTTCCATTCTGAAATAACTTCCAGATCATAAAAACCTTTTGAAATGATACAAATTCCTATAATTGGAATTATTTCAATAAGATTTTTATGTTTGGATCACTATTGAACAAGAATTATAAATTTATAAAATTATAAAATACTAAAACCTTCCAAAAATTAAAAAAATTATTTAATACACAACCTTACATGTGGAATTATGCAATTTCATAGAACAATTTTAAATAGATTCAAATAGAATCACTTCAAGTAACTTTCATTCTTAATTTGAAATATTATTCAATACTTTAATATATATTTATGATTTTTCTTTCATATTATTTTCAATAAACATAGTCCAACAAATCATTCTATTTTTTTATAACAACACCCCTTGGGATTTTTGATATTCCAAAACATTTCAAAACTGATAAAACACATATCCATTAAAATATTCTTGAAATATAATATAGGAAAAAACATAGTGTAGACATCCTTCCTTCATTTTGTATAAAAATGACTCACTAATTAACAAGTCTACACTCACTTGGGCCACTCTTGGTGTGAGAGACAAGAAAAAATTGTAAAGATCCACATGAACACATTTCTTGATCTTTAATAATTAATTTTTTATTCCATCAACTAACCCATAGTTTAATATTTAAGACTTTCCGTATTTATATATAGGAAATAACATATCCTAATTCTCAACAATTACATATATTATCTTAAATATAATATATGGATACTTCTCCCCCTTTTTCAAGGAACCATAAGAGAAATTATTTGAAAGCCAACAATAGAATGTTTTCAATCCAACTATGTAATTTAAAAGTGGGAAATACCTTTATCCTTAGAGAAATTTCCCTTAGGGTAGTTTTGGTTTCAATGACACACCATCTCAATAGATGGATTGAACTGGACTCCACGTACCATCCATTATTTTAAAAAATTCACATTGGGTAGTGCCTTAGTCAGGATGTTAAAAACATCATGTTGGGTTGACAATACTAAAACATCATAATTTATTAATAATAATTCAAAATTATAAAATGGTATTTTGATCTCAATATTCTTAGTCCTCAAATGACGAATAGATTTTTTTCTAACATTCACAAAACTAAAGTTGTCACACCTCATAGGAACATAAGATTACAAATCAATGACAATGTCTTCAATATTTTGATAAATCCATGTTAATTATGCAAAATCTTGACTAGATGTGATATTTTTTACCTCTAATATGCTTAAAGAGATGAACTCATTCTTTTTTCTATGATAGAAAATATAATAACTATCAAGATAAAATACACCATAATCTGTTGAATTTTGATAACCTACCAAACCATCAAAATCCATATTAATAAATATAAGGATTTCTATTATGATTTTCAAAAATAAATCACCCCAAAATA
This sequence comes from Viscum album, assembly GCA_963277665.1. Classification (NCBI taxonomy): domain Eukaryota; kingdom Viridiplantae; phylum Streptophyta; class Magnoliopsida; order Santalales; family Viscaceae; genus Viscum; species Viscum album. The sequence continues at coordinate 1,084,054,494 of OY728150.1, read as the reverse complement.
TAATATTTGACCAATATATAAAAGAATTATTTTTACAACTAACATATGTCCTTCCTTTGGGAAAATTTATAAATGGAATCTTGATAAGAAGGGAAAAAAATATTTTTTCTTGATTCTATTATGTCTAGAAAACTAGAAATGATTTATCTATATTCAGTTACATCAATACATTTTCCTTCTTCAAATTATGACAATTTATCTAGGTTATTATAGAAGCTTTATTCCTCCTCGAATCATCCATTTGGAACTTTTTGAGAATATCATTCATATATTTAGTTTGTGAATTAGAATATTATACTATTTTTAACCACATACTAGCCAAGGAAATTGAAAATTCACATATCAATTAAATTTTGAATTCACACCTCATCAATTCTAAAATATTATTGAATTATGTGTCATCTAACACTCTAGATTTGATTACATATAAATGAATAACTACATCCATCAACTATTATCATTTAATTCTTAATATAGCTATTGTGATCAAACAATCCTATTTTTAATCCAAACGTATTTATGTACCGATTCATTCAAGACTAATAGGAAATCAAATCTTGTTTTGGCCCATACAAGGTTTTATTCAACTTACATATTTTAACCTCATATGTATAAATGAAAACCACATCACGGTGTTCAATGTTGAATACCCCGTCAATAAATCCATTGATGAATTCGAATTTTACAACCATTTGATAAAATTTAAATCTCACTTTCACTACTAAAAATAAGAATAACCTAACTATTTTAATGAAATATACAAGTCGACACATTCAATTTAGGAATAAAAATTTCATATTTTTCATGCCTTGTTCTAAGACACCATTCCATATTTATTTAATTTTTACTATAAATCCCATTTTTAATATCATTTTTATTCATTAGACTTGGAAGAACTTATAAAATGTCTTTATTTTAAATTTTTTAAATGAATTTATAAATTTCATTGACCTAATTTTCATACTTAGTTTCTTATTAAATGTATTTGGGTTCCACCCATGATAGAAATCAGATTTTCAATCGAGCCTTTATATTTTATGTTCAAATATGGCCTATCTAGTCATCAATAATATCATTGTCACTTATTTCTTCCCAATTGGATTTCTTGTTAATAAATGTTATACCTAATATATTTTATTCATCATTAGATCTATCACCTATGTTCTCTTTATCCACTTGAATCCCCCTAATCCAAAAACATCATCATCACTCTCCTCATAAAAAATTGGGATAATTTTTAATGATATATGCTCAACAATTTTAATAATACTTATCATTTTCAGAAAAAATTTAATCATTCCATAATTTTTTTTCTTAACTATTTGTTAAATAATTTGTATAAATTACACTTGGATAAATATTATAGAAAAATTCCAATATCACTATGAGATTTAAACTTATATTATTCTCATTATTCAAAATATTTTTTTTCCAAAAAAGTAGTAAGTATTTGGGTATTTATTTCTTTTCATAATATGTTTTATCATAGGTATTTTCTTTATTTTGAAATAATAAGGATTTATTGAAGATATCAACTGATTTAAGTGCCACCTCATTCTTATATATCATTATTAACGTTTTCTTAATGATCGTAATTCGTGTCATGTTAGTTATGGTTTGGTTCCTCCAATCAATGAATTTTTTTATGTAACCTTATCACCAAAAAACAATACTAATCTCTATTATTTTCAAAATATTCTTCCACCTTGTTTTTAATGAATTATGTTCCATTTTCATTGCATATATTTTGAATGATAACACCAAGCATCCTTTCACCTTCCCTTCAATATCAAATGATACGTTTTAATAACTTTGATTTGTGGTTGATCACTATTATATATGTCTTCCTAACAAATCCATCAATTAACAAGATATGATACCTTTTTCCATCCATGCATTTAGGATTCATTGACCTACCCATGCCCACATGAACTAGCTCAAGAAGTCTTAATTATCTTCCATTTTCAAGTTTGTGTTTTTTCTAGAAAATACTACCTTTTTGATAGTCACCAAACATATATTTGTGATTATATATGAGGTTAGTGATGTCTTTTCACCATAAATATTGATGAAATTTTCTAGATATTTTTAGATCAAATGGATAATTGGCATGTGCAATAATTGGTTCTCTTATTATTTGGAAAATATGATCCTATTATCTTCCGTATTTGGATAAAGATTATCCTCGGTTTATCATCCCAATAGAAGGATCAAACCATCTCAATCTTTGATAGTGAAATTATTAAAATTAAATTACACAACATCTACAATGTTAAAAAACTTAATTTCACTTAATATATTTTGACTAATACCTTCAAACAAAAGATCACCCATTCATATCAAAATATTTTCAACAATCTTTGGATTTATAATAGCTAATAATCTCCTTCCACTCATTATTTTTGAGATCAAATAAACCATCCTTATTTTATTTCAGGCCTGTGATGATGTCCCAATCTTCCTTAATATAGAAAATAAACCCATTATCTAGAAACCATGTAATAGATATTTCCATTTCAATCAAATAATGATTAATAATATTTTCTTTCATAGTTTGTTTCTTCACCTATATATACTAGTCCACCTTCAATGGTTTGGGATGAACAATTGATCATCCGGTATTATGGGTTATTATTACTATAATAAAACTAAAAACCAATTTCTAATATTGATCTTTCTTGATGTTGGTTTCCGTTATTTTTTCAATTTTTTGGTATGACATTAGCACTTTCCATTACACTCTAAATGAAAAAAATATAACATTTTCCCTAAAACATCCACACAAAATATAATACCAACTAAAAGAGTAATTATTATGGGAAAATTTGTACTTGAAATTATTATTCCTTCCCTATGAAATATATTTTTGTAATAGAGAACATATATTATCGATTTCCCAACATCCCACAATAAAAATAGAATTTTTTGGGGTCTTTATTTCCTTAATTATAGAGCCGTTATCATTTTTTGAGTATTATATATATAATTATTTTTTCATTGTATTAATGATTTTGATTTGAAATCAAATGAGAATACTCATTTTATTTGAATAAATTTCACAATTTATTTTCATTTACCGGAAAAGAATTGTACACATGGGAAATAGATAGGACTTTTATATGATTCCCCATGAATTTCCTTACCATACATAGAATAAAGATTTCTATAAATTTTCGATATTATTTCAGGAGTAAGGAGTGTTTCATAATCAAAACATTTATAGAAACACATCATAAATTTTCATTCCAATTTTTCAATTCTAGTGACAATTTATTTTAGAGAATTAGGATTTACATTAGTTATATAAATTTATTCTTCAATTTTGTGGCTATTCTAAACTTCTTTATAATAGTTTCCATAATTTCTATATTTTAGTTTTTCAATTTATACTCCCAGTTATGAATTATCCACCTCTACTTGTTTTATATAAATCTTGGATTCACATGAAAAAATATTACTTTTATTAGGTTTAACCCTCAAGATGTATATTTTTCTAGATTATCTTGAAAATCAATACATCCTTATATTTGAACACCTTCATAATCAATGTCATTAACTTTTGGATTATCTAAGACTATAACGGTGACTTATTCACTGAATTATTTATAACCCTCCTTCTCCACCACATCAGTTTATTCCATTATTTAACCTTATTAAGAATTTATATAATTTTTCATTAATAATATTCAATGAAAACTTCTCTTACCATTAATTTATATTTTTAATTTATTAGAACTAATGTTTTCTTTATATTGAACTTTAAACATCTTGGGAATCCTAAACATAATATTGATTTTTTCCAATTTTGAAGAAATAGATTGGAATCATGGATTTGAATTTTCCTTTCCTTTTTTATGTTATGTGAAATAAAATTCATCACCTCATCAATATATTAGGATTCATAATTCTAAATTATCATGAGTTTCTACAAGGCATTGAATTCCACCTCATGGGAATTATCCTTTAACCACAATTCATTTTATTCGTTCCAAATCTCACATGTGATAATGGTACAATGTAATCTATGTAACATTATCACATTTGGATATTTATCTACAATCATTAAAATAATTTCATTGAAACATTGAGTTATTCTTCTCAATATCCTCTTTAAAAAATATCTTTGATATATTCACCATGATCACCATGACTGTATTCGATATGAATTTTTAGATGATCGCATAAGGAATAAAAAATCCCATTTATACTCTTTTTAAATTTTTTATATGTATTCCAAAATACTTACAGCATCACCTCTTGACCTTCTGAATATTATTTATAAATATTTATTAGTTACCCACACATAATATAAGAAAAATTATGTGACATGAACATTGTGAAAATTGATCTATCAATGGATCCCCCAAGTGAATTTTAAAATTTATCATGAATATAAAATTAATTGTGGTCTATATCATTTAAGTTTCTATTATCTATGATTGGTGAGTGTTGGCGCCTAAAACACACAGGTGTCCGACTCATCCCACAAGCTCAAAAAACTAATTGTATGAAACCTCTAACCTATCTCAAAAAGACAATGAGTGAAGCCCTTTGTGCGGAGGGCACTGATTCCTCATGGACGGCTCCGCAAAAGGCTCTATGGCGCCCCTACCCTACGGGCGTATGAGCCAATGACGACCCCTTAGGGGCGTCAGGACCTTCACAAGACACTCATAGTTGACCACATCCACTAAGACCTTTGCAGTGTCTCACCCCCTCTACGAGGCCCTCTTTATGCTGACGAACCGGTGGCTTTCCGTGGCGTTGCGCGGCTCTGCAACGAGATCGGCGCCCCCAGAGTTGGGGTTTTTTCCATAAATAGAAGGCACACCTCCTCTCCCAAACCATTGTTACTATGAACTTTCAACTTCATGTTTCATGTAGACCTTCCCAAAGCCTTCACATGGATTCCAAAAGGTACTTGGATGTTGTGATACATCGCACTTTTCTTCCTTTTCAACCTCCGCCTACCGTGGAGATTCCCTTCGTGAAGGCACATTCCCTTCGTAGAAGAAGGAGCCCCTTCTGGGTGCTCGAGGATTCACTAAGTGTAAATCCTTTGCGAAATTCTCCCAAAACAAAGAGGTATTTGCTAAGGTGAAGCCCTGATCCCTTAACGATACAACTTCACAAATCCTTGGCCTTTTGCGAAGACCCCCCACCTCCTCATGAAGTGTTTTACCTTAGCAAATTCTGTATTCTCCTAGTTATCCTTTCCCTTCCTGAGGTGCCTCTTCTTCACGAAGACCAGTCCCTTCTCGATGCCCATTCCCTTCATGAAGACCAGCCTCTTCGTGAAGCCCATCCTCATGGAATACACCTCCTCCTAAGACTAAATTCTTTACAAACCCCTTTCCCATAAGGCCCTCCAGGCTAGTACGAATCAAATTTATAGTAACATGGGTAGTGCTTCCCATTGTGTTTCTTATCCTCATTCTTCTTCACATAGGCTTTCTAACAAATATTGTTTCTTCCCATAGCCATGCTAACGTGGGCCCCTCAATGGATCACTCCACAAAACCCCCTCACTATGACATTACTGATGCCTTCCCTTCCCCAATGGGGGACAAGTATCAATTATATAAGTCTTAGGGTTGCAGAGTGAAGTCGTCTCATCCGAGCTGGGTGACGTTAAGCTTCCAAGAACCATATTCCTCAACACATGTTGTTAAAATGTGACCTCACCCTATGCACTTTATGTGGGGTGTCCCATCTCGGACATTCTCTATGCCCACTCATCTCCACGGGAGTGAGATCTTCCTCACATGGAATGGGATTCCCCTTTCTGGGGTGGTGCCTATCCGTGTGGATGGGCAACCACCTTGGTGTAATCCCCTATAATTTCTTGCAGGAGGTTTCATTCCTACTCCTCATCTGTTCTTCGGTGAAACATACCCAATGAGAGACGGGCACCAGGACCATTGTTATACCATCCCTCTCCCATTGGGAATTGCATCCACCCAAGCATCCATCTTGGAGTATGTCCCAATCTCCATAACCATGGGCTTATAACAACACATAAGACCTTGTTTCCTTTTTGGGATGCTAACTATGCATAATCCCTTGTTTCCTCTTTAGGTTGATAACCATGAATAGGCCCCTGTTTCCTCTCTGGGATGCTAACCACATGTAAGCCCCACACCAGTTTAAATGGACACACTTTTCACAACATGATCGTCAGGTCTTTACTGCCTCTTGTTTCTCACAATGAACATTACACATGTGGGATTATAGTAATCATTGACCATGCCATCCTTCTTGGGCTTGCCTAGAGTGTAATACCTAAACCATTCCGAACTACATGGAATTTGATCATTGGCATGACAAGGCATGTAGAAAGCCTCCTTGAGGTTCATGACCAACACTGATTAGTCCCAACCCCCTTCACACCGGTTCACCAAACCATTCCGAACTACGTGGACTTTGATCCTTGAGAATTCAAGGTATGTAAGAAGCCTCCCAGAGGTTCAATCCCAACACATATTGGTCTCGACCCCATTGACATCGGTTCACCAAACCATCATGAACAAGGTGGACTTTGATACTTTCCATGGCAAGGTATGTAGGAATCCTACCATATGTTCCAGCCCAACACCCATTGGTCTTGACCAATTCACATCAGTCCACCTTCATCCCATATGATGTTAAAATGGATGCCCCCATTTTTTCTTGAATGACGTTAAACTGTACCCTTTCTAACTACATGGAATTTGATCCTTGTATCCAAGGCAAATTACATAGGAAGCCTCCCTATGGTCTAACCCCAACTGATGGTAAATCGTTGTGTTTCCCAACCTACATTAAGTTATTGCAGTCCCCTTTATTGGGACCCACATCTCTGGTACACTCCCATGGTGTCAGACAGACCAGGTTGCTAACCACCTGTAAGCCCCAGCATATCATCGGGTCGTTGTCCCTCTATGCATATCCCGATTCTATACCCCCATCCTGAACTACAAGGACATTGATTCACTACCTTGGGGTTACGTAGGAATCCTCCCTGAGATTCAATCCCATCACTAATGTCCCATCATGGTCTCTCCCTCAAGTCCATGTTTTTCAGGAAGTTCAAGCCCAAACTTGGAGGATCCACTTCCTCTCGAACCCATCCATGTGTCCATTCTCCTGGTTGGCCTCCCCAGCTATCCCATCGACTCATCGAACTATGTGGACTTTGATTCCCAGCCACAAGGATACATAGGAAGTCTCTTCGATGCTCAAGCCCAATATTACCATCAGCTTCATGATGATTCTATTTCATTCCCCTACTAATTCATTCAACTCTATATCATCCATATTGATTCTTACCCAGTCCATCACATCCCGGTAAAAGTATGTCACCCTTTTTTTCGCCTCTCCTACCAGAAAATGAGTATCTAAACATGAGTTATCCCCAGCATTAGTGATCCCTCTAGGGGTCACACCCATTTGATCCTCTCTCATAACTATTTTGATCAGTCCGATCTTTCTCCGCTAGACGTTAAACCAGAGGCATACCCTATATTATACATGAAAAGCTGAGGAAATCCTTAGAGACATGTATATGGCATATAATTCCCCGCACTCAACATAGGATTCCTTGGGCTTCTGTGCCCTCATAAAGAAATATCATAAGGGGAAGAAACCCAGATGCACTAGTTTTCCAGCATCCAGACACACATGTGATGTCCAATGTGACTACTCCTTCAACCGAAGGTTTCTTCCCAGACTGTACCCCTTGGAATGTTCTAACAGAAGAAATGTAATTAACCAACATCCATGAAGACATGGAACTAGGAAGAGTTCCATGAACAATAATTTAATTTATAATCTAGACCCAGACTAGGTAACAAGTTTCGTGGAGGAATCCACAGAAGGATAAAATGACATCCCATCATCCCATTTCGGTCATGGAGAAAATGTCCCAGAATAAGAAATGAATTCCACCCACCTTTGGAAAGAGGCAAATTGGGAAAACAATCAGCGCATCCTCCCATAGATGGATGTGTTCCCCGGTGAAAGCATTAGAAACAGAATTGTTGAACCCGACATTATTTTCTTCTTCAAAATATAGAGATTACTAGTTTTTGAGACATCAGTGGAATAGCGTGTCACCAGATCCATGTATATAGTGCTAGGTCCCACCAAAGAAATAGTGGGCCTGGCATGAAACTCACCAGAAATTGGGAGAGTTGAATGTTGGACATGCCGGTCTATGATGTAGTAAGCATGGATCCTTCTTACCAGCCATGGAAGATGGAATGACAATGGGTAACTAGACGTCAATTTCCTTATTTCAGCCTTAATGGTTTAATCTCCCTTCCATTCAGTATCAAAGCTGCTATATCATAAAAATGATCACTCCCCACATACCGACATAGGGGGAGGGGAAACAGATCATAGAAATCCCACGTGGCCTCATTTCCCCCGAAGAAGCCTCCACGTTCTCAACAGCTGGGCTCCCACGCCCTATCTCCCCATCAGAGTTCATTCAGTAAAGGGTGATAAAGTACCTCATTTGATGATACGAGGAGGAGGGGATCATCTAAACTAGGGACATGGACCGACAGTACCTAGGGGCATCTGCACCTCGTTTATACCACAGCCCCCAAGGGCCTCGCTGGGAGCCACTGCTCCTCACTCCGATGCAAAATCATTTCAGAAGCTTGTCCCCAGAATGTTTCGATGAAACCCCCCAATGCTGATGATGTGAGGGATGTTTGGGCCAGCCTGACTGGGATCCCGTTTCAGGGGCTCCCAAAGTGGTCCCCCACTAGGCCACACCAGCACTTCCACTTAGCCCCATGGGGTGAGGAATAGGTAAGATTCCTCCTTCACCGATAGCCCCATTCCAGTTGACTCAAGCCAGTTTCGGGCATAGGCTGAGGAGGATGCCCAACGAGGGGCATCAATGTCAGGAAATATTATGGCCCGTTACACTACCGACGTATACCATCATCCCCTTGTTTACGCTAAGTAGGGGCACACATACACCCAGCCCAGATCAGGGCCCCAACTTCCCCATGGGTAGGCTTGGTCGACTCCACTAGCTATCAGGGTAGGTAGCGCCCATCGTGGGCCGACCCACGACAATGACATCCAGTACCGAGGACCTCCGTATACCGCCAACATTTATAATTTTAGTCCTTCCCTATTCCAAGATCATCATGGAGGTTCACCATGTGACACCTTCAATCCGAATGAGGGTCCTCCCCATGGTAGTGACACTCATAACAGAAGCCTCTTCCACACTCATGAAATCGATTCTGGAGACGTTCCTCCTACCACAGGCCACTAGCATGGAGATGTTACACATTCGGTCAATCTCCAACATGGGGGAATCATCAATGTCTTTACAGTGGCTAGATATTTTCCAACTTGCCCTATAAATTAAAGGAGTAAATGTCTGCCTCGCTTCATTGGCTCCCAACACGGAGGTCCTACCCATGTTCGACATGATCGGTTAGAGGAACCTCCTTAAAATGATGCTACCAGGGGAAATAATCTTGGAGGACCTACCCATGCTCAAACCCTCTCCAACACTTCCCTCAGAGATACTCTTCATGTGATGCTAGTGGACATGGAGGTCCTCCCCGTGTTACTTTTGACATCTGTCCAGGTGCTCCTCACTCACTGGCTCATTCAAGTGGAAGCCTTCTCCATCCCAGTACCATTTCATCCAAAGGAAATCTTGGAGCTAGAAATCTACCATGTCCTAAAGATCCATCCCAGGGTAGGAATGAAGGTTGTCGCCACCACAAAAATAATTCTGAGAAGATTCAGATTGAGATTAATCTTGACTGCCTCTCAGATTCTGAGGCAGAATATGATTCAACAATGGAAACTTCTCCTAGATCCTCTGTGCGAAGGGTTGGGGTTAGAACAACGCACATAATCCTCATACGTCTGGAATGAAAGGTCCACCAGATCCCTACCTTCCTCTATAGATACATCCAGGAGGATGACGGTTTGGCATCTCTCTAGGGCCCAACCGCACAATCGCCACCATCATCACCAAGATCACTCTCTAAATCAACCAATGATCATGGAGCATTATTCTGGGGACCTATGGAGGATAAAAAGCAGCATGGTCCACCTCCAGTATCAATATTTTTTATGCTAGAAACTTTGGTCACCAACCCTTCTTATCTTGATGTGGTGGCCAAGTTAATGTGCTCTTTGGAGGGTAGCCTGATATGCGGCGGTTTTTAACCGCGATCACCGTATTCCCCACCATCCAACCTTCCATCTCAGTGGTCTACATTAGTACTTCTACCGGTTCCCCATCCACCTCCAGTCAACGAGTTGGGAAATTAGGGTCCAGAACTGATGTCTAAACTGAGGAGCTTGTGGGGCATTCTTACAGCAGATAATTTCCGGGATATGTTTTGGCCAGTTGTAGCACCAAATTTTAGTGCGGCAGAATCACTCACCTCGGTGGAGGTTGGAGGATTTCTCTAGACCCAATGAGTGACTCACTTTCATCTTCATCTTCAATTAGTGTCCAACCTCAAGAGTTTGGTGCACTTTGAAGACATTTTCCAACAATTCTGTCTGGTTGATATGGCTGCACTCCTCGTGGCCCAGCGCCTTGATTCACTAGTCCTCTATAGGACCATCCAACAAATATGAATCCAGAGCTATAAATTTCTCTTCAGGATTGTCAATGAGGCTTCCCCCCCAAGTGAAAATCTATGGTTGGGGGTAGTACATGGCCCTCTATATCAGTTCAAACAGGCGCAATCCAGACTTTCCATGTGATATCAAGGATATGCCTCCAGGAAGAGTCACAGTTAACAAGGCTGATCTATCGGATGAAGAAACAAATATAGAACTCTTTGGGAAAACATATGACCTAGTGGAGTTCCACTACTTTTGGACCCATCCGGAAGGGTTAATCACTAAGAAAAAAAATCTATTGTGTATTCTCGAACCCACCAAGGCATTAGTCCTTAGCCGAAATCTCAATGAGGGTATGAAGAAAATCAGATCTGTCAAAATGTCCGACCCTCCTAGCTCAGTATAAAGGATGGAGGAAAATCCAGAGAAAGCCGCGCTATGTCAACCACTTATAGAGCATATGATGATGGTCAATGACCTCCTAACTGAGCATACCACCGAGTGACTGCCAGACTATGGTGATCCTTAGCAGGGGTAGTAAGGGCAGGAACAACATCCCTCGGACAAATTTCCTCCAGGTGATACTGAACATCCTTCCCACACAGATAGGGAAGAATATGGAACATATGGTAAGAGGTTGTGGTTTGGGTCGCCAAATTCACCAGAGCGGTGAGACAATCCCCATGACCTTGCGCAGATTCCCCCAGCTCCTCCGCAGGTCATCCCACCAGCCACTCCATGAGCCACTGGGCATACTTATCACATTGAAAAACCTTCTAATGCATCGGTGGTTAGGGATCCCCTTCATGATATGAACCCCCACCCAGATGATCCCATGGCAGCACTCATTTCCCACCTAGAGGCATTGGAAATGTGACAGGTGGCCATCCTGCCAAATGGAAAGATGTATCCGGCATGGATGGATGATTTTCTAGTGCCCCCAAGTTTCAGTAATCCCACCTTTTCTGACATCAATGGTAAGAGAGATCCACTGCAGCATCAAGACCAATTCATCTCATTGTGTGGACCCATGATTGGAACTCCATCACAGCAAAAAGCTGCCAAACTCTGATGTGTTGTACAGACATTGGAAGGGCCTGCATTTGTCTGGTACAACTAGATACACATTAGATCAGTACCCGGCTCGGATGATATTCATAGAAAATTTATTTAAGATTTCTATTAAACTACTCGGAAGATGAGTATTGTGGACCTCTTCAAGTGCAACAAGAGTCCTGATGACTGCGTCGCAGACTTTGTCACCTGGTGGAAAAGGCTCACATACTCCCATGACATTCTTCTGACTCAGAAATAGCCGCTGGAGATATGTGTGGGGAATTTCAATACCGAACTATTCCCCTCTCTGATAACCTAGAACATCCTTGGGAGATTCTGATACTTCTTTGAAAAGACCCAATGCCTAGAGGAAGCCTTATATCAGGCCCTGAAGGCATGCCCATTGCCTCCTGAGTTTCCCAAAAGAAGGGCCGTTAAGGATGATCCCACTATGGTGGAACAGATATAGGTCCCTAGGAAACTAGAGTTGTTACCAGTGGAGCCACCTCCACAGCCTCGTAGAGGCCCTCCACCTCAGGCGCAGCCTCCAGCCCAGCAGCACCCACCTCAGAACCGGAAGGCACCCCAACACAATGCGCCGCCACTGCCCTGGTGAGATAACCAGGCTCCACCTCCTCGACATGATCCTCTAACCCCTCATCAGGGTCATTCTCCCAGGCCCCCCTTCCCAGATAGGAGAAACCAGACCTACTCATTCAATGAGGCTCGGGTCCTTGGTTATTTCCGTAGATCCTTAGAACATGGACTTCTACATTTTTTTGAATACAAGAGGCCAGAAGAGGCCGATCTTACTGATCACCCCAACTACTGCCCCTTCCACCAGATCATGGAGAACACCCTAAAAGAGTACTATGTGTTTAAATAATATCTTCAAGACCATGTTGATAACAACATTATCATGTTATGTCCAGCTCCAGCATAGGTGGAATGTGTGTTCATGATGAACAATAGCAGCAGTGACAGCGAAGGCGAGTGGCATCAGGTTTCTAACAATGGGTCCCATAAGTTCAATGAATGGAAGCATCTTAAGGTTTTCGCCAGTGCCCATGGTATTATCTGTGCAATTCAGAATCAACTCGAACCTTCATAAGAAGATGCGTCACCCGCATCCATTACATCTACGTCAAAGGATCAATCATCCTTTTCCCAGAAGGGAAAGCATCGGCAATCAAGGGAAAAAATTCCCCCTCCAATACCATCATCATCCCGTACTCTCAGAAAATTCATGCCCCTAGAGATGGATATTCCCGGAAGAATACATCTAGTAGTGAATGGTTCATTAAGTTATAGTCAGGGGTATGCCTAAGTTAACACCGCAGATCTAGTAAACCCCTACATGATTTCTGATGGAAAGGAGTGCTAGGAGGATCCTCCCAATGCTCCCAATCATCTCTATCATTGACGGAGCCACGAAAATACGGGTCATCAGAGTTTCTCAGTCAGTACTTCTATCTAGGCTGTATATGCCACCGAAACCAGATAGCAGGCCCTGCGTAGAGCTCAAAAGACACAAACTTGTCATCGGGTGTCATCAAATCCACCTTCCCCCCGTTTGTTTTTCTTGATTAGGAGGATCCACCTTGACCATGGCTTGGTAAGACATGATCTTCTACAGATTGGTGTTGATCATCTGGACCTCATCCAGTTTTCACTCCAAAGGCTTCAACCAGTGGGCAACAAGATATTACTAGCACTAGTCAGCAGCTCATCCAGCTGACAGAGCCCGTCATACCTCCTTTCACAGAGTGACCTCTTATAAGAAGAATCTCACTCCTAGAACAGAAGTATGATGTCCTAAAGCATCTTTCCAGCATTCCACCAAGACTCTTCATCCTTTAAGACCTTTTCCTATCAGTAGATATGCATTAAGCCCTCACTAAGGCAATATGAATCCCCCTCCAATTCGAGATAGAGGTAGCAGCCGCAGAAGCCTCCAATGTTATGCTAGTCGAGCATGCTAAATGAGAGGCCATAATATCATTCTTTAGAGAACATTCAAGATCTCCCTTATAGGAGAAAATATTCCTGCGGTACATCACCGACCATTTTAATGGTGTAGTCGACATAGGATACTGGACCAACCTAATCCCGACATGGGCACTGTGAAAATTGGGGTTGTTTTAGGATGATCTCAGTCCCTCTAATCTAAAACCTCAAGGGTTGGACAAGAAGGAACATAAATCGGTCGATAAAATTTTCCTATAAATCCAGTTCGGTGGTCTGGTATCTAGTACCGAGTTCATGGTTGTCTCATAGGACACTACCTACAACGCATTGATGGGTAGGCCGTGGCTTCATCTGCATGTGGTGGTTCTTTCATCGTATCACCAGTGCCACATGTACTCTCATAATGGTCCAGTGGGCATAAATTAAAGTGACACATCTCCCTTTTCCTCTTTTGAAGACCGCTATCTGGATGCTGAATATTACAATAGAAAGGAAAAGAAAAATCATGCTAAAGAGGTTGAGCATGCTCCGACTGCGATCGACCCATGGACAGATCTAGATGATTCCTACATCTTTCCAATCCACCGATTGGAGGTTGCAATCCCGAAAATGGGACAATGCTTCATTGTTTTTGGAATGATGAGGGGGGGGGGGACATTCCCAAGATTAAGTGACACCAAAAGATCACCTCATACTCCTACATGAATTATGATCAGGTGATTCCAAATCCCCCTACACCCATAAGGTATCGGGATGTCCACCCCATGGAAATGACAAAATAGAATAAATTCTTGTTTCTTCAGGCTAAGATAAACTGGCTCAAACCGACGCTCTGCTATTTCTTCGATTTCATCAAGTTTGACCCCTTAGGCCAAATACCAGATGGGATCAGATCGAAAACCTTCATCATTGGGGTTTTGGAATCATAGGAGTCCCCCAATGTTGTGTCCACCATCGCTCATGCTGGTACCAGTCTCCCATCGGGATCTGTTGACTCATAGGAAACTCCTCCCTCTGAGGATCCATCCTCCATAAGTGAATAATAGGATTTAAGGGATTCTCCAACTACCTTTGAAGAGGGCGTATCCACCACATTCCATGAATTGGTACAAGTGAACCTCGGTAGTGAGACGGATATGAATCGCACATTGATCAATGCCCCTATTACTGTCAGAGAGAAACAACAGAATGTGGAATTCCTCAAATATAATCATTATTTATTTTCATGGAATTGTGATGAGATATGAGGGATAGATCCTCAGGTATTCATCCACCAACTAGGTCTCCCAGAAAATCACTGCGGGTTTAAGTATCCCCTCGAAAGATGTACCCTTCTCACAATGCCATTGTCAAGGATGAAGTTGATAACATCATCAAAGAAAATTCTTTAAGGAGGTCCAGTGCCCCAGATGGCTAGAAAACATTGTGCTAGTCGAGAAGAAGAATAGAAAGATCAGAGTCTATGTTGACTTCCGAGACCTCAACCGTCATTGTCTACAGGGTGATTTTACCCTTCCCGTGATGTAATTGTTGATTGACGCTACAAATGGGTTCCGTATCCTCTTACTCATGGATGGGTACTTTGGGTATAACCATACCCGAATGGATCCCGAGGATGAGGAGTCTATGGATTTAAGGGAACCACAAGTTACTTTCTGTTACAGAGAAATTCCCTTCGGTTTAAAAAATGCAAGTTCCACCTTTCAGTGGGATATGCGTCGCATATTTTAGCTCATCCTCTAGAAAATTTTGGAGTTCTACATGGATGATCTGGTTGTCAAATCATGCTAGCATCAAGACCATATCAAAGACCTTGAGAAAGTGTTTGGCTTCCATCGTTCCTACCACCTGAGAATGAACCCATTGAAGTGTTCCTTTCGGGTAACCTCTATAAATTCTCTCAATTTTTTGTTAGATAAAAGTGCATCAAAATAACCCTGAAGAAGATCACAACCATAATATAGATCCCCCCTCCCCAAGAAACCTCCAAGAGCTATGAGGTTTCCAATTCCACTAAGCCTACACATGCCAGTTCATCGTGAATTTGGCCTGAAGGTGTAATCCATTTTCTCAGCTCATGAAGAAAGGCACTATTTATCAATGAAATGAAGAATGTTAGATAGGTTTTAACTAAACCAAGTAGTATCTACTCTAGCCTACAGTCCTGAGGTTTCCGGTTTTCAGAAAGCTATTGGTCTTTTATGTGACCACCCTGGAATGATCTCTCAGTGCCCTTCTTTCCTAGAAGAATAATAAGGGATCATAGAATAGTATCTATTATCTCAATTGAATGATTATAGACATAGATGATAGATACTCCTCTAATGAGAAGATATGATTTTCACTGGTATTCACAGTACAGAAATTGCGACATTACCTGTAGCATCATGAGGTAAAGTTGGTGTCCTAGGTGGATCCACAAAAGTACATTATGCATTGCCCAATGTTTACCGGCCTTCTGGCTCATTGGGAAGTAATACATCAGTAGTTCAACATCAGGGTTTACCCTCAAATGGATATTAAGGGGAAATCATTGGAATATTTACTCACCTCCCATCCATCTCCCGTGGACCAGTCCCTAGGCCTTGATTTTCCCGATGAGGCAATTCTCTCTGTTGATCAATCCATCTCGTGTTGGAAAATGCTCTTCAATGGTTATTACCAGAGCCCTACTTACAGGAGGCTCAATGACCCCATGATCAATAGAGTAGGCTTGGGTATCATCTTTATTAAACCAGCATAAGATATTATTCTATATTCATTCCTGCTATCAGAAGGATGCACCAACAATGAGGCAGAGTACCAGGCTCTCATCACTGGCCATGAGCTGGCCCTTGAGATTGTCTTTTCCCACTTTCATGTGAAGGGGGACTCCAAACTAGTCATCAATCATATCAACGGTGCCTATGTCGTCTGAAATCCAGATCTCATGCCACTGTTGGATCGCACCCTCCGGCTAATGGCCGAGTTCCCATCTCGGGCATAAGTTAACCATGTCCCTCGATCCTAGAACAGTTGAGATGATGCCCTGTCCAGCATAGCTGCATCACTCGCATATATTTAACATGAATATTTGGTTATCCACGTGTCAGACTAGGGAGTCGTCACCCCCATCATTCCAGATGATGATGATAACCTACAGGTAATCTATCTTATCATTGGTGCCTCCACATCAGAGCTCTTCTGTCCCCCAGTTGGAGATTTGGATGTCAATATCGACTAGACGGTTCCCTTTACAGAGTAACTCCAAAACAAGAAGTCTTTAGGAAGATTGAGTTGAGCACAAGCAAATCTGACATCGTGCATTGTGGTTTACTCTCCAGAGCAACCTGGGTCCGAAACAGATCCTCTACAAGCACAGGTTTGATGGGTTTATCCTCTGTTGCATTCAAGGAGTTGAGATTTCACATGTCATATAAGAGTTTCATTATGGTTCCTATGGGGATCATAAAACTTATATGAAGTTATCTCATTAGATCCAGAGATTGGGGTATTTCCCCCCTCCATGATTTGTGACTGTATCGAGTTTTTGAGGAGGTTCTATGCATTCCAAATTCATGCCAACATTGTGCATCGGCTACCAGAGCCTCTCCACATTACCATGTACTTTTCGGCCTTTGCGGTCTGGGGACTCGATGTCATGGGGACATATCCACCGGTGACAACTCGGCAATTTAGGTTCATCATAACCACTATGGATTTATTCACCAAGTAGGCTGAGGCAGTTTTTCTCAAGGAGGTTAAGGCTCATTCTATTTTCGAATCTGTGATCCACAACATCATCTACCGATTTAGAGTCCCTCACTCCACCCTCACCGATAATGGCACCAACTTACATGTAGTAGAGATGAAGAAATTTTATGCCATGTTAAACATCCCTTCTAACCATACCTCCCGTTACAACAAGCAAGTCAACAGACAGATCAAGTAGTTCAACAAAATCTTCTCTAACATTATGTAAAAAAGGTTGTTCAGAACATGAATTGTTGGCTGGAAAAGATCCCCAAATCCCTATGGGCTTATTGGATTAAGACTCTTAATTCCACATAGGTAACCCCATTTTTACTGATGTATGAAACATAGGTTGTCCTACCCATAGAATTCAGTATCCTTAATTACACACAACTATAAATGATCAGAAAAAACCAGATAAATTAGATATTTTCCTTCTAGCTAAATTGGAACCCCTCAATGAGAACAAGATTAATGTCTTGCACAATCTGGAGAGGCATCAGAACAAGATAGATACATCTTTCAATAGGAGAGTTTTCCTCCTCTCTTTCTTGCAAGGTTACTCAGTGTTGGCCTTGAGGACACCAATGATACCTGGATGAAATCCACCCTAATTGGAGCCCAAATGAGGACCTTAAATCATTCAAAAGGATAATCCAAATGGCGTATACTCCCTGGTTACCATAGATAATGAGTATATAACTCCTCCAACCAATTCCAAGTTCATCAAGCGGTACTTTTACCAAGAAAATGGGGTCCTATATGACCTTAAATAGTTATGTCCCACATAACAAAAAATTATATGTCGTCCTGTAGGGCGTTAAATGGTACCTGGTACCACACGACCTTAAACTGTTCTGTCCATACCACAAGACGTTAAAATGAGTAGTTTTCCCGAACTAATGGACATAAAACTATTCAGAACTTGTCCTGCATGACGTTAAACTGCGATCGATTGATGTACCATTACAGTAAAACATGACCTTAAACTGTATGTTGTCTTGCACGATGTTAAACTATAGATGGTCTCACATGACCATAAATTGTCCAACATATTTTTTGGATGACATTAAACTTCATAGAACCTCCAAGAACTACGTATGGCTTGATTCCCACCCTCATGGGTTACATAAGAACTCTCAGACTTGAGCCCAGCCCCAAATTTTCTCTTCGACTACCCCCTGGGTGTAGTTCTCTCAGAGGATCCCGCATGTTGTAGCTTAAACTTCTTTGGCCCCGTCGAAGCTAGGTTTACGATGGTTGCCCCATGTTCCCTCCTCATTATTAAATTCTCCCTCATCCTCACTGCATGATGTTAAACTGTATGGCCTTTTCAAAACTACGTACAACTTGATTCTCATCCATATGGGATACGTAAGAGCACCCAAATATTTTTTCCTACAGGCCCATCCCAAAGATCCATGATCACCCCCTATGGTCTGGCCTCTCGGCCCAGATACCTCCCCGAATGCATGGTGCAGTGCGGGCTTATGTACTCATTTCACAGCAGGTTTATCATAACTGCACCATGTGTTTCTATTCTTTGAGGTCTTCACCCATCATCATCCTTACCACACGACGTTAAACTATATGGAATTTTTAGAACTATATACAACTTGATTCCTTTGCTCATGGGATATTTCAGATCGCCTGAACATATAGTCTTCGGGTCCAACCCCATCTCTTAGAAACCTCCTTATCATTCTGGCATATTGTCCTGAGTCCTTCTAGGGGAGGGTTATACTATGTGTTATGGGCTTATATCCCCATTCACATTGGGTTTGTAACAACCACACCAAGTACCTATTTATCTTGAGATCCCATTTCTCCCATTTTATACACTCATCCTTTCGAGTCATCTGCTCTTAAGTTGGACCCCTCGACCCTCCCCGGCGAATCACCAATGTGCCTGGGAGTACTCTGGTTCAGAACCTAGAGGGTCAGATTCTACCTAGACATTCTCTCACCCATTTTAATGCTTTCTGTCCCATTCATTTGAGTTTTCATCATCTTTCACATCTGTGAGGACCCCAAAATGGAATAGATGTCTGGCCCAAGGGCCATCCTACCACTTTGAGACAATTTCCTCAAGGGTTTCGAAACAAAAATTGATACAAATCTTGTATTTTGAATATGGTCAGCGGTTGACGCTGATTTTTTATTTCTATTCCAGTTCACATGATATGGATACTATTTTTCAAACATGTTCAATAGTTATCCCCCATCGTCATGTCAACCCCATCATGCCTTCAATTTTAGTTGCTTGATTCACATCATTTTCCACCCTATCATGTCCAAGTGAAATTTTGACACTCTTGGTACTATCCCTTAGTGCAGATTTTCATGTTTGGTGAAAAAAGCCACGATAAGGCCTCATTTGGGGCTCCACGCCAATTTCCCCTTTTTTTTATTTCATATGTTGCAAAGACCTCTTCTATCCGTGTTTCCCATATTGATTTTGACTCATGTGGGCATAGAGATCAGATTGAGGTCTGTGCTCACTTGGAAGAGTTTCGTTTCTCCATGGTCCAAGATCTAAGACCTTAAACTAATATCTCATTATATGTCCTCTCCTTAGAACTATGTATGGCTTGATTCCCATCCTCATGGGATATGATGTAATGCCCAGACATATCGTCTTTAGGTCCAGCTCAGGTTCCACTAATTATCTCTTATATTCATCCTTTTATGCCCCAACTATTATAGGATCCCTTAGTGTCTCATGTGTGGGATTATTTCCTCATTCACATCAGGTGTGAAATAGTGGCACCACGTACTCACCTTCTAGTAGCTAGTCCCTCCTACCTACAGTACCAGAAGACATTAACTTATATACCATCCCACATGACGTTACATTGTATATGGTCCTATAGGACATTAAACTGTTACGACATGCATGGTGTTAAACTGCACTCTCAGAACTATGTATATCTTTATTTTCGGCCTCATGGGATACATAGGAACACCTGGACGTTTCATCCACAATTCAATCCCCATATTTTTGACCTTTACTGGCCCCTCATCCTAAGGTTTCTTCCTCAGAATCACATGTGGTGTGATGTAGACTTCACAGTCATTAAAATTGGGTATGCATTATCACATAGTGATCATTCCCCCTATGATCCCACATGACTTTAAACTGTTGTGTCTTTATTCACGATGTTAAAATGTACTAGTTGGTCCTATCACACGTCCCTAAACTGCGACGTTAACATCCTTTCCACACGATGAAAAATGGAAGTATATAGGGATTTACTCACTCGAGGGGACATAATGATGGGTATTAGTCATCTCCCATATCATTTTTCAATTCCTACATGAGTCTTGAATTATGTAGAGATACTAGGATTCTCTATCCTAGGTTAATCTCTTAAAAAAAAACACATCTTCCCTGAAGGACAAACAAGATCTATCAAATGCCACTTCTTTTGGTGTGAGGTCCAAATGTGCATGGACTTATAATCCTCAACATCATTACCTAACCATTATATCTCTATAATAACATATGGATTGATACCCATAATCATGCTGTACGTTGGAACACCCACACATTTTACTTCGGGCCTAGCCTAACTTTCACTTTTGGTCCCTCGACCTAAAAGCTTCCCGGGGACCACATTGTGGTATGGGATTATATCTTCAGTCATGTTGGGTTTTATACTTACCGCAACAGATGTATCCCTCAACCATTTCCATCTATGGTCTGAGGTCTATGACCATAAACTAATACCACTCTTGGTCCTCACCACACGACATTAGACAACAAGAAATTTTCTAGAACTACATATTGATTGATTAAAATCACTATGGGATACATTGGGATGCCTGAACATTCCATCTTCAGGTCCAGCCCTAGGAATATTAAATTCTTCACCCTTTTTTGGACCATTTTCCCAAACTCTTTTGGGAGCATCTGGTGTGGTGAGTACCTCTTGGGTTCTCATTCATATCGGGGTTTTCAACAGCTACACCATGTGCCTCCTTGTATTTTACCAACCTCGTCTGAGTTCGACCACCCTAAACTAAAATATACTTATGGGAACTATACCATGGGTTTGGATACTTCTCTACCCTATGCATAGTCCATCAAAACCAGTCCCCCTTAATGGTCCACTCTATGACCTTATGCTAGGAGTGTGTGACCCCATGAAACTTTTCCTCTGAAAGGGATTCGACTTCATCTATCTGACACATCTCATTGGCATACTCTAACACGGCATGGTAAAGAGATTAAGGTATATAATTTTCACAAAACAATTCTCTCATTTCATGTCCATGCTTTATGAGCCCTTTATTTGGATCCCCATCCTCTTCCACATCTAAAATGGACCCCATTTACAGCCTTATCTCATGCCAAATTGGCTCACCTACCATCATGGGCCATCACCCCTGAAGACCTTATACAAAATTTGCGACAGGTCCCATTTTTCAAACATGGTCAGTGGCCGACCCTCTTTTGTATATCCCCTGCCCTGATAATGTAAAGTAGATACTGTGTTTCAAATATGTTCAGCAGTTATCATCCATCACCGTGCCACTATCATTGAGATCAAGATCTCTAGTTCCATGATTTACATTTTTTCACCCCTTGTGTTCATGTGGAATTCCAGCACACTTGTTTCTACACCTCTGCGCATCTATTCACGTCATAAAAGAAAGTCAATAATTTGGTGATGTAACTCACCAATCACTCCACTACCCCTCATGTGTGTCATATTTTACCAGGATAATATCCCCGCTACCTCTTGTTTCCCACATCGATCATGACTCACGTGGGATTAAGAGTTTTGGTGGGGCGTGTTCTTGTGCAGCTACGCTACGCGGGCCCTTCTTCCTCTCAAGGATACATTCAGCTTGATTCCCATACTGATGGGATACGTAGGAACTCTCGAGGTCCCATCCTAACTCTCACTTTCGGCCCCTTAAACTAAAAATATTCCATCGGGGATACGTGATGTGGGGTAGACTCCTTATGTCCTTATTCACGTCGGGCTTAATCTACTGCACCAAATACTCCCTTCTTATGATATCCCCATTCACTCCTCGTCCTATCATATGATGTTAAAATACATGAGTCCATATGTCCTTGAAAAATGACCTTAAACTATATCTCTTCCTTGAACAAGTTCAGGATTCCCCATAATAACTATGTGATTTGTCAGATCCCTCAAAATAGAGGATTTCTCCTATCTGTGTTGGTCTCTGGCCATGTCGTGCTCAAGAACTATGGTTGGATTGATTCCCATTTTCATGGGATACGTAGCGACGCCCAGTCAATTTGACTTGGGACCATCCCTATGGTTATTAAGCCTTCTATCCCATTAACCTGGATCATGGTATAGGCAGTATAATATTTAAACTATGTGCACCTTCCTCATCGTAAAATATTTTAAACTATATGTCTATCAGCGTTATTGGAATGATGTAAAACTACAGATCATTATAGGTCCTTACCAGAGAGGTCCCATTCAGAAGTAAGTTTGAACCCGGATCAAACTGATGCGCGCACCAAATGTTTTTCGACCACGGTGGAAAAATTTCAATAGTGTTGTACTCTATTTGAGAAACCCATCACTCCACCCTCCATGCTTTGTGTGCCCTTTATTTGGACCCTCATCCTATTTCATGTCTAATGGAACCCCATAATAGTATGGGTACTCAGCTAATGAATTGCCTAAAATCCTAGGCTAACATTTCAGAATACTAATGGATGACATTTTGAGTCAGGCCCCGTGTTTCAAACATGGTCAGTGATCAGACCTCATTTTTTATCCTCATTTCAGGATAAAGTAATATGGATACTTTGTTTCGAACACAGTCAATGGTTATCATTCATTGTCACACCATCCATGCAATGTTTCAAATTTTGGGTATCGTGATTCACACTTTTCACTCCCATATGTTAGAATTAATTTTAATTCAGCTGGATTTTCTTGCCCGTGCACTAGATCATGTTGGGAAAAGGAACATCTGGCTATTATGAGAACTTTTTCCACCTATTAGGCCTCCCTATTTGCTCTTGGAAACCTGGATTAGTTGTTCAACCCATGGATGCCTGAAACTTGGTTGGCACCCCTACATTTTGATGGAATAAAGAGGTGGTAATCCTTTGTTTCTCGCATCGGGCCCGACCCACATGAGCTCAAGGATTGATTGTTGGATATTTAAAAAATTTAATGGTTATGTAGTTGACCAAAACAAATAACAGAACCCACACATGAAATCGAAAAAAAAATAAATGAAAAGAATGAAAGTATATTTATGGGCCTAAAACTCCAAAGGATCAGCACCTACAATGGTTGGGTTGACCTCTTCAACTGCATGTTTCAGCTCCTCCACCCTCCAAATTGTGGAATCCAAGATACAATGTCGCCTGTTTAGCTCATGCTCCTCTTTAGCGGGTCGGGGGCATAGTTCATTGGTCTCGGTTCGGGCCTTATATTCATCATCTAGGATAGTGGCCATATTCCCAGTGGCGTGCTTCATCCGTTCTTTAGCCTTTGCTAGCTGGGACTTCAGGTGAGTTATGAGCCCTGACTGCACCTCAAGGAAAGAAGGCTGCTCATTATCGCATGCCGTTAAATGTTTTAATTTATGCTCAGCCTCATAATGCCTTTGAATATTGACAACCATTCTCCACTGCCAGCTGACACAGGGACTGTGTGTGTCCCCACTCACCCTCTCATCTTGGTAATCCTAAATAAGCACATTATGGAGTTGGTCATTTACTCCTCCAGTGCATAGTTCACACAATTTGGTATGAAGCCTCCCCATCTGATCTACCCATTGCGTTTGAGAGGACTTTGTGATAAAGTGAAAGATCAGATTCCATGATCATCGATGAACATACTTGTTGTGATCTTCATCAGAGGAAGTTTCATCCCAATCAAGTGGGTCGGCTGGTTCGTATGTGAGAAACAACTCCAAGATATCAGAAGTATGGTATTCCTCGAGTTGTTCCTCACCACTAGATTTCACTTTGATAACATCTTCCCGGTCTTTCTTAAATTCTGTGTAACCAGCAACATCTCCCTCTACCATTGTCCATTCATAGAGAACTATGGAATGGAATTCTAGGGTTCTCAATGTGACAGGGAGTAGAACCACTATTTGGAGTAAAGCCTTAGGCCTTCCATCCCTCTGCATTATTAATGTACGCACCCTATTGAAAGCTGTGCATGTAAAGGTCATGCTATCCAGTTTCACTGAAAAAATGATGAGTACAATTCATGAGTGTGAGACTCACCTTGGTCCACCCATTGGTATTTCCTCTGGTATATCATCGCTGGGAGGCTGGGGCGCGTCCCCCCGTATAATATTGTGGGCTCCGAGGCTTCTAAGAATGTCTCCCCTACTTCCCCAAAATCACTGGACTCTACCACCACCATCAACCAAGTTGAGGCCCCCAATGTTAGATCATGTGCAACATTCACACCCTTATCCTCATCAACAAGTGTGGATGACTAAAGGTTCTCATGCACAGATGCATGTTGGTTAAGAAAATAGGAACAGACAGGGATCACATTAGTGTGTTAAAATGGAGTGTAAATTTACTTCCAATGTTGTGTAAAACTCTCCTAAAGAGATTCCCCCTGAGGCTGATATATTTCTTTCTTCTAGAGAGGATTCCCTAGGGTCCCCCTCCATTACATTATGGGGGTATCCAATGTTGGATTCTTATGGCTTTGATTTTTCATCATGGCCAAGCATGGGGAAGCGCTCCGCTAGTTGGGATGTCGTCGGCTCTTCGAGAGTGGTCATGTTCAGCAACACCCTTTCCTGATGCAACATCGTCCACATGTCGCCGCAAGAATGTATTACTTATTATAGCTCCATTACAAATTTTCTCCCCTCAGTAAGAGTATCATTGAAGCCTCCTTTCCCAAAGTTGGGCTCCAACAGCAACGTCCAGTGCATGTTCATGTTTATCCATAAACCGTTGATGCCAAGGTATTGTTTGATCTTTTACTAATCCGACCATGCCTCTGGGAAGATGACATCATAAAGGATTGATATTGAGAGTAAATGCTTCCCAAGAGCTTGAGGGGAGATTCTATGAAATCCTTGAGATGACTCACCTCCCTCATGGGGAATCCTAGGTGGATCCACTAGGCCTAGCACTGTCCTCTCACCCTCATCATCCCTAGTCAACACTGGCCCTGGATTTTCTGGTTTAGGCCTACCGCTCCCTATGTCATAGCTTTTCCACCATGGAGAGTGTCTTCACCACCTTCCCGGTGTCCCCCCATCACCACAGTCTAGCATCATGGTGTTGAGATGACCTAGCTGGCCCAAATGGTCACTTGATTCATCATCTCGATAGGGTTGGCATCCTTCCATCTTTGTGCATACCTGGGGACCAATCTGAATGCAACATTGGATTGGGTAAGCTCGTTCAACATCATCTAGTCTTCCATTGTAAACATCCACAAGAGTTGACGCATCCTGCATGAGCAATTCTCGTTGAATACGGTCGTATACACTTAGGGAGTTATCCTTTTTTTGAAATGGAACTGTTAAGAAAACCAGTTTGGGGTGTATGGTTCACATATGGGTTTCCAATCCACTCATGCCATGAGAACACTACTACAAAAGGATAACAGATAAAAATGTTTCTCTATTGTATATGTGTCATTTTCGGAATAGGCCCCAGTAAGAAAAATGGAATGGATGAAAGATAAATTGTTCTACTCTCCCCATTTTACCCAACACAGTCGCAACATCTAGATTCAGTGGGGCACTCCCCACAATGATCAAAATCGCAGGGTGATAATGTATCCCCAGTGGAGGAATGGGGTTGAGGTATTTGTAACCCCCCTTGTGCGTCGTGATCTAGCTGTACAAAAAAATGGAATGGACCACATGCTCACAAATTCCTCTTCCCCTCACATAAATTCTTGAGAATATGGTATAACTTTTCAAGAATTGGTATGCCCAAGTTGATGTGATTCCCACAAACTAGGTGAGCTGCCATGATAAATGTTCTTGGCCTCACCCCCATGTGGGAATCCCTTACCGGTAATATCCACCCATAGAATAGTGATGATATAAACCCGAAAAGCCTAGCTATAGGCTTCTGCTCTATCTTGACACTTTATCTTCACAACATCCACTGGCTATCTTCTAGGGTTCACCAATATGAAACCTCTTTGCCCCGTTGAGCTCTTCTCAGACAAATAGGGGTCCTATCCGCTAATGTCACCTATTCTGAGGGGAAATTGATGAAGTAAAAATACCAATGATTGAAGTGGATGTCTCAAGTGTTTTGTTTTCCCTCATCTGTGCCTATCATGGGTTTTAGAAATTAAAATGCCAATGGAAGAATTTTATCCCCATATCCCCAAGCATTTGTGGAAGGGAGGAACTCTTCATAAATTCCCCCCAGGATCGGGATGCAAAAAATATGGTAGAGGTCCCAAATGCTGATGCCAACCTCCCTGTGATGCAGGTGGAATGTGCTGGTGTCTGGTGACCAGAAGGTTAGAATCTCTGATATAAATACTTTTGGTTGAGAGATTTTGAATTGGGAGGCACATACCACTTCATATAGGCCGACCGACCTCAATATATTCTCGAACTTCTCACATGACGCACATGAATTGTAGGCCCAAGCCTAGTCATCTATAAAGTTTCCACCCTGGAAAAATTCCCACCTCGTGATCCACCCCTTATCTTGATTTCAAAGCCCGACCTTGAGGATTGTATTATATAGGGGTGGGGACGTCTGCGGTGCCAGTGATCTACCATCGATTCTATTGAAGTGATTGTACAAGAAATGTGCTGTAATTGGGGTATGATCCTTCTTAATGTACCCATATACAGCCTTACGGAACTAATATTGCTCGATATTTTCCCTGAACCAATAGGCTGGCTCATCTCTACTGGAGTCATGAATAAAGGCCTCGTCCTGCAAACCAAAACCATATAATGGCAGATCATTTCACAACAGATATTATTTTTTCTCCACTGTCAGCCACTCTGTCAACGATGTATGATCTGAAGTATTCCAGATGTACTCACTTATTTTTAGGTTGTTGGTCGTGGCCTCCCTCTGGGAGGAATCAACACGATCCTCTCGTGCAGCCTCCTAAGAGCCCATTGAATCGAAGGACTTGGGAACATTTTTTCTTTTGGTAATGAAAGCGTTTGCAAACACCCATCACAAATACCCTTTGCAAGGACCCTTCACGAAGAATGTCGCTTCATTATTTGCACGGTGAAGAGATGTGGGGATTCGTCTTACGTCGGTAAGAAGGTAGTGGTTCGTGATACTATGGATCTCTAAAAAAGTGTTGGTGAATCACCATGCCAATGAATCTGGTTTGCTATGGTGTTCATGGAGAGGATCTGTTGTGAAGAGGGTTCAAGCACCATCGTTTTCAAAGATCTAGGTACATAGAAAATAATATTGAGCCCCTATATATAGGAGGAAGAGGAACCCGACATCGTGGATCCTCGGCTTTACAGCACCCCCTGCTTCGCGGTGCCCCAGCTTCACAGTGCACCCAGCTTTGTGGTGCCCCAGCTTCGCAGCGCCCCTGGATTCGTAGTGCCCTGGGTTTGCGGCACCTCCCTACTTCACAGCGTGACCCACACATGGAACACCGATCTTGAAATGCTTCACAAAACCCATTTTCCCCACATTCTTCACACCCTGTTCATGAAGTACTCTTTGAGAGAAGAGTAAGGTATCCCCCTCAGTAGACTAACTTTGTCCCTACCTTCTCGTTCCACCGCGAGTTTCATCTTCCCTGTTTATTCAGCGTTTCACCCTCAAAATTAGACCTTCTCCTTCCATCAGCTCCAATTATATGAGGGGGGGGGATTTTTGGCACTAAATACACATAAGTTCCTGAATCAACAGACAAGTTCAAAAAAATAATCGAATAAACCCCCAAACTATCTCGAAAAGGCCCTGCGCGAAGACCTCCACGCGGCGAGTGCCGGTCCCTCACAAACGATTCTGCCAAAGGTACCACAGAGCCACTTCCGGATGGGTGTCAAAGACAATGAAGGAAACTTCGTGGTGTCGGGTCCTTCGTGAGGACCTCGATGTCGACCACATCAGTCAAGCCCTTTCCGGCATCTCACCCCCTCTGTGAGGCCCTCTTCTAGCCAACGAACCAACACCTTTCCTCGGCACCGTGTGGCTCTGCAGTGAGATAGAAGCCCCAGATCTGGGGTATTCCAAAAAATAGAAGGCTCACCCCCTCTCCCAAACCATTGTTACTCTAACATTTTACCATCCTATTTCATTAATACCTTTGCAAATCCTTCACATAGATTACCAAAGGTACTTGGCCTTTGTGAGTTGTCTCCCTTTGATTTCTTTTCAGCCTCTACCAACGGTGGATATTCCCTTCGCAATGTCCCATTCCCTTCATAGAGGATGGAGACCCTTCGGGGTTCTTGAGGTTTCTTGAAGTATAAATCCTTTATGAAATTCTCCCCAAAAAGAGGTATTCGCTATGTTAAAGCCCTGCTCCCTTAACGGTAGCACTTTACGAAGACTTGGACTTTTGCAAAGACCTCCCTCTTCGCGAAGTGTTTTACCTCGGTGGATGCCGTCTTCTACTAGTGGTCCTTTCCATTACCGAGGTTCCACTTCTTCGCGAAGGCCAGTCACTTCGTGATGCATGTTCTCTTCATGAAGACCATCCTCTCCACAAAGCCCATCCTCTTGGAAAAACACCTCCTCCTAGGACCAATTTCATTAAACACCCCTTTCCTGTATGGCCCTCCAGTCTTGTATGAAGCAAATTTAATGTCCCATGGGTGGTGCTTCCCATTGCATGGCTTTGTATCATGATTCATCACATAGCCACACTAACGGCTATTCCTTCTTCGTATAGCCACACTAATGTGGGAACCTCAACGGATCACTCCATGACACCACCTCACCACAACATTGATGATGCCATCCCTTACCCAATAGTGGACAGGTATCAATTAAGTGAGTCCTAGGGGTGCAGAGTGAACCCGCCTCATGCGAGCTGTAGGATGTTAAACTTCCAAGAACCATCCTCCACAACACATGATGTTAAACTATGAATTCACCCCATGGACTTTACATAGGGTACCAATCTCATACATTCTCTATGCCTGCTCATCTCCATAGGAGTGAGATCATCCTCACATGGAATGAGATCCTTTTTAATGGGGTGGCACCTATCTGCGGGGAAAGGAAACAACCTTGGTTTAAGACCCAAAAAATTATTCAATGATATAGAATTACTGATCCTTCTATCTTCTTTGGTGCCAAAGAACAAAAGAGAGATGGGCACCAGGACTTTTGTTATCTCTTCCCTCTCCCGTTGTGCTTTGTCTCCACCTGAGCCTCCATCTTGGAGTACGTCCCAATCTCTATCTACCTAGGCTACTAACCACACGTAGGACCATTTTTCATTATTGGGCTCCTAACCACACATATTCCCATGTTTACTCTTTGGGGTTCTAACCATGTATAAGGCCATGTTCCTTCCCTCGACCGCTAACCAAATGTAAGCCCCACTCTACTTCCCACTAACACACCTTTCATGATGTGATCGTCAGGTCTTTGCTACCTCTTGTTTCTCACATAGAGAATGGCTCATGTTGGATAAGAGTAACCACTGACCATTGCATATTTCTTGGTCCTCCCTAGAGAGTAATCCCCAAACCACTCAGAACTATATGGACTTTGATCTTTGCCAAAGCAATGTACATAGGAAAATCTCCTAGAGGTTCAAAACCAACACCGATTAGGCCCGACACCCTTTATGTCAGTTCACCAATACATTCCAAACAACATAGAATTTGATCCTTTCCAAGGCAAGGTATGTAGGAAGAATCTCTGAGGATCAATCCCACCATATATGGGTCCCGACCCCCTTCACGTCGTTTCACCATACCATCCTGAACTATGTTGACTTTGATCCTTTCCAAGGACTGGTATGTAGGAAGCCTATATGAAGTTAAAACCCAACACCCATCAGTCTCGACCACTTCATGTTGGTCCACCCTCATCCCGCATGATGTTAAACTGTACAACCATTTTTTCCCAAAAGACGTTAAGCTGTACACATTCGAACTACGTGGGATTTGATCCTTGTATCCTATGCACGATATGTAGGAAGCCTTCCTAAGGTCCAAACCCAAATGAAGGTGATCTGTTGTAGGCCCCATTATTGGGACCCACATCTCAGCTCCTCCCATGTGGCGTTAGACTAACCAAACAACTAACCACGCATAAGCCCCTGCATATCATTGGGTCATTGTCGCTCTGCGCACACCCTGATTCTATACCCTCATCCTGAACTACATGGACTTTGATTCCCTTCCTCAGGGATACATAGGAAGCCTGCCTAAGGTTGAATCCCATCACTCACGGCCTATCGTTGTCTCTCCCTTGAGACTATTTGTTTCAGGATGGTCATGCCCCAACTCAGAGGTTCCACTTCCTCCAGGTCCCATCCATGCCTCCATTCACATGGGTTTCCTCCTCAGGTGTTCCATCGACTCACTGAAGTACCCGAACATTGATTCCTTTCCAGAGGGATACATAGGGAGTCTCTTCAAGTCACAAGACCAAAACTACCATCACCTTTAATATGATTCCATATCATTACCCTATCACTTAATTCAACTCTCCATCATTCGTCCAGATTCCTCCCCAGACCACCACATCCTAGTAAAATCATGTCACACACTTTTTCACTACTCCTAGTAGAAAACGGGTAACTAACCACGCGTTAGAACAAACATCAGTGATCCCTCTAGGGGTCTCACCCACCTGATCCACTATCGTCACCGTTCTAATCAGTCTGATTAGTCTCTACTAGAGGTTAAACCTGCAACATATCCTGTGTTAATCACGGGAAGATTAGGAAAACCATAGAGACATGCCTATGGAATATAATTTCCCGCACCGGACATGGGATGTGTCGAGATTTCATGCCCTTAAAATGACCTATAATGAGGGGAAGACACCCATACATGCAAGTGTTCCAGCGTCCAGACACACCAGTGAGGTCCAACATGACTAATCCCTCGACTGAAGGTTGGTGCCCTGACCAGACACCTTGGAATGTCTTGAGAGAAGCAGTGTAATTAACTGGCATCCATGAAGACCTAGAACTAGAAATAGTTTCATGAACATCATCTTAATCTATAATTGATACCCATAATAGGTAATGAGTTCTATGGATGAATCCATAGAAGGAGGAACCAACACCCCATCATCCCATTTCGATCAAGGAGAAAACATCCCTGAATAAGCAACGGATGCCGCCACCTTTGGAAAGCGAGAATGCGGGGAAAAAATTACTGTGTCTTCCCACAGAAGGATGCGTGCCCTAGTTAAAGCATCGAAAAAAGTGAGATACTTTGCATGGATTCCATATACCCATCCATTTTAAATTATCAAAAATAATACCACATATGACTCATCCATAATTAGAAATTACTACATTAAAAAATAGGTTTACCCTTATGGTAAAAAATAGTTTCCATTCTTCTGATAGAGAGATAATTCATCACCCCAAACATTTACACTGACACAACTTGTTAGTATCACTCAAGTAATATATTTGAAAAGACATAATTCATTATACAAAAGACAAGCTCATTGCAAGATGATGATCTAGTAAAAGTCATTTGGAATATTTATAATGACTACTTACATGTTGTGACAACACAATTAACATAGTGAATGATATTTCTCATGTATCATCTAAGCACATTGTATGTCTTTCCCATGACTATTTTATGAGTCATTTTGGAATATTATGAGTCCATGTGTTTTATAATTTCAATTTGAAGAAGGTACTCTATGAGAAATTATTCATACCATGAAGGATTTCCAAGTGAGTTTTAGAGAATTTGAAGAAGTGGTTCTTTCATAACGAATTATAGACAATGATGTTATTGTTTACTAGAGTATATTAAGTTACAATATATTTCTCAGTGTTCTCAAACCTCAATGTGAATTAGATTCCCGAAAAAAGTGAATAAAAATAGGTATTGACAAATTAAAAATGTGGTTCATGCAATAAACAGGTTTGGGTGGTTTTTAATGTTTCTTTCTAGGTTAGTATCAAACCATTAAGAAACCGCACATTGATTTTATTTTGGAATATTTCATATTAATATCAAAATGTCCCACACACCATGTATGAATTGGTAGTTTCATGATAGTTTAGATATCTAATATTGATTATGGAATCCAAACTAGGAATATAGGGGAAATTAAAAATATATATAAAGTGAATTTTTAAAATCTTGTTTTTGAATAATCGGTACATTAAAATGAAATATCTCCAACCACGAAGAAGATTTTTCCAAGATTAACTGGAAAT
The DNA here is from genome assembly GCA_963277665.1 of Viscum album. Classification (NCBI taxonomy): domain Eukaryota; kingdom Viridiplantae; phylum Streptophyta; class Magnoliopsida; order Santalales; family Viscaceae; genus Viscum; species Viscum album. The sequence goes on along the minus strand of OY728150.1, from coordinate 1,084,021,804 downwards.
ATTTTCTTAACATGGAAAACATGGAGTTAAATTACCCTATTAAATATAATTTTCATGAAAAGTGATATGTGATAATATAGGATATATCAGGATAAAATATTTTTAAAAATTTAGAGAATATATTAATTAAACAATAATAATTTATTTCATATTATAATATATAAAAAAGAGAGAAGAAAACCCATTTTAAGAGTTTAGCACTCACTTGGAATTATAAAAAGATCTGTGTTTGTATTCAAATCCAAGTTATGGAATTGAAAAATATGGAGAAATGGATTTTAGGTGTTCTAATACCTGTAAAAATTATATATGTTCTATAGTATGATTAAGGGGAAGAAATCAGTTACACTTGTGAGTTGCAAATTCATTTTAGGTTGAAAGAGAAAAATAAAAACCCTGAGAATAGTGTGTTTTTGAGTGAGGTAATGTAATAAGATTTATTTTTATGTGAATTCTATAAAACATTAGGGATAATGGGACTTCTCAATCTTATAAATTTTTTACTCATGTTGCATCAACACGTCAACAAATTGTTCGTGTGTTGTCCTTATGTTAGTGCGGTTTGGGTGAACGAAGTAAGACATAACATGTCCATCTTTTTTATCCTGGATTATTTCAAAATTAGTTTAAATAAGAGATTGTTAATTAAAATAACAAGAAAGATATCTATAGTGAGGTTTATAAGAAAAATAATGTTATACCATAATTCCCCCCTAAGGGTATTTACGTTTCTTTAGACCAATATTTATGGACAAGATCATATCACTTAAAGGAAGAACACTGAGATGAATAATACATCGTTATAAAAGATCATCAATCTAAATTAGAATATCTTGAAACATTAAAGGAATTATATTATATGTTTAATTTTATACTATATATACATGGACTTGTAGATAAATCCCAAACATGATCCCATGTTTAGGAGGTAGTGTCACAACCTCTTCTAGAAATATATCAAGGTACTCTTACACAACCTTGATAAAAATGACTAACTAAACCAATGATGTACATAGTATCAACATATCCATTAAATATGATAAGGTATTGACCCAAAAAAACTCCATCCAATAATAACACTCCCAAATGAACACGGCATAGTCACTATCAACATTATAGAATATAACTCAACTATTAAATTAATTATTAGAATACTTCACCAAAGAAACCAATATATAATGAAGATAAATTTATATTGATATAACTATAACCGTATGAATATTCTAAAAGAATGACACATCCCTAACATTAAATCAAAATCTATAAACAAATCATACAAGCTAACTCCACCTCCAACATGAATAGTGAACACCAATGATACTATAATTTTTTTCTAACATAAATCCTAGATATTTTAAATGGGTGTGTAAAATGATGGAGTGCATATCTCTAGAATAAAAAAAGACATGATCCAATTAAAAATATTACTAAACAATACCCTATATGAAGTTAGTATGTACTAAAATTAGAATCAAAATCATATGTATCTAACCATGAAATAATGTATAACCTCTATAGATTTAGTGGTGAAAATATACATGGTCATTAATTTCCATTGAAGGATGAGGAACAATGTGGGATTTCCTTGGCCTGATCTAACACCTCACTATAGAGGAACTCCTATAGTACCCTTATACTAACTCATATGATACTATTATAATGGATGAACCTATAGTGGGACACCAACTTCATACAAACTATATATGATTGTTAGAAAATATATCATCAAATATATATTACCTATACATGAAAATAAGATGATTTATAGTATCCTGATAGAGTATTGAGAATGGTCAGCTCTAATGAAATGAGAGGAAGAAATAAGTTGAGGACAACTCCCTGTTATATGAATCATCCACTAATAAGGAAACATTGAACCTATGAGACATAAATTATTTATATAGATTCATGATGAATCCCTTCCTTTAATGATATAGTTCAAGATAACATTCTCTTAATAAAACCTACCTTTTCTAACACCATATTATACATTTCAAAAGTTAATGATGTTAGCTGGAACTGGATATCTAGATTAAAAACCTCCCAAAAAATCCTTATCATAGCCACATCATCACGTAATATATAATAGTTATAAAATATGAGGTTATTAAAAGGAATACAAATCTCATACATGTTATAGTTATATAGATAGAAGAAAGGAATCACCTACAAGTGTTCTATCATCAATAATGAAGAGAGAAATTTAGACTAAGACTAATTGTAGAACTTATCCCATGGTAATTACAATTCCTTATGATATCTCAGACATACAATCCACCACTTGTAATAAATATAGAAAATAATACCAATGAAAAATTGAATCTAGTTCACTTTCTTAGAACAAATCATCCTAAATATAATCTCAATTTCTTACAACGAAGCCTTATTATTATGATTCCAAATATAGCCCTAAAGCTTCTATTCTCCCTGGTGATGAAAATTGCAAAGCATCATACTCAATGAATCATCATCATCAACTTCAATTATGTTGTATTATACAAAAACATCCCATATATCTTCTCTAGTGAATGACTATAAATAAAATTATTTTAGACCCATAACTACATGCAAATAAATTATTACGGTGTCCCAAAACCAAAAAATATAGAAGAATTTATTTTTATTAATTAAGATATATCTGATATCCATTATATACCTAAACCAATCATAGGTGAAAAAATAATCATAAATGAAAATTACTTTGGGTTTATACCCTTTAAGAAAAACCATATAACTTAGCATTCTAAGAAAACCTACGACCCATGAATTAAAATATAGGGGATCTATAATCATATTCCCTATATGGTTTCCATATTTTATGTCTTGTGATAATTATAAATGATAAAATTTCACTACCAACCCATGAGACCCTTACAAGTTTCTATCCCTATGTTATATCCCATCCATCAATAAAAAGATATGATACAAGTTGTTCATGACCTAACCCCACTAGGTCTTGGTCAAACAATGAAAATATGTGTTACCCTTGATGCTCACCTCAATTATTCCATGATTTGGAAATTAGCATGGTGGGTATAAGGCAAACTGCTTTTAAAGGAATTACCCTAAATATTTGTAAGATAAAAATAATGGAATCACTAATAAACATTAATACAATAATTAAAAAAAACTCATCCCAAAATATTATATATCATATAAATAAACGAATAAAATTAAAATAAACACTATATTAACTCCTACATCAATATCCATGATCACCCCAACTCATAAAAAATATCCATGAGCAAGTATCATCTACATTGATCACTATAACCCTCCCATTGACCTAAAATGGATATATATATAGGGTTGAGTATACATATACACTCAATAGGATTCTCCACGAAACATATAATGAAAATTTTAAAGAATAAAACCGATTCACCAATGAATAAATACGGAAGTTAACTCCTCATATAATCAGGTAATCAATATTCCTAACCTCACGATGGGTCACTCATAAAATAACACATATAATTACGTAACATAATTAATAAGAACACACACACCGACATATATATATAGGGTACTCAACTAAAAATTTCATACTAAACTAGTAACCCTTTACACCAACATCTTACATCATGGTTCCCCCATTCCCTCAATGAAATAACACATATCCTTAGAAAAAAAATAACTACATCCATGGGTCACAACTATATCCTATCACATTAAATAGTCAACTATGAGCCATCATAGCCCTTCATAATTATTCATTATACCTAAATCCATTATATTTGTTATATAAGTACATGTATAACACATCTATATTTTCCAACCACATTCTTCAAGAACCTGTATATACCTTTGTGTCATAACTGTAATACATTACAACGAATATGACTACATATCCTATACAATAGACACCCATATCCTAGATATTCCAATATAAACACATCTTCTGGAAGAGATAGAGGGGTAGGGTTTGGATGAACATACCGAAATAGTTGTTGGGAAGATAATTGGAACCTATGGATAAATAGAGGTGTCAAATTCCCCTACTAACATGGGTGGTGGAGAATAATAAATCATTGAAAATAATGATATATAGATAGAACACATCCATCCCATTAGAAAATTCTAAAACCCTAGACTAATTCTATAACTAATTCCTTACATTGAAACCCAACTTTCATTATTAAGGAATTCAAATATAACACTATAGAATACATCCATAAATGTTATATGACTCTTAATTATTTACTAATTACACATCATTTAATAATACTATAGTCAATTTTTGAAATAAACAGTTTAACAATTTAACAATTTAATGTTATGAAATTTAATTCAATATTAAAATGTAATATTATTAAAAAATATAACAATCTAAAATATAATTTCAAATGTCATGATAAATAATAAAATTAAAGAATTATCTACATTAAATTAATTTATCAATTTAATTTCCAATCCAAAATTCTGGCCATTAAGAATCTATTCTTATAGATATAAATAAAGTCCCAAAGGTGATGAATAATAAATATCATGTAAAAAACAATAAGAATACAGAAAATTCCTAAAAATGTTTTATTGTTTTATCCAATCAATATAAACACTTTTACTTGTCATCCTTATCATCCATCATGAAACAAAGAATTCTACCAATCACAAATTAATATCCACATAATCACACAATAATTGTAACAACCATATTGAGTTATAATTTAAGGTAAAAAGGGTTTAAATATATTTTTATAAAAATAATGCAGAAAGAAAAAATTATATGTTTTTTAAAAATATCAATAAGAAAATATTTTTTGTTAGTCAATGCATTCGAGAAGTAGAAACATATTCCAACAACATTAGATTCTATTATTTAATTATATCTCATCATTTATTTAACCATCCATATTATATTAATTAAATATAATAAAACTTCTCCATGAAAAATAATACTTAAACCATTATATTATACTGAAAACTATTTTAGTTAAAATGAATAAGGACTAATAAATCATATTTACCATTTTATTTTAGGAAAATATGCTCTATTCAATTAGGATTAAATTTCAGTATAAATGGAATATTTCATAACATATCACTAGAAATGTTAATTATTGTAATAATTTCACACAAAGTAACACTTATACTTTTAACGAGTTTTTCAAAAATAATGAATTCACTTAATACACTATCTTTATCATATCACTATATTAAAATTTCAATTAATTTATGAACATATCAAATATGCATTAATTATAAATCAAATTACAATAGAATAAAATTGACACCAACTAGAAAACACACATGAAATAATGTAAATATCAATTTCACAAGTGAAACACAATTTTCCCTTTAATTTATTAATTCCAAATCAATATCATTATTAGGTTGATTAGTTATATTTATTTACCAGAATATTATGCAATATAATTCCATATTTATAGATAAAAAATTAGGAGATGTTTTTAGATCCCCTACTAGGTCAGAGAATCTTAATTATTCACTACATAATGTATGTTCTGATACAATGCAAAAAAAATTCAATGGAGGGAAATAGTTATCATTACCAAGAGTTACGATGAAAAATTGAAAAATAATGGATGCGAATCACTATGTCTATTTTTATATCAATTTTAAAACCCTAAGTATTGTTTAATGTTTGGTTCCATTGATGAAACAAGAATAAGTAAAAGGAAGAGAGTTTTTTTAATATAATACATTGAAGTATGGGGGAAGAGGGGTCAAGTATGAACCACATGTACTATTCATGTTTGAGGAATTTATATAGGGAACAAGGTGTGACTAGATACTGTATATATTCATTTGCATTTAAATTATAAAATATATTTTCTAATTTAAGTTATATATTTATTTTTCTACTTTTATTTCGTGAACATGGGGAAGGGGAAAAATTATGTAGTTTTTATTTTGAATTTGTAATTTTTTTTTGTTCCGGATATAATTATGGAAGAATATATTCCATGGATTTTTAGTTCTATTCATGGGTTAATTATAAACTAATTTCTCTTTAAAATTTTTTAAAGTTATTTTTAATTTTAGTTTTTTGACATTTTTTTGATTTTTTATTTTTTTGATGTGCCATAATTCTCTCTCTATTTTATTCCTTTTATAATTTCACACATATTTCTTCTTAATGTGAAAATTTATTTCTCTTTAAAATCACACTTTAACGATTTTTTAGTTCTTATGTTTTGTATTAGATCATAGACGTTTCTATTCTTTTTCATAATTTTGTAAACATATTTATTTTTAAACATTTTTTATTATCACTATAATTTATTAATATATATATATATATATATATAAATTTAAAAATATTACATAATATGTGTTTGTGTGTATATATATTGTTTCATAACATAAATATTCTGAAATGTTTTAAAATAATATATATATATATATATTAAATAACATAATGTGTATATGTATATATATTTAATGAAAAATATATTTTAAATAATTAACTAACATCAAATTGATACATAATAATTTTTTTATTAAAATTAATACGTATTATTTTATATTTAGATATACAAATAGCACTAAAAAATAAAAACTATTTAAAATTATATTTTAATAGAATTAAATCATCCACATCCTCTAAAACTAATATAAAATATATCAAGAATACCTTGAAATTTGATAAATGAAAAAGTAAAGGTTAATGAAAATCTAGGCCCTTGCAAGTACATCTAGATGTCAAAGATATATCAGAACCTAGGGCTGCAATTTTGGTGGCAAGGTATGAAGTGGGGTGTTTTTGAGATTATCTTGCGGTGTCTTATTTTTGAATAGGTGAAAATAGTGCACCAAGTCCCAACTAGTCTAGACTAACCCCTTTAGGTGATAGAGTGGATGTGGGATGACATATTGATGTATTTCATGATAGTGCATCCTTGGTCAGTGACTAGTCATGATGTTACCTGGATGATCATTGACCCACAAATCAAGTAGTCTTACTTACCTCCCAATTAGGAGAATAGTTCAGTGGATATATTTGGATTCATTTACATTGAGGATGTTGTATTATTCTAAATGATACCTTTTGTGAAATTTTTTCATCTAAATGTTTGATTTTCATCTTGTTTGTGGATGTGATTATAGGAGGTACTCGTGAATCTGTTGTGGATGTGTACAGTGTCCCAACCTTAGAAATATATCTTGATCGAGTGTAATATTCATTTTATTGAGGATATACTATGTGATTTTTGTTATATTTCATCCATAACTAATAGGATCACTTATGATCAGTGGATTTTTCATGAAACAATTAATACCACTAAACTATCCACATAGAACCTTTTGGGGACCTATATAGAAGACCCTTCAATTCACTCTTATTTTGGATATAGGTTGGTGAGATATCATTGATGGGGTCATATAACATGCATTTTATGAAGTAGAAGGTGAAAGTGATCCATGAGTGGATTAGAAAAGCTCATATTTTTTTTATAATTTCCCCATATATTAATGATGGTGGCCTTTAGAGTTCATGGAAGGAGACAATGTGTTCATAAAGACTCCCAATGAATTTTTTTAAAACGACATGGATGGGAGATAAATATTACCTAGAGTTATATATTTCATTTCCATATCCAACACATGTCTTGTAATTTTTCTTTCTTCAAAAAACTTTCCATGAATTTAGATCCAGTTCATATCATCTTCCTGGTGTCAAAACTGAGGAGGTACATGCACAATCTATCACACACCATTTATTAGTTTGAGAAGGATATTGAGGTTGATGAATCCTTCTTAGAGTAACAAGTGGAAGTTGATGAACAATATGAGAGGGGTCCATGATGATGGTTTATACCACTAATTTATATTTTATGGTAGTATAGGACCTCAATAGATATCATCGATGTGTGAGAGTCAAATCCAAACTCACCCCTCACCCTTTTGAATCAGTTGTGTATTTTGAGGTGAAAATACTTGATGATGGTGAGGATATAACAACATTTTTTCTTATATCATAATCCCTTATAATATTGTAATTAAATTTTAATGGATTTATTACTATTTAATATTAATTATTTGAGAATTTGATATGCATAAATATAATTATTAAATACTATATATTATTTTTACCCTACACGAATGTGATCACATAAATGTGCCATTTCTTCTTAAATAAATCCTCATGTAAGAAATATGACCATTTAGTTGCATCTATAATATAGTGTTTATCATTGGAGAATTATATTTTTGGTTTTCACATGATTTCCTTTCAATTGAACCATCATAGGTGGAATTAGTTAATAAAATGAATTAATTAACTTATTAAATGATTATATCCTCTAAAACACTTATAATATCTATTTAGTCCCCTCAAAAAACATCCTCTAAAATTATCATCCATAAATACTAGATTTAGAGAGAGATAAAGAGAATGGGAGGGATATCAAGGGATATCTATGATTTAGGGTGTTTATTAGTGGATTCTATATTAGATAATTCTAATGAAACTAGTGAAGACATGGTCTTAATCAATGTTTAATATGAAAGAAATTTAGGGATCAATATTTCATTTTGATGATTCTGTTTGTCATGATGTTTTGTAAATGGTAACCTATTAATGAATTCATATTTTCAATCATATAGACGTATAAAATATCTATATTTATTCTTTTTTAAGTTCCAAAATCAACATTTCTTATCTATGTTCTTCTCTATTCATGGTATTCTGAATAATATAAAATATACGAATAATCATGTTGGGTATCAAACCCTTATTTTCCCTAGGATTATTCCCTGAAAATTCATATATTTATTACCATGAATCTACATAGATGATAGTATAATGAATCTTTTTTTGGATTGATGAATGATCAAATTCAATACCTGTAATAAATGGAAGGGAAGTGATGTATAAGGAATCAATAATTGGTGTGAATTGATTATAAGTCCTTTTTCATCTGGAAAATAGGAAAAAATAACTGTTATTGGGTTGGCTATCATGGATTTTCCCTTTGGGAATGATTTAGGCCTAATTGATGTCATGAATGATGAAAAAATAGGGATTATATGTTTTTTTAGAATTTTGGTCCCAAAATTAGATCACATGGCTTGCAATATTGGTTTGCAGCACATGCATCACCTAGAAAACATTGGATAGGGTTTCAACTAAGTTAAGTATCCAAAATTTTTCACCTTTAGTATACACATAGCGAACACTTAGGTTGAAAAAAATAGTTTATACATGCATCAAATTCACAAATGGATATCTAGAACTACACGCTATGTAGGTCACGACTCCACACTATTTACTCATAGATATAGATGGCGCCACCACCATAATAATACCCGTTGAGTGATTTAGGTGATGAAACATGTCTTGCAACTTGGCCTAATATAACATGAGTAGTGACAATACATACAATGTAACCCTCATTACCTATATATTCTGTAACCTAGTCAATATGATATATAGGCATAACCATACATCAAATGTGAAGAGTAGTGCATGACCAAACTATCCCTGATGGGATACATGCTGTGTACCACTATAGTACATTCCATGAACTATTTAAACCATTGTTTATTTTCTTGTATCCTTTCTATAATCATGGTTTTTACCATTATTATTGACCATACTAAGAATGTTTCTTCATAGATCATGATGTTACACACTTCTTAGTCAGTAGTAGTGATACATGAGGTTATTAAGGCAATTTTTCTTATTAGGTATATATGAATGTTGATTGGGATCAACTATGATGATTGGATCATTAATGCGGTTAGGAAATCCCTTGGGAATGTATTTATAACAAGGAATATGTCCCATAAATGACTGATATTGTAGAAGATTCCCCAATCATGGTGTATGGGTCCTTTATCCATGATGTTAGGTAATCCCTCATCCAATGAGTCGTACATTATGGGTTGTTGGTATTCCATAATGAATGGTCACTCCATCAACTATCATTTATGATTTAGGATTATTGGAGTCCACCACTATAGTTTTTAATAGGTTATTTGGGCTTCATATCTTATGTTTCCTGTTCATAGGACACTCACTGGGATGAATCTTCCATATATGAGTTATACTAAGAGGGAATATATTATATATCCTTGGTTAAATCCTTCTATGAATATTTCAATTTTCTATTTTTCCATTTACTTTATACTTTTTAGTTGATTTGTATTCCATAGTTATCCTTTGTCGTATTATGGTACTCAACACTTTATGTAACATTTTCCCTCACATTTCTTGTATTATGTAGTTGATGGACATTTCAGTGATGACTTTGGTACATACTATGGTGAATGATCTCAATTGTTCCAAAAGGTGATAATAGTAGACCATGTTCATTTCTAGAGGTACTTCATTATAGATTTACTTTCACCCCAATTTATTTTTGTTGATTTTACCTTTGGGATTATTGGACATGTAATTTTTCCCCTTTACTTGATAGTTTATGCAATGGTTTTCCTTTCTTAATCATAATGGTTTTCATATTAATTACTGTTATGGAAGTGGGTGTTTTTATATAACTTTCTCTTTCTATCATGTGTAGAGATATGTGTTGTATACAGATGCATTTGGCTGAGGCTTTTGGTCATGTGTGATATTCATATTCAGTTATTGTCACCCGACCATGACCAATTGTAGGTAGACATGAGGGTGTAAAATCGACCTACTATTGGACCATGTGGAGTCATGGTGGGTTGGTTCATGTCACATTTACATTAAAAATATATATATTAAGAGGTAATGAGTCATATATTTATATGGAATAGTTTCTACCATTTAAATTTTATAAACAACTACAAGATAATGTCATAATAATTATAATTATTTTGTAAACCTTTTTTAGTATTTTTTTAAAAATATTTATACTCAAATGATCTTAAAAACAATAATAAATATTTATAAAGAGAAACTGCCATTTTAATATGATACTCTACTTTTCTTTTTACTCCATGATTATTCATTTTGATATTAATTTTGTTTAGGAAGCTAAACCTAATGAGTCATTAAATTATTAATGGATATATCCAATTCAATTTTATGTCAAGATTATTTTGGTTATCAATGAGAGAATTAAAATTAACAAATCTATAATTTATTTTTTCCCATCAGTTGTATCAGTAATTGGAAGTCATATGTGAGAAATAAAGATCCACTAGAAGGATCTATTATTAAAGGTTACATTGAAGAATATTTAACAACCTTTTTAGGTATTTTTATGGGATTTTTATACATGTCAATTTAATAAAAAAATATATTCTTATTAAAAATATAATAAATTTTACTAGTTTATAGATATATATTAGAAGATATAATAACATATATATAGCATATATATAGTTCTTGAGAGACTTTAGAATAGTTGTCCCATTTAATGAGTTCATAGTGATTACTACTGATAATACCAAACTTTATTAACAAATACTTGGCCAATTTTCGTGTGAGGTAATGATAATTCCCATCAATTATAAATATTATGAGAAAATTTTCATATCTTATAAGAACTATACGATCAAAATTTTTGAATATGTAATTATAATATAGTATTCATTGATGTTTAAATTAAATTTATTTTTCTAAAATTATTAATACATTTACAATTTTATATGAAACCAATTTCTAGATGTTTTTTCACTTTGATTCACTTATTTCTATTTAAAACCCATATATAATAAGAAATTTTCTCAAAAAATAAAGTAAATTTTAATGGTTATTATGGAAAGTGTTTAAATAATAATCTATATGTATTCAATATAAGTATCAAAAAGTGATTGAAGGGCTGTTTCAGGGGAATTTGATTTTTTATGTTAACCATGTAATCAACTAGTCCTTTATGACTCATTAATTTATTACTAATGGAAGTTAGAGGTACCTAGAATATTTTTGAGGAATTATAAATATAAATAGAGCTCAAATTTCTATCATAAGTCAGGAATATAGAGTAAAAGTGTTATTTATAAAGTGAGAGGCTTGTCAGAAGTCATGACTATGGTATGGGGTTTGATGTTGTAGATTAAGGATCTAAGATAAGATTTATCTTGATTCAGAATCTTAGATACCCTTGGATCATAGACTTTTGACTAAAATGAGGCAATAATTTATGTGTGATTGGGTTGGAATGTTGGGAACAAGGTTACAGTATGGTATTCTATGATATAATGTGGATCTTAGAGAATTATATTTTATATATTTATATTCTAAAGGGTTTCTACAGTGTGGGATCGAGTATTAATATTTTTCATTCCACAATAAAATTTGATCTGATAAGGATCCACAACATGATTTCTTCGAAGGAGTTTGGGAATGTTCCTTTGTAACATCAAGTAGAAGGTCATTCCATGGTTTTGGGTAAGAACTGGTGGATGTGACATGTCTATTTAATGATGCACCCTGGTCTTATGTTATGTATCCTAGGTATAAATTTAGGATCCCCCTCTAATTTATTGATTTCACCTATATTTACATTTACTCTTAAATTTCTATAATATAGTTTTATTAGATATTTAAACCCATATCTCTTGTTTTTAGGCCTTGGATTATGGATATTGAGTATTAGTAATCTGAAGAGAGTTCTTCCCATATCCTTTATGTATTCATCTTCATTTATCATATAGATAAGACTATGGCTGTGGGGTATTGTATAATTGTTTGATGATGAATTGGTTGATTATGGTTGTTGAGATTTAGGTTTCAATATGTTTTTTGGGTGATCTTTATATCTTAGGACCATCTCTTCATTACCAAGTATTTTTCATAATGAATTTTGAAGCTCTAGTTATGGAAGTGGATTTAATAACTCTCTAAATTACATATGAATTATGGGATTAACTTTATTTTTTATTCAATAGGTAAACAACATGGATTTACCTAATGATGATAATGACAAAAAAAAATTATGAGAAATGAGGGATTCACATGTGCTTTTATTCATTCATGATAATTCAATCATACATACCAATTGTTCACTTCAATCACATAAAATATTTCATGTTTGTTGATACTATTGCATGAATTATGTTATTGAGTTGTACATTAAAATTTCATAAAAATATAATAACATAAATATTCTAATAAACCAGTTTCATTGAAGATATGAATTAATTAAAAAGAATACTTTGAAATGAAATAATGTTCTTGTATGTGATTCTAAAATTATAATTGAGTGTTTTGTTAATGTTTGTTGTTGTGAATATTTTCTTGTGGTTTTTGTGGGATTGATCATGATATTGGGAAGTGGGTACTATGACAGAGGATAAGGGTAGAATATGGGGGATATAATTGAGATAGTTGATTTTAGTGCGATTGTAGATATATTTCCATGATTGGAAAGAGTGAATGAGTGTATTTATGTGGGTGATGGATTGGTTGGTTGATGTGGGATCATTTAGTAGTGGTATGATGGTATAAAAAATAGTTGAAAATAATGAACTTGGAGTTGGGTTTGTTGGAATCAAATAACAAGATGGATAAAAATTAAACAATGATTTTTAAAAGGACTAATTAATAAATAATAATTAAGGTGGGTAATTTATTTTGTGGTATTAACTTATTAATGGAATTTAATGACTTAATATATGAAAATTTGTTGCAAAAAGGTAAATCTAGAAATGGACTAATGGTATGATTAAATAGATATTGAATAAGTTTGGTGTTGTTATTTTCATGGAGTGTGGGGTTGGTTTTGATGTTATAGATGATAGTGATTATAGCATGGGGTGGTAATAGTTTGGTGATGTTAATAATATGTGTTGTTTCTTATTAGTGTGAATTTATTTCGGCTATATTTGAGTGTGGTGTGTATATATATATATTATGAATTTACTTGTGATTTTTATACATGTTGCATCCGATTCCGATACAATTTCTATCTCCCAACATTATTATAGTTCCAGGTTTCTTCTAAAAAAATCCTGGTATAAAGGGAACTAATGGATAAATTATCCCTATTCTTCACACACACTTCAAGGTATTTCATGATCTATGATTGATTAAGGTAGGTACTATTATAATAGCATAGTTTGTGGTGTTCGAGATGACACTACATGGTTATTGTGTGATTATAGGTACATGTTGTACTAGTAGACCCTATAGGATATAAATGGGGAAGTACAAGTGAATTGGATGACCATATAGGGTATTGAGATGCAGATATAGGATATTTTGACCAAAAAAATATGTGGTATTTGATGAGATGGTAATATATAGTGGGGTTCATTTATGGTATGAAGAGGGAATAAGTATCATATAATTAATGTTTACAATACAATTTTATACTCCATAAGAGATACGGTGTTATTTGACATGGTTGCATAAGTGATAGGGAGCACAAGATAATTGAAATTGGGGTGTGAGAGAAGAAGACTTGTGGGGGAGTGGTAGTGGGGTAATTTTTCATTATATTCATAGATATTATTTTATTATTCCTGGATGTGATATTGTGTAAGTGATCCTTGGTGTGGTTTTTTGGATGTTAAACTAACATGCGCTTATTGGTTCAGCATTTTCTATACTTATTAGTTTGTTTCCTCCTTTTAAATTTATATGAGGGGCTTGATTTTTATCTTAAAAATTTTACAGATTATGATCAACCCTATATATGAAATATTTTTCAGGATTAAAGGGTGAGGTTAGTGATGGAGCTAGACAATACTAAATTAGAACATATGTTTTACTAAATAATAAATGTCAATGAGTTGGTATTTTCTTTGTTTTACATCTGTCATTATTATTATATTTTAGGATTATTTTTAAATTTATTTATATTTATTTTATGGTTTTTTTTGTGGGTTGTTTCAATTTTCATGGGTTTTATGATGGAAATGCCTCATATTTGTAGGTTTTATACCACTAGTTATAGTCACCAACTAAGGGCATATTGGAGGTAGACCATAGGGCACACTCTCTTCTTTAATATATATAGAGTATGGGTTCCTAGTGGGTTTTTGTCATGAATGAGTAGAATAAATGATCTTTTAAATAGATATAATGGATATTGGAGTTGGGAACTTGTGATTATTGCATGAGTTAGTGGGAAAAAGGTAATAGATGAAAATAGTTCATGATAAAGGCTAAGGAGGTCATCTAGGGCATTAGATTTTATATCCCTTATGATCAAATGATAGGAAAATAATTTAACTAAATGACTAAGTAAAATGGAGTATCCTGTATGGGAAATACATATGAGAAGAATTTGAATCTTATTGGTTGTGCTTTTGTTTAAAATAATTTATTTTTTAGGAATTAAATGTACTTAAATAAATGAATTACATGATGCTGGACATAGATGTTTGGTTCTTTGTTTGTAGATATACTAGATGATCATCATTTTCATGTGGTTAAAGTTGGTGAGGTTCATATGGATAACTCGATCGAACATAGGAGGCATGACATGACAATATGATGATTTATAGAGTTGGATGTTGGGTAAAATATAGGATTAGGGTATAGATATATATGAGGGTTGAATCATTAATCTTGAGACAGTGAATTGGATGGAGGATATTGAGATTGTTTTTTGTTTGTTCTAATCTAGTGATAAGTATAAGGTCCCATTGGGAATTATTATAATATGAGAGGCCATGTGATATTTGTGGATCTAATATTCGAGGGAGATGGAGGTGGAAGATAATTCATGGTATTATTTTTAGAATAACATTCATTTGTTGTTTCTATCACTGATGATGATAGTGGAGAAGAGGTAAAAGATTCAATACCTTCATTATAGGAGAATTGGTTTTGGGGACCTCAAGATCAGGTTTAATAACCACATTTTCTTCCACATTAATATATTTCTATATAAATATTTTTTAGATCAAATTTTAGAGGAGGAATTGTGGCACATCATTCTCTATATAATCAATCCATTTATGTTACATATATACATGGTGGTGTAGAATAAATATTATGTTGTTGAAAGGAATTTTTAATAGTTAGGATCATCTTGAGACAGGAGACATCAGGGTTCTAAGAGGAGAAGAGTTTATAGTGTTGGATCATTGATGTTGGGGAAGTTAATGTTTCAACTGGTTGGGAGTCAGACTTAGAAATTTTCTTTCTCTTGTTTCACTAGGTCTCATATTTCTCATATGATTATCAGAGGCTCTAGGATGATGTTATATGCTTTTTAAAGGATTATTAATCAGTGGTATCTATAAGTACCTAACATTAAACATTAAATATTCTTAAGTTTTAGTCAAGAATTAATTACTTTAAATCTGAGGATCCTTACAATTTATAATTTTTGAGGATTAATCTAAAACCCATAAATAAATAAATATTAAATCATAAAGTGGAAAATTCCACTTAATATTCATTTATCCTACAAAATTAAACATTCAATATTTAAATTTTTTTCTTTTCATCACACACCTTTAAAATTTTTATGTTAACCTCATCCTTGTCCCTACTCACCTATAAAACCCTATAAAATTTTATTAAATGTGTAATTATATCAAAAATATTAGCAAGTGACATAAAAATAAAGAATGAAATAATAATGTAAAAAATATACCATTTAAAAAAAATTATGTTCAAAATAAACAATTTATTGAAAAATAAATCAACTTATCTTCCCAAATATTTTAAAAAAATTAATTAGAAATATTATTGAGAAAAATAAAACCAATAAATTATTCATTTAAATAATGAAAAAACAATGATTTTTTTTCAAAAAGTGATACTTTTCACCCATAAGTTGTAGCATAAACCTTCCATTAATAATAATATCGTTAAATTACCATGTGAAATCATAATATTTCCATAAAAACAACAGGATTCAAAACCAAATTATATAGGTAACTAGTTTATCATTTTACATATCAATCATGAAAATGGAGTAAACAATGTTGTCAACTTCTATAAAAATTCCCTAGAGAATCCAATGCATCGGAGGTCTAAAATTGACCCACCCATATGTGGTTTCTAATGTAACCACCCATACATGGATTATAACGAAAGCACCCATCCTTATGTTATAATTAAACACACCATATTTGGTTTATAGAAAAACAACCCATGATAATAAATAATTCCAATGAACCATTATATAATCAAAACACTTGAAATATTGGATATTTATAAAAATATTCCTTGCACCTGTAAGAAGAACATTTTCAGAAATCAAAATATCCATTACATTTAAAACCATTATGAAAATACACAGAACATAAGAAAGGATAGTGTTTATTTGACTAACACATGGAAACATATGAAAGAATCCAAACATTAAAATAATGGATATGACAACAGGAAATACTGCTAATAAAATATATAATAAAATTGAACATTTATTTTGTCTTATTGTCAAACTGTTCCATATAAAATATATAAAAACATTCTTTTTGAAAACCTTTGAATGAAAGTAAAAATTGATATAAAATTCCGGTTTATTAAAAATTTATGTCCATATATATATATATATAAAATAATATTATTAATATGTAAATGGAGTAAAAATTATTAGAAAATAAATCTTTAAAACATTTAAAATAAGGGTTTTGAAGTAAATTTTCCATTAACTCCCCAGAATCCATTTTTTTCATTTTTATAATAATCCACTCTTTGGTTTGGTTTAATCAAAAAAAATTACTAGATTACATGTAAAAACACCAAATAAATATCAATCGAATCCCGAAAATAAATAAAATCCAAAACATGGGAAACAACATCCAATCCATCAATTTTGAATTTCGAAAAACCAGAAGACATCATTACCCTAAACGAAAATTCAACTTGAGCTGCACACCCAGATGCAACAGTCCACATCATCATCACCCACCCCAATACGGATGAGGTCCCAACCGAAGATCACTAAAATCCTTATACATATTTATAATAACACATAATGTTCAAAGACCACAATGAAACATTTAAACTAGAAACATATATCTCATTCATAAAGAAACAAACCAACACCATATCTCCTGACCATCAAGGATCTCCATCAGAAGGATCAATCAAGAAAATTGGAATAGACTACAACATATTAGGGAAATATCAAATCTAACAATCTAGGACTAACATAAAATCTATCTCAAGGTTGTACCTCTTATAACATTGACCACTAATCAAACAACAATATCCTAAAACCTCTAAATGAACTATCACACTAGATTGACCTGTCTTGGGGTGAATGAATAGGAAGAAAGAGCAGAGATTGAAGTGGACATGCCCACCAGTGGTACGTGACCTTCGACTGATCTCCATCAAAAAAATCATAAAAACATGTACACATTTAAGAAATATTGAGAAAGGAAATGAACTAGAAGTAATCATCGTTGATGAGGACGAAACACCACACCACCACCAGACCATCTAATTCAACTGAAAACCAAAGAGATAAATGACACTAGAAAAATGAACCCTTGATATCAAACATATACCCTATCACCATAAAAATACACTGAATACACAATCATACCAACCCAAATAAAATGACCAGAACAATGGTATGGGTAACAAGACCAAAGGAGGGAGAACATGCCAATGTGGAAGAGTTGTTGAGAAAAGATTCCAGGAAATCTGCAAATTAAATCAGTATGTATACTATGTTCAATGTTGTCATTATTTAATCATATATATAATGATAAAAATGAAATAATAATTATTTTTTACCTAAATTATACATCTAAAACAAACCATGAAATCTGACTATGAAAAATGAACAATGTTACAATCTTGGATACGGTAAGTTGTACTTACGTGTAAGTAACATTTCAATTTTTCATCAATCACAATAGAAAGAGAAAAAGTATTTTTTTAACTTCATATAATTATAATTATATCATAAATACCATATAATTTCTTTAAATATACTAATATATATCATCCATTTGATGTGGTGATGAAAAAAAATCACATAGCTACGTGGATGAGGTAGTCATCATTTGTGCAAGGACTTTATAATTTTCAATGAATGGAAAGATAGAATAATAGATATTAAAATATTATAATGATATTTATTTCATTAATATAATATAAATATGTATATAAATATAAATCCATCACTATAACCATTCGTTATAGTAGGTGAAAAAAATGAATTACATCAGTTTGTAAGGTTATAGTCCGCCATACAGACCAACGATGACTTAATTTCCCATATCATGAAAGAGTATATGGATATAGGTTATAAAATCAATATAATAACATCATATTATATGTAAAATAATTATTTCATTATCTATTATTGGATGGATAACTTTTAATTGTGTTATAAGAAGATATAAAATGAAAACGCTTGGTTAAAAACAATACCTCTTCTTTTGAAAACATCATTAGGTTTATACATAAATCATACATAGATAAGATTTATGATAAAACCAAGGAATATAGGATGTGATAGCATAGTTAATGAAGTTATTTTGGTACATATTTTATAAAAAAAAATATTTTTTATGTGTGAAAAAATAAGAGAGTATGTTCCCTATTATAAGTGAGGAAAGGGACACTTTTGGAATTACATAAAATATTAAATTAATATAAATTAATATTAATCATAAATGGATCCAAATTTACATAATTTGAATATAATGTCATTATGGGTCAAAATAGAATCATTCAGTTAAATTTGGACATTTTTAAATTATGTTCTTACACTTATCATGTCGGTTTAACTCATGTTAAGCCTTTTCGATGATTACCATGATAACATAATTTCATAATCTTTTGGAATCAAGATAGATTCTATATATGAAAAATTGGCACATAAATTGGTTGATATTTTCAACAATTTACCAATAATTGTTTGAAGAAAGTATTTTTATGAATTTTAAATAATTTAACAATATAATATTTATTATAAATTATCATTAATGTCATATTTACAACTATTCATTTAATTTTACATTGAAAACAACATTAAAACAATAAAATTATGATATAATACATTTCATCCATCCCTAATATTATATATTTGTGTAAAAAAATTGTATAACACAATAATTCATTTAAATTAGTTCCTTTTTATATTTTTAGAATCATTTATTTTATTTTTTTCTCTATTGAATAAATTCTTTAATGGTGTTGCATAAGAATTTAAGGTAATTATTTTATCACTAAATATTATAAATAAATTAAAATTATAAATAAATAAGTATTTGTTAAAATAACCATTTACAACCAAACTGTAGTTGTTTTTATCCTTGTAACAAATCATTATTAATATTAAAAGCATGAAATTGACATTTTTAACTTTATCTTCTACTTAAAAATTATTATGTTCAAAATCAAAGAAATACAATTCCATGTTGCCCTATTATTAGAAAATGGATGAACATGTATGAATTAAAATCATTAAATATTATCAACAAAAGTGATAGGGTCATTTTTTATTCAATTTGAAATTATTTTTATCCTTAATTACCCGCTTTCCCCATACCATGGTTATAATTATTTAATTTGGTTACTATTCAAAATGGAAAAAATAAAAAGGGATTAATTTATAAAATTTTAACCAAATAATTCCAAATACTGAATTAAATTTTCAATATTCGATTTCTATAAGTGTTAGGATGTAATTTCATATTAATCCCCTAAAATAAGATGAAAATAAATTTTTCAGAAAAATGCATTTCCTGTATAAAGACATGTTTATACCAACTTCAATTATATGATTCATTTAAAAGGATATAAATAGAATAGTATTATCCAAATGGGATAATGAATTTTTTAAAACTAATCTAAAATTGAATTTTATTTCATAAATACTTGAATGGAAGATAAAATCTTCAATAAAAATGATTATTTTCTCTATTCATTTAATAATAAATATTTTTAGAAGAATAAATAAAATAACTATATGATAACATCTAAATGGTAATTTTATAAAATATTTACTTGTTTATCAAATAAAATTTCTATATTATCAAGTAATTAATTTTTTATTTAATCAAAAAATAAATATATTTTATATGAAAATATATTTTTGAAGAAAAAAATGATTTTTCTAAAAATTGAGTTCTTTTTTACTAATCATTAATAAATAAATTTTTAATGAATATGGGCTTTATTTATATTTAATAATTGGTTTAATCCTATTTATACTCTTTAATTCAATGGTTAGGTTATAATGGTCAAATATAGATAATAATATTTTTTTGTATATTCAAATTTTCCTAAGGATCATTGTTGTGTGTTAAGAAATATATCAAGAATAATATTCTTTTAAAAACATAGGATGTTACATTCCACACCCCTTTAATAAATTTCATCCCCAAATTTTGAGATTTATCTTAGTAATCACATTTTTCTTCATTGGAAAACACTTTTTCTGAAAACTCACATCATAAATATTATGTTGGGCCCGAGTGGTTTGTTGATAGTTATTTATACTTGTGAGGGTGAAGTTTTACAGAATAGTATGTGATTAAGTATGTTGTATTTTTTTCTAATAAATAAATATTATTCTTTGTTTAAATTATAAGATTCTATTTTAACTATATTTAGTGATTATATTTCATGAATTATATACTTTTTTCAAGCTATACTAGATAAGAAGTTGATATGGAAAGATACAACAGACCATTAATTAGTGAAAGAAACATGCCAATATTTCAATAACCATAATGAAATATATATTCCATGACACAAAGGTGATTTTATATATTTCATAGAGAATGGATACACTACAGTGGATGCTTGGTCAGTTTTTAGAGCATATGGAGATTTTGGAATGTTCGTGTTGTAGTATAATATCCATGAAGCAAAGCACTGCTAGTGATTTTTAGTGGTTCAAAATATTTTTTACCTCCTCACTATAGTTGCGAAGAATACATCGTAGAATAAATTTTGATAGAATTTTGTGGTTCTAGAGATTTGGTGACCACCATATTGGAACCCATGTTCCATATTGTTGGAATTAAGTTTTATGGATACCCGCACCACAATGAGAATCGACCATGACATAGCCATGTAAAGCAGTTATTTAAAAAATATTGAAAACTATAATTCTTAACTATAATTAAATATATTAGGTCATATAAGGGTTCTTCTGCGATGTTTCTAGGGATCATGCTAACTTGGACTCATCTCATGACTTCAGTTTATAATAAAATTTGATTTCAAATTGGTTGATTTAGATATATTAAATCAATATCAAATGGATGATTTTGAATGAGGAGCTGGTTGTTTGAATTTTAATATAAAATTAAAACATAAAACTAAAATAAACCATTATATTTGAATGTTTAATTGGAGAGTAAATGATTAGTGAAATTAAGAGAAAATAAGAGTGATTAGAAGATGGAATAATATGATGAGAAAGAGAAGAAGATGACTTGAGCATACAAACATAGTTTAAATATATCATACCAGCTATTATATAGGTTTAAGAATAATAATAGAATATCTAATTTAATATTTGACGGATATAGGTTAAAGGATTTTTTTTGTTGATATCATTTTTTATCATTATTTTATTATCGAATATAAAATCATAGTCATAAGAAATTATATAATTCATGTTTAAGGAGAAACCCTACATTTTGTACCTATATGTTGAAACTAGTGGGTCAAATGATCATAGTAGAATCTGGATCATTCAAAACAATAGACCTCATATTATGGGAGGTGAACCTTATAAATTTGTTTTCCTTTTTTTTGTGTTTACATGTTGTGCAATGATCATGTTTCACTTTTACTAGTAACGAGGGATGTTTCCGAAAAAACATAAAATATTTTGAATCACATATTCATATCCCACATAGATATTTTTCATTGATCCTAAAGGATCCTTTTCAATGGGTATTATATGTAGGTTACCATCATTAATGATTATATTTTTTATGTTTAAGAATAATTTTCTATCCCTTCAATATGGTTGGTTCTATATTTTTGTTTGTTTGTTATGGATAATTATAATTCTATGAATGGTAAGGGGATACCATCCTTTTGTGGAAAAAATAATCAGATATGGATGGGAATTATTTTTCCCTATCTTCTTTCAATTAGTTTAAATGTTCTTTAGGATTAATCTAATAGGTTCCCACCCTGTTCTAATAATGTTAATTTGATATTAACACATAAAAAGAATACTGTTAATGATGGTCATGCTAAAAATACTTTAATACCACCCTTACGTAAGATATAATTTTTAAAAGTGAGTGGTATCATGAAAAATGAAAGAATTTTGGATTGAATTTTTAATATCTTTAATTGAAATAAAAAGGTGATATAGAAAAAACTATTGATTTAGAGATTGAAGTATACATTTATTAAAATAAAATAACTATTGATGACTTATTCACAAGAGTTAATGAGATTTTGAGTAAAATCAAAATTTATAATGATTAATTTGGAGATACTAGAATGGTTGAGAAGATATTTCATATTTTACTAGAAATGTTTGATGCAAAAGTCTACGATCTTGAAGATAGGGATCTATAATAACATTATATATGTTATTTGAATATAATTTTTATTTCCTATTAGAAAAAAGAATTATTTTTTTTAATATGAAGTGTAACGATGAAAAAGAAATCTCTTTTACAGTCTCAAAGTGGGAGAACCATAATAATAAGTATTGTGAAAAATATATTGAATATTATAATTCTAGTTTTTATTTGATTTAGTTTTCTAATATGATATTTGTTAGATCAGAAAATTTAAGAGGAGTAAAGGGATGGTTCAAAGATAAAATTATAATAAAATTCATTGGTTGTGGAGCAGTTGAACACTGTTTTATAAATTTTCATATGTATTAAAAAGATGAATTTAGTGATGAATGAAAAGAATTACCAAGTGTATTATTTAAGAAGATATCACCAATGTTTGAAATACTAGTGGTATATTCTATAGTTAAGAGGATAAATTTATCAAAATTCAGAAATATATACTTCTTATCAAAATTTTAAAGTAGTTATATCTTGGGTGATCATGAAGAAATAGAGATATCAAGAGATGTTAATGAAAAAATTACTCATTGAAAATATGAAAGAAAAAAAATTCACTACTAAAAGTTGTATTTATGTTAAAGTAATTAAATAATGTAAAATAGAATTATTGATGAACTAAGTACTTATGGAGTTCCTCCAATAAATATATATATATATTGAAAAAGAGATAAGAAATCCAATGAATACAAATCATCATTTTAGATGCAATGAATATTTGCTTTTTGGAGTGAAATTAAATTAGAATAAAAATTTTATATCTAGAATAAGCTTGTTATTGAGATAAATAATTCAAGACTAAATATGGAAGATATAGCGGAAGAGAAAAATGAGGATTTAGAGCTTTTATAACAAGAATTGGTGAGTTTGAACAACATGATGCATTTATTTAAGCCCAATTTTGAAATCTCTATTCATATAGATGGGGAAAGCATAAGTAAGGACAAGGCTCACGAACATCAATAGAGATGAGTAAAAAATAAAATAAAAAATACCAATAGAACTTGTTTCATCTATGAAAAGAATAATCAAATCAGGAAAAATAATATTGTATCAAAATATAGTGATTCTTTATGTTTTGGAAATTTTGAGTAAAACTACTTGAATAAAATATATACTAAAAATGGTGAATAAAAATGGTTAAATAAGAATATAGATGTGAATAAAGAAGAGTCATGAGGTTACTAAATATTTTTTTTACAAAATAGATCACGAATTATTGGAGGTAAGAAGGATTTATGATATTTTCACAATTCTACACAACACGATATATGTAAAGGAATATAAGTTTTTCATATTCATTTCTTGAACTGTAGAGGTTTTGGTCGTATATGAATTTTTTTTTATTTTAATTTCCCAAAAAAAAATCTTAGGGGTTTTGGAAGACAAACATAAATGGGGATTCATCTCTCTAAAAAGAGAATAATTCATATGTAGCATGGGAAATTTAAATTGAAAATTTTAAAAAAATTCCAACCATTTAATGTTATTTTTGAACATTGTTAGAAACCTGATATTATGGAAGAAAGGTTTCTTTTAATTTTACATACTAAATTGCTCTTAGATGATAATGCTGAGATGTCCTAGAAGAATAAGGATAAAGGAAAAAACTCTGGTTTTTGATATTTACTACAAAGCATCCAACATAGAATTTACATGGATTTTGGATAACAGTTTGTATTCGCATATAACATGATATCGTAATTTAATCATAGACATTTAAAAATATAAATATGTCTAATTGATATTTGTAAATTATGGGTCACTGAAAATCAAAGGTGTTTGAACAACATTGATCGCTAAATATCAATTAAAATACTAATAAATTTTATACATTGATGGATTGAAACACAATATAACTATTAGAAATTTTTTATGTGATGAAGGGAATAATGTGATATTTCATTAATATTGATTTAATATAGATACTAAATGATATATTTATCTTCATAAGAAGGAAGTGAATAGTTTTTTTTTTTTCATATTGGTAATGCTATAAATTATTTTTAATTAAGTGTGGAAGAAGAAAATCAACTATCAAATTGAAGGATTGGTCATCATGGACTAAAGAACAAGTGTAAGATTATTTTTTGAGACAATGCTTGAGATATCACTAAGATAAAAAGATAAATTAATTGGATGAGTTAAACTTGTAAAAAATTAAATATTATGAATACTCAACACAAAAGGGTTGAAAAACAAACTACTCATCCTTTGGATCTTATTCACTATGATATTTTCAGGCCTATAAGGAAGAAATTATAAAATAGATATTAGTATATTATTTTATTTTCTAATTAATTTAGTAACATTACATGTATTATGATTATAAAACATATATCAAATGCTTTAATTTTTTTTATAAGATTTCAGATAAGTGAAGAGAAAGAGTGTTGTTACTATTTGAAGAAGATTTAAACTGATAATGGTGTAGAGTATACCAGGTGATGATTTGAATCCTATATTGAAAACATTGAATTACTCATGAAATCAGAGAACCATATACAATGTAAAAAGGGTTTGTCTAAATAATATAATATGTCATATGGATATGGATCAAACTATTCTTCTAAAGAATGATACATATCATTTTTATGAAGACAATCCATTGTAGTAGTAGTTCATATCATAAATAATTTTCATAATAGGTTAAATTATGTTATTAAATCTTACTATATGTGTTACAAGAAATATCCATGATTAAATATCATAGAGTGTTTTGGATCCCTTGCATTATCAAAGTTAAAGGTGAAAATCTGGGAAATTTTGAAAGAAGATGCATTTATGGTTTCACTCTTAGTTATCCACCAAATGGAAGAGGATATCATTATTAATAAAATCAACAAAAATATTATTTATACTATTAAATTTAACATTATGTAACACATAAATAAAGTGAAAAATCATGAAAAATCATGTTCTAAAAGTGATGAATATAAATAAATTTTTTAAAACAAGGTTAAGCTTCAGAAAATAGTAAGAATAATGACTATATTAAAAGTGAAAAATATGATTATTAAAATTTGAGCGATGAAGGAAAATCATGGTCAAACCATAATAGGTTTAGAATATATGTTCATGTCCAAAATATCAATGGAAATCATGAACAATAGATCCAAACAAGATGAAATTTTGAGGAAAACCCTCATATCCCAATTTTCTCTCTAGTTGTATAAAAAATATTTGTAAGAATCAATGAAATATCAAGATTGTATTGATGTAATTATTGTATTTATGGATCTAATTAAATAGAATGTGACTTTGGAATCATTACTGAAGCCCAAAGAAAGTGACATTATTTTGAAAAATTGGGTGTTCTAAAACAAGTTGAATGAAAAAGGTTTAGTGGTGAGAAAAAATTCAAGTTTGGATTTAATGGGTTATTAAAAGGTTTAAGGAGTGGAATTTGATGAAACATTTTCACTACTTGAAATAATTAAAACAATAATAATATTTCATTCCACTACATCACAATATAATTTCAAGATATTTTAAACAGTTTCGATTCATCCATCCTCATTAGTGAATAGGAATACATGGTATATATTGAAAAATCATGTGGTTTATTTATTTATAAAAATGGTAATTGTGTTTAAAGGTTAAATAATTCTTTATATGGCATAAAAAATCCCTAAGAGATCATTATTCAATGATTGACACCTGCCTGATGAAGTTGAATTTTAGAAAAGGGAGAGTAGAAAACAATATTTTCATCCCAAATAATAATAAGGTATTTAAAATTTTCAATGTTTATGTAGATAAAATTATTTTTATAGAAATTATAATGGTGTTTGGGAAAATTTTCAAAATATATAAAGATTATTTTTTAAATTTCTATTCTTGGTGAGATGAGATAAAATATTATCTTACAAATTTCTCTAGAGAAGGATTATATTTTTCTATCTCAAGAAAATTATGTTAATCATATATTGAATAAATTTGTAAAGAAGGATTAATATCGTATTTTTAGAACAATTTATATAAGAATTAAGTTAAAAAAAGTTAAATTTGCAAATAAAGTTCATTCAAGGGAATTCCGGAAGCTGATCAGAAGTTTACTTAACTTGAAAGCTTCAGGAATGGATATTTTTTATGTCGTTACACTTTGTTAGAGGAATAAAAGTGAAGAAAAAGAGTATTATTATATGTATAGAATGAGAATAATCAGATACATCAAAGGAATATTTTTTTTGGGTAAGAATATAAAAACAAAGGGTAGCTTGATCTATTTGCTTATAGAGATATATTTTTTGCAGGTAGTGTTAATAATAGAAGTTTTATATCTAGTTAATATTTATTTCTAGGATAAATATGTGATTTTATACCATTTAAAAAAAAATTAGATGCATAGAAAAATTATTAGCATGGATATGTGTATCCCACTCATGTCTCAACAAAACTTTGGTGGATAAAGACTCCACCTAAATGTCTAAAGGTAGAAGTGAAGTTTCATTTTCTTTTTTGCTTGTGAAAATGAAAGGGAAATTATCATTTCAAAAAATAATATTTAGTATTAATGTTACAATCACATTGATATAAAATATAAAATCATAGATGATCTAGTGTAGAAGAATGAATTAATGTTGCAATTTGTTTCAAAAATGGGGAAAATTGAATATGATTCAACCAAGACCCTATTGAAGGAAGTATTCTAAAATTTTTGGTTGATGTTAGGTGTTTAACCTCACTAATTACAAGGATAATATATGGTTTAGTGTTCTTCTATCTTATCATTTATTTCAATATTTTTTCATATAAGTAGAAAAATCGATACCATCAATATTTTATTTATGTATATTTTTAATGTTATTATATTAAACGGGGAGTATATTATGTATGAGGACTATCCATTGATATTTGTTACCTTTAGGGGAAGCATATAATTAAAGAGAGTAATTAAAATTCGTAAGATGTGATTTTAGTTTGTATGAAATATTTTAACAGTTTATTATAAGTGGTTTCTAGAATATTTCATGTTTGAAGGGATATTTTATTGATGAGGAATTTTAGTTGGAAGGATATGATATTTGAGTTTAGCAAGGTGAATATACATCACTATATAATATAAAATATGGTATTAGTTTTTAAATATTCATGTTTCCATCACTGATTTCACTCACACAGGCTTATAATTATTGGATAATGTTCCATTATTAATATTTCAGAGTTTAAAATTAATTTATGTTCATTGTTATCAAAAAAAATTAATGGGGGGATTGTTGGGCCTGATAGGTTCTTTCATTGTTATTGTCATTTGTGAGAGTGATGTTTTAGAGAAGAGGATATGAAGAAGTATGTTGGAATTTATTATCTATACATAAATTATATTCTAAGTGGAAATTATATGATTCTATTTGATGATTTTTTCATGATTATATATAATGAAAAATTTTCATTATAAAAGTTACATGGTTGGATATTTGAATATGGGAAGATGGAGTGGACCACAATGAAGTGTGAGGACCTTATTATAGTATGTTTCACCACAGTGAAATATATTTTTCCACACTACAGAGGATATGTTCAACATACTATAGATTCATCCCAAACAAAAAAGGAGGTTGAGTATGTTTTTGGTTCATGTGGAGATTTTAACACTTCTATGCCATAGTAGGATGTCTGTCCTATAGAGCTTTTCTTCTAGTTTTTAATGTTTCCAGAGTTTTTGTGAAGTCCATATCAGAATTCATAATACCATGCCACAAAATGAATTTGGTTAGAAATTAGTGGTTCATTATATTTGGCGGTCTCTATATCGTATACCATGTAACATTTTACTATTAGAAATCATTATCGAATAATATGTCATAGTGAGAGGATAGAACGTCAAATCCATATGGAGTAGTTATTTAAACACTAATTAATAACATGAGTTTGAAATCTTATTATATAAAACGCATTTTAGATGAGTTTTTCTGGTAATCGTCAAGGTTTTATAATGAAATGTATTCGTCTAATGAAATTGCTGGTCATTTCTCTATATAGTAACTACCAATTTCAGATTGGATGTTCAAGATATTTTTAATTAAGATGCAAATGATGAGTTCAAAATTAGAATAAGTTATTTTAATATAAATTTGAAATTAAAAATTTAAAAGAAAATAAACAAGTTGTTTTGAAATATTTAAGGTATAATAATTTTAAAGAGAAATTTCAAAGTAATAAGTGTGTAAAGATGAGGGGTGAAGAAGAGGAGATATATATAAAAATGATTTTTTCATATTGTCATAAAATCTTTGGATCATACATTTTATTCTATAGGATTAAGAAGAATATTATGATAAATGATTCATCATTTGAATATTATGATTGGAATGATTTATTTTTATTGATATCATATTCTCTATTATCATTATATTAGTGTAGGGTGACTATCACTATCGAGAGACTTGATGTAATGAGAGTTCAAGGATAAACCATTTTCATTATAAATACTAGTTGAGAACTACAGGTTTATATGATATCAGTGGAATATGGATCATGGTAAGCACTAGCCTTCTCATTTTGAGAGGCAATCCATGAAAATATACTTTTCCATTGTGTGTGTGTAAATGTTGAACAATAATCAAGTTCACTTTAATCAGTGACAAGGGTTGTCTCACAAATAAAAATATAAATTATTTTGAATCACTAATTCACCCCCACTCAATGATTCCTCATTGACGAAGGAGGAGATTGTTCAAATGATTAATAAAACCCCCTCTTGAAAAGTCTAAAAGTTAATAAGAAGCTCATATTGAATAACACATAACTAGATTTACAATTAAGATAAAATTAGTAGGAAGCTAAAATAAAAACATGAAGGAAAACATAATATCTATATAATGATTGATACTAATAGAGATAATTTATCAAAATAATCTTAATGATCATAATAAATTAAATTATTAAAAAATGAAAACCAAATGGTTGTGAAAAAGAGTATCAATTTATTATAAATGATGGTGAAAGGATAATAATTTTTTTAAATTATTTTCCATGACTTGAAGAATTTATTTAACCCCAAGGTTAAGAAAAAAAGAAAATATAATTACATGGAACTTATAATTTCATCCTTTAATCAATTTCCACGAAAATATCATTTTTTTTCTAAATGATGAGTATTCAATTTTTATTTTTCATGCCTAAATAACTAAAATCTATTTCAAATAGATCACATAATTACATAAAAGGATAGTAATTTTTTCCTCTTATTTTTAGACATTTAATAAAAAAAGTATTGAAAAATTATAAGAAAATTACCAAAATTGATAAACCTTCTTATGAAGAAATAATACATTATTCTAAAAACTTCAACAATAAATCACAAATTTCAAACAAAATAATTATATAAATAACTAACATTAACTTTCTTAAAAATATCCCAAAACAAGTTTAAAACCAAAATATCAAAATTATTTGATCATATATTAATCCAATATTTATTTATCATTCATCCCCCATCAATATTAGTCACTCATAAAGTCACACACCCAAAAATAAATATCCCCAAATCATATAATCTCTAAAATAACATGAACCACCAAATGTATAAAATAAAATTATATAAACATCCAAATTATTATCCAAACATTATTCGTCAAATAAAAACCCATAATATCATATAATATTCCCCAAAATTATAGTGATATTATTACAAAATAAAATTAATCACTTAATCATCAAATAAATTTTTAATCCCACGGTTTTCTACATGATGAAACACATGTTCCAAAATTATAATAACCCTTAATTACCTTAATATCAAAGATCATATAAGCCCTAAATGTTATTAATACCATTAAACTTTTTCCTCTAAAATTTAATTGTATTATTCCTCAAATAACATTTCTTTAAATAAAATTTAATATTTAATGTTACATATACTTCAAAAATCTATTATGACTCAAAAAATCACTCCACGACACTACCATTACAAAAAATTTAAATTGTACTAATTATTTTAAACCAATGGTCATCTATTAATTAATTTTTTTGAATCGACATATGTTGTAACCTCAATCAATCAACATTCATTATAATCCATTTATAATTATTTTCCATTTTATTCCTAAATACCATCTTCATACATTTAAAAGTGTGAATAATTTCATAAGATTCATCAATATCAAAGCATAAGTCAAAATATACTCTATAACTTTTATATGTCATCCACGATTTCTTCATCTTAAACTATAATGGTATTAGTTATTGATAAACCATTATATGTACAGTATTGTTGATCCCCTTATTTAGGTTTCCCCCTAGGAAATCAATTTCCAGAATTCCCATAATCCCAAAATTTAATGTATTCAACTGAGACTTTGTGAAAAAAATTAATCTCTTTCATGTTTTTAATCTAACTATTCATTTTTCCTAATAAATTTATTTCTTTATACCCTCATTTACCACATGAAACACATATTCTCATTCTTTTAAAATATTTTACTATATTATTATTCCTACATTCTTGACACCTAAAATGTCGAATAATTTTACCATTATGATATTTATCAACTGAACAACCACAAAACCCCATTTCTCTCTTGTTTGGTGTTTAGAAAAATCACTTAGATGTAGGTTGTAAATAATAACTCATGAATATTGGTTAGGAATAAGGAAAATCATTTTCACTATAGTTCATATTCCATTTGGTTTCTTGTTTTGAAAAAAACATTTTCCTTTACATCTATTGTAAATTTTCTTTCTACTAGATCCACATATTTACTAATATAAAAAATTTTAGTGTGTGTATATCGATAAAATAAAAATAAACCATCTTATTAGGAGGATAAATGGAATGATATCTATAAAATTTTAATATTATAAATAAATTTTTTGATTGATATAAAATAACTTTGACGATCCATAACATAATAACCATTTTCAATATATAGGACCTTTCACTTTTTTTAAAAAATATTTATAACATATTAACTTATCTAAAAATTTCCACTGATACCAATGGTAAGGTTTCAGCTTTAAATATTAAAAATTATTGAGTTTAACATCAAGAATAAATTCTATTAAACTTCCATATAATTATAATTAAGATATTTACCGGATTATTTTATCACTAATACATAAACAAATATTACATCACAAAATGAAATCTTCAACTTTGTATACATTTCCCCCCGAAAATATACCTTTTAATATATAAAAATTAATCTTTTATTGAAAAATATTGAAATTTTTATGGTGTCATCATTATTTTCCCAAAATATCCTTAAAACCCTGTGAAAAGAATTTTAAAATGTGCAATGATCTCAAGGAACTTATTTAGGGATATAAAAATAAAAAAATATCAATAATCCATGAATGGTTATAAATTTTATATTTTCAATATATATATATATTTTAACCAATAAATAAAATCTTCTACCCAAATATTTTCATAAAAAATTTAATATAAAATATTAATGGAAAAAATAAGACACAAAAATTATTCTTTGAAATCATGAAAACAAATGAATTTTTTTTACAATGTTATAATTTTCACCCGTAATAAGTAACTTAAAAATTATTTTAGACATATGATATTATATAACCTTTAGAAATCATATTATTTCCTTAAAAATAATAGTACGAATAAATAAATAATGTTAGTAACATGTGTAATATTTTTCTATAAAATCCTTAAAAATGGAAGAACCAATATGGTTAACTTCATCATAATTCAAAGGAGAGCCTAATGAATTGGAGGGATATAATAGACCCACATGACCTTGGATTATAATGTAAAAACACATCCTTTGTTTATAATATTATCAATCATCATCATAAATAATTCCCAATATCCATGACAATATTATGACTCATGGAATCTTGAATAATTATAAATAAAATTAGAAATACATTTATAGAAATCCAAATATCCATTCAAATTAAAAAGATTTTTGAAACTAACTAAAGTGTAGGTATGAATGGGCTTTCATTGAATATAATGGTTAAATTTATAAATTAATCCCAAAACTAAATAGTGGTTATCATTGTGGAAAAAACTCTCGATATCGTATACGTACAAATAGAACATTCCTTTTATATTTTTATCAAATAAATTCCATATAAAATATGTAAAAATATTCTTTTTTAAAACATTTGATTGAATGTAAAAATGGAAATATAATGAAATTTATAAATTATTAATGTTCATATAAATTCAACCATTAGTAATTTTATGAATATGGACAAATAAGAAAAATATTTAGAAAATTAATCTTTAAAACATTTAAAATAACTTTTTTAAAGTAAAGTGCATGTTATCTCGATTACAAATCATCATGTACATTATATATATTATTGAATAATAAAATTATGTTAATTATTTACATTATTAAGACAATTTTCACTATTATTATTCATTTTATTTCCATGTTATAATAAGTTTCCTAATCAATTAACTTCACATCAATTGTTTTAATGGTATTATAATTATATAGTTTCAAAATTACATTGTTTTATATATAATGGTGAAATTGTTAATTATTCCATCATGTATAGAATAATAATCAAGATAGAATTATCTTTTTTATAAGTAATTTATAATTTTAAAATTAACCTTTATATATGGTTATGAAAAATGAACTATGTTACAATCATGGAGAGCTAAGTCGTACACACACATGGGTTACATTTCCATTTTTCAATGATCATGATTGGAAGAAGGTAAGAAGTATTTTATCTTTCAATAATGTTAATATTATAATGAATACAATATTATTTGTTCTAATATATTAATATATATATCATACATTTTATGTCGTGATGAAAAATGAATCACATATTTATATTATGTTTTACCCTTATCTATTTGTTCTAACATATGTTGACTCATTTTGACGATTGTTGTGGTAACAATGTTTTTTTTCTCTTGATGGGTCAAGTTAGTTAAAATTGTTGAAAAATTATCCCCAAAATGGAAAATGTTTATATTTTTAACCACATATTAATCACTTGGTCAATGATAGGTTTTCTATGAATTTTAAATCATTTAGTAAAATATCATTTATAATAAAATAAAATTAATGTCATTTTTGGAACTATTAATTTAATTTTACATTTATAACAACATGAAAATAGAGGAATTAAAATAAAATAAATTTTTAGACATATATAACATTTTCTATTTATCTAATAAGTTAAAATATCAAATCAATTTGGTCAAATTATATTACTTTTAAAGAAATAAAATAATTTACTCTATTTTTTAATTAATGGAATAAATATTTTTTTCGGGATTTCATTAGTATTTAGGTAATTATTTATTCACTAAAAAGTAGAAATAAATTATGATTATTAAAATGATCTATCTTTAAAATAAACATATATAATGAAACATAAGATGTTTTTATCTCTATAACAAAATATCATAGATATTAAAGACAAGAAAGTGATATGTTTGAATTTATCCATTAATTAAATATTAAAAAGGTCAATATCAAGTAAATATGTCACAAATTTTCCATATATATGTAATTTTAATGGATATTTAAAGAATACAATCTTAAAATAGGATAAATTCATATTTTATTCTCATTTTGTCTCTTTATCAATTTATATTTAACCTTAATTACCTGATTTACCTAACAATGATAATAACTATTTACTTCGGTTTTATTCATAATGATAAAAAATAAAGGGGACCTATTTACCATATATATAACTCCTAATAAAAAACATTTAATACATTTCTCATTATTCAATTTTAATAATTAGCAGAATATAATTTAATATTAATTCTGCAAAATGTGATGAAAATCCATTTTCAGAAAAATGCCTATCAAAAGTATAAAAATGTTTTTCCCCCAAATTAAAGTATAAATTTCATTTTAATGACCATAATTATATCATTTTTAACAAAAATAGAGAAATTGTTATTTTTTAAATATAATCCAAAATATAATATAACTTTTTAAATGATTGAATGGAAAATTCAACTTTCCATAAAAATTAGTATTTTCACTATTCATATAAAAAAATCTTTTCAAGAAAATAATAACATATAAACCTAAGATAATTTTGATAGGATGATTTCAAAAATGGTTTCATTTTTAAAAAATAACATTTTTAAATGTTTTATAAATTTATTACTATTTTAGTCACAAATCTAAATAAAAATATTTGTTATAGATTTTGTTTTAAAAATAGAATTAAAAAAAAAACGAGTTCTTTTTTATGAATCAGAGATAAATAAATTTTTATTTATTATTAATATTATTAATATTTCATAATTTGACTAATCCAATTCATACCCACCAATTAAATGACAATTTTATAGCTCTCACATTTATGTAATAATATTTTTAGAGTATATCATATTTCACTTTAACTTTAGTGTTATGTGTTAAGTAATATACTAGGAATAATGTTAATTTAAAAAAAGGGTCATTACATTTTAATTATTGACCACTGTTTTAGGTCAATTAGTTATGGGTGGCCTTTTTTGTCAACAAAGAGGAAGATTATCTGATGTGGGAAATTTTTTTATGTGGATGTGTTAGTGTTAGCAGGACTACTAATAATACAAGGTGAATTTTATTTATATTCTACATTGTTTTATTACTTATTTGATTTTGGTGTGTCTCTCTTTTTTGTTTCACCGAATTTGGTCCACACCTTGGCATGCAATGTGGAAAGGTATCTACATTCTTTGGTGTTAACTGTGGTATAAGGAGGCTAGAAAATTTGTTTGATGTATGTTGGGGTTTTGAGATGATAATGTGGAAACATCAGACATATGGGGAATTCTATCATAGTAAAATAAAACAATATAATTTCACTATAATTTTTTTTGTTATATTATAAAAATTTATTAGTTTATTTCTTATAGAGTAGAGTTTTTTTCTATGATGAGGAGGTCTAGTTTTCGGTGTTAATTTTAGAGTAGGAGCATAAATTAAGGTATTGATATTTAGAGTTACTATTTTATTTCATAAAATATTTGAAATTGGATTCAGTATATGTGTAGGTGGTTGAGTTATCTATATTTTTGGATTCATATACTAATGGTATTCAAGAGGTGGTTTTGTATTTACCTATTGTTGTTACATCAATGTCATGATATCGTTGTAACTTGTTTTCACTCTACTTTTCATGGATCTTTAATAGATTAACCGTTATGTAATTTGAGAAATAAGGATTTATGTCATTGAACAAATACATAATGGATTTATCTACACTAGTGTGTATCTATTGGGTTCCCTTATTTTATTCTCTATTATGGAGGAAGGAGGTATGAGTTTTTTTATAGACTATTAGTGGTTGAATCGGGTGGCAATCAAGAACTGTTACACGATTTTAAGGATTAGTGATCTATTAAACTAATTTAAGAGAGTTGATAAGTATTTATAGATCGATATATGATCTTTATATCACTATATGATATTTAGGTAGGAGGAAATATCAATGGATGCTTTCATGTTGTCATAGTAACGTCACGATTTTGGCCATTCCATTCGGTGTCATGAATTCCCTAGCTATATTCATGGGAATCCTAGACTCCATATTCTATGACATATAGGATTAGTTTTTTTCATGTTACTAAAATATATCCTCAAATACTCGGTGTTTTATTAGAATTCATGTTGATCACTTTAGGACAATTCTATTGGTCCTTCAATTCGAAAACTTTTATGGGAAGATGTCCACGTGTATGTTGTTGGAATATGTAGTATCTCTATCGGGAGTGGTAGTGGATTAATAGAATATTGATGTATTTTTTTATTTATAAATACCCAAGAAAGTTATATAGGTATATTGACTCTTTAATATCATATAATATTATTAGAGTCATATGTCCAACTTTAATTAGTAAATAACCCCTTGACAGCATTCAATTGGAAGGACCATTACTTCTTATGGTTTGATTAGTGCAAGGAATGTTTTGAATAATTGAAGATGAGGTTGATCAATGAAAAAATGATTCAGTTTCCAGTGTAGGGGGGTGATGTTTGAGTTATTCCATAATGTACCCCATACATACATGGGTTATGTATAAATATAGAAGTGGTCATTGATATCATATGATTCTAGTAAGTTATTTCCTAGTGAGTGTATGTATCCAAGCCACGTTATTGAGTTGGTGGGGTATGTTTTTTCTCTAAATATGGGGCAACATAAACTTATTAGTGACCTATTTAGAGTCATTACTAACCATAAGATAAAATGGTATATTTTCTATCAATTAAATATGAATATTTGACAGTATAGTTGGATAAAATTTCTCTAAAATAATAATTTTAAGATTTACTACACCTTGGGGATGGTCGTGTAATTTCAGAATTTCTTATTTGGAATTATGTAAGAGATATTGTCTATGAATATATAGATGTTAAAATAGGTATGGAGAAGATTATGGTTATTAAACATGATGAATATGAGGCTATTGGTAGAGGTTTTTTATTTTTGATGACAGTAAAATCAACCTTGATAGAGAAGGTAGAGGAATATAAGTAGGAAGACTCAGAGGTGAATATGATATGAGATCATTTCATTAATGATTATTCTATAAACTTATTTTTGGAAGATAGCCAATATCAGATGATGTTTAAGGGGATGTTTTTTTTCTGTCAATAGCACACATGGTGGATTGTGATGAGTCCTATAACGGAGAAGTAGTAGTGTGTCCTGATGTTTCCAAGATGAACCATTCCTGGAGGGGTTAACATTGGTTTCCTAGGACTATGTGGTCAGTCTTAGATTTCCTATCATGGTGCTTAGTATGTAAGCTAAATTAGGTATAACACCAAGTTCTAGGAAGTTCATTACATCTCCAAGATTTCCTTAAGTGAAAATAAGTTGACATTTATACAGAAGTATTCATTCATATACCATGAGCCTTGTGGGATGTTATTTTACTTAGGTGATCGTATATCAGGTAAACAATCATCCAAATTTCTGGGGATAAAGGATTAGGGTGTTATGATGGTCTTAGAAAGGTGGAATGTGGATGAGGGTATGTGGATTCATGCGGTATCGAGGACTATCATTTCTTATTGGTATTCTCATTTTATATATTGGGGTATGAGAGGGTTGGAGTATGATTTTATTATTAGTTTCACTTTACAACTTCTCTCCATACTTAGACATACAGGAAGATAGAGAATACCATCCTGATGTTGGAGGATATGCTTTAGGATTGTATAATTTATTTCAGGGGATCTGGAATATATAATTTTTATTTAGTTATGTTTGATTATAAAAATTGAATCCACCCATGATTTTTCATTGATACATTATATGCATTGTATAAGATATAGTTTTGTTCTCTATTTTTCTAGAATGAGGTTGGGGAGTTAGTTATACTTGGAGGATTTATGGTGGAAACAATGTCATATAATGTCATATGGTTTGAGAATGGATGAAGGTGATGTATTATTTTCATATGTCTTCTGTATAGAAGAGGATGTCAATGCTAGAGTTAAATGAAGGGATTCATGTGTTCTTGAGGATTTCCCATCTTCGTGGGTCATGGAGGTTGGGATGAGGGAGTAATATTTTTACATAATACATCCGTATTTTTGAGTTGTTGCAACATGTTTATGATGTGGAATATTTTTCGGTGATTTCCATAAATATGGATTATATCCATGTTTTATTATATGATTCAATACTCAAAATATATATTCATAAAGATTATTATGCCATAAATTCGGTAGAATATATCGAGTATTTTGTGACATTCATTGAGAAGATTGTTGAGATCCATGGTTGTCATAGGAATGTTTTGTGTGGGAAAGACATTTATTTTATTTGTGTTCTATGGTTGCATGGAGGTGCCGAGGAGACTATATGAAAATATGAGTCATAGATATATTGTCATCACCTCGATATTTTCTAATTATATTTCTTTTCTTATGTATGAGATGTTTGGATTTATTTTAATTGAATTAAATGGTTTTTTTTTTCTTTGCATGAGTTTTTTCTCCAGATTACTTGGGATTTGGTGGTGGTGACATCTCATTTGGTAGGTTTCTCTTAGGAGAGTTTCTATGGTTTTAGTTGTTGGTTTTTCCACCAGGGGGTTGTTTTGATTTGCAAGGTTTAAAATATATTAAGATGGATATAATTTAAGGCTATAGAATATTCCAAACAATTACATTGTGAGTCTTGGGATTTTTGGTTTTGAATAGGAGGTTGGAGGAATGATCCGTGGAATTTGAGCTACAATTATAGCTGTGAACATGGATTAATATTTGTATGGGTGATTTGTATTATGATAGGATATTTTGAAGGCCTGGTTTTGGTGTGGTTAATAGAGTTGATATGTATGTACCTAGATGATGGATTTTTGTTGATCTAACATCCCAATAACACTAAAGTAGTTTCCATATAACTTCACACTATTTTTATGTCTTTTTAATTGGATGGTACAAATAATAAAGTTTTTTGAACTTGAAAACAAGGAAAAATATATTCTATTCAATACAATACACTACCACTGATCTATGTATAATAAAATATATTTACAATACAAAGGTTTTATATTAATTATAGTCCTTGGGATACTAAATTAACAATGATCATTAATAAGAAAATAAGAAAATAAAAAATAAGCAAGATGACACCAATAATATAACTACC
Organism: Viscum album; assembly: GCA_963277665.1. Lineage (NCBI taxonomy): Eukaryota > Viridiplantae > Streptophyta > Magnoliopsida > Santalales > Viscaceae > Viscum > Viscum album. The sequence goes on along the minus strand of OY728150.1, from coordinate 1,083,981,913 downwards.
TTCAACAATATATTCCATATGGATGAATCCACTAAAGAATATGATTGTAAGAATGAAAAGTATTGGAAATATGAGAACCATCCATGTGAGTAATAAAACTCGAATGTGCAGATTTTGGATTATAAAAATATGCATGTTAAAGAGGTATTTGAAGACCAGAGAAATTTTAACATTGTTTGTGCTTTTGATATAAATTTAAACATATCCATAAAGATGTTTTCTATAGGATTAATTTGTATAATTGATACAATATGGATCAGATCAAACATAAAATATTGATTTTTATTATTAGTTAAAGTACTCATGAATTTATATTCACTTTTTCGATGATATAATTTAATTATATTATTTAAATATAATCACATTAAAAATCCATTCTATAACATCCAGTTGTACACAATCAATTATAGATTATTATATATACACACACATTTTCATAGATGAATGTAATCTTATATTGAAATGTAGGAATTGAAGATTATATGAAGTGTGTTTCCAAATTTTCTAAAAAGGGAAAATAGTTTCCTAATTGAAACTTACATAATGTAATAATCAAATATCGAATAATTAGGAAAAATATTATCAAATATTTTGTGACACATATATTTGAGTAATTATTTTGAAAAATAAATGTATTTAAATATAAACGAGTAAAACTAATATTATAATAATTTTTACATGATTTTATCAAATATCAATATAAGATAAATATGCTAATTTATACTGCAAAATATAAACTGATTGGCTGAATTGTGGATCAAATTATCTCTTTGCCTTATCTCTCATAGTTTCATCATAAAAATTATAAATATTTGACAAAGAATGTTTATAACACCATCGATAGAATAGTTTCCCTTGATATTAACAAAAAATAAATCCATTTCCACCATCTTCAAGATCTATCTACGCTGGATAATATTGAACAATAGTGTATATTTATAAGTGGAGGCTGATTGTAAATCATATTTAGTGGTGTATTTTCATGTTCATCACCAATGGAGTGGGATAAACAATAAAATTATATTTTTACTATCAAGGTGATCAATTTATCATGAAAACCCAATCAATATGTTTTTTCCAGCTCAAGTTAAATTCCAAATTTTTCATCATACTTCTTGTTTTTCATTAGTTGTAGTGATGATGATGATGATAATGTGTGTGTGTGTGTCTATATTATTTAACCTTTTCTATATATATATATTATCAATCCTAATACTTACTCATTAATAGAATCCATAAAGAATTGAGCTATAAATTTATATAACTCACGTAAAGATTCCTGAAAAATCTTCGATGGTGTTAGAATATTTTTTATTTTAGTAAATGTAATGATACTTAAATTAACATGATATATAAATTTTCATAAATAGATATTATAGTGGTTTAGTACCAAATGGTTTTAATAAATATTAATTTTTTCGGGAAAAGTAAATTGGTTTGATTGACTTTATAAGGTAATTTGTAAATATTAAAATAATCTTTTAGTGTTTAATCTTCCATATAAATTCATCTTCTTTACTATTTGGAAAACCCCACCACAATGACCTAGGTTCTCTCTCTATAATTACTTTATTCCATCCATCTATATTTGAACCCTAAATGTGGTTGTATAAAAAAATAATATTCGAAACTCACCTTATTTTCAGTTTGTTATATAAGTTATAAGGTAAGGGAATTTTTTATTAAATTTATATTTTTCCAATACCATATTTATAGGGTATATTATTTTTAATAATTTATTATTTTTTATTCAATGTTAATCTTTTATGAAATAGATACATCATAAAATTTTCATTTTGAGGCAATTTTGTTTTTTTATTTCAAAGATTAGATTAAAGTGTTAAAAAAATTATGAATGAAACACTCTATTAGTTACATGAATTATAATTGTGATTAAATTTATTGTATGTCCATGCAATATATTTCTCAATTGAAATCCATTAAAAATAATTTGATAATGATTAATTTATATGAATTATTTTTATGTATTGACCATGATTTTATAATTACTTATAATATTTATGAAATTATGAAATTTTCTTCAAGTAAATTTTTTATGTTTATTAGATATGTAATTATTTTCCTCTATTATTCTAATGTACAAATATGATTAGATTTTGAGAAGTTATTTTTAATGGATTTATAATGAGAAAAAAGATATTTACATTAATGTTTTCTTTATGATTTGGCACATGCGTATTGATTATTTATGATGATGAATAATGAGTGAACCCATAAATTCTTATTAACATTATGCTCAATGTGATGTGTAGCAGTCAAATATTCCCTATGGGCATATGGGTTTCTTATATTTTTTAGAGTATAATTAAATTTTATAAATCTAAATGTATTTTTTTTGTACTTTCCAATAATAAATATAATTTTTATTTATATAATATCATTTGTATAAATAAAAAGGGTTTTGAAAAATAATATGACTTTTTAATGATTTTTTTTAAATTAATATCTTAATATGAATTTTAAAATATGAAAACCCTATATTTTTAATAAATAAATATATTTTATTACTCAAAATATTCCATTTAAAATGATTTGATTTTGAATGAATTTTTATAGTATTTTGTTAGATAATATAGTTAACCACTTATTATAAAACCCATTATTGAGAAAATTATACTAAACCCATATTTTAAAAAATAGTTTCATAAGTATTGGTGATATCCTATAATATCTCTGGTCACATAATCATTCAAGTATTTTAACATGATTAATGTTGAGATAGTTTTCAAAGTGTTGTTTAAAAATAATAGTTTTCACGTTTTTATTAAATACATTTTAATATAAGTTTTAATAATTATATAAATCTATAAACACAAAAGATACTAATATTTTATATTTTTTATTTAAATAATTTTTATAAAAAATATATTTTATTTTTATCATTGGATCTAGGAGTGAGGGTTCAGGGTGTTTATTGGCCCTTTGGGTAGGCCATGGATTAGATAAAGGGATTATTAGGATGTCTTGTAGGTCATGAAGTTACAACATGGTGCTCAAGGCAACATCATGGAGCTCATGGGATCTCGTTATATTACACTTCATTTTAAAGGATTTTTGTGGCATGGGCTCAGGGTTGTTCAATAGTCATTATATAGTTTTATAGGATCAAATATGGATATGATTTTGATTTTCATATGGGAGTTTGGACAAGGCCCTTTTCTATACGATGTAGAAGATTTCATTGGAGTTTGGTGAACAAAATTAATGTTATATTGTATCCATTTAACCTTGTTTCATGATTTTATATTTTATATCCTGGGTATAAATTTGGGGCCACTACATAATTTATTTATTTTGCCTCTATTTCGATCAACCCTTGGGTGAATCCAAGGGGAATTTTGGAGATATTTTAGCCATTTTATCTTGGATATATACCTTTCCTTTAAGATATCAAGTAATGGAAATATTAAGAGAGTTCTTCCTCTTTCCATCATGGATTTATCTTCATTCATGACCTAGGAAAGGTTATGGATGTGAAATTTTGATAAATAGTGTGAGGATAATGTATGTGGTTGATGATGGTTATTTTGATTTTGGTTGATATAGGTTTTAATGTATGATCATGATCTTGCGACTATCTCTTCCAAGCCATGTATTTGTGAAATGGGTTGTGAAGCTCTGGTTGAGGTATGAGATTCAAGAACCCTTCCATTACTATGTAAATTGTGGTATTAAAATTCCATTTTTCATCCTTGGGTTAATTATATATATTTAACTAACGAATATAATGTATTGGAATAAAGCAATTTATGAGAATGGTAAATTTCACATGTGTTAAACTTATTTTATTTTAATTATATCATACTTTGTGGTTGTTCATTACTATTGTAGAAAATATTTCATGTTGTTGATAATTTCTTGTGATAGGTGCGATTATGTTTTGAATACATCATCTATAGAAGGATAATTTAAAAAATATGGTAATGAACAAGTTTCCTAGAATTAATAAATTTATAAAACATAATATTTGAATATAAAATAGCATGATAGTATGAAAAGTTGATTTTCTAGCATTGTGGTAATGTATTTTATTTTGGATATGCATATTTGACTAATCTGGGGTTTATTTTGAGGTTTAATAGTCAAAAACACTACTAATTCCACGAGTGGTATAAGGGGTATACAATCTAGATAATAGTTGAGAAGTATGGGTGATTTGAAAGAGGGTATGAGTTGGTGGAAGATGACATGGTTGGCTGATTTGGGATTGTTTAGTAGTGGCCTAGTGGTATGAAATATAGTTGGAAATAATCTACCTAGAATGGGATTGGATGGAATGGAATAACCATGTGGCTAAAAAATTAAAAAATGAGGTTTTAAATGAATGATTAGTGTCTAGTAATTAATGTCAGTGATGGATTGAGTGGGTTGTCATTAAGTATTTAATTGAACACCTTATTGAATGAAAATTTATTGATAAAAATTAAATCTTGAAATGGAATAATTATATAATGAAATAGTTATAAAATATATTTTATATGGCAATTTCTTTGGGATATGGTGTGTATTGTAATGTTATATTTGGAAGTGATAGTAGCAAGGGGAATTGTTAATGTGGTGATGATTTTGATGTGTAGTAGTATTGGTTGGTGTGAAATACCTAAAGCTAAAATTTAGTTTCATATATATATATATGATATATTTTCTTTTTATTTCTATATTACCCCCACCTAAGGTAGATAACAGTTGTGAAATCAAACATACTTCGGAAATTGGGCATTTTCACATAATATCGACATTTAAAGGTAATGAATTGTAATATTATCCCTCTTCCACAACCCCTTCAGTTTTTATCTTGAGATATGATGGCCTGAGGTAGGTATGATAATACTATCATAGTATGGGATTTACTAGAAGACCATATATGGTATTGGTTTGATGATAGGTAAAAATTTTATTGGCCAACCCTATAGTATATGGATTTGGAGGTATATGTGTATTTTAGGACCCAATGAAGTATTGAGATAAAAATATGAGATAGGGGGACTAAAAAATCCAATAAGATATTGGATAAGATAAAATTATATGGTGGGGGTCGTTCATGGTAGGTTTATAGTATGAGGTTGATGTAGTTTATTTTAATAATACCCTACTGTATTCCATATGAGAGATAATGTGTTGTGGCATGCCTACGAAATGTATTGAGAGCACATGAAATTTCACATTCAGGACTGATAGTGACAAAAAATTAAGGGTAGGGGTAGTTATAGGGAACCTTATGACTATATTATCTGATATTATTTTATTATTATTAGATGCAATTTTTAGTGAGTAATCACTAGTGAGTACGATTTTCTGTTGACCTAATTAGTTCTTGTTGATTATGCTATTTGTTTGTTGATGAATTAATATACCAATTTAATATTTTCTTGATATGACTTGGGTAATATGTTATTTTATATACCTATTATGCTCACCTAGATATATATATATATATATATACACTATTTGTTTATGAAATTCTAGGGTCAGAATTGTGACCATGATAGAAAATATTAGCATGGAGTTTTAGTTTTGTTCCATAGTCAATACTAAATAGATATATTGGTATTTTATTTGAGATTTTATTTTTTTATAGTATACATGCATTTTGGGAATATTATTGATCTTGGATTATTTTTATTAAATTATTTACTGGTGATTTATTTTTATATTCATAGTATTTATGATGGAAATTCCATCCATTGGAATGTTGTATACCCTTAGTACTCTTTCGAAACTTGGGACAAGTTGGAGGAGAACCTCAAGGGCCATTCATGTCTTCAATATAGGACTAAAATTGATTTAGAGTGGGATGTGTCATTATAGAGTAGTATAAAATATTTTTTTTGGGATAATGGATGGAGGATGGAGTTAGGAACTGGTGCATATTTTAAGGGTTTGTTGGGAAATAGTAAAAGATAAACCTGGAACATAATATAGACTAGGGAGACTGGTAATGACATGATATTATAGGGCCCCTATGATCTGAGACAATGAAATTGAGTTTACCAAACTACCAAGTGAAATGGTTATTCCTATAGGGTAGATACATTGTAGAGGTATATACATCATTCATGTTTTCTCTTATTTTTGAAATGGGGTTAATCATAAGAATTAAATCAATATAATTAAATGAACTTGATTAAATGAATTTTATAATTTCAGGACTATAATATTATTTTCTAGTTAGTAGAGATACTTGATGGTTATCATCCATACATGGATAAAGTTTTTGGGGTTCAATAGAATGATATGATTGAATGTAGGAGGGATAAACATAATTATGAGGATGAGCTACGAAAGAAGATGTTGACTATGTTACAACATTTGGGTGTTGATTAATATGAGGTGAGAGTCCTTGTTCTAGGGACAAACAACATTAAAAAGTATCTAGAGGTTACATTCTGTTTGATCCAAGTTAGGGAAGATTATTAGGTTTCCTTGTCTGTTATTTATATATGGGGAGCACCCAACAATGGTTGATCCTATATTTCGGTTAGCATAATGAGACACATGTTTAGTAAGAAATTTTTTAGTGGATATTTTAGGGAGAGATTCTATTATCAGTGTTGAGGGTAGAAAATAGGCAGGGGTTTTTTTCTATTCTATTGGAGATGCAGAGTGTATGAGACATTGAGATTGGGTTAAGGACATCTTACTATTTACACCATATCTATTTTTAGATTAAAAGTATTGAGATTTATTTTTGTAGGAGGAGATATATATTATTATTCTCTATGAGATCACTCCACTTACATTGCATATATACTTATACGTCTAGAAGAAGAAAAATTAATTGAGATAACCCATGATTATCCATGATCATCTCAAGAGGGGATCCATCAGTGTTCCCCGAGGAGCCTAGAAATTGGTGGTAGATCATAGGTGTTGGGGTAGTCCTGTTTTTGACTATCAGGGATTGGGCCTCATCAGTTTTCTTCCACCCATTTATCTAGGGATTTTTTCACACACACCTACTAGGGGATAAAGACTAATGTGATATTCATATGGACAGTTTTCTCATTAGTGGTTTTAGTTCTTGTCCATCTTTAGGTATCAGTGTGGTGTGAGAGTCCAATTTCCTTAACATCACCACCATAATATTTTCCTTATAGTACATATAAACCACATGTGTGGGAGGATTATGTTACACTATGAAATGATATATCTTATATAGTAAATCCTGGTAATGTTCACATCCCGTAGAGATATAGGTATAAGCAGGCACATTGATATAGTCATTAATAGAGAGGAAGTTGAATAAATAAGGAAATATTCATCTTATGGATTTCCTAGTGTTATAGGGAAGTATGATAATTCAGAAAACCATTATATGTTTTAAAAAAATAGTGGTTTATAACATTTTCTATTGTGGGGAATCACCATCCTTTATCATACTTGCCTTGGTTCATGTCTTGGGATTCAAGTTTAAGAGTCTTATTGTTCCCATTTTGTTAATTATTATAGCTGGAGGTTGAATCAGCATGCTTGAAGTGATCCAAGGTTGGGATATAATGGGGGGAATTATCAGTCATCTGGTAATTTCTTTCTACTTCATATACAAATATAGGATGTTATTATTATCATAAAAACTATAACAGAAATGGGGTTTCCACATTAACATTCTTAGTTTTTATTAATAGTTAATTAGATATATATTTGCAAAAAAATTAAATATGTTATTCACATCAAATATAAAGAAAAAATCCATCTAAATCCTAAATAGAAAATAAAAATTGAAATATTTTAATGACATTTATAAAAAATGAAGTCAATTATAGTTTATTTACTTATGTTATTTAGAAAAACTAACATAAAAACATTATTTTACATTGTTTATTTATAACTAAAGTTTTTTTTGAAAATTGTATTTTACATTGATAATAAAGATACTGACATAATTTTTTTCTAAAAAAATGTTTTTAATAATAAATTTTATTAAACCTATAATATATTAGAACCCAATAGAAATAACAATAGAAACAAAAGAACAAAAAAACTCAACAAAAATTATTCACATCATATCCTTTTCTAGTTATAACAACATTAAAATATAAAATTTAAGATTTAATAGTTAAAATAAAAATTGAGACAAACTAAAAACTAATTATATTAATAAAATAATCTATTCATGATTCTTGTAAATGATTTAAATATCTTTTAGTATACAAGATGAATTAATAAAAAACTATAAATTGAAATTAAATTATTCAAATTGTGTTTTTAAAAAAATTATAATTTAAATTAAAATAAATATTATTTAAAAATTTGACCTTATGGAATTTAATAGCTATCCCAGTCGAATTTATTTGATAGATAAATATCAGAACCTAATATCTATATTTTTATTGTTCTTAACGATGAAAATTAATTTTAAATAAAATCTATCAATTTAAAATAAAAATTTAAGGATATGATAAATTGAATTAGTTTTAAATAAAGTTATATTTTTACCCACATATTTGAATTTCTATTTCCTATTTCTTATTGCCTCTCTATAGTAATCCTATTTCATATTTAAAAATTACATGTATGGTATAAAATTATAAGTTATTATAATATATAATTATTCAAAAATTCAAACTTATCTCAGTAACAATTCTTTTACGATTTCTCATATGTCTCTATGTATGAATAATAACTATTAAGATATCAATTATTTGGGAAACAAACACGTGATATATAATGGATGCTAATATACAAAAATATATAGTTATTGGGTATTAAATTAAGAAAAAAAGAATATATGGAATGTATTTTTCATGCCATCAATTAATTGTTACATTAAAAAATATATCACAAATATATATTGTTCTTTTATCACGCTTCATTACCATACATAATAGAGAAATAAATTGAATGAACAAGAATCCATACACAGATGTAATATCATACTAAATATAATGTTTATACCGATACCTAAGAATAAAAAAAGATAAGTATTATGTTAAAAAATATGTTGTAATAATTGAAATAAATATGATACTCTACGTATATGGAAAAGACTTATATCCCTGTAAGGCCCAACATTTTTTATTTTATGACCACCATGTTACCCAGATTTTAAATCATCATAATAATGTTTCTCCCAAAAATATCATCATACAATAAATGATCATAAAAATATAATAACATATATTTATATGTGATAAATTATAAATATCTTCATAAAAAGTTGTATCCAAAGTCGAAAGTTCCATAACATGTTTTTATTTGCATAAAACTTTTATAAACCATTAATATACTCCTATGTAAAAATATATTATAATTTTATACTAGATTAAACATTAATATGAAAATTAATAGTTATAGTCAATATATTCTTTAGTTGAATGTTATAAGAAATGTCATGATGGGAATTTTAAAAAATGTCCAACACATTTTCCAACTATGAAACCTCATATATTGGGAATGGTAATATATTTTACATCTATGTACCATTACCCTAATAGTGTCCATCTCTTTCTCTTAATGATTTTGTGTATCCCCCATATAATACCAGGAAGATTATTCTATAATATGATACATGGTATCTAGATTATATAACTCATAATATATTGAATTTAGTGGACACCAGTGAATATAGGGGTTTTTATGTCATTTTTATAAGGTTTTACATCGGTTTATAAGCAACGTGGTTATATGGGACGTAGTAAAAAAGGGGTTTCACTTTGTTTACTTGCAACCAACATTATTAATAATTTTTTCATGTTTTTAAAATTAGTTATTTAATAACTATTATGAAAAATAATTACGAACCCTTTATCATGTAAGTTATTTTAAACAACTGGCCTGATAAATGGGTTTTCACATCAGTTATTGAATAACTGACATGAAAAAAAATTACGAATTGTTTATTAGATCAATTATATTAAATAACCGACATGAAAATTAATGTGCATATATTTTTCATGTCGCTTATCAAATAAAAAACATGAAAAATAGGATTTTATTAAGGAAATTATATAATGAATCATCTCCTATAGAAACAACAACCAAAAAATAGAAGACAAGAAAACATCACAATTGTAAGTGGAAAGTAGCGGTACATCACAAAAAAATCTAGAAAAATATAAAAATGAATATTAATTCATATCTTACACAAATAGCACCCAGAAAACATCATAATATGAAATATAAAAGGTAGCCCAAAATCTAACACAATACTCCATACATTGAACTTTCAAATAAACTAAAAAACCAATCAAACCAATAAAATTATTTACCCATCCAATTTTTAAATTACTAAACTTGTCTTCCCTATATGACCATTCATCATAAAAAATATACAAATACAATTTAGAAATAATTTGACTTGAATTTTCAATAAAACATATTACTTATTACAGAAAGATTTATATGGAAATATAACATTACAAAACTATATAACGGTCCCGGTTTTAATTATTTCATACAAAAATCTCAAAATATAATATCCACTTTCAATTTCACCTAATTGTTTATGAAATTGTTTCAAATATATTTTATTTTAAAATAAAAATTTTAATCAATATATCCAAAATATAGTAATTGTAAATGATAATTCACCATAGATTTTAGAAATTTGATATTGGCCCTCTTACTACACTTCTTTCATTCCATATTTCTAAATAAATCCCATTCCTTATTTAAAAATAATATAAATATAATAATTTTTATTAATTTGAATATTAATAATTATTTAAATAATAAAACTTATGTGTTCAATAAATTCTTGAAATTTTCATTCACTTTACCATGAATAGATCATAAGCAATAACATGTATTCCCTTTTGGAAAAAAACACCCAACAACCAATGAAAAATGATATAAAAAAATTTTAATATGAATTTATGATATAATAAGTGATATTTAACAATTTTTGAGAAAAAATATTTCAGACCTTTCTGGATTTGGAAACATCCAAACTGAATAATGACATTCTTCTAAAACCATTCAGCAATATAATTTTTTCATTCAACATCAGTCATTATAAAAGATACATGAGAAATAAATTATGCATCCATAATTCCATATACATCCTTATTTTCATTCTTAGTAGAAATTTTATATAGAAACCTAATACAAATCATATAGAATTATAAATTTTCAATAAATTAAAGGAATGAAAAATATTTGTTAATCGACTTACATGGAAAATTTTTGCATTGTGTTGATTCCCAATTGATCTCTATCTACAAGCTCTATGATATGATTTTTCAATAGGCTCACAATCATTACATGGTCACAAACAACAACATCAAATGGAATGTCATATACTCCAAATAAAATATTTGAGTATATTGACAATCGGTTAAAACCGGTAGAATCTCAATCTAGAGTAAATGAACATTGAATTTTATGTTATCTATAGAGTATTTAATTACCTTTAATGTACTCCTGAAAATAATAGAGAAATGTATAATCTTTAAATTGAGAAAAAAATTATTAAAAATTGAAATTAAATATAACATATATAATACCTCTATGTTAATATGTCATAGTAGTCTAGATGGACAAACCAAAAAATGCCTGATACGTTGTCCAACTATACTCACTTCATCGGTAGGGAATGTTCTTTTTTCTTATCTATCTATAATATCATGTAGAATGGTCCTTTGATTCTCTATCTCAATTTAGAGGTGATGAATGGTATCATTGATATAATATATCATCCCATATGTAATAATGTGATGAGATTCATCAACACATAAGTCATAGTAACTTTGAAACTATGAAGGAGGGGGTGTTGGGGATGGATAAGAAGGAGGGGGTCTAAAAACATATATGTGTGAGTAGGATATGGACTGGAATCTTCTGGTGAAGGTGGAGGAGTCGGATTGGCCAGTTGAAACTATTCTTGGATGTCTACAAACATCACCTGTACCAAATATCGAATTCGGTCATCCATCATTTCTTCAATATTTTGAACATCGGTATCCAACTATTCTGTTTTCTATAAACATTATCAGTTGAATAAGGTTCTGAACATGGAATCAAATTTCTAATCAATATACATGTCTGGTATCCTCGTACATGACTTACGTGTTCAGGCTTTCCCAATGCTGCAACTAAAATATCCTATCTACTGTCAGTAATAAAGACCCCCATGTGCTTTTCTCCTCAATGAAATCCTATATGGAATATTTGAAAAAATATGTAATGAATCATAATATATAAATTGTTGATTTGACATCAAGAAATAAATAAAAAAATTACAATATTATCATTTAAAAATATTTACTCTTCAGTAATATATTCTTATTTTTTCCATTAGAGTGTTCTTCCATTTTTCATGTCTAGTGGGGAAACCTCTCCAGATCCTGATGACTCATTACTCAGTTTTTTAAATTTTTATTCCATCATGTGTTCATCCAACAATGTATACCCTCCCCAAGAAAACATTTTAGGGTATACATTTCTAGCATGAATCTCCTGATGACATCTCCTTGATTTCTATAAATTTGGAATTAAGAATAAAGATATAATTAACAAGGTCATTAATTTAAAAAAATTCTATAAAGGTAACATTGTACTTACTAAAATGTATTTTAGTTGTCTACATTAAACAATTTTTTTCCATTTATCTTCATCTATAAATGTATATATATCACATATATTTTCATGTTGTCTATTCCCAAAAATGAACTGTGATGTGAGGTTTGATTTAAAATCCCTCCATCTCATAGCCGCCAATACTAAACATTTTTTCATGAATCTCCAAATGACAGATATATCACATGTCATATGATAAAAAAGGTAAAAATTAAATTATGATAAAAATTTCAAGATAAGTAAAATAATAACCAACAAGCTTACCAAAATGGTTTCCCACAATAGTGATAGTGTCGTTTTGTCAATATTTCAACAATTTTTTTAAAAAAATATAACTTTGGTTTTAGCATGTACTTATACAAAAGTCTAGAAATATTTTTATTTGGATCTATTTGAATGAAATTATCATCAAAGGCTATCGGTAATCTGTATTCCTAGTTAAAAGTAACTGCTAATTTTTGTAAAGGTGTGGTACTGCGTTTACCAACCTTTGAACTCTTTTTTCCCAAGTAGAAGTAGATGTCTCAAGTAAAGAAGAATGTGGAGGCTCATTAATAAAAGCATATGTATGTTACTCCCCAAAGGTATGAGTATAGTCAAATCCAGAAATATGAGGTGGATCATAGGATGTATATGTTATTATCCAACAAATAAAAGAAACTTCACTTAGTTCAAAAATATACAAATCCAACAATTATAAACAAATTTTTAAAAAAATTACCAATTATCCACCAAAAAGATAATTAAACAAAAAATAAAACTTTTTTTTTCATATTGTATATAATTATCTAGATTTATAACAATATTAATGAGTGATTAAATGACTTAAATTAATGAAAAGTACAAAATATTCATGAGATACGAAATGACATAGTAAAAATTCAACAACCAAATAAATCTTTTTTACTAAAAAAAGAAATTATTTTATTATACTAATAATATATATATATATATATTTATTTCAAATTTTGAATTTAAAATAATTTTATTTCAATAAAATCAATTAATATATAAGTTAACTAATGGAAAATATTGGAAACTAGACAAAACAAAACTAATTTAAAACAAAAAATTTAACTTATAATACATGTTCTAATAAATAAAATCAAATTAAAATATCTAACTTATGAGATTTAAAAAAGAATACCATAATTAAACATATGTTACTTCTAATATTAAGAATGTACTAATGAATTTTTCCCAAATTCCTTCCTCATGATCATTACCTACTGCACAAACCATTTCTTCAACGTGTTCATCAATATTATTTGTTAATCCATCCATGGATGCATGGATCTCACATAAATCACCATCTACTTCATGTTTATCCTAAAAACATACTATTTTTTCCTTTCAAAACAATATCCCACTGCTTATTTGATTGATCAAAAACAATGATTTTTTATTTTTCAGGTGTTTCTATGATAAAAGGATCATTTTTGTAATCCAATTTATTCATATTAACAAGTGTCATTAAAAATTCATATTGTCGGACACTATTGTTACCGATAAACCATTTACTCATAAACACTTAAACAAAAAATTTAATGTAATAAACCTCCCATATTTCTTCAATGGATCAATAATATACGATTGATGAAGATATTGGGTTTTTGTGTCTGGCACTTGAAAAATGAATTGATTCTGTAAACACTGACAAACTACTATTCTAAACTACACTTATATTGTCCTAATCTTTGGTATGAAAAGTATAGACATTAATGTCATACCCAAACTATGTTATCAAATTTAAACTTGGACCTTCCATTAACCATCTCAATTTTTCTGATGCATCCAGTTTAACAGTCTCTTTAAACCATAGAATAAAATTTCTGTTATGCTCATTCAGAATCCATATATATTTCTTCATTGGAAAACATTGTATCAACTCATTAATATAAAAATTTATATATGATTGATAATCATAAATGTTATTCAAAATATTTATAGTTGTAACTTTAATATATTTCAACTAGCCAACGATTTTAATTTCAATCCATGAACCCACTTTACACTAAAATTAACTAATTCATGGTGAAATGTAGGTAAACCGATGTTCTCAACATCAGATAAATAACTTGTACAAAAATATAAAACATCTTCATAAATATACGTCTCAATAATGGATTCTTCAGGTTGATATGGATTCTTAACATACACCTTCAATATCTTCATATTCCATTCAAAATATTATATCTTACAATGATATAATGGCCTGTAATGCTTTATTTCTCACACCAAATTAACCATTAAATGCACATGATATCAAAAAAAGATGGAAGAAAATACCATTCCATGTGAAAAATAATAGAAACCACATAGTTCCATAAAATATTAAAATCATTCAAATCAATTAACTTCAAAAATAGAATTAAAAAATTAAGACACCTTAATGATAGTAATTCTGGCATGTGTGGGAAATATTCCACATAATTCAACTCGAAGGAGTTGTTGCATCATGATGTGACAACCATGATATTTCATAACTGTCAAATTAAAATCCTTTAAAGGTACAATTTTTTTATATTTTATGAATAACAATATTGAACATTGATATCAGGAATACATTGAAAAATCTAGCTTTCTACATCTTGTAAAAGGTATAAAAAGCTGAGGGTAGGAATGTTCTCCTTCCATTATGAGTGGGAGGAAACTCCAAACATATTACCATTGAGAGTAAATCTATTCTTTCACTCAACCCATCTTTAGTATTTCATTTAATATCTAACAATGTTACAATAAAACATTCATAGACATTCTTCTCCATAATCATGAATTTAATTTTATGTTTCACCTCATGATATCTCCAATATGGTTGGTCAATTTTTTTGACTAATTCTTCCAAATATTTCTATCATTACCATATTTATGTGTCTTTCCAAATGTTACATCAATGTTTTTCACCCTCTCAAAATACTGATAAGTGGATAATGTTTTCATATAAATATATAATTTTTATGAGCCGTAAAAATAAATTTTCAATCTTCTATAGGAGTGATCCGTTGGCAAAAAAGTTTGATGACTCATGTATACTGTTTTTCTCCCATAATGGAGTTGACAATATGAAATCTATTATTCACAAATTAGATAAGATTTACACCTCATAACACTATATAAAAATAATTTTCCATATTGTGGGAAGTCATTTATAGAGTACATGTAACACCCTAAGTTTTTTTGAAAAATATTCTTTTTAATTTCATTAATGTCTTTTGTGGTACGCTACACCAAAAGAAGCTTGCACAAAACGCATCCCTAACTTGGATTGAATTACACTCAATCACGACCTTCCACGATAGCGTGTGTTGTACGCAATACTGAGTTCCGCTAAACAAAGATATGTTATATGAACTACCCATTATGAATAGTATCAACTACATTTTGAATTTTATAACATTATTATTCATCTTACACATTTTCTATAACATGGTTTGAGAAAAAAATAAAATTTTCAGGTAAAATAAGTATTTTTCAAAAAATGCAGTTTTGCCGCCTTTTGATGGCGCACCCACCTTAAATATTATTTTTGACATGTCTATAAGTTCAATTTGACAAAATAAAATTCTTCTTTGGAATCAGGATGTAAAAATTTACTTTGGATAAATTTTTTCATATTATTCTGATAACTTTCATTTTTTAATGAATACTAAAAACATGCGATATTTTAATTAAAAACAACTTTTTTTCATCGCAATAATTTATATGGTTATATTATCCTTTTAATTGGTTTTATATTGTAATTAGAATATATTTTTACTATTTAATCCAAAGTTGTTCATTGGAATTAAGTTCCCTTTGAAATTGGATATAAACAAGTATCAATCTTTTGATTGTTTTTGTTTCTTAAAAACACTCTATTTGTTTTGATAACAGGAATTAAATTTAAAATTAATTAATGCCACTTATATGTTATGAATTTGGAAAAATATACATCATTTTTGAATTTGGAATATCAAATAATTCTTAGGCTGAATGTTTGGTATTTTTCTGAAAAACATCAATTTTCGATGAATAGTGAAACCACTTAGTGGTAGTTAAAAAACTGACTTTTTTTTAATTTAAACTTAATTTTACCACTTCTGTGAGTGGAATTTCTAAAATCTGAGAGACACGATTAATATCAAAGACTAAAATGGGTTCAATGAGATGAAAATAATTTTTGGTGAATAGTAACGTTTTACTTTTTTTACCACGATTAAAAGTAAATAGGGTAATTAAGGGTAAAAGTGACATTATTATTACCCTAACACATGTAATAATTCTATTTGATAAGTGTAATTAGACCAAAAACAACCTTAGGAATAAAATATGACAATTTAGGCCAACTTGGATCAGATTAGGACATTTAATATTAATTTATTTAAAGAAGGGTAAAAATAGTTAAAATCAATGTTTAATAAGTAAATAATTTTTAATATAGGGTTATACATAAGATAAATTAAAATATAAATATTCATTAGAAATCCAAAACGATTTCCTATATATTGGTATTTTATTTATAATTTTTCGACATTAAATAATGTAATTTATTTATGACACAAAGATGATGCAGTAATTATCTTATTAATGAAATATCGACATAATTGATGTTATAAATACCCAAATAAATGTAATTTGAGACTTTTTATGAATTACACTAATTTTATAGGTTAATATGACTTGTTATTATTTATTTAATTTACTTTTTTCTAACTAACCATTCTGTTATGATTTTCACAAAAATCAATTACCAAATAGTGTCAAAATTGACATAAAATAGTTTTTAAAACAAATATTATATTATTAATTGTTATTTTATTCATAAAAATATAAGGTTAGGAAACATGACTTAGATAAGGTTATATATATTAATAATAAACAACTTGGGGTTCTTTTGGCTTGTTATAGTAAGTTTATTAACCTTATAGTGTAAGAAAACAAGAAGACACAGTAAATGTAAAATTATTTAACTTAAGCTTAAATCTAAATGATAAGGTTAAAATAGAAACCTAAACTTGTCTAAATTCTATTTGATGAGATAATTTCGACCCATACCCACATTATATTCGAAATAAATCAATTTGGAGCTATTAAACACTGAATATGACTTTATAATAAAATAATACTTTTAGTTTTCCCAAAGGTTCCCCTCTCCTCCCTTATAAAAGGGAACCTCCTCCCTCTCTTCCTCACGCCACTTTGAGCCTTCAATATTGGCCAACCCCTTCCCAATTATCTTCTCCACTTCCATAGAAACATCATAGTGGTTCTTGTCTTCTTCAAAGACCAATTTTAATGCCCTAAGAGGAGGTCTCAAAGAGGCGCTTCAAAGAAGAGGTAATGTCCGTTACCGATTCTTTCAACTTTATTTCTTCTTCCACTTATTCTTATTTAGTAGTTTCATTATGAAGTAATAACATCAGTATAAATCATATAATGATATGTTATTATAAGTATGAAACAAACATATTTCACTATCTATCCATCCTACGGAAAATGAATTCACCACGCGTGCATACGTACAGAATACCGTCTCCACGCCGTGGTGAAATCTGTTTTTCCACCAACACCTTACATGGATGGTTATAATGGTGTAAAGAATAACTATATATGGTTATTATAATATAATACTGATTCTGATATATTATACCATCCACTAAAATTCTATTCAATAATTATGGGAATGATATCATCGCTCGTGCGTACTTACGGACTACCGTCTCAATGACGCGATGAGATTCATTCTCCATGTTAACCATACATGAATGATCATAAAGTTTATATAATGAATAATAATGAAATATATGAAATAATAATTCTAATGGATTTATTTATTTATATATGTATGTAATATATTTATTTTCATTCAATTCCATAAGGAAACGAAAACAACGTTCATGCATACGTACGACCTACCGTCTCCATGAACGATGCATTTCATTCCTTTTATCGATCTATAATATATATATATGTATATGATGAATATATATTATATATAAATCATGTTTTACATTCTAGAATTATGTAAATCAGGATATAATTAATAATATGAAGAACAACAAGTCGAAACACATACGATAAATGAAACGATTTTACCCAAAACGCTGCTTTAACATGGAATTTACAAAAGAACGGGTAATATAAAGTCATAAGTGAAATATATATGATATAATAACAATGAATATGATTCTGTAATAAGTAAATGAAATCATTTAAATCATTATACAGGAGGTTCAGATATGTACGAAGCATATCAGACCTAAGGTAAGGGATAAATATTCCAATCTCATTCTTATCTGAGATTGTTTATTCGTAAGTATTTATTAGGGTTGTTGTTATTATCCATTTACATGTATTATAAAAATGGTTTCATGTATGTTTAAAGTAATTTTTAACCATTTTGACTTTTACCCAATGGTATGGAAGGAATCTTTCTTTTATTTACCCTACAAGGTACTTTTTGACTTTTTCGACAAAAGTACGAGAAGAATGTTTTTTTAACGTATACGACATGAAAGGACTTTTAAATTTTTATAAAGACTTATTTTCATGAAGATTACTCCAAAATATTTCATGACTATTTTCAACAAAATCCTTTTCTTTTAAAATTGCACGACATTTTGTGAAAACAAAATGATTTTGAAGAAAAAGGATATTTTCCTCAAGAATTCATTTCAAGTGTTTTATCAAAACCATTTTTCATATAAGATGACATTATTTCATATGTGTATGTTTAAAGTATGATTTCTCTATGATTTACATGGTTTCAATTTTCTTATTATGAAATGATATCCATTTCTTTTATATGGATTATGTGATGATGGGATGATGTTTAGGAAACCCATTTTATTTATTGGGTTTTTATGAATGATGTATGTTTATTTTGTGGCACAAATAAGAATTATTTCATTATGAGATGGGTGGGACAAATATCTCCCTCCAATTCATTGGGTAAAGATTTATATCTCATGATATATACATGGATGGAATGATAAGTTAATCTAGTTCAGTATTACAGGACTGGAACGAGGAGTGAACTCGATTCAGAAAGGGACTTTGTCCACTAAGATGGTCTTGGCAGAAATGCCTTGGATACTATGAAAATAATTACATGTTCTTAATGGATGCCACAATTACATGTTTTATTCCCATTCTATTTTATAATGATTTATTTTCCATTATGATCTATTCCGTATGTACTTCCATGTTTTATGTCGTTGCTCAAGATTATGATGTTTAAATATTATGTTCATGTTTTGAAGTTCAAATGTATATGATTTGTTTTATTTTATCCATGAT
This sequence comes from Viscum album, assembly GCA_963277665.1. NCBI lineage: Eukaryota > Viridiplantae > Streptophyta > Magnoliopsida > Santalales > Viscaceae > Viscum > Viscum album. Next base: position 1,083,962,098 of record OY728150.1, on the reverse strand, counting down.
TAACCTTACAGAGCATTTGAGCTCACTCTTTATATGTTTTATTTTCCCCCAGGATTAAAAGAATTTTTTTAGGTAAGGAAACAAAAAGGGGAAGATCTTATGGGAGATGTTGAAGATCTTTCACCACAATTAGAAGATTACATTTCGAGTTTCCAAAGACACTAAACTATTACGATCCTTTTGTGTCTGTTTTTGTTATGTATTAAGTATTCCGCTAAAGTAATGTAATGCCCATGTACGTCAAGCTTGGGGTCTCTACAGTTGGTATCAGAGGAAAGGTTTAGTCAACCTTTGGAAACTAGGATGTGAGAACTTTAGTGAGAACCCTAGAGATATTTCTAAGGTATGTCTAGGGATGTCCCTAAGGTTAATATAAGTATAGGTTATAGTCCTAGAATTACGGTAATGATCTTAGAATTAAACCAAAGATGTTAGATATTGATGGTACTCCCCCTTTATTATGTTGTTTTCCCTAGCATGATTTTTTCCTCTCACACTATTCTTTTTGGGTTTTAGACGATGGATGGAACCCAAAGGAACCGTGTTGATCAATGCAATGGACAATTCAATGATTTTCCTCCTGAACAAACAAATGTTATGGGAGATGGAGTGAAAAATCTTATTTCTATACTTAGACAAGCTATGAATCATTCTGGACTTCCAAATGAGCAGAGAAGGGAACAATATTCTATTGAGTCCATCATGAGGCAATGTCCACCTTCTGTTAGTGGGTCTTCTGATCCACCTGTTGATGAACAATGGATCAGTACCACTGAAAAGATATTTTTAGTTCTTCAATGTTCTAAACATGATAAAGTCATCTTAGCAGTATATCGTTTGGAAGGTCAAGCTGATCAATGGTGTAATCTTATCAAGAATACGAGGCCAAGAGATGAAATTGATTCCATGTAATGGGATGAGTTCAAGAACTTATTTTTCAATAAGTACTTCCCTCGTATTCTTCAAAAAAAGACGAAGAAGGAGTTTCTTGAACTAAAACAAAAGGATTTTGAATCTGTTGGTGTATACGAAGTGAATTTTACAAGGCTTGCCAGGTATGCATATGGCTTTATCATCCAAACTGAAAGTAAAGTTGACCGATTATTCAATGGTTTAAAACCAAATCTTCGAAGGGAATTAGCTATAAGAGACTTCAGTAGTTATGAAGAAATCGTGCATTGTGATATCAAGGTAGAAATGGAAGTTGGTGTTACTTATCCATCTCATGGTTTTGACAAGAAATGAAAGATGGAGTTCAAGGAGAAATCTCAAAATAATGGTGAAAATAAGATGAATGTTTCCTTATGATCAAAGTGTGGAAAGAAGAATGGTGGAGATTGTCTTAAAGGGTATAGAAAATGTTTTAAGTGTGGAAAAGGAGGTCATCGAGCATATGAGTGTCGAAGTAATGTAAAAAGGGTTGCTAATGATGTGAATAAAGAAAAGACTGCAGAGAACACACCACCAACACTTCAATGCTTCAAGTGCAAGGAAATGGGGTATTATGCAAATAAATGCCCTAATCCAAGGGTTATTGATGATCGACATGAGCAACCACTTAAGGAAAAGGACAAATGGAAGTCCCATGCGATCACTATTGGCGATGTTGAATATGACAACGATGTGGTGGAATGATTAAGTGTTTATGTAAGGGGATTCCAAAATAATGTTGTATATAGTATCGTGGAATATTGGAATATTTATGTATTGGTCTATTGTTGTTTCAATAATTTTATGGTACCGGTAACCATGGAATGTGATGGGATATTTTTGGAAAAAAAGATGATATGCTCATAATGAATGGATAAGGATAAAATGAAATTGTTGACCCTATTCATGAGCTCATGACTGATATAAGGAAATAGTTATATCATGGTTTGAGTATATAGAATTTTTGGGTTTTGGTATGTGGAAAGAGTTTAGTTTTGACAGCACTCACATTTTCACTAAGATTCAATGGGTATTCATTTTTCAAGAGAATACATGATTAAGGTATTTACATGATTGGAATGTGGCCGAAAAGATATATGGGGGATAAATGATGGTATTCACATGCTTGGATGATGACATTTCAAGTAATCATTTTATTTATAATATGATCTTGGACCAAATTATTTTAGTTAAGTCTAAAGATTGGAATGGATTATGTTGGACATAAGTTAGTATTGTTTAAGGATATAACTTTTTTCGATATTATTGATGGGATGTTATAGTAATGTAGTTTTAGAAAAAGGACAACCTGCAGGATGGGCGATAGCCCATCACGTCGGACAAGGCTGTGGGAATCGAACCCACAACCGAAGTGCGACTGCCTACCACTGGCTTACAGGAAGTCCCGGTTTAGTAGAAACTAGTTTTATTATATTAAGCAGTATGATATATGAAGTATAAGTCCTTTTTAGGAACCATATATGATTAATCTCACTATAGATGGACTTATGTATTTTTGATAACATTTATAACCTTTTGTTTGAGACAGATGGAATGACCCATTATTCTATCACATGATCTGCTAACACTTCATGAATGACAAATTCAACTTCATTTATTTGAGAGATGATGTGGAAATTGTCCAAAGAACAACCAACGGTGAGACTGTACCAAAATCACGAAAGAATTTCTTCTAATTAAAATTTCATCAACTTTAGGGAAATGATATTGAAAACAAAAAATGTTGTCCTAGTACCCTTATATCTGATGAATCAAATGGTACCTTAGATCATAAACAATCTATGGCTTTGTGATTGATGGCTTTTTCATAGCCATGTTCTCTACCACTCTCCATCAGAACATGATGGTTAGATTTTTCTTCCATATCCATATTTTCACTTATGTTCTCCTACATGGAAACCCAATGATGAGTTAATTTGGGTAATGGTTACGTTTCAAACATTAGTTTTTAAAGACAAGTTTTGGTATTCCTTTTAATGATTTGGGTTTCTATTAATGAAACTTTCGAGTAGTAAACGATTTATAACCCTGAAGAATTTCGAGGGTGAAATTAATTTTAAGGGGGGTAGAATGTAACACCCCAAGATTTTTTGAATAATATTATTTTTAATTTTATTAATGTCTTGTGTTGTACGCTACACCAAAATGAGCTTACACAACACGCATCCCTAACTTGGCTTGCATTACACACAATCGCGACCTTCCACGGTAGCATGTGTTGTACGCAATACTGAGTTTTTCTAAACAACGATATGTTATATGAACTACCCGTTATGAATAGTATCAACTACATTTTGAATTTAATAACATTATTATTCATCTTACACATTTTCTAGAACATGGTATGGGAACAAAATAATTTTTTCGGGTAAAATAAGTATTTTAAAAAAAATGTAGTTTTACGGCCTTTTGATGGCTCAACCACCTTAAATATTGTTTTTGACATGTCTATATGTTCAATTTGACAAAATAAAATTCTTATTTGGAATCAGGATGTAAAAATTTACTTTGGATAAAATTTTCATATTATTCTGATAACTTTCATATTTTAATGAATAGTAAAAACACGCTATATTTTAATTAAAAACAACTTTTTTTTCATCGCAATAAATTATATGGTTAGATTATCTTTTTAATTGGTTTTAAAGTGTAATTAGAATATATTTTTACCATTTAACCCAATGTTGTTCATTTGAATTAATTTCACTTTGAAATTGGATATAAACAAGTATCAATCTTCTGATTGTTTTTGTTTCTTAAAAACACGCTATTTGTTTTGATAACGGGAATTAATTTTAAAATTAACTAATGACACTTATATGTTATGAATTCGGAAAAATAGACATCAATTTTGAATTCGGAATATCAAATAATGCTTAGGCTCAATTTTTGGTATTTTTCAGAAAAACTTCAGTTTTCGATGAATAGTGAAACCACTTAGTGGTAGTTAAAAACTTACCTTTTTTTTTAATTTAAACTTAATTTTACCACTTATGTGAGTGGAATTTCTAAAAACCTAGAGACAAGGTTAATATCAAGGTCTAAAATGTGGTTCAATGAGATGAAAATAATTTTTGGTGAATAATAACTTTTTAATTTTTTTTACCACGGTTGAAAGTAAATAGGGTAATTAAGGGTAAAATTGATATTATTATTACCCTAACACATGTCCTAATTCTATTAGATAAGGGTAATTCGACCAAAAACAACCTTATGAATAAAATATGACCATTTAGCCCCACTTGGATTAGATTAGGACATTTAATATTAATTTATTTAAAGAAGGGTAAAAATAGTTAAAATCAAAGTTTAATAAGTAAATCATTTTTAATATAGGGTTATACTTAAGATAAATTCGACTATAAATATTCATTATAAAGATAAAAATCTTTCCTACATAATGGTAATTTATTTATAATCTTTAGACATTAAATAATTTAATTTATTTATGACACAATGATGATACAATAATTATCTTATTAATGAAATATTGACATAATTGATGATATAAATACCCAAATAAACATAATTTGAGACTTTTAATGAATTCATATAATTTTATAGGTTACTATGACATGTTATTATTGATGTAATTAACTTTTTTCGAACTAATCATTCTGTTATGATTTTCACAAAAATCAATTACCTAATAGTGTCAAAATTGACATAAAATAGTTTTTAAAACAAATATTATATTATTAATTGTTTTTTTGTTCCTAAAAATATATGGTTCGGCCAAATGACTTATATAAGGTTATATATATTAATAATAAACAACTTGGGGTTATTTTGGGTTGTTATAGTATGTTTATTAACCTTATAGTGTAAGAAAACAAGAAGACACGGTAAAAGTAAAATTATTTAACTTAAGGTTAAATCTAAATGATAAGGTTAAAATAGAAACCTAAACTTGTCTAAATTATATTATATGAGAGAATTTAGACCCATCCCCACATCATCTTAGAAATAAATCAATTTTGAGCTATTAGAAACCGAATATGACTTTATAATAAAATAATATGTTTATTTTTCCCAAAGGTGCCCCTCTCCCCCCTTATAAAAGGGAACCTCCTCCCTCTCTTCCTCACACCACTTTGAGCCTTCAAGCTCGTCCAAAAACTAAACAATTCTCTTCTCCACTTCCATAGAAACATCCTAGAGGTTCTGGTCTTCTTCAAAGACCAATTTTAGTTCCCTAAGAGGAGGTCTCAAAGAGGCGCTTCAGAGAAGAGGTAATGTCCGTTACCGATTCTTTCAACTTTATTTCTTCTTCCACTTATTCTTCTTTAGTTGTTTCATTATGAAGTAATAACATATGTATAACTAATATACTGATATGTTATTATAAGTATGAAAAAACCCTATTTCACCATCTATCAATCCTATAGAAAATGAAATCACCACGCGTGCGTACGTATGGAATACCGTCTCCACGCCGTGGTGAAATCTGTTTTTCCACCAACACCTTACATGGATGCGTATAATGGTGTAAAGAATAAATATATATGGTTATTATAACAACATACTGATTCTAATATATTATACCATCCAATCCAATTCTATTCAATAATTATGTTAATGATATCATCACTCGTGTGTACGTACGGACTACCGTCTCCACGACGCGATGAGATTCATTCTCTATGTTAACCATACATGAATGATCATAAAGTTTATATAATGAATAATAATGAAATATATGAAATAATATTGCTACTGGATTTATGTATATATATATTTATGTCATCTATTTAGTTTCATTCAATTCAATAAGGAAACGAAAACAGCATTCATGCGTACGTACAGCCTACCGTCTCCATGAACGGTGTATTTCATTCATTTTATCGATCTATAATATATATATATATATATGATGAATATATATTATATATAAATAATGTTTTAAATTCCGGAATTATCTAAATTAGGATATAATTAACAATATCAAGAACAACAAGTCGAAACACATATGTTAAATGAAATGATTTTACCCAAAACGCTGCTTTAACATGGAATTTACAAAAGAACGGGTAATATAAAGTCATAAGTGAAACATATATGATATCATAACAATGAATATGATTCTGTTATAAGTCAATGACATTATTTAAAACATTATACATGAGGTCCGGATACGTACGAAGCATATCAGACCTAAGGTAAGGGATAAATATTCCAATCTCATTCTTATCCGAGATTGTTTATTCGTAAGTATTTACTCGGGTTATTGTTATTATCCATGTACATGTTTTATAAAAATGGTTTCATGTATATTTAAAGTTATTTTTACCCATTTTGACCTTTACCCAATGGTATGGAAGGAATCTTTCTTTTATTTACCCTACAAGGTACTTTTTTACTTTTTCGAAAAAAGTACGAGAAGAATGTTTTTTAACATATACGACATGAAAGGATTTTAACAGTTTTATAAAGCCTTATTTTCAGGAAGATTCTTCCAAAAGATTTCTTGTCTATTTTCAACAAAATCCTTTTATTTTAAAATTGCATGACATTTTTTTAAAAGAAAATGATTTTGAAGAAAAAAGGAAATTTTCCTCAAGAATTCATTGCATGTGTTCTATCAAAACCATTTTTCATCTAAGATGAAATTATTTCATATGTGTATGTTTCAAGTATAATGTATCTATGATTTAAATGGTTTCAATTTTCTTATTATGAAATGATATCTATTTCTTTTATATGGATTATTTGATGATGGGATGATGTTTATGAAACCCATTATATTTATTGGATTTTTATGAATGATGTTTGTTTATTTTGTGGCACAAGTAAGAATGAGTTCATTATGAGATGGGTGGGACCTATATCTCCCTCCAATGCATTGGGTAAAGATTCATATCTCATGAGATAGACATGGCTGGAATGGTATGTTAATCTGGTTCAGTATTACAGGACTGGAACGAGAAGTGAACTCGATTCAGAATGGGACTTTTTCCACTAAGATGGTCTTGGAAGCAATGCCTTGGCTACTATGAAAATCATTACATGTGCTTAATGGATGCCACAATTACATTTTTTACTCCCATGATATTTTATAATTATTTATGTTCCATTATGATCTATGCCTTATGTACTTCCATGTTTTATGTCGTTCCTCATGATTCTAATGTTTAAATATTATGTTCATGTGTTGAAGTTCAAATGTATATGATTTGTTTTATTTTATCCATGATTACCCTTACTGAGCATTTGAGCTCACCCTTTATATGCTTTCTTTTCCCCTAGGATTAAAAGAATGTTTTTTGGTAAGGAAACAAAAAGGGGAAGATCTTATGGGAGATGTTGAAGATCTTTCACCATGATTAGAAGATTATATTCCGAGTTTCTAAAGACACTAAACTATTATGATCCTTGTGTGTCTGTTTTTGTTATGTATTAAGTATTCTGCTAAATTAATGTAATGCCGATGTACTTCAAGTTTCGGGTCTCTACAATACATAATCATTTCATGAAATTTAAAATATTTCATTTTATAAGAATAATACACCCTTATATCTGCCTCCAATAACAATTTGAAATCATCAATTAATGGTGAAATGTAAACTTCAATACCATTACAAGGGTTGTTTTAGTCCAATGATAATTATGATCAAAATGATATATTTTATCTTCATAAAAAATTTGTTAGATAAGTTGTAAATTATCAACAAAACATGCCATGAACTTTGTGTGCTACTAAGGCTTTGATTTCGATTTATTCCATCAGTGCACAACCCAAGTATGAGATTTTGAACTTATTTTCGGAATATAGGAATCAAGATATCAATGTTCTCCCACTATGTAAAATTAGATGGATGACATATTTTTCAATCATATATCTGCTCATTAGCATGCCATATTAACCTTTTTTTCATCATGTGAATTAGTAAATAAAGATATCAAATGACGAATTATTGGAAGATACACAAATGAATTGGTAGGGGTCTCTGAAACATCTAAACCAGCCTGTAATTTTTCTTTCAACTTATACTGTGATGTCCCAAATTTAGGACACTATGATAAAAATTCTAATCATTCTTATATAGAACATACTCATTTAAGAAGACGTGTGTTTCCTTTTATCCCACTCCCATAAACCATAATATTTTCTTGGCCTTATAATGTGAATATGGAAGATCATTGTCCTTAGGAAGAATGCCTTTCAAAAATTTTTGTAGTTCTATAAAAATATTTTCACCCTATACAGGATTCAACTTCAAGTTTATCTATATTAACATTGCCGATAAAACTGTATATTCCATATAACCCAGATACAATGGTTTTTTTGGAAACACAATAAATGCTCAATTTGATGTTGTTTCTCAATTTCCTCCACCTCAATATCATGAATAATTTCATCATGTTTATCTAATTTATCATCTTGAAAACAACCATTATCAATAGATATGTAATTCTGTATGTTTCACCATGAGAAATCCATGGACTGTAGCTTTAATTAAAACCATGAAAAAATAAATGATCATTGAACTATTTTCTTTTCTATGTCTTCAAATTTAAAATTTTAGTCATTGATAGACAAACATGTCATTTTTTAGAAAATTATGTTTAGAAAATTCCAAAAAAGAATCGACACCTCCCACATATTCAATACCTATTTGAGGTCCATTAATCCAAATTAGATTCATTATCTATAAACAAACAAAAATAAATATAAAAAACAAAATTACTAATGTATAAAATATTTAAATGAGAAATGAAATCGAAAAATTTATAAAACCAATAATGTAAACATTATAAAGAAAATAAAACATTTTGATGATAAAATTCATTCATGTAGAAGGAATTAAAAAATTGAATCCTTTAAAAAATTTATCATGCCAAAATAAATGAATATAAACTTATAAAATTATTTAAAAATATATACAATTATATATGTAAAATAATATATGTATATAAATATATATAATGAGAACAACTAATTAATAGTTGATTATTTATAAAAATTTAGAATTTATTATTTAATGTAATTAAAAATATAATGTAATCATAAATTGATTCATAGTTTAAAAATGTTACATAAAATAAAATCAGGAAATCACTAACACATTATGAATTCCAATGTAGAATGTAAAGTTGTAATGATGTGAGGATATAGTGAATAGAATGAAAATAGTGATAAAGAAACACCAATGTATTTTTAATTAAGAATTGAAATAATAAAGTGATTAAAAGAAAATAAGTAGCTTGATAGAGAAAGAGAATCATTAAAATATATGAATTATTCACTAAGTAAATATTGTGATGAATCAAAGGACAATGAAAATTTTAAGATGTTAGTGGAGATCACATGAAAGATGAGAGATTTAAATAAAATCCTTGATAATAGAGATAAGATTTTTGAGATAACCACAATGAATCTCATTACTCATAATGAAAAAGTAAAAGCACTTGAGGAGATTTTATTTAATATTCCTTGAGGGGAAATCACCCTATGATTCAATATTATATTAATTAAGTTATGGAAAACCCAAATATAATAATGGACCTTATTTATTCCACTGAGAAATATGGTGATTGACCCATGGTACAACAAACCATTATTTTATAAAAACATAAAGGTTGCAAGTCATATAAAATTAATTAAACCATGTCTGAGAATATGGGAAAATATGAGGGAAATTAAAAGGATTATAACCATGATGGGTTTGAAAACAAGTAGAATATTTAAATTTAGAAGGCACAATAATAAGTATATTTTGAATAATCAATTTATTTCCTGGGGTATTTCACTTTAAAGGAAGACATGAACATTGTGGAGAGTGTGGGAATAATGGTTTTATGTTTTGAAATATTTTTTTTTTGTATCAACAATTCAAGAGAGTCCATGAACTAAGGCTGATTAAATATGATGTTACTAGTTTATATAATCAACCTGAATTAACATCCACACATGACTCACTATAATATCAAATAATTAAATGAAAAAGGTGAAATATGAATTTTTTAGAGGAAAATTAATCAATAACTAGAGATAGAGATGAAAAAACCCGAATGTATGATAATGGTAATGTGAGAATGAAGAATACATCATTAAAAAATAGTCGCTGAGATATTCAAATCCAAAGAATTACTGAAAAGATAGAAACAAAATTGTTTGAGGCTTACAAAAGATGATTAACATGAGGCCGACGAAACCCTATATTTCGATTTAGATTGAAAGGAGATATTTTAACCAAAAAATTAATGAAAATAGAAATTTATGTCTATGGAGAGAGGGAAACGAGAGATCTATTGCAAAATAGGTAGGTCGCGTAATGAAACCCTTGATTAATACATAAATTTTTGAAAAAATTTATGTTAATTTTATTATAAATGATATAAAAAATTCATAGTCAATATTTTTTGCGTCATTTATACTATAAATGATGTTAAAACCTAATATTTCACATCATTTATATTAAAGAATCAACGTGAAAGAGTAGATAAAATAAAATTTTTTCACCGTGATTTTGTAAAAACCGACGTGGTATAGTAATATGCACAAATTTTCACATTGGTTATAAATAACCAATGTGAAAACTATTACATAGAAACTATTTTTTTAATAGTGGGAGGTGGTAGAAGAGTGGGATATACATGTAGAGGTGTAGAAGTGGGATATGTAGCCAAAGGTGGAGGAGTAGGATATGTAGCATGAAACTATCTTTTCATTTACAAAAACATTGACAATACGAAATTCTAATCCACTCCTCCATCATCTCATGCATCTCCTAAAGACCTAATCTTTCCTTGAGGATGTTCCATGATGACCAAAAATGTTTTTAATTATTAATCTCACCTTGTATCCTCATATATGAATCAGGTGTTTAGGCTATCCTAATGGAGTATCTAAATTATCATAACTACCCTTATTTATAAAAGCCCCTCTGCGATCATATCCCCACCGTCTTCTTATATAAAATGCATTGAATTTTTTTTTATGAAATAAAAAATATAAAGAGTTTAAAAATAAATTAAATAAGTTAATAAACTCTTTACAATCATCTCAGTCACATCCCTTGAGTATTATATATAATATTTCTCATTTTTGGTGAATCAAGAATTCCTCTATTTTTCATGTGTAGGTTGGAAGAAAGAGATCCAATATTTTCATAGCATAAATACTCAAATATCAATTTCATAATAATTTCATCCACAATTTTTACTTCCAATAAAAGATACACTCCAAGAGTTAATGTGTACGGGTATGCATTTTTGGATTGGATGTTTTGATTTTATCTACTTAATTATTATTAATTAAAAACAAAACAATCATAAATATGGTCATTTTTAGTTATTATAAAAAAAACAATTAAAATTCAACACTTTAATTACCAAAAATTATTATTAGTGTAAAATTTCAATAAATTTATTCATGTATGTTTATTTTGAAAAGTATTCACATCACATGTATATTAATTTTATATTGTAAAAAAAATAAATCTGTAGTTAGGGTTGATTTAAAATTTCTACACCTCCTTGAGGAAACACATAAATATTTCGTCCTAACTTATTTAATGTTTTCTCTATAATATTTCATCTGATGATAAAGAAAATAATATATATATATTTAAAAACATGTCATGATAAGTAATATAATAATAAATAATCTTACAAAAATTTCTTCCCATAACTAAACTAGTAGAATCATTTCCACAATTCTATAATAAAAATCTAAACACTATATTTCTTAATAGACCTTCTTTAAAAAAAATTACATATTTGCTTTGAATTTAGGCCACTAGGATTATAATTATCATTAATCTCAATATATTTTCTATAGTCCTGTATGAGATAAAGTGATAAACATAGTAAATTTGGGTTGTAATGTTTATTAGCCCTCCAAGACTTTTCTATCTCTATGGAAGTAGAAGGCACCAATGTAGAATGATGTGGAGTCTCCACAGTAGAAGTGTATTTTGGGTACTCCTTAAAAGATATATTTAAACCATATGTTTTCTATAAATTATATTATAATTAAAATTAAAAAATAATTATTAAAATATTATATAAATTCAACTATTACATAAAAAATTAAATATAAACCGAAATACAATCCAATAAAAACTAATGTAAATTAAACACTTATAAATTCATATTGATTAAATTATTTTTCAAAAATGATTAAAAAACTGAAAATGATTACGAGATTGTAAATTATTCAAGAAGAATACAAAAATATAGTTAAAATATTATACAAATAAAACTATTACATATATTTTTCAATATAAATTTGAAAAAAACTCTATCATATTTGTTATACTAGTTAATAATAATAATAAAAAATTGTGGAAAAATTTATGAAGCCTTAATTTATATATATATAGAAAAATAATTCATAGGTAAAAAATTATACAAATCCAATAGTTATATATAAGATTTAATAATAGGAATATGATACAAACAAAGTTAAATTAAATATAACTAAATAAAAAAGTTATAAATTTTTTAAAAATATTGGACTTAACTAAAAATTAAAATTAGAAATGGTATATCTAATAATTTTAAAAATTTGAATAATTTAAAATGAAAAATATATATGTTACTTGTAATATAAGAATATTACTAAAGGATTATTTTCTCATATGCCTACATCATGAACATTATAAATGGAACAAACCCTATCTAGAATATGGTAATCATAATCCTATGATAATAATTCAATGAATGTGGGGGTATCACGTAATTCATCATCATTATCAAGTTTATTATCAGCAAAATAATATACCAATATACATTTTATTGATCTTGAACTGTGAAATTTTTTAACATGTGTTTTGTTGATAAAATCGAAATCTATGCATTCTAATCGATTCATATTTTCTATTTCCAAACCAATTTATTCAAGCTGAGAATTATTATTATCGATAATCCTTTTATAGTTTAAAATTTGAAATTAAAATATAATGTAATAAATCTCTCATATTTTTTTTCAATAACTACATAATGTGAATATGAAGTGAAGATTAGGTTTTTTGTGTTTTTTCACTCAAAAAATGTTTCTTTAACAAACACAAATACACTATTATTCCTAATTAAACTTATAATATTAAAATTTTTGTTATAAAATGTGTAGATATTAATGTCATATATAAACCATTATATTTTTAATTTAGACTTGGGAATCCTAAAAACCATATCAATTATTTTGAGGCATATAATCTACAATGCATGATATCTTTAAAAAATGGAATTTTTTTTGTTATAATCATTTAATACCCACATATAATTCAACTTCAAGAAACAATATTTTAATATATGAATATGAAATATTATATATGGAAAATAATCAACTATATTATTCAATATGTATAAATTTTCATGATTTATATTGTCACTTTTCAATGATTTATTTTCATGTCAAATATCCCTACCCCAAAAAACTGACTCATTTATGATGATATGTAGTAATCCTAACATCCTCTATTTCAAATAAGAATTCTATAAACAACATTATAAACTACCATGAATTATACTTCTGAACAGTGGAGGATTTTGGAAGATATGGAATGTTAATGTATCCCTTTAATATCATAATATAACTTCCAAAAAGATACATACAACATAGAAATATGAGATAAAAAATAATTAATTATCACAAAAAATATACCATTAAATTCCACATTTTACCAACAATTTGTGGAATGTACATTTCTAGTTGAAAAAAATATAAAAACTATATCTTTAAATAGTTCAATGAATTAATATCCATTACTTTGTTATAAAAGTAATTGAGAAAATAAAACGTGTACATGATAATAATTTAAACATGGATAGTTTTTATTCCACACAATTAATCTTATAGGATGTTTTACAAAAAAAAATATACTCATATGATTTCAAGCATATTAATTTCAAATATTTTATAAACAGAATTTTTTTTACATTTAATAAATAAACCCAACACACATTGCTACTATGATGAAAATAAAAAAATTTATTTCCTCTGACATGGACAATGTTTGAAAATACAGAGGTCAATATGTTTATTTTACTTTATATGTGGAATAAAACTCTAATTATAATTCCATTGATAGTAAATACAATCATTTATTCAAACTATCATTTTTTATTTCTTTAATATCTAACAATGTTTCAATCATACTGCTATAAATATTTTTCTCAACATGTATCATATCAGTATTATGTTGGATCTCATGATATCTAAAATATGGAATCTCAAAAAAATTGATCATTTCTTATATATGATTTTTTAATTACAAAATATTTGTGTTATTCTAAATGTGACATAAAAGTTTTCCAATGTCCCAAAAATATTTAACAATTGAAAAAAAATTTAGATTAATTTAAAATTATTATGAATCATTTAATTCTTTTTTTAATCTCTAATAATAGTGATCTATAGATTAATAAATTTTATGACCCTTTTACACTATTTTCCTCCATTGTTGTCATTGAAAAAAAGAAGTACCTTCTTAAAAAACTATACAAGATTTATGTTCCTTAAATCTATTTCTAGAAAAATTCCCATATTCCATGAAGTAATTAATAGTAACCATAATAATTTTTTCTAATATATAATATTCATTTTCATAATAATAATAAAAAATGATACATTATTCCCCTAAGTGATTCAAATAATCAATTAATTGTGTAATGTATTCATCAATATCATTTCTAAGCTATTTTGGCCAAAAAATCCTTAAAATCAAAAGGATATATTTTAATTTCACACAAAAATCATGAGATAACATGTACATTACCAAGGAAAGATAATATAAACTATTTTTTATACTAAGGATCAAATAGGGATTTATTCCATATGTTCAAAATTGAAGTCTGTGATTTTATTTTCATTTCAAAATTTTAGGAAATAGTTGTTCAATATTATTCTATTGTGGAAAATCAAATGGATTACATAATTTCCAATATATATTCTTTCATATTCATTCCAAATAACACTATGTCATAACAAATTTAAGATAACGTAACATACCATAATATTTGTTCAAAAATTACACACAACCTTCTAGGATAAACATGCATCTTCTTTTACCCCAATCCCATTCGGCGAATATTTCATTTCATTATAATTTTTACATGGAATAATGTTTTGTTCAGGAAGTATGCATTTCAGTCACTATATAAATTATGTAAAAATATTATCACTCCATCCCTTACTAGATTACATGTTAAAAAACATAATATTGTTGATAGATCTGTGAATCTCATTCAACGTGGATATAATATTTTTTTTTTCAAAATCACCACTTAAGTGCTCAATCGAGAGTTATCTATCAATTTCCTCCACATAAATTCATGGAAAAATTTCATTGATTTCACAATAAATATAATTTTGAATATGTCAATAATTGTTATATCTGAAAGTATATCCAATTTAACCATTCCAAATCCAAGGAAATTTACGTAGATTAAAATAATTAAAAATTAAATGATATTTGATTTTACAATATTAAAGATTTATCATATTTTAGTTTATAAAGCATGGATAAAAAAATAATTTTTTATACATTTTTTGTAAATTTTGAAATATAATCTTTACCGTCATAATATTCATAATATATTCACCATGTTGTAATCTAAATACGATTCATTATTACCTATAAATAATTTCAAGTATAAGTTACATTATTTTGGAATTTCGATTCAAATATATTGTTTTAAATAACATTATAAACAAAAAATTAAAATTTTCCACTCATCATTTTTCATTATAGAATGATATATTATTGAAACCAAATTATTTGTTAAGAAAACATGAAATAAAAAATTTTATTGAAAAAATGTATCATTGCAAATGTTTTACATAATTATTTTTGAAATGTAATAAAAAACAATATCTTTTTTAAATTTAAAAATATAAAACATTTTCCTAATTAGTTTTTTATTCATTTAAAAAATATAAATGTAAAGAAGAAAAAATTTATTCTTTTCACAAAATATAGATATAAAATATTTTTTAACGAATTATTTATTCACATTTTTCTGATGTAGAAAATAATAATTCAATTAAATATTTACAAATAAAATGAAGACAATATAAAATAAGTTATAGAATCTAAAATATAGAAACGATAGAAAAAAAAATAACAAAACAATAATTATTAAAATTATTAAAAATTAGTAAACTTTAGATACTTTTATAATTTTTATAAAATATATATGAATTATTAAAAATATAAAATTTAGATAATATTGAACATTTAATAATTCAATGTTTTCTATATAAAAACCAATCTTTATAAAATAGAATATATGATATGAAATTATCATATAAAAATATTAAAATATTAAAATCCAAATAATGGTATCATATATATTGAGTGAACTACAAGTTGAAATAATAATATAAAATGAATAATAGAGTACATGTGATGAATGTAAGATAATTATATAAACATACCAATTACTTGAAGGAAAAACTAAAAAAGAAGGAAAACCATAAAATTTTAAGCCATATTGAAATCTTGAAAATATAATGAATAAAATAAAAAAATAAAAAAAGATCAAATCAATATGGACCAAACATAGAAAAATCCAAAATTATGGTCATTTGAGGTTGGTACTCAAGATCAAATTGATTCAAGTCCATAATAATAGTTGGATCTATAACTAAAATGAAAATAATGAACCCTATGAAAAGTAATACTAAACACACAATTCATCAATAAGAAATGGTGAAAATTGAACAATAGAAAATAAAATAAAATAATAGGAAAATAAAAAACAAGATATATAGTCGAAAATATAAAATATTGTTAGAGAATGTTTACTAACAATAAAATGAGGCTAAAAATGATGTAAATATTTGGGGACGACAATACGAAATGGAGACAAAAATATTGAAGAACACTGAATCATTTGAGGTTTGTTTTTGTATGAGAAAAATTCAAGAGATATGGAGTGAGTGAAGGGAAAAAATAGGTCCTAATCAACATTTATTTTAACTTATCACCATTAGTTAATTATTTTCTGACATAAAAAAAGTTTTTTTTAAATTTAAGTTAATATATAAATGAATCATAATAATTTCATTTTATATTATTTAGGCTATTTATTATATAAAAATGACAAGTAATATTAATAAAATCATTTTAAAAAATATAAAATTACAAACAGTTCCCTGTTACATCATTCTAGCACTAGGGGAATTTTTTTTCTATGCACATGTTTATCAATTGATTTTGGAGTAGAGTTATTCTATATGAAGAGGAATACTAGTGTTTTAAATTCATCAGAAAGTTGGTGCATTAGATATTCTTAATATTTTTGGAGTTACTTTTGTCTCAAATAATATCTCTAACATTGGGTTCTTTAGAGGATATGGATGTAGAGTTCCCTATTGTTATGGGTGTTTATTCCTTATTTTTTTCAAAAATATATTGTAACATTACCAACATATCATGCTATCATGTTCAAGATCCATTTATAGTATTATGCCTCCATATTTTTAGTGTATCCTTATCACATGGACCCTTCTAAGTAATGGGATATGAGGATTAAGGTTTATGATCAAATTCAAAAGAGATTTATGTGGTCCAATGTGTATTTATGAGGCTCTATTGTGTTATTTTACATCAAGGTGGTCATTCATATAACTTTTTGTATAAACTAGTCATTTTGAGTCATGTGATATTCATGAATCGGTACCCTCTTCTTATGATTAATTATTAATTAAAATAACTGAACGAAGATTACAGGTTTTCTAAGATTGATATATGGTGTATATTTTATCATATGATATTAGGGGAGGTGTAAATATTTAGGACTACTTTTATGTGTGGTTATAGTTACATTGATTTTTCATTCATATGGTTTGGTGTCATATATTCAACAGTCATATTTATGGTACTCGTAGACTCTATGTTCCTGGAATTCCTTGATTAGGGAATGGCCATGTTAGCTGATGAAATCCCCATATACTCTAAGATGGATAAGGTTCATGATAATAACCATAGGAAAATTATTAAAGTCAATAAACACCATCATATATATAGTAATACATCCATGTGTATGTTATTTACATGATAGGTACACTTGTAAGGAAATGTGGTGTCTCAAGACGTAGTGGTGGTTGATCCATCAAAGACCGAGGAAGTTGTTTCCTTGAAAATACCCAAAACCTTTAAATGGTATATATATTCATTAGTATCATATGATATTATCACATGATTATTTTCATATAAAATCACATCATGACCCCATTAAAATCCATGAATAAAAAGAGACACCCCTTATTTTAGAATTATTAGTGACATAAAACCATAGACTACTTAGATGAGAGGTTGATAAGTGCTTCTGTGTTTTGGTTTCCATAAGAGAGATGATGTTTGAATTATTATGTAATGATTCCTATCTACATGGGTTGTGTTTTGATGAACTATAGAGAACTTATCTTATATGGGTCTATGTATTTAAGTCCCCACAACTATAAATACTCCACCCCTAATGATGAGTGGGTGGCGGTGATTTTTTCTCTATATCTATAGAAATATTAACTCATCGGTCAATGAATTAAAGTTCTTATTGGCTGAAAAGCATAATTTATGTCGTATCTAAATGAGATTTTAATATTTGATATCTGAGGTGGAGATATTTTTCCTGATATTATTATATTGTGATCTCCTAAACCCATGATATAGGGCATGTATTGGCAGATAAGATAAGTAATAAGTCACTGGGAGATATTTTCCAAAAATATAGAGATGTTTAGATAGGGATGAATGAGATTATGGAAGTGAATATTGATATATTGGAGGATATTGGTATATGTTTTCATATTTTATATGAGAGTGAATGTTTCCTTGATGGAGTGGGAGGAGGAATCTCATTGAGGGGACTAGGTGGAAGAAGTTATGTGATACTGTGTCATCCATGATGATGGTATAGAGGGATGGTCAAAGAATGACCAAACTCAGAGGATTTTTTAGGAGAGGTTTTTAATTATATTAGTGGTGTATAATAAGGTTCTTCATGATTATTTTATCTCATATGTGGTACTTCATCCTGATATAGTTAAGACATATCATTCCTTGTGGAGTTATCTTTGGGGGATCGGGATGATGTGTTTAGTGGTAGAGTATGTAACTTAGTGTTTGATCAGTCTGTAATTTACAGTGAATAACCAGGATCCGGATGGTTTATTGGGACCACTGTATGTACTTGAGTGTAAATGATAGGAAATCATGATGTATTTCACCACTATTATATCACAAACCCTTGATGAATACAATTCTATTAGGGTGGTCATAGGCCAATAGATGAAATTGGCACACTTCCTGGAGATATGTGTCATAGGTTCTATGGAGGTCTTAGAGAGGCGGTATATAGTTTTTTTTGTAGATTCCAAGGGCATCTTGGACCATAATTTTATATTAGGATAATAATTTTACCTTGATATTTCATAGAGGTTTACATTATTATTTTTTTACTATTAATACATTACACTCCATTCCATCCTCAAATAAATGGGTAGATGGAGTAGTCCATCTAGACGCTAGATTATATGTTTACAAATTACATTATAGAAATGGTGGTTCATATAATAATCATTTTCCCTTGGTTGAGTTTTATTATAATATCAACATTCAATTTTATATGGGAATCAATGTAGGTTCTGGGTGATGTATAATCATGCGATGGTTTAGGCCCTAATTTGTTTTTCCCCTAATCGATGTTCAATTCAAGATTCACACAATGATAAACGTTGTGATCTACAGAATTGAAACAAAGAATACAAACAAGGAAGAGAACACTGGAACTGAGAGAGAGAGGATCATCATATATTATTTATAATTAATTTAATTAAACAAATAATTACCTTGATTTATTTCATTATTAACTAATTGATATGAAAACAGATCAACATTGTTTCCTCGATGTGTAGTATTTATCAAAGTAGATTTCATCATGTGGTGAGCCACAAATGTTCTAGAAAAATATGAGCAGAACTATAGGAATATCAAGGTGCTAGAATGATAGATATTAGCAATTCTGTAATCTACCTTTGATCACCTTGATATCTTCTTCTAAATCCTTCTCCTTGATCTCTCTTTTCTCGAGAGCGGGAGACATAGAAAGATCACTCTTTTTTCTTGTGAGCGTTCTTGGAGAAGGGAAATCTCTAGGTCATGAGAGGATTCTCCAAATTCATTGTTCACAACTAAAAAAATGAATTGTATTATTTATAAAATAATATAATTGTGTTTATATATCACAAGGTTTAACATAAAATAATTCAAAAAGTTCCCTTTATTATTTATTTAATCCATCTGGAACCCCATGTTAAATAATAATTATAATATTATTATTTCTCAACATGAACTTAACTTGCGAATAAAACTAAATATTATTTAATCAAATAATATTAAATATTTACTTTTTCTCACCAGACAATTAAATTCAGTACTCCATTCATATTTTATATTGGTCAGGCCTTGAATAATGAAAATTCATTAATTAAATAAATATCACATCATTATTCGCTAATAAATATATAAATGTTATTTTCAGTAAAAAGATAGTAAATATTTATATATAGTTAAGGATACATGAATGTTTATTAAACACATCTGAGAATAATATTTATTCAATATTTTAGATAATAAATAATAATAATTTATTTAACAGAGATTCTGGATACACATAGTTTGTGACCCTCTAGGCATCCTTCTCAGTGGCATTAGGTGATGCCTCAAAAAGTCTAAGGATAGCATCAATCAACATGCCAAGGAACCCATATTGGAATAATTTAATACCTAAATGACATGATATCTCATATAAAAACTTATTGTGTAATATAATCCCTTTATCATGATATCTCAAATCAAGCAGGTCGCATGTTGGTGCAATTATCCTCTGTGCTCGATGTCTCTTTCTTTGAATTACCATAATATGAAATTACCTATAAAATACAATGACCATGGATTTATTGAGGATATATTTTTTTCATCAAGAGGGTAGATATATCAACTTATGTTAAATAATATAAGGGAAACATCCTTTCTTTCATTATTTATTAATAAATTATTACTCATGGCGCACCCAATATATCAAACCTCACTGTGAAAATCTTTCATCACAGTTTTCATTAGTACATAAAATTAATAGAATCATAATAATAATTAATAATAACTATACAATATAAGAAACAATAAAAACATCCATCAATATTAACATACAATGACACATATAAAGTGGATTTTTTACTGGCGGGTCTCGTTATTATAATATCCTATTTGATATTACCAAGGACGTTTACCATGAGATGTCTCCTAACTCTACATTGAGTCACCAATCCTGACAGCCTATATCATTTTTCTTCCACAATTGATATCATCTGGCTATAGAAAAAATATATTAGAATAATGTCACAGAAATTATGGGTTCTCATCATAGCGATAACTGCTATAACATTTTAGCGTGAAAACAATTGTAATGATAGTATCACATAATATGCTACATATATGAACAATCTTGATATGAAAATAAGTTTATTAATATTTATTACTATGAATAATGGTTTTCATAAAGTACACAGATGTTGGTTCTTGGGTACCAATTCCAACAGACTCCCATTTATAGTAGAGCCAAATGATATCAACCTTCAGGCTACTAGCTATGACATGATTCTCAATATTCTGATAAGATATACCTTTAGTCAAGGGTTCCACCAAGTTCTCTTCCAAAGGAACTCTACTTACTACAACCTCACCCATTTTATGAAAATCCCTTGAGGGGTGATAGTTCCAGAGTATATTCTCTGTTTGTTGGTGTGACTATGACTCTCTTCAATGTTACACCACTGTAGTATTATCACGTTATATTGTTATAGGTTCTTTACTAATAGGTACCAAATCAAGAACCATGACAAAATTCTGAATCCAAATATCTTCCTTGGATATATCAGAAGATAGTATATACTCATACTCCTCTACAGAATCAAAAATAACTAGCTGTTTTGAACTTTTCTAACTCAAAAAAATCTACTGTTGAGATATAAAACATATCCTGATTATGAATTCATATCATTTAGATCTATATAAAAAATTGCACCAGTATAACGCCTAATGACTAGATCCTCGTCTCTTCCATACACTAAAAAAATATTCGTAGTTCTTCTAAGATACTTATGGATATCCTTAATAGATGTACAATTATGTTCTATTGGATCTACTTGATCTCTTCAAACCATGTTAAATGCATATAATACATCAAGTCTAGTATATAGAATGATATACATGAATGATGCTATAACTGAACCATATGGGATCTTGTTTATCCAATCATTCCCTTTTTGTGTCTAAGAACACATTTTCAGATAATGATGTAAACCATTTGACGCTGGAACCCATCCCCTCTTGGATTTTTCTATAGTAACTATCTTTAGTATCTAGTAAACATATGTAAATTGAAATAGTCTAAGAAACCTCTTGGATCTATCATGAATGATCCTAATCCCTAGAACATAGGCTGCTTCACCTAATTCTTTCATGGATAAGCACTTGTATAACATGTCCTTAACTGATTGCAATATTGGTATGTCATTTCGAATAAGTAATATGTCATCAACATACACTATTTGGATAACGACCACATTTCAACTATAATTGTTGTAAACATGTGGCTCACATTCATTATTGATGAAACAAAATTATTTAATGGTTTTATAAAATGTAATGTTTTATGACCTAAATGTTTTCATCAATCCATCAATGGATCTTTGAAACTTGAAAATCTTATTAATATAACATGGAGCCATAAATCCTTTTGGTTGTATCTTATATACATGTTCCTAAAGGTTCCCATTAAGCAATGTAGTTTTGACATCCAACATAAAAATCACATAGTCATTGATATATGCGATTGAATGTATAATTTTAATGGATTTAAACACAGAAACTGGTGAAAATGATTCAACATATTCAATTCATTAATCTTGTTTAAAACCATTATCCACTATCCTTTTATTATAGGTATTTAAATTACTTTACATGTCTAGTTTCTTCTTGAATACCCATTTTCATCCAATGAGATATACATCAAATGGAACATATACCAGTACCCCAACATGGTTATGATACTTGGAATTCATTTCATAACTCATAAATTCTTCCCTTATTAATTATTATGAGTTGTCCACTTCTACCTTGTATGATATTGGTTCATCATTTTCAAAAAATAATGAGTCACCATCTTTATTTACAAGAAAACCATATAATTTTGTTTCTCTTACCTATCTTAAGCTCCTACATAGTACTTGTGTTTTAGGAACTACATCCAAGGGGACTAATGGAATCTTGTTTTGTTCGAAACTATTGTGTTTCTTGAGCATCAACTTCATCAAAGTAAATATTTCTCCCACTATTATTCTTTAGGATTTTATCCCCCTCAAGAAAGATTGATTTTCTAGTGACAATCACCTACATGTCAAAGGGGTTGTATAGGTAGCATCCCTTTGTTTTTTTCAGATATCATATAAAGAAACAGTTTGTTCCCTGAGGTTCTAGTTTGTTCCCGGATAACACCTTAACAAATTCCTTGCAAACCTATACTTGTGGGTTTGGAAAAATGGGTTTCTTTTCAGTGCATTTCTCAAAGGGAATTCCATTTTACACTTTTTTGGTTACTCGGTTTAATGTGCATGACAGAGATTGTAATGAATATACCTAAGTGGATAATGGATGATTTTCATGACTCATCATCGACCTTAATATTTCAAACAAGGTACAATTTATCCTTTCACTAACACCATACCATTATGGTTTTTAAGGTAAAGATAATTTATATAGAACACCAAACCCCCATATAAATTCAATTAGATATTTGAAAAGATATTCACCATCTCTATTTGATTAACGATTATTTATCTTTTTCCAAGATGATTCTCTACTTCAATCCTGAATTACTTGAATTTTTCCAAGGATTCATGCTTATCAATGATCAAGTAGATATATCCATATCATCTTAATTCATAAGTAAAATTTATAATTAATAATATCCACCTATATATTATACTATTAGTGGTCCACACACATCATTGTATACAAATCCAAGAAGTTATATGACCCTTTCATCCAATCCACCAAATGGTGGTTGGGACATATTTCCTTCTGAACAAGCATGTCATCTTTTAAGTGGTTTTAGTTCAAAATAGTATAAATAACTATCTTAACCTAGATTTTTCAAATTCTTATTATTTACAAGACTAAGAAGGTGATTCCAAACATGGTTGTTATATGAGTCATGTGAACATGATTCATTATAAATTTCCAAAATGTGGTTTCTATAATTTAATACATGAATAATGTTATTTAAATGTTTCATACCATAACATATGTTTTCCTGAAAAAAGGAAAAACATTAATTTCTAAACAAAAAAATAAATCAATATACATATAGGATTGATACAAAAATTATGTTATTGGTAACTTTAGGTACATAATAAAAATATTTTAAAACCAAAATCATTCTCATTAAAAATGAAAGGTGGTAGTCACCAATTGATATAATAGTGATCCTTTTAACCATTAGAATCTCTCAGATCCACCTCTCATCTAGAAATATTTTAGAATATACTTGGTTCTTACATTTGGATATATATGTGAGTAACAAAATATGTATCTAATACACAATGTGTATATATGGAAGGATTGCGCTGGATAAAAAACATACCTTTAGGTTCCCCTGGCTTCAAGGTGCAGTTCCACTTCTAGTGGTCTGGCTTTCTATGCAATCAAATATTATGCATCCAATTCCATTCCTTGCCACTAAATCTTCCTCATACTGTAAGGATGGTTCTCGACAGAATCAAACTATTTATAGTTCTTGGGCCCCTTTTCCTTGTTCTTACATTTCTTATTCACCATAAGTACCATGGGATTATCACAACCCATGTCCTTATTGACTTATTGAATCAATGTAAGAATTTCTAAAAATGTATTATCATTATTTCTCATGTTGTATTTAATAATAAAATAGGAGTAGTTCTTGGGAAGTTATGAATAAATGACATCTATACACAACTCATCTTTGAATTTAATCGTTATGATTTCTAAGTGTTAAATGTAGTTAATAAGATTGAATACATGAGACTAAGCTGTCACATACTTTCAATGCATGGTTATGAGCAATGCATTGGAGATCACATACCTCCCTTATGTCGCCTTCTCTTGATAGAGATCTCTAGTGTGATACATCATTCTATACACATCCATTTACTCATGTTGGATTAAAATAACATTATACATGAATGATAGCATGAAACATTGAACATATGTGGAATAGTTCAAATGTTTCTCATAGAGAGATAACTCTTCATCACATTCCCCATTTCATGTAGGTTTTAGAAAAGGTTCTTCCAGATCACATAATTTCAATTCATGGTGAATGATGACACGTAGGCACCTTTTCCATTATTGGAAATTTGTACCGTTGAGAAGGTTTTCCTTCTAATGTATGGTTCACAGTGATATTTTTTATTTCATTTTATTTTTGTTTTTAAAATAATATATGCATAAATTTAGTACATTATGTGATAAAAGTTAGGCAAATAAATAAATATTATATTTTATAGTCTCCCACTATTTTATCAAAACCCAATATCCCTCGCCATTGGTTTTAGAATATCCTATTTCTTATAAATTCTTTTTGAAATGATCCATACTCCCCACATCATTACCCTTACATAGGATGTTCATGAAACATGAATGGTTTTATGTAGTCATTCCGAATTCCAACTACATTGACTCATAATTCCTTGATTCACTTAGTGGATTCCCCAATCCTAAAATCCTTAAAATATATTTCCAAAACCTTTTCCTCTCAGTTACACAAATTCATCCTTTGTAAGTCAAACCTTGATTTAAAATAAGTCATTTAAAATGATAAAATCATGTTATAATTAAATGATAATTGAAATAACCCCAACCTTGTCTGGTCATGAAATTCGAATTTTGGTTTAATTTTAACTGAATTAGTGGGAGGCTATACCAAATTAATATATATAATTGAGGGATTTTATGAATTTTTGTGTAAATTTCCATTTATTATCTTTATTACATGCTTTTAAATTTTAATAGTATTTAGTAAAGTGATTAACCAATGCTTAAATTATATTTACACATAGGACAATTTATTTTTGTTTATCTTGCATGCTTATTAATTTCCTTAAATTATATAATCACAAAAAAACACCCATATAGATATAAAAATTCAACATGATAAAAATAAAATAATAAAGTAGAAAGATCATGAGCATTTACTTGTGGTTAGTTTATATAGTGGTTGATAAACTAAATGATGACCTAGGGGAGAACACCTTGAACCAATTAAGGTTAGTGTTTTACCTTTCCACCTACCCATCAATGTATCTCCCTTGGATTGGATTCTCTTCAAATCCAAACATAAACCACCTTTACTAGCTTGGGAGCTCCATCCATTACATGTGATTTAAATCACATGTAGGTGAGGTAAAATGGTTTACATAAAAGAAACCATGGGAACACATACCCTACATAATAAGAGGAGAGAAGGAACACAAGGAAAATTTTAATTTAATAATAAATTAAATGATACTAATCACATAAAAATTTCTTTTCTATGCTCCTGATCATACACATGAATGAAAATAAATTTTTATTTAATAAAACTAGCATTAAATGCTTAATTTTAATTTTTAATGATAAATCACACTCGAATAAATTAATTATATTCTTTAATTAAATAGTTCTTTTATCTTAATTATCAACTAATTTTCATTGATATTATAACCCATCATAATTTAAACTAATTTTATAAATTTATTTAAAATTAACTAATTAAATTAAATATTGTTTTTAGAAAACATAGATAACACCTTTTTAAATCCTCCCAATATGTATTATACTCGTATACATTTTTACTTTTATGACATATAGCATACATGACTTATCACGTACTTTTTGATGTGTACTATCAATATAATGATTTCAATAATTATATGATTTTTTGGCCACATGTTATGATTAAATTCAAATAGATGAACAACTATAATTCAACTCATACATGATATATAGATATGAATACTATGAAGATATTAAATAAAACTTTATATACATGTATATATATATAAATATTAAAAAAAACTCACATGGTATGTCCTATTAACTTAATTACCACACAAGAGAACATGTATCAATGTTTTCACATTATAATAAATAAATTTCAAATATTCATAATTTTTTATAAGTACACAACAAGTATAGGTGAGCTACATGGCATGTGCATCACTCACTCTCTATCTGAGGTACACACATATGTACTCGGTATGTAAATTGTACCATGGAAAAATTTAGTAGATGGTGTTTAAAAGGGATTAAAAATCATGTGGAATCCGATTTACATGGTCACCAGTTAGGTATTCCTTGTATATAACACACAAACCATCTGTGACTCAAGCATACTAAATGATGTTCACGTTGGATAAATGGAGTGTACTGTAGCTGAATGTGTTCCAGGATAACCCGGTCAATACTGGGTGTATGAATTAACTACTCCATGTGTTATCAATGTACACACATTTAAAAAATTACCAAATAATTAATTCATGCATTGAACACAGGTAAATGTGGTTTATCTTTGGTTACATAGAATGTAGTCTTGTTTTATCAAGTGAGAATCCTTGTCACCTCCACATGAGTTCTTCAATTTTATTTCATTCATCAAATTAATAATATTGATTAAATATATGAGAATCAAAGGAGGAATAAGTATATCTCACAATTTGGATTAAAATAAAGATTGAAATTGAATTGAAAAAGAAAAATAAAAAATGTGTAAATATTCAACAATTCATAAATAATTATAAACAATTACGTGACCACTCTAATACCAATTGTAGGTTCTGGGTGTTGTGGAAGTGTGTGATGGGTCATTCCCAACATGTGTTTTTTCTATGATCGATGATTAATATGAGATTTCCACAACGTTAAACGTCATGGTATATGAAATTGAATCAAATAATATCGACAAGGGATAGAACACCAAAAATAAGATAGAGGATTATTAATTATTATTTATAATTAATTTCATTAAATAAATAATTACCTTGATTTAATTATTTATTAATTGATTGATCTTACAATAGATGTTCTTTTTTTACCATTGTGTTATAAGAATAAAAGTAGACCCCCTCTAGTGGACTACCACTCGTGTTCCAAAAATATCTGAACATCATTATAGGAATCACCGAGTCCTATCATGAAAAATCTTAGAACTTGCATCATCTGCCTTTCATTTCCTTGTGTACCACTTCCAATATATTCTGATCAATCTCTCTTGACTTAAGAGTGGGATTTGGAGGAATGCCACTCTCCATTCTTGGTAGAATTCTTGGAGAAGTGATCTCTCATAGCCAAGAAAAGATTCTCCAAATCCATTGTGCACAACCAAACAAATGAATTGTCTTATTGAGAAAATAATACAATTGGGTTTATATATCACTAGGGTTTAAATAAATGAATTTCACCAGTTCCATTTATTATTTATTTAAAACATATGTAACCCCATGTCAACTAATAATAATAATTATTATTATTATCGATATGTGATTAACATGAAAATTAAATTAAATATTACTTAAGTAAATAAAATTAAATATTTATTATTTCTCATCAGAACATTAATCTCATCCTGTTATTCTTCCATAATATTTGTCAAACCTTGAATATTGATTATTTAATTATTAAATAAATATCATTTCATTATTGGCCAATAAATATATAAATATTATATTCACTAAGTAAAAAAAATTTATATGTGACCAAGCATACACAAATAATTATTAAACCACATCTAGGAATAATATTTATTCAACTTATTAAATAATAATTAATAATATATTATTTAACTGATATTATTGATAAACTTAATGTGTGACCCTATATGACTCTTTCTTAGTGGAATTAGTTTAAGGAACCTACTTTCCGAGGTTAGCATCTAGAAACAAAAAAATGAAACCTTATATAAAAAGATTAATGCTTCAATGTCTTGATACCTCATTCAAACACGTATTGTGTAATATAATACCTTTATCTTGATATCTCAAATCAAATAGGTTGAATGAAGATTCGATCAACTAATGTGCTCAATGTATCCTTCCTTTAATTTCATCAATATGAAATTTCCTTTAGATTACCATGGCCATGGATTTTTTAGGCTATACCATTTCCATAAAATGGATAGAGATATCAACTTTTGTTGAATAATAGAAGGGAAAAATCATTTCTTGCATACTCATTAACATAATATTACTCTTGAAGAACCCAACATATCCTACCTCACCATGAGTATATATCATCAAAATTTTTGTCAAGACCTCAATTTATGTGACTCATAATACTTTTTATTAAAAATATTATAGTCTAGGGATCAATACACAGGTCCACATAGGGGAAAACATAATGAAAAATATAACATGGAATTCCTACTAAAGGGTCTTGTTCTCATAATATCCTACATGATATTACTAAGGGCGTATACCATGAGAAGGTAACTCAATGTCCTATGAGTCTACACCCCTGATAGAATGTTGAATTTTGTTTCCCTCATATGATATCATTTTTATATATAACACATATTTAAAAATAACATCATATCACTTCCATGTTCTCATTATACTAGGGGACTACTACAACCTTTTAGTGCAATAACTACTATTAGTACATTTTCACATACTATGATTTGAAAAAGAAAAATCATGATATGATAATGATTTTATTAATATTAAAATCTGTGCTTACATATTTTCCTAATGTACGTTTATGTTTTTTATAGGGAACAAACTCTAACAGTGGATCCATTCATGGTGTTGTATAGGTGGATGTGTCATTATCCAATTTGTTGGATATGGTTGGGTAGTTAGTGTTAGTTGGACCAAATGTAGCAAAAATAATGAAAAAGAATATTAAGATGCTTTTGAAGAAGATAAAGGTAGTTCATTACCATCATATGGATTTTTTTATAAGAGGAAGAGTCTGTTAGAATTATAGATTAGGTATCATGCGTTCTAGAGGGTTTTCAATCACCATGAGTAATAATGGTCTAGACGATTGGGTAATATTTTTCTATGGTTCATCAGTCATTTATGAGGTGTTTTGGTGTATTTATAAGGTGGTGTTTTAGGTGGCGCTTCCCTTATAAATGGAAATGAACCATGAAATTTTTCATATGTCATGACTTTGAAAATATCATATTGATGATTATCATATCATCAATTGGTGAAAGCTAAATATAAATAATGTTGGGTTAATTGTAAAGTGTCTAGTTATGCTCCATGATCATAAAAATAGGTTACTACATAGGTGATCGATCACTATGGTTCAATTTCTATAGCGTAATGGTTGTGTGGAGGAGATTATGTGGGAATGCGATTCACAACTGCCTTCTCAGTACCCTAATTATTATAATTCTATTGTCTTTAATTTTTTATGAGATTATTGATTATGAATTTAATTGAATTAAGTTGGTTTTTATCATATTTTGTGATTTTTTCTTGGTGTCTTGTCATTTATTGGGCGTGTCATCTCATTCGAGAAGTATCTTCTATGGGTGTTTGAGGTTTTGGTGGTTGGGTTCTCTATTTGGGATTAGTTTTGATTCTTTGTGATGAAAATAACTGTAGATTCAATTAATTCAATTACATTTGAAGCTATAACTCATCACATTGTGAGTATTGGGAGTTATAGGTACTCAGAGGTGGTTTATGGAATGATGATGGAGTTTGAATTGAAATTTCAGCTGGATAGTTGGATTACAATATATTATTTTGTTTTTCAAAGGGAGAAGAATTTTTTATGGATTGAATGTACTATGGTGCTGTAAATAGTACCATAATGGAACAAGTCTTGGATTTTGGTGGCTCTTTCTCCCCAGGGTCCCATACGACATGGATTTCTATCTACGCCATGGCTATGTATAAGGAATGACCTGGATGGGGTATAAGATCTGATATTATGGTATATATATCAAGGATACATCGTGATTCTTGATGGATTGGGTTATGTATCTCTACATTCTAAATGGTATATAAAACTTGTGATAGGTATTATTCTACAACCCTTCCAAGGTTTTATTTCATTTTAAAGGGATTCGAAATATGATTTCAAGGGAGTGGTTCGGTTGACAACCATTGTGTCATGACATAGAAGGTTTCAACATTGTTTGGTAAAAAAATGAGGAGGTATATCATGTATCTTTAACCATTCCAAATGTCCTTCTATTTTATTAGTTTGGTTTATATTTGAGTGCTCCCCTAAATTAAATTTCCTTAAATCTATCTCCCTTGTCTCATGGTTGACTCAAAGTTGGGTTTAAGAGCTCATTCATCCCATGTCTATTTTATTCAAACTATATATCTTGTATATTGAGAATTAGAGATCCGAGGTTAGTTGTTCCCAAAAAAGTTTTGGTTTTCTCATTTTTTATTATCCAAAAAATGTTTTGGTTATTTAATGTGGTTGAATTTAGTATGGAAAAAATAAGCGGTTAATGATGGATGTAGCGATTTTGGTTTC
Organism: Viscum album; assembly: GCA_963277665.1. Classification (NCBI taxonomy): domain Eukaryota; kingdom Viridiplantae; phylum Streptophyta; class Magnoliopsida; order Santalales; family Viscaceae; genus Viscum; species Viscum album. The sequence continues at coordinate 1,083,930,614 of OY728150.1, read as the reverse complement.
TAACGGTTTCAATCATGTGATATCAATCATGATATCATATATTACTTTATTTCTATTTTTGCTACAAAATTTTAAGCTCTAGTTGAGGTAGATTATTCAATGAATCCCTATTTTCTTTTTAACTTGTATAATTATAATTCTTTTTTATTCCTCGGTTATATAGTATTGATTTAACTAATTAAGATAAAAAACAAGAGTAAAAAAACTGAGGGTAAATGGGAGTCTCACATGTGTTTAACTAATTTCATAATACCCAGTTTGAATACGTGATTATCATATCTTATTTCTAAAAATATTTCATATTTTTTATAATTGTGTGTGATTACAGTGACTGTGTTTTGGATTCAAATTTCCCAATTGTATAATCAATTAAATATAGTAATGTACTAGTTTAATAGAAGAAAGTAATTAATATAAAGGCAAATTTTAATATGAAATAACATTCTAGTACTATATATTGAAAATATTTTTGTATGGTATGGTATATTTTAATTTTGAGGCTATATTTAAGTGATTGATGTGTGGTTGAACTTGAGGTCAGGTAATTGGCATTGTGGCCAAATCTATGGGTGATATAGGGGGAATTCCATTGTCATTATTTATTTGATATAGGGTTGTGTCTTAAATTCCACTATTGGAATGAGGGAATGAGTGTTTTTGTGGGTGATGGATTATTGGTTGATTTATGATTGTTTATTATTAGCCTAGTTGTACATAATATAGTTGAAAAAAATGAATTTGAAATAGGGGTTGTTAAAATCAAATAACATTATGGTTAAAAATGAAACAATGATGCATGAAATTAATGATTAATATATAGAAATCAATATGAATGATGTTTAATATGATTTATCATTATTTTTGAAAAATAATAGCTCAAAGAAATAATAATTGCTAGTAAATGGTAAATTTAGTAATTTAATAACAGTAAAATTAACAGTATATTTCATATGATATGTGTAGATGTTTGAATTAGATGTGGTGGTGGCTGTGATGTTATAGTAGTAAGCTATTGTAGTTCGGGGTAGTGGTAGTGTGGTTATGTTTATGAGATCTGGTACATCTCGTTGGTGTGAACTACTTTAGGTTGTGATTTATTGTGGTGTATATATATAATGTATTTTATTTTTATTTCTATAAATTACTCACTTGATTTGGATACCCTTACAAAAACCCCAGATACTTTGGGTACTACATGTCTTCCTCTGACATCAATGTTCGAATAGAAATTCATGGGAGACATCTCCTTCTTCCCTCCCCCCCTTCATGGTGTAGCATAGGATATGATGGATCTATGTGGGTACAATCATATTATTGTAGTATAAAGTGTACTAGAAGAATATATGAGGTATGGTTATGATGTTAGGTAAATTATGTAATTGTTGACTTTTTGGGTTATGGATGATGAGGTACAGGTTCATGGGAAGAATCTATAGGGTATAAATATTAGGATACATATATGTGCACTAAAGACCCTACATGATATTATATGACAATTTATTATATAGTGGGGGTCGTATATGAAAAGCGGATAGAAAAAAGATTATATGATTCTTGTTTATGATACCCAAACGTATTGTCTGTGAGATATGGTGTTTTGTCACATGGATATAGAAGGTATTGGTAGCATATGAAGTTTGATAATGGGGTGTGAGAGAAAGAAATCAGTGGGTGAGTGGTTGTGGGGTACATTACCATTATATTATTCAATACTATTTTTTATGTTAGGATGAAATATTTGGTGAGTTAGACATAGTGTCTTTTTTCCGTAGTTGACTCAATATGTTATTTTTGTGTTTTTATTAAAAAAATTTTGAGCGGTTTTGGGTATGATCCTACAGAGGATACTTGTTATGATCACTCAAATATATATAAATTGTATTAATGATTTTAGGGTGTGGTAGGAATCACAACTTTATTGTTCTATACATGAAATTAATTTTTGATTCGAAGTCACTATCAAAGAGTTATACTGATATTTTATTTTTTTTAATTTATTTATAAATTTTGTTGTTATTATGGATCTTTATTTATTTATAATTATGTGTTAATTAGTGGGTTTTTTTCTATATTTTCTAGGTATTAAGACGGTCCTCCAATTTTTGATTTGTTTAATTTTATTGCATGTCACAAATGTGGTTCTTATTGGAGGAGGACCTTAGTGGTAACACCCAACATCACTGGAGGACCAAGAGAGATTCATATTAGGGTAAGTTCATGATAATCCCAGATGATTTTCATGAGGTAAATATTTATTTTATATTATTTTAATAACATTGTTGTACAAATATTGAAAATTTTAGTGAAATTTTTATTATTATATGCATATAAAATACTTTAATTTGGGAAAAGAATATAATTCATTATATAATTTGTTCAAATAATTTTTCTAAGAAAACATAAGATTTTTTAATCTTTAATTTATTATTATTTATATTCCTATATAATATATAAATTTTTTATTCTAAATTTATTCTCACTCCCTCTCAAAAACATTTTCTTATAAAGGTTCAGGATATAAGTCACTTGGTATGAAAAATAGATATGTGACTTCACATTAACCAAAAAATTAAAAGAAGTTTTCTTAAAAAAACATTCCAATGAAATAAAGGTTACTATTTTCCATTATAATTAAATGTTATTTCATTAATATAAATATAAAGTAATTAAAAATTAATTAACTAGATAATATTTTTCATGTTTATATAATTAATAAAATAATTGTAAGTATTAATATATTTACAAGATAAAATTCTTGGTACTTGGGATCAGAACCCCACAAAATAATTATCTATTTACTATAATTATGTTGTTACAATAATTTTAGGGATGTAATATCTTGTGAATATATATATGTATGTGGGGGGGTGGGGGTTCAAGACTGAACCCATCAAATTCTTTTATGGTGGTCATTTTCATCCCTAACTGTTACATCATCCGATGGGGGTTTAAGGAATTCCATTGACCAATAATTATATGGATAAATGTATAGGTTGAAATAAATGGTGAAGTAATTGGACCTATGTAGGAAAACAATGGAATAATGGTGGATAGAAACGAAAAATTCATAGTTTCTATATTCGAACCACTAACATGCACTTTTCCTTAGGGAATTTCTAGATTGATAGATCATTCTATAGATATCAATTCTGGACCCATTCTTGGAAAACTATGAATAAATTATAATATCAAATGTGTTAAAAATATTCTATTCTTCAATCATAAATACCAGTATTTTTTCATTGTAATAGTTATATTTTAATATGCTTGATTTATTGAATGTATAATTTTTTCACAATGTAATTTTATTATTATTTCATTAATAGGTCTACTTTTAAACATTTAAATACCGTGAGATATTTTTTACTATTTTTTATTTTTCCTTGAAGTATATTCTACACATCTAAAAGTATTATTCATTTAGTTTTTTTATTTTATTGAAATTGGTTTGTTGTTCTCTTTAGAATAAGTAAGACACTGTTCAAATTTTTTTTTATGGATGATATGGAATTTCATGTCCTTGTTCTTATAATTTTTTTATATTAATTGAAAATTATTCCAATTAGTGCATGATAAATTTGTTTTCATGCTATGTTTTTTTTCAAAAAACCCTTTATGATATTATGAATATATTTTAAACTATGAAATCACTATGTTAAAAATTGGATATAAATTACACTGTTAATTGAGGATATGATATAATATTATTATCGATTAGGATTTTTTATTTGGATATCCGATTATGTGTTGGATTAATAACTTTACATGTTTAATTGGGATTATAAATTAAATATTCAATTGAAGTATATATTTCTATTGTAAAAAAAATTATTTTTTTGAAAATTAGTGATAAAATTTAGTTAACATGACCTTTTATATTTTAGTATATTATTGAAATTTAATGACATTAATTGTTTGGAAATATCTTGTTAAACATAAATTAAATCTCATGATTTTTTTCTTTTTTTGGTGTAAGCCTATTTTTTTTCATGTTGATATTATTAAATATTATTGTTGTGTTGATAGGGATAAGATATCAGTTCTATGTATGTGGGTGATCCTTCAAAGACACAATAAAATTCATAAGATATTAATTATGGATGATTGTTTCTTACATAATTTTTAAAAATTATAACATATTTTACGATAAATGTTAATTATTGTGTTCATTTTTTTTATTTATGTCTAATTTTTTCCTCAGTTTCTTTAATGGTGATGTAATGGGTTTCATGTAGGATAAGGTTAGAAATAGTAATTGAGGTGGATGAATGATGATGGAGGTAGGGAAGAATTGGATGTGGTAGGTTAAGGGTGGATTTTTCTTAGAATTATGTTGTTGTTTTAATAGTGATGATAACCAAATATGGGACGGATGGTTATCAAATTATTTTGAAATATATATTTTGTTTTACATGTTAGTGTTAGATATTGGTGTTGAATTTTTTTGATTATATCTTTATGTTAATTTATATTTAATTAAATTATATTTCATTAATTATGTTTTTATTTATATATTTATTTTTTAGTCCAGTAGACATTTAAGGTAACCCACATTAATTAAAATCATTGTAAATAAATTTAGTAGTGGGTTTATTTGACAGATTTTTCTTAAAAAACAAATTTCTATAATTTTTAGAGTTTTTTTAAATTTTTTAATATAATTGTTTTAAAACAGAAATAACCACTAAAATAATATAGAAATATTTCTAAATTGGAAGAAATGATACTTCTATAAACATTCTCAAAATAGAACTAAATAATCATGACTATATTACCAATAGTGATATATATGATGAATTAGAAAAAAATACTAAATGGTTTAGTTTGGTTTTATACTATTACAAATAAATAAAAGATAACAACACTATATTTATTTTCTAATTGGTATACCTTATAAAACAATATTTTTCACAATTTTTAAAGTAGTAATTGGTATTTTTCAATTGAAATCCCAAAATTAAATCTGAAAAGACATGATTTTTTATTAGTTTGAACAAATCAGAAAACACAAAATAATAAAAATTAAAATACCATTTTTAGTCCATTTAATTTATTATTCTTGATATGAATATCTCATAGTCATGGAACAATGACTGAGAATTCCATACTAGATAAAACATGAAATATTCAGAATGATTAACTTTTAATGACCTATATAAACTATATATAAATATTAAATATTAAATGAATCTTTATGCATAATTAAAATTAAATTAAATAAATTTATATAGATTTCAATAATATATTATAAATAAATTTTTTTTATTATATAAGAAGTTATACTGATTTATAATTTGTCAAAAGTTATGGTAAGGGGATGTCTATTTTTTCACTTAATTATTTTCTCTTTGTCTTTCAACATTTAATTATATTTTTTATAGTGATTATATAGATTAAATTTATTTTTTATTGATATATACATGAATTTATTACATTTCCTTTCCCATTTATTTACGATGCATTCTTTTATACTTTCTCAGTTCATAGTTAAATTAAATTTTATAAAAATGAAAATAGAATTCCATCTCAAATTAATTAGACATTTTTCTATTACTTCTAAAATATTTTTGTTGACCATTTTTATTTATGGTTTACATATAATACCTTTTATACATACTTATTATAATCTTATTCACTCTTAATATTTATATTCATTATACCTTCTTCTCTCATTGATTGATTCATCCCTCACCATTATGTCATATAACCCACATTATTCTAAAAAGAAATTGATTTAATGAATTAATTAGTAAATGATATTACATATTTATGTGTAACATATTTGAATAAATATAATACGATGTGATGATTGGTATCACATCAATATATTCCTCATTATATTGGATATTGATCATATTACATAAAAGTTTATGGGACCCAGGTAGTGTGCCAAGGACACTATTCATTGATGGACTTATAAGAGATCCACAAAATATAATTATACTATTCTATTATTTGGAAACAACTAAGTATTTTATGGAATATCACATTTTCAAAATTTAATTTCTTTTTTAGTTTACATTTAACACAACACCGAGCTTAACCGAATCCCAACATACTATTAAATATTATTATTTTAAGACGATCATTATAAAATATCCATAAAATTGAAGGATATGAATATAATTAAATATATTATGAAATATATATTAATTAATTTCATGTTAAATAAAAATTTGTTTATTCCTATGGAATAAACACAGAATTTTTATTAATTTCATTTTATTCTTAAAATTTATATTTTTTTCGAAAATAATTTCTTATTTTATTATATAAGAAATAAATATAATTAATTTCTGACACTTATATAAAATTTAATTTTCCAAATAAACATCGTTATTTAAATTAATTCATCAAAATCATCTTAGGGTAATTTTTTGGGAATTTTTTTTAAAATGATTATTTTTAGGCTAAAAAGATAAAATATTGTTTTTATAAAATAATATATCTCTTATTAAATAATTATTATCTGATCAAGATTTAAAATGAATTAAAAATTAATCCTTAAAAAATTTATTTAATGAATTAAATTATACATAAGTTTTTATATTCAGAAACATGTGCTTACCAATTTTTAAAACCAATATTTTAAGATAATTGTTTTTCTTTGAATTGTGAACATAACATATTTATAATTGATTTTTATCACTTATATAAATTGAATCAAGTAAAATGGAATCCAAAATTTTAAAAAATCATAAAAAATTAGGTTATAAGTTAATTTCAATTTTTTGGAATAAAAAATTTACCATATTAAGAAATTAATACATTATAGGTAAAATAATGTAGTGTGTTAAAGTTAAAAGGTAAAAGATTAAAATACCTAAAAATTTAAAAATTAAATGGTTTTATAATTTGTTTATAAACCCAAAATATAAATAAAAAAATTATTTATCATAAAAAATCATTGTAATTAACGCCACAAAAAATGTTGTTTTATTTAAATATAAATTAATCATTATTTATTCAATTTAAACACCAATTTTCAAGTATAAATTCCATCCCTCACCACCACATTTCTCTTAAAAAGTATTTAATCCATAAAAATATATAAAATAACCTACCTAAAATCCACATTTACATATTCTATTAGTCTCAACCAAAAGTCAATTCTGTGGTACTTAAGGGATCCTTTACAGAGGTGATATTCTAGATATAATTTTTTCAGAACACATCTCTTATTTTATTTTCTTATTTTAGATTATTCTAACATAATTCATATATTAAATAATAATAACTAAATAATAATGTAAATCATTTAATATCTTACTTAAATCCCTTTTATTTCATCCTCTTATTCAATGAAAAACCAGTATCCAAATTCTGGTTGTTAGATGTCTTTGTGAATAATGATTTTTTTATTTTCCACTATCTTCTTTTGAGGAAGGTTATAAATGAATTATTTAAGTTAAATAACATTTAAATAATTATATTATAACTTATTTCATGATCTATAACTATTATATGGACATAATATTAAATAAAACTAAACTAGTTTAGAATGGTTGAAAATACCTGACAAAATAAATTAATTATTTATCATTATATTTTATCAAACAAATAATCCACATGTAAGAAATAAAAAAGATATATAATATAATTTTAACATAAATAATTGAATTAATACCATTTAATTTGACTTATTCATCTTTATTTTAATTTGAAAAGAAAAATCAAAATTATACGCAAGTTAAGTGACCTTGAAACCATGAAACGAACTAACCCAAAAAACAAAAATAATGAAATATTATTAATTAATGGTTTTTTAAGATGTTGTTAAAAGATCATTTAAGGTATTATAAATATTAATATATATCTATAATAAATTAATAATATTATTTAAACCATTATATACTAGTTTTAAGTATGCAAACCTAAAGGTTACCATGGGATAGGGATTTCTCATCTCACTTTTACTTATATAAGATATTTTCCTTTTTCCACACTTCTTTAATGTTTATGGTATATATAACTACATTTGATATGTCATATAACTAATCTTATGACATTTATTTTATTCAATGTTTCATTAGATACTTTTTTATTTAATGGTTATTATGATTTGACTGATTACAATGTAGTTCTTAACCCAATTTCCACTCTTTAGTATAAATTTATACTTCCTCGATTATGTCATTCTATGAATATTTATGAAATTAAGTTCCATATATAATATAATTTATTTACACTTATTTTATGTGTCTTTATATCTATTATAGATATTGAATTAATTTTATTAATTCCCACTCCGATTATATGATACTTATAATGGATATTATTTTAAATATTTTTTAATGTTTCAATTAGAAATCACTTCTTCTTCCATGACCGTGTTATTTAAAATTTTTCACATTATTTAATAATATCATATGATTAATTAAATTCATCTTTATTCAGGTTTAAATTTTTATAAAATTGTTTCAAAGTTATATTTTAATTATTTTCTAAACAAGTATCTATTAGACATTTCCAACAAAACTATGAAGAATATTTTCTAAATTATATTGCATTAGATGGTTTTCCCACTTCCATGAAACCATAATTATTTAAAAAACCATTCACAATATTTATTTATTATTCCCTTAGAAGATTATTTCTTTTATAATTTGAAAACATTTTAAAAATTATTCATCTTCAAAGTGAAAAAGATTATTTTCCCCAAGAAATTTTCCATGATCTCATTTAAATAATTTTCATCTATAGTAACATCCATTAATGAATATTGTTATTCATTGTGGTTTATCTCTTATGATACAATCTTTCATAATTTAACAAATTGTTTGTGAATAGTTTGACTAAGTATGTATTGATATTTCATATGAATAGTTCTTTCAATAAGTGTAATTATTGATTTTATTGAGGAATGTCGATTCAATTTTATTATTTTTTCATATTAGAAATAAATTGGGCTTATTAAGTGATGGGTGAGGCCTAATATTGAACCTTGACACATTTATGGGTCTCATGAGACAAACCATATTGGTATTTTGCTGAGTAAGTACCCATTTATTTTTAGAGTTCTTAGTTGAGTCCTTGATGATAAGTTTCAAATACCCCACATTATAAATTCCACCATTATTAAAGTAGTTATTAATATATATATACTTATTTGTATTTTGTTAGAATATCCATGGATATTACTTAACCTCAAGTGATTATTTTATTTGGAATAATTTTTTCATAATTGTTTCATTTCATATTATTTCTTTCCATGATCAAGTTAGTGACTAAATGACATGTGTTTTATATTGTTTATGTTTCTATATTTTTATGATTATTTAGGATATATTACTAATTATATATATCCTTACTAAGAATATGAGCTCACCACTTTCTTCTTTTTTATTATCTATAGAATGATATTAATTTTATTTTGACTAATATTCAGGGTTAATCTATGAGAATGATGGTGTGGTAAATGGATTTACTATATTGTATTTTATATTTAAATAGAAATTCGAGGTTAATGTATGTATGTAGTTTTCCAAAACTACTAATTTTTTTGGTCTTCTAGGATTAAATTCCATGTATATTTTTCCAATGTAATAAAATAACCCTTGACTCTATGATACTAGGTCTAGGGATTTTATAGTATGAATTATAGGTTTTTTACAAGAAACCTTGGAAACTAGATTTAGAAAAAAAATATTAGTGAAGGAAAACCCTATAACGGAAATTAAAAATATTTCTAATGTAACTATCCTTTTGATTTTGATGTTAGGTATACATAAATTGTCAATTTACCTTACGTGTTTTATTATTTCAATATTATGAATAATGATTCATAACCTAATATAATGTGTTCAATTATTTAGAAAATTGAACCAAAAGGAGGGGAAGGAAACCATATCAATTCACTTTATCCATGTAGGGATTGGGCTCCTAGATAAGATAAAGATAGATTTATATGGACCTCAAACTGGATCTGAAAAAATTATAAATATATTGGGAGAGTTGTCTTAGGTTATGATTAATAACCTTACAAATATGTTTTATCCAGATCCATAACATATTGTGACAATGTAATAATGATTCATGTGAGAACAATCTCTAACATAAAATGGAATTGAAAATAAATTTTTAGGTCAGAAACAGATAATATCTTTAGAGATTATATTTCTAGATTGGGCAAGTAATGAAAGGTATAAATTTTTTATGATATTTCATCATATCTATGGAGATGAATATTATTTTTGGTCATTGATTCAAAAAAATAAGGAGGAGGAGGAAATATAATACATGGGATGAAATGATATTAAGGAAATTTTCTTGGATAAATATTTCCATTGAAACCACTGATCAGATAAGGAGATACAAATATTGTGTATAAGATAAAATGGGGATGATAATGTTTCTATGTATGAAGAAATATTTATTGTATTATCGAGGCATGTTGTGGAATATATTTATAATCCAAAGAGTAATATTGATCAATTTTTGGATGGGTTAAATCTATTCCTAAGAATGGAATTATTCCCTAAAAAATTCTCATCAATGAATACATAGTCTAAGATGCTCTCAATAGAGATAAATAATTCTTTATGTATTATGACATTAACAGAAAACAAGGGAAGAAGAGGGTTTTAGAGTTAAGAATGTATAATGGGAATAAAAATGTAGAACTTTCCAATATGTGATACCTATAGAAGGAAACACCGTAGTACCTATATAAAAGGAAAATGATTTTTCTTAAAGTTGAGATATTAAGGCCACCATGATAATTATTTTAATTGAGAAAATAATCTAGTAATGATCAATATATCTATTTTAAGGAGATGGGAACCTATGAGATTGAATGCCCCAAGCATCAAGGAAACCTACCATAGAAGGAGATGAGGGAATAATGTCACGCTTATAGAGTCACAAAAACTATGTCTTAAGTTACTAATGATGTGTTGATATATACTTTAATTATATTCTAAATTTTATCTAATGATTTATTAAATTGTAAGTCATACCATTCTTTATATCATCCCAATTTGTAAAAAAATTAAACATTCTCATTTAACCATAATAATAGAGTTTTCGATCAAAATTCTTTTGTGAAAATATCACTACAACAATGATGTATCATGTAGTTACTATTATGACACATAAATGTGCTCTATTTTTTGATTGTATTATCATACTAATGGTTGATTTTGATACAAAACATGTAATGTACCAGATTTCAAAATATAATGAAACAAATTATTGAAAAGAGAAGGAAATTATGATTCATGATGAAGTTAAGAAATTTATTATCTTTAGAGTGGAGACTTAATCAGATAATAAATATCTGGACCCAACTCTATAATCTCTTATAATTTATATTCTTAGAGAATAAGTTTAGATAGAACTAATAATGAAAAAGGAAATATTAAAATTTTGGATTTACCTATTGCAAATTAATACATTGATGTATTTCATGTCAAATTACCTAGATATAGACCAGAGTGAGAAGTTTAGTTTTATATTGATTTAATTTCTGATGAAAGGCCTAAATGAATGACTCCCTATAGAATGGAGCTATGGAGTCCATGTAATATTCCCTAGTGTTTCACCTTAGGGAGAACCTATTATTTTCATTAAGACAAATGATGGATTTGTGATATTGTGCATTGATTATATGTATATCAATGATACTAATATAATGAATAATTGTCCTTTATATATTATTTTTAACTTATTTGAATAACATTATGGTGATCTCTATTTTTCAAATATTGATCTTCATTATGGATATCATCTTTTTCAACTAAAGAAGGAAGATATTTTGAAAACAGTATTTCCAATGAGGTATGGACATTATGATTTTACAGTAATTCCTTATTGATTGACTAATAAACTTTAGTTTTTAAGGGATATATTTAATATAGTATTCAAGAAATATCTTGATGATTTTGTTTTTGTATTTATCATTTATATAACAGTGTAATAAAAAACTATGAAGAACATGATAATGACTTGGGAATTTTTTTTAGAATATTAGATGAAAATATTTATATTGGAAATTTAGAATGTGTGGATTTTAGTTTCGAAAAGTTTCTTTTTAAGGAAATATTATCTCCAAGGATGAAATATCAGGTGATCCGATAAATAAAAAGGTATTATAAGAATTTATTATGGAAATAAACATAACTTAGGTCAGTATTTTAATTGGCTTGGTAGGTTATTATTATTGATTTGTTCAAAATATTTCTCAACTGGAAAACATGTTAACCATGTTTACTCATAATGAGGATAAGTTTATTAGAAAAAAAAATGTGAATAATTTTTTGATGAATTGAAGGAGATATTTGTGAATGATACAATCATGAATATTCCATTAGAAAATAGTATACTTTTTATTTATAGTGATGTATTGAGGAAAGGAATTGGTTGATTCCTTTTTCCAAATTATAGAGTTATTTCCTATTCATAAATGTTGTTGAAAATTTATGAAAGAAACTATTAAACTCATTATCTTGAGTTAGCAGCTATAATAGTTTCTCTAAATATATCAAGACACAATCTATATGCTGAAAGATGTGAACATATACAGATCAATAGAGTTTGAAATATATCATTACACAAAATGAAGTCGACATGATGAAAAGTAGAGGGCTCATGATACTCAAGGATTATGATTTTTAAATTCATTACCACCCTGGGAAAGAAATTATGGTATTGAATACATTGATTTTTAAGGATCATAGAGTTATACAAAAATGAGTATTAATAGGGATCTGATGTTCTTGGATCTAGTATTATTTATAGAGGAATTATTGTGGAAGGGTAAATAAGGATACTTTTTAAAATTGATTCAAAGTTAACTTTGTAATATTAGATAAAAAGTTATTAGTTTAATGATGAGAATTTTCAAAATAAATTTAATGTACTGAATGATATAAAATTGTATGAATTAAAATATTAAGAAGGAATAAAAAAGTTTTGAAATAATATTTTTGTTCCCTTAATGCCATAGATAAAATAGTAATTATTGGATGATTTTCATATCTTTAATTTATCTACACACCATTTTAGCACCATGATATATAGATATTTGAAGGAAATTTTTTGGTGGGATAATTTGAAGTAGGAAAGTGGAAATTATAGTTCAGGATGCTTCGTTTGTCAATAAGTAAATTCTTATAGATAGTATCATAGGGTATTCAAGAATTCTCTACCAATTCCTACATGGAAATTTGATGAAATTACTATGGACATTGGTATGGGATTACAAAGACTCCAAGAAAGAATGATAAAATCAATGTAAGTGTTGATTGAATTACCAAATCTATACATTTACTCATTATAAAGGGACTATTTTCCACTATAGAACCTTCAAATTCTCTATATTAATTACATTTTAAGTCTTCATGTTGTACATATTTTTTTTATTATCATGATACGGGATTTTCATCAAAATTATGTAAAATTCCTCAAATGGATCATGACAATGAGCTTTGTTTGATCACTTTTTATCGCCATCAAACAGAAGGATAGTCAAAAAAGACTATTTAGACTTTTTAGGACCTGTTGAGATCGATCTCACTTTACTTCCAAGGTAAATGGGATCAGTATTCACATTGGTTATAATTTTACCCAAACAATAGCTTCCATTAAAATATTCAAATGGTGTCATATGAAGATTTTTATATAAAAATATATTATAAAACATCTTTTTTGGGTGAATTTGGTGAAATTATGCTTGTAGGCCAAAAATGATTAAGAATAAAAAAATAAAGACTACTCAAACTCATATCAAATTATCTCAATGGAGCAAAATGATCAATGCTCATAACTAGAGTAATGATTTGGAATTTCATGTGGGAGATCTTTTTTTCTTCAAGGTATCTCAATGGATGTGTGTTATAATATTTAGTAATTATTGAAAATTGAGTCACATATATATCGAACAATTTAGATTCCTAGAACAAATTAGAAAATTGTATTATAATTTTGGAATTCGACATAGTATTTCTAATGTTCATGATCGGTTCCATATCCATTTGTTAAGGAAGAATATGTGAGACCATACAATTTTTCTCACTTATGATGAAATAGGATTTGAACATGAATTATATTACTGTGAAGATTCTATCTATATTTTGGAAACTAGAGAACATGTGTTGAGGAATTAGATCCCTCTACTAGTAAACCCACATTCGAAAAATCTTATGATTGAAGAAGCTATGTGGGAACCAAAGAATCTATGATGAAGAAATACCCAAATATATTTATTAGTTGAATTTATAGAATGTTTTTTGATGAAATTTTTGGAGGGAAGACCGTATCTTCCCATGATTTTATGGTATGTCACTTTTTTTTGAAAAACAATTTCATTGGTAGTTTACATTGCAGAGAACACCGAGCTTAACTGAACCGTGACATACTATTAAATATTTTTTATTTTAACATGAACATTATAAAATAGATGTTTAATTGGTGGCTATGTATAGGGTTAGATATATTATATATATATATATGAATATCATGTACAAAAAAATTAATTTATGCTTAGATAATGAACACATAACATTTAGTAAAGTCATTTTATAATTCAAGTATATGTTTTCATCGAAATGATATTTTTATTTAATTTTATGATAAAATAAATATAAATAGTTTTTTACACTATTATAAAATTTAATTTAAGAAATAATATTTATTTTTGGACTCCTGACATCAAAATTATATTATGGTAAATTTTTGGGAATTTTCTAAAAATGATTATTTTTGGGTTAAAAAGTTTAAATTTTGTTATTATATTATACCATAACTCTTATGAAATAATTAATATAATATAATTATTTTAAATTTATTAAAATTTAAGCTAAAAATAAAAATATTTAACAAATTACATAATTGATAAGGTGTTACAGTTAGATTCACATGCTCAATAATTTTGAGAACTATGATTTTAACCTTAAAAATGGTTTTTGTGAGTTATACATATAACATACTTTAAATTTATTTTTTTCAATTTTAAAAATATAATTAATTAAAATGGTTTACATATTTGAAATAAGTAGGTAAAAATTATTTTTCACATTTATTTTCATTTTTAGGCAAAAAAATTTTACCGCGGTAAAAAACATTTACAACAGTATTTGTAAAATAATTCAACGGGTTAATGTTAAAGGGTAAAATCATAAAATAACTAAAAACTAAAACATTAAATGGTAGTTTTATGTGGTTATAAACCCAAAAAATCCTTTAAAATAACAATTATAATCCAAACTGATGGGAATTAATTCCACCCAAATGTCGTTGTATGAAAAAAATAAAATAATCATTATTTAATCACTTAAAACCAGGCCTCTTCAAGTATAAGTACCATCCCTTACCACCCAATTTCTCTACAAAAACCTTGACTAAATTAAAATATATAAAAAAATATCCTCACCACTATACCCACTCTTAATATCTATTGGTGTCACCCAATGAACAATTCCAAGGACATTAATGGATCCTTTAAGAAGGTGATATTCAAGAGGTAATTTTCTCAAACCACCTCTCTTATTTTCCATTATTATTCTAGCTTATTATCACCTAATAAACCCATCATGTAGTAATAATTCCAAAAAAATTTAAATAATTTAAAATTATGTTACTATTGGAATATACTATAACCATCCCTTTTATTACATCCTCTTATTGAAAGAAACAAAACCATTGTGAAACTTTTAACAGTTAACCATCTCCGTAAAACATGTTTTCATTCATTTTATATAAAATTATTATAGGAAGTTCATAAATTTATTATTATTGTTAAATACTATTTAATAATTAAATTATAAAATATTTTAGGTTCTGTATCTAATATATGGACATAATAATAAATAAAATGAACATAGTTATTGATATTTGGAAAAAAACCCGCCAAAAAAATATAAAATTTATTATATAATTTTATCAAAAAAATTATCCACTAGTATGAATGAAAAATAATATATAGAAACATTTAAGGTTATTTAATATCATTAATACCATTTCATTTCACTTTAGGTGATTTATTTCAATTTTAAATCCACATCCATAATTATGTGTAGGTAAACCGACCGATAATCCTTGAAACGAACGCACATGAAATAATAAAAATACTGAAATATTGTTAATTAATAGGTGGTAATATGTTATTAATGGAACATATAAGGTATTATAAAAATTTATATAGTTATTTAATAAACTAATAACATTATTTAAAACACTATAAATTTGGTTTATGTATGAAAAACTAAATGAAGCGTGAGGTAAGGGTTTCTCATCTCACTTTTACTTCTTTGATATATGCACATTATTCCCCACTTATTTAGCGTGTGTGCTATATATAATTCCCTTTTATATATAATATCCTGAATAAAATTATCTTCATGGTAGTAAATGACTCATCTGATACTTTTTCCATTTATAGTGCATAATATTTTACTAATTGCAACGTGGTAAGAGAATTCGTAACCAAATTTCCACTATTCAGGTTAAAGTTGTAGTTACTTGATTATGTCTTACTAATATTATTTGTAATATTTTATTTAAATATAAAATGTATTATATACACTCCTTTGATGTCGATTTACATTGAATAAACATATTCGTTTCATATTACTAATGCTTGATTCAATGATATGATATTTAAAAGGGACTTTCTTTTAAAAATTATCTTTTAAGGATTCCATTACACAACTCTTTTTTTACCTAATCATGGTTTACAAACAGATTAATATTTTTACTATTATCCTATGATAATTTAATTTCATTTTCAAGAATGTTTTTATTTTTTTAAATGGTTAAAGGAATATTTTATTGTTTTGTAAACTATATTTTTTTGAGAATTTTCCTACAAAAATATAGAATAATATTTTTTAAATTCCTACGGAGTTAGTGGATTTTAATTTTTTCATGATAACATAATGATTTAAAAAATTATTTAAAATAATTATTGATAATTTTTCATAGAAAATGTTTTCTTTTGTAATTTTAAAGAGTTCTAAATATAAGTGATCTATAAAGTGAAAAAAATGATATTTTGGCCATGAAATTTTCAATGATATCATTTAATGTATTTTCATCTATGTAAAAATAATTTATTGAATCTTCTTAGTAATTGAGTTTAATATATTATGATACTATATTACATAAATTGTTAAAAATTATATTATCAAATTGAATAGGGTTATACTGATATTCCATATATCTAGTTCTTTCAACATAGATAGTTATTGATTTTATCAAGGCATGTTTATTCGGTTGTGCTATTTATTAATATTTGGAATTAATTAGACTTAGTAAGTGATAGGAGATTCACACTATATAAATTCTATGAATCAATATGTCTCATGATACAAACCATATTGTACTTTTTGTGAGTAATTACCATTTTTTTCAGATGCCTTGTTCGAGGCCTCGATAGTAAGTTTTAGATGTCTGGCATTATGCATTCAATCATTATGAAACATGTTATTGATGTTCATGTTATTATTTGAATTTTTTATAGTATACATGGATATGGTTCAAGATCATTTTATTATTTAATATTTAATTATTTGATCTTAATTTATTCATTCTATATTATTTTTTATGTTCATGTTGTTAACTAAACGACATGTCATATCAGTTATTTACCATGAAATATATTTTTTATGATTATTTATGATAGTTTTCATTATATAAATACACTTAATTAGTATTTGATATCACCACTTTATTGTGATTTATTTCCACCAAGGACTGCAATAATTTTATTAAGAATGATATGTAATGTTATACTTGGAGAATAATGGTATCCTTAGAGGATTTTTTTATATTGTATTTTATATATTAAATTTTAATTTAAGCTTCATTTCTATATCAATTTTTAAAAACAAATAAACTATTAAGTCCAAAAGGATGTTATTCCTTACATATGATTCAAATTTAATAATGTAACCACCCAATATGGTATACTAGGTTTAAGTATTTCATCAATTATTTATTTATAAAATTCAAATTATATGGTTTCTTATTTTTCTTCAATGTTTTTTTATCATATGATTATTTTTTTTATGAATCTCAAGATCTCACCAATGACACTCTTAAAATTACATAATTAGTTAAAGTAATTGGGATATTAACTCTCCATTCTCATTCTTATATGACCTAGGATATCCTTTATAGTGAGAAATAAATGTTGAGTTCAAAGGTAGTCCTTGATATTGGAATGAAAAAATATTTTCTCTAACTTATTTGATGTTTTTTAAAATATGTATATACAAAAATATTCTAAACTATTTATTAATTGGTTCTTGAGTTATTACGTGATATAAAATGTATATTTTTCAATTATTATTTAATATATATATATATATATGATATTTGGGTTTTTCTAGTTTTTATTAGAGTGACATATAGTTAAGTTTAGAGATTTGGATTAAGATAACCCAGATTGAACTAAATTTATTATATGTTATCATATATTATAAACATATATATTAATATATTAAAATATATATGTTTGTTTAATCAAATTATATTATATATTTTTTTCCATAATAAACATTTTTATCTTGAGTTAGTGGATGTAAATAAAAGAAAATGAGTGTAAAACCAATGTGATAGAGAATGAAAATATATTCCAATGAACTTCCAAACATGATGGGGATAGTTTGAAGATTATTATAGTTTTAGTTACCCCATATCACATATTGGGAATAATAACCTCAACCATGTGGAGTGAAAAACTTCACCAAAGAATTAATAACTCACCATTTATACCATCTAGAAACAATGACATCCATCTATTAATTTTTGTCTAGTATATTAACAAAACCAAAATAAAGTTTTTATGTTTATTTATTGAAACTAAAAAAGTGGATAAGGTCATTTATTCATAATAATGTGAGTAATATTAGTGGTGGAAAATTATTAAGAACACCAAGGAAATAAATACAATCAAAACAATAGATTTTTAAGATTTTGATAATTTTTTTAATAAATATTTTTTATATACTCATTGTATAATAATTATTAGGGAATTATTCAACATCATGAAGAATTAGGAAAAATTTACTGGTTCATATGTATTTTACATAAAAATATTTTCATGATATACTTTTAGATTTATTATATATTCAAAAAGAAAATTTAATTGATTCATTAGTTGATTTTTGTAAAATTAACGAGATACATTAACAATATTAGACTTTGGGAGTTACAAAAGATATTGTCTAATTTTTAATAGACGGTGGAGAGAAATATTAGGTGATCTTATCAGATATGTTAGTCTCAACATAACATGTGAATAATGAAGTTTTATAGAATTTAATTTGATAATTAGAATAGATGAAAGAATATTAAAATACCAACCTACCAAAAATATGGAAAAAATACATTAACAATAGACTCTAAGGAACCAATTTTTTTCAAGTGTGGTAAATAAGATAAGGAATAATTATATTCCCAATGAAAAATAAATATAATAATTAACATAATGAATAGAAATAAGGTTAATCTAATTTACCACCAATGGTAAAATAATTGAAATATAATAAATATGGATATTTTATAATATAATTCACAAAAAGAAGGGTTATTTTGGAAAAATAATACCACCACCCCTAAATGAAAGAGATAAATAAAATCTTATGTAATCACCAAAACTAATTTGGATCATGAAAATTAATTACTCATTTAGAAATTTATTATTCATTAAATAATTATGAATTCATTTTTATATCATTTCTACATATTCTGTCATATCTTATAAATTTTACCATACTATTGAATTACCACAATATAGTTTTGATATTGAGTTATTGAAGAGAAAACATTGTGGTATAATAACTATATCCCAAGTACAAAATACATCTCTAATATATATTTTCAAGATGATACCTACAATAATTTTGGTTATGCTTCCTTTTTGGAGTAATTTTATACTGTATTTTGAAAAATCTAAATCACTCTATATAGATAAAATATCAATTATATAGAAAAATAAATCTTGTTACACATCCCATACATTATAGTGATACAATATATTAAAATAAAATTATAAAATTATATTAGGAACTCTTTCACCAATAAATTTATTAATCACTAATAAAGTGTCTTATTTTACTTAATTTTTTGGGATTAATAAAACACTTTCATAGTAAAATTAATTTAATGTTTGTGAGTATGTGAAATTTTAAGTATTATTTACTTAAAAGGGTAAAAAATTAAATTAACTTATTGAAATGCTTTATTTTGGTTATATTAGTATGTTTTTAATGTAAATTCATGGTGTTAGTGGAATTAAATTATTTAATTGATTAATTAAGTAATCATTTCCAAGGGATTTTTTTATAAAATAAATAATGTAAGGTATTTAATTTTTGAATAGATATTATAATATTATAATAAGAATAGTTTATGATTTATAAAATAATAATAAACTTAATGCGGTAATTTTAATGAGAGATGAGAGGAATGTTTAATAGGAATTTTGAAAAGGATTAGTTGGGGGGAATATATATTTTACTCAATTTATATATATTGTTTAACTAATATGATTTCCATATTTTTTTATTTTTTTATATAAAGAAATGAAAATTTTGACATTCATGTCTAGTGGTGTATTGATATAATTGTGTGTGATGAATTAAAATAGATGAATCATTTTCAGTGATTTAAGATTAAATGTCCACATGGAATTATATTTGATGAATCGAAATTCCAATGTTTTAGATAATATATATGAGTTATCTATGGTTTTGTTTATTATTGGTAGATAATTCCTGAGAATATTATAGAATTATTATTTGATAAATTTAAAATATATAATATGATTAAAATTACATTTATATAAATATTGAAAATGAATATATTTGATTATTGGTTATATTGTTTGAAGAAATTGGCCAATGGTAAGGATTACCTATGGAAATTGATGGAAAAAATATTATATGAACATAAAAATTGATTAATTATGGATTAATGTTTTATTTTATATAATGATATATAATTATGAAATTTCTAATTGAAGGGAATTAATGTGATATGTTTTACATGATGAATTTATTATGAAATATCTTTATTATAAATGTAAAAATATTTTATAATTTTATTGTTGAATATTTCCTTTCATAAATATTTCAAAGTAGTGTAAAATACTCCAATTTGTGGGTGATATAGTTTTAAACCCATTATCATGTGCTCTTAAAAATCCACATGGTGGGGTTTTCCCCCCTTTATTAGTTTTTACCATTGTAATTTTTTAATTGGGTGATGAGGTAGTGAATTATGTGGGGGCCATGAACAATAGCATAAGGGATATGAAAAATTATCGTGGAGATGTAATTTTTACTTTTTAGTTACATGGAATGATGCAGTTTTTACACAAATCAAACTACTTTTTTAAGATGGACAAACTATATCGATACAAGGGATATTAAACTATAAGAATTTTTAAATCTAACTTTAATATTGTGAATATATTGTGTATGGAAGGGGATGGTGATTAGATAAACATTGATTGTAGTTGATTTATAATGCTAGGTGGATAATGAAGAGGTATTGGATGTTTTCTATACCAAGGATATATTTATCATTAGTAATAAAATGATTAAATTCCAAGAAGATATTTTTTTGGTAAGACCTGGGTGGGAGTATGATATAACTATTTTATAATATTGTATACCATATGATCAATATATGTGATCCTAGACTAGGAGAGATAAAATATATGCTGGGTTCCTAAATCAATGTGCGATTTCAATGATAATGATATTCATGGATTGTATTGTAATAGTGTATGTGTTATGTGTAGTGGTATTGAAATATTTTTAGGAAGGGGGAGTCTATGAGGGTGTACACCGAGTAATAACGTGGGATTTAGCTTTGGAAAAAAATAAAAAATAATGTATATTTATATGGACATTACAATTGAAGATGGTAGGGTATTTGATGGTGTATACCTAGTAATACAGTGAGAGTTCTTATGGGTGGACTACTACACAACCATTTTTTTCTTAGGGGGGAACTTTTTAGTAAAGGTGTTGGTGAGTTGTGGTGGAGATATTATTCAAGGGAAGAAAAATAGTAAAAATGATAATCCATAAAAGTGGATATATACCAAAAATAACTATATAATAGACACAGTAGAAAAATTGTCCTTAATGTCAAAATTTTGATGTCAGTTTCTTATAAATCGAGAAAAAATATGTTTGCGGAGAATATTTGGCGTCTTTTTTTACAAAAATCGATGACAAGAATACCACATAAATATCGTTTTTTTATTCGGTTATTAAAGAACCCCATGAAAAAAAGTTAAAAAATATTTTCAAAATCATTTTTTTTAAAAACTCTTTCCTATAATTAGAAAATTATTATGTTTTATATCATTTCATAAGCATCTATTTGACTGGTCTTGAAGTTGAAACAGAGTTATAGATTAAAATTAATGGCCTTAGAATGTTTGAATTATTTAAGAGAGGTTTGTAGTGAATTTTTGGAATCATCTTTGTTTAAATATAACATAGAAGAAGAATTACATTGGTTTTTTGGTGTTAGAATTTTTAAAATCATATGCCAAAAACAAAAATCGGTATCATTTTTGGCATCAATATTTAAATAAATAGATTCAAAAAAGATACAAATATATTTTTTGTGTCATTTAAAAAAAATAAATTCTAATGATTTTAAAATAAATTAATATATTTTAGATTATTTCATAGTATTTTATTTTACTGGTTATGTAGCTAAAATTGAATTATGGATTATAAGTTATGGACTTCGAAAGTTGAACATCTCTAAGAGAAGTCTTACAACGTACATATTTCAAAGGCCATAAAGTTTAATATTTAAATTCATTTTAGATCCATGAGATATAAAATCTAGACTAAGAAAATTTTATAAAATAGAATAATTTTTCTATTATTGGCATCTATTTTTATAAAAACCAACCCAAATTTTTTACCTTTTTGCATCAGTTTCATTAAAAACTGATGCAAAAAATGATATTGATAGGTATTTTTCATGTCAGTGTTGTATAAAACTGATGCAAAAAAATCAATGTAAATACTATATGGTATCAGTTTTAAAAAATAATTATCCCAAAAAGTATCTTCCAATACCCTGGATTGATATTTTAATTTTTTTCACAATGCACGTTTCACTTTTTAAAATCCCGTATATATTTTAATACAACAATATTGAAAATATTTTCATTTACTATATGTAAATTTATTTTCTCCTACGTTAATTATATTTAACCTATTAAATTAAATCAAAATTTTGATGTGGAGTCAATCAACGATTTGATCATGGTATCTATTCTAATCATTTATTTTTTTATTTCAAAACTAAAAATATTTATAATCTTCTTTATAATGATGATTTATTATTATGACCATGTTATAAATATAAATCATCAGGATGAGATTTACCAACTAAAGTGAAAAATTCATTATTTATCGCCTTTTTCATTTCTGCATTATTTATATCCAAAAACTAAGAGATATGATGATAAATAACATATCATTTTGATGGAAAATCCTAAAATAATTGAAATAGGCTCGAATCCATATGTTTATTTTATTTAATTTTTTAGTTCTTAATTTTAATTCATTTTTCTCATGTTTTCATTGAAAAGATTTGTATATACCTAAATATAGAGAAATCTAATTTCTAACATCCATTACTTTTGATCCATAACTCCATTTTTATCCCCGATCATTAAAATTGAATCATAGAAAATGATCTAAAACATTGGGTTTTTTTAATTATTAGAATTATTTTTTTAAAACTGTTTCCTATTTTTTTTTAACTTTTTTGCATCATATTCTCTAAAAACCAATGCTAATAATAATACCGATGGTTATTTTTAGAATTGGTTTTATTAAAAAATTACACCAAAAAATGAATTTAAATACTTTTTTGTTTTATTTTATAAAAACCGTCGTCAAAAGAACTATTTTTTACATTGGGTACTTCAAAAATTGTAAAAATTCAATGTTATAATTAAAAAACATGACGTTAAAGGCAAACTTCCAACTATTGATAAGTTCTTACAGTTCATTATATAATTAGATAATTTACAATGTAGCCCTTAATGGTTGAGAACTTATCATTTTTAGGATTGTATTGGAGGTGTAATTTCATTGATAAATTCTTTTTTTATGTTTTATGGGATAGATGGTGATTAGAATGTGCATTATAAGAGAGAAATAGTTTGGATGGTTGGCCCTGGAGAATAAAAAACTAGTTATTATTTTTATTTTACTACATAATATTATGTGTGAATTTGAAACCGAATCCGTACATCATAAAAATTTATTAAAAAGGATTAAAAAGCATAATGTGATGTGAAATTAGATTACACCAATATAAAATCAACTCAATGTGACTAAATACTGTGAAAACCTAGCAATGAATATCTCTTAAAGAAATATGTAGCATACAATCAATCTACTCATCAATATAATCCACTACAATGCATCCCATAGATACATTTCACTAGAAATTAGAAGCATACTCCCGTTCCCAATTATATATCTAAAACACTCTAAAAGAAATATTATCTAGAATCTCAACTTCATTTAGGAACCGACCTCAAAACATGCGATAGATGGATCAATAAATCCCATAAAAAATGAGATGAATGTCAATTATATAATTATTTAGGTAAAACTATATCCATTCACAAATATAATTCCAAAGGAAACTATACAAGAAACTATACATATTCAAAACGAAGAGAGAAGTATGTTTCAGGAATAAAACTAGTGACTTGCCTTATTTTATAGAAAACCAAAATCAACAGAAAATTGGAATATATAAAATGGATGTAGCCTAATTAAAGATTTGTTGATGATAAAGCACTAGAAACTAATAAAACCAGATCCTTGAATCAAGGATAATGTGAGCCAAAAAAATCCATTATGGAAAAAACATTTGTACAAAAAGAATCAGAGAAACCAACTAAAAGTAGCAGTAGTACAGAGCTCAAAACCATCAAATAAAGTTTAGTGAACTGGATAATAATCACAAAATCTACAAAAAAATAATTATGAACACCATATTTCAATTAAACATCCAGAACCTATTGTATGGAATCATTTTTGGATCATTACGCAAATACATTGTGGTTATTATTCTAAAATCAAATGAGGAATCTTGGTTATAACTTTTTTCCAGCAGTATATGTCAAACTAGAATGAAGAGTCATCTTAACTAAATCAATGGGTTAATATTATCTCCCTTGGATAGAAAATAAATCTCATCATACCTAATACAACATCCATTAAATCCACCCATCATACAAAAAATATAGGAAAACATTTCTGAAAACCATGAACATAAAGAAGAATCAATGTAAAACTAGTGAAATAGTATGTAAAAAAACAGTCAAATTAAACCTTCAAAGAATTACATGTCACGACCCATCCTCAAGACCCGTGTCGTGACTACCCCAAGCCCGCCATCCATAGGACAAGGGCTGGTGACTACCACCAAAGACATAAATCCCTATGATGGGAAGGCATAGCCTTTATAAAATGTAAACATAGACAACAAAGTACAAAACTGGAAGCAAAAGACTAAGCAACACCATATACCGAAGAAGTGCTGGAAAGTAAAAAAGGGACAGAAATAAAAGCCCACCAGTAAATTACAGTTACAAGCAAATGAATGTTCAACTGAAAAAGGGAAAAACAACGGAAAGGTAAAGAGCTGCTCCGGGATCGTCCTCTGGGGTTCTTACATGTGGGGTTGGTACAGATGGCCACCTCATCACTCCACGCCCATTAGACTCCACTATGTACCGACTCATCGTAAGGTCCACCTCCATATACCGTCCCGTCCTGGCGCTCTCAGCATCCGTCAGTGTTGTCTGTCATCTACATCCAACACTATGAGGTGCGGGAATAGCCCGTGTAGGGGTGAGTATAATGATACTCAGTAGGGACCCTGAGACCATTAAGGTCTCACAATATCCAACAAGGATAACCAAAAAGTAACGATTCAATAGATAACCCTTACTTAGGTATATGGCCATATATATACTTAAGTTATCTAGTAACCCATTTTAAACATGAGGTAATCACAGAAGTCACTGACTATGCTCCAACCACGATTTCATTCAAGGAAAAGTAGTAAGTAACATCCACATTCAAAGTGTCTGAATCTCAGATGATGGTGTACACCTCCTCAATCAAGTACGGTGGTCCTGCTGCGTCACACAGGGGTGCTTCCCACCTTCCGAGACTGTTGTGGTACTCCTCCTATCGAGTATTGTGGGTCTACTGCGTCACACAGAGGCGCTCCCCACTACGGGTCTGCCACACTCACATATAGGCGCTCCCCCTCATAGCCTATTGATGGACTCCTTCTGTCGAGAACCGTGGGTCTGCTGCATCACACCGAGGCGATCCCCACTGTGGGAATGCTGCGTCACATATAGGCGCTTCCCATTGGGCTAGTCGAAACACTCTGAGTCGAAAGTTCAGCAGTCGTCAGGAATCAACCAGCTAGTAGGTCTCCGTACTCCGCTCTCTTGTCTCTGGGAGGATCCGCTCCATGAGTGACTAGTTAATACTCAAACTTTCATGAAGTTCCAAGTAGAATTATCTCAAAAGTTGACATCATCATATGGATCTCAACGCAACAGATGGCGCGTCAATCGGATGACCGGTCTGTGAGTTATTGGCATTTTCGTTCTAGGGCCCGGTTGGTTTTTAGGTTCCAACCAACCCGACCGTACCCCAACTATATACAACCATCAAGTGGGGTATTCCAAAAGAACTATTTCTTTCTAAGATTTCTATCTCCACAGACGGTTTGTCGATCGGACACCCGTATCCCAAGATGTGGGTGAAAAGGTGTAAATAGGCCAAAGCGGGTCCGAGTCCTGTCCGACTCAGTCGGACTGACCTGGCCCAACCGGAGTCTGGAACGGGGTTCGAATCGATTTGCGGGTCTGACCCAGTCTGAGGGGGAGGCCTGACCCTAGTATTCATCCCTATCGGAGTGGGCGGCCCAACCTGAAGTGGTGGCCTAGCCGATGGCGGCCCGGCCGGGATGGGCGGCACGACCTGAGGGCGGCCCGAGCAGGTGGCCTGGACCTGTGTCCTGACGGCTCCCATGGTCCTCTTAAGCAGCAGCCAAGGGGGAAACCATGTGCCCCTTGGCTCCTGAAAAGATCTTCCATTCAGGTGGAGCTCCAACCAGCGCCAGGTGGCACCAATCCAGCACACGCGGGACCCGATGGGGTCCCACTCCTCCCGGCTAACCGAGCGGCCAGCCGCTCTGCACCACTTGTGTGGTGCGATGGCACCACTCCCCTCTGCCGTGTCCCTCCCTAGCCATGGTTCTACACCGCCGACGCGGTGCACTGGCGCCGCACCCCTCTGTCACTTCGAGGCCTGGCCGCGGCCCCCTGATGGCATTCGCGCGGCACGACGACACCGCACGCCTCCATCACGTCCCACCCTGGCCGCGACTCTCCTTCTGTGTGGCATGGTGGTGCCACACCCTCTTGGTGACCCGGTGGCCTTGCGCTGCCGGTTTCTTCACGGCTGGCCCATCGCCAGCCGTCGTTGATTTTACCACGGTCTATTCCTCCGGCGGTAGGGTTGCACCACCACCATCGTCAACAAATGAGAACAATAAAGGGGAGGGTCGGGCCATGTTCATGCGGTCTGAGACCTCCTCGTTATAGCGTTATAAATTGGCAATTCTCATTCCAAAATATTGTAAGGAGACGAACAGAAAAAAATTCAACTCAAAACCCCTACCTCGCTTGTCATTTGTTGACGGTGGAAGAAGAGGAATAGCGGATGTTGAATCGTTGACATCGGAAAGCATCCGAGGTAGGAGACTTAGGAAGAAGCATCATCGATGTTCTTTGTGGTTGGATCCTTCTCCTTTGGTTTAGTCGAAGATCGAAGAAACATGATCATCATTCTTTATTGGCCGAAGAGGTGTTCTTCGTGGGCAATTCTTTGTCTCCCCCAAGCTCCACCAAGATGTCAACCAAAAATAATAGATAAAGTTGT
Source organism: Viscum album (assembly GCA_963277665.1). Classification (NCBI taxonomy): domain Eukaryota; kingdom Viridiplantae; phylum Streptophyta; class Magnoliopsida; order Santalales; family Viscaceae; genus Viscum; species Viscum album. The sequence goes on along the minus strand of OY728150.1, from coordinate 1,083,902,640 downwards.
CGATTATTTGTTGGCACAACCATTTGAATTGTTTTATTTTATTATACGATAAAATTATTTAATTAATGGGTGGTGTCAGCTCAAATAATTAATTGGGGAAGGTGAAGAGCTTCATCCTCCTTTATGGGGAGTTAATGGGGATTTAAAGCTCTTGTGGGACCCACCAAAGATATCCTCCCAATGGAGGTTATGTACAGGTGGGACCCACCACTAACCTCTTCTTGGAGCTTTAATCACCAAAAAAATAAAATAAAGCTAACTCTTTATTTTTATTCAATTTTAATTTAAAACCCCAAAAACTAACTTCCATTCTCGTTAGAAAGCAACTGCGGTGAAGGTCTCACGAAGAAATCACCAATGCTGTGATTTCAAAAAATCCCTCAGATTTCAGTACCGAGCACCAGTTCAAAAGTTATAAAATCCGGCTCGTATATTTACTGAATGTACCCGAAAAAAGCTTCAGAAATTGATTTCGGGCACACTGGCCCTCGGAATCTAGTGTCGTAAATTTTTGCGGAATCATAAATAATCCCATGTATTTAAGAAATATATTTCCATGGAATTTATGGGTCTTCACATTCTCCCCACCTCAGGCCTTTACGTACACATAAGCTACAACTCGAACTAATGGAACAAATGGGGGTACTGAGCACGCATCTAAGCCTCCCACTCCCATGTGCTCTCTTGGTGGTTCCTGTGATGCCAGCGAACGCGCACCAGAGGTATTGACCTCCTACAAAGGACCTGCTCTTGTTGATCCTCAATCTACACTAGAACCTCCGTGAATGTATCCCCATCATCGATGTCCAGCTCCCTGTGGCCAATGATGTGGGAAGGGTCGTGCACGTATCTCCTCAGCTGAGATACATGGAAGACGTCGTGCACCCATTGTAACTAAGTTGGAAGAGACAAGCGGTAAGCCACCTCACCTACTTCTCTGAGTATCTGGAAAGGTCCGATGAATCGCGGAGATAACTTGCCGCCTCGGCCAAAACCCTATAGACCTCGTCGAGGTGAGACCCGTAGAAAGATGTGGTCACCATAATCGAACTCCAGAGGTCTCTGTCTCCTATCATCATATGACTTCTACCTGCTCTGTGCAGTCTTCATCCTCTCCTGGATGATCTGAACCTTCTTTGTGGTAGCCCGTACCAACTCTAGTCCCACTAGTGCTGACTCCCCTGGGTCAGTCCGGCACAAGGGTGATATGAAAGGTCGCCCGTACAAGGCCTCATAAGGTTCCATCCTTATGGTGGAGTGATAGTTGTTGTTGTATGAAAACTCCACCAAAGGAAAGTGGTCCTCCCAGCTATGACCAAAGTTGAGAACACATGCATGGAGCAAGTCCTCGAGAGTCTAAATGGTCCTCTCAGTCCAGCCATCCGTCTGAGGATGGAAGTCGGTGCTAAGATGTAGTTGCATCCCAAAAGCCTCATGCAACCCCTTATATAGCCTAAAAGTAAACCATGCGTCACAGTCGGAGACTATAGAAGTAGGTACTCTATGAAATTGCACAATATATTGCACATAGAGGCATCCCAATCTCTCTATTGAGCCATGCTCTCTGATCGATAGGAAGTTGGCCAACTTGGTGAGTTGGTCGAACCAAGATTGCTGAACCATGCTTGCTGGTACCTGGTGCTCGGCCTTCACCTTCTATCAAGTGAGGCACCATGAGACAAAATCCTCTACCGCCTTCTTCATACCTGGCCACCAGTGCTGTTGTCGATGGTCCTGGTACATCTTCACCACTCCGGGATGTACTTCTAAAGAGGAAGTGCGGACCTCCCTCAACACTTCCTATTGAAGTGAAACTGGAACCATGGTACGTGCTCTGAAGAGTATTACGTGATCCCCACCATCAGAAAATCCATCAGGTGCCTGCCCTGGGATATCTGAGCATGTGGAGTCTCGTAGTCAGCATCCCCATGATGCGCCTCCCTGACTCACTGAAGAAGTGGAGGAGTGACTATGAGAGAATGTAGATTGGATGCTCCATCCCCATCCACAAAAGATATTTTTAAGGAAGCCAGCTGCTCTATCGCCTCTCCTAGTAGCTGTATACCAGTCCTACTGCTGAGCGCATCCGCACCAAGGATCCCCTTAAAAGGAGAGTATACTATCTAAAAGTCACAGTCCTCGAGTAACTCATGCCATCGCTGTTGTCTCAGGTTCTTGTCCTTTTGAGAGAAGATATACTTTAGACACTTGTGATCAGAGTAGACTATAAAATGATCTCCCATTAGATAGTTTCTCCACATATTCAAGGCGAAGAACACTACTGCTAACTCCAGGTCTTGGGTAGCGTAGTTCTTCTCATGCTTCTGAGAACCATACATGATCTATGCTCGCTCCTGCATTAGGACACGCCTGAGTATTGTACCTGATGTGTTGCAGTAGACTACATACATTATACCATCCTCTAGAAGCCTCCATATGGAGGCAATAGTCAACCTCTGCCTCAACTCCTGAATGCTCTGCTGGAATCTCTCCGACAACATTTAAGGTTGCCCCTTCTTTGTCAAGGCTGAAAGTGGTGCTGCAACTCTGTAGAAGTCTAAAACAAACCTCAGGTAGTATCCAGCCAAAGCAGGCGTCCCTCCCCCTTTGGAGTGGTAATACTGGAAACAACTTTTGAAAATATGTCCCCATGTTCTGTCACTCCTGTTTGGAACTGAACACTCAAAACTCCTGCTTCCGCGAGGGTAAGGATGGCTGAATCAAGAGTGATTGGATGCACCCTCCTATGAATGAGTTTAACCTATTCTTTCGGGGTTTACTTTTTTTCCGACTAAGGAGAACCTCATCCAAATGTTGTAGATAAAACAAAACCTTTTTGCCTAATACAGTCAATCTTTGTATGAAAGGTGGTTGTCCAGTCCATACCCAAACTAATGTCCTAAGGCCTCGATGCTGCCACCAAGAGGTTCCAACCAAAACTCTCACCTCAAGGGTCAGATCACACCATCGATATAAGTGTGATTATCGAGTCTCCTCCAAAAGGTATCTCTATATGTGAGGGTCAAGTCAACGGTTTAACCGAAATCTCTAGGTCTGGAACAAGATTCGTGGAAGGAAGGAATGATTGGTACCTATGTCTATTGATACGGAAACAAGTAGTAGACACAGACCGCACCTCAAATCATTCCTAGAGCCCTTGGTTCACACTCCTTGACCACATGCAGCTACTCTCATACCCTAACCTCCAGCTCCCTGAGCCGGGCAGGGACTAAAAATGTGGGTGGTTGTAACATGTCGAAATGTACAACACCTCATGCTGCTCTCCTAGCTTTTCTTCCATGTCTGCTACAATTTAGATTTATCTGTCCATAACTTTGCCTCTTCTCGAAACATTTTACACACTCAAGTCATTGAGACTTGTGCCGATTTCATGCTTTCCCACTTCTAACATTCACTGGATGTATTCTCTCAACCAAATAACATTCAACTGAAAAGGTTATGTCTAGCATATAGAGAAAAGGTGCTGGCTTGGATGTCCTAAAACACACCTCGCTCGGTAGTCCGAGCCCCAAAGCATAGATCGAAACATATTCATAGAGTACTGGATATGATCGTTAGCCTCGATGAATTCCCAAATACCGACATGTCATCCCGATGAAGCTGTACAAGCTCTAGAGAACGCTCAGCCACCTCCTCAGGCCAGTCCTTAGCCACCTATGAGTCGGGACCTGAGGGTTATCTGATGCTGAAACACGTGTAAGGAACTAAGCCTACATGTGTCATCTACTGGTACTGTTGGTCAAAACTACTGACCAACAGGTAGTGATATAACTGACACACTACCTGAAGGTACAATCTCGGGTAACTGTCCACGTACCGAAGTCTCTTCACTATGCGGACCAACCTCATGGTCACACACTAGATAACACTAATAGTTAAGATCACTATCTGCTCCATGGGTATCTCAAATAGGTGAAAAACTCAAGAAATCACCTCGAGCCAATCCTCTGCTACCTGAGAATCTGTCTCGCCTCGTAACCTCATAGGCCTCTGCCACTGGAACTCGTGCAATGCGCTCAGTCGGCCTGCAGCATCTGCCGGTTTGGCTGGTGGCATCTGCTGCCCAAAGGGTGGTGGTGCTACTGGTACACCACCCGAAGGTGCCGACATATTAATAGGGCCCTGCATCAGAGCCTTGTCACTTGGAGGGCGGTCATCGTGTACTCTCTCAGAACTCTAACAAGCTATCTGCGTGGAGGCATCCTGAACAAATGTGACACTGTCAAAAGATTATGCCTGGTGAGCTATCCTAGTTGAGATGACATAAAGAAAACTTTTGAAAACACACAAGCAATCAGTGTTTTCATGCACTGAGTTGGAGATCAGTAGTCAGGGTCCTAGTGTATGAATACATTGGCCGCCTCACCAACACTGGACTCCCTGAACAGAAAACCACACTCAATACACTTAACACTATTGCATCACAGAAAAGAAAGATCAGAGTCCTAAGTACTGTGGTAGAACCTACTCCTCTGATACCAATTTTTCACGACCCATCCTTAAGAACCGTTCTGTGACTACCCTATGCCTGCCTTCCATAGGCTAGGTGCTAGAGACTAGCACCAAAGGCATAAATCTCTAAGATTTTATTCAATTTTTATCTAAAACCCCAAAACTAAATTCAATTCTTGTTAGAACGAAACTGTGGTGAAGGTGTCACTAAGCAATCACCGATGCTGCGAGTTCAATGATGCCTTCATATTTCAGTTCTGAGAACCGGTTGAAAAGTTATAAAATCCATATCGTACGTTTACTAAAAACACCTGAAAAAAACATCAGAAATTGTTTCCGGGCACACCGGGCCTCGGAATCAAGCGCCGTAAATTTTCACAGACTCGTAATAATCCCATGAATTTAAGAAAAAAAAATTCCTAGAATTTCCAGGTCTTTACATTACACCTCAAATGTAAGGCTCATATCCATATCATACTAATCTAAAGTATTTAAAATAATACTTCATAGGATTACGTTCTTCAAAAATTGAAGAACCAAGCATTTATTGACCATCCAAAGTACAAAAAAAACCATTGAGTCCAAATGATTAGTTTTTAGAGGATGCAACCCAAAAAATCAAACTATAAAATCGTCATTCCAGAAGAGACAACTAAATCAGAAAATAATGTAATGGAAACACATTAATTCAATCCATCATAAAAATAAAAAAATCATAAATAAGACATTTAAATTCAAAGGGGTTTTTAAATTCTAAATGATCTAAGAGAGGAGGAAGAAGAATTAATTACATGGAATATATCTTTAATTAATGTCAGGTTTTCATTTAAATACTTCTACAATTTGATTCATCATTTATTTTATGATTTGAAGTTATGTTTTTATAGGAATTTCCCCACCTTTTTATTTTTATAAATAGCAGCATCATTCTTCTCCATATAATATTCCAGTTAAACCCCCAGGTCATTGCTGATCCTAGAAGAATCATTCATAGTGGGGTTAACATCTTTATCAAAAAGGAATCTTTTTAGAGTCTCCTCACTTGAGGGTGGTAAATAAGGAACAAAATCCAAAGGATGTGGTGGAATATCTTTTTTTTGTGATCTTTAAGCCTCAATAGATCTAGTGAAAATTTTTATATCAGGATTGTATAATATATATGTTTTTGTGACTTATTGGGATTTTGGGTTATAAATCAATTAAAACAAATCATTATTTTTCACCTTTCTTATAAATTGACATAAAAAAATCCTCTAACATCTGACATTCATGCTCATCATTATCAGGTAAATATACATTATCTTCATAATGTAAACACACTAGTAGAAATAGGACATATACATACAGTTTTTTCCTATACTTTAGTAAAGGATACTAATTTTGACTTAAACCTATGGTTTGGACAAAAACATTGGTATAGGTCACTTATATAGACCTATACCAAGATTTTTTCCCAAACCCATGGTATATGTCACTAATTTGGACCTATACCAATGGTTTGGCCAAAAAAATTTGTATAGCTCAAAAGATCAAAGCACATATACCAGTGGTTCTCAAAACCATTGGAATAGGCCTATACTAAAGGTTTTGAGAACAGTTGGTATAGGTACAAACATTATTTTATGGAATATTTCATTAAATAACATTAAATAAATAAAAAGATAAAATAATTATGAATATACATAAATATATATATATATTTATGAAATTATTTTTACAAAATTCATGTTAGGTGAGTGGTTAGGTAGTTGAATTATAAACGGGACGTGCTGGGATCGAAACCAAACAAGGTTTATTTTTTTTGAATTACCTATACCAATAGTTTTATGAAAAAATTGGTATAGGTTTTTCATATGAAATATACTAACAGTTTGTTAAACCATTTTTATAGGTCTATATCCATTGTTTTCTTAGAACCATTAGTATATACCTATCCCAATGCCAAACTAGCCAACGGTTCTCCAAACCATTTGTATAGGCTATACCAATGGTTTGGAGACCTACACCAACTGTTACAAACCATTGGTATTGAGTATTTTTCCAACAGTGACACTTATCATCCTCTTGTATGTTTTGAACCTCATTTAATGTCTCAACCATGGGAGTTATAGTTTTTCATAGTTTTTTTATCATAACTTAATGTTTTAATATTAAAATAAACATCCTCAATTCTAACTAGATCCATAAGAAAGGGATGCGATTTTGAAGGATCCATCATATTCTGATTAACATATTTATTAAGAACATTACCCTTCTATCCATTGAAAACATCATCATTGTATTTATAATATCTTTTTTAAAACTATATTGACTTATGTCATGAATCTATACATGAATCGTTATGCAATTTTCTAAATTACATTGTGAAGTGTCTAAATAAATGGTATCTTCGACATACGATAATGAACCATGATTGTCATACATGGAAATTAAACTAATTTTATGGAATAATTAATACATTAGAAAACATATGCCTAAAGAAAATATTAGTTTAGTTTTTTTTTGGAATCATGGTAAAAAAACTTCTAGTCTAGTAAAAGATCATTAATGTATCCCACAATGATCTTCCCTTTTTTACTCAAACATAAAATCTATCTTTATAATATGGGTAAAATAAAACATAATAAATGGTGTGCTTAGAATCTCTATAAGAGTAAGAAATGGTGATATATAAACATAAACATGAGCATAAAGGGTTTGAGAACATGATCATAAAATTATAAGATCATGACCTATATATCAAAGTTAAACATGAATCATAAGGAAATACAAGAACATAATACAAAAAATCATAAAATTGAAATAAGGTATGAAATTGTGGCATAGACATCAACATGTAACTTTATTAAAATGTATAAATTGTAATAGGTTGAATGATTAGGGACATGAAATCTAGTCCTTTCAAAAACATATAGACATGGAAACCAGGTCCACTCATAAATTTTTGGATAATAAAAACACGTCCAAACATAGAATTGTGAACATGAAATCAGGTTCATGTAGAACATATATATATCATGAGTTATCCATCCTTACCCAATACATGGGAGGGATACATAGTTCCCACCCATGCCATAATGAAATCATTCTTACATGTTCCACAGAAATATAAATCATTCATCATAACTTAACCTAAGGAGTAAAAGGGGGATTTTAAACATATTTCCATTGTAACATAACTCATGTAAAACAAATGGATTTCAACAATATAATTCCATCATAAACATAATAAAACCATTGTAATAATAAGGATATTATAATTGAAATATAACCATAGTAAATAATTCTATATGACATGGAAAATAATTTGGTTAAAAACATGATATTAATTTTTTAGGAAAAGATCACTTATTTTTCAGAATTGTTTTATTTTCTCAAAATTCCATGAAATTTAAATGAAAAAAATTATTTTCTAATAAACATAAAATATTGTAAAGGAAGCTTTGGTGAAATAAGTCATTATAAAAATGTATAAATCTATTCATACTGTATATGTTGAAAAAAATTCTTCTCGTAGTTCTTCTAAAAAAGTCGAACAATACCTCATATCACAAACAAAAAATTATTCCTTTCATAACATTTAATAAAAATTCACCAATGAGTAAAATTAATATTAAACAATTTTGTAAGAATAAAACTAATATTTTATAATACATATTTAGAAAATATAGATGTGGATGATAAATACAACCTAGAAAATAGTTATGTATAGAATATCTTGGATAATAATGAGATTATAAAATTATCCCTTACATTAGATCTGGGTTATTTGTATATGTCCTAAAATACTGTATAAGGGTTTAAATAATTTCATTAAATTATTTTATATTCATATTCCTTTTTGTGATACCATAAGTGATCATATTATTTTCAGTTTTTTAATAACATTATTACTAATCTTGTGGGTATTAACTTCTTTATTATATTACGCATGTTTTTTAAGATAAGTAAATGTTACTATTTTTAGGTTATACATATATCATTTATAGAATTATATTATTATAATATATATCATATTTATTAATTCTAAACATTTATATAATTATTCTTTTATGAAGATCAAGTAGAATGAATCACATCAAAAAGTGGAGACGATAGGTCGTACGTACGCACGAGCGACGATATAACTTCCTTAATTATGGAATGGTATAGAGGTATATGGTATATATATTTTTATAAAACTAATATCTTGTTCTAATAACCATATATAGTTATTATTTCTATCATTACACCCATCAGAGTAATGTGACTATGAAAATTATGTTACACTATGGTGTGAAGACGATAAGCTGTAAGTATGCATGTGTGGTGATTTCATTTTTCATAGTATGGATTAAAGGAGGAATACGGATGTTACACAACCATAATAAAATTTTAGAATATAATTGATACTTAATTTATTACATTATAATGTAAACCACTCATTAAAATGAATTATATGAAGAAAAAAGTCTGAATGAATTGGTAGAGGATAAAATTATAATCTCATAAACTACAAAATTTTATACAAGTTTTTATGTCAATTTATACAATATCATTTTAATTAACCCTTAGTTATTCTATTTAAATTTTTCACGTGGTAAAAAAAATTAAATATTAAAAGAGTGAAATTTTTAATAATATTAAGTATATTAGAAAATAAACGAAACATTTAGAATATATTAGACTATAAAATAAAAATTTTATATTTTAAAATAAAAATTCATGATTTTTAAATAATTTAATAAAACATCATTTTGATAAAATATCAATAGTTTTAATTTTTATACAATTAAATTAATTGATTTTCAAAAATATCAAGATAATATTTTATCCTAGGAAAAATATTTCATTATAACTCTAAGGGGTCAAGGTCATCTATAAAATTCATTGGATGTATTAATTATCCAAAATTATATTTATTTTAATGTTATTAATATCCTTAATTTGATATTTCTATTAACAAAATAATTACTTCATCTGTATTGTGTAATTATTTTATGTACTTATATTTTTTATGAAAATTATAAATAAAATAATATAGTGAATATAAATCCTATATATTTAATAAGAATACTTATAGTAGAATGTGTATTACAGAAAATAATATATTGAAAATTTTATATTTAGGAAAACATGAATGTGAAAACTTTAACATCACTTTAGATACAATTTTATAAGTTTCATAATCCATTCTATATGGCTCTAAATGGTCAATAATATGATACTTGAATGATTGTGGTTGAGGTATACTCGACCAAAATGATTTGGGAAGGTGTTTTGGTATTTTAATGGTTATTATTATTTTAATAAAAGTATTTTATTAATTTTTCATCAATTAAATAATTTTTTCTTCATCAATGTATAAGAAATTAAGATAATAATATATTTTCTAAAAATTAAAAAGAAATTAACATTAATAAACTATTTTATTTTGATTTCAAATGAGAATTTATATTCGAATTTAACTTCTGTATATCCTAATGTTAAAAATTAAATTGTTAATAAAAGTTGAGTGAAACATATTTAACTTTTCTTCAAATAAAATATATTACATGTCAAAATATCATAAAAGTGGATTCCAAAAGATGAACTTTAGACCCAAGGAAGATTTAGGTCGACAAAAACTCATAAAATTATATTAGGACAGGTGCTAGGGTGATATTATAATATTATTTTTACCCTTAATTACAATACTTACATATTACAATATTAATAAATATTACCAATTTTACAATTCATAATGCTAAAAAATAACCATTTTAAAAAATTGAAAACAAATTTTTTTAGAAAGTAATTTAAAGTAAATATCATCGTCAGAATGAGAAAATGATTTTTTAATAGTTCAAACATTGCAAAATATTGAAATATTTTAACATCTAAATTCAATGTAAAATTAATTTCAATGACCTATATGATATTTATAGATAAAAATATAATATATTTATAATTTAAAACCATTTAATAATAAAATTTAACCACATAAAATATTTCGATGAAAATATTTTTTTCAATTATAATTTAGTATACTTTAATTGGTCATGAAAATATGAAAGTTAGCAGAAAAATATAACAGATTATTCCAAAGTAAATTTTTAGCCCAATTTCATAGAAAAATATTATTTTTCTAAAATAATATATAATTGTAAAAAAGTATATTTTAATTTTTCCCACCATAAAAAGGTGGTAAAACTGTATTTTTTTGGAAAATACTTATTTTATCGGAAAAAATTCATTTCTTCTTATATAATTTCTAGAAAACATATAAGATGGATATAAAAAATATTTTCAATATATTAATTATATATTTCATTAATAAAATCCTTCATGAGAGATTTTATTATTTTATAAACTCACTTACTTACATTTAAATATTTTTTGCAGAAAACAAATCCATTTTATTTAAATAGGGTTTTATTTTCATTTATTATTAATTTCTCACCAATGAACTAATTATATATACATATTCAAAGAAAATTTTTATAATTTAGTTAGTACGGTTCATAACCTCACTTATAATGTCTATGTTATATGGTATGATAATAATATTTTGTTGTTCACTTAAACATGGTCTTGTGTGAAATGAAATCTATCAAAAGAATTTGATAGTGTGTGAAACATATGCCAAGAATAGTGTTGTGTAAACCACAAGATAATCCACTGATTAGTTTTTCATAATATTATCTTGGTGTAGCGTACAATAGAAGATACAAAATAAAATTAATTATATATATATATATATCTAATAAAAATATCTGGGTGTTACATTCTACCCACCTTAAAATTTATAATTTCATTGAAATTATTCTTGATTATAAATGGATTAATACATGAAAGTTTCCTTCATATATGATCAAATCATAAAAATTATGTCTACACCTTATTTTAAAAAGGAATATCTTGAAAATAACAATTACCCAAAGTAAATCATAACTAGGTCTCTACGTAGGACAACATATGCGATGATTTGGGCATGGAGGAAAAGCGTAAATAATCATATAGATTGATAAAGATCACTGATCACATGAAAGTGGGTGATCCAATGAAATTTAACAATCATGAAACGATGAACTAAACATGGTTTAAAGAGTTCATTTATGTCTTAAAAATTGATAATAATGAGACACCCTTTTACATCACAATCCATTTCTTAATGTTAATGAATTTTAATGAGAAGATATACTTACTTGATTTCAACCCAATCTCTATGCTTTGTTGTTCCTTTGATTAATTTACACTTCATCTATTATTCCAAGAAATTAAATTAAATTTATCACTCATGAAGCATTAGTATATCATGAGATCCATAAATTGAATTACGGTTCTTTCCATCTATCTCAACAAAAAGATTACAACAAGTTTTCTAATATGCATAAGTCCACATATTGTGATATAATTATTTAATCTAACAATATTCCTCTATAGTTTAACTTATATTATCAATAAATTGATAACCTTATAATCCTTATGAATGCTAAAAATAAAAAAAGTTTAGAAAGAGGTTCACTAACTCAGCTAAAAATTTATCCCTCACATATCAAAAGGTATCTCTTGTTGCTACCATTCCAAATAATTGAACACCTTCATCATGTATTATCTTGAGTAATGATAATAACCTAAATTACCATATTCCCTTATTTAAAACATGTATGTTTCCCTGTTCCAAAACATATTGGATATATTAAAAATGTCCCAAAAAGTTATATACTTCACCCATTATATTATAAACCTCTTGTCAAAAAATTCATAATTAGTTAACAATAAACTAGTATCATATAATTTACATATTCATATAAAAAATACCTTTATCTAAACATCATTACCTCATCCTAAGGGATATATTATCTATTATATTTCCCTTAATTATATGTCCTCCAAATATATCACCTTACCCTTAAATAACTTCTCTAAGTCATCATCATAGTTCAACATATCCTTTAAAATCCTTAATGAAAAACAGAAACTAAAAATACATATATATCACATGATTCATATATCATAATATTTCAATTCAGAAAGATATACACCAAAATTATAGAAGTTTATTCTTAAACCACTACTCAGGAAAGATCATCCTTGTTTTTCCTAAAATATGAATAATTTATTATGGTTTCTTGAGGTCAATCTCACCATGATTTTTAGATTTAATATAAATAATAATTCGTAAACATCCCAAACCATACACATTTTGATTACAACATCTTTATCCCTTTCAGTATAATTAATACTTGGTCCACCTTCATGATTTTCTTCATGAGATTTCCACTTAGGAAATCGATTCTAATAATTCCTATACTTTTTACATATGAAAAATTCAAGGTTAACTAAGTTTAATATAGTAATAGATATTTTCTAAGACCAGAAACCAAATTATGAGAAATCATAATCTTAGTTGAAAATCACATAACCAAAGGAAATTAACTATAATATTTCAATATAGGACATATTAGGTTTAATTATAGGATATTCATGACTGCTACCAAAATTATAAGAATGTAACCTATATATATAGTTATCCTTAGGGACATCCCATGACATAACTTAGAAATATATTTAGGGATCCCTATATTGTTTTCACAACCTAGTTTCGAAAGGATAATCAAAATTTTTATCTGATACCAACACTAATGACCCAAACATAATTAACATGGAAATTACTTTAATTTTGTAGAATACTGAATTCATTAAGAAAACAGACACACAAATACTGTATTAGTTCAGTACCTTTAGAAACATGGAACAAAACATCTATTCTTGTGAAATATCTAAATTGTTTCCCACAAATATCTTTTCATTTTTGTACTCATACGTAAAACCTTTAATTACATCTTGGGTAAAAGAAAACATAAGAATGGTTGATCTCATATGCTCAATAAGAGTAAAAAAGGGTGATATGTAAACATAAACATGAGCATAATGGTTATGAGAACATGTTCATAACATTATATGATCATACCATTCATATCAAAGGTAAACCTATATCATAAGAAAATCAAGGGACATAATACATAAAATCATAAAATTTAAATAAGTTATCAAATTTTGGAATACAAAACATATTTTAACTTTGGGAACATGTACAAATAGTAGCAGGTTCAATAATTAAGAACATGAAATCAGGCCCCTGAATAATCATATTGATAAGGAAACCAGGTCCACTCATAAAATTATGGACATGAAAACCATGTACACACATAGAATTGTGAACATAAAATTAGGTTCACACATAACATATATACATCATGAGTTATCCATCCATACCCAATGAATTGGAGGGTGATATAGGTACACCCCATCTCATAATTAAATCATTCTTACATGTTCAACTGAAACAAAAATCATACATCATAGCATAACCCAAGGAGTAAAATGGGTTTCTTAAATGTCATTCCATCATAACATAACCCATGTAAAACAATATTATTTAATAAATATAATTACATGACAAAAAAACATAGGAATAATTGGGATTGTATAATTGAAAAACAACCCTATTAAATAATTATATCATATATTGAAAATAATTTCGATAAATCACTTGAAATAAAATATTGAGGAAAATATCTTCTTTTCATTAATATCGTTTTCATTTTTCAAAATGAAACAGAATTTATAAAATAAGATAATTACATTGAAATTAACCGTGAAATTTTTTAAAGGAAGATTCATGTAATTAAAGTGTTATGAAAACATAAGAATTTATTAATGTCATAGATGTTAAAAAACATTATTCTCATACTTTTTCTAAAAATGTCCAAAAGTACCTCATATTTAAAATGAAAAATGTTTTCATTCATGACATTTAATAAAAATTCACCAATGGGTAAAATTGAATTAAATTTTTTTATAAGGATAAAAATAATATTTTCTAATATATATTTAGCAAACATGGATATCGATGATAGATATACATCACTAAATAATTAGGTATAAACAATATTGTGTAATAATGAGATTGTGAAATTATACATTACTTTAGGCCAGGGTACCTTCATACATTTTTGAACCTCCTGTATAATGGTTTAAATAATTTCATTAAATTATTACAGAATCATACATGTTGTTTTGTTATAATAGGATAATATATTATTACATTTTTGTTAATAACATTATTACTCATCTTTTGGGTGTTAAATGCTTTATGTTTTACACATTTTTTTCAAATAAGTTCATGTTCATATTATTAGGTTATAGTTATATAATTTCTATAATTATATTAATATAATATATATCAAATTTATTCATTCTATAAAATTATAAAATCATACATAAATGAATATCATGTATAATGAATCACATCATATTGTGGAAATGTTTGGGTATACATACGAAAAGTAACGATATCATTCCATTAATTGTGGAATGGTATGGAAGTGAATGGTATATAAATATATATTATTCCAGAATCAATATATTGTTTTAATAATAATATATAGTTATTATTTCCCTCATTAAACCCATCCAATTAATGTGGTTATGAATAATAGATTACACCACGACGTGGAGAGGGCCAGTGATACGTATGAACAAATGGTGAAATAATTTTTCATAAGATGGATAAAAGGTGAAATTTGGTTGTTCCATAACCATAATAACTTATCAATATATATGTGACACTAGATTTATTTCTTTATAGTGGGATGAACTCATTAATAGTAATTGTGAGAAGAAATAAATTTGAATGAATCTGTATAGGGGATTATCTTTTCTTCGATGAGCTCCCTCTAGATATCCTCTTAAAGGCACTAGAGTCTGTCTATTGAGATGGCCAAAAAATATAAAATTTAACTATGTAATATTAATAGGGATATTTTATGGGGATATTATAACTCAAGGATAAAGATTAAATATAGGTTGTGAGGGAGAATTCACCCTTTTATTATTGAGGTGAGGGGCATATTTGGATTCTCAATTAAAATTAATTTAAAATAAAATCAAATACAATATAAAAAAACTCCAAAATTTCATATTATAAATGTAGATATGAGATCAGGTTTGAATCACATCCACCAATAAATTTTAGACACGTTTATATTTCAATTTATATCTTATCATTTTAATTATGTCTTAGTTATTCTATTCAAATTTTGACCAAGGTAACAAATGTTTCAATATTAAAAGAGTGTAATTTTTTCTAATATTTTGTCAATTAAAACATAAATTAAACATTTTGAAAATTTTAGACCATATAATAATAAAGTTATATTTTTCAAGAATATTTCAAGATTTTTGAATAATTTAATAATAAATTATTTTCACAAAATATTTATAGTGTCAATTTTGACACTATTCATTTCATAGATTTCTAAAAATATCGAGATAAATTTTCATCCCCAATCCAGATATTTTATTATGTCAATAATAGGTCAAGGTACTCTATAAAATCCATTGGATATAATAATTATCAAAAATTATATTTATTTTATTATTTTTAATAACCTTAATTTGATATTTTCATTACTAAAATAATTACTACATCAATATTGTGTAATTATTTAATATAATTATATGTTCCATAAAAATTAAAAATGAAATACAATAAAGATTAAAAATCCACTAGATTTCCTAGGATTACTTATAGTAAAATATATATTCAGGAAAATCCTATATTAAAAATTTAATATATATTAAAACATGAATGTGACAACATTAACATCTCTTTAACTATAATAGTATAAGAATCATATTTCATTCATATAGCCCCAAATGGTCAATATCATAAATCATATATTATTATGTTTTTGATATACTCGACAAATAAAATTTAGTCATGTATTTTGGTCTTTTAATAATTATTATCATTTTATTAAAATTATTTTATTGATTTCTCATGAATTAAATAATTTATGCATCATCAACGTATAAGCCTTTAAGATAATTATTTATTTCATAAAAATTAAATATAAATTACCATGATAAAGGAAAATATTTTATATTTAAAATGAGTATTTATTGTCGAATTTACCATCTTTATAACCTTATATTAAAAATTAAATATTTATTAAAATTCTACTGAGACATATTTAACTTTTCATTAAATAAAATATATTAAATATCATAATCTCATAAAATTGTTCTCCATAAGATGAAATTTATACCCAATGATTGTTTAGGTTGAAAAAAACTCCACCAATAACTTTAGGGAAAATGTTAATGTAATTTTATATTATTTTTTTACCATTAATTACCCAATTTACATTTTTATCGTATTAAAAAAATTATCTAACATGTTATTCATAATGAATAAATGTGGAACAAATATATTTTAATAATTTGTACATACTAATTCAAAATAAAAGTTACATTTTTAAAAATTAAATAAAAACAATTTCTATAAATTAATTTAAAATAAATCTTATTGTCGGAATTAGAAAACATGTTTTTAAAATTTAAAACATTACCAAAGATTGAAATGTTTTTACATCTGAATTAATTGTAAAATTAATTACAATGAACTATATGATATTCAATAATAAAAATATAATATGTTTTTAAACCAATTAAATAATATAATTTAATCACATAAATAATTTTGACAAAAAAAATTGATTTATGTTTAAATTTATATACTTTAAATATTCATCAAACCATCAATATTATCAGAAAAATTACAATAATTCATCCAAAGTAAATTTTAACATCTTAATTTTAAACGAGATGTTTATTTTGTAAAATATTGTATACAAAATTATCAAAACATGATTTAAAATGGGCGCACCATCAAAAGGAGGTAAAACTTAATTTTTTGAATAATATTTCTTTTATTTGAAAATTTTAATTTGTTCTTATATCAAGTATAGAAAAAAAATAAGATGAATTTTAAAAAATTTATTGAATAAATTAAATATATAGGTCATTAATAAAGTCCTTCAAGAGTGATTTTATTATTTTTTAAAATCACTTATTTTCATTCAAATATTTTTTCAGAAAAACATTCTCTTTTTATTAAAATTTGTTTTTTTTTAATTTATAAATATTTTCTCACCAAAGAACTAAATATATATACATATGAAACACATGTTTTCAAAATTTAGTTAACATTGTTTATACTATCTATTATAATGTATAGGTTATAATATAACAAAATAATCTTTATTTGTTCACATAAACTCGGTATTGCATGAAATGAAATCTATCAAAAGGAATGAAAATTGTGTACAACATAAGCAAAGAATAGTTTTTCTAATACTGCAAGATAAGATAGTTTTGAGCATAGTGTATGATTATCTTACTATAGCGTACAACACAAGACATCAAATAAAATTTAATAATAAAAATATTATAAAAAATCTCAGTGTGGTACAAATATACAAGATAATTATCAAAAACAACATCCTAATGTAATACAATATCACCATTTTTTATCTAAATGTGGGCTGGAGGAGGTTTAACAATTTAAATTTCAACACAAACTCTAACAATAGAAGGTTTATTGATGATTTTTTCATGTGTTATCAGATTTACAGGTTTTCCTAATGAAACAGGAAATCAAGAGATTTTTATTTTTATTTTTTATTCCATACATAGATGAAATAGCATGGTTCATTAAAATGGGAACATCTGAGTTCTTATACACTAAACCTTTATTATATATATATATATATATTTTAATTTTTTTAGAATATAACTAGTAGTTATTTTGAGTGACCATATCTTTATTAATATAGTAATTTTCGGTAAATATTGGTTTCTAAATACATCAAAACTGGTATAACATAGATGATTGAATTTATGGTAGTTTTTTTATTAATAACTTATGATATTATTTGAGTTTATTGTATATTTTCTATGTATTATGGTTGGTAAAATAATCCATATTATTCATTTTTATGAGGATTTTTTATTTTAAATGATTAATGTATTCAATATATGTTTAATGATATACCATTGGTCGTAGTCATTAACCCATTAACTATTAATGAAATTATTAGGGGTGTTATGATTAAACTTATTACTGTCTTAGATGAAGTCATAGTGAGTTAGGGTCCTAAATATTTTTTATTAGATGGATTTTATTCAAATTTAGTTATAGTAGAACCGAATAAGGGTTTCATGGTTGTTAGGGTAGTAGTATTACTTGATCATAGTATGTAAAGTAGACTATAAAAACTACCTTGACAGAAAATGGTGCTTCTTTTAAAAATGAGGACATTATAACCTAAAGAAATATACTTATGGAATATTATAATGAATAATAATTAACTTTATTATTACAGATTCATGCATCATGTTAACATCAGTTATGATAATTATGTATGCTTTATATAGCGTGATGGTTCTTATGAGGGTGAATGACGTGGTTGTATTATTAGACATTCCTCATTAATATAATTTGAATGTTGTTGTGTAATATATTTTTACATATTTTGGATGTCAATATCCAATGTGAGGTTCAACATTAGGAGGTGTAATAATAACATGAGTTTGGGAATCAGATGATAAACCTAGAATTTGTAAAATCATAGGAAGCCACCTTTAGGGAGTTCTAGAAGAAGTTGTTATTATAGTATCAGGGGGGGTCTATCTTGTCATGAGACTGATTTCTAGATGTAAGGGGTTGAGTTAGATTTATAACTTATCCTAACAATATACAAGAACCACGTTCTATTATATATGTGTTTCATGGGAGGATCGTCATGTATGTGGTGTACTATTTTGATACCATGAGGTTTGGAGTTGTTAGTGTTGGATTTTTGATGATGTTGATGAACAATAAGTGAGAATTATCATTATGTTCTCTGTTCTAATAAATACGTAAATCATATTTGCAGGAATATTTTTTGAGTCCTTTCATATGATGATCATTTACAGTCCATGGACTGTGATTCAGTGGGTCACGATTCAATGTGTTTGAGCATAAAAATGGAAAAAACCTTACATGGGTGAAGAAGGAGTGGCCATGAGTTGATTGGTATTAGTAGGTGAACTAGTTGTGTAGGATAATTGGTGTACCTAAATGACCTACATATATGAATTTTCTATACAGGAGAATAGGTTACAAAAATAATAGAAATAGTTACATAAGTCAATTTATATACCCGAATGGCCTTTGTTTGAGAATTGGCTATAGATGAAAATTGTTTGTGAATGTAAGTGAATTAGTCACATAATAAAATTGATTATATACATGGATAAACCATGTAGTGAAATGGTTCACGTATGGGTTTTTGATATAGATTATGATTATCCATGTTGGCTACGAAGTTAACATATCATGAATTTCCATGAATTTCCATGAATTTCCATGAATTTCAAATTATGGTTGACATATCAAAATACATTCATATATATATATATATATCAATACATATCATGTTAATTTCATGTATTGATTTATTTGAAATTTTTGTGGAAAAGAGGTATGGTTTCAATTGTATTTATGTGAAACAACTTACAGATTGAAGTTAGAAGGTTCCCATCAATTTAAGATGTATGTATTAATATAGAAATTATGGTGTAATATGGTTGAAATTAGCATTTAAAGGATATTAATAAAGATTTAATACTTCTATAAATTTATATGTTATTAAAAGTAGTTATTTAAGAAGTTTCATATGGATGTTGTTATAAAGGCCATATATGAGAATTATGGAGTTATGAAATCAAAAGTTATTATGATATTTCATCAATATTTGAATACATATTAATGATAAAAGTTAACCAACAATACATGATTAATATTTTACAGTTTTTAAAGATAAAATGTGTTAATATTTTGTAAAATATGTATTGTTATAGAAAAATAAAAGGAAAAAGTTCAAAATATTTTCTCTGGATGAAGTCAAGTAAATATAATATCTAACTTGATGAAGGGAATGTTTGAAGAATTCATGGAGCATAGTGACGATGTGTTGAAGCATGTTAGGGATGGTTAATTTCATTCTTGAATAATATGTTTATAATATTATTTATATTAGTAGAACATGCACTATAAATATACTATAGGGAAACACATGTGAGGGATACTCCTAGATATATGTACACCAAATGTATTGTTTCATAATGGATGTGTTATCTAATATTATTTCTCAATCATTGTAATGACAAACTTATGTTATTGATTATATAAATTTATATATTGTTGTGTTCCTATGGGTGTGCATATATGTTGTGTTTCACTAGATCCAATTCTATCTAACTAGAGGTGAAGGTTGTTTTCAAATAATAAACTTAAAAAATAGTTGACCATTAATTCACCCCCTATCAGTGGTCACATTGATCTAACTAGTTTTTATAATTGGTATCATAGGGAGGTTCTTTCATTTAATCTTGGTGTTCTGATGTTTTTAAAACTAGAAGACATCCATGTATGTTCATAACTCACTTAATATAAATAGATTTCAAATATTTTATGAGAAAAAAATACAATCAAGCATAACAAAGTGATACCTAATCTATTGTCCCTTAGAAATGATGTTCTTGAAGATTCTATAGATTGTTTCTCGCTTCTTATAGATGGAGCTCTATTAATTATTGTAGAAAATAGGAACATAGAGAATTATGGATGCACCAAAAAAATATATTCATTCATCTCTCTAATAAAGTGAATTTCCATGGGTTAAAGGAATTGTAACTTCTAAAGGAATCTAGTATACATTGAAGAATATTTTTGAAGGGAACATGAAATGGAAGAATGAAAAGTTACAAATATTTAGATTGAAAAAGTGATACTTGAAAATGGAATATGATGATTGTATTCTATGTTCTTCACTAGGTTTAAAGATTTTTTGTACCATAAATTTTTTTGGAGAAAATTTGGAAGAATCCATATTTTTTGAAAATATCTTGATAATTATTTATAAAAGATTTGATGTCGACTTTATATCCTTGGATGATATATAACCTAAAATAATATCCGTGGATGATTTTTATAACATTTCCATTACATTTGAAATTAGATAAGTTAATTCTATCAAAATAGAGGAATGGACTAATAATTAAATATACTTCAAATTAACTAAGTAAAGAAATCTAAAATATAGTTATTATTGATAAAGAAGTCCGTAATTTTAATTTAAAAGATTAAGTGAGTAAGATGTTTTATTAATTCAAGTCTTATTTTCCAAAAATTTGATCAGTGTAATATTAGAGAATAAAGGAATTCAAAAACATATGTGCTTTAACAGTTGATCTATTGGGGTTTTTATATAAATATTTCCAACACTAAAAGTATTTGAATATTGTGATAAATTATATGAAATTATACGAAAACCCATAAATAAGAAGGAATAAAAATAAATTTTATATTCAAATGGAATGAATAATAAGTTCTCTAAATATAAAAATATAAAATTTAGGTCTTAATGTGAGGAATATGACATTGGAGAATAATTAGATTTTAAAACTTCTAGATATGAATGTACTAATAAGTTTCTTAAAAAAATTAAAAATTAAGATACTTTTAACTGTGATGAAAGAAAAAACTATTAATAATATGACATGGAAACATTGATGGACTTCATTATAAAAATATAATTGAATGAATTTCTCTCATTAATTAAAATTCTAGATAATAATAATAAGTAATATAAATATAATCAACTTGTGTAAAATTAAGAAATAATGAATGAAGGGGGAAAATATAGATTGTTAAAAGTGAGTGAAAACCAAAAAAATGTGATGCATATAGATAAAAATCTCAAAATAATGCTTGAATAAAAAACATGGGAGAAGAATAAATGATTTTTTCATGTTTTAACAAAACAATTTGAATCTGAATAAAGAATATATAACTTCTAAAATTAAATTTTTGATGTGATTGAATTATATATGGAGTGTAAATCATAAAAATATCAGAAAATATCAACTTTAATATTTAATGAAAAGGCTAAATATATTGAGTTAGTGTATCCGAATTGTATGCAAGTCAAGAGGGCCATGTATGTACCTAAAATAACTGAACTAAAAAATTAAGGAATTAATGAGAAATAAAACATTGTGGAAAAAAATCACACAAGTAGAGACTCTATTCCGGATGAAATTAAGTCTTATATAAAGATGTATATTTTAGGAGACTTTAAAAAAATCACAATAATGATCCATGATTTATGGTAAGAACTATATTGGAATATTGATACATAGGTTGGGATAAACTATAATTTACAAGGAAAAAAATTACTATGAATATTAATGGTTTTAAGGAGGCTTTGAGTATCCAATGATGATGTAATAGTTTAATCAGTGAAACTATAACACTTTTAAGAGGTAACTGTGGCCTACTTTAAGTGGGATTCATCGCTCTCAATAAAGACAAAATCAACAAATTTATAATGTTTTTGAATATTGAAAATGGATTAAAAATTCTTGAAACACTATGTGAGATATGTGATTATGTTACATTATGTACCCAGTTCAATCAGAAGTAACTAAACCATGTTCCCCACAAGTCTTCAAGAACACCTATTCATATTCCATAGGCCACTGACTAGAAGTAACATCTTATGGTGGTACAAGGTGGAGAATATACCTTTATAATTAGATTTACACAGAATTATAATAAATGGAAAATAATAGAAACATAATAAATAAGAGATATAAAAGAAGAAGTAAAATATTTAGTTAACAATAACAAACAATACGTCAATATTAATATCTAGTACCATATTGAAAATGATGTAATTTCAGGCTCCTAAAAAAATAAGAATTTGAATCATGGATGTTGACATACATACATATAGTTATATCAATGTAACTAAAAATACCAAAATACTTTATCCAAAATAGAATCAAGAGACATAGCTCTGTTCTATACTCACCTAATCACATGCTATTATCGATCAAGAAACCATGACCGGGTGCTTAACCTAATCCATAACAGCTTTCATAATGCCTGTCAAGGTACCAAATAACATCCAAAAAAAGGTGTGAGATATTATTAATAGGATATCACAAACAATGTATTAAAAAAACAACCTTTTCATATACACTGTATCTATGTGTATGTATAATATATAAAGACGAAACATGAATGATATATATAAATGTCTATGAGTAAAATATGTAGTAATATCAGGATATAATAGATGAGCATAAATAAATAAATATATATATATATATATATATATATAAAGTGTCAACATTTGGTAACAAGTAGCTCAAAATATTCAACATGTGAAAAAAGTATGATATCTTCATGGGCTAGGTCCCAGGGCATATAACCAGGGATACCTTATCAATACCAAGGATGTCATCTAATGGTGATCATGAATAGTATTAGAACTATATAGGTTAGTTCACAATGAAATAATCAGGGCCAAATATGTACAGATATATGAATGTATATGAATATCATTTTTGCGATACGTTAATATTTTTAATCAGTATGATACTATAAATAATCATAGATAGGGATCATAGGTTCCATACCTCAATACCCGAGGACTTTCCAGACT
This sequence comes from Viscum album, assembly GCA_963277665.1. Lineage (NCBI taxonomy): Eukaryota > Viridiplantae > Streptophyta > Magnoliopsida > Santalales > Viscaceae > Viscum > Viscum album. The sequence goes on along the minus strand of OY728150.1, from coordinate 1,083,878,797 downwards.
ATTAGGAAACTAGTTCCATACTGTTATAAGAATTCAGTTACATAATGAGATACCCAAAGAAATTAATTAATATAATATTGAAAAGGGATAAGTTATTATCTATATCAAATTACAATTATCAATTTAAAAAGGTACACTCCAATGGAATATATATATCATTTCATATTTTCATTTAATTCCATCCAATAAATTACTTAAATATAATTTATATATCTTTTCCAAGGAGGTATGTCCATCTCCAAATAAATGATGCAATTTAATATTTGATCAAACTATCCAATGGAAATCTCACACACCGAAAGGGTTGGTTCTTCCATAGGGAATTTAAAATAACACACCTCATAGGTGGCTTGGGTTGAGGATTAAAACCTCCAACAATGTCAAGTTGCTACAAGGTCATCAAAAACTAGGTGAAATAATTAATTAGAGTCTTATAAATTACATTAGGATCAACTTATGGTAGTCCTGATATGTGAAAAAATACAGATAATTTAAACAAAGAAAATGTGGGGAAAAGTTATGGACCTCCTTCCTTATGGATATCATAGAAAACTCATCCAGTATCAACCCTTGGTTTTTCCTAAATCGGAAGAAATAGAAAAACAAAAAAATACATTAAAATAATGTATATGAGATATCCCCAAAAAATCATCAATGAATGATAGAAAAAGGAAGGATGGAAGGTACCTAACAAAGTCTCTTACTGATGGAGAACCAAATGATAGAAGGTGTTGAAAACAAAGCCTAGATGGAGAATCAAATTCAAAACCTATTGAAGTGGAAGGTGGAGATCTCAAACATGGGGAGCGGCTGATGGATTATGGGAAAAGAAAAAGTCATTATCCCCTTAATATAAATGGATTAAAAAATTATCATTTCACCCACATTTTAATGGTCTTAATGGTTTGGACACATTGTTGGTCAAACCGTGCACTAACCATATGTGTGACACTATCCATGGATAATGGAATCAAAGATTTGGGGATCATGGTTAATCTAACCATGATCATCCAGGGAACTCCCCTCTGTGGATCTGTATAGCATCCCACAGAGTGTTTCCAAGCTACACAACCTCTAAATCACAGTTTGGTCATACCCTGTACCTACCCCTTTTCCTCAATAATTTCAATCTATAGGATCCAAATAAGACCCAAACACTTACAATTTTTATGGTAAGTGATTAGGAATGTTTTTAATTATAAGAAATATTCAAATCATAATTTAAAGGAAACATAACTCATAATAAAAACACATGTTGTTACAATATTCTCCCATAAAGAAACTTTTCCTTTAGTTACCCATAAATGGGTGTTAAATCCACATCAGAGAACAAATATGGCCACTAACCATGTACTTAGGCCTGCTTCTCCCAAGTCTCTTCCTATACAAAGTGTTTATTCCATATCCTAATATCTTTCATGAAGTATTACCTGATAAGAAACTAGTATAACCATCTTGAAATCCTCAAAAGGTCCAAAAAACAAAGGAAAAAACTTACCGTGCTGCCTAAATCGTAAATGCCGTACTGTAGTAAATACATGAAAGAATACCCACTCCCCAACCTCACACTCTTGAGGTCATCGATGGTGATTGTCATAAGATTTATGTCTATTGTATGCTATTTACATTCACTTGTAACATAGTTTAATCTTTTCTGAAGTATCATGAATTAGAGGAGGTCTAAGAAGCACTTCCTCACCTGCCATTAACCAACACATAGGTGAACTAAACCTCCTACCATATAGAGATTCTTAAGGATACATCTATATAGTAACAGAAAAGCTTTTATTTCTAGTGAATTCAGATAAGGATATATGTTTCTACCATGGACCTTTGAAATCAAGGATGCATGCTTAGAGCATGTCCTCTACTATCTATATCATTTTTCTGACTAACCTTCAATATGATGGAGAAAGTATTTACGCAAAAGCACTTCTGTACCCAAATAATTCTATAACACCTTCCAAAACCATGATTTAAAATGAGAACCCATATTTGAAATGATTGGTTGAGGGATATCATATAGGTGTATAATCTCACAAACATACAGTATCAAATGCTCTACAACCAAGAGGGTCTCTTCGATATTTAAGAAGTGATCAACCTTTATGGGCATGTTGACAATCACTCATAAATCAATACTGCGTCAATGTGATCTCAGTAATACAATCAAAAAATTCATCATGACATAATCTAATTTACACTCCTGAATGGGAAACAACTATAAAATCTCTACTGGCCACCGGACTTCCACATTCACCTACTGTTAGAACACTATTTGAAAAAATAAACTATCTCCCATTCATACCCAACCATAAAAATTTGTGATGTAGATCATGATACATATATATATAAGAACATCATGTTCTTCCCTGTAAGATGAATCATAATCCTTCTTAACTTCATCATCGATTTCTATAGAAACCCAGATGCATCAATAGATGCATAAGATGTCATCCTCATCAATGATCCAACATGAAGGAAGATCCTCATGTGAAATACTCTTCCTTAGGACTAATACTTAGGATCTGATAGATTCCTCATCTTCACTCACTCCAGAAGTGAAGAGGACAACAATAACTATTCAATTAAAAACTATCCAAGAAGGTCGTTACCCACTAAGATCATCTCAAAAAATAGGACCATAATATACCAATAATTACTAACCTGAATAACTAGATGTGTCTATGTCATTAAACATAGAGAATCCTCTATATCATTACCTTTACAAGGTGTATATACATGATAAATATCGATGGACTATAGGTATTCAAGCCTCCTTCTCTTCCTGAGGTTCAATATTGATGCATGAAAATATTCCTAAGGATTTTGTAGTCCGTATAGACAACAATACACACTCCTAGAAGGTAGTTCCTTAAAAAAATACAATGTTTTATTTAAGGATTCTTTCTAAATAACATCTATTTGGTAATTATTCTCATGATGTATCTACTGATGATACCTATATTACATGACCCAATATTCTTTTTTCAAAACATATCATATCCAGATACCTAATGAATAAATATATACTATATAAATTATTCCCAAATCTAGAAGAATCAATAACTATGTATAAGTAAGTATCCATTTTACATCTTAAAAGGAAGTCTATTAGGTTTCTAAAAAAATAAATTCACACCCATATTAACCAATCAAGTTCTAACATATTATAGGAATTAAAACTCATCTATAAATCACTTTTAATATCCATTTATCCCCAAGAAAATATATATTTTAAAAAATCATGGTAAATTTCTAGGTAACTACAAATCATACCTTCTTTGGGTCAACTGATACTCCTTAATCTGAGATAGTGTGAGCCATGAAGTGCACCATATTGATCCCAAAGATTAATTTAATAAACTTATTATACAGCTTGTTTTTTCTCATTGTATTCAAAATTAATTCAATATGTCTATCATAGTCATGTTGAATTTGAAAATTCAAAAAGATATTTTCCAAAAAGAAAACATATAATGAATCTATATACTGTTGGAAAACCTAGTTTATCAATGCAATGAAAACAAAAAATGCATTTGTGAGATCGATCAATATAACCAGTTACTCATAAAGACCATACCTAATTTGAAAATTTATATGAGGTCTTTCCAAAGTTCTAACAAATTCCTAGTGATTAACTAATCTCAATTAAATATTTGATAAAATTGGACCTGCTCATATCTTATCAATGATTTCATCTACATGAGGAATATGATACCGGTTCTTAATAGTAAGTTGATTCAACTTCCAGTAATCCACAAAAATATTGAGGGTTCCATCCGAATTCTTTGAAAAAAAGGACCGGTTAAAAGATGGTAGATTACTTCACCATATAAAAACCTTAAATTCTATGTCCTCCTAATATATCTTAAGCTTCTTCAACTCAGTAGTGTCTATCTTGAAGGAGGAATGAACACTGGTGAAACCCCTATAACATGATCAAAAGGGAACTCCTCCTCTAACTCTGATGTTAAATCAGAATAGTCTTTAGGAATATATTCCTAAAAAAATCTACTACAAGAGGGAATTTAGCCAAATTTATTCTTTGGTCATCTATATAGAAGCTAGAAAATTTTGTTTTCACTCCTCTCAACCCATGATGCTCTAGTTCTACTCTACCTTCCAAGATATACCATTAACCCTTATGAATAAGTACCACGTTCTAGAGATGTGAAGAAAATTAAATGGTGAAAAAAATCCATGTAGGAATGATAAGAAGCTAACCAATACATCTAGAGAATAGCATCCAAACCAATCTTCTCAAGGATAAAGAGGTTTCAAACAATATTGTAGTTTCATATCTCAAAAGGGCACTCCTTCCAATAGTATACACTCTATGATCGAGCACCCAAAAGAGGTTCAAGGGTAATCACCCCACATAAATACCATGTTATTAGTGTGATGATTTACATAATAGACATAAATATAAATTAATTTAAAACCCTTATTTTAAATAAAAAATTTCTAAGGTATATACTACTAAAATCGTAAATCAAATTTTCGACATTTTTGGGTTCTTATCCCCTAAAAACAAGATTAACTTTATTAAATTTTATAATTATTCTTCCCTAATATATAAATTTACTTACTTGAGTGGGCTCACTCTGATGATGCTATGATACTAGTGTATGGATAACCTAATAATAAAAACTTCCTCATCTTGATTGACTGGTATCACTCCAGCTCCCTGCCTGACATGAATCTACTATTCCAACTCTAGGATCCAGAGTCGGTGCTTACCATCTATCACTAGCCATATGAGGGAAGATTATTCCAAACCACAAAAGATGGACCATCATGTCCCCACACTATCACTCAAATGGGGACTTCTCACACTTAGGTTTCACACACCCCTACTTATGGAAATAATGATATACTAAAAAAACTCTAGAATGTTTACTATGACTAGTACTTACCTTATAAGATGTTTCAAAGTGATACTTCATTAAAAAATATACTACACTACTGGACAGAGAAGTCGGTCAACTCTGATCGATACATCCAGCTTCCCCTAGTTTTTTCAGTAATAAGATACTGGTTTACTATATCACAAATACTAGTCTACCATATCACATTCACCTATGATCGACTAAGATTCCTAAAAACATCCCCAAAATGTCTCTCTCACTGAATCCTCACCTATTTAGATTGGTGAAAAGCACATAAGCTTTGTAAAATGAGATGAGTAATCCCTAGCAGTCATGGAACACTACTGTAGGTTAATAACCTCCCTAATCATAAAAGATAGATTGTTAATACCTCCAAATCATTTCACAATAATGATCGTCATAGTTCAGAATATCCCACCAACTTTCGGAGTATCCTATAGGAATATATACCATGATATTCAAACTCTTCTTAGGAGGTGTCTCCAAGTGCTCAAATATAGATAAGATAGTCTCAAGCCATAATTTTGAATCATAGTGGCCCCGATAACATTAAAATATAAGTAGATACAACAATTGAAACTCTTGCAACAACTCTACCATATAATAGGTAGGATGTAGAGCTCCCTATACAATTTGCATAAGCCATAAAAATTCCCCTCAAAATTTTGAACCATTTCCTATGTTGGGAATAGAGTGCAGTGCCAAAAGTGGAACTTCTTGAGGAAAGACTAGTGGATTATGTCCCACCACCTATGGAACATAGTCATCATCACCCACCTAGAACATGACACAAGAATGTTATGGTCACAAAGATATAAAATTCCAAGAACATCCCTATGATAGGTTATTGATTACAACTATGATCGCATATAAAATAATAGTATTTGTACAGGATTTAATATACAAGAGTCACACCCCTATTCCCTCTCCAATATACTAGTTTAGGTGATAAGAAAAATCATAGAGAACACACAAGACATAGTTTATAACATACTCCTATGGTCAGGATTGGGTAAATCTAACTATTTCACTTCAATGGTCCTGGTATATAGAATATCGATAGAATGTTATTGGGGAAAATACCTATTAAGTTACAATTAAAATCCTTATTTAATAGTGACTATTTTAAATTATAGATTTAACATGTATTGAATTTACATAATAGTCCGGTTAACTGAAGCACCATTTCTAATTTATAAAAGAACATTCTATGGAAATTTTAAATGGTAGTTTATTTAACTACATCCATACCTATAAATTCGATAGAACAATGTAATAGAAAAAATAAGTTAATTTTCCTAGATGATTTTCTATTCTCAATTTATATAGTTATATGTACTATTTAATTTATAACATACATTCATTTATTAAAAATTGACTAGTGTTTAAGTATATGAAAAAATAATTACAAAACATTAACATGTTATTATTGGATAGTTATGGTGCCATCATCATGCTATACAAAAATACACCAATTATGTTGATGCATATAATTTAATAAATAATTAATAAATCCCCCATTTACTATGTTAATGTTATCTGCATAATAGATATATCACTCTAGGTAGAAACAACAAGGACCTTGTTTTCAGGTAATGAAACATATAAGGCATGGCATAATTTATGATAAATTAATCATATAAGGGGAAACAATGATGCATGATTCATGTTTCCTTATTGTACCAGGAATGGGGAAAAATTAATCCATATTTATAATAATTTTAACATCACATATCATGTCTTTCACCCAATGTTGGAATCAAAACAATTGTAATAGTCTCCAACAAGAACATGAGGTTCCACCATAAGAAATTTTCCTTTTATACCATGTGTTGGTTAGCTACTCCTAGGAAAATGAATAATAAAGAAGCAAGACCCTTCCATGTATCCTTTCTACTATCCCATCATAGTAAGAAAATGAATAGAAACATTTGATACAAATTAGTAACATCTTGGACCTATTTTACTAATATATAACTGAACCTGGTTGACCATAATGCCTCAAACATGCCTCCCCTTTTTCCAGTGGTAGTTAACTACCAGTGAGGGTCTAGGGTGGAAAAATGGGGACACTATACCTTTATAATCAATGTAACAGAACATTTTAATAGTTGGATAATAAAGTAAGCATAATATATTTCATCTAGAGGAATGAATATAAAATATTCAGATGATACTAATAAACAATCCATCGATAGAATCATCATGTACCATATAAAAAATGATGTAACATCACATCCCTAAAAAAATAAGAGTATAAAACATTGAAGAGACACATACATACAAGTATATCATAATTACCAAAAATACGTAAATAATATCTCCAGATAGTGTCACGGTCCATAGCTTAGTCTTGAACTCCCTCGCTCCCATGTAATAATCAATCAAGAATCCATAACTTGGAACTTTCCTTGACCCCCACCTTCATCTATGAAGTCTGTCTACGTACCAAATGGCACCCTGAATTGGAAGTTAGATAGAAGTTGTATCATACATCCAATTATGTTTATAATAAATCCAGCCTGTGTATATCAACTATAGTCATATGAAGGTATAACAGATAAATAGTTAATGTGAATGATAGATATAAAAATCCTTGAGCATAGGTTATAATAAGTGAAATCTATAATAGATGATCATCAATATATATATATATATATATGATGTGTTAATAGTAGATAACAACTAGCTCAACATGTGCCACATGTGAAATGTGTATATGGTCTATATGGTCTATGTCCTAAGGAATATAACTAGGGTGACATCATTGAGACCAATTATATCATCTCAAAGTAATATTAGAATTTTATCATACCTGCATGGGCCTTGTCCTAAGGAAATAATCTGAGCAACCTATATCCAGTGATATGAATGTTTAAGGGATCCAAATGTGTCATACCTTGATCTTTCTCCTAGGTTCCATGCTGTAAATAATCACACATAGAGGTCTTAGGTTCCATATGTCAATACCCAAGTTGGTGTCATATCATTATCCAACAGGTTTCACTCCTTCATAAGAATTCATTTCAATAATAATATTTCCAACATCTGGAAATTAATAAAATATCAAAAATTGCTATGTTAATGTCCATATCTAATTAAAATTATCAATATATGAAGGCAAACACCAAGAAAAGTTACATCATATTACAAATTCCATTTAAATATATTAATTAAATTAACTGAATAACATTTAAATAATTAAGAAAATAAGGGATCCCCACAAATAAATAACTCATTTATCATCTAATAGGCAGCCACTAGAAAATAGAAATATCAAACACCCAAAGGGGTGGTTCTATCTCATTGAATATAAAATAATACACCTCATAAGTTGCATGATATTAGGTTGAAAATCCCTAAACAAGTGTTGGTGATATAATGGAATCACATACTATTTCAAATAATTAATTTGAATCTTATCATTTAATTTATGTGCAATTTCCAGAAGGACCGAAATCTAGCATATTGATAATAAGTTAATAAATGAAAAAGATGTAAATGTTATAGGATGCCTATATTATTTTTATGGTAGAACAATCATCCAGTATCATCACTTGGTTCAACATAATTTGGAAGAAAAAATAATAATAGGAAAACACCATAGAAATAGGAAATATAAGATTTCACTGAAATAACACTGATGACAGTGATATAAATGAAGGAAAGTAGTTAACTGATTAACGCTCATATCGATGGAGATCCAGTATGATAGGAGACATCTCAAACTGAGGTCAGATGGATAAATGACTTCAAAGCATATGGAAGTTGGAGGAAGAGCTCTCAAACATGGGGAGTGGATTTTGGAGAAATTAAAAAAGAAATTTGGGTTAGACCCTTTAATGAAATACAAGAAAAATTGTATTTAATCATAAATTTTAGTTGTTTTCACTTTTTGGACGCATGGTTAGGAAACCCGTGCACCAAATGTGTGCCTATTACAATCCATGGACAGTGTACCCTCTCTTATGGGGAGAACATATTTTCCAATGGTGCATAGTCTATGTTCTTCCCTCTATGGTTCCCTATGACATCCCACACAATTTTTCCAAATCCCGTGGCCTCTAGTGTGCGGTTTGGCCGTATAATGATCCAACAATGTTTCCTCCATAATTTAGAGCTATGGTGTCCAAATAAGACCCATACACTCCTGATTCTTCTTTTATGGGATTAGAAAAATTTATAAGGATAAAAACAAATATTCAAAAAATAATTTAAAGCATAATTTTCTCATTAGAAAAACATGGGTTGTTACAGTCTTCTGCCATAAAGAACATGTCTCCAATTTGTGATTCTAGGGTTGCTAATCATCATCCAATAACTAATCAGTATAGTGAAAACTTACATTAGCCTCCAACTCCCATGTATCATCCTATACATGTTTTTTCTCCAATATAACCCATTATAAAGATTCAAAATGACTTCATAGAATCTTCAACCACAAATCCAAAATATGAATAGGGAGCTCCTCAAAAAAAGCCTCAACATATTGTTCCACCTCATATGGTTGAAATAAATGATATGGGTTTTAATAATAATAATATAAATGAGAAATGTGATAAAATTCATTCATATCCTGACATCCCTTAAGATATTCTCTCCAATAAGAAACTACACTGACCCTCTACAAAACCTCAAAAGGCTTAACATACCTAGGTGAAGAATTACCTTTTCACCTAAAACGTCAATGACCTAGTGTAATCAATAAACCCAAGAATATGAAATACCCAACCTAAAAATCCCAAGGTCATTGACTTCAACTGACATAAGATTTCATTTTAGAATGACCTATGAATTATTCGATTCCAAAACTACTAAATATTCCCCAAATAATCCCGAGTGAGACAAGGTCCAAATAGTGCTACCTCACCTACCACTAACCCACATAGGGGTGAACTATATGAACTAATATATAGGGAATCATATGGATCTATATTTATAGTGTCCTGAATAATTTTATTTTAAGATTATTTATCCAAGGATATGTGTTTATGTTAAGAACATAGAAAATCAAGGAAGCATGCTCTGAGCATGTCCTCTAGTACTTGTATCATCTGTTCTAACTGACTATCAGTTTGATGCTGAAAGGCTGTGCTCAAAATCATATAAATACCCAAATATTTAGATAAACCATAACAGAACCTCTACATTGTTCAATAATCTATATCAGAAAAGATAGTATTATCGACCCCTTTTAAGTTTGTAATATCCCATACATAGTGTCTCCCAATAATATCCATTGAGAATGTCTCTTTGATAGGTAAGAAGTGAGTGACCATTGTGATCCTATTGATGATCACCCATACCACATCACTTAAGTGAGAGGATCATGGTAATCTAGAAACAAAATCCATAATGAAATCATCCCATTTTCACTCAGGAATGGGAATCATATGTAGAATCCATTCTATCCATTGGTGTTCTAGCTTCACATACTATCTGGTGAGGCACCGTCCAAAAAACTAGCAATCTCCTTTTTCATAAAAAGCCACCAACATTGGGAAAAAGTATCATGATGCATCTTTGTAAAACCAGGATGTACTACCTAATAATATTCCTGGCACACTCACATCACATCCTCCTATTTGTCTATAAAACCTCAAATGTGTTCATGGATGCATAAAACATCATCCTCATCAATGATCTATCATGGTGGGAGATCGCCACTATAAATACTCTCCCATAGGACTAGGACATTGAGATATGATAATTGCATCATCTTTAATCTCTGTAGAAGTGAATATTTAACTAATAATGAAGCAAGCACAAACAATCGAAGACAACCCTAAACCTCCAAGCACATTTTAGAAAATAGAGACATGAGATGCCACCCACTACTATATTGTAAAGCTACATGCTCTTGAGCACTTTGGCTATGACCATCTACTACACCATTGCCTTTACCAACCATATAGTCAAGATTAAAATGAAAGGAATTAAGTTTATCAACCTACCTTCTCTACCCGAGGTACATGTTAGGTTGCATGAAAATATTTTTTTGGATTCTATTTTCTATATACACAAAAAAATTCATTCGTAGCTGGGTTTTCCTAAAAAACAAATTAATTAACTACGTACACCGACACAAGATCATATATCAGATAATCCTTCACATGGGGGGTGGGGAGGTGGAGATGATGGGAGGTGAGGGGGGAGTGGGAGAGTATAGTAGAGTAGAGTGACATGATTAGGGGAGGGGGAGGGGAAATAAAGGGGGAGAGTTCAGGGGGAGTGGGAGATGTAGGGGAAGAGTGAGGGGGAGGGGTTCGTAGGATAGGGGAACAAGGGGGGTGGGGTGTAGGGCAGGTGGTGGGGAAGCGATGGGTGAAGAGGGAAAGGGGGGAGAGCGGTGGGAGAACAAAGGGATAGGGGGTTGGTAAACCATCCTGGTGCACAAAAAAGGATCCTCTAAGTAGGATGGTGACCTACCAGGTAGAGTAAGATCAAGGCCAATGTCTAAGGTTCTTTCCAGAAGCCCTTGGAAAACAAATATATTGAAATATAATTATAAAAGATAATAGAAAAATAATTATAATAATAATAACAAAAATAAATATAAAACATAATTAGTAGATATAAAAAAATAAAAGTGTTTTTGCACGTGTGAATAAGGTCAGATATATTAAAATAATATAGAAAATAATATTAATAGAAAAGAATAAATTAGAGTCAATCTTAAAAATAATAATATTACTATTATAATGAATATATAAAGTTAAATAATATATAATACTAAAGTATATTGTTAAATTAAATACTAATAAATATTAATAAACAAATAAGAAAATAATATTAATTATTCTAAAAAAAATTAGAAGTGTTAGTTATTTCATTTTCATAAACTAAAATTTGAACATGAACTAATGGTAATAAAAAAATAACTAGTATTTATATATAATAAAATTAAAATTACAAAAATAACAAAACAACTACAAAACAATAGAAACAAACTAAAAATAAAAAAATGGATAAATTAATTATATAAAATCATGTCGGAAAACTATAAAAACTATTGGTGGAATCGATGTACGTGAAATCCCCACACTTAATAATTTTTACTCATGGGAAAAAAATCAAGAAGAATAACCCAGTGGATGTATAGACAAATAAAAACATCAAAATTACAAGGTAAAAAATTATAAATATATTTTCCTAATAAAATATAATGTTGATTTAAAAATTAAAATTTTAGAAAACCATTTTACTTACCCTTGTATTATTTCCAATGAAATTATATATAGTCATGAATCATTTGACCTACCCCACCATCACTCTCTTTGATCAAACAATTTTATCAACATTTTTCTTAATTCATATAGTCATGCATTCCTACCATAATATTACTATGAATTTCAAATCTATACTAGTTGAAATCAACTAGAAAAAATAATCTCTATGATTTCATATTAGTTTCAATTGTCTCTAAGGATGTGGAATGCTGTGTCAACAAAATTGTGATAGTTTTTGTAAAGAGGAGGGTTTAATCTCAATATAAATACATGATATGAGTTAATAAAAATTTCCCCATCAAACTCATGCTCCACCACACTAAAAAATTTTCTTTTCCTCAATAATATGAATATATAAATGTTACATTGGTTTTTTTAAAAAAAAAATATATTTAGGAACACAAATCACTCAAATAAGATAAAAATGTTGAGTAACAACTACCGAAACCCATGAAACAGATTTAATAAAATACCAAATAAAAGTATAGAATTAGAATATATGCTGTAGTTTTACATTGAACATAGGTCATATGGAAAACTCTTTAGCTCAAGGAGTAATGGAGCATCACTTTTATTGATATCCCCAAAAGAGAGGGTCACTCCAAAATATCCAAAAAGTACTCATTGATGGCATAAAAAAGAATATAAATTCCCATATCAAAATACTAATAATGAATGTTTCTATTGTGAAAGAAACACATATAATCATAATGGGATAATTTTGATCTATGTTCATCAAATGACTTATCTCCAATCAAATAAATCTATCCAAAAATAGATCTCCCCCATACATAGATAGAAAATAATCATTAAAATATTAAATAAAAAGGCAGGGAAAGGTATTAGTAATAGTATCATCCTAAAAGGATTCTTTATGTCCTCTACAGGATACAAAAAAGGTAAAATGTATTAAAGTTCCAGTGGGTCAAAGGGGAAAAAATATAAAAAAATACATTTATCATTATAGTGAAATTTCCAAAATACCATTATCTTTGATAAAAAAACATGAAATTTATTAAAATACATAAAATGATCAAAATTTCTCAAGGAAAAGTAAAATAAGAGATGATGAAAAATGTTCTACAGTCCTCATGGGTATGGAAATAATATGTTGGATAACACAAACGAGAATGCGGGAAGATAGGACTCTATAAAATATAAATGTTTTAAATTTTTTTCAATGAAGGGAATAATATAAGAAATAATCTAAATATAGGTATCAAGGATCAATGTATTCTAAATGTGAATATTGTATTCAAACATTCTAGGGATACAAGTGGTATATATTTGAATTTTTTAATTCAAAAATGTACATGTTTACATGTTTGTTCAATGATAAAAATAATGTTAGTTTATTTTCTTTTAGTTTAATTATTTTTTTTAAAATATTTTTTTTAGTTATATTACATTTTTTTGTATCATAAATGTATGAATGAAAATAAAAACACTTCCCAATATCAGTATAGCTAGATACGGAAAGGCTATCTATAACCAATGACACTCAAAAAAGTATGTAGTATTTAAATATACGAATGGAGAAAACATACCCGTATCATATCAAAGAATTAAAACCATAGTCAAAAGCATATGGATGATAGATATATATATATAATTAATTCAGATCCACTAAAGTCTAGGAGAAAATATATTTCCATAAATTCATTCCATTTTATTACTTATAAAACTAAATTAATTGAATATAAATGTAGTGGAAGAAAATAATGATGGGTTTCCTCCCATTAACACTTAGATCTCTTTATCTTGAAAAAAACATTGTTCAAACTCCACCAGGATCAAACTAAAATTTATACCATGCATCTGATTCTTTATAAGTTAGAGTGTGGAATCCATTCATTGAAAATGAAATTATACTGCTAGCTCCAAAACAACTCTATGTAAACTTGTTAGAAAAATCGATGGGTGGAATGAAATGAAAATATCCCATCTTATAAGGTAACAAATATAAATCGTCATAAGAAAGAAGAAAAAGATAATTGAAATTTGTGAAAAGGTGATTATCATGATGATCATGAACATTATGTTTTTTAATTTACCCAAGAGAAGAAATTCCCTTAACATAATCTTTTATGTATCAGATTATATCCATCATATAATGAAATTTATTATCTGGGTTAATGATGTATCCCAATCTATTTCTACCACGAATGAGTAGAAGATGGAAATATACTAGTTTCGGTTCAACTCATGCTCAATGCATGTAGAAATTGGGGAAGGCTCAATTGGTATAGGTGAATCCATTATGTCAAGAATGATATATATATTATTTAAATTTTATTCTATACTACTATCATTATATTTCTTTATTGGAAAATACACCACTTTTAACATAAGATCATCCATGAAATCCTCTTCCATTATTTTTAAAAAAATTTGAGTTCCCTCACCACACTAACTGAATGATTTTATAACTCTTGAAATGTTTCACATGTCTCCATGATGATTTTTTTTAGAATCATATATATTTTCAAAAGGTGGAAATTCAATTTCATTTCAAGTGATGCTCTCTTGAATGTAAAAATCCACAGTGTCATGCTTAAATTTTTAATCTATCATGGTAAAGAAGGTTACCTTTTAAATTTAATATTTGTCATAAAAAATAGTAATTTGATATAAGTTTACGGAATCCAATTTCACTTTAGGATGGTTGGGTTGTAAACTCAGAAAAATAAGGAAATGAAGTCACATTTTCAAAGTGATAATTATGTTCAACATGGTGAAAATATAAGCTCCCATATTAACAAAATTGTATTAGATTGAATGAATTAAATATCAATGGATCATAGTCTTCGTTGTTATGATAAGTATGTAGTTCAATATCATTTCCAGAATCAGGAAATGGATGTTGTTTAAATGGAACCTCTACTGCACTCTCAAATAAAGAATTGTTTTTAATAAGTTCATCTAGTATTAGTAAGGAATATATTTCAACTAAATTATTAATTTTATTTAAAAAATTATATAATTTATTTTCACAAACTTTTTTTGTGGAAAGAAACATTGCATTATGTTCATTTTGAGGTTCAAACCTTCAATCTGTCTCATTCACAGTAGAAAAAACATGCTCCCAGTTATTGAATAATTCTATTCACATGAATTAGTATGTTTTAAATTTTTTGTAATGAATTGATTTTGAAAAAGATAAAATGGTAGGTAGGAAATAAAAGTAAAATATAGTGAAGTATTATCAATCCTATCATTAGATAGTCTTTAATAAAAACTATTAAAATAAATAGGATTACCTAGAGATAACATGAGTGTTGTAAGATTGTATTCAATACTATTATGTTTTAGTGGGTAGGATGGGTGATGGTTGTAACTTTATAGTGCGAACCATTCACCGATGAACTTATGGGTGTTATTAAATTACATACAATGAAAAATTCCTAGAGTAGTACATTAAAATATTTTTTGTTTATGTACATTATACTTTTGTAAAATTTTGACCTAAATCACTATTTTTTATGGAAATACTAATGACAGTATTACCCCAATCAACAACCCTAGAATTTTGGCACATTCTTAGTAAAACATGAAAATTTTAGAATTTTTAATCCAAAAGACTGGGGTTTAACCACATATAGAATGAGAGTAGACACTAGGAATATCCTATTGGAAATATGTTTAGGAATATAAGTTCTAAATGTGATTAAACACTAGAAAAACAAAAAAGTAAAACATTATTTTAAAAAACTAATAAAATAAAATAAAATTATCTAAGTGAACTAAATTAAGAAATAAAAGAAACAGACTGTGATGGAAGTGTCAGGGTCATGACATCTGTTCAAGTGTATTCAATGACAATTATTTAATTCTCTCATCTAAATATTTATTTATTTAGTTATAACCAAATAAAAATTTAAACAAAATAATATAATGTCTCGTTCTCTGATGTTATTAAATATTTTATTTTTCACACAAATTATCCATTATTAGTTATCTGTCCTGATGAATAATTTGGCTGATACTATAGCTCCAAATCACATGGAAAAATACCACTACCCATTTCTCACAAAGATGAAGTATCTAACTACGTCGATTTTGGCTATACGAGATAAATTATTAAGTGTTACTCTTTCTAGTTTTAATTAAAGACCACATAATATTTTTTCAATCAAAATATGTATTTATTTGGAATATTCTCCTGTATGACATACAATTATATTTTGTGTGTGAATAAATTCTAAAAAAAATAATTCTTAAATAATTATCTATCACTTGTTATTAATTATTATGTATCACATGAATGATAAATAATGAATGTGTGAAAATCATAAATGAAAATTAATTCAAATACATATATGATTAATTAAATAAAAACTGAATTAAAATTAGTTAATATAAAATGATATCAAACATGGAAATAAATTAAAGACATAAATAAAAAATAAAATTTTTCACAAATCTAATTCCAAAAAATTATCATACCATGATTATGTCACAACATATAAAATAGAAAGAAGATGTCATCGTGTTCGAATCATCGCAAAAATCACCACAATACACCTCAGAAGATCTCATAATAACAACCATTGTACCACCGATCACTACAATACCAAACCAAAATTTTGCGCCATTGAGAAATCATTAGACCTGTGTTCACTATTGAAATTAAACAATGGTCTATAGAAGAAAATAAATTCCATGATGTTGTGTGTGGGTTGTTACAGTTGAGAGGTTGGGGTTCTTGGTGGGCTGATCGGCTGGGTGGTGCACACTAGGTTTCATCAGAGATGATATGGGGTGTCTTGGTTCTGTAAAGCATGGTGGGGGTCTCTTGTATACAGTGGAGAAGATATAGGTTTCTTCTATCTTAGAGTTATGTGTGTAGGGGGGGGGGGGGGGGCGGTGAAGGAGGCTTTATAGGTGGATGGAGGAATATAGGGAGGGGGTTGTAGGGGGAGGTGCGGTGAGTCAAGGGGGAGGGAAGGGGGAGAGGGATGCATGGGGGAGGGGGCATCATGAATAAGGGAAGGTATTGTGAGGTGGTAGGGGGAGGGGCTAAAGAGATAAGGGGAGGGGCAGCAGGGTGGAGAGGGCAGGGAGTGGGGTAGTGGCGTGGGATGAGGGAAGGGGAGGGTGTTTAGGGATTAGGGAGGGGGTGGGTTGACTGGGGAAGATGGAAGGGGAAGAGGGGAAGTGGTAGGGGAAGAAGGTGGGGGAGGGGTGGGGATGCCACCCTTGTACATGAACAAGGAGCTGCTGAGGTTGAGGGAAACCTCCCTGGATAAGGAAGATCATAGATGGTAGCTAGGGTTCTTTCCAATGGCCCTTAGAAAACAAATATATATAAATAAAATTATAAAAGATAACAAATAATAAAAAAAATAAAATTATTACAAATTGTAAAAAACGATATAAAATATAATTATTACATATATATATATGTGTGTGTGTGTCTATGTGTATGTACACCTACAGTTATATATATTAAAATAATACATAAAATTATTAATATTTAGAAAAAATATTAATAGTATGAAAAAATTTTAATCTATCCTAAAGATAATAATGTTTATATTATAAATAATATACAAAGTAAAATAATATCTAATACTAAAATAAAAAATTTAAATAATTACTAATACACATTAATAAACTGAAAAAAAACCAGAATTAATTAAACTACAAAAAATAGTAAAAGTTATATATATTAAATGTTAATAAAATAAAAAATTAATATAAACTAATAATAAAAATTAACAATTATTTATTTATAATTAAATAAAAATTTAAAAAAATAAAAAAACACTACAAAACTATGGAAATAAACTAAATACATTTAAATGGTTAAAAAAATTAAATAAAATCCTTTTAGAAAAATATAAAAAAAGTTAGTGAAATCAATGTACATCAGTCTCAATTAACGAGACCCATATTCCATGAGTCAATCTTCTTTTATCAAAACTGATACCTAATGCATCACAATAGACAATATTTCTCCCACCTTGCATGGGAAGAGTGATGATTAGTGCAGAATTTAGTCCACCTGAATGCTCTTGAAAGGGCATATCACATGCTTCTGACCATTTAAATTTCACACCCCTCTTATTCATATTGAGTCAATAAGGTTTTCCTTATGACTTTTCCATTCCTTCTTGTTTTGAAAATCAAAAACACCTTATCTTTAAGGAAAATCGCTTTTATAAAGAAAAATTGCTTTTATAAGGAAAATTTATTTTATAAGGAAAATCAATTTTATAAGGAAAATCGCTTTTATAAGGAAAATCTATTTTATAAAGAAAATCTCTTTTATAAGGAAAATCGCTTTTATAAGGAAAATTACTTTTATAAGGAAAATTGATTTTATAAGGAAAATCGCTTTTATAAGGAAAATTACTTTTATAAGGAAAATTGCTTTTATAAGGAAAATCACTTTTATAAGGAAAATTATTCTTATCATATTTTCATCCATATTTTTCTTAATTATAAGAATCGGATTCATTTCTATATTCTTGGAATCGTATGAAACTCTGATATAAAGAATTCTGTTTTAGGCTCCGAATTCTGGATGACAACTGTAATGAAGTTTCACTCCGAATTATGGATGAGAACTGTAATGAAGTTTCACTCCGAATTCTGAATGAGACCTGTAATGAAGTTTCACTCCGAATTCTGTATGAAAACTGTAATAAAGTTTCACTCTGAATTCTAGATGAGAACTGTAATGAAGTTCCATTCCGAATTCTGGATACGAACTCTGATAAAGTTCTACTCCGAATTCTGGATACGAACTCTAATAAAGTTCTACTCCAAATTATGGATACGAACTCTGATAAAGTTCTACTCCGAATTCTGGATATGAATTATCATGAAGTTTGACATCGAAATCTAATGACGAATCCTAATTAGGATTTCTCGTTACAAATTTTGATGATGAATTCTCATTCCGAATTCCCATTCTGAATTCACCTATTAAACAGAATCTGATCATCTTTGCTTTATACACTCCAAATTTATTTAGACTCCAATTTTTTTTTGGTTAGACTCCGAACTTTCATTTTTCTTACACTTTAATAACTTTTCAAATCTTTAAAAAAAATTTTACACTCCGAACCTTCACTCTGAACTTTTGAGTTACACTTAAAACAATGTCGTACATTCTATTTCACTTGTTTTGTTATAAAATGATGTCGTACATTCAGTTATAAACTAACCGTTGGTTAATTTACACGTGTACAGGTCCCTCCGATTTTTAAGGAAAAAATTACTGTTGAAAAGGAGGCCGACCTTGCCTATAAATAGGATCTCATTTGAAAGATCAAAAAAGGGATATGATAGAAGTTGATCGATCTAGAGACCACACGCTTCTTAGGTGATTTCTAGAGAGAGAAATATTTTCATGCCTTGTGCGTACTAAACCGCTCGTTCAGTTTTTGCTTTGTGCGACTCCGAATGTTGGTGATTACATTCGAGGACTTCCGGGGATAGGAAGATAGAGGTGCCGACTACCTTGAAGTTCGAGGGCTTCTTTGCTGAGGGAGATAGAGGTTGCAAACTACCTTGAAGTTGAGGTCTTACAGGGATAGCAAGACAGAGACTCCGATCTTCGTATTGAGGGCTTACCCTGGTGTGGGTAAGACAGACTTGCTTGAAAGTATAAATCAAGGGACCTTTATCCAAGGTTGTTGGATACCCTTCTCTTTGGGTTAAAATACTTATATCTTGTTACTTGTAGTTTTACCACTTGTTTTTTTCTGCTGCATTTTGTATTGTAAAGAAAGTATAACTTTATTATACTTCCTTACATGTACTCTGTTTCATTTAGATTCTATATGCTTTAAGGTAGAATCTCATATTGTAATCTTTAGTCAAGTTTCAATTTCCAGATCCATATTTCCCGAACCTACTTTCGGAATAACTAACTTTAAAGGTTCCAAAAGAATTTTTAAAGTATACAATTCACCGCCCTCTTCTATATTGAGAATCTACATCATTATTTCGATCCTACAATTCAAACATGCGAGAGGTGATTCTTGGAATGAAATGTAATATATAAGGATACTATAATAGTTAAAAAACCACTAGTATCTATGTATGTCAAAATATTCTTGGGGTTCTCGCAAGTAACTATAATTATGACCTTCTCTAGTTCAGTTTATACTCATGCCTCTGAGATAATGAGACCCAGAAAGTGCACCTTATTGATCCAAAGGTGGAATTTAGTTAGCTTATAATATATATGGGTCTCTCTCAATGTATTCAGAATGATTTCATGATTTTGGAATGATCATGTAGAGTGTGAGAATACAACATGATATCATCCATAAATACAACCATAACTAAATCCAAATACAGGTGAAAAAATTGAATCATTAGAGCCATGAAAATGGTTGGCTCATTCGGGAGACCAAACCACCTAAAAAACAAGTTATAAAGATCATACTTACTATGAAAATATTTAAAAGGAATGTAAAAAGGTTTAATATATACCTGGTGAAAACATGAATTCTATTAAATCATTAAAAAAACATGAGCTCCTCATATTTGATCAAAGAGGTCATCTACATGTGGAAAAGTATACTATTTGTTCGAAGTTAGTTGAATTAGTTTTATGATAATCCAGAAAATTCATGAGGTTACAATACATATTCTTTGTGAAAAGTGTTTGTGAACAAGAAGCTGATGTATTGGGAAATATAAAACCCTTAGACTCTAAGACCTCAAACAGTCTCTTGAGAAACTACAACTCAAATTTGGATACATGTAAGGAGAAATGGACAATAGTGCAACCCATAGAACTAGATCAAGAGAGAACATGACCTCTAGATTAGGAGGTAAACCAAAATATTCATTTGAGAAGAAACCCATTAAATGTTATACTAATTATGAAAATTATTCCTCATATATTCCTTGATCATCCATATAAAGGCTATCAAAAAGGTCTGTCAAACCTCTCAACCCATGATGCCCTCATCCAGCCATACCTACCTACACATCACATTCACCCTTGTGAATATAAGTTCCACCATCAAATGATATTAAGTACACCCTATGATGATAGAAATAGATATACACATGATAATGAAATAACTATTCCCTCACAAGAATAAATTCAAAACCAGACATCTCAAGGGAAATGAAGTTCAATAGAAAATGATTGCCACATATCTCAAGGGGGTTCTCACTACACGAGTGTATAATATATGGTCGAATACCTAAAGGATTTTCATTGGTCATAACCAAAAAAATGTACAAAATTTTAAGTTTGAGTATTTCCATGATTCTAGTTGAGATAAAAGAATATGAAGGCCCTCATTAAAAAAAGATACCAAGGTAGATCTACAAAAATCATACCTCGATATATAAAAGGTTCAAGAATCTCCCCTATAGGTATAAACTACAATGAATAAAATTGTCATGTTCCACAACAATGACACATAACATGACCACCTTGAGCCTTAACAAATTTTGAATTCTATGAAAATAGTGTCTTAATCCCCGGACCATGACCACCTATTTATCTTGACCAGCTAGTATCAGTCAAAATCGATACTTGAAATAAAGCTTTTATTCAAACTATAGGACTTTAATTTAGTGTATAACCTCTCTCATTAGGATTTAGAAGAAATATTATATAAAAATATTTAAACATGTGATCTTTCCAAAAGATCATGTATAGGTTATCATTTTACCCTTGTCTTTTAGATTTAACTCTTAGTTAAATAATTTAACTTTTATCGTGTCTTTATGTATTCTTACACTATATGGTAAATAAACATACAATAAACTTACAAGAGAACCAATATTTGTTCATTAATGACTTATATAATATTATTTAACCCCTTTGGACAACCATAGATTTTTAGGAATAAAATATAAATTAATAATAAATATTTGTTTTAAAAGCTCTTTTTTGTCAATTTTGGCACTATTTGTAATTTTGTTTTTGTTAAATTCATAATAGAATTATTACATTGAATTTTTTTTTCATCAACCCTAACATGTTATATTAACCTATAAAATTATTGGAATTAATTAAAACTCTCAAATTAGATCTATTTGGATATTTATAATAACAATTGTTTTAATATTTCATTAACATTGTAATTACTACATCATAATTGTATCATACATAAATTTAATTATTGATGTTCTAAAAATTTAAAATAAAATATGATTATTTTAGAAATATTTTTATCTTTCTAATCAATATTTATAGTCGAATTTATCTTATGTAAAACCATATATTAAAAATGTTTTAGTTATTAAACTTTGATTTTAACTCTTTTAACTCTTCTTTAAATAAAATAAAAATAAATGTCCTAATCTAATCCAAGTGGACCTAAAGGATCATATTTTATTCATAAAGTTGTTTTTGGTCGAAATACATTCATACAATAGAATTAGTACATGTGTTAGGGTCATAATAATATCATTTTTACCCTTAATTACACTATTATCATTTAACCATGGTAAATAAAAGTAAAAAGTTATTATTCACCAAGAATTATTTTCAGCTTTTTGAACCACATTTTACTTACTGATATCAATTGTGTCTCTCAGATTTTTGAAATTCAACTCACCAAAATAATTAAAATTAAGTTTAATGAAAATTGGCATATACACCTTGGAGGTGGGTAAAAGAGGTAAAAAGTTCAATAAAATTTTTATATATCTAAAATTATTATAAACTGACTCCAATGAATTATATTGAACGTATATAGGTATTATGTATCTATTTTTACCTTAAATAAATTTAAATAGAATAAATAATTATTTAAATGAAAATTTGATTTTAAATAATAACTCAGTGTTTTTCACTATTCATCTAAAATTGAAAATTTTCAGAAAAATACCAAAAAATTACCCTAATCCAATTTTGATATTCCAAATTCAAAAATTAATTATATTTTACCAATTTAAAAATATATAAGTTTGATTAATTTATTTAAAATTAATTCTTGTTGTCAAAACCAAAAAACTTTTTTTTAAGAAATAATAACTATCAAAAGATTGACACTTATATATGTCTAATTTCAAATAGAAATTACATAAAATGGCAATCATTGGATTAAATGGTAAAAATATAATCTAATTATACTTCCAAACCATTAAAATTTATTATTCTACACTATAAATTATTTTAATTAAAAATGTTTTTTTCATTTAAAATATAGTATTTTTCACTAATCACCCAAATATGAAAGTTATCAAAAAAACACTAAAAATTTATTGAAACTAAATTTTTATGTTCCAATTCTAAAGAAGAAGTTTATATTGTCAAATTGAATATATAAAAGTTTCAATTATTGGATTTAAAAATAGGTTCTTCATTAAAAGGCGGAAAAATTGCATTTTTTTGTAAAATACATATTTTATCGAAAAAATGAATTTGTTATCACATTATGTATAAACAAACTAATAATATTGATTATATAATTATAAAGATTGTATAAAGTTCAAAATTCAGTTAATACTATTCATAAACTCTTTTGAACGACTACTTTGGTAAGTAATGGTGCGCTTGAACTCAGTGTTGCGTGTAGTGCAAGTTATTGAATTACTTTGAAGAAATAACGTATTATAAAATCATGGGGTGTTACAGGTAATGGTCAAGGGTTTCCAGGGATATAAAGACGTTCAAAAGATCATTGTATCAAGGGCCTTTAATTACATGAAGGACAGAGGTGTCGATTACCTTCTTATTTAAGGACTTCTAGGAATAGGAAGTCATCAATACCGATCTTCATATCGAGGTCTTACCAAGGTTGTGGCAAGACAGACCTTCTATCCTTGGTGAAAGGATACCCGTATCTTTGGGTTAAAATAATTGTAACACTTTTACATTTCCGATGCTATTTTTATTATAAGGGGAATTTTATTGTTTCCCCTTTCTTTTCATATTAAATTAAATTTTAATTGTTTCAATAATGATCCATATTGTATTATGAGATTATATACACTATATAGTAGACTCATAAATATTTGTTTTACTCTGAAAATTGTATTCAATTCAAATACAATTTCTTTATTAATCTTTTAACTTCCATCAGATCCAATACCATTACGGTCTATTGTATTGATTTTGAATTGTATTAGTTTATAACCTCTTAATCTATGTAATTTTGTATTTGTTTAAATAAAAAGGTTTTTAAACATAAAATTCACCCCCTCTTGTAGTGTGTCATCTACTATACAAATACATAAATATTTTGATCTAACAAGAAAAAGATATGAGCATGGGGAAAAATCATAAATAAAAAAATAGATTGATAAGGAAAATTGATCGCAAGAATATCGGTGATCTAGGGAAATTAACAACCATTAATCCCTAAACTAAATAAGTTTGAAAGAGGTCATTGATATCATAAAAATGATTATAATAAGACATCTGTTTATATCAGAATCCATTTTATTAATATCAAATAATTTTTATGGGAATATATACTTGCGTGATATTAGTACAATCTCAACATTGGTCGTTCCTTGATAAATTGTACACTTCATCTCATATTCAATGAAATCAAGTTGAATTTGTCATTCCTAAAGAATTAATAGAAAATGTGATCCATAAATAGAATGATAGGTCATTTCATCTTTCTTTATCAGAATTAAAATTAGCATAAGTTATCAAATATGAATAAGTCCACCTATGGTGAGATAATTCATTATTCTAAAAAATATCATCTAAAGTTTAACATAAAATTTCCATAAATTGATAACATTACAATCATTCTGAATTCTTAAAATCCCAAACATTATAAATAGGTGCACTAACTCATCTTAAAATTTATACCCCATATATCATAAGGTATCTCTTGTTGGTCACATTCCAAATATGTGAACACCTTCATGATGTATTATCTAGAGTCATGGTAATAACCAGAATTACCATATATCTGTATTGAAAGCATGCATGTTTCCTTATTCCAAAACATAATTTATACATTCCCTAAGTCCCAAAAAGTTATGGAAATGATCCATTACATCCAAAACCTCTTCCAATTTACTTATTCATATCGAAAACGTCTTTATCCAAACATCACTCTCTTAACATAAGGGACATAACTCTCCCTTAATCATGTCTTCTCCAAATATATAATCTTATCCATAAAAAACTTATCTAGGTAATAATAATTATTCAACATATCATTTTCCAATAAATAATGATGAACTTATACTAAAAACACTTATATGTATCATGATTCATATAATCATTGAATTCCAAAAAATATACACCTCAATAATCCAATTTTATTATTAAACCATTACTCAGGATTAATTATCTTTGTCTTTCCTAAAATATGAATCATGTATTAAGGATTACCAACCTTAATAAAACCAGAATTCATAAGTTTAACATAAAAAATATTACTAGAACATCCCATACCTTTCACATCTCATTTACTATCTTTTTATCATTAGTAGTATAACCAATTATCGTACCAACTTCATGATTCTATTTATGAGATTTTCACATTAGAAATTGGTTTTCATAATTCCCATACTTTACATATTTCAAACATTCAAGGTTAACTATGTTCAATCTTGTTTTGGATATTGAATAAGTCTATAATGAAATGTGTCTGAAAGGTGTATCATGATTAAAAACATCTATGTAATGAAAATTAATTATAATATTTCAATTTATGATATCTTCTGTTTAATCCTAGATTATTCATGATTATAAAAAAACAAGGATTGCAACATATACATAGACTTATCCAAGGTATATCCCTATACATATCCTAATAAATATCTATATGGGCCTCACAAATGTTTTTAAAACCTAGATTCTAAATTTTAACTAAATATTCACTCCGAAACTACGTCTAACAACTCATGCTTGACGTTCATGGACATTACATAAACATTTCAGAATAATTAATACATAAAACAAAAAGACTCCTAATGACCATATTAGTTTATCACCTTTGGAAAAATTTAAAACAAAATTTATTCTAGTGATATATCTTCAATTTTTCCTACTTTGATCTTCCCTCTTTTTACTCATAATGTAATCCTTTCTTTATGACACTGG
The DNA here is from genome assembly GCA_963277665.1 of Viscum album. NCBI lineage: Eukaryota > Viridiplantae > Streptophyta > Magnoliopsida > Santalales > Viscaceae > Viscum > Viscum album. The sequence goes on along the minus strand of OY728150.1, from coordinate 1,083,852,674 downwards.
GAAAAGAAAATACAATAGAGGGTGAGCTCTGACGATCACTAAGAGTAAAAAAGGGTGGTATGTAAACATAAGTATGAGAATATATTCTATGATATTGTTATCATAACATTAAAAGGTTTTTCTTAACACATCAAAGGTAAACATGAATCAGAAGGAAATCCAATAACACGATCTGTATGATCATAAAATTGACATAAGTCATGAAATTGTGGTATAAAAATAAACATGTAAATTTGTGAACATGTGTAAATAGTTACATGATCACTCATTAAGGAAATGAAATAAGGATATTGCATAAATATATGGACATGGAATCCATGTCCACACATAAAATTTTGGACATAAAAACTGGGTACCTACAGAGACTCGTGGATATGAACTTAGGTTCGCGCATATCATATATACATCATGAGTTTTCTGTAGTTACCCAATTCATTAGAGGGAGATATAGGTCCCACACATCTCATAATGAAATCAATCTTATATTTTCCAAAAATCATATATTATTAAGCATAGCATAACCCAGGCAGTGAAATGGGTTTTCTAAACATCATTCCATTATAAAATAAACCACATAAAAATAGATTTTATAAATAAAATTACATCCCTAAAATAATAAAACTATTGTAATAATAGGTATATTATAATTGAAAGATTACCCTATTAATTAATTATTGCTTTGATTGAAAATAATATTGATAAAACAGTTGAAATTATTCTTTCAGGAATATATCATTTCCGGTTCAAAATCATTTTCTTTTCTCAAAATACCAAAAAATTTAAAATACTATTATTTCATTGGAAATTATCTTAAAATATTGTAAATTATGTTTCATGAAAATAATGTATTGTGAAAATGTAAAAATCTATTCATGATATATATGTTAAAAAAATTTATTATACTATTTCCAAAAAAAGTCAAAAAGTACCTCATATCGAAAAAGAAAAAAGAATCTTTTCATACCGTTTAATAAAAATTCTCCAATGGGTAAAATATAATTTTAAAAAAATATAATAATGTAAATAATATTTTGGAATACATATTTATAAGACATGTACCTGGATACTAATTATACCTGAGTAAATACTTATGTATAAACAATCTCAGAAAATAATGAGATTGAAAAATTATACCTCACCTTAGGTATGGGTTCCTTAATATGTATCAAAAACACCTATATAATGGATTAAATAATGATATTAAATTATTATAGAACAATATTTTCATTTATCATATATATATTATCATATTAACACATGTTTAATAATATTACATTATTATGCTTCTTTGGGATGTTAACTGCTTCATTTTCTTATACATGTTTTGTCGAATAAGTTATCAATATTCTTCATAGGCTATAGTTATATAATTATAAGATTGAGATTAATTTAATATATATCATATTTACACATTCTAAATATTTATATAACTCATTATTTAATGGATATCATTTATAATGTATCACATTGCATCGTCGAGACGGCAGGCCAAATATACGCATGAGCGAGGATTTCATTCCCATAATTGATAAACGATATGGAAGTGGATGGTATTTTTTTTGAAAAATCAATATAATTTTTTAATAATAAAATATATATTATTTCTATTGCTATACCCATCCAATCAAGGTGGTTTTGAAAATAGATTACAACACGATGATGAGACGATAAGCCCTATGTACACACACATGATGATTTAAATTTTCATTGGAGGGATGGAATGAGGAATATGATTATTACTTAAAGATAATAATATTCTAGTAAATATGTGATACTATGTTGATTTATTTATAATGTAAATAATAATTTAATAGTAAAAATAAGAAGAAATTATGTTGATAGAGTTGGTAAATGAGATTACCTCTTCTTCGGCGAAATCCCTATATATTTCCTCATAACACACTAGAGTTGGTCTTCTGAGAAAACCATCACCTATAGAATGTTACTAGGGAACGTGATAAGGTAATTGGATTGGGTATTATGAGCCTAAAGGCTCAATTTTATGTGAATAAACGAGGGAGTATGTGCCCTTTTATAATTGAGTTAAGGGGAACCTTTGGAATCTCCAAAAATATTAATTTATAAAAAAACAAAGCCCATCAAAAGCCTAAAATATATTATATTTTAAAATTTTAGATGATATAGGGTTTTAATATCATTATATAATAATTTTTAGACAATTTTTTCGATCAATTTATACCTTATACTTTTAATTAACCTTTAGTTATTCTATTTTAGTTTTCACAAAGGTATCAAATGTTTCAATATTAAATGTTTAGTTTTTACATATTGTATATCAATTAGATCATAAATGAAAAATTTAGAATATTATAAACCGTACAATAATTGTTTTATATTTTTAAAAATATATTAGGATTTTTAAATAATGTAATAAGACATTATCTTGACAAAATATCAATATATTAAATTTTAACACTATTCATATCATGGATTTTTAAAAATGTAACGCCCCCACACCAGTTACCCAGAGTCAATGCCTTATTACATAACATTGGAATGATAAAAAAAGATCATGTCTCGAAAGACCGATTAGTTTAGTAGCCTTGGAATCAATAGATACATTCATAAAGTTTACATTAAATCATAAAATGAAAACTACAACAACATAGTCTCTATAGTACACAATCATACAATACCTGTAGGTCATTCATAAATTACTTATTCACACCCTGGGAAAAATAAAACATTGAAAGGGGTGAGCTCAGATGCTCAGTAAGGATAACAATATAGTGAAAACATTCATAAATAAGTGTAAACATTTAAGGAAATGTATAACTAAAAAAAGCCTTTTAAACTTGAACTTCAGCATAATATGGAAAAGATAAAATGAAATAATGAAATTTACTTATTCACATGGATATTCTACTAGTCAAATAACCACATGCAATATCAATAACCACTTTCATAATGATGGAATGCATAATTCCAGACTATAATTACCACAAAGTCAAGCCCTCGTGCCAAGACTACAAATAAGATTTTGTCAAGGCCTTGTGCCAAGACACTAGTTTGTCTCATTAGACCTACTGATGCATCGAGGAGCTATAGTGGGCTCCACCCATCACTTACTAAGTCCAATGCATTCCTCATATGAAAATTTTGAAACATAATATAAACATGTGTATTAAAACTAGCATACGAAATGTCAATACTTTAACCACAAACCATGAATGGTATAAAAATAGCACATCCACAATCAAACATGACTCATTTGATACAATATGGAAGAGTGTATTGTATCGGATTAACCTCAATTGAGAATAATGAAGGATATTGACATAGATTAAAATAATCATCAAACTATTGAGAGAAATATCCCCCTTTTTCTTAAAAACATTTAAAAGTCACAATATTTTTCAAGAATCCATTTAAAATATATTTTTGAATCAAAGTATCCCATACCACATTGAAACTTTTAAAAGTAATTTTGATTTGAAAACTTTAATGTCCATATAAATAAATCCTTAAAACTATTTTTAAAACACTGACATTAATGAAAAATATTTACAATAATAAATCTTTAAAACATTTTAAAATGATATTTTAGTTAGAGTTACTAACCAAAAAATAGAAACTTGAATAAAAATATTTTAGGTAATAAAAAATTTGTAATATCATTAGAATAAATGGATTCATGATATACTATTTCAATGTACTTTATATACATTATATAGAAGTGATTTGGTGTATAACAACAAATTAGTCTCAATGGAATGTAAATTGAGATGAAATCTCTCATAAAGGCTGTATCCTTAAGTTAAGGATAACTCAATGAAATATTTATGGGTGAAAAATATAAATACACTCAATATGATTGGACATTCAGTGTAAAACAACCAAAGGACATTCACACATATTCTTGTAAAATCAACACCAATGAATTAGATACTTAAATCAAAAAATAGAGATTGAGTAAAAATTACTCTTATCAAGTTCATACCGATGACTTGAGAATTTATCAATTGAGTGATTATGAGTATCAAAAGTATATCCACAGAAAGGGGAGTGTAAATTATCACATAAGAAAATTAATAGTGATTCCACACATAATCTATGAGTAAAATAATCAATGAATTATGCATAAAGCCGAATGTTTAGAAATTGAAATTTTAAATTCCCTTATTGATTTGGTAACATACGAAACATACACCCATGATAGAAGGATCATACAATGATGATGTAAATATCCATGAAATAAAGTATATTACACAATGAATACAAACATGGTCAGTACACACACCACATGCAATAAATAAGTGGTGAACAATGGAAATCTCACGGAATTAAAAGTGAGATAAGAAACCCATTACTTTTTACTTTTTCCTTGGTCAAGGGTAGGTTAACCTCCTGTATAATGGTTAAATAATTGTTATTTAATTATAAAAGAATCATATACATTAATATGATATCATATATGATCTTTTAACATTGTTTTTCTAATAATATCTTAGTATTATCGTTGTTTCGGGTGTTAACTTACTCGTTATCTTTTATAAGTTTTGTTACATAAGTCTTGTTTTTTATGGATTGGTTGTATCTTATTCATTTACAGAATTATATCAAATCTTTAAACATTATTATTAATCATTAAATGAGAATTAGTCTTGAATGGATACGATGGGGAATGAATCTCATCGTGTTCGTGGAGACGGTAGTCCGTACGTACTCACGAGTAACAATATCATTCTTTTGATATTAAAATAATATATAATTGGATGTTATATCATATATACAGAATAATTATAAAGTTATATTTATTATTTATATGAATTACCGATCATCATTATTCCCATCCAAATAATAATTTATTGAATAACAATTACACCACGACGTGGAGACGGTAAGCCGTACGTACGCACGTATGGTGACATGTCATTCAAAGGATGGATAGAATACTGAATATGGATATAACATATTTATAATAACATCACAGTATATTGCAGATACTAGAGATATTATTTTATAATGGGAATAACAAATAAAGAAGAAGTTGAAGAAGAAAGGAACTTGAAACAGGGTGGTGAAAACATTACTTCTTTTTCGGGTTCTTCCTTTTGATTTGATCAAAAGGGATCCTTAGGTTGGATTTATGACTAAAGGAAGGCCTCTAGGATGAATGGAGGATATTTGAAAGGGTATTGGGGAAGATTTTGGCCAATCCCAAAGGCTTTCAAGGTATGAATTTTAGAGAAGGGGAAGTGCCCTTTTATAAGAGGGGTGAGGGGCACCTTAGTAAAAGCTAGAAATATTATTTTATAATAAATTCAAATTCGGTTTATAATGGCTCCAAAGTGTATTATTTAAATGTTAAAGTGTGATAGGCCGAAAACCATTCAACCAGTTGGTTTTAGATAGGTATGGGTCACTATATTAACCTTATCTTTTAGTTTTAACTCTTAGTTAATTAGTTTGACATTTACCATGTCTCTTTGTATTTTTATATTATATAGTTAATAAACATAATATATATTTCCAAGAGACCCCCAAGTGGTCCATTAATGATACACCTATCATTATATAAGTCCTTTGGCCGAACCTTAGATTTTTAGGAATAGAATATAAATTAATAATATAATATGTTTTTTAAAAACTCTTTTATGTGAATTTTGACACTATTGGGTATTTTGTTTTTGACAATTTAATAACAGCATTATTACTTCGAAAACAATTTATATAACCAATACTAATATGTCATATTAACATATAAAATTAGTGTAATTCATAAAAAGTCCCATATTACATTTATTTTGATATTTATAATATCAATTATTTTAATATTCTATTAATTAGGTAATTACTGCATCACCATTGTGTCGTAAATAAATTAAATTATTTAAGGTTTAAAAATTATAAATAAAATACCATTATGTAGGAAATATTTTTAGATTTCTAATGAATTTTTATAATAGAATTTATATTATATATAACCCTATATTAATAATGTTTTATTATTTAAACTTTGATTTAAACTCTTTTAACTATTCTTTGAATTAAATAATAATAAATGTCCAAATCTAATCCAAGTGGACCTAAATGATAATATTTTACTCATAAGTTTTTTATTGGCCAAGATACACTTGTAAAATAGAATTAGGACAATTTTTAGTTTAATATTAATATCATTTTTACCGTTAATTAACCTATTTACTTTTAACCGTGGAAAATAAAAGTAAATATTTACTATTCACCCAAAACTATTTTTATCTTATTGAACCAAATTTTACTCCTTGATATTAATTGTGTATATCAGATTTTCTAAATTACACTCACAGAAGTGGTAAAATTATGTTTTATCTGAATTTCCATATTCTCCTAGGAGGTGGGTAAAAGATGGTGAAATGTTCAATAAAATTTTTATATATCAAACAATATTCTAAACTAACTCCAATGAATTACATTGAAATTATATAGGTATTACGTATCTATTTTGACCTTAAATAAATTTAAATAAAATAAATAATTATTTAAATAAAAATTTGGTTTTAAACTATAACTCAGTGTTTTTTCACTATTCATCAAAAATTGTATATTTTCAGAAAAATACCAAAAATTCACCCTAAGCTAATTTCAATATTCCGAATCCAAAAATTATTTCCATTTTGAAATATGAAATTTATAAAATTTCAAAAATTGGGTATTACTATTCATAACGGCAAGTTTGATTGGTTGTGGTGTGTGTTAGAACTCGAAGTTGCGTACAACAGACACTACTGTATTATTCAAAGAGAAGCGTACCGTGGATGCTTGGGGTGTTACAAAAAATATCAAGATAAGTTGTTATCATAGAATAAAAATTATCAATATATACCTAAGGGGTAACAGTAAAATAAAAAATCAGTTTTATATATGAATCATTACAAATTATATTCATTTCAATATTTTATATCGAAATAATTTGATATTTCCATTAATAAAATAATTACTACATCAGTTTTGTAGAAATTATTTAATAAGTGTGTTTGTTGGGTATAAATTTGAAATAAAAATAAATTATGAAGATAATTATTCTATATTTCATAAGAGAACTTATAGTAGAATATATATCAAGGAAAATTCTATATTAAAAATGTTATATTTATTAAAACATGAATGTAAAAACTTTAACATCACCTTAAATAAAATATTAAAAGTTTCACAATCATTTCCATATGGAATAAAATGGTCAATAACGTGAAAATAGAATAATTATCCTCCATATATACTTTAAAAATAAGATCTTGACAAGTGTTTTTGTCTTTTAAGTGTTTCTTCCATTTTAATAAAATTATTATTTTAATTATTCATTAATTGAATAATTTCTCCACCATCGATGTATAAGCCATTAAATTATATATATATATTTCCTAAAAATTAAGAAATAAATTAACATGAATAATAAAAACATTTCATATTTCAAAATATTATTTATAGTCGAATTTATATTTTTTATAAACTTATTTTAAAAATAATAATGCTATTAGAATTTGAGTAATCCATATTTAACTTTTCATTAAATAAAATATATTAAATGTCATAAAATAATCCAATTCATTTCCAATGGGTACTATTTTAACCTGTGGACGATATAAGTGTAAAATAAATTATCCAATTATATTAGTACATGTGTTAGAATAATTTTAAAATATTATATTTACCCATAATTACCAAATTTATCTTTTAACGGTAATAATAAAAATTACTGAAGTAACTATTCATAATGACCAAAAATAAAATAAATATATTTACATAATTCGAAACCATTTATTACAAATATTGAATTGATTTTTAAAAATTCAAAACATATAAGTTTCAATAAATAATTTAAAATTAATCCCATTGTCATAATGATAAATGTGTTTTAAAAGATAAAACATTGCAAAAATAGAAATGTGTTAAAATCTAAATTCAGGGTAATATTAGTGAAGGTGGACAACATTATATTTACTGATAAAAATATATTATGTTTATTATTTAAAAACATTAAATAATATAATATACACATATAAATTTTTTTGATGAAAAACATTATTTTCAATTTAAATTTAGTATATTTTTGATATTCATTAAAACATGAATCTTATAAAAAAAAATCAATAATTTATTCAAAGTAATTTTTCATATACCTATTCCAAATTATAATTTTATTTTATTAAATAGAATATATAATATTTTAACAAACATGAATTAAAATGGGTACGTCATCAAAAGGCGATAAGACATTATTTTTTGAAAAACAATTCATTTATCTAAAAAATTTAATTTATTCTTATATTATTTCAATAAAACATATAAGATGAATTTTAAAAAAATATATTAGATATATTAAATATATATTTCATTAAAAAAATTCATCAAGAGTGATTTTATTATTTCATAAACTAACTTATTTTCTTCTAAATATCTTTTTCAGAAAAAACCTTTCATTTTTATTAGGGTTTAATTTTCATATATAATTAATTTATCACCCAACAGTTATGAATATTTTCATACTGTTGTTAACACTGTTCATAACCTTCATTATAATGAGTAGTTTATAATGTAATATAATAATTTTTTTTATAAAATCCATCTTATGTGAAATAAAATATATTGAAAGAACATGGAAGTGTGTGAAACACTAGATAAACAAAGTGTTGCATATAATATAAGCTAATACAGTGTTGCGTGTAGCGTAATATTATCTTGGTGTAGTGTACAACACAAGAAATCATATAAATTAAAAAAATATATCTCATAAATATCTCGGGGTGTTACAGGAAAGGTAAGAAACTGAAACAAATTCCATTGAATCAATGAATTAAAAAAGAAATATATCCATAGATATGTTGACAGAATATATCATGGATGAATAATAACTAAAAATAAATGAGGGAAATTCTTAATTATTATAATCCATTTTCCATGGAACTTGGATCCATTTTTGTTAAGAGATAGTTTTCATATTCCAATTTGTGAACCTAATTCATCACATGAGACTACCGATTCATCGAGGTGCTTGAGGTAAACAGTCTCCAAACCGTAACGATTTCCTTAAACTATCCCCAACCCCTATATTTCATGTCCAAAACTTTCTTCATATCTAATAACCATATGAATTATCAAATATTTTTATTGAATAATGTATATATTTTTATCAATATTTTCCCAAGTAATTAAATAAAATTCAACGTAAACACCATACGAAAAATGTGATATGGTTTAGACAATAATCATATCCATGAAAAATGATATGGATATTTAGGGCAAATTAAATGTCAAATGATTACTAAAAAATGAATATTTAATGGTAATAAAAGAAATCATGGAAGTGAATTTGAATATTATCCTGGAAAAAGTCAATCATTTACTATCTATTGGAAGATTAAGGATGGTATCAATACAACATAACTAATGTGGAGTAAAATAATGTGTTGTAATAATTGATGAATGGAAAAATTAGAAAAAGTTATTTTAAAAACATTCTTGAGAAAGTATTATTTTAAAGTCATTTAAATTGAAAATAAATTTTGAATATATTTTAATTAAATGGTATCCTTTTAAACATGAAAATAGAGCTTCAACGACATGATTTAGGGTAAATGTTTTCAAGCTGTATGAGGTAAAATGAACATTCCTCTTTCACGGTTGAATTTTAAAAATATTTATTATTTTGAAAAAAATAAGAAGTTTACTTTAAAAACATTGGAAACCGAAAAAAATATTAAAAATGTCTTTAAGAAATCACTTTAAAATATTTTTAATAAAGAATTATTTTTTATAAGAAAACGAGTTCTCCCACAAAAGAGAGTTGGATTTTCTTAAATATGTTTTCTATAACCCATTGAATTCCATTGTGAAGTAAAATGGTACTAATAAACAATAAATATCATTATGAAATAGAGGTTATGAAAATGAAATGGTTTACTGAACAATAACACAATAATTTCCTCTAATGTAAAATCATATAAGAATAATTATGAATAAAATGAGATTAAGAAATAATCCCTTGAAATGGATATAACATCAAAGTAAAAATAAATCAATATTTATATTAGGTATATACAATTTAAATCCACAGAAGGTAAGTATTAATTCCAAATTAGATAGTAAAATGTGACTACACGCATAATCATAGATTATTAATGAAAATAATGATGTAATATAACTCAATAAAAAGAAATTGAGTTATGAAATTCTATTCAACATGGAAAATTTTAAATCATATACCATTAAAATAAATACATCCAATTGAAACTAAAAAAACCATTAATAAACAACTAATCATGATATTACATGTCTATGTGGCAGTACATACAGTATATATACAAAATTAGGTGCAGAACAATTTTGTATGCCTGATTAAATGAAAATGAGACAAGAATATTTAATATTTTGTTTCCTTTCGGGTTAACATCCTTTATTTCCTATGTGATAAAATTATTTTTATTTTATTAATTTTTTATAAAAATATTCATCTTTATAATTAATTTTATTTCACTTTTTTACTATTCTTTATACAACTACTTAAACATGTTTTTTTATCTCGGTTGTTTTGACCAAATTCAGTTTATGGGTCTAAAATAACTTTGGTTGGTCAACTATGGTCAAAGGGTTAGTTATGTAATATCAAAATAATACAAATCATGAAATAATTATCATTTTTAAACATCATTTATAATTTTAATATCAATCATTTAATATGGTTCTATAAAATGAACCAATGTTACAATCATAGAGATGGTTGGCCATACATATTCATATATAATGTTTTCATTTTTCAATGATCGTTATGAGAAGAAGTTATGTATCATCATATCATTATAAACTGATCATTATATCATAACTACCATATTATTTAATAATATATAATTTTAAATTTATTTCCAATAATTAAAAAGAAAACACATAATTTCGAAGAGGTGGTAGTCCACACGTGCATGAATAACGTTATCACTTTCCAATAGTGTAAAAGAGTAATAAAATATCAAATATATATATATATATATCTATCTATTTACCAAAAAAGTAATTATGTAATTAATATGATATATTGGTTGTTTATGTCACATATATTTAATTTATAACATAATTTATATGTTCTATGTATCGTGTGAACGAATCATATTGCTTTGAGGGGGAGGTAGTCCACACTTCTTCAAAAGATGTAATCGTTTTAATGTAAAATAGAAAGTATTAGGGGTATGTTTTATAAAAGTATTGAAGATGTATAAAGAAATAATAAATTTAATATATATCATATATAAATTTAGTGTCTATCATAATGGACACCACGATATCTGGTCATGTAACAATGAACAATCATCGTTTCATGAGGCAGAAGTTCGCCATACCTAAAAATTGTATATTTGTTAATCATTATATGGAATTGTGTGTAATTTTAGGTATAAAAAACAGCATCAAAACATCATAGTATATTTATTATAATTTTTTGTTATAAAAAAATTGAATAAGAAGATATGAGGGGTTGGATAATCAAAATCAAATTAAAAATCATGAGAAAAGACGTTTCCCCTTAATTGGGTAACTACTTTTGGTTTATACCAAAAGGATTCTGTGAAAGTGTATTTTCCCAAGGGTAGTCTTATAGGATTAGTGGATTTATTTTTATGATCTATTTGTTAATATATTTTTCAAGATAAGTTTTCTTGAGAGGGGTGAGGAATGGGGAGAGGTGGATCCCTTTTATAAGGGGGGAAAGGACTCACTTGGAATTTTTGGAAACAAGTTAAGTATACATATGTTATTAACTAATAAAAGTCATAAAAAAACCAACCATACTCAATAATTGATGTTTAATGGACTACTTATTACCATAAAATGTGGTTGATACATGTTTCTAGGTCATTTGGTTCCCTATGTTGAAAGATCAGTCTTTTATTAAGCTTAATTTTACGTTAATAATTGTAATTAATTTTAATTACTTTCACTAATATTTTTGTTAAAAAATATCGTATAATTATAAATTTAAATTTATTGTTATTGAAAATATAAAATCTATTTTTACATATAATAATCATATAATTGGTTGATGTTAATTTAAAATTCTTCTCTCATGCGGGACAACATTGTGGGGTTTTAAAGTAATAATTGTTGAAAGTTTGTCGTTTTTCAATAATAATTTTCAAAGTGAAATTTATTACAATGACATAATTCGTATTACCTGATAAAAAATTAACTGATTAAAAATTAAAACCTATTAAAATTACAGGTTAACTTTATAGATAAATTAAATGAAAAATTAGTTTTAAACTAAAATTCCATATTTTTTACTATTCATTAAAAAAGAAATGTTTGAGGAAAATATAAATAATTCACCATAACCATTTTATTATATTTATTTTTCAATGATAAATTATATTTTACCATATTAATTTAATTAAGTTTTCAAAATAAATATTTTAAATGTGTTCTTCATTAAAAGGTGGTGAAATTTCTTATATAAAAATTTAGGTTTTTATGTGTAAATTAGAGTTTGTTCTTATCTTGTGTATATGAAACATAATGGAAGAATATAAAAAATATTTGATTGATTATATAATTTATATATTTCATTAAAATCATACACTAATTATAATCAAATTTTTTATTAAGAAAAGACTCTTTTAGAATCATAAATATAATAATATTTAATTTATATCCAATTGGCTTATATTTTAATTTGTAATTAATTGGAAAACAATGAATTAATTTTATATTTTTTAAAACCATAAATATTAAGAATTTAGTTAGTTATAATTGTAAATGCTAAAATAACTTCTTGGTTATATATTATTATATTTAATAATAATATTTTAATAATAGATCGCAGTTTGATGAAAATAAATCTTGTGTATAACACAAGATATTGAGGAAGGTCCCTATTGTGTGAATCACAAGCTATAGAGGAAGGTCTATCTTTCATGCAACACAAGATAAATCAATCTTTCATTATTATTATATATATATATATATAATATTTTAAATAGTAAGTATATATTAATTTATCAATATATTATATTACCTTATGCGCTTGGTGTCACCTGTTGTACACACTATCAAATAAAAAGTTTTACTTTAGAATTTTATGGTGTTCCAATCTCCACAAAATAACTAAATTGTGTCCTCTCAATTTAATCTCAATCATGGTAATATATTGTTAGATATTTTTTATTTGGAAATCCAACATCATGAGAAGGTTTCATAAGTCATCCTATATAAAAGAGTGAATAGTAAATATGAAGGTCACATGGACTGCCATGTAACTAGGTCTCTATGTTTGAGAACATTAGTGGAAAGTAGAGATTTGAACTTGGGAGAAAAGAATAAATATTTATATTGAGTGAATGAGGTCATCAATAACAAACAAGTGAATGAATAATAGAAAGATAAGGGCCTCAAATCCATATATCATTGATTATTTAAGAGACCGTTAGTTAAAAAAATAAGGTATTAGGATAACATTTAATTTCGATGTCATTATCCCAATGGTCGTTAATTCTATTACTGACCAAGAATATAAGGAAATATTCTTACTTTATATTTTTCTATTTAATATTAATAATATTATCTTTTGGTTTGGTTTTAATAAAACTCTAATTCAACCCTTTACTCATAGATATTAATTAAAAATAATGAATTTTTTAAGACTATATAAATAAAGAATAATTTAATGGATTTTAAGGCCTATAAAAGAGTGAGAAGCCAAACCATTTGTCTCTAAATATCTTCCAAAACCAATATGGTTAATACAATAATATATAATTATCAAAAGTGATACTAATGGATCATAATTATCATTTGTTTGTAAAATTTATTAACTAAAAAACAATGAAAAATTAACCTGGACATTGCATAAGATAGTGGTTGGAGTGAAACCCTTATCTTCCTTTGGTTATGGGTTCATGACACCAGAAATTAATATATTTTATTAGATCTCACCTGGCTTACATATTGTCCTTTTCTAAATCCAAATTAATATAATTTCAGAAATATGTATGATGGAAATCTTGGAAATAAGGTTAATCACTAAATAGCCTTTAACTATGGTTTTCAATAAAAACTCAATACATAAATACATAATCCATTTTCATTCCAATCAAGTCATTCATTGGTCTAGATTTTATCAATAATATCTTTTATAGGATTTATAAATCATGGATGATATGTTTCAATCTAAAACACCATTGGTTTATTCTAGGTTATTTATTTCCACCATCTATTAAAATAAATCATATTTTTTTATAAAGAAAATGTGAATTATCCTATGTATATCCCATGATAGTGTCAAACTAGGTGCACAGTAAGGCACAATATCCTTTACCAGGATACCGAGAGTTAGACCTGGAACCCCATGTTTGGGTTGTTACTCCTTGGTACATCAATTCAAAATCCCCATCAACTTATAGATTCCAAACATGGATGTATTTCTTGAAAGACCCATATAATTTCTACCATATCTAAATTATAGGTTTTTATACTATAATTATCCAGAACTTTTACCTTAGGGTTATGTTCTATAACATATGTTTCTCTAAATCTCATTCCCAAGGTTGCTATTAAACATCCACGAATACAAACTATATCAACCTGACCATAGAACGCCCGGAGCTAGTGGATGTTGGAAATACATTGGCCTGATTGCATGGAATCAAATCCCAAAGGACTGAAGAGTTTAATAGTCATTGCAGACCATATGAATAAACGATTATAGTATTATAAATGAGTACACTAATTACAATGTAATTGTTATCTTCTAAATAAATAAGTAACCAAGAAGATAACATTATTCCATCTAGTAAATCCTTTCATTACTTTTATAGTACACATCTTGAACTAATGGGGAATGAAAAATAATAAGGGTGAGCTCAATTGTGTAGTAAGGGTAACATAAAAATAAATAAATAATGAATCAATGAGATTAATAATTATTGAATGGTAAAAAAATATAACGCATGTGACTCCCCAGAACCAGCTACCAATTAACCTGAACCCTGAGCCGGGTTGTCTATGTGACCCCTGGCATGTATCTTGATAAGTAATTGGATACCAAATAGGAGTGGGGGAGTGAATATAAAACGAATAAGAGACTATACCCCCATGTTAGACTACACAATATATGAAACAGTAATAAAAAATTGCATAAGAATAAGAAATCATAAATATACAATAACCAGAAGAATTATAAATAGGTAAACAGATGATTGAGTAACTGAATAATATAGTAGGGAATCATTCTAAGTGTCCGATACAAACATGGATGCATGAAATGGAATTAAAAAATGGAAAACAATAGAATTAATGAAGCATGCCAATAAAAAATTACAAATGTGAAAATAGGCAAAAACTGCTCCATAGCATCCCAAGAAAAATCCCTATCCTCTACTCCTAAGCCCCAAATATAAAGTATGAATGAAAATCTTGACGGGTGGTGCTTGAATTTATCCATACCTATTGGCAAACAGTCTTATCAGGTGCCGAGGGAAAATCGGGTTGGGTGTGAGATAAAAAACTCAATAGTCCACCACCAAAGGTGTCTACGTGTAATCAGAGTCAGAACACATATGTAAAAAGTGTCTTGTGAACATCAAGAAAGTAAAACAGTGCAGAATAAATAATAAACCTCCGAATAAGGTATCTAAAGTACACTTTGTGTGTCTACCTTCTTCATCTCATTGATGGTGGGTTAGATCGAGTCACCACATATATATATATATATAATATAACTAACATAGGGCAATCTTGCCTCCCTTCCATACACGTATATAAGTATTTCAACAAGCATAGTGTAATCCCACCTCCCTCCCATACACATTTTTTAAGCTGGAATGGGGTAATATTTCCTCTAATCCATACATTTGTAATAAGATGTAATGGGGTATGAATTCCTCATATCCATATGTTTATGATAAGTTAGCATGGGGTAATAAAGCCTCCCATTCTTACATGTATATTCAGCTGGAAGGGGGTAAGAATGCCTCCCATCCACATGTGTATAGAGATTTCATCTAGTGTGGGGTAATCATGCCTACCACCCATACATATATAAAAGGATGTATTACAGTATGAATTCCTCCCATCCATATGTATATCAAAATATCATAAGAGAAATAATGAAATATCCATTCACATCTTATAATATAAGCCAAACCATCATAAATCATTTCCAAAATTTAACAACTACCCATTTCATGTTAAACCTTTATAATAAATCCTAGAAAGGGAAAGTTAATTCCATCCCTTAGAGCTATTTCTTTTCAGAAAATTCATCTTAAATGTATAGGCCATCTCATCCTAGCTAACCAACAATGTGAACCACACAATTTCTATAACATGGAAAATTGATTTCAAATAAGGTGTCAAGGCCCTAGTGTCAAAGTCAAATACTCACTTTACCATTTGATTAATTCTAATTTGAATGGGGATAAAAACCATTTAGGCACCTTGATATACAATTAATACACATGGGACAATGATCAATTCAATTTAAACTCATGCTTGGAGTTACAAAAAAGATTTCGTCATTTTAGGAAATTGTCTTAAAATCTGCAATTTGGTTGGATCACCCCTGGGATGTCCTTATAGAGAATAGGTGGTGTAGAAATCCATAACCATGGTTCAATTAACTTAATTCAACCAATATGGTCAATTTTTTATGATGGAATCAACACAACAAGGGACCTCAGAAAAGGAATTCTCACAACATGATAGAATAAATATTAAATGACCAAAACTCAAATGGAAAAATACATGAAAAACTACTTTAGGTTCGTAGATAAATCCTCACTTGATATCAACCTTAGATACGATGCAGGTTGAAAGAGATATGTGTTTCAGTTTGATTCCCTAAAAATAGGGCATATGAGACTAATACAAAATAGCATAATAGATGGAAAGAAGAATATGAATAGAAGTAGAGAGACTAAGGATCTTTATATTAGAGGATCTAATTCCACGGACAAAATGATGATCAGGCACTAGATGTAGGAGTTATCAATAAACCGTGCATGGATTAGGGTTTGATCTCAAAGATGAGGAAGGAGCAGTTTATTTCCATTAGAGGTAAAGAACAATGAAAAATAATTTATTTTAAATAGGGAGGGTAGAAATTTTATTTTTTCCCAAAAGGCATTGTGCATGATTTTTGGTAATGGATTAAAAACTATATGCAAACTACGCATGAAGGCTCTTCCTCTAACTGCGTTAGCCCCACATGATCTTGCTCCTGGTCCGCATAGAGGTAGAAAAACTATACGGACTTGTTGGTTCCCCTATCTGCATCGACACTGTTTATCAAAAATGTGTATCATGGGTTGTATTGTTTTTAATAACCACATGGACTATCCTATACCCCAATTTCAAGTCCTTTGGAATCTGAATTATCACCACATTATCCTTGGGCCTTCTTTAGAATACAACATACCTTTTCCATGATTAATTGGATGATTTAAAACAAAAAACCAGCAATATGTACCTTGTTCAAAAGTTTGGTCATTATAAAAACTCATACCCGAGTTCTCTTTTTCATGGTAAAGAGGTATTGTCAGCAATGATTTTGAACCACTGAGATTGTATATAATCTTCTCACTCACATGTTTCATCCTTTACCTATATATTCTACCATAACACCCGTACAAGAGAAATAGACCTTCTCCAAAGTGTCCTCAGACTCCAAAAAACAATACACACTGGATACTCTATGAAAGAAGAATCCATATCCAAGTCAACCTCATCAGGATGAAATATGGGATATGGGTCAAGATAATATCATCAAAGCTGAGATACATGAACGAAATCATGCATAGATTGGTATCTCTATGGAAGTAAAATATGGTAATCCCTTGGTTTGATACGCTTCAAAACCCCTAAGTTTCCAATGAACCTCTACGATAGCTTACCCTCCTTCCAAATATGTCTATGTGCCATCCTAGGTAAGGAATTCAAGAAAACATAGTCTCTAACCTTGAACTCAAGAGTTCATCGATGTCTGTTTACATAGGACTATTATCTTCAATGAGCTATCAACATGCACTTCCTGATTAACCCAACCTTCTCTGAAGTCATTTGTATGATATGATGCCCATGAATAGCTTCTTCCATTACGTCTAACCAGTATAGAGGAGAGCAACAAGGAATACCATAAAAGGCCTCACAGAGATCTATCTCAATGGTATCCTAGAAGCTGTTGTTATAATTAAACCAGATAAGGGGGGTTTTTTTCTCTCAATAACCCCAAAGACTAGAATTCCTACATAGAAATTATCCTCTAGAACCTGAACTGTACACTATTTCTATCCATCAATCTATGTGTGAAATGGAATACGAAAAATCACATTTGTACCCAAGGCCTTCTATAACCCATTCTTAAACTGTGATGTG
Organism: Viscum album; assembly: GCA_963277665.1. Classification (NCBI taxonomy): domain Eukaryota; kingdom Viridiplantae; phylum Streptophyta; class Magnoliopsida; order Santalales; family Viscaceae; genus Viscum; species Viscum album. The sequence goes on along the minus strand of OY728150.1, from coordinate 1,083,834,320 downwards.
AAATGATTGTCTCTATTAGTAACAAGAGACCGAGGTGATCCATAAAGATGTACCACCTCCTTGGAATATAATCTATGTTGGTCATCTACTACGAAGGTCTCTCGTATAGTTAAGAATTGTGAATCCTTCTTCAAATAATCAATGAAAACCCACACGATGTCATTTCTATGAGGTGATCAAGGTTGACTAGTCTTGAATTCCATCAAACCATCATTCCATTTCCACTAAATAATGAACAACGATGGTAGAAGCCCATCCAGATGCAGATGTTACACCATTACTTGCTTTTAGGTGGAACATCATTCAATGAAACAAGCAATGTCATCTTTCATACTGGCTCACCAATATTGAAATTGTAGTTATTCGATACATTTAGGTGCCACTGGAGTGAACTACCCATGTCAAGGTATAAAAATCCATCATCACCTCCTATATAATGATTTTAGGGACCCATACATTCCAATAATACAATTTATTATCATCCCCATCAACCATCTAACCAGAAAATGTGTTGTTAAATGAAACACATTCCTTTGAGACAAGGCCTTCAGAATCAGATAGTCGTCTCGACCATACTGATTAATGAAAAGTAGATGTCACCCCTAAGTCCAAGAGAATATTCTAACCACATTCCTCTCGAACCTCAATGTGAATCTCTGTGAATAAATTCATAACCTTTCATTCATCACTCGATTTTTGAACCACTTGAGTATGAGTCTTCTAGCTCAGAGAATTTGCTACAGAATTCCCCATTCCAAGAGTGTAAGAAAGTTTGAAATAAAAATTTTGCAGGTACTAAACCCACCAATGATTCTTGATATTTAGATCATACTGAGTGAAGATTTACTTGAGTATTTTGTGTTCTGTGAACACAAAAAAACAATAACCCAATAAATGGATTCTTTAAAATCGTAAGGCAAACACAAAAGCGGTGAGCACAAGGTCATGCATAAGGTAATTCTGCTCGTGAGGCCTCAATTGAAGATAACAATAGTAAACAAGTCACTCATACTATATTAGAGCAACTCTAAACCTGACACGTGATGAGTCAAACTAGGCTGTATAGGCCCTACCTTGCTTTGGGAGGATTAGTACCGGTGTTGAAGTAAGTATTTCCTTTAGATTTTGAAAGGTTAATTCATATGATTCTAACAATTAAAATTTCACACCATTATTTTTTCATCTCATGAGTGATGTTTCAAGGCATGAGAAATTATAAATGAAAATTGGTTATATATGGAAATCCCTTGGAAACCCAAAATATTAAATACATCCTTGGGATTCTCCCAAGAAACTATAGTTCTATAATTCTTAGGGTCAAAAGGATCTCCTAACAATGAGATGATATGACCCAGGAAATGGACATTGTTGATCGAGAAGTAGAATTTAATGATATAATCATATATTTAATGCCCTATCACTATATTCATCATGATCACAAGATGGGTTTAATGTTCATGTCTGGAGAGAGAATACACTAAGACATCCTCACTACTCGGAGTCGATCGAATAGGTCATAAATTCTAGGAAATGAATGAGGGTTCCTGATAGTTAGCTAATTTAACTGACGATAATCAACAAAAATCCTAAGGGTACCATCCTCTTTCAAGTCAAATAGGACAGGTGAACGCCAAGAAGAAGTTTTGGGTCATATAAAGCCTTTCACCTCCAGATCCTCTAACTAATTCTTGAGTACTAGTAGTTCCTTTGGAGGAATCCTATATGGAGAAATGGTAACATGTGTTTCTCCTATCAGAAGCTCAATAGTGAACTCTAAATCTCTCAAAGGAGGTATACTAGAGAATTCATCCAGAAATACATCTCTAAAATTATCTACTATAAGAGGAAAGAAAGTGGGTAGCAACCTCTGATCATCAAGATAAGGGCTTGCAACCTGTGTTATAACACCACCGTGCCACTACTATTCATGTCCAGTTCATGTCACACTAAGATACTATTCTATATTATGCATGTGCCTAACACCCTCATGTGATGTAAAGAGCTCCCACTAATAATAGTAGTCAATAAAATCTCTATATGGTAATAACCAGTCCAAATCGATGATTACATAGAATCATATCATTTGGGGAACATACATGTTCCATATAAAATGATACCACCTCTCTCAAGGGTAAAACAATGATAGCAACAACCGCCATTGGAGCGGGTACTTAAGTGTGTATCTAGCATCCTGAAGTCATGACAAAACTCAATTTTGAGGTCACAAATAACCGTTGTCATCATAGATACAAATGGGTGAGATGCATATGTATGAAAAAAATTAGGAAATAGTGTGGAGGATAATAGAATACTACCTCATACAAAAGATGGTTTGACACTCTACTCCAGAGTCATAGGCTAGAATGCATATAAGTGACACATATCGTGGTCTGGAGTCACTGCCTAAATTCCTTGAGTAGGCCCACTCTATTGGAACTAAAAATCATGAGTCTAGTTTCATATACCTCAATCTCCACATAGGCCAGATAGAACGATGGTATTTTGGCTCCCTGACTATCTTGATCCTACTAACCTTGTTCCTGATCCAGTAGTAAGTGTAGATCCCTACTCGCTAGATGCTAGTGGAAAGTCCTACAGAAAAGGTGGAGATGTCCCATCACAACATGGCCTCTTCACTCCAATTAGTTCCACGTAAATCACCTCTTGACGTGACCTAGATATTATACCTAGTGAAATATAGGCAAACTACACATGGATTGATCGTAACCACTACAACCTCCGCGGGATTCATCAAAGTACCATATTCATCCAAGTAGAGATCCACTGGAATCCATAGGTGTCGAGCCACCATGGATCGCATTGTCAACATCCTTCAAATTTTACTCTATAATTGGGGCTTGGTTGATGATATTAGAAATATAAATTAGATTGAACACAATGACTTGCAATCAAATGGCATATCATATCCCATCCTAAAATCACCTAATATCCATCAGATCATCAACAACTAATGAAGGACTGCAGCATTGCAGCTTAGTGAAACGAGACGAGTAACCCATAACTGACATGGCCCCCTTCTGTAGATTCACGAAATCTCTAGATCAATCATCCCTCAGAGTCTGGGGAAATATGTAGTCATAGAATACAGTCTATATGTTGGCTGAAACAATCTCTCTATGCTGGCCTACCTGGGTGATGACATCCACCCACCTCTTTGATGAATCATGCAACATGTAAGTAGATATCTTGACCCAGAACTCTATAGGTGTCTCTAGGTGTTTAAAATAGACAGGATTTCCTTCATCCATGACTCTACAGCAAGTGGTCTACCATCTCCTAAGATGGGAGGAGGGTGATACAACTAAAATTCAAGAGTCAGCTCTACCATACATGGGGAAGGTCACACTCCACCATACATATTTTGAATCATATCCAAGAAGCCTTCCTAGAACATGGTGATAGTTCGCAAATCAAGAATATGTGGAGGATCCACATGTGTCTCAACTAGAAGAACAACTAGAGCCTCAAGGCCAATCACCTCAGAAACATAATTGTCATCACCTTAAGGGATCACGACTTGGGGATGTCATGGAGGCAGAAAACCACATTCCAAATGGGTTCCTCATAATAGATTCAATAAATTTATAAAATTTCATATTCTAATCAAGGATATGGGATAATTACTTTTTATAAGAACAAGAATTCATCTCTACCAACATCAAAATATATGACTAGACATTAGAAGAGACCATAACTAGCCGTAAACACATAGAAACACCTACTACCCACTACGAATTTTGAGTACACCCCAAGTTTCTATGTCAGGCATGGGATAGATGGTTATTATCTGGTTAAAATTGATTTTCCATTTGAATGTGTTCTCATTATAACAATTAATGCATTCAAATATGATTAATCCAATGATATTCTATTTTTTAGCCCATAAGGACCCACACAACTTATGAACCAAAATATACCACTCACATGAATGTCATTTTCATTTTGTTTTTTCATAAACATGTTACTGTATCATTTATCAAATAGTTTATCTTGATGGAATTAAATTTTCCAATACATATGGGAACATATACCTTATGAGTTAGAGAGTGGAAACCACTAAACTCACACCATTGTACAATCCAAATCCTGCAAGAAGTTTTAGAACAATTGTATATGTATGAAAAGAAAAATGAATATACAATAGAAAATAATTGTTGGATATTAAATGTGACCAGAACAAATTTAGGGCATATTCATATTGTGACTATCATGGTGTGTGTTCTAATACAGAACCCTGATTTTACTCGGTCATGACATGTAATAATAATATCAATATCACAATTATAAATAACATCACAAAACATGCGATCCACCCAATGGTGAAATCATATCAACTATAATAGTCATAAATAGAACAACAATAATTCACGAATCATGGATATTATCCCATACCTGGGTTTTTGATTCCCATGCACAACTTGTGACAATGTACCAGGCATTCCTAATCTCCAATATATTATTATCAAATAGTGCTGTAAGAAAGGAACCCCCTCTAATACCACTTAGTGAAATATTGGACCCGACTACCACTTAACCCATACCTTGAGCCCAATTGGTCACATGACCCTTGGCGTTCCTCCCCATAAGACAGTGGCTGCCAACTAGAAGTGGGTGTGAATGAAAATTCGTGGGGAGATTATACCCCCATGTCAAAGTACAAAATATATGTAACAATAATAAACAATACCGGATGAATAAACAATAATAAATATAAAATAAATAGTAGAAGCATAAATAGGTATAGTGGAAGACTGAATAACTGAATAATATATCATGTCCTCATAGGTAGTATCTAATACAAACATGAATGTATTTCATGCTAGTATAAAAAAGTAAAACTGAAGCATACAACATGCACGCTAATAAAAATGTAAAAAATATTGAAAAAGAAAAAGTTACTCAATAGCTTCTTGAGCCTAATCTCGATCATTTACTCTTAATATCCAACTAAGAAGTAAGAATCAACAACCTAAAGAGTGGTGCTTGACACTATCCATTTCTATAGGAAAATAGTCTTCTTGGGTGCGAAGTGTAGCCCAAGTAGGGTGTGAGATAAAAATCTTAGTTGGCCACCACCAACGATGCCTATATGTAATCAGAGTCGGTGCTCATATGTAAACAGTGTGAAGCTAATAACAATAATGTAATACGATGAAGAATAAATAATTAACCTCCTGCTCAGGTTCCTAAAGGACACATGGTAGGTCTACCTGCTTCAGCTCACAGCTCGTGTGTTAGGTCAATTCACCACACACACACACACCCAAACACACACATAGAAAAATATATATATTATAGAACTGGCACATGGTAATCATTCTTCCCATCCATAAAAATATATAGATATTTCAACTGGTGCAGGTATGAATTCCTCCCACTAATAATCATATAATAAGCTGGCATGGGGTAATAATACCTCCCATCAATACATAAATAATAAGCTAGAAAGGGGTATTAATGCCTCCCATCCATATGAGTATGATAAGATGGCATGGGGTAAAAATTCATCCAATTAATATGTGTAAAATAATATGTAACGGGTTAAGAATGCCTCCCATCCATACATGTTTTGAGATTTCAACTAGCACGGGGTAATCATGCCTCCCACCCATATATATATAATAGGCTAGAATGTGGTAGGAATTATTTGCATCCATATATATATATATATGACAAGATCATAAGTATAGGAAATTAATATCCATTCATATCATAAAGTATAATGAAAAGCATTATAAATCATTTCTGAAGTTAAATAATAACCCTTTTCATGTTAAGAATTTAAAATAAATCTTAACAAGGGAAAGACCATGCCATCATTTGGAACTATTCCATTTAAGAAAATTCATTTGACTGGTTTAGGCAATTGCATCCAAGCCAACCTATAATGCCAACCATCCAATTTATCTAACATGGAAAACTGATTTCAAACAAGGTGTCAAGGCAAAAGTGTCAAATTAAAATACTGACCTACCCATTTTGAAAAATTATCAATAAAATTGTGATAATCACAATTTAGTCACCTTGGTATACATCAAATTCACATGGGACAATGATAATTTGAATTTAAACTCAATCCGAGAGTTACCAAAAAGAATTGGTCATTTTGGGAAACTAGCCTAAAATGGCCAATTTGGTTGGAATACAACTTGGGTGTCCTTATATAGAATAAGTGATGTTGAAACCCCTAACCATGATTCAATTAACATTTTTCAACACAATAGGGTCAAATTTACATGAAGGGACATACACATGAAGGGAGCTAGACAAAGGTGGGCTTACAACATGATGGAATAAATACAAAATGACTAAAACTAAAGTGAAAAGAATATGAAACCACTTAACCTAGGGTCATATAAAAATACTCTGTCGATATCGAACTCATATTTGAACTAGGTTTTAAGATATTTGAGTTTTGGTCCAATTTACTGAAAATACAGAATATAATCCTGAAACCAAATAGTGAAATAGACGGAAGGAAGAACAAGAACATGAGTAGAGAGACTAGAGTGGACTACCACTAGGGATACAATGCCACTGATAGACTGAATATTAGACACCTAATGGAGGAGTAATCACCAATCCTATATTGGAGGAGGGTTTGATCTCAAATAGGAAGAACAAGGAGGTTATATATACTATGGGTAAGTAAAATTCCAAAATAACTTATGTTAAAGAGGAAGGGTACAATGGTAAATTTTCCCCAAACCACACTACACAAAGTTTACAAACCACATGAAAACCATGCATGAATGATTCTCCACTAACTACCACAGTCCTACAAGGTCGTTCACATGGTCCGCATGGTTGCATACACACCACGCTCACTTCCATATGACCCTGTTTACTGTTACATAGTTTATCTATACCATGCGGCCTCAGTCGTATGGTTTACACTAATTGTGTTTCTCATGCTATTTCCCCCATTTTTTTGGGACTAATGGCTCCAAACCATCCTCATACTCTCCTTGGTCTATCCCTATGCTTTTTCATACCTTTACCATTATTAAAGGGAAGAGAGGAAATTAAAAAACATTGATCCATACCTTGGAAAAAATGTCAAGTCATTACAACACACATACTCATAATCAACAAACTGAGAAAGAAGTTAATAAAAAATATTGAAAGGTAATAAATAGAAGCACATACCATTCAAATAAAAATATAATTACAAATCAATATGAAATGAAAAAATAGAAAAACATTTTATTTAATCAATGAACTAAAAATGAAATTTATCCATTAATACGTCGATTAATGATCTCAAGGATGAATAATAACTAAAACTAAATTAGAGAAATAATTAATTATTTGACACCATGTTTCCTAAGTGCATGGAACCATTACCATAAAGTGATTGTTTTTGTATTCCAACTTGTGCAACTGATTCATCCCCTGAGACTAACGATGAATCAAGTGGCCTACATTAACTGATCCCCAACCCATAGGGCTTACCTTAAATGGTCCCAAACCCATGTATTGCATGTCCAAAACATTATTCATATCGAATAAACAACATGTTAAATCAAATATTATTATTGAATAATATATACAGTTTCATCAATTTTTTCCGAAACAATAAAATAACTTTAAATGTAAACACAATATAAAAAATTATTTATGGTCCATGAAATAATAATATCGATGAAAAATGATATGTATATTTATGGTAAATTCCAGGTCAAATGATTATAGGAAATTGAATATTTCAAGTGGACTAAATTGAATCAAGGAAGTGAATGTGAATGTTATCCTTGTAAAAACCAATCATAATTGATCTATATGAATATTAAATAAGGTATTAATAAAACATAACCCATGTGGAGTAAAATAATAGTATGTTTTCATTGATGAATAGAAACATTATAAAAATATAATTTAAAATAATTCATGATAAAATATATATTTTTTAAATTATTTTGAAAAACCTTTTATTTGGAAATAAATTTTAAAAATATTTTCTTTAAAAATTATTCTTTTAGTCATGCAATGAATTATTCAATGAAATGATGGAGGGTAAATTTGTATAATCCCTACGAGGTAAAAAGAACATTCCTTTTTGGTGGTTAATATTTAGAAAGATGCCCCATTTGGAAATCAACAAGAATATTCCTTTTATTTTTTTTAAAAAGGTAAAAAATTTATTACCAAATAATTTTAAAAACAATTTAAAAAAACATAGATGTTTAGAAGAAAAAAACTTCTCCAACTAAAGAGAGAAATAATGTTGGGTTTTCTTAAAAGACATTGTAAAACAACTTGAGTCAAAAATAGTGAAGAAATGGTAATAAAAATTGATAAAGGTAATTAAGAACCATATGATATAAAAATTAAATGTTTTATTGAAAAAATAATCATAAAATTTATTTGAATGTAAAATCATTTAATAACAATCTCGAATAAAATGAGATAGGGAAATTATCCCATGAAAAGGATATAACATTGAAGTAAATATCAATTAATATATAGATTATGTGTATCAAATGTAAATCCACTTAATATAAGTGGAAATAAATAAAGATTCCTCATAAAGTGATTTCACACATAATTTTAGAATATTAACAACAATGAGGAAGCAATATAACTCAATGAAAATAAATTTTGTTAGGAAATTATATTCAACTTGGTAACATTTAACTAAAATACCATTAAAATATGTACATAAAATTAAAACTAAAAACACCATGAATAAATATTTATTCATGATATTACATTTAAATTTTTCAGTACATAAACCATATATAATAAATTCAATGAACAATAATTAATTATGTGTCACGATAATTAAAATGGGATGAGAATTACCAACCTTGATTTTACTTTTGGGAGAACGTCCTTTAAATTCGTATATGATTAACTTATGTTAATTTTATACATTTTTGAAAAATATTTTCATGTTTATAATTAACTTTGTTTCATTATTTACTATATTACTACAACTACTTAAACAATTATGTTTTCGTAGGGTGTTTTGACCAAATTCAGCTTATGTGTGAAAAATAACTTTTGTAGGTCAACTATAGTCAAAGGGATCATTACATAACATCTCTATAAAAATTATAATTTTATAATTATAATATATATACTTCAATTATACTTTTAAGATCAATAATTAAATATGGTTATCAAAAATGAACCAACGTTACGATAATGGAGACGAGAGGCCATACGTACGCATTAGTAACATTCTTTTTTTTAATGATCGTTATGGAAAGAAGTTAAGTAAGATGATATCGTTAAAAATGAAAAATATATAATAAATACCATATTATTTAACAATATATACTTATATATAGAATTATTTTAATGAATAATGAATCATATCATGTCGAGAGGCGGTATTCCACACGTCCGCAAATAATGTTCTCCCTTTTATGTGTGTGAAAGGAAAATAAAGAAAATAATATATATATATATATATATATATCTAGAGAAGTAATTATTCCATTAACATAATTTATAGGTTGTTTATGTCATGTATATTTAATTTTAACCATCATTTATATGTTTCATGTTTCCTATGAACAAATCACATCTCATTGAGTTTTCAATAGTCCACGGTTCCTCAAACGATGTTACCATATTAACATGAAATGGATGGTATAAACAGTATCTGTTATTAAAGTATTAAATAATTATAGAGATGTAAGAAAACAATATATTTCATATATAAATTTATTTTCCATCATAATGTCCACCATGAGAGGTCTTAAGGGTAAAATGAACAACCACTGTTTCATGAAGTAGTAGTTCACCATACACATAAACAGTATGTTCGTCACCCATTAGATGTAATTGTGTGTAAGTATAGGTAGAAACCATTTAATAAAAATTCCCTAGTATATTTAGGATACTTTTTTATGTACATGTATTTAATAAGAATATATGAGGAGTTGGATAATGGAAAAGAAGCTAAAAAGCTTGAGAGAAGGCATTACCTCATAATTTGGTAACTGATTTTAGTATGTACCGAAAGAATTAATTGGAAGGATTTATTCACAAGGAACGGATTATAGGATTATTGGAGGTAATGTTATGATTTATTTGCTTTGATAATGGTCGATCCAATGTTTCTTGAGAGGTGTGAGAAATGTGGAGAGGTGGTGTCCTTTTATAAGGGAGGAAAATGACTCACATATAATTTTTCAAAAAAGATAGGTGTACACATGTTGTTATTGAAAAGATTACTAAGTTACAAAAACAATAGAATAATGGATGGTTAATTTATGATTTATGACCATGCAATGGGTTTTGGAAAAGTTTATAGGTAATTTGGGCTCCTATGATAATGGTTTAGTCCTTTATTAAGGTTAATTTAAACATAAAAATTGAAATTAATTTTAATTACTTTCACTAATTTTTTTTGTAAAAAACTGGTATTATTAAAATTTTTAAAATTTTTGATTGGAAAAATGGAATCCATTTTTTAAATTCCAATCACATGAATGGAATAAATTAATTTGAAATTCATCCCACAAAGAGGACAACATTGCACGTTTATAAAGTAAAAATGTTTGAATATTTGTTTTGTTTTCATAATAAATTTCAATGTAAAATTGAATAAAATGACATCATTTATATAAAATGATTAAAAAATTATCTAATTAAACATTAAAACCAATTAAAATTATAATTTAAACCTACAAATAAATTAAATGAAAAAGAAGTTTTAAACTAAAATTCCGTATTTTTTACTATTCCTTAAAAATGAATGTATCTGAAAAATATCAAAAAAATCATGCTACCGTAATTATTATATTTCTATTTCAAATATCAAAATTAGGTTTTTATATTAAATCAAATAAAGTGTAAAAAATCAGATTTAAAATAGTTTCTTCATTAAAAGGTGGAAAAATTATCTTTATAAAAATATTGGTTTTTTGTATAAATTAGAGTTTGTTCTTATCTTATATATATATATATATAAAAATTAATGGATGAATATAAAAAAACATCATTGAATATATATCAAATATATTTCATTAAAAAAATTCACTATTTGTAATTAATTATTTTTATTAAGAAAAAACTCATTTGGAAGCATAAATATAATAATATTTCTTTTGATATCTAATTGGTTTTTATTTTCATTTGTAATTAATTGTATACCATTGAATAGATTTTATAATTATATAAACCATATATTTTTATAAGTGAGCTTATAATATTCATAACTATTGACATAAAATCAAGGTTATATCATATTATATTAAATAATAATATTTTAATAATATATTATTGTTTGGTGAAACTCAGTCTTGTGTATAACACAAGCTATCGAGGAAGGTCTCTCTTCCGTGTAACACAAGGTTTCAAGAAATGTCACTATTGCGAATAACTCAAGCTTTCTCAGTGTTCATTGCATTGAAATAATAAGAATCTTTTTTAAATAGTAATTATATTATAATGTATCTGAATATTATATTACTATACATGCTTGGTGTCATGTGTCATACACGTTATCAAATAAAAATTTATAAATTATGATTTCGGGCCGTTCCATTATATACACATATATATATATATATATGTTTATCAATGCATACACAAATATATATATATATATATATATATATATATATATGTAAACATTATATATACATTAATTTTATAGGTATATGAATATTCATACATTATAATATTAAATAAAATAGATATTAGTTTTTATATAGAAGTGTTTTATAAATATTTTGAAATATGTTTTATATTTAACTATGTTAAAATATTTATTTATAAAACATAATTTTTATTTGTGAATATATTAAATATATGTATATATTGTTATATATTTGATTATAAATATCATTACAATATGCAAAAAGATAAAATTTGAAAATCATAATATCAATATGAATTTAATCCACATGAATAAATTCAGTTCCCATTGAAGAAGGGGAAAATACCACTTAAATGGGGTTAAAATTTTATTAAATGTTAAAAAATTGTGTACCATGTCTAAAACATCAGTTTTTAAGTGTTCTTGGACTTTTTTCCTTGAAAACATGTTTCAACCCCCTAGTTTCCAATGAATAAAGCTCATCAAACGCTTCGATTTCATATGTGGTAGAGATCAAACAGACACCCTTATCAAAAGTTATGGTCGTTTGAAGTTCAAGTTAATTTTTCAACAAAAATTAGATTATTTATTAATTTTCATGATTTATTATCATCAAATTGATATCAAATGGTTATTACTCGATACAAATTAGAATATTATTTATTAATATTATTTTTATAACTATTTTATAAGTAATTTTCACTATGTATATTATATATTTTCTGTAAATTACTATTTTTTCTTATATAAAACAAATATAAAAATATAAATTATATTTATATAAATATATTTATATTTATATAACAATATATTATTTTTAATGAAACATACATACATACATACATATATACATACATATATACATACATACATACATACATATACATATATTTATATATTCCCTTTATCAGTGCTATAAAAAATTAACTAATAAAGGGGGGGGGGGGTATTTAACTACGCTACTAAAAAAGTGTTGTTAAAAAACCTTCTATATTAGAGATTTTTTAAAGGCACTTATATAGGCCACCCTTTGTTAATTTTTTTACAAGCAATGATAATTTCCTCCCTTCAAGAGTTCTTTTTTACTAGAAGTGATAGTGTTTTTTCATCACTATTATACAAGTGCTGAAAAAGGGTCCCCATTAACTTTTCCATTTTAGCGCTATTAAAGACCTATTTTAACAACGCTTTTTTAGTGCTCTTAAAGACACACATTAACAATTATTTTATATAGTTCTATTAAAGACTACTTTTTTACATTGCTTTTAGTAATCACAATTAAATCTATAGCACCGGATAAACCATGTTTTGTATTAGTGACATTGGTAATAAATAAATCCAACGAAAATATCATATACAAAAATGATGTAATGTAATGTCTCTAACCGAAATAAAGTAGGCATACATGGAAACATGAATCCAGTACAATACCTGCATCAAATTAAAAAACACCGAAAAGAACTATCTCAAGATAGAATCAAAATCCATAGCTAAGTAATATACACCCTTTCTCGCATGCCAGCTTCAATCAAGCATCGTAAAGAAGTTTCTTTCCATTATCCCTACATACATCCATAATGTCTTTTTGGGTACCCAATGGTATCCCAAACAAGGTATGAGACAACAATTTGACACGAACCACATCTCGTCACCATAAAAACAAGCGCCAAACCTAGCCCATGACAAGGAACAAAGGGTTATACCTATCCTCACAGGTAGGAACATGTGTCCAAGCATCATTTATTTTGGTTTGGGAACGATTTACCTGAATATGGTCACATAAAACATCAAGATATTCGATAAACTGAATCTGAAAAATTCATACCAAACGAGGATTATTCAAAATACTGACCTAAATACATAGGTATAATCATAGTACAAGAGGTACACAGATACAAAAAAAAACAATATGAAAAAATCCCCAAGGACTCTACATGACAAGTGGTCATCACCAACAAGCCATCTCCACAACTTCGTACCATGGATGGGAACTAACAACCCGAACTACAATCACCCAAATCCTTTCCATTGACTATGTTAAACAAGACCAAGTATACTTAATCCAATGGGGTTTATGTATGGTATGATCTTATTCCAAATTGGATATAGCCAAGATTTTATTTAGATTAAACAATAGAAGATAAAAATCATGCCCTTTTTGATAAACAAGAAGCGGTGGAAATAATTACTAAAAACAAAAACATTTGAATATAAGTAGTTTTCAAAGTGGATTTTTCATGAGTGAGAAAAATTAAATAAAACGTGTAATATAATTTATTTTCCATAAAAACCCACCATATTCCAGAGATTAATACACAAGAGTCAGTGAGTACCAAACTCGGGAACACCCCTGGGCACCAGGTAGTCACAGGCCCCATGTACCTCAGTGTAAAGTAACCATAGGAAAATCCATTCATATGCATGAAACACTAGTAGAGAAAATACCCATAACCTTTTGGTCCCCAATAATAAAAAATATGGTTTTTAGTGTTGTTTTTATCTATTTCTCTCAGTGAAACAGGGACAAAACCCATCTGGATCACTAGTGTACTAGTACATATCCGCTGTCCTAGATACCTGGGCTTCCCCCTTTGTGCTCAAACCATTATCTCATGATACCAAAAGGAATTATCACATAAAAACATTAGTTATAGTAATAATAATCTCAAAAATAGTAGGCACACATGTTTTTCACCACTTACACGACTCAATAAAACCATTTGAATTTCAATAAAACAACTTCACAAAATTTAACAATTCATTACACACAAAATCCATTTAAAATACCACTTGAAACACCATGGGTATACCCATATTAACCAAAATATAATTTTTAGCACCCAAAAAATTTCTATAAACCCATTACATGAGTTATAAAACAACGACATTTTTTCATAACATAAAATTGACATGTAAAACAACCAATCTAACACAGAATTAGTACCTAAAAATCATTTTCTCAAAAAATTCCACCAAAACAGATTTCGAAGTAACTATAATGGATTATAAGTGTGAAAAAATAGAAATGTAGAAAATCTAACTCATCTTTAATTGACTTCCCATGCAATCACCTTTGACTAGTATTAAAACCCTAGAATCTTTGTGCAAAAATCCAACTGCACCACCACTTCCCCACACGGGGCTTAGATGGAGCCTAAAACCAAAATAATGGACCAAGAAAACTAGGATAGAACCCTATGTTCTAAAAAATATTTTCTAGACCCATGGAACTTCAAGGATATGAGAAGAAACTCCATGAAGAAGGGCGGAACTAAGGAAGAGATTCACTTACATGTGGATGTTTTATGTTTCTCCAATAAACCCCCTTTCAAAATTGAGTTTCAAGGAGGGTTTGAGGATCTTGGGAGGATGAAATTGTTGTAATGGTCATATGGGGGATGAAATGGGAGAGTTCGTATAAATCCCAGATGGGAAAAAATAAGAAATTAAAATCATTTTTAATTATTTGGAGAAGGTCACACTGTTTAGCAAACCGTGCGCCCAAACCATGCACCACCTTCAGTCCACTCAAAAAGTGTCCAATATCCTTAAAACTCAAGGGGGATCGAGGAAAAAGGGGGTAAGTTAGGCTTATAATAGAATATAAAAAAGTACCTTACATTAAAAACATGGGTTTGACAATTCTACCCACCATTGAAACTTTTTGTCCTGGAATGTTAACGTGAAGCTTGATTGGAAAACAGGAATAAGTACTCTTCCTCGACCCATGACTTATGCCCCCATGTACCATGTGTATCATTCCAATGATTCCAAAGAACCTAAACTAGTCTAACAAACATCCCCTGAAGCACCTATTCATGGAATTCCACCATTATCACCGGCCGCTGAACAACAAATAAATCAGGATCTATATTCAACTCCTTCAAATTCATTATATGGGATGGATCCGGGTTATATTTATTCAATTGGGAGAAAAGGAAGACCTCATTTATGGATTTCAACTGAGATGGTAAGGAAATATTTTATCCCCCTTTTCCAATATTCTCGGTGGACTGAAAAGGTACGACAAACCACGACGTCATCTTCCCTTTCATTCCCAACAGACAATGGCCCAAACATGGGGACACTTTCAAGAATACCCTATCACCCAAAATAAATCTAAGAATCAACAGATATGGTCAGAATATGATTTATGGGGACTCTCAGCTGTCAATAAGAACTGTCAGATCGACTATACCTTCTCAGAAATTTTCGACAGAAGACTCGACCCCATTATTGAGGTCTCACCTACCTCAGCCCAACACAATGGTGGACCAACAATTCAGACCATAGAGCACCTCATAATGAGCCATTATAATCAAGGGTTGGTAACTATTATTATTAGAAAACTCAACTGATCTAAAATGGAAATCCTGAGAACCTCCAAAGTCAAAAACACATGCACAGATCATGTCCTCCAAAATCTGATTCGCCCGCTCCGTCTAACCATCCGTTTAAGGATGGTATTCTATGATCATATTAATCTGAGACCCCAATGCCTTTTGAAGGCCTTCCAAAATCCTAGAAGTGAAACAGGGGTATCTATCTAAGATAACTACTAACAGAAAACAATGGAGCCTTAGCCCTCTTAAAGATACAAATGGCCAAGCTCATCCACTTTAGTTGTATCTCTGATTAGAATGAAGTGGGATGATTTGGTTAGACAATTAATCACCACCCAAATAGAATTATTACACCAAGTTGTATGATTCAATAAAATAATAAAGTCCATGGAAACATCATCCCACTTTCTTGTAGGAATGGTTAATAGCTGGAGAAAACTGGTGGGATTTTGATGCTCTACATTCACCTACTGGCATGTGTAGCAACTCGGCATGAAATATGCGATATCCCGTCACATAACAGGCCAACAGAACTACCGAAAAACATAAAAATACATCTTGGCTGAACCCAAATGGACATCCCACTAATACTGTTGGCTATCCTCTGTCACCACCTTCTACAGAGATAACGACACTACAGAATGGACCTTGAAGAACAAGATTCCCTCGGTAGATGATGACCAATCATACAACATCTCCTCACCATGAAGAAACTACTTTGACCAATAAAAAATTTCATAATGAGGATGCTCCCGGTTAATTAGCTCCACCAGATAATGAGTCAACTAAATGCATTGCAAGAATAGACCACCATTTTTTTCCTTGTTAACCACATGCACCTGAGCAAAGAGTGCCATCAGATTCCTCTTACCACTATACTTCCTCAAATCATACACTAGAACTATTCCGCTCAAGGTTTCGACCACCACATTACCCATTGCTAGAGTATAGAAAATGTCAAAGTTGAACCCCTACAAGTACTCGATCCGACGACACTGCCTCCTATTGAGGTCCTTCTATGTGAAGATATAGGCCATGATTTTGTGATCAGAATAGACCAAAATATTCTCCCCAAAGAGTTAGTGACACAAATTCTTTAAAGTATGCATCACAACTGCTAACTCTAAGTCGTGGGGTGGTTAAATCCTTTCTTATGGTCAGATATGGCGAGATCCATATGCCACCACGTGATTATGTTGCATAAGCATGACCCAAGACCCATACAAGAAGCGTAAAATTACAAAACAATATCTTTCCACCCACTAGAAAAATTAAAACGGGGGAAGTATTCAATCATATGTTAAAATACATGAAGGATTCTTGAAATTCTGGGGGCCATACAAACTTCACCCCATTCTAGGTGACTACGGTCATCGGTGAATCAAGCCGAAAGGAATCCTAAACAAGCCTCCTGTAATAATAAGCTAGGCTGAGGAATCCCCAGATCTAGAAAATGTTATTCGGCTACTCACATGACATGACCACCCTAATCTTCTTGGGGTCCCCCAAAACCCCTTGATCCAAGATCACATGCCCCAACAAATTCACTTCCCTGATCTTGAAAGTGCATTTGAACCATTATGCATAATGTCTATCCTCTCGCAAGGTTCCCAGAACAATCTGAAATTCATGCTCATGATCCTCCTCAGATCCCAAAAAAACTAGGATTTCATCCACAAATACCATGATAAAATAATTTATATATAGATGGAACACCGTGTCCATGACATATAAAATAACCACCGGATCACTGGTCAATCCTAAGGACATGACTAGGTACTCGAACTGGGAATACCTTCTTCAGATGGCTATGTTTGGGATATCTTCCTCTTTCACCCTAAGTTGATGATAGTCCAAACACAAGTCAATTTTATAAAAACACCTTTCCCCCTTCAACTGATCGAACAAGTCAACTATTCAAGGAAAAATATATTTTTTCTTGATTGTAACCTTATTCAGCTTATGGTAGTCAACACATAACTAGAGGGATCTGTTATCCTTTCTTCCGAACAACACACGAGAGCCTAAGAAGAGATGCTCGGGCGAATGAATCCTTTGGATTTTATGTCAACCAACTGTATCATTAATTCCCTCATCTTAGTAGGGGCCATGCAATATTATGGAAGATATACCAGATGTATTCTCAGTGCCAGATCAATCAAGAACTCCACATCCTGCTATGGGGGAAAACCTAAAAAACATCTGAAAATACCTCCAATTACTCTTCAACTACAGGAGTTTGTCCACCATTATGAGCATGAAAATAATCCTCTATCACTAGTGATGATAACTGAAAAACAAGATCTCCTATCTCTGGGAGTGGAGGTCTCCCATGACTCGACCGAGGATCGCATTCCCCACAAAATACCTCACGACTCCCCTCTGGTGCCGTGAAGCTGACCCAACTCCTATAGTAGTAAATTTGTAACTGTAAATGTACTATCCAATATATGACATTTATTATGCAAAAAATATCCATATCTAAGACCAATAGCTCTCTCTCAATCTCATCCCCTGCCACAGAAAGCACACAAAACGAGAACTTGAGACCCTACTCCTTCTTCTTTCCTAGCGGCGTCACCAATTCCATCCCAAAAGACAAAAAATTGGTTGGAAAATTCAGCATGTCCAAAAAATGGATAGAAATTAATGAAATAGAGGCATTTATACCAACTAGATCACCATCTATAGAAGAATCAATCAAAAACATTCCTCGAACTGTCAATGGTCCCACATCTGATCCTACTGGTGCCTGATCCCCCGCATGGAGATTTCCGGTCTCTACTTGAGGAAGACTGCTATTATTAGGTCGTGACCTAAACTGGATCTTCCAAAAAGATGAACCATCCATTCCACCATAGACACCAAATCAAGATCCCCCTGTTCTCGATGGCTCTGACTGTGTTGGCACTGCTCTTGAAGCCAATGATCCAACCCAACTCTGACGTGGATGTTCCACCCTGCAATAGCACCTCAAGTGACCCATTCATCCACATTGATAACAGGGATTCAGATGAAGAGGGAATTATAGTTATATGTTCCCTGGTCTCCCTCATTGGTGACACATGACCGATCTCACAAAAGAAGCTGTAGATGAAAATTTCTTGGAAGAGTCGCCTGAACTACAACCTCCCTTCTTAACATGTTCCTCCCACTTCCTTTTCTTCTCTAAAGACCTTCCACTGACCACTGCTGATACTGTCCCAAAGAAAACAACCCTCCCTTTCTAGTAAATCTCCACCATACATGCCCTATCAACCACCTCAGCAAAGGTCCTCATATTATACAAGAAAACAAGGGAGTATATCTCTAGTCGTAAGACTTTATCAAAACTATAGAACATCTATTTCCCATTAAATATAATTTCAGAAGAATACCAAACCAGCTCAATCAAATGGGTAGCGTACTCCATCATAGAACTATCCCCTTGAACAAGATCCTTGAACTCTCGAGACCTGGAAGATGCTAAGGTCTCAGAGAAGTACGGTTCATTGAAGACGACCTTGAAATGTCACCATCACGTCTACTCATTTTCCCCACTTTTAAGTACTGATTCCCACCACTAGTGGATGAGATCCTCTAACATAAAGAAGTCACAATTCACCGTAAGATCCTCATGTGTATCTAGAAACTCAAACATGTGCTCGATCTTCTTGATCCATTCCTTTTCTTCCTAGGGTTTTATGCTACCTAGGAATGTAGGAGGTTTACTTTTTAGGAAGTCTCGGGAATTATTCTTCTTAGGAATATTCTCATATTATTTAAAAGGATTTGGAATAGGATCCAATCCATGCACTAGAGCCTGGAAATCTCAGACCACATCCTCTACTATCCTTTGATCATTCAGTGTGAGAGAACTCTCTCTGGCTTCCTCCCCTGGGTGCATGGGAACTTTCTTGGGAAGGCATGTTGCTACAAAAAGGAAAGAGTCACAAGAGAAATATCAGTAAAAAAATCAGAAAATTTTCATCAATATAATACATTATAACGTACCCAAAAAACATTAAAATAATACAATAATCATCTATTTCACCCTAGACTGATGTCCACATGTAGTCTGCATCCCACACGTCTCACCCTGAAGTAAATTCAAATAAACAATTTCAATGTCCCATGGTGAATCAAGGTCTTCTAAGAGAGGTTCATTCCAAGAACCCAACTAATGACCAAAAAACAAGTCCCAATAGTCATACCTCCTCTCTAGATCAACTAATCCCAAAATATTAATAAAACCCAAAAACATTAACATCCCCTGTTAACATTTTATCACGAACCAAATATGGTTTCAATCAAAACCGGTGCCAAAAATGGAACGTGACAAGGTCCAATGGTATTTCCCTATCAAAATGGCCTTCAAAATGTTCCTTATTATCATTTTTGTTGTTTGGGAAGGGTTTAACCTAATATGGATACATAAAACATCAAAACATTTGATAAACTGAATCTGAAAAATTCATACCCTACAAGGTTTATTCAAAGTCCAAAACTGAATTAATAGGTCAAATCATAGTAAAATAGGTCCA
This sequence comes from Viscum album, assembly GCA_963277665.1. Classification (NCBI taxonomy): domain Eukaryota; kingdom Viridiplantae; phylum Streptophyta; class Magnoliopsida; order Santalales; family Viscaceae; genus Viscum; species Viscum album. The sequence goes on along the minus strand of OY728150.1, from coordinate 1,083,813,876 downwards.
AAGAAACATAAAAAATATTAAAATATCATCAAGGACTATACACGAGAAGGGGTCATCAACCCCAAGTCGTATCTACAACTCCGCACCTTGGATGGGAACTTACACCCAGAACCACAATCACCCAATGCCTTTCATTTTCTTATGTCAAACATGACCAACTCTACTTACACCTAAGGGTTGTAAGTTGGGTGTGAGCCAAATAAAAATATGATACCAAAAAGATATTCCATATATTAAAAAAAAGATAAAAAGCATTCCATTTTTGATAAATAAGAAGTGATGGAAATAATTTCTGAAAAATGAAACTTTTTAATTTAAGCAATTTTCAAAGAGGATTTTTACTGAGTAAGATAAATTAAATAAAAATGTATGATAATTTTTTTTCTCAAAAAAACTAGCACATTCCAATGATAAATACACCAGAGTCATTGAGAAACAATCTCTGGAACACTCGTTGGCACTAGGTAGTCTCGAGCCCCACGTACGTCGTACCTCGGTGTAATGTAACCGTAGATAAATTTGATCTCTTGCACAAGAAACTAGTGGGGAACATACCCATAACCTATTTATAATCAGTCATCATCAATATAGTTTTTTTTTTATTTTTGCATTTCTCTCTGTGAAATAGGGACAAAACCCATCAGGATCACAAGAGTATTAGTACATATCCACCCTCCTAGATACCCGACGTCCCCCCACTGTGCTCAAACCATTAGCTCATGATACATGTATCCATTATCACATTAAAGAAACATTTATGGTCATAATCAACCAAAAACAGTAGCTACACATGTTATTTACCACATACACCACTCAATAAAACCATTATAGTTTCAATAAAACAACTTTACAAAATTTGAAAATGCTTTACACACAAAATCCATTTAAAATACCACTTAGAACACAATGGGCATACCCATATTCACCCAAAAAAAATTTGAAGCCCCAAAAACATTTTTATAAACCCATTACATTATTTATAAAACAACCCCATTTTGCATATCATAAAATCCACATGTAAAACACCCTATTTAACACCAAATTGGAACCTAAAAATCATTTGCTCAACAAACATCACAAAAACCAGATTTTGCAGCATGGAGAATGGATGATAAGTGTGATAAAAATATAAATACAGAAAATATAACTCCTATATAATTTATTAACCACGGAATCAACTACCACATGTGTTAAAACCCTTGAATCATTGTGTGAAAATACAAATGCACCACCGCCACACCACAAGGGGAATAGATCAAGCCTAAAAAGTAAATAATGGACCTTGAAAACAATGATCAAACCCTAGGATCAAAACCCTATGTTGTAAAGACAAGGAAATTCATGTATAGTTTAATAAATCCCATTAAAAAGAGTGAAAGAAGAAATAAATTCACATACTTGATAAATTTTGATGTTTCTCCACCAAATACGACTTAGAAAATGGAGTTCCAAGGAGGGTTGAAGGTGATTGGGAGGCTTAAATTGTTGTAATGGTCGAATGGGGGGAAAACTGGGCACATTTGAATAAATCTTGGGAGGAAAAAATTGGAAATTAAAAACATTTTTAATGATCTAGACAAGGATGCACAGTTTTCTTTCACAGTTTAGTAAGCCCTGTGCCCAAATCGTTCACCCCCATATGTCCACTCAAAATGTTTCCAAACTCTTTCAAATTTTAGGGGGGCATAGGGGAGACTTAAGAGGGAATGTTAGAAAAATATTAAAACAGAAAAAGTAAATAAATGAATGAAATGGGTGTGACACAATCAGTATTCCAACATCAATAATGTCTACAACAAATCAATTTAGTGTATATAAATTGAAACAATTTTCAATATATAATAGTAATATAATTGAATAAGGAGGAGTCATATTGTCAACAAACAAGGCTCTCTATAAAAATGAATCCATAAATTCAGGATAATAAAAAATCATGATCATGAAATAGTGATATTATCAAGTCTAACAACTATAATCAAGAACCCATATCCAGGTTTATCTATAAAGCATGATAATTAACATATCTTCCCTATGCCGAGTAATATAGTGTGTAGCCTACATGGTTTGCATCCGTGGTACAAATTAATATTAATTATTTATCGAGTATATGGAAAACCACCATAGAAAACTCAATATAGACTTTAGTATATCCCATGGATCATGGACATATAGCATATCCAAGGCGGTCCATTCATGCCAGATATATGGATTTGCAGTGTCCTTTGAATCCAAAGTAATCATGATCCATGGAAGATAAATGTAAATTGAATCTAAAGAAAATGGGAATTACGGTGTATAAATGTCCATGGTATCTAATGTAATCCTAATCCATGTATTAATAATGTATTTGGAAGCCAATGAAATCATAATCATCTCATTAATCATTTCATAACCCATTTAATAATTGTATACAAACAATGTGTTCATATAACTCATTCCACATTTTCTATTCATTTCATTTATTCATTTTTAATAACAAGTAATCAAAAAGACAATGAGGTATTAAACCTCTCTTAATATATTATTTAATTCATTATGGATCCCACTAAGGTGGTGATCTCACACACACCCAATAAGGCTGTATATGATGGGGTAGATACAAAAACACACCTCAGGGGTGGTCCATGTTGGGGTTGACAACCTCCAACCAAATCATGGTGGTAAGTGGGCAGCATATCAAGGTTCTGATAATTTAATCAAAGAATTTAATTATTTTAGGAGAAAATAATAGAATGTATGGCATGAGGCACAATAAAAAGTAGTTATAAAATAACTATAACTTATCTTAGAAGATATAAAAAGCCTAGATTATTACGGTGGTAGAACAAAAATCTAGTATTGTCTCATAACTCAACCCATATTGGAAGAAAACTGAAGAAAAAAATTAATCAAATATAAATAGGGAATAAGAGATCACACCAAAGTAGAACTGTTGAAAGAAAGTAAAATGAAGAAATGAGCCTGAGGATTGAATCACATAGTAGGGAATATCCAACAAGATAATCAGAAATTTAATCAATTATCCAAAATACAATCATCACCAAATACTATGGTAGTCTTGAAGAAGCACACCAATGAAAGTAAATAAGATAAACTACTAGTGAAAGAAGGAAATAAGGTGAGAGATATAACATTTTAAAGTATTATGGGGAAATAATAATTTCCCCTATAAATACCGGTTCTCTCGGTTTTTTGTAAATGGTTTTACAAATCATACAACAACCAAAAACCATTCACTACCTCAATACCCCTACCACATGGTCATGGTTCATTGTTTGAGAAACCATGCACAAACTATGCATTTTTCCTCTTCTAAAATCTCAAGGGGCCAAGAATGATCATGAATCCCTATTTGAACAGTTCCCTTAAAAATGAGACACTGAATAAGGGATTAGATCACCCCACCTAATTAAACTAAATTGTGTGTCCTGAGATATATGGTTTCTACTAAAAATGTGTCCCATCCCCCTATTCCAAAATATTGGGCTCTAAACTTCGAACAAACCCTTGGCACCCTAAAACATTGTACCCTAATTAGGAACTCAAATCCATCCAAAACAATGAAGTTAACATAAATTCAAATGATTCATACCTTATAAAAAATCGTGGATCTTTAAAATCATAACATATGCATATAGACCATAGTTGTGTGTAGGTATAATTAAATAAACCTGTAAAGTGAATGAAAAACATAATAAACCATGAGAAAAAGAATTAATGAGAGAAAGATTTAAAAAATGATCATTAATATATATATATATATATATAAAGTGTCAACATAAAGTAATGACTAGATCTTCATAAACCACATGAGAAAATAGTATCAAACTTACATGGGCTAGATCCCAAGGCATATAACCAGGGTGGCATCATCAAGACCAATGATATTTTCAAATTGTAATCCCAATACAATAACTATTTCCAATGGAAATCTGAATACAATAACTATGTATCCATATAACCTAATATATGAATTTATATGAGAGTCACAACTATCATACCTCAATATTTCTCATCAGTTCCATATTGTAATTAATCATACATAAGGTTCAATGGTTCCACAACTCAATAACCTAGTCATTCTTATACTGTTATTCAGTAGGTTTCATACATTTATAAAAAGTCAGTTCCATACCAATATGTCCAACATCGACCAATTAATATATGATTTATGATGGATATCTTATTATCCATACCCAATTATAATTATTGAAAAAAAATCACATGAAAATAGAAATCCATCTCATTCTATATTATCATTTAAACCAGTCCTTTTGAATAAATTAATATCATTTAAATTACAAGAAAAGTGAGGAATTTTTGTCTATTTATAATTCATTTAATGTAGTATAGGCTTCCAGTAGGAAATATTGATATAACATACCCAAATGTTGATATAACACACCTCATCGATGGATCATGTTGTGGTTGACAACCTAAAACCAAGTTTATGTGCTACAAGGGCATCAAAATCTAGGTGAAATAATTAATTTGAGCTTATAATTTAATTTAGGGTAAATTTCTAGAAGGTCTATAGTGAGGCACAGAGACTATAGTTTTATAAATGATGAATCCTTTGATAAATGGTATAGACTACCTACCTTATGCCTGTGGTAGAACACTAACCTACTACCAACCCTTGTTTCGTCCTAAATCAAAAGAAAATTGTACAATAGAAAATAATGCTAAAAATACTACATATGATCATGAAGAAAAATAGAACTAAAGATGGAAAAATAAATAAAGGAAGGTAATAGACTCAATATATTACCAATATTAATCCAATACGATATACTACATCGTAAATGGTGTCCTGCTGGAGAAATAACTTCAAAGACTTTTAAAGAAGGACGAGGGAGCTCTTGCAGGTGGGGATTGGATGATGAAGTTTAAGAAAAGGAAACATTGTTTTCTCTATTTAATTAATGGATGAAAAAATGTATGTTTCATCCATATTTTATAGGTTCTAGCTGTTTTACCACATAGTTGAACAAAAAATGCACCATACACCATCCATGGATAGTAGACCTTCACTAATATGGAGTATAATTTTTCTAACCATGAAAACTTTGTGTGCTCCCCTCAGTAGATATATACAACACCCTAAATGGTTTTTAAACTGTGAATCCTCTAGTGCGTGAATTGGTTAGACCATGAACCTTCCCCTTTTACTCCATAATTAATTGATCCTGACTCATAAACAGCCAAAACACTCCTAATTTTACCCTCTAGGTGATGAAACACATTCATAAAGATTAAATAGAGGATTAAAACCATAATTTAAATGATTAAAAACTCTTAAATAAAACATAGGTTGTAACATATTATCATAGAGACCAAGAAAAATATTTTCAAATGATTTTACCTGCCTAATGATGTTTTAAAGATAAAATATAAAAGAATTAGGAAAATTATTAATAGTCCATAGAGAGAGATCTATTAGTCGAAACTACAAATAAGGTTAAAAAAATAATATAACTTTTGTTATTGGAAATTGGATGTTTTTTATACAAGACCAATGATTTAAATTTATTGAAGAATGTGAAATATCACAAAGAAGGAGTAGTGACTTTTAGGAATGATTATACTTTCGTCATTAATAGAAGTGTATATATTATTATTGGTAAACAAATATTTAAATCCAAAATATCTTTAATTTTTGATGGCCTAAACACAGTTTTTCTAGTGTTTCACAACATGTGATGGAGATAAAGATGAATTATTTAGGATAATTTTTTTTGGAATGTTTTGAAAATGGTACATAAAACCTAGGGGATCCTATTATAATAATGAGATATTTACCATTCATGTTACCTAGGTATAATTTAAGAAAATAAATTATGTTATAAAAGTCATGTAAATTAGTTTTATAGAAACATAATCCAGTTATCACTTAGATGGAGTGTTCATGATGTCCCTCATATGATAAGTAATATATATTGATGTTAATATATATTCCATAAAAGGAAATTTTGAAATTCATTATACAATGTTGTTGAGATACATATATAGCATACATTTGAACTTATTAATCATGAAATATGTGAACTTATGATTAAGAAATTTATAATTGGTGATAGTTATTTTATTTTATTTTTGATTAATTACCATGTATTACATGTACTGTTTTTTTAAATAAATCATAGGATCTCAAGATGTTAAAATGTTTAAGAAGAAGTGCTAAAAATGAGTGTGGATAATCTATGAAGTAGACCCAAATAGATAATGTTGATTAAAAAAAATATGAATTTAAAATATTATCTTGAGACGAATATTGTTACTTATGAGTTTAGTGTACCTTACACACAATAAAAAATGTCATGGATAAGAGAACGAAAATAATATTGGCTGAGATAGCTTGAAATAATTGGTTGAACATGATAATTCTCAATTTTTTTGGAGAAATGATATTTTACAAGATTCTACATAAAACATATCTTCTTTTATAAAAAATTAATCTCTATATGAGATGTAATATTAGAATACTCCATGTTTAATGTAAATATGGGTTTTTGGAAGTCCCTGCATTAACAAAACTGATTGTGAAAATATGAGGAAGTTTGCTCAGAGATGCGTTGATGGAATTTTCTTTTGATAATCTCAAAATAATAAAGGATATGGATTATAAAATTATTTAACTATATTATTTAATGATTATATTAATGTTAATTTTAATGAACATTTAAAAATATAGGTACAACAGTTTGCTAAAAATGTTAGTGTATGTGAATATAAAGCTAGTTTTTAAAACAATATGATAATGTATCTGACCAAATTAATTATGTAAAATGTTTAAAATATTTAAATATTGATTTATCCATGTGAATGTATGTTGTAAAATTATGTTCATCTCATCCAATGATGAAAAATCAAGGGGAGGTCAAAAATATCATTAGATATCAAGGAAAACAAGTTTAAACTAGATGAATTTTGAGAACAATTTTATGTAACTATTTACATTCATAGGTTAAGGAAAGATATGTTCTAGAATAATTGGATCCTCAAAAGTGTATGGATTATATTAATAAAAATTTGGATCATATTAAACACAATGATACATGGATGTTGGTAATAAAACATTAATATAAAAATGTGATTTGAAGAAAGTTAGTCTTTCAAAACAAGTTGAATTTAAGGGGTGCAGTGGTAAGAATAATTTAAATAAATTTTTAAAATTTATAAATATAGGTTAAAGGAAATAAATTATATGATACCATCACCCTATTTATAATTCTTGAAACCATTATATTCTTTCGGCAAATTTTTTGACAATATAAATAGAAGATTTTCTAGATGGATGTCAGGTTTTACTTCACTAATGGGAAGATAAAAGAATCAGTATCTATTCTGAATATAAGTGGTTTATTACTAGGAAAAGAGATAAATATGTTTCAAAATTGAAAATATATTTATATGGTCTGAATAATTCCCCATGATCTTTGTATTCCAAGATATGTTCATGCTTTCAGATGTTTATCTTTAAGAAGAGTGGGAAGAAACCTAAACATAATATAAAATCAATTAGCCTCTCACATTGTGATTGATTTTGACGATGATATCATATATTCTGGGAATAATAATGTATATTATTTAAGGATATCCAGAGAGATTAATATTTTGTTTGAAATTTAATCTGTTAGAAATTAGTTACTTTATTTGGTTTAGAATCATTAAAATTTAGGGTAATATTTTCCATTCCCAAGAAATATAATATAATAAATTATATAGGAAAATTTATGGAAGAATCAAAACTGGTTTCCAAAATTGCATCAATAGAAAAAAATCTATTTAAGGATGAAGTTGGAATGAATGTAGATCATATATAATTTATAAAATTTATTGGGAGACTACTGTATTTTATCACATCTAAAAGTGACCTATATTTTATTGTTAAACTATGTCCATATTTCAATGTGCACCCAAAGTGTCATGTATGTTGGCTAGAGAAAAATTATCAAACACATAAATGGAACTATGGGTTATGGGATAATGTTTGAAAATAAGGGAACCATGAATTTTATTGGATACGTAGAAACATATTAGGAATGTTATTTCAATGATATAAGAACCACATCTAGTGGATTTTAATTTCGAGGATAATTATATGTGAGTTGGAATACTGAGAATAAAATTTCTGTTTAATTATGAAATTTATAAGTAAAATATGTAGTTTCCAATCGCACTTCACTAGAATTAATGTGAATTTTGAAATAGTTATATGCTTGTTCTTTGATGTGAATCCTCCACTTATCTTGGGATATGATAATTGATGTTTTTTTGATCTTACACACAAACTAGTGAAAATTTTATCATCAAAGATCATTGATACCATGTATCAATTAATTAAGGATATTGTGGAATAAAATGAAATCAAGTCGTATTTTTTACCTATAAATGAGAAGGTTGATGATATCCCCCCTAAACCACTTATTAATGATAAATTTACGAAGCCAAGGTTTATTATGGGTGTTCAAAATAACCGTATTCAAGGAAAAAGTTTGATTTCCCCTATATAATATTTTTGTTGGATATTATTTTCAAATAGGTTGATGAAAATATGATATCATAAATATATCCACTGATATATCCATAACCTATTTAGGGGAGGAATATATATAGTGGAATTTTTTAGAAGGGGTAAACTGTGATTTCAACATGCATGTTTTTTTGTGAAATTTTTAAATAGTATGATGAAGTGGATAAAATTACTTTTTATAATAGGTTAAAGTCATTTTTATTATGATAATGTGTTGATGAAAAAATTTCCTAATTATTTTTGATAAATTTTTAGAGTATGATATGGAATTATTATTCAGTGATTCTTATTCCCTTCATAAAGATAGATCATATCTTGTTTGAATTATTATATTGTTAACAAAATCCTTAATTTTAGAGATTCATTAATTTATGTTCCTTGTTTGAAAATAAAATCCAAAGGGGAAGATTGTTGATACCAAGAGATTTGGAGTTGTTATTATTGGACTGATGAACAAGAAGTTGAAATGATCATGGTATTTTATTTTTTTATCAACACATATAGTATACTTACTTGAATATATTTTGATTCCTTATATATGAATCTCACTAACCTTCCATGGGTTTTTATTCTACGGGTAAATTACCTCACGTTTCATCACAAACTATGTAAAAAAAATTTGGGAGTAAAGGATTGACCTTTATTCGTATGACAGGATGAACTATAAGGAGTGTCACACATAAGTTGGATTGGAGATAAATTATAGAATATGATAGCCACATATAGAGATATAAAGAAGAAATATCCACCAATGTTTAAATATCACGACAATGACAATCATGATTCTTCAGAATAACCATTTGGTTGATGTTTTGAATTAAGAATAAGGTTTTATAATGGAGAATATGAGGTTTAAAATTTAGTTATAGTAGTCTTGAACCATGTATCATAATTTATATATATGTTTCAAAGAAGGGAATAAACATGTAAGTGATATCTTGAATTGGTGATTCTACATAGCTGAATTCAAATATTAATATCTCAATTTTTATATAATTATAATTGGATACATAGTTGGTTGTGTTGGTGAATCTGCATAACTTGATGACCTAGATATGAGAACTGTTCAGGAAGGCAAATTGATCCCTCATATATGATAGCATTTTGAATATAAGAATCTACATAACCATGTAAATTACATATATCACATTATCATTATTGAAAATTGGTTACACACTTAGGTGAATTGGTTTAATAGGTAAATATGTGTATAATAATGATCTGTGTTTTTTATTGATCATAATGGAAAATTAGTTTTGCATTTAGTAAAATTGGTCCCATAATATAATTTTTACATACATGAATGGACCATGCAGGTCAATGGTTCAAATATGGGTTTTTACTAAAGATGTGAATTGGTCGAGTTGGTAGTGTTGTTAACATATCATGGAAATCCTTACACTATAAATGAAGGTTAACATGTCATACTGGATGCATACATATACCTATGTTAACTGTAATTTGTGATTTTTTTGGAATTATCATGGAAATAAGGAGGTGTGGATTCGATGGTATTTATGAAGAAGAATTCCAATATTAAAGGTAGAATGATTTTGTCACTATCCCATTCATGTATTAATACATTCAAGATTATTCAATATGAATACATTATTAAAAAAATATAAAGGTATCAAAATTTCTATTTTTTATATGATGTAACAAATAGTTGTGTAATATTTTCCATATTGACGTTATTCTGATTACCAAATAAAATAAATATAGAGATTTGAATTCACAAGTATTTTTTTTTGGTTTTTTAGATATATGAAAAAATATTTAAGATAATAGATAACTGAAGTTTCATGATATATATTTTATAGTTCTAATAGATAAAAGTCATGAATGTTGTATGAATTAAGTATAGAGATATTAAAAATAAAATGAATAGATTCTTTCTCAATATTATACAAGTAATCAAAGTAGATGAAAATCTGAATTATAGAAGGTAAACAATAAAATATTCAAGCAGCATAGTGATGATGTATTGAATTCTATTGGTGAATATTAAATCTATTGGTGAGAAATATTTTTAATAATATTATCTTTGAATTTAGAATATTCATTCTCAATTAACTATAGTGAAAAGAAAGTGATGGATATACCATACAAGATGAAAATGGAAAGGATATAGTTCATAGAAGATCATGTATTGTATCTAGATCATTTTAAGGACTAGTTACTATTATTGAGTAAAGAACCTTGTAAATTATTATCTTCATATGTATGTTGTTGTGTGTTTTACTTCACTAGATTCATTTAACCCTAAAAAGGTAATAAATTTGTTTTAAAATAAGAGAACATAAAAGGTTTTTACAATTGATTCTACCCCTGATCAGTGGTCACAAAGATCCTAATTGATCTATATATTCTCTATTATTTTGAGGTAATGCGGTGTTTAGTATTAGATATAATTGGTTTTTGGATTTTTTTCTGAAATAGTTCTCATGAAGAACTCTTATAATCTTGTAAAAAAAATTTGGGTAAAAAATTAAGGAACTTATTCCATAAAATATTTTAATCTATATTTATGGTGTCATAAAATTATTCTCCTAATTTAATATCTGGTGGTATATTGAGAGATCACCATTTATAGAGAAATTTGAGACTTGATATCCATGGGACATTGGTAATCATTTATTTGAGTTTTTCCATATAGAGATTGGATAAGGGTGGGGTAAAAATATATTTTGATGAAGATACCTGGTGTACATTTTTGGTCATTATCGTTACCCATACATCACTTACATAACTATTACATTATATTATGACAAATAAATTTTTTTACACAGCCATAATTCAAAATGATTAGTTTTTTTTTGAATAATGGGATTATACAAAATAAAGACATATAATGTTTTTAAATTATAGGTAAATATTTAATCAAATACCTTTTATAATATCATCATAAAATTCTTAAAATACACTATCACATGGAGATAAACATTAAATAAACGGAGAGAAAAAATCATAGTAAGTGAACTAATAATAAAAAATAAAGGGATACATGAATTAATATGGGTACATGGGTGAGAATAATTATTATTTTCTCATTATCATAATATGATCACAATAATAAAATTATATGAATCACATGATTGGGGCATAGGATGTGGAATATTCATAATAATAAAACATCATAAGCATAAGTAAAATCTTCTTTCCAAGACATGATTACACAGTCGTGACGTGTTTTATTCTTGTTCTTTAAAAATAACATTAAATGCAATAAATGCATTATACAATACATTGTATGAAAATATTATTTTGGATCCACCTTTGAAATCATAATATGTTCAAAAATATGTGTGATACATTGAAAATAATAGATAATAATCAAAGAAAAACCCATAAATAGAAAATTCATAACCTGGGATGAAATAGAAAATTGTTTAAAGAAAAAGTCATACATCAACGAATATAAATATAGTTTATGTAATCTATATCAAGTGATATAAAAAATTGCAACTTTATGAAACATTTCATAGATTATACCAAATATATGTACATATTCATTTAAAATCATATAGAGGTGAGGTTTTAATCGACGAGATAAATAAAACCAAAAGTAAAAAATGTGAATAAAGAAATAGGGGAATTGAGAAGAGGAATTTTTTTTGTAATATTTGAATGATGAAAAAATCCATAAAGTTAATAATATAATTTCACACAATTCCCTAAAAAATTATAATATGAAATGAAATAGATAATGAATATAAATTTTATGAAATCCTTCTGAAAGAAGATATGGAAATCAAATGTGGTTTAAGGAGAGTAGGAAGGGATGATTTCACACTATTTAATAATAAACAGAAATGGTACAATGAAAATAATAATATCCCATATGTTTTGTGAAATTATTATATAGTCATATATAGGCTAAAATCAATAAATAAAAGTTAAAATGGTAAGATGAAATAAATTAAACCCATAATATTAGAAACTTGCTGGAGTCCCCTTACAACATGACCCGTATTTATATGTCACACTTATACAAATTATATAAAAATATTTAATTAAAAAATATTATATATATATATATAAATTAAAATAATTATTTTTTATCATTTGTAACTATTAGAAATTATTTATCACCACTTAATTAAAGAAAATTGTAGTAAGGAAATATTTGTTTGAATTATTCATTTTTTAGTTCAATATTGTAGTATTGGACTTTATTTTTCATCAATGATTCACATCATCTCCAAAATCATAATATATATATATATATATATGTATATATTCTATATAATATAAACTATAATGTTGTGAATGTTGTGATATTTAATGAAAGGCATGATCCCAATAGGTGATAGGATTGACTGTGTAAGGTTTCATAAAAATAAGGAGAGATATAACATATTAATAAATATAGATAATTTTTATAATGTATAAAAATATTTATATCATTTATATATAACAATTAATTATTTTAAAATTTTTTATTTTAATAATCAAAGTGATAATAGAATAAAAGAAGTAGAAAAAAATGGATTGAAGAGGCATGGGAGTTTCCAATTATTTGAACATTAATAATTTTATAACCCCTTTAAAGAATAAGGTGTGATGAGATCATAAAATACAAAAGATACATTGAATGTTTGAGAGGAAGGATAATTATAGATCTTGGTCAATGAGAATATTTATTTGATGTAATTTTCAATTCGGGTGAGAAGAGCTATTTATACTTGGAGGAGATGCGTATTTTGGGAAAAAATAATGAATGTTAAATTAGTTAATGTATAATAGTGGTGTAATATACTATAAATTATAGTATTACGAATCTTTTGGACAAAAAATAACCATTCAATATCTCCTTCATTTATTTGTTCTTAGTGATGTCACTATCACATCATTATTGCACCATATTTACCATTTATTTCTTTGTTTTGTTAATAACTTCTGAAAAATACAAAAACATTAAACCAAATGTAATATTTAGGTACTAAATCCATATATAGAGGTTATTTTATAAAAATAAATCTCTATCATGGATAAAATAAGTTTTTTTAAAAATCCCTCTAATATATCAAAAATCTAGTGTCTACTGTATACCACATTATATAAACAATTAATCAAATTATTCAAAGATTAATAAATTTAATTATAGATTTAATAAATAAAATATAAATTTTCATATTATTTATTTGATAACAATATCACATTTTTATAAAATATTATTCCATATATTACATAATGTATTTTACTATTCACCTGAAAATTCAATAATTTTGGAAAATTAGTAAGAATTAACTTTTGAGTAATAATTTAATGATAATTGTAAATTGGTATATTTTTCAGAAAAAAATTTATTAATGAGGTGAATTAAATAGTTATGTTCAATTTAAAATTATAAATTTTCATTACTAAAGATAAATCACCTCTTAAAATATGTTTTTTTGTTATTTTTTGAAAAACTACTTTTAATGGGAGGGGAAGGAACTGAAAAGATGGCATGAAAAAAACTAAACCCTGATTATACATTTAAAAAAAATAAACAAAATTTAAATTTAAACTCTGAGAACATTGTAAAAAAGACCATATTCGTGAGAACCTCGATCAATAAATCTCCATTATTATTGTCTTTTACAAGTGCTAAAATGCATTCCACAAAAAATCACAAAAATAAAAATAAAGGGAAAATGACTAAAAACATCAAACATGTGAACCAATTAAGACTATCATCATCATCCTCAGAAAATACACCCACATATGGATGAAAACATCACTTCCGTCATGATCACTTTAGAAAATAAAAAGATATGGTAAGAATCAATAATTAGAAGAAAACAAACTAAAACCATTCAAAACCAAACCAAAAATTCAAAATACTAACCACATAGTCAATCCTACTCCATTTTCACCATAAAAACACCTATATTAGAATGTGGTATCAATTTGGATTGGAAAGTGATCTAGCACTACTCGGGTATGAGTGCACTACCACCAAGTATTGAGAAAACCTCCATAGATAACACCTGAGATGACCCAAAATGATATCCAATATTAAGATCATAATATAAAACATGGAATTGGGATAGGATAGTGAATCTGGAAGAATCATTAGTGTTCAATAAATTGAGTAACAGTATGAATATTCATCTTAGGGGTGAGACGATGAGGTCAGGGGAGAAAGAAACAACTAAGAGATAAGCAGACCGAGTAGAAAATGATAGTAATCAAAAAAATTGATAAGACTAGATTCACTAGAATAGAGTGGGGGGATATAGAGTTGAGAAGAGTTTCTCCAACAAAAAATCAAATCCTTAATGTAAGGGATAATTCTTCCAAGAGATAATTCCAGGTGAAAATGGGGACATCTAAAAGAGTATATTTGATGCATTTAAATGAATAAGATAAAAAATATTTTAAATATAATAATTTTTAGTTAGACAAATTGAAAAATTATAAATATTAATTTAAATATTTTTATTGATATATAATAATAATATATTGGTATATATTCAATTATAAAGTAATTTAGATCACTACCCATAACAGTAACTTTACAATTGCAATTCTTAGGCCATCGTTTTGGAAACTATATATCTAATATACTAGTTTCATTTCACTATAATAAATATACCCATTAATTATTATAAATTAAATTCACTTAGTATATTATTAATTTCTTCTAAATTTCATCAGTAAACTTATTACATTGATTCAAATCATTTTATTTCTTATAATATTAGTGTTTGTAGATTTAGTATTTATGATACACCGCGCCCCAAAAAATTTCCAAATTTTAGTCATGTTATTTAGTAGTGTTTGTTACCCCGATAAACATTTTTATGTTCTATGGACCTTTTTTACCCTTAATATGTAATTTTAATCATTAAAGAAAAAAAGTGGTTTTTTGTAATGTGGTGTATGTGATTTATTTACTACTTATTCTATGCATTATAACACTATACATGATACACATATATTTTAAGATGTAGAATTTTATATATACATTATTGAACCTTCTAGACAAATTTGCCTTTAATTATTAATTTTTATAATCAACTGAGAATAAATTGGTGTAATTATATCTAATTACATCTTCTCGTTACCATATTTATTTTTCATATATTTGGTTTCACTAAACTACTTTGACAAGGTGATTTATTTTGTTGTAAAAAAAATTTGTCTCTATGATATGATATCTTTATTAGTCTCTCCTTATAAAAGATATCATGCTTTGATATTACTAGATATAGTTTCAATACATGTGACACATCCAGCGTATAATTATTAAGGGGAGAAACATTGAAAACATTATGCACTCCATTATCTTCATTCGAACAGATCCATGTTTTTCTTCTCTTCCAATGTAATGCTCCATATACTTTATTCTATATATTTGAGGGTAAAATATTTTTTTTGTGAATATGACCAGTGTAAAAAATGATTCCTTTTTCTTTTTAATTATATTTATAATCTATAAATATTTATTCATGTTTTTAGATGGTATTTTGAGATTCTCTATTTATTTTAAAATGATTATCAAAACTAAAGATCCACTCCATGTTGGATGAAAATTTTAAAATCGAAAAGAAATTTTCAATGAACGTTGAAGCTTGATCACATTAAATAAAAAATATTTTACATTTTCTTCACAACATCTATGAAAATTATCTTTGCATATTTATCAAGTGATAAATGTTTCTTAATATCGATTAAGCGTGTATCCTTTGAATGTTGATCCACCGTAACGTTTATGGTGTTTATTCAATTGGATAGCTTTAAAAGACCCATAGAATATTTATGGGAGATATTCTCATATTTATATGTAGTTTTAGGTTATGGTTTCTTCAAACCATTAATGATATGAAAATACAACTTAGCTTGATAAAATACCAACTATTTGTAGGTATACCTTGCAATCTCTTACTTCATGTTTCCCTGCTAGAAGTTCCCTCAGTCTAATCAATACATCCTGGTACATCCTGGGTGTATAAGAAAATATAAACCATGTAAATTATTTATAATATACTAATTTATATTTGGTTTTCATGGAAAACATACTTGAGTTCCAAATAGAATATCTCCCATCTCTATTGATTTTGAATTAATGAATCTCCCTTTCTTATGTTTCATTCAATTTACTTCATTTATCCAAATCATTCCTTGGTTCCTTCTTGATTTTAACTTATATATTATGAAAATAAATATATTAGGTAATGATAGGATGTCATACCATCCTTTATGATTTCTACATCCATATTTTTCATGTCAATGAATATTTTTTAATTATTAATCCTTATCATAGATAAGGTATGAAACCCCTATTTATTAAAAACAACATCTACCTTATTATCCTCATGATTTTATTATTTTATGGATGAGTCTTAGTCCTTGGATAATCTAACCATATTCATTGAAACATTCTACACTACATTTGGGAGAATATATACAATAAAATATTTTGTTCAATATATATGATGCACTTATCTCTATAGAGATATTTCTCAAAATATAAAATGTAATGATTACTTCTTCCAACTCTAGATCATGTGTTGGGTATTTTTACTCATAATTATTTAGTTTTCATGATGAATAAGATATCAATTTGACATTTTAAATGATTATAGACCTGATCCATTATATTAGTAAATATTGTATTTCCAAAACATTACTCGACATGAGGATTCCGTGAGTAAAAGTGTAGTGATGGGACTGTTATTGAGTTCTATTAAGTTTTCAAGAAATTTATACAACTATTCATAATATTCAGCGTTATCTTAGTCTGAGGAATAGACACTCGTGAAAAATTCTCAAAGATGATTATCAGTAATAAATGAATAAAAAAATTAAAGTAAAAATAATGGATCTTTTTGAATATTATTATTATGAACTATTAATTTAATCCCAATGAACTCTAAAAAATCCACAAAAATTCTCATTCTTGTGGTCACATTCCACAATAATATAAATTTTAGCATCCAAAATTATGGTTATTAAAAAAATTTCATATGACTTACTCTTCAATTTAGTGTTTAACAATTTATTTATCTATCTTTAATTTTTTTATTTTATCTTTGATTATATGAAAATATAATTAATAAATACCAGCAATTGTTTTTAAATATAGTTCCTAAATAAAATTAATTTCATTTGTAATGATTTTTAGGGGGTTTATAAGTACAAATGACATCACCATGAACTAATAGTGTCTATATATTGTTTGGAATTTTTTTTGAATATATAAAACTTTTAACTTCAACTGATGATATTCCAAATGGAAATCTAGTTTTGAGATGTATCAAGATCCATGAAGTTGACGAACAAGTCATGAATCCATGGTAGTGAATACCAGTTCTTTAAATAATATTTATGATATCTTAGTAGAATATGATAGGCCACATTTACCCAACCTTCATCTCGATAATGTTCCCTAGTGTACACTAAGGTGATGTAGTTAGGTGTATTGTACGTTTGGGTAAATTCTCTTATTACTATTTATTTAATTCTTTCAGTTCTATTGAGTCCATCCTCTATGGGATAATTAATATAGGTCATCTATAGAGTATTAGGATTATGGTCAAATAAAACTCAAAGTAATGGTGATGTCTATATAAATATTATAGAAATATAAATGTATATTATCTTATAAAATGAATTTCTTAAAGGTGTGTGTTTTCCATTGTCTCAATAATTTTATCATGGAATAGTTATTTGTTGGGAATAAAAATCCATACTTTTTTATATGTTCAGAGTAGAGATTCATAATTCTCCTTTAATTTCTATATTTTTGTTGGATGGTTTCATATCTATAAATATATTTCCTATATGTGGTAGTAGATATAATCTCTATATAAATAAATAAAATCTATTCCAAATATTTCATTAAATTATATCATATGAAATATAATGAGCATTTTAAGAATAATATTCCCATAAAAATTAATTAAATACGACTCACACACTTGGGATGTAAAAATTACACCACATAGTGTTTTTATAGATATCATGACATTAAAATATTGATGATTTGAAATAATATTTCTCGTAAAAAATACAATATATGAATAAATTACTCAAAATAGAAACAATAAATCATTTTAAATTCATGATTGAATTACAAGTGAACCATTATGCACATTATTTTATAATTATAGATTGTTTGTGGTGAAGATTAAATCATTCCATTTCCGCTTGGTTTTTTTTGTTATTGAAATTAATTATACATGAATACCCTTGGCATGGTGAATTAGATTACATATTACCCATGTATATTCTTCACGAATCATTGGATAATGGGTGGTTTATTGAGTGGAACCATACTTATTGTAGGAACTATATCATATACTTGGAAAATATATCTTCTCAATGCTATGTGGGTATAAGTAACTTAATGAAGTGGCACGGAATACAAATTCAATGTGGGATAAAAGGGAAATTAATGTCTATTCTCAAAATGGTAGATCATGACATCAAAGAAAATATCTAGAAATAGGAATTAAACCACAAATAATATTTTAAATGAAGCATCATCATCAATTATTTAGTTATTGGGAGAAGGAATGTACCGGGAAAAGAAAGGGAATTCTGGAGAGAAACTAGGGGGCCTAAAATAGTAAAAACATAGGAAATCCCTTCTAATAATGTCACCCCATCAAGTTCCAAAAAGATCAGATTATAGAATAATGAAGCACCTCCTTTATGAGCTGCTAGAGAGGATAACAGATCCACCAAATTATTCCCCTCTCTCCATGTGTGAACCACACTAATATTAGTGGATATCATAGCTCAACATTTTCTGATGATATAGAAAATTGAACAAGGAATAGACCCGGTGCCATAAAGTGAATTGAGGAGGATAAGGGAGGCAGTTTCATCTTCATAAATGAAGATGTTACCCTAGTGGAAAAGGGAAATGCCAGTGAAGAGGGCATGAGACTCTGTCTGTATGGAAGAGACGCAACCAAAGTGAGTATTGAACACCAAGATAATGGTGCCTCTGGAGTCATGAACAGACCCTGCCCCACTCATGACCCCCCCCGAGATACACGAACCATATCTGTTAATCTTTAAACCCATGGGAGGAGGAATCCATCAAATACATTTTCTTCCCAAAGTGGTTCCACTAGGTTGATAGGCTTGGATGCAAGAGGGAGGAAGATGAAGTGATGGAGAATCCTTCCATTTTATTTAGAGAATAACAAGATCAACCAGGAGGTTCTTTACTCTAGTGATGATGCCTCTAGTTGTGGAGTGGATCCCCTCATACATCATTTTGTTCCTAGATAACCATAATAACCAATAGATTTTGTGAAAAATTATGGAAGGCACCATTTTCTCCGGACCCCTATCACCTGAGCCATGTAACCATCAGACAAGAAACATGGCTTCAGGAAGATTGCAGGAGGAGAAGGCAGTAAATTTACCAAAGGACTAAACATCGTGTTCCCATTCACCATCGAATAAAAATTTGGGCCAAACATTCCTCTATGTAGTTTTCATAGAAATAGAATCTGGAATCCATATTAATCCCGTATCTTCAAATGATCTCATAGGTGGGGATCACATATTTTCTAAAATTTTACATTAGGAACATGAACATCATGGGAATTTCTATCATCCACAGAACATCGTTCCATCTATCTGTCTTCACATGCATAGACAGAGAATGGTGGTAGTCCTTTACAGAGAAGGCTCGTGAGGAGGATGTAGTAAACACACATGTATCCAAATTAGAGTTGAGATTGATAAGTTTAAAGGTGGCTGGCTGTCGTTCATTCTACACTGCCCTGATGAATTCTGGGAAATTAATCACCTCCCAGAAGAATATGTTATTGGATGGGTATCCTGAATGTATGATGATAATGCATGCCTTATTTTAAAGCTAAAAGGACAGATTCCCCTCTCCAATAATCTAGTTGGTGTGGGGAACTAGGGATGTAAAATTAATGAGAATAATGGACATGATGGGAGATGTGTGTGGATTCCATTCATCTCTGGGTAATCATAAAAAATGTTTTACATGAACCTACTCCAATGAGTTTGTAACTCATAGATTTTCAAGGCCAATTTTTCATTCCTGTTGAGGAGAGTGTTTGCAAGTCTTCTAAAACTAATTCCACCATTACGAATGGGACTCACCATATTCTCCAAAGACACGCAATGGTGTTTTACATCAGCAAGGTCATCCCAAATGTTGTGTTCCAATATATTTTCAATATGTCTTATGACTTTTTAGTGTTTTTATGGAAGGGAGGTCATATGAAAGAGATTCTATGAGAACACTATTAACTAGTGCAATCCGACCCCTAATAGAAATAAATCTATTCTTCCAGTTGAAGATATGGTCAGTGATCTTTTTAGTGATGTGATAAAACCCAAGGATTTTACATCTACCTAATGATATAGGAGCCCCAAAAAATTCTATGGGAAACATCCATCTTTTCATAACCAAAATATGACACAAGGAGGACACCCTACTGAAAGAGAATCAACTATAGATAAAGAAGTTTCTCATATAATTGTTAATAGACTTCCCACTCCAATGAAAATATTCCTCAATATCCCTGAGAAATCCTCAGGACGAAATATTATTGTAATTGATGAAGATTAATGTTTTATCATCAAACATGTCATGAGATATTTTCGGAAGATTCATCCTTCTCCATAATGGGTGGATCTCACCATTTTTCATGCCTCCATAGATGAGGTGGCTGAGGATGTCCTAGGTGTTGATGAAAGGAATCAGTGATAAGGGATCACCATGTCTGAGGCCACATGTCTCCTTAAATAAACCATGAGACTTCCCTATAAAATAAACATCCCTATACGAGGAGATACAAAATCTAAAAATGAGGTCAGTATACTAGGGGGAGAAACCCATACCTAAATGCACCATGTTAATGAATCGCCCTTCAATTCAATCATATGTATTTTTCATGTCATGTAGGATAGAAATGTTTAAACAATGAGTCTTTGTATTTATATCCCTCATCATCTCCTGGGATAATGAAATAGCCCCGTGAAAAGAGTGGTCGTACAAAAAACCATGTTTTTCAATGGAGAACCACTTGGGAAGGTGATTGGAAAGCCTTGTGTTGACGATGCTCACAAGAACATTATACGGTAAGTTCTACATGCACCCTGTCTATAGTGAAAAATAGATGAGGGGTTCCTAGTTTTGGGAATGACCACCAGTGTAGTAAAACATGCCACTCTGGGGAAGCTACCTCCCCTAAAGAAATCACGAATGGCCTCTAATAAGTCATTTTTTACCACATTACAAGAGTCTCTCTATAACATATCTAGAAAACCATCAGGACCTAGCACGCTATCTTCTTTGAGGTTCATAACTTCCTCAATTATTTATTTCTCCTCAGGGATAGCCCCCAAACTCTCATTACCCTCTGTAGAAACATTATTTGAAATGGAATCTTGGAACCTTGCATCACCTCCCTTGTAACCATTAAGAATATGCAGATTATGTCCAGTAAAAAGGTCATTGATGAAGGAATGAGAAAGGGCCCCACAACATCCCTGTCATCTAAATATGTACCGTCATGCAGAAAAATAATTGGCTTAACAAAACGCTTCCTATTTTTGATAAATCATAGAAATAACAGGGTTTTCTATCACCCTCCCCAACCCATATGATCATCTCTTTCTCCATCACCAGGCATTCCTATTTAAGGATCAAGATTGCAAGAGTGTCCTTTAGAGTGGAAATTTATTAAAATATTTTCATTCTAGGCCCCCTCCAAGATAAACTCAAGATGACCAATATCCTGCATTATTGATTCAATTTTCCTATTAGTGTGGGGGGATGTCCTTCGCCCAATCCTGTAACCTAATTTTGAGCCTCCTCAGTTTATTATGGATGAATGACCAATAATTCCTCTGAGTGGGTTCACTCCATGAGTATCTAACCAACTGTTAATAACCTATAAGGTCGGTCTAATGCAGAAAGAATCTAATGTGATCATGGATCACCTGACTCATATAGAGCGAGACTAGAATTGGAGAGTGATCCTAGAACCCACACACCAAGTGTATGAACATGGTGTTGGGATACAAAGTAATGGCTTTCATATTTCCATGAAATCAGTCTAGGTGGATCCTTGAGTATTGATACCGATGTTGGTTTTTGCACCATGTGAAATCATCACTAGAGTATCCAAGGTCTATGAGGAATTTACCAGCCATGAAGTGGGAAAATTCCAAACTAGATTTTCTGGGGAAATGGCCCTGCCTTTTTTCACATCTGGGTTAGCAATGACATTAAAATCACCCCCAAAAAGCCAAGGAAGGATACCTGGATCAAATTAATTAAGATCATCCCACAAAATTTGACTATGTTGGGAATCACAAATCAGATAAATAAAGGACACAAAGAAGAATCCAATGTCGTGGGTAATCTTGGTGGTGATATATTGGTCACCTTTCTAAATCACATCCACATAGAAGTTCCTTTTAAAAAATATCCAATTGTGAGGATTGTACGGGTACACATGAATGGAATCATAAAAATTAATTCTTCTGTAAATATCATTGATTTTGGAGGTATTCTACATTAGCTCCTATAAGGATGATTCAGAAGGAAAGGAAGTGGATCATTGGTAAAAATATGAAGGAGAAAACATGATGTTGGATTGTAAAGGTATCATAACCAAGGGAAGAAGAGGATATGAATATAGAGTCTATAGATACCATTAAGATAATCCTCCTATGTTTCACTACATATAATCTGGAATGAGAAATAATAAAAACATATTTCTTAGGGTAAATAATTGTATAGATATGGATCATGTATAGATAGATGGGTGGATTACAGGGTTATATAACAAGAGAAGATTAATGAAACTGAACCTAAATTTGAAAAAGTCTAATAAACATGATACTGTCATCCCAAAGTAATATAAATAAATGAAAATTTGATTTCAACTGATGATAAGATAATTCTAAATATAAATTTGGGACCATGAAAAGGTATTTGGTCTTCACTAATTTCTCATTAAATATGATTATATCCATATATAATTCTTTTGGGTGGTTGATTAGGTAGGTGTCCAATATTATCAAAAAAAGGAAAATTATAGAGAAAAATCCATGGCATTATCAATTTTAATTAGATGTTATTGGGGATGTCCTATAAAATTTAATGTCATTTAGAGATGATGTTGATCACGAAGTTAATTATTATAAAGTGGGGATGAATTGGGGATATATCATTTAACATCACGCTACATGGAAGATAAGTATCCATACTTCTAGTTTTAATATTTCTCTCTTAAAATAATTATAATAAAAAACCAACAACTCTATGATGACATGAGACATGTTCAGTGTGAGAAAAAAGGGGTTATGAAAAATCATTCAAATATCAGAAGAGAACTTATATTAGGGGTGAATTTTGTATGTTAAAATGTTATATTCAGTACAATGAGGGAAATCATTTGGATATAGAAGTATTTATATTTGATTCTAATGAACCGATTCACCCTATCAATGCATTGACGTAATGAAAGAATAATATTAAGGGAATTAAAATAGAATTTGAACATAGGCACTTGAGAAAGGTTGTGATTTCATGATCCGGGATCAAATATGATGGATTGATAGTATAACTATTACTATTTAGTGATTATTAAAAACGTGAAATTCCATATCATACAATCGAGAATAGGGGTGAACATGGTGGGAATGATCATCAAGAAATTATTCTATAAGTGTGCTTAATCACATTGTAATCAATTATCTTTCCTAGAAATGTATACCCTAGATGGGTGCTATATGCCAGGATTTTGAGATGTTATATCACTATAGGATTAGTGGAATCCAATAAAAATTGAGATATTTATGGGGATTCAAACTATAAAGTAATAAATGTGGATTGGTAACAGGAAAATTGTTGATCGAAGAGCGTTTGTGCACTAAAAAGTTATTTTTGTCATGCACTAATCATGTTGATGGGGTGTATATATGTAGGCATAGGTACAATATCCAATCTGAATTATATATAAATTATTTTTCTTATTATCATGGGAGATATAATAATAAACCCTAATTATTCCTTGATAAGGGGAACCCTATGGTCTCTATGGATTTACAATTTATGGTCATCTATGTTGGACCATATGATGTGACAATTAAGGTCATACAACTTAGAATATGGATGTCCCTTTTGAGATCATTCATTAAAGAATAATGATATTCTTTATAATATCATCCAACCAGGACCAACCAAATATGTTAAACTAGAACTAAGGATGTTCCATTTTATTTCATTAAACTATGATATAGGCCTCATTGAATTTTATATGTATATAAAAGAGGATTTAATTTGATATAGTTTAATGTTTTAAAGAATAGACTATATGTTATATATTTTAACATCCACGATCTAGGGAATTTTACATGAAGTTTATTATTGAATTATGTTGATGGATACTCTGTAGTTTAACAAAATGTATAAATAATATTTTAATATGTGAATTAAATCCATTTAGAAAGGGCTAAGAGAGGATACTGAAGCCTAAACACTGTAATTCATAAGAAATATCCCATTGTTGGGAAGTTTGAAAAACTCACCATCCATATTTATCAATGAGTACACACCATTGGATTATAAATTTTGAGCAATGAATGATCCTTCCAATATGGGCTCAAACTTAAAGAGTTTCCATAAGGGTTTCATTTTCATTCTTAATATCATCATCAAATCACACTATATGAACAATTAAAGGTATAGATTCTTGTTAAATTATTGGGTTAATCGATTCTAAGGGACCTAAATATTATATTATGTTCCTAAAAATATTGGTTTTCTAACTGGGAGGGGGTGGAATCAATGGGGCGTAGTTTTTATAGTTTTATTTAAGCAGAAGTAAAACACTGTGACTTATAAGAATATGATCCTCTCATGAAGTAATATCTCATCCTCATATGATTATATTGGAAATCAAAGAACAAATAACACAAAACTATTATACGATTTGGATCCAATATGGAGTACTAATCTTTTTTTGGTTTGTTCCCACCCTAAAAACAAATTAACTTAAAATAAAAACAAGTGAGTTCTAATTACAATAATTTTTGTGGAATCATAGAACACATTCTAGGAGTCACACATAACATTAGAAATCCTTACTATAGTAAAATAAAATGAATATAAGATATATAGTATCACTAAATAATACAAGTTACAATAGTAATATATATATATATATATATCATCTTCCAAAATCCTTGGAAATATGAAATAATGAATCCAACGCAGTGAATAATTAAAATGAAATGCACTAGAAATCATAGACTAAAATAATATCCCCTGAAACCACAACATTCATATGATGATAATCATTGAATACCCAACCACAATAGAAAAACATTATTCTTATTTCATTTTCTCATATTACAAAAACTCTACACAATAATAAAATAATGATTCATAATTAATTACACATTTTTAAACAAATAAATCCTGATTAAAAATTCAATTTTAAAAATCTTGAATAATCATGATTAAATGTTCACCTTATATAAATTAATATATAGTACTAAAATAATCATTTAAAATCATGATTGTCCTTTCTATACTTCCCTAAATTAAATTAAAATATCAAAAACTCTTAGCATCCACAAAATCTTCATCAACAAAAAATAATCGAAATAACTACATATATGACAATATTCAATATTTCCACAAACACCTGAATCTTGAAAGGTGGATCTCCATATCTATATTAGCTTGAATATTATTCACATTATCAATCATAATGTTTTTTTAATAAGAAATATAATAGTATACAAATTAAAATTAATCTTCTAATTTGATATCAAAATATCAACAATTTATAAAAAATGATCGAGCATGTATGTGAAATATAATTTTAACACACAAATCTACCTAAAATTTATATGTCAATGTGTATTTGATAACACCCATGAGATATTAATTAGAAATTGGATTCCTAAATCCGATAGATTTTTCATTTGTATATATTAAGATTCTTATGTAGTAGAAATAACCTGTATTGTTCTTTAATCTATTTTACTCATTCAACTGCATATGAAAAATTGATACATCATCCATAATTACAACATATAGAAGAAATCAGCTATGTGAATTTCCTTAGAGTCATACATTTGATATGTGATTTTGGTAAACTTCTTGGATTTACTATGTCAATTTTCTACATCCATGGACTAGATAGGTTATTTTCCTATTTCATAGGATTTTCCATGTGGTTTTCCAACATCGCATAACCAAATACATGAATCTAGAAATTTCAAGACTACAATCAGATAAACTCATATCATATTATATTGACATAAAACCAACTTCAATAACACTTTCTAGAATCTAGAAACTCGCATTTCTAATATATATTCAATAAAATCAAAATCATTCACCATCAAAATAAGTGAGAATTTAAAAATAGTTGTCAAAAAATACAATAACACAAATTCACCAACAACCATGGGGTCTTAAACCATCCTTCAATAAAGCCAAAAATCCATGGGGTTCGTCAATACCCCCTTTGGATTTTATAATTAAAATATGAAACATTCTAAATTACCATGCCTCAATAGATAAATAATAAAATCACATCCAATATTAATGGGATGTATTCTGAAACCTCCCCATAACATAATATAGTGTTTTTTGAGAGATCCATTAGTGATAATAGTATTTATTATGAGTGATTTAACTTACTTAGCTTCCTAAATTCACCCAATAAAATGCACTCCCCCTTTAACATGCAATTCTCTCTCCCTTTTAGAATAGAATTTAAAACCAAATGGGTTTATGAAAAAATGAAAAGGTATTGTGTGACAGGAAGGTGAAATGAAAAGTTTCATCCTTAAATCCAAAAACCTCTCATGTGGACTAAATTTTTAAAAGATATCTATAAGGATCAAATTTTTCCAATAAATACAAAATTTATTTCACTTGAATCCACCTTCTTTTTAATAAAGTGATATTAAATGTCAATATTTTTAGACTGAGAGTGTTTTATATGAATTTTTGAATCAAAAATAGCACTTTGATTATCATGATTAAACTTCAATGAACTATAAACATAAAACCCAAAAATATTAAAGATGAAAATGTATCCTTAAATATTGTGAATATAAATTAATATTTTCCAAATAATTTGATTCAGCTTCACTTAGGGCCACTAAACACTTATTCGTATATTACGAGATAACACAACCATAAACAACAGAAAACACATCACCTGATGTGGATCTATAATATGTATAGTGACCTAACCAATCTACATTAGTGTAACCATGAATATCAGGATCTATATAGAGTAATTATAAAAATAATTAATTATTCATTTTACATATCTCACAATTCTTTTAATTAAAAGAATGTGGGACTCCACTGGTTCACATCGATACTTAGAACCTAGATTCACCACATAAGAAATGTCTAGTCTAGATTACATGAGATACGACATGCTTCAAACAATACATTTGAATTTATTCCAATCAACATTGTATAGTTGTTTATCTTTAATCAACTTTGTTCCAATAGATATAGGTGTAGAGACCAATTTTGAATATTATATTAAAAATATTCACAATAATTATATGGAATATATTAATTGTGAAATAATGATATAATATATGATCTTTACAATTTATAATCCCAAAAAATATTCTAGACACCCATGTATAAACATATAAAACTGGAACTACATATTGAGAGTGAATTCACCACATAAGAAAAAAACTTACTATAAAAAAGTATTCCATTCACATACATGATAAAAAACAAATTACATGAGAAATATTTCTTCAAATACATGTTTCTATCCATATTATCTTTGGAAAACCCAATTTTTCTGAAATAGTCATAAAATTTAGAATACCAATCCCTAGGAGCCTATTTTAATCTATAAAGTGATTTTATTAAACCTATGGACCATTATTCATTAGTTATTATCAATGAATCCTCTTGGTTTCTAAATAAAGAATTATTATTCAAGTCTTATATTCAGAGATTATCACTTTACACCAATTTCGTATACTCTATAATGCTTATTAGCTGGACCTCCCAAGAACCATATTATTATATCAATTCCAAAAGCTATATAAAAATTCATATTCAATTGTTGAAACTCCTTTTCATCACAGAGTCTAATGTTTTGAAAATGGAAATACCTTAGTCCAAATTGATTCATCCTTTAAAGAAACATAAAAAAATCGACAAAGGGATGAACAAAGAGAACATTACCCATACGTCACGCAAGTTCCTTCATGATCGCGCAAGTCCACTTGCATGACGCCTAAATGGTCGCGCAAGTGACTTGAGATACCTAAAGGATAACCGCCCGGGGTCTTATCCTACCTATAAATAGACCCTGTGGGCCCCCCATTCGGGGTGGATTTTTTCAGAAACTTAGATTTAAGATCCCGGTGCCCTAGTCTCTTCTCAAAGCTTCTGAAATAGTTCTAAGGTAATTTCTTACCAAGAGCGGAAGATCTAAAGAGGAGGTCGAAGGCCAAAGTGTTGAAACTCATCAACACTTGCGCGCCTGAGTGGCCATCCCTTAAGGGAAATGGAAACACTTTCACGCCACCTTACTCCTTCAATAGAACTTGTGCGCCCCTCTTCTGGAAGAACCTCAAGAGGATTCTAAAGGCTTTAACCAAGAGTCGCTCAAGTATTACCCTACTGGTTAACCACCGTGCAAGTACCCATGTGTCGCGCAGGTATACCTGCGTGACCAGGACTTGCGCGCCCATGCAGTACCTGCGCGCCTTCCAGGACAAGTGAGCCCCTACCTTTTTGGGTGCCCTTCTTTCCCATTTCACCCCTCTTAAGCCATTCCACCTCTTCTATTCGTGATTCAGTCTTCAAGACACTCTTCAATGTCATTTATGGCATGATTTATTTATTTGAATTCTTTATCTAAAAGGAATTATGTGGAATATCTCTCAAAACCTAGTGATTTACACATCATTATGTCACTAAAGTTTGAGATTTAATTCATTCAACCTCATCCTTTACGATGAGAGAGCTCCCAAATCTGGGCATCCTCCTTAGGAGTAAGCCCCTGTCCCCTAATTGGGCATCCTCCTTAAGATTAAGCCCCAAAACATAATTCTACTAACCTAGGCTTCCTTCTCAGGAGTAAGCACCAGTCATAATTCTCAAATCTAGGTATCCTTCTTAGGAGTAAGCCCCAGTCCCCTAATTTGGGCATCTTTCTCAGGAGTGAGCCCCAATTCTTAAAGCTCCCAAATCTGGGCATCCTCCTTAGGAGTAAGCCCCAAACCTTAACTCCCTTAACCCGGGCCTCCTTTTCAAGAGTAATCCCCAGTCTCAAATATGGGAATCCTCTTCAGGAGTAATCCCCAAGTCCCTTAAATTTGCAAGTCCTTCAACCTGGGCATCCTTTTTCAGGAGTAAGCCCCAGTCTTAATTTCTCTTAACCAGTCCTAATTTACTTTTGATCGGGGATTTCATCTCAGGAGTAATACCCAATCATAAGTCCTCTCCTAATTTAGGCCTCCTTTTCAGGAGTAAGCCCCACGTTAGAATATTAAAAATCTCCATGAAGCACATATACCTTTATGGACCCTATTCCTGGATTTCTTCACTGAAGTAAATCCTAATCTTCATTTATCTAGGCAGTCATACATACATAAAGCCCACATTATTTCTTATGATTGAATCTTTCATGGCACAATTGTCTGATTTTTACCAATACCTCTTGTTTCCCACACCGAGCATGAGTCACGTGAGCTTGGAGTGTAAAAGTAACAATAACATCCTTCTTTGAGCCATCAATCATAAAAATCATACTCCCTTACTTGAACTACGTGGGTTTTGATTCCTTTTCTAAAACAAAGGATATGTAGGTAGCCCATCTGCAAGATCGATCCCAACTCTAAAATAATCTATGTCCTTCTGAATGAAAATATACTTCAAGTGCCCCACTAAGTGGCTTTAAAACCAGCATGGTCATCATAATGACCAAGAGACTTCTATATAAATGTGTCGAAGGATACCATTGACCAAGAATCTCTAATAAATACAGATGATTCACTATCAATGAAGAACCTCTAATACATATAAAAGATTCTCTAAATTTCCTACATATTTAATCATTGATTGTCAGATCTAAAGGAAAACTCATTTTATACTTGGTAATGTAATAAGGATTCACGAACATAACATAAATCTATAAAGAGAGGCCCGGAGTAGACAATAATTCCCCTAAGAAAGGTGTGATGAGTCCGACCTCCCATCCTCTTGACCAATGCAAATTCCTAATCCTCATCAGTACAGAAACTAATGAGCACCTACCTTTGGAAAGTACGTCCAAATGGATGTGGAATCATTGGATGTTTCCGGTTCTATGAACAAACCTATTAGAAACCGATCGGAATGTTTTAACCACCCATCAAGGAGGTCATCCCGAAATTCCGAGGGGAAAAAAATGGTGAACCCGATGTGAATCCTTAACCATGTTAAAATGATGTTTTACCTATTTGTTAGGACCCTATTTAAAACTCAATAGGAGGGACAACAAAGGCAATCATTGACATATGTGATCATCCAAAAGATATAGTGGATGAATTTATCTTGATTACGTCTGTTATATCAAACATGCACTTTTTTCCAAGATCTTCTGCATTTCTAGAATGGCTGCTCTCAAGTTCACACCTATGAATACTACTGCTACTCCTGCTCGATCATCGTCCACTCTGAGGAAGATATCACCTACTCAGCATCTTCAATGTTGGGTATCAAACACACTGGTTAAGGAGTACCGTCAACATGGTACCATCCCAACTCTAGAGGCTGCCCGACAAGCCCTCCAAGTGAATAGCTCACACCGGTCGTCCGGACAACGACAACCAGTGATCATGAAGCAGGCGGTTCTGACTACCGTCTCCAACCGTTTCAGGTCGTTATCCTCGGAATGCAATCACCATTCACTCCCTTATTCTGGGGAGGTGAATGAGCAGGTCCCTCAGGGCCTCAATTCAAACAGACAAGAGTTATTCCTGAGGGCTCCCACCAACAATCGCCGCCAGACTCGTGCGGTAGTGCGCCCTCAACATGATGAGGGTACCGACTCCAGGTGTTCGGCTCAGGTTCCTCGAACCCGAGTAGGCTAGATGAATCACCAGAGGCGAAGTCCGGTTAACAGTGAGTAGGTTCTCATATTTTCCATCTCCGGAGAAGTCCACAAACCTAACTTGGTGGCAAGCAACGAGAAGGCACACACACCTACCCGTTTTAATTCCGTTGTCCAGCAGACTCGTCTGGCAGCATCACGCTAATCCCGCTATGCAATTCCAGAGGAGTACTATAGTTAGAAACATACACCTGTTTATACATAATCAGCTAGTCAGCAAGATCGTCTGACTACATATAATGGATCTTGTCAACTACATTTGGTAAAGTGTAATCACCAGGCACATACACCTGCAAGTACTAATCAAGCCTACCAATAGTCTCGCTTGGTAGCATTCAGAGAAGTTAATCGGAAAGCCCCAACAATAAATAGGAGGTAGACTCAACTCTATGCCCCCAGAATTGAGTACTGTCAGGATTCCCTGACAGGAAAAGGAGGATAGGAGATTGCACATTCACATACTCCAAGCCTAGAATGGACGTATATCCCCGTTCTGGCAGCTGAAGTCACCAAGCATATTCTATCAATGGTGAAAGAGAAGAAGCAAATCCCTGCTCATATTTTGGACGCTTGCTAGGATATTATAACAACTTCAGCAGCATCTCAGGGAAAGAAACATAAATATATCCCTACCAGTGGAGTGAGACATCAACAATTCACTCCGGAACAGACAAACACATCTGTTCTAGTCCAAGAGGGTTGTGGGTCATACTCCCCCATATCATACGGACAACCAAGTAAGGCACATACACCTAATTTGAGTAGAGATTGTCAGCCAAACCTGGCCATCTTTCCTGATCAGGAACATACACCTTCTCAAAGAAGCCACGTTCGTCAACAAGTGGTTTCATAGGCGAGTAAGAAGGCTTCTAAGAAAAAGACCCACCGAACACAGTCAGGAGATCAAGATCCAATCTGTAATAAGGCCTTACTCATTGCTGGAGTTATTGAAGCTCTCAGACAGTTATCTATTAAAATTCATGATTCTACTCTCTCATTTCCCAATAGTGGGAACATTAATTCCGAAGGTCTTAAACAGACACTTCATCATGAAGGCTTGCTTCAAGAAAATTTGGTCAATCTTGAAGTTTCATCTTCAGATGAGTGCCACAGGAACCCTCTGTGTGGTCAGAAGACCAAGGAGCAAGAGATCTCATATTTTTTTATAACCCATTATGGTGGTCCTCCCCATGATGATGAATTTCTCTGTGAAAGTCCTCTCCGCAGTAGTGATGCACATTGCCCGGAAAATGCTCTAGTGGACAATGTAGTGCCGAGAAAGCCCTCTTTTCATGAGGCACTTGAAATTGTGAAACCAGTCATGTCTGATGCTTCATCGCTAGCAGGTGAAATAATTTCTCAATCAGAAGATAGCCCAGGGTGTAGGTCATTCTTCGAACCACCCCAAAGTCAGGCATCTTCTAGTTTGATCAATGATTTCTATACCAATCCCGCTGAATCCAATGAAGCAACAAAGAAACACAAACTCTGGTCAAATCAGTTAGAAGAATCTTCATCAAACGATAAAGAGGAAATTCTGAACATGAGAAAACAACTGGCGAAAGGTGAAGTGCAAGTCAGGTTTTTCCTTCTGGATGACTCTCAGTATGACATTCCAGAAATGTTGACGGAAGATGAAATTCATGATATTCGTCTCAACATATAGAAAACTCTTTATTAGTTTAAAAAAGAATTATTATCTTATGATGAATAAGAAAATCATCTTAAGATAATAGAAGTGTTACAACGTCAGATTGATTTGGCGTCTCTATCAATCTCTCGATATCCGAAGGCTGAAAAGCAGCAGAAATCCCTTCAACGTTCATGACTTGGCGCACTAAGATGATCGTGTCAGTTAGTTCCCAATTCCCCATCGGGTATTCATGTCAGAGGATGGGGTGTTCATGGAGCACTGCATTTCACGGTGCTCTCCAGTCAGCAAAGCCCGTCGAAAATGGTATCATGAAATGTTATCTCCCATGGCCGGCCACAGTCAATGGGATTTATTTGTAATCAAAAGCTTTCCCAAGAATAGGCCTCAACTAGTTCCTCTCAAAATCAAGAATATAGAGAACAAGTTGTTAAATTACTCCTGCATCAAGCAAACGAGAATATTGAATAGGCCTCTCGTATGGAGCAAGCACATCATCAAGTGACAGAAGTGTCGGAAATCATCCAATGGTCTTTTGAACCAAGTGATAAAAATGGATACAGGTTAATGAATCCAGCTAATTTTCGGAATAAGGTTCGCAAGATTAGGAGAGGTTTTAAGAAAGTCTCAGACATAGCATGTCAAAAGCCACCCCAGCTCACCAGACTGGGGACTCTTTTAAACCAACCCTCGGAATCAACAAATAGGATTCGAGGAGTTGAGCGGAAACAGCAGGAACAGCCCCAATCCACCAGACTGGGGACTTTTTCAAATCATTAATCCCCTCCTCAAAGAAATTCGGTCTTTTCTCGATTGGGGAAGAAGCCTCAAGAGGAACGAAGAGCCAAATTATCAGGAGATTCCCTCCAAATTACGGTTCGTCAAGAAGTTACTGAGGGATCAAATCAACAAAAGGCAATGTCTCATCAAAGACATGGAAGAAGAAAATATCACAAAAATGCTGATAGAAGGGATGCGATGAGTTATGCATCAATCAATGTTATCAATGCGGTTGTTACTGATCCACCAGATGAGACTCACTCAAGGGACTCAGATTAAGAGGTTCCTGCTCAAGAAGATGTATGCACCGAAACAAATGAAGAAGGTGTGCGTACACAAAATCAAAGGATTACTCAGAACCTAGGCAATCCTTCGAGTAACCCACTTCCCCCTCTCCGAAAAGGATCCAACAAAGGGAAGGGAAAGAACCAGGTTACATATCCTTCCTCCGGAGAAGGTCAATCTCTCTCACTAGAGTGAAGGTTTGCAGAACAGGAGGAAGAAATGAAGGAATTAAGAAGGTTGAAAGCAGAACTAATTTAGAGTAGTCTTCTTCTTAAGCATGCTGGAGTCAGTCAGCCAAAGGAATTTGTTGCAGCTACTGAGATGGATCAAGAATATCCTCCTCTATCAGTACACCCTCATAGGTCTAATCCTACGGGTCAATTGAAACAACAGTTGGCAGTGCTCCCATCAGTTGCAGCACCAACCACCACATCTTTCCAAGCTACAGTCATTGCAACTACCCAAGTCCAAGTTCAACCAGATGATTCTCAAAAGTTAATAAATACTATTGAGTCATTAACAACTCAGTTTTGGGAACCCTGTATTCCCTATTTTCAATGGATCAGGCGATCCTAAACATCATTTGACACATTACGTGTGTTGTTGCGATCCTATGATGGGAACTCCGGAGCAGCAAGAAGAAGTGAAACTCAGATGCTTCGTGCGAACCTTGCAAGGACCAGCTTTTGTCTTGTTTACAAGCTTGTAATCTCGGTCAATTACCGGATGGGAGGATCTTCGCCAAAAATTCGTTCTTCAGTTCATCTCAACTTTGACAAAGACAACAGTTTTCGATCTTATAAACTGTATGAAAAGGGAGAATGAAAGGGTCTCTGATTTCATTGCTCGCTGGAAGGGATTAACATATTCCCCAAGATTAGCACTCCCTCAAGTGTAATTGTTGCCAATCTGTGTGGAAAATCTACGTGACGAATTACACATGCCATTAATCCCTGTGAAATACACAGGAGGGTTTTGAGACCTTACTTCAATCGCTCAGCAGATTGAAGATTCCCTTAGACAGGATAAGGATAAATCTCGTGTAATTCCATTACCTCTTGGAAGGAGAATGGGTAAAACAGAAACTGCTATAGTTATGCTTAAACAAGCACCTGTACCTGTTTCTACCTCAAAACATTCATCTTCTCGAAGGGCTACACCTCCTGAGCGCCAAAAACAAAGGCTGTTTCGTCCAGACGATCAAAGAGATCAAATACGAAAACATTTTGAGGATCTGAAGAGCAAAACATACTCATTCTGAAATCAAAAAGTTCCGGGTTATTTCATTTCGGCTCTTGAAAACAATTTGGTTCAATTGCCCATGCCCAAGAGGCCAAACACGAAAGGAGATGAAGACCATCCCAATTTTTTCCCTTTTCATCAAATTTTGGGGCATCCCATCCAGGAGTGTTTTGTCTTCAAAGACCTCCTACAAAAGACGATCGACTCGAGACAAGTCAAACTGAAAGGCTCTTCAGCTCAGGTAGCATGTGTTACTGCTATAGTTCTAGAGGAGGAAGTCGAATGGCAAGAAGTCAAAAGGCAAAATGCACAAAAGTATGATGATTGGATGGTTAGAAAGACAATCAACCGAACTCATGCTATTTTGCAAACACAATTAAAGAAACCAAAGGTGTCTTCTGCCATGAATGTTGCAGAAAAAACCTCTTCATCAGAGGGAAAGTCCTCAAAGAAACGAAATGATTCAAATAAAGAAAAAGAATCATAAGAAGATGAGTATGTGTCAAAGCCTCCATTTTCTTTCACTCTGGTGGAATTCATGCCATCTACTTCAAAGCCACGGGCACCGCCCCATCAAACGGCACAGCGTAAACAGGCTAATCAGGCAGAGTCTTCATCAGACGAGGAGTTAATCATTGGTTCTATTAATATGATTCAATTAACTGGTCCATATGCCAGTCGTAGTTTCGATTTCAATGAGCCTGAATTCCCTGTATCAAACAGGGGAATCAGAGGAAGTTCCAGGGGCTCAGGATAAAGGGGAAGACATAGATCTTTCATAAGCCACTATTCCAATTCTACCCCTTCTAGAACTGTGTACGCAGCTGAAACTCATGGTAGAGCCCTTCAGCGAGCTCAGCAAGAACAAGCATGTTCTTCTACCAATATCAAATTCAGTCCGGGAACAGTTATTTTGGAAGACCGGTTGAAGGTTCCATATTCTTCCTCTCAGCAAGTAAATGGATTTAATAGGTCTAATCTTCCGAAACCATAAATATTGCCAACTCCTATCCCGATATAAGATGCATCAACTTCCAAAGAATCTGATTCCAAGGTACCTTCTAAACCACATATTCCTGTTGGGAAATGCAAAACTCTTGATCAAAAGTATGATATATTGAAACACTTGGACCAAGTACCAGCAAAGTTATCAATTATGAATGCTCTAAATATGTCAAAAGATCTTCGAGAAGCACTCATCGAGGCTTTGTCAAGTCCTCAGGAGTTTAAAACTGAAGTTTCTGTAGCTGAAGTCTATCACTTAGAGAATAATCCTGCAGAATGCCATGCAATAATATCATTTACTGATGAAGATGAAGATGATGTTGTGCATGGACATAATAGACCATTGTACTTGTGTCACAAGGTCAATGGCGTAGACGTTCAAAGAACTTTCATTGACAATGGTTCAGGAGTCAACCTCATTCCCATTCGTACACTTTGTCGATTGGGCCTCACAGAATCTGATTTATCTCCTTCTACCATGATGTTACAAGGATATGATAAAAATGAACAAGAACCACCGGTTGAAGTTACACTCAGAACTCAGTTTGGAGATCTTATATCCAATTCATATTTCATGGTTGTTGATCAAGACTCAGCCTTCAACATATTGCTTGGAAAACCCTGGCTACATCAACATGCAACTATCCCTTCATCATACCATCAATGTCTCAAATATTGCTTCGATGGTCATGTTGGGAAATTGAATGGTGATAAGGCCCCGTTCAAGACATGTGAGTCTCAATATATTGAGGAGGAATTCTATCACATGAAGGGAAGGGAGAAATCCACAACAAAGGAGATTACCAAAGTTAATGCTCCATATGGTTTGGAGAGAATTACAGTAAATCTATTTACACATGTGAGTACAGATTATGTGTTTCCAATTAGTCAAATTGACAAGATAGACCCAAATCAAAATACTCTTATGGAAAGATCCATAATGTTAGTTACGAAAATCGATCCAGACAACATGGGAGAAATTGGTAACCCACCAAGCAGTAATGAAAGCACAAATGGTGATGTCTTTATTTCATCTGCTGAAATCCAACAAGTCTATACTTCACCAATTAGGCAAGAAGAAGTTATATCAACATCAGAGGTGAACAATGATGTCGATTCTCAATCCATCATCTCCTCTTTATTACCCAAATAAGACCCTTAATCATCAATCGGGTGAGAAATGGAAGCTTCTTCTTTAAGATATGCAAATTTTGACATCTCTTCTGAACATGAAAATTCTGCTTTATCATCTACTATGCAAGTAGAAATGGAAGAAATAATACATGATGAATAAGAAGAGGAAGATCTTAGAGATGCTCCTCCAACATTTGAAGAGGGTATATCTACCACTATGGATGAACTCAGAGAAATAAATCTGGGTATAAAAGAATATCCACGCCCCACTTTAATCAGTGCGGCCATGACTCTTGAAGAGCAAGAGATTTATATTTCTTTTCTAAAGAAAAATAGAGATGTATTTGCTTGGAACTATACATAAATGCCCAGTCTTGATCCTAATGTTGCTACTCATCATTTGGGTTTACCATAAGAACATTGAGAATTTAAGAAAGCCACGAGAAGAAGACACCCAAATTATGATTCCAAAATTGCAGCTGAATAGGATAAGCTTATCAAAGCTAACTTCATCAGAGAAGTTCAATATCCTAAGTGGTTGGCTAATATTGTCCCTGTAAAGAAGAAGAACTGACAAATTAGAGTTTGCATGGATTTCAGATATCTTAATTGGCATTGTCTTAAGGATGATTTCCCAGTTCCGATTACAGAACTTTTAATTGATGCAACAGCTGGCTATGAAGCACTTTCCTTCATGGATGGATATTCTGGATATAATCATATCCCAATGGCCCCAGAAGACGAGGAATCTATAGCCTTCAGAGCCCCTCATGGTGTGTTTTGCTACCGGGTAATGCCCTTTGGCTTAAAGAATGCAGGTGCAACATATTAGGGTGCTATGCATAGTATCTTCAAACCCTTATTAGGGAGGTTTGTTGAATGTGATGTAGAAGATTTGGTGGTAAAATCCAAACAACGTTCTAATCACTTGGATGATTTGGAAGTCATATTCCGCAATCTTCGACAACATAATTTGAAGATGAACCCCTTAAAATGTGCTTTTGGGGTAACCCCAGGAAAATTTATCAGCTTTGTTGTATGTAATCTTGGTGTTAAAGTCGATCCTGAGAAGACCAAGTCAATCCTTGGTATGTCACCTCCTCAAAATTTGAATGAATTAAGAGGACTTCAAGGAAACGTAGCCTATATTCGGCGTTTCATCACCAATTTATCAGGAAATAGTTTACCCTTCACCAAATTGATGAAGAAGGGAGTCACTTACCAGTGGAATGAAGAATGTCAAGAAGAATTCTATATTCTCAAGAAATACCTATTGATTCCACCGGTACTCATGCCACCTATTGAAGGAAGATCACTTATCCTCTACGTGACAGCTCTAGAGCGATCATTGGGTACCTTTCTTTCTCAAAAGAATGATGCTGGGAATGAAAACAACCTCTACTATCTCAGTCGAACTATGCTAGAAGCAGAAACTCGGTATTCAAGTATTGAGAAGTGCTGCCTGGAATTAATCTTTGTAGTTCAGAAGTTGAGACACTACCTGCAACATCACAAGGTCTAATTGGTATCTCGCAATAACCCGCTCAAATTCATCCTTAGTCATCCAATGCTTACAGGACGTCTGGCAAGGTGGGCAGTTATTTTGCAGCAATTCGACATTCAGTATGTGTCTCAAAAGGTGATAAAGGGCCAAGCTATGGCTGATTTCCTAGATGAACACCCTTCAGTGGGAGACACATCTTCAGATATTGAACTCCCTGATGAGGAAGTCTTCTCTATTGAAGAAAGTCCTTAGGCATGGGAAATGTATTTTGATGGTGCTTCCAGAAGTCCAACAGGGAGAAAAAATGGAAAATCCTAAATTCAACAAAGTTGGCTTAGGAATTGTGCTCATTTCTCTAGAAAAGGTAGTGTTACCTAATTCCTTCTTATTGTGGGAATGTGGTCTCAATAATGAAGCAGAATACCAAGCTCTCATCATAGGCTTGGAATTAACACTTCAAGCACAAGTGAATCACTTAAAGGTGAAAGGTGATTCAGACCTAGTAATCAAACAAGTCAATGGGGATTATGCCATCAGAAAAGAAGAACTAATCCCTTTGTATGGTTACATCAGAGAGTTAATGGAGGAATTCCCTTCATAACCGACACTTTCTTATGTCCCAAGATCACAAAATGCTCAAGATGATTCACTGACTAATATAGCCACAACTCTGGCAGATCCAAATCGGGATGAGACAACTATCAGTATTTCCCACCGTCATGCAATTTCACTTTACGTTCGAATCAGAATAGAGGAAATTAATGAAATTAGTCTCATTCTTGAACCATATGGTCATACTAAAGGATGGATTTCACCTATTAGGGAATACCTTGAAAATGGAACACTTCCACCTAATAGAGCCGAGAAAGAACAAATCCGGCAACGTGAGGTCAATTTTACTCTTTATGATAGCCCAGATCACCCAGAGAAAATTCTCTACAAACGTGGTTTTTATGGAGTTCTCATCAGATGCATTGATGGTGAAGAGACAATGGTTGTCATTAAAGAAGTTCATGCAGGAGTTTATGGTGCCCACCAGTCCGGACATAGACTGTCTAATCAGATTCGAAGGCTTGGATACTTTTGGCCTTCAATGATACAAGATTGTGTTGATTTCACAAAGATGTGTCATTCATGCAAAGTACAAGCCAACATCATTCATCAACCTATAGAGTTGCTTCATACAGCTAAATACGCATGTCCATTTGCCACATGGGGAATGGATGTGGTGGGACCTTACCCTTCGGCTACGCCCAAGCAGTTTAAGTACATTCTTACTGCTACTGACTTCTTTTCCAAATGGGAAGAGGCAATACCTCTCAAGGAAGTCAGTTCAAAATGCGTTGTTAGTTTCATCAAGTCTAACATCATTACCAGATTTGGTGTCCCTCATACCATATTGACGGACAATGGCACCGACTTCTGTTCAGCCGAGGTGAAGAAGTTGTATCAAGAATACAACATCAAATCCAACCATTCATCTCAGTATCATGCA
Source organism: Viscum album (assembly GCA_963277665.1). Taxonomy (NCBI): domain Eukaryota; kingdom Viridiplantae; phylum Streptophyta; class Magnoliopsida; order Santalales; family Viscaceae; genus Viscum; species Viscum album. The sequence goes on along the minus strand of OY728150.1, from coordinate 1,083,773,133 downwards.
GCAGCCAACGACTAGATAGAATCGTTTAACAAGACTCTTTCAAATATACTACAAAATATGGTGGATAAAGATAAGAGGTCATGGCCTGATAAACTATTTCATGCTTTATGGGCTTATCGGACTACCACCTGCACTGCAACTCGGTCTACTCCATATTCACTAGTATATGGAACGGAAGCCATCTTTCCCATTTAAGTTAAACTACCCTCGCTCAGAGTTTCCATTTGTGATCAATCATCTACAGATGAACAATATCAAAAGAGATTGAATGAAGTGGAATGGTTAGATGAGAAAGGATTGTGCACTTTGCACAACTTGGAAGTCTATCAGAATCGAATAGCACGAGCTTTTAACAAAAAAGTTCGTCTTCATTCATTCACTCAGGGAGAATTGGTATTAGTTCTCAGAACTCCAGTGATAACAAGAATGAAACCTCCAAAGCTTGATCCATAATGGGAAGGACCTTATTAAATACATAGGGTCTACTCCAATGGAGCTTATTCATTAATCACGATGGATGAAGAACTCATCACTACTCCAACCAATACCAGATTTTTGAAGAAGTATTTTTTATAAACAAAAAACCTTCATCGTCCTTTCTATATGACGTTAAACTATATGGAAATGGTCTATACATATGACCTTAAACTATTTGTACTTTCGTCCCACATGATGTTAAACTGTGAAAAAGTTCCCTAAGTGGTCCAGTTTGACCTTAAACTGCACCATGGTCCAGTATGACCTTAAACTGCAACTAGGTCCTGTATGACCTTAAACTGTATCATCAACGGTCCATGCATATGACCCTAAACTATTTGCAAGTCCCTTACGTCTAGAAAGACATTAAACTGTGACGTCCTAACCACATGACGTTAAACTGTATAAAAGTCCCTTACGTCCGAAATGACGTTAAACTACATAATCATCAAAGGTACTGTACGACCTTAAACTACACCACCGTCCAACAAGACGTTAAACTGCCTCATCAACGGTCCATGCATATGACCATAAACTATTCTCACTTTCTTCTAACATGATGATACACTATGAAAAAGTCCCTAATACGTCCAACATGAAGTTAAATGGTGTACTATTTTTTCCTCTCTGCATGACATTAAAATGCACAATTCCCCTTTCATCCAACATGATGTTAAACTATATTGTCCCCATCGTCCTGACTACATGACATTAAACTGTACAGAAAGTCGGTGATATGTCCAACATGACATTAAACCGTACTTTGTCCCTGTCACGACCCGCCCTCGGGGCCCGTGCCGTGACTACCCCAAGCCCGCCTTCCATAGGCCAGGGGCTGGCGACTAGCACCAAGGCGTAAAATCCCAGTAAAAAGGGAAGGCATTGCCTTAATAAAGTAAACAAGCACCTCAGAGTAACAAGCGGAAGTAAAACAATACACAAAACTAGAACAACTGTGCTGAAGTAATGGGGCCGGAAATACAAGCCCAACTGTAAAGTAAAGTACAACTCGAAAGGGAAAACAGCAACTGAAAGTACAAGCGGCTCCTGGGACGTCCTCCTCGATTCCTACCTGAAGGGTAGGTACAGATGGCTCAGCTCCTGGATCGTCCACCACGGATCCTACCTGAAGGGTAGGTGTAGATAGCTCCACAACTCCTCGGGTCCAAATATCCGCTCCGAGCACGTCCCGCTCAGTGGTCCTCTTCCGGGTACTGACCTACTCCGTAAGCCTCAACCGCAGTCAGCGCTGTCCGTCGTCTGCAACCAACACAACGAAGTGCGGGCATAGCCCGTGCAGGGGTGAGTATAAGATACTCAGTAGGGACCCCGAGACCCTCGAAGGTCTCCCGAAATCCACAAAGGAAAAACCACAAGAAGGATACAATCACGAAGTAACATCCAGTAATGATTAGGTATATGCCCATACATATACCTATGTCACCAATTTCCGTTCGGCTCCAACACCGAGCCCAAGAACAACCCAATCCACAAGAAGAGTAAACAGTAAATCCACACAGGATAACAGTACAAGTCCACACGGTTCATAACAAGTTTATGAAATCAACGGATAACTATTACCCAGGTATATGCCCATACATATACCTAAGTTATCAAGAGACCCATCTCAATCATGAGGAAACACAAAGATCAATGACTCAGCTCAATCCAGGATTTTTATTATCGAAACCGTAGCTGCTGAAGAGCCCCAACTCTGAAGTGTACAGTGGTCCTGTCACGACTCCGAGGTACTGCTCACTAACCTAAGACTGCTGTAGTACTCCTCCTGTCGAGTACCGCGGGTCTGCTGCCAACTACCGGGCGCTCCGTCCGCTGAGGGTCTGCTGCCAAATACCGGGCGCTCACCCAAATAGCCTACTGAGGTACTCCTCCTGTCGAGTACCGCGGGTTTGCTGCCAACTACCAGGCGCTCCGTCCGCCGTGGGTCTGCCGCCAAATACCGGGCGCTCCGTCCACTGGGCTAGTCGACTCACTCCAAGTCGAGTTGGTCAAGCAGTCGTCAGGTCTCAGTCATCTACACGGTCTCCGTACTCCGCACGCACGTCTCCACCGTCGCGGGTCTGTCGCTACAACCAAGCGCACACACTCCGTAGAGTATCGCGGGTCCGCCGCTACAACCAAGCGCTCCACCGCCAAGGGTCTGCTGCTGCATCCAAGCGCACCACCACTGTCAAGTACCACGGGTCCGCCGCTACACCCAAGCGCTCCCCCGCCAAGGGTCTGCTGCTGCATCCAAGCGCACCACCACTGTCAAGTACCACGGGTCCGCCGCTACACCCAAGCGCTCCACCACCCAAGATCAACAGAAGACTCAGCTCACACATGTTCGGTAGCTCTGTTCCACGTAGGATCGCTGAGTGCTGTAGTCGTCGTCGTCGAATCCACATAGGATCTCTGTACTGTCGTCGTCGCAGTCACAGTAGCAGTAGTAGTAGTCGTCACAGTAACAGTCGCAACCAGCACTAGGGTTTCCACACACAGCAAGCTCGTTCGGAGGGTCCGCTCCACGAGCCGAGAGGCTGATACATCAACTGTCACGAAGACCGGAGTTGATGTATCCAAAAGTTTCGTATCGTCAACAGGAACTCAACGCAACAGATGGCGCGTCGATCGGACGTCCGGTCTGAGAGTTATTGGCATTTTCGTTCCCGGGGCCCGGTTGGTTTTTAAGGTAAAACCAACCCGACCGTACTCCACCTGCGTCCAAACCTCGGGCGGAGTATGCCAAAAGATCCGTCCCACTTAGAGGATTCCATCAAAGTCGACGGCACGTCAATCGGACGTCCGGAACTCAAGATATGAGCGTTTCCGCTCCGAGGGCCCGGTTGGTTTCGTGAACGAACCAACCCGGCCGTACTCCGTCGGCACCCAAACCTCGGGCAGAGTATACCAAAAGATCCGTCTCATTAAGAGGAACTTATCAGAACTGACGGCACGCCGTTCGGACGTCCGTAGCTCAAGATATGAGCGTTTCCGCTCCGAAGGCCCGGTTGGTTTCGTGAACGAACCAACCCGGCCGAACTCAAAGTAAACCGAAACCTTGAGTGCGATATACCGAAACGACCGTCTCGATCTAAGGATCGCGTTGCCGCAGACGGTTCGTCATTCGGAGGTCCGAGGCTCAAGTTATGGCCAAAAGACCAATTCTGGTTCGAAACGGGGGGTCCGGGTCCGGGCCGACCCGGCCCGACCCCCCCCTGGGCGGTGCGGCGGCGCGGGGAGCCGCGGCGGTGCGGCGGCGCGGGGAGCCGCGGCGGCGGGTGCCGCGAGGAGGCCGCACGCGGGGGCAATCAAGCCCCCGTTTCTTGGAGTGGCGGCGCGGCTATGCCGCGCCGCTTTGTCAAACAACGACCCCCCTCCTGGGGGCCCGCTTCATGAAAACAAAACGGGGGGCCTCCTGCCCCCCCAATGGAAACGCTCCCCCCTCATAAAGAGGGGGGTTTTAAGTGAAGGCCAGGGGATTAATTCCCCCGGTTTTAAAGACATCCGGCCGGCCAGCTGGCCGGCCGGTTTCCTCAAACGGGACCGGAATTTCCGGTCCCCTCCTTCGGCTTCCGACGCCGGCGGCCCGGCCGCCAGTCTTCTCTTCTGCCGCGGCCCGGAACCTGCCGCGGTCTCCTCGTCCCGCCGCGGCCCGGAACCGGCCGTGGTCTCCTCGTCCCGCCGCGGCCCGGAACCGGCCGCGGCGTTCGTCATCCGGCGCGGTGCGACGACGTCATATAAGATTAACGTACAATTATCCGCGTGGTGCGACGGCGTCATATAAGATTAACGTACAATTATCCGCGTGGTGCGACGGCACCACGCCACCTTGCTTCCGTCCGCAGATAAACAACATGAACGATGGAGGGGGGTTCGGCCGTGTTCATGCGGTCCGGCCCCCCTCTCGTTAAATAATAACTCAACTTTAAATAATCAACATCCTCACGTTAGTCATACGAACCACGAGCAAGAACGAAATAAATAAATATTGAATTAACAACCCCTACCTCGAAGGAAGTTCGCGGAGCTCGTCAACGATCCGCGAAGGACGAGCGTCGCGGAGATCGGACATCACGGAGGTCGGTTATCACGGAAGAAGACGTCGTCGGCATCGCGGTAGACGGACGCGGGTTCGCCGCGAGAGGCACGTCGCGGAAAGTGCATTGCGGCGTCGGACGTAGGTTCGCCGCGGAAAGCAAGTCGCGGAGAGGATGCGTTGCGGCGTCGTGGAGGAAAACCAACGCGTTGCAGTCCGACGTCGTGGAAGAAGGACGCCGCGTTCTTCGTGAAGTTGAGCGTTCTTCGTGATCTTCGTCAGAGAAGAAGAAGAAGAAGAAAATGCTCTTCACCTCTCAAGGAACAAAGGGACTAACCCAAAAATAATAAATTAAGCTCATACTTAATTTATTAACACAACACCAACCTTTGAAATTCAAGAGTTTGAATTTCAAAACTTTAATTAAACTCACTTATTAATGACATAAGTTATAACCTAAGTTTACATCATTAATTGTGAGTTGGGGAGGGTTAGAGAATATGAAGGGGTGGGGTTCGTGTGGGCCCCACCACCCACTTAACCTCCCAAGGGAAGTTGGGTTGTCACCCAACTTCCACCCAAAGGATAAAAACACTTAAGGAAGATAAAAATAAAAATTGAAGTTAAATTTTTATTTTAACATTCACAATTTTATTTTTTACAACTTCCCTCGTGTAAACGCAACTTAGGGAAAGGTCTCCTTAAGCGAATATCGGCGCTGCGAGTTCATCGGTGCCCTCAGATTTCAATTCCGAGCACCGGATCAAAAGTTAGGAAAACCCGCTCGTTCGTTCACTGAACGTACCCGAGCCAAACTTCGGAAAAAGATTCCGGGCACTCCGGGCCTCGGAATCAGGTGCCGTCTGAAACCGTGCTCTTGTAAAATTCTAAAGAAAATTAAGAAAAAATTTCCCTTGAATTTTACGGGTCTTTACATTACTCCCACCTCAGGGCTTTACGTCCCCGTAAAGCTTCAACTCACACTTAAGGGAAACAAAGTAGTACTGAGCACGCAACTGAGCTTTACGCTCCCATATGCTCACCTGAAGATCTCGTGCTACCCGTGAAGCACCCCAGAGGAAGCAACCGTTCACGTAGAACCTGCTCCTGTCGATCCTCGTTCTCTACTAGAACCTCTGTGCTTGTCGCCCTGTTATCGACGTCCAACTCCCCGAGGTCGATGACGTGTGAAGAAACATACACGTATCTCCACAGCTGAGACACGTGGTGGACATTATGCACCCGGTGCGACTGAGGTGGTAGGGTCAAGCGGTAAACCTCTTCGCCTACCCTGCTGAAGTTCAAAAGGGTCCATTGAACTTCGGAGATAACATGCCGCTTCGGCCACATCTCCGAAACCTCATCGGGTTGAGACCGTATAAGAACGTGTTCGTCACCCTCGAATTCAAGAGGTTTCCCTTTTTAGGTTAGAACTGAAACTCAAAACTCCTGCTGCCATAAGGGTAGGGTTGACCAACTCAAGAGTGATCGGTCACACCCTCTTATGCCTGAGTTTAACATGTGCTGCCCTGGGTTTCCTTTTCGCCGACCAAGGAAAACCCATTCTGACGTTTGCCTAAAACAGTCAACCGGGGTATGATTTGTGAATCAAAACCATACCCAGATCAACGTCGTAAGGCCTCTATGCTGCCACCAAGAGATTCCAACCGAAACTCTCGCCTCGAGGTCAAATCACACCGTCGGCGTAAGTGTGATCATCGAGTCTCCTCCCAAAGGTATCTCTAGACGTGAGGGTCAAGTCTACGGCTTACCCGGAACCTCTAGGTCTGGGACATGATTCGTGGAAGGGTATAATGATTGGTTCCTATGTCTATAGATATGGCAGCTCGTAGTAGACATAATTCGTACCCCGAATCATTCTTAGAGCTTCTGGGTCACACTCCTTGACCGCAATGCAGCTACTCTCCTCCCCAGCCCTCCTGCTCCCTGAGCCTGGCGGGGACTACTAAGTCGGGTGGTCGTAACATGTCGAAATGTACACCACCACATGCTGCTCTCCAAGCTCCGCTTCCACGTCTGCTACCCTGCAGATTCATCTGTCCTTAGCACTTCCTCCTCCTAAAACATTTTACACACCCGAGTCTCTGAGACTGGCGCTAGTTTCCTGCCTTTCACTGCTAACGTTTACAACCACAAAGGTTCTCTCTAGCATCCTAGCATATGTAGAAATGCATAGAGGAAAAGTAATGGTTCGGATGTCCTTTAGACACACTTCGCTCAGAAGTTCGAATCTAAAGAACTGATCACAACGTAACCAACGAGTACCAAGATTGATTGGTAAGCCACGTTGAGTGCTCTGCTTCCGACATGTCGTACTGTCGAAGCTGTATTAGCTCCAGAAAACTCACAACCACCTCCTCAAGCCAGTCCTCAGCCGCCTACGAGTCAGGCTCACCTCGAAACTTGAGGGATATCTGGTGCTAAAACATATGTAAGGCACTAAGCCTGTGAGTCTCTGCTACCGGTACCGCCGGTAGTGTCTGCTGACCAACAGGTAGTGACATAGCTGGCGCACTACCCGTAGGTACTATCCCAGGTATCGGTTCGCGTACCGAAGCCTCATTACTATAAGGACCAACCTCATGGTCACTCACTGGAAACAACAGGAGCTAAGATCATCATCCGCTCTACTAGTATCCAAGATAGGCGTAGAACTCTAGCAACCGCCTCCATCCAGTCCATTGCTGCCTGGGAAATCTGCCTCGCCTCGTATCCTCAGAGGCCTCTACTACTGGAACTCGTGCATCGCGCTCTGCTAGCGTGCACCGTCAGCTAGTGGCATCCTCTGCCTAACGGGTGGTGGTGCTGCTGGTACACCACCCGAAGGTGCCAACACTGAAAAAGGGTCCTGCACCGGAGTCTCGCTGCTCGGTGGGCCATCATCGAGAACTCTCTCGGAACTCCAGCTAACTATCTGCATGGTGACATCCTGAACAGTTGTGTCACGGTCAACGATTTATACCTGGTGAGATGACCTGGTTTGAGCTGACTTTAAACCTTTTGGGAAACACACACGCAATCAGTGTTTTCGTGCATTAAGTCGGAAATCAGATGTCAGGGTCCTGGTGTACGGATACGTCGGCTGCCGCACCAACACTGGACTCCCTGGACTGATAACCACACACAATACACTAAACACTATTGCTTCACATAGAAGAAAGATCAGAGTCTGCGGTAGAACCGACCGCTCTGATAGCAATTTGTCACGACCCGCCCTCGGGGCCCGTGCCGTGACTACCCCAAACCCGCCTTCCATAGGCCAGGGGCTGGCGACTAGCACCAAGGCGTAAAATCCCAGTAAAAATTGAAGGCATTGCCTTAATAAAGTAAACAAGCACCTCAGAGTAACAAGCGGAAGAAAAACAATACACAAAACTAGAACAACTGTGCTGAAGTAATGGGGCCGGAAATACAAGCCCAACTGTAAAGTAAAGTACAACTCGAAAGGGAAAACAACAACTGAAAGTACAAGTGGCTCCTGGGACATCCTCCTCGATTCCTACCTGAAGGGTAGGTACAGATGGCTCAGCTCCTGGATCGTCCACCACGGATCCTACCTGAAGGGTAGGTGTAGATAGCTCCACAACTCCTCGGGTCCAACTATCCGCTCCGAGCACGTCCCGCTCAGTGGTCCTCTTCCGGGTACCGACCTACTCCGTAAGCCTCAACCGCAGTCAGCGCTGTCCGTCGTCTGCAACCAACACAACGAAGTGCGGGCATAGCCCCTGCAGGGGTGAGTATAAGATACTCAGTAGGGACCCCGAGACCCTCGAAGGTCTCCCGAAATCCACAAAGGAAAAACCACAAGAAGGATACAATCACGAAGTAACATACAGTAATGATTAGGTATATGCCCATACATATACCTATGTCACCAATTTCCGTTCGGCTCCAACACCGAGCCCAAGAACAACCCAATCCACAAGAAGAGTAAACAGTAAATCCACACAGGATAACAGTACAAGTCCACACGGTTTATAACAAGTTTATGAAATCAACGGATAACTATTACTCAGGTATATGCCCATACATATACCTAAGTTATCAAGCGACCCATCTCAATCATGAGGAAACACAAAGATCAATGACTCAGCTCAATCCGGGATTTTTATTATCGAAACCATAGCTGCTGAAGAGCCCCAACTCTGAAGTGTACAGTGGTCCTGTCACGACTCCGAGGTACTGCTCACTAACCTAAGACTGCTGTAGTACTCCTCCTATCGAGTACCGCGGGTCTGCTGCCAACTACCGGGCGCTCCGTCCGCTGAGGGTCTGCTGCCAAATACCGGGCGCTCACCCAAATAGCCTACTGAGGTACTCCTCCTGTCGAGTACCGCGGGTTTGCTGCCAACTACCAGGCGCTCCATCCGCCGTGGGTCTGCCGCCAAATACCGGGCGCTCTGTCCACTGGGCTAGTCGACTCACTCCAAGTCGAGTTGGTCAAGCAGTCGTCAGGTCTCAGTCATCTACACGGTCTCTGTACTCCGCACGCACGTCTCCACCGTCGCGGGTCTGTCGCTACAACCAAGCGCACACACTCCGTAGAGTATCGCGGGTCCGCCGCTACAACCAAGCGCTCCACCGCCAAGGGTCTGCTGCTGCATCCAAGCGCACCACCACTGTCAAGTACCACGGGTCCGCCGCTACACCCAAGCGCTCCCCCGCCAAGGGTCTGCTGCTGTATCCAAGCGCACCACCACTGTCAAGTACCACGGGTCCGCCGCTACACCCAAGCGCTCCACCACCCAAGATCAACAGAAGATTCAGCTCACACATGTTCGGTAGCTCTGTTCCACATAGGATCGCTGAGTGCTGTAGTCGTCGTCGTCGAATCCACATAGGATCTCTGTACTGTCGTCGTCGCAGTCACAGTAGCAGTAGTAGTAGTCGTCACAGTAACAGTCGCAGCCAGCACTAGGGTTTCCGCACACAGCAAGCTCGTTCGGAGGGTCTGCTCCACGAGCCGAGAGGCTGATACATCAACTGTCACGAAGACCAGAGTTGATGTATCCAAAAGTTTCGTATCGTCAACAGGAACTCAACGCAACAGACGGCGCGTCGATCGGACGTCCGGTCTGAGAGTTATTGGCATTTTCGTTCCCAGGGCCCGATTGGTTTTTAAGGTAAAACCAACCCGACCGTACTCCACCTGCGTCCAAACCTCGGGCAGAGTATTCCAAAAGATCTGTCCCACTTAGAGGATTCCATCAAAGTCGACGGCACGTCAATCGGACGTCCGGAACTCAAGATATGAGCGTTTCCGCTCCGAGGGCCCGGTTGGTTTCGTGAACGAACCAACCCGGCCGTACTCCGTCGGCACCCAAACCTCGGGCGGAGTATACCAAAAGATCCGTCTCATTAATAGTAACTTATCAGAACTGACGGCACGCCGTTCGGACGTCCGTAGCTCAAGATATGAGCGTTTCCGCTCCGAAGGCCCGGTTGGTTTCGTGAACGAACCAACCCGGACGAACTCAAAGTAAACCGAAACTTTGAGTGAGATATACCGAAACGACCGTATCGATCCAAGGATCGCGTTTCCACAGACGGTTTGTCATTCGGAGGTCCGAGGCTCAAGTTATGGCCAAACGACCAATTCTGGTTCGAAACGGGGGGTCCGGGTCCGGGCCGACCCGGCCCGACCCCCCCCCCCCCCCCTGGGCGGCGCGGTGGCTGGCGGCGGTGGCGGCGCGGCGGCCGGCGGCGGCGCGGCGGCTTGGCGGCGGCGCGGCGGCGCGCGGAGGCGGCGCGGCGGCGCGCGGCGGTGCGGCGGCGCGGGGAGCCGCGGCGGCGGGCGCCGCGAGGAGGCCGCACGCGGGGGCAATCAAGCCCCCGTTTCTTGGAGTGGCGGCGCGGCTATGCCGCGCCGCTTTGTCAAACAACGGCCCCCTCCTGGGGGCCCGCTTCATGAAAAAAAACGAGGGGCCTCCTGCCCCCCCAATGGAAACGCTCCCCCCTCATAAAGAGGGGGGTTTTAAGTGAAGGCCGGGGGATTAATTCCCCCGGTTTTAAAGACATCCGGCAGGCCAGCTGGCCGGCCGGTTTCCTCAAACGGGACCGGAATTTCCGGTCCCCTCCTTCGGCTTCCGACGCCGGCGGCCCGGCCGCTGGTCTTCTCTTCTGCCGCGGCCCGGAACCGGCCGCGGTCTCCCCGTCCCGCCGCGGCCCGGAACCGGCCGTGGTCTCCTCATCCCGCCGCGGCCTGGAACCGGCCGCGGCGTTCGTCATCCGGCGCGGTGCGACGACATCATATAAGATTAACGTACAATTATCCGCGTGGTGCGACGGCGTCATATAAGATTAACGTACAATTATCCGCGTGGTGCGACGGCACCACGCCACCTTGCTTCCGTCCGCAGATAAACAACATGAACGATGGAGGGGGGTTCGGCCGTGTTCATGCGGTCCGGCCCCCCTCTCGTTAAATAATAACTCAACGTTAAATAATCAACATCCTCACGTTAGTCATACGAACCACGAGCAAGAACGAAATAAATAAATATTGAATTAACAACCCCTACCTCGAAGGAAGTTCGCGGAGCTCGTCAACGATCCGCGAAGGACGAGCGTCGCGGAGATCGGACATCACAGAGGTCGGTTGTCACGGAAGAAGACGTCGTCGGCATCGCGGTAGACGGACGCGGGTTCGCCGCGAGAGGCACGTCGCGGAAAGTGCGTTGCGGCGTCGGACGTAGGTTCGCCGCGGAAAGCACGTCGCGGAGAGGATGCGTTGTGGCATCGTGGAGGAAAACCAACACGTTGCAGTCCGACGTCGTGGAAGAAGGACGCCGCGTTCTTCGTGAAGTTGAGCGTTCTTCATGATCTTCGTCAGAGAAGAAGAAGAAGAAGAAAATGCTCTTCACCTCTCAAGGAACAAAGGGACTAACCCAAAAATAATAAATTAAGCTCATACTTAATTTATTAACACAACACCAACCTTTGAAATTCAAGAGTTTGAATTTCAAAACTTTAATTAAACTCACTTATTAATGACATAAGTTATAACCTAAGTTTACATCATTAATTGTGAGTTGGGGAGGGTTAGAGAATATGAAGGGGTGGGGTTCGTGTGGGCCCCACCACCCACTTAACCTCCCAAGGGAAGTTGGGTTGTCACCCAACTTCCACCCAAAGGATAAAAACACTTAAGGAAGATAAAAATAAAAATTGAAGTTAAATTTTTATTTTAACATTCACAATTTTATTTTTTACAACTTCCCACGTGTAAACGCAACTTAGGGAAAGGTCTCCTTAAGCGAATATCGGCGCTGCGAGTTCATCGGTGCCCTCGGATTTCAATTCCGATCACCGGATCAAAAGTTAGGAAAACCCGCTCGTTCGTTCACTGAACGTACCCGAGCCAAACTTCGGAAAAAGATTCCGGGCACTCCGGGCCTCGGAATCAGGTGCCGTCTGAAACCGTGCTCTTGTAAAATTCTAAAGAAAATTAAGAAAAAATTTCCCTTGAATTTTACGGGTCTTTACAGTCCCTGCTACATGACACTAAACTGTACAGCACCAATAGTCCTAACTGCAAGACTTTGAACTACATAGTCCCTTGATATGCCCTGCATGACATTATACTCTGCATCGTTAAGGTTGTTGTTACCTCTTGTTTCTCACACTGAGTATGACTCACGTGATCTTAGAGCAAACCTCAACCATAACACTCTCTTTGGGCCTCTAACCATGTGTAATTCCCAACAACATCATTTTTTTAGGTCGTTGTCCCTAAGAAAAACTTGATCATTAATTCATTCTTTAATTGAACTACGCGGACTTTGATCCTTACCTTCTATGATGGGTACGTAGGAAACCTCCCAAGGTTCATGAACAAAACCAATCTCTTCACACTGGTTCATCTCCATCTCATACGATGTTAATTCGTGAAACCGCCCCTAGAATCAATATTTTTACATTGGTTCACTTTCGTCCTTACTATACGACGTTAAATTATACAAAACTTTTTACAGTATGACAATAAACTAAAATATTCTTTGACACCCTCACCTGAGAGGGAACCATTATTTACATTGATTTTTAAATCATGTTTCATTTCAAAGACTTCTTACATACATGGAAACGCCCAAACCTTTTATGTTGGGTTAAACCATCATTGTACTAAAGTCCCCTTTCACCCTCCACATGTACGAACCAAATTTTTACAGAGGGTATTTCTAGAACTACGTGGGCTTGATTCCCATCCTTATTGGATATGTAGGAACATTCGTGTGTCCCTCAAATCCAGCCCCAAGTCTTTGGGCCTAACCCCAAATTCCACTTTCAGTCCCTTGGGTGAAAAGTCCCCATGAAGGCACACACTCTATATTTCTTTTAATGGTCCAAGATCTATGACCCTAAACTAAGATCTCTAATCCTTTTGTCCCACACGACGTTAAAATGTAGTTCATGAACTATGTATGGCTTGACTCCGATCCTTATGGGATACGTAGTGAAGTCCAACATTTCAATCTAGGACCCATCCACAACATGATTATGGTTAGCATTGATCTGTGTATCTCTATATACATTAGACAATACCCATCTTTATGTGTCATAATCCTAACCTTAAATATGTTCAGATCTTCATAACCATTTTCATGACTTTTAGTTCACAAAAATTTCAAACTTCTGATAATTCTTTTTCCTGACTATGCAGCACGTGCCCATAAGCGGCCTTGCATAAACAATCTACATAACAGACTTGTTAGCCAAAAGATACTATTATCTGACTATGTAGCCAATTCCCTTAGGTGGCCCTGCATAATTCAACCCCTAACAGGTTTTTCGGATAGTGGTAACTTAATTCTTGAGAAGAATGCCTCTTTTGTCCTTATTTGTCTTAAATGACAGTATGTAGGGATCCGCAAAAAGAGAAATCCTTAACATATTTGTCCCATATCCTTTTTCATGATCTGAAAGTATTCAAGTATATGGTTTATATTCTCCTTCCCTAAATTTTGGTCAGACCTTCGTAGGAGTAATATCCATCCAGTTCTTCGATAATCTTGTTTGGAAATATATTTTCCATATTTCAAGCACCTCTTTCCATATAGAAAACTCTATACTTTGGAAAATTTGAATCTCCATAAACTTTCACTGGATTTTAGCACTTTGATAGTAAATTTTTGAGAGTTCTTTTTCCTGAATATGTAGCATGTGTCCATAGGCGGCCTTGAATAAATAGTCTACCTAACAGACTTTTTATCTAAAAGATACTATTTATTTAACTATGCAGCCAATGCCCTTAGGTGGCCCTGCATAATTCAACCCCCTAACGGGTTTGTTAAATAATGGTAACTTCATTCTTTGGAACTACTTATTCTAATTCCTTTTTGTTCTTTTTCATGTCATTCCTCAAATTCAAATATTCTTAAGTCATAGATTACGTATTTTCCCTCATACTTGAGTATGGTAATATGTTTTCAGATGAATTTTCAAGGAATTGAGTCAATTCTAATTCATTCATTCAAATATATTTTGACCTTAAACATTAGCCTATTTTTGTCCGATGTGCAAGACTTTAAACTGCCCACAAAAGACAAAGGAACTCTGAATAAAAGTCATGTTCCAGCTCACTAAATATACATTTTGTATGATTTAGGTAATATTGAGAAATTAAAAGGTTCACAGATTGAAGGGTTATTTATAATAATCCTATTAAAAAAATCAAACTATGATTACTAGGCCCATTGGATTAAGTAAAATCTAAACCATATAGCAAAACAATGCAGGTACAAATGATTGAAGGTGAAAGTGTTTTTCATTGATGCACAAGAGATAGAAGGACATCCACAGACTGGAGTCTCGTCTCTTTTTCAAGAATTACAAGAGGATTTCAACATAACTCTTCATTTTATATAAGACATATCAATCTTCATCAGCAACCACCTGGAATTCATTCATTCAATTGGATACCATAAGAGATGCAATGATACCAGCTCTTCTTGGAACAATTGTAATATAATTTTCTTGAGTGCGGTTTGAGAAAATTTTCTGCTGATCAAACAGTGACTCTGTTTCTGTCCCAGAGTCTTGGAAGATGGATACATGGATTTGAGAATGAAGAATTGGAAGTAAAGAGCCATTTGGAGAGAGTACTCTTTTCAGATATTGCACTAATGCCATGTTTATCTTCTCTCCAACAACCGGCAATGGAAAACATTTCAGCCAATGGGTTTTCCATTTTCATATCTGCAAGGAAATGGAATGCAGGAAAAATTTGAAAGTTCACACCACTGTTGTTACTCTTAATGCACAACATAACCGAAATAGAGGAGTAGCAGTGCAACTACATTTTAGGTGCATAGTTCTTTGCATCTGGAACGTTGACTCCTTGTAAATGACCATGACCATATAGAGTCAGGTAGATGCTCTGTGGGAAATTAAGATGATATTTCGTCAAGTACTTAGCCAAATCTGGGAGAGTACTGTCGCAGATATCATAGTAATCATGGCCAGCAATGTTCATCATGTCATCAATTCGCTTGCTAGCCAGTTCATCAGCCGTTCTGATTCTGTTAGGAACCATTGAATCTGCACAAATGATGAATAACCAACTCTTAAATGAGTTTATTTTTCATAAAATTTGTGAAATAATTAGTAAAAATGGAAAATGCATTAAGGCGTGCAAGTCTAAAACTTGGCGCGCAAGTATGGAGATGTTGTGCAAGTATTTGGCACACAAGTATCACCACGCAGGTTCAGAAACCTACACAGCAGCGCGGCAGCGAAGAAACATCGGAAAACAGAGCAACCTGCGTGGCGAAGGTAACCTGCGCAAAGAGAGCTCAAAGGTTTGAAATTAGGAAATCTGAATGCTTTGTACGGAAGTGAGGCCCTCTATTTATAGACGCGACCAGAACCCCGCACGCCGTACCCTGCGTGACAAAAGGCCGTACCCTGACGTGACGTGCACCTGTGCGAGGACAGCTGCGCGACTCTCACCTACACGCCTCTTCCCTTTGGTTTTCTTCTTTTCCTCTGAGTCACATCCTTATTCTTGCGGATCCAAATCTTAGGGGGGAATTTTGTTGACACTCCTTTTCATCACAGAGTCTAAAGTTTGGAAAAGGGAAATACCTTAGTCCAAATTGATTCATCCTTAGAAGAAAGATAAAAAAATCGACAAAGGGATGAACAAAGAGAACATTGCCCATAGGTCACGTAGGTTCCTTCCTAATCGCACAAGTCCACTTGTGCGATGCCTAAATGGTCGCGCAACTGACTTGTGCGCCCTAAAGGATAACTGCCCGATGTCTTCTCCTGCCTATAAATAGACCCTATGGGCCCCCCATTCAGGGATGATTTTTTCCAGAAACTCACATTTAAGCTCCCGACGCCCTAGTCTCTTCTCAAAGCTTCTGAAACACTTATAAGGTAATTTCTTACCTTGAACGAATGATATAAAGAGGAGGAGGAATGCCTAAGTGTTGAAACTAATCAACACTTGCGCGCCTGAGTGGCCAGCCCTTAAGGGAAATGGCCAGACATACACGCCAACTTACTCCTTCAATAGAACTTGCGCACCCCTCTTCTGGAAGAACCTCCAGAGGATTCTAAAGGCTTTAACCAAGAGTCTCTCAAGTATTACCTTGCTGGTTAACCATTTCGTAAGTACCCATGTGTCGCGCAGGTATACCTGCGGGACCATGACTTGCGTGCCCACGCAGTACCTATGCGCCTGCCAGGACTTGCGCGCCCCTACCTTTTTGGGTTCCCTTCTGGCCCATTTCACCCCTCTTAAGCCATTCCACCTCTCCTATTCAAGATTCAGTCTTCAAGACACTCTTCAAAGTCATTTGTGGCATGATTTCTTGATTTGAATTCTTTATCTGAAAGGAATTCTGTGGAATATCTCTCAAAACCTAGTGATTTACACATCTTTATGTCACTAAAGATTGAGATTTCATTCATTCAACCTCATCCTTTATGATGAGATATCTCCCAAATCTGAGCATCCTCCTTAGGAGTAAGTCCCAGTCCCCTAATTTGGGCATCCTCTTTAGAAGTAAGACCCAAACCATAATTCTCTTAACCTGGGCTTCCTTCTCAAGAGTAAGCCCCCATCATAAATCTCAAATCGGGGCATCCTCCTTAGGAGTAAGCCCCAGTCCCCTAATTTGGGCATCCTCTTCAGGAGTAAGCCCCAATTCTTAAAGCTCCCAAATCTGGGCATCCTCCTTAGGAGTAATCCCCAAACATTAATTCCCTTATCCTGGGCCTCCTTTTCAAGAGTAAGCCCCAGTCTCAAATATGGGAATCCTCTTTAAGAGTAAGCCCCAAGTCCCTTAAATTTTCAAGTCTCTTAACCTAGGTATCCTTTTTCAAGAGTAATCCCCAGTCTTAATTTCTCTAAACCAGTCTTAATTTACTTTTGATCGGGGATTCCTTCTCAAGAGTAAAACCCAATCAAAAGTCCTCTCCTAATTTGGGCCTCCTTTTCATGAGTAAGACCCATGTTAGAATATTCAAAATCTCCATGAATCACATATACCTTTATGGACCCTGTTCCTGGATTTCTTCCCTGAAGTAAATCCTAATCTTCATTTATCTGGGCAGTCATACATACATAAGCCCCACATTATTTCTTATGATTGCATCTTTCATGGCACAATTGTCTGATTTTTACCAATACCTCTTGTTTCTCACACCGATCATGACTCACGTGAGCTTAGAGTGTAAACGTAATTATGACATCCTTCTTTGATCCATAAATCATAAACATCATACTCCCTTACTCGAACTACGTGGGTTCTGATTCCTTTTTTAAAACAAAGGATACGTAGGTTGCCCATCTGCGAGTTCAATCCGAACTCTGAAATAATCTGTGTCCTTCTGAATGATAATAAACTACAAGTGCCCCACTGAGTGGCTTTAAAACCAGCCTGGTCATCATAATGACCAAGAGACTTCTATATAAATGTGTCGAAGGATACCATTGACCAAGAATCTCTAATAAATACAGATGATTCTCTATCAATGAAGAACCTCGAATACATGTAAAATATTCTCTAAATTTCCAACATATTTAATCATTGATTGTCAGATCTGAAGGAAAACTCATTTTATACTTGGTAATGTAATAAGGATTCATGAACATAACTTAAATCTATAATGAGAGTCCCAGAGTAGACAATAATTCCCCTCAAAATGGTGTGATGAGTCCGACCTCCCATCCTCTCGACCAATGCAAATTCGTAAGCCTCATCAGTCCACAAACTAATGAGCACCTACCTTGGGAATGTAGGTCCAAATGGATGTGGAGTCATTGGATGTTTCCGGTTCTATGAACAAACCCGTTAGAAACCGTTCAGAATGTTTGAACCTCCTATCAAGGAGGTCATCCCTAAATTCTAAGGGGAAACATCAATGTATATGAATTATATTTTATAATTTCCTTTTTAACCAGATCTATCATTTTTCTATGTTAATTCACCATTCCCATTAATTTTCCCTTGAAAACCCATTATGCAACAACAATATTTTTCTATATTGTTCTGGGAACAATTTCACACATAAATTCATTCTAGGTTTCATTGAATTCATCATTAATATCTTTCACCCATTCATCATGTCTAAAAGACTTAGACAATATTATATAATCAACATGTTATACAAGAGCTATTTGGTATTCAACTCTTAGCCTTCTTTTAGTATTAAATAATAAATATTTATTTCTAATGATATTTTTAGTTTAAACATGTTTCTTTAAAATCTAAAATTGATTTTTCTTCACCAATAAAACCATATTTATCACTGCATAAAAGTTCCTTGATATCATCAAAATTTTATAGTCTGATTTTAGTATCCTTTTAAACATTCTTTTATTGACAATTTCACATTGTTTTCTATAGTAATCTCTGAATTTTCATGAATATATTGACTTTTTAGCTCATATTTTAATAAATATTTACTCCCGAATAGTAAACAATTTTATGAAATATTTTATTCAATTATATGTATCCATTCTCATTAGATTAATATCCCATAATGACTCCACCATTATAATTTTCTTTATTCTTTCCGAGCCAACATACTTTTATTTTAATATGATAAGTACCTTCAAGGACTGTGATATTTTTCACTATAAGGTTATTTGGTAAAAAATATTATACAGTGTAACATGTTTCTTGGGAGTCAAAAGATATATATTTTGAATATGAATAGCAACACACCCTATTTCAATCCAGAATAACTTTGAATCATTATTCTCATACAGCATTACTATTCCCAATTACACATTTTAATTATTATTACTCAATGTAACACAATTATATTATGGAAAATAATTTGTGTCATAAAGATGATTCATTCCATGTTTTCTAAGATAATTTTCAAACACATCACTTTTTTATTCCTTCCCATTATCAGATGTTAGATTTTTTATTTACATACAGAGCTATTTTTAAACCAGAAATCTATAAATTTTATACATCCTAGAATCCCCAATAATTTTCATTGATAAATGAAAATTGGATATTTGAGTGAATTAAAATATCAATATAATGAAATAAATTACACTTCACGTTAATTTTGTTCACATGTTCTAAAAAATATCCATTTGGACATAATCTAATGTTTTAATAGAATTAATATTCATTTTCTTATAAATCTCTTGAGTTATATTACCCTTCTAAAAACTTCCACAGATTATATGTTGGTATATTTTTATATTCGGTACATATATTAGAACTTTATGATTAAAAATATTCATTTGGAGTCTTTTTCCAACATTCCATACTTTGATATTTTTTAGTATGTTCTCATATTTATTTCTCATGTAACAAGTATTGGAAAGATCTCCAATAAAGAATAAATATGCATTTATTTTTCTACCTTGAGAAATAATTATTTTATTAGTTGTTTTTTACTTACTCACGTGTTATCGTTTTAATGAAACCTCATTAACATCATAAAAATGTTAATTAAAACATAACAAGTTGTGTTTTTCCTTCAAAATAAAGAGAATCATTATATTTCAAATAATCATTATCAATTTATTAAATGATAATACCATTGATTTTCTTGGAGTATTAATTACTAATTATTATTTAACCTCTTTTATTTTCTTTAATGTTCTTTAGAATTTTAATTTCACTAATAATGTTGGTGGAACACAAAGTATAAAGTATCTATTAGTTTATCTTCTTGGACTATTTAGAAGAAAATTATTCAAAGAATAAATTTCCTTCATTATTCACTTGAACTGATTTCCCTTTATCATTGAGATGGAATGGATTGGGTAAAATTTTCATGAATTTAACTACTCTATGTAAACTATTATTAAACCTGTTACATATCTCTTAAGGACCATCAAACCTCTCATATGTTGTTAATATTTATCCAACATTCATATCTACCTACTTTCTTACAGAATTTATATCCATATCATTAGACTACACCCCATGTATTTTTGTTTTCTCAAAGGTAATGTTATATTATTACAACGTGTATAATTTTTATTTTAAAACATACCAAAATACTAAGAAATATCACAAAACATAGTATTTTCATGAAAATATAGATTTATATATTGAAAATTCATATATTTGAGTTTTAAATATTCTGATTTTTTTGGTTTATTTCTTAAAAAAATTTGAAAAGATGTTTCTTTCAAGGTAATCCTTATTTTAGCTAATACTAAAATAAAATTCTGTATATTTTTATTCTTTCATTTTTTTCCATAATTATGATTTAAACCTCAATGGTTAGTTCCAATAATTCTGGAAAATATATTTTCAAATGAGGAATTTCTCTTAAAAAATTCAACATATATAGAGATTTCACAATTTACTTTAATTGCGATATTGAATATCTTATTTTTCTTTTCCATTTCTTTCTCAGCTTATAGAAATTTTGATTAATTCAGTGATAAATATTCATCCTTTAGAAAGATTTTTTAATCTATTTCATTCATCATTTTTTCATATTTAAAAGATTTAAAGTTGAGTTTTTTATTTTCATCTAGAAGTGTTATCTTTATTTTAACATTTTTTTCTTTTTGATATATCAAATTATTTTTATCAATTACTGATTTTCTAATCTCTTTATTATGAAATTTTTAAATAAATTAATAGTGTTCATATTTAAGAATGTATTTAAACTCTATTAGTTCTAAATTATTTATATCACTTCTTGATGACTCAATGGTTTTATTAATATGATCCCTGATATATGTAAATTTCTCATGTGTTTCCTTATCATAATCACTGCATGACATAAGATTGGTTTCCTCTTATAAACTCATCAAATTTCTTGTTTTGGTTCTTTTAAATCTTTTCTTGTATCTAGATACCTTTGAATATTTATTGTTTATTTTTATCCATTTCCTTTATTTAGTCTATTAATAATTTTTAAATTCAAAACCAGATCCTTTATTTTTTGTAAAATTTAGAGCACAGTTTCCAATTACATTAAATTTATAACATCTACATGATAATGTACTATTGTTATTTATTTTCCACTTTTAAAATAATTTAAATTTCATAAATTTATGATATCCTTATTTATTCATAGAATCACGTAATCCTACAACATCTTCACCATTACTAATTTCTTCACCCCATGACTCTAGAATCCATTTATTATTTAAATTTATTTTGGAATGTTTGATGATTTCTCATTTTATAAGTTATGAGAATATTATTTTAAATCATGGAGTAAAATATATTTTTTATCTATAATAGACGAAAGTTTAGTGTCAAATCATTCTAGAAAATTTCTTATCAACCTTTTCATAATTGTGGAATCATCATGATTCTAACTAAAACCATGAATATTTCTGAAAATATTATTCATAATAGTTAAAAAAGAAACAACACTTTTATATTTTTATAATTTCGTGTTTTTAAATTTTATTTTTTATATTTATATATTTTCCTTTTTGAATATCACATTTCCTACATTACTACTCTCCAAATTGTACCATAATTATTTTTTAATTTTTACTCCCATAACATTATTATATACATTCTCTAATAATGACAATATAATGTAATTTTTTCTTTCTCAATCCACTTCTAAATGTCTTGTTACAGAAAACATCATCTGTGAAATTTTAAAATGGCTAGAAATCTAATTATAGATGCATTATAAACATCCATTCCAAGTGATAAAATATATGAAAACATTATATTACATGAACTATGAATGTTTTCCCATTGAATGATGGTACAACACTACTATTGACATAATTAACATTATCGAATATTAAAAGTGAATGGCTTCGATCCTACTGGGGAACCCCACAGTGATGCCCATTGAAGTCCCTAACATGATCATATACCTCTATAGAAAAATATGGTGTAATTAGTAGATGATAGTTTTTACAATTTATTTGCAGAAAAAAGAAACCTATAAAACATGTTAGAGTATGATACACTCAAAAAGAGATAAATCAACCTCTCCAAACGATGCATGAAATAAAAAACATAGACCAAAATATATTTAAATGGTTTAAATCTAATATTTAATGCTACTCATTTTTATGATTGATTTCCCTTCCGAAATTTTGATTCTATTTAATATAATCACAAGTGTGTTACAATAAAAATAATTTCTAATAAATCACAGCACTCATGTTAGGAGTCCCACCCAACATCACATTACTACACTAAAGTACAACAAGATGAATATAGTATGTAGAAGACCACTAAATAAACGAGGTTTCACCCTTAAAAAATTATTCATATCTATTCCCATGAGCCTCAAAAGGATTTTTTAAAATAATGGAATGGATTATAGAAATGAATCTCACAACACATGAAATCTCCAACACAAATAAAATGTATAAAAACCACGCGATTCTTTATAGGTTGACTATAGAACACTAGACCTCATCATCATTATATTCTTGTTATTCCTATTTATCAAATCTAAAAAATTCCATAAAATATCCACATAATGTAGCTCAATAAATTAATCATTTTTTCAATAGTAAATACCAAAGAGAAAATCATCTTCATAACTCATTAGGAATAAATATTTAATATTCATTTTATATAAATACAATTTCATATACTCACATCCACTTTAAAATTCCCAATATGCAAAATTTTACTTTCATAATGTGATATTATAATATCATAGACAATAAAAATATACAAAAAGTTGGTTCATTAATAACCATTAAAAATATACACATGCATGGAAGAATTTAAAATTTCCACATGGACATCGATCTAGCAGTGTGGATCTATCCTATGATTTTAGTTTTGAATCATGATTAGATTATTAATCATAATATCTGGTCGATGAATATTATATAATAAACATAATCTGAATTAGTATTCTCATTAGATATCAAAATATTTAAAAAAATATAGAATTACACCTATAATAAATTTATAATATCACTTGTATATATGAATCTACCTATGTAAGCTATAGAAAATTTAATTTAAAAAATTACTAAATGGAAGAAATAAACTATGTGATTCCCATTTTTCTTATATCGTTCAATCAAATACATCGAGTAACCTTTATAAAAGAAATCAACTATGTACGAAATTAGGCTACATAACTCACTTGGATCCATAAAAAATATGGATACTCTGAAAACAATTCCATTTCAAAGAAGCAATAAATGATGTGAATTTTCTACGTCTCTTTGACCGACTACGTGATTTTCCAAAATCACATGATCGCCCACTTAATTTAACTATATTCTTGGACCATCAATGTGGTCTTCTTATGTTTTATAACTGGATATGTGGATTTATAAATATATCTAATTTATGATAACTAAACCATATAATATGTAATCAACTTCCATCGAACCTCAAAAACACTTATAATATCATGAAACTCTCTTCCAAGAAATATATTACATACAAACCGGAATAATTACCAATAGATATTTTGAGCACCTAAAAATATGGTTGTTAATAAATATAAAACCCCAAACTCCACAAAAACCATTTAATCTTCAAACATCCACAAACAATGACACAAATCCATTGGATTCTTTATTATTTAATTCTTGTATCATTTTATCATCATGGTTTTGTAATTAAAGTAACCAGACATTAAACATCCCGTCCTAAATCAACTAGTCATAGATAACTATCTATAATGTTGGTAACTGCATTATAATAGAAAAAATTCATTTTTATAAACAATAGATTAAGAGGATTCCTGTGTGGATTTTCAGGTCATTGTATGTGTGCATTCGATATAGACCTGGTATGTGTAATATTTATTAGTGAATTCAATGTATTGAAAAAACATTGTAGATCAAAATTTAAAAAAACAATTGAATCCTATGAGAGAGTTTTGATCATATTTGATGGGATCCATATGCCCCAACATGTGGCTCACACATAACCTAATAACTTTATTTTACTTTCATTAAATGGTGAAGTATCTGATCAAGGTTTAAATTTTCTAGGATTTTATATGAGTTGGGACCATTACTATGGGTGAAATTGGTTTCACATTTGTGTATTTTAACATGATTAGACCTGAAAAATGAATTCATTCCAGGATTTCGGTACTCAACCAAGGTTATAATTCATTTAGAATCATCTTTTATAGATTGAGATATTTAGGGTCTTTCCTAAGATGAATCAGGGTTTAGTTCATTCATCTCATGGAACTCAACTTCCTAGATAGTGGGGTAGATCACTCTCCATTGTGTCATATGTATGTTCATATATTCCAGGTTTAAATTAGTACTGGAATTGGTTAAGTTGGTCGGAGAGTCCACCTATTCTTTCTAAAAATATGGGATATGATACTCCTTCGTCTCAAATAGAAACAATACCATCAGCTCTCAGGTGTTATTGATAAATGTAATGTGTTTGTACATTCTGATAGTATAGTAACCACTAATATATATAATGAGAATCCAATATTCATGCTTAGTATAATAGTAGGGGACTTGGATCTTGAAGTTCATTTAAAGATAGTTGATATGTGCTTCGAGTTCAATCCCATAATTTGTACATCACTATTAACGGAATAATGAGTAATGTGGAAGGGAATTTGAAGGGGGTTCAAAGAAAACATTGAAATTAACTCTATTGAGTTTAGGATTATTATTCCATATACATGTTATTATATTGAGGAGAAATTTTTGTGTGCATTTAGAAACGCGGTGATGCTCCACATAGATGATTTAATCATTAGAAAACTCAATATATTGGGTCAAATCTTTCAGGGTTGGGTGTGGTTAAAGTAAATCTAAAAATGTTATCCCCTTAATGGACATTTAACAGAAGAACCTAATGATTAATTATAAGAAGGATTACTACGACCATGTTAGTAATCTAGTCTACGTAGGATGGTTGAGGATGTATTTCATTAAATCGATGCGAGAAATAAAGTGGTCATTAATAAATACATTTCATGCATTCCTATTCAGAAAATAAATACATATATATTTTTGTTAATTAATTGACCATTATTTCCTATTTTTTAATGGTTTATTCATATATTGTATGATATTAAAAATGTGTGGAAAAGACTAAGAGGAGAAAAAAATATCATCATTTCCACATAAAGTGGGATTCATGTGACGTAGGATGACCATATAATGATTATAGGGGAAAAATTAGGATAAAAATGGTTTAAAACTAAAAAATGGAATTCACGACAATAATAACATTTAGTATATGAATGGAACATAAGGTTTTTTGTTAATTCTTGGAAAAATCAAAAATAAGGATGGATCAGGAATTTCACAGCATGACACCATCTTTTATGTTATGGCATTTCCCATACATTGTTAGTTTTGAGAATTTGAAATGGATTGCAATGGGATGCCATCCCTTTTTGACCCAGAACAACAAAGAAACCCATCGATTTACTATGGAATTATATATGAATATAATAATGTTTTATTATAAATAATAAACACCCTAATGGTCTATAAATTTGTAGTTATTGTCGTGCTTCTAGGGAGATATCATTAGATTAAAGCTTAGGGTGTGATAGTTCACTACTATAGAATCCCCCAACTATCTTTATCTCTTTATTTTATTATGATTTCATTTTTCCTTCCCCCTAACACCATCATTAAAAATATGGGGGGAGGTAACTCCCTCTATGTTATATTGTGGTGAATATAAAGGGGGGAGGTTTGTTGGATTTTGTTTTCCTATTTTTATTCATGTATTTGTCTTTCCGATTTATTAAATATAATTTGTAATATCTTTATTTGTTACTTTCATGAAAATTCAATATAATAAATAAGTAATTATAAAATTTTACAATTAATTACCCTTTATTAGGCATGAATATACTCACATTTAAGTTAATAGCCCTATGGGAATCGTTAAGTCCCATTGGGTAACTGAATTCCTAAATTTAAAACATGAATAAAAGAAACCACTAAACTACATGGTAGTTTAAAATATGCAAGTACAAGGTTGAACACATAGAGAAATAGTTGGAGAAAATAATAATTAAATAGAAACAACAGAAACTAATTTTGAATTTGATGAAATTAAATATATCTATAAAGAATGTGATTGGTAGATAAAGCGGGAGAAGAAAATATAAAATTAGTGTTAGTCATGAATAAATCTAGGTTCACAGGCTGACAAGGTATTAAATAATTAATTAACAATCATGTCATCATCATAATCAAGTCTTAGTGAGTCCAATGGTCATGAAAGATTCACTTAATTTCAAACTATCATTTTCTAATGGTCAGGTAAATTGGATCCCAAAGGTTGGAGATCCTGAAAGAGTATTTAAACATTGGGAAAGAACAAACCCACTGGTTATGGTGGAAGTCTAATCCCTATATCGCATATTAATAAAATTAATTCAATACACTCAGGAAATAGTCAAACTCAAAGAATTAAATAAATTAAACCCAATTCAAAATCCTGTATGTAATGGTCATGCAAAAAGAATCATGGAAGAGATAAAATTGAGGAATGAATATGAAATCCCAACATTAATTGAATTAAAATATAAAAGAACACATTCAATCAATTCCCCTTCATCATGCATTCATCGAGACAAATAAATCACCTGCTCATGAAAACAATGAATGGGTATAGAAAAAGGACAAATAAAAATCTAAGGATCACAATGAAGAAGGAAACTTTGATGTTGTGCATCTGAGGTAATCGCTCTTAATAGAGTACCAAAATTCTCTAAATGGTTCATCTAGGAGATTTATTTATAAGTTTTGAATTGGTTCTTCCCGGCCCAATTCATGATGTGTAATGTGATTACACGTCATCTTATCCCCGTATAGTTTTTCCTATTACATTTTTGATTTTGCGTGAATCTCTTACAAGACATTGAATCATTTAATTTTTTCATGATGTGTATTGGGGACTCACTACGTGTAACCTTCTTTCACAGTGTGTATTCATTTCACAACATTGTGTAGGGAGGAAAGGCCTTAGTTGATGAATTCATGAGGTGTATTGAATTTACACAAGATGTAATAGCATGTCTTTATTTTCCAGCTCAGCATCATCATCAAAAATCCGATTTCACGCTGCGAGCGAAGCGAAGTTGCGTGAAGTGACTTCAAGAAAAAACCTCCATCTATTTTCATTACTTTTCCATGTATTCATCATTTCCTTCCATAAAACATAAAAAAAATCAATTCACTCACTAACTAGTAATATTTTTTAATTAAATTTAAAATTAACACATAAACAATTCTAAAATATATGCATGATATATACTAATCAAATTTCCCCATGCTTGAATTTATCCTTGAACTCAGGGATTGAATCTCAACATACTATAATGGGCATTCAACTTACAATACCAAAAATTCAATTTCTATAAAAACTATTGATCATGTGTAAAATTAAATTTTAAATTATCACATAGGAGAATTCATCAACACATAACTTTACAATGAATCAAATAAACCATGTATTTTACTTTTCTCTCCCTTTTGAAATAGCCAATCCTTGTAAAGAATCCATTTTCATTTTTCAATCCATTATCAATATGCAAACCAATTTCAATTTACCACACAGTAATTATTCAACTAATCACCAGGGTATAAGTGTATATATAATTCAGAATATACCTAAAAAACATGTAACCTACCATATGATTTCAAGGCATCTAACATCTCAAACGTGTAATGAAGGAGATCAAAATTAATCATGAGTGATTCATTGTTACAGATCTAATATCCACGAGGCTTTAGGGTAGGTTGTTAAATGAAGTTTATAGTAAGGCTAAAAAAGGAGGTTTGAGACTAAATTACTTTTCATGATATTTAAAAATAGTTCAATGATTGTATCCCCATAAAATTATCATATATATATTCCCTCCAAATAGATCAATGTGGTCTCATGATAAATGTAATTGAAATGGTGAAATCAACCACTCTCTCACTTTTATTTCTTTTTATAATTTTTTTAATTGTTATACTCCAAAAAAGTCACACATCCATCAGACATACACATACATTCAAAATATCATTGTTCAAGTAAATGGTGATTTTTTATCCTCAAAAGACACAACCCATTTTTTTCAATCATCTATTTTTTGCAATTTTTTTTTTACAATAGGTGAATTTGAAGAATAAAATGAAAAATACATTCCCTTCCACCACATCACATTAGAAACCCCCCATAAAAATGGAAACAATGATGTTTATCCCATTACACCCAATAAACATCCTCTCCCGCACTTATTCTATTAAATATCATTAAAGACATTCAGAGGAAGTTAGGAAGGGATTTGATAGGCATGTAACATGGCTAAATTCATTATAAGGTTGTTAATGGCTTATACAAGAATAAAATTGGTTAATGTAAGGTGGGTATCAGAATAAGGAATAATAAATATAATGCCTCAATAATTTTAAAAGTATCTTTGTTCACTCATATTTTTGATTAGATGTAAATAAATTTCTAGAATAAAACATGTCTGATTTTTTCATGAAACATACTATAGAAATAATTGGATGTAATTGGATCAGTGACTATCTCGAGAATTAGAGGAATAGTTATGTCAAATACACATAGTAATACAGGTGAATAATTAAATCAATTAATGAAAATATTAAAAATTAAAACCATGTCAAAATATAAGAAAAAGTTCATTTATAATGATTAACACGCTCCTCAAATCATGATTTGAAAAATCCTAAACTACATGCTTATCTTTAGTAAGTATTTTCTCCATTTTTCTAATTCAGATTTATTGATAATTAAATTTAAAATTCAGGAAATGATAATAATATTGATTAATTTTTGTCTCCTATTTTAGTTTAGTAAATAATGAATCAAATTTGGGGCTTTCCATTTACAATTAACGATCTAAAACATTTAAAATTCCTGGAATAGAAAAATTCTGATTTGAAACACTCACTCCCCATTCAATTTATGCATTATTCATGGGATTCTTCCTTCTTCCTCTATATTTTTCATGTTCCTCTGATGGAAATAAGAAATAATATTGAAAAATTAATGTACATGACTTCACAATATGATAAAAAATATAAGGGGAATTTATATTAACTACTAATATAAAAGTAAATCCTAATATAGAAATAAATCTAAATTTCGAGAATGTGATTAAAATCTCAAGCTTCCTCCCAGAAGATGATCTTTTTAAAAGGTCATTTAGCTCAACTATACCTGATTTAGCTGATTGGATGGTGGTATAGAGCTGACAATCTCGAGTTCATAAAATATTGAATTTGAATTCCACCTTGCTCATATTGACTTACTGTAACAACCTGAGATTTTATGAGAATTATTCTTTTTAATTTCATTGATGTATTTTCTTGTATGACAGAACAAAATTGGATTTTTCTATATGAAACATCATATTATCTTTTATTATACGCAAACACTATTCTAGGCTAGTGTTGCACGCTAGATCAACATTCCTCGATAACGTGTGTTGTACGCAATAATGAGTTTCACTAAACGAGATATTATTATAATATTATTATGAACTAACCATTATGAACAGTAATACCCACCTTTTGAAATTTTATAAATTTTATCTTTCAAAATGGACATCATTTTTGGATTCAGAAAATCGAAATTAGCCAAGGGGGAATTTTTGGTATTTTTATGAAAACATTAAATTTTTGATGAATAGTGAAAACACTGGGTTACTATTTGAAAACCGACTTTTTATTTAAATAATTATTCATTTTGTTTAAATTTATTTTAGGTCAATATAGATACATAATACCTATATATTTTCAATGTAATTCATTGGATTCATTTTATAATAATTTTAGATATATAAAAATTTTATTGAACTTTTTACCATCTTTTACCCACCTCCTAGGAG
Source organism: Viscum album (assembly GCA_963277665.1). Lineage (NCBI taxonomy): Eukaryota > Viridiplantae > Streptophyta > Magnoliopsida > Santalales > Viscaceae > Viscum > Viscum album. The sequence goes on along the minus strand of OY728150.1, from coordinate 1,083,743,351 downwards.
CATTTTCAACTGTACATAAAACTTAATATTTACCACTTATGTGATTTGAATTTAGAAAATCCGATAGACACAGTTAATATCAAGGAGTAAAATGTGGTTTAATAAGATACAAATAATTTTTGGTAACTTTTTACTTTTATTTACCACAGTTAAAAGTTAATAGGGTAATTAAGGGTAAAATTGATATTATTATTACCCTAACACATGTTATAATTCTATTGGATAAGTATAATTATACCAAAAACAACCTTAGGAATATAATATTATCATTTTGGTCCACCTGTATTAGATTAGGAAATTTATTATTATTTAATTCAAAGAAGAGTTAAAAGAGTTAAAATCAATGTTTAATGACTAATTTTTTTTAATATAGGGTTATAAATAAGATAAATTCGACTATAAATATTAATTAGAAACCTAAAAAGATTTTATACATAATTTTATTTTATTTAAAATTTTTACACATTAAAAAATTTAATTTATTTATGACACAATGATGATGCAATAATTACCTTGTTAATGAAATATAAACATAATTAATGTAATAAGGATAGAAATAAATGTAATTTTAGACTTTTTATGAATTAAAAAAATTTTATAGGTTAATATGACATATTATTATTGATTTAATTAACTTATTCTGAACTAATCATGCTGTTATGATTTTCACAAAAAATCAATTACCAAATAGTGTCAAAATTGACATAAAATAGTATTTAAGACAAATATTATATTATTAATTGATATTATATTCCAAAAAATATAAGGTTAGGCCAAATGACTTAGATAAGGATATATATATTAATACTGAACCACTTGGGGTTCTTTTGGCTTGTTATAGTAAGTTTATTAACCATATATTATAAGAAAACAAGAAGAAACAGTAAAAGTTAAATTATTTAACTTAAAATTAAATGTAAATGATAAGGTTAAAATAGTATCCTAAACTTGTCTAAAACCTATTTGTTGAGAGTATTTCTACCCATACACACTTTATCTTGGAAATAAATTAATTTGGAGATATTATAAACCGAATATGACTTTATTATAAAATAATATTTTATGTTTTTCCAAAGGTGCCCCTCTCCTACCTTATAAAAAGGGCACCCCTTCCCTCTTCTCATCAAACCATTTTGAGCCTTCATGCTCAAAAAACCCTGAAAAATACTCTTATAAACCTCTCTAGTTATATCATAGAGGTTCAGGTCTCCTCAAAATTCCAACTCTAGTGCCCTAAGAAGAAGTTTAAAGGAGGTGCGTCAAGGAATAGGTAATCTCTTCTACCGACTCTTTCAAGTTTCTATCTTCTTCTACTTCCTCTTATTTAGTTGTTTCATTATAAAGTAATAACATAAGTATTAATTATATAATTATATTTTATTATAAATATGAAACAACCCTATTTCAACTTCTATCCATCATATGGAAAATGAAATCACCGTGCGTGCATATGTACAGAATATCGTCTCCATGCCGTGGTGTAATCAGTTTTTCCACCACCACAATACTTGGATGGGTATAATGGTGTAAAGAATAAATATATATTATTATTATAACATCATAATGATTTTATTATATTATATCAACCACTCCAACTCCATTCAATAAATATGAGAATTATATCATCGCTCGTGCGTATGTACGGATTGCCGTCTCCACGACGCGATGAGATTCATTTTCCATGTTAACAATTCAAGAATGATTATAAAGTATATATAATAAGTAATAATGAAATATATTACATAATAATTCTACTGTATTTATATATATATGTATGTCATCTACTTAATTCCATTCAATTCACTAAGGAACCTAAAAACAACGTTCATGCGTACGTACAACCTACAGTCTCCATGAACGATGTATTTCATTCCATTTATCGATCTATTATATATATGTATATTCTGAATATATATTATATATAAATCATGTTTTATATTATATAATTAAGTAATCATGATCTAAGTAATCATATTTATAATTACAAGTCAAAGCACTGACGATAAATGAAACGATTTTACCCAAAACGCTGCTTTAACATGGAATTGACAAATGAAAAGATAATATAAAGTCGTAAGTGAAACATATATGGTATCATAAATATAATTATGGTTCTGTTACATGTTAATAATATGTTTTAATCCAATATTAAAGATTCTCGGACACATACGGAAGAAATTGGACATATGGTAAGGGATAATTTTGCAATCTCATTTTTATCAGAGATTGCTTATACATAAGTATTTATTGGGGTTATATTTTTTCCATGCCTATAAAATGTTTTTCATAAAGTGTTTAATATTATTCCATGTATGTTTAATGTCATGTTTAACCCTCTTTGACTTTTACTTTGTGTTACGAAAGGAATATTTCTTTTGTTTACCATATGAGGAACTTTTTGACTTTTCTGACAAAAGTAGGAGGATAATATTTTTTTAACTTATATGGCGTGAACGGATTTTTACGGTTTTATAACACCTTATTTTAATGAAGATTACTCTACAAGATTTCACGACTATTTTTAAAAAAATCATTTTCTTTTAAAATTTCATGGAATTTTGTGAAAATAAAATGATTTTGAAGAAGAAAGGATATTTTCCTCAAGAATTCATTTCAAGTGTTGATTCAAAACTATTTTCTATCTAAGATTACATTATTTAATATGGTTATGTTTCAAGTATAATGTTCTTATTATTTACATGGTTTTTTAATTTATTATGAAATGATATCCATTTTTTAGTATGGATTATGTTATTATAGGAAGATGTTTATGAAACCCATTTTATATATTGGGTTAGAATGAATGATTTATGTTTATTTTGTGTCACACGAATGAATGATTTTATAATGAGAGGGGTGTGACCTATATCTCACTCTAATGTATTGGGTAAAGATTTATATCTCCTGAGATATACATGGTTATAACTGTATGTTTATACGGTTCACTGATACAGGACTGGAACGAGGAGTGATCTTGATTCAGAAAGGGACATTGTCCACAAGATGGTCTTGGCAGCAATGCCTTGGCTACTATGGAAATAATATCAAGTGCTTAATGGTTTTACACAATTAACTGTTTTATTCCCATGATACTTTATCATGATTGATGTTCCTTTATGATGTATGTCTTACGTACTGCCAAGATTTATTTCACAACTCAAGACTTTTATGTGTAACATTTATGTTCATGTTTTGAAGATCATATGTATATGGTTTGTTTTTTTCCTCCATGCTTACCCTTACTGAGAATTTGAGCTCAAACTAATATGTTTTATTTTCCCCATGATATAAAATAATGGTTTTAGGTATGAAAAAAAGGGAAGATATTTATGGGAGATGTTGAAGATCTTTCACCAATATTAGACGATTATATTCGGAGATTCCAGAGACACTAAACTATTATGGTCCTTTGGTGTCTGTTTTTGTTATGTATTAGGTATTTCTCAAAAGTAATTTAATGTCTATGTATATCAGGCCATGGGTCTCTCCAGTTGGTATCAGAGGAAAGGTTTAGTTTTCCTTTGTAAACTAGGATGCAAAAACATTAGTGAGATCCATAGAGATATTTCTATGGTATATCATGGGATGTCCCTAAGGTTAATTATACGTATATGTAATATTACTATAATTACTGTAAAGATCATAGAATTAAACAGAAGATTTTATATATCAAAGGTGCTCCCCCTTTATTATGTTGTTTTCCCTATCACGATTTTTTCTTCACACTATTCTTTTTGGGGATTAGAGGATGGTTGGAACCTGAAGGGATCGTGTTGATCAATGTAATGGACAATGCAATTATTGTCCTTCTGAACAACCCAATGTAATGGGAGATGGAGTGAAAAATCTTATTTCTATACATACAAAATCTATGAATCATTCTGGACTTCCAAATGAGCAGATAAGGGAACAATATTCTATTGAGTCCTTCATGAGGAAATGTCCACCTTCTTTCTGTGTGTCTTCTAATCCACATGTTGCTGAACAATGAATCGGTACCATTGAAAAGACATTTTCCATACTTCGCTATTCACAACATGAAAAAGTCATTTTTTGTGTTTAACATTTATAAGGTGAAGCAAACTAGTGGTGATCTCCAATTAGGAATACAATTCCCCAAGAATAAACTGAATCAATGGAATGGGAAGAGTTCAATAACTTGTTTTTCAATTAGAATTTCCCTTGTATTATTCAATCAAAGATGGAAAAGGAGTTCCTTGAGCTTAAGCAAAAGGATGATGAATAAATTGGTATATACGAAGTGAATTTTAAAAGGCTCGCAACGTATGCTTTTGGATTTATCATCCTACCTGAAAGTAAATTTGATCAATTTTTCAGTGGCATGAAAACAAGTCTTTGAAGGGAATTATCTATAAGATAATTTAGTAGCTATGAAGAAATTTTGCGTTGTGCTATCATGGTAGAACTGGAAGTTGGCATTACATATCCATCTCATGGTTTTGACAAGGAATGAAAGATGGAGTTCAAGGAGAAATCTCATAACAATGGTGAAAAGAAGAAGAATCTTTCTTTATGCTCAAAGTGTGCAATGAAGCATGGTGGGAATTGCCTAAAAGGTACTAGAAAATGTTTTAAGTGGGGAAAGGAAGGTCATTGAGTAGTTGAGTATCGAAGTAATGGGAAAAATGTAGCTAATGATTAAAATAGAGAAAATATTACAGAGAACGCTCCACCAACACTTCAATGCTACAATTGCAAGGAAATAGGGCATTATGCTAACCAATTCCCTAATCAAAGGGTTAATTATGATTGAAATCAATAATCTCTTAAGGTAATGGACAAAGGGAAGTCACATATGATCACTATTGGCGATGTTGGGTATGAAAACGATGTAGTGGAATGATTTATGTTTATCATGAGTTATGTTACAATGGAATAAAGGAACATCTAAGGATTTTTACCCTACTATTTTTCCTAGAGTATTTGAAAGTATATGTTGAATGGTACCGGTAACCATAAAAGGTAATTCAGATATTTTTGGAAATTAGATGATATGCGAATAATGAAGTGATAAGGAAAAAAATGAAATATTAGATAGTATTCATGAACTCATTAATGATATAAGGACAAAGTGATATCATGGTTTGAGTATATCAGATTTTTTGGATTTTGGTATGTGGAAAGTGTTAACATTTGACAGCATTCATGTTTTCACTAAGGTTATATGGCAATTCATATTTCAAAAGACTACATGATTAATGTATTCACATGTTTGGAATGTAACTAACAAGATATATCTTATGATATATGGGGGATAAATGATGGTGTTAACATGCTTGATTTGTGACCTTTTAAGTAATCATTTTCTTTATACTATGAGATTGGACAGATGTATTTTGGATAATCCTAATGATTGGAATGGATTATGTTGGACATAAGATAGTATTATTTAAGGACAAAACTTGTTTTTTGATATTATTTCTGGAATTTTATAACAGTATAGTTTTAAAAAATGGAAAACCCATAGGACGAGCGACAACCCATCGCGTCGGACAAGGATATGGGAATCAAACCCACAACTAAAGTGCGATAGGCCTTTATCACATACCACTGTCCTACAGGAAGTCCCTAGTTAGTAGAAACTAGTTTTATTCTATTAAGTTCAATGATAGATGAAGTATAATTACATTTTAGCAACCATATATAATTAATTTCAAGATAGATGGAATTATGTATATTTAATAAATTATTCTAAACTTTTTGTGATAGAAACAGATGGAATGACCTATCATTCTATCACATGATCTTCTAACACTTCACGAATGAAAAGTTAAACTTAATTTATTTATGAGATGAAGCGGAAATTGTTCAAGGCATGAACAACGGTGAGATTGTAACAAAATAAAGTAAGTATTTCATTTAATTAAACAATTCTTCAAAAATGGGAAATGATCTTGAGAACTAAAAATGTTGTCCTAGTACCCTCATACCCGATGAATTAGATTGTACCTTAAATCATTACAAATTTATTTCTTTGTGATTGATGACTTTTTCATAGCCATGTTCTCTACCACTCTACATCAGAACATGATGGTTACATTTCTCTTCCATATCCATATTTTCACCTATGTTGTCCTATGTGGAACCCTAGTGCTCAGTTACATTGGGTGACTGTAATGATTCTAACTTCCCTTTTTAAAATAATGTTTTTGTATTCCTTTTCACGATGTGGGTTTCTATGAAAGTGACTTTCATTTAGTAAACCATTTATACCCCCAATGAATTTCGAGGGAGAAATTAATTTTAATGGGGGTAGAATGTAACAACCCGATATTTTATGAGAATTATTCTTTTTAATTTCATTGATGTCTTGTGTTGTACGCCACACCAAAATTATCTTGTGCTATACGAAACTATAACGACCCATGCTTTACATCCATGGTTATTACTTCAAAATTGAAGCATACTTATTACAACATATAAAAAAACCATTAAAGGACCGTATAGGTATAATGTCTTTAGAAACTGGGAAACATAAACAACCAGTTCATAAATCATCTACATTGTCTCCCATTTATTTCATCACATCTAGAGTACCTTTTTGTAATATTCTACTTAATATCCTTATTTTTTTACCTGGGAAAAAGAAAACATACAAAAGGGTGAGCTCAAATGCTCAGTAAGGGTAAACAAAATAAATATCAAACATATCATATTTATAAGAACATAACATTTTGAAAATCTTATCCTGTAAAAGAGATCATAACATGGGATAAATCATAGAATTGAAATGTAATTCCAATAATTATAACTTAAAACATGAAGCTTTGTGTAATACACACATAATCATAGAAAATAATTTCTTAGTAGTCAAGAATCATTGTAAAGTCTATCTTAGCGGACAAAGTCCTTTTCTGAACCGAGTTCACTCCTCGTTTTAGTCCTATTTTACTGAACCGGTTTAACCTGCCATTCCAGACATGTCTATCTCATGAGATCTAAATATTTACCCAATGCATTGGAAAGATATATAGGTCCCACCCATCACATAATGATACCATTCTTATGTGTGCCACAAAATCATAAACCATACATCATAACATAACCCATGTAATAAAAATGGGATTCTTAAACATCGTGACATCATAAAACAATTCATATAAGATAAATGAATTCTTAAAAATAATTCATTCAGAACATAATCAAATCAATGTAATAATAGGGATAGAAACATAACCCTATATTATCATAGATGGAAAATAATTTTGATAAAACACTTGAACTCCATTCTTGAGGAAAATATCCTTTCTACTTCAAATACACTTTTCCTTTATAAACATGTCATACAAATTTAAACTAAAATAATTTGATTAAAAATAAACATGAAAAATGGTAAAGGAAGCTTCTTGGAAATAATGTTTTAAAAAATCCATTCGTGCCGTATAAGTTAAAAAAAACATTCTTCTCGTACTTTGGCCGGAAAAGTCAAAAAGTATCTCTTACGAAAAACAACAAAAGATTCCTTCCATATCTTTTACTAAATACTCAACGAAGGGTAAAATTGGATTTAAACAATTGTATAATGATATAAATATTACATATTGAGGAAACATGGATGTGGATGATAAATATTCCCCAATAAATTCTGAAGTATAAACAATCTTGGATAAAAATGAGATTGCGAGATTTTCCATAACCTTAGGAGCGATTTGCTTCGTAAGTGTCCAAACCTCCTGTATAATGATTTAAATAATGTAATTGACTTATTCCAGAATAATAATTATTTTTATGATATCATATATGGTTATATTCTTAGCTTCTTATTAGTAATATTTCATTCCTACTTGTTATTCGGGTGTTTACTGCTTTATGTTCGTATGTGTGTTTTGTAAAATAAATTCTTATTCCTATTTTTAGGTTATAGATACCTCATTTACAGATTTTTATTAGTGTAATATATATCATATTTATTCATTCATTTCATTTATATTATCATTATTCAATGAAGATCATGTAGAACGAGTCGCATCACATCGTGGAGACGGTATTCCATACGTACGCACGAGTGATGATATCGTTCCCATGATTGTGGAATTGTATTGGAGTGTATGTATACTATTTCAGAATCAATATAACTTTACAATAATCATATATAGTCATTATTTACACTATTATACCCATCCATGTAAGGTGGTGGTGGAAAATAGATTACACCACGACGTGGAGACGGTGTTCCGTATGTATGCACGCGTGATGATTTCATTTTCCATAGGATGGATAGGTTGTGAAATTGGGTTGTTTCATAATTATAATAACATATCCGTATATGAGTGATACTGATGTTATTACTTCATAATGAAACAACTAAAGAAGAAGAAGTAGAAGAAGAAATAAAGTTGAATGAATCGGTAACAGACATTACCTATTCTTTGAAGTGCCTCTTTGAGACCTCCTCTTAGGGAACTAAAATTGGTCTTTGAAGAAGACCAGGATCTCTAGAATGTTTATAGAGAAGTGGGGAAGTGAAATGGGTAGGGTTTGGCCGAGATTGAATGCTCTAATTGTTGTGAGGAGGAGAGGGAAGAGGTTCCTTTTTATAAGGGAGGACAGGGGAACCTTTGGAAATATCAGAAATATTAGTTTATATTAAATCCCAACCCCACTTAAAAACTTCCAAAATGACTCATATACAAATATTAGACGAGATAGGGTTGTAATATCATCAAAAAATAAAATTTATACATGTTAGGAATTTATTTTAAACATTATCAACTTGATTTATCCTTATTTATCAATTTAATTTTATTTGTGGTAATAATATTATAAAATTTTAATTATTATAAATAATAACATATGTGTTGTGAATTTTACATTATTTGACACTTTATGACATTATTGACCATATAAATTTTAATTTATAATTTTTAAGTATTTTTGTTATTTTTAAACAATTTTATAATATGTCATTTTTATAAAATAACAATAGTGTCAATTTTGACAGTATTCATTTATTTGAATTTAAATAAAATATATACAGAAGATATGTTCGAAATAAAAGATTCAATAGATTCATAAAATGTCATATGTATAAATAAAATTAATGTAGCACATTAAATAGTTCATATAATATTTATTTTAACATTTTTAAAATCATTTATTTGATATTTTAATTAATAAAATAATTTCAACATCACTACTGTGTCATACTTAAGGATAATTATTTAAGCCCTAAAATTATAAATAAATTCCGATGATGTATATAATTGTATTATATTTCTGGAGACTATTAATTTTTGATGTTTCATTAAGTTTATAACTAAATTAAAATTATTATACTTATAAGATTTAAGAAAGTGACATGTTGTCACTTTCTTTGGTTTTAATAATAATTAAATTATTTTCATGGCCAAAAGCCCATTAAATGAATCTAATCCGACCCTTAGGTGATATGGGTCGACTTTTAGTCATCCAATAAGATTTTGGCAGGTGTTAGGGTAATTTTATAATCTTATATTTACCCTTAATTACCCGATTTACCTTTAACTATGGAAAATAAAATTTACCGTAATTACTATTCATAATGCCCAAAAATAAAAAGTATCCTATTAAAATAATTTGGACCCACTGATTTCAAATATGGAATCGATTTTTCAAAATTAAAAACTCATAAGTTGTAGTAATAAATTTAAAATTAATCCCGTTGTTAAGAAAACAAGTTTTAAAGGTTAAAACATTGCCAAAGATTGAAATGTTTTTACCTATGAATTCAATGTGAAATTAATGAAAATGACATACATTATATTAAATGGTAAAAATATATTCTATTTATACTTTAAAACCATTAAATATTATAATTTAACCATATAAATTATCTCAATGAAAAAAGTTGTTTTTAATAAAAAATTAGCGTATTTTTACTATTCATCAAAATATGAAAGTTAACAGAATACTATCAAAAATTTATCCAAAGTAAATTTTTATATCCTGATTCCAAATAAGAATTATATTTTGTCAAATTTAACTTATAAACATGTCAAAAACTAGATTTAATGTAGGTGCGCCATCAAAAGGCGGCAAAACTGCATTTTTTGAAAAATACTTATTTTACCCGAAAAATTTATTTTGTTCTCTTACCATGTTCTAGAAAATGTGTAAGATGAATAATAATGTTATAAAATTCAAAATGTAGTTAATACTATTCACAATGGCTAGTCCATAATAATATATCGTTGTTTAGTGAAACCCGGTATTGCGTACTACACACGCTATCGAGGAAGGTCGCGATTGCGTGTAAAGCATGCCAAGCTAGTGTTGTGTGTAGTGAAAGATTCCATTGACGATTTATATAAAAAAAATATTTCTCATAAATGTCTCGGGTGTTACATTCTACCCCCCTTAAAACGAATTTTGCCCTCGAAATTTGTCACTTTGTAACAAACAGATGAGGATACCTCTCCCTCGTCATATACTAAAGCTCCCATGAAGCTTCTTCTAATTGGTGGTTCCTCCATAAAACTTTCACCAAGCGAGTGGTCTTGTTCCGTAGGAATTTTTCTCTACGATCGAGAATCTCTATCGGCTGTTCTTTATTAGAAAGATCTTGGTCCAGCGGTACAACTTCTGAGCTGAGTACATGTGAAGGATCGGGTATGTACTTTCTCAGGAGAGATACATGGAACACATCGTGAACTTGAGAGAGATTAGGTGGAAGCGCCAATCGGTAAGCTACTTTCCCAACACGATCCAGTATTTCGAAAGGACCAATATATCTGGGGCTCAACTTTCCTTTTTTCCAAATATCATTACTCTCTTCCAAGGAGATATTTGTAAGAACACTTTATCACCCACTTCAAACTCTAGTTCTTTTCTTCGGTAATCGGAATAGATTTTCTATTGACTCTGAGCAGCTCTTATGTGTTGTTGAATTGATCTGACCTTTTCTTCCATATCATCAACAAGATCAGGTCCTAATAGCTTTCTTTCCCCAACTTCATCCCAGCAAGTTGTAGTTCTGCATTTCTTTCCATAGAGGGCTTCATATGGAGCCATCTGAATATTGGAGTGAAAGCTATTATTATAATAAAATTACACCAAAGATAGGTGTTTATCCCAACCACCTTTGAAATCAATAGAGCAAGCTCTCAACATGTCTTCTAGAGTTTGAATTGTCCTCTCAGACTGACCGTCTGTCTGAGGATGGTAAGCATTGTCGAAACTGGAGTCCGTATCTAGAGCATGCTGAAGACTTCGCCAGAATTTCAAGGTAAACCTCAGATCCCGATCAGATATAATGGAAATTGGTACTCCATGCAATCTTACCACTTCCTTTACATATATCCTGGAAAGCTGATCAAGAGAAAAATCTTCTCTAATAGCAATGAAGTGTGCCGACTTCGTAAGACGATCTACTATAACCCAGATAGCATTATTGCCTTTGGATGTTTTAGGAAGTCCAGTGACAAAGTCCATAGTTATGTTTTCCCATTTCCATTATGGTGTGGGTAGTGGTTGTAACATCCCCTTAGACTTTTGTCTCTCATCATTAACTTACTGACAAACTAAGCATCAAGAGACATATTCAGCAACATCTCTTTTCATGCCATCCCACCAGAAGTACTCTTTCAGGTCCCTATACATCTTTGTACGTCCAGGATGAATAGAAAATTAAGAACTATGAGACTCGTCCAGTAGCTCCTTCTTTAATTCTGGGATGGGAGGAACACAAACCCGATTCCAGAATCTTATTATCCCATCACAATCAAGGATGAATTCAGGAACATTTCTCACCTTCTTTTGTAACTCTACATCTTCTTTCTATGCCTCTTTAATCTTCACGTGTATAGATGGTTGAACATTCATTTGAGAAAGATAATATTTTTCCCCTTCTATTATAATTCCAAGATCCATCTTTTGTAAATCCATAAATATTGGATCTTTTGTGATCCTCATCATGGATAAGCTAGCATGGTCTTGTCAACTTAATGCGTCTGCTACATTGTTTGCTTTCCCAGGGTGGTAATAAATTGAGCAGTCATAATCCTTAATCATCTCCAACCATCTTTTTTGATGCATATTCATCTCCTTTTGTGTGAAAATATACTTTAAACTTTTAGGATCAGTATAAATATCACACCTTTCACCTAAAGGCAATGCCTCCAAGTCTTTAATGTAAAGATTACCGCAGCTAACTCCAAATCATGAGTTGGGTAATTTTTCTCATGTATTTTCAACTGTCGTGAGGTATAAGCTATCACCATATCATTTTTCATGAGAACACACCCCCGTCCCTTCTTGGATGCATCACTATAGATCACAAACCTTTCTCCACTACAAGGTAGTGTGAGCACAAGTGCACTGGCTAACCTTCTTTTTAGCTCTTTGAAATTCTCATCATATTCCTATGTCCAAGAAAACATAACTCCTTTCTGAGTCAACTTGGTGAGTGGGTTTGATAAACTTGAACAATATTTCACAAAACGTTGGTAATATCCATCCAAACCAAGAAAACATCAGATCTTAGTTACTATTGTTGGTCTCGACCATCATTCGATAACCTCTGTTTTTACTATATCCACAGATATCCCCTATTTTTAGATTATGTGACTCAAAAATGCAACTTTTGAAGCCAAAATGCACACTTGGTAAATTTGTCATAAAGCTTATACTTTCTTAGGGTCTTCAATACAATTCTCAAGTGATCATCATGTTCTTCCTTTCTCTTTGAATAGACAAAAATGCCATCTATAAAGACTACGAAAAACTGATCAAGATAGTCTCTACAGACTCTATTCATCAGATCCACGAAGATAGAAGTGGAATTAGTAAGACCAAATGACATCACTATAAATTCATAGTGTCCATACCTTGTACGGAAAGCCATCTTTGTTATATCCTCCCTTTTGACCCTTAATTGATGATACCCTGAACGAAGATCAATCTTGGAAAAGTATTGAGCTCTGCGTAGTTGGTCAAATAGGTCATCAATGCATGGGATAGGATATTTATTCTTGATAGTGATCTTTTTATGTTCTCGATAATAAATGCAGAGTCTCATTGATCCATCTTTCTTCTTATCAAATAGAACAGGTGCTCCCCAAGGTGACGCACTAGGGCGTATGAATACTTTATCAAGATTCTCTTGGATTTGGTTTTTTAATACCTTCAACTCAATTGGGTCCATTCTATAAGGTGTCTTTGAAATGTGCATAGCACCCGGTACGAGTTCTATTGAAAACTCAACTGCACGATTTGGTGGAAGACCTGGCAATACCTCCGGAAAGACATCATCAAATTCCCGTATAATGGGCATATTATTATTCGTGAGTTTCTCTCTAACCATTTGAGATAAATAACCATCATTTAGTGGAATCAAGACCCATAAGATTTAAGAAATTTCCACTGTAAGGTTATGTTCATCCTTGCATCGATAGACGATCATAGATTGATCTGGAATATGAAATGTGACTTCCCTTATTTGAAATTGATATGAGATCCATATAAATAAATTCAATCCATGCCAAGAATCACATCAAATTCTACTATAGTAAGGATCACAAGATTTGCAGGAATCACATTCCCACAAACTTCAATCAGAGAAGAATTGTAAACTTTTGATGCAACTGTTGTGCCATTAAGAGTTGTCACAGCCAACTCAACATCTAATTGTTGAGGTAATACGGCGATACCCTTAGAAAATTCTTCAGAAATAAAAGAGTGGGTGGATCCAGAATAAAATAAAACATTTTCTACTTTATAGTGGATGGTAAGTGTACCTCTCATCACTTCGTTGTCATACTCCACATCACCAATAGTAATTGCATGTGACATTCCTTTGTCTTTGTCCTTAAGAGTTTGTTGACATCGATCATCATCATCAACCATTGGATTTGGGTATTTATTGGCATAATGCCCCATCTCCTTGCACTTGAAACATTGAAGTGTAGTAGGTTCATTCTGTGTATCCCTTCCTTTGTTTGCATCATTAGAAATTTTCTTCCCATTATTTCGACATTCAATTACCGGATGACCTTCTTTTCCACACTTATAAAATTTTCTTGTCCCCTTAAGAAAATTTCCTCCATGTTTCTTTGCACACATTGAGCATAATGGAAAACTCATCTTCTTTTTAGTGTGGTCTTTAGATATTCCTTTGAATTCCATTTTCCTCTTCTTATCAAACCCATGTGACTGATGGGTTACACCAATCTCCATCTCAACCTTGAGAGAATGTCGAACATTTTCCTTGTAGCTATTGAAGTCCCTTATGGCTAACGCCCTTCAAAGACTTTGTTTTAAGCCACTAAAGAATTGATCGATCTTACTCTCAGGTTGGATAATAATTCCGGAAGCGTACCTTGAAAGTATTGTAAAATTTGCTTTGTAGGTACCAACGGATTCATCATCCTTTTGCTTCAGTTCAAGAAACTCCTTCTCCATCTTTGTTCGAAGAATACGAGGAAAATACTTATTGAAAAATAAGTTCCTGAACTCGTCCCATTCCATGGACTCAACTTCATCCCTTTGCCTCGTATTCTTAATAATATTCCTCTATTGATCAACATCACCTTCCAAACGATATACTGCTAAGATGACTTTATCATGTTCAGAACATTGAAGAACTGAAAATATCTTTTTAGTGGTACTGATCCATTGTTCAACCACTAATGGATCAGAAGACCCACTGAATGAAGGTGGACGCTGCCTCATGAAGGATTCAACAGAATGTTGCTCCTTCCTTTACTCATTTGGAAGTCCTGCATGATTCATAGCTTGAGAAAGTTGTGTGAGCATGGCTACAAGATTTTGCATTCCTACTCCCATAACGCTTGGTTTCTCAGGGGGACAATCATTGCATTACCCGTCACATTCCGCATTAACACGGTTCCTTCGGGTTCCAGCCATTGAATAAAACCAAGAAGAATAGTGTGAGCAACACTAATTATAATAGGAAAACCACATAATCCAGAATAAAATTTCACACTTAAGGTCTTATCATAGGTTGTTCATGGCCATTTCTAAAACACTAATATTGTGTTCTATGCTTAGACATATCCTTAGGATTTTTACTAAGGCTTTCACATCCTAGTTTCCAATAGTTGACTATACCTTTCCTCTTATACCAACTATAACGACCCATACATTACATACATGGTTATTACTTCCAAATTGAAGCATACTTATTACAACATATAATAAAACCATGAATGGACCGTATAGGTATAGTTTCTTTAGAAACTGGGAAACATAATCAACTGGTTCATAAATAATCTACGTTGTCTCCCATTTATTTCATCATATCTAGAGTCCCTTTTTGGCATATTCTACTTAATATCCATCTTCCTGACCTGGGGAAAAGAAAACATACAAAAGGGTGAGCTCAAATGCTCAGTAAGGGTAAACAAAAGAAATATCAAACACATCATATTTATAAGAACATAACAATTTGAAAACCTTATCCTACAAAAGAGATCATAAAATGGGATAAATCATAGAAGAGAAATTTAATTCAAATAATCATAAAATAAAACATGAATCTTTGTGGCATACACACATAATCATAGAAAATCATTTCTTAGTAGTCAAGACTGATTGCCAAGACTATCTTAGTCGACAATGTCCTTTTCTAAACTGAGTTCACTCCTCGTTTCAGTCTTGTTTTACTGAACCGGTTTAACCTTCCATTCCATCCATGTCTATCTCCTGAGATATAAATCTTTACCCAATGCATTGGAGGGAGATATAGGTCCCACCCATCTCATTATGATACCATTATTATGTGAGCCACAAAATCATAAACCATACATCATAGCATAACCCATGTAATAAAAATGGGATTCTTAAACATCGTGACATCATAAAACAATTCATATATGATAAAAGAATTCATAAAAATAATTCCATCACAACATAATCAAATCAATGTAATAATAGGGATAGACACAGAACCATATATTATCTTAGATGGAAAATAATTTTGATAAAACACTTGAACTCCATTCTTGAGGAAAATCTCCTTTCTACTTCAAAAACACTTTTTCTTTCTTAACATGTCATACAATTTTAAACTAAAATAAGTTGATTAAAAATAAACTTGAAAAATTTTAAAGGAATATTCTTGGAAATAATGTTTTGAAAAATCCATTCATACCGTATATGTTAAAAAAACATTCTTCTCGTACTTTGGCCGGAAAAGTCAAAAAGTACCTCGTACGAAAAATGACAAAAGATTCCATTGATATATTTTACTAAAAACTCACCGAGGGGTAAAATTGGATTTTAAAAATTGTATAAGGATATAAATATTACATATTTAGGAAACATGGATGTGGCTGATAAATATTCCCCAGTAAATTCTGAAGTATAAACAATCTCGGATAAAAATGAGATTGCGAGATTTTCCCTTACCTTATGTCCAATTTGCATTGTAAGTGTCTGAAAATACTATATAATGATTTAAATAATTTCATTGACTTATTCCAGAATCATAATTATTTTCATGATATCTTATATGGCCATATTGTTAGCTTCTTATTAGTAATATTTCATTCCAACTTGTTATTCCGGTGTTTATTGCTTTATGTTCGTATGTGTGTTTTGTCGAATAAATTCTTATTCCTCTTTTTAGGTTATAGACACTTCATTTACAGAATGGTATTAGTGTAATATATATCATATTTATTCATTCAATTATTTTATATTATCATTATGCAATGAAGATCATGTAGAACGAGTCGCATCACATCATGGAGACGGTATTCCATACGTACGCACGAGCGATGATATCGTTCCCATGATTGTGGAATTGTATTGGAGTGTATTTATACTATTTCAGAATCAATATCAATTTATAATAATCATATATAGTCATTATTTATACAATTATACCCTTCCATGTAAGGTGGTGGTGGAAAATAGATTACACCACGGTGTGGAGACGGTATTCCGTACGTATGCACCCGCGGTGATTTCGTTTTCCGTAGGATGGATAGGTGGTGAAATAGGGTTGTTTCATACATATAATAACATATCAGTATATTAGTGATACTGATGTTATTACTTCATAATGAAAAAAATAAATAAGAAGAAGTAGAAGAAGAAATAAAGTTGAAAGAATCGGTAACAGACATTACCTCTTCTATGAAGCGCCTCTTTGAGACCTCCTCTTAGGGCACTAAAATTGGTCTTTGAAGAAGACCAGGATCTCTAGGATGTTTCTAGGTAAATGGGAAAGTGAAATGGTCAGGGTTTGGCCGAGATTGAAGGCTCAAATTGGTGTGAGGAGGAGATGGAGGAGGTTCACTTTTATAAGGGAGGAGAGGGGCACCTTTGGAAATATAAGAAATATTAGTTTATATTAAATCCCAACCCCACTTAAAAACTTCCAAAATGACTGATATCCAAATATTATATGAGATAGGTATTTAATATCATCAACCAATAAAATTTAGACATGTTAGGAATTCATTTTATACATTATCAACTTGATTTATCCTTATTTATTAATTTAATTGTATTTGTGGTAATAATATTCTAAATTTTAAATCATTAAAAATAATTACATATGCGTTGTGAATTTTCCATAATTTGAAACTTTATGAAATTTTAGACCATATAAATTTTAATTTATAAATTTTAAATATTTTTGTTATTTTTAAACAATTTTATAATATGTTATTTTTATAAAATAACAATAGTGTCAATTTTGACACTATTCATTTATTTGAATTTAAATAAACTATATACAGAACATATGTTCGAATTAAAAGCTTTAATAGATTCATAAAATGTCATATGTATCTAGAAAATTATTGGAGAACATTAAGTAGTTCATGTAATATTTATTTTAATATTTTTAAAATCATTTATTTGATATTTTAATTAATAAAATAATTTCAACATCACTATTGTGTCATACTTAATGATAATTATTTAATCCCTAAAAATTCTAAATAAATTACTATGATGTAGATAATTGTATTATAGTTCTGGAGAATATTCATGTAATAAGTTTCATTAATTTTATCACTAAATTAAAATTATTATACTTATAAGATTTAAGAAAGTGACATGTTGTCACTTTATTTGGTTTTAATAATAATTAAATTATTTTCATGGCCAAAAGTACATTAAATGAATCTAATATAACCATTAGGTGATATGGGTCGACGTTTAGTAATCCAATAGTATTTTGGCAGGTGTTAGGGTAATTTTATAATCTTATATCTACCCTTAATTACCCGATTTACCTTTAACTATGATAAATAAAATTTATCGTAGTTACTATTCATAATGCCCAAAAATAAAAAGTATCCAATTAACATAATTTGGACCCAATGATTTCAAATATGGAATACATTTTTCAAAATTCAAAACACATAAGTTGCAGTAATTAATTTAAAATTAATCCCGTTGTTAAGAAAATGAGTTTTAGAAGTTAAAACATTGACAAAGATTGAAATGTTTTTACCTATGAATTAAATGTGAAAATAATTATAATGGAATAAATTATATTAAATGGTAAAAATATATTCGATTTATACTTTAAAACCATTCAATATTATAATTTAACCATATAAATTATCTCAATAAAAAATGTTGTTTTTAATTAAAAATTAGCGTATTTTTACTATTCATCAAAATATGAAAGTAATCAGAAAAATATCAAAAAAATATCCAAAGTAATTTTTTATATACTGATTACAAAGAAGAATTTTATTTTGTCAAATTTAACTTATAAATATGTAAAAAACTAGATTTAATGTGGGTGCGCCATAAAAAGGCGGCAAAACTTCATTTTTTGAAAATACTTATTTTACCCAAAAAATTTATTTGGTTCTCTTACCATGTTCTAGAAAATTTGTAAGATGAATAATAATGTTATGAAATTCAAAATTTAGTTAATAATATTTATAACGGCTAGTCCATAATAATATATCGTTGTTTAGGGAAACCCGGTATTACGTACTACACACGCTATCGAGGAAGGTCGCGATTGTGTGTAAAGAATGCCAAGCTAGTGTTGTGTATAGTGAAAGATTCCTTTGATGATTTATGTAAAAACAAAATATTTCTCATAATAGTCTCGGGTGTTACAAAAACACCATAATATCTTGTATTATACGCAAACACTAGTCTAGGCTTGTGTTGCACTCTAGAGCAACATTCCTCAATAACGTGTGTTGTAAGCAATACCGAGTTTCACTAAACAAGATATTATTATAATATTATTATGAACTAACCGTTATGAATAGTAATACCCACTTTTTGAAATTTTATAAATTTTATATTTCAAAATGGATATCATTTTTGGATTCGGAATATCAAAATTATCCTAGTGTAAATTTATGGTATTTTTCTGAAAACGTTCAATTTTTGATGAATAGTGAAAACACTAGGTTACTATTTAAAAACCGACTTTTTATTTAAATAATTATTTATTTTGTTTAAATTTTTTTAGGTAAAAATAGATACATAATACCTATATATGTTAAATGAAACTCATTGGAGTCATTTTATAATAATTTTAGATATATAAAAATTTTATTGAACTTTTTACCGTCTTTTACCCACCTCCTAAAATCATTTGAAATTGTACATAAAACATAATTTTAATGCTTCTGTGAGTTGAATTTAAAAAATCTGAGAGACACGGTTAATATCAAGGAGTAAAATGTGGTTCAATAATATAAAAATAATTTTTGGTAACTTTTTACTTTTATTAACCACAGTTAAAAGTGAATAAGGTAATTAAATGTAAAAATGATATTATTATTACCCTAACACATGTTATAATTCTATTGGATAAGTATACTTCGACCAAAAAAACCTTAGGAATATAATATTATTATTTAGGTCCACTTGGAATAGATTAGGACGTTAATATTTTTTAATTCAATGAAGAGTTAAAAGAGTTAAAATCAATGTATAATAACTAAATCATTTTTAATATAGGGTAATACATAAGATAAATTCAACTATAAATATTCATTATAAATCTAAAAATACATCCTACATATTTTTTTTTATTAATAATTTTTAGAAATTAAAAAATTTAATTTATTAATGACATAATGATGATGAAGTAATTACCTTATTAATGAAATATTAACATAATTGATGTTATAATTACCCAAAAAAATGGAATTTGAGACTTTTTATGACTTACACTAATTTTATCTGTTGATATGACATATTAGTATTTATTTAATTAAATTATTTTGAACGAATCATGATATTATGATTTTCACAAAAATTAATTACCAAATAGTGTGAAAATTGTCTTAAAATAGTTTTTAAGAGAAATATTATATTATTAATTGATATTATATCCCTAAAAATATATGGTTCGGTACAATGACTTAGATAAGGTTATATATATTAATAATTAACCACTTGGGGTTTCTTTGGCTTGTTATAGTAAGTTTATTAACCATATAGTGTAAGAAAACAAGAAGACACGGTAAAAGTTAAATTATTTAACTTAGAGTTAAATCTAAATGATAAGGTTAAAATAGTAACATAAACTTGTCTAAAACCTATTGGTTGAAAGTATTTAGACCCATCCCCACATTATCTTCAAAATAAATCAATTTGGAGATATTATACACCGAATATGACTTTATTATAAAATAATATTTTATGTTTTTTCTAAGGTGCCCCTCTCCTCCCTTATAAAAATGGCACCCCTTCCCTCTTCTCATCACACCCTTTTGAGCCTTGAATCTTGAAAAAACCCTGAAAATTATTCTTATCAACCTCTATAGTAATATCATAGAGGTTCTGGTCTTCTAAAAAGACCAAATCTAGTGCCCTAAGTAGAAGTTTAAAGGAGGTCCATCAAGGAAGAGGTAATCTCTTCTACCGACTCTTTCAAATTTCCGTCTTCTTCTACATCTTCTTCTTTTGTTGTTTCATTATAAAGTAATAAAATAAGTATTAATTATATACTGATATGTTATTATAAATATAAAACAACCCTATTTTACCTTCAATCCATCCTATGGAAAACGAAATCACCACGCGTGCTTACGTATAGAATACCGTCTCCACGCCGTGGTGTAATCCGTTTTTCCTCCACCACCTTAAATGGATGATTATAATGGTGTAAAGAATAAATACATATGATTATTATAACATAATACCAATTCTATGATATTATATTATCCACTCCAATTCCATTCAATAAATATGGGAATGATATCATCGCTCGTGCGTACGTACGGATTACCGTCTCCACGACGCGATGAGATTCATTTTCCATGTTAACTATTCAAGAATGATTATAAAGTATATATAATAAGTATTAATGAAATTTATGACATAACAATGCTACTGGATTTATGTATATATATATATTTATTTCATCTACTTAATTCCATTCAATTCAAAAGAACCAAAAAACAGCGTTCATGCATACGTACGGCCTACCGTCTCCATGAGTAGTGTATTTCTTTCCATTTATCTATCTATTATATATATGAATATTCTGAATATATATTATATATAAATCATGTTATATATCTAGAATAATTTAATCATGATATATGTAATCATGTAAATAATTACAAGTCAAAACACAGATAATAAATGAAACGATTTTACCAAAAACGCTACTTTAACATGGAATTGACAAATGACCGGATAATATAAAGTCATAATTGAATCATATATGATATCATAAATATAATTATGGTTCTATTACAAGTTAATAATATGTTTGAACCCAATATAAAAGAGTCTCAGACACATACGGAAGAAATTGGACATATGGTAAGGGATAATTTTGCAATCTCATTTTTACTAGAGATTACTTATACGTAAGTATTTACTGGGGTTATATTTTTTCCATGCCTATAAAATGTTTTTCATAAAGTGTTTAATATTCTTCCATGTATTTTTAATGTCATTATTACCCCTATTTTACATTTACTTTGTGTTACGAAAGGAATCTTTCTTTCTTATACCATATGAGGAACTTTTTGACTTTTCCAACAAAAGTAGGAGGAGAATATTTTTTTAACATATATGGAATGAACGGATGTTTACGGTTTCAAAACACCTTATTTTCATGAAGCTTATTATAAAATATTTCATGAATATTTTTAACAAAATCCTTTTCTTTTAAAATTTCATGGCATTTTGTGAAAAGAAAATGATTTTTGAGAAGAAAGGATATTTTCCTCAAGAATTCATTTCAAGTGTTTATTCAAAACTATTTTCTATCTAAGATTACAGTATTTAATACGATTATGTTTCAAGTATAATAGTCTGATTATTTTCATGGTTTTATTTTTTTTATGATGAAAAGATATCTATTTTCTATCTAATATCACATTCATGGGGTGGTTTCGCGTAACAGGTTTTGGGATATGCTTAAAATTATCCCACAAATGGTTTCACCCGTGCTTTAGTTGTTGGATATCTGATTGATCTTGGTATGGGAAAAACTATGTGATTTTTAGCATCATATTCTCCATGAAATATGTTTCATAGGGTGTGAACATACTTTTCAAGGCCATCACCTATGTTTTTCGTGTTGGTTGGATTTATCAAAACCATATATTTATACTAATCATATGGTCACTATTTGACGGTTACATATCAATGGTTATGATTATTAGTGGTATTTTAAATCCAATAGGATATAAAAACACAAATAAGTGAATGTTTTTTCTATATCCATAATACATAATAGTGTATTTAATTAAATCAAAAAGGTAAGTATATTTATAAAAGTTTGTGTCATTATAAAAACCCCCCTTTAGAAATTTCACCCACAAAATTTTCAATTCAAACACTAAAATAGATTATTGTAACTCAGTTTCATCCACTCTTGTGGTTATCACATCACTTTTTAGAACTTGTGGTTTGTATATAGAAATTTTATTAGGTTCATTTTATTATTTCATAGAAATTTCTCACTACAATCTAAAATCTTCACCGACTGATCCTCAAGTGAAAGATAATTCCCTGGTGGTAAACACTATAGATTCAAAACATATAGGGGTTTTGGTGTGTACTTCATCAAGAGGGATACATGGAACACATTATCTGCTAGAGATAGATTATATGGGAGTTCTAGTTTATTGCCCACTTCTCTGATGTGACAAAGGATCTCAAAGGGACTGGTGTATCTTGGAATATGTTTTCCCTTATTCCCAAATCTCAAGACTTTATTCTATGTATATATATAGGAATAACTTATCTCAAACCTCAAACTCTAGGTCTTATAAATGTTAATCAGTATATATATTCTATTGACTCTAAGTATCCCTAGTGTGCTACTGAGTGGATTTGAAATTTTTATCTATTTCCTCATCCATTTCTTGACCAAGAAGTTTTCATTCACCAATATCATCGCAGTATATAGGTGTTATTCACCTATTCGCATAAAGGGATTCATATAAATCTATTTGTATGTTTTAGTAGAATCATTTTTTGTATGATAACTCAACCAGTATAAGAGATTTATCATATACTCCATTGAATTCAATCGGGTAAGATATCAACACATACTTGAGTGTTTGGACAGTCCACTTAAACTATCCATCAAGTTGATGGTGATAATTCATTATGTTGTTCAACTCAGTATTTATTTCTTGTTGGAAACTTTTCAAAATAAATAGAGGTACATCTGGGATATCAATCATATACAATTGATAGTGGTGTTACATGAATCATCACAACTTCTTTATGTACATCCTTTCATGTTGATAGAGCGTGGTGTCCTCATTAATTTTAATGAAATCAGAAGTCTTTGCAGGATTATCCCCCACATACCATATATAATTCATTTCTCTTGATGTATTTGAATGTTCAGTGATATTTTATAGGGTTGTGTTTTCCAATTTTTATTTAGATATGGGTAATGGTTGCTTCATCCCCTTGTATTTTTCTTTTAATATTTCACTTAATAACATATAATAAAAAATGATTTATATTCTGTGATCAACTTCTTCATATTATCCAACCAATAGTTGTAACAGATATCTCGATATGGCTTTGATTTCCCTGGATAGATGGAGAAGGTCAAGTTATGTGAATCATCCAACAAAACCTTCTTCAACTCAATATTTTATGTTATAAATAGTTTTGACCCAAATATGGTAAGTTCTTATTCATTAATTATTATCAATTATGATTAACTATTTCTTATTTCTTCCTCCTTCTTTTGAATTTACAAATCATATCTTTGATAATCCTTTATATTCTCTAGAAAGGATTATTGAGAAATCATTTTTTGATAGAATGATGACGTTCCTTACATTATGATTATGATGTCCATCTTTGTCATGTCTATGATGATAATATTATTCTTAATTATAATCAAAGATTAAATTTCCAGATCCATTCTATATAGGAAATCTACCACATTATTTTCTTTCCCAGGATGGTAGTGGATTGAGTAGTCACAGTCCTCAATTATCTCTAACCATCTTCATTGGTGGATATTCAACTATTTCAGTGTGAATATTTTATTGGGACTCATATGACCTATATATATTTCACACATCCCGAAAATAGAAAATTTCAATTTATTTTCAGTGTGAGTATTTTTGAATCCATGTACATATTATGTGTTTAGTAGTTCATTTCATCAACATTAAATTTCTTTAAAGCATATGATATTAATTTTTTTTATTATGCATTAGAACAAAGTCCAATCCCTTCATCAAAATATAATTGGATACTATTAAATGTTTCAAAGATGAGGGAAACATATGTAATATGCAATGACATATATCCTTTTGAACTCTTAGAATAATTATTTACATTGACTATTCCAAATAATCATGACACCCTTCTGAGTTAGCTTTGTTAGAGGGTTTAAAAATTATGATAAATTTATACAAAATGATGATAGTACATAAATAATATATTGAAACTATTTATTTTATTTACAAATGTATGTCTCGACCATCCCTCAAATAATTTTTTCATTAAAGGTTCCACAAATATCTCATTAGTGGTGGTAATATTCCAAAATAAATAGTCATAATTAGAATAATACTCAACCTTTTTACATTATATAATGATTTTCCTTTCATACGATGTTATACATATTTATAATATGTTCCTCATGCACCTCCACGATTTTAGAGTATATTTGATTATTGACTATATATAATACAAAAATGTATTCAAGGTAATCCAAAAAGTCTTTATTCATCAAGGAAATAATGATTTCTGAAGCATTAATGAGTCTGAATAGAATTACTATGAACTCATATTGATATTAATATTTAGATAATAATGTCTTGGGGATATCATCCTTTTTCACCCAAACCTGATAATATCCTAACTGAAGATCCACAATGGAGAAGTATTGGTCTCCACAAATATGATCAAACAGTTTGTCAATCTGTGGAAGAGGATAATTATAAGAACCCAACAATAGTTTCCCAGAACTAATGCCTTATTTAATTACATTGGAATATAAACAAGGAATATGAATCCGGATGGACTAATTATTTCAGTTAATTTGGAAACAAGATACAAACATAAGTTAGACATTACAACAAGAAATGAAATACATCATATAAGTTTTATTGGGGACATCCATAACTCTAAGAGAATCCCTGGAAATCAATCATAATATACCACTTCATGTCCTAGAGAAAATGAAATATAAGAAGTGGTGAGATTAGATGATCAGAAAGGCTAAGCAATATATAGTAAGATATCATAATCCAAAAAAATTAGGCATGGTGAATAATTGAAAACATATGCCATTAAAAAGTAACTAATAAACATGAACACATTATGATAGGAATATTAGATGTGTAATTATTTCTAGTATAAAAAATTATCATTGGTATTTTACTAGTCTAATAACCACATGAACTATGAGTTTATAGATCCATAAAGAGGTATAATAATATTCCATATATTCTAAAACATAGTATTAAGGCCTTGTCTAATATATCTAAAAATTATTAAGACCTTGGCCAAAAATATATCTAAAATTGGGTAAGGCCCCAGCCAAGTCCATATCTATTTGTTTCATGAGAGCTACTGATGCATCGAGGGGTTATAGCGGGAACCACCTATCAAATAATGATTATAATTAATTCCTCATATGAATGAGGATAAACATAAACCACATATACATACATATTGAAACTAATATATGAAACGTAGATAACATTCCCCAAACATTAAGCATAAGTACTGACAATTTGGTGTAAATTGGTGGATGGTTTTAAGATAGCACATCCATAGTGTAACTAATCATAAAAAATTAAATTAAATATGAAAGATGATATCATAAATATTAATCCCAATAATAAATTATTATTAACAGGCTGTGTTGAAATAGAGGAAGATACTCTTATAAAATCATCAAATAATTCTTGAGATAAATACCCTTTTACTTTTAAACGAAGAGTTCTTTTGGAAAATTGTTTGTATAAAAACAGAAATTAATTAAGATATTACGTACAGAATAAAATTATTGGTTTTAGAAAGATAATTTTTTCGAAAAATAAATTATATAGTTAGCTTGAAAATTGGTAAGATTTTGAGAAATTGCCTTGAGTTGGGCTTGTATTTTATGAAGAATTTTTGTAATATCTATTTAAAACTTATAATTATCCATAAATTAAGGTAGTATTAGTTTTGTTAAAAAGATAAAGATAATTAATATATAATTTATGAGGAGTAAATATTAATGAATAATAATTTAATGGAGGTATGTACATAATAAAAGTAACCCAAATGAAAATAGATGTTTGGGTTGAAAACCCTTACCTTAAGTACAAATGTGTTCCTCACATGATCTTAACAACATGAATACTCAAATTCAGGATAATAAATTAAGGATTAATGAAGGTATTTTATATTTTTTCATTTATTATAACTTTATTAGGTTCATTCATGTCCTTTTGATGGGTTAAGATATTCAATTTCATTGTTTGGGAGCGTTTTCTTCCTGGGTCATCATGATCGGTTTACTTATATTCATGTATGGATAAACTGATAAAAGGATAATGGTTGTACATAATAGAAGTTGTATTTTATTATTGAACAAATATAATATTAAATGGTTATAAAAATAATTTTGTTAATGAGATTTAGGTTGAATCATTATACAAAAATTTAGTGATAGTTGTTTGGGTTAATTGTTGGTTTTTGGATCACACCGAACTCATTTTGAATTATAAATTAATATACTTTTTACAAAAGGATTCCAGAAACTTAAATAATTTATAATAAAAATATTATATTCTTGTACAACCATAAAAATGGTTTATTTATTGTAATTTAATATGGAAATAGAAATTGAAAACATATCTACCTTGAATGTGATAAATTAACAAATCTCAGATGGTGTTTTCATTTATATTATAAAAGTATGGGAAATGAGGGATGATGAAGAATTAATCCTTTATAATAACAAAATTATAGTTTATTTAAGGTAATATATTCATAAAGGCTTTTGGATTAATGTATGTGGGGAAGGAAAAGGAAAATAAATAAAATTAAAATAAAATAAATGAAAATTGGAATTTACCTCTTTATGTAATCTTCCTTGAGAGCCTCTGTATGGGAGTTGATTTGGTATTTTTATGAAATAAATGGATTCTAGATGTGGGGGAGGAAATTTGGAGTAAATTTTTGCAGAATGTAGTAAAGGAACAAGGCTTTAGAGGAGTGAAGATAAGAGGGAGTTGGGGGGGGGGGGGGTTATAGTAGAGGAGAGGAGGGTTTTCCCATTATTTTACAAATTATTTTATTATTTTTCCAAATAAAACCACTAGAATTAAATCTTGTAAAAAATAATATTAATATGTGAATGTTAGTTCAAAAATTTATTACATCATCCATCATTCTAGGAATAGGTAATTTAACTGATAACATATATATATGGTAAATTACCATATTTAACTATTCAATAAAAAATTCAAGTATTTCTAAAATTTTAAAAAAATAAAACTAACCATTTGTATATTTTTAGAATTAAAAAATAAACTCCATTTTCGAAAAATAATTTTCTAAATTTTATTAAATTAATTTTTAAATAAAATCATTATTTTTTCGATTTTTTTTTAAAACTATAATTCTTTTTATATCAGCACGAAAATTTAATCAGGATCTATTTATTTTATAGAAATTAGATAATAAAATAATGATATTATTTAATATTCATAAGGATCATATTACTATTAATAAGCTATTCATAAGGGTATGTTACTATTCATTGAAAATTAATTTTGTCTTATCAGACTATAAATATCTTACTGAATGCAACTGTGTATGTAGGTTTTTCGAAATTTAAATCGCAGAGGTGGAAATATTATGCTTACTTACAAGGATATAAAAAAGAAGTGTTTTTTGTAGACTTGGTGTTTCATGAATTAAATATTAAATTTATTTTTATAATCTTGGGGGGGTTACATTTTCCCCTCCTTGAAAAAAATTTCTTCCATGAAATTACAAGAATGTTACCTCCCAAAAAGATTTGGCTAGTTCATTATCATAAACTCCTCAGGCTCCAATGATGCCTCTTGGATTTTATGATTTTTCCACAGTATCATTACCAGTTGAGTAATCTGATTCCTCAAAACATGTTGATTTGTGTCATGAATCTAGATAGCCACTTCATAGTAAGATAAGTCAGGTTCCAATTCTATACCTTTAGAGGTGAGGACATGCAATGGGTTTGACATGTACTATCTCAGCAATGAGACATAGAACACATTATGTACATTATACATGATAAGTGGATTATAAAAATGATATGAAATAGCTCTAATTCTTTCCAAAATTTCAAAAGGTCCTATGTATATAGGTCTTAGTTTCAATTTCATCCTATATCATATAACGCCCTTTCATGGAGATGCTTTTATGAAAACATGATCTTCCACTTGAAACTCCAAATCCTTCCTTCAATTGTGAGCATATGTTTTCTTCTTTGAGCTTCATAGATATGGCCGTGAATATTATTTACCATGACTATTTTTTCCTCCACAATCTATGGTCCCACAATCATACATTCTCCAACATCATCCCAACAATTTGGTGTATGACATCTCATTCTATACAATTCATCAGATGGGGCGATTTGAATACATGAATAGGAACTATTATTGTAGGAAAACTCCAATAAAGGTAAATATTGATCCAACATACCATGAAAGTCAATTGAACATGTTCTCAACATGTACTCTATGGTTTGGATCAATCATTCTGATTTCCCATCAATTTGTGGGTTCTAAGCAGTACTCAATCGAAGCTCAATTTCCAAAACAATCTGAATAATTTTCTTGAATTTGGATATATATTGTAGATAACGATAAGAAATAATTGAGATAGGTTCTCCATGAATTCTCCCAACTTCATTAATATATAGTCTTGGTAGGCACTCCAGTGGAAAATCCCCCCTTATAGCGATGAAATGTGCAGATTCTGCATGTCGATAAAAAATTACCCATATTGCATCATTATTTCATGGAGTTTTGGGTAATCCTAGGAAAAACTCCATGGTTATGTCATCCCATTTCCATGTAGGAATATTTATAAGTTGCATGAACCTTATTGTATGTTTTTGTTTGTCCTTCACTTGTTGAAAAACTAAAAATCATGATACATAATTAGCAATTTCCCTCTTTATGTTTTCCCTCCAGAAATGTTTTTTCAATTAGTTATACATTTTAGTGCTTCCAGGGTGTATATAGAAATTTGAGCTATGACTATCATCCAATAAATATATTTTTAGCTTAGGTATCGAGGTAACACATCTCATCTTCCAAAATTTCAAAATTTCATCTTCACACATGAATCCTGCCAACATCCCATCTTTCATAGCATTTATTTTATTTTGATGATTCTCATCATTAGATTGTGAAGCTTTAAATATTATAATATATATGGTTTGGAAAAATTTTTAAAAAGAAGTGATTATTAATATTATTTGATAATTCCCATATCTTTCCTCCCTAGATCCATGTACAAAGGATCCTTGTCGATCCTAAATTTTTTATAACTCCATGAACCTTCCTGATCAATGCATTAGCTAACTTATTTTCCTTTCCTAGGTGGTAGTCTATCGAACAATAATAATACTTGAGTAGTGTAGGCCATCACATGATCCTCATGTTGATTTATCTCTATGAGAAGATATATTTTATACTCTTATTATAAATATATTTCTCACATTTTTCATGATAGAGAAAATTTCACCATATCATCAAAGCAAACATTACTTCTGATAAATCAAGATCATGATTAGGATAATTTTATTCATGAATATTTATCTTCCTTGATGCATAGGTATTAACTATAACATTTTTCATAAGAACAAAACCATTCCCTTTCATTGATGAATCACTATAGATCACAAACACATCATTCATAGATAGTTGAGTTAGGATCAATTCATTCACTAATAACCTCCTAAATTCTTGGAAACAATCCTCACATTCTTTTTTCCATATGAACATAACCCATTTACATGTATGATTGGTCATTGGGTTGGCTAAATGGGTGATGATCAGAACTAAACACTTATAATAACAAGATAAACCAAAATAACTATGTTCCTAAATTATGATAGTTGGAGTATACCATTCTTGAACAACATTTTTATTAATAGGATCAATATATATTCTATCTTTAATGAAAATAATGACAAGAAAGAAAAATCATTGATGCCAAAATTCACACTTGCTAAACTACCCATATAATTTATTTCATATAATATTATTCATAATAGTGCAAAACTTATTTTTATAATATCTGTATATTTTTTACAATCCCCTGATATCATAAATAAAGACCCCCATATAGTCATCATTATATTCCTCGAAAACTATATTCATTAGATCAATGAAAATAGAGGTTGCATTATTCAGTCCAAAAGGTATTACTATAAACTTGTAATAATAATACCTGGTTCAAAATGTTGTCTTTGGAATATTTTCCTTCCTTACCCGTAACTGATGATATCCAAATCAAAGATCAATCTTTGAAAAACATTGGGCTCCCTGAAGATGACCAAATAAATCATCAATGAGAGGTAGGGGATACTTTTTCTTTAATGATATATTATTGATTACCCTATAGTCAATGCACAACAACATAGATCCATCTTTCTTATTAACATAAAGAACAAGTGATACCCATAGAGAAAACCTAGGGAGAATAAATCATTTTTTCACTCAATTCCTATAGTTCTTCCTCAAGTTCCACTAATTCAAAAATTGAAATTCTATAAGGGGTCTTTGATATGGTCCTTAAATCCAGAAGTATGTCTACAGAAAACATAATTTCCCACATTGGAGGATTTCCAGGTAAATCCTATAGAAATAAAATAATATATTATTGAAAAATAGGTCTGTCCTCTATTTGAACATTATTTTACTCACCATTTCTTATTGAATTCCTTTAATCCCTATTAATTAAATTTAGCAGAGCTACATGGGTTGGATCTAGATGAGAATCAGATGGTGTTGTTTCTTCCATATAGATAAAGAGTTCCACATCGTCCTCAAAATCTGTAACTCATTTTTTCTGGTAATAAATCATTGCATCATAGTTCTAAAGCCAATTGATACTGAGGATTATATCAATGTAAATCATGGGTATGACAATAAAATGAGTAGATATTGCAAATTTATATACCATAATATGTACTTACTGAAACAACATCGCTTCAAGGATAATTGCACTAGATATTTTTACCGACAACTCCCTTATTAAATCAAATTGAAAATAACCAATTTTCTTATAAAACTGAGAAGAAATGAATGAATAAAATGATACAGAATCAAATAAATCATTTGATGAGTATGAGGAAGCAATTAAAGTATCTGCCACCATGTCATTAAGAAATTTAATATCCTCAGTTGTGATCACATAAGCCTATCCCTACCCCCTTGTCCATTTTTGAGGCACATTTCCTTGAATCTTTAGGAAATCATTAGTACAATGTACCATATCTAAAAAATAATAGCATTGAACCTTAATATCTTCTTTATTCGCCTTGAAAACACCCGTATGATGCCATTTTGTTTAACACTTGTTGAAAAACCCTTTTCTTTTCAAGAAATCACCATGGTATTTCCGTCCAGAATTATCACCTCACAAAAATTCATCTATTCCATTATTCCCCATTTCCTTATTTCATTTTCCAATTATTTCAACAACCCGATTATTCTATTTATTTACTTTAATGCTATAATACATAGGGAACAAATTTTACATCTTGATATCATATCAGACTATATATTCATATGATGATAATGATTGGAAGACCATCACCCACCAAAAGAATTGATTTATCCCTTAAATGAATCAATAAATCTAGCTCCTTGGATTAATTATATACTCCACAACATTCCTTGGGAACCTTGGGAATTATGCTTTATACATTGCAACATTCTCATCTTCCTTTCTCCTCAAATTCAGAAACTGCATTTCTATATCAACTCGATGTTCATGAAGAATGTATTTCCCTATGAAATGTTCTTTAAATTCACTCAATTCCATGTTTTGGATATATTCTTCCTCTTTTTTGTTTTGAATTTGTGACAACCATTGACCATCATCTTCTGAAAGATGAAAAAATTTCATAAAAACATTCTACCTTTTGTTACTTCCCAAGTAATTAAATATCTTCTCTACAAAACATATCCTCTAATCTGCCACGAATGGGTTTTTAGTCCAAATAAATGATGGAGGTTATTGTCACATAATGATATCTAACATAGCACCTTCCCATTGTGGGTCTATATTCTCTACACGGGTAAGGTTATTGTGCATAAGATGATAATGTTTTCATATTATAGTTATAATATACCCTTCACCAGTCGTATCCCTAGAGACAAATTCATTATATATCTTAGGTGGGAATTCCTTACATGAGATACATGCATTACTGAGGTTTCCAGTACTTCCACTATGAAACATTTATAAATAATGTCATTCAGAATATTTTGTTATGAATCATAATTTACTATCTCAATAGATAAAAAATACTTATCATCAATTGAAATCTTATTCATGGATAATCCCATAATCATAAACATTTTTTCCTTGAGGATAAATTTACATTTAAAACCTTCAAAATGGATTGTAATGAAAATGTAATCTATCCTAAGAATATTGACCAGGGATGTAAAACTAGGTATTTAGTAAGGCCCATTATCATGTACTAGGATACCTCATGTCAACCTTGAAACTCTTGGTCAGAGTTTTCACACCTCGGTACATCTGTTCTAGAATCATGTTAACTTGTATTATTTTGATTGGGATGTATTTTCTAGAAATATCAACAGAATATATTCCTTACCAAGATTACATGATTTTCTTGTATGTTTATCCTCAAAGATTATATTATGGTTTTGTTCCCTATTCAAAATTTTCAAAATCCAGTTTCCATGTTTTTTACTAAACATATTCTAATACCAACTATAAAAAATAAACCCCAGTTTATTAAGGATGTTGGTTTATTTTATTACATTGAAATATAAACAAGGAATATGTATCCCGAAGGATTGAGTAGTTTAGAAGCATTGAAAAGAACATATATGCATAAGTTCTACATTACAACTTGAAATCAAATACATCATATATGTTTTATTTGGGACATCTGGAACCCAATAATTATACCTACAAGTCAATCATAATATACATCTTTCATGTCCTGGGGAAAATGAAATATAATAAGGGGTGAGATTAGATTCTCAGTAAGGGTATGAAATATAGTAGAAGATACCATGATCATAAACATTAAGCATGGTGAATAATTGAAAACACATGCCTTTAAAAATAAAATATTAAACATGAACACATTATTGAAAGAATACGAGATGAGTAATTATTCCCATAATAAAACATAATAGTGGGTATTATACTAGTTAAATAACTACATGAACTATGAATTTCTATCTTCATAATGAGGGAAATGAATATTACATATATTTAGAACTATATTTTCATGGATTCCACCAAGAAATCTATAAATGATTATGGCCTCAGCCAAAAACATATCTTAAAATAGGAAAGGACTCAGCCAAGTCCATTTCTATTTGTCTCATGAGACCAACCAACGCATATAGGGTATATATCAGGCCCCAAAAATCACAAAATATGTCTAATTCATTCCAAATATGATTGGGTATAAACATAAAAAATATAAACATTCATATTGAAACTAATATATGAAACAAAAATAAATTTCCCTGATAATTAAGCATAATGAAAACCCATTCAGATTAAATTATTGAATGGATTTATGATAGAACATCCACAGTAAAACTAATCATAAACTAGTAAATTAAATATGTAAGAAGATATAATTAACATTATTCCAAATAATACACAACAATCTACAAGAGTGTTGAAATATATTATGGTACTCTTATAAAATCCTCGAGTAATTCTTGAGATAAATACTCTTTTACTTTGAAAAGTAGAGTTCTTTTGGAGAAGTGTTTTGATAAAACCAAAGAAATAAGATTTCATTTTCTTAATAAAATGAGTAATTTTATAAAAATAATGGTTTCTAAAAACTGATTATAGAGTTCCCTAGAAAATAGGTTAGATTTTGAGAGATTCCCTTATGTCGGGATTTTATTTCATGAAGAATTTTTTGAAAGATCCTTTTAAAAGATGTAATTCCCCTTAAATGAAGGTAAGATTCTTGTTGGTATACATATGTAGAAAATTAAAATATAATTTATTAGGATTACATATTAATTAATAATTATTTAATTGAGGTATGTAGTTAATAAAAGTATCCCGAATCAAAATAGAGGTTCGTGTGGAAAAACCATTACATTAATTCTAATGGTGTTCCTCACTTAAACATAATGACCTGAATAATAAAATTCAGGTTCATAGATTAATGATTATAGAACATATTCGAAATATAATTCATTTATTATATAACCTTATTAGTTTTATTCAAGAACATTAGATGGGTTAAGAGATTCAATTTCATTGTTTTGGAGCATTTTCCACCTTAGTCTTCATGATCAGTTTACTTATATTCATGTAAAAATAATCATGTAGAATGAGAATGGTTTTCCAGAATAGAATTTGTATGTGATTAGTGAAAAATAAGAAGATTACATGTTTATAAAATTCTTCTGGTTGATGAGAGTGAATAAAAATCATTATATAAAACTTTAATGAATTGTTTTTGGGTTAATTGGTGGTTTTTTATCACAATGACCTCATTTTAATTTATAAATTAATATATTGTATAAAAAAGGATTCCAGAACCTTAAATAAGTTATAATACATATATTAGAGTTTATTTCAATAATAAAAATTTTTTCATGACCGAAATTTAGTACAGTAATAGGAATTGAAAACACGTCATTCTTGAATGTGATAAATTAACAAATCTTTGGAAGTATATTCATTTCTATTATAGAAGAAGAGGAAATGAGTGATTATGAATAGTTATTACTTTAACATGACAAAATTACACTACATGTAGGTTAATGGTGTCATAAAAATATTTGGATTAATAAAGTTTATGAATGAAAACGAAAATAAAGAAACTTGAAATAAAATAAATGAAAAGAGTAATTTACCTCTTGAAATAGTCATTCTTGAGAGCCTCTCTAGGGGAGAGTTTTTGGTCATTTTATCAAACTATGGGATGATGGACGTATGGGAGGATTTTGGGAGGATAATTGAGCAAAATTTATACTATGTGAAAGGATTGAGAGGGTTAAAGAGAAGAGTGAGTTAGGGGGTTTTATAGTGGAGGAGAGGAGGGTTTTCCCATTATCTTACTCATTATTTTATTATTTTTCCAAATACAACCAATAGTATTGATTCATAGGACCAATAATAATAATATGTTCATGTGAGTTATAAACATGCGTGCTTACATCATCTACGATGCTAGTAATAGTGAATTTTACTGATAATGTATATATGCGGTAAATTACCGGATTTTACAAGTAATAAAAAATTTAGTATTCTGGGAAAATCCAAAAAATCCACTATAACAATTTTTCGAATTTTAAAATTAAAAATTAAACTCCATTTTTTTAAAATAATGTTCTAAATAATTTTTTTGATACCCCAAATGTCCACGATACGTTTATCATTGAATAATATGATAGTGTGTGAAATACACAACACCGAGTTCAAGCACACCACGACCTTTCAAGCTAGCTGTTTAAAAAGAGGTTATGTTTAGTAATAACCAAATTTTGAATTTTACAAACTACATATAATTTTAACATCCATATAATGTGTTTCTTAGACATAATATAAGAACAAAATCAAATTTTTTAGATAAAAGAAGTATTTTTCGAAAAAGGTAATTTTACTGCATTTTAATAGAAAACCCATTTTAAATCCAATGTTTGAAACTTTTATTTATTCAATTTGACAAAATAAACTTTTTTTATAAATGGGACATAAAACTATAGGATGGAAAAAAATTTGGTTCTTTTCTGATAACTTTCATATTTTGATAAATAGTGGAAAATAGTAAATTTTAATTGAAAAATACTTTTTAAATCAAAATAATATGTAGTGTTAAATTATACATTTAAATTATTTCAAAGTATAATTAGATTATATTTTAATCATTTAATACAATTTTGTTAATTGGATTTAATTTTACATTTAAATTGGACATACCCACAAATCAAGCTTTTGATAGTTTTTACTTCTCAAAAACCCTCTTTTGGGTTTTGACAACGAGAATATTTTTTAAAATTAACTAATACAACTTCTATGTTCTGACTTGGGTAAAATAGACTTCATTTTTGAATATGGATGATAAAATTATCTTTGGGTAAATTTTTGGTATATTTCTTAATACTTTCAATTTTTGAGGAATGGTGAAAAACACTACATTATTGTTTAAAGCAGATATTTTATTTAAATAATTATTTTTAATTTAACTTTATTTTAAAGAAAAAATCATTACATAATACCTATATTCGTTAAATGGTATTCTTTGAGGTCATTTTATAATAAAATTTGATATATAAGATTTTATTGAACATTTTACCGCCTTTTACTCACATTCTAGACACATTTGAAAATTTGGATAAAACATAATTGTACATCTTCGAAGAATTGAATTTAAAAACTCCGAGTTACACGGTTGACATCAGTCTGTAAAATGTGGGTCAATAAGATGAGAATAATTTTTGGTGAATAGTAACTTCTGAATTTTATTTACCATGGTTAAAAGTAAATCGGGTAATTACAAGTAAAAATGATATTATAATTACCCTAAAACATGTCCTAATTATATTGGATAAGTGTATTAAGAAAAAAACAACCATAGTAATAAAATATTTTCCTCTGGTTCCACATGAATTAGATTGGGACATTTATTATTATTTTTTATAATAAATATTTAAAAGTGTCAAATTCAACGATTAATAACAAGAAAATTTTTATTATATGGTTAAGTATAAGATAAATTTGACTATAAATATTAATTAAAAAGTTAAAAATATTTCCTACATAGTGGTATTTTACTTAAAAAAGTAGACACTAAATAAGTAAATTTATTTATGACACAGTGATGATGTAGTAATTACACTGTTATTGAAATATTTAAATAATTGATATTAGAAATATTAATCTAATTTTGAATTGAGACTTTTTATCTATTCAGTGAATTTTATCATATAATATGAAATTTTAGGGTTTAATAAATAATTTTTTTGAACCGATAAAGTTGTTATAAATTTCACAAAATCCAAATACTAAATAGTGTCATAATTGACATAAATGAGTTTTTTTAATAAATTCTATATTATTAATTGATATAATATTCATAAAAATCTATGGTTCAGAAAAATTGCATATATAAGGTTAGATATATAAATAATTAACCACTTATGGTTTTCTTTACATTTTATAGTAATCTTATTAACCATTTATTATAATATTACAAGAATATGTGGTAAAAGTTATACAATTTATATAATAGTTAAATATAAAATATAATATTAATATGGTGACTTAAACCTGTTTAAAATCTATTATTTTAGACGTTCTTGACCCATCCCCACCATATCATCGAAATAAAACCATTTATAACCATTATAAACTGAATATGATTGTATAATAAAATAATAATTCAAGCTTTTTCTAAAGTGGCCCCCATCTCTCTTATAAGAGGTTACTTATCCTTCTCTGATAATCAATCCTCCAAATCCATTTGGCACATCCAAATCTTTCTCAAATACCCTCACATAAATATAGAGGCCATAATTTGATCGGAATCCATTCTAAAGAGCCCTATCGATCAAATCAAAAGGATGCACCTGAAGAAGCGGTAATAATTTCATCCCATATTTCAAAGTTCATTTTTTATTCCACGTCCTCTTTCATTTTTGTTTCCATACCAAAATAATAACAAAATTAACTTATATATGGTTTGATGTTATTATAAATATTGTACAACTATATTAATTATTCTATCTATCCTATGAATTACAATGTCACCATACGTGCGTACGTATGGCTTACCATCTCCACGTTGTGGGGCAGTTTGTTATTCAACAATTAACCATTTGTATGGGTATAAAAATGAGTATAATTGGTTTAAATAATAAATATAACATGTTAATTATTATGTATATATTACATACCATCCAATTATCTACGATTTCATCATCAATAGAATGGTATTGTCGCCCGTGTGTACGTACGGATTACCATCTCTATGAATGCGATGATATTCATTCCCCATCGTAACCATTAAACAATTATTTTCATATTATGATTAAAAATAATATTTAATATCATAATAAAATTCTAGATATTAATAAAATACATCCTTTCCATATCAAACATGACATCCATAACAAAACATATAAATGAAAATGAATCTATTAACACTGAAAACTATAATACTACTGAAATATTATTAACAAATCAATATTATAAGATCATATATGATATCATATTTATGTATTTTGTTCAATTATAATTTAATAACAATGATTTAACAATTATACAGGAGGTTAAACTACCCTCTACTAAAGAAAAGTACAAGGTAAGGGGTTTTCATCTCATTTCGTATTCCCGTGAGGTTCATGCTATATTTCCACTATTTCGTTTTGTGTGGTGTATGTACTTCCCATGATTATATTATTTTTTTAATATAAATTATTTTATTTTTATTTATATCTTTATTTTATTATCCTTCTTTCATGGGATGTATGTTTATAAGTTACCAATTAGTAAGGGAATGTCCAATTGTGATTTCCACTCATTGGGTTTTACGCAAACATCATTGATATTTTACTCCAATATTATGTGTGAAATCTCTATTTATTTATTTATGTAGTAATTTAAACTCCCCTTTGTGGGGATATACATTTTCTATAGATAATCCCTCCATTTATAAATTATCAATTCATCAATATGATCTTGATAAGGGTAATCTTAACTCAATTTCCATTCATTGAGTCAAACATCCATGTCAATGTTATTGTTTTTCCAAGAATATTGGTGAATGCCCTCTGATTGATTTACATTGAATATTCAATCATATTGAGCATATTTATATTTTTCACACATAATTATGTCATTGATTTATCCTTAATCTAAGGATATGGTGTTTATAAGGGAGTTCATCTCAATTTGCATTCCATTGAGAGCTCTTTGTTATTATGTGTCAATTCACTTTTATATAGGTTACATACTGTACTTTGACATAGTATATCATGAATCTTTTTATTCTCATGATATTATGATGTTTTTAGTATATATATTATTTTTATTCAAGCGTCTCTCATTTTGTTAAGAACTCTAACTAAAATATCATTTTAAATGTTTTAAATATTTATTCTTCAAAATCATTCTCATTAATGTCCATTTTTTAAAAATGGTGTTAAGGAATTATTTATATGGACATGAATTTTTTAAAATTAAAATTTCATTTAAAAGTTTCAAAGTGGTATGGGACACTATGATTCAAACTTCTATTTCTAATAGCTTCTTGATAAATAGTTAGATTTTAAATGTTTTCAAGAAAAAGTGATATTTCTCTCAAATAGTTTTACTGATTATTTTCATCTATTTCAATATTTTTTATTATTATTCATTGATATTGATTTATTATAATAAGATCTTCAATATTGTATTTAATGATTTATGTTTAACTGTGGATGTGCTATTTTTATACCATTCTTGGGTTTTGTTCAAAATATTGTCATTTCATATGCTAGTTTTAATACAAATGTTTATATTATGTTTCAACCTTTTTATATGAGGAATTCATTGAGCTTAGTAATTGATGGGTGGATACCACTATAGATCCTAAATTCATCAGTAGGTCTCATGAGAAAACTAGTGTCTTGGCATAAGTCCTTGACACAATCTTATTTGTAGTCATGGAACGAGGCCTTGACTATGTGGTTATGATATCCGACATTATGCATTCCATCATTATAAATTTGGATACTGATATTACATGTGATTATTCGACTAGTAGAATATCCATGTGAATAAGTAAATGTCATTATTTGATTTATCATTGCCATATTATTCTGATTTTTATGTTTAAAAGGATTGTATTTTATTATTAGACATTACCATATATATTTATGCTTATTTATAATAGTTTATACTCTATTTTTATCCTTATTGAGCATCTGAGCTCACTCCTTTCGATATTTTATTTTTCATAGGATATGAACACTATATTATGCCTGACTTACAGAGATTTTCTAAGGTAGATGAATGTATTCAAAAGAGACCCAATATTGTAGTTTTTATATTTCATAACGTAATGTAAAACTTATGTATGTATATATTACATCCAATGATACTAAACTGATCAGCCATTCGGGATTTGATCCCTTGTGATCATGTCTATGTTATGTAATATTGCACCGACTCTAGCTAACTAGGGTCAAGGAATTACAGTTGGTATCAGAGGATGTTTAGTACAAACCTTGGAAGCTCAATTTTGAAAAATATATATTAGAGAAAATAACCCTACGATAGTGATTGGGGATTATTATAGAAGAACTTCCTATAATTTTGGTAATGTTGATATTTTTTGTATTTTCTAAGAAATACATCCATTTTGGGATATAAGAAGGTAGAGGAGGATCTGGAACAGATGTACCTTGGAGTGAAAACCCTGACATGGAGTTTCAAGCTTGACTCATGGAATCATTGTACACGACAACTGGCCTTGCTGTACTGATTGTTATGACACTCTTAGGGGATATGCTTGGGATGATTCATGTTTTCTGTACAAACCGATTTGAAGGATTTTAATATAAGATCAGAATAAATAACCTTGATTAATTCTATTGTTTTTTATTTCGAAAATATTGTGTCATTATATTCTCTAAATGATTTTATGTATATTATTACTCACAATCTCTATTCTGGTTTTTGTCAATGGTTGCATTTCTAAAAAGTCATAGTAACATTGAACATGATGTACAAGGTGGTAACAATGGTGGAAATGATCCAAAAAAGGGAATGTTGATAGGCATAAAAGATATCATGTTCATGCCGAATCAATTTTTCAAAATATGATCAAGAACATATATATTAACCAACTCCTAAACTCAACAAAGGAGATAAAGGGGGAGAATGATAAGAGCTCCATTAGTGGAGACCATGGTGAAAATAAATCTCATTTTCCATCATGCTCGAAATGTGGAATGAGAAACCCTTGAAAGTGTCTCAATGGAACAAATAAATGGTTTATGTGTGGGAAATAAGAACATAAAGTAAACATTTCTGGGAAAAATGAAGAATAATATGGAAGAAAATAAAAATGATCCTAAGAATCCATTTGTAGTCCTTTTCCATAAATGTAGGGGACTTGTAAATTACCTTAGTCAATTTACTATTCTATAGGATAACCTCTATGTCATGTAAGAACCTATGTAGAAATAATGGGATGGAGAAATATTTAAAAATATTAATGCTCTTTGGTGATGGGATTACTTTTGAAAACATTTCTCTTGTATGTGTAACCCTGGATTTTGTTATGTGAAAATGATATTTGAAGAATAATTATTTATTATTTTGTGGATATAGTTATAAATAACCATTTGGGTTTTTTGTTCCTTGAATTTGAGTCAATTACACGTTATTACTTTTTGGGAAGAAAAAACAAGGTATGAGATTACATTTTTGGTTAAAATATTTTATGATTATTTTTGAGGAATTTATCTCTTTTTTGGGAATGTTATAAAATTATATAGTTTTTGAAAAAGGAAAACAAATAGACCATATGCCAACCCATCACATCAGATAATGCTATGAGAATCGAACCCACAACCAAAGTGCGACTGAGATTTATGGCCTTCAAATGGACCACGTGAGGTCCCTAGTTTGTATAACTAATTCTATTTAGTTAAAAGATTTTATGGATCACGAATATGTTTCTTTTTGGAACTTATTATTTATCCTTAGTATAGTAAAATTATTTTGTGATTATGTGATAAATGTAATTTATGAATAAGTTCGCTCTTTTGGGAACAATATATGCCTAAGGAAAATATAATACGATGGGATTTTTAATTTTAGGAGTAATGGTGGATTTTTATTTTGGAAGACTGTATGATTTTTATAGACATATAAAGAATTGGGTTATTTATGAAAAATGAT
Organism: Viscum album; assembly: GCA_963277665.1. NCBI lineage: Eukaryota > Viridiplantae > Streptophyta > Magnoliopsida > Santalales > Viscaceae > Viscum > Viscum album. Next base: position 1,083,700,811 of record OY728150.1, on the reverse strand, counting down.
TATCCTATCATAGAGAATATGTGATTAGGTAAATTACTTTTTAGTATGTGACTTTACGAATAGTCGATGTTATTTGGAGATAAATGTTAAGATTTATCGTAGAAAACTGTGTGATCAAATCCTTCTGAATTTTGTGTTTCAAACATTGTTTGGATTATTTTGATGAATTTAAAGGTCAATTGTATTTTAATGGGTTTTTTGAAAATTGGGTAATGTTTTTTTAATTTTGAAGATTAAGGGTAGTATTTCCTTATATAAAGGATTATGCTTTTTATGGATAATTTGATCTTATACCAACCATTTTGGTTTTAGTTAATGTATATAGACAAGGTAAATATGTAGGTAATATTTTTTGGATTATTAGATTCACTATAAGTTGATTCTAGCAATTTAGGTGTGACCAAGTCATCATGAATACTCTTCTTTTGAAGTGAAAGATGAGTTTGTGGTTAAATTAGTTAAAGGATGTAACTCTACTTGTCAAGTATTTTTTTTATTCTATGATAAAATAATTCTTAAATATTTGGTAAAGTATCTTAAAAACAAAAATGTTTTATCCTAATACCTTATGTATTGTTTAAGTTATTATATTTTAAATCACCAAAGATTTATTACTTTGAGACCCTCAATTTTACATTAACATTTTTGATTGATTGATGTACTCAATCACTCCATAAAAATATTTAAATTTTCCATCCAATTATAATTTCCATCAATGTTCACCAATTTGAAATCCGAATTTGGTGGTGACTTTTTCATTTCCATTTTCCTCTTATTAAAACAAAATATTATTAACCCTATTTCTAAAGTGGGTTTTCCAAAGAGGTATCATCAATTTTTAAACTTTTATTTCTGAAGAAAAATTTTAAATTGTGAGGATGAAATTTATTGAAGGAGGGAATAATGTAACACCCCAAGCTTCTACTATATGTTTCTCTTTGAATAATATGATAACTTGTGAAGTACGCAACACTGAGTTCAAGCACACCACCACATATCAAACTATTCGTTTAAAAAGTTGTTAAGAATATATATTATAAAATTTTGAATTTTATATAATTTATATACTTTTAAAATCTATATTATGCATTTCATATACCTAATATATGAACAAATTCAATTTTTTAGATAAAAAAACTATATTTTAAAAAAAATACCGTTTTACATCCTTGTAATAGGGAAACCTTTTTAAATCCAATATTTGAAACTTTTACATATATAATTTGTAGAAAATAAACATCCTATATATATATGGGATATAAAAATTTCTGTTGGATAAATATTTGGTGCATTTCTAAAAACTATCATATTTTGACGAATATTGAAAAATACAAAATTTTAATTGAAAACAAATTTTTTCATAAAATTATTTTATAGTGCTAAATTATACATTTTAATGGTTTTTAAGTATAATTAGATTGTATTTTTTATCATTTAGTCAAATTTTGGTCATTGGAAATAATTTTACTTTTAAATTAGACATAAAGACATATCATTTTTCTGATTTTTTTACTTCTCCAAAACTCACTTTTTGGTTTTTAGAATGGGAATATTTATTTAAATTAATTAATAAAACTTATAGGTTTTAAATTTTGTACAATATAAATAATTTTATAATTTGGAATATCAAAATTATATTTCGGTGAATTATTTTTAATTTTCTAAAAACAGTCAATTTTTTATCAATAGTGAAAAACACTACGTTATTGTTTAAAGCCAACTTTTTTTAATAATTAATTTTAATTTATTTTAATGTCAAAATAGAAAAAAAATACCTATATTATTCCAATATAATTCATTAAAGTCATTTTATAATAATATTAGATATATAAAAGTTTATATAACTATTTACTGTCTTTTACTCACCCTCTAGGAACATTTACAAATTTCCATAAAACATAATTTAACTGTTTTGTCGAATTGAATTTTAAAAATAAAAGAGACATGGTTGACACAAGTAAGTAATATGTTGTTAAATAGGATGAAAATAAATTTTGATGAATAGTAACTTTTAAATTTTATTTACCACAATTAAAAGTAAATAGGGCAATTAAAGTTAAAAATTATATTATAATTACCCTAACACATGTCCCAATTCTATTGGTTAAGTGTATTTTGACCAAAAGAAATATTAGGAATAAAATATTATCCTTTTTGTCTAATTGGATCAGATTATGACAATTATTATTATTTTATTCCAAGAAGAGTAAAAAGTGTTAAATTTGAAGTTTAATAATAAAAATATTTTTAATATAGGGCTATACATAAGATAAAATCTATCATAAATATTCATTAGAAAGGTAAAAATATTTCTTACACAATTTAATTTTATTTAAAATTTTTATACATTAAATAAGTAAATTTATTTATGACAAAGTGATGATGGATTAATTACCCTATTATTGAATGATTAAAATAATTGATATTATAAATATTAATATATTTTTAAATTGATACTTTTTATGCATTACAATAATTTTTTAGGTTAATAAGGAATCTTATAGTTGATTAAATAAATTTTTGTTGAAGTGATAATGTTTTTATGACTAAAAAAACAAAATACTAAATAATGCCAAAATTTACATAAATGAGTTTTTAAAACCAATACTGTATTACTAATTGATAGTATTCATAAAATATACGATTTTGACAAAGGACTTATATAAGGTTATATATATCAATAATTAACCACTTTTGATTCTCTTGGATATTTATATTATGTTTATTAACCATTTATTATAATAATACAATATTACATGGAAAAAGGTAAACTATTTAACTAAGAGTTAAATCTGAAATATAAGGTTTATATGGTGTCCTAAACCTGTATAAAACATATTGTTTTAGAGTTTTGTGACCCATTCCCACCTTATCCTAGAAATGATTTTTTTGTATCCATTATAAACTTAATATGATTGTATAATAAAATAATATTTCAAGGTTTTCCTAAACTGACCCTCACCTCAATTATAAATGGGTACTTCCCCTTCTCTCCAAATAAAACCTACAATGCCATTTGTCTTGGCCATCCCATGATCAAATATCCTCCCAAATACCATAAAATTATCCTATAGGCCTTACTTTGATGATAATCCAACCTAAGGATCACTTTTGATCAAATCCAAATGAAGCACCCGAAGAAGCTGTTATAATTTCATCACCTCTTTAAAATTTCATTCCTTCTACTTTATCTTTCTTTGTTGTTTCCATACCAAAATAATATCTCCATTACCTTATACATACTTTTATGTTATTTTAAATATGTTATAAACATATTCATCATTCTATCCATCCTATGAATGATACAATCACCATACGTGCGTATGTACGACTTACTGTCTCCAAGTCATGGTGTAGTTTGTTATTCAAAACTTCATAATTTTGAAGGGTATAATAATGAGTTTTATTTTGGTAAATAATAAATATATAATTTTAATTATTCTGTATATATTATATATAATCCAATTACATACTATTTCACCAATAATAGAATGGTATTGTCGCTCTTGTGTACGTATGGATTTCTGTCTCCACAAATGCGATGAGATTCATTTCCCATAGTAAACATTAAAGAATAATTTTCATTTTATGATTAAATATAATTTATAAAAACTTAATATAATTCTATATATGAATCAAATACATCCTATCAATATCAAACATTACTTACATAACAAAACATATAAAGGAAAAAGAAACATTTGACACTCGAAATAATGATACAAATAAAATATTATTAACAAATAAATATTAAACTATCATATTTGATATCATATTTATGTATGTGGTAACTTTATAATTTAATAAAAATTATTTTATCATTATAAAAGTGGTTAACCTACCCCTTACTATGGAAAATTACATGGTAAAGTGTTTTCATCTCACTTCTTATTCCTGTGAGATTTATGATATATTTCCATTATTTCCTTTTGTGTGGTGTATGTAAAACCCATGATTATATTAATTGTATATAATAAATTAATTTATGGGTATTTAAATCTTCATTGTATGATCCTTATTTCATTGGATGTATGTTTTGTATGTTAACAGATCAGTAAGGGAATTTCTAATTTCGATTTCCACTCATTGGGTTTTATGAAAACATTATTGATTATTTTACTCCAAGATTATGTGTGAAATAACTATTTATTTATTTATGTATTAATTTACACCCCCTTTAATTTGGATATACATTTGAGACACATAATGAATCATTTGATAAATTATCAATTCATCAATATGAACTTGATAAGTGTAATATTAACTCAATTTCTATTCATTGAGTTAAACATCCATGACATTGGTATCATTTTTACAAGAATATGTCTGAATGTCTGCTGATTGATTTAGACTGAATATCAAATCATATTTAGTGTATTTGTATTTTCAACACATTATTATGTCATTTATTTATCCTTAACATAAGGATATGGTCATTATAAGGGATTTTATCTCAATTTACATTCCATTGAGACCCTTATGTTGGTAAGTACCAATTCACTTTTATATGTTGTACATACTATACTTTGACATAGTATATCATAAATCCTTATATTCTCATGATATTACAATGTTTTTATTACCTCAATTAGTTGTATTTATGCATATCTCATTTGGTTTGGAACTCTAACTAAAATATCATTTAAAATGTTCTAAAGATTTATTCTTCTAAATAATTATCATTAATGTACATGTTTTAAAAATGGGGTTAATGATTTATTTACATGGACATGAATGTTTTAAAATTAAAATTTATTTTTAATGTTTGAAATTGGTATTGGAAACATTAATTCAAAAATCTATTTTTAAAATCTTCTAGATAAATAGAGACACTTTTAAATGTTTTCATGAAAAAGGGGCCATTTCTCTCAAATAGTTTTACTAATTATTTTCATCTATGTCAATATAAATCATTAATATTCATTGATGTTGATTTATTATAATAGAATATTCCATATCATGTTGAATGAGTTAATTTTTACTTTGGAAGTGATATTTTTAAACGATTCGTGGTGTCTGGTTAAAATATTGATATTTCATATACTAGCTTTAATACAAATTCATACATTGTGTTTCAACATTTTAATATAAGGAATGAATTAGACATAGTATGGGATTGGTGGAGCCCGCTATAGGTCCTCAATGCCTTAGTAGGTCACATGAGTCAAACTAGAGTCTTGGAACAAGGCCTTGATTAATCTATTTGAAAATAAAATAATAATAATAATTATTATTATTATGTTCGCCAATTTTATTAATACAGGGTTATTATTATTAAGTTTTTATTATTTACATTCTATTAATTTGTTTTTATATATTAGGTTTATTAGTATCATATTAAGTTATTATAATTTTTATTATGATTATTATTTATAATATCAATATTTTTATGATTAATCTATTTGAATTTTTTTTGTCTCATTATTATTTTTATTAGTATTATGGTTGATAATATTATTATTATCGAGATTATTATAATTATTATTAAGTTGATAAAAACATTTTTATTTTTATTATTTGAGTTTATTAAAATTATTATTGTGTTCATTATTATTTGTTAATATTTTATTTATTTATTTTAAATTATATTCTATAAATTCCTTAGTCCTATTTTATTTATTTATTCATTTATTTTATTTTATTTTATTATTTTTTTCCTCTCAAACCCTAGTACTCCCTCCCCCTCCCCCTTTCCCCTTACACGGTCGCCCCTACCTTCCTCTCCCGCTCACGCTACCCCCAATGGCGAGGGCCCTTCGGAACGCCTCCCTCCCTCTAGCCCTTCACGACCACCATAGACATGCTCCTCGTCTTCCCCTCCAGCCGAAGCCACTGGCGCACAACCCATCGATCCTCTCCACTTCTCCCCCTCCAGCCAAAGCCACCGATGCACACCCCTCAACCCACTCCTCCCCTCCAGCTGAAGCCGCAGGCACACACCCCCTATTCGCACGACCCGAATGACCGAGAGAATCTCCGTTGCGCCTCCCTCTCCCTCCTTCCCTAGGGTTTAGTTCATTTTATTTAGTTTTTTTGGTTTTTATCAGATTTTTTGTTAGACATAGGGTTAATTATGGATATTTTTTTGATTATGTTATTTATTTTAGGTCCCTTGTAGTGCGATTGTTGTGCGACAGAGTTTGCGCACAACGTTTGCGATGTTTGGGCACCGAAAGTAAGTGTTCTATCATATAAGTATTATTTTATGAATTAATTTGTCTGTTTGATCAATTTGGTGTGTTATTTGATTAGTTTTCTTGGAGTTAATATAGTTTTACTCAAGGTTTAATATGATATCATTGTGTTTTTTAACTTTGTCTTTGGTTTATTATGTCATGAAAGTGCTGTAAATTCTGTTTTGTATTGTGATTGGTGTGCGTTTGGATTTAGAAGATGTTTTTGAGTGGCAGTCTGTGTTCAAATCCTTGTGATACCTATTGGAGTTGTTTCATAAAATTTTTTATGGTTCATAAAATCTTTTAATAGGAGTTTGGTTTTAAATTAAGGTGAGGTCTCATCTTAAAAATGGGGGTTTCACTTTTCATTCAAATGGTGGGTTGAAATGTGAGAGTAGTTTATCTTTTGTAGATATGCCCTTGTAGAAACCTCTTGTTATAGATGACGATTATGGTTTATGTGATTGATTCTTGTGTTATAATAAATGGGTGTGTCATTAGTGCAAACCCTTATGTGTTATTTTGAAATGTTTCATAGATTACTAATTGTTTAATTGTTTTATTGAATTATTTCTATAGCACGTTGAACTCTACTGTGTGGTTTCATGTTGCGGGTGTCAAGAACACCTGCATCTGCATGCATGAGGAAAGATATATATATATATATATATATATATATATATATAAATTTCGTCTTTGTACGTATTCCCTCATGGCGCGGGGAGTATGTACAAGGCAACTAGGGGTATTTATATATATATATATATAAAAATGCATGTGAAAGGAATTGCGTAGGGTGGGTCTGAGTTGTCGTCGACAAACAATGGCATATTTGAGGTAGGTCCCATATGCCTATGCCTTTAGTTTGAATTTCATTGTTGCTTTCTTATTTGAAAATATGTTTTACATTTGTGACATATGAAGATTCTATGAAAATTGGCTACAGTTTCTAGAAATGATTATGCCTTTGCATTGAAAATTTAAATTTAATTTTAATGCTATAGACCCTAAGTGAATTTTCATGAAAATTGATTTCCTAAGTTGTTTTGAATTGGTAATGAGTATTTCAAAAGGTGTTTGGACTTTCGACCGATTAGTTATAAAAAGTGTTTCCTTTATGTAAATAAGCCCATTTGGAATTTTAAGAATTCTTTATGAAAGAGAAAAACCTCTCTTGAGGCACACCCACTTTGGTTTTAGAATAATTATTTTTTATATGAATGTGTTATTAAGGGCCTAATTTGATGCTTATTCATTGTGTGACATGAAAGAGGTGGAATGCACTTAAAAAAGGGAGAGAGGTGGTGAGATGTTGAATGTGTTTTAGATAAAGAAATTGTTATGTACTTATATGTTTTCTTGATAATGAAAACTCACCACCACATGAAATAGTGCACAATAGGAAACTTGGGTATCTTGGTGGGTGAACAGGACTAGTACACTATATGACACGGAAGGGGTTCGTCCCGGCTTGTCTAGCAGGATTGACGCAACAACACTTAGTAAAAATATGGATTTCTGAGGGTCATGGTCTTCTATTCCACGTTTTCTGACGGTCGTCGTCTTCTAATCCACATTTTCCGAGGGTTGTGGTCTTCTAAACCATGTTTTCGAAGGGTCGTGGTCTTCTAAGACACATTTCACTAAGGTTTGAGATCTATCGGTTCCCACATGTTCTAGCTTCCTATAGGGATTACCCATGGTGATCATTTGTGACATGCTTCTTGTGATGTAACTTTATTTTCAGTTATTTCATACTTGATGTATTGTTTATGAAAACTATATTTTAATCCAAACTGGTTTATTTTCATTTTAAAATGTTAATGCATGCCTGGAACCTATTTAAAAAATGTAGTTGGAGTGAAATGCTTTACTTGAAAATTAAAACTCCTTACATGAGTTTGAAAAGAAGGAAAAAATTATTTTATTATATCTTATTTTTAAACTATAATGATTGGATTTCATACAAATGGAAGGGGAATCAGATGTGGTTACATTTTGGGATTCCTACTGAGCATCTCGGTGCACACGCCTTCTTTACTTTTCAGTTGTAGGTTTCAGTCTTGCATTACTTTTGGGATCGAATGTAGTTGACGTACCATGGTGATCCACGGTTTCACCTCAGGTATGTCACGCCACTTCTTTAATTCCAACATTTTTCACTGCCAAGTTGTTTAGTTTGTTTCCTTTATTTATTTTCTTGATCAGTTTATGTTTGTTTATCTTTTTTATGGGCCAAACCGTTCCCAACTGGTTTATTTTGATGCCCGTCACTAGTTTCAAGCCCCTGGGGATCGAGAACAACCTCATGCCATGTTTCGGACTGAGTCTGGTGCCGAGTCAGATGATGACTTGGCCTTGTTCATGAAAAAATGGAATCAGAGGGGGCCTTTGTTATTTGGGGTGCCAGGAATCATGGTGATTTGGTGTGTTGGGACTCGAGAGGTAGGTGTGGGAAGGATGTCATGAACCCTTTCCCATCCCGAGATCCGAGTTTCCAAGGGTTGTATGGGATTTGAGTTTTTCTTTTGCTTGGTCTATGTGGATGAGGGATGAAAAAAGAAGTGATCTGGTGTTACATGATGAGCCTCCATGGAGTAGTGACCCATGTACAGCCTGAGTGCACGGTCCAAGACACTTCCGGTGGGGATGCTCAGTCATAGAATAGTCTGCTAAGCCATGTTACCGGTTTTTCATATCCACTAGTACCTTGTTTTTGGAAATTTTTATATGAGTTTTGTTTGACCTTCATTTTAGTTGGTGTGAGTAGATGACAAAAATGAAAATGAATTTTTGTGAAGGTGTTTTCAATAGGGAATGTGATTGTTGGAGTGTATTTTTTTTGAAATGGAAAAAGTTTTGGAATTTGGAAATGTGTTTCTTTAATGATAAGTGACATTCAAAAAATTGGTTGGGAATTTGGTCTTTTTGCTAAATGGTATGTTTTTGAAATGCGACGTTTCTTGAATTAACCCTTGGTATTTCTATGAGTGATCACATACATTGAGGTGCACATGTGGAACGTAAAGAAATTTGTGATGTGAGTGGATGAGTGCTTGAGCTAGAACATGGATATGTATGTGTGAGACTTCCTGGGATACCCATGGTGGATATTTAAGTTGCTTTGTTTTCTGGAAAATGGTTTTCAAAAATAATTTTTCAAATGTTTAGAAAGGTGAGTGAGAAATTATTTAGTGTCGTCTTTTTATGTTTGGAATCCTTTTTCATGGGATCATGGCTTTGAAATATTGAATTGTGGTTGGAATAGGTATTTGAGTTTGTACTTTTGTATGTGATGGAGGTGAGTAATTTTTATTTATGATTAGTTTTGATTCAGATTTGTGCCTCTGGTTTTTGAGCTTGATTCCAAGAAAAGTCCCAGAAGTTCCTAGTGAGCCTCTTAGAGTTGTTTGTTCTACCCAGACTCTTAGCTTAGTGGTGGAATTGAATTCTTTTTTGTTATTGTCCAGATTCCATGGTGATCATGATCTATCAAATGTAGAAGGATGGCTTGGTGAAATCATTGGTGTTTTCAGGTTTTGGAAACCACCAATTCTATGAGAGTCCGTGTTGGTTCAGGTCCATTTGAAGGTGAAAATTTGGATTGGTGGAGGAGATAATCCCAGCGTCGTTGCATGATGGTATGTCATGGAAGGTGCTTAAGACCACTCTTTTCCAATGATTTATACCTAAGGAAGTGAAGGCGAGGAAAGTGGTAGAACTAGTGGGTGTCGAGTAAGGCCAAAGACCAGTGAATGCCTATGTGGGGCATTCCAAGGGGTGGATTCCATTTTCTCCCGAGGTAGCATCGTATAATCAATTAAATTTTCACTTTTGTGGGGTCTTCGTTCAGGGTTCCAGGATTTTTTCTTTTTGGTGTTCAGGAAGGTTCCCCATCTGGTGATGGGAGCGAATCGGAGGAACCTGTTTCAATCAAGTCTTGTCAATTCCATCTTCTATTAGTTGGGCCACCCCTTGTTTTCTTCTAGTGTGCTCGGTTTGGGTACTTTAAGTCGCCTTGTCATCACCCTCCGAAGGCTTGCCATCAGTGTGTCCATTTAGGACTATTGGAGAGGTTTCGCTAGCGGCGTCATCAGCAGGAGTCTGGAATGAAGGATGAAAGCTCCTGACTGCAGGGTAGTAGAAGCTTCAAGACATCAGAGCTCCAAAAATAGGTCTCGGTGTGAAGCTCTTCACGCAGTCAGGAATTGTTTTTGTGTGGGGCACCATGGTATAATTTTTGTCTCCAATGATGAAATGGGGATGGTCTAAATTTCCATATTATATCTCTCCCGTCTTTGAAGGTTCTGTTTTACTGTAAGAGGCTTAACAGTCTCTTTTTCTCGTTTTCTTCTTTGTTCATTGAATGCCAGACTGTTTTTGTAAAAAGACGTGGTGATATTTTTTTCTTTTAATTCTACTAGTTGTGCCTCCTCAAATATGAGCTCTGGAGTTGTATCTTTATGGCTGGGAGTCTCAAGATGATTATCTCTCTCATGTGGATAGCTCCATTTGTGACCCGTTATTATTTTAGTATGTGCTCGTTTTGGTGACACATGCGTCTTGGGAAATTATGAATAGGGATTTGGTCTGCTACTTGGTTTAGGTTCTTTCATTAATGACCTATGCGGTGGGGGTCAAGTTTATGCAGAGAGTTAATGGGTTGGTTTGTGCTGGGATTCTCGTATTGGTCTATGCTAATTAGCTTACTATGGTAAGTTCTTGAATAGTGGGGAGACCCACCACAGATCTTTTCGTGCCTTCTTCGAGGATTGGTTGTGTGGTGATTCCCTCATGGATCAAGTTAGTAGTTCCAAAGTTAGCCCATGATGAGAGTCTCAATTTTGGTTGTTCTAGTCGGGTTCTTGTGTTGGGGAGAACCCTCCTTGTTTCCTGATGGTTCTCCTCTTTTGAGTTTCCCTCAATGTTGGTCGGTGTGACTGATGGAGTGAAAAGTTACACCGAGTTCGTGTTTTTGTGGGCCTCGTTCAGTTTGAAGCTCGAGTTTGATTCCTTGTATGGCTTGGCTACTTTCTATGGGCAGAATATTTTTGTGGTGGGGAGAATTGTCACATCAAAACTTTTAAAATAATATTTTCTTTATTATTTAATCCGAATTTGAATATTTCTATCGAGCTTCGGGCCAAACCCCTTTGAATTTTTTTCATTTTGTTGATGAATCAATGCTTTTCCCTTGATAGCATATGGTGCATGGCCAATGCATTTTCAAAGCTATGTGGCTTTTCCCGGGTCATCATGCGGCCCACCTCATGTTCATGAAAAATAAATAAAATGAGTTTTAATGAGTAATTTGAATAATTATAATAATTGTAATTATTATTGTTATCATTATTATGTTCACTATGTTTATTAATATAGGGTTATTATTAATATTTCATTATTACTAAAATTCTATTTTTTTTAGTATATTAGGTTTATTAATATCATATTAAGTTATTATAATTTTTATTATTATTATTATCTATAATATCTATATTGTTATTATGAATCTATTTGCAATTATTTTTATCTTATTATTATTGTTATAATTATTATGGTTGATAATATTCTTATTATCAATTATATTATAATTATTATTAAATTGTTATGAACATTATTATTATTATTATTTGAGTTTATTTAAATTCTTATTGTGTTCATTATTATTTGTTAATATTATACTTATTTATTTTATATTCTTTTCTTTAAATTCTTTAGTTCTGTTTTATTTATTTATTTATTTTATTTTCTTTTATTATTATTATTTTTCCGCTCAAACCCTAATCACCCCCTCACACTTTCCCCTTACATGGCCAACCCCCCCCCCCCCCCCAACTTCTTCTCCCGCTCGCGCTACCCCCACCGGCGAGGGCCCTTCGGCGTGCCTCCCTCCCTCCAGCCCATCATGCCCCCCTCAACCCTCTCCTTGTCTACCCCTCTAGCCGAAGCCGCCGATGCACAACCCCTCGATCCACTCCACTTCTCCCCCTCCAACCGTAGCCACCTACAAACACCACCTCGACCCTCCCCTCCCCTCCAGCTAAAGCTGCTGACACACACCCCCTGTTCGCACGACCCGACCAACAGGGAGAAGCTCTGGTGTGCCTCCCTCTCCCTCCTTCCTTAGTGTTTGGTTCATTTTTATTTAGAGTTTTTGTTATTGAGCAGGTTTGATGTTAGACATAGGGTTAATTGTTGATAATTTTTTGATTCCATTGTTTATTTTATGTCCCTTGCAGTGCGATTGACATGCGACGGAGTTTGCGCACTGCGTTTCTGATGTTTGGACACCGAAAGTAAGTGTTTTCACATATAAGTTTTATTTGATAAATTAATTTGTGTGTTTGATCAATTTGGTGTGTTATTTAATTAGTTTTACTGGTGAAAATATAGTTTCACTCAAAGTTTAATATGATTTTGTTGTGTTTTTATAACTTTGTCGTTGGTTTATTATGTCGCGCAAGCACTGTAAATTCTATTCTATCATGTGATTGGTGTGCATTTGGATTTAGAATATGTTTTTGAGTTGGAGTTTGTGTTCAAAGCCTTGTGATACCTATTGGAGTTGATTTATTATTGTGTTATAATAAATGGGTGTGTCATTAGCACAAACCCTTATGTGTTATTTTGAATCGTTTTATAGATTTTTAAGTGTTTAATTGTTTTATTGAATTATTTGTATTGAACGTTGAAATCTACTTTTTCTTTGAAGTTACGGGTGTCAAGAACGCATGCATTTTCATGAATGAGGTAATATATATATATATATATATATATATATATATAAATGTCCTCTTTGTACATATTCCCTCATGGTGTAGGGAATATGTGAAATGTAGCTAGGGGTATTTATATATATATATATATGTGTGTGTGTGTACAAATGCATGTTCATGGATGTGTGTAGGGTTGGTTTGAGTGGTCGTTGACAAGAAATAGCATGTTTGACTTACATCCCCTATGCCTATGAATTTAGATTAAATTTCATAATTTCTTTCTTGTTTGAAAATATGTTTTACACTTCTGCTACATTCACATTCTGTGAAAATTGGTTATGGTTGCTAGAAATGATTATGCCTTTTTCTTTGAAAATTGAAATATATTTGTAATTCTATTGGTCCTATGTGAATTTTCTTTAAAATGGATTTCCTAAGTGGTTTTGAATTGGTAATGAGTAGTTCCAAAGGTGTTTGGCCTTTTGGCCGGTTAGTTTTAAAAAGTGTCCCTTTATGTAATTAATCCCGTTTGGAATTTTATGAATGCCTTATGAAAGAGAAAAACCTCTATTGAGGCACACCCCCATTGGTTTTAGAAAAATTATTTTTTTAGTTTAATGTGTTATTAAGGGCCTAATTGATGCTTATGCATTGTGTGAAGTGAAAGTGTGGAATGAGCATAAAGAGGGAGAGCAGTGGTGAGAGTTTGAATTAGTTTTATATAAAGATAGTGTTATGTACATATATGTTTTCTTGATAAAGAAAACTCACCATCACTAGAAATAGAGAAAAATGGGAATCCTTGGTATCTAGGTGGGTGACCAAGACTAGTATGCTAGATGACACGACAGAGGTTCATTTGGGCTTGTTTTGCAGGATTGACATAACAACACTAAAAAAACATTTGGATTTCTGAGGGTTATGGTCTTCCAAGACACATTTTTTTAAGGTCTTGGTCTTCTAAGCAAAGTTTTCTGAGGGTTGTGGTCTTCTAAACCACGTTTTCTGAGGGTTGTGGTCTTCTATGCCCCGTTTCACTAAGGTACGATGTCTCTAAGGTCCCACTTGTTCTATATACCAATAGGGATTACCCATGGTGGTCATTTGTGACATGATTCTTGCGATGTAACTTTATTTTCAGTTATTTCATACTTGATTTCTTTTTATTGAAAACCATATTTTAATCCAAACTGGTTTCTTTTAATTTTAAAATGTTAATGCATGCTTGGAAACTATTTTGAAAATGTAGAGGGAGTGAAATGCTTTACATGAAAATGCAAACTCATTAATTGAATTTGAAGAGAAGGAAAAAATTATTTTATTTTATCTTATTTTAAAACTGGCATGATTGGATTTCTTACTAAAGGCCGGGGCATAGGACGTGGTTACATTTTGGAATTACTACAGAGCATCTCGGTGCTAACACCTAATTTACTTTTTAGTTGCATGTTTCAGTCTTGGATAACATTTGGGAGCGAGTGTAGTTAACATACCGTGGTGATCCATGGTGTCACCTGAGGTATGTCACGTTGCTTCTTTAATTTGTTCTTTTCCACTGCCAAGTTGTTTACTTTTTTTCCATTTTTTATTTTCCTGTTCAGTTTATGTTTGTTTATCTTTTTTAGGGGCCAAACCGTTCCCAACTAGTTTATTTTGATGCCTAGCACTAGTTGCTAGCCCGTGGGGATCGGGAATGCCCTTCGGTCCATGTCGCAGACCGGGTCGGGCACCGGGTCTGATGATGACCTAGCCTAGTTCGTGACAAAGAGAAGGACCTAAAAATTCTTTGGGAAACAAATTAACATATTCCTACACAATGGGAATGTCTTCAAGGAAGATATTTCATGCAGAGTCAATCGTTTGATCTAGGTATGCATGCGCATAGAGAATAAAAATATCCATTCTTGAGAGTTTGGTGCTAATGAAGATTCATCAACCACCTTTATCTTATAATGAATTTGAGGATGATTTATGATACGATGAGTGATTTTCTTATCAGAAATGTTTATGTTGGATCTATATAATAAATCCAATTAATACCAAAAAGTTTATCAAATTACACAAAAGGGAGTATCATAAGGTGTCCTAGGATGTTTATCCCAGATATTTTGATAGGGCATGACTTATATACATGAGATTCAATAATTTACCCACTTCTTGTTTTTATTTAAATATATGCATCCGCGTTTTTTGGTTATAATTGAATAATTATACTAAACCTATGTGATATGAAGGAATGCATATAAATATGGATGATACCCCTAACATTCACATTTTCATTCTGGTTTTATCCATTTATATCATCCAACATAGACATTGGGATAATATATAAATGAAATATATTCCCTTAGGATATGAATTTTTGGGCTTGAATATATGTTATCAATGATGTATTTTCTAACATAGACTATTATTGTCATTTTTATTCCATTAACAATGTTTCATAGTGAGATTGTGAATTTTTTAAGTCATACCCCTCAAGATTTTTAAACCGGGTTTAGAGTAAATCTCATTGTCACGCAATAGTTCCTGATAGATTCCTGCTCAATCAGGTGTTTTCAGGTGTTACCCTTAGTTACATATGTGCCAAATCCACATCCAATTATATTATGCAGACAAAGATTTAATTAGTTGGAAACCAATGACTCTATACTTTACAACAATTTTTGGATGTATTCTTATTTAAAGTATTATCACTATGGATTTGGCTAAAATTTTGTTATCATAAATCCCAAAATAACAAAACATTCTTCTTATACCAACTACAAAATCCATATCATTATTAAAATTTAATTCATGATTTATTAAATAAAAATACACCTAACACAACCTATAATATATTAATTATAGTGTATCTTATAGTTAGTTACATAGAATAACATCTTTGACATGAGATTAAACAAAATTATTAATAAATTCGTTAACATTCCCTTATAAATTATTAGAACTCTAATAATACATGGGAGAACCTGAGTACATGCATAAGAAAGGGGTAAGCTATAAATCCTAGTAAGGGAGTAAAATAATAATTAAATGAAAAATGTATTAAATTATGAAAAATAGTAATTTCAGTGGGATATAAAATGGGTGAGAATCCTAAACATGATCGACCAGGCATGATATAAAATGATTACATATTAGAAACCTAGGAAATATAGAAACAACATTAAACATGGAATCATAATCATATGTACATGATAACTTCCAAGACATCATAATATAGTGAAAATGTTTGTGTTGGATTGGGATTACTACAAAATCCATTTTATGTTGTGTCATGAGACTAAAAAATTACCCAATCCATTGAAGCACTATATAATTTCTGGTGCACCCATCACTTTCATTTCATATATATTTATAAACGTTCCCCATATATCATTCAACGTAGGATCATATTTAATCATATTTAACTACATTGTCAAGGAGTGTGGAATAAATACATGTAATTTCCCTATAAAATAATTATATTTATTTCATTGTTAATACCCTTGAATGGAAATAATGATGGTATCAAAATACAATCATTTGGCATGAAAACATCACAGTGATATTTCAGAAACATGATAAAAGTGTTTATTTATTCATAAAATATTTTATGGAGAGAAAAACTTATCTCTAATAATTTGGAAATAAAATGGACTAAAATAGTGATGTGAAAAAACATATCCCAACATTAGAAATTGAAAATAAAATCTATAAAATAAAGAATGTTATAGAATAAAGAGAAGAAGGAAATGATCACCTATAAATCTTTGGCATAGTAACGACATACATAATTACTATAATGTTGAAGGATAAATGATTTTAAAATATTAGAAATTAAACTTAATATTAGGGGGATATCGATAAGTCCATTAAAACATAACCAAAATAGATTAAAAAGGCTAAATATAAAGATAGTGCTTCAATTGAAAAGAAGAGATATAGAGAGGTCCCTTAAATTTAGTGGGTGATTCCAAAATATTGGAAGGATATTCTTGAGAGATTTTGGGAAACATGGGTGGAATATTTAGAGGGTATGATATATTAAGGACATTATAAATGATTTTTTAGTGATGGGGAATGAGATCTTGGGTGGGTTTATATTAGAAAAGAGAGGGGAGTTCTTGGGGGTTTATATAGAAAAGAGAGAGAGAGAGGTGTTCTTTACTATTTCCTATGGTTTCTTCAAAATAAGAGTGGATTAATTTAAATTATATGGAAATGTTCCTAAATCATTAAAATATTATCCTTAGTGATGTGTTATAGAGTCATTCTTATAAATTATTTATTTTAAAATAATAAAATATAATATAGGATTTGGAGGATTCATAAATAATTTATAAAATTAATAAAATAACCTAAAAGTATCCTTATTTTTAAGTAGATGCATATATATTTGTTCTTGGATACCCTAAATGGAATTTAATACATCATGTTTATGTTATTATTATGTCATAAGTCACACCATATATTAACACCATATATAATTTTGACCTGAAAATTTGAACATCTCATTAAATTATGAAACATTAACTATTGGATAATTTCAATGTTATAATTTAAAAAAATAATATTTATTTTATCCAAATAATTTAATAAATTCAATATTTTTTAGTTTTAAACCAGGAATCTATATTTTTTAGAAATGATAAGATTTTTTGACAATAACTTTTATCAATCCCTTATAAAAGTTTTTTCTGAATTACTAAAATTATATTATCAAATATACTTACTAAATATTATTTAATAATTATAATTTATAAATATATCATTTATTTTAAAATTTTAGTAATCATAAAATTAAATGACTTAATAGAAATTTCACATTTCCCAAAAACAAAATTTGAGTTTTATCGAATCTAAATCAAAATCATTTATAAAATAATGAGAATAAGAGGAAAATATATTCATTATTTTATAAAATATACATATGAGTATGATTGTGGTCTTGATACATATCTCTTTATATATTGAAAAACACCATAGGGGTAATATGTGTGATGGTGAGTCATTCATGGGGTGGTTTTATGTATATTTTTTTTGGGTCGTGATCTCGATGAGTTAGAAATTATCCCATAACCGGTTCTCTCATTATTTAATTATTAGACCTTAGAATTGTCTTGGTTAAGGGAAAATCCAAGTGATACTATCTCCCTTAGAATCAATAATAAATGGGAATCATAGTGTACAATACTACTGATCGAGGATATAAAATACTTTTTCTTTATCAATTGGATATATCCAAACCCTATATTTATATTAATCATATGATCATCGTTCAATATAATTATAATCAATGGTTACAATATTTAATGTACTTTTAAATCTGATAGTATATAATAAAACCAACCAATTTCATGTGTTTTTAATATCCACAATACATAATATTTTATTTAATTCACTCATAAATGGAATTTATTTATTAAAGGTTAGGTGGTGAGACATTCATGGGGTGGTTCTATGTACAAGGTTATGGCGTGGATCTCAATTAGATTGAACTTATCCCATAAATAGTTATGTGAAAGATTTAATTATCGAAACTCAGATTGGGTATGGTTAAGGGAATATCCCAATGATTCAATCTCCATCCGAAGCTCTAATATCTAGGCTTCATAGTGTATGATCCTACTAGTCGAGGACACCACTGACTTTTTTCATTTTAATTGGATTTATCAAACCCCTATATTTATACTAATCATATTCTCAAAATTAAATGTGTATGTTATCAACCATTTTTATTTTTAAAATAATTTTACATATAGTAAGATATAATAAAACCAAATAATTTCTTGTGTTTTATATATCTATAATAATTAATAGTTTATTTAATACATTGATGAAGGTAATTATATTTATAAAAGTTTCGGTCATTACACTAGGTAATAACCATATGCATAGACAAAAAACACACAACTATATTGGGATTTAGAAAACCAAAAGAATGATCCAAACAGGTGACATGAAATCTGCTAACAATGACAGAACCTATCTAATTAATTATTGTCTTAAATAACTAACTAGATCCATAAAATAAAAAGTTGTGGAATGGAATATCCTAGAACTCGTGTTCCATCATAACATTTAGAACCATATACTACTAAACTCTATCATAGTATGTATACACTATCATATAAGATGGTTTCACTCATTCAAGTCAAAAATAGGATCCCTATTCCCAAAAAACCAAATTTGCCAATAGAGGAGTGAAGAAGACAAAATCTGAGGTCCAAATATAAATCTAAGGACATTTCAATGGTCTCCTAAAAAAGGCCCCATGTAAGAACTTCCTCAAACATATCATCCAAAGGAAATTAAATCACATGTCAATAAACTCTTTAAATAATAATATATAATTTATAAACATAACCACATTGCATCACATTACCAACAAGGATTAGGGATCCCTCTTTCCCCTAAAGCACCAAAATGGATTCCAAATGCTCAAATGACTATACATATGTGTTATAAGGGTAAAATTGATGTGATAAATAAAAATAAATAAAGTTACCATCATAGGGTCAACAGTGTCCATAAGGATCCCACTGCCCCTATATTTCATCAATATTAAAATGTAAGCCACATAGGATGAAAAATCAATCTCAACCAGTGAATCTACATCCAATAGGAACCAAGACCATAATCTAAAATACGACATAATTCATAAACATAGAACATGAAACCCCACAATTGATCATCTATCACAACAAGAGTATGGGAAATCCTGATATATGAAATATATAAATGTTCTCTCAAAGGATGACTATTAATCCCCTTTTAAAAAAATTCGTTGAATGGAATCAAAAAGCATCACCACACCCATGAAGGGAATTGTCAAGAGTCTAACAAACTCGTATCAAAATCTACTCAATGAAACCCTACCAAAGCCTTGTCCCCAGAAATTAACCCATCCTAATGGATCCAACAGATCCAATCCTCAAATATATGATCTTATTTCAACCAATTTATCCTTAATAGAAGGTTCCCAACATGAAAATACTATCCAAGATATCCTCAGAGACACTTATCAATTTTTATGTCCTAGAATTTTTTAGAAAACATTAATGAATACATTTGAAACCACCCATTATATATTTTCCAATGAACCCATTACCCTCACAATGTTCATAGTTTCACCTCCCTCCAAATAGCTCTTATAACTGCAATAAATGATATCCAACAATATCTCAACCCTCAATTAGTTGATTCAAAAACTAAAAAATTGAGGGGAAAAAATTATCACCTTGATCTACCAAAATAACAGCATTACAAAATATCCCAAAAGATTCTCCATAACATCCAACACCAGAGGCAAAAATAGAAATGGACTGCCAAAAGGACCTCTCACTATTCATCGATATGCCCATAATCCAAACTACTCCACTCACTTCTTCTAAATTTATCTACCACATACAATACATGTTTTCTTGAAAGTCATTCCAAGAGAGGGTTGTTTAACAATAACAATACACGAGGAACCCAAAACACCATCCTTTATAGAAACCAAAAAATATCCCTCATGTTCCTCTAAATAGTATAATAATCATTTAAAAATAGGTAAAAATTTATACCCAAGGTATATCTATAAAAACAAAACCCTGACCTAACTGAAGTCATTACTACTAATGTTTCTAGTGATAACTCATGCTCATCCAATATTTGAATCACCAAACTCAATCCATATAGTAAAATTTAATTAATTAAAAACATAATATAGGATTAATTAATTAATTTCAAAGAGGCATATATCTTGAAAACTCACTGAGACGCATCCGCTCTCAGAAATTATATCTAACCTTCTATTAGTGGACAGTGAATGGCCCTCGACACTAATAAGAAAACAAAATAAATAATAAAAATCCCAATTACATGAAAAAATCCATTCAAATTAGTTGAGAAATTATAAAAATTACATCATTCATCTTACTTCTAAAAAAATTAAAAAACAAGATTTTTCGACAGTATAATAAGGAATTATCTCAACAATACACGAGAAATACTTCTAATCCCTGGATGATTCCAACTATATCTAGTGGAATCAGAGAAAAAACCCAAAGGGGGACCTAATAAAATAAACTGCATGTAAGGGAGGATAAACCGGGAGATATCATGAAGAAACAAAGCACAAGGAAATGAAGAATGTACCCAAGAACCCAACAAGGTCTATTGGGATTGAAGGAAGAATTGGGGAGAGAGATCCTTTGTCTATGATGCTTGATAGTAGATATTAGGGAGGGGGAATGAATTAAGTATGAGGTGGAATTTTTTTTAACATTTTAATTAAATCTATCATGATTCAAAAATTTTCTATGCGATATGAAAAATAGTGAAGCAACTGTGTGGTAGGAACTAAACATTAAAGAACCCCCATTTGGTTTTCTAACACAATTTACTAACCATGAACCAATAATAGAAAAGCACTGGAACCCCTCTATGACCCATTTAATGGTTTGTAAATAATTATTCCCATTCCATGCATGTTATACCTATATTCTACTAACCCCACATGATTTGCTTTGAAATCTGGATGGTTTAACATTAACTATTTGTAATTTCTGCTATCAAAACCATGAAAGATCAAAATGAAATTAAAAATCCGTTTGATTTATAATATCACATGGATTTTAATATAATAAAAACATTAATCTATGTTTTAAGACCAAAATATAACAAATACTCTAACCCACACATAAATCCCTTGGGCTTCATCTGACCACCCTTGCTACAACCCTTGCTAAAAAAGCCCCCAAAACACTAAAAAAGGACTCTCTAACTCATAGAACTTGAAAAAATATAAATTAAATACACCACACCTCAATAGGTAAAAAATAAATATTTCCATTTTATTATATAATCAATAGGGACATGTATCATTATAAACTCTCCACCATAAATTATTCCTACCCCCAAGAAGCCAAGGTGGTTATCAAATTGATAATATGAAAAAAAAATTGTCATCATCTCACCGTAAACCATTTCTGTTATAACTCAAAATTCCAAAAAATCATTTAACAAATAACTATAAATACCCTGAAAAGAAACACTAATGAATCTCATATTATTTTTTATAATCCATATCCAAGCTTGAACTTGTATCTAATTATCTTATAAACACCTTTTCCAATATTCCACATCAAAATCTACAAAAAAGCATTAGTCATAACCCATCAGGAAAACAAGTCGTCAAATTATAACCTTAATATTTTTGGTAAAACCAATCCCCTTCAACATTAGGGTCATGAAAACATCACCTTTATCCTAATTAAACATTTATAATCTATTAAACATTAAATCCAAATTCAAAACTAGTATTTACCATGGAATCGTAACCATCAAGATCAAATTGCACACAAGTAACGTAATTCTAGAATGGATGACCCAAGACCCCAAGGATTCCCCCCACTATAATATCATAATAATTATTTCCTTGGAGTAGAACACTTAACTACATAGTCCATTCCCTATCCATCACTGAACTTAATGACTGGATGTGGACAACTTTATAATGCTTGATCACAAACATGAAAAACCCAAAAAATTACAACCATGAATCACCATAAAAAGTGACCTCAAATTTCCTATAGTGGCCTAACCTACATAAATATTCCCTTAATCCACTCTTCGACCACTGAACTGATCATTTACACCATTAAAATGCCATTCTGGTTTCTCAAAACCATAACAAAACCGACATACCAACATGAAAATTATATTGACACACCCATGAACAATGAATTATAATTCTTACCCAACTTAATAAAAAATGGACTCACATTGGAATGATACACATCCTACCATAAATAAGATAATTCAGAAAAAACATACCAAAATAATGACCCATTTCAACCCTAAAAACCTACACACTCTTAGTGCAACTCATCAAAAATAGGTACCTCACACAACAACCAAGTCTAACCACATAAACAAACACTACATGGGAATTTTCCAAAACCATGAGAGCCTAACCACACACAAACCACACAACTATTGGTGTAACTAGAAATTATAAGGTCTATAAATATAATAAAACATTCTCTCTTAATAATCCTTCAAACAATGAAGACACCTAATGGTGAACTTCAAAAAAAGCGAATCTTAAGCCCAATTTGTAAACCTCTCAGTTATCATTGTCCTCAACAATCCATAAATGGGGCCTCCCAAAACCCACAACAACCCACAAGGGTCTCCTAGAATCCCTCGGTAAATGGAATATACTGCCATCACCGGTGAACACCTCACTGGAAAACCAGAATGAGATATCATCAAGAGAAAAACACATGCAATTCAGTTGCTTGGAATACCATGAAATATTTATATGTGACACCACCAAATAGTTTATTGTGTACCCATTAATCAACAAAAACACCAATTTCTAAAAAAAACACAATGGTTGGAATATATCATGTTAAACCTATTTTCTTTTTATGGTGCATGAAAAAAATACTCTTCCCACTATGTGAAGGAGCCTAGTGTAATTAATCCTTAAATCCAAAAACACAAGTGCATCACCCTAGGTGAAATCAATCCAATGTAAAAATGAATTACCATGGTATAAATCTTAGTACCCTAGAAACCTTGAATTTCCATAAAATAAATTATTCATGACACACCTATATAAGGTCCATCATTGAATCAGAAACATCCAAAAAATTGTTTTTCTATAAAAACATGAAATTATGAAAACAAGCATGTCACTTATACCATTTTTTAAAAAAACAACATACATTGACCTAAAATGTCACCCAATATTGCATTACACAAGTCCACAAGCATGAATCCAAACATGGAATATGCATCTAACAACAATCTAGGTTATAAAAAGATATAGTGGGGAGACAACACCCTTAGTTAGAGTGAAATAAATGTTGAAATAACCAAAACCAAATCACAACATAAGAATCAGAGTATATATAATAAATAAATTGAATGGACCACATGATGAAATAATATGATATCTAGAATATTATCATTAAAAATAATATCAAATTAAATACAACTGATCTCCCATTAGGCTTATAGCATGTAAAAAATAAACAAGTTAAAAGTATATATACATCTATATACTTAAAATTCTAATCCAAACATCATATGTAACCTCAACAAACATCAAGCTTCACCAGCCCAATCCTGATACTCTACATAAGTGGCTCCACTAGATCATGAAAAAATATGCATCTCCCTATCCACTATGACTCATATGATCAACGTAAAAAAATAAATATGGTCCTCGCACACACCAATAAGCATGTACATGGGTGGTAAACAAGTCTCACAAGATCACCCCCAGTGGTGAACATATAATCTATTATTGTAACAATTTAATTCAGTTGTGGTATTCCAATCCAAATCAAGAAATTAAAAATAGTTGGGATAAAATAAATAACTACATAAATAAAAAGGGTTCCAAATAGAAACAATAACATAATATATCCAACCTCGATATTAATCCAAACTCCCAAGGTAAATTTAACCTTTCTATATTCCATGCTATAGGATTCATAACATGAGACCCGCCCAGCTACACACCATTCAGTATATCTACTAGATCTCTAGAGGAAATCCATGATTTCATAAAATGAATCTTGTATGAGTGTCATACCTTAGCACAAAACCATTGATGTCAATATGAAATGAACAACTCTACTAAGCTATATGACTAAAATTGAACAATCAAATATAAAGATAAGAACTTGACTATAATTGATAAAACCTTTTAAAAGAAATATAGTCATATCAAACTAATGATATCTATAATATATAAATCTGGGTAAATGAATAGAATGTATATAGTGTCTATCCAGTCATATGGGACTACTAGCATAAAACCTCTAGATGAGTAAGTATACACTAGCCCAAGGGAGGGATATACTCCTCCAGATCATCAATTATCTCCTTATTCTCTTTTAACCACAACTATAAAATAGATGTGTGAACTGATAAAATATCAAATAAAATTCATATTACAAGGATTTCTCAAAATTATCCTCCCTCAACAATGTTCTAAGAAAGAACTTCTTCAAAAATTTCAACCAAATGACATAAAATATTTTTGTTATCGATAATTGAACCCATCATCTATATTCTTTAAAAATAATCATCAACCATATCATGTTCATAATTTTGAAGGCTCCCATGGCCACCTGAAATACCAAAAAACCCACTAAAATCATAGAATACGGTAACATTGGGTTATAAAGGGAAACCCAACATTTCAAAAACTAAAAAAATAACATTACACTGATTCAGTAAACCCTAATTATGGGTATCCCAAAATTCCTTAGATTATAACCATCTCAAAATATAGGCCACCCCAGATTGAAAAACATCATCAACATGTGACTCAGAACCCAAATCAAAATAACAACACCATCAAATCCAAAAATTCCTTCATAAAAATATATTTGGACACAATATGAGGGGATCCGATGTCAAATTTGAACTATGAGACAATCCATACACAAGAAAAATCTCCAATAGAAACTCAAAGGCAAATAAGTAATCCTCGACAAAAAGCATCCTCAAAAGGAATCCAAAGGAACTACCACACTATTGACGGGAATTCATAGGATTCAGTCAAATTATCCTAAACATCGACTTGCTAGAAACTATCCAAACCGTCCATCCCATTGAATATTAATATCCAAAATTCTCCCACTATATTATCATAGTATAGTGGATCTAACTATAAATTGTATAACCTTGAAAAAGTGGTTGCAATATACAAGAATCATTAATGATCTATTTAGAGATACAAATAAATCATTAATTCCAATAATTTAAGAAAAACATAATTGATTCCCCTTTCCACCTCATATACCACATTTAACAAATCTCCAAGAACCTTAACTAGATTATTGTAGCATCCACCTCAAGATATCTCTCACATAATACCTTTATCCCTCAATAGTATACAGTTATTGAGCTCTGTGTCCTAAATTAGATGTATCTCATACCAAAAGATTCATAAGAAGGTCATGTAGTACCTTGATAAATCAAAATAACCACCTTGGTTACCCCAAGAACCTTAAATCCAAAAATTCATGTTAAATATAGGAGGAAAAAATTGGAAGGAAAAACAACCAACCCCTTTCATATATAAAATATGATAATGTAATCCAATATCCTCCACAACACCACCTATATTCTTTCCCACAACAAACACTATATGTATTATCTAATAAAAATCCAAGAGAGGGAGTTTCTGAACAAAACCCCTCAAAAATAAACCTAAATTAAAATCCTTTCTTGAAAAAAAACAACATCCCTCAAGAAGATCCCAATGAGATGAAAATAATCTAAAAATTAATTAAATTATTCTAAAGAAGGTGAAGGGAACCAAACAAAATTCTCAGTCTACCTCAATTTGTAACAATCTAAATTTCATGACTAAAAACACGTACTTATAATAACGGAAAAATCTATCTCACACCATACAATGAAATTAAATTAATTAAAATCGTTAACAATGACTTTATTAATTAACTTAAAAATAGACTTTAACATGAAAACTCATTAAGGAAAATATATCTCTATGGAACTATCACTAACCATTTTCCAAAGGCCATTGATGCACCACAAGAACCAACAAGAGGAAAAGCCATAATGGATAATGTCTAAGAATATAAAAATCCATTTTAATTAAACTGATGATTTAAAAAAATGACATGGACTGATGGTGTTTTTATTTTGAAGGTATATAAATGGTTACAATTAATTTAAACTCGTCATATTTTAAGGAACAAATCATAGTATTGTGGCATGTGTGGAGGTAAATCCCATAAAAACTTAGGATGCCTATTGATAATCTTAGATATAATTAGTGGGTAAAATTAAATTTATTATGAATTTTAAAATGTTAAAAAAATTAATTAAGAATAAAATATTCATAAACAAGTCCTAATCCTCGATATAGAGGATGAAGTTAGGGGGACTGATATAAATTGATGGTTTATAATAATTTTATATATTTTAAATTCAATAAAGAATTAATCTACCAAAAGTTATGAGAATACTTAAATTAACTAGTCCCACATCTCGAAATTAGAAAAAATACATATGTTACCTTAACCCTACCTTGGGGTGATCTAAAAAACCTATGTTTTATCACCCAAATATTTTATATGATTTTAATTTTAATAATGCATAAAGTAATTTATATCTTTCTTAACATACATCCAAGATTCTAAATGAATCGTGATATTTTATACCATTATAACTACCCATTGGACTATACATTATGAATATGATTAAAAATATTATGAAAAATTTATCTAATGGTTTTTTATAATTAAAATTTATTGATTAATTCATAAAATATATGCACTAGATATTTAGTAATGTCATTTTATGTTTAAAAAATTCTTCGAAAATGTTTTTATTGGATTCTGTGCACAAATATTACAATCAATTGGTTACAAGTCTATAAATTTTAATTATAAAATATTAAATTAATTTTAAATCACCATATTCAAATTATCTTCTGGATAATTATTTAAATTTTTCTAAAAAGATTTATTTATCAGTAACCAGTGAAAAATATATATTAAAAAAATGCTTTTAAAAAAAGGATATAGAATGTCCCATTTTTTTTAAATTGATATTAAAACTGAATTAGTTATATTTTATTCATAAATAAAATCATTTTCAATTGAATCATAATTATTATTAATTTTGATAACAAAATTTACTTGAAAATGAATTTTTCTCTAAAACGGGTTTTAGATGAATTTAATGAGTTTATTAAAAAATTAATATCTAAAAAATATAGAATTTTAATTAGATAAAATGGATAAATTGTTTTTAATAATCATGCTAAAAATATCCAATGATTCAAATTTCATTTTTGGTCATAATGAATACTAAACAAAAAAAATAAATTGCTACCATAGTTGAGGAAAAATGGGTTTACTATGGGTAAACCAAAAGATATGGAAAATATATCCACTTCAAGTTATATTAGTATTATTTATTGTATATATTTAGAAACTATATTATCTAAAATTCAAAAAAATCCATTTTAATCATTTTTCTTGTCTATTACATTAAATATATTTAAATATTTTATATAATTTGGAGTGTTTCTTCTCCCACAATTATAAAATGTATCATTATTTTATCCATTATTCATGTAATTTGATACATATATATTGAGTAATAATAAGCCTAACACTTTCATGGCTTCCTTAACTTCATTATATATCTTCATTTCTTCTTCTATAAAATCATTTTACGATTATTGTGTAAGTCAAAGGAAGTTTCTCAATGAAGTGGTATAACTCTTTATTAAGTAAATTCAATTTTATTTATTCATAATAATTTTTCAAAAATTTTGTATCCTTTATAAACAGATGAATATTGTGTCCAAAATATATAGAGATTTTATATTGATGATGTTAAAATATTTTTCCATATATTTTCTATTAACGGTAAATGGAAGTATCACTCAAGTATTTGCATAGATTACTTCTTCCTCATAGAGATATGAATCATTTTAAATTACTGCCAAATGTGAAAGATTATAATGAATGATTTAATAAATATATACAATTTTTTAATTTAATATTTATTCAGAAATGATAAATTTTTATCATTTTTTTCCTCTTTCCATTACAAATTGAAAAAAATGTTCATGCATATTTAAAAGTATCATCTTCAAGAATAGAGTAATTCATTTTTCTATCCCAAACATTTATATTATATTATATATATGTTTATAATTATTATATATTATATTTATATAACCTTTAATATTATTATTATTATGTTAATATGATCATGTTAAAATTATCAAAAATTATGAACAAAATCATTCATTCAAAATTAAACATTTTTTATACAAAAATGATGATTTTAATAAAAAATTATAAACCAATTGGTGTTGAAATTTTATCAAAAGATCGTATATAACATTATAATTATATAAATGGTTCTTTTAGAAAAGTATAAAAAATTTAAATTTATAAAAAAATGTGTGACAAAAATCCCTTTTCTACTATTTCAATGATTTATAAAATGTTTTAAATAATACTATAACTACTATAATTTTTTTAATTAAACATTTAAACATGTATTAATTTCTAAAAATTCATTTCAAAAGAATATTCTATTTGTTTTTGGTACAAGGTAATTTTTATTGATGTTGTGAACATAAAATTTGTTTGAATGATTACAACATGAACATAATTTTCTAACATCATGAACACTCAACGATTTGACTATTAATTTTCAATTTCCATTATTATTTTCAAATAACCATTTACCCATAATATTATGGAATATTTTGGATTTTAAATATGTGATTTTAAATTAATAAGGGTAATGTCATAAAAAATATTCATGTGATATTTTTAAGGATTTGTTTCATCAACGATAACATTTATTGATGTTAATTATGATAAAATAGGGGTATGATTCAACAATATCATCCATATTATTTCTATATATTATATAAAATTATTATGATTATGTATTAATGAAACCCATTTTCATTTATATAGGTTAAGTAATGATAAAACAATAATTGTTTTCATGATATTATTGCATATATAGGAATAGATTATGATTTTCTAATTAGTGGGATATGAATTACGTATCCCTATAATGCAGTAGGTAATGATTAATTATTTAGGAGATAAAAGATATAGAAGAGGTTATCTCAAGTACAAAAGAGTCTACAAAATAGGTTTTCTAATGCCTAAAGTAAGATGATGGGTGGTTATCAATAGAATAACATGAGATGAATGTATTAGTCAGTATCCTTCACATAATACTTCAATGATTATGAATTTTGAACATATTATTATTCAATTTTATGATATGATCATTTGACTATTTTTTACCCTCATAGCATATGTTCATTGATTCTATTATCATTAGTATATTATGAATATCCAATCCTTATTCAATAATTCATGATTATCATCTATGATGTGACATATATAGTTTTATAATGTTAATATCATGTTATCATAAACTTGTTCTCATTTAAGGATTATGTGATAATTGATAACTCACTTTTTTACCCCCATAGAGTGTCTGCGTTCACCCTTTACTATGTTTTATTTTCCCCAGGATATAAAGAAATATTTTAAGTATGATATGTCTATAAAGGGTTCTTGTAGTGAAAAAATATGGGGAGATGATGTATATAATTTATGTACCCATTTTTAATGTATTTATGTTTCTAAATAGACTAATTTTTTTTGGTTCCAACATGTATCACAATGATATATAATGAGTAATTATCTTATAAGATTTAATATTTATATGTGAAATGTTCTGTCATAATAAATATTATCAATGAAAGGATTATTTATTTTTGGAAACAATAATGAATGTAATTAGTGAGAACCATGAGGATATGAATAAGTATAAGATAACATCCTAATGTTTTTGGGAGGATGATATTATGTTTTATTACTAGAAAATATATTCATAATGGGATACATGTATGTTGATATAGCTGTGGAAGAGTTTCACCTCAAAACACAATCTCTTAATATGTATGATTGGTTATTAACTCAATCTTAACTAGTTCACAAAGAGTGGGACTATGGATGAACACATATATAGACACTCCCAAAGGATATTCATGGGTTAATTAATATTTTTTTATAAACAATGATGACATATTTGAATAGATTATGGTTATGGATGGACAAGGATAAACATATGGTGTCATAAATTTAAAATAAGGAGTAATGATTTAAGCATAATATAATTTTTTTCCACATTATAATGTTTCTCACTATGATTATTATTTCTCACCCTAAATTTTTTTGTTTTATTGAATTTATAGAAACTAATGTAACTTCATTAACATTGAATGTGATTGATAGTAAAATTATTTCTCTATAGGGAAACAAAATGTGATAGTAGATGGAATTAATGATATTGGGTCTATGATTGTGAAATTTTATCAAGCCATGAATCATGTTGAGATTAAAAACTGGAAAATTAGTGAGAAAGTCTCTATAAATCCATTAATGAGAAAAAATACACCTTCTTTAAGCATGTTTCCTAATCCAGTATTTTTGGAGAAATGGATCAGTTTCACTGAAATAGTTTTTTCGATTATCTATTATTTGAAACATGAAATTGAAATTTTGAATGTTTATCATTTGGAAGAAAAATAAGTTCATCGGTGGATTATCATATGGAAGACAATGAAATATGAATAAATTAACATTAAGTAGTGGGGTGAGTTTAGAATTTTTCATTTCAAAATGCACTTTCTTCGAGTTATTCGTATGAAATGGATAATGGAATCCTTGAGCTAAATCAAATTGATTATGAATCCTCTAGAAATTGTGTGGAAAACATTACATTATTTTTGTGATATTATATTGGTATTATAATTGGAAAAAATATAATAATGATTGATTCTTTAGTGGCCTAAAACCTTGTCCTTGAAGGGAGTTTCCCATATATGTCATTAATATATATAAATAAACAATTTGATTTAATACCAATTTAGAATTATATATTAGAGTTACCCATAAATCTCACGATTTATATATGAAATGAAATATGGGATTCATATGATATTATAATAATAAAAAAATAGATAAAAATATTAATCTGCCTTTATGCTAGAATTATAGAATGAAAAATGGTGGAAATTGACTTAAGGGGAATGATTTCTGTTTAAAACGGAACAAAATTAGGCAATAAAATGTTAATGTGACGAGAAGAAGTTCTCAAATGATTTGAATACAAATAAATATCCAAATAATGAAACACCCATACCCATGTGTTTAAAATGGTCAGAGAATGTGAATTATGTTAACTAGTGATAAAATCATAGGGTTAATGACGATGATCGTAATTAGAAACCTATTAATACAAGGGAAACATGTAAATATCATGAAATCCCTATTTCTGATGTGAGTTATGAAAACGATATGGTGGAAGGTACACTTACCATCTACTATATAACTCATAATGTATTATTGGATTCTGGATCTCCCCAGACTTATTTTCTAATGTTATCACAATACCATCCCAAGAAACAAATTTTGAATTATTAGTGAAAACACCTAATGGTGTGATGATTTCATCACATGCATATAATTCTTCTCTAATTCAATATCATTGGAATATTATTTGTGTATATATCATTGTTCTTCCTACATTTTAATTTGATGTTATTTAGTTCATGCAATATATTTATTTATATAAATCACATATCAATTTCTTTGGAATTGAATTCATATTTGATTTTTTGAACCAAAAATTCATCTTATATTAGTGTGAGGTTAGATATGATCTTATTACGGATGTTACAACAATTGTACGTGTCTTTATTTTTAATAAAAATTTGTATTTTTATTATATAGTTAAAGAGTTACTCAGTATTTAAAATATTACTATTGTGCAAGAGTCAGTTGATTTATTTATAAAAGATTATCCCAGTATTACTCCAAATCACAATGTGGAGTATTCAATAGATCTATTACATGATTCTACAACTATTTCAAAGACTCTGTATAAAACAGCCTTGATTGAGTTGCACAGATGGAAGAAACAAATCTAGGAGAATCTTGATGAAGGACTTATTTGGAAAAGTGCTTTACCATAGATCACATTGATTCTTTTTATTCATAATAATTATGGATTAATGAAAATATTCATCGATTATCCATAATATAACATGATCACAATAATGAATAAGTATCTTATGATCAATATTGAGGACTTTATTTTTCAATTATGTTAAAATAAATATTTTATCAAGATTTATCTTCATTTAGGATTACATTAATTTATGTTCAATAGAAAGTTCATACACTAGACAACATTCCATATGAGGTATAGTGACAATGGATTTATGTTTATGCAATTTGGTGTTATTAATTTCCCAACTTGTTTGAAATATTTAATGAATACAGTATTTTGAGATTAAACTAATTAGTTTATGGTATTATTTATTATTTACATTCTTATATATTCCATGTTATAATAAGATCATGAATATCACTTGATAATTGCATTAAAGAACTTAATAAAATAGAATATATATGAAAAATTTACCATGTTTTAATTTTTAAATATAAGGATTTGTTTTTTGGGTTATATAATACTAAGAGATAACATATCGGTGGATCCATAAAATATAGAAATCACTACACAATAGACCAGACCAACCATTGTGACATAAAATTATAATTTTCTTGGTATTTCTGTATATCATCGATTCTGTGTGAAGGATTTCATGTAGATATCTAGTCCATTCACCATGTTCAATCATAAGGGAGTCATGTATATTTGATAAATTATAGCAAGGAAAACATAAAATAGTTGAATATAAGTTTGGTTAGTTCACCAATTCTCATATATATTTGATAAATTATTATATTTTCATTATATTTATGAAGAAAAGTTTTTCTTATGACTAATCATAATAGTTTAAAATACAATTTCCTCATAAAAGAGTTGAATATCTACCGATAATATGGTCAGAATTTATTAATGATTATAAATTCTCAACACATTACTACCTCGTGATGGTGAATAGGGTGACTGACACTCTATATTGAAATGATGATTCTTTCTAATCAACGATGAAGATCATAAAAGATAATTTTTTTTGGAATTTAATGGATAGATTTGGATGCCTTTATGGTTGGTGAGAAATATATTTTTCAAAAATACATGTTCAACTATCTATGCAAGTAATGAGTAAAGGTGTGTAGAAGAAAGATATAGAGATGAAACATAATTTGAGAAATGATACACATTTTAAGCATTATTATGATAGATTGATAAGGTTCATGAACTATGTATGTGTCCTGTCAATACCAAAATTGATGAATGATCTGTTGGATAATGTTCATAGCTCATTATTATCTGTTTATCTTATAAGTATAAATATATATAGAGAACTGAATGAGAATTTCTGGTAGTAAAAAGTAAAAGGAGTTATTGCAATGTAGATATCTCATCTCTTCGTATATCAAAGAGTTCTAGGTAGGAGACAAAATTATGAGGTGATTTTTTTACAATCAACCATAAAAAATTAAAATTGTAATACATTTCCATGGATTTCACCATTAGAATCATGAAAATGTATAAAATACATAGTGTTGTGTTTTTATAGCTTATCACCTTATGGAGTTATAAAATTCCATTTTAAAGAATTAAGATTAATCTCTTGATCATATTTCCAGAATATAAATCAATGAATTAGTAATGTTTCAAGGATTATAACAATATATTATTTATGATCAATATCTAAGGGTTGCCTCAAAATTATGGAGGACAATTTGGGAAGATCTATATATAGAGTTATGTTTTAGTAATTCTTATCATCCATAGAAATATGGTCCATCTGACAGAACAATTAAAACATTGGATGATATTTTTAGATCATATTATTCATATTTCCATTATGGTTCGAAATAACACCTTCCCCTAGTAGAGTTTTATTATAATGATATATTTCAATGTAGAATTAAAATTGATCATCATGATCCCATTAATATAAATAAGTACAGAAATTTAATGATATAGCTCGATGTTCGGGAAAATAATCTATTAAGATATGAGATTGCTAAAAAATGTAAGAGACAGTTTGATCCATTTAGAAGCATGTCAAGGTAGTTACAATTTGAAAGATAAGTCATGAAGAAAATCATCATCGATATCCAGAATTAATGGTTAGTGATATAATATTTCTATGTATTTATCCATGTAATAAAAACATGATATTTGGAAATAACAATAAACTATGAACTATATATTTTTTTCCTTTTATATTATTAATTGAGTGTTGATGGTATCATATCACTTAATGCTAACATTAAACCTCTATCATGTTCATTATGTGTTCCACGTATCTCTCCTAAAAATGTACATACATGTTCCATCACATGTGATAAACATAGGGGTTTTAAAATAGAATATGATACTCTATATGAGAAAAAACTGATAGAAATCTTAGATCATTGATATATATATATAGATGGACCAATATTACTCACCTAATTATTGTTATTTTGAATAATCATAAATACCAAGAAACAACTTGGGAACATGCAGATGTGATGAAATAGAGATATCATCAATCTTTTATATAACAGTGATGTAATTTTGAGGATAAAATTCAATTTATTGGTTTATATTGTATTATCCTAATATTTTATATGTACATCCTTTTAAATAAACTTGAAATATTCATAAGGTTTCTTTACACGCAGCCTTAGTTCTGAATGAACCATGATATAATATACAATAATGAAAATGAACATAGATCGGTAGGCATGAAAATGATTCAAAAAATACTGGGAAATATTTATTACAGTTTTATATAATGTAAACATATTGAATAATTATTAATAAAAAAGATCCCAATTTTCATAAAAAAATAATTTTATTGTTAACAAAATGTTTTATTTGAAAAGGGATTTTTTAATTTTGTGTGTGCATATAATAAATAATTATTCCCACTTTTATAAATATAATTTAAAAAAATGAAATAATTTTTTAAATCATTATATCATAATTAAATTAAGAATATTTTTTTCTAGTGATATTAACTTTTTAGTGCATAGTGAAAGAATAAATATTTTATAGAAAGTGGTATTTTACATTCGAGTATTTAAAATTACCAATTTTTTATAATTTAATTTAAAATTCCATTACTTATTTTTCATATAAAACATAAACCAATTAATTTGATTATAATCCAAATTATTATTAAATTTTGTGTAAGGGTTTTTTATGCATTAAAATGCATTTTTCAGGAAAATTAATTTTAATCCCATTTTACAGGTTTATTTGAAAAATAATTTATCCCACATATAAAAATCTAATTTGATAAAATTTATTCATTATTTTTAATGATCATGTAAATATTTTTTAATTATTCCAATTTCATTTTTGGTCATAATTAATAGTATAACCAATAAAAATTTGTTTCCACAGTTAAAGTCGAAATTAGTTTACACTGGGTTAAAAACAAAGATAAGGGTACTATTTACACAAAACTATATAATTATTGTTTGTTTGAAACATTTATAACTTATATTATCATAAATTATAATTTTTATTTCTATTTGGAATAATTTTTATTACTTGATACATTTATTATATTGACATATTTTAAGTAATTCACATTGTGTCATATTTGTCACTTATAAAAGAACACTTATTCAACCATGTTCATGAATTTGGATCCATAAATACTTTAAACAACATGAAATAATACCGTCCAAGACTCCTTATATTCATCCAAGGTCTCTTATTATTCCCTTAAGAGGTATATTTCAAGGCTTATGTTGCAATCCAATGGATGTTTTTCAACTAAGATGTACAACTCTTAACAAAGTAAATTCAATTATATTTATTCATAAAAATCTGATAAAATTATTGTATCCAACATAAAATGTTGAATAAAAAATGATTAATATACATAAATATTATTATAATGATATAAAAACATTTCCAACCACTTTTCTATCAAATGAGAAACGAATGTATCACTCATTCAAATGTATGGACTGAAGCCTTCGCGTAGTTATATGATTAATTTTATATAAGAACCTCACTTGACTATTTATAATAAAGGACATAGTTAATATATATTAACATTATGATTTACTAACAATTTTTAATTATAAATTTTGATTTTTCTATATTTCATTATTTAAAAAAAAAATTAAAATGATGTTCATGGGAATGTACTCACCACTTTCTCCATGAAAAAAGTGATTCATTTTTCTATCCCTAACAATTATTGATGATTCTAAATATGTATATAATGAAAAATATTTATCTGGTATAATTATTGGAATTTTTGAGATGATTGTACCATTATGAAAGAATAATAACTAGACCATCAAAACGGAAATGTTCATGATAAATGAAATAATTAACACCTAGAAATGATTATTTTAATAAATAATTTTAAAAAATTGTTTTTAAAATATTTGAAGTGTATAATATGTTATATTATATATATGTACAAGGTTATTATATTGAATTATAATAAATTTAAATTTATTATATGTGAGGTTAGAGTTATTAAAATGAAATTTGAACTTGAGACAATGAATTCATATTAGTATCTCATATTAACATGGAATTTTTTGGTCAAATTACTAATGAGAAAATTATATGATATATCCATCATAAATCACTTTTATTTTATTATCATTCAATTATTTATATATAATACATATTTTTATATCACTTCCATCTATTTAAATACTCATGAGCCAGAATGAATATTTTTAGGAAAATTAGACATTATTTCTCTCTTATATTAAATTTATTTTTATTATATATAATTTTATTATAATTGGTTTTGAAGAATTAATTTATTAATGTAATATTATTATCTAACGAAATTTTTTCCAATTTTAATTTTTTTTAAAAATATATTTAAAGGAATATTCTTTTAATTTTTAGAATGAGGTAATTTTTTCAAATAATGTGAAAAAAATCATTGTTTTATAGATAATAACATGAATGATATATCTATACATAAAAAATACTTTGTTATTTGTGGATTTTGATTATTGTTTATATGGTTTCTTGTGAACAAAATTTTTTTCCTAAACATTTTATAAAATTTTAAATTATAAGTAGTGATTTCAAAATGAAAGTTGTATTTCTCTGAAGAAAAGTTCTAACGATCATTAAAATTATTTTTTTCATTTATGAAAACACCCATTATAATTTATTAGTCTACATTTGGAATATGTTTCTATGTATACATACATTTAATTAAAATTAAAGGTTAATGGTTATGATGTCTAAATATTTATGAAACAATTTTTATTTTAAATGGGTTATGATATCATGGAATGATAAATGTTTTCATGGTCTCATGGAATGTAAATAAAATGATTATGAATATGTGGATGGTGGGTAAAAATTTATATATCCATCCAAATAATTGGGTAAGTAATACTATTTTATGATCTTAAATGGTTCACTGGTGGTTATTTGAAGGCCAAAATATAGTATATTAGATGTTATCTCAAACCAAATATAGGGTACATCAATGGTTTTACCATGCATGAATTAGGTACACGAGTGATTATCCCAATCTTAACTTGTGTTGGATGTCTTTTTGGGTATCCTTTACCAAACATTTTATTTATTATGACTATGCCGCATCTAATGCCACTATTTTATAACATGAACATATGCCAATGTTATTATCCCATGGAACATGGTCTTTGATTAATTTATTATTTATATCTTATGAAATACCAATATATATTATATGACTTGTAATTATGATATATCATATGATTCTTATTATTTTCAAATATAAAAAACATGGTCACATACCCATATACACAATTTATGCTTAAATAATCATTTATATCTCCCATGATTACCGTTACTAAGTATCTGATCATTTATATTATAATGTTTCCTTA
This sequence comes from Viscum album, assembly GCA_963277665.1. Lineage (NCBI taxonomy): Eukaryota > Viridiplantae > Streptophyta > Magnoliopsida > Santalales > Viscaceae > Viscum > Viscum album. The sequence goes on along the minus strand of OY728150.1, from coordinate 1,083,662,549 downwards.
TCCTCTATATATTATGAGTGGAATTTAGTATGATATGTAAAATAAGGGTGCTATTTGAGAAGCATATACTAGGAGATTATTTATATCATTTATGTACAAGTTTTTAATGTATACAAGTTTCCAAAGACACTAAACCTGTATGATTTTTGAATAGATCTTATTGATATGTAATTATTATTAATCTAATCAGATTTTTTATTTATGAATGAAAAGGTTAGGTCTTTGTAGTTGGTATCAATTAAATCTTCCATTGTTTTTGGAAACATGGACGATAAAACATCCATGGGAACCCTATGGATACATGAAAACCCATGTCATTTTTAAAAGTTATTTCATGGTTTATTAAAAAATATTACACTTAAAACAACCAATAAAGAAAAAGTGGAGTAGTTTATTTCGGTAATTATACACTTATAATAATTACACGAATAGGGATAGAAATAAATTATTAAAAACTCCTAAACGCACACTTAAATTTTTTTATCTACTAATAGTGTCTGAGATAATATGGGAGTGTACATAAGAAAGGGATGGGGTATAAATATCAGTAAGATAATAATAAAATAATAGAAGGAAGTAAATATGTAAATATGAGTCAAGGGATATAAAATGGTAACATAATAATGTTATAATCATAATCATGAACACACATGCATGATAGTATTTGATAACAACATGGAATCAAATGAATGTGGAAACAATATAAAACACATAAGCAAAATTACATGTCAAGGATAACTACAAAGACATCATAACTTAGTGTTTTAGGATAACCTAACATAAAACATTCATTGTATAACATTATATGAAAAAATACCCAATGCATTGGACAACTATATAATTTCGGGCCCACTAATGACATTCTTATCAATTACATGCATTTGTGTGCCACATAGATCAATCAACAGAAGAACATAATTCATTAAATATAATAAAATAATTTATTAGTGTGCGTAACATAGAATTAAGTACATATTAAATTAATGATATATATAATTTAATGAATATTCTTGGTTGTAAATGTGTATGGGTTTTCACAATAAAAAATTATGGTATAGAAAATAATGAGATAATTTCGATTACAAAATAGGTTTACATAAAGGTTCATGGAAGTGATTAATGATAGTAAAATTTCATATATAATTACATTATAATTATAATTATTGTTAATTGATATGAGAAAATATATTACTACATGAACAATTGAAAATAAAAACCATTAATACAAAAAAAATTACTTGAATAAAAAGGAAGTTGAAGAAAATCCCTTACCTTGAGAAAGTGATTCTAAAAGATTCGGAGGTGATTCTTAAGTGATTATAAAAACCATAAGAGCGATTTTTAGAAAAATAAGGATGGAAAAATAATTATCAATGTGTTTTTAGTGAGGATTAATGGGAGCTTGGGTGGTATTTATAGCAAAATATTAGGAAACTATTTATTAATTTATAAGCATATGTTTTGGACTCTATGTGATAAAATAATCAAAACAAAAAAATAATTGATGGGTTTCTTCCTTATGGATTCTGAAAAATAGGAGTGGTATTAAATATCCTATAAATATAAGAACTAGAATCCTTAAAATAATACTATATATTACGTGGAAGTGAGTCACATTCATAAGGATTTGTTTCTAAAATAATAAAATATAATTTTGGTTTTAGAGGATTCAATATATTTCTGTAAAATTAATGTAATAACCAAATAAAATATTATTCTAAACGAAAAATAAATATTTTGCGTATTTTATTCCATAAATAGTATCTATTACATCACTTTTGGGATATTATGATGCCATAATGCATACCATTTATTTATACCATAATTAGTTTTTCCCAAAAAATATTTTACATTAAAAAATTAAGAAAAATTCACCATTGGATAATTTTGATGAGGAGTTATCAAATATATTATTTAATTTATGAAAACAATTTTTAAAATAAGAGAATTTTAAATTTTAAATAAAATTATTTATTTACTATAAAATAATAGTTTTCATGACTCTTCCAATATCGAGACCATTATAAATATTACTTTGGGATTAATTAAATTATAGTATCAATTATATTTAAATAAAGATTATTTATAATAATTGTTTGAAAAAATAATTCATTTTAGAGTATTTTAATTTTTTAAAAAGAGTATTATAATTGAAACTATAAATTTCCAAAAAATAAAATTTCTGTTTCTTCATATCAATATAATTTTTTTTGAAACACATTATATAATCTTATATATATGATTTAATACTGGGAAATGGTCAACTATAATAAATATTTTATTAAAAATAAAATAAAAATCTTTATATTACTTTGGTCTATATATATAATCTCTCATTACACCAGCATACAGTATAAGGGAATTTTTTTATGATGGAACTTTCTTGAGGTTGTCCAAAGAACATTATTTGGTTTGTGAACATACTAAGATTTAACTTCTCCGATAAAAAAGTTTTCCCAGGTTTCGGTTTTTCTATAATAATTTGGGACTCTTTAATGGAAAATACCACTTATGCTATCACCCATAGAATATATGATAAATGAAATTCATCGGGTATGAGCAAAGTGAGTGTGGTCATCACTTCTTTAATCTATCTTAATTAGACTTCATCATAACCCATAGTATATTCTAATATTAATGACGACTGTAGAACAACTATATTTTTTATTTTTACACTTCTTAACTATATTTTAATCCTATTATAAAATAAAAAATTAAATTTAGTACATATTTTCTCTATAACTAAATTAATTAATAAAAAATTTATTCATTGACAATGGTATTTTATTTAAAAAGGTATGAGTTTTAGTATTATCCCCCCTTTAGAAAATTTTCCCTATAAATATAATTTCTTAAACTATAATAGAATAGGGTACTTTTATTTATTCAACTCTTATGGTCTAAATATCATATCCTCAAACACTTTCTTTCACCACATTACATTGACTAGGTTAGTTGTCTTATTTCATAGAACATTGTCTCTATAATCAAAGATATTCATTGGGTGCTACCGATATAAATGATCTTTTTCCAAATCCACCACATCATGATTCAGTACATGTGATAGGTCCAATATGTACTTCGTTATGTGTAATAAATGGAAAAAATCATGTACTTGGGACATTTTTTGGGGAGTTCTAGTCAATAGTCCACAACTAAAATGTGATCAATGATCTACAAGGGGTATATGCATCTTTTACAATAATCTACCTTTTTAAAAAAACATCATAAAATTGTTCCATAGTGATATATGAAGGAAAACTAAATATTTGATCTGAAAGTATAGGTGTCTTCAATAACTGTCTATGTAGATTTTTTTTACTTTGTGTAGTTTTAATATATTTTTGAATTTTTTGAACCTTCTTTGTTATACCATGGATAATATTAGCTCTCATAAGATTCCACTCTCTAAAATTTCCCTAGCATATCAGAGTATGAATCATTTTCCTATAGAAATAATCATAAGGTCTCATTTTATTTCTTGAAGGTAAATTTTTGTTATATGGGAAATTTTATAGGAATATTTATTTTTCTCAACATCTATGAAAATCCATTGAAAATAATCAAATCATATTATATAGAGTTTCAATGTATTTTTATAACTGAACATTTGTTGGAGGGTGATAATATTGACTGAAACATAGTGCTATATCTAATGATTTGTGAAGGCCTCTCTATAACCTCTAGGTAAACATCATATCTCAGTCAGATATTGTGGATATTGGTATTACATGAAATATTAACAATTATTTTACGTATATTTTTGAGATTTTTTCAATAGAGAAGTCTTCCTTTATAGAGATAAAATACACTAACATTGCATGGACATAAAAAACCACCATAATGGCATTAATTCGTATAGATTTGTAAGGGAATCCTTTTAAAAAAATTCGTGGTTTTGTTTTTACAGTTCCATGCTTGTTTGGTAAATGTTTTTATCATACCATTAGATTTATATCATTCCACATTTACTTCTTAGAATACCAATAATTAAGATACATATTCTACATTATATCTTTTCATTTTATCCAACAAAAAGATTTTCTTTTTTTATTTATATAAATCATAGTACTTCAATGAAAAATATATGAGGATGAGTAATGTAAATTATCTAGAATTCCCTTATTTATTTCTACTTTCTAGAGGGACACATATACGGGTTCCAAATATCCATATTAGTGATGTTATAGGATCCCCATAGATGATTGAATATGTAATAAATATGTGATAGATTTCACCTTTCCTTTATTGTGAGCTTGTTGAAATCATGATAATCGATGTAGTAGTACATTGACCCAATTTTCTTCTTGAAAAAAATTGATTGGCACACCCCATGGGGGATCACATGCATATATAATCTCTTTATCTAATTTACATAATAGTTTCATTATCATATGTTCAAGTTCAATAGTGTCTATTCTATATCGTGTCTTGGATATTAGAAGAGCACTAGGAATATGTTCAGTTGAGAAATCAAACTCTCAGAATAGGAAAATACTTGGAAAATATTTGAAAAATATATCAATTTATTTACTTACTATGAGAATTTTATTAGGAATTAAATTTTCCATTATCATAGTCATTTAAAAAAGATATCATTCCTATAAGACATAATATACATTATAATATTATGATTTTAATGGATATTTATCCTTATCCTTGAATATATATATAATCATAGGTTGATTCACAATATGTAGGGTGATTTTCTTCTCTTCGTAATTTTAGTAGGCTATATACAAGGAAATCAAATCCATAAAAATAATTTCATCCATTTATTATAAAGGTAGTATCAAAAGGTTTTTTAGGATAATAAACCCACACATATTTATAGAGAATATGGTATATTATTGGGATATAATAATTTACCCATTTTTAATCTTCACTGATAACTCAAGTCCCATTTGTTTGAGTAGTTTTAGTAATATTCTGTGATATGAAATAATTCATACATCTAAGAAAAAGTATTTTTACGATCCTTGAATGAATAAATATTATACTTAAACCTTTTCATTATAAGGATCAAACTTAGAAACTATGATTGTATGTGATCACCCTTCCTCTCTAGGACTTGGTTTTTGTTGTCAGTAGTTATTATAAATAATATTTTCAAAAGTGAATTGGATGGGATAATGTCATTTTAGACATTAATTGGAAACAATGGAATGTATGATAAGGGTTAAGTGAGGAATTTATACCTTCCATCTCATTGGGGGATTTAGCTTATCGAAATTCACTATCTAGATTCCCTTGCTTCAACAGCTAAAGCTACCTCATCCCCCCATCACGGAATTCAAGGATGATTCTTCTTAAAATTTTGATAAGTGAGATGTTATACATCCTTACCCCATTTATATTTCTCCAGCTATCCACTATAATTAATTTATATTCCCCTATTCAGTCATATATACCCATGATATAGTTCATATTGATCATCATCCATTTATACATTAATGGAACATCAAAAAACTTCATCTTATCCATTACTGTATTGAATCACTAAATAATTTTTTCGATTCAGTATTATCCCACTAAAGATGTGGTCAACATCACTTATTAGTTCAACTAAAATGTTAGATTCCTATCATTAATGCATTTTTAATTTCTCCTCATTTTATTTTATTCATTCATCATCATATTTTTCCAGATTAGGAGATATCTATTCATTTTATGATAGAGAGTGTTCGGAAAATAATTATAAAAAATCATTTTCTATAACTTTTTCCACTCTATCACTTAAATGTTTTCCACAATCTTGATATTTTTTAAAATTATCCACCATTTATAAATGCTTCCATCCATTTTCAATATAAACAAAAATAAATTACCATTCATATATAAGTTAATAAAAATGAATATATTTTCAATGGAGTCGATCGATTGTTTTGTGATTAAGGTATCAGAAGATCAACTAAATGTTGGAGGCCACTATTATATAATAGGATCAATTTTAATTTTATCACTATTTTTGGTATGTGGGTGTTATTCATGATTCAAATTTCTATTTAAAACATTTTTAACTTAGAAATTATTTTAATGAAGTTACCAACTCTTTCACTTATTATGGTGGGAATCTCATTTGGGAAGTCATCTCATTGCCCATTACATTTGTTTGGGGATGGATTTCTTCTATTTATATCCACTGACTAAAATATTGGTGAATTACATATGAGAATTTTTATAATATTAAACATAAGAAGTTAAACCATGATAATTTAATGTAAATCCTTAAAATCACATGTTTTCATTTACTAATGAATTTATAGGTTTCAATCTACGTTATCCATAGTTTATCTTTTTACATTAACTTTAATGGTAATTTTTATTCCCTTAAAAATTATTCTTAAGAATAAAATGAAAGAGTATACCATGGGAGTTTTCATAAAGATGTATCCTAAAAGGTTTATTGTAGATACCCAAAGCCTAAAATAAATGTAAATTACATTAATTTTGAGGAATACTTAATACATAACAAAAACAGACACACAAGGACCGTAATAGTTTAGTGTCTTTGGAAAATCGTAATATAATCTACTAATCGTGGTGAAAGATCTTCAACATATCCCATAAAGATATTACCCTTTTGTTTTCTTACCTAAATACTTTTTTTGAATCCTAGGGAAAAGAAAACATAAAAAGGGTGAGGTCAAATGCTCAGTAAGGGTAAACATAGAGAAAATAAAACAAATCCTATAAATTTGAACTAAAAAAACATGAACATGATGTTTAAACATCAAAATCATGAGCAATGACATAAAACAAGGCAGTATGTAAGGCATAGATCATAAAGAAACATTAATCATGATAAACTAGCATGGGAATAATGCATGTAATTGTGGAAACCATTAAGCACATGTTATGATTTCCATAGTAGCCAAGGCATTGATGCCATGACCATCTTAGTGGACAAAGTCCCTTTCTGAATCGAGTTCACTCCTCGTTCCAATCCTGTATCACTGAACCGGATTAACATGACATTATAGCCATGTCTATCTCATGAGATATAAATCATTACCCAATGCATTTGAGGGATATGTACGTCCCACCCATCTCATAATGAAATTATTCTTTCGTGTGCCACAACATAAACATAGATCATTCATCATAACCCAAAGAATAAAATGGGTTTCATAAACATCATCCCATCATAACATAATCCATATAAAACAAATGGATTCCATTTCATCATAAGAAAAGTTAAACCATATAAATCATAGAGACATTATATTTTAAACATACACATATGAAATAATGTCATCTAATATAGAAAATGGTTTTAAAAAAACACTTGAAAAGAATTTTTGAGGAAAATATCCTTTCTTCTTCAAAATCATTTTCATTTCAAAAAATTACATGAAATTTTAAAAGAGAATGATTTTTTTGAAAATAGTCATGAAATTTTTTATAGTAACCATCCTGAAAATATGGCGTTATAAAACCGTAAAAATCCATTCGTGTCGTATAAGTTAAAAAAACATTCTTCTCGTACTTTTGTCTGAAAAGTCAAAAAGTACCTCATATGGTAAAAAAAGAAAGATTCCTTACATACAATGTAGTAAAAGTAAAAAATGGGTAAAAAGGACTTTAAACATACATTAAACCATTTTTGTAGAAAACAGGGACATGGATGATAAATATAACCCCAGTAAATACTTATGAATAATCAATCTTGGATAAAAACGAGATTGGAAAAGTTATTCCTCACCTTAGGTCTGAAATGCTTAGTACGTATCCAAACATCCTGTATAATGATTTAAATAATGTCATTGACTTATTATAGAATCATATCCATTGTTATGATATCATATATGGTTCACATATGACTTTATATTACACGTTCTTTTCTAAATTCAATGTTAAAGCAGTGTTTTGGGTAAAATCGATTAATTTATTGTATGTCTTTGGAATTGTTGTTCTTGATATTATTATTACTTATATCATGATTTAATTACTTAAAGAATGTAAATAATGATTTATATATCATATATATTCATTATATATATATATAATAGATAGATAAATGAAATGAAATACACTGTTCATGGAGACGATAGGTCATACGTACGCCGGAATGCTGTTTTATTTTCCTTATTAACTTGAATGGAAGTAATTAGATGACATATATATACATATAAATCATGTAGCTTTATCATTCCATATATTTCATTATTATTCATTATATATACTTTATAATCATTCTTGAGTGGTTAACATGGAGAATGAATCCCATCGCATTGTGGAGATGCTAATCCGTACGTACGCACAAGCGATTATATCGTTCCCATAATTATTGAATTGAATTTTAGTGCATGATATAATCTCTCAGAATCTGTATGATGTTATAATAAATATATATATTTATTCTTTACACCATTATACACATCCAAGTAAGGTGGTGGTAGAAAAACAGATTACACCATGGCGTGGAGGCAGCATTTCGTATGTACGCTCGTGCAATGATTTTGTTTTCCGTAGGATAGATAGAAGGTGAAATGGGGTTGTTTCATATTTATAATAACATATCATAATATTAGTGATACATATGTTATTACTTTATAACGAAACAACTTAAGCATAAGAAGTTGAAGAAGAATGAAACTTGAAAGAATTGGTAGAAGAGATTACCTCTTCTTCGACACACCTCTATTGTGCTTCTTCTTAAGGCAATAGAGTTGGTATTTTTAGGAGACCAGAACCTATATAATGTTTATAGGGACGTTTCTAAGGGAAATTGGAAGGTTTTGGGACATCTTGATGGCTCAAAATTCTGTAAAGAGAAGAGGGAGGACGTGCCCTTTTATAAGGGAGCAGAGGGGCACCTTAGGATAAACTTAAATTATTATTTTATAATAAAGTCATATTCAGTTTATAATTGCTCCAAATTTATTTATTTCGAAGCTAAAGTGGGGATGGGTCTAACTCAACTAAACCAATATGTTTTAGACAAGTTTATGTTACTATTTTAACATTATCATTTAGATTTAACTCTAAGTTAAATAATTTAACTTTTACCGTGTCTTCTTGTTTTCTTACACTATATGGTTAATAAACATACTAAAACATGCCAAAAGAACTCAAAGTGGTTCATTATTAATATATATAACCTTATATAAGTCATTTGTTTGAACATTAGGTTTTAAAGAATAGAATAACAATTAACAATATAATATTTGTTTTAAAACCTATTTAATTTCAATTTTGACACCATTTGGTAATTGATTTTTGTGAAAATAATAATAGAATTATTAGTTCGAAAAAATTAATTAAATCAATACTAACATTCAATATTATCCTAGAATATTAGTCTAATTTATAAAAAGTCTCAAATTAAATTTATTTGGGTATTTATAACATCAATTATGTTAATATTTCATTAATCAGGTAATTATTGTATCATCATTGTGTCACAAATAAATTAAATTATTTAATATCTAAAAATAATAAATGAAATACCATTTTTAGTAAATCTTTTTATCATTTAAGTAATATTTATATTCTAATTTATCTTACATATAACCGTATATCAAAAATGTTTTAGTTTTTAAACATTGATTTTAACTCTTTTAACTCTTCTTTAAATAAAATAATAATAAGTGTCCTAATCTAATCCAAGTGGACCAAAAGGGTAATATTTTATTCCTAATGTTGTTTATGGTCGAATTACACTTATCCAATAAAATTAGGACAAGTTTTAGGGTAAAAATAATATCATTTTTACCCGTAATTACCCTATTTACTTTTAACCGTGGTAAATAAAAGTAAAAAGTTACTATTCACCAAAAATAATTTTTATCTTATTGAACCACGTTTTACTCCATGAAATTAAACATGTTTCTCGGATTTTGAAAATTACACTCACATACGTGGTAAAATTACGTTTTATGTAAATTTTCATATTCTCATATGAGGTGGGTAAAAGACGGTGAAAAGTTCAATAAAATTTTTATATATCTAAAATTATTATAATATGACTCCAATTAATTACATTGAACATATATAGGTATTATGTATCAATTTTGACCCAAAATAAATTGAAATAAAATAAATAATTATTTAAATAAAAAGTTGGTTTTTAAATAGTAACCTAGTCTTTTCACTATTCATCAAAAATTGATAGTTTTCAGAAAAATACCAGAAATTCACCCTAGGATAATTTCGATATTCTGAATCCTAAAATGAAGTCCATTTTGAAAGAGAAAATTTATAAAATTTCAAAAATTCGGTATTACTATTCATAAAAGCTAGTTCATAATAATATTATAATAATATCTCGTTTAGTGAATGTTGGTATTGCGTACTACACACGCTATCAAGGAAGGTCTTGATTGCGTGTAAGGCAAGCCAAGCTAGAGCTGCGTGTAGTGAAATCTTTGTTTGGTGTTGCGTATAACATTATCAAAACATATTTCATTTATACATTAAACAAAATCTATACTTAATGTTGCGTAGAATAATTTCCACAAAAAGAACTTGATATTGGGCATAACACGAGCCAAGAATAGTGTTGCGTATACTAAAAGATAATACGGTGTTGTGTATAATACAAGATAATATTGGTTTTGTGTCTAATATAAGACATCAAAGAAATTACAAATAATATATCTCATAAAATCTCGGGGTGTTACAATTATTTTTTCATGCACCGGGTGATGATCGAGTTAATACCCAATGTTCCATTTTATGGATATTTTATCCATGGAATTGTTATTAAACATCCAGATCCACTTCATAATATATTGATAGGGTTTTATTTTATTTAAAATCCAAACACTATATAATCTAAAAAAATGTATATATTTTATACAATATTTTGTCTTATCCTGATGGTTTCCATTGGTGATTTACAATATAAATCCACATAAATAAATAGACCTTGATCTGATACAAACAATGAAAACCCATATCATTTATACACTTTAATTCATGGTTTATTACATAAATATAAAATTAATAAATCAAAAAAGATTGATAATCCAACTATGTTTAGGTAATTATATCCATATCATATTAACTTGAAACAATGGTACAATGACATTCAATAAAATATCAATATCATTCCCATAAATTTAATATATTTTCTAATACTACACTTGATAATTGAGATAAGTACATACGAAAGTGGTGATCATTAAAATCATGATTATAGAATATGGAAATAAAAACATGGATTGGGTGGGTAAATGTGAGTTTAGGTACATGGTATGATGATTTAAAAAGGTGGAAATCATAATCATGAACATAAAATTAGGATATGTGATGATAACATCATGGAATCATATGTTGTTAAAACAACATAAAAAATTACATCAAAAGTACAAGTCAAGGATAACCTTCAAGATATCATAAGACTGTGTTCTTAGGATCACATATCTTACACCATACATGGTATCCCAAGATATAAAAACATTACCCAATTCATTGAAGGGTTATATAATTTTGGTCCCACCATTGAAATTTTTATCATGTACATGAATTTTTTGTGCCACATATATCATAAAAGAAAGAATATCATTCAGGAAATTTAGTACCATGATTTAAAAGATTTGTTTATATATGAATATTTTCAAAATAAATTAAGGATACGTACAACTTGGTGGATAACGTTGAGAGTAAATTTGGATGGTAATTCACAGCATAAATATTTGGCATAGAAAATCAAGGGATGATTGTAACATCATAATGGATTTATATAAAAGGTAATGGAAGATATTAAAGAGAATGAATGGAATTATATCAATAAATTTTGATCAAGTATGGTAATTGGATTCTTAGAAGCACATTACAAAATGAAAAGGTGGAAATCAAGAGGCATAATAAAAAGACATTACATGAGTAAAAAATGGTGGTATGAATACCTTATCAAGAGAGGGTGAATCTAAAAGATTTGTAGGATATTCATAAGATATGGGAACACCTTTGGAGGGGATTAGTGATATAGATGGAGTAAAACTTCATAAAAAATGAATAATTTATCAGAATGATAGGTTTGGTGGGTATTTATATGAAAATTGATGTCAATTCATTAATAATTTATTAAAATAGGTTTTGGATTTTGTTAGATCAAATAATCAAAACCAAAAACCTTCTCAAATTTTTTTCTTCTGGGATTCTTCCCAAGAGTATTAGAATTAAGAATTTTATTTCTATAGTAACCAAACACCTTAAAATAAAAATATTGATGATTCACAAGTGATTCATGCTAACCAATTAATGTATTTGAAACCATAAATAATAAGTTTGGTTTTGGAGAATTCATTATAGGTTTATAGAACTAAGAAAATATCATAAAAAACACATTATTTTAAATGGGAGATCAAATTTTGGTCATAAATTACCTTTATTATATATATTACATCACTTCTCGGCTATTATGATTCCATAATAAATATCATAAATTTATAACGTATTTAATTTTTAAACAAATATTCTACTATATTAGAAATTTTTTAATAACCAACCATTTGGAATGTTTGGATTTTTGATTTTAGAAATATTATTTAATATAAATAATTATTTTTTAAAACATTTGATTTTTCACTTTTAAATCAATATACTTGTATACAATAAAATACTAATGTTTGTGGTGCTGAAAAAGTTCATACACTAATAAAAATTACATCATGTTTCATTAAATTATATTATCATATATATTTAAATAAATATTTTTTAATAAAAATATTTTTTGGAAAATATAATTTATTCCAAAATTCATTAATTAGAAAAAAAAGAGTGTTTTAATTAAAGATATACATTTCTCAAAAATACATTATTGATTTCATAATTTCAAAAAAAACTGATATCATATTCATTATAATAAATAAATAAATATATATATCAATTAATAATTTAAATGGAATAAATATAATAATTTTGTTACTGAAAATATAATATAAAAATTTATACTCTAGGGTTATAGATACAAAACAGATTATTACACCAGGGTAAACCCTAAGGGTAGGGTGTGTGATTGTGGAACAAAAATAGGGTTGTTCAATGACCATGGTTTGAGCCATGATCTTGATAATCATGAAATTATCTTATAAATGGATTCTATTGAGTTCTAGTTGTTGAATCTCGACCCTATCATGGTCAAGGACCAAAAATAGTGATCCCATCTCTCTAAAAATCTAAAAAAATGAGTTTTATAGGATACACTCTTACTAGTGGACACCATCACTTATTCAATAAATTTAAATTATTCTTTATAATAACTCTTAATATATACTAATCATAATGGTCATTGTATAATAACTATATTATCAACATTTATGGTGCTTAGTAGTCTTTTAAGCCCATCATACAATAAAAAATTAAATGTTGTGGACTGGTTTTACGTAACTACGTTACATAAAAAGTAATGTATTAATTTATCATGGGATCTCATTTATAATAGTTTGGGTCATTACATGATAATACTAAGTATAGGATGAAAATCTCAATTTTTGTTAATGTAGATATTATGTAGTTTTCCAGTAAATATATCTCTTTTTAGATTCTAGAATTTGGATGTAGTTATGACACAAATACATGTAAGGGTAAAAAATATTAATTGTTATTATTAGGTATTTACTCAATAAACACTAATGTATGATAAGTGGTCCTAAAACTACAGACCTTCATAGACACTCCCTGAGGATATGGGTGGGTTAATTTATATTTTATTTCTGAACAATTATAAACAGTTTCAAAAGATGATGATAATTGGTGACCTAGGATAAACATAAGGAATCATATATTGAAAAGGATGTGTCTTTATTAAAGAATCCTATAATTTATTTTTATGATTATATTATTTCTCATCATGATTATTGTTCCTTTCTTGATTATTTTGGTTTTATTCAATGGATAAAACTCATGGGAACGAGGTTAGCCTTTAATGTGATGGAAAAAAAGGATGATTTTCTAGAGAAACATAATAATACAGATGAATTAATGAATTATAACATTTTAATTATTACAAATAATATTTTAATCTATGAAACATGTTGAGATTTGAAATGATAAAATGATGGGAAATCTTTTTTCAGATCCCTTCCTGAAAAAATGATCACCTTATTTTAGGGATTCTACTAATACAGTAGTTGTAGAAAAATGGATTATCACCACTGAAAAGATATTTTTCATTCTTTAATGTTGGGAGTATGTAAAATTTATTTTGGTTTTTTTGGAATGTGATATATATAAAAGTTGGACTCTCATTATGAACATGATGAATTTTTAATAAATTGTCTCTATAGGGTGGGTTGAGAATAGAAGGATATTCTCTAATATGAAATTTCCTTGTATTATTTATATGAAAATGGATAATAAATTCATTTAGATAAATTATAAGGATAATGAAATGAGTAGTACATTTGTGTAAAATATTTCAAGACTTGTGAGGCATGATTTTATAATTATCATTGAACCAAAAAGTAAGGATGATTTATTCTTCAGTGGCATAAAATCAAGTATTTAAATGTTGTCTAAAATAATGTACATTTTTATATATAAATAAATCATTCGATGCTTTACTATGGTATAAATACATATTGGAGTTTCCTATAAATCTCATTGTTTTTGTAAAAAGAAAATATGGAATTCAAATGATATTATAATAATAATAAAACCATTGAAAGAAGTAGATGAGTATTTTTTTATTCCCAAAGCATTGAAGGAATTGTGGTGGAAATTTGGTAAAGGGGACTAGTAAATACTTTAACTTTGGAAAGGTAGGTCTTCCGAAAATTGAATTGCAAAATTAAGGAAAAGAAGATTTATAATGATGAAGATAGGGATAAATCTCCACAGAATACACCACCTATACTCCAGTGTGTAAAATGAACGCAATATGGGAATTATACTAACCATTTCTAAAATATAATGGTTATTGATTATGATCGAAATTAGTAATTCCATATGCTAAGAAATGAGGGTAAATATAATTTAATATTAATTATTGATTTTTTTTACAATAATGAAGTTGGGAAAGGTACCCTAACCGACCACTCTAGAAATTATAATGTATTATTTGATTCTACATCTACTCTCTATTTTATATTTTAATAATTTTCAAATAGAATCACAACACAAACCCAATGATTATATGAAAAATTTGAACTAAAAATTAATAATGGTGAGATGGTTATATTTCATGTTTTTTATTCATCATCGATTGATGTTTGTTGCAATATGATTCATACAAGTATTTTTAGACATCATCTAATATAATTTGATTATATTTTGGGCATGGATGAAAGTTCTATATATTTTTCTAATATCAAATTTCAAGAAAGGGATTTAAAATTTAATATTATGTACCAACCTAGTATATTATATAGGTGTATGGATAAATAACACATTTAGATGGGAATTACGATGACATCCTAAAACTTGATGCCACTTACTATGTTCCCTAAGGTCAGTGGGCCAAATGGCCTCAATCGCATCTCCATGAACACCAGAGTCTTCCAACATGAAGAAAGGTACACTGGTGTGTTAATGGGGTGACTATAACCTCATTACTAGAGTGTAACACAATAGATAATTATAAACAAGGGTAAATAGCTCCGGTAGTTTATGTATCAAACAGAATAGGTACACTAATGTAATAAATAACTGATCAACTTATAATCATACACAATCAATGATGATATTTAATTTATCTAGTAAACATGAAAACATGGATACGGAGAAACAAACATATGTGGTAAACCAAATTAGAATAATTTAAATACATTAACTATCCCAATAATATAAAGCTTTAACTTGATTATCTACTACCATCTCCTTACAAATATAGAAAGAAATATTGTTTTCAAATATGTATGATTCCCATTAACAACACATTCATTCATATTGTCTGCACGAGAACCAATGGTTCCTGAATACGGGGTGAGAATTATCTCAGTGGGCCCTCACCAATGGT
The DNA here is from genome assembly GCA_963277665.1 of Viscum album. NCBI lineage: Eukaryota > Viridiplantae > Streptophyta > Magnoliopsida > Santalales > Viscaceae > Viscum > Viscum album. The sequence continues at coordinate 1,083,646,642 of OY728150.1, read as the reverse complement.
GTCTATAACATCCAATAAATCTAATTGAAACAATAATATTGCTCAAGAAGGAATATATAATGTAAATAAGTATAATATTAATAAACACCCAAGTACCTACTTAATCCATCGATTTGTGTCTTAACATGTAACCCATTAATTAATTAATTAATTAATTATGAATTTATAATAATAGGTCACGTGATTCAAATCCATCACTGGCTTCATCAACTCATCATAGTGGTATTAAATGCTCCAAGGTAAAATAGGGTGACCTAGACCACAATGGTTTACTACTCATTTGTATCTATATCCCATCAAGAGTTTAATATTGAAATCCAAGAAGCATAATCTAGGGTATTTCACAATAGTTAATCTAACAGAGTCCAATGAATATATCCCATGTAAAATAGGAATAAGCTATGGCTAGGTCCAAGGATAAAACCAAGTCACCACACAACCCGCTAGATTTAAGGAGTGTATCTAAGGAATCCGTTAATATTTATAAATGGATCATATGGTGTCATATCGAGAATTCAATAAAAGATGAGGATCAGGTTCTAAGGTGGGTATCACCCTTAGAATGAATGCATCCTCAAATTAGAATGTTGTCCTTGAATACATAAGCCATCCGATTGGGAATACGAATGCTAATTCTAGTAAAGAAAATAGTATAAATATGTGACGTTCTGTATGTAATGATTCTCCTTACATTCTATTCATTTAATGTAATAATGCCATATAATGACTATTCTATTTATCATGTTCATTTGGTTTAATCCTTGTCTTTCATTATTATAAAAGTCCAGGATGTGAGAACCTATTTAATTAATCTATATAAGTTATAATCATTTAATTTGGTTCATCTACTACCTTCCACTTTAAGTGGCATGAAGTGCTACAACATTAAACAAACAATTCATTTTAAATTATTATGTCCATGTCATATTCATACAATAAACTAGCCAATTTATCACTTAAATTAATTAACAACACTTAGTCACTTACATTAAGAGGGTCAATTGGAAGTGACATGGTGCATTCAATTAAGAATTACATGAATAAAAAATAATTTAATATGGGAATATTTTCAATTACCCTGGTTAATCTCAAAAGCACAAGAACGGTGGATGAAAGTGTCAAAACACAAGAAACTCAATTATGGAATATCATTCTACATGAGGTGTTGGGATTTAGTAAAGTAGACACTAAAAACCGATCACATATATTGAAAGAGTGTATCCATATTGTTATAATGACTGTAAGCAAGGAATATAAAATGAAAAATCAATATCCACTGAAATCGAAGGGCCCCACAGATCAATTCAAAATGAAGGTTGAAGATGATGGATGAGGTATAGACTTCCCACCCCATACTCATATGATTATCATTATCTAGTAATGGCATATAATTCAACCTAAAATAGAGTAGATCTGAAAAGATGTTATAAGATCCTACACCTAAATAAACTTTTTGAGAGCAAGAGAAATAAATAATTACTGAGAAGGACATGAATACTTACCATTGTGCATCTAACGTGACTAAAGGAAGCTAAATCAGATTATGGATGAATTAGATATACAAATCCCTATATTAAGACTTAAAATATATCCAAATTTTATAAAATATAGTTCCTTCTTATTGGAATTCAGAATAGCTAATGGGGATAGGGTTAATTTGATCATTAAGGGAAAATGGTTATTCTACCTAGAAAATACATTGTGCATGGTTTGGCTGAACAGTTTTTAAAACCATGCACCAACCATGAACGAGTACCTAGAGGAAAGGGGTCACTCACATAGTTAATCCTCATTGTTAGAAAAAATGTTTGCCAACCATGATATATGGATCTACACTAAAATCAATCATATCCTCTCAGTTTAGACTGATTGTGCATCATCCCTGCATGATTTACATTAACCATGTTCCAAACCCATTTTACCAAAAATATGTGTTTCTGGATCCGACTAATCCCAAGACACCATTGAGTCCTTAATGAACTCATTAGGAATCAATATTATGTCCATAAAAGATAATTATACAAAATGTTAAAGGATCTATACCTGATTCAAAAACCGGATTCTTACAGTCCTCCACACATAAAGGAACCTTCCCCAAGTTGACCTTCTAAGGGTGGAAAAAAATTTGATAAAAAATCCATACACAAGGTTTTTATGTCAGCCTCCCACTCTAATGGCTAATATTTTACATGACCATGATTCAATAGAACCCTTACTAGATGAAGAGACTTTCCTCAGAGATTCTTGGTGTTTTGGTCAATGATCCTTATAGGATACTAATCAAATGAAGAATCAACGCCACAATAAACTTACATGGGATAGAAATTATGGGATTCATCAACATGATAATGGTGAACCTATGAATCATATTAGATGTCGGGAAAGGTGAAGTACTGCTGAGGTAATAGAAACTAATTGGATACCACCCTGACATGACCAAAAATCTCAAAAAAGTCCTTAAAAAGGTGATTGCTTCCCATACCTCTGTATTCCTCTATGGATTAAATAGGATGACTAACATGAGAAAACATGAGACCTTAATGTGAACTCTAGAGTTTATATATAAGAACAAACATAATATTTCTATCTAGATAGAGTGGTAGGAATACACTTCCTGAGTAGTTGAACATGCTCTGAAGTCTCTTACACAAAACGAGGTCCTAGTACGACCACCTCACCTGCCTCTAGCCATTATTGGGGTGAACAGTTGGACCTACCATACCAAGACTCAAACTGAGAAATATAAATATCTAAAAGAAATTATTTTAGAGAAAACCGACAAGAAGGATACACTTCTCCCACATACCTTTGAAGTCAAAGACACAATCCCAAATCTTGTCCCATAAATATGTATCATCCATTCTGAATTTCCATCTATTTGAGTGTGAAAATATATTTTTAGAATCACCAGTATATCCATATCTCTCTAAAATCCATTCCATAACCCTGACATGAAATGATAATCCAAATATTAAATGATAGTATGAGGGACCCCATGCAGCTGCATGATCTCATAGACATATGGTCTATCCAACTAATAAACTATGAAATTATCCAAAACAGGAATGAAGTGATCTCCTTTAATATGTCTATCAATGAAAATCCCATCAACATTGATACCTCTAGTTTACCCATGTAACATGTATACAATTTCCAAGAAAAAATATTATCATTTATGTTTTACGACTTGAAGTGGCTATGAAAAGGCTCTAGGTCTCTGGTTTTCTTCCATCACCTATAGATAGGTGGAACTCCATGTTTTAAACCCTAATATCTGATGATTTATCCCAGGCCACACATATTAGTGTTTCTTGTATGGATACATTTTAATGATTTTAGGAATAACTAACCACTAAGATGAGTGGTACACAGACATAAAATCATATCTCATATCTTTGGGAACTGTAACATGTCCATGTATATGCATGATCTCGTCTCTTTCAACTGACCAATCCAGATTCAAGTAAGCTCTTGAGATATCCTCTCAAAGAACCAAGCCATTAGGATTGAAAAAATTTATACACTTCACCATATCAAAGTGGGAAGTGAAAACTGTCAATGATGAGAAATATTTTTTCTTGTGATTATCATGAAACTCCAGATGCAGCTCAAAGAAAAGGGCCAACAATTTTGGTTCATCAATAGCTTCTCATACTGCATGTTCCGGATATCCTCAGGATAACACATAAGAAACCACAATTACCCATCTAGGCAAATATGAAAACTTGAAATCAATGGACTGTTGATATTCCATCCATATCCACTATCTGAGATTCAATTCACACCATGAAAACTAAATTTTACACTATTATGGTCTATATAAAACTGAAAGTACTCACCCAAAAAAATAGTTTCTCCAGCAACATAATGCATGGAAAACTTATGCTTGCTCATGGTTGTGCGTTAGGTAGTTTTTCTCATGAGACCCAAAATGATGTGACCCATTTGCAATATTTTTTTCTCCAGCATCAAAGTTCCTCTGAGGTCGATTCATGATGCATCATATAAGATAGTATATCCTTTTCTAGGATCTGGCAGAATTAAAATAGGATCCAAGAAAAGCATTAATTTTAAACTTCTGAAAGGATTTATCACAAGATTATGACCATCAGAACAAAACACCCTTACTTTTAAGAACATTTATAGGCGAATAATGGTTGGAGAAGACATGTATAAAACTCTTATAATATCTAGCCTATCCCAAGGAATTCTATAGATCAAACAAGATCTTGGGCTACACCTAGGAAGCCATAACACTAACCTTCTCTAAGACAATATATATTCCTAATTCTAAGACAATATTACCCTATAATTAAATTATATATATCTAGTAGTGGAACTTTTTATGAATAGAATAAATATGATGCTCTTGCAGTGTACTCAGAACGATCTCATGATTCTGACCAGGGTTTATATTAGTGTGAGAATACATCAAAATGATTTCCACAAATACTATGATAAATGTAAACAAAATAGGGATGAAACACCATATTAATTAGAGCCCTAAAAATGGAGGTCACATTTATAAGACCTAATGAAATAACCAAGTAATCATAAATATTATACCTCCTCTAGAAAGATATATGACATATGTCTGATGTCTTGACTTACATATGATGATAGGGCAATCTCAGTTGGATCTTAGAGATTACCCTATCACCTCAGAGCTTGTAAAAGATATCATATATATTATCCTGTAGAAACTAGTTCATTACCTTAAGCTGATTCAACCATTTTTAATACACCCGTAAACAAAGGTACCCATCCACCTTCTTTGATAAATCATAATAAAACCCTAAGAATATTTTCTTGTAAAAATGAAACATTTGACCTCAAGATCCTCAATATGCCGCTTGAGCTCCTGGATCACTGTATGTAGTGCCCTGAAACCAGTTACCTAGAGTCAGTTCATTATTACATATCATTGGCATGATCGCAAAAGATCAAGTCTCGAAAGACCGATTAATTTAGTAGCCTTTGAACAACTAGATACATTCATAAATTTGACATTACATCATAAAGTGAAAACTACTACTACAACATCTTGTCTTACTATCCCCTCATACTATCCCTGCAGGTCATTCATAAATTACTTCTTCACATCATGGGAAAAATAAAACACTAAAATGGGTGAGCTCTGATGCTCAGTAAGGATAACAATATAGTGGAAACTTTCATAAATAAGCATAAACATTTAAGGTAATGTATAACTAAAACAAAATCCTTTTAAATTTGAACTTCAACATAATCTGGCAAAGATAAAATGAAATAATTCCATTTAATTATTCACATGGATATTCTACTAGTCGAATAATCACATTCAATATCAGTAACCACTTTCATAATGATGGAATACATAATTCTAGACTATCATAACAACATATTCAGGGAATCATGCCAAGACTACAAATAATATTTTGTCAAGGCCTTGTTCCAAGATAGTAGTTTATCTCATGAGACCTACCGATGCATTGAGGAGCTATAGTGGGCTCTACCTATCACTTATTATGTCCAATGCATTCCTCATATGAACTGGTTTAACTTAACATAAACATTCGTATTAAAACTAGCATATGAAATGTAAATACATTCTCCATAAACCATGAATGGTATAAAAATAACACATCCACAGTCAAACATATCACAAAATAGTCAATACAATATAGATGTTTTGTATCATAATAAATGAACATCAAATAAGCTTAAAATCCCTCAAAGGATGTTGACACAGATGAAATCAAAACTATTTGAGAGAAATGTCTCTTTTTTTTGAAATCATTTAAAAGTCACATAATTATAAAATAAAACACATAAATTGAAAATATTCTTATAAGCTTGTAAGGTAATCTTTGATGATTTTATAATGGCGGAAAATAGTTGCACCCATCGTATAAATTAAAAAAGATATTCTTACATTAATTCTGCCGAAAAGGTTAAAAAGGACCCTGTTTGGAAAATGACAGAAAGATTACTTTATAAACATCTTATAATAAGTAAACAAGGGTATAAATGACTTTATCCCAGAGTCTTTAAAATAGTAAGAATGATTTTAAATACATTTTTATGAAACATGTATGTGGATGATAAAGAGGTCCTAGTGGATAATTACGTATAAACAACCTCTGATAATGAAGTGATTGTGAAATAAACCCTTAACTTGTACTTTTCCATTTTCGAGGGTAGGTTAACCACATGTATAATGGTTAAATAATTGTTATTAAATTATTAAATAATCATATACATTAATATTATATCATTCATGATCTTTTAACATTGCTTTGTTAATAATATCTTAGTATTATCGTTGTTTCGGGTGTTAACATACTCATTTTCTTTTATATGTTTTGTTACATAAGACATGTTTTTTATGGATAGGTTGTATCTAGTTCAAATCCAGAATGATATCAAGTCCTTAAACATTATTTTTAATCATAAAATGAGAAATAGACTTGAATGGATACGATGGTGAATGAATCTAATCACGTTCGTGGAGACGGTAGTCCGTACGTAGGCACGAGCGACAATATCATTATTTTGATATTAAAATAATATATAATTGGATAGTATATCATATATACAAAATCATTATCATATTATATTTATTATTTACATGAATTACACATCATTTTTATACCCATCCAAATAATAATGTTTTGAATAACAATTACACCACAACGTGGAGATGGTAAGCCGTACATACGCACGTATGGTGGCATGTCATTCAAAGGATGGATAGAATACTGAATACGGTTGTACCATATTTATAATAATATCACAGTATATAAAAGATACTGGAGTTATTATATTATAATGGGAATAACAATGAAAGAATAAGTTGAAGAAGAAAGGAACTTGAAAGAGGGTGGTGAAAACCTTACCTCTTCTTTGGGTTCTTTTGTTTTTTTGATTTGATCAAAAGGGCACCATAGGTTGGATTTCTGACAAAAGTAAGGCCTCTAGGATGAAGGGAGGATATTTGAGAGGGTATTTGGGATGATTTTGGCCGAACCCAAAGGTTTTTAAGGTATGAAATTTAGAGAAGGGGGAGTGCCCTTTTATAAGCAGAGTGAGGGGCACCTTACGAAAGGGTAGAAATATTATTTTATAATAAATTCAATTTTGGTGTATAATGGCTCCAAAGTGTATTATTTAAATTTTAAGGTGGTTATGGGTCGAAAACATTTCAACAAATAGGTTTTAGTCAGGTTTGGGTGACTTTATTAACCTTGTCGTTTAGTTTTAACTCTTAGTTTATTAGTTTGACATTTACCATGTCTCTTAGTATTTTTATATTATATAGTTAATAAAATTACTATATACTTCCAAGTGACCCCCAAGTGGTCCCTTAATGATGCACCTATCATTATATAAGTCCTTTGGATGAACCTTATATTTTTAGGTATAGAATATCAATTAATAATATAATATTTGTTTTAAAAACACTTTTATTTAAATTTTGAAACTATTGGGTATTTTGTTTTTGATAATTTCAGAACATCATTATTACTTATAAAATAATTTATATAACCAATACTAATATGTAATATTAACCTATAAAATAAGTGTAATTCATAAAGTCTCAAATTACATTTATTTTGATATTTATAATATCAATTATTTTAATATTTCATTATTTAGGTAATTACTGCATCACCATTGTGTCATAAATAAATTAAATTATTTTTTGTCTAAAAAATATAAATAAACTACCATTATGTATGAAATACTTTTTTCCTTCTAATGAATATTTATAATCTAATTTATCTTATGTATAACCCTATATTAAATATTTTTTAGTAATTAAACATTGACTTTAACTCTTTTAACTCTTCGTTGATTTAAATAATAATAAATGTCCTAATCTAATCCAAGTGGACCTAAATGATAATATTTTATTTATAAGGTTGTTTTTGGTCGAGATACACTTTTCCAATAGAATGAGGACATGTGTTAGGGTAATATTAATATCATTTTTATCCTTAATTACCCTATTTACTTTTAACCGTGGCAAATAAAATTAAACAGTTACTATTCACCAAAAATTATTTTTAACTTATTAAACCACATTTTTATCCTTTATATTAACCGTTTCTTTTGGAGTTTCGAAATTCACTCACAGAATCGGTAGAATTATGATTTATGTGAATTTCCAAATTCTCCTAGGAGGTGGGTAAAAGACGGTGAAAAGTTCAATTAATTTTTTATATATCTAAAACTATTCTAAACTAACTCAAATGGATTACATTGAACTTATATAGTTATTATGTATCTATTTTGACCTTAAATATATTTAAATAAAAAATAATTATTTAAATAACAATTCATTTTTAAACTATAACTTTGTGTTTTTTTACTATTCATCAAAAATTTAAAGTTTTTAGAAAAATACCAAAAATTTACCCTAGGCTAATTTCGAAATTCTGAATCCAAATATGAAGTCCATTTTAGAAGATAAAATTTATTAAATTTAAAAAAGTGGGTATTACTATTCATAAAGGCTAGTTTGATTGGTTGTGGTGTGTGTTGGAACTCGAAGTTGCGTACAACACACGCTACTGTATTATTCAAAGAGAAGCGTACCGTAGAAGCTTGGGGTGTTAAATTCTCCTCTACATCAAATAATTTAATCCTATAAATTTCTAGAATATTACTGCATAAAAAGTCTCTGGTGATTCATCATCATAACTTCCTCAGATTCCCATGTTGCCTTTTCCATTTTATGGTTTCTCCATAGAACTTTTACCAGACGAGTCGTCCAGTTTCTCAACACTTGTTCTCTTTTATCAAGAATCCTGAAGGGATATTCACAATAAGATAGATCAGGTTCTTGTTCTAATTCCTCATAGGTGAGTACATGCATTGGGTCAGGCATGTATTTTCTCAACAGTGATACGTGGAACACATCGTGAACTTTGGAGAGATTTGGCGGCATTGCCAAACAGTAAGTTACAACCCCAATTTGTTCTAGAATTTCGAAAGGTCTGATGTACTTGGGAATCAATTTACCTTTATTACCGAACATATAAGTCCCTTCCATTTAGATACCTTCAAGAAAACATGATCTCCTACTTGAAATTCCAAACCCTTCCTTTGGTTATCGGCATAGATCTTCTTCCTACTTTGGGCTGCTATGATGTGGTTTTGGATTACCTTCACCTTTTCCATCATTTCCTCCATTATTTCTAGGCCTATGAGTTTTCTTTCACCAACATCATCCCAAAAGGTTGGTGTGGGACATCTATTTTCATATGACTCTTCATATGGTGCCATCTAAATACTTGAATGAAAGCTATTGTTATAAGAAAATTATACTAGAGGTAAATATTGATCCCACATTCCTTGAAAGTCAAGTGAGAAAGATCTCATCATGACTTATAAGGTTGGAATAGTCCGTTCTAATTGTCCATCTGTTTGTTTAACACCAAAATATTCCACGATATGCTTCTCTTTCAATAATGCAATAGCTTGCATTGTACGCATGTTCGAGATTCTAACAGACCGTGACCAATCAAAGTAGCCGTTATGAATATTAATACCCAACTTTTGATATTATATAAATTTTATATTTCAAAATGGACTTTGTTTTTGGATTCGTAATATCGAAATTATCCTATGTTGAATTTTTGGTATTTTTCTGAGAACATCCATTTTTCGATGAATATGGAAAAATATTGAAAAAATTATGTTATTAATCGAAATATTTTATAGTGATAAATTATACTATTGAGTGGGTTTAAAGTATAATTAGAATATAATTTTACCATTTTATCCAATGGTGGTCATTAGAATCAATCTCACTTTGTAATTGGGCATAAACAATTGTCATTCTTTTGATAGATATTGTTTCTTAAAAACACGCTATTTGTTTTGATAGCACAAATAGTTTTTAAATTAATTACTACAATTTATGTGTTTGGAATTTGGTAAAATGGATTACATATTTGGAATCAGAAGGTCCAAATTATGTAATTAAGACACTTTTTTTTGACATTATGAATAGTAACGATGGTAATTATCTTTAATTATCGTGATTAATTAGTAATCGAGTATTTAGGGGTAATAAAATAATATCAAAAAAATAAAAAATGACCCAAACATGTGTCCTAAAGCTACTGGTTATGTCATGTCCGACCATGGGATGCCTTGTGCCAAACTTTGGGACACCATGGAATCACTTTTGGGTGATAGTGACATTGTATTATATTTTTTTTAAAGGGAAAGTATAACCAATGTATGTATAACCCAAGTAAAACAATTTTAGTTTTGTCAGTGTAAATGATACCTTAGACTCTAAATAGTCATTTTAAATCTAAAAATATTTCCTAAATCATGATATTTTTTGATAATTTTTAGTAATTAAATTATTTAAAATTTTTATGACACCATGATGATGCAGTGATTTCCTCATTAATTAACGATTTAAATAAAATGAAAAGATAATGTAAAACCTAAGACATACACTAGTCAAAAACCTATTGGATGTGTATATTTTGAACCCTTGTCACCTTATCCTTGAAATATATAATTATGGGACCTTTAAAATCCGAAACTCATTATATAATAAAGTAACATTTCTTGTCTTTCTAAGAGTTCCCCTCCTCCATATTATAAAAGGCCCCCACTTCTACCACCTTACCCACACCTCTCAAGTCATTAGCTCAGACAAAATCTGCTAATTGTATCTCTACACATCCCTATATTCATCATATAAGACTTTCCTTAGGCAAAAATATCTTCAAGAAACCATTCTGGTTCAAACCAAGAGGAGTTACCCGATTTAAAGGTAATGTCTTCACTTGGGTTCTTTTGTTTTATTTTGCTTCTCCAACCCCCTATACTCTTTTTATTCCTATATTTTTTAACAAACATAGTATATTCAATATAATATGATGTTTTTATGATATTTATTTGATTTCCAATTACACACACCTCCATCTAATGGTTAAATAACATACTATTTCTGTGGTTGGAAAATTACTGCCTCACGAAATGATGATTGTTAAATCTTCTTTTAACACCATTCATGGTGGACATTATTATGAAACTAGTTCTATATATGATATATATTATGTTTATATATTCTTTATACTTCTGTATTTTTCATTTATGGCATACCTTTATGATTTCCATTATGGGTAAACGTGATAATTTTTTTTAGGAAGTGCGGACTACCGCCTCCTCAAAGTGATTTGAATCGTTAATGCCATATGTGGGATGTATAAAGAATTAAGTTAATGAAATTATATATTATATTATACTGAAACTATAATATACCATTATATAATTATGATTTAATTACATTAAATATGAAATAGAAATTAAAGCAGCGTTCATGCGTACGTACGGCTTACCGTCTCCATGAACGGTGCATTTCATTTCTTACCTCTAAATGTTATGTAATAATATAAAGGCATGTATATACTGGATATATATGATACATATTATATCTACATAATGAATATAATTTTGGAAATAATGGATATTCTACCACATAAACAACTTGAAATTATAAGAAGTTTATTGTTGACTCAAGTACCAAAGATCGACAAAACGACTGTTATTAACTTAAATGACAACATAATTTTCATAACATGGTAATAAGCGAAATTAAAGGGATAATGAACTTGGAAAAAGTTCTTAAACAAGTAGAGATTAACTCTAGTTTATTATTCAGGATATTAAAGAATGATCGAATCATGTTAGACACGAGGTAAGGGACTTCGTCTCAATCTCCTTTAATTGAGGCATATTTTGTTTTATACACAACTTTTTTTACGTTGTATAAACCCCTTTGAATTTTATGTTTATTCAGAAGGAATATTTTTTATATGAAGTGTTTTAATAAAAGAAAAAAGGGAATGTTTCTTTGTCATTCGTATGCAGTGACAATGACTTATCTGCTGCTGTGACCATTATTTGAGTTTCGGCTTCCTCTACAAGCCAAAACATTTATTAAATGAAAAATAAATACCAAGTTTTACTTTTCTTTTATTTTAGTATAGAAAATTATTTTATTATATCAATATGTTGTATTGATATATTGTGATTGAAATTTGGAAATGTTATGTTTCCTTTATGCATGTTTTATGTGATACGATTATGTTATGGTTTATCTCCAATGGCCCGAAGGCCTTCAATTTTTATTGATTTTTGATAATCCACCTTTTAAGGGTTGAGGTGGAACCCTTAAAAGGCCCATAGGAATAATTATTATAGGGCTCATAGGAATTAGAGGAATTCATTGACCGCAGTCTTTAAACATTACATACAACCCATACTAACTACTTGGAACTGCTCCTCCCCAACAGCTTCATCGTGAAATCAGATCTCCACCTTTGCATGACTGTTCGGCTAGGCATTCCCATGCATGCATAGGCTTGTCCCGATGGAAGGTGCCATACCCTATCTTTCTTGTAATCTGTTTAGATTCTCCTATGGTGAAAGCTCCTTGCTCATCCTCCTTGTAGAGATTGTTCCTTGTAGGTTGTATGGTTTTCATTTGCACTATGGTGGCCCGAAGGCCTTGAGGTGGCCCAAAGGCCTTACTAACCCAAAATCCTGGGTGGCTCGAAGGCCTTACAGGACTCAGGGACCAAATCGGTGGCCCGAAGTCCCAAACAGAGGAATATTCCCAGCTACTACAGTGCCAAAAAATGCCTGCTATAGTTCCCACTACAGTACCTGCTACAGTACTGCACATGCCCCGCTACAGTACTGCTACAGTAACCTCAGAAATTCTGCCTCCGCCTGGATTTGATCCCTGGTCAGTTGGATGCACTTATGGAGTCCTTACTAACTGGTCAAAGGCTCATGTGCATGTTATGTTTTATGACATGTTTAAACATTTTCATATATAAAATGCATTGGATTTAGTATGTGACGGGTGGTGCATGCTATAGCTCCTCGATGCATCCGTAAGTCTTGTGATACAAACTAGTGTCTTGGCATAAGGCCTTGAAAAAATCTTATTTGTAGTCTTGGCATAAGGCCTTGACTATATGGTTACGATAGTCTGTAATTATGAATTCTATCATTATGAAAGTGGTTATTGATATTGCATGGGATTATTTGACTAGTTGAATATCCATGTGAATAAGTAAATGGCATTATTTCATTTTACTTTTGCCATATTATTCTAAAGTTAAAGATTAAAAGCCTTGTTTTAGTTATACATTTCCTTAAATGTTTATGTTTATTTATGAATGTTTCTATGATATAGTTATCCTTATTGAGCATCTGAGCTCACCCCTTTCTCTGTTTTATTTTTCCCAGGATGTGAAGAAATATTCTATGACTGACCTACAGGGATAGTATGAAGGGGATATGAATGTGGAATATGGAGAGCATGTTATTGTAGTTTTTCACTTTATGATGTAATGTAACATTTATGAATGTATCTAGTGTTTCCAAGGCTACTAAACTAATCGGTCTTTCGAGACTTGATCTTTTGTGATCATGCCAATGTTACGCAATAATGCACTGACTCTGGGTAACTGGGGTCGGGGTTTTAAAGTTTGTATCAGAAGTAGTTTAGTACTAACCTTGGAAGATAGATTTAGTTAAACTCTTATTAGAGCACATAGCCTTAAGATAGACTTTGAGGATTAATATAGAAGAACTTCGAATAATTTTTGTCTTATAGAGATTTTGTGATTTTTCCGAGCAATGCATCCCTGTCTGGATACGAGTAGGTAGAGGCGGCTCTGGCACAGATGTACCTAGTGGTAAAACCCAGAAACACCGCTTTGAGCTAGACTCAAACTGGAGCTAGTGCGTGGAAATGGGTCTTGCTGCACTCTTGGTTATGACACTTCCAAGGGATATGATTATGTTAATTCTCATTTTCATTACAAACCATTATGAAGGGTTTATGAGTATATACTTCCTCAAATAAAACATTTATATTATTATGGATTATATCCATAAAATGTTCAATTTATGTTAATTGTTTCACAAGTATGGAACTCTGTATTTTGATTCATAAACTAATCTATTTTATTCCATTGTTTTGAAATGGCGCCTAGTGGAAGGAATGGAAACCGTATCAATGCATGCACTCCATGTAGGGATTTAACTCATGCTCAAGATAATTATAATGGAGCTGGTGATACAACTGGTGCTGGTCAGCTTATCACCATACTGGGACAACTCACTCAGGTTATGAAAAATAACCTTACTCATATGGGGCACCCTGATCCACAATGTGGAGGATCAATGTTAGACCGCTTCATGAGGCAAAAACCTCCAACATTCAATAGGAGTACAAATCCCTTAGTAGCTGAGAAATGGGTAAATTCCATAGAAAAAATATTCCATGCCTTGGGGAGTAGTGAAAGGGAAAATGTTATCATGGAAGTTTACTGCCTCACATGAGATGCTGATCAATGGTGGTCATTGATACAAAACACGAAGGAAGATGATGAAGTATCAAATATGGAATGGAGGGAGTTGAAAGATCTTTTCATGGAAAAATACATTCCTCGTGACCATCGAGTATATATGGGAAGGAAATTTCTGAGTCTGAGGCAAAAGGAGGATGAGAATGACACAAAGTATGAGTCTAACTTTAAAAGGTTATCGAGTCATGCTGCATATTATATACGTAACCCACGAAGTAAGATTGATTGTTTCTTTGATGGGTTATAACCATTTCTCCATCGAGCTTTAGTATCATAATATTTCTCAACGTACGAAGATATAGTCTCATGTTCTATCATGAATGAAACCGAATTATCTAAATCTTATGACCACAAAGTAAAGTAAGAGAAGAAGAGAATGGTGGAACATGAGACATATAAATGTAAAAAGGGAATGATGGATTTTCCATTATGCGATAATTGTGGGAAGAATCACCCTGGTACTTTCCTAAAAGGAATGCGAGTTTGTTATAAATGTAGAGAAAAAGGTCACCAAGCTCGTGATTGCAAGGGAATGAAAGAGGATGTCAATGTTGATAGCTACAATTGTAGAGAAATGGGGAATTATGCAAATGAATTTCCTAAGATCTAAGGAAAATTACCTCAGGAAAGGCCAAGGGATCAAGGCCAATCTTATGTTGTTACTACAGTTGAAGTGGAATAATTATTGTATTTGTGTTTTTGGACTCAATAAGTATATTATTGTTATAAGAATAATGTGATATATATAAGGATTATACTTCAGTACTTTTTGTTTTCATTATGGTTTTAATATTATGAAGGTAATCATATTTTGAGTATGTGACAATAAGATAAACATTACTTTTTTGGGGAATCTGACGTTACAATTGATTTTGGAATTTAGAGACCTTTTAGAGAATGTCTAGACATAGGTATTTTGGATAAATATAAAGGTTGGAATGGATTAAGTTGAACTTTGGATAGTATTTTTTAAGGTTAAAACATTTCTGAAGATTATTTTTGGAATATTATAATACTATAGTTTTAGGAAAAGGACAACCTGCAGGTCGGGGGATAACCCGTCGTGTCAGACAAAGCTGCAGGAATCGAACCCACAAACATATTGTGATAGGCCTTTATTACCTACCACTAGCTTATAAGAAGTCCCTGGTTATTAAAAAATAGTTTTCCTAATCTAAATGGTATGTGTTAATATTTGGAACCTTTTACAATTATGATAAATAGAATATTTTTGAGTTCTATTTCCTTTTGGAGTGAAAGATGTGTTTGTGGTAAAAATTTATTAAATAATGAAAGTATACTTGACAAGTAAGTATATTTCCTTACGTTATTAGAAAATCTCCTAAATAAATTCTCCAACTTTATGAAAGGTAACTTAAAATAAAAATGTTGTCAGTTAACTTTTCCAATTGGGGAATCAATGACCTTTTATCCAATCACAAGTTTGTGATTTTCCTGTAGTTAACTTTCTCCTAATCCGGTTTTCTACAACTCTCCATCAGACCTTGATGGTTTTTTTCTCCTCCATATCCATTTTTTCATTGAATCCTAGTATGATCTATCACTACTGACCTTTGCACTTCTTTTCTTTCTTTTAAAGTTATATTTTTATTAACCCTATTTCCGATATGGGTTTTCCACAAAGGTATTTTCTATTATCAACATTTTATTTTTGAAGAACAATTTAAAATTGCGTGGACACAATTTATTGATGGAGGGTAGAATGTAACACCCCAATCATCCATGGTACACTTCTCTTTCTATAATTCAATAGCTTGCATTGTACGCAAGTTCGAGATTCTAACACACCACGGCCAATCAAAGAAGTCACTATGAATATTAATACCCAATTTTTTCAATTATATAAATTTTATATTTCAAAATGGATTTCATTTTTGGATTCGGAATATCGAAATTATCCTTTTTTGAATTTTTTTTATTTTTCTGAGAACATCCAATTTTTGATGAATAGTGAAAAATACTAAAAAAACAGCTTTATTAATCAAAATAATTTATAGTGATAAATTATAATATTGAGTGGTTTTAAATTTTAATTAGAATATACTTTTATCATTTTATCCAATGGTGGTCATTAGAATTAATTTCACTTTGGATTTGGACATAAACAATTGTCAATCATTTGATAGATAGTGTTTCTAAAAAACATGGTATTTATTTTGACAGCGGGAATAATTTTTAAATTAATTACTACAATTACCTATTTGGAATTTGGTAAAATGGATTCCATATTTGGAATCAGAATTTCTAAATTATGTAATTATGAAACTTTTGTTTTTTGATATTATGAATAGTAACGACGGTAATTATCTTTAATTGTCGTGATTAATTAGTAATCAGGTAGTTAGGGGTAATAAAATAATATCATAATAATAGAAAATATCTACAACATGTGTCTAAATGCTACTGTTTGTTTTATTTCCGACCATGGGATGCCTTGTGCCAAACTTTGGGACCCCATGGAATCACTTTTGGGTGATAGTGACATTTTATTATATTATTTTTTAAAAAGGAAGGTATAACCAAAGTATTTATCACCCTAGAAATAAAATTTTAGTTTTGTATGTTTAAATGATATATTAGACTATAAATAGTCATTGGAAAGATAAAAATATTTCCTACATCATGATGTTTTTTTATAATTTTTATACATTAAACAATTTAAATTTTTATGACACCATGATAATGCAGCGATTACCTCATTAATTAATGATTTAAATAAAATGAAAAGATAATGTATAATATAAGACATAAACATGTAAAAAAACCTATTTTATTAGTATATTTTTAACCCTTTTCACCTTATCCTCGAAATATATAATTATGGGAACTTTAAAATCGGAAACTCATTATATAATAATGTATCATTTCTTGACTTTCCAAGAGTGCCCCTCCTCCCTCTTATAGAAGGCCCCCACCTCTACCACCTTAACCACACCTCTCAAGCCATTGGATCGTCAAATATCTGATAATTGTATCTCTCCACATCCCTATATTCATCATATATTCCTTACCTTAGGCAGAAATCTCTTCAATAATCCATTTTGGTTCAAACCTAGAGGAGTTACCCGATTTAAAGGTAATGTCTTCACTTGTGTTCTTTTGTTTTATTTTGCTTATCCAACCACCTAAAATCTTTTTATTCCCATATTTTGTAACAAAACCAGTATCTTCAATATACTAGGATGTTTTTATGAGATGGATTTGATTTACAATTACACACACCTCCATCTAACGGTTAAAGAACATATTGTTTCTGTGGTTGGTGAATTACTGCTTCACAAAATGATGTTTGTTCAATCTTATTTTAACACATTTCATGGTGGCCATTATGATGAAAATATTTCTTTATATGATATATATTATGTTTATTTTTTCTTTATGATTTTTTATTTTTTATTTATGGCATACCTTTATGATTTCCCTTATTATTAAACGCGATAATTTCATTTTAGGAAGTGCGGACTACCGCCCCCTCTAAGTAATTTGAGTCGTTAATGCCAAATGTGGGACGTATAAATGATGGAGTTAATGATATTATATATTATATTATACTGGAAATATAATATAACTTTATATCATTATGATTTCATTCCATTAAATATGAAATAGAAATGAAAGTAGCGTTCATGCGTATGTACGGCTTACCGTCTCCATGAACGGTGCATTTCATTTCTTACTTCTAAATGTTATGTAATATTATAAATGCATGTATCTACTAGATATATATGATACATATGATATCTACATCATGAATATATTTCTATAAATAATTCATATTCGACCACATAAACAACTTGTAATTATAAGAAGTTTATTGTTGACTCAGTTACCAAAGATCGACAAAACGACCGTTATTAACTTAAATGACTACATAATTTTCATATCATTGTAATAAGTGATATAAAGGGATAATGAACATGAAAAAGTTTCTTAAACAAGTATAGATTAACTCTAGTTTATTATTTAGGAGATTAAAGGATGATCGAGTCAACTCAGACACGAGGTAAGGGACTTCGTCTCTATCTTCATTCATTGAGGCATATTTTGTTTTATACACAACTTTTTTTATACGGTTTATAAAACCATTTAACATTTTTGTTTATTCAAAAGGAATATTTTTTATAAGAAGAGTTTTAATAAACGACAAAAGGGAATGTTGTTTTGTCATACATATGCTGTGACAACGACATCTCCACCGCCGTGACCATTTTTTGAGTTTCGACGTCCTCTACAAGCCATAACTATTTTTAAAATGAAAAATAAATACCAAGTTTTAATTTTATTTTATTTTGGTATTGAAAATGCTTTTATTATATCAATTTTTTCTATTGATATATTTTGATAAAAATGTGGGAATGTTATGTTTCTTTGATGCATGTTTTATGTGATATGATTATCTTATGGTTTATGATATGTTTAAACCTTTTCATATAAAGAATGCATAGGACTTAGTATGTGATAGGTGGAGCCCGCTATAGATCCTCGATGCATCAGTAGGTCTAATGAGACAAACTAGTGTCTTGGCCCAAGGCCTTGATAAAATCTTATTTGGAGTCTTGGCACAAGGCCTTGACTATGTGGTTCTGATAGTCTGGCATTATGCATTCCATCATTATGAAATTGGTTATTGATATTCCCTTAAATGTTTGTGTTTATTTATAAATGTTTCTACTATATTGTTATCCTTACTACGCATCTGAGCTCACCCCTTTCTATGTTTTATTTTTCCCAGGATGTGAATAAATATTTTGAGACTGACCTGCATGATAGTCTGAAGGGGATATGAATGTGAACTATGGAGACTATGTTATAGTAGTTTTTCACTTTATGATGTAATGTTACAATTATGAATGTATCTAGTGTTTCCAAGGATAATAAAATAATCGGTATTTCGAGACTAGATCTTTTGTGATCATGCCAATGTTACGTAATAATGCACGGACTCTGGGTAACTCGGGTCAGGGTTTTATAGTTTGAGGGTCGTAGGTAGTGCTCAAATGAAGCTCAGTATCCAAGGCCTTCTGAAGAATCTTCCAGAATCATGAAGTAAAATAGGGATCATGATCAGAATCAATAGATAGGGTTAATCCATGAAGTCTCTCAACTTCATTAATATATAGCCTTGCTAGACGGTCAAGTGGTAAATCTTCCCTTATAGCAAGAAAACATGCTGAAATGGTAAGACCATCAACAATTACCCATATTGAATCTTTCTTTCTAAGAGTCTTTGGTAGTCCCATGACAAAGTCAATCGTGATATTATCCCATTTCCACTCATGTATGGGAAGAGGTTGCATGAATCTTCTAGACTATTGCCTTACAGATTTCACTTGTTGAAAAACCATACACCGTGACACAAAATCAACAATCTCCCTCTTCATGTTGTCCCACCAAAAATGTTCCTTCAAATCTCTATACATTTTTGTGCTCCCAAGGTGTATAGAAAAATTGGAACTTTGAGCATCATCTAACAATTACCTTTTATGATCAGGTATATCGGGAACACAAAGTATCTTCCTGAATTTCAAATTTTCATCTTCATACACAAAGTCACTCAATCTCCCATCATTCAAAGCTTTAATCTTCTTTTGAAATTATTCATCATTGGTCTGAGAAATCTTATTTTTTTCTAGTAAATATGGTTTGGAAACCACTTGAAAAAGCATTGATGTTTTACCTTCCATGGTAATTCCCATATCTATCTTCGCTAGATCCATGAAAATAGGATCCCTTTCAATTCTTATCATATTCAAAACTCCATGATTTTTTCTACTCAAAGAATCTTCCACCTTATTTTCCTTACTGAGGTGGTAGTGTATCGTGAAATCATAATCCTTGAGTAATTAAAGCCATCTCCATTTCCTCATGTTGAGTTCCATTTGTGAGAAAATATACTTGAAACTCTTGTGATCAGTATAAATCTCACATTTTTCACCATAGAGATAATGTCTCCATATCTTCAAAGAAAAGATTATAGCAGCTAACTCAAGATCATGAGTAGGATAGTTTTTCTCATGAATTTTTAGCTGTCGTGATGCATAGGCAATAACCCTATAATTTTTCATAAAGACACAATCAAGTCCATTCTTCGATGCATCACTATAAATAATGAATCCATCATTCCCAAATGGTAGATTCAATATAGGAGCATTGAATAATCTTCTCCTAAATTATTCGAAACATTCTTCACACTCTTTTTCCAAACAAATTTAACCCCTTTACGTGTGAGCTTTATTAATGGGTTATCCAACAGGGAAAAATTATGGACGAAATGTCGATAATAACCAACTAAACCCAAAAAACGGTGTACCTCAGTTATAATCATCGGTGCATGTCCTTATTGGATTTCCTTGGTCTTAGAAGGATCAACAAAGATTCCATACTTAGAGACAATATGGCCAAGAAAAGAGATCTCCTAATTCCATAATTCACACTTACTAAACATCCCATAAAATTAATGTCCTCTAAAAGTCATCAAGATAATGCGCAAGTGATTTTCATGATCTTTGTTGCTTTTGGAGTATACAAAGATATCATCAATAAATACCACCACAAATTCATCGAGATATTCCTTGAAAACTCTATTAATTAGATCCATGAATATAGATGGTGCATTAGTCAATCCAAAAGGAATTACTGTAAAATCATAATGCCCGTACCTGGTTCAAAATGCTGTCTTTGGAATGTCTTCCTTCTTCACACACAACTGATGATATCTAGATAGAAGGTCAATCTTTGAAAATTATTGAGCTACATGCAGTTGGTCAAATAAATCATCAATGCGAGGTAGGGGATACTTGTTCTTTATTGTTATAGCATTGATCTCCCTATAGTCGATACATAACCTCATAGATCCATCTTTCTTTTTAACAAAAAGGACAAGGGCTCCGCATAGAGAAACACTAGGGTGAATAAATCCCTTATTACTGAATTCCTCTAGTTGTTTCTTTAGTTCAACTAATTCCACAGTGTCCATTTTATAAGGGGTCATCGATATGAGCCTTGATCCAAAAATGAAATCAATGAAGAACTCAATTTCTCATTCTAGAGGATGTCTAGATAAATCTTCTGTAAATACATCAACATATTCTATAACAATAGGTACATCCTCTATTAGAACATTCCTTTCCTTAACCACAGTTATTTCATTCTCTTCCTCCCCAATAATTGAATTTAGTTGAGCTACTGGGGGTGGATCTAGGTAAGAATTAGGTGGTGTTGATTCTGCTCTAAAGATAAGGTGTTCATTATCAACATCATCAAAAATTGTAACCTCCTTATTCTTACAATAAATCTCCAAATCATGGTCCAAAAGCCAATCCATACTGAGGATTATATCAAACTTAATCATAGGTTTGATGATGAGATTAGTAGATAAAGAACATTTATATGCCCTAATGGGAACAGATCCACAGAACATTGTAGAAATGATACTTCCCTTAAGAGTTTTAATGGACAACTCCCATGTTAAATAAAATTGAAAATATCTAATTTTCTTAGCAAACTAGGAAGATATGAAACAATGTGATGATCCAGAATCAAATAATGCATTTTCCAAACTTGAGGAAACCATTAAATTTCCTGCCACTGCGTCTTTATGAGCTTCTACCTCATTAGTAGTAATAACATAAGCTTGGAATTGATCCCTTGGACTTTTCTGATGTAATTTCCCATGACGCTTAGGAAATTAATTTTCATAATGTCCCATCTTGATGCAATTGTAGCATTGAACATCGGTAGTTTCTTTCTTCCCATTGCAATCACGACCTTGGATTCCCTTTTCACCACACTTGTAACAGACTCACATTCCTTTCAAGCATGTACCAGGGTGTTTCATCCCACATTTACTGTAGGATGGATATACAACATTTCCCTTCTTCCCTTTATTTTCATTCCCAGATTGATCAGCAGATCTCTTCTTCTCTTGCTTTTCTTTAAAGTCATATGACATATAGAATTATTTTTCTGTCTTGATAGCACATGAGACAATATCTTCGTACAATGAGAAGGTTTGTGGGAGTAATGCTCGACGAATAAATGGTTTTAACCCAACAAAAAAATGATCAATATTACTTCATGGGTTATGTATATAATCTATAGCATACCTTTATAACCTTTTTAACCTTGAAATGTTAGCCTCATACTTTGCGACATTATCATCCTCCTTTTGTCTCAGACTTAGAAATTGTCTTTCCATATCTGCTCTATGGATAGGAGGAAAGTATTTTTCTAAAAACAGAACTTTAAACTCTTTCTATTCCATATTTGATACTTCATCATCTTCCTTTGTGTTTTGAATCAATGACCACCATTGATCAGCATCTCCAGTGAGGTGGTAAAATTACATGATAACTTTTTCACTTTCACTACTCTCCAAATCCGGAAATATTTTCTCTAGGGAACTTATCTATTGCTCAGATACCAATGTATTTGTACTCTCATTTAATGTTGGTGTATTTTTCCTCATTAAGGGATCTAAATTTATCCTCCATGCTGCTGATCAGTGAGCTCCATACGGGTAATGTTATTAATCATAACCTGAGTGACTTGGCCCAGTACGGTGATTAGATGATAAGCACTGGTTGCATCACCAGCACTACTATAATTATATTGAGGAGGAGGGAAATCTCTACATGGAGTGTGTTCATTGATACGGTTTACATTTCATCCACTAGGCACCATTTCAAAATAATGGCATAAACTAGATCAGTTTATGAATCAGAATACATAATTCCATAATAGTAAAACACTTAACATAAATTGACTATTTATGGATATAATCCTTAATCATTAAAATGTTTTCTTTGAGGAATTATATACTCATAAACCCTTCATAACGGTTTTTAATGAAAATGAGAAATATCCTAATCATATCTTCTGGGAGTGTCGTAACCACAAGTGCAGCAAGACCCTTTGTCGTGCACCGGTTCCTGTTCTAGTCTAGCTGAAAGTGGTGTTTTCGGGTTTTACCCCTATGTAAATCTATTCCAGAGCCTCATATACCTGCTCGTATCCAAACAGTGATGTATTTCTAAAAAAACTCACAAAATATCTACAATACCATAATTCTAGGAAGTTCTTCTATACGAATCATCAAAGTCTATCTTAGGGCTATGTTCTCTAATCAAAGTTTATCTAAATCTATCTTCCAAGGTTTGTACTAAACTTCCTCTGATTTCAACTTTAACGCCCTGACCCCAGTTACCTAGAGTCGGTGCATTATTAAATAACATTGGCATGATCACAAAAGATCAAGTCTCTAAAGACCGATTAGTTTTGTAACCTTGGAATAACTAGAGACATTCATAAAGTTTACATTATATCATAAAGTGAAAACTACTCCAACAACATCTTGTCTTTATATCCCCTAATATTATACCTACAGGACATTTATAAATTACTTCTTCACATCCAATGAAAAATAAATCATTTAAAGGGTGATCTCAGATTCTCAGTAAGGATAACAATATAGTAGAAACATTCATAATTAAGAATAAACATTTAAGTAAATGTATAACTGAAATAAAATAATTTTAAACCTAAAATTAAAAATAATATGGCAAATATAAAATGAAATAATACCATTTACTTATTCACATGGATATTCTTCTAGTCTAATAATCATATGCAACATCAATAACCACATTCACAATGATGGAATACATAATTCCATATTATCATAACCACATAGTCAAGGCCTCGTGCCAAGAATAAAAATAATATTTTGTCAAGGCCTTGTGATAAGACACTAGTTTGTCTCATGAGACCTACGATTCATCGAGGAGCTATAGAGGGCTCAACCCGTCACTTAATAAGTCCAATGCATTCCTCATATAAACAGGTTTAACATAACATAAACATTCGTATTAAAACTAGCATATGAAATGTCAATACTTTCTCCATAAACCATGAATGGTATAAAAATAACAAATCCACAGTCAAAGATATCCCAAAACCTTCAATACAATATGGATGTTTTGTATCATAATGAATAAATTTCAAATAAGCTTAAAATCCCTCAAAGGATGCAGACATAGATGAAATCAAAACTATTTTAGAGAAATGTCTCTTTTTTTGAAATCATGTAAATGTAACATAATTATAAAATAAAACATTTAAATTGAAAATATTCATATAAGATTTTAAGGGAACCTTTGATGATTTTATAATGGCGGAAAATAGCCGCACCTGCCGTATAAGTTAAAAAAGATAATTTTGCCTTAATTCTGTCGAAAAGGTTATAAAGGACTTTGTTTCGAAAATGATAGAAATATTCCTTTATAAAATTCTTATAAAAAGTCAAAAAGGGTATAAATGACTTTATCCCATTGTCTTTATAATTTTAAGAATGATTTTAAAGAAATTTTTAAGAAATATGGATGTGGATGATAAAGTGGTCCCAATAGACAGTTAGGTATAAACATCCTCGGATAAGTAAGAGATTGTGAAATAAACACTTACCTTGTACTTTTACATGATCGAGGTTAGGTTAACCTCTTTTATAATGTTTAGATAATTGTTTTTAAATTATACAATAATCATATACATTAATATGATATCATATATGATCTTTTAACTTTTCTTTGTTGATAATATCTTATTATTATCGTCGTTTTGGGTGTTAAGTTACTCATTTTCTTTTATATGTTTTTCTATATAAGACGTGTTTGTTATGGATAGTTTGTATATTCTTCTTATACAGAATTACATCAAGTCATTAAACATTATTTTTAATCATCAAATGTGAATTAGACTTGAATCAATACGATGGGGAATGAATCTCATCGAGTTCGTGGAGACCGTAGTCCGTAAGTATGCATGGGCGAAAATATCATTATTTTGATATTAAAATAATATATAATTGGATAGTATATCATATATACAAAATTATTATCATGTTATATTGATTATTTACCTGAATTACACAACATTATTATACCCATCCAAATAATAATGTTTTGAATAACAATTACACCACGACGTGGAGACGGTAAGTCGTATGTATGCACGTATGGTGACATGTCATTCAAAGGGTGGATAGAATACTGAATATGGTTGTACCATATTTATAATAACATCACAGTATATAGAATATACTGGAGTTATTATTTTATAATGGGAATAACAAAGAAAGAAAAAGTTGAAGAAGAAAGGAACTTGAAAGATGGTGGTGAAAACATTACCTCTTCTTCGGGTTCTTCCATTTGATTTGATCAAAATGGATCCATAGGTTGGCTTTCTGACTAAAGTACAGCCTCTATAATGAAGGGAGGATATTTTATAGGGTATTTGGGCAGATTTTGGCTGATCTCAAAGGCTTTGATGGTATGAATTTGAGAGAAGGGGGAGTTCCCTTTTATAAGAGGGGTGAGGGGCACCTTAGGAAAAGCTAGAAATATTATTTTATAATAAATTCATATTCGGTTTCTAATAGCTCCAATGTGGATTATTTAAATTTTGAGGTTGGGATGGGTTAAAATCCTTTCAACAAATAGGTTTTAGACAGGTTTTGGTCACATTATTAACCTTATCTTATAGTTGTAACTCTTAGTTAATTAGTTTGACATTTACCATGTCTCTTTGTATTTTTATATTATATACTTAATAAAATTACTATATACTTCCAATAAAACCTGAAGTGGTCCATTAATGATACAAATATCATTATATAAGTCTTTTGTATGATCCTTATATTTTTAGGAATGGAATATCAATTTATAATATAATATTTGTTTTAAAAACTCTTTGATGTCAATTTTGACACTATTGGGTATTTTTTTTGATAATTTCATAACAGAATTATTACTTCGAAAACAATTTATATAACCAATAAAAATATGTCATATTAACCTATAAAATTATTGTAATTCATAAAAATTATCAAATTACATTTATGTTTATATTTATAATATCAATTATTATAATATTTCATTATTTAGGTAATTACTACATCACCATTGTGTCATAAATCAATTAAATTATTTCATTTCTAAAAAATATAAATAAAAATAATTATGTTGGAAATATTTTTATCTTTCTAATTAATATTTATAATCTAATTTATCTTATGTATAACTCTATAATAAAAATGTTTTAGTAATTAAACTTGGATTTTAACACTTTTAGCTCTTCTTTGATTTAAATAATAATAAATGTCATAATCGAATCCTAGTGGACCTAAATGATAATATTTTTTTCCTAAGTTTGTTTTTGTTCGAGATAAACTTGTAAAATAGAATTAGGAAATGTTTTAGGGTAATATTAATATCATTTTTACCCATAATTACCCTATTTACTTTTAACCGTGGTAAATAAAAGTAAAATGTTTGTATTCACCAAAAATTATCTTTATCTTATTGAACCAAATTTTTACTCCTTGATATTAACTGTGTCTCTTGTATTTTAGAAACTCCACTCACAAAAGTGGTAAAATTAAGTTTTATGTGAGTTTCTAAATTCTCTTAGGGGGTGGGAAAAAGGCGGTGAAAAGTTCAATAAAATTTTTTTATATCTAAAATTATTCCAAAAAAACTCAAATGAATTACATTGAACTTATATAGGTATTATGTATCTATTTTGACCTTAATTAAATTTAAATAAAATAAATAATTATTTAAATAAAAATTTCTTTTTAAACTATAACTCAGTGTTTTTTCACTATTCATCAAAAATAGAATGTTTTCATAAAAATACCCCAAATTCACCCAAAGCTAATTTCGATATTCTGAATCCAAATATGAAGTCAATTTTGGAAGATAAAATATATACAATTTCAAAAAGTTGGTATTACTATTCATAACGGCTAGTTTGATTGGTTGTGGTGTGTGTTAGAACTCGAAGTTGCGTACAACACACGCTACGGTATTATTCAAGGAGAAGCGTATCATAGAAGCTTGGGGTGTTACATTCTCCCCTCCATAAAAAATTTCATCCTCTAAATTTCTAGAATATTACTGCATAAAATTACTTGGGTGATTCTTCATCATAAGTTCCTTGGATTTCCACGTTGCCTCTTCGATTTTATGGTTTCTCCATAGAACTTTTACCAAATGAGTCGTCCAGTTTCTCAACACTTGTTCTCTGGTATCAAGAATCTTGACGGGCTCTTTGCAATAATATAGTTCGAGTTCCAGTTCTAATTGCTCATAGGTGAGTACGTGCATTGGGCCAGGCATGTATTTTCTCAACAGTGATATGTGGAACACATCGTGAACATTGGAGAGATTTGGCGGTATTTCCAAATGGTAGGATACAACCCCAATTCATTCTAAAATTTTGAAAGGTCCGATGTACCTGGGACTCAAATTACCTTTCTTACCGAAACGTATAACTCCCTTCCATGAAGATACTTTCAAGAAAACATGATATCCTACTTGAAATTCCAAATCCTTCCTTCGGTTATTGGCATAGCTCTTCTACCAACATTGAGCTTCTTTGATGTTGTTTTGGATTACCTTCACCTTTTCCATCGTTTTCTCCACCAGTTCTGGGCCTACGAGTTTTCTTTCACCAACATCATCCCAACAGGTTGGTGTGCGACATCTCTTTCTGTATAACACTTAATATGGTGCCATCTAAATACTTGAATGAAACTTATTGTTATAGGAACATTCTACCAGAGGTAAATATTGATCCCACATACCCTGAAAGTCAAGTGAGAAAGATCTCAACTTGTCTTATAAAGTTTTAATAGTATGTTTTGATTGTCCATCTGTTTGAGGGTGGTAGGCAGTGCCCAAATGATGTTCAGTATCCAAGGACTTTTGAAGACTCTTCTGGAATCTTGAAGTAAAACAGGGATCATGATCAGAAACAATAGATAGGGTTAGTCCATGAAGTCTCACAACTTTATTAATATATATCCTTTATAGACGTTCAAGTGGAAAATCTTCCCTTATAGAAAGAAAACATGATGACTTGGTAATACGATCAATAATGACACATATTGCATCGTTCTTTCTATGAGTCTTTGGTAGTCCTAGGACAAATTCAATCGTGATATTATCCTATTTCCACTCCGGTATGGGAAGAGGTTGCATGAAACCTCTGAGCTGTTTCCTTCCAGCTTTCACATGATGACAAACCATACATCATGACACAAAATCAGCAATCTCCCTCTTCATGTTGTCCCACCAAAAATGTTCTTTCAAATCACTATACATTTTTGTGCTCTTAGGGTGTATAGAGAAATTGGAACTATGAGCATCGTCCATCAATTACCTTTTTAGATCAGGTATATCGGGAACACAAATTCTCTCCCTGAATTTCAAAATTCCATCTTCATACACAGATTCACTCAATCTCCCATCATTCACAGCATTAATCTTCTTTTGAATTTCTCCATCATCGGTCTGAGAACTCTTAATCCTTTCTAGTAAATATGGTTTGGTAACCATTTGAAAAATCATTGATGTTTCACCTTCCATGGTAATTCCCATATCTATCTTCACTAGATCCATGAAAATAGGATCCCTTTCAATTCTCATCATGTTCAAAACTCCATGATTATTTCTACTCAAAGAATCTACCACCTTATTTGCCTTCCCAGGTGGTAGTGTATCGTGAAATCATAATCCTTGAGTAATTCAAGCCATCTCCTTATCCTCAGGTAGAGTTATTTTGGTGATAAAATATACTTCAAACTCTTATGATCAGTATAAATCTCACATTTTCACCATAGAGATAATGTCTCCATATCTTCAATGCAATGATTATAGCATCTAACTCAAGATCATGAGTAGGATAGTTTTTCTCATGAATTTTTAGCAATCGTGATGTATAGGCAATAACCCTATCATTCTGCATAAGGACACAACGAAGTACTTTCTTTGATGAATTGCTATAAATAATGAATCCATAATTCCCTGATGGTAGAGTCCATATAGGAGCCTTAACTAATCTTATCTCCAATTCATCGAATCATTCTTCACACTCTTTTTTCCAAACAAATTTAACCCCTTTACGTGTGAGCTTTGTTAATGGGTTAGCCAACGGGGCAAACTTCTGGATGAAACGTCGATAATAACCTTCTAACCCAATAAAACTGCGTACCTCAGTTATACTCATAGGTGCATGAAATTCTTGGATTGCCTTGGTCATAGAAGGATCAATAGAGATTCCATC
Source organism: Viscum album (assembly GCA_963277665.1). Classification (NCBI taxonomy): domain Eukaryota; kingdom Viridiplantae; phylum Streptophyta; class Magnoliopsida; order Santalales; family Viscaceae; genus Viscum; species Viscum album. The sequence goes on along the minus strand of OY728150.1, from coordinate 1,083,617,099 downwards.
CTTATAGTCAATATGGCAATGAAAAGAGATCTCCTAAATCCAAAAATCACACTTTCTAAATACCCTATACAATTCATGTCTTCTAAGAGTCTTCAAGATAATGCACAGGTGATTTTCATGATCTTCGTAGATTTTGGAGTATACCAAGATATCATCTATAAACACCACCACAAATTCATCGAGATATTCCTTGAAAAATCGATTCATTAGATCCATGAATACAGATGGTGAATTAGTCAATCCAAAAGGCATTACTGTAAACTCGTAATGCCTGTACCTGGTTCGAAATGTTGTCTTCAGAATGTCTTCCTTCTTCACACACAACTGATGATATCCAGATCGCAGGTCAATCTTTGAAAATTATTGAGCTCCATGTAGTTGGTCAAATAAATCATCAATGCGAGGTAGGGGATACTTGTTCTATATTGTTATAGCATTGATCTCCCTGTAGTCGATACATAAACTCTTAGATCCATCTTTATTTTTAACAAAAAGGATAGGGGCTCCCCATGGAGAATCACTAGGGTGAATAAATCCCTTATTACTCAATTCATCTAGTTGTTTCTTTAGTTCAACTAATTCCACAATGGACATTCTATAAAGGGTATTCGATATGGGCCTTGATCTAGGAATTAAATCAATGGAGGACTCAATTTCTTATTCTGGAGGATGTCCAGGTAAATCTTCTGGAAACACATCAACATATTCTCTCACAATATGTACATCCTCTATTAGAACATTCCCTTCCTTAACCATAGTTATTTCATTCTCTTCCTCCACAATAATTGAATTTAGTTGAGCTACTGGGGGTGGATCGAGGTAAGAATCAGGTGGTGGTGATTCTGCTATAAAGATAAGGTGTTCGTTATCATCTTCATCAAAAATTCTAATGCCTTATTCTTATAATAAATATTCGCATCATGGTCCGAAAGACAATATATACAGAGGATTATATCAAACTCAATCATAGGTATGACGAGGAGATTAGCAGATAAAGAACATTTATATGCCCTAATGGGAATGGATCCACAGAACTTTGTATCATTGATACTTCCCTTAGGTGTTTTAACTGACAAATCCCTTGTTAAATCAAATTGAAAATATCTAATTTTCTTAGAAAACTAGGAATCTATGAAATAATGTAATGATATAGAATCAACTAATGCATTTTCTAAACTTGAGGAAAGAATTAAATCACCTTCAACCACCTCCTTCAGAGCTTCTACCTCAGTAGTAGTGATAGCATAAGCTTGGCCTTGATCCCTTGGCCTTTTCTGAGGTAAGTTCCCCAGACTATTAGGACATTTATTGGCATAATTTCCCTTCTCCCCAAAGTTGTATCATTGAACATCGGTATATTCTTTCTTACCCTTGCAATCACGAGCTTTCTGGCCTTCTTCACCACACCTGTAACAGACTCCCATTACCTTCAAGAAAGTACTAGGGTGTTTTTTTCACATTTACTGTAGGATGGATATTAAAATTATCCCTTCTTCCCCTTATTTCCATTCCTAGATTGATCAGCAGATCTATTCTTCTCTTGCTTTGCTTTAGATTCATAAGACATTGAGAATTCTTTTTTCTTTCTTAATAGCACATTAGACAATATATTCATACAATGAGAAGGTTTGTGAGACTAATTCTTGATGGAGAAATGGTTTTAACCCCTCAAAGAAACAATCAATCATACTTCCTGGGTTACGTATATAATCTAAAACATACCTTGATAAACTTGTAATGTTATCCTCATACTTTGTGACATTCGCATCCTCCTTTAGCCTCAGACTTAGAAATTGCCTTTCCATATCTGCTCGATGGTCACGAAGAAAGTATTTTTCTAAAAACAGATATTTGAACTCCTTCTATTCCATATTTGATACTTCATCATCTTCCTTCGTGTTTTGAATCAATGACCACCATTGATCAGCATCACCAGTGAGGCGGTAAACTGGCATGATAACTTTTTCCCTTTCACTACTCCCCAAAGCCTGAAATATTTTCTCTAGGGAACTTATCCACTGCTCAGCTACCAATGGATTTGTACTCCCATTGAATGTTGGTGGTTGTTTCCTCATGAAGTGATCTAACATTGATCCTCCATGTTGTAGATCAGTGTGTTCCATACGTGTAAGGTTATTATCCATAACCTGAGTGAGTTGTCCCAGTACGGTGATTAGCTGATCAGCACCAGTTGTGTCACCAGATCTACTATAATTATCTTGAGCAGGAGGGAATCACTACATGGAGTGCATGCATTGATAAGGATTCCATTTCTTCCACTAGGCGCCATTTCTAAACAATGGAATAAACTATATCAGTTTATGAATCAAAATACATAATTCCATACATGTAAAACAGTTAACATAAATTGCACTATTTATGGATATAATCCATAATCATAAAAATGTTTTATTTGAGGAAGAATATACTCATAAACCCTTCATAATGGATTGTAATGAAAATGAGAATTATCCTAAGCATATCCCTCATGAGTGCCGTAACCAAGAGTGCAGCAAGGCCCGTTGGCGTGAACTAGTTCCCATTCGAGTCTAGCTCAAAGTTGTGTTTTCGGGTTTTACCCCTATGTACATTTGTGCCAGAGCTGCCTCTACGCGCTCGTATCTAGATAGGGATGTATTGCACAAAAAACTCACAAAATCTCTACAATACCAAAATTCTAGGAAGTTCTTCTCTACTAATCCTCAAAGTCTATCTTAGGGCTATGTTATCTAATCAGAGTTTATCTAAATCTAGCTTCCAAGGTTTGTACTAAACATTCTCTGATATCAATTGTAATGCCCCGAACCTAGTTACCCAAAGTTAGTGCATTATTATATAACATTTACATGATCACAAAACATCAAGTCTCGAATGACAGATTAGTTTTGTAGCCTTGGAGTATCTAGATACATTCATAAAGGTTACATTATATCATAAAGTGAAAACTACTACAACAACATCTTTTCTTCAAATCCCCTTATACTATCCCTACAAGTCATTTATAAATTACTTCTTCACATCCTAGGAAAAATAAAACAATGAATGGGGTGAGCTCAGATGCTCAGTAAGGATAAAAAATATAGCGGAAACATTCATAAATAAGAATAAACATTTAAGGCAATCTATAACTAAAACAAAAGCCTTTTAAACATGAACTTCAGAATAATATGGCAATGATAAAATGAAATAATGCAATTTATATATTCGCAAGGATATTATAGTAGTCAAATAATCACAGGAAAAATCAATAACCACTTTCATAATGATGGAATGTATAATACCAGACTATCATAACCACATAGTCAAGGACTCGTGCCAGGACTACAAACAAGATTTTTTTAAGGCCTTGTGCCAAGACACTAGTTGGTCTCATGAGACCTACTGATGCATCGAGGAGCTATAGCGGGCTCCACCTGTCACTTAATTAGTCCAATACATTCCTCATATGAACAGGTTTAACATAACATAAACATTCGTATTAAAACTAGCATACAAAATGTCAATAATTTCTCCATAAACCATGAATGGTATAAAAATAACATATCCACTATGAAACATATCACAAAACCTTCAATATAATATGGTAGTTTGGTATCATAATAGATATACTTCAAATAATCTTAAAATCCCTCAAAGGGTGTTGACATTGATGAAATCAAAACTATTTGAGAGAAATGTCTGTTTTTTTGAAATAATTTAAAAGTAAGATAATTATAAAATAAAAAATTTACTTTGAAAATATTCTTCTGAGGTTGTAAGGGAAGATTCAATGATTTTATAAGGACAAAAAATAGCCGCACTCACCGTATAAGTAAAAAACGATATTCTTACCTTAATTATGTCGAAAAGGTTAAAAAGGACCTTGTTTGGAAAACGACACAAAGTTTCCTTTATAAAATTCTTATAAAAAGTCAAAAAGGGTATAAATTACTTTATCCTATAGTCTTTAAAATAGTAACAATGATTTGAAATACATTTTTAAGAAACATGGATGTGGATGATAAAGAGGTCCCAGTAGATAATTACGTATAAACAACCACAGATAATGAAGAGATAGTGAAATAAACCCTTACCTTGTACTTTTCCTTGGTTAAGGGTAGGTTGACCTCCTGTATAATGGTAAATAATTGTTATTAAATTATACAAGAATCATATACATTAATATTATATGATATATTATCTTTTAACACCGCTTTGTTAATAATATCTTAGTATTATCGTTGTTTCGGGTGTTAACCTACTCGTTTTATTTTATATGTTTTGTTACATAAGACATGTTTTTTAAGGATAGGATGTATATTATTTATACCCAGAATGATATCAAGTCCTTAAACATCATTTTTAATCATAAAATGAGAATTAGACTCGAATGGATACGATGGGGAATGAATTTCATCGCGTCCGTGGAGACGGTAGTCCGTACGTACGCACGAGCGACAATATCATTATTTTGATATTAAAATAATATATAATTGGATATTATATCATATATGAACAATAATTATCATGTTATATTTATTATTTACATTATTACACATCATTATTATACCCATCCAAACAATAATGTTTTGAATAACAATTCAACCACGACATGGAGACGGTAAGCCGTACGTACACACGTATGGTGACATGTCATTCAAAGGATGGATAGAATACTGAATATGGTTCAACCATATTTATAATAACATCACAGTATGTATAAGATACTGTAGTTATTATTTTATAATGGGAATAACAAATAAAGAAGATGTTGAAGAAAATAGGAACTTGAATGAGGGTGGTGAAAACATTACCTCTTCTTCGGGTTCTTCCTTTTGATTTGATTAAAAGGGATACTTAGGTTGGATTTATGATTAAAGAAATGCCTTTAGGATGAATTGGGTATATTTTAGAGGGTATTTGGGAAGAGTTTGGATGAGCCCAAAGGCTTTGAAGGTTTGAATTTGAGAGAAGGGGGAGTGCCCTTTTATAAGAGGGGTGAGGGGCACCTTAGGAAAAGCTAGAAATATTATTTTATAATAAATTCATATTCAGTTTCTAATGGCTCCAAAGCAGATTATTTAAATTTTAATGTGGGGATGTGTCTAAATCCTTTCAACCAATAGGTTTTAGACATGTTTGAGTCACTTTATTAACCTTATCTTTTAGTTTTAACTCTTAGTTAATTAGTTTGACATTTACCATGTCTCTTTGTATTTTTATATTATATAGTTAATAAACTTACTATATACTTCCAAGAGACCCCCAAGTGGTCCATTAATAATCCAACTATCATTATAAAAGTCTTTTTAACGAAACTTATATTTTTAGGAATATAATATCAATTAATAATATAATATTAGTTTTAAAAACTCTTTTATGTCAATTTTGACACTATTGGGTATTTTGTTTTTGATAATTTCATAAAAGCATTATTACTTCGAAAAAAATTTATATAACCAATAATAATTATTCATATTAACCTAGAGAATTTGTGTAATTCATAAAGAGTCTCAAATTACATTTATTTTGATATTTTTACTATCAATTATTTTAATATTTCATTATTTAGGTAATTACTGCATCACCATTGTGTCATAAATAAATAAAAATATATAATGTTTAAAAATTGGAAATAAAATACAATTATATATGAAAGATTTTTATCTTTATAATTAATATTTATAATTTAATTTATTTTATGTATAACCCAATATTAAAAATGTTTTAGTAATTAAACATTGATTTTTACTCTTTCAACTCTTCTTTGAATTAAATAATAACAAATGTCCTAATCTAATCCAAGTGGACCTAAATGATGATATTTTATTCCTAAGTTTATTTTTGGTCGAGGTACACTTGTCCAATAGAATTAGGACATGTGTTAGTGTAATATTAATATCATTTTTACCCTTAATTACCCTATTTACTTTTAACCGTGGGAAAAAAAATAAAAAGTAACTATTCACCAAAAATAATTTTTATCTTATTGAGCCACATTTTTCTCCTTCATATTAACTGTGTTTCTCGGATTTTCGAAATTTCACTCACAGAAGCGGTAAAATTATGTTTTATGTGAATTTCTAAATTCTCCTAGGCGGTGGGTAAAAGACGGTGAAAAGTTCAATAACATTTATATATATCTAAAATTATTCTAAACTAACTCCAATGAATTACATTAAAATTATACAGGTATTATGTATCTATTTTTACCTTAATTAAATTTAAATAAAAATAAAAATTATTTAAATAAAAAATTCATTTTTAAACTATAACTCAGTGTTTTTTCACTATTCATCAAAAATTGAATGTTTTCAGAAAAATACCAAAAAATCACACTTGGATAATTTCGATATTACGAATCCAAATATGAAGTCCATTTTGAAAGATAAAATTTATAAAATTTCAAAATGTGGGTATTACTATTCATAACAGCTAGTTTGATTGGTAGTGGTGTGTGTTAGAACTAGAAGTTGCGTACAACACACGCTACAGTATTATTCTAGGAGAAGCATACCATAGAAGCTTGGGGTGTTACATTATAGGTATCATCTTTTATAAAATAATGGACACTAAATTTTCTCCTATAACAATTTAAATCAAGGAATATACATATATCTCTTGATTTAAGAGGAAAACATCATCAAGAAAGATGTCCCTAAAACAATATACAACTTTAGGTAATTTACCATGATATGAATGCTGATCCTCCATGATGAGTTTTGCACTCTTAGTGGTCACTACAACTAGATCATGATTCTTTGGTTCATATATACTATCCTTGACATCCCACTCACCCTTTTGTAGATAATCGATTCCATCTATTGATGTAAAAAACATTATCTATTGATATAAGTGTACAACAACATGATATATAACCAAAAAATATATCCAAATAATGATAGAAAAGCTCATTATCTGAAGAAAAAAGTGGTACCAGATGGATTCATAGCTCAAGGGGAAGTCCCCGCATTGGTGTATTCCCACTGATTGAAACAGTAAAAGTGTATCTAGAGTCGTTACACCATAGTAAAAAAATATTTACTAACCAAGGATTTCCTAGATAGATAAGGAGATAAATGAGTGTGAATAACATGTATCAAATAAAATAGATAATATAGTGGAGGATATTAGACAAGTACCACATAATTTATATAGTTTCATAGGGTGACCCTCAGGTATCTTCTATAATGCATGAAATAGAACTGATCAACGACCCTGTGCAATAGATGGACTACAATAATCAACACTTCTCTACTGGTGCTTCTGGTGATCAATGTTCAAGATACCATGACTATGAAATCCTCCTTGGTTAATCTTGTTGGTGTTAATTTTGCTCCCCAATTTTAATCGATTAAAATAACATGCTTTTGAAGGCAGAGCTGCTGCAGAACCTCTTCCACTAGAAGATGATGGATGTTCCAACATAAATGGTGAAGATGCCTCATACGAAAATAAATATCTGAACTCCAGTGGGTATCTATCACACTAAGGCTTCATATTCCCATGTATTCAACCTTGATAGAATACTATAGAGATACCTACATAAGTTCATAGGTTTCCACTTCCCTGATGAGAAACCTTAATGGATATTTTTCTAACACCAATGAAACTACTCGCCTGCCTTGGAACTGATCTTCTTTCCTGAGTACTATCTACATATATCTGGATTCACTTGGTTATTATATATTGATTTAAAATATCAGATAATGGAGGTTGGTGAAATACATTCACCTAAGTACTGATGTCATAATGGATCCCCTCCTTGAAGTGTCTAGCACGTGAAGCTCATCACAAGCAAAAAGATTAGAAAACTACTGTATGTCAATGAAGAATATTGAATACACAGAAAATAACATATATCCCTTATCGATGTGTGTGAAATCTCTCTATCTATTGTCACTCTGTGTTTGAAAAATGAACTAATCATAGAAGGAAGCCAAGAAATCAAAAAATATGATGCCCTGATAGAGACCGGCCTAGGTAATCCCATCCAACCAGTGCTTGAATGAATCATGTTGCATATATGTAGAATGTTTTACCCTCAACTATGGAGACATCAGTGTTTGATCAATGATATATAGGGTGGACTCTAGCCAAGAATCAGCAGATTAGGAACCATCATCCCCTAAAAAGGTTAGAGGATGCAACAACTGGAACTCATGAGTCAGATCATCCATTTTAGGTGCATCTTGTATAGAACCATTAATTGGATACCTGAGACATAGGAAACAGTCATGAACATGGGTTGTAGTCCCAGGATATGGTACAATTGGGTTTGCCACCAATGGAACTTATGATGGTAAGATCGGCGGTTCATGGACAACCACATATTGATCATGGTCATCACCACCATCCTGATTCATGACATAAAGACATCATGTTGGAATTTCTATACAATTTCCAAGAACACACCTTGGAAACTTTTTAGAGATATATATATTTATTCACTATAAGAATTTTAATGTATGGAATATCAAAAACCATGGAAATACTAACCTAAGAACTCACTCTGATGTCCAGGTATTGGTAAGTGCTCAGTTATAAGGTCTAGCAGTTCTAAAAGATGAAAGTTCAATTGTAAATTGAACCATCATCTATTGTAAAATATTTAATTTAATTTTATATTTAATTACTAGGTTCATTCCTTTACCTTTAATTTGAATGAAAAGGTGGGATAAGGATGTGTAAATGGTACACTTTTATAATTTAATTATATTACATCATGTTTCAAATTTCTTTGAAAATGGTCCATCATTTCTAGTGAATTAGGTACCTTTCTCATTATCCTTAAAAAATTACCCATTTGAGTTTGTAATTAGAATCTTGATTCTATAAATTACACATTAGAACCCACAAGGGCCCATATAACCTCATGAATTGAAATTAAAAATCATGCCATCACATCCCAATAGCATCCTAAGCCCATATACATGTAAGGCTCACTCAAAAATCAAATGCATATCATGTAATGAAAATAGTGAAATGCACCTATAGGGTATGGAAACATATATGAAATGTAAATCATGGGTTCCTACGATGATGGATGTAACAATTCCCCTTTCCCTAATATCATTAGGACAAGGTTTAAATTAAATTATTAACCATAATAATAATCAACACCACCAGAAAACATGTGTGTAACCCAACGTTGAAATGGTATCATATGAAATAGGTAAAAACATAACAACATTTATAATATAGGGAACTCTTCTTTTACCCTTAACATGGGTTTTCATTGCCCAATCAGGTCTTATGAACAAGTTCCAAATACTTGTAATATTCAAACTATTGACTCCAAATAATAATGTAATAAAGGAAACACTATGATACCACTTTGTGTCATCCCGAAACTGGATTCCACTTAATAGGTGCCTCGAGCCTGGAGGGCCACATGGTCTCAAGTGCATCTCCTCAAATTAAAAAGGCTCCACACCATCAGTGAGGTCCTAGGGATTTCCCATAGGTAGTGTATTCCCTCATTTCCAGAGGTTATCACAATGAATATTTATAAACAAGGGTAAATAATAGAAGTAGTGTGAGTATCAAAAAATTGAATAATACTAACAAATAACTGATCAACTAATAATCCTAGAAAATCTGTGATGATATTTATTGTATATAGCAAACATGAAGACATGGATTCAATGAAGAAGACATAAATTGAAAACAGATGTAGCATAAATTAAATACATAAAATATCCCTGGAATCCCGTACTATAGCTTAGCCATATAGTATCAGGTCGATACTAATACCCAAAAAAATCATGTTTCTGAAGCTATATGTTTCCCTTTATCACCACCCACATTCATCTAGTCTTCTATGGTAACAATGGTTCCTGAATGAATTGAGAGATAAATCTCATTGGGCTACCACCAATGGTTTCTATAAAATACAGTGTGTCGAATAGAAACAATAATAGTGTGCAAGCATGCATATATAACGTAAATTTGTATAGCATAACTAAATACCCAAGAACATTCTTTTACCCTCAACTGGTATCTAAAAATGTAACCAATTCAATAATTAATTAAAATTTATTTTCATAGGTCACAGGAGGAATAGCCAACAGTAACATAATCATATTGTGATAGTGGTAGTAAACCTTACAAGGTAAAATAAGGAAACCTAGACCACAAGTGTATATGAATTAATGGTAAACGTAACATGGATAAGGGGAATGATAGTAATCCAAGGAGCTTCATCCAAGTAATTCCATAATATTGAATTTTATTAATTCCAAGTAATAAATCCTTGTAATATCTTGAATAAGCTATGTAAATTAAAAATGATGTAACCAAGTACATTACATCATTCTAGATCCAAGGAGTGTATCTAAGGCATCATGTAATAATTATGAAGGGATCTTACGGTGTAAAAAATAATAATATAATCAAAGACTATGATTATGTTTCAAGGTGGGTCTCACCCATGGAAACATGAATCCTTAAATTGTAATGGTATCCTTGAATACATGAGACATTCACTCCGAAGTCCAAAAGGTAATTCCAGACAAGACAAACCTTTAAATATGTCATGGTCCATATGTAATGTGGATCCTTACAGTTTATACATTTAAATTAATAAGTCATTATAATAACTATACCATTTATGATGTTCGTTTGGATCTTGACTTTTGTCTCATTAGTTTGAAAAGGCGAAGTTGCATGAATCCATTTAATTAAACCATATAATTTATGATCACATGGTTTTTTTCATCTGCTAACTTCCACCTCAATTTGAAATAGATTCTATTAAAAGAAACCCAACATTCATTTTCATTTTTTATGGTTAATTCATATTCATACAATACATATTATAATTTATCACTTAAATAAATTAACTATATTTTACCACTACCATTAGGTGGGTCAAGTGGAAGTGTCATGGTACATTCTACTGACCATTACATGCATCAAAAAGAGTTTTATATATAAATACATACTATTATGATGGTAAATATCTAACACACACAAATGGTGGCTCAAAGTGTCAAAACACTAGAAACATGGTTATGGAATATCACCCTACAGAGGTTGTTGGATGTTATTAATGTAACCACCAAAAAATAATCAAAAATATGTAAATAGTTGATCCATATAGCTCTAATGATTATAAGAGAGGCATATAAATTCGAAATTGTCACAACAAGAAATCGACATGCCCTATATGCCAATTCTAGAAACAACATACATGGGGGATGATTTATAGACCACCATTTTCATACTCATAGTACTCTAATTGTCTAGTATTGGCCTCTAATTCTCCTTGAAATGGAGTAGATATGAAAAAGGAACAAATATCCTATACCTTGATAAGATTATCAAGATTAATAGAAACAAATAATGACTAAAAAGGACTCGATGACTAGCCATAGTGTATCTATCATGAAAAAAGTAGATCAATCAGATCATGGATGATAGATATCTCTCAATACCTAGATTGAGACATCAAAGAGATCCAAATGGGGAGAAATGGACGTTTTTTCTACTGGAAATTTAAATAGCGATGGTGGAGTGGGTTAATTAGATCATTATGGGAAAAAGGTAATTCTTCCTAGAAAATAACCTATGTATGGTTTGGATGCACAATTTTCCAAACTATACGCCAAACATGCATGGGAACGTGGAGGAAAGGTGGATCTCACATAGTTAGGATACACAGTTTTAAAAACCATGTGCCAACCATGAGATATGGATTTTCACAAAAATATAGACAATCCTCTTGATTTTGACTTACCTTGTGGCCTCAAATCACAGTTTAGTATAATCCTCTGACATGACCATTTTTTCAAAACAATTTGTGTTACATGCTCCAAATAATCCTTAGTAACCTTTGACAACTTCATGATCTCATTTGGAATCTACATTATGTCCATAAAAGTCAATTAGGCCAAAATTGAAGGGATCTATTCCTTAATCAAAAATCAGGTTCTAATAATTACCTCCACTATTCGGTTCTTGATTCTTACTATAAAGGGGTTTCTATCTCATATTGTATGATAAAAATTAATCATAGAATGAATTATTATTATATAAAAGTTAATTTATATATTTTATAAAGTTATTCTTTAGTATTTCTGTGAAAAATGATGTTCCCTTTTTAATGGACCTCAATCATGGTGTTACCATAATATCAATGACATCATATAGAATGACCCTGATTGAGCTCTAGGAATGGTAGAATAAATTATATGATAATTTTGAAAAAGAATTAATTCAGCCTTGGGTTCCAGTCTTTAGTAAAAAAAATTAATTGTAAATATGTATCAATGAGAATAAAAAATGACTATAGAAACATTAAAGTTCACTTAAAAGAATCATGATTTATTAACCCAAACTGACTATTTTTTTGATCAATTTTGGGGATTCAAATATTTTTAAAACACTAATATATGATCTGGATACTATTAGATGATGGTTAAAAGTTAATAAAAACTAAAGACATCCTTCCATACATGGTACAGACACAATGAATATATATACATTACATTTGGTCTTACAAATTATCCCACTATATTTGAATATTTATTTTATAGAGTCTCTAAAAAATTACCATGATCAGTTTATAGTAGTCTTTATAGGTAATATTATTATATACTCCATGGTAGAGGTAGTGTATGAAGATCACTTGAGTATAATTGTCATGAACCGAATAGAGTCGTCATCAACTCGACGCCCGACCCGGCCCGCGGCAAGGCCCGAAGGGCGTTCCCGATCCCCACGGGCTGATACAAGTGCCCGAGTAAAAATTTAGAATTTTTGGGAAAGATTTACCCATACAACAACCAGAAAAAAACCCTAAGAAAACTGAAATCAGAAATCAACATTACAACCAGAAGTTTTAAAACAGCATGACTGAGTCTCAACAAAAAGAGAAACTACAACTGAACCAAAACTAACCCCCAAAAGAAGGTGCCCAAAAACCAAACCAGCAATAGTCACCTGGTGGAAGAATATCCCTGTCAGGCCTCCGCCACCAGTGGAAAATCAGATGATTCAAATGAAAACTCGGGCCACCATGCTCAAAACCTTGGCATTTCCCTGCCTCAGACATAATCAGATCATCTTACACCCGAAGGTGTTAGTAGGGTGTGAGCAACGCTCAATAGGTTGGCACCAGAGAAAAGATTCCGCATAAAAAGGGTTAGATGAGCAAAGCAGTTTGTGGGTTCAAATTTTAGAGAAAATAAATAAATGCACTAACATTTTGATGCAAACAGTTTTAAAGAAAGAAAGACAGTTTTAAAAATAGGAAAAAGGGGTTTTGGTACTGAAAGAAAAAGAACATTCTTACCTTTTGAAACCACAGAAGTCACCAAAACCAACCAGTGATGAGTATATAATTGCACAGGAGCAACAAAAGTGGGAGAGGCCCTAAAGTAATAAAGCTGTGTGGGACCCTATAACCTCACATCTCGGTGAACCATATAATACATTTCTTGTGCATGAGCCACCGACAGGGAAACACCTCATACCGTAGTGGTCTGCAGTCATCATCCAATGATTAGTTAGTGCTGTAAGCGTCTATCCTGCTAAGTGAAACTGGGCCGAGGCCACTCCTATATCACTAAGACGCTAGTCTAGTCCGCCAACCTAGTACCCAGGCTTCCCCTTTTGTGCTCAAAATTCAAAGTTCACCCTACTTATCAAGGTGAAGGCACAACACAAAAAATAGAACCCCATAATATGTAAGAACTACGACATTTTGAGAACCAAACTAATGTTTACCAAACATTTGAAATTTTTTTTTAGGAATTTTAAGAAAAATAAAACAACATGATAAATAGTGAAAAACCCTCTCGGAAGCACCCTAAGTCTGTAACAAGGATCAAATTTCAACTGTTGCATTTGTTCAAAAACCATGGCACAACATGGTATAAATCCGGCAATCTAAACTAGACACTAATAAAAGTAAAACATCACGCTCTACTAGTCAAATCAACAACTCACAACAGCATTTAAATAAAAGAAATATTAAATTATTCAAACCAGCATACTAAATGTTCAAATTCCCTAAGCATGCGAAACCACCTACCTCAAATAGGTACGAGAAGTGACATGGTGAAAAACTCTTGTTGTGCAATGGTCGCACCGTATGAAGCTATCAAAAAAGTCCTAAAATAGTGGACCAAATAACCTCAATGCCAACCCAGTGAAACAATAGAAGTCCATAAAAAAATAAACATCAACAATTAAATAATTCAGTTAACTGTTAAACAGGTTCAATAATAATTAAATAAATTAAATAACAATTAAACCAAAACAATTAAATAAGTTTATCCCTAAATGTACAACTCCAAAACTAACTATATAAATTAATTAACAATTTAACAATTTCAATTAAATGAGATGATTAAAAAATTTAATAAAAATCAATTAAATAAATTAACAATTTCCCAAATTAAATAAATTAATTATGAATTTAACCAATTCAAATAAATAAAATAATGAAAAAATTTAATAACAATAAATTAATTAATTAGAACTTAAACAATTGCATTAATAATTAAAAAACTCAAATATCACTTAAATTAATTAAAATAATTAAATAAAATTAAAAAAAATTCTCTTGGATTGTCGGGAAAGTGAAGAAGGGGTGACATGGTGGTCCGCCAGCATGAGCGAGGTGCGGGAGGCGGTCCGGCAGTGTGAGCAGGGTGCGGGAGGTGGTCCCGCAGAGTGAGCAAGGTGCGGGAGGTGGTGCGGAAGTGTGGGCAAGGTGCGTGAGGTGGTCCGGTAGCGCGAGCAGGGTGCGGAGGCAGTTGTATGGTGAGAGGAAGGAGGAGCGCTAGCTGCTGGTCGGTCCAGCTGGAAGAGGGGAAGAGAGGTGAGGTGGGGCGCCGACCTATGGAGTTGCTATCCGGCAAAAGGAATCAGGGTGCCGACGACCTGTTGGAGGTAACAGGGAGGGCGACCGAATGGGGAGGCGCAGCCTGGGGTGCGGGAGGTAGCGGTTGGAGAGGGTGAGAAGGGGAAGGGAAGGGGGAGCGCGCGGGTGAGGGGAGATGAGAGGAAGGGGGAGCACACAAGTGAGGGGAGATCAGGGGAAGGGGGAGCGCGCGGGTGAGGGGGAGGCTGTGAGGGAGGGGGAATATGGGAGAGTGGCGGGTGAGGGTGAGTGAAATAGGTAAGAGAGGAGGGAGGGAGAAAAGAAGAGATGAGGAAAGGGGAGAAGAATGAGAGGGAAATGGGGTGGTGCGTGGGAGGAAGGGGGAGAATGGAGGAGGATAAGGGAGGAGCGGTCGAGCAAGGGAGAGAAGAGGAGAAGGGTAGAAGGAGAAGTAAATGGAGGAGTAGATGTGTGGGGAGAAATAAAGAGGAGGGAAAAAATGACGGAAAGAAAAAAAAAGAAAGAGGGTGGCGGATAGGGTTTGCATGGGGGGGAATAAAATAAAAAATAAAAAAAGATAAGATAAAGAAAAGGAATTCAAGTGATGTAAATAAATAAATAAATCAAAATGGAAAAGTTGACTAAAAATAGAAAGATAATAAAATAAAATAAAATAAAATAAAAATAAAAGGCTTTAATAATAATAGAATTATTAAAAATAAAAATAATGATAATAATAATAATATTAAGAAGAATAATAACAATAATAATAATATAATTAATAATAATAAAACTGAAGTTAATCATTCGGTATTTGAAACGTCCACGCAACGGACACCGCATGTTAAAATGGAAAAGCCGCACGGCTTCGCCCTTGCCCTACCAGTGTGCCGAGCGGTGTATGGCTCGCCCGCACACATTGTCACCACAACGGGCAACCCACATCGGGTTCAGCCCATGCTACAACCAAGAAATTTAAATAAACATGCATTTAATTCATGAAATAAAAATTTAAAATTAAATTTGTACCTCAACGATGTCCAGGTGTGACAATTATCCCCACTGTGAAACATTTCTGCCCTCAGAAAGTCAGCTCGATGCCTGATCAGAGAATAGAAATGGGTACCCCTGCTCAACCCATGACTTCCACTCCCAGGTCTTGTTCTCATCATTCCCGGGCTGCCAGATAATACGAACCATAGGAATGGTCTTTCCACAAAACACTTTCCCCTGAGAATCCACTATCTGCACTGGTCACTCAAACACAGATAAGTCAGACTCTATCTTCAGCTCCTCCCAATTCAGCACATGTGACGGATCGGGTTTGTACTTCATTAGTTGGGAGACATGAAATACAACTTGAATCGAAATCAACTGGGAGGGAAAATCTGACCTGTATTCCACCTTGCCAATCCGCTCAAGAATCTCGAAAGGTCCGACATACCTCGGTGTTAGCTTCCCCTGCTTCCCCAAACGACGGTGACCCTAGCGAGGGGCCAGTTTCAGGAACACTCTGTCCCCCACTGAAAACTCAAGTCCCGCCGCCTCTAATCTGCATAAGACTTGCGGTGGCTCTGAGTTGTCAACAACTGCTGCCTAATCAGATTAACCTTCTCAGACATCTCTTGAACAACGCTCGGTCCCAATAGTGAGGTCTCGCCTACCTCAACCTAACACAAAGGAGACCGACAAGGCCGACCATAGACCACCTCGAAAGGTTCCATTCTAATGGAATATTGGTAACTATTATTATAAGAAAATTCGACCAATCCCAAATGGCTATCCCATGAACCTCCAAAATCTAACACACAGGCGCAGAGCATGTCTTCCAGAATCTGATTCGCTCGCTCCATTTGGCCATCGGTCCGAAGATGGTATGTCATGCTCATCTTAATCTGTGACCCCAAAGCCTTCTGGAGGCCTCTCCAAAACCGAGATGTAAAGCGTGGGACCCTATCTGAAACAACTGTCGAAGGAACACAATGAATTCTGACCACCTCCTGAACATAAAGGCGGACCAGCTCGTCTACCTTCAATATATCTCTTATCGGGATAAAGTGAGCTGAATTGGTCAAACAGTCAATCACTACCCAGATATCATTCCTCCCCCAAGGTGTCCGAGGCAAGCCAATGATGAAGTCCATGGAGACCTCGTCCCACTTCCAGGTAGGAATGGGTAGTGGTTGGAGTAGGCCAGATGGTCTCTAATTCTCTGCTTTCACTTATTGGCAGGTGTAGCATCTCGATACAAAGTCAGCTATGTCCCGTATCATACCTGGCCTCCAGAACTGATGGTGAACATCGTAATACATCTTGGTGGTACCAGGATGGACGACCTACTAAGATTGGTGGCTATCCTGCATCACCACCTTCTGTAGATACAACGAAACCACAACACGGCCCTTGAATCACAAGACCCTATGGGAAGACAAAGACCAATCTAAAGGAGTCTCCCCACCATGAATAAATTGCCTAGATCTCTAAAACAGCTCATCACCGGGTTGCTCCCACTGAATCAACTCCATAAGAGAAGAAACAAACTGAATGCTAGCCATGAAAGTACCTCCGATGTGCTCCCTTCTCTCCAAGTGAATCTGGGTGAAGATCCCCATAAAAGTCCACTTATCACTGGACTTCCTCAACGCCTGCACTGGTACTTTCCTGCTCAAGGTGTCGGATACCACATTACCCTTGCCAGGGGTATAGAAAATGTCAAAATTAAAACCCTGCAGGTACTCGACGCAGCGACGCTACCTCAAATTGAGATCCTTCTAAGGGAAAATGTATGCCAGGCTCTTATGGTCAGAATAGAACAAAAACTTCTCCCGAAAGATATAGTGACACCATGTCTTCAAAGAATGCATCACCACTGCCAACTCTAAGTCCTGAGTTGGATAATTTTTCTCATGCAGTCGGAGCTTGCAAGAACCATAAGCCACAACATGGACATCCTGCATGAGTACACATCCTTGTTACAGTCATAGGGTGCGTCCGAGTGGGGTTTTCACTGTTGATTGTGTTGTTTTATTATTATTAAAATTCCTAAACCAAATTTTCAAATGTTTGGTAAACTTTAGTTTGAGCTGGAGAGAACTATAAGCCACAACATGGCCATCCTGCATGAGCACACATCCAAGGCCCATACCTGAAGCATGACAGTAAACCACATAGCCCTTTCCTGACTCTGGTAAGGTCAGCATAGGTGTGGTGGTCAACCACTGCTTCAACTCCTCGAAGGATGCCTGACACTGAGGGCTCCACTCAAACTTCACCCCTTTCTGGGTGACTGCCGTCATGGGGGAGGCAAGCCGCGAGAAGTCCCAGACAAAGCGCATGTAATAACCATCCAAGCCCAGAAAACTCCGGATTCAAACACATTTCTCAGCTTCACTCGTGACATAACTGCCCTGATCTTCTTGGGATCCACTGAAACCCCTTGTTCTGAGATGACATGCCCCAGAAACTTCAGTCTTATAATACCAAATGTAACAACTGGGTCCTAGTAATAGCACAACCACCCCACCGTAACATGGTCGTCGGGTCCCATCCCAGCTTGTCCCACCAGTTTCCCCACAGACACGTGGGGACCACCCTAGGGTCCACCCACGGGCCTGAACAGGTCATCTAACTAATGACAGTCCCAACAGGCCAACACATGTACTTTCCAGTGTGCTTTGTCCTCATTCATACACACCCTGAGAAACTTCCCAGGAGGTCACCCATCTTGATCACTACTCCAGTCCAAGCACGCTTAACTGTGGAGTTCTAATCAGATAGGCTTCCGAAAAGGAAGGTGAACCTGGTTGACATGAGTCATATCATTTAGTCATTTAACCCTTTTTCATTTTGGAATGATACAATCACCCCCCTTTAGAGCACAATGCCCTCGTTGTGGGCCCTACATATCAACCCAGGCAGTGCACCGCTCATTAGGTTGGGTACCACCTCTGATACCATTTTTTCAAAAACCAAATTGGGTCGCCATCAACTCGACGCTCGACCCGGCCCGCGGCAAGTCCCGGAGGGCGTTCCCGATCCCCACGGGCTGGCACAGGTGCCCGAGTATAAATTTAGAATTTTTGGGAAAAATTTACCCGTACAAAAACCAGAAACAAACCATAAGCAAACTGAAATCTGAAATCAACATTACAACCATAAGTTTTAAAATAGCATGAACGAGTCTCAACAAAAAGAGAAACTATAACTCAACCACAACTAACCCCCGAAAAAGGTGCCCAAAAACCAAACCAGCAACAGTCACATGGTGGAAGAATATACCTGTCAGGCCTCCGCCACCAGCACCAAAATAGATGAGTCAACTAACAAATCGTGCCACCGTGCTCAAAACATTGGAATTTCCCTGCATCAGACATAATTAGATCTACCTACACCCAAGGGTGTAAGTGGGGTGTGAGAAACGCTCAATAGGTTGGCACCAGAGAAAAGATTCCACATAAAAAGGGTTAGATGACCAAATCAGTTTCCAGGTTAAAATTTAGAGAAAATAAATAAATGCACTAACATTTTGATGGAAACATTTTTAATGAAAGGAAGACAGTTTTGAAAATATAAAAAAGGGGTTTTGGTACTGAAAGAAAAAGAACATTCTTACCTTTTGAAACCACAGAAGTCGCCAAAAACAACTAGTGATGAGTATATAATCACATAGGAGCAAAAAAAGTGGGAGAGGCCCTAAAATAATAAAGCTGTGTAGGACCCTAGAACCTCACGTCTGGGTGAACCATATCATACATTTCTCTTGCACGAGCAACCGACAGGGAAACACCTCATACCGTAGTGGTCTCCAGTCATCATCCAATGTTTAGTTAGTGTTGTAAGCGTCTATCCCGCTAAGTGAAACTAGGCCGAGGCCAATCCCGTATCACTAGAACACTAGTCTAGTCCACCCACATAGTACCCAGGATTCCCCTTTTGTGCTCAATATTTAAAGTTCACCCTACTCATTAAGGTCAAGGCACAACACACAACATAGAACCCCACAACATGTAAGAACTGCGACATTCCGAGAACCAAACTAAAGTTTACCAAACATTTGAAAAATTGGTTTAAGAATTTTATGAAAAATAAAACAACACGATCAACAGTGCAAAACCCACTCGGACAGACCCTAAGACTGTAACAAGGATCAAATTTCAACTGCTGCATTTGTTAAAAAACCAAGGCACAACATGGTATAAATCTGACAATCTAAACAAGCCACTTATAAAAGTAAAACATCAGGATCTACTAGTCAAACCGAAAACTAACAACAGTATTTAAATAATAGACATATTAAATTAATCAAACCAGCAGACTAAATGATCAAATGCCCTAAGCATGCGAAACCACCTACTTCAAATAGGTACGAGAAGTGACACAGTGCAAAACTCCCGTTGTGCAACGGTCGCAACATATGAAGCCATCAAAAATGTCCTAAAACAGTGGACCAAATAACTTCAATGCCAATCTAGTGAAACATCAGCGGTCCACAAAAAAATAAACATCAGCAATTAAATAATTTAGTTAACCATTAAACAGGTTCAATAATAATTAAATAAATTAATTAACAATTAAACCAAAACAATTAAATAAGTTGATCCCTAAGTATACAACTCCAAAACTAACTAAATAAATTAATTAAAAATTTAACAATTGCAATTAAATGAGATGATTAACAAATTTAATAAAAATCAATTAAATAAATTAACAATTTCCCAAATTAAATAAATTAATTATCAATTTAACCAATTCAAATAAATAAAATAATTAACAAATTTAATAACAATAAATTAATTAATTAGCAGTTAAATAATTTCATTAATAATTAAATAACACAAATACCACTTAAACCAATTAAAATAATTAAATAAAATAAAAAATAATTAAAAGATAAGATAAAAAAAGGAATTCAAGTGATGTAAATAAATAAATAAATCAAAATGGAAAAGTTGAATAAAAATAGAAAGATGATAAAATAAAATAAAATAAAATAAAATAAAATAAAAATTAAAGGCTTTAATAATAATAAAATTAATAATAATAAAAATAATGAAAATAATAATAATAATAATAATAATAATAACAACAATAATAATAATATAAATAATAATAATAAAACTGAAGTTAATCATCCGGTATTTGAAACGTTCGCGCAACGGACACCACACATTAAAATGGCAAAGACCCATGGCTTCGCCCGTGCCCTGCCCGTGCACCGAGCGGTGTACGACTCGCGTGCACACATCTTCGCCACAACGGGAAACCTGAATCAGGCTCAGCCCGTGCTACAACCAAGGAATTTAAATAAACAGGCAATAAATTCAAGAAATAAAAATTTAAAATTAAATTTGTACCTCAACGAAGCCCTGGCGTGACAATAATAATGAAGACTATATGGATGGATAAGTTATATGAAATTTTTTCCAAGTGTGTGTTTGAGGTACAAAATGATTGAATTATGGGTTATATAATCTCAAGAGAGTGTATATACATTGAATAATTCAATAAAGAATTTATTAATAAATGGACTAGAACAAATACAGTGAATACAATCCATATTTTTCTTCTTTGGTTATAGATAATTTAATATTTTGATGAATTTAAAATTTCTATCTAATACACTCATAATGTTAACTTGGAAGGGAGTCATATTATTTTGTACATATGAATGAGTGAAAAATTTTAGGTAGTTGAATAGAATGTTAGTTAGTGAACATGTACTAACAATACAATGTAGTAGAGAAGGGTTTGTGATATATAGTGATGAATCAAATAAGAGACCACAATGTGTTATTATGAAAAATTATACAGTGATTGCTTCTTCCTTGCACTAAATAAATACTATCAAGTAGAGTCACCCAACTCATGACTATGAGTTAACAGTGGTCATATATTCATTAATTATATGAGGAATTATCTTTATAGAGAAAGGTGTGAAACATATACTAAACATAAAAGTTAAAAATAAATATTCAATTAGAAATATATGTATATTACATAGATAAAATGGTATAATATTATTATATATTATGAATTTTCAATACATTATGCCCCTTAGAAGGTGAATATAGTAACTGATTCCCTTAGTCAAAATGACCATTCTAGTATATTTATGATGTGGAGAAAAAATATAAAATATTTATACATTTGAAAAGGATAGATCTGGGCATATAGAATGATGCTGAAAAATAATATCATTTAAAAATTAGTGTTCAAGCATCTATGAAAGAGAATTTTAAAGAGGCATAAATGGAAGAAGTAGAGTCATTAAATAAGGTGAGAGATGATATTGTCTCCAACAATGATTATATTATAATGATAAGGTTCATGAATAATGTATGTGTGTTATTAATAATTAACATGAGGAATTGGATATTTATAGACTCTCATAACATATCAATCTATACTCATCATAGATATATTAATCTTTATTGATATTTTGAGGAGTATTTATACAGGGAAAAGTCAATATAAATATTATAGAGTATGTTTTAGGATCACTTTTGGATGACCAAAACAAGAGGGGATAAATTTGGCTTGTATTTATGTTTATCTCTTTAAAACATTTATCCCTTTTTATACCTCTATCTCTTATTCATTGATTTTTTTTATTCATTACATGTAGTTGAAAGGCATGAACATAAAAAAAATTCACAAGGAACACCAAGGTTTCATAGTGAGGTTTTCCTCAACAACTTCACATAATCAAGTATGTCACAACAACCAAATTCATCGTAATCAGTTATATCGAAATGAGTATCTAGTAGCCAATGAACATTGGCTACATCAAGAATACTATAATGTATAAATTAGCTACCTAGAAATCAAGTACATGTTCCTCAATCATATAAGTAGAATATTTTCCATGTAAAAAAATCAGTTACATGGTTAACATTGAGATATTTCTATGACATTAAAATGGATTTGTGGAAATCGGCTACATTGTAATCCATTATGCAACATAAATGACTACATGAATAAATTTGGATACATCACATAATTGGATATGTGGAACACATTTTAATTTACTTTCATCTTAGAAATGGATTTTGTTTCTCTATTTATAATGCAAACATATCATATTATCATATGATATTCTAGAATGTGGTTGAATCAGCCATGTGAATTAACTACAAAGAACATGAAAATTATCAGTTTCATCCAAATAAATGGTGATGTCTTTAAACAATATTACATGGCTCCTAAAACACCTCACAACCTCTCAATGTTGTTCTAGGTTGTGCTTCCTCATCCAACAATAGATTTTATTTATTCTTTGATGATCAAATATTCAATCATTTCAATTTTTGTTTACATAATTAAATACTATAACATGTGAACATAAAACATATAGTGGATTGATCTTCATCAAATGATCAAATACATAAATTATTTCATAATTAATATATGATCCTCATAAAATAAATCATAATTCAATTTCAATAATTGATTATGAACATCAATATTCAATCGTTACCAATATTTTGAACAGGAAGACAAAATTCCAGAATAGTCTTCTTCTTCAACACAAATTAACATTATGTTCCAAAAAACATACTATCTCATTGAAAAAAATACAACACAAACAAAAAACAGGATCATCATTATGTATCTATATTTTTGTTATGTAATAAATTTACTAATAAGAGATATAATTATAATGGGATGTTATAACCATTAATCATAAAAAATGAAATTGGAAAATATAACCATGAATTGTAATGTTGAAATGCTATTTTTTGGAAGGATATAATGCTATTGGAGTTTTAGTCGATCACCCTGTTAATTTATCACATTTCATTTACAAAATGGAATTTTTCTACCATGAAAATATTTATAGAATATATTTTAATTAAGTGGTTGGGTTTAATGGAGTGCCATAGTCTATTGTATCAGGTTGATATCCATGGATTACCTCAATTTTCTAGTGAATTATTTAGAAAACATTAGATATGGTGTTATGTTTTGGTACTATCTATCATCCCTGAAAATTCATTCATTCAAATAGAACCATTAATACCATTATTTTTTTTGATATACTACTCATTGTTTTTAAAATGTGGTTAGGATGAATATCTTCCTCAACTCATGTTTTCTTAAAACTATAGCTTTAACTCATGCATTGTTAAATCTCCTTAGGAAAGCATATATGGAATGAACTGAAAAACAGTAATGTTGATTAGATGAAGTTAGAGAAATAAAGTTATTGGGACCTTATGTAGCTATTTAAATGGATGATAAGGTTAGATGCATTAAACATCACAACAATTCATCTTGTATTTGAAAAAACATTATTCTGACAATTGTTGTTGAGATATGGAATTAAATATTTCTAATAAGGAATTCCTATGAATCTATACATGGATTAAGTTTATGAGATTTTAAAATAAGTTAAATCTCATCCTTATCTATATTGGTCCCTTAAATATGATTGATCAAGTAGGGGTATATCTTATTGCTTGGTGTTTCTGTAGAACCTCTCTCGAGTTCATGATGTCTTCCACGAGTCTCTCTTAATGAAGTACAAAAATGAGACTCCACATGTACTGAACATAGAGGTTTTTACCACTATAGAATGATTTTTACTATGACTG
The DNA here is from genome assembly GCA_963277665.1 of Viscum album. Classification (NCBI taxonomy): domain Eukaryota; kingdom Viridiplantae; phylum Streptophyta; class Magnoliopsida; order Santalales; family Viscaceae; genus Viscum; species Viscum album. The sequence continues at coordinate 1,083,592,694 of OY728150.1, read as the reverse complement.
AAATCTGGTAGAAATATTGTATCATAGATATAAATTGATGTGAAGTAAGACTACTCACTAGGTTTATTTCATTAGAGGAATTGAATATTCTAAGAAGCTACATGGGAACCTGAGGATAAGATGAAACATATATATCATCATTTTTATATCACAGTGATCAAATATCAATGATGAAATTAATTTTAATTGAGGTATAATTTAATTACCAAATATTTTATATGTATTTTATATTAAATGTACATGATGTATTCAATATCCTTTATTGCACACAACCCAAAGTCTATATGAACTATAATATATTATAAATTTATAACCTAGCTATTGTATTGGTGCGTAAGAACATGATTATCCAAATTATAAGGAATATTTATAAATATATTTTAAAATAAATATATATTTATTAACTAATAATAACTAAATACCCAATTTTTAGTAAAGTCGTTTTATACTTCAAAAATATGTTTTCTTCAAAAATATTTTTTATTACAATTTCTATATGGGGATTATAATTAATTTGTTCACATTAGAAATTTAATTTTATAAAAGTGATATAATTATTCAAATATTTACATTATAATTATCATATTATGGAGTTTTTTATATTTTCTAATAAGAGAATTTTTTATGTAAATAGTTAGAAAATATACATTTTATAGAAAAATTTCTTTTCCATTCAATTATTTACAACATCCAATTTAGTTTTGATTTGATTTTAAAATTTAATTTTCTATTTTATATTATTCATAACACAATAAATTTTATTTGAATCAATATTATGGTTAATTTTGGTATAAAACATCTTAATACATAAAAATGCATGTTTCATGAAAATAAATTTTCATCACATTTTTTTGGGTTTATTTTAAATTTAATTTATGCAACTTAAAAAAATTTATTTTGATAACATGGACTCTATATTTGAAATATTAATTTGTAAATTTATTAATGATTTTACTTTCATTTTTCTACATAATTAATAATAAACAAGGAAAAAATTCGTTTTCAGGGTTATGTTTAAAACACCTTTTATCAAGGCTCATACCAAGAGATAAGGGTAATATATCCTCATAAAATTGTTTAATTCCTATCGTTTGGAGAGAGAGAGAGAGATATATATATATATATATCTTATCTTAAATTTTTATCCATGGAAATTTGGAATTATTATTGAGTATGATTCTAATTATATTTAAATATTTTAAATAATTTTACATGTTTCATCACCAATTTTTATAAAATGACACCTCCAATAAAACCCTAAGATTTAATGAAATTATTTTTCATAAGATAAATATAATATTTTCTATATTTTCCATGAAACCTAAAACATAATTTCTAAATCTTTACATGTGAAACTAATTTTATATTAGATTACATGAAACACAATGTTTTGATTGTATTAGACAAAAAAACTATTTTATCATGCGTTACACAAAACACTGATTTTAAACGAAATGTGACTTACTATAAAAATATTATTATATTAAAATTAACACATAAATAATGAAATAGAAATTATGAGTCATATAAAAAAAATATAAAAATATATGGATGAAGAAATTATATAATATATATTTTTTTGACCAATTATGATTAAATGATTTTAAAAACGTTTGGAAAATAAAGGAAGTGATTTTTTGAAAAACTATTTTTATCCACGTAAAAAATATGTACCTAAACAATTAAAAGAATAAATATTAGTAATTTATTTGAAATAAATTCTTATATTATATATTCAACCAGATGTTTAACATTCATCATATCTGTTTTCTATATAATAGATAAGAATAAACCCAATTTTATACATAAAATTGTAATTTAAAGAAAACATTATTTTTGTGTTTGGTGAAAAAAATTATAATTATTTTTAAAAATTTTCTGAAAATTTATATTAAAAAATAAAATGAAGTTTTAAATAAATATTTCAAAATTATATTAGTATAATATTTTTGTATTTTTTGGAAAATATTCATTTTTTGCTGAATAGTGAATATTTTGAATTTTAATTGATAACGACCTTTTAATTTAATTTTTTATAAAGTTAAATTACATTTATATTATTTATAAAGTGAAATTAGTTCAGAAATAAATCCATTAAACAAATTTAGGAGATTTAAATCAATGATATATTTATTCCAGACATAAAAACATTGTAAACATTTGATCATTTTCTATTTAAAACATTTCTTCTCTTCACATCAACAGAATTAATTTTATATTAAATTTTCCACTTATATTATGTGACTTTTAAAAACTTCATTTCAAATTTTTATTCACAATAAATTATAATATATAACAATTTAAACATTTTTTTTACAAAAATGAATAGTGAAATAAGAAAACATTTGTTACCACGGTAATGGTAAAAATGATTTTGTAATGGTGGAAAACAAAAAAAAATATTAGGGTCACAAATGATTTATACACATTTATAAAAAGAATTTTATGAACATATTTGGACTATTACATAAATAAGGTTCTATAATAGAGAATTATGAACCTTGGGATATATGTAAATCTTGGGACAACTTCATAATTTTTTAAAATATCAAGTGTGTCCCCTCTCTAACGAATAAAACTCACCCCGTACTCTCTTATTTAAAGTTTAAAACAATTTTTTATACAAAAAATAACCAAATAACTTCTAAAATACATATATTCATCATATAGTCTTTATTGTGTGTATAAATCTTTCATAGTAATTCTTTTAGTGTAAACCTAAGGAGGATACCCAAAGGTGAGGTAATGTTTATCAACTAGATTATTTTATTTTATTTTTTCCTCCACCCCCTTAAATTATTATTATAACAATATTATATATTAACATAAGTATATTACATATACTAATAAATTTTTATTTTTCGTTCATTACCTACAACCATCTCAACATCAACAAAATGGGTTACAAAATCCTCATTCAGGTGTTTGGGAGACTAATGCCTCGTGAACTAATGTTATTTATTTTTACATTTTGACATGTCATGGTAATTTTTAATGATGAATATATTTATTATATAATATATTTATTATTTTATTATGATAGTGGAATTATTATACCTCATATACCTTCATAGTCTCTTCTTTTTGGAATACGATAATGTATCTCATGCGTACGATGGACTACTGCCTCACGAAGCAATGTGATCCTCTCATGCTTTACATGGAAGGTATTAAAGCAATTTTTAATTAAAATATGTGATATAAATGACATGAAAATGATTTTTGAATTATAATATATCATATACCTTTGTTTTATTCAATCCAATAAATAAATGAAAACAATGCTCATGCGTACATATGACCAACCATCTCCAGGAATGGTGTATTTAATTTTAAAGAAAAAAATTTATGGATTACAATAAATAATGATAAAATAAAGATATAATAAAGATATAATATATTTCTATAATGGTTATAATTATATAGATTATTGAACCATGTTAATGTTAAGAGGACCAAATGTAAAAAGTACAAAACATACCCTAAAAAAGCAGTTAATACCCGAAACCTGACATTAACATAGAATTATTAACAAACGCTTAATAAAATGTCATATGAAAAAATATATGGTATGATATATATTAATATGGTTCTATAATAGATTTATAATAAACCCATTTTTATTTTAAAGTAGTTTTCAATGAATACAATAAATATCAATACTTAAGTTAAGGGATTTATAGTCTCTGTTAAACTTTTGGGGGACATATGAAAATAGGCCACATTATAATTTTATTTTGTGTATATACTGCACCATTCACATGTTATTTAATGAATAAATTTATTTTATTAAATTCAATGTTTTATTTGATGTTATTATTTATTTTGGATTATGATTCAAAATATTACTAAAGTGGTAAGGTATTTTTGTCTAAATTTACATTCTTTATGATATAGATTATGTTATACACCTACATTATTTCATGTGATGTATATACATCACATTTGAAATGAAATATAATGAATTTTTTGATCTTAAATAAATTTTCTATTTAATTTTATGTTATTCATTCATGTTTCATATGATTTGATGATACCAAATATGCAAATATTTTTGTTACAATCTCATAGTTTATTGAGATTGTTTATGATTATGTTAATGATGTTAAAATAATATGATACATATATTAAGAATATAATTATGTTTCTTATCCTATATTGTATCATAATATATCCAAGTATTAATAACATTTTACCAATAATTGTAATTTAATATAAATGAAAAAATGTTTTTTAGAATATCCAACTTCATTTCTATCTTTAGTTGGAAATCCATTTTCTTCTAAAAATACGATTTAAAAAAATGATTTAAAAAAGTTTATATAATTAACCTATGATATTAAAAATATACTTTTAACTATTCTTCATTTTTCATTTTTTAAAATAATATTCTAGTTATTTAAAAAAAATATTTTTTGGTTATTCCCAAAAAGTGAATGTAATCATTATTTAAACATGTGTGAAACCAAAGACACCTCTCACTATAATTACCATTATTTGATATGATGATTTATTTATAATTTTTAATGCATATATAAAAATTAATAGTTTTTTGAAATTTTTTTATTTTAAAAAAATTATTTTCAAAAAGGAAATAATATTTTCCTCATGATGTTTTTAAATAATTTTTATAGCTTCCATTACATGCTCTCCAATATTATTCTTAATAAATTTATTTCATAAATATTTTATGTTTAAAAAATTATTTTTAATGAAATTTGATTTCCATTTCAAAAATTTTCTAGTGATCTTCCAAAATAATTTTCTCTCTAGGATGATATCATTCAAGGTCAATCATGATTTACTAGGGATATGATATAATAATACTACTATTATTCATTATATTAAGGGTTTATGATTATGATTAAGTAATTCTTATTAATCCCATTTCTATTCCCTAGGTTATATAATGATATAACTCTTATGTAACCCACTTATTTTAATGGAATATGCTATTATGTAATGATTATAAAACCTAAATTTATCCACAATTTATGATATGATGTAATGTTTATGAATCTAAATTCATTTAATGTGTTATGACGTGATGAATGTTTTGTGATATTGTAGAACACATCTTCATTATTTTTATTATGTGATAGTGGTTATGTTATAACTAATGATGGTGGTTACAATATAACCAAAGATATGTGTGACCTATATCTCTCTCCAATTCATTGGTTAATTATTTAGATCTCATGAGATATACAATACTATACTGGGGAGTGAACCCAATTTAGTAAGGGACTTTGTCCGCTCTGATGGTCTTGGGAGTGAAAATTTACTTCTATGATGTTATTCATGAACTTGTCATTTATGTTAATAATGTTATGACTCAACCAAATTATATATTCACAATTTAATGTGTGGAACTATATTTTATGGCTTTAATGCTATGTGTGGACCTATATTTCATTACCATAATGTCATTTTATGACCTTGTGTCATTTGAAATTTTTTTGAGGTATTTATTTCACGTCCTTAACATAATGAGCGACCCTATTTCTATTTATATATTGTAAAAATGTAATAAGATAATTTTTATGACACCTATCTATTTATTATTCAGATTTTACACTCCCATAGATACAATTATTTGATTTATTTATGATTATTTTTTATAAAATTTATTGTTTTATGAAATGACTCAAGATTATGCACTTTTTAATAGTGTATGGTTTTCAAATTTTATTCTCATCCTCTAAAACCCTTATTATAATTATATAATTATTTAATCATTAATATATCACATTATTAACCTTTTTTAGAATCTGAAAAAACCCTATCTTATGCTTCCATTCCCTAGGTTATGACGAAAAGTATAATTTATGGTATATTGGTGAATATTATTAAAGGGGAAGATATTTATGGGATATTTTTATGTTCGTTCACAAAGTTACAAGATCATGTACAAGGCATCCAAAGGCACTAAACTATTATAGTCCATGGGTGTGTGTTTGGATAATGTATTGAATATTTATCTATAAGTATGTAATATTTATGTTTGAAAATAATGGGCCAATATTGTTAGTACTAATGGATAGGTTTAGTTACCATTTGGAAACTAGCATGACAAAACCTAAGTGATATCCCTAAGGAAATATATAAGGATAATTATATGGGTGTGTCAATGTATATGGAAATGTCATGAAATTTTAATAAAGGATAGAGATATTGGTTTCAATGATGTTACATTATTTTCTAGATACAAAAATTGGATGTGTCTCTCGAACATATGTACCTTGGTGTAATGACCCTAAAAACACCGTATTCATGTAGACTCTATTGGGAACTAGTGCACAAAAATGGGCTTTGGTGCACACCTGGTTTGACACTCCTAGGGGATATGCTTTAGAAATTCACAAACTCTCTAAAAACCATAAGTAAGGATTTAAATAGATTATTAATTTAAATTATATATGGTAATCCTTTAATTTCACAGATTATGTAATAAGGTTTCATGATTTAGAAATACTATAAGTAAATTTTCATGATTATGTGGCTCACAGCTATGATTATTGTTTGTTAAAATATTATTTCTATTAATTTCAATGGAGGTTACCAAATTAAATTGGTTTAAAATTGAATTTAATAGAATATTTTCTCAGGGAAGCCCTATGTAATGATTTATATAGTTAAGGATGTTTTGATTACTCCTAATAAAATTTTAAAGTACATTATTAATAACATGTACATTAATGAACATTCAGAATCACAAAATAGAATAAAGAACTATTTTAATAAGATTTAACATAATAGAGACTATAGTGGATGGAATATTCTGTTCCATATGTGTTTAAAACGTGTGAAGAAACACCCATGTTAATGTCTTAGAGGAATAAGAAGATGTTTTGACTGTGGAAAATAAGAAAAGAATGTATGTATCTATAAATGGAAGATTAAAATTTTAGTTAATGAAATAGATGAGAATAATGGTATCAAAATGATATAATTTTATTTTTAATTATTTAAATGTGGAATGTATTGAAATTATTAAAATCAAATTCCATAGGGAATATCTCGTGATTAAAATTGGTAAGGTCATATGAGTAATTGTTATATTGCTGATAAAGAAGAGACTACAAATGAAATTTGATTGGAAAGATGTATTATGGAATGAGATGATAGAGTATATATAACATTTTTAAATATAATTAGTGTGCATGAAGAATTTATATATTTAAATTTTATAATTATGTTATATTAATCAAAAAATATATATGTATTTTTCAGTATAATTTATTTATTATTTGAAATAATATATTCAATGATATTAATGGAATGGAAGAGTGAATCAATAAAAAGCTGATATTTTGATTATGGTATGTTAACCATTAATATTTTTCATATTTTTCAAAAATTGTGTTTAGTTTTTATATAGATAAAATTGAAATGGATAGATTAAATTTGATAGTGATGATGACCAAATAAAGGATAACAGATTTGTTCAAAAATAAGTTTATTTTAACATTAATGGAGTTTAAAAAATTAATTAATCTATGGAATATATTCCATAATCTGTTGTCTCATTTTGGGAATGAGAAATCATTCATTTTTTCATTTATGTTCTATGATATTTTTTGTTTCAAGAGAATTCTCAATGAAGGTATTCATATGTTTTTGTGAAAAAATTTAGAAAAAATTAATATTTTTTAGAGGACTAATGATACATTCATTTTGTAAATTTAGTATCTTTGTTTGTAAATATTTGAATTTTAATATTTCATAGGGTTTATAAAAATGACCATTAATGAAATGGTTTATGTTTAACATCTAATGTGTTTTATTTATGAATTTGTTATTGTATTATATGAATATTTATGTATATTGGATATCATGTGCTGACAATTTTATTGGAATGATAACAAAAGATAGAAAAAATTTCTTATCATTTTATATATGGAAATTATGATACATTAGTACATATGATATAAAAAAATCACATTAAATTTTTGTAATGTGAGATAGAGATGAAATTTACAAAGGCACAACCAAAAGGGGATAATTTACTTATGAAATTGAATTAAATCAAGTAAATATATCTTCTTATAGAAGTTATTCAAAATTTAGAAAAGGATAATTAAAAAAAAATGGTATAATACAACAACTATTTTTGATTATATAATTCAATTTTTTCATGCATCATTATTCTATGGTTTTATGTTCCCTAAAAATCTTTTGATCAACCACTTTCTTGTGATCAAGGATCATTATCACCCTCTATAATTATTTACTATTTTATTCCTGGTGTAAATCATCATTTTCCTCCTACGTTCTCCAATATGGAAACCTTGGATTGAGTTAATTTTGGTAACCTTTATGTTTTAGACATTAAATTTTAAATTGATGTTTAATTATGAATTTTTATGATGTGGTTTTCTATAAAGTTATTTTAAAATGTTTCATCTTTGATGACTGAGAAAAATTTTGAGGGATGAATTTATTTTAAGGGGGTAGAATTTAACAATGTGATATGTTGGGTAATTATTTTTATCCAATAAATTTTATATTTTGTATACTTTTCATGGTATAAAATAGTAATTTTAGCTTTCATCACAAATAACCACAATTTTATCCTTCATTACATTCACTACAATTTTTGGATTGTGTCAAAATAAAATATTTATGTTACCTTACGTTATAGGGAACACCATGTTTAAACAAAACATGACATTCTATTAAAATGTAATTATATAATTGTTATCACATAGCCAATATCATTGAGGGTACGATTAATATTAACAAAATTATGAAAATATTTGTTTTAAATAGTTAATTCAGTGGTGAATAATGAGTTCTTAATTAAAATAAAAACATTTTGAATATAAAGATAATCATTTTCTAAAAAAGTATTTTTTTTAACATAAAAAATATTTACCTCATAAAATTAAATTAATTAATTTTGGGGAATTATATTAATAGAATATATATATTATATAGTCAATAATATTAATTTAATTAAACAGATATTTTTTTCTATACATGATATAAGAATGAACACAATTTTTTTCTTCAAAACTTATTTTCTAGAAAGAATGTTTTATCACTTTTGGTGCACTTATTTTGAAATACTTTTTTTGTAATTTTTTTAAAATTTATATTAAAAAAATAAACTAAAATTCTGAAATCATAATTGTTAAATTAACTTAGGGTTACTTTATGGTATTTCTTTGATAAGTTACATTTTTTGTTAAATAGTGGAAAATACTGAATATTAATTGAAAACTGCATTTTCTATTTAGTTATTCAGAATGATAAATTATTTGTATAATTATTTTTTCAAATAAAATTAGTTTGTTTATATATTAATAGAATTTATATTTTTTTTAATAATTTTAATATTGATTTAAGTTATAAAAACATTATAAACGTTTGATCATTTTCTTTTTGAAAACATGCATTGTCCATACTTCTACGGTGTTGATTATATATTTTTTTCCCACATATATGATATGAATTAAAATAATGGTCAAATTTTTTTAATAAGAATAATTTATATTATATAATAAGATCAACATAATTTTTGGAAATAAATAAAAAGTGGATCCAGTAGAAATTAATTATCGCATTTAAGTTAAAAATGAGTTTACTAAATCCTTAAATTAAAATGATAGGGATACAAATGACATATAAACATGTCTAAAAACAATATTATGGAAATATTTTGAAAATTAAAAATATAGGGATATATAATTTCCAATTATTTTACCTTTTCTACATATAACAAATGAGGGATCACTCAATTATTTTAAAAAAATACCATGTGTTTCCTCTCCCCCATTTATAAAAGGCCACCCATCTACTCTCTTCAGCACACCTAAAACCCATTTTTTCATCCTATAATTACCCTAAAATATACCAATATTCCATTACATCATATTATGATTATAATTTTTTCATAAATATTTCCTAGGATGTCTTTTAGTGGAAACCTAAATAGGATACCACATGAAAAGGAAATATTCATCAACAAACGGTTTTATTTTATTCCTTCATCAACCACATTAAATTATTATTATAAAATGATTATATTATAAAATAATTAGCTTAACTATAATGATATGTTATTTATATTAATTTAATGATCTACATCAATAATTACTTCCATAGAATTCATTTCAAAAACCTTTTTGTGTATATGGAGGACTACAACCTCGCGAACTGATGTCATTCGACTTTGAATTACCACCTCTAAAATATGGTTTTAATGAAGTATTTTTTTAAAATTATTATTATGATATTCTTGTGATTCGTTAATTATTATATATCACATTACTTCATACTATCAATTTTGTGGGAATACGGTAACATTGTTTGTGTGTATGGCGGACTATGGCTTCAAAAAACAATGAGATATGTTTATTCGTTATATTGAAGGAATTAAGGATATGTTTAATGAACATATGTGATATATAAAACATAAAATCTAATATTTAATTATAATATATCCTTTAATTTTACTTCTCTCAATCCACTAAAAATGGAAACAAAGTTTCTGCGTACGTACGACCTACCATCTCCATGAACAATGTATTTCATTTATACCACTAAATTTTAATAATTATAATAAATAAAAATATTCTCAATATATATGATATTTATATATTAATTATAATTCTAGAGATGATTAAAAAATGTTCAAAGTACGAATACCAAAAATAACAATTTGAAAGATATGTGAATAACATAATAGTTTTTGCCTGAAACATGACTTTAACATGGAATGTTTAACAAACTAGTAAAAAAGGTCATAATAAAATAATATATTGTATAATATAAATGATCATTGGTCTTTAAAATATTTATAATAAACATATATTTATTTTACCATAAATTTTATTAAATATGATAGATTTCAAGACTTATGGTAAGGGATTTATGTTCTATTATTTCACGGATACATATAAAAAAACAACACTCAATTATTAGTTTTAGATTATGTAGAGACCCTTTGTCATGTTATATCATGAATAAAACTATTTTCATGATATCTAAAGTTTAATTTGAATTATTATTATAAATATTAATTTTAATTTAAAATACTACTAATGCGATAATGGATTTTTTTTTTCAATTTTCCTTCTTTGCGACATTCATTATGCTATACACCTATATTCATTCATGTTATGTACATAATTAATATTTAATATGTAATATCATTAATTTATTTATACGCATGACATTTTATGTTTCCTTTTGTGTTATTCCTTGATTGGGATTATGATTCAAGGTTACCAAATTGGTAATATTTCTATGTCACAATCTCTTCGTTTATCAACAAATTTTATGATTATGTTTCCATTTTTAAAATCTTATAATCCATATCTAAAAAGAATAAAAAAATTTATTTTAATTTATTTATTTTCAAATAATAGTACCATTTTACACTCTTTGGTACTTAAAATAATTGCGAATATTTTTTATGAAAATTTCACTATATTTATCTCATCAGTTAGAAATCTATTTTCTAACAAAACTAGGGTTTCATAAAATTATTTAAATTTTGATTTATTATTATCATATGAATTTTAAAATATATTTTTACCATTAGTTTTTTTTAATTTTTTTAATGGAATTTTTATTTCACTATCTTAACAATTCTATTTTTTATAGAGGAATCACTTTTTATTATTTGTAAAAGGAACGAAACTTCATATTGGAATAATAATTATTTTATTTCAATATTAAATTATAATCATTCAAAGTAATTTAAAATGTATATTTATTTAAGAAAGGATTTATTTTAAAATAGTTATTTACAAATTGGAATGAATATTTTCCTCATAATATGTTTTATGTAATTTTTAAAGATTCCATTTTAAGTTTCACAGCACATTTTCAATGAAAATGATTTCCAAAAATGTTTTATTTTTTAAAAAGTGATTTTCATAAAAAGATTATTTACCTTAAAAATTTTCCATCTGATTTTAAAAATACTTATCCATCTGTAATGATATAAATTAAGGTTACTCATTCTTTACATTAGATATTATCGAATGATTCAGTTTTTATTTCTTTGAATGGTTTTTGTTTATGATTACATAATTTTTTTGAAATATTTTTATCTTTCATGGGTTATACCCTGATAAAACTCTTAAGAAAATTTTATCTTTTCAAGGGTTATATTATGGTGAAATGAAAACATTATTAGTAAACCTGTCACTTTTCCACAATTTATGATACAATGAAATATTTATGAAGTCAATTTCATTTCATATGTTATGATATGATGAATTTTTTGCGATCTTGGAGGACACGTAAACTTTATTTTCATTATATAATTTTCGTTATATTATATTCAAAGATAGTGGTTACATTTTATCCAAATAAATGTGAGAGATAAATCTCTCTCTATTTATTGGGGTAAATATTTATATCTTATGAGATATAAATGACTAGAATTGAGAGCTAACATGGTTCAGTAATGGACATTTCCCTACTGTGATGGTCTTATGAGTGAACCATGAATACTATTATGTTATGCGTAGAACTATCATTAATTTGTATAATTATATGAATTATCCTAATTATTTATCACAATTTTATGAATTGAACGTCCCTTTATTCCTATTATGTTATGTGCGGAGTTAGCTTTTATTTCCATGATGATATTTGTGGATGAGATTATATTCCCATAAGTTTACACTGGGGCATAATTTCATGTTCATAATATAATGTGTGAATCTTATTCTATTGATACATGTTAAAAACTTTATTATATAATGTGAATGCCATAATTCTATGTATTATACCAATTATATACTCCCATGGATCATGTTCTTTTATTTCTTTATGATTCATGTCTTATGAGCTACCATGTTTTATTCCATGCCAGAAGATTATGAAATTTTATTGGCATAGAATGGATTTTAAATGTTAATCTCATGGTCTTATACCATTATGATAATGTCATACTTATGTGATTTTTGATATATCACTTTATTAACCTTACTAAGAATATGATGTCACCCTTTTATAGGTTTCCATTCACCATGTTATGAAGAATGGTTTTAAGCATGGTATGTTTTTAAAGAGTACTAATGGAGAAAATATCTGTAGGATATATTGAATATGTTTCACAAATTTATAATATTCTGTACCTATTCTACAAATAAATTAACTATTATGGTCCTCATTCATGTGATTTTGAAATGTAGTGTATATTTCTCTAAACAGATGTCATATTTATGTTTGAAAATACCAGGTCACTATACCTCCTCATACCCCTTATCTATGATGTTTGATCCTTCAATATCATTAAATACCATTACAAATAGACTTTTAGATTCCTTACCTTCATCATAGATCTCATAGTACACTCATAAGTTTAATATTACATTGTTTAATGTGTATGATAAAATAAATTTCTCAATGGAGCAACATAACTATTATATTAGTATATTCAATTTTATTTCTCCTTACACTTTATCTAAACATTTTATATCCATAATAACATGATGAATCCATTATTATAAATATAATAGTATGTTATTATTGTGGTTAAACAACCATTTCCCTCCTTTTTTAAAACTAATGGTAAATAAAATTATTGCTCCTGTGTATGTGTGGATTACTTCTCCATGTATCGATATAATTCTAATTCCATTACCACATCACCTGGTCAATTATAATTATGGATATCAATAATATATAAGGTATTTATGGTGTAATTGTTTTTCTTTAATGTTAAAATATTATTTATCTTTCTTTTATTCTTTTCTTTATAAAATTAAAACAATGTTAATGTGTTTGTACAAACTACATTCTCTATAAAAGGTGTAATTCATTTTTTATATCTATAACTTATATGGATGACTATATGTGAATATATAATGAATATATTTGATATTTATATAATTATTAATTTTTTTATATGTGGTAATCATGTTAAATATATAAGGATTGTAATGGAGGAAGTTAAACTTTCATGAAAAATAATACAATTAACACCTAGAAATAATTATTTTACTAATTATGATTAAATGTATGTTGAGATTCCATTAGTGGATCATATATGATATTATATGTATTTAAATGATTATTGAATTGAATAATAACAAATTCAAATTCATTATATCATATTTGGGATAACTTTTGTAGAAAGTGGAACTTGAGGTAAGGGTTTTATATTCTAATTTAAATTTTAATGGGATTGTTTACACTTAAATTTCCATTGATAATATTATATGAACCATATCTCCTAAATAAAATGTATTTTTTATTACCAATTAATTTGTAGATATTTTTTTTTCAATTCATTATTCTCTCATTAAATTCCCAAGGGACAAAAAAATATTTTTAGGGAAATTAATCATTATTTCTATCCTCAATGGGAAATATTTTTTGTTCTTTATCCATGTTATCTTAAATTTTTCATGAATTTTTTGCTTAATAATGAATGATTTTTAAATTAATATATAACCATAGATTATTTTTGTTATAAATTATATTATAAATAATATAATTTTATTTTTATGAAACATGTTCTTTTACCAAGTGTGTCAATAAGAATATTTATTTTAATGATTACCAAATGAATGGATTTTTCCACCATCACGATCACTCAATATATTGACATTTCCTTTTCAAGATTAAATTTAAAATTTACAATAAAATTTTCTCAGTAATGTTTTGAATAATTTTATATTTTAAATATATTATTTCATAATGACATGAGTATTTTATCCATGAAATATTCCCTTGATCAGTAAAAGGAATTTTTATATCTATGATAAAATCCTTTTATGTTATTTATGCTGAAATGGGAATATGATTTTATGATACCTTCCTTATTATTTCTATATAAGGTTTATGGTTATGGTGATAAAATATTTATTAAAACCCTTTTATTTTTTCTATATGTTAAGTTATGACGGATTGATGATTTTCTCATTGGCTTGTGAAATATATATAAATTGATTATGAATATGGGATTTTGGGGCTTAAAATTATATATATATATATATCTAATGAATTGGATATGTGATATTTTTTTATTTGATTAAATTTTATATGTGATGATTTATCATTCTAAAAAATGTTATATGGTAGGTTATCCCAAGTCCAAAAGAGTGTAAAAGGGTGGTAATCCCAAGTTCAATGTATGTACAAAGCTGGTCAACCCAATCCTAAAATGTGATTAATGACTTAGTGCATAGTATTGACATAATAATTCTATGACTGCGATTGTTCCAAAAACTATCCAAAACATTTATTATGTAATATTATTTGAAAATTAGTCTATTATATGAACCATATCTTATATACTTCATCTTATTAATCCTTGAACATAATAATATGATCGTGGTATGTTGATCTTTGCAGTAGCAGGGAAATGTTAAACACTACATAGTGAAAATTGAGGATATATATCATAGGTGGGTAAATATTATTTGAGTTGTTTACATGTAGGGTTATGGTGGTCTAAAATAGTGGTTTAGTGAGTAAGGATATCCATAAAAGGTGGAGTGATGTGTCTCGGTGGATGGTACATAGGCTTTGAAGAAACAATGTTGTTTTTTACAATAATGATATGTATATGAGGTTACCACTTCCCATATTGATTATGTAAGGGCTCTAGATCATATAAATACATCCCTCTACATCAGTATCATGTATTGAAGTTAAAATGGGGTTAGATTACCCCAAACCCCAGGGGTGACCTCTCTCATTAGTGAATTCGTCCTCCTTTTACTACAAAGGTCTCCACATGCCTCAGTATTCTAGTGCTCTAGAATTCCGAAAAGATTATGCCCCTATCCTAACCCTTTTAGGGGAATACCACACCGTCATGGCATTTCCAGGGGTCTAAAATTTCATTCCTTTGGTATGTATAGGCATGCTGACAATTAGATGATGGATGGGAAGGTGTTTATATTCCTTTTAACCCAAATATTCACTATTGGTCCCAAAAAACAATTATCTTCTACATTTTAGTAAATATGTACAAAACAATTCAATTCACCTAAAACACTAAAAAACAATAAAATTTAGTTAAAAATATTGTAATGAAATTAAAAAAATAGAAAAAAATAAAATTGACCAAAAAATACATTTTAAAAAAAATTGAGTTTAATAGTATATAAAAAATTAGATTCATCAAACATCCCCACATGCAAAATAATTTTCAACCTTGAGAAAAA
Source organism: Viscum album (assembly GCA_963277665.1). Lineage (NCBI taxonomy): Eukaryota > Viridiplantae > Streptophyta > Magnoliopsida > Santalales > Viscaceae > Viscum > Viscum album. The sequence goes on along the minus strand of OY728150.1, from coordinate 1,083,576,552 downwards.
CCTCAGCATTAAAATCACAGAGGGTCGAAACATTGTTTTGAAAAATATTCAAAAAATGTATCTCCTAAAGAAAAGATAGAAATTTATATATTAAAAAAGAAAAATCTCTACCAAAATCTACTTTCAAAATCATTACTCACTAAATATTTAAAATTAAGGACATTTATTTCTCTTTTAATCACTTCATTGAACCATTTATTAATTATACAAGTCAACATTGATTTATCTCAATATAAATAAAATCACGCATCACTCAAGAACATTTGAGATAGAGTTATGGTCAATCACAAGTATGTGTGGCCTATCCATAAGATTGAAATTCATATCAATATATAATTTTAAGTCAAAATAAAAATCATCATGATATATATTAATTAATGTTCCAATGTATTAGAGGGACATTGTGGGTCTGTAATGCTGTAAAAATTAAAATTAAAATTTTCAATGGGGAGTGTGTGGGTATAATTATAAAATAAAAATTCATTATATTCATGTATTACCCAATAAAAAATTTCTCCTCATTGAAATCACTTAAAAATACTCATCCCACATGTCGTCATCCTCTTATCAAGTATAATAGACTTTTCCAAATAAAAAATAATGATAAATATCATATTTAAAATGTAATTTGTTTCATTAAAATTTTATTCTCTCAATTATTTTTAGTGAATAATATGTGTAAGGAGAGATTCCCACACCCTTTTGTGTAAGGACAAATAGAACCTCAATACCATTCATCAACCTCCTATAAAAACTAATTTTAATAGTTAATACAAGGAGGAATGATTTTCTAGCTATAGGTCAAAGCCTGCAATCCCACATGCTCACTTTTTGTCTTTTTTTGTGGGTGACATTAAAAACCAATGAAAAATAAATAACCTCATCCCTAAAATATCAGGAAAACCAACCGAACATTTTATTTCAACACAAAAATATTTATAAAAATACCCAACGACCCATTTTAAGTACCATTAAATTACTGTGCATTTATACTCAATGAAATAGAATAATAGGGAAAAATTGGCTAATAATTTCACATCATATCAAAGAATTTAATAATTTTTGGGGGATTAATAAAGGATATTGTAAGGTAGGCTTAACAGTCAACTGATCTTAAGTAATATAAACAAATACCTCATTAATATTGAAAATTTTAATAATAATAATGTTTGGAAAAGAAAACAAATCATATTCTAGTAGTGTTACACATCTTTAGTTCCCTTAGGAAAGGTATTATAATAAACAATATTTAAAAATGACATTAAATTGTATTGGAAACAAAAATGAATCTTTTTAGAAAATCAATTATTGGAATGTAAATTAATATTTTTGTATAAATGAAAACATTTAATAATTACCTTGAAAAATTAAAAACATATCCAAAATTAATTTTCAAAGAACAAAATTGGAAGAAACAAGTGAATATCAGGAATGTACACTAAAATATTTCTATATTATGAGAATAAGAAATAAAAAATTTCTAACATCCAAAAAAAATCCTATATGAGGATGTCAAGTGGGTCCTCCTACCAGGAAAAAATCCAAATGTGTGGTATCAACGGATTCCGTCCCCACTATTAAATTAAAAATCATCCATTATTTTCCACATATGTGAGGAGGATATAATATTTTCTTAAAAATTAATTTTCCACATAAATATGGCCCAAAATAACATGAAATTATAAGTAAAATGTAATTATTACCTATTAAGTATATTATTTTTGGACATTAAATGAATGAATAAATTTAGAATTAAAATACTAGTAGTGGTTGATCCCCCCACATTACAAAAAATATTTTATTCTCATTTTTATTTGATGTATTTTACTCTTTTAAAATTAAAAAATAGTTTAAAAAGTATATGTGTAGATAACTATTATATTAATTTTATAAACCCATTAATATTATAAATCAACCACAAAGAAAATTATTAAATCTAAAATAAAATTCAAAATTAAATATAAAAATAAATATCATATTAAATAATATAATATAGTAAAAATATAGGTTGAATCCCAATTTAGATTTATTTTACATCATCTTGAGAGTTGTTTTAGCTTAGGTATTATATAATCAGATTATGGTATATTGTTACCTACTATGAATTGAGAAATGTGTTAAGTTATTAAAAAACCATATTTATTAATATCCTTAACTCTTTTTCATGTTATTGACCGTATAATATGTTTCACTCTATATGATGGGTAGATTTAATGAATGACAAATGTGTTTGAATTCTAACCATATCTTATAACATTTTTTGTCCAAAAAATCATTCTTCATGTTGTAGCAGAATAATGAAACTGGTTCTTTAATTTTAGTGACCTGATCCCCATTCAAATGTGTGGGAGATAGGTCATTTTACATTGTTAATATGGTGTACAATAGTCCTCCACTAATAGAATATATTATTTTTTAAATTCAGTTAAATTATCCCCATTTTAAAACCTCTTGATTCATATTTTCATGTATTGTAATTTTATGGTCAATGAATTTAGTTATTTCTTCTTTCTCAAGAGTTAGATATACTTATTAAGAAATAATAACCCCCTCCATATAGTCCCTCTCTAAAAATTCATCGTCTTATGGATTCAACACATTAATTTCTATACACATCCTATAATCATCCTACACTATAGAAAAAATATTTCCCAAAACCTGGATATTTCGCACCACAATAGGTATTTCAGTATCCATTTCTTTATTTTTATATTTTTTAGGTTCTTATTCATTGAGAGTTTTTTTAATCTCAACATTCTCATATCCTTTCATCGCTCTAAATTTAATATCTTATTCACGTGTTGTGTTAGGGCATGAAAATAATGTAATTTTTCCTCCATCAATTTTTTTAAAGTGTTTATTTGGAAATAGAACTAGTTGTTATACAATAATTGAAATTTTCATCAACTGTTAGGGGTTCCATTTAAATTAATTTATTTTCAATTACCTTGTAAACTTCCTCCATATCATTATTTTTTTCCTCTTTTTTGTGTTGGGATGAATTTTGGAATTTGAGAATCCTTTACCCCTTAGTGAACCTCTTACTAGATGATTTTACCCTTGGATTTCATATATCATTTATGCACTATTTCTATAATGATATTAATTATGATCTTATACCCCATTTATGATATGTGGAGGATGTTTACCCGTTATTTTAAATTTTGGATAATTCTACTAATTTCTAAGCATATATGGTCATCAACATAACTTTATTAATCTCTATCGATATATAATTTATGGTGTGTATATTCATCTTCCATGATGTGTTGTTATATATTTTTGGTGAGATATTCCTCTTCCAAAAATATTTTACCATGTGAAAGGTTATTTTAATTTTCAATTGTGAGAATAAAATCAATCTGGTACTACTCCTCTCTCACAATAACCATTTCATCAATGAGTTCCATTGCGGTCTTTTTATTCTTCCCCTTACGAATATAGGAGTCTTGATTGGTATTGTTCCTCATACACCTATTCTAACTATAACACTATTGTTGTAGGTTTTTCTTAATTTTTTATTAATTTCAATAAAATAAATTCATAATTATCTATGTTCTCATTTTTATTTTTTCTATCTTCTACTAAAACCACATTTTCTTCCTCTAAGTTATATTATTTCATATAAGTTTCTTTCCATAAAACAACACAAGACAATATGATTTCATAACTCAACTAAATATTATCCAATTTCTTTTTTCTCATAGCAATCATATATTCTGGATCTTTGAAATTGGTTTTATTCTCCTTGATTTTTACTTCATTGATTATAATGTATTTCAATTGTTTGGTTATCCTCTCCTTATGAGATCATATATCTTATATAATTTTAGGTTCATCTATATGTTTATTATTATATATTCATTGGTAGATATACAAATTTATAGCTCCTTCAAATATATAATTATTGGTGTTTCTCTAATATTGTGCATGGAATTCATCATATCCATAGAAATATGAGTCTCCCTTACCTCTTACTTATTGTTTCCACCATCTTGATCTTTTTTTGTTGTGAGGTTTAATCCTGATATTAACTGATGTACTCTAAAAATTAAGTTTAATTTTAAATTTTATTTATGTATCTAATCCAGCACACAAATATGAACACCAAGCATATAACATAGAAATAATAGACAAAAATAAATTGTAAAATTTTGAAATGAAAATAATGTGAGAATAGACTTGACCTAATAAAATGGGACATAAATTGTCACTAGTTTCCATTGTTCCGTGGAAAATGATCCAAAAACATTACGGTACCTAATAGTGTCATTATTATGATGTGATATCAATGATTATAGTGTATTTTTACCCCACCTACACTAACTGTAAATGTTTAGAATACTAGAAAGTATAGTTTATATCCTAGGAGGAATTGGAAATCCTAGAGATAATCTTATAACTAATTTTAATGACTTATTAATATTTTTAAAAAATAAATAATTAATATTCAATTAAATTGAAAATAATTAAACTAGGAATATATAAATCTTAAATTGGACTGAAAATATATAATAGAAGATTAAGGGAAGGACACTCTTGTTAGGGGATGGTTTAGTTTAATTTTAAATCAGTAAACATTAATTAAGATTTAAACCAATTAACAATTTCAAGACAACATGAATTATCTATTCATAACATTCACCATAAAATAATATACCAATGGAATATGACATCTCTCTCAATTTTATCTATAAAACCTTAGAGAAGTATGTTCAATATCTTTGTGAAATATGATATTTGGTCATTGTTTTTCATTCCACATTGCTTAATTTTATTGGGGTCATCCCCAAATCATAATTTATATCACTACGAAATTAGGGGATTAAATAATTAATTTAATAATTGAAAAAGAATTAATTTTTAGGAATTTAGAATAGATAATTAACTCCAATCATGTAACACACATTCTGTTAAAATAAGAACCAACCAAATTATTGAGTTTAACCAGTCATGGTTGATTGTTCAAAAACCATGAAACAAATATGAAACATAGAAGAGTAAATAGAAATAAAATTTAAAATAAAGTTGTTTCCAAAATAAATAATATTTACTCTAATTTAAAAAAATCAAGAATTTTAGTGAATAAATAATGAAAAATAGAAATCAAAATAAAAACAAACTATGAACTATGTTCAATGATGTATAATATACTATCTATTATTCCTCTACAAAAGTGATGATCCTAACATATATATATGTTTCTTACTTTTATTCCTCAATTCTCACCAGGAAAAATTCTATACATGAAAATTCATGTAATTCAAATCCAACCCCAACTTTTTTTAAATACATAAAATATATACGTTTTTAATTTTGAATAGGACATGGCCTTCACTATAGTATATAAACCAGCACAATCTCACATTATCTCTCATTAATAGCTTCTCCAAGAATTATAGTAATGAAATTTATGATATAATTTTAGTTAATATAGATCTAAAAAATACCGCTTTTAAACATCCTAAGATCTCACATTCCAATATCTTTCTTCTGTTGATTATTATTTTTGAAATTATTCTTCAAAATCTCCATGACATAAAAGATTGGCTAGGAAACAATATTTTCCTCCCTAACAATCTATATTCAGGCTGATATGAGTTACACTATGCCATAGTACAAGTGTTATTGTGTAGATGTCTTTCCAATGTTTCTCAATTTCAAAATAAAAGTGAAATGTATATACCACATTGTTGTCTCATTCCATAATATTTATTTTTAGAGACATTTTACATCACATGTGAAGTACCAGGGGACAGAATCCTGAATCTATTCCCTTATCTTTTATGTCCTTCAGAATGACCAAATGTTTATGGCATTTAGATCTTCAAAATAGCTGAACTCTATTTAAAGTCCCTCAATATTGATGTTGGGTCCACAATGAAGGTGTTAGGAAACTATAAAAGAGGATTCAATGGTGGGTATTGGTGGTCTATAGTGGTGATTTGTTGTGTTGGGACTGTGAGCGATATTGGTGGGATCTTTACTATAAGAGGGGATATAGACTGGGGGTAAAACGATCGAATGCTTTGTTTAAGAAAAATAGTTCTCACGGAGACCGATTCCCATATTATTTATTAAAAGGATATCAATCAATTAAATAAGGCATTTCACATTACGGTCACGCATTAAATAAGGATTTGGGTCAGAGGACCCCTACCACCATTGATTCCAGCCCACACAGCTTAGACCATCCTCCCACCACTACACCAACCTTCCCCCTATACACTAGTGTGCTTTTTCCCTTTTAAATACACAAGATAATGTCATTTCACCAACATTCATAGGGGATTTCCACAAATTAATGGACTTCCTAGGGAAATTTTTGAATACCTGTTGAGCAGCATAGGTATTCTAGACCTTTATTAAGGTATTTCTATGTATTTACCGACATTTTAACCAAAACAATTAGATAGGGTTTCCAAAATAACCAACTTATTCCATATTACACAAATTATATCCAAATAACATCAATTGTACCAAAATAAAATCAAACAGACAATGGAATTTCATTAATTTTTATAATTTTATTAAAAAATATATACAAAAAATTAATCAAAATTTATATTTAATAAAATAACATTATCGAGTATAATATGTATAAAAATTAGCCAAAAAATATGCCACTTATCATACCCCCACAAGAAATATAAAAAAAAGATGTGTGAAACAATATCGAGATTCCATATCACCATGCCACTAAACACTCCCATCGTCTTTATCTGATATTGTCATTATCTGGAAGAATGAGAGCCAAAAACCTATGTGGGAGACACCAAAATTAACTGTAATGAAGTTATAGGTGTAATGGTGAGATTAAAGGATTAAATTGACCTCTAAATGGGGAATAAAACACTTTTTAACAACCCAATATAAAGGGGGTTGAAGGAATAACGGGAGTATAGATATCCTTAGTACATTCTTCTGAAAGGGTGAAAGAGGGGATGTTGAAATATTTAATTAAGAGGGGGAAATATGTTTTGTTTTCAAACATTAATCCCAGTTTGTCATGTTGTACTATTTTTTAACATTGTTTTCCATACAGTTTTCTAACCATACATTAATAAATTCCAAAGCCAACTCACCATAATAAATTTGGTTACATGGTTTACCAATAATTTTTCAACCTTGTAAAATTTTAGTAGAAACCCTTTGAAACATCACACATGGTTTTCCAAAAACCATGTACATGTTGTGCACCATTGAACTGAAAGACAGTCCCCAGACACATGTTTATCTGGTATATAAATGCTTTGACCTTATGTGTATTATAGCCATGCGTACCAAACCATGTATGAAAAAAACAAATTTAGAACTCACTTTTCATCATAGATTCAAACTATTTTCAGTAGTTAGCACACACTAAACCATACTCCAGGAGAAGATATTAAAAAAAATGTCCAACTGACACCTGCAATCCTAATGGTTTTATTGAGCACATATGCTACTACATGGATTCAAAGAACACTTTAAATAATTCCAAAAATATGATTTATCTCTCAAAACACTAATTTAATGATGAATTTACTAAATAACCCATTAATGGATAAAGAAAAAAAATTTCCTCTAAACATTATTACCCGTAATAACATGGATCATTTTATGTATAACATCAAAAAAGGATATAAAAGTATCATGGAATTGTTTACTATTAGTAGTTTAATCATGTTCATAGATGTACATGGTACATTAATTCACAAACTACCATTAGGTTAAAACTTCATCATAAAATAGTACAAAGATTTTCCATTTGTATGTGCAATCCTTGGCCTCTACCGTGATGAGCTGATATCCGAGGTTTGGAAAATTATTTTTATATGGTAGAGAGGTTGTAAACAATTGTATATAATTTATACAAGGGACTATTGAAGGTATTATTCATGTGAATAGTGCAATTTATTCACCTTAATCCCTCATCCAAGGGTTTCTTTCCACCCATTTTTTAAAACCTAACAAAACACCCTATGATTTATATATTTAAATCCCATTTGAATAAATACTATGTTAAATTACTCGATTTTCATGAAAAACCAAAAAAAAATGATCCAAAACATATTATAAGATCCATTATAATAATTTTATAAGTAGAATAAAACCTATATCAAAAAATATATTAATATTTTAATAAATGATTATATTGAGTGGATAAATAATTAATATAATTTAATGATCAATGGATTTTCTTAGAGAACTATTTTCCTAAATGATTTGTGTATTTATATCTTAAATAAAATAAAAAAATAATAAAGTATTAATTTAGGTAAATTTTGGTATAATATACACATAGAAAGAAATTAAAAACCACCATATACTTATTATAATATATGTAATAAGATACAATTAATTTTATGCTCACAATCTATTTTACTAAAAATTTCATATTTACACACTGTGATTTTATCATTAAGAAGACAAATATATTATGATCGAAATATTATAGAATGTATTTTTATTTAGAGTAATATTTCAAAAATTTATATTTTATAATTATTTGGAAATAAGAACAAGAATATTTAATATTTAAAAAACATTTTCCAAAAAGAAATAATTTTTACAATATTACATGATTCCTTTTTAAATATGAATTCCTAAATTTTATAATTTATATTTGAAAACAATAAATTTATTTTTTATTTGACATAATAAAATTATCTTAAGATAAATTTTTAAGATTTTCTGAAAATATTTATTTTTATATGAATTGTAAAAACTATTATTTGAGAGATACAATTTATTTTACAGTATCATTAGAATATAATAATCAATTTAAAATTATTAAAACTATTTTAGTAATTAAAGTTTCATTTAAAAATAAAATATAAGCATTTGAAATATTATTTTTAATATATAAACCTATAAAAATATTTTTTAACCCGTGTAATATTTTTTATATAGAATTATTTTTATTTGTTATCAAATTACTAATTTAAAATTTAATTTTTTTCTAATTTTAAAATTTCATAGTATAAAAATGTTATAATATTAATATTCATAAAATTTAAATTTTTTAACAAGGTCAATTATAATTTTTTTCATTATAGTAAATTATCGAGGATAAAAAATTAGTTAACACAGTAAAATTAAATTATGGTAAAATTTAAAATTATGGACAAAACAATTGAAATTCCTCTATAACAATTTCAAACTTTTTAGTGATTTTTGTATGTCCTAGTCCTCATAAAACCTAATTTATTTTCAAATTATTCACTGACAAGTGTTGAGAAGGTAATTGTTGATTTATATTGTTAAAAAACTTTTACTCCACACCCTTATAAAAGGAGTCTCCCACAACCAATTTTCATACACAATAAAAAATAGAATTCCTATTTAATCTATAGAAATTTGACTTCCACAAGAGACCTATTGAATTTTTATAAACCCCTTTTTTAATATATGGTTAATTATTTTCAGTTATTCCTTGACAATTATTTGTATCCCTTTTGGTTGGATCTTTTTTGGGATACATTAGGTGAAATCTGGAAAAAATTAGGTTCTCTAGACTATGAATAGTCGACACATGATTTTCAAAAACAGTGTGCCCCTCTAGTGCATCCTGTGTAAACCTGGATAGTTAGGGTTTTCATGGTTGGTGCATGATTTAAAAAATGCTAAACCCAACCAGAAGATGTATTTAACATTAGATAGTGAGTCCAATGGGGGTACATGGTTATGGCGCACATTTTGTCTAATCATGGAGACCCCTTACGAAACCATCGGCTTGTAATTGTTAATTTTGGAAAATTATTTTAAAATTTTGAACCCCCTTTTAAGATATGGAACCCCCTACAAAAACTATCATTTTAATATTGATATGTAGAGGATCTAGTTCAATCTCATTTTGGTAAGTGATTCTCCTCTCATTTGTTCTATCTTGATCTCTCCCTCCTCCCTCATTTGAGTTTGATATATCATCACAGATTTGATGGATCTAAACTCCTTTTTGTTGGTTCATGATTCTACATTTGGATTCTAGATCTTCTTCACCTTCTATCTATTTTTTATTCCCTTTGTGGGTGTTTATTTCTCAATATTATTGATTAATTTTATATGTTTCTGTTTGATATTTTCCAAAAAAATGAACCTATATTTTTTATATTTTATTGAAATAAATTTCAATTGATTTATGATAACCAAAATTTATCCTATCTGGAATTGTATTTTTAAATGGAATGGATTTTGGGAAAACCCTCCAATTCATATGGAATTGGAATTCGAGGTGTGTTTTGAAAATAATGAAATTTATGACATGTTTTGAGAACTATTTTGAGAAAAAATATCTTGAATTGTTATTATGAAAACCTATGTTTGGTTTGGTATTGAGAAGGCATGATATGATTAAAACACTATTTTTAGTTTTGGAATTATATTGACATATTGAAATTAAAAAATGGTAAATTTAATTATAAATGATGTTTTATTTGAAATGATGTGATTCCCCAATTATTAATTGATTAATTGAGGACATCTTGAATGTGTATTTAGTGGGTTATATAAGACAATAATTCTAGAATGTTGATTCCCTAGGATTATACTAATGATGAAAACCCTATGAAAATCCTAGTTTCGTTAATATTATCCATACTAGGTTATTGATGAGCCCTATTTAACCTGGTCTTGAGGTATTTTTGTACACATACATTCCTTAATCACTGATATTTGAAGTGTGAGGATTCTATAATGAGAAACTGTAGAATAGTAGAGTATTTGACCATGGTTCTTATTATTATTTTTGATATATATATATATATACATCCCTCCCATTGATTATGAAACTGTAATGATTCATATGGATTTTTATAAATTTATTCATATAATTTTTTTTTACCTAAGCCATTCTTGCTATGTCTTCCATCCATTGAAAAGAAGCATGTTTTGTTTTAAATATGAAAATGATGTATTATTCCATTCACTTATTATTTATATTTAATGAATTTTTTGGATTATTATTATGGAATATTTTTATAGAGTAAATCGTTAAAACATCTTGGGATTTATAGATCACACCGTACCATTTCATTTGGGCATTTTTATTTTTTTTATTCAGGACCAAGAAGGGTGATAGCTTCACTTATAAATGGATGATTTTTCTCATCCCTTGGGCATGGAGTGATGTTTTTTTGAGATGCTCATGTTTTATTTCTCTAGTTTTTGATTAATTGGATGATGTTTTATTTTTTATTTTTTATACATGTTTGGATTTTGGTAATATCTCCCATTTAACTGTTGAGAATACTAACTTGTATCATTTATCTTCAATTATTTCAAGGAGAAATTATTCCCTCGTTTACCTTTTAGGATGTCAGGTTCTAGTCACAAACCCTTTGGGAAGAGGATAACACTTCAAGACATGTTGATGATGGATTGGTTTTTAGGGTACCATCATATTTTACTAGTTAAAGTCAACTGGGTTTCAAGGGTTGATGTTTATAATATTTTTTATGTAAGTATATAGGTTGAGATACCTTTAAAAGCATATGAGTTAGTTATGAGTTTGATAAAATAACTCAATCATTCTAATAGGAATTACATCATAAGAGGTGGTTTGGGAAAGAAATATTGAGGACTATTTTGATAAAATTATATCCTTTTCCCTGATTTTGATTAAGATAGTATGAAATTAGAATCCAGATATCTTATTTTATTAGATTAATTTCACCATTGTTCTTGATTGATTTTTTTATCAGAGTAATCTTATAATGTCTTAAATGATGTCTATTTTTGTTTTGTAATATAATTCCATTGAATATATGTGTGAATAAGACCTAGTAGGAAGCTATTAATGATGAAAAAAAGTGTATCATCCCATGGACATAAACATCATTGATATTATTGTGTGTAATATCTAAGCGTTGGGACAGGAACCTCCACCCATTCATGTTATAGTTACATCTATGGAACCTCAAAGGTATGAATCCAAGAATCATTCTCCAGAATTCCATTTCTAGAATGAACAAGCATTATAAGGATCTAATTTTCCAAAAAAGACTAAGTATTTGTTGAGAAATATAGATCTTATGATCGATTTCATTGAAATGACTATATCAATAGTGTTTAAATGTTACTCATTCAAGCTATATGGACCTAGAAGGATATGGTGGGACATGATGGTGATGAAGAAGAAGAAATATGGGTTATAGTGGAAGGTATTTTTTTTCATGAATTAGTTTTATCCATAGTTTATGGTTCCTTTTAAGGATCTTAAGTTTTTTCAAACAAGACCAGGATAGCAGGACCATGATGGTGTTTGGAAACTACGTTTCTAAGATTGTGTAGTTTTAACATGACATTATATCTATTGATAATATGAATAATAAAATATTTTATATTTTTATTCAACTTGAGATTAATAATTATTTTTTCTAATGAGGATCACTTCAAATGCTGATGTGATAGATATGGTGTTAATGGATGATCATGATCTAGTTGGTATGTCAGGGGTGGTAAGAATTCCTTTTCCACTTAGTAAATGTTCTATATGTTTCTTTATAGGAATGAGGAAGCATGATTGGTCTCATGGTGTATTTCGATAGTAGGGTTCTTCTAGACCTCCTATAGTTCCTGGAAGAGTAATTTTGACCTGATCCTAGTGTGGAAATTGTAGTCATTAGAAATGGGTTTTCATAGAGGCACACATGATTTATAGTTCTAGAAGATGCTAAAGTCACCTATAAAAATTATGTTATATCATTTCTTTCAGAAAATATTTTACAAGATCATCAACACAAAAAATTACTTGGGTTCATTGGTATGCTTCGTGAACAATGGTTTTCTAGATATAACATCCATAAAAAACATCTTCATATAGTGTAAGAGTATCTGTAGGAAGTAGTTATGGGTCTAATGACCATTAGAGGCACCATAACTATTGTTTTGAATTTCGTGACTGCTTTACATGATATTGGTGAATATCATTCATTTATATGGACATTTATTGTAAAACTAATAAATCTACATGTAGATATTTTTTGTTTTGTGAATTATTTTAATACACACCTCAAAATGTAGATATATAATTATCTCTACTTTTATTCATGTTTTTTCTCTATATCAGAGATTGGGCATACCTATAATTTTATTGTCCTTTATATGTAACCTCTTGATTTATTATTTGGAATATATTGGATAATTTATAATAAAGACCATATTGAATGATCTCTTTGGTGGGTCTCCAATATTGTTCTTAATGGGGTGTGTTATATCTTTTATGGAGAAAGGGACATAAATATTGAGTAGAGAAGGTCATTGTTATCCAGAGTTTGGGAAAATAATATTAAAGTTCACATCTAATCCGGAGATGGAATATTTAATTGATGAACCCCCACCATTTTTTATTTAGATTATTGATTTTTTTCATCGTATTTCTCTTGTTTTGCACCAATAATATATTTAGAATTTTTAATTGATTTTTTTTGTTAATCAACCAATGCATATTCTTTCTTACAACATGGAACTAGATAAAAAAAATTAGGGAAGACTCAATTGGATGATATATTAGAGAATTGTTTTATATGACCAAGTGTGTCACCATAGACAACGCATGTTCTGGTTTCAAAGAAATATAATGGAACATTTTTCCTATATGTTTATTACTAGAAAATAAACCAATATGAGGAAAATAACATGTTTTTTAATAGAGTAATGATGATATATTTTACCAGTTGCAAGGGGAGGAGTGGTTCATAAGGACTTTAAATTGGTTTTGATACCACCATTTCTAAATAATAGAATATGATGATAAAAAAAGCCTTTCCGAAGTGGTTTGGCCTTTATGATTATCTTATCACCCCATTTGTAGTACTTAATTCTCTTGATATCTTTATATATTTGATGAACAAGATATTCCATAAGTATCATGATATGTTCACCGTGGTCTTTGTGGATGACATTCTAGATTACACTTTGTCTCAAGATCATCATTTCCATCATATGATACGATGTAACACCCTGTTATTTTATGAGAAGTATATTTTTTTATGACTTATATTATACTCAACATCAAAAGAATCTTTCAATGCACACAACACTATCTTGTCTTGCGTTACACGCAATCGCGACCTTCCTCGATTGCGTGTGTAATATGCAATTCTGAGTTTCACTAAACCACGATATATTATTATAATATTATAAACTGTCCATTATGAATAGTATTAAGTGAAAATTTAATTTTATAACATTATTATTCATCTTACATTTTTTCTAGAACATGGTATTAGAACAAAATAAAATTTTTAGGTAAAAAAAGTATTTTTCAAAACATGTAGTTTTTCCGCCTTTTGATGGCGCACCCACTTTAAATCTAGTTTTTGACATGTTTATAAGTTTAATTTGACAAAATAAAATTCTTCTGTGGAATAAGGATATAAAAATTTACTTTGGATAAATTTTTCATATTATTCTTGTAACTTTAATATTTTGATGAATAGTAAAAACATGCTATATTTTCATAAAAAATAACTTTTTTAATCGCAATAATTTATATGGTTAAATTATAATATTGAATGGTTTTAATGTATAAATAGAATATATCTTTACCATTTAATATAATGTATGTCATTAGCATTAATTTTACATTGAATTCATAGGTAAAAACATTTCAATCTTTTGCAATGTTTTAACATTTAAAACCCGTTTTCGAAACAACAGAATTAATTTTAAATTAATTACTGCAACTTAAGTGTTTTGAATTTTGAAAAATGGATTCCATATTTGGATAAATTGGGTCCTAATTATGTTAATAGGTAACTTTATTTTTTTTCATATTATGAATAATAACTACGGTAATTTTTATTTATTGTAGTTAAAGGTAAATCGGATAATTAAGGGTAAAAGTAAGATTATAAAATTATGGTAACACCTTCTAAAATTATATTTCATGACTAAAATTCGACCCTTATCACCTAAGGGTCTGAATAAATTCATTTTATGGTCTTTTGACCATTAAAATAATTTTTATATTATTAAAACCAAAGAAAGTGACAACATGTCACTCTCTTAAATATTATAAGTATTATAATTTTTATTTATTGATAAACATAATAAAATATCAAAAATAAATAGTGTTCAGAAATATAATAAAATTATCTACATCATATGAATATTTTTTTCATTTTTAGGGATTAAATAATTATCATTAATTTTGACACAATAGTGATGTTGAAATTATTTTATTGATTGAAATATCAAATAAATGATTTTAAAAGTATTAAAATAAATATTATATGAACTATTTAATGTGTTCCACTAATTTTCTAGATAAAAATGACATGTTATTAATATATTAAATATTTTAGTTCGAACATATCTTCTGTATATATTTTATTTAAACTCAAATAAATGAATAGTTTCAAAATTGACACTATTGTTAATTTATAGAAATTACATATTATAAAATTGTTTAAAAATAACAAAAATATTTAAAAATTATAAATTAAAATTTATATGGTCAAAAATGTAATTAAGTATACAATTATGGATAATTAAGAACATATAAGTAATTATTTATAATGATTTAATATTTATAATATTATTACCACAAATAATATTAAATAGATTATATAAGTATAAATCATCTTGATAATGTTTAAAATAAACTCCCAACTTGTCTAAATTTTATTGGCTAATGGGATTACAACCCTATCTTATCTAATATTTGGATTTGAGTCATTTTTGGAGGGTTTTAAGTGGGGTTGGAATTTATTATAAAGTAATATTTCTTGTAATTCCAAAGGCGCCCCTCTCTTCCCTTATAAAAGGGAACCTCCTCCATCTACTCCTCACACCACTTTGAACCTTCATGCTCGGCCAAACCTTGACAATTTCTCGTCTCCACTTCCCTAGAAACATCATAGAGGTCCTGGTCCTCTTCAAAGACCAATCATAGTGCCCTAAGAGGAGGTTTCAAAGATGCGTGTCGAAGAAGAGGAGGTTCAGACCCATATAAAGCATATCAGACCTAAGGTAAGGGAAAATCTCGAAATCTCATTTTTATCTGAGATTGTTTATACTTCAGAATTTATTGAGGAATAATTATCATCCACATCCATGTTTCCTCAATATGTAATATTATACCTATCCTCCTACAATTGTTTAAATACAATTTTACCCATTGGTGAGTTTTTAGTAAATGATATGAATGAAATCTTTTGTCATTTTTAGTACGAGGTACTTTTTGAATTTTCCGGCCAAAGTACGAGAAGAATGTTTTTTTAACTTATACAGCATGAATGGATTTTTATGATTTCATATAATATTATTTCTAGGAAGCTTATTTTACAAGTTTTCAAGTTTATTTTTAATCAACTTATTTTAGATTAAAATTGTATGACATGTTAAGAAAAGAAAAATGTTTTTGAAGTAGAAAGGATATTTTCCTCAAGAATGGAGTTCAGGTGTTTTATCAAAATTATTTTCCATCTATGATAATATAAGGTTCTATTTCTATCCCAATTTTTACATTGATTTGATTATGTTAAGATAAAATTAATTTTATGATGTCCATTTATCTTATCTGGATTATGTTATGATGGCATGATGTTTAAGAATCCCATTTTTATTACATTGGTTATGCTATGATGTATGATTTATGATATTGTGGTATACATAATAATAGTTTCATTATGAGATGGGTGGGACCTATATCGCCCTCCAATGCATTGGGTAAAGATATTTTTCTTATGAGAGACATGGCTGGAACGGCATGTTAATCCGGTTCAGTGATATAGGACCGGAACGAGGAGTGAACTCAGTTCAGTAATGGGCATTATCTGCTATGATAGTCTTGGAAATGTGTCTTGACTAAAATGAAATGATTTTCTATGATTATGTGGGTATTCCAAAATGTTTCATGTTTTAAGTTATGATTATTGGTATTACATTTCACCACTATGATTTGTCCCATGTTATGATATTATAATCTCTTGTGCAGGTTAAGATATTCAAAATGTTTTGTTCTTATGAATATGATATGATTGATATTTATTTTGTTTACACTTATTGAGCATTTGAGCTCACCCTTTTTTATGTTTTCTTTTCCCCAGGTCAGGAAGAAGGGTATTAAGTAGGATATGCCAAAAACGGACTCTAGATATGATGAAATAAATGGGAGACAACATAGAAGATTTATGAACCAATTGTTTATGTTTCCCTGTTTCTAAAGATAGTATACCTATACTGTCATTTCATGGTTTTGTTATATGTTGTAATAAATATGCTTCAATTCTGAATTAATAACAATGTAAATAGAGTATGGGTCGTTATAGTTCGTATCAGTGGAATGGTATAGTCAACCTTTAGAAACTAGGATGTGAAAGCCCTAGTAAGAACCATAAGGATATGTATAAGCATAGAACACAATATTAGTGTTTTAGAAATGGTCATGAATAACCTATGATAAGACCTTAAGTGTAAAATTTTATTCTTGATTATGTGGTTTTCCTATTATGATAAGTGTTTCTCACACTATGCTTATTGGTTTCAGTCAATAGTTGGAACCTAAAGGAACCATGTTAATGCTGAATGCGACGGGAAATGCAATGATTGTCCCCCTGAGGAAACAAACATTAAGGGAGCTGGAATGAAAAATCTTGTATCCATGCTCACACAACTCTCTCAAGCTATGAACCATGCATGACTTGAAAATGAGCAAAGGAAGGAGAAACATTCTGTTCAATCCTTCATGAGGCTGCATCCACCTTCATTCAGCTGGTCCTCGGATCCATTAGTGGCTGAACAATGGATTAGTACCACTGAAAAGATATTTTCAGTTCTACAATGTTTTTAACATGAAAAAGTCATCTTAGTAGTGTATCGTTTGGAAGGTGATGTTGATCAATGGTGGAATCATATCAAGAATATGAGGAAAAGAGATGAAATTGAGTCCATGGAATGGGACGATTTGAAGAACTTATTTTTCAATAAGTACTTCCCTCGTATTCTTCAAACAAAGATGGAGAAAGAGTTTCTTTAACTGAAGAAAAAGGATAATGAATCTGTTGGTAACTACGAAGAAAATTTTACAAGACTTTCAATGTACGCTTCCGGAATTATTATCCAACCAGAGAGTAAGATCGATTGATTCTTTATTGGCTTAAAACCTTGTCTTCGAATGGCGTTAGCCGTATGAGACTTCAATAGCTAATAAGAAATTGTTCGATGTGCTCTCAATGTTGATATGGAGATTGGAGTAACCCATCAATCATAAGGGTTTGATAAGAAGAGAAAAATGGAATTCAATGGAAAATCTAAATACCAAACTGAAAAGAAGATGAGTTTTCTTTTATGCTCAAATTGTGGAAAGAAACATGGATGGAATTGTCTTAAAGGGATAAGAAAATGTTTTAAGTGTGGGAAAAAAGGTCATCGTGCAATTGAATGTCGAAATAATGGGAAGAATATATCTAATGATGCGAACATAGAACGAGATACACAAAATTCACCTCCTACACTTCAATGTTTCAAGTGCAAGGAGATGGGAAATTATGCCAATCAATGCCCAAATCCAAGGGTTGTTGATGATGATCGACATCAACAAACTCTTAAGGCCAAAGAAAAAGGAAAGTCACATGAAATTACTATAGGTGATGTGGAGTACGATAACGAAGTGGTGAAAGGTACACTTACCATCCACTCTAAAGTAGCAAATGTTTTATTTAATTCTGGATCCACCCACTCTTTTATTTCTGATGAATTTTCTAATGGTATCATTGTACTACCTCAACAATTAGATGTTGAGTTATCTGTGACAACTTCTAATGGCACAAAAGGCACATCAAAAGTTTACAATTCCTCTCTACTTGAAGTTTGTGGGAAAGTGATTCCTACAAATCTTGTGCTCCTTCCTATAGTGGAATTTGATGTGATTCATGGCATGGATTGGATTTATTTATATGGAGCTCATATCAATTTACAAAGAAGGGAAATCACATTTAATATTTCTCATGAATCAACTATCATCTATCGATGCAAGGATGAATATAACCATCTAGTGGAAGTTTCTTCCATAATATGGGTCTTGATTCCAATAAATGAAGGTTATTTATCTCAAATGGATGAAGAGAAACTCATGACTAAGAATATTCCCATTGTACGAGAGTTTGATGATGTCTTTCAGAAGGAATTGCCAGGTCTTCCACCAAATCGTAAAGTTGAGTTTTTAATTGAACTCATACTAGGTGTTATGCCCATTTCAAATACACCTTATAAAATGGCCCCAATTGAGTTGTAGGAATTAAAGAAGCAACTCCAAGATAATGTTGATAAAGGATTCATACGCCCTAGTGTGTCACCATGGGGAGCACCTATTCTGTTTTTTAAGAAGAAAGATGGATCAATGAGACTCTGCATTGATTATCGAGATCTTAACAAGATCACTATCAAGAAAAAATATCCCCTCCCATGCATTGATGACTTATTTGACCAACTACACAGATCTCAATACTTTTACAAGATTTATCTTCGTTCAGGGTATCATCAATTATGGGTCAAAAAATAGGATATACCAAAGACATATTTCCGTACAAGGTATGGACAATATGAATTTATAGTGATGCCATTTGGTCTTACTAATGCCCCTGCTATCTTCATGGATCTAATAAATAGAGGCTTTAGAGATTATCTTGATCAGTTTGTGGTAGTATATATAGATGATATTCTTTTATATTCAAAGATAAAATAAGAACAAGAAGATCACTTGAGAATTGTATTGAAGACCCTGAGAAAGGAGAAGCTTTATGACAAATTTACCATGTGTGAATTTTGGATTCAAAAAGATGCATTTTTGGGTCACATAATCTCAAAAGAGGGGATATATATGGATCCAGCAAAAATAGAGGTTATCAAAAGATGGTCGAGTCCAACAACAGTAACTGAGATCCGAAGTTTTCTTGGTTTGGATGGATATTATCGACGTTTTGTGAATGATTTTTCACGATTATCTAATCCACTCACTAGGTTGACTCGAAAAGGAGTTATGTTCATGTGGACAGAGGAGTGTGAAGAGAATTTCAAGGAGTTGAAAAGAAGGTTATCCAGTGCACCTGTGCTAACACTGCCTTGTAGTGGAGAAAGTTTTGTGATCTACAATGATTCATCCAAGAAGTGATTGGGATGTGTTCTCATGCAAAACAATATGGTGATAGCTTATGCCTCACGACAGTTGAAAATCCAAGATCAAGATTACCCAACTCATGATTTGTAGTTAGTTGCGGTAATATTTGAATTAAGGATTTGGAGGCATTATCTTTATGGTGAAAGGTGTGATATTTATACTGATCATAAAAGTTTAAAGTATATTTTCACACAAAATTCACTGAATATGTGCCAAAGAAGATGGTTGGAGCTGATTAAGGATTACGACTGCTCAATTCATTATCACCCTGGGAAAGCAAACATGGTGGCAGACACATTAAGTTGACAAGAACATGCTAGCTTATCCATGATGAGGATAACAAAAGATCCAATATTTATGGATTTTCAGTGGATGTATCATGGAATTATAATGGAAGGGGAAAAATCTTATCTTTCTCAAATGAATGTTCAACCATATATACGTGTGAAGATTAAAGAGGCAAAAAAAGAAGATGTAGAGTTACAAAAAAAGGTGAGAAATTTTACTGAATTCAACATTGAATATGATGGAAAAATATAGTTCAGGAATCAGGTTTGTGTTCCTCCCATCCCAGAATCAAAGAAGGAGCTATTGGAGGAGGCTCATAGTTCTTCATTCTCAATTCATCCTGGAAGCACGACGATGTATAGGGACCTGAAAGTGTACTTCTGGTTTGATGGTATGAAAAGAGATGTTGCTGAATATGTCTCTCGATTCTTGGTTTGTCAGAAAGTTAAAGTAGAGACATAGAAGTCTAAAGGGAGTTTACAACCATTACCCATACCCAAATGGAAATGGAAAAACATCACTATGGACTTTGCCACTGTACTTCCTAAAACATCCAAAGAAAATAATGCTATCTGGGTTATAGTTGATCGTCTTACGTTGTCGAAACACTTCATTGCTATTAGGGAAGATTTCTCTCTGGATCAGCTTGGCCGGATATATGTAAAAGAAGTGGTAAGATTGCATGGAATACCACTTTTCATTATATCTGATCAGGATCTGAGGTTTACCTTGAAGTTCTGGCGAAGTCTTCAGCATAAATTAGATACAGAGTTGAGTTTCAGCACTACATATCATCCTCAGATAGATGGTCAGTCTGAGAGAACACTTCAAACTCTAGAAGATATGTTAAGATCTTGCTCTATAGATTTCAAAGGTGGTTGGGATCAACACCTACCTTTGGTGGAATTTTGTTATAATAATAGATTTCACTCAAGTATTCAGATGGCTCTTTATGAGGCTCTCTATCGAAAGAAATGAAAGACTCTAACTATGAGGGGTGAAGTTGAGGAAAGAAAGCTATTAGGACCTGATCTTGTTGATTAGATGGCAAAAAAGGTAAGATCTACTCAACAACACATAAGAGCAGCTCAGAGTCGACAAAAACTTTAATCCAACAACCGAAGAAAAGACCTAGAGTTTTAAGTGGGTGATAAAGTGTTCTTATGAATATCTCCTTGGAAGAGAGTAATGATATTTGGAAAGAAGTGCAAGCTGAGCCCTAGGTATATTGGTCCTTTTGAAATACTGGATCATTTTGGGAAGGTAGATTACTGATTCACGCTTCCACCAAATCTCTCTCAATTTCACAATGTGTTCCATATATATCTCTTGAGAAAGTACATACCCGATCCTTCACATGTACTTAGCTCAGAAGTTGTACAGCTGGAGCAAGATCTTTCTTATGAAGAACAGCCGATAGAGATTCTAGATCATAGCGAAAAAGTTCTACAAAACAAGACCACTCAATTGGTGAAAGTTTTAAGGAGGAACCACCAATTAGAATAAGCTACATGGGAGCTTGAGGATATGATGAGGGAGAGGTATCCAGTAGATACCCAATGATTATTGTACATGGACATTACATTAATTTTGTGGAATACTTAATTCATAACAAAAACAGACACACAAGGACCGTAATAGTTTAGTGTCTTTTGAAACTTAGAACGTAAGCTTCTAATCATGGTGATAGATCTTCAAAATCTCCCTTAAATATCTTCCACTTTTTTTTCCTTACCTAAAACCTTTCTTTTAATTCTGGAGGAAAATAAAACATAAAAAGGGTGAGCTCAAATTCCCAGTAATGTTAAGCATGGATAAAATAAAACATACCATATACATTTGACCTTAAAAACAAGAACATAATGTTTAAACATCAAAATCTTGAGCAACGACTTAAAACATGGAAGTACATAAGGCATAGATCATAATGGAACATAAATCATGATATCATATCATGGGAATAAAACATGTAATTATGGAATCCATTAAGCACATGTAATGATTTCCATAGTAGCCAAGGCATTTCTTCCAAGACCATCTTAGTGGAAAAGTCCCTTTCTGAATCGAGGTCACTCCTCATTCCAGTCCTGTAATACTAAACTGGATTAACTTACTGTTCCAGCCATGTCTATCTCATGAGATATAAATCTTTACCCAATTCATTGAAGGGAGATATAGGTCCCACCCATCTCATAATGAAATCATTCTTTCGTGTGCCACAAAATCATAAATCATACATCATAGCATATCCCAATAAATAAAATGGGTTTCATAAACATCATCCCATCATCACATAATCTATATAAAAGAAATGGATATCATTTCATAATAAGAAAAGTGAAAACATGTAAATCATAGAAACATGATACTTGAAACATACACATATGAAATAATGTCCTCTTAGATGAAAAATGGTTTTGATAAAACACTTGAATTGAATTCTTGAGGAAGATATCTTTTCTTCTTCAAAATCATTCTCTTTTCACAAAATGTCATGCAATTTTAAAAGAAATGTATTTTGTTAAAAATAGTCATGAAATCTTTTGGAGGAAGCTTCATGAAAATAAGGCCTTATAAAACTGTAAAAATCCTTTCTTTCCGTATAAGTTAAGAAAAAATTTCTTCTCGTACTTTTTCTGGAAAAGTAAAAAAGTACCTCGTAACGTAAACAAAAGAATGATTCCTTACAAACCATGTAGTAAAAGTCAAAAATGGGTAAAAAGGACATTAAACATACAAGAATTTTTTTTTATAAAACATGTACATGGATAATAACAATTAACCTAGTAAATAATTAAGAATAAACAATCTCAGATAAGAATGAG
The DNA here is from genome assembly GCA_963277665.1 of Viscum album. Taxonomy (NCBI): domain Eukaryota; kingdom Viridiplantae; phylum Streptophyta; class Magnoliopsida; order Santalales; family Viscaceae; genus Viscum; species Viscum album. The sequence continues at coordinate 1,083,553,335 of OY728150.1, read as the reverse complement.
ATTGGAATATTTATCCCTTATCTTAGGTCTGATATGCTTCGTACATATCCAAACCACCTCTTCTTTAAAGTGCCTCTTTGATACCTCCTCTTAGGGAAGTAAAATTGGTCTTTGAAGAATACCAAGACCTCTAGGATGTTACTAGGGAAGTATAGAAGAGAAATTTTCAGGGTTTGGCCGAGCTTGAAGGCTCAAAGTGGTGTGATGAAGAGAGGGAGGAGATGCCCTTTTATAAGGGAAGACAGGGGCACCTTTGGAATAACTAAAAATATTATTTTATTATAAAGTAATATTCGGTTTTTAATAGCTCCAAATTGATATATTTTTAAGCTAAGGTGGTTATGGGTCTAAATAATCTCATCCAATAGAATTTAGACAAGGTTAAGTCAGTATATTAACCTTCACTTTTAGTTTTAACTCCTAGTTAATTAGATTGACATTTACCATGTCACATTGTATTTTTATATTATATAGTTAATAAACATACCATATACATACAAGCGCACCCCCAAGTGGTCCATTAATGATACATTTATCTTGATATAAGTATCTTGGTTGAACCTTATATTTTTAGGAATACAATAACAATTAATAATATAATATTTGTTTTAAAAACTATTTTATGTCAATTTCGACACTATTTGGTAATTGATTTTTGTAAAACTCATAACAGAATTATTAGTTCTAAATAAGTTAATTAAATCACTACTAACATGTCATATTAACATAGAAAATTATTGGAATTCATAAAAAGTCTCAAATTAAATTTATTTGGGTATTTATAACATCAATTATGTCAATATTTCATTAATAAGATAATTACTGCTTCATCATTGTGTAATAAAAAAATTAAATTATTTTAAGTATAAAAATTACAAATAAAATACCATTATGTAGTAAATCTTTTTAGATTTATAATGAATATTTATAGTCTAATTTATCCTATGTATAACCCTATATTAAAAATGATTTAGTTATTAAACATTGATTGTAACTATTTTAACCCTTCATTAAATAAATTAATAATAAATGTCCTAATCTAATCCAAGTGGGACTAAATGATCATATTTTATTCCTAAGGTTCTTTTTGGCCGAATTACACTTATCCAATAGAATTAATACATGTGTTAGGGTAATAATAATATCATTTTTACCCTTAATTACCCTATTTACTTTTAACCATGGTAAAAAAAAGTAAAAAGTTACTATTCACCAAAATTATTTTTATCTCATTGAACCACATTTTATTCCTTGATATTAAACGCGTCTCTCGGATTTTTGAAATTCCACTCACAGAAGCGGTAAAATTATGTTTTATGAAAAATTGAGTTTTTTAACTACCACATAGTGGTTTCAGTATTCATCAAAAAATGAAAGTTTCCAATAAAATACCAAAAATTAGGTCTAAGCTATATTTGTTATTATAAATTCAAAAATGATGTCTATTTTACCAAATTCAAAACATATATGTTTAATTAATTAATTTAAAAATGAATTCCCATCGTCAAAACAAATAGTGTGTTTTAAAGGGATAATAACTATCAAAAGATTGACACTTGTTTATGTCTAGTTTAAATGTGAAATTACATCCAATGAAAAACATTGTATTAAATTTGAAAAATATATTCTATATATACATTAAAACCACTCAAATTAATAATTTTTCACTATTAATTATTTCGATTAAAAAAGCTATTTTTAATTAAAATTTAGTAATTTTCACTATTCATCAGAATATGAAAGTTACCCGAAAAGTACCATAATTTCACCCTAAGATAATTTCGATATTCCAAATCCAAAAATGAAGTCCATTTTGAATGATAAAATTTATAAAATTTCAAAAAGAGGGTATTAATATTCATAACGACTAGTTCATAATAATATTATAATAATATCTTGTTTAGTGAAACTCGGTATTACGTACTACACATGCTATCGAGGAAGGTTGCGATTGCGTGTAATGCCAGGCCAGTCAAGGATGCATGTTGTACAAGCTCCATTTGGTGTAGCGTACAACACAAGACATTAATGAAATTAAAAAGAATATTTTTCATAAAATCTCGGGGTGTTACATTCTACCCCCCTTAAAATGAATTTCCCCCTTGAAATTCGTCGGGGTTATAAATGGTTTACTACTCGAAATTTCTTTAATAGATACCCACATCGTAAAAAAGAATACCAGAACTTGTCTTTAAAAACTAAAGTATGAAACGTAACGGTTACCCAAATTAACTCAACATTGGGTTTCCACGTAGGAGAACATAGGTGAAAATATGGATGTTGAAGAAAAATCTAACCATCATGTTCTGATAGAGAGTGGTAGAGAACATGGCTATGAAAAAGCCAACAATCACAAAGCCATAAATTTGTGACGATCTAAGGTACCATTTGATTCATCGAATATAAGAGCACTAGGACAACATTTTTGGTTTCCAAGATCATTTCCCTAAAGTTGATGAAATTGGAATTAGAAGAAATACATTCGTGATTTTGGTACAATCTCACCATTGGTCGTTCTTTGGACAATTTCAACTTAATTTATTAAAGAAATGGAGTTGAATTTGTCATTCATGATGTGTTAGCAGATCATGTGATAGAATGATGGGTCATTCCATCTGTCTCAAACAAAAGGTTATAAAAGTTAAAAACAATAGATAAGTCCATCTATAGTATGATTAATCATATATGGTTCCTAAAATGGACTTATACTTCATATATCATACTGCTTAATATAATTAAACTAGTTTCTACTAAACAGGGACTTCTTGTAGGCCAGTGGTAGGCGATAAAGGCCAGTCGCACTTCGGTTGTTGTTCGATTCCCACAACCTTGTCCGACGCGATGGGTTGTCGCCCATCCTGCAGGTTTTCCTTTTTCTAAAACTACATTACTATAACATCCCATGAATAATATCGAAAAAACAAACATCCTTAAACAATACTAACTTATATCCAACATAATAAATTCCAATCTTTAGGCTTATCCCAAATACTACTGTCCAATCTCATATTATAGTGAAAACGATTATCAAAGAGTTTATATAACAAGCATGTTAATACCATCGTTGATCCCCATATATCATGAGATATGTCTTGTTGGTCAAATTCCAAACATTCAAAGGCCTTAATCATGTATTCTCTTGAAAAATGAATACCCATTGAATCTTAGTGAAAACATGAGTGCTGCCAAAAGTTAAATCTTTTCACATACAAAAACCTCAAACCATGATATAACTATTTCCTTATTTTAGTCATGATCTAATGAATACTGTCAAACGTTTCATTTTCTCCTTATCCCTTCATTATGCGCATATCATCTAAATTCCAAAAATATCTGAATAACCTTTCATGGTTATTGGTACCATTCATCATACACTTTCAAAACTTAAGGAAAGACAACAGTGTAACAATCCTTAGATGTCTCTTTATTCCATAGTACCATGAGATCACTTATACAACATTACACTTGATAAACATGTAATCATTCCACTACCTTCTTAATCCATTGACCGAGCTTCAACAATTATTTCATCTCACATATCATTTATAGTCTCTTCATCATCATCACCATAAATACTACCCATACGACCATTTTGATTCACTTCTTGAGACATTACCTTAGGGCATTGGTTTGAATAATTACCGTACATTCTACATTTAAAACATTTAACCATTATTGATGTCGTAGCGATACCATTATCCTCATCCATGGTGTTAACTGAACCTTTTCCATTGCACTTACTGGCTTTTTGTCCTTCTTTTCCACACCCAAAGCATCTTCTAGTTCCTTTGAAACATTCTCCTTGATTCCTCTTCCCATGTGATATAAATAGGGGTAATTGAACTTTTTTCCTCTATGATCATCCTGAAACCCCATCTTTCTCTTATTAGCCGAGTGAGGAAACTTACCAAATTTGATTTTATTGATCATATTATGAGATTTATAATTCGGAATAATAATGAATTTTGGACTTCCAAATCCCATTTCATTTGGTTGATCATGAAGAATATCATTCCATTGTCCATTATAACCTCCATTATCGTGAATCCTCTTGTTTCCATCCATTTTCTAAAACCCAAAAAGAATAGTGTGAGAGGAAAAAATCATGCTAGGGAAAACAACATAATAAAGGGGGAGTACCTTCAATATCTAACATCTTAGGTTTAATTCTAATATCTTTACCGTAATTCTAGGACTATAAATTATACTTATACTTAACCTTAGGTACATCCCTATACATACCGTATAAATATCTCTAGGGACCTCACTAAAGTTCACACATCCTAGTTTCCAAAGGTTGACTAAACCTTTCCTCTGATACCAACAGTAGAGACCCAAAGCTTGTTGTACATGGCAATTACATTAATTTTGTGGAATACATAATACATAACAAAAAACAGACACATAAGGACCGTAATAGTTTAGTGTCTTTAGAAACATGGAATGTAAACTTCTAATCGTGGTGAAAGATCTTCAACATCTCCCATAAAGATATTCCAGTTTTTGTTTCCTTACATAAAACCTTTCTTTTAATCCTGGGGCAAAATAAAACATAAAAAGGGTGAGCTCAAATTCTCAGTAAGGGTAATTATGGATAAAATAAAACATACCATATACATTTGAACTTAAAAACATGAACATAATGATTAAACATCAAAATATTGAGTAACGACTTAAAACATGGAAGTACATAGGGCATAGAATATAATGGAAATAAATCATGATAACATATCATGGCAATAAAACATGTAATTGTGGAATCCATTAATCACATGTAATGATTTCCATAGTAGCTAAGGCATTGCTTCCAAGACCATATTAGTGGACAATGTCCCTTTCTAAATCGAGTTCACTCCTCCTTCCAGTCCTATAATAATGAACCATATTAACTTACCGTTCCATCCATGTCTATCTCATGAGATATAAATCTTTACCCAATGCATTGGAGGGAGGTATAGGTCACACCCATCACATAATGAAATCATTCTTTCGTGTGCCACAAAATCATAAATCATACATCATAGCATAACCCAATAAATAAAATGGGTTTCATAACATCATCCCATCATCACATAATCCATATAATAGAAATGGATATCATTTCTTAATAAGAAAAGTGAAACCATGAAAATCATAGAGACATGATACATGGAACATACACATATGAAATAATGTAATCATAGATGAGAAATGGTTTTGATAAAACACTTGAAATGAATTCTTGTGGAAAATATCCTTTCTTCTTCAAAATCATTCTCTTTTCACACAATGTCATGAAATTTTAAAAGAAATTGATTTTGTTAAAAATAGTCATGAAATCTTTTGGAGGAAGCCTCATGAAAATAAGGCTTTATATAACTGTAAAAATCATTTCATGCCGTATAAGACAAAAAAACATTCTTCTCGTACTTTTGCTGGAAAAGTCAAAAAAGTACCTTGTAACGTAAACAAAATCAAGATTCCTTACATACCATGTAGTAAAAGTCAAAAATGGGTAAAAAGGACTTTAAACATAGAAGAAAAGATTTTTATAAAACATGTACATGGATAATAATAATAACCCCAGCAAATACATATGAATAAACAATCTCAGATTAAAATGAGATTTGAATATGTATCCCTTACCTTAGGTCCGATGTGCTTCGTACGTATCCGAACCTCCTCTTCTTTGAAGAGCCTCTTTGAGACCTCCGCTTAGGGCATTAAAATTGGCCTTTGAAGAAGACCAGGACCTCTAGGATGTTTCTAGGGAAGTTTAGAAGAGAAATTGGTAGGGGTTGGCTGAACTTGAATGCTCAAAGTGGTGTGAGGAAGAGAGGGAGGAGGTGCCATTTTATAAGGGAGGAGAGGGGCACCTTTGGAATAACTAAAAATATTATTTTATTATAAAGTCATATTCGGTTTTTAAAAGCTCCAAATAGATTTATTTATAATCTAAGGTGGGGATGGGTCGAGATCCACTCATCCAATAGAATTTAGACATGTTTAGGTCATTATATTAACCTTAACTTTTAGTTTTAACTCTTAGTTAATTAGATTGACATTTACCATGTCACTTTGTATTTTTATATTTTATAGTTAATAAACAAACCATATAAATATAAGCGACCCCCAAGTGGTCCATTAATGATAAACTTATCATGATATAAGTATCTTGATCGAACCTTAGATTTTTATGAATATAATAACAATTAATAATATAATATTTGTTTTAAAAACTTTTTTATGTCAATTTTGACACTATTTGGTAATTGATTTTTGTGAAAATCATAACAGAATTATTAGTTCAAAAAAATGTAATTAAATCAATACTAACATGTCATATTAACATATAAAATTATTGGAATTCATAAAAAGTCTCAAATTACATTTATTTAGGTATTTATAACATCAATTATATCAATATTTAATTAACAAGATTATTACTGCATCATCATTGTGTCATAAATAAATTAAATTATATTAAGTATAAAAAATACAAATAAAATACCATTATGTAGGAAATATTTTTATAATCTTAATCAATATTTATAGTCGAATTTATCTTATGTGTAAACCTATATGAAAATTGATTTAGTTATTAAACTTTGATTTTAACTATTTTAACCTTTCTTTAAATAAATTAATAATAAATATCCTAATCTAATCGAAGTGGGACTAAATGGTCATATTTTATTCCTAAGGTTTTTTTTGGACGAATTACACTTATCCAATAGAATTAGGACATGTTTTAGGGTAATAATAATATCATTTTACCCTTAATTACCCTATTTACTTTTAACCGTGGTACAAAAAGTAAAAAGTTACTATTCACAAAAAAATATTTTCATCTCATTGAAGCAAATTTTAGTCCTTGATATTAACCGTGTCTCTTGGATTTTCAAAATTCCACTCACCGAAGCGGTAAAATTATGTTTTATGAAAAATTCAGTTTTATAACTACCACTTAGTGGTTTCACTATTCATCAAAAAATTAAAGTTTCCAGAAAAATACTAAAAATTACGCCTAAGCTATATTTGATATTATGAATTCAAAAATGATGTCTATTTTAAAAAATTAAAAACATATCAGTTGCATTAATTAATTTAAAAATTAATTCCCGTCGTCAAAACAAATAGCGTGTTTTTAAGAGATAATAACTATCAAAAGATTGACACTTGTTTATGTTTGGTTTAAATGTGAAATTACATCCAATGACCAACATTGTACTAAATTGTAAAAATATATTATAAATATACTTTAAAACCACTCAACTTATTAATTTTTCACTATTAAAATATTTAAATTTAAAAAGTTGTTTTTAATTAAAATTTAGTAATTTTCACTATTCATCAGAATTTGAAAGTTATCCAAAAAGTACCAAAATTTCACCCTAAGCTAATTTCGATATTCCTAATCCAAAAATGAAGTAAATTTTGAAAGATAAAATATATAATATTTCCAAAAGTGGGTATTACTATTCATAACGACTAGTTCATAATAATATTATAATAATATCTCGTTTAATGAAACTCGGTATTGCGTACTACATATTCTATTGAGGAAGGTCGCGATTGCGTGTAATGCAGGGAAATTCAGGGATGCATGTTTTGAAAGCTCCTTTTGGTGTAGCATACAACACATGACATAAATGAAATTAAAAAGAATATTTTTCATGAATTCTCGGGGTGTTACATATCCTCATCTGTTTGTGACAAAGTGACGAATTTTGAGGGCGAAATTCATTTTAAGGGGGGTAGAATGTAACACCCTGATATTTTATTAGAAGTATATTTTTTATGACTTATGTTATACGCAAAATCAAAGGAATCTTTCACTGCACACAATACTAGCTTGGCTTGCATTGCACGCAATCACGACCTTCCTCGATAGCGTATGTAGTACGCAATACCGAGTTTAACTAAATAATGATATATTATTATAATATTATCAACTAGCCGTTATGAATATCATTAAATGAATTTTGAATTTTATAACATTATTATTCATCTTAAATATTTTCTGGAACATGGTATGAGAACAAAATAAATTTTTCGGGTAAAATAAGTATTTTAAAAAAATGCAGTTTTTCCGCCTTTTGATGGGGCACCCAATTTAAATCTAGTTTTTGACATGTTTATAAGTTAAATTGGAAAAAATAAAAATCTTCTTTGGAATCTGTATATAAAAATTTACATTGGATAAATTTTTCATATTATTCTGGTAACTTTTATATTTTGATGAATAGTAAAAACACACTATATTTTATTTAAAAACAATTTTTTTTCATCACAATAATTTATATGGTTAAATTATAATATTTAATGGTTTTAAAGTGTAAATAGAATATATTTTTACCATTTAATATAATGTATGCCAATAGCATTAATTTTACATTGAATTCATAGGTAAAAACATTTCAGTCTTTGGCAATGTTTTAACTTTTATAACCCGTTTGCTTAACAATAAGATTAATTTTAAATTAATTTCTGCAACTTCTGTGTTTTGAATTTTTTAAAATGGATTCCATATTTTGATTCTGTGGGTCCAAATTATGTTAATAGGTTACTTTTATTTTTTTTGATATTTTGAATAGTAGCTACAATAATTTTTATTTATTGCAGTTAAAGAAAAATCGGGTAATTAAGGGTAAAAATAAGATTATAAAATTACCCTAACACCTTCCAAAATTCTATTTGATGACTCAAAGTCAACCCCTATCACCTAAGAGTCGAAATAAATTCATTTAATGGACTTTTTATGATTAAAATAATTTAATTATTATTAAAACCGAAGAAAGTGGCAAGATATCACTCTCTTAAATATTATAAGTATAATAATTTTAATTTATTGATAAACTTCATGAAGCTTTGAACATGAATATTCTCCAGAAAGATAATAAAAATATCTATATCATATGACTTTATTTGTAATTTTTACGGATTAAATAGTTATCATTAATTATGACAGAATAGTGATGTTGAAATTATTTTATTGATTGAAATATCAAATAAATGATTTTAGAAGTATTAAAATAAATATTATATGAACTATTTAATGTGATCCACTAATTTTATAGATAATAATGACATGTTATTAATCTATTAAATATTTTATTTCGGACATATCTTCTGTATATATTTTATTTAAACTCAATTGAATGAATAGTGTCAAAATTGACACTATAGTTAATTTATAGAAATTACATATTATAAAATTGTTTAAAAATCACAAAAAATATTTCAAATTTATAAATAAAAATTTATAAGGTCAAAAATGTAATAAAGTATACAATTATGGACAATTAACAACATATATGTAATTATTTATATTGATTTATAATTTAGAATATTATTACCACAAAAAAAATTAAATAGATTATATAAGGATAAATCATGTTGAAAATGTTATTAGTAAACTCCCAACTTGACTAAATTTTATTGGATGATGATATTACAACCCTATATCATCTAAGAATCAGATTTGAGTCATTTTTGAAGGTTTTTAAGTGGGTTTGGAATTTATTATTAATTAATATTTCTTATAATTCCAAAGGTTCCCCTCTCCTCCCTTATTAAAGGGAACCTCCTCTCTATCCTCCTCACACCACTTTGAGCCTTCAAGATCGGCCAAACCCTGCCAATTTCTCTTCTCCACTTCCCTAGAAACATCCTAGATTTCCTGGTCTTCTTCAAAGACCAATACTAGTTCCCTAAGAGGAGGTTTCAAAGAGGTGTGTCAAAGAAGAGGAGGTTCAGACATGTACAAAGAATATCAGACCTAAGGTAAGGGAAAATCACGTAATCGCATTTTTATCAAAGATTTTTTATACTTTATAATTTACTTAGGAATACTTATCAACCACATCCATGATTCCTCAATATGTAATATTGTTCCTATCCTCCTACAATTTTTTAAATCTAATTTTACCCATTGGTGAGTGTTTAGTAAAAGATATGAATGGAATCTTTTGTCATTTTTAGTATGAGGTACTCTTTGAATTTTCCGGCCAAAGTAAGAGAAGAATGTTTTTTAACTTATACGGAATGAATGGATTTTTATGATTTTGTAGAACAATATTTCCATGAAGCTTATTTTACATGTTTTCAAGTTTATTTTTAATCAACTTCTTTTAGATTAAAATTGTACGACATATTAAGAAAGGAAAAATGTTTTTGAAGTAGAAAGGATATTTTCTTCAAAAATGGAGTTCAAGTGTTTTATCAAAATTATTTTCCATCGAAGATAATATAGGGTTCTATTTATATCCCTATTTTTACATTGATTTGATTATCTATGATGTAATTAATTTTATGATGTTCTTTTATCTTATATGGATTATGCTATGATGAAATGATGTTTAAGAATCCCATTATTAATCCTTGGGTTAATCTATGATGTATGATTTATGATTTTGTGGCACACATAAGAATGGTTTCATTATGAGATTGGTGGGACCTATATCTCCCTTTAATGCATTGGGTAATGATTTATATCTCATGAGATAGAAATGGATGGAAAGAAATGTTAATCTGGTTTAGTGCTACATGAATGGAACAAGGAGTGAAATCGATTCAGTAATGCACTTTGTCCACTATGATAGTCTTGGCAATGAGTCTTGAATAAAATGAAATGATTTTCTATTATTATGTGTGTATTCCACAAAGTTTCATGTTTTAATTTATGATTATTGTGATTACATTTCACCACTATGATTTATCCCATGTTATGATATTATGATCTCTTGTGGAGGTTAAGATATTGAAAATGTTATGTTCTTATGAATATGATATGATTGATATTTCTTTTGTTTACCCTTACTGAGCATTTTACCTCACCCTTTTGTATGTTTTCTTTTCCCGAGGTAAGGATGAAGGGTATTAAGTAGGATATTCCAAAAGGGACTCTAGATATGATGAAATAAATGGGAGACAATTTAGATGATTTATGAACCAGTTGTTTATATTTCCTAGTTTCTAAAGACACTATACCTATACGGTCCTTTCATTTTTTTGTTATATGTTGTAATAAGTATGATTCAATTCTGAAGTAATAACAATGTATGTAGAGTATGGGTCGTTATAGACGAGTTCATGAATTATAGAGAAATCACCGAATCTATGTCATTATATTAAAACGAAATTTATATAATCAAAAAGGCATGTTCTTGGGACTTTTGGTCTCAGAACATGGTAAATAATTTGTTACTGAGATGGTGAAAAATATTTTAAAATGTGAGAAACCAAGAAATGTTTTCCAGATTCCGAGATTCATGGTTTAATTCTGGTATTATCATCAGTTTGTAATTGATTTCTCAAATTAAGATCCTCCAATGACTGGTCTCAATTAGGAGGGGGTAAATATCACTTGAGATGATATATTTCAATTTTTTTATTCAGATGTATAATCTTTTCATTTCTACAATGATTTGGACTCATCTAGAAGCTAGGTAGGGCTCTATGGTATTCTATGACACATCAGGTTTGGGTTTGGGATATTTTATTATTACAGATGATCATTTAGTACCCTATGGTTCTTTATATTTTATGGAACACAAGAATAATTATCAGTCCCTTTACCCTAAACTCGCATACATTATTAAGAAACATATTGTTGGAGATAGTAACTTTTTTGAGAAAGGTTTACAATTTATTTTCTCTATAAGAGATTTAGTTGTTATCTTAAATAAAAAATATTTGAATCATCACTAGAGGCAATGGGTGGAGTATGATTTTGAAATTGACCACACCCTAGGGAAAGTTAATACTATTGAAAATGGGTTGAGGAGGATAATTACAACCGATAATGTTAAATAATGACAAGAAAGGTGGAATTTGATGGCATTTTTTTAATAGTTAAATTTAGGATTATGGGGGGAGGAGGCCGAGTTTTTTATGTATAGTATATTGATGACCTCCTATCTTCTTTAAATTATTCTTCCATAATTTAATATTTAGGATTAATTTTTTTATCATTATGAATTCTATTTATTTTAGGGAGACCATTGTTTAGTTTTTGTTCTCCATGGATGGTATTTAATGTTTCTAGAACCAGTTTGGTGTGCCTTTCTCATGGGAAAATCTATAATGGGGGGGATTTCCATTATTACCAATGGGTTGTGCACACCATAACCACATATATGTTCTATCATATGTAATAAAAATTATGGTTTATAAGTACATGATGAGATATTAATGATTTTTTATCATTTCTATGAAAATCAATAGGTCAAGGAAGCGCACCAAGGACCTTGGAGTTTGCTTTATCACATTCTAGTACCGATATTTATGTGGGATGAAATTCCAATGGAATTTGTGGTTGTGTTCCCATTTACCCCTAGATAGAAGAATGTGTTATGGGTTATGATATATAGGCTGGCCAAATCAGTTAACATCTTATACATTCATGTTACAACTAAATGGTAGGATTCTGGAAATCTCTATAAGAAAGATGTTTTTTTCATGAAGTGCCATATGTTGTAGAATCTAATAGAGACTGTTGTTTTACTACTATATTTTGGTGATTACTTCAGAAAGAATAGGGATATTTGGTTCATTTTATTTTGGTATACCATCCAATGTGGGATGGAATGATATATAAGAATATATATATTCAAGAGTAAATTATTTTTTCCTACCTTCTTGACTTTGGTGGAGTTTGAGTTGAGAATTTCGGACATATTGAGTTTTATTTTTAAAATACTTTCCAGTATGCAATAATTATGGATCCTTCTAAGTCCTTTTATAGATTTCCATGGAAATATATGGTTTATTTATTATATATTGGAAAAACATCCATTGTTGGGACAATTTTGGTCCAATATATGATTTAACAGATTCATTGATTCATTAGATATTGTTGATGGCTTAGAGCTTGTTTAAATTCAATGTTGATCCTAATTACTGACCGTTGGAATTTTCAGTTGGTGATTGGGAGTCCTTTAGAGTTTCACCACATTTATTTCACCAATGAATTGGGAGTTAAGGGATTATTTCTCCTCATTTTTTGGGACCTTTTGAGGTTTCTATATAAATGGTTAAAATGGATTATTATTTATCACGTATACCATTTTTGAAATCGATACATAATGTATTAAATTCTTAAATGATTCAAAAGTATCATTTTAACCCATATCATGTCTTGAATTGGGATGATCATGATGTTGAGACTAATTTATCCATGACTGAGCATCCATTTAGGATAGCTGATTCTGAGATAAAATTACTTATTAGGATGAGGAAAAAACTAGTCCATGTGCAATGGTAGCATGGTTTTGATTCTCCTGAGACATGGGACCATGAAGAAATGATTAGAGTGTAGTGGCCTCATCTCGTTGATATGGAAAATTCTTGGAATGATTTCTTAGGATATAATGTATCTATAGTGGAGAGGATATAAAATATTGATACATGTTTTATAGGAATTAGTTGACCCCTTTTTGTTTCCATTTATGTTGAATCTTTTTTAGGGTGGATTTAGGTAAAATTTGGATACTTTTGGTTTTTTTAGGGGTTGTACATGGTTGGCTCATGGTTTTCCCAAACTATGCGACCCTTTAGTGAAAATTGGGAAAACCGAAATATTAAGGGTTTCCATGGTTAGGGCATGGTTTAAAAATCCATGTCACAATATATAAAGAAATGGAGAACCTTTTATAGTGAGTTGAGAGGGGGTAAACAACTAAGGCGTGTGATTTTTTTAACCATAAGACCCCCTCCAAGAAACTGTGGATGTAGAACATTTTCAATTACATTAAAAATATTTTAAATACGTTAACCCCCAATTTAAGATCATATATCCCATAAATAGAACATAACCTTATTTCATTGTATTCGGAGGCTATGAATATGTATTTTTTATCCTCCACACCTTTTTAATGGAAAATAAAAATCTCGATGGTCTCATTCAATTTACATCAGGTATGTGAATCTCCTCCCATGTGTTCCCTCCCAATATCTCCTTCCTCTAACCTTTGATATTGATAAATAATAACATATTTGATGCATCTAAACTATATATTATTGTCTAATGAATCTATATTATTTTTTAGATATCCTAATCCTTAAATATATGTTGGCATTCTAGTTTAGAGGTTAGATCATTTTATTTCTATGATTAAAGGTATATGGTACAGTTTGATATTTCCTGTATAATTTAAATCCTGATTTTTTTTATTTTCCTGGAATAGAATTTAATTGATTTATAAAAACCCAAATTGATATGAGTAGGAATTTGTATTTTAAATGATATGGATTTTAGGAATGTACACCAATTGAAAGGGAATTGAAATTGGCGGTTTGTTATCAAAATTATGGAATTTATGAAATTATTTGAGGATAGTTTTGAGAAAAAATGTATTTATTTAAATGATGAAAACCTTTTATTGGTTTGGTATTGAAAAGGAATTTAACTTTGAAAAGAAATTTTGTTTATAAAATTGTTTGGAATATTTAAATTTGAGATTGGGAAATTAAGATATACATTATGTATTATTTTAAATGAGATCATTTTTTCTGTTTTTTATGGACTTATTTGGCACTGTGAGCCTAGGAGGTTAGTGGGTTATTTGGTGGAATGCATGCATGGATTTTAATTTTATATCAACGTTTTATAAATGTAAACTCTTTAAAAAACATTTTTTTGGTATATCTTATCCCTGAGGGGATGTTGATGAGTCCCATTCGGTCTGAGTCTGAGAGAGTGTGTACATATACATTCCATGATCACTGAGATGAGATCTGTAAGGATCCTATAACCATAAATAATCACACTATAATTAATATTAACATGGTTCTTTTTTTGATATATATATATATATATATATCCCATTGATTGGATTGTTTTTAATCAAGTCAACTTATTTTTATAAACTAAATAATAAAAATGTTTATTTAAGACATGTTGAAAATGTTTTCCATCCTATAAAAAGAATAATGATTTTTTTTTAAATATGAAAATGATATATTATTCCATGTTCTAATTTACTTGAATTGAAAACATGATTTTTTTGTTACAATGGAAGATTTTTATAGAGAACTTTTTGATAACCTACATAGGTTTTTAGATCACACCCTGCCTTTTCCTTCAATAATTTTTAGATTTTATTATTTAAGGTCTGAGAAATGTGAAAGTGCCACCTAGATGTGGATTATGATCTTTATCCTGTAGTATCAGAGTGATTTATCCTTTAGGATTTTATAGCTTTATCTTGTTGGTTTGTGAGTACTTTTATGTTGTTATATTATGAGTTTGTTATACATTTTTGTTTTTCAGTACTTTCTCCCTTTGGAGTGTTGATCATACTAAGATGCATATTTAATATTCTATTATTTTATGGAAAATTTGTTGCCTCATTTATCTTGTACAATGATAGGATCTACTCACCAAACCATGGGAGTCCGGAATTCTCTTCAGGTCATGTCTGAGATGGCTCTGTTATTTGGGTACTAGGGTATCAAATCTTGTTGATGACACATTTATTAATGGAAAATCATTAAATCCAACATTCCTAGATTTCCTCTAAGAGAACTTTTAAATTCCCAACAAGAGTCCTAATCACTACAAAAATATTTTCCTTCTCCATGTATCTCCTCTAAATATATTTTAAAAAACCTAACATAATAAAATCAATATAATTATTAAACTAAAATGTGATTATGTTAATGGTATATTCATCATCATCTCTTCCCCCATCCTTATAAAAATGTCACCATTTCTTGTGATTACGTGAAGACTATCGCCTCTATGTAGTAATGAATTTTATGTTACATATCTAAAATAAATGTATTGTTAAAAATTGGTATTTAATAAATTAATAATATATTTTTTAAAAGATAATGTTTTAAAAAAGATTACCAATTCTTTAATCTAATCCCATTTTATTAAAACTCAAAACATCAATGGTGTCTACATGTATTCCAATTCTCTATGAACCGACATATTTCATTTCCATCACCTATTACAATGGAAAGTTATAAGTTAGATTTAATGAAAATATTTGATATTAAGGAATAATAAATATAATCAAAATTGTTCTTAATGCAATACAAGAGAAATTTATGATCATTATAAAACAGTCGGTTGATATCTATAATTAACACAAAACATGTTAATCATGAATTCTACTTTTGAAAACCATACCCTTGAATTACATTAAATTAAAATGAGACTCTATAAATAAGTTTTAAAATTTTATTACTGTTTCTTAAATAATTTCTCAATATTAATATTTGTGACAATGAGTTTTCTCTAACATCATTATTATTAAACACATATAAAACAACCAAAATTACTAAGATATGATTATGAAAATAATAATTAAATAACTAATATATTTATAGTAAATTAGATTAATTTAATAATATAAATTTTAAAATATACAAAAAACATTTTAAATCATATATTAATTTGGTTATGTTTATTTCATATAATTTTAAACATATATCATTAAATTCACAGGTAAATTGAAAGGGTTCTACATCTTATATTATCGTCTTTGATAAATATTTTATATTTTAAAAATATTTACATTTTTATGGTCTATATACTACCCATTTGAAATTTTTTATGAATATATTTATTCATTTTATTTAATGTTATAGTTTATGTTTTTTGTTTTCATGGTAGTTTTATTCAATATTTTCTAGAGAGGTAAGGGATTTTATTCCTATATCACATCTTTTTGGTTGGAAAACATTATCTACCATATCTATATTCCCCTTCCCACTAATTTTCTCCATTATAATTTTAAACTGAAAATATTTATTATTATTTTTATTCTTTAAAATTTTCATTTACTCTTTTTAGGTTTAATTTATATTACTCTTCTATGAAGTGAGTTTAAATAAATATATTTGAAAAACTATTCATGTTCATAGATTTTATCTTAAAAACCACATTTTTGGAAAAAAATAATTTTCTATTTTAAGTATATCACTTATTTAGATTTATATTTGGGTATAATATTTTAAATGTTCATATAGGCATCTTCATGGAAATGGTGTTTCAATATTACATACGACATATTTTCTTATTATCATATACTTTCTCTATAGAAAGTGAATGGAATCAAATTTTAATAATTTTTCATACTAATTGGTCTTCCTGCAACATTTTTCATTTTAATTTAAGAAGCATTATCTTTATGTTTTCATGCATTAAAAAATAAGTGTATATTCAATTTTATTTATAAAATATTTTCAAAAAGGTGTCTCAAATATATAAATTGAATTTCTTAATCATTATTTGATTTTATTATCTATTGTTTTTTAATTGTGTTTTACATATATATCAAAAACCACTACAGTTTATCACGTTTCATAAGGTATATTCTCTAATTATACTATCCATATTCTATATATGAATTTTGTATGATTATGTTATTATATGTAATGAATGCGGAATGTTTTTCTATCCCTTATATCAATTCTTCCTATATATGTTATTATTGATTACTAAAGAAAGTTGTTAAATGAATTGTCTTGCTATTAATTTCATTTAGACAGTAAATAAATTATAAATAATTAACTATTATATAGGGCCTAAATTTCTATTTCCCCTCAATCCATTGTAGGCCTCATTGGCCAAAATGTTTGGGTATTTGGTCAATGCTTGTACATTTATCATAATTTCCTGAATACATAACCATGATGTTAAGATCATGTTTTCTTATCCAATGGCCTAAATGGTATGATATTTATTTACTCTATTTTGGCCTTGATAATAATATCAATATTTCCTTGTATGTGGGTAAAAGAAGATGATAATAATTTCTTTTTATATGTCCTCGATGATAAGATTAAGAAGTCCATCATTTGGAATTTTATCACTGTGAAATCAATAATTTTCATCTATCTGATTGTCTATATTTATTTTTTATCCATGGATATATTTAATGCTCACATTAATAAATATATTTAAACATTAGACATTTCCCGATCTACATTATCAGTAATGGCTTATTATATCCCTGATAGATTCTATTTTATGCCACTCCTTACTGAGAATTTGAGCCCAACCTATTTTTTTTGTTTTCCTTCCATAGGGTTCCAAGAAGAGGTCACTGAATTAATTTAATGATATACTGAAAAAATATTATTTTTTTAATAATATCATAATGTTATTTTTTAATTTTCCATATGTAATATGGAAAATATGTGTGTATTTTGTATCCATAGACTATTAAAGTTTGAGACCCATTTTTAAGCAATCCTTATTATCTATAACCAATGTAATAATTTGAAAATAGATCCAGGTTACTTGAGTCAATGTTGTTGTATTTCTATTCAATAAATGTTTATTAGAAACCTTAAGAAGTAGATTAAAAAAACATTTTTTACAGGAGATGAACCTATGAGAATATCTAGGGAAAAGTCTATTTATATGATAAAATCGTGAGATTTAATTAAAGTAGAGGTTTGGTGGTTTCTATGAAATAAAATATCTGTTAACTTATTAAAAATTGGTTGTATGATATAGAGAATATAAACATAGGTATAACAACCCTAAAAGGCTTATTTGGTAATAACTCAATCATCGCCGGTTACATGACAATGTTTCATGACTACAACCATAGTTTTACACTCTTAAGATAAATTATTTAGTTAATTAAAAATATATTATTAATCCAATATTAATGATTTAAAAATATAATCATAATTTGTAAGCATTAATAAATAAAATATTATTTTGATTTTGGTATTTTATGTCTCAAAAATGATCAATTTATGTTAAGTGTTTCACCATATTTAGAACTATATATTATTATTTAATATTCACAGTTTTATTCATAAACTAATTATGTGTTTGACATTATTAAGAGATATATCCATATATAATAAGGGAAAATTTATTAAAACCCATATTATGTATAGGGATTTCCATCTTATGTGAGTCTATAAGACTGGAGTTAAAGTGAATAAGATTATTAATATATCATGGGATGTTATGACATAAAATATGAGTTATATATTGTAAAGTATTTCTCCTAAAAACATGATGCAATGTTGTTGGATCGCTTTATGAGGAATAAACCTATATCAATTAATGGAATTTCTAATCAATTGGTTTTTGAAAACTGGAATGAGTCCATCAAAAAAATACTTAAATCATGGGAAAGTGATCAAAAATAAATTTTTATTCTTATAGTTTATCATCTAACCATAGATGATGATAAATAGTTGTAACTGATTCAACAAACTAAGCAGTGATTAGGGATATATGGTATGAAATGTGAGTCTTTTAAGTTATTATTTGATAAAATATTCATTCCATATTAGAAATGAAATGGTTTGAAAAAGGAAAAGTTTACATTTTTTAGAAATGGATGAGGAAAATATTACTATGTATGAGAATAAAATTGAACGATTATTACAGAATAATGTAGAATACATATGTAATTCAAAAATAAAGATGGATTATTTATTTAATTGGTTAACGTCATTCCTTGAAACAGAACTACTCTATAATAGCTTTTTGTCATATGATGGTATAGTTTTAGGTTCCACAAATATATGAATAAAATTTAAACAAAATATATGATTGTTTGAATTCATGAGAAAAATGAACATGAATGGGTAAAATGGGAAATTAATTGTGTTGAAGAATAAAAAAGTGAGGGTAAAAAATTTAACATGTTAAAATTGAGGAACTAAACACCTTCGTACATCTTTAATGGGAACAAGAGTCTGTTACAATTGTGAATGTAATATCTATACAGCTCGTAAATACAAAAAAAATTAGTATAATTGTTCAAATGTATCGTGATAAATCAACATGGAAACCAATTCCCCATGTTTCATGTAAAATAACATTAGAAAATTTATATTAGGAATGGCAGAATTTATATGATTACTATAGTTGAATTTGAATCCCTAAAAGAATTATTAATAGGAAATTTGATCATTAAATCATATATATATATATATATATATTTATTTAATTATATATATAAAAATTCTTTTATATATCCTTAGAAAATAAAATCATCTGATAAAACATTGAGAAAGGTTCCTTCAACCAAGACACCTAGAGGGAATCACATGATAAGAAAAATGAATTGTGTAGTCTTGATTACGATACTAAAATATTCTATAGTTTTAAACATAGTTATTATACATATTTTTCAGTTTCAATAAATTTTTATTATTTTGGATTCATAATTTTTTAAGAATTTTTTATAGTGTTTTATGTAATGTACTTACATGGGTGCTAGTACAATTGATTACTCGATCCGAACTACCATATGAACTCATGCATGCCACCCCATAAGCTATAGGATACTGACACAGTAGATCATGTCATTAAAGGTACAATGGGGAGATTATAACTTCTTATTAGTCTAAAACAAAAACATTAATAATATTAAAAGGTATATAAAACTACTTAAATAATAAATTGTAATGACCCGAGGCATGGGATGACAATAAACCATGGTAAACACAATGAGTTTATGAGATGTCTACACTATATATCAGGAAGTCATAAAAATAAATTTCCAAATGATGAAACTAAATAATATATATAACATGGTCCGTAGGCCAAATCCAATCCTAACATCCCTTACTTTAACCCATCATCCAATACACAAAAAAACAGCATCTCCCTATCTTGAACCTATACTATAAAAAGGTTACATCTTCTCAAGTACCCATGTGCCCTGGAGGCCAATGTAGGGTGTGAGTACAGCTATGTAAGACCACACTAACAATGTACAAAGAAATATCCAGATAGTACAATATTTTATGTAGATAATCATGGTAAAATAAATAAATGGGGAACGAAAGGAATCATGTTCCATAATTAAACAACTTTTAATTAACAATTTTATCATTTAAATTAAATAATTCAATCTATCCTACCCAACCCACTCTATCTATTCTACGAGCCTAATTCATATAATAAAGGGGTGTCATACTTTTTGTAATTAAGGGGTGTTAAATAATTAATTAAACTTATCCATGTAAATTGGAGATTCTATCCAGGTACCCATGTCATGTCCATATATTAGTAGTGTAGAGAATCTGTACGATATCCCAAAAACATGAAACCATTGAGATCATATAGGCTTAGGGTAATATCATAAACCCGGAAAACATTAGCGGGGCCTAGAACCTCAGTCTAACATGTTACAATGATGAAGATCCATAATCTAATAATCTACTCATATAATACATTGGTGGGGACTAGAGAATTTTTCTATCCATGAATATGGGTCTTTATTCTCCGTACAATACCCCCACTAATATCATTTACCCCTATATATGTGCTTCATTAACCATTGATCAAATTTAACCACATCATCATTTTTTACCAAGGTCCTCCAAGACCCTTAAAATAATATCATGGAATAAAAAATGAAAACCAAATAGTCATTTAAAATCATCTTTAACCCACCCTTCAAAACATGTTTCTTCACATTGAAAAACTAAACAATGACCCAAAGGTTTCATTTCTATTTCCATCCATTCACAAAAGCCAGTAAATCATTTCCCAAAAAATGGGAACCATACCCTCATTTAAAGTAATCATTTGATATTTATTGAGAGAAGTACCGTATCAAATCACTTTGAGTTCAAACATCACCTTTTAAAAAATTATACCTCTTAAAAACATTAATTTCCTTTATTGAAAACCATATCTAGATAAAAATCTAGAACATATCATTTAATCTAGTTTAAGAACTTTATAAGACTTTCACAAAAGATATAATACAGACACATCACTTTACCCATTATCCAAGCCCACATTATAATTAATTATTATAATCCATTCACTTTAGTAATTACCATATCTAAACATTTACCAACATGTTTCACCATTTTCGAGGGTTTGAAATAAACCGTGGATAGCCTTAGGTCTTGTCTTATATCATCAACATATCCAATGGGGTTCTTGATGGATCTAAAACCTCAAATTATTTCCTAAATTACATTCCATAGATTAATAAATAAAATCATATAAAGAAAAAAAATTGGAAGAACTAAATACACATATAAAATATCCAGAGTATGGGTGAAATGTTAAAAACCACATACCTCATGATCATAGAAAACCACTCTTCCAAACCCGAGCCTTGATTCGAGATAAAATTTACTAAAATCCCAAGAAGAAAAAACATTGAAAAAAAGTTTTTATATGTTCTAATTTATAAGAAACAACAAATAATGATTTTTTCAAAAACGTTATAGAGATAGAGTAGAAGACATGCCCGAAGCTACAATTGTCATCCAACGACCCTCTAAATGACTGAGAAACGATGGTGAATCATATATAAAGGATGGATGAGATCCTAGTTCTCTTCCATTTCTGTAGGGGTTGAATGGAAGGAAAAATATAAATTAAGGAAATAATATCTAGAGGAAAAATGGTAAAGTTTACATTTTAAGTGGAACATGGTTTGGTTGCATGGTTTTAAAAATTCGGCGCAAATAGTATGGTTCCATTTATCTAAGAGGAAACCAAGCCTCACAACTAGCCTTAACACCAAAATGGTTTTAAAAACCATGATTTGGTAATGTTCTCACGACTTTCTATGGAGAATAGGGTGCATGGGATCATGGAGACCCCCCCCCCAATGTTTCGCTTGTTGTGCACCCCTTTTTCTCACCACACGGTTATGGCGCATGGTTACTACTGAGTATTCCCCAACCATAATCTCAAAATTGGACTATTTTCCTTATTTTCCATGTCCCGAACCCACAATATACACTAAGAAATTTAAAAATCTATGGAAAAATTACATAAATTAAAATTTAAACTAGGATGTATGGTGTATCATCATCGAGATGCTACAATCTACCCACCTTATAATATATTTTCCTCAAGAAAATTTTTGAAGAATCACAAACCCTTCTATATAATAGGTCTAGAGTCAAAACATTTGATCAAAAGGAATATTTATCCCATAAAATATTTCCCATTTAGAGTCACAACATAATTCAGATGGTCCTCATTAGATGAATCAACCTCTAGATCATCATTTCTAACATCTACACAATAATGAAAAGTCTGGGTAATACCCTAGAAACTACCCCACAATGAGAGAATCAAACATTGCACTAAACCACCCCAGGTTATCCAATTGGTAATACTCAGGTAAAATTCTCCTCATAACCACAATCATCATATCATTGTATGTTACCAACCTATCCTGATTTCTAAACTCAATGGTGACACAATCCTAGAATCATATAAATGAACATAAGACTTTCCATCCACATTCCCTAACCTACATTCGCCAACTAATCAAGTCCCAATAGCCTCTCTCCACATATGAACACTAATATAACAACTAAAATTTAAACTTCATCTCGAGAAACTCATCTATTCAAAACATGAGCCAATGCCTATTTCCAAAACTGAAACAGAATGATGGAACTTACATTTTCCCATCAAACCCATAACACGTATCACATCATCCACCAACCACATTCTCAATTTGGTTCTCCCAACCATTTTTTAGGCCATGATCACCATATTTTAGTTTTTGGATCCTACATCACTAAATAATGAGCATTAGAACTTAAAAATCATGATTCTACAAAGAAATTGGTGTGTTTCCCAACTCACCATAACCAAAAATCTACAAGATCACCAACCAACATTGACCTCCTTCCATTCCATAAAAAGAAAATTTAATAGATGTCTACACACCAACCATAAACAACCTACGAAGAATGTGGATTTCCTTAAGGTTATATTTAATTCTATTGGAACATTTACCATTTCAAAACATCAATGAATTTTGGATTATATCTTTCAACTTCTATTCATTTTCACCATTCCATCTTAGACCATCCCTGACTGATAGATCCATAAATTCCCAAATCCTACTATTATAAAATTACCAATTTTCATGGTCATGAATCCTCCCATATTAATAAATACCCCCACTATATGAACATGTTTACTATATTCTATCCTTGACATCTAATGAAATATCCCTCTCAAAGAATCCACTACTCCCCAAACCATCACCATGATCTTCTAAACCCACTGATGTATCTCTAAAACAAATACTCATATTGATTTTAGAACTACCCCGATCCAAAATGAAATTATTGGCTCAATAAATACCACATACAAGGACCATATAGCCTTCCCTGAGGGTCCCAAACATGTACCCATAGTTTTTTCATTTGAATCCTGATTCCAAAATTTCCAACCCATCGTCCGTTAGATGGATCCATCACTGAAATATAGCTCCACACCTATGAGTATCATTATAACATCCATCATAATGATACTACAACCACCATGACTCATTACTCCATCACTAAAGACAACATTAATCGGACATGGTCACACCACCATCAGTTAAGGGAAAGAATTAAATAGTAATCGTCACCCTCCCTTGGATTTTGAGGATAAATTCTTTATAAATTTTCATATTTGAAAACCACTACACAAATATCACTAAAATATGATACTTGGTGAACCCCCACCTCACTGATTCATCTTTTACATTCTCTAATGGAACAAACTTCAAGAAAGACCTTCATCATACCATAAGAAACATGAAGAATCCTGGAGTTTAGACAGTTACCTCTCAGTGTACCCCATATGATGTCAAGATATATTTCATGGCTGTATAGAGTTTTAATGTACACCAAGATATCATTGAAAAAATACACCACAACTAAAGAGTGATTCATTGAACAAAAATCACAACAACATCATGACTCTATACCAATCACTTCTAAACCATCATTTCCTTGGATAAAACTCTCAACACACAACTCCCGTTCTTATAGTGTGACCCTAGTTACTGAAAATAGAAACAAAATGATCTAGCACCCCGATCAAAAAATAAAAAATATATTGAATTACCCACACTTCCCAATTTATCAATATAGAAAAATTACAAGAGCTTATCACAAAACACTTGTTAACATGTCCCAAATGACATATTTCCACACTATCCTAGGCCTAACATGTGTTCCTCATTAGAACAATCTAGTTAATGAACTTTAATATGGTTATTTACTTGAATCAACTCAAGATCCCACAACAAGTACATGACCAAAGCATATCCCAAACTCAAAATCAAATAGTTATTCATGCCTCCTGGTCCATCGACTGTATTAGAATCATAAAATTCTCAAAATTCCCTTTGAACAACCCAACCATTCACACAAATAATCCAATCCCATGACCACCCTAACTGCAATTGTCACTACCATATCAAAAGGTAACATATATAGTTTTAATTGACCTCCACATTGAACATTATGATAATTATCGATCCACATAACTGAATAATTTTTCACTTCAAAACCAACCTTACCACCATCAACAAAAAATAATGTAATTCACCAAGGAAGAAATCATAGTACAACCATTGAAATCTACCAAAATTCTATGGAACCTAACATGCAACAATCCTCCTCTAATGTATCCACATGTGATACACATTCAAAGGAACCCACAGTTCAATGCTAAACTCCCTCAAGTTCAACATTTTTTCCCAAAACCATTGAATATCTCAATTATAGCACTAGGTCCAAACAAGGCTTGGAAACACACATTTTGTGTCACTTGAAAAATCTCAAATCCTCTACGTGTGACTAACACACCCTACATAACTATAACCTATGACGAACCCTCTCATGGGACACCCAAAAAGATATGATGATAGAAACTCCCTAAAATAGAGTCACATATAACAATGGCTACTACTTTCACATAACCAGATAAAAACTCACAACCACAATATTAAAGCCCAAATAAAGGATAAACATGAATTATCAATCTATCCAACATATCTATACCCATCAAGGTCTTATAGATCATTACCCATGGTCTCAAAACTAATGTAGTCTCACTACCCAAACCACCCGTAAATAATGACCGATCATAACACCAAGGATACACATTTGTAGTGTAATTTTGATTTCCCACAATTAAAAATTCCTATTTATTTAACTTCACTATTTAATAAGAGAATAATTCAAATTTCAATATAATTCATTTAATACAAAATTATTCAAATTTCAAAACCTATTAAAAAGAAATAATTTAAAAAAAAGAATCTTTTCTAAAATTCATTTTAAAAAACAATAATAAACATTTCATGAAAGCACTATCAAGAATATTCCACATTTAGAAATTAAATTACTATAATAAGACTCTCAGAGATCTATCATTCATATGTAATATTTGGATTACCTATCACCATGTTTTCCTTTCATGATTCTTGAACACACACACACACACACCCTCTTTCCACACTGATTTAAGAGATAAAACATTATAAATAGACAACTCACATCCAATTGCACCACTAATGGTTTAAATATCTATCAATAGTAATACCATAACATAGGACACCAATTATAATTTCTAGAATATTGGATTTCACCCATATATGGGGCTGTAGGAACCTAGGTACGAGATTATTACCAAGACCTAAAAAGATCCCAGTATCCTATCTACCATGAATAAATAGTATGAAAGATTTCACAACTATTATTCCAAATTTCAACATACCGACCGGTGTGCCACTATAACTGATGCCCGGAGCAGGAATTCCACATGACCTCAAGTGTTTCACCTCATATACAAGAGGCATCCAAATTCCAACATAGTTTTATAAAGGTAAAATGGACTGAATATACCTTCTTATCCGAGTAAACCAACAACAGAAATATTATCAACATACATAACAACCAAATGGAATAGTAGAAGAAAATTACTAGAGGAATGAGATGACAATAAACTATATAAAACACAAAAAACCAATGATATTTATATACTACATGTCAAGTATTCATAAAAATAAAAACACCAATACTGAAAATAAAAAAGATCCTAAATATTTTCCTTAGTCTAAATCTGGTCCTAACATCCCATGGTACAGCCCATCATCCCTCACACAAACCATAAAAAAGATCCCTATCATAAACTTGTATAAATAATGTGAAATATGATCGAGTAACCTATAATGTCTCGAATTTCTCAGTATTTTATTTTAATATTAAATGGGAATTCTTTCAAGACCTGGCTTTGAGAAGACGCGCAATTCTGAGGCCCGGTGAGCGAGTAAAAAAGGTTTTAATTTAATTAAATAATTAAATGACTCGCACATGTGGTTTTCCTAAAAAAGTGGAATAACACCTGAATGGGTGCTCGGATCATAAATTTTGGGGCACCATTGCATTCAGAGAAGAGATTTTAACTTAGTTGAGGCCTAACATCAGACTGCATAGGTCGGTGGTGAAATCTAGTTTTTTGGACGTGACTGTAATAAAATATTTAATAAAGATATTTTATTAAATCCCGTTGCAAAAAATTTCTTTTATCTTTTAAATAGTGATTTGTGTAGGGGACCAAGGTTATAGACCTCATAACCCTTAATTTCCCCTGGAGGATATCAAAATCTCTACAGGAAACCCCCCCAATGCGGCGACAACATTCTTGAAAAATTCTGCCGGCGATTACGATGCGACGACCAGATCTTCGCCAACGAACACCGCAAATCTAGGTATGATGTTTGATTTTTGGTTTCCTTCCCTGTTCTTGATTATTACGACAAACGTGGACTAATCCATGAAAATATTAGCCCGTGGATCGATTGTATTTGCGGGATGGGCCTTTGCAGGGATTTATGGGGATTTGATTTCGTGAAGGCTGTTTTGGTTTCGTTTAACCTTCTATCGGTGACGAACCACAATCGACATGAACATCGATCGAGGTTCTTCCATCTCGATTTGTTGTGCTTTCCTTCCCCGGTTTTTTCGTGTTCTTCACGTGTGTTCTACGTGTTATTAGAGGAAATATATTTTTTGCACATTAGTTTGATGGTGCAATGATCTGAGATTCGAGATACAACCTTGGGAGGATGGTCCGGAGCTGCGAAGGCGATTTCGGTAGACAATTCAGAGCGGATCGAGAGATATGAGTTTTTTGGAATTTTTCATTGAATGGATCATTCGAGGTTTATGAACTGATCGAAGGATCTAAAACACCAATTTCAGTGTTTGTATGATGGGATGAACCAAGACCTGAAGTATCGGGATGAACGGACGAGAGCTCGCAGATCCGGAAGTCGGCTGAGATGCGGGGAAGAAGATGACGCTTCAGAAAATTTCCCAACTACACGGTGTGTGGTATGGGCTTCATGGAGTGTGTTCGTCGGTGGGCCACTGGGCATGCACTCTGGGAGTACACAGACATGGGTTGGGTACACGGCCAAGGACACGGGGTGTATACCCTTCCCCGGCCAAACCCGGCCAGATACATGGGATACCCCGTGTATTGGTACATGGGCAGGAAACACGGATAGACACCGTGTACGGGCATACGGCCAGGGTACACAGGTGTTTCCCAGTTGAAAGGACACGGTGTGTACTCTGACTTACACTCCTTGTATATGATTTCCTATACGATATCAATTTCAGACATGAGCCATTTGCACGGGCAGTACCCGAAGTCAGGGAACATGTCGTGTGATCCTTCTACATGTCGTATAGTTGAGTTTTACAAAACTTGGATAGGGGACACGAGCCATTTACAAGGGCAGTACCTGGGGTCAAGTAACACGACGTGTAACCATACTACATGCCGTGTAACCTGTTTTACATGGATTGATCCATTTTTCTTCAGTGACTTGGACTAGCTATATTAGGGTTCATTCCCTTGGCATTTCCCATAATGGTTTCTAGTATCATTTCCTATATAAAGGAGTATTATCCCTTCAGCGGGACTTCCTAAATAGATTTGTTGGAATCACCTCTATGAGTCTGGGAGTTGGATCCTCTATTCCTTATGGTACCCTAGGTAGAGATCTTGGTATCGACGTTACCAACTTTACCCAGACGCCGATCCTCTGCTTAACAGAATAGCTCAGACTGAGTTGTTGGAATCACCCCAGGGCTATTGGTTGTGATCCTCATCTAAGCATCATATTCTCAAGAACTTGCGGAGTGTGTTATCCCAGAATGAGTACTTCGTATCTCACTCTTCTGACCTTGGAGTGTGTTCTCCTTGTTACATGCATAGTGGAATCTCCGAGCAGGATCTTAGTGGTGGTTTTGCGATGGTCGATCGTGTATGAATTTATCTGGATATTCTTGTTATATGTTCTGTAAACATACACTTTGTAGGTCTGACTGTATATTTCCTTTGTGGTATTTCCCTTGCTATATTCCATTGTGGTTTTCGAGGTGTCCTACTGGGTATTATTATACTCACCCTTTCCCATGTTTTTCCCGCACGTGTCATGACTTGTGCCGATGAGTGAGCCTTTGACAGGATTCTAGGTATACAAGGATTGGATGGTGCTCAGTGAGATCAGACATACCGAGGTGTGTTCCTACGGCTACGAATTGCTGTCCCAGTACCTTTCTTTATAGGTTGGACATTGTTATAGACTCTCTTTTGGTGGGCTTGTACTTTTGTCCCAGGATTTTACATTATTGTACTTTACCTTCCTGTCATACACTGTTGGTTGGGTTTTTATTGTATGCATGCAATTCCTTTTTTAGTAGTTTTTAATTTTCACATTTATGGTCTTGGAGATGTGTGTGTGTGTGTGTGTGCAGGTTTATAGGTATTTGCTCCCTTGTTAGTATCATTCCTGCTCGGTGCTATTCACCATTCCCTAGCCTATTGGAGGCGGGATTGGGGAGTTGCGGCTCGGGAACCAGTGGGATGGGTCGTGATAGAGTGGTATCAGAGGTGGTCAGTTCTACCTTAGGAGTGAGAGTCTATGAGTTGGTTTGGGGAAATAGTGTTAAGTGTTTCAAGTTCAGCATTCAGGCCAGGGACCCTAGTGTGGGTGCGGGCGGCTGGCGTATCCATACACCAGGATTCTGATGTATTGTTTTTCTACTCATAGATCAAGAACACTAGTTTCAGGGGAAAATAATGATACATGCATCATATAGGAATGGGTTTTGGTTTCCTTGTACATCTTGAGTCAACACTCCAGATATACTCACTGACTGAGATACATCTTGTTTCTTTACAAGATGCCTCTGCGACGCACACCCTCTAGGATCCACCAGCTCGATCATGAGGATGACCCCCTCAGTGATGAAGCTTCGATACAAGGACCAGATCTCCCATTTTTACCATCGAGTGGTGTGCCAGTTATTCCACCACCTGGGGAGTAGTGTTTAGTGCCTGATCTACCAGAAGAGGAGGAGCGCAGGCTGAGCGCAGTCCACGAGTTTTTAAAGAGATAGAGACCCCTCAGGTTTTGAGGTGATCATGACCCTCATGCAGCAGATGACTAGCTTGAGTCAGAGTCCAGAGTCTTCAATTTGGTCCGGAAACCAGCAGACTATATAGTGATCCTAGCAGCGAGCCTTCTGCAGGGCTCGACAGGGCGATGGTGGAGTTTTGTTATCCAGACTCACGATGAGGCGACTCTTGCATGGTCAGAGTTTGAGCGTCTCTTCAGAGAAGAGTTTTCAAAGGTTACCCTGAGAGAGGTACATATAAAGGAGCTTCTTCAGTTCCAGCAGGGAACCATGATGATGGATGACTATTCATCGAGGTTTACCGACCTCTCATGGTACTCGATGGATATGGTCAGGGATCAGTAGTTCAAACCTCTAACTTTTGAGCGGGGCTTGTGCCAAGACATCTGAGATATAATAATCCCTATGAGCATTCCTACTTATGTTGGGGTGCTCGAGCGGGCTATGGTGGTTGAGAGATTCTTCTTAGAGCAGAGATAGCCAGTAGTTGTCAGTAGTGAGAGAGCTTGAGCAGAGACCTCAGTAGTAGGGAGCCGACTTCAGGGACCCAGGCATGAGAGACGTTTTCAAAGGAGATCCCAGGATAGGGGATCTGTCGTACAGGGTTTTTAGGGTTCATCCAACTAGACTCGAGAGAGACGATGCTACTCTTATGATGACAAGGGACATCTCGCTCGAGATTTTCCGACCCGCCATACTACTGACATGGGAGCGATGGATGGACCACCGAGTTAGAGGAAACGTGTGGAGAAGACAGATCCGCAGGGCAGCGGACGTGGTAGTGGAGCTAGGAGAGTAGCTGGAGGTGGTCGACATTTTGACCTTTTACCACCACCACCCCCAGGAGGTCCACCCAGGTTCAGGGAGCTGGTGGACAGAGGCAGGGACAACTACAGGTAGTAGAGGTAATGACCCAGGTACTCCCAAAATGATTAGAGGTAAAATCTGTTACTTTTCTACTTTGGATGTTGTACTGATAGACCCAGTTGCCAGTCATTCTTTTCTGGCTGCTTATCTTGTTTGATTCCTTGACATTCTAGTTGAGCCGTTGACTCAACCCTTACGCTTAGAAACACCGACTGGAGATGATTCAGAGATCACACACATTTTTAGACAGTGAGACCTGACCCTTGGAGGTGAAGGTTTTGGTTGGAACCTCTTGGTGGTAGCATGTGGCCTTATGATGTCATTCATGGTATGGATTGGCTATCCACAGTTCATGCACAAATCGACTATTTTAGGCGAAGGGTGCGGTGTGTCCGCAGTTATGGATTGAGGTTCTCCTTCATCGGTGAAATGGAGACGCAGGCAGCGCAGGATGGACTTGTGCGTAGGAAGGTACAACCTATTTCCCATCAGTTGGATAGCCTATCCCTTAGCGTAGCAGATCTTACGAGTTTCCAGTTTCTAGTAGTAGTGGATGAGTACGAGGACATCTTTCTGTAGGATGTCCCTGGACTACCTCCCCATCAAGAGATAGATTTTTTGCATTGATTTGCAACCCAAGACAACACTGATATCAGCATCAACATATTGGATGGATCTTTCAGAGCTTCGTGAACTAATGGTACAGCTGGAAGACTTATTGAGGAAGGGCTTCATGAGACCGAGCGTTTCACCCTGGTCAGACCTAGTGTTGTTTTCCAAGAAGGCATATGGATGCTTGAGTA
The DNA here is from genome assembly GCA_963277665.1 of Viscum album. Taxonomy (NCBI): domain Eukaryota; kingdom Viridiplantae; phylum Streptophyta; class Magnoliopsida; order Santalales; family Viscaceae; genus Viscum; species Viscum album. The sequence goes on along the minus strand of OY728150.1, from coordinate 1,083,521,482 downwards.
TGTGTTTGGATTATCAGCGCTTAAATTAGGTGACTGTGAAGAACCGGTGTCCACTATCGAGGATCGTTGATCTCTTTGACCAGTTAAGAGGGGTACGATGGTTCTAGAAGGTTTCTCTATGATCAAGTTATCACCAGTTGCGAGTACGGGATGAGGATATACCGAATACGGCTTTCAACGCTACGGTCACTATGAGTACTTGGTGATACCCTTCGGCGTGACGAATGCCCCTGCATTGTTTATGGGACTTATGAACTGGATCAGTCATCCCTATTTTGACCATTTCGTAGTGGTCTTCATCGAAGATATCCTTGTTTACTCTATGTCCGATGAGGAGCATGCGAGGCACATAAGGATAGTTCTGGACACACTTTGAGAGCACCATTTGTACGTGAAACTCTCGAAGTGTCAATTCTAGATACGAAAGGTCCACTTTCTGGAACACATTATATCAGAAGATGGTGAGCAGTGGACCCAGCCAATGTAGAGGTAGTGTTAGCATGGGATCCACCCGGAGGGTAACGGAGGTGTGGATTTTCCTTAGGTTGGCAGGCTACTATCGAAGATTCATTCTTGATTTCTCTATGATTTCAGCACCCATGACATCTTTGACCTGAAAGGGGAAGTCTTTCGTGTGGACCGAGAGATTCCAGTAGGCTTTTCAGCAGTCGAGACAGAGTTTGATGAGTGCCCTGATCTTGGGACTATCAGAAGAGGGTGTCAGGTATGTAGTATGCTAGGATGCATCAGGAACCGGGCTTGGTTGAGTCTGGATGCAGAGATAAGCAGTGATTGCCTACGGCTCACGTCCGCTGAGGCCCCATGAGCAGAACTACGTGACCCATGATCTTGATTTGGAAGTGGTAGTAATTGCATTGAAGATGTGTCGGCACTACCAGATGGGTGAACAATTTACCATCTACTCTGATCACAAGAGTTTCAGATATATCTTTTCTCACAAGGATCTGAATTTGAGATAGAGGTGATCACTTGATTTCCTCCAGGCTTACGACTTTGAGATTGTCTATGCTCCTGGGAAGGGGAACGTTGTGGTGGATTCTATCACCAATAAATTCAGTTCACAATTGTTGGATGAGGTGACGAGGCAGTTGGCCTCTTTAAAGTTATCCGTCGTGGATAGAAATGATAATTCTTACCTTCAGTCAATGGTTGTTACCACTCCACTATTATAGTGAGTCGGAGAAGCACAGCTCAAGGAGGCTAACTATGAGACTTTACGTGCTCATATATCTGCATGAGATGCTACTGATGGATATTTAAAAGGTGGATAACATGTTGTTCTTTTTAGAGGGAGTAGAGTAGTACTAGTTACGTTGCGGGAGGAGAAACTAAGGGATTTCCATACATCTCCTTTGGTGGTGCATCCAGGCATGGAAAAGATGTACCAAGACCTCTAAAATCACTTCCGGGGGCCAGGAATGAAGAAGACTATTGTAGAATTTGTTTCTCGGTGCCTTACTTGTCATCAAGTAAAAGCTGAGAACTAGGTTCTAGTAAGTTATACTCATCCCCTTGAGGTGCCAGAGTGGAAGTGGGATGGGATATCCATGGACTTCGTGACGGGTTCTCCGCGTACGTCTAGGGGACACGATGCCATCTGGGTGATCATTGACCAGCTCACCAGGTCGGACCACTTCCTAGCCATACGAGAGCAGAGTTTAGTAGAGATCTTGGGACGCCTCTACATGCAGGAGATTGTTCGACTTCATGGAGTGCCATCCACGATCGTCTCAGATCGTGATGCTCATTTCACATCCCGTTTGTGGAAGGGATTGCAGGAAGATATTAGGACTCAGTTATTCTTGAGCAGAGTGTTTCATCCTTATATTGATGGTCAGACAGAGCGGACCATCCAGATTCTAGAGGATATGCTACGAGCTTTCATACATGGCTTCGTTCATAGTTGGGAGGATCACCTACCACTAGTGGAATTTTTTTATAACAATAGTTTTCATTCCAATATTGGTATGGCACCATTTGAGGCTTTGTATGGGCGAACCTACAGGTCAACACTTTGCTAAACTGACCTAGGAGAGTTTGCACTCATGGGTCCAGAGATGGTGTGAGCTACTATAGAGAAGGTGTAGGTCATATAGGAGTGGATGAAGACTCCACAGACTCGGAAAAAGTCTTATGCCGACTGGATATGGAGGCCCTTGGAGTTCGAGGAGGGAGACCATGTGTTCCTCTAGGTCTCACCTCGACGGGGACTGTATAGATTTGGCCGAGGTAGAAACCTATCTCCAAGGATCATCAGCCCTTTTAAAATTCCTAGTAGAGTTTTCGAGGTGGCGTACTTCTTGGATCTGCCGCCTCAGATGGATCGTTTACACAATGTCCTCCATGTGTCGCAGCTACGGAGATACGTGCATGATCCATCGCACGTTATTGACTGTGGCGATATGGACATCGATGATGGAGCGACCTTTGCAGAGTACCAAGTGGAGATCAAGGATCGGTAGGAGAGGATCCTTCATGGGTGAGCTATTACCTTGGTGCGTTTCTGGTAGCAGCACGAGAATCTCCAGGATAGCACGTGGGAGCGGGAGGCTCAGATTCATGTGTAGTACCCACATCTTTTTGAGTAGCCTCTATTTTTGATTTTCGGGGATGTAAATCCCTAAGGTGGGTGTGATGTAATGTCTCGGATTTCTCCATGTTTTATTTTAATATTATATGGAAATTCTTTCGAGACTATCCTTTGAGAGAGCGCGCAGTTTCGAGGCCCAGTGAGCCCGAAACAAATGTTTAAATTTAATTAAATAATTAAATTACGTGCGAGTGTGGGTTTCCTGAAGAAGTGGAATAACACCTGAACATGTGCTCAGATAAGAAATATGAGGGAACTGTTGTGTTCAAAGTATCAATTTTACCTTAGGCAAGGCCTAACATTGGATGGCCCATGTCGGTGGTGAAATCTAATTTTTTGGACATGACTATAATAAAATATTTAATAAAGATATTTTATTATATCTTGTTGCATAAAATATATTTTATCTTTTAAATAGAGATTTTCACAGCAGTCCAGGGTTACATACCTCATAAACCTGAATTTCTCTTGGAGGCTCTGGAAGGCTCTGGAGGAAACCCCCCAATGCAGCGATGACATTCTTGACAAATTCTGCCGGCAATGATGATGCAGATATGGGATCTTCACTAAAGAATGCTGTGAATCTAGGTAGGATGACTAATTTTTGGTTTTTTTCCAGGTTCTTGATTCCTACGATGAAAGAAGACTAATCCGTGAACAGATTATCCGACAGATCAATCATATATGTGGGATGGGCTTTTGATGGGTTTTTTGGGGATTTGATATCATAAAGTCTATTTTCGTTTTGTTTAACCTTCTAACGGTGACGAACCACGATCGACACGAACATCGATCGAGGTTCATCCCTCTTGATTTTTTGTGATTTCCATCCCTAGTTTTTACACTTTCTTAATGTGGGTTCTATGCATTCCTAGAGGAAATTGATCGTTGCACATTCGTTTGTTGGTGAAATGTTCTGAGACTGTAGATCCAACCTTGGGAGGATGGTCCAGAGCTGCGACAATGATTTCGGCAGACGATTCAAAGTGGATCGAGAGATATGATTTTCTGGGAATTCTTTCGGATGGATTGTTCGAGGATTATGACCCGATCGAAGGATCAAAAACACCCGTTTTTTTGTTCGTATGAGTACATGAACCCAGACCTGAAGTATCATCATGAAATGATGAGAGATCATGGATCCAAAAATCGGCTGAGGAGCGGGGAAGAAGATGACGCTTCTAGAAATTTCCTGACTACACGGCGTGCAGTATTGGCAACATAGCTTGTGTTCGTCGGTGGGCCACCTGGCGTGCACTCCAGAAGTACACGGACACGGGTTGGGTACACAGCCAAGGACATGGCGTGTATACCCTTCCACAGCCAGACCCAGCCAGATACATGGGATACACCGTGTATTGGTACACGAACAAGCATTACAGACGGACACCATGTACAATCATATAGCTAGGGTACATGGGTGTTTCCCTGTTGACAGGACACTGCGTGTACTCCGACTTAAACGCCGTGTATATGCTTTCCTACATGACTTCAATTTCCGAAACGAGATGTTTGCATGGGCAGTACCAGTAGTCTAGGAACACAGCCTGTGATACTTTTACACGCCGTGTGGTTGTGTTTTACACAGCTTGGACATGTGACGCGGGCCATTTACATGGGCATTACCCGGGGTCAAGGAACACAGTGTGTAACCATACTACATGTCATGTAAACTATTTTACATGTCTTGAGCCATTTTTCTTTAGTGACTATGACTATCTTTAATAGGTTTTCTTCCCTTGGTCTTTAACCTGATGGTTTGTGGTATCATTTCCTATGTAAAGGAGTATGATCCCTTTAGTAGGACTTCCTGAATAGAGTTATTGGAATCCCCTCTGTGAGACTTGGAGTAGGATCCTATATTCCATCTAGGTACCCTAAGTAGAGTTCTTGGTATCGACATGACCAAATTTACCTGGGCGCTGATCCTCTACTTAGCAGATTAGTTCAGACTGAGTTGTTGGAGTCACCCCATGGAAATTGGTTGTGATCCTCATTTGAGCATCATATTCTCCAGAACATGTGGAGTGTGTTCTTCCAAAACGAGTACTTCATATCTCTCTATTCATACCTAGGAGTGTGTTCTCCTTGTTATGCGCTCAGGGGAATCTTCGAGCTGGATCTTAGTGGTGGTTTCATGATGGTCGATCGTGTATGAGTATATCTGGATATTCTTGTTATATGTTCTATAAACATATACTATATAGAGCTGACTATATCTTTCCTTTGAAGTATTTCCCTTGTTGTATTCCTTTATGGTTTTCGGGGTGTCCTACTCGGTATTGTTATACTCACCCCCACACGGGCTTTGCCCGCACGTGTCGTGTCTTGTGCAGATGAGCTAGACTTTGATAGGATTATAGGGGGACCCAGACCAGACAGTTCTCAGTGAGATCAGACAGGCCGAAGTGGGTTCCTACAACTACATATTACAGTCCCAGTACCTTTATTTACAGGTTGGACTTTGTTACAGACTCTATTTTAGTGGGATTCTACTTTTTCCCCAGGGTTTTACATTATTGTACTTTACATTCCAATTGTACTGTTGGTTGGGTTTTTAGTCAATGCATGCATTTCCATTTTCAGTAGTTTTTACATTTCAACTTTGTGGGCTTGGAGATGTGTGTGTGTGTGTACAGGTTTATAGGCAATGCCTCCCATGTTAGTAGCATGCATGCTCAGTGCTAATCACCAGCCCCTGGCCTATTGGAGGCAGGATTGGGGAGATGCGTCTCGGGCCCCACTGGGATGGATCTTGACATTTCCTAGTGATATGGAGACCTAAAAATTGTGTGACTAAAACTCAGTAAGAATGAAAAAACGGTGTCTAAAACAATATCCAATTTGAAAAACAATGAATCAAGATAATAATGTTGTAATAAATAAATACAAAAACAATGGCATAATATTTCACCTTGTAACTTTTATTAATTAATATTTTTGTCTTTGAAGTTTAATCCTGAAATACAACAATCCCAACCCATTGTAGCCTTGATGGGAGCCTAATCCATAACATAAAGGGGTTATATACTTATATCTATTAAGAGTAATTCAAAAGTAAATTGAATTTAACCATATATCATGGAGATTCATTTAGGTAACTTTGATATTTCCATAATTCGGGGTCATAGAACCTCATGAAAACATCCCAAGCTAACACACAATTAAAATAATAAATATTCATTCCAACATCCTAAACATAGAAAAACATCAGGGGGGCTATAACATCAATAATTCTCGACACAAAGATGATGTGACTCAGTCCAATACTGTAGTCATAAAATACATTGATGGGTTAAATAGAATCAATCATTCTAGAACCTTGGGTGTAATGCCTCATCCCAATATCCCACTCATATCATTTACACATATAAACATGCTTCTTTAACTATTTATCAATTTCTACCACTTTATCGTTTCATTTATGATGGTCCCAAAGGATAATTTAAATAAAATCATGGAATAAAACTCCAAAACAAAATACTCATTTAAAATAATCTTGAATCCACCATTCAAAAAAGATTTCTTCTATTTTAAAAATGAATGGATGACCCATGGGTTTAGTTTCCATTTACAACAATTCAAAATTTCCTTTAAACATTTTACAAAAGGGGAACCACAACCTCATTTTAAATCAAAATTTTAAATCCATTAATAAAATCCCATTTTAAAATCACGTTGAGGTCAAAACCTCTATTTAAAATATTATCCAATTTCAGATCATTATTTCCCTTCATTAAAAACCATAACTTAATCAAAATCCATAGAATCAAATTTACACTCTTTTACAATCCCTCTAGTAATTTCAAAAATTCATGCACAAATACACTTCTATTTACACTTTAATCATTACGATATACCAAATAAATATTATTACCACTTAAAATTAATAATTATCCAATCTCAAAATTTACCAAAATCAATTCAAAATTTTCTAGAGTTTGGAATACCCAGTCGGTTTCCCTAGGTCCAGTATAAAATCATAATTAGGTGAAACATGCTCTATGAAGGTTCTTTCACGACACATTAATTATCAAATTATAATCTTTTTCCAAATACAAAATACACTGCAATGTAGAGACCATGAACAATTTAATACCCATAAAAAGTGTCGATACTCTGGACTAAATAATAAATATCACCTACCTCAGGCTCATAGATAGCCACTCATTAAAATATTACCCTTGATTCTAGTTAAATCATCATCAAACTTCCAGATGAAGAACCCCCCAAAAAACTATTTAGATATTTAAAAGGAAACTGAAAAAAAACTCTTCCTACAAAAGGAAGGAAATGAAGTCAATGAAATACCAAGAGAAATGATTTGCAACCAATGGTGATCTAAAATACTATGAAATGTGGGAGAATTATATGAGGGGGAATAAATCCTTTATTATAACCATTTTTAAGGAGTAAAATGGGGGAGAATATATGGGGAGAAAAAATAAACTCAGGATGGAAAATGATAAAATACCACTTTCTATGTGGAACACGATTTGCTGAACCGTTCAGCATTTGTACAGTTCCCTCTATCCAAGATGAAACCAAGATATAAAAGATTCCATTCCACCTATAGAGATTTTAAAAAATATGTTTTGTCCATTTTATCAACATATTAAAATGGTAATAGGTTGTATAATCTCCTAGAGATAACCCACATGGTATCCTAAACCATAAACCCCACTTATTTAGGATACACTTTTATGGTTTACAATTACTACTAACAATGCACGAGATGTACTCTGAACACTATTAGAACTCCTTTCCTTCTTTATTGCACCCCTAACCCCTCAGGAATCACCAAGACGTATCATACTCTCGAGAAACAATCGAGAAACCAAAATTTAAACTACGATGTATTTTGTCTCAGCATCGAGATCTTACATTTTCATATTTTAATATTTATGAAATGATTTAATCTAATATATAGGTTTTATCATAGTGTTTTTTTACATTAATATATAACATCATCACATGAGTTTCTATTCATAATTAATATTTTCTAAACATGAGTTAAAAATTATGGTTTTATTCAAGGGTTATAAATAGGGGAAATACATTTCAATTATTTTCTTAATATAAATCTCCATCAAAAAATTTTAGGATTTATTCATAAAAAATACCAGGTAATTATTAATATTTTAAAATATTATAAGAATAAAATATTGGAAACTGATCGACACACAACATAATGGTGAAATTATACTTTAATAATTTAATAAAATGAAGAAAATATATTTTCACATATTCACTATCTCATTAGTAATATAATTTCACACTCATGAAATAAGAAATATATCATATATTTTATTGAAAATTTCACTCATCTATCATGCTTTGATTTTGGAAATTCATTATGAGTATTATAATGATACATACATTATTTTATAAATATTTAATTATGATGTTATAAGATACATTGTAGTGGATTAAAATTACTTATCATGATAAATAAATAATTGAGATTATACATATATACCAATAAATATTCATTTTGGAATGAAAAAATTTAAATAATGAGGTTATAATACACGTATGGGCGGGGATAATGTACCACAAATAGATTTCCATATATAATTCCCCTTTGAATAAATACAATATTCAACAACATGTTTCAAACACAAAACAAACAAAAATGAGTTACAACATATTAGAGGAAGATTTATAATTTTTTTTGAAGTATTATAAACCCATTGAAATTATAAACACAACAATCAATAAAAATCCATAATTTTTGGGGATACATAATTCAAATAAAAAAATGCAAAAAGTATTGTTTCTTAGAAAACAGTTTTTTCTGAATGACCTTTAAATTTTTATTATAATAAAAAAATTTACTGAAAATAATTATTTTATGATTTTTTTCTGATAATAGACCTTAGAAAAAAAATTAACACAAATCAAATATTTTTACTAGAAATGTAATAAAAATAGTTTAATCTTATGCTTATAAATATATTTTACTAAAAACATTGTTTTTATGGGAAATGGGTTTTTAAGTCAATAACAAAATATATTCAAATTAAATTAGGACAAATTTTATTTATAATCACACAAATTGATTCACAGTAGTTGAATTTTTATTTTATGATAAAGTTGAATATGAATAGTTAATTTTTTAAAATGTCATATTCAAGTAAATCAGTTTTTCAATATATTATTTATTTCCATTTAAAAGGTGAATTATTCTAATTATTAATTTTGGTTTTAAAAAGTTAACTTAATTTTTGAATTCATTGTAATAATTATAAATTAGTTTGATTTGTTTTACATTATTGATTTTTTGGTTAATAGTCAAAAATATTTTTTCTAAAATACCATGATTTTATTACATCAATAGTATATAATAATCTACTAAAAATATATGAAACATTTCTTAAAAATATATATTTAGTTAATAATAAATATTACACATTTAAACTATTATTTTTTATTAAGAAACCTGTAATTAATATTTTACGTCCCAAGTAATATTATTTTCCAAAAAAATTTATTCATTATTTACTTACAATTTAAAAATTAATTTTGATAAAAATTAAAAATTATATAGTATAAATATATTAAATATATAGAATAAAAATACCTAAATTATTTAATAAGGAAATTTTTAATTTGGATTATTAAAATAAATTAAATATGTTTAAGAAAATGAGTTACCCCTATGAATGTAAATTATGGTTAAAGATAAACCTAACAATAAAACACCTATAATCCCTTAAACTATTTATCCAAATGTTTATTGAATGGTTTTCATGATCTAATAATTATAAAAACTCCATCATTTCAAAATTTGGACTCCCATTCATTGAATAATTACTTTCGGTTTTATATTATTCAAAAAATGGCATGCCCATCGCTTATAAAAGATAGATTCCACCACTCAATTACATACACTCTAGAAATTCTAATTCTGATTGAATGTATTCCCACTATAAATCCAATATAATTATATCCCATGTTTGTAATCCTCTTGATGCATTAAAAATCCCTAAATCGTCATTTTGTAATATGTCATCCAAGAGAAAATTTTATATTCTCAACGCGAGTATTAATAATTTTTTATGTTTTATCTCTATATTTCTTCTCCAATAATATTATAAAAAAATTAATATAATTAATTATGTTTTGTTTTATTTATAAAATTATACTATGTTATAGGTATATCCATTACTTAGGTTTTCTATTTTCTTAAAAAAATGAAAATATTATTCACGTGTACGTGAAGACTACCACCAACACAAAATGACATATTTCATTTATAATAATAACCTATAGTGGATGGTTATAAAAGGATATTTAATGAATAAATCTTTTATTTATTTTATTTATGATACTTTAAAGTGATAAACCATTTTCTAACTACCACACATTCCGTGAAAAAGTGAAACATCGTCAATGTGTGCATACAGACTATTGCTTCCATAGAGAAAACTATTTATTTTTAAATAAATTCATACATGTATGGTTATAAATATATTTAAATAATGTATATTATATAAAGGATTAATTTATGTCATTAACTTTTTTCGAAATGGATTTCAAAAAAAATATGATTATTATAATGTAATAAGTTGACATCAGTAATTTACCCAATCAAACTCTTAATGGATTCCATTTTTGAAAACCATCCCTATTAAAAAAATAAAATGAAAAAGATACATTACAATTTATTTAAAAAAATATCAACATCATCAATAAACTATAAATTATGATTCTATTATCAAATAATGAGGTCTGGCATATCAATTTTGAAACCTTTTGGAAAAAAATATAACTTTATAACATCAGATAATGAAAATAAAAATTAACTAAAAAACATATGTGTAGTGAGTAGTTTAACTAATATATAGGAAAGTAAATATATATTAATAATTATATTAAATAAGTTATTAAATTTTTTATTTTTAATATAGATGAGGTTAAATAACTTTAATGAAATCTTGGTGTAAAATTTAAGGGTTCTTGATGGTAAATTATATTCATTAAGACTTGGTTTTTATTATGAATATAATTTCATTAATAAGATTTTAATACTTAGAATTTTAAATTTTTTACAATTATTATATTTATTTTTAGTATTTCATGTTATTATTGATGTTTTTCATCATTCAAGGTATTTTTATTGAATGTGTAACAAATCCTATGAGTTTCTTTTCCAATCTAACTAATGATTTTTCATGAAAAAATCTTCTCCATATTCATGTTATTTTTTCAAATAATAATATAATTACATATTTTGATATCCCAATATGAATTAATTATATTTAAACTCATATATCACGTTAACTAATTTCAATATGATGATATATCACTATTTTAATGATATTGGTTTCAAGGAAAATATTTTTTAAATTTATTCATGTTTGTATCATTTGTCGTTCACTACACATTTTTGGGTATATCCATTATTTCCATTGAAATATTAATATTATTATATGTATATTTTTATCTAATTTTATATGCAGTATTCATTTCATAGAAATTAAAAATAGTATTTAAAATTGTCATGGGACTTAATTTTCAATTAATTTTGACTTTATTTATATTATATGAAATCAATGTTTTTTAATTTTTTTCAATACTAAGAAATTCCATTATTTATATCACTGGTTATCATTATGAATATTTATCTTTGTTTTATTATAATTATTTAATGAAATTATTTTTCAATTTTAATTGTAAAATATTTTCTAATGATCCTGTCAAATATTCAAAGTGTATTTCTCCATATTTTTTGGGGTAAATGTTTAGTTCTATGCTAATGGTGTTTCTCATATATGTCAACATCAATTAATTATTCTATACTTTCAATGGGAATATATTATATTGATAAATAGACCTTATGTCATTGGATCGATTATGATCATGTTATTCCCCTTCATTGAACATGTAATGTATTAACATTTAATAAGTTTATTTTTCCAATAACAATATTCATTAAATACTAATAAAATTTTATAATTAATTTTATTATTATTCATATAAATCCTATTGTGAATGCAATAGACTTATTTAAGTTGTGAGTAGATCCCTAAGTATTATATCATCTTCATGCATCAGTATGTGTCTTGAGACAAAGGGTTTACATATTTGGTGTGTGCCTTCCCATTTATAAATATATTTTTTTTGATACGAGGACTTGATGATAAGATCACAATCTCTCAGAATTATATCTTCACAGTAATATCATGATTTCATAGAGTATGACCATGATGATAATATCATGACTTCCTAGTACATGTCCTTAATGTTAATATCATGATATCATCATATAAGGAAAATATTATAAGATTTACATGTTCGAAATTATGCATTCAACCATTTTGATATCAGTTACTAAAATAAATGTGATGATTTAAATTTATATGATATACATGAATATATTTAATTATATATTTATTGATTATATTTCACATTTAGTTATTACATACTCTTCCATATTTATTGATACATTGGTATCCATGATAGCTTCTAATGTAAAATTCCCCTTACTAGGAATCTGATCATAGACATTCACTTTGTTTCTATTTCCCAATGTATTGAGAATTAATATTTTAATGAATTCATTAATGTATATTTTTTTTAATGTTATCCCTTCAAAAAAATATCAACATAATAAAGTTTCCACCTTCTTTGAGTTATGGTGGTCAGTGTTGTTATACACCACCACTAGTGTAGAAAACATTATTTACGTCGGTTATTTTTCATTTTTTACGTCGGTTTTTAGCTGACGTTAATAAGGGAGACATTATAAATAAAGTTTTCTATGCCGGCTATTTAAAAACCGACGTAACAAACAGAACATCGCAGTGTTTATCATGTCAGTTAATTAATAACTGATGTGAAAAAAGCCGGGGGGGGGGGGGTTATAACGTTAGTTATTATATAACCGTCGTGATAAACCGTGGGGGGGGGGGGCTTTATCACATCAGTTATAAGATAACCGACATCATAAACACGTGCGGGGGAGTTTATCACGTCAGTTATTTAATAAACGATGTGATAAAATCATGGGCGATGGTTTATCACGCCGGTTATTAAATAACTGACGTGCTAAACCAGTCTCGGGAGGGATTTATCACATCGGTTAATCACTAACCGTCGTGATAAAAGGCCTGGGAAATGGTTTATCATGTAGATTACTGATTAACCGAAATGATAAATCATTTCCCAGGGCATTTATCACGTCGGTTATTACATAACCGATGCGATAAATCATCCCACAGGTGTTAATCACGTCGGTTTTGAAAAAAACCGACGTGATAAATGCTTCTCGATTTCTTTATCACGTCAGTTATAAAATAACCGACGTGAAAGACAAAATTTTTTTTTTAGAAAAATTGACTGCAGTCCTCTGCTCTCCCCCAAAATCAACCAGAAACCAAATCAATAATTCGTACCACAAAAACAGAAGGAGATTAAAACCTGAACTAAAGAAAATTTAAGCATTTACATTGATAACATATAAAACTTACCCCACTTGATAACCCCCACCCTCATGTATACCACCTGTACAACCCTCCCCCACCCCATTGGAGCTCCCACCACACCCCTAGATTGCCCTGACCCCCTGGACAGCCCCAAACACCCCTCAATAAACCCCCACCCCCTGAACATCACCCCCTCACCCCTCACCCCAATTGACAGCCCCCACCACACCCCTGGACTAACCCCCGACCCCATGAACAACCCTAAACACCCCTTGACAACCCCCCACCCTCCTAAACAGCACCCCTCACCCCTCACCCCACTTGACTGCCCCCACCACTCCTCTGGACTGCCCCCCGCCCCCCTGGTCAGCCTCAAACACCCATCTACAACCCCCCCCCACCCTCTAGAACAGCACCCCTCACCCCACTTGACAGCCCCCACCACACGCCTGGACTGCCAACCGACCCCCGGGACAGCTTCAAACACCCCGTGACAACACCCCACCCTCATGTATACCCCCCACACCCTGGACATCCCTCTCCCACCCCATTGGAGCCCCCACCACACCCCTGGACTGCCCCCAACCCCCTGGACAGCCCCAAACACCCCTAGACAACCCCCAACCTCATGTATACACCACCACCCCACCGGACAGCCCTCCCAGACCCCTGGACACCCCCAACCCCACTGAACACCCCCCACACCCTTGAAACCCCTCCCCCAAGACCAGAATCCATACCAGAAAAACCATCATAAGTAGTCCAAAACAAGAAGTAGAGCAAAATTAACCATTCACATATATAACATTCAAAACATATACTGTCAAATTCAAAAAAACAACAAATACAACCTAAATGACTACCAAATACACAATTACAATGGTAATATTCAAAATTACATTCTACATTACAAAAAACTAAAATTTAATCAAACCTGTAAAATAATTTGACCACTCCACTTGTAAGTGTTTGATGCCTTCAACATTATAGGGTTGAGGGTCATCAAAAATCTACAAATGAAAAGGGTAGTAGTTAATGTATATAATGAGTAAATAAAATTGAAATATTATGGAAATGTTTAAGATGAAATCTTACCAGGTCAAAATTCACAACTGTCCTAGTTATTATTATTTCATACATAAATCTTAACATATAATATCCACATTCGATGACGCCTTGTTGTTCATAACAATTATGTTTGAATGAGTGTAAATACAATATATTATTTTAAGGTATTAAATAAAAAAGTACAAATTATAAATGTATATTTACCTTAGTATTTACATATTTGATCTTTCCATTCCTTTTCTTTGTGTTTTTTCGAAAGTAGGCCCATGCCCTTTTAGAAAATAATAATAATGGGGTAAATTTAAAATTCATTATAATATATATAACTATTGAGAAATGGAATCTTAGTTTTCCAATATATTCTTAAAACTTTTCCACACATCATCATGGACAGAGCATATCCAATAATGTGCTTTCTCCCTTGGGAAACAAACCCCTAACATCCACTGATCACTGATAAAAGGAAATTTAATGTTAGTGGTTTTTTATGTTAAAAGATAATTAACTCTTTGAGAGAGATGTGTTTCATAACTCTCACAAAAAGGCATCATCCAACATTGTGTGACTCTATTCTTTTCAAGTCTTTCATCAATATAAAGCATTCTTTGTTCCTCATCCAATGCACATGATTTAGGGGAAATCAATTGCGAGTCCATGAATCCATATACATCTGTCATCTCATTCCTGTCACAAATTTTATAAAGATACCTAATACAAACAGACATAAGTATACATTTTTAATAAATATAATGCATGGAAAAGGTGTTAAGACTTACATGGAAAAAAATTTCACCACGTTGATGCCCAACTTATCTCTAGTAACAAGCTCCATGATAATAGTTTTCATAATCCCCACATTTATTTCACGTCCACAAACATGACCTTCCATTGGAAACTCATAATGACCCGCCAAAAAATTTGAATACCTTGACAATCTGTCAAGACTACTAGAATCTGTATCTGATGTCATAGCCATTTGTCTTTGTTGTTGTCTATACAATATTTCTTTAACTTTGAAGTATTCCTATAAAAATAAATTAAAAAATATATTAGTTTTCAAATGATAAAACAAATTTAATAAATAAAATAAAATAAAATAAAAGATATAACATTCATACCTCTATGGTAATGAGTCGAAGAAGTCTGGATGGCCAAATTAAAAAATGGCCGATACAATGTCCAACTGTCGCCACCTCATCTGTAGGTAATGGTACCAGAGCTGATCGATCTATAATATCCTGTACAGTGACCCTCTGATTCTATACCACTAACTGTTGATGATGAACTGTATCTCCTATACAATATACGAACCCATATACTACTATATGATATTTAGAATCATTAACATACAACTTGCAATAAGTAGGAAGCTGCAGCGGAGGAGTAGGATAAAAAATGGGGTTAGCAGGCTAATGTGGGGGAGTGGGAGATACTGGTGGAGGTGGAGGATAAATAATGGGGTCTGCAGGGGGAGGTGGAGGAGTGGGAGCTGCAGTCTGAAATTTTCTTTGCATGTCGGCAAAAATAGACTGCACTGACGCTCTAATCTTTTCCTCCATAGTCGAATTAATATTATGAAATTCAGCCTCCAAGGATTATATTTTTGTATAAACCCCCTCAACTTTTGAAGTTGAAGAACGTGGAATCACTTTTCTTACCGATAGACCTGCCGGATATCCTCTTACATGACCAGGATGTTCAGGCCTTCCCAATGCTACAGATAAAATATCTTCCCTCCCAGTAGCTGTAAATGTCCCCTCTGAACTTTGCTCTTCAAGAGAGTCCTGCATTAATTAATTGAACATTTCTATAACGATTGAAATTATTTGAAGAAAATGGTTAACTTAAATAAATAAAATATATACCTTACAATCCTCTTAGCTACGATTCTCGATTCATCCGAAAGATATTTCCCTTTTTTCCCTTCCGAGATCTCTTCCATTTTTCATGTCTAGATGGAGGGGATGGAGAGGCCACTTCTCCAGAGCTTGAAGAATTAGCTCTTAGTTGTTGAATTTTTTTTGCCATCATTTGTTCTTCCAATAATGCATACCCTCCCTGAGATAAACTATGAGGGTATACATTTTTAGATTGGATATCCTGATGATATTTCCTTGTTTGATGTAAATTAAGAATAAGAAATCATTAACAAAACGTTTATAAGATCATTTACATAAGAAATCTTATAAAAGTTTACACTGCCCTTACAAAAAATGACTCATTTCTTCTACTTTCAAAAAACTGTCTCCATGTGTCTTTATCTATAAAAGGATATATACGACAAGGATTGTCATGAATCCTATGACAATAAATGAAATCAAATGAGAGGGTTGATTTGAAATCCCTCCATCTCCTGGAATCCAGTGATAAGCATTTCGTCTTGACTCCTCCAGTGTCAGGAATATCAAATTTCATCTGATAATGAAGAGGTTAAACATATTATATATACTAGAATCATTTAAAGAATATTCAAACAATAGCAAAAGATCTTACCAAAATTGTCTCCCATAACTGAGAGATTGTCCCTTTATCCACACTTCTCCAGTCATCATACAGAATGCTTACTTTGCTCTTAGCATGAGTTACTACAAAAATCGTAAAATATTTTGCATTTGGACCTCTAGGAATATCATCATCAACAAACTATATGACTATCCTCTGATCCTGCGTATGAGGAATTGATAATTTTGGTAAACGTGTGCACCCACATTTACCAACCTTTGAACTCTTTGTCGTAATAGGAGCATGTGAATGTTCCTCCCCAGAGGTATGACCATTATGCTCATCTCCAGAATCATGTAGTTGATCAACTAAATGATCTGTCATTATCCTTTAAATCAAAAAAACAAACATGAGTTCAAAAATATAAAAATTCAAATATTTTAATACTACTGTAATCAGAAAATAGAAAAGTGTACTAAGTTATGTAATAGTAAACATTGGTAATATGGTAAGCATGTTAAACAATGGTAAAGATGGAAAACATGGTAAAAATGGTAAACATGGTAAACCTGGTAAACATGGAAAAGTAATTGTCATTGAACAAAAATAATAGATATATAATTCATGTAACGTTAAACATGATAAAGTAAACTAAACAAACATAAAACAAAAAAAAACTTATACTTATTTTGTTTTAAAACATGTTTTCATAAATAAATAACTTACAACATCTAACATTTATGAAAAAAATAAATGTAAAGAAGAAATAAACATATGTTACCTGTAATTTTAGGAATGTACAAATGGAATGTTTTCCCAAATTCCTTCGTCGTGATCGTTCTTTATGGAACAAACCATGTCTTCAATATGCTCATTATTATGTTCTGTTAATCTTTCCATGGATGTAGGGATCTCACATAAATCAGCATCTTCATCAACTTCATCATCACCAACATATTGTTTTTCCCTTGTAAAACAATAGCACACTACATATCTGATTGATATACTACATAGAAATTTTTTTTCATGTGTTTCAATTATAAAAGAATTAGCTATGTCTTCCAATATATTCAAATTAACAAGTTTCATTCCAAATTCATCGTGTCTATCGATGTTGTTACCGATAAACCATTTACAGTTAAAAACAGGAACTTTAATTTTAAAGTAATCAACCTCCCATATGTCTTCAATCACTCTATAATATTCACTTGATTTAGAAATTGGGTTTTTGTCCTTAGCACTCGAAAAATTCATTGCTTCTACAAACACCAATACCCAACTATTCTGAACTGCACTTCTGTTATCCTGAGCTTTCGTATGAAATGTGTAGCCATTAATGTCATAACCGGACCATGTTATCACATTTAAACATGCACCACCCACTATCCATTTTAATGTCCATGATCCATATGATCTACCAAGAAAAGTTTTTTTAATCCATGACAAATTTTTTTTGTTGTGCTCATTCAAAATCCACATTTCTTTCTTCTTTGTATGACATTGTTTCAACTCATTAATATGCAATGTGATATATGGTTGAGCATATTCTATGTTATTCAAGATGTATGATTATAACTTTTTCATCTGTTCAGCTGAAAATTATTTTACTTTCAAGCCACGAATCCCCTTTCCCTCATTATTAACTCGTTCATGGAGAGATGGAGGAAAGCCTATGTGTTGCGCCACAACCACGTAGCTCGTACAAAACTCTGCTACCTCCTCATAAATATACTTTTCAATAATGGAGGCTTCAAGTCGATATGCATTTTTAACATACCACTTTAATATTTTCATATACCTTTCAAAAGGATACATCCACCGAAGATATACAGGTCCACAAAGATTTATTTCTCAAACCAGATGAATCATTAAATGCTGCATTATATCAAAAAAAGATGGAATAAAATATATTTCCAATTGACAAAGTATAAAAATTGCATCCTTTTCCAAAATGTTTAAAGCATTCAAAATAATCGCCTTGTTACAAATTGAATTCAAAAAATAACACAACTTCATCATAGTATTTCTGACATGAATGGGAAATATTCCACGCAATGAAACAGGTAGAATTTGTTGCATCATGACGGGACAATCATGTGATGTCATACCTATCAACTTCAAGTCCTTCAATGAGACAAAAATTTTTACATTTGAAGAATAACCTTGAGGTACTTTGATATCATGAAGACACTGACAAAAGCTAATTTTCTCCCTCTTCGATAATGTATGACAAGTCGGGGGAAGAAATGTTCGTCTTCCTTTATGAGTGGGTGATAACTCGAAACGTATTCCCATTGATTATATGTCTAATCTTGCATTCAACCCATCTTTAGTCTTTCCTTTAATATCTAATAATGTTACAATAAAACAATCACATATATTAATCTCCACGTGCATGACATCAATATTATGTTTAACTTCATGATACCTCCAATATGGTAGCTCAAAAAATATTTACCATTTCTTCCAAATATGTCTATCATTACCAGATTTCTGTGTCTTTCCCAATGTCACATCAAGGGGTTTCACCCTCTGAAAATAAAGATCTGGGGATAAAGGTTTTGGAGAAATATCAAATTCCTGTGAGCCACTGAATGCCATTTTTATTATTCTATAAGGGTGATCCATAGGCAAAAACTTTCGATGACCCATGTACACTGTTTTCCTCCCATGATGCAATTGAAAATATGACGTCTGTTGTTCGCAAATTGGACATTCTTTATGACCTTGAACACTATATCCAGACAAATTTCCATATGCTTGAAAGTCATTTATAGTGAACAGAAGCACTGCATGCAGTTGAAAATATTCCATTTTATAAGAATCATAAACCCTAATACAATCAGTCCATAACAGTTTCAAATCATCAATCAACGGTGACAAGTAAACATCAATATCATTGCCGGGTTGCTTTGGACCAGAGGTCATTATACTCAACATGACATATTTGTGATTCATTAAAACTTCAAGAGAGAGGTTGTAAATTACCAATAAAACATGCCATGAACAATGTGTGCTACTGAGGGTTCGGTATGGATTCATTCCATCTGTGCACAACCCAATCTGAGATTTCTCATTTCATTTCCAAATGTAGAATACTGCGCATCAATTTTCTTCCATTGTGGAAAATCAGCTAGATGACGTATTTTTCAATCACATACCCGCTCATCAGCATGCCATCTTAACCTTTTTTGCATCATGTGAATTAGCAAATAAACATCTGAAACGATGAATTATAGGAAGATACCAAAATACCTTTGAAGGGATCGTTGTAATCTCTACATCAGCCCGTGATTTCTTTTTCACCTTATACCTTGATGTCCCAGATTTAGGAAACTCTGACAGAAATTCATATTCCTTCCTATATATAATGCAGTCATTCGGACAGGCATGTATTTTCTAGTATCCCAATCCCATCAGGCATAATATTTTCTTGGACTTATAATGTGAATCTGGTAGATCGTTATCTTTTGGAAGAATTTCTTTCATCAATTGTAGCAGCTCTGTAATACTTCTGTCACTCCATCCTTGTTTCACCTTCAGGTTAATAAATCTTAACACCACCGACAAAACCATAAAATCTGTACAACCATGATATAATGGTTTTTCAGCATCACCATATAGACGTGCAACTATCTGTTCTATCTCAATTTGTTCTGCTACAATATCATGAATCATTTATTCAATTCCATTGGAGTTACCATCTTGTGAATCATTATCATCAGTGACATTTCGTCCAGTTTCACCATGCCAAATCCAAGGGATGTAACTCGGATTAAAACCATGACATATCAGATGATATTTTATCTCTATACTTTTCAACTTATTCATATTAAAACATTTCAGGCAGGGAAAGAAAAAAATGTCACTACATGGAAGATTTCGTTTAGAAAATTCCAAAAAGGAATCAAAACCTTCCTCATATTCATTGCTCATTCGATGTGCCATAATCCATCTTCGACTCATTATTACCTATAACAAATATCAAATATATATATATTTTTAAGGTAAGACAAATATAAGTTTATATGAAAAAAATCATAATTTAAATGTAAAACAATTTTGAAATATAAAACAAATCTATGCGTATTTAAAAAAAATTCTTGAATATTATTATTAAAAGAAAATACAGTTAGATATAACAGTTTTAAATTCCATTGAACAAAAGAAAACCATGGCACCTACATGGTTTATAGAAAATTGGAGAGAATGGAGTAAACCTGAGAATCAAATCATATTTAAAATAAAAATTCAGATGGAGAAAATCATCCCTCTTGGACACCACCCCCCACCGCCTACCCCCTTGGACACCCCCCCTGGACACCCCCAACCCTCTGGACGGCCCCCACCCCCCGGAAAACCCCCAAAACCTTCTGGACAGGCCCCACCCCTTGGATAGTGCCCCCACACACACACACCCCCTTGGACACTCCCCTGGACACCCCACAACCCTCTGGACAGCCCCTACCCCCGACCAACCCCCAAAACCCTCTGGACAGGCCCCCACCCCTTTGGACAGCCCCCGACACCCACCCACCGTCTTGGACACCCCCTGGACACCCCCAACCCTCTGGATATCCCCCATCCCCCTGAATAGCCCCCAACCCTCTAGAAAACACCCCCACCCCTCCTGGAAACCACCTCCACCGCCTACCCCCTTGGACACCCCGCTGGACACCCCCAACCCTTTGGACAGCCCCCACCCCCTGGAAAGCACCTCACCCTTCCAGACAGCACCCCCACCCCTCCTGACACCACCCCCACCCCTGACCCCCTTGGACACCCCCCCTAGACACCCCAACCTTTGGACAGCCCCCACCCCATGGACAACCCCCAAAACCCTCTAGAGAGGCCTCCACCCCCTTGGACAACCCCCAACACCCACCCACCCCTTTGGACACCCCCCTGGACTCCCCCCAACCCTCGGGACAGCCCCCACCCCCCGGACAACCCCCCAAACAATGGTTTACATATAAAAACTAGGCATGGTGAACAACTAAAAATCATGAATTTAATATATACATCAGCATGAAATAAAAGGAATTAAATATTATTAAATATGGCTACTTAAATGATCGTATGATAATTAAAAATAACCATTGATATTCAACTAGTCAAACGATCATAAGTTTTCTCAATAACTAATATCATAATGAGGTAATGGATAATTCTAGAAATCTTAAACATATTGTCGGGGGCTTGGCCAAGGACTCAAAAAATACTAGGGTAAGCCCTCAATATAACCCATTTTTTATTTGGAATCATGAGACATAGCGATGCATCGAAGGTCCATACAGGTCAACAACCATTAAATTATATGTCTAATAGATTCTCATATAAAATAGGATAAACATAAGAAGCAAAAACACATGAAACATCATTTTCGAATTCGTACATTTAATCAATAACCATTCTATGCAGTAATATAGGTGAATGAGATCATTAGTTGTCAATGAAAACAAAAATTACCATCAATGTCGGGCATTCGCGAAACATAAACATACTAAATAAAAGTATTTGAGGCTTACATGAATATTGCGAGTTGATCTAACAGATCTAGGGATGATAAATAAGATGATGATGGAAAAAATAGGTAAGAGGGTTCGAAATCGAAGAATCTTACCTAGTTTAAACACAAAAATCGCAAAACATAAATATAGACTATCCGAGAAAAAAATGAACGAAATAAATTCGTGGAAAGCTTACTTGAGGGATGCGAGTTGAGATGATAGATTCGAGGAGATTAAATATGATAAACGATGAAGTCCAAATGAGTTTAACGCAGTGAGATCGACGAGTTGATTAGGGTTTACCATGTGAGAGGGACGAGCCGCTGGACTGTCAATCGAAAAATCTTAAATGACAATCCACGGGGCCTGTTAACTTTTTAAATGTTTTCTAACGTCGGTTAATTAATAACAGATGTTATAAACTATATTTTACATTTATAACGTCGGTTATTATAATAACCGACGTTATTAATGTATTAGATACAGCTTTTTTGACATCGGTTCTTTTATAACCGACGTAAAAAAATCCGTGTATTGGTTTTTTACATCAGATATTCTATAACCGACGTAAAAAAGACATCAAAAATAACAGTTTTTTATGTTGGGTATTGTATAACCTACGTAAAAAACGTTCTGTGGGTTGTTTTGTTACGTCGGTTATAAAATAACCGACGTCAAAAAGGCCTCAAAAGCTGCGTTTTTTACTTCAGTTATTTTATAAGCGACATAAAAAACTCGTAGGTATCTCGTTTTTTCATCGGTTATCAAATAACTGACCTAAAAACCCCACGCACTTTTGTTTTTTTATGTCGGTTAATTTATAACCGATGTAAAAACCGAACACGCGCCATGTGTCACGTCGGTTATTAAAATAACCGATGTTAAAAAGCTACTCACCGCATTTGTTACGTCAGTTATAAAATAACTGACGTAAAAAACCACATTTCACAGATTATCACGTCGTTTATATATAAGCGACGTAAAAAATGGTGACGTAAATAACGTTTTATGCACTAGTCCACATTAATGTAGTAAGTCTCATGCGAGTCAAAATTGGAAACATCTCCATAGGGTTACCACACTAAACTATTAATGGAGAATTTCAGGGAACATTTTTAAAATTGTGTCATATTATACATTCTAAATTATACTAGTGTAATAAAAAACTGATATTCTGTTACTGGAGTTGGTTTTGTTAAAACTAGAATGAAGATAATGTGTCATATTGTTCAAAATTTTCACCATCTCCCTAGAGAACCCAAAATTAACTATTCAAGGAGTAATTTTGGGACTACATATATAAGAATGGCACTTCATTAAATAGGTGTATCCAAAAAAATTCCTAGTATGGTGATCAAAGGAATGTCATATCAGAAAACCATGAATTTGGTATTGAATAAAAAATCATTGAATTGGGTCATTAACTAGATTTTATTATTCATATTTTTCATTATCTTTTCATATCCATCGGATGTAAAGTTATATATGGCTAGTTCAACATTCATGTTCCCCATGTTGTAAAATGTATAGATCCTTATAAGATTGATCTCTGAGCCAATATTCCCAAGGCATCGACTCAAGTAATCACCAATGAGCTTTCTTGAGTTATTGAATGGTCATATTTATCACTATATAATATCCCTATTATTTAATTATGATATGAAAAATGATATATTAATTTTACTAAATATTTATTTTTTTCTAAATAGTAGACATTAATGATATAAACTAGATTTTCATGAACTATAGGGCTCATCAATGTCTCATTTAGGACCTCATAAAATTCCATATAAATAGATATTGTCAATGATCGGGTGTTAGGATGAGATTATGATGAGGTGATACAGTATTTAATATTTTAATTCCAAGGTAATGAATATTATTTTGATGTTAAATTTTATGACTGGTAGTGTAGAGGGTGAAACAAGCTCAGGTAGTGGTTCTTGGTTTGAACCAATTGGTTTTTGCTAATGGTTCGGGAGTGGTGACTCATCTAGGCTAGAAACTATCTAGTTTGGATATGGAGCTATTCCAAATTATTTTATCATAGATATTTATCCCTCTAATAATAAATAATTTCATTCTATATTTTTTTAGAACAGATATCATTTTCAATATTAGTTTCTTAGTAATTTTTTTGGTATGAAATGCCTTCCCATTGATTTTGAGAATCTGTTAGTATCTTCAGGACTAGTCAGTTAGCATGTATCATTCCTAGGATTAGAATAGGAGTTTATTATTCTAATAATGGTGATAGTGAAAAATAATTTTCCTTCTATCAGTATTCATCTAGAAACCTATGATCCATTAAAATATCTCATAATGTGGGAGAATGAAATCCACAGGAATTTATGTTGTTATTTACACTAGTAATGGATCATATATATAATATCAACGTCATAATTGAATCCATGTTTAATCAAGGGGTGAAATTATATCTATTTATAAATATAGAAAAAAACTAACAGGGGAATAGTTCTTTTTGTTTCAATCATTGAAGAATGACCCCATGATATCAATAAGTAAACATTATATCATTCTATTCACTTAACATATCAACACATTGGATCCAGAACTGTAACAAATTATGATATCTATGTCATTATTGATAGTGGTATTGATTTGTGGGTCATCAATTCTATGATTTAAAAACTATAGTATTCCATGATATACCATACACTTTAGCTAATCCTTCATAAAAATGAAATCATAGATGATATTTATTTGGAAAATATAAAATGTATTGTAGTTGGGATAATTCTTCAAATCAAACTCTAATGGATTCATAATATCTATAATCTCGAGAAAGATATTCCCCAAAGAATATATACAGATTCATGGTACTTTCACATATTTAAATGCTAAGAATATCTTTCTTTTATCATTACAGATTCCTATTGTTTACCACCAACGTTGGCCCTAGGATAAGTTTATGGCATGATTATATTCTTGATGAGGATTATACAATTGTGTCACTAGAATCCAAATTTGTTGAGGTGTTGGATACCACAACTCATATGTTTTCTCTATCATTATAGAAATTTATCTTAGTGTGGGAGGATGTTAATAAGACCTTTTCATGGCTTATTTCTTGGAATCATAAAAAATTGAGCCCTATTGGTGGAGTCCTATACTCAACATATGTAAATTTTGGAGACGAGGGCCTATTGTTATATATAGCCTCCAAAAGATTATTAATAACATTAACCAACTTATTCAATGATATTTCATCATTATTTTGAACAATTTTTTACTAAAAAACATTTAATGTTAATCATCTATGATCTAAGAGAAGGATTTATCAATGATCAACTGGTGAAAAAAACTATAGGGAAAATTAGATCCTAGATTAGGTTGGTGGATCATCCTACCACAATATTAAAGTATTAGCTGAGGATAGTTAGTTTGAAAAAAAATAAGAAATATGATAGGTTCATTTGAATCACCCTCTATATGTTTTCATTTTCTATAGAGTATTTCGAACCTGAGCTTTTTATAGTCCTCAAGATCCCAGAGTAATATGGTGACATGGGAAACTATAGTAGTTGATTGTGCACCTTCAATTTCAATTAAAGTATCAAATATTAATATTTATTTGTTAATATTTATATGTTTTTTGGAAGTTTTTTGATTTTAAGACTCCCAGGTCAAATGGTTTGCCTATGCTAATTGGTGTAGGAACCACTAGGTAGATTCACATTTGATGAAGTTACTCCATGGATAATTCCACCTCACTCATTTCAGTATTGGTATCTTACTTAAATTGTGATGGGGGACAACTTTGATGTTTTTAATCATGTATGTGGGTAGGGGAAACGTCATTAGAATCATTAGAGTTATAATCAATGGATATATATCATCGATCTCTTAAAGTGGATAATTTTAGAGAGGCATGATACAACCATCATTTGACATTCAAAAGTATAGATCTGTTCCCTTTTATTGGGTAAATACATTGATCTTTTCCTTATATATATATCAGAAACTATAATATCATCCATTGACATCATCGTTATATCCCATCAAAACTGTAGTGAGGTTGATATTACCACACTACCACTCATGGTCCTTGAATTTCTCAGTGATTCTAGGATATTCCATATTTACACTACAAAAGAGATTGAACATCAACTATAAATATTTTTTTTCATGGTCCTCAAGTAATTACTTCAGGATGGATATGTGGGAGGTCACATATGGCTAGAACATGACATAAATCTGGATAGTGTCTAAGTCCTCCCATAGGTTCTCATCACCATCATCAATAAATATGGAAGGGGAGTCATTTACCATGTTTATCTAGGAATATAAATTAATTTATTTGGAATATATATGAGGATTTCCTAAAAACCTATTTTATTATAGTTCCATGACTGAAATCTCCATCATCTAGAAATTTCATCCCCTAGGTGGAAAGATGTCTTCTTAAGCTGGTGTAAAATTTATCTACACTTATATATAGAATTTATACAATGAATTTTTATATGGATGGATATTAAGGTGTATCTTATCATCAATTAATATTTATTTGGATCTTAATATGTGTATCACATCCAATTTAATCAAAAAGGAAAATGATGTTGATATCTATAGGGACCACATCATAAAAAATAATTAAATGAAATAAAACACATCAATAATGAATAGATTCATAAAGAGAGTCAATAAAACTATATATACCTCAACATTTTAAATGCACAACCTCAATAACCATTTATTTTCACCCAAGGGTTGTAGTGGAATAGGAATATTCATCTATTATGAATCATCTATGCTCTAAAATTATAAAATATTAATTTTGATCTTCCCGTAATACCCTGAATAAACCATTCTAATCATTTATGGATGTTCCCAAAAATCATGTTTCTCTGAGTCAGGGGAATCATATCCATGATAAATGTTATGGGTTTCATGGGGAAATCCTCTGGATCGGTGTTAGTTGTTTCCCCCCATGGAGGATCTTCAGAGAGGTAAACATCTTCTATGTGAGGAGTAACTCCATTGTGGTTATGGGTTCTGATATTGGTTATGAGAGTTAGATCATTGTTAAATATGGATGGTTAAGGTCTCAGTGATAGTCTAATATGATTTTTCCATTATTAATTTTAAATAGGGTGAGGATTGTGTTAATATATGAAAGAATATTTGAAGAAGAAATAATGTATACTTGTAGAGTTATGATTGTAACATAACCCCAGGGTTGATACCATGAAGCTTATACTAAGGAAACCCAAATGTGATAACTCTAAAAATAACTTATGGTAGGATAGTTGCAAAAGAACCGAAAATCCAGTATCCTAGAGTAGATTCAGTTTTTATTACATTGGTATAAGATATAAGGGATCTCACCACACATGATCGATTAGTTAGTACCATTGGGTATCTATATACAATCATGATATTGATATTACATTATAAATAGAAAAAATATCATAAGAAAAATTTGAACATCATTTATATTATTCATAATATCATAATTCATAACCTAGGGAAAGGAAAAAAAATAAATGGTCAGAATAGAATCTATTTAAGGGTTATTCATAATTGAAGCCATCATGTGTAAATAAGTAATAATCAATATAAAAAGTTTAATGACTAAAAAAACATGACATTTAATCAAATAACATGATCACAAATTCTTCCAGTGAAAATATATATAAAGTAATTTCATGGAAAATAAATACATAATTCTAAATAAAAGAAAATTACAAATATTGGACATCATGATCTCATGCATCCTGATATATTTAATATCAAATCATTGATCAGATAGAGTATAATTGATGTGTTTTTATACCCACAACCTAATTTAATAAGTTTAGAGAGAAGGTTTTTTTATGAAAACTGTAAATGCATCAGGGTTATATCTATTACTAGGCCCCACAAATCAGTATATATACAATTCAATTCTCTTATATTTAGTGATAAATTTAATTCATAAACAATATTCCATGTGAAAAAATATCTTTATTGAGTAAACAATAAGAAATATTATGAATTTTGAAATCAATCAAAATAAATTTACAACAAAACTCCATATGTAGAAATTGTATACATTTTATATAATGAACATATCAATAAAGAAAATAATATGGATATTTATGTTAAATGTAATTTCAATGAAAAATTAATCATAATAAATTGATTTTTCCATAAGTAGGTTAATGGACAGAAAAATAATTAGAGATAAAATATTACTATAAATTTATCAAAAATATGTGTTCTATAATAAAATTATTTCTAGGGACTAAATAATAACAAATAGAACAAAACCATTAAAATAAACATGAATTAAAGAGGTTTCTTTATAAAAACATATAAAAATTATAAAAGAATCTATATTATATAAATTGTTTTGGGTGGCGGTAAAATTTGTTAATAGTGTATATGTTAAAAAATAACTTTTAGATTTTAATAACAAAATTTAAAAAAATTATTATGTTCAATTTTTTAAAAAATTAACGGATAAAATATTTTTTTGTAAATAAATTTATTGAATAAAATTTATTTTTTATAATATTTTTAAAAAATATTTATATGGATGAATAATACACCCAGTTAAAAAGAAGAATAAATAAACTGTGTTTTTATATTTAATTTATTTCTTGAGTTTATTGACATGTTGATAATTTTTCAAATAAAACATATAAAATACATAAATATGAATACTATAATAAAATATTTGGTGTTTATAAATGATATATTTTATGATTCCTTTAATGAAAAAAAGTGTAATTCCAAAAAGTTGAGATTGTAAAATAAATTCTAAACAATTTGGTAACATTAAATATAAAACCCATTCAAAAATTTAAAATGATTGAAACAATTAACCATCAATAACAAATATATATTCACTTTGAATACATCAATATGTAATTCTAAACACCACATTGAAATTTTAATGTTTATAATACAAAATATGTCTCAGTGAAGTAGATATTGAGATGACATCTCATAAAAAGATCATGCCATTAGAGTGAGAATTCAAAAAATCAAATTTTAATGTCTAATAAATTTAAATCCATAAAAAAAGTTAAAATAAAACATATTATTATCACTTGTCATTATGAATATAATAATATCATAATATATTCAATAATGTATAAATATAACCGAAAGAAGGGAAATTCAGTTATGAAATCCCTTACCTCATGTTCAATATCACTCATCAATGTGTTTAATGTCATCTATATTAAATTTTCATTTATGATAATTAAATAACATTACCATATTAATATATATACTATTTAATTCATTTAAAATATCAAATCACTAATTTGTAACAATCATTTATTGCTATCATTCTTTTGGTTGTGAACCTGGTCATTTTTCATGAGAATGCTTGTTCGATAATTTAGGTCCTTTTATTTTTATTGTGGTTTCATAACATAAATTATTTACCAAATTATATAAATAAAATAATATATATATATATATATATATATATATTCAAATTCATCTATAAAATGTATAGACCGAAATATGAATTACACCATTCAAGGAAAAAGTAGGCCATATGTACGCATGAATGATGTTTTCATTTTTTATGGATGGAAATAAAGAAAGTTAAATAATATTAAAATATTATAGAATAATTATTATACCATATATATCATCTATATTCAATAAATATTTACTTTTTACCATCCATGAAATGAATAAATGAAAAATGTATCTCAACGCTTCGTAGAGGTGGTGGTACACACATATGCTCAAGAGATATCATCATATTCCAACATATTGGAAGGAATTACTGTAGATATAATATTATAATTCCATATGAATAAAAACTATTTATATATCGTATGTATTCATTATTTAATTTTTTAATAATTTATTTAATTGGTGATGAAAAATGAAAAACACTATTACGTGGAGACACTATATCGTATGTACGCACGAGAAACATTTTCTAATTTCATAGGATATAAAATAGATAAAAAGTGGATGTACCATAATAATAATAACAATATCTTAGTTTATTTTTTATTCTGGATATATTATTTTAGTAGTGGTCCTATAGATTTATCGATTGTAGAAGAAGAATGAAATCTAAATGATTCGGTAAATGTGATTACCTATTCTTGGGTCTACTTACTTTGTATTCATTATTATAGAGCCCTTGAATAGTCATATAATAAGACACAAACTCTATATCATTTATATGGAAGTGTATAAGATAAATGTTTAGGGGGTTTTCTATCTATATCGATCAATGTGTTGTAATAAAAAAAGATAATGGGCGCCATTTTATAAATAACAGATGGTGCACTCTTGTGATTTTTCAAAATATTATAATATAATAATGTTACATTCCTAGAAAGTTATTTGAAAAAGGACATGTACATGAATATAATATCGATATGGTTCAAATATAAACATATATTAAATAATGGTTTGTAAATCATTTCAAGCATTATCTTTTTTATTAACTTCTTGATTAAACATTTAAACATTATCTTCAATAAAAAATATTTCAATATTAATGTGTTATAATTTTACATATAAGGTGATAAGTTCCAAATAAATTGAAAGGGGAAACAATTTTTATCTATTTAAAATACTACATTTCCTTTTATTATTTTGAAAATATTTAAAAAAAATTATTTTCATAAAATATCGTCAATGTCATTTTTGACACTAATCATTTAATATGAATTTAAATAAATCAATAAAAATATGTAATTAATATATATAAATTTAAAAACACTAAATATATGTTATATATAGCTATAATATTAATGTAAAACTGTAAATAACACAAAACAATATTAATTTTAGAGTTTTCAATATCATTTACAAGGCTTTTCTAATTATTTCACAAGCAGTGAGTCGACATTATGCAACCATTTAAGTTTTTTATTTCATTACTAAGAATTAAAAATAAATTTATATAATAAAAAAGTATTCAAAATTAAAATATTGATATATATATGATGTAGTAATCTTTTTATCCATATATATGATATTTATAGATGTTGAAGTCAAGAAAGTGATTTTTAAGAATTTTATTTGATTAAAATGATATAAATGTCATAATAAATGGGAAATAATATCAAAAAAGTATATATTATATGGTATGTTGTATATTGTTGAATTTATCCCATATAAATAAATAAAATAAATTGTTTCAAAAAATTTCAATGCCTTATTATATTATTTTTAACGTTAATTACCCAATTTACCCTTTATTGAGGTGATAAATTTTACCAATGGTAATATTTATAATTTCTATAAATGAGAGAGAAATATTGAAAAAAATTTCAACCTCTTGATTAAAAATATTTAATCCATTTTATAAAATTTAATTCTTATATATTTAAGAAATAAATTTGAAAATATTCTTGAAAAAATATAATGAAAAAATAGTTTTTTAGATAATTGTGTTTTAAGGACTAAAAATTGACTTATATCAAAATCAAGTAAAATTATGATTCTAATTTAAATCAAATGAATTTTATAAAACTTAGATAAGAAATAAATAATATAATGGGACTTTTAAATTAAAGTATTTCATGAAAATAAATGACAATTTTACAAGAATTAGTATTTTCACTGTTCATTTAAAATAAAACTTTTTTAAAAATCTCCTAAAATGTATTCGTGAGCTCATACTTACATGTTTATTTCAAAAAAATTATAAAAATAATTCTTGAAAATATTTAAAGAGGTTTTTTTGATTTATGTAAACTCAATTAGGTGTATAAAAAAATCTATCAATAAAATTTTACTTATTTAAAGTGAAATATATCATTAAATATCAAGGTGTTACATTGTACTACCTTTTATAAATTTCTACCTCGAAATTACATCACTTCAATACAAATAACTAAGGATATGTTGACCACATCACATCCTCATGTTCATACTTATCTTCATTGATTTTATGATTTCACCCAAAATAATTGACTATGTGAGGAGTATTGTTTCATATCACCTTTTCTATATGATCTAGAAACTATTTTAGTTGTTCCTCATAAGAAATATCTCTCTATAGTGGTAATAACTCTATGATCATAACATTGGTAGGATTATGTGAGTTCTTACTCCAGATATTTATTTGTAACCTATCCAGAACATGAGGGACAATTAGTTGATCTCTCATATAATATTCTACCATCCCAATATGCTAATTACTTTAAAATTGAACAAAATATCTAAGGCTCAACATTCATTTTATTCCTAACTCATACCAATATTTAACAGTGATATTCATAAGAATACCATATCACCAAATTCCAACTCTAGATCTCATCAATTATTGTCAGCATAAAATTTTCATTGACTCTAAGTATATCTTTTAGGTTATTGAATTGATCATACCTTATTTTACATTTCAACAGCCAGATCAAGACCCAGTATATTTCTTTCTCCATCTTCATCAAAACATGATGGAGTTCATCACTTCCCTCCACAGAGGATTTCATAGTGAATCATTGGAATGATCGAGAAAAATTTATTTCTGCATATGAATTATAACAAAGGAATGGGTCGATCCAAACCACCTTTGAAATCCAAAGTGCATTATCCCAACACTTATAATATTTTTTTAAAGTTCCTGTCTGATATTCCATCTTTATAATAATGATAATTAGTACTAAAAATCACTTATTTATCCAGATTCCACTGAAGGCTTCCCCAAAAAATCTTGGTAAACATTATATACTGATCAAATATGATTATGACTGGTACACCATGAAATCTTAAATATTATTTAATTTATAACATAATAATCTAATCAAGATAGAGTATTCTATAACAGTGATTAAATGAATTTATTTCATAATTTGATCGACTACAACCCAAACAACATTCTTCCATTTAGTTTCTTTTAGGTGTTCATTTGATATTTTCTATTTTGATATGGGTAATGGATATGAAATCCCCTTAGACATTTTTTTATAATAATTAACATGATTAAAATCTAGGGATCTAGATACGTACTCATAATATTCCTTCCCATGTTATCACATATGAAATGTTCTCTAAGAAATATGTAAATCTTTTTAAATACAAAATTAAAAGTGAATTATGAACTGTTAGCGTCATTGAACATATTGTTATTCAACTCTGGTATTAATAGTACCTATACTCAGTTCTATGACTTAATCATTCCATCACTATCATAGTTAAACTTAGAATCATTTTCCACCTTCTTCTATAATTCCACATATTCTTTATATGGCTTCTCAATCCTCATAAGGATGAATAGTTGATGATTCATATCTAAAGGATAAGATCTATCCCATAATGAAATTTTTATAGATTAATCTTTTGTAAATTGATAAAAAAAATTATTCTTTTAATCCCCATCTTCCATAAAATCAAAAGGACTTTTCAACCTTGTGTATCATCCCCCTTGTTCACCTTCCCAGTGTGGTAATGTATTAAGAAGTCCTAATTTCATATAATGTACATAAATTTTCTCTAGAAAATATTCATTTATTTTTATTTATAAATTTATAGTTTATAAATTTTTAGTAGTATTTATGTCATACTATTTACCATATAGATATTTCCTCTATATCTTCAATGAAAGAATTACTCGTTCCATCGGTAAATCATGAATCAGGTAATATTTGTAATGAATTTTTTATTTGTAGGAGGCATAAGATATCACCATATTATTATCCACAAGGTTGAAATCTAGTCCATTATCTATTAAATCTTTATATATCCCAATTATATCTCTACTACATGAATGTGTATGAAAAAGAATACTAACTATCCTTTCCTTCGGGTTTTGAAATTATCCCCCAATTCATCTGTCCATAAAAATCTAACTCCATTATGAGTAAAAGTAGTGTGTGGGTTAGATAGTCTTGAGATATATTTTATAGAGTGTTGTAAGTATCAATATATCCATGAAAAAGATATACTACACTTACTATGGTTGGAATAAAACATTTATCAATAAAATCAATCTTTAAAGGATCCACCGATATACCCTCTTCAAATTATTGGACACACGACTGAGAATTTGTGGAGAAAAAATTCCCACATGGTATATTTTGAATATATATTATCCTTAATTGGAGTGATTTTTGCAATCCTAAAATTGTATTCATGCTATTCCTTAATCATACAATATATGAAAATATAATCTATAAATAAAACCACAAACCAATCAAGGAAATCTCTAAAGACATAGATAATTAAATCCATGAACATATATTTACAATTGGTAAGTCCAAATGTAATTAATATAAATTTTTAAGGACAATACCTTATAAAAATTTTGGTCTTGAGTATATCATCCTTCTTGACCCATAATTATTGATATCAAGATCAAAGATTAATCTTATAAAAAAATTGAGCTCCACAAATTTCATCAAATAAATTATGTATATAAAATCATGATACTTGTTCTTAAATGTTATTTTTATGTTCATGATAATAAGTGAGATGATCCATTGACCAGTATTTCATATTAATAAAAAGAGTAAGTGCAGCCCATTTTGAAGAACTAATCCAAATGAAACCCATATATATATTCTCTAAAGGTTTATTCTCTACCTATTAAAACTTAATCAGGTCAACTCTATATATATTCTTGGAAATAGGTGTAACAATAGGTATGAGTTCTATTGAAAACTCAAATTCACAATTTGGGGCAAGACTAGGAAACTATTTTTGGAAATAGATCATTAAACCCCCATATAATAGTTATATCATCAAAGTCTATTTTCTCTCAAACTATCAAAGATAAAGATACCCAATGAATATGTTGTAAACCCATATGATGTAAGTAATTTAAATTAAATGATTAGTTTCGTAATTTTAGTGAAAGGTTATCATAAGTTGATTTAGTATGTCAAATGTTACTTTACTTTGATGGAAATTGATATGGGATCAATACTCTGAGAGTCAATACAAGCCCAAAATTACATCATATTGAATTAGAGGATGAATTAAATAATTTTTAGTAATTAAATTATGATAAAATTATATCATAGAGGATATATAAAAATGTTATATGATCTTGATATGATTATTAATTATCACTAGAAAACGAAAATCTAGTTATTGAGGTTGTGATATGATACCCATAGAAAATTATATATATATTAAAGTGTTTATAGAATTTGAATCAAATAAAAAAAATAATAATGGGAGTGATTTATAAGTGTTAATAAACCATATATATGGGCGGTTACAAATTTTTTATAAATTTAATAATCTTTTCCTTCCCCATGGATTTTTTAATTATATGTTCCCTTGATCTTTATAACATTGGTCAAAATATAGTCTCATATCCTTATAGTTAAATCACTTAACATTGATGGATTCTACATTACTTTCTAATTCATGGGGTGATGGACTTTATATAACCATTTAAAGTGAATTCATGTTACTTTTAATAAATTTCCATTACTTTTCCTTCCATCAGTATCACTAGTTTGAAAATTCCCATTTCTCTTCATCCCCATATTTATTTTTAACTTTATCATCATATTCTTATCTTCATTTCCTTTAAATTCATAACACTTGGGGAAATATTTATCTATATCTATTATACATGATATACATAACCTCAAATGATAAAACTTCTTCTGATAGTATTTCCCTTTCAAGGAATATATTTATCACATTAATGAGACATTCATGTATGCTCTTTGGATTACATACATGGTTGACAGAATGCCTACATAACCATATAATTTTTTTCTCTATATAAACTCATTATATTTTAACTTTATGCAAAACCATTTAAAAATTTTATATGATTATATATTTCATAAGTAAATTATGGTGACCATATAATCCTTTAATAATTTCATGACTCGTCCCGTGTGGACCATGCCATGACTACCCCAAGCCGCCTACCATAGGCCAGGGGTTGGAGAATAGCATCAGAAAGAATTTCCCTAAAATGGGAAGGCATTCCCTCAAACCTGTACAAACACACAGTCCAAGAAAACAAGAAGATGAAACCACAAAATAAAATTGCAGTAGTAAAAGTGTGTACTCAATGTAAGGGTTCGTAATACAAGACCAATTGAAAGATACAACCAAAACAGAAAATAGCTCATATTATTTTCCACTAAGGTTTCCATTTGAAGGGTAGGTACGACTCATCTCCACAACTCTCCATGTTAACTAGTCACCTTTGTGTATTTCCTAGTCCTGGCTCCTAAGGTCTCAGCCAAGATACCCGTCATCTACAAAAGA
This sequence comes from Viscum album, assembly GCA_963277665.1. Lineage (NCBI taxonomy): Eukaryota > Viridiplantae > Streptophyta > Magnoliopsida > Santalales > Viscaceae > Viscum > Viscum album. Next base: position 1,083,485,249 of record OY728150.1, on the reverse strand, counting down.
CAAAACAATGTCCAGTGAAGGCCGTGAAGGGGTGTGAATAAAAATACCATGTAGGGACCCTAATACCACCAATGGTCTCTCATAATTCCACAAAGTAAAACAGAAAAAAATATATCAATCATAAGGCACAAGCTAAAGAATCTGCTCAAACAAGGTATACAACTCATAGATCATGAATAAAAATGATTAGGCTTATCCTATATCATTTTATTCCATTAAGAAGTTCCAAATCTAAACCATGAAGAAGTTGTTATATTTTTGACCTACATAGGGTCGTATGTCACTGAAGCATGACGGGCCACTCTAAGGCTGGTCCCCATCGGGCCGTGCACTTCTGATCCACACAGGGTCACTAGAATGCTGATCCACACAAGGTTTCTATGAGGGTGATCCATACAGGGTCTATATGATGTTGATCCACACAGGGTCACAATTATTGCTGATCCAAACATGGTCCCTATTATGAATATTGACATAGGGTATCTATGTTATCGATCCACAAATGGTCGCTATGAGGCCGATCCACATAGTGTTGCTCTTCAATTTATATCCAGCCACAAAATTCTATTCCCCCGGTGCGCATGAGTTTCATAGTATCCACTCCTTGAGATATAGGTCATGCCTCAACATGCACGATGTTCCAAAAAGGAGTAACCCAATGGACCAAAATGTCGTAAGTGTCCCAACACGACAGATGGTGCATCGTTCGGACGCCCGATCTGTGAGGTATATGCATTATACTACCGAGGGCCGGTTGGATTTGGTTTCTATCCAACCTGGCCATACACCAAATTTCTCCAAAACTCGGGTGGAGTGTCTTAAAAGGACCTTTTCATTCCACAGATTTCATCACCATGGATGGTTCTTCAAACAAACATTTGGGTTGTGAGATAAGGCCTTTTAAGCATATCTGGGATGAAGAGGGCTCAGGTCCGGTCCGACCTAGTCAGACCGACTAGACCCAGTTTTGGTTGACCCGACCCAACCCGTCCGGAACTGGTTTGGCTGTCCAAAGTGGGATGGGTCATGGCAGGCTCGACCTGCTGGGCCATAGACCAGCTCGACCTGCCTCTAATGGGCGCAGACCACCGGATATCCTGACCCGATAGCTAGCACGACCCCCAACTGGGTGGCCCGCATGATGGTTGTCTCTCCCCATTTCCAAACGGACCAAGGGTCCTTTCGGTTATATGCAACAACTTCACTATGTGGAACCACCCCTCTATCAGTGGGAACCACAGGGTGTGGGTTCCCTTCTCCCTCACCGATTCTTTGAAGCTACCACCTCTTCACCGCGTCACGTGACACCACACCAGTAGAACTTCCACGGGACACAGGGTGAGCTCGGGTGGTCCGTTTTCCCATATGAATGAGGATACGGGCCTCCACGGTTTCTTCCATAATTTTTTGGCTCCCATATTTATTTTTCAATCAATTTAAATCTTTTCCCACCAAGAATGTGACAAAACTGATGCGACAGAGGGTTCAGGCCTTGTTCATTTGGCTCTCACCATCCGCGTTAGCAACTTAACAAATATGTAGCAATTAATTTGACATATATAAACTATAATACTTATGATATTCATAATTATTTTCATGAATAATGAAAATAAACAAATTCACTTGAATTTATAAAGAACCCTACCTCAGAATCGGAGGTGGCATCCCGATTGTGGAAGAAGAATCCACGATTGATGAATCCACCGACATTCATCGATCATAGATCAATTATTCCAAACACATTGTTCAAACCTCCATTATTCATTGGTGGAAGACATTGAGGTACTTCATCAAATTTTCCTATCTTCTGTGTAAAAAACCCAAGCCCGAGCCTCATTTAAATACATGGGATGAGTGATTAACCCAACGAGAGATTAATGAGGTTAATTAATGAATGTCCTCTTAATCATAATGGTGTGGTTAAAAAACAATGATTCATGACATTAAATGGCATGAAAGCTCATCGGTCCCGCCACTACCACTCAATTGTTGGAAAAAAAATAAAATAACAATTTTATTTATTTTATTATTCTTTAAAAAGCCGCAAAACTAACTTTTTTTACCCGACCAACTACGATCGATGTTATGCCCCCCTTAAGAAAATATTGATGCTATGGATTCAATGGTGCCCTAAAATTTTTAATCCAAGCACTGGTTCAAATTATAGAAAATTTCACTTGCATGTTAAATGAACGTACCATAAAAAAAGAACAAAAATTCGTTTCGGGTACACCATGAATTGGAATCAAGAGCCGTTAATATTTGCAGACTCGTAATAATCCCGAATAATTTAAAATACATATATATATGGAATTTACAGGTATTTTCATTCTCCCCACATTAGGGATTTACGTCCCTGAAAGCTGCAACAATACTATGGAAACAACCTAGGGGTATTGAGAATGTATCTGAGCATCCCGCTCCCATCTACTATCCTGGAATTTCTCGTGCTACCAAAAAACTCGCACTAGAGGAATCTACAAACCACAAAGGATATACTCCTATCAATCCCCTATCTTCATCGTAAACTCCACAAATGTTACCCCATCATATATGTACAACTCTCCTCAGTCGATATCATGCAATGGATAATGTGAGTTCCTCCTCAACTGTGAGACATGGAAAACATTATGCACCTGGTGAATCTGTGGGGGAATATATATATGTTACGTCACCTAGCCTACTCTGTTGAGCATCTATAAAGGTCTGATGAACCTCATAGATAACTTGCAGCCCCGGCCAAACCTCTGTAATTCTCATCGAGGTGTGACCCGTAGGAAGACATAGTCTCCCACCTCAAACTGCAAGGGTATCCATCACTTATCCGTAAAAGACATTTGTCTAATCTGTGCAGTCTTCATCCTCTCCTGGATGATCTACACGTTCTCCGTGGTTTCCTGTAACTACTCTGGACTCATAAGTGCTAACTCCCCTAAGTTTTTCCAGTATAGTGGTGACATGCAAGGTCACCTATACAAGGACTCAAACAGAGCCATGCTGACATTGGAGTGATAACTATTTTTTATGTGAAATACACCTGAGGTAGGTTGTCCTCCCAACTACAGAAAAAATCAAGGACACAAGAACAAAGAATGTCCTTGAGTGTCTGTATGAAATTCTTCATTTGAACAATTGACTAATGGTGGAAGGTGGTGCTCAAACACAGATGAGTCCTGAACACCTCCTGTAATCCCTTCCACAAGCGGGGTGTAAAACAAGCATCATGATCTGAGACGATCATCGAAGGCACCCTGTGAGTCCATACAATCTCTTGTACATAGATATGCCACAATCACTATATCGATCCCTTCTCTTAGATGGGTAGCAAGTGGCTAGACTTGGTGTTTCACACAACTATCACCCATATGGAATCATGGCCCCTAGACATATGTGGTAGCCCTGTGACGAAGTCTACGGAGATATCATCCCACTTCCACTTTGGTACCTCATGTAGCTGATCTAAGCCTGCTAGTACCTGATGCTTGTCCTTCACTTACTGACAAGTGAGGCATCACGATACGAACTTTTCCACTGCTTGCTTCATCCCTCGCCACTAGTACTGACATTGGAGGTCCTGACACATCTTCAACACATAAGGATATACTTCCAAAGGGGATGTGTGAAACTCCCAAAACAACTCTTCTCGCAGAGTCATAGAAACCGTGGTGTATCCTCTGAAAAGGATACCGTGCTACCCACATTCATAAAATCAATAGGGATAATGTCCTGATGATATATGAGAACATTGGGCCTCTTAGTCTATGTCCCCCAGTTGTGCCTCCCTGAATCACTGAAGGATTGGGGGAGTAACTGTCATATACTGGAGATAACCTACTCCATGACTATCCATCTAGGATATATGCAATGCAGCTAGCTGGTATGTTGCCTCACTCAGCAACTATAGAACAGACCTCCTGAGTGCCTCTGCTACTACATTTCCCTTCCCAGGAGTGTAGACTATCTCAAAGATGTAGTCCTAGAGGAACACTATCCATCGTCTCGTTCTCATGTTCAGGCCCTTCTATGAGAATATATACTTAAGACTCTTGTGATCAGAGAAGACTGTAAAACATTCACCCATCAAGTAGAGTCGCCTCATATTCAGTGCAAAGACTATTACTGCTATGTCTAGGTCAAGGGTAGCATAGTTCTTCTCATACTGTCTCAATTTCCATGTCTCAGTGGCAATCATTTCTCTCTTCTGAATCAGAAAATGACCTAGTCCGGTCCCTAATGCATCATTGAAGACTATGAACCCGACACCCTGTTCTCGTATCCTATGGATGGGTTAACTAATCAGTCTCTTCCTTATTTCATGAAAACTCTGTAGGCATATCTTCATCTATATGAAGTTATTTCCCTTCTTTTTCAAAGATGACAAGGGTTTTAAAACTCTTGAAAAATCATGTATGAATCTCTGTTAGTACCCTGCCAACCCAGGAAACTGCACACCTTAGTCACACTTTTGGGTGGTTCCCAAGAAAGTACTACCCATATCTTCGTCAAATCCACTACAACTCGCATGTCTGAGATAGCGTACCCCAAGAAATGAACTTATCATATCCTTAACTGGCACATCATGTGCTTACCATAATGTTGGAGCTCTCAGGGTGTATTCTGAATTATCTGTAGGTGCGTGGAATTATCCTCCTATGACACCAAGTATATCAAGATGTCATCAATGAGGACTACCACGAAGCGATAGAGGTAGGGTTTGATGATCTTGGTCATATACCACATGGACACTGATTGAATGTTGGTCATGAAAAATAGAATTACCAAAAACTCATAAGTTCAATACAGACAGCTGAAGGCAGTCTTCGATATTCCCTCATCTTATAATCTGAGCTGATGATATACTGATACGTGTTCTATGTTAAAAAACCCTCAACCTCCCTTCAGTTGGTCGAAGAGATCATCAATCCCCAAGAGTGGATACTTGTTCTTCACGGTTACCTGGTTCAGGCCCCGATTTTCCACACAAAGCCTCAGACTCCCATTTTCCATCATGGAAAAAAAACTGGGGATACCCATGGAGAAACAATGGTCCTTATGAGACCCTTTCTCTACAAGTCCTCCAACTATACCCGAAACTCACAAATCTCTACTGGAGCCATCCGATACATGGGTTTAGATATCGGTGCCATCCTAGGGTATACGTTGATGTATATGTATACCTCTCTATGAGGTGTTATTCCTAGAATAACATCTTGAAGGACCTCAGTATACTGGTCCACAAATACAGGATAACTCAAACTCCTCACGTCAACTACTCCAAGGGAAGGCTATCCAGCTTATAAGTGATCAACTACACCTTACTATATTAATGTTCATCCAGAGTTGCAAACATTCCCTTCTTGTCGATCAAGGAAAACCTAGTCCCATTCTCGAGGACAGACCACACCTCGTGCCTACAACAATAAATTTGATCATGGATCGTGGATAAATAGTCTATACTTAATATGACATTGTAAGTCCTTGACGATGGTACTAGAAGCTCCCAGCCAAATTTATCACCTCATAGAGTAAGCTCACACCACCAACACCAGTTTGTAATCATCAGATCATCTCCCGACGGAGTCTTTAATCACAAGGATCAATCCAATGGCTCTACTGGAATCCCTGAGCTCTGAATGAGAGCCATGACGATGAATGATTTACTGGGACTTATGTCTATAAGTACTGCATCTAGGGTGGAGTAGACATATATTGTACCTCAAATCATATCTAGAGCACCGTGGTTATAGCCCTCAGGAGCCTGAAGCTGATATCATCCCTATTTTCCTGCTCCCAGAGGTTGGGTTGGACTACCTGGAGGTGGTGATGGTAGAACCTAAAATTTCCTCCCACCAACTATTGTATAGCTTGTTCTTCTTCCACATCTGCCTCCCATCATACCTCAATGCCCGAATCTATGCATATTCATCAGTGGTCCCTCGACCATCTTCTAATCGTTGGTATGGTGGGTCGGTTAGTCGCAATCCATATGCCCTCCTCGCCGCACGTGAAGCACAATATACTCCTCTGCTGGCATGCACTACAACGTGAGCTCATCAAAACTGACCCTAAATTCTGGGGTCATCCTCCGGAAGGGCTAGCCCACTTAGACCACAACGTCATCTACCTACAACCTACTGCAGATGACTCAGCTACATTTATTCCGATGGTGTCTTTCACTATCGGTACCATCTATTCTATGAATCTCTCCAACAATAACACTCTCTCAAACACTCCATACTATGTCGTTCTATTGTGAGATATCAAAGACACTTTGTTCTACTGTTGGAGGCCCTTCCCATATGGCCCGAGACTAGAAGAAAGGGTCCCATACCATTTTGATGGACTAGCGTGAGAGGTTAGTGAATCTCACCACGTATTGGGCCACTGTCAGGCTTCCCTGCTGTAGGTTTAAGAACTAATTAATAATAATATAGCGTAGAGTCACTGGAATGAAATCTGCCCTAAAAGGCTCTAGAAGTCCATTCAGGTGAGGGTCTCCTTATCGTGTAACTAGTGCACTAGGCCCCACCATCTCCCTGTTGTTCCCTATAAGAGGCTAGAATCTAGGATCACCATCTAATCTACAGGTGTCCCAACTAAGGGAAAAAACTCATGCACAACCTTTAGATAGTCCTTAGCTATCTAGGGATCTATCTCTCCAAAAAAACCTGGAGTACTCTACTTTTGGAACTCGTGCAACATGATATGTTTTAATGCACCGTCCGCTAGTGGTGCTGGTAGAAACTGCTGCCCAATTGGTGGTGGTGCTACTGATGCCCCACTGGAATGTTCCTTCACTGTAAGAGGGCCATGCACCGAAGCCTCATCTCTCGGTGGGTCATCATCAGGAACTCTCATAGGAATCATGGATGGCCATCTAAGTGGAAGCATCCTGAAAATAAATATGTTCACCAAGGTCAATAAGATATAACTTGTGAGATGGCCGAAAAGATATAAAATGTAAAACATTTCCAAAGCACACGAAATAAGTGTTTTTGTGAACCATGTAGGAAATCAGAATTCAGGTTCCTGCTATATGGATATGTTAGCCACAACACCATCACTAGACACCCCGAACTGAATAAAAAACTAAAAAATTTAACACTATTGTTCCATTGGAATGATTAGATTCCTAGTTATTTGGTAGAATCGAATCCTTTGTTACCACTTTATCATGACCCGTCCCCTGGGACCCGTGCCATGGCTACTCGAAACCCACCTTCCATAGGCAAGGGGTTGGATACTAGAAATGGAAGGCATACCCCTAAAATGGGAAGGAATCTCCTCCAAACAATACAAACACATAGTCCATGAACACAACAAGATTCAACCACAATGTAAAAATGAAGTAGTAAAAGTGTGTACTAATGGAAAGGGGAAGAAATACAAGTCCAACTGAAATATACAACTACAACATAAAACAAATCCTGACATCATCCTCCAAGTATCCTACCTGAAGGGTAGGTACAGCTCGTATCCACATCTCTCCACATCAAATAGTAAACTTCGTGCACAACCTTGTCCTAGATCCTAAGGTCTCAGCCATGCTTCTCGTTATCGGCACATGACACAATAAGGTGTTGGTAAAGCCCATACCTGGGAGATTATAAAAATACCCCATAGGGACCCTGAGACCCACTAAGGTGTCTCATAATTCCCCAATGTAATAACACAATGCATGATGTCAATCACAAAAAAAACTGATAGACTCCGATCAAACCAGGTATACAATTGAGAGATCCGAAATAAAGCTGATTAGTCTCAAGCTATATAATTTTATTCCATTAGGATGTTCCACATCTGAACCATGAAGAAGTCGTTCCATTTTTAATCCACATAGGGTCGTATGTCACTAATCCATGACATGCCTCTCTATGGCTGGTCATCATTGGGTCGTGCACTGTTGATCCACACATGGTCGAATGAATTATGTTCCACACAAGGATGTTCTGATACTGATCCACATAGGTTCACTATGATGATGATCCACACAGGGTTTCTATAAATCTGATCTACATAGTTTCACTATGATTCTGATCCACACAAGGTCTCTACGTTTCCAATAAACAGAGGGTTGCTATGATGTTGATGCAAATAGGGTCACTCTTTAATTGAAATCCAGCCATAGGATTCTCTGCACTATATGCTCTTGAGTTCTGTAGTATCCACTACACAAGATATATGTCGTGCCTGAACTTCCATGATGTTCCAAAAAGGAGTAACACATTGGGAATCCATGTTGAAAGGGTCCCAACGCGAGAGACGACGCGTCGTTCGGACTCCTGGTCTGCGAGTTATAGGCATTTTAGTGCTGAGGGCCCAGATGGATTCAGGTTCGATCCAACTTGGATATACTCCAAAATTCTCAAAAACCCTGGTGGAGTATCTCAAAATGATCATCTAATTCCAAGGATTCAATTTCCATTGACGGTTCGTCAAACAAACATCTCGTTTGTGAGATATATCTTTTTAAGCATATCTCGGCCGAAGAGGGTCTGGGACTGGTCCGACCTGTTTGGGCAGACCCGACCCACCCATCATGGGCCAACCCGACCTGGTTCGAGTCGACCCAACTGGGTATAGGTTCAACTTCGGTCTGACCCAGCCCAGCCTGAACCGAATGGGCCATCTCGGGTGGATTGGGTCACAAGGGGTCGGCCCGTTGGGCCGCGGACCAGCCCGCCCCATCGGGCATCTTGGCTACCTAGGTGGCATGACACCAAGATGGGTGGACCATGGTGAGGGTGTTTCTCCCCCTTTCCAAATGGACCAAGGGTCCATTCATTTTTCTTCATTGGCGGCACCACGTGGCGCTGCCTCTCTCTCAACAGTACCCGCAGGGCATGGGTCCCCTTCTCCGGCAAAGTGACTTCAAAGCCACGAACTCCTCACCGTGGTAGGCAACAGTACGCCACATTCCACCAAGTCGGTCGGCCAAGGGCCGACAACCTCCTGCTTCCACCACGACTAGACAATATCATCCGCTACTGTCTCCCTCCAGTGCCGGTCACCGGTGTTGCACTAACGGAACTTCCACGGGCCACTGGGTGAGCTCTAGTGGTCTTTTTTCTATTCTAAATGTGGTTACGGGCCTATCTGGTGGCTATCGTCACGACATGGCTCCCAGATTCAATTTTTTGTCAAGTTCAATGTTATCGCATGAAGAACGTGACAAAACCGAAGCGGTGGAGGGTATGATCCCTATTCGTTTCACCTGCGCCCTCCGCGTTAGCATCATAACATGCAGGTAGAAATTATTTCATAATAGATAAACTATAATACTTCTACGATTCATAACTATTTTCAGGAACAAGGAAAATAAACATATTCAGTTGAATTTAAACAAAACCACTATTGCGGAATCATAGTTGACTTTGCAGTTGTGAAAGAATAATCCATGCTTGATGAAGCCGCCGACATTCATTGATCCTAGATCAATTACTCCAATGACGTTGTTCAATCCTTCGTTCTTCATTTGTTGAGGATAACATGGTACTTCATCATTGGTTCCTCAAATTCGTGTAAAAAACCAAAGCCCAAGCCTCATTTAAATAGAGGGGATGAGTGATTAATGCAATGATAGATTAATGAGTTTCAATAATGAATGAACCTCTTAATCTCAACGTTGTGGTTACAAACTAAAGAGTCAGGCCCTTAAAAGGAATAAAAACTCATCAATCCTACCATGACTACTCAACCGCTGGTAGAATAATAAAATAACAATTTTCTGTTGTTTTATTAATCATTAGAAATCCTAATAAATATCTTTTTCACCCGACCAAATGCAGTCAAAGTTAATCCTCCATTAAGAGAATCCTGGTGCTGTGGATTCAATGGTGCCCTCAGATGTTTAATTCGAGCACTGTTTCAAAATATAGAAAACACCGCCAGCAAGATTACTGAATGCACCTTAACAAAAAGTTCAACAATCTGTTTCGGGCACACCAGGCCTTGGAATCAAGCTCCATCAATTTTTAAAGGCTTGTAATAATCCTGATTAATTTAGAAAAAATTATATGGAATTTCTAGGTCATTAAAATTCCAAATACATTAAAATAATTTGTGATGTTTTTTATAAAGAATTTTGAAAATAACCATTTAAAATATTAATACAAATATTCACTTAAAATGTTGTAATATATTAATTTATAAAATTAAATTTACTCAGTTAAAAATTGTTGTATATAAAAAAATATTTTGAAAAAATATATTGGAAAATATTGATATGGAAGAAAAAAATCACGGTCAAAAATAAAAATAAAATTAATTTTTAATTTTAAAACATCAGTGATTCATTCAAGTTCTAAGGACATGAAAAGTTGGAATAAAACATTAAAATTACTTATATATCCATAGTATAAAAAACTCTATGAAGTTTCTGATATATAGATTGTAATATTTATTCACTAAAAAATAGAAATCCCAAATAACATGAGATCAAAAATAAATTATTACATCAATGAACAAATTTAAAACTATAATCACTTCAAAGACTAAATTTTAATTGAATTTCTTTTCATATTGATTTAAATATATATTCATTTTAGATAAACTATGGTGACATTATATATACCACAGAAAAATAAATAGGTGCATGATACCGAATATGTCAAAAAAGAGTAGAACATGAGTGAATATTCCTTACAAAGATCATATCATTAGATCGAAACTATAATAAATTAAGGTATAATGTGTAATGAACTTGAATATCAACAAATCAATTGTAAATATATAATAGTACAATAATTGGTCATGTGACATCCCAAACCAAATGACCAGGTATGATCTGGAGGGCCACATGACCTCATGTGTGCATCCCTGTATGCAAGAGAATAGAGATTAACAGTGAGGGTCTAAGTCCATCATTATGTGACGGGTTGGACAAATCTCTCCCTTTAATGTATTGGGTAATGATAAATATTTTATGGTCTCAATAGCTTACATTGCAGTCCATCCCAATCCTGAAATAAAAGGAAATATTATTCAAAAAATAAGAGGGTATATGAGAGGGTATCCCAAACCCAAAACTAGAGGGTGCATGAGAGGTCATCCCGAGGCCGAAGCAAGAGATTACATGTGATGGTATCCCAAGACTGAACCAAGAGGGTCAATGGGAGGTAATACTAATCCCAAAGAAGTTAAATGGTTTATTATTCCAAACACAACATTTTATTAGGGTATTGGTAGGTATCCTTGACATAGGATTTTATATACTTATTTGAATGCCACAAATTCCATGTCTTATTCCTATGTTATTTTTTCTTGGAGTATGATCTTGTTTACTATGTGATTCATTAATATGAACTTTAAATAATTATTCCATGTCTAATTATTATTAAATTTTTATTAATTGTATGATCTTAAAATTTTATGATCAGTTTATCATACCCTTTTGTCCTTGTCATGCTTACATATTTCCTTTATTTACCCATTCGGGTTGTTCGAGCTCACCCATTTCTAATGTTTCCTTTCCCTATGTTATGAATAATTTATTTAAGTAGTAGTTATATAGTGGGAGATATTCAAGGAAGTTTTTGAAGATCATTCATCATACTATAAGAATGTTTTTAATGATTCTGAAGACACTAAACTCTTACGTCATGCATGCATGTTTTTATAATAATGTTATAAATATTCATAAAAAATGTTGTAATATGAAGGTATTTTATGCTTGGGTTTCTATAGTTGGTATCAAATAAATTTTATATATAACCATTGTATACTATGATGATAAAACTTTAGTGAGTTTTGTATATATATTTCTAATGATATGTCTAGGGTTTCTCAAAGGAAAAGTTTAGGGATGAGATAGTGTTTTACAAAACGTCTCCGAATATTTGTAAATGATCAAGATATTTCATTCCTATCAATACATCCACGTTTGGATACTACAAGTGGATGTGGTTCTCAAATATATTTACCTAATATTATCCACTGTGACAAGGTACATTGGGCTTGAATTGGTCATAACCTGGAACACAACAATAGACTTACTCTACACCTAGTTTGACACTCCTTGGGTATGTTATTTGGGAATTCAAAAACTCATTGTGAAAAATCATGAAGGATTTAAATATAATATGAATGTGAATAACCTATTATAAACCCATTTTTTAAATTATTAAATAATTATGTGATATTATTTAAACATATTATAAGTATTTTTTCAAGATTATGTGGTTATGGTAGGTGTTTCACGCCCTATTCTTTAAATTCTTAGTTAGTATCATGATCTAGAAGGAACTGGTTCAACATTGAATTTTTTATATTTCGAATGTACAATAATTATAAGAATAATGATTAGATTAAGGAGACTGCAAATGACATGTGAAAGTTATGTAATATTCATCTAATATTTTTGACATTAGATACAAGAATAATGATTATATTAAGGTTATGTAACCTTAATTCATTATTCTAATTGCATATTCTTGAAAATAGGTATTAAATAATTTGTTGATGAATCCTGAGTAATGGTCTGAGAATAATGTTTGTGATTAAAGTGTATATGTTTTCGAATTCAATGATTATGTTATAGAATCATGAAGTATAAAAGTATTTCTGTAGATGTTTTTTTATTTTATAGAATGTGAAAAATGATATTGATGACCTGTAAAATTAATTTCATGTAAAGGTTATATTAAGGTAATGTAACTCTTGTCATGTTCTTGAGGATGAGAAAATGATATTTTATTTTGATAAAGAAGAGATGATATGGATAAAGTAAATTGGAGAGTATTTATAACATCAGAACTGATAATAGATTTGTTGAAAAATACAAATATGTTATCATGAATGAAGATTAAAACATCTTGTATTTAAGGAATATATCTATTAATATTTGTAAAAATGGATAATTCATGTTTTCCAAAAGGTTTTATGGTAATCTAGGTTATTACCATATTCTGATAGAATATATGATGAGGGTATTCACATGTTTAGAATGTGACAACCAAGAGATATTTGTGATATATGAGGGCTAAATGATAATTATTTCATGAATTTATTCCCAATGTTTTGTATTTTCATTTATAAAAATTGTTAAAAGGATAACTATTTATGGAAATCTTATATTAAATTTCATATTAAGTATTTATGCATTATAGTTATATTGAATGCTTTAGTAAAAAAGTTATTTATTGATTCACCATATTTCAAGGATATCCATCATATTTATGTTCTAAATTATATCACAGTGGTTTTAGAATTAGAAAAATATATGTATGGTGATAACTTATCACGTCCAAAAAGGCCACAGGTATTGAACCCATGACCAAAGTATAATAATCATTTCACGCTTACAACTGCGATATGTTATGTAACGTTTAAAGAGTAACTATTATTTTTATTTAAAAAAATTAACGAAGAAATATTAATGTTTAACTAACATTGTGTTTTCATTTTGATATTAATATATTAAAAATATGGAAATTGGATAATAGGTATAGAAGAATATTTATATTTGTCCCTCATTTATGGAACTTAATACTTGTTAAAAGTATTTTTAGAGCTTCAAGAATCAAATTTATTTATCTAGAAATCTATTTCATAAAGTAATTGATGAATTAGAAATTTATTGAAGTGCAATAAACATTTAATTTTTTATATAAATTTATAATTAAAATATATTTATTTATATTCTTGGTCAATAAATTAATTACTCATCAATTGGAAAATGATTAAAATAATGCTTTCCAAATTCAATAAATTTTGATGAGTTGATGGAATTTTAAATAATCAGGGAATTATGAATATGAGGACCATAAATTTTCATGGATCATTCACTTGTTTGTGATTTATTTTTTTAATAACTCCCAATAAATATTTACTTTTTTCCTCCAGGTCCATATTTTCACATGTCATCAATGTTCTCCCATATAGAAATGTACTTGTAAGTTAATTTAGGTAACTATCATATTTCCAACATTAAATTTTTAGAAGAATATTTCTTATTAATTTTCAGGGTATGGGTTAATATTTATAGAAAATTCAAGTATTAAACCTTGGATACCCAAAAAAATTTTGAGGATGAATTTAATTTGAAGGGGGATTGAATGTAACACCCTGAGATTCTGTGACATATTTTTTTGAGTGAAATAAAAATTATTCATATTTTTTATTTCAAGAAACACTGAAAAAACTTTTTAAGAACTATGTTTTTCTAGAATTAAATAAAACACCATGTTATTTGTGATCTACTTTCAATGTAAATTTTATCTTTCTCTACATGGAACACCAATGACAGCATACGATACACGCACAACCGAGTTATTCTAAACAGTGGTATATTATTAAAAATATTATTATTCAATAAAATATTGTTTAACCTAGACATTAATTTTGATGTATTGAAAAGTATTAAATAAATTATGAAAATATGGTGTTTAATTCATTTGTTATAAATTAATTATAAATTAATTTAAGAACCAAATGAATAAAAAGTGAATGTTTTTATAAAAATTTATTATATAATCAAAAAGGATGTTTATCCCAATAAATAAAATGATTTATTATTTTTTAATAATATTAATGAAATATATATTTTATATATTCAATAAAGTATTAGTTTACAATCAATTAATATAATTTATAAGAAAAAGATATGAATAAACCCTATACACAAGAAATCTATATTTTTTAAAAGTATTTTTACCTCCTTTTAATAGAGAACCTATTTTAAATTGAAATATTGAAAATAATACAAATTTTTTATCTCAAAATAAACTTAAAATTTTTAATAGAAAATAATATTAGGTATGTAATATTTTTTGGTATTTTCTTGTGAAGTTTTGCTTTTTGATAAATAAAAAAAATATAATGAATTTTAACTAAAAACTTATTTTTAAATATTAACTTATAATGATAAATTATATTACTAATTTATTAAGGAATAATAATATAATTAATATATCTGGTAATTCAATGTAGTACATTTTGAAAAAATTCAATTTTAATTTAGAAATAAAATGTAAGCAAACATTTGACCTTTTTGCTTTAAAAACATGAATTTTCATATAAGGGATTAATTTTGGATTAATTTATTACACTTAAGTGATTATAGTTTAAAAAAATGGATTCCATATTTGGAATCATAATAATTTAATATTTTGGTTACTTTTAACATAGTTTTTGACACAAAATAGTAGTATATGTAATTAAAATTAATTAAAACGATTAAGAAGAAAATTAGTGTAATGATGGACTAAAACTTACACTCAAGGGCCCAAATGAACTAGAAAATTTCCCGAAGGGATCTTTATAGATATATCAAGACACAATTAACCCTTTTATATATGTTTTTCCATTTTTGGGGCCTCCTTTCATAGGAAATATATGTGTGGAATTCCCTTTAAAAAAATATGCAAAAATTCCACTCCTCATCCTTTATAAAAGACACACACCCATACAACTTATTCACACCTCTCAAAAACATTGTATCTAAAAGAATATTCTAAAATAATCTACCAAAATCCCTTAATTCTTTCTTGAATACTCCCTGTAGGAATGGAATCCATTTTGTACAATGAAAAAAGAGTTTCCCAAAAGAAGAGGTAACATCCTTCCTCAAACTCCTTTCTTTTATTTTATTTCTTCCCCATCTAAATAATTATTATTACATGATTATATAAAAAAAATTATCATTAATATACTGATATTTTCTTATTTTTTGGGTTTTAACTGCACTTAGACACACTTTTATCTAATGGGTAACATACTTACCATTCCATTATATGGTGAACTACCGCCTTAGTAAATGATATTATTAATTTTTCCTTTACCACATCTCATTAATGGGAATTATAATATAAAATATATATTGTTTGATATATATGTTATATTTAATTTATTTATTCTTCTATAATTATTATATAACAAAAACATTTTTTCATTCCATTTTTTAACTATGCAAACAATGGTTGGGGAAGTGTGGACTACCACCTCCTCAATGTGATGTGGTTCATCCAAACATCACATGGAATGTATTAAGGAAGTGTTTAGTAAAAATTTATGATATATATGAAATAATTATTCTAATATAATTAATATATATATATATATATATCATTTAATATATTATTTTTAATATGGAAACAAAACAAAAATAATGTTCATATATACATACGACATACCATATCCTTAAACGATGAATTTAATTTCAAAAATATATATAATATAGAATATTTTAAATAAATATATAATCACAATATTATATTTATAAAATTTATTTACATTATGGAAATAATTATATAATGAAATATGTTAGAGGATCAATAACAAGTCAAAAAATATATGAAAAATTAAGTTCATATTACATGAAACTTAACTTTAACATGGTGTTATTAAAAAATGGGTAATATAAAGTAAAAATTAAAATATATGTGGTATTATATAAAATAATATTCTTATATATTATATTTATAATAATAAATTATTTATTATATATATTTTTTGAATATTTATGAATAAATTCAATAATTATGGTAAGAGTTTTCTCGTCTCACGTTTAATTTCTCTGAGACAAAATTCATGTTCACCA
Source organism: Viscum album (assembly GCA_963277665.1). Taxonomy (NCBI): domain Eukaryota; kingdom Viridiplantae; phylum Streptophyta; class Magnoliopsida; order Santalales; family Viscaceae; genus Viscum; species Viscum album. Next base: position 1,083,468,712 of record OY728150.1, on the reverse strand, counting down.
ACTATTTCACATGTTTTTTATTGAATGACCATGGATGTATTCTATTATTATTATAATTAAAATTATGGGTATTTAGATATAAAATTTATGATATCTGTTTCATTGGGGTAATTCTTCAAAATTTACCAAATCGGTAATGCAATTTTCTTTCATTTTTTTTTTCTTTGAGACACATGATATGTTATGATGCTATATTGTCCTATGGGGTGTCTATAATGACCTAATATCTAAAATATACTTATTTTCATGAAAATTTTATCTTTATTTAATTTTATTTATTCCATAGTATTGTGATTCAACATTACCACAATAGTAACATTTTATTACTAAAATCTCATTGTTTATCAAGATTATTTATGATTATTTTTATGTTAATTCAATATTAGGATCCAGATCTAGAAAAAGTCATGAATTTTTTAATCCTTGGTTATCAATTCTATCTTAAAGAATTAGAACTATTTTTCAACTCTTCATAAAATTATATAACTACGAAAAATTTATTATGAAAATATGACTTTATTTCTCAATTCGTTCAGAAATATGTGTTCCTTCAATGAAGTATTTTATAAAAAAATGTTTCACTATTATACTATGTTAATTAAAAGATATTTTTAAAAAAATTATACCTTTTTTCAAAAACAATTTTAAAGGAATCCTCTTTTCATTTTCTGATCCAGTCACTTTTCTAAAAAATATTATGGTGAAAAAGGAATATTTTGCATGTACAGACTTACATGACATCAAGATCATAATTTTGATGAAGTATCCATTGTATTATTAAATGTTTAATTTTAAATAAGATGATTTCATAAAATTATGTGAATTTTTTTATTATAACAATATTTTCAAATAAACGTTTTTAAAAAATTATGTTTGGAGGGTGATTTAAATGGTTTCAAAGATCCCATTATGTGTTTTAAAAGGGGTTTTTTTAAATAATAGATATTTTACTGATTTAATGTTTTATTTCTATGTTTTGAAAACAATTTTTTTATAAATTGTATTCCAAAATGATTTAAATCGTTATTTTTATTTTTTTAAGTGGATTAATAAAAGTTTTTCAAAATATATTATGTATTAAAAAGTGTTTTTAAGAAAAGAACATTTTTTCATCAATAAATGTGGTATATGAAATTTTAAACCCTTATTTATAAGAAATGTATTTTTGGAATGGTTTTATGAAAGAATATTTGAAGAAAGGATATTTTTCTTGATAATTGTTCCATGTTTTCTTTAAAAATCATTCTATATCATAGATTACGTAGTTTTTTTATTTTATGAATACCATTCAAATTATTCTCCAATGGTTTATGTTTTTATGGAATGATTTTTATGAAACCCTTCTCTCTTAAACAGTTTATATTATTTTTAAAACAACATCTTTTCATGGTTTATACTTTAATTAAATGAATATAATACTGATCTCTCTTCCATTGGATATTATGTGATGAAATTAAAATGATTCCCAATTTATTTTAAAAGTAAAGATATGATTAATGTTTTTTTTATATTATGGACCATGCATGTATGATTTAATTATATGATGGGTAGAACCAATATCTCCCTATAATACATTGTGTAACAATAAATGTTTTATGAGCTCAAGATGGTATATGGGGTGACATCTCAAGATTGAGACAAGAGTTTAACAAAAGCTTGAATCCTGAGGGTACAAGGGAGGGAATATCATTCCTGATACAAGAGGGTATAAGGGAGGGCATCCCACTCTCAAAACAAGAGGGTACATTAAAGGGAATCCAATACCCAAAACAAGAGGGTGCATGAGAGGGAATCCCAATCTCTAAGCAAGGAAATGGGTAATTAGCCTAAGCATAAAATGTTATAAAATTCATGGTAGGTATCCTCAACTATGGATTTTATATGATTATGTTTATGCCAAAAATTCCCTATCTTATAAGTATGTTAGTTTTTCACAGTATCTGTTTTCATTTCCCTTATGATTAATGTTTTATTAAATTCCAATATTTATATCATGTCTCATGAATATGATATTTTTAATTAGGGTATGGTCTTCAAATGTTATGATCATGTTATTATTCCCATATATTTATGTTATGATCACATATTTCCTTCATTTACCCTTACCGAGAATTCAAGCTCACCCCTTTCTTATGTTTCCCTTCCATTGGTTATGATGAAATATTTTAATTAGGAGAACAAAATGAGAATATAATTAAAGATGTTTTAGAAGATATTTCACCATACTAGAAGAATTAGTTCCTTTGTTTCCAAAGACAAAAAACTATTATTTTACTGGTGTATTTTTTTGGTAATGTGTTAAATATTAATCTAAAATTTTGTAATATCCATGTATGTTAAGCATGGGTTGCTAAAAGTCTTGTGGTCAAGATGAGACATGTTTATTTAAAGGTTGGATAGAGATTTTCTTAGAAAATCATGGGAGCCAAGATAATTTTTTCTAATTTAAAATAGACTACTCAATCTATGGAATATCAATAATGGAGTATCATTTGAATGTATAATACAAGTTTATATTAAAAATTCCAATGTTGTATGCATCCTGGATCAGAATTGGCCATTTATATTGGAACATATGGAATGAATAACCAATTTTTTTTGGATTAAATAGATGAAGATGTTATAGTTTCTTGGGATAGAAGAGATTAGATAAGAATCATCATGGCGTTCCATTTGGGAAAATATCACTTCCTTGAGTTTTCACTGCTTACGTGCCATATCATTAAATTTGTTGCTTACAGCTACGTTCAGATTTTAAAATGGAACATGAACATTTAGGGTAAATAATTAGAACCAGGTAGGTAAGATGATGTTTTTTTGATTCCCCAAGGAAACATAGGGATGATAATTTCTAAGGTGGGGAGTTTGTGACATCATTTGTTTTAGAAAGGGGTAAAATTTCTTATAGAATTAAATTATTCATTTAAGGGATGGTTCATTTCATATATTATGAATAAGAGTGAGGTTTAAATGGTTTAGACATAGATAACTGTTATTTCTGAGTATAGATAATAATTTGGATAAATTCCCAAGGGTTTGGAAAAATTGTATAGGATGAACAAGTGTGCTTATGAAAATAGCTGATGTATGCCATTGATGTTGGTAATCCCATTCAAGACTTAAATGAGTTTCATAGGTTGTGGTTGCAATACATAGGATTTGAATTCCCAGGGAATTAATCTAGGGAATTCAGGATGTGTATCATGTTCATTTCATGAATCATGAATGTGGATTTTTTTTAAAATATCGGCATCTAGTTGGCCCCTTATTTTTCATTAAGAAACAAGAGTGAAACTTTGTATTCATTGCTCCTGCCCATGTCCTAGGGATCATTGCATAACCTTTATCTATGTTGTAATTCACACATCATTCATCACATTAGATATACCATAGTATGATCTCAAACCCACTTTTCCAATTGCTTCATTTATCTTCACATATGGGATTTTAAATCCATGAGATCACTTTTTCTCTATTTTTAGGGAGTTTTTTTATTATAATAATTAATATCAAATCATACCATGATAAAGGTTTATAACGGATGAATGGAAACCCCATGAGAAAAATGTAGGTGTCCCATGGATTTTTTCATATGGTAACATTTGATTATAAATCAAACCATTGCATCAAACATCATATTTTCTTTGTGTTCCCCTTTAAATAAGAAAATTAATAAGCATATTCTAATTTCTAAATTTTGATAGTCAATATGACTTAATTGTAACCATTTATGTTTCTCCATATGAATTGAAACCTCACCTTTTTTGGTGTATCTATATTTTTTGTGACATATTCTTTGCTTAGATAATATACTCACCCCTTATAGGTGTTAGTTTAAATATTATACTTACACAGTTTTCTATAGTTTAATCACCTAGAGGTGTGTTGAATTAAATATCATGTATGGGTTGTATAAATTATATCAAATGATTTTTTATTTCTACAATCCCATATTTTGTAATAAAAGCACCACTGATGTGTGATTTCATCTTTAATAAAAATGGGAAATCACATCGAGATGTTTATTGCATAAATATAATTATATTATACACGGTCTCTTTATTATTAATATTTTAAATAAGATAAGTCATGGTTTCTTACACTGAAATCATTTTTACATAAATATAAATAAATTAAATAAATAATTATTCCAGAAATGATACTCAGGTTTTTTTATAGAACACCATAAGAGGGATCATGGGATGATGAGGTTATATATAACATAAGAGATTTCATTTTCCTCATTATAGAATACCATGTAAGGTCACATAGGTTACTAGATTTATATTATGCCTAGATCAATACAAAGGATCCTTATTTTGGAATTCATATTATGGGATTATAAGATATTATAGATTATTTGTACCATGAGTAGTATAGGTTTCCTCATTTTAGAATATCGCGGATGGTCTCATATGTTATATGATTTGTGTTTTTTCTCAAGAAAGACATTGGTTTCATTTTTATAGAACACCTTGAATGTAATCATAGGATAAATGTTTTCATATTTCTAAGTGATACAGGGAATCCATTTTTGGGAACACCTTTTGTGTGCTCAATATAAAATTATATGTCACAAGAAATACATGGGTTTCCACTTTATCAAATACTCTGGATGGAATCATATCATAAACAATTTTCAATAATCATTGGGAGACACTTGAGTTTTTTCATTATAGTACTCGTTGTATATAAGCATTTGATAGTGAACTTATGTCATGGTTATTTATCACATAAAAATAATATTATCTACAAATGATGAATAATTTACTGGAACGCATTGTCTATTTACCTTGGGTCCCCTCCCTACTTCTGGTCTTATGTTCAGATACATGCTAATGGAAAAAATTTCTCCATGGTTTGGAGACACTCATTATACATTAACATTATAGGTTCATACTTTGTCCTATAAAACTATTATACTTTAATATCGCTGGCTATGTTCCTTGGTTAGGATGTTTTGGATGTTTTAATTATTTACATATATGACCCTTAAACTACCATTATATGTATGCCATTGAATTATTCCTTATGTCCTTGATGAATCATTTAAATATACAGATATAAATTCATATATTTTAACATATATGCTTATATAATCAAGCGGAAAAATGTTAAGATATCTTGGCTTAGGCAGAAGAACGTTTAGTTAGTCATGATTCTATGAGGAACTAGATCCAAGTTACATATAGTTATTAATTTTCTAATTTATTTATTATACCTGGACACTATTGTATTTTATACTCACATACTTGATTTCATTAGACACCATTAGTGGTGGAATACTAAGTTTATCTAACATCATTTTTCAGTCACCATTAATCTGGGTTACACGAATAGACCTCATGTATTCAGGTTCAGGTGAGTGGATTATTCTTGTACTGTACATTTGTACATGGGAGATTAAGATCATATGACTAAGCCAGATCTAAGGATATTCATGAAGATAGACTTTTAGGCCTTTTAATTTCTTGTATACCTCTTATTTATTACATTTTATAGGTATGCTGCTTTCATACTGTAGATCCACATGGACATACATGGTTGTGTATTTTACATTTTCTATTCTATCAGTTATAATATTTATCATCCTAGTCATTTTTCATATATTTATTTCACTATTTATTGTTCAACTTTCTATTATACCATTGTACTATTCTGATCAGGAGGGAATAATCTCCCCACTATCCCATCATTGGAACCTCATTATTAGTTGGCAGACTCTTGAATATTGGGAGGAGAACATGAGGCCATGTGACTGAAAGCATCAAGGAATCGTTTCAGTGGATACCAGGTTGGGATGTTATAAATATATTTCTATAAAGACAGACCATTGTTCCCATTATAAATTCCCAACCATCCTATCTTTGGTTAACTCTTTTCCCAACTTAATTAAAAGAGAATAAAAAATATAGTGAGTCATTATCCTATTATTCAATTTTGTAACATCTCAAACCAAAACACCAGTTCTGAACCAAAGTTCCACATGACATCATACTTGCATCCCCATATGCAATATATTACCGACGTGCAGGGAGGGATTGGGTTCATAGGTGGAGAGACTATACCCTTATTTGTCATATCATAAGATAGATAATAAATTAAAAAATAAATAATAATTTATAAATAAATATTATAATAATCATGAGGAATCTGAGAAGATGAAAATCATGTTATTAAATAAAATAAGGTCCAAAAGTGGTTAGACAATTTTTTGTATAAAAAAAATATAAATAAACAAACATATATGGGTTTCTCCATATTCTAGATTCATATACTCTAGCTATATGGTCATTCACTCAACTATTAACCATAGAGCTCTATCCCTTCACCCAAACTCAAAACATGAAATCTATAAGCACACCAAAATTCTTGAGTATGGTGTGAGTACAAGACTAATTAAGACATGACCAATGCATCCTAAACCTGTTTATCTTAACTGGAATAATTATATTTCATAATAATTAAAATTTTATAATGGGAATATATAAAACCTCCAAAACTGAGCCGTTGTTTTCTAACCAAGATGAAAAAAAATATTAGGCATAGCCAATTTAGCTCCATGCTATAAGAATAACAGAATATATTAGACATTATTGAAACATTCCTAGTATAACATCCCCATGGTCTCATTTGAACACGAAACCTAGTATAATCTAGTCATAAATTATTCAATCATTTCTGGTGTCCTCTAGTCAATAATAAAAATATACTCTCATCAACTGTGACACCATGAGGAACATTGTAATGAAAAGTGATAGCATACATCAAGTGAATCCTTAAAAAGGAAACCATGGATATGCCATACATTCACCGTGTTCATATTCCCCTCATCTCCATTATCTCAAATAAATAGAAATCCCTCTCTAAGAGATAAACATGCCAAAATGTCTTACTGATTCCAATAACCAAGATAGATTCCTTCATGAAAGGTAACCTATATACATAGTGGAGCATACAAGGATATAATATCAATTTTAAAACAAGTAGACACACATAAAATCATTTTATTATAATCAAACATAGAAACGTGATATGTTAGTATCACTCTTGGAATAATATATAACCACATGTATGATGGGTTACAGACACACATGCAATCACAATCAGGCATGAACATCAGTTATACCATTATAAACAACCATATCATGGAAAAATTATTATACAAGTTCCCATAATAGTATAGAACATATGACCTCATATAAAAGATGTCCATGTAATGTTCAACCACATGTGTTAATTATTGAACCATTTTTTCACACCAACCAAAACATTATATTTGGTCATGATCTCGTAGAATCGGTGAAAATCAAAACTAAAAATGGGTTTAGAGTATGGATTGAATAAAAAATCAAAATTTTTAGAACCAATTCTTAATTGTCGTTCATTATCATCATGGGGTATAATGTTCAGTTGGAAGTTGGTAGTGGATATCTATTTGATTAAAATGTGAGGATCCACCATGAAAGGAATGGATTTTTGTGTAATAGTGACTAGAAATCACTACCCCTATGTTGGATTAGAGGGGAAAATATAGAAAACACCATATGTAAACCTCTATGGTGTATATGTTGTAAATCTTTTATAGAACCAGGATGGGGAATACACCACTATAATATAAGGGTGAGGACTATAATGTGGGGTCATCAATTATGTTCCTTAATAATATTGGATATTTTAATAGGGAATAGGGAGGCTCAGTTCATTTAAGGATTAATCAAGGAATATTCCATGTGTAAATACTTCATTAAGAATCATTGAAATATCTGAATCAATCTCAAAAAAATTCCATGAATTCTAGATCATAATTATCATTTAATTCCACAATGTATGAAGACTAAAATGATAGTAATACAACTATTACTAAAAAAATTGGATCCATGATGTGGCCTAATATTCAATGGTGAAACCTCTAACAAATAACCCTCTCATTTCTGAGGATATGACATAAGCTCCTTTGAAAAACCCTACTATGGCAGAACCACTTCTACTGTGAAATGGTAGCAACTCCTCACCTTTATTATAGAAAATAAACTTCATATATAGAAAATTTGTCTCTTACATGGCATGATCATGTGAACTTGGATTTTTTCCACCCCTATTTTGGAAGTAAGATTACCAAAATCATATTTTAAGCCTCCTTAAGATTCCCAAATTCATTCGACCTATAACCAACCATATAAAACAAAATATTAAGAAGATAGAAGGTAAAAAGTACTTCCATTAAAGAAAACAATATGCAGGGTTTTAAATGTTATTTCACACATAATCATAGAAAAACATAGTCAAATAAGTATAAGTATAACATTGAGAGTGGAAATTGTGTAATGAAACCCATTACATCATGTTGGACTTGACTCAGAAATGATATCATCCTCATACATAATAAATTTAAATTTAGTTTACAAACATAAAAATTAAATATAAATATATATAATATCTTATGATACATTTATATCATCTTATTCCCCATTTTTAAGAAATATTTAATTACAATCACTATTTGGAGTGTTGACTACTTTTTTTCTCAGGAGATTATTGGTATGGTAGTTCTAGTACTTGATATAAGATTATAGATACATCATATCCATATTGTAAATAAATATAAAAATATGCTATAATATATATATATATTCATCTATAAATGGTAGAGTTAAAAATTAATTTATAACATTCATGGAGATAGTATACCATATATAAGCATGGATTTTGTTTTATCTTTTCAAAGGATATAATGAAATAAAGGAAAAAAATAAATCTCAATTAAGGAATCATTATTATATCATATATATAATATGAATTTAATAAATCTATCCTTATTACAATCTAAATATGTTAGAAAGTAAAAACTAATCATGTCAACTCAATGATGTGGTAGTACACACATACGCCCGAGTGACATTATCAATTTACAAAGGATTGGAAAATAAGAATTTGAATATGATTTTATAATTATAGATGTATAATTATTTCAAAAATATCATATTTGTTCATTATTTATATCTCCATAAAAATTCAAATAATTTAGTAATGAAAAATGAATTACACGGCTATATGGAGATGTTAAGAAGTATAAATGCACGAGTGATGTTTACACTTTTCATAGAATGGAAATGGGACAGAAATTTTATTTCCCATAATCAAAAAAATATATTATTATATTTATTCTACTAGAGTTATTATTTAATGATGGGGATAATATATTTAGAGGTTTTATAAGACGAACAAAATTTGTAAGTGTTGGTAATTAATATTACCTCTTCTTTAGTGCTAGATTCTATATTAATTTACCTTTTAATGTTCGTTAAAATGAATAAAATAGATAATTAATGAATAGGGATGTGGATAACATATTTATTTAGGGGTTAGTGGATCTAGATTACTCAATGTGGTGTATGGAAAATAGTGAATGAGTTTCCTTTAATAAGTGTAGAGAGTGATGCTCTTATATGTTTTCAAAATACTAAATAAAAATAATGTCACATTCAAGTCTACGTGGTTCAAAAATAAAATATAGTTGAAGACGTGGAGTATTTTTCTCTTTTTTATTAACCAAATCATTATTTATTTTTTAACTTTACCATGGTATGAACTACTTATATGTTAAAGGGTTATAGTTTTTCTTATTAGTTGGAAATTTTCTCATAAATGGCCAAGGAATTGTATATTAGATCATTTCTAATTGTACTTATCTTATTGAAAAAACAGTCATTTGGTTGAATTCATCTTATACAATTAAATAAATATTTTTTTTGGAAAAAAATTTATTTTCTTCTTAAGTTATTTTTAAGTGTAATTACCATAATTACTATTTATCGAGGTGATAAATTGAACCACTATTTATATTACTAATGTATAAAAATTAAAATTTTATATTTAAATAAATTGAACTACTAAATTCAAAATACGTAATTTATTTTATCTAATTAAATTATAATATTTTTCTTATATTAATTTAAAAATAAAACTAGAAAATGTAAATAAATATTTGTTTTTTTAAGAATTTTATTTTTTATACCTAATAATTACATTATATAAAAAACATGTGAAATTCTGATCCTAATTTAATTAAAAAAAATTTATATCAAAATAATAAAAAAATAAAAACACAATGATACATTTATTTATATTATTTAAAGAAAATAAATTATTTTTTGACAAAAAATAGAATTTTTTATTATTCACTGAAAATATTTTCTTTAAGAGAAAAGTATCAGAAGTTATATATAATTTAATAATTACATGCTAATTCAAAAAAAATTATAAAACTATCTCATAATACCATTTCAATAGGTTTTCATGGATTGATTAAATATAGTGTTTCATGTAAATAATATAATCAATGATATATTATTTATTTAAAGTGAAACATATGATAAAATCTTTTAATGTTACATGGTCGACCAATATTAATGGTAGAATCATTTGATGTGATCCATCATTGATGAATCTCAAGTGGTAGTGGGTGTTGTTATACCTTGTAACACATTGAACTATTAATCATAGTGGAAGGTGGAATTAGATCACTTTAAGAAAATCGTCCTGAAGTGTTTTGTGGTGGTTATAAAAGCTTCCTCCCAACAAAAGGTTCTTTTTTAATGGGGGTTCTAATGTGGTTCCATGTAATCCATATCCTATTGATACAAATATTGAGCTAATATGATTTCATTATCTATGTTTTTTTATATAAGGTAATTAATTATATTTATATGAATTACATCAATCGGGAAAAGGGTTTATGGGAACCCAGTAGCCCAGGAAAAGGTAATAATCACTACCTAGGGGAGAGGATTCATATGATCCATGGAAGCGGTTTTAGTAACCAATTGAGTATAATTGAATAGAAAATACTACATATTAATTCATGTTATATTCTAAAACATCAAGGACAACCATTTGAACCATTCATCTATTGTCTGATTTTTGGGGTTCCCACCTACTATGCTTGGTTTTTGGATTTCCACCTGAATTTATGAAAATTTTGAGTATCTTTTTAATAATTGTGAGGAACACTACCTAACACTACTCATACTATCACTTTTGAAGGATAATAGATTCATAATGGGTTTAAAAATACTATTTTGAAGGACTTCTGCAAGGTCCAACCCATAATGATCTATTCCTTTAAATATTTTCATGATCTATGACTATGATTATCACTTTCCAATGCAGGTAGTATTTCTCCACATGCATTGACCAAAAATAGAATATGGTAGGTTTGAATCTCGCTAATGAGATTGTTCCCTCACATAGAAATCCGTAATATATTTTACACATTCTTGTGAATCCCATCAAAATTAATCTTCCTTTTCACATGATTGAATTACATCACTCACTACCTTGGAAGGGTGAAAATAATATGTTGATATAGTTATTAGAATATATCTAGATTTTTTTTTCAAATTTGGGTATCGTAGGATTTATAGATACTGCTATATATCTCAAATAATGTTATGAGATCATTATTCTCTCATTACATAAGGAATATTTTGTTTTCATATATGTTATACCACACTCTTCACCAAAAGAATCTTTTTATAAACACATGTGGTATAATATACACATCACATAAGGCATCCCATGCCTGTCACATGAGTTATCTTATTCCCATCGAATATAGAATCCCTCTCAAATTACATGAGGAAAACAGATTTCTTTCCTTATGAAATAATATACAACTGACTCTTCCTTGTGTGAGGGTACTATGATATATTATGTTGATCACAAAAGTAATGAATGTATAATCCATTTTCATCTCAAGGGTGATTAGATCAAACTTTCATAAGGGTAGGAGGGTATCGTATTCTCATCCTATAAGGTGTGGATAAATCCAATCTACATATTGCTATTGGGTCATCATAATTTGATGTAGTTACAGTATCATCTGATTTTTAATTTAATGAAATGATGAATCCACTATGATAATCACATATTATTTTAGGTCTATTATCTTGTGAATAAATGATGGAAAGTTTTACCATCACATAATGAAATGATTGGTAATATTTTATCACCACAAATAGCGGGTGAGACATTCACATATGATGGAATGAGGACATATATTACTCATCATAAGAGGTATGTGTAAACCCATTATTCTAATCAAATAGAAAAATTTGATTATCCTTGAGTAATGGAATGAGGGGATTCTAATCTCTTCAAATATGGTAATGATTTATAAACTATACTCATTACCTAGTTCATTTAGATCATTCTCACGTGAGGGTGAAAACACAGTTTATTATCATTACATACAAAATGTTGAATCCTCTATGCTCATCACATAGGGTGGACGGGTCATTATAATGAGAGAGAAAAAATGTATCATATACTCATCACATAGGGTATGTATGAATATACGTTTCTAATAAAAAATGTTTTTTGGACTCTTATAGAGATCTCATAGGATATATTTAAAATTAAATCATGGTAAGAAGGAACTCATGGTTAAAAAATTAATAGAGAAAACAATGATACATGTACCTTTGGATAGAACCTCAAAAGGAATCAAACTATCTTATTGGAGAATTTATAAAAACTAGTTAATATATTGGTGAAAATTTTAAGAGAATATTCTTGTAATAATTTATATAATTTAACATAATGTGGTAAGGATCTTATGTCATGAAATGAAATACTATATGTGATTGAGTTGAGAATTCACACTAGGTTTCCATAATCGTCATATGAAGTTACAAGGATATGTGTATCACATACATTGATATTGAATCCCATTTCCTTTTAATAATAATTATATACATGAGGCCTACATTAATTTAACATGGACCTTGTTTCTTTTTGGAATATTATAGATAAAAATGCACTTTTTATATCTTTCTATGAAATTTAAATGTATAAAATAATATTGGGTAGTAAAAGGATCTCACATTCCGTTAACTCCTGTTGAAAATTTCATCATATAGAAGGTATTAAGTGGGTCAACAATAAAACTATTTTATATAAAAATTATGTTCTATGAAACCATGTCTTATGGGAGGCTTGTATAATATTCTTAAAAAAGTTATCTTCATTGATAATGTGTTGATTTAAATCATCTAAACTATTTTCGAATTAATTTAATGGATTACATGGGATAATTCGTATATAGTTATCAAATACATTAGTCCATGGGACTAATTATGTTGAACAATGTGTGGAATTTAGAGTTTACATGATCCCAAGGATTTGTCTTCCTCTAAATACAAATGAAATTACAATATTCAATGTTAATGGTTATTGATGTTCCTTGGGATCCTATAAATGAACAGTTCATGGATTTTTTTCCCAATCATGTATCATTTCATTTCCATGATTCTTTGAGTTCAGGACTTTCATAACTTCTCTTCTGTGAGGGCATGCCAGTTTACACTAATTTTTTTATTCTATAATTTTTTTACTTAACTTATTTTGGACATGTTATTTAAAATTAACACTAAAATTGTATTCTATAACCTTTTCCTTGATGATATATGGATCAATGGGATGAATAGAGTTTGGGATTGGCTAGATAATGTTCTTACTTATACTTATAGGGGGATCCCATTTAAATATAGAAAGTAAAAATTTAGTGAATCATGTTAATAATTTTGTTCAATATTTAGTTTATAATATATGATACAATAACTTATTCCTTTTATAGAATTATATTGATTAAAAATTTCAATGATAATAATAAGTATTTCATTCCATAAAGTAATCATCCTGATGATTCATAACTATATGTAATCCATTAACATGATTTATTAATAGTAGAATAATTTTATATTATAAAATATATTCCATATCTATTTCTATAAAATATGTAATAAGGATCCCAATGTGTTTAATGATATATATATATCATTACCAATTAAACCTTTATCATTGATATATTGGGTTATGATATAGATTAATCATATAATTTGAATCATCTTTTTAGAGTCTATCCAAAAAAACTTCTCTTAGAATATATCCCTTATCACTTCCTATATCTGAAAGGGGAGATTATTCATTTGGTTATAGAATTTTTTGTGAGTTAAAATCGAGTTTAAAAAGATATTTACTTGGTTCATAGATTATATATTTAATAGTAAATTTTGTAATTTATTGTGTACTATTATTCCTACGGTTCTCATCTTTGTTACACAGTGATAAATTGGTGACCAGTGATATATTATGAATCTTGTCATTTGAGACCACTTGAGTAGAATTATTAAACCTATGACATTGATCATGAATTATTGGGTTATTTCATTAAATATATGGATACATTATCTTTTGGATATGTGATTTGGGGTCTTACAAGATCAAAAAAGTATCATGTATATATTATCATAAAGGTACCTAAATATTAAATAGAGTTGATGGATTTAATTCCAATTAGACTATGAAATTGGAATTTTCTATAGTCTAGAGAATAGAAATGTTATACTATATTCCCTTAGTGAAAATACCATACTTAGTTAATAAAGATGGTATTTGGGAAGTATGATTTAATGTGGTTGGATTATATAGTGGAATGAGATTTTTCTTAACTTTATTTGATTTTGTTTTCCCAAACACCTAGTTGTTGTGAAAATAATTCGAGATTGGTGATATAGAGATGAATATTCTAAGAGACAATGATTTCTCAAGAGACAGGCCAAAAGAATTTATTTATATTTGGAATAATTCTTTCTACTTCATTGGAGTGAAAAATATTTATGGATTAATGCTAGAGGTGATGTTAAATGATTTTAACACCTCACCTCATGAAGTAGATCCTTTCATGATGAAGCTGTACAAAGATCATAAGTTTCAATTGTAGTTGATAGAAATGAAGAAGGGTGTTTATGATTTCATATCACAATGCCACACTAATCAATAAGGTAATGTCGAGTACAATGATCCAATAATGAGATCCAAACCGAGTAGTTTATAAAATATAAGTATTTAAAATCTATATTGATTTCATGACTAGAATTTGATGAAAATCAAAAGGACATGAAATTATCTATATGATCACTGATCAACTTACTGATTCAACTCATATCCTTCTAATTATATATAATTGTTTAGTACATAACTTATCACATCTAAAAACTATTCATATCATTTGTTTTCAAAGCATAATGAGTCATCCTAACTCATACACATGGATATGATGCTCAAACTTAATTCTAACCTATTAACTTTTATATAAACTCATGTGACTGAAACATAAACATAAATATTTAAAATGTTAATAAAAAATACCAACTACCTTGTATATCTAATAAATGATTATGTTTAGAGTTTTATAAAATTTTGAAAAAACCATTCTATATCAGAAATCATTTTTTATCATAAAATTTATAATTATCCACTATACAAAAAGGTATTAATTCATAATCATTCATCAAAATATCCCAAAATACTCTCCACACATGACACCCTTCTACAAAATTTCATACATATCCCCAAACTTTATAACCTAAGGAAATAAAAACATAATAAATGGTTATATCTGATTCTTAGTAATGGAAAACATGCAAGATATCAATAGACGATCATAATAAGAATAAATAATAATTAGTGTTGGACTCCTCCTATTTGATCATGTTTTAATGATCATAAATAATGAAAATCATGAACTTTTTTCTAATCATGTTTAAGTCATGTTTGGAATTTATTGGTAACCTTACGATTCTATGCGTAGTAGTGCTAATTAAAAATATCAAAATTTATGCTTACTCTTGATCTATTATATTTTACAAATAATTAGGTTTAATCCATTCTGTGGATATTACTGCTTAAGACTATTTTAAGATTTTTTTCTAAGTCAGTGAGGTAATAAGTGTGCTTCAAGTTCTGGATTTTGGCAAAGTCCCTAACAGTATAACCCTGACACCATAATGATGATATTGTAACCCTTATATTGTGACCCTGACACAATAATGATAATACTGTAATTCTGATTCCATGACTCAAACACCGTTCAATGTTTTAACAAAGTACTAGACACCTCTACCAAAGAAACCCTGATCCTAAGACCTCATCTATACTACCAGTTCCAGATGTCAACACAACTATAGAATCATGACTATCTGACTAATCAAATTCAAACTAGAAGAAACTATTTCCAAGTGATACTATTTCAAGACAAATTGTGACATTGTTCTTTAATATTATTTTTCATTATCAATTTAATTTATAATAGTCATATTCATGATATTTAATGGAATTGACATTTGTAGTGTTTCTTGGTAGAAATATCACCTCATAGTACGAGGAATGAGGTGCAGAATACACACATCCTGTTTGTTCCATCATGTTCACCCTTAATTAAAAATAAGATAAGCATGGATCAGAAAAGATAGATAAGAGAGTGTTTTAAAAACTATCTCCTACATGAATAAATATAATATTAAAGATCACACAATGCACTCTCGATCCCTGATGGCTGAACAACCATAGATCAGGGCCTCAAACAGTATCGTAGTACCATATCAATGAAGAATACGATCTACAAATCTCACTTCATTGAAATTCAAACTAGAGAACCAGATATGTGATACTATATTTTCACAAGAGAACTCAAGAATCGCATATGTGACATTATACAAGTCTAGAGCTTTATATAATAACACTAAGAGCACTTTAAACCCTTTTTCATCATATTTTCCTTGTTGTGTAATACATTTAATACTTTTCAATTAGTGCGTGTATCTGTATGAAAACACACTATCTTCGGCCTTAAATAGTAGGATACATGATATCATCTCTACAATATTGTTTTAATCTTTGGTTAACCCGAGCATAACTATGGAAGAGGTCGTATGTGATTTGGTTGTTCATTTTTCCCACATAGAACCACGATAGAGTTTTTGTGACCTGGACAGCCTGTGTAATGTTTTTTACCCCAATCTAGGGTTTGGATCTATCTCTTGACTATATTGACTTCATTGTGGTAGGTGATCACTAAGTGGAGTGGATTAAGTCTAGGCTTGAGACTGAACCGGTAGTTTTATATGATGTGTCTTTTAATATTGGTTTTCTCTGTTTTAAATTATATTTCAAAAAAACTAGATTTTTACTTTGATAGTTAGTGTTGGATAGAAGTTATAAATGTTTTCCCTTATTATTGTAGTTTCAAATGATGAATCAGTAACTCAAATTGATATTAACAATAATTGATAAATCTTTTGAGAAGTTATTTGAACTATAAACACTATTATAAAGGTAGTATGTTGATTAACATGCATGTAATGATTTTTATTTGAGAATATTTTTAAGTGAACTTTTTATGAAAAATCCTTATAGTTACACAATTCACCCCCTCCCCCTATTGTGTACTATACTTTTACCAACAATAAGGGTATGAGAGAAAGGTAATAAATTATTAAAACTAACCAAAAAATCCATATATCAAAAATCACAAGTTATGTCATAATGATTTATCATAATAATTTTTCATAATTAAATACTCGAGTCATAAGATTTAAGAATCAACAAAAATAAATAATTAGAACTGACATCATATCATAAGAATAACACATAAGTTATTTGAATAAATATATGAATTGAAAAATAATTAATCATCCAATTAATATTTCAAAGATTGTCATAGTGGATAGAGTCCCATAGTGGATTTGGTTAAGTCCCTCTTCCCAGTAATAAAGTGGATATAATACCATAGTGGATTAGGATCTCTCCCCATTTAAATATTTTATAGAGTATCAAACTGGATAGGGTCACTACAAATTCACTTTAAATATATTTCATGTGATAATATGATTAACCTAATGCATTAAAGGGGGATATAATATAAGGCCCACAAATTATATAAATAAATTTATACATATGTGTCTCAATTGATCTTAAAAAAAATCCTCATCTTAACACAGCATAATTAATCTATGGTAAATAAATGGGTTTCATTAAAAAATCATCATAATATGCCTTATATTGAATGATATTGTGTTTTTTCACTTGATTATATCCCCAGTGAAGCATAAAAATACATAAATGATTTTCAGATAGAAAAAAATTATTTTTTAAAAGTGTTTGAAATATACATTAAAAAAGAAGAGAAAACATCATGTTCTAATTTTATCATTAAAGAGATAGAAAAATAATCTATATAATGTGATGTGATTTTATTTTAAAAAACCAATAAATATTTTACTGGATGTAAAATTAGAATGAATGGACTTGATGGTAGAAAAATCTATTCATATCGTATAAACAAAAAAATTATTTTTACACGTTTTAACATTAAATCAAAATTTATTATTAGGAAAAAATTTAAAAAAATTTATATTAGAAATATATAAGTATATTTAAATTTTATATAATAATATTTTATAAAACATCTTATTATAGATATAATCTTCCATATAATTAAATTAATGAATACTGATTTAGAGGAAAAATATTTCAGACCACAAAATGTGAAATAAGAAAGAATTTTACTAAAATAGTATTTTTAAAATTTTTTGTATTAAATATTATAAAATTTAATAAATAATTTTAGAAAATATAAAAAACCATTATAGAATAAAATAATTCGGTTTTAGGACCAAAATGACTTGTTATTCCTCACAGTGGAAATTCAAACACAAGAAATCATGATAAAAAGTTAGATAGTCACATAAACCATTACAACATTGCTATCATATGAATTAAAACCTTAAGAAAGATAGAAATTTATATGTATTAGAAAATTACCATAATTTTTTGGAAATTTAACATGATAGACATTCATTTTTTTTATATACATTGTACCAAAGAAAGATGGTTGTGAATGTAGAACATATCTCAATGATGTGAAATTTATATGAGGATAACCTTACATTATGTCCAAAATTTCTTAATAAATGATCTCAAACAATATATAATAAACATAAATTCATCATAAAAACAATGATTAATAAATTTATTGATTATATTACAATATCTACTCCCCTTATAATTTCTTATCAAACAATTAATATAGAATCTTTGTTAAAATCAGAAATTACATGTTAACTGTTAGGATTTACATCATTTTATGAATTTAAGTTCCTTGTACTTGAATACTATTAATGTTTTATTAACATATATACTGTTCATGAATATATAAATCTTTATAATTAAATTATTCTAGAGTTTCTGAATAATTTTATGGAAATTATGTTAACAGTTATCATTGAATACTTAAAAATTCTCTTTCAAAATGATTATTAATTTAATGAAATAATTTAATATATAAGTAAATATAAATTTTAATATAATAACTATAAAATAATAAAAACATTAAAATTTATTAAATATTGAAAAATATTATTAGTATATAACATTATATAATAATTCATGTCATAAAAATTTTAACAATGTTCATATTTTCCTTAAAACAGAGAAAAAAAATAACACAATATAATGTTAGAAGAAGGAAAGTTTAGATTCGTTATAAGAATGGTCTCTTAATATACCTAAATTTATATCACATTTTGTTGAGGTAGATTCATGTGGCGCCCTTTTTACCAATCTTTTTTGAACCCGTTTCTAAGGTCATGAAATTTATTTTGATTAATAAATTTTCATTAGATTGGGCTTGGAATTTCCCTAGACCTTTTGGATAGATGTTATAAATATCATATCTAATCATTAAATCCATCATTCTTATCATCCTTGTGATAAGGCATGGAATAACATAATGCATTTCCATGATGTTTTTAGACCTCTAGTATGCATGAGTGATGATTTCATTTTCCAATAAATGGTTTGGTAAGAAGGTAGATGGCATATTATCTTTATAGAATAAAAATTACCTTATATAAATTAAATATATCAATAAAATAAAACTTTATAACCCTCTATATGAGGCAATTATCCAAATAAAATATGACATTCAAGGAGACGATAGTCTGCACCTACACATGAGCGACGTTTTCGTTTTCTATTGGATGTATTGTGGGAAGAATATTGTTGATCTATAAATTAATAAACATTTTATAATTTTATGTTTTATAATTTTATTATATTAGTTTTTTATATAATATATATTAAGGAGTTATAAGAAGATATAAAATTTAATGAATCTGTTTAAAGCTTATAGCACTTATTTGGATATCTTCCTTTAAAATACACCATATGCCTTCTTGGATTTGTATTTTGGTCTCACTCGGACCAATGGTAGTTGGGTAAGAGTTTTATGGAGTAATTTTGTAATATCATGGTTGAGATAGGTTACTCATCTTTTTTTCTTTATTTGGGAGAGGGTGTTCCCCTTTATAAGTGACAAAAGCGACACCCTTGAAATTTTTAAGAATTTTAAAATATGAAAAAAATATATTTCTCAAATAAACTGGCACCAATTTTGTCCAATATCAATGATAAGGTTAGTAATTATATGAAAAACCTCATCCAATAATATTTTGACAAGTTATATATATATATATAATTCCTTATCTCTCAGTTTAACCCCCACATTAATCCTCTTTACAATTACTGTGGTGACAAGTATTTACAATATTAACTATTTAATATAACTAAAAATGAAAAAAAATCATTAAAAAATATATCATGATAATCCAAAATATGGAATCATTTTTATATTATACAATTTATTGATGTCTTAAATATTATTTTTTAAAATAGGTATCTGTGTCGCAGTGAAAATTTGTTTTAAAAAAATCTATTTTTAAGAATAAAATTGATTATACACAAAAATAATGTATAATGTTCATTAAAATATAATTAATAGAATTGTTTTTTGTAAAAGGAGAATTATTTTAATTTTTAAAAAACCAAAATATATAAGAACAACCTGAATAGTTGAATAAAAGAGATAAACCAAAAATATTTTTTTTGAATTTTAACATTACAATGATTTCCTAAATCTCAAAAATAGTTTTCTATGTTTGGAAATATATTTTTAAATTTATTATTTTATGAAATAAATAATTATTTGGTCTTATATTTTTAATAAAAATCTATGTCCTTATAATATCACAATAGTGAAATTATATGTGAAATAAGTGTTTTTTCACATTTCAAAAAATATTCAAATATTTTATAAAAATACAAAAAATTCACAATAAAGTTATTTTGACATTAATAATTCAAAAATTAAATATATTTCTTCAAATTATAATTCTAAAATTTATAAAATTAATTTTTAGATTTAAATTAAAATTTTGATATAAAAAAATCATATATAAAAAATGTTCCTTTTAGACATTGTGTGTTGTTAACCTTAATTCATATCATTTATAAATTAGTTTTAATTTGTTTTTCTAATTCTATTTTCATAATTTATTAATTATTTAATTTTATTGTAATAAATTATAACTCACATTAGTTTGGTGTTCGGTATATCACACATTATTCAAAAGGATATTTACTTACTTTAAGATATAATTACATCCCATGGGGATACATTATCCCCTCTCCACTAATGAAATTTAATCCTCATAATTAGAACACATGTTTCGATGGAATAAGGTTTAAAATATTTATATAATTAATTGCAATGAGTGAAATAGGACATAGAAAACAATTAATTTAAAATGATATGTAATAATAGAACATTAAAATAGATGAAAACGAAATTAATATGAAGTGGAAGTAAGATATATATAATAAAAAAGAAAAAACTTTTAATATATATCAAATTTTTTGAAAATAACATTAATTTATCTGATAAAACTAGTAAACATATCATTTTTTAAATATTTCCTAAACCATACATTTACCATCATGAAACTCGTACATGTGAATTAGTTTTAAAACGCATACATTGATAGCTATGAAATTTTTCCCATACCCGTATTGATATTTTTAAATTCATGTTACATGAATTTATACAATTCTTCTAATATAGAGATATAAAATTAAAAAATATGATAAACTCTTTTCTGTCAATACCCAAAGTGTAATTTTATCGTTTTTATTATGTTTAGAGTAGTTTTATATCAAGGATTCATCATATATTCTAAATGATAAATAAACCTAATGTTTTATCAATGATGAAGATCTAAAATAACATTTAATTCATCATAAGATCTATGAAAAAGATGAAAAATTATTCCTAATATCATTTTAAATTTACAAACTACACAAAAATATATTATATCTTATAAAATATGAATAAATATTTCTATGAAGAAATAATACATTAATATATAAGACCTCAAAATTTACACCCAATGATTAATTTTAAAAATTATAAAAATAATTAGTAAAAATAATATTTAAAATATCAAATTCTAAAAACGAAGCATAAATATTACACTAGTTTGATCACATATTCATCCAAAATCAATATATAAATTATCACTAAACAAAATTAATCACTAATAATTTCACATAACAAACAAGTAGATGTCCTAATCATATATTGTCCAAAATAAAATAATATTTTCCCAAAATAACCTAAATAACTAAAAAATACTTTCAAAAGATAAATCAATCTTTATTCTGAAAAAAGAAAAAATATTTTGACAAATAATTCGATATTTTCCATTAATTTCCTATTCACCTTTGTCCAACTTTTTTTATAAAAATGTGATAAAACATTATCCCAATTAACCATAATTACCTCAATATAAATAATTTAATATCTCTAATTATTTTTTTTAATTTTCAGTATATATTACTAAACATATAATAACATACTTTGCAAATAATATTCATGCTAAATCATGTGTTATAAATAAGGGTTAGAGATACCTCAATGATATTTTAATGCCTATAAAGGTCTCTACAAAAATCAATAGTCTCTTAAAAATACCATCGCTTTAGACCTAAAAAATTTGTATTTAGACATTTAAACATATGTATAACCATAAACTAAACAAATCATAATGTTTTGATAAATACAACAATTATCTAAAGCTTATAACTTCCCAACCTATAACATTAGCTAAACCCCATTCTAATACCATTTGTGATGACCTAGAAAACTACACCTAAATCAAGTGCTAAAAATATGCTCCATCTATACATGAATTGATACCATAAAAATTAAGCGAAACATTCACTTGTATATATATATTTTTAATAACAAAAATTAATCCACTGATATACCTAATACCTTTTCTTTATTATAGTTTTATATATTTAAGAAAAAACCATTACCTAAAAAAATAGTCCTTTTCTCAATGAAATGTGATTTTTCAATAATATAATATGAAATTTAAATTTCAATGTAAGTATTCAAAATATCCCAAAAAAATTATACAAAAATTATACCTTATTATCTATATCCCAATTAATACAATCCTCCATCAGATAGGGAAATAGATAAATATGAATGTGTAATGAACCCAAACATATTATACAGAAATATTATATATTAATTGAGGAATATTTATTACATTAAATAAGGATCCATGAGATAATCATTTAGGTTTTCTGCCTTTCGAAAAATGGACACCAAAAAATTGGTCCATAAGTGAGTTACATCATCTTTCACAATGTTCATCCTAACTACCACAGTTCATATACATATGATAAATAATACCTTACATCATATCATGGTGAATGAACTAATAATAAAGGGTAATCTCAGACTCTCAGTAGGGGTACAAAATGGAAATATCTATATATCATAGACATAATGGTACAAGAAATAGATAATAAAATTTTAAAACCATATTCTGCATGTCATAGATCATAAATGTCACATTAGGTCGAGTTGAACAAAATGACTATGATGAAGACACAAGAGGGGGTTGAATTTTGATACATTAAAATCTTTTAAAGGTTCCAATAAATTCTCTTATTATGAAGTGATCATTCTTTCTATCATAAATATGAGTGAGTAGTGTAAATATATTACAAAAAAAAATAGAAATTTATAATGGTTTAGGGCATAAATATCTCCTAGTCCACTCCAAAAATTCCATTTTCATGATCTTGGTGATTTTCGTTAGTATATAATCTTATATAGAGACATTGAAACCCAATTATCGTAATTTGACACTATAATAACAAAAATTTTACAATCTCTTCTTGTTATTCTATAGGGATCTATAAATCCAATCCATAATATGAGAAGATGATAATTCTTTAGCACTAAGACTAAGTTATAGGAGAAGAAACTCTTATAAATCAATAAAGATTGATTTTTTTGGTAGACATTCATTATAATATTTGCAATAGCAACTGAAAAATGTGTTTTATCTTTAATAATGTATGGTACCATAAAATATATTATCAGTGTTGCACAAAATTTCTTTAAAAACAGTTAATAGAATACAATAATGATGTGTAAACATCTATGCATCCAATGTGTAACTTGTAAAAAATATTTTTCAAACATGAAGAAGAAGTTTTAACGATGATAAATTACAGTAGTGATAGTAAGATCAATTACTAGATCAAAACATGTATATCTCCAATGTGTAGCTCTTTAGGTAAAGAAAAACCGTTTATTTTTTAGCACATAGATTTTCTGATTTAATGTGTGTGTGTGTGTATTGTAGTCTACTCTAATATATTTAGAAGTTGAATGCCTCGATATTTATATTATAGGTCGAATAGATCCAACTAAAATGAATCTAAAGATACAGACTAATATGTCAAAAATATTTGAATCCAAAATCATACAAGTGATTTATAACATTACTATAGAATAAGAATTTTTTAACATGATGAATAATAGCCTTTTATTTGATCATAATATAGATGTGAAATAATATTTACCCCATCAAGACAATTGTAGAAATATTTTATAGTCTAATTAATTCAATAACTCTATAATTGACTCATTAAATGTGATGTTTCTTCACTTAACAAAAAACAACAAAAGTACGATTGATAACATCTGAGTGTTCAAAAAAGTATGGTTGATGAATGAAATGCTCTTTCCATTAAATAAAGGGTTTCTTTAAAATATTTGTTTAATGGTCCATACTTTTCCAATATTGTAGGGAAAATAATTTATACATTTAATTCTAAACATACGGCTTCAAAACTATATGTTGTGCTTTCAAAAAATGGTAAATAAAAAAATTTTCAATATTCAATCATGTATAGAATAATTTAACCAACAAAATATTTTCAATGGATAGGTGACTTCAGAATGCTTCTAGAAAAAAGAGTATGATGAATATTAGTTTCTAGAAATTCACTTAAAAATAAACTCTATTAGTTAAAAAAATATGGGCATTTATGAGCCTCAAACCCGAAACAAAATTAATAAATTTTTTGAATCTACATATGATCAATAGTATAGACATTTTTTATGATAAATCCCATGAAAATAAATAAAAATTGTTTTTTAAAATAAAAAAAATTCATTCATAAAACACTCAACAATATCACCTTAATCAAATAATTTCCCTATTTGAAATTTTAATAAATATCAAAAAAATTCTATGCCAAAAAACTTATCCCTTGTTATTTTTTTTAATTTTTTCATTACAAATTTCTGCTTATAATTATGACATAAAAATTATGACAAAAAACTTATAGATATTAACAACCATAAATACATAAAAAAATATATAAAAGTAATTTTAAAAATATTTCAAGGTATTTAAAAAAAATTATGTCATGTTATTATAATGTAAAATATATAATTTATCATGATATTTTTATTACTTATAATAACAGATTATTTTTTCACATGTAATAATATTAAACATTTAAGAAGATTTTTATTCATAAGAAAACTAAATAAATGTAAAAACATAAAAATATGTTATAAAATAATGTATCAAAAATTATTTGTAATAATTTAAGAAATTATTTTTATATTAAATGAAATATAAAAACAAATAAGAGTTGGGAAGTTAGGAATATCTGTACGTATTATCATCACTTTCTAAAATTTAAATTAGTTCACTAAAATTTATCAAAACTACTTCCATTTATTCTATTCTTCCTTAGAAATATTTGGATTATTGATATAACAAAGAATAAAAAGTATATTCTAATATAAAAACTTTTATTTTTTCAAAGTCCAACTTAGTAACATATTCCCTTTTGAGTAACTATTCTTGAAAAATCATTTTAGTTTTAAAAACCTAAAATTATTACTTTGAAATAAATGTTTCATTCACATTATGACAATCCCTTTGAATTACACCAAATATTATTTTTGATACTGAAATTTTATGTGCCGCTTCATTCTATTTTTGAAATGTATTTAGAAGAGCATTAAACACCACTATTTCTACATTCATGGTTTTTACTTATGTAGAAGATCTTCATAACATAAATCACCATTAAAATTTTTAATTAATGAAACTATTAGTTCATAAAATCAATTAAAATCCTTATCTCTTCTATAATACTTGTTGAACGAATCCTTAACAAATGAAACTTACTTTTCTACTAAGATTTCTGACGAAGGATTACCATTTGTTCTCTTATGTGAAATTCTTTTCTACGAACATGATATTATATATCACTTCATATGTGCTCAGACAAGATCTGTATAAATTATTAAAATATTTCCAATGAAAAAGAAGAAACAATATGAGTGGTTTTCCAGATGAATATTCTAGTGTTTATAAAGGATATTACATGATTTGTATTAAAAAGTTTCATACAATGCTTTATAAACACAAGATGGAAAATAATATTTAATCATTTCAAATTTATACTTTGGTAGTGAAATTTTCATAACTGGGTTTATTTAAATGTTACATAACTGATATATAGAAAAGAAACTCCACAGACAATAGTAGGGTTTAAAAGATCAAATAAATAGTAATGTTTTTCGACAACTTATTTTTAATATTTTATAGAAATTAGTTATTTTTTATATAAATTAGGTTTTAACAATTTAATTCAAAGAGAAAGAAGGGATTTAATGGTCTTAAATTTTCTATCCCCCAATATAAAATATTTATTTAAATAAAACACGTATATTGATAAAAATAAAAAACTCCCTATGTTATTTTTTCCAGGTCCAATGATATTATGATAATGATCTACTTTAGAGTTGATCACACATTTGATGGGGTATAAATTTCTACAAATAATCATTTAGACAATTAATGATTTAAAGATAAAGTTTAGTGGTGTATTCCTACAGGAAATAAATTACAAATTGATTATGGTATTTATATTTTTTAGGTTCAAAATAGTTAATAAGTTTTTTGGTAACCAAATCTGTTATTTTGGGGTGCTCTTATACCATTCCAGTTTAATATATCTTTTGAACCATGATCATTACTAACAAAAAAATGTTGATCATTACTAATAAAAAAATTAAGATTTTAAAATTAAATAGTCATATGGTTAATGTCTATTTATTCCAATGTAAAAAAATTGATGGTATACATGTTTTTTCAACATAATCCGGGAACAAAATATATCCAATATAACATTTTTTTATCCATTAAAATTAATTATATATTTTTCCTTCCAATTTGTATATTTTTTGAATAATTTCATTTACATATGTTCTTATTTAGTTAATATACTTTCAACACATTGAAATAATTATATATCAACTTCTAATTCATTAATTATTATTATTAATAGCTTACAAGAAATATAGGCTGAATTAATTTTAATAATTATAATTTTTTTGTAAAGTTTGATTTATCTAATAACATATAATCATAATAATTAAAAAAAATTACAATACATTTTAATGTTTAAAATTTCTCTTGCAGAATAAATCAATTGATATTTAATATAATATAATATTGTATTTATAGTTATAGTCTTTCGAGTGTGATGATTTTACCTCATTAGTGTGATCCATAATAAATATCATTTGTGGTTTATGCTCCGATGTTGAATTTGAAAAATATTCATCAAGAGAATTACTCTATGTAACTTTTTTAATTTTAATGATTTTTCTTTTATAATTGGATTTTTATTGATCATTTTGTAAAGAAAAATTAACCTTCGTTTGAATATTATCTTTTCATTCACAACATCTATTCTCTTTAGTATCTTTATTTATTATTTTCAAAAAAATTAAATATCTATTACTAGATTTTATATTTTTTTAATGTATCTAGATTACTAGAATAAGAAGATTCTTCCAAAGTAGTGTTGATATCAGATTCTTCACGTTTGATATGAGTTTCAACCTCAGCCTTCATCTTAAATTAATACATCATCAAGGTTGAAACTAGTTCCTTCATTACTAAATATCTCATTGGTATATATTTTCATCTCGAATATGATATTCAATTCAACATATAGGTTAAAACTCTAAATAATTTTCAGTCATGATCTAACTGTTTATAAATATATCCCAATGAAGTAATATTGTTGACAATTTCTGTCAATATCTCATTCATCTGAGTGTTATTTTAATCTTCATTCATTCTAAAAGTATCAAACATTAGAATTTTAGTTGTGTACCATAAATTTATAGCCTTATTAGTTCCCTGATAGGAATCAACTACAGTTTTCCACATTTCATATGCAGTAGAACATTGATAAACTAGATTAAACTAATCAGTACTTAATCCACATAAAATATTATTCATTTATCTCTAATTTAGATCATATTATTTTTCTTTATCATCATACCATTTTTAGATATACTACATTGGATTATCATAAGTATTCTCGACCATTAAATTCACTCAAATTAGAAGATTTTTCTACAAAATAATCATATGATCTTTCCATCATGCATAATTATCACCATTTAAGTAAGGAGGTTGAATTATCGATATAACTTCTAGAGAATCAATCATTTTATGATGTAAAAATTTGAATATACAATTAATTGTTGTTATATAAATTAGATTATGATGATATTTTATAGATGTATTAAACATCTGAAGCCCTTTTGATAATAAAAGTGAATATACAAGGGATAGGGATATAGAATTCAAAACTTTATATTACATTTTAATATCAGGTAGAATAGTTATCAAGTATTTCCATGCAAAAAATATACCAACAATGCCCTTCCATTCATACCACTTGTTATACCGAGATGAAAGGAATAACTATAAAGACGATAAAAGAGGGGGTGAATTGTGATCCTTTAAAATCACTTACAAATTCAAATAAGTTAACTTATTAGAAAGTGATCATTTTCATCTCTCTTAATGATGAGTTAGAAAAAAAAATAAAAAGGGAAAATAATAGTATTATGTATAGTGGTTTAAAGAAAAATGATCCCTTAGTCCACTAAACCATTGTTGTTTCAATGAGCTCGGTGATTTTCACTACAATCTCCCCTAATATAGATAGTTATATAATTTATTATTGGTAGTTCAAACCTTTACAAAAATGATTTTACAAGGCCATCTGGTTCATTTATAAAAAACCATAAATCCATGGCTTAATCTGAGAATCGGATACTTCTTCAACAGATGATTGAGATCGAGAATCCAAAACTCAAATAAATCAATAGATATTTTTTTTGAGAACACATATTTCTCCAAATTATAACAGAAACAGACATATGTGATTGATCTAAAATAATGTTCACCATTAGAAAATATGTTATCAATGTTGTATTAAATTTAATAATAAATATTTTAGAAAAAATAATAGAAAATTTTAAACTTTTATGTGTCTAAATCTTAACTCAAACAAATTATTTTTAGAAAAATTATAATAAGTTTTAATGATACGGTATATTAGTAAGGAAAGAAAAAAAGATTATCGTTCATAACATGTATGTATCTAATGTGTACCTATGTATTCAAAAACACACTGAATATTTTTATGAATAAATAATATTCTAAATGAATGTGCATATTTATATTGTAGTGTATTGTAAGAACTTCAGAAGATGAAAATATAAATTTTTATACTATTGGTCGAATAGATCGTGGTTAAAAACTTCAGAAATACTATATATTATGTCACAAATATTTTATTACAAAATCATTTAAGAGAGTCATAAATTCCCTTAATAATAGGAACAATTAACACTAATGAGTAAGATCATTTGAATCATTCATAAAATGGAAGTAAAAAAAATTTACTCACATCAATACTATTGTATAAAACATAGATAATATCATTAATTCAAAATTATCTCATTGAAATGTAAAATTTGAGGTTCCATCATGTGGAAACATAATCCAAAAGCACGTTTGATATCATATGGTTGTTCAGAAAAGTATGATTGACGAATGATACATTTATGCATTTAAACATGGGTATTCTTTCAAATGTAGGGGTTCATATCAATACTTTTTTATAGTGTAGGGTACATAATCTATCGATGTTGTTCCAAATATAGTGTTTCCAACAATACATTATGATTTAACATGTAGGGTACGAACAATGTATCCAAAATTCCCATATTTCCAGAATACATTAAACAAAAAATATTTTTCCTTAGATCAATGGATTTATAATACATCGAGAATAAATATTCTAAGATTTATTAGTTTCTTAAAATTCACATAAAAATAAAAATTATTTGCAACAAAATTATGGATGTTTATGAGAATTATAACGAAAACTAAATTAATGAAATTTCGGAATCAACATAATCTCAAAAATGGATTCGTGGCATAAATAAAGAATTTAATAAGACCGAAATCATAATTGAATAAAAGCACATGAATCATGGAATCATAATCTTTTCATATGGAATAGATTTTTGGAATAAAAATAATATTATAACAATTTTAACTTGTATAATTTAAAAGAGATTTAATTAATAATTTAAGGACATGAAATCCATCCCGTGTATAATGGAATGGACATAAATACAATTCCAAACATAACCATATATACATTAACGATAGGTCCACACAAGAAACTATGATCATGTTATAAGATTTAGACATAACATTGTGAAAATGTGATTAGGTTATCACATTACATTGTGAACAGTTTATCTTGTTCACTCATAACATATTCACTCATGAGTTATCTATCACTACACAACGAATTAGAGGGAGATATAGGTCCCACAAGTCAGATATTCCTTACATACATGTACCCTAATAACATAAAAAATTCATTATATAGTAACATCATCACCCGTGTAAGGAAAATAGGTATCATAAACATTTCATTAATTCACCATAAAATAGCCCATGAAAAATTAATGGGTTTAATAAATAATTCATTGACATAAAAATTAACCACGTAGATAAATAATAAGTGTGATATAATTCAAAATTATCTCTAGTAAAGAATAATTGATGTCAAAGGATGTCATATTAGATATGAAATGATTTTGAAAGATCACTTAGATGATTTCATGTGGAAAATAGCCTTTCCAGTTAGAAAAATACATTTTATAAAATAAAAAATATTCAAAATCCTATTATTTAAAATTACATTGAAAACATATAAAATAATATTTAAGAATCATTCAAAACATTTCATGATGAAAATATCCTTTCCATTATTAAAATCTATTGAATTTGATAAAATATTTTGAAAATAAGTTTCATTAAAAATAAACATTGAAACATATAATGTATTATTTAAGAAATCAATTTTCAATAACATTTAAAATTCTTTTCATGTCGTATATTTTTTAAAAAATATTAGTTTTACATTTTTAATAAAATCCAAAATAAAAGTATGCGGAAATTGAAATGAATATTCTTTTAGAAACATTTTTTATAACGTAATACCTATGTAAAAAATTATTTAATAAGTAAATTTGAGAATTTTTAAAATATTTTTGGAAACATTTTTAGAAATAAAGAAAATTATTTTCAACCGAAGAGTGAAATAACGTTGATTTTTTTGGAAAATATTTTTTTGGTTCTTGTGTGCATGAAGAGCTGAAGATGAAGGGAAACAAATTTCTATTTATATATACCTATAAGATAATAAAATTAATGTTTTCCATGAGATATGTACTGTAATATTTCATTTTGGGAAGCATATAAATAAAAAGTCTTGATAAATGATGAGATTGTGTCATAAAACCTTTACAAATTTTGTAACATTGAGTCATAACATCCATGAAACAATAATATTAAATAAGTATTAAGATATCATGATAATAAATAAATTCATCATATAAAATTTCAAATTTTCTCTATATACACCTCATTAATGAATATAGGTTCACAATATGACATATGTCTCAAAGAATGAAAATGGAGACATAAATCCATTACCGATTTGGTATATTTTGAACCATAAAACCAATGAAATATAGAATATTTAATGGATTTGTAAATACCCATAATTTTTAGGATCATTAATATAAAATAAATTCATTGGTATTATATACCCCATATATAATAAACTAGTGGTGAATAAGGAAAGTATATCACAATTATAAAAGTGAGATGAAAAATATCTTACTGCTTTACTAATAGTTTGAATTGTACGATAAAAAAAACAAAACAAACATTAAATATAATGAAAATAATGATATTCTTGATATAACATGTCAAATGGGTAGTATATAAACTGCACAAAATAAAATAGAGTTGAATTTTCAAATGTCTCATTGAAATAATAGAGATAATAGAAATACCTTACCTTAATTCTCATATTTATTCAAACATGATCTGAATTCATTTATAATATATATAAGTTGATAATAAATTCATTAATGCACTATAATTATATATATAATATAGTATATGATTTACTTACTAATTATTATGAACCATTTTTTAACAATTCCTTGTTAAAATCTTGTCTACGATAATAACAACATTGTTTTTCATATATGTTTTTATTTTTTATTTTCGGTACTCATAATATGATCATGCTTCCATAATATCCAAAATGTTAACCATGATATTAATATTATATATATATATATAGTTTATTTTTATTTATATTAGTTAATAGGATTGTGAGATAGAAAATGAAATACTCCATTCTTGGAGATGGTAGACCACACCTATATATGAACACAGTTTTGATTTTCTTGATAGATTAAGAGAAATAAAGGTAAAACGTTATTAGCATAAAATAATATTTTATATTTCATAAATATTTAAAAAATTATTATTTAAACATTTACATATTAATTTCTAGGGTGATAATATATAAAGAATAAATCACATCCCTTCACGGGGGGTTGTTCTCCATACACACGAGTGGTGTTATTGTATTCCTACTAAATGGAAAGCATGGAGGTATATGCGATATAATAATTATATAATTATAAATATTTTAAATATATCATATAAATTTATTCAATTTATCTTTATTAAAATACAATTAATTTATAAAGGAAAACATATTACATCCGTTCATGAGGTGGTAAATAGTCAAACACATGAGTGACGTAATTTTTTCCAATAGTTTTAGAGGTAACAATGTATATGTTGTGTTGTAATTGTAGTGTTATGATAATATAATAATTATTATTTATAAAAATTAATTGTATTATTTTAATTATCCTTGAATAGTGGTGAAGGAAAAGTAATTACATCAGTTCGCGAGGTGTTAGTCCATCATAGACACAAATATTGATTTAGTATCAAATTTGATGAAAACATAAAATGATTATGGTTATAAAATTTACATAATATAATATTAGTATATGAAATATTTTTAAGTTGTTATATTATAATGGTATGGTAATAACTTTATATGGAGGAAAAAATAAAGGAAAACTCTTAGTTAAGGATGTTACCTCTTATTTGGAAAAATTATTTTTTTGTTTTCAACAAAATGACACATGAGCGTCAGCCTCGTTGGTGAGGACATGATAAGTGCATCCAAGAGATCTGAGATTAAATATGGGATAAATATTTTCAGGTTACTATAGTAGCACTATAGAATTCACTATAGCAGGAACTATAGTTGGTACTATAGCAGGCACTATTTAGTAATGTAGTAGAAGGAACTATTCATCCACATGGGCCTTTGGGGCACCGGTTTGGTGCTCGGGTCCTATAAGGCCTTTAGGCCACCCAAGGCCTTTGGGCCAGTTGTCTATCAAGTCCTTTGGGCCACCTAAAGAGATTCATGCCACCCTATGGCCTTTGTGCCGCATGAATTTGTAGCTGAAAATAGTCATATTACAATAGGAAATTCTCCTGATGAAGATTTGGAGAAGGGAAATTCACCATAGCAGAGCTAAAATTAATTGGATGACGGACAGCATATGTAATTTCAATCAGGATCAATAATTTATAACACTGCATAATATAGTGTTCCGACTAGCCTTGCGAAGGTGGAGAGTTGATATCATGACATTTTCTAGTGAGGGGAAGTTCCATGTTGTCTTTTCTAGTCGATTCCTCTAAGGCCTATGGGTCATGTAATTGTCTCTTAAGCCTTCGACCATTATAAGGGTTCCACCTCACCCATTGAAAGGTGGAGTATAAAAAATAAATAAAATTTGAAGGCATTAAATCCATTAAATTGTTTTTATGAAAAGGCTTTATAGGTTGGATTTTTGAAAAAAAAATTAAGGCTTCAAGAATAACATATGGGATATAATGAAGTTATTTCTGAATTTATTATCTGAACCAATGGGTTTTGGATTAGTGCATTGAAGGGTATATGGGTGACCTATTATAAGAGAGGTGGGTAGAATACATGTAATTTTGGAAAAGGAAAATGTGTAACATTGCTTTATTACGTGGAAAAATTTACTAAAATGTTACATCATCAAACAATAGAGTGCATATGGTTGAAATCTAGATATTAAATGTGTTTTAGATAAGTGTTTTATTCAATTTACATCTTATATTTTTTGTTTAATGCTCTACTAAACCCATTTAAACCTCAATAAAAGTAATTAATTTTTACTATTTTTACCAATCATTATTGCCAAAAAATAATTTGACCTTATTAGATAATATAAATTATTCTAATTCCAACTATCAAAATTTATTTTTCTAAATTACCTTCATAAATGTGGAATTTGTTTAAAAATTAATCTTCTAGACAACATGAAAAAGTGGGTTCCCAAAGAGAAAAGTTTCAAAAGTTTAAAATGTTTTATATAAAAATACATTATTAAATTTATTCCAATGACCAAAATTGGATTACCAGATATATAATTTTTGTAATTATTCTTCTAATAAAATCTTAAAATATTTTTTTAAAATTCTTTAAAAGTAATGAAAATTCTAAATGAAAAAAATTATATTTCACTATTAATAAAAAATATTATATTTTTCATAAAATTTCAAAATATTCACTCCAAGATAATTTAAGAATTATGAATTAAAAAATTAGTTTTATTTTTTGAAAAAATGTATTTAATATTGGAAAAATTTTATTTTAAAATAACAATAAAAGGTTAAAAAACAATTTATTGAAAAATTATAGTTTTTATGTGTATTTTTGGGTTAATTCGTATCTCCTGAATATAAAATTTATAAAATCTATGTTTATATATTTATTAGAAAAATAATATTTATATTTCATTAAAATATTTATAATTATTTTATTATTTATATTTATTACTGTAAAACACATTTTTTGAACACATTTTTTGTAAAACAATATTTTTTTTTCAGAATGCGGTTTCATTTGTTTTCAAAAGTTTTCTATTTTCATATATAAATAATTGGTCACCAAATATATTATATATAGATTTTTTAAACATATATTTTCATAATTTATTTAAACGTACACATAACCTCTATTCTAATAGATAGGTTATAACAATCATATTAATTAAAAACATTTCCATATTATGTCATGTTTTGTTAAAACTCATTGTTTAATTTATTTGAAGAAAAAATAGGTGTTTTGTGTAATGAAAAATAATGAAAATATCGAATATTTTTAAAAGATATTATTTTACAAAATATTAGTGTGTTACTTTCTACCCCATTAAAATGAATTTCACCCTTTAGATTAGTGACTTTGTTACCAATAACGGACAGTTATTCTACCTAATTACTTCTTTAAGTTTCCATGATACATAATGAATATGGTTGATTAACCAAAAAACATTTTATAGGTGATTGTTTTACAAAAACCTAGGATTTTAAAACAATACTATTACGTCTTAATATATGAATATTAAATAAATTTTACAAAAAAATAATGTTGGGGACCATATAAGTTTATTTCCTTTGGATATTGGATATAATATATTCTTATTTTATGAATGATTTTTAAAATAAATCATAAATTTATTCCATCATGGTACTATTAATTTTAATACACTAATAAAAATAGAAAATAAAGGGTCAGCAAATGAAACATAAGAAAGGATGAGCACATATGCTCAGTATGGGAAAGCATGATCGATATTAATTGATAATCATATAAAGGCATAAGATAATAAGAAGAGTATACAATCATGACCATCACATAAAAAGTTCAAACCCAATATGAAAAATACCATAATACCTGAGTTATTAAATAAAAATTTATCATTACAAAAAACAGGAACCAGAATAATGATAAAAATAATAACTCAATCAAGAACCATAAGTTTATTTCACAATTGTATTTAGAATCATGATAGGTATATAAAACATTTCATATTTCATGGTTAAAAAATACCACCATATCAGAAATAAAAACATATTTCCCATAACAGATCAAGTAGAAAAACAACTTTCCCAAATAGATCATGTGCATCAACTTTGTTCCCATAACGTATCAAGCACATCAACTTGTTTCCCAAAAAAGATTTATAACATCAACTTATTTCCCATAACGTATTAAGAACATCTAATTGATTCCCATAATGAGTTTTTGAGTTAGAATACTTTACCTAATTCATTTTTGGGATATATAGGTCCCACACATCACATATTGAAAATCATTCATTTGTGTTCCACCTGATCATAAAACATTATTCATATCAAAACACAAGAATAGAAATGGGATTAATAGACATTTCATATTATTAACTCAATCATAAATCATCCAAGGAAATATTAAATACTGTATCCTTGGGTCATATTCATAGTAATGTTTAATAAACATTAATGGATGAAATATTTGATGGAAAATGATTTTTAAAGTTCAACTAAAATAAATCAAAAGGAAATTTACTTATATATTTTAAAACAACATCTTTTTTAAATTTTTTTGCACTAATAAATAAAAAAACATTTCAAAAAAAATTGGGAATCATATAAAGGAAGAATAAAATTATTTAGGTTTATTTATGGTGGAAAATTCTATTCATTCTGCATAAAAAATTACATCTAGATTTTTTTATGAAAAGTCACAAAGAACATTGTTTAGAAAATGAAAAATGAAAAATTCCATCCAAACCATTTTTTAAAAAGGCAAACATGAAATAATATAATAGAAAAATTTAGGATAATAGTAAAATCGTTTTTATAATTTTTTTTATAAAACATGGACATGGAAGAGAAATGTTCCTCAGCAGAGTCTTTAACATAAGTAATCCCGAATAATGATGTGATTGTTAAATAAACCATTACCATATATCTCACCCTCCCATGTTCATGATAAATCCTCATTTATAATAAACATGGATTTATTATTTATTTATTAAATAACCATAATTATTTCATACGATTTATGATTTATTTATAAAATATTATCATCTTTTTATTAATGATTTGTTATTAAAATCACTATTCATGGTGATAACTGCTTCATTTTCTAAGCATAGTCCAGTTCGGTAGTCCTAGTCTATATGAATTGATTATGGTCCCATTATTTAAAAAATTACAATCATGGTGTAAATAATATATATATACATTACAAAAATATTTATATTCCATCCTAAAAAATATATAAAAAATGAATTACATTGTTCATGGAGACGATAAGTCGTTTGTAAGCATGAACGTCGTATTCACTTATTGATGGATGTGAAATAGTAAATAAAAATAATAATAAAAATTTATAAAATCATTATTATATCATTTATATCATATATTTTTATCATGTCCATCCTTATTTCAAACTATGTAATTTGGAAATGAAAAACGAATCACAATGCATCGTGGAGGTGGTAGTACACACGCACGCATGAGCGATGTTATAGTTTTCTAATAGTTTCAAACGTAAGACGGTATATATGATTTTATCCTTAAAGAATTATAATTAAATTATTAATACTATATATAAAAATTAATCCTTTTATAATACTAATCCATCCAATATGGTGATTCAAAATGAATTGTATCGCTACGTAGAGACATTAGGCCATATGTATGCATGAGCAATACCTTCAATTCCTATTTATTGGGAATGAGGGTGTATAATCGTGTTTCCATAATCATAATAACATATAATAATATTTAGAATAATAAAGTTATTATTTTATTATAAATATCAAATATTTTTATCAATTAAATAAGAATTGAAAAATAATGTGACTGGTTAGGGAAATTTTCTCTTATTAGTAACAACTCCTATAGGTCTCCTCTAATGGAGTGTTGGGTTAGTATTTTTTAAACACAAAACCTATAAAATATTAATAAGTAATCTTATAAGAAAATTTTTTA
This sequence comes from Viscum album, assembly GCA_963277665.1. NCBI lineage: Eukaryota > Viridiplantae > Streptophyta > Magnoliopsida > Santalales > Viscaceae > Viscum > Viscum album. Next base: position 1,083,430,502 of record OY728150.1, on the reverse strand, counting down.
GGGGATGATTGAGCTAGAAGACCAAATGAGGTGTAAATAGTTGATGGTTGAGGGCCCATTATATAAATGAGGTGAGGGGAAATTTTATAATTTATCAAAAGATTAAATTATAAAAAGAATATTATAGATCCAAATTATAAAAAATGGAATTAAATAAATAGGGTACAAAATTTTTCCTCATATATTATCTAATTTTATCACTATATATAATTTTTATGATTTTTATATGAATTAATAAAATATTATTTTCATATAATATCATTATTGTCAATTTTAACACAATTCATTATTTTTAAATTAATAAAAAATTCAAATAAAATTCAATAACGCATTACTAATAGTTTATTTTATTCTAAAAAATTTATTTATCATATATATTTTCTAAAATTATAATAATAAAAATATTTTAAATATCATTTATTTTATTTTCCCATTAATTTAATAATTACCACGTCAGTGTTGTGTAATAATTTAATGTAATTTTTTCTTCCCAAGAAATTAAAAATAAAATACATTGATGGTAAAAAATATTTTGGATTATATATGGTTTTTTTAGTTAAATATTTTCTTTGGATAAGCACATATTAAAATATTAAAGTTATTAGAAATAAGATTGTGACACGTTTAACATTGCATTAAATAAACTACTATAAAGGTAATAATCTCATCCAAATGGCTAAAAAAATTAATATAACTGATAATTTAATTATTATTGATTAAATTTATTAATAAAATAAAATAAATGAAATTCTTGGAATTATTTAATGGTGATTATAATATATAACCTAAATTACTCGATTTACCCTTTCTATGGTAATAAAATTTCAATAGTTAATATTCAAAATTACCTAAAATAAAAGTGAACCATTTTAAAAATTTGGACCCACTAATTACAAATAAGTAATCCATTATTCCTGATCCATATTATAGGTGTTCTTTTTAATTTAATTTAAAATTAATCCCATAAAACACAATGAAGAATAGTTTACATGAAAAATCTATTTTAAGCCCAAAATGATCTTATAACAAAAGAAGGTATAGGTATGATCAAAATTTAACTAATTTGAATATATCTAACTAACTTAAACTTATGTTACATTGAATTTAATTTTATATCATAAATGGTATTTTTTATATAATGTAAATGAGAGTTATAAAAATCTATATTTTTCAGTATTCAATGACAAATTAACCTTTTGAAATTTTTTTAAAAAACCATCTTATTATAACATTGAAATGAATAATTTAAAAATGAAATTAATTTTTTCTAATAGTTTTTATAAAAATTTCAGTAATTATTTAAAATATTCTCGCACAAGATAAACTATTTTTTGACAAACTTATTTTTTGAATAATGAAACATCTTTACTTAAAAGTAAATGATTATTTTACTAAGAATTTACCAATAAATTTCTATTTAGTAGGAATTTTATAAATATTTCACAAACTAGTTAATTATATTCATACATTCCTAATTAATTTCTACGTTACAGCTGTCATATTAAATAAAACTATTTAAATATTGTGTTGTGGTTCATTTAAACTCGATGTTTTGTGTAAAAAAAGCCAAAAAATTTATAATATTATTTTATTAGAAATATTTTCTAAAATATAAGTGTGTTTCATTCTCCCCCAGATAAATTATGCTCTTCCAGTTTTAACTTGTTCTTGTAAATAAAAGGATTGATATTAAAAGATTCCATTGTGGAAACCCAAGTAAAAAAGTGGGTTAATAAATATTTCTCATGAAAAGGGAGAAATGATATAATGAAGACCATCTGGAATTAGACTTACTAGGATACCAAATAGATTATCATTACTTGGAAGTGAATATATGGACATGGAAGAAATGTATTGTCTCATGATCAATGATCACAGGAATGTGAATCATCTTGAGAATGTTAAAAATCACAGAACCATAAACAAAATATATGGAAAAGGCCATAAATTAATTTTAATTGTAGGTTATAAGGAAATATTTATCTGAAGATAATTTTTCTATAGTACATACATTCTATTAGCTTCTAATTCAGTAACATAATGATATATACTTAAATGATAATTTAAATTTAATCCTTTAATATATTTCCATCAAGATATAATATTTTTCTCTAAATTATGAATAAGATAAATATTTCATACATCATGTACTATGATCTAATTCATACAGATCACATAATCAAAAAATGGATAACATAATACTCTTACCATCTTTAGATAATAACAAAAACCCCAATCGTTTGCATAAATTATCCAATATGGATTATTCGAATAATTTTTAAAATATAATAATTTTTTTCCACAATTTATAATAATGTAATCCATATGTAATTAATCATAAAAAACCTCTAAAATATGGCTGACCAAATTCAAGACCCAAAAAATTAAAAATAAATCATCTATGATTCCAAAATAAATATAAAATTAATCCCCAAAAGTATATATTAATGTTTAATACTTAATATTTGAACACATTGGTCATATAATTTTTGAAAAAAATGGTAATAACCTAAATTAACAGAAAAATAATTAAAACATGCCTACTACCAAAAATTATCATTTCCTTCTTTCCATAAAAAATGATATACTATTGTATATATTCCTTAAATCCAAAATAAAAAAACATCATCAAATATTCCTTAAATGAAATTTTCATAAAACACGAAAATATTTCATGGTTTCCAATACCATCGCATCAGCATAAATCATCACTTTATCTAAAATATATATTATTATCTCCATATTAGACACATTTGAAGGACTATCTCTCCCTCAATCAGGTGATTTCAAAAAAGATAATATTTCCACTAAATCACTTGTCTTGGTTATTAATAACAATAAATATATAATACTAATCCATTAATGAAATAATAATAAGGAAAAATCCATAAATTTTTCTATATTCTTATAATCCATTATATTATTCATAAAACACATTAACAACATAAATCTAAAATCACATTATAGAATCATTTCTATCATTACAATTCCTTCTTAATCTATTATCTAAACATTATAAACCTATTACATAACAATAGTTTCATTTCATATGTCACTCATAGTCTCTTAATAATCATCGAGAAACCGATTACTCATAAAACCTTGATGATCCATTTTTTTAGATTTCCAACTAAAACATCGATTTTCACAATACCAGTAATTTATACATTTCAAAAATTCAATTAACGATGATACCATATTGAAACTATTATTATATTCCATGGTGTTAACCAAACAATTCACATTTCCTTGAAAATTTATTTTTCTATATAATTATTTTTAACACCCAAAATATATTCAAATTCATTTGAGTCATTATCTTGCATGCTTCTACCAAAATTCATAATAGGATTTGAATTAAATTTATTTCCTCTATAGTCATCATGAAACTCTTTTTTCCTCTTGTATGGTCTACTAGGGAACATGCCAATATTGATATTTTTAATCATATTATGATATTTTTGATTAAGCATAATAATAATAGATGTCCTTCCAGTTCCCATTACAATTAGTTTCTCAAAACGAAAATAATTACATTATCCATCACATTAACCATTAACTATAATACACCATTTTCCATCCATTATATAATTCCCAAAAAAATAGTTTGATAATTGAATACCATATTGGAAAACAACATAATAATTTATTTGAGATGTAAATAATAAAAAAATTAAATACAAGAAAAATTATGTTTAATATAGTTCAACAATGATAAACTTTTAAAACACATCATAATGGTTCATAAAGACAATATAGATGATCCCAAATCATATTCCTCGGGAGTGTAAAAACAATTTTATTGAAAGGTCTATTTTTAGTATACCTAGTGATGATAGAGCCTATCTCGATATGTCCTTTTCAGGGATATTATCCCTCTATAAAACTATTTGAGATCCACATCCACTTATTGTGTCCTGATAGGGATGCAATTTCATTGAAAATCGCATAATATATTCCATACCAAAAAATAGGTTATTATCCTATTATTTTAATTATCCTTATTGTTTTTACAATGGTTTCTAACCCTAATCTCCATTTTTTGACTAAACATTTCTCTAATATGAACTATAAAAACCAAATATTTTCATAATAAAAGATTTTACACTAATAGATAAATACTCAATACATTGGGTTTTAAATACACCTGATGAACATATTTGTTTAGTTTCATTAGATATTAGATATAAATATTCTTATTTTATGAAAGATATTCAACATCTCCCATAATGATCTTCAATTAGGATACTCTTCATAGGCATACCATAATAAAAACATTCTACATAACCTAGTGAAAGGAAACATATGATTGAGTGAGAATTAATGATCAGTAAGGTTAAGCATGGAAGATATCAATTGAAAATATTATCAAATATTAAGATAATAATAAGGGTATAATTTCATGAATATCAATTTAAAATTTTATACCCAATCCGAAAAATAACATAAAATATGTGTTATAGAATAAAACATTCTCATTACAAAATTCATGAATTATAAGAATTAGATATCATTATAACTCATTCATGGCCCATAATTTCATTTCATAATCATGTTTATAATATTATTTAGTATAGAAACCATTTCATATGCCACATATAACTACCATGAGGATCATATCATTCATTACAACCTTTTTCCCATAATGGATCAAGAACATTAACTAATTTCCCACAGTGGATCAAACAAATATACTTGTTTCTAAAAACAGATCAAGCACATAAACTTTTTTCCCATAAAATATAAATAATTTAGACCTAGTTACCTTAACTATCTCTTGATATATAATACTTTATCCAATTAATTAATCGGAGGTATAAGTCCCCACCATAACATAATAAAATCCAGTCATATTTGTTCAACATGATCATAAATTATTAATCCTATTAGAACCCATTAATGTAAATGGGATTCATAAAAATTCCATTTTTTAATCATAATAATACAACATCTATATAATTTTGAAATATGGTATGCATGAATTGTATAATGAATAATTTATATGTAACATTATTGTATGTTGTCTTATATTGAAAATTATTTTTAAAATATCATGAAAAAATTCATGAAGAAAATAACTTTTTGATTTTAATTCCAATTTTATTTTTAGAATAGAGGGAAATTATAAATTAAAAAAATTTATATGGAAATAAAAATCTAAAGGAATCATGAATTCATTGACTATTATTACAATGGTAAATTCACTTCATTATGTATAAAAGAATTTTCCTTCGGTATTTCAGTCGAAGAACTGAAAAAGAACATATTTTATTAAAATGAAAAAATAATAACTTCGAAACAATTTTTTAAATACAAAAAAGTGGGTAAAAATAATTTTAATATAAATAGTAGAACTGTAAAAAAATATTTTTTTAAAATATTTTATAAAATTATGTCATGTAAGAGGTTACACCCTGTTTTTGAAGTCTTTATTTTGATCCGGTTAATTTGTAAACCTGTTACTTTTCATGGGTCTTGGGTGATATAAATGTTGATTTTTTTATGTTTTATATATGTCAAATCACCCTGATTTGGGTTCCCCATTGATGGTTTATGAGTTTTTGAAGAAAATGTGGTTATTTAATGATTTGGGCCAACTGCGAGCACATTTCCAATTTTAAAATCCAAATTTGTTTCTTTTATAAAACCTTTTTTTATTATTTTTCAGTCATTAAACATCATAAATTTCATCCACTAACATATTCATACCACCATATCCTATTGGACCCCTTAACAATTCATAATCATGGTGAATTTGGGTTACTTATTTAGGGATTATGCTAGCCAATGGGACCTTTTTCATCTTAAAAAAATACATTTTTTGTTTTTATATAATTAATTTTTAATATATTGTGGTTATTCCAAGACCCTGTAGAATCCAATATATCTATCTTCACCTCCATTATCTATTCACCCTCTTTTTAGCTAATAGTAGTTGCGGAATAGCGAAACCATCCTCAATGTCTCTTAAATCATCCAGAATTGCGAAGTTATATTGTTTCATACATAAATCATTCAATTTTTACATGTTTTGAAAAAATTCATCTTCCCTAGGTTCATATATATCTTAAAATCCTTTACAAGGAGTTTCATGACATTAAATTTCTTCTATGGGTGCAGATCTAAGGGAAGAGGAATAGTTTTCTTGTTTCAAGGTGAAATTTCTACTCATTTATCCTTCCTCTTCCACATCCGTTCATTATTTATTGATTCTATACTATACCCTAGTCATTATATTCCTATGGTTATTTTATCTTCTGATTCTTTACGGGGTTTTTGTTCATTTGGGGCTGGTCGTCCTAGGTTTAGGGTTTGTAAACCCTCAGATGGTGATTTTGGGTGGGCGTTTCTATTACACCAAGGATTTGAGGTAGGATATCCCTTACACAAGACATTATCATTTAATATTCATAATTATCATTCTTTTATAACTTTATTTTTATGATATGTGTAGCTGTGAAACCTTGGTTTTAAAGGTTTTTTGTGGAAATTATTTTTTATGACTTATTTTGTTTAAAAATATAGTTGTTTTGGTATAAATGTCCACTCCTCTTGTTTGATAAATTATTACATGATCAATATAATTTTTTTATGTTATTTTGAATATGTTTCATTATATTCAATAACTTTATGTAATGAAAATGGTATTTTATCCCTTTTTATGTGCATAATGTAAGTTGTTTTGATAAATACTGCTTGCCGTGTATTCGGTAAATTGCCTGGTTGGCATTAATGTGTTTTGTGCAATTTAAAATGCTTTTTTTGGTTTTATAAATCCATTTTCAGCATATTGAAATATTAATTTGGGATATTTTTATGGATTTCCAATATAGATTTTTTTTACAAACAAATGGTTTTTGGTTTACAACATTTTTTGGTACGAGTTGCAGGAAAATGGCCCGTTTCACATTATTATGAAACTTTTTGTGTTTTGAATATGTAAATTGACGGTTTTAAGAGATTTATGAATGTGTATTGATAATTTAAATTGTGTGTATACAACTCCTTAATAAAATTTAAATTTATAACTCTGTTAAATTTTATTTTTGAGAAAATGATTAAAGGCACGTTTGGCCTTTCCTAAGAATGAAGAATGAGTGTTTTACTTGTATATACCATGTAGTGTCAATTTGGATTATTTTATGGTCCATGAAATGAATTTATTAAATTGTTTTAGGGATTGAAAATATGTTTATTTGGTTTTGTTGTGTTTTTTTAATTAAAAGCGTGTTTTTGAATTAGTTTTTTGTGCAAAACCTCAATACACTCCTTGAAATTGTTTTACTATAATTTTTTGTGGTTTATTGATTCGTGAAATAAATGTGAAGAATTTTGGGGGGATTTTTATTTTTTTTATGGTTTGAGAATGGAATATGGATGTGAAATGTGTATTTGATAATATATGTAACTTGATTGAGAACTAAAGGGAATCTCGGGTATCTTGGTGGGTGGACGTGTACTGGTATTCTAGTGATTCCATGGAGATTGGCCCCTGTTTCACATATCTAGTTTGAAAAATACAACACTAACTAAGCTATGATGATGATGATAGTGGTGGACCACTAGGTTATGGGTATGATCCCTACTAGTGTCTCTTGTGCACGATAAAGGATATTTATTATGTTTACTTTCACCAAGATACGAAGTACCTGGGGCTCAGAACAAACTAGTTCCTAGGGGTGTTCCCATGACTTGTGCTCATTGGATATTTTTTACTCACCATCAGCATACTGTGTGTTTATTTGGTAAATTGATCAGCATGTGTGTTTTATTTGAAAATGTAAATTCAATAAATAATCCCTCTTGAAAACAATTTTCATTTTGAAGTTTCACCTCTTTGAAAAATTGTTACTAGAATTCTTGTTTATAAAACGTGGAAGTTTTTGTCTGATAATTATTATAGAATGGAAACTCATTTTGAAAAAAAATACTTTTATATCATGTATTTAAAACTAGAAATTTATGTTTCATTTATTTTAAAGGAAGTGCATTGGGAATAGAATATCGGGCTAACCTACTGAGTTTTAATACTCACATCTATAGTCTTCTTCAGTTTTTAGCCCTTGTGAGGTTTCATCTTTAGTTAGATCACCTTGGGCAATGTGTGATCAATTTTTTTGGAGAGTGACCAGTAGATTCACATGGAGTTAGTTGGTTATCCAGTTTGTTTAGTTGAGTTTTTGGTTTCATTGTACTTTCAGTTTCTTGTACAAATAACGTTCAATTCAATTTATATATATATATGTATTTTGGGTCATCCATTTCATTCTGGTATTTGTTTGATAGTCTATATATGGGGGGAATCTGATCCATTGCATACTCATTTGATGAACTTGGTTCCTGTCACCATCCCAGGAGGATTAGGAACGCCTCTCGGGACTTGTCACGAGCTGACCTGGGTGACCGGTTCAGGGTAGAATCAAGCTGGTTCGTGAAAAAATGGTATCATCGAGGAGAGTCTCTCAGCATAACTTTCTTTTTAGAGCTCCCTTGTTATTTGGGGATGTAAAGGTAGATGGATTAGGATTTTTGGTACTTGAATGGTAAGTGGGGGAAGAGAGTTGTGAACTCTTTATAGTTCTGATCCTCAGGTTTCCACAGGATGTCTGGTTTTATTAGTGTGCTTTATTCTTGTTGGTTGTTTTGTCTTGAGATATGACTACAGGAGTCTAACTAATGGCCTCTATGAGCTCATAGGTCCTGGAAATCCATGCAGATCTAGGGTATGGTTCTAATAAGTCTCTCATTGTTGGTGTTGTGTTTGACAATGGCCGCTAACCATATGGTAAAGTAACCCACCGACACTAGTTCCCTTTTGTTGGTTTCTTGGACCTTTAATGAATTTTGAATTTCTGTTTGTAAAATCATTGTGTGAGAATTTTGGAAATGGGTTTTAATGGTAGGATTGGATTTAGAAAATTAGGAAATGGGTTTTCAAAAATTATATATAAGAATGGTTTTGGGAAGGTTGTTTTTTAAACAAATTTTGGGGAGGAAGTGGAAATGATTTAATGGGATTGGATTTTCCCTAATCTAAACTTGTGGTTTGTTGAAATAAAATGCATTGAATGTGTGAATTATTTTAAAGTAATTATGATACTTTTTTTTAAATGGGGTGTTTTTTATGTTGAAAAGTGTTTGAATCTGATGAATTAGTTTTGGAAATTTTGTTTTGAGTGGCTGGTGTTTTCTTGGAAAGGGGTTTTGGCCTTTGTGGTTGTTAGATTATAAACAGAGACCTTTCTGAATTTTTTAAAAATGGGAAAGAGATATTTGGAATAGAATGGTTGTTTTTGGAAGTTATATTAAATGAAATGGAATTTTTTAATCAAATTTTTCTTGATGATGCGTGGTTTGTTTTGTGAAATATGAAAAGGGTTTTTTTCTTGGTGGTTGGTGTTCCTTTTGAAGGTACATGATTTTGGAATGATGTTGTTTTGTTTTAGCCTTTGGTGTTTTCAGGGGTGATCACATGCACGGTTTTATTGATATCTGGAAGGATGAACTATATGGCATGGTGTTTGAGTGCCTGGGGTGGCATCAAAATTTTCAGGTGAGTGAGACTTGATGAAACACTATTGGTGAATGTGAAAATCCACCAAGTTAGTTTATTTTTTTCAAAATTGTTTTTAGCTGAAAAATTGTGGGGTTTGTTTTGAACTGATGATTATGTGGAATGTTTATCCTATGTCTTAGAAGTGTTATCTATTCTGCATGATTATTTATGATCTATAATTCATACTCTTGTTGTATCATGAGATGATATCCTGTAGGTAGATCAGTTTTGGAGTAATGTTCATTGGGTTTCAAAAGATGTGTTTGATGTTGTGATGTGGCCATGGATGGTTCCCTGTTAAAGATCTTTCCTATTAATCAACCTAATGATTCCATTAAAATGTTAAATACTCCTCTTTAGATGATTCCTCAGTCTATTTTTTGGAATAAATAGTTGTTTGAGATGAATTTAAAGTGCATCTAGGTCGTTATAATTCCTTTGGAAATTATGTTTGTGTTTGGTGATGTTGTTGTGTTTCTTCATATTCCTTCTCCATTCCGCTCCTCATTTGGAGTGAGATTGAATTTTTATTTGTATCTATGATTTCCTATTTAGATGAAGGTGTTTTTTTGATAAATTGATTTTTTTGAGTGGTGTGATCCCTAGCACCTGACTGCGGTGCAACAGATGCTTCATGATTCAGGGCCCCATCTATAGGCCTCAGAGTAAATCTTTTCATGCAGTGAGGAAATCTAGAGAGGTGTGTGAACCTTAACCAAGCACCAGCATCCACCATTATGGTATGGTAGTTTATATGTATCTATTTTGGATCCTAATTATTGTGAAATTTCATTGGTCACATCAAGCATGGTAGACATACCCCTAACATAGTGTATATGGTTATGCATTCATGGATATGGGTTTCAGTTCAATGTCCCTATGTGAACCGCCTATGTAAATCAAGTGCATTCATTATGTTACATGTTCATAGGTTGATAATTTTGGGTATCCCCATTGTTTCTTTGGTGGATTATGTGGAATAATGATTCAGTCCACTTACATCCCCTCCCTGAGTGGTGGGGGTCTGGATCAATGTAGAATATGTTGGTCGAGCCCTTGTCCCCTTCGTTCGAGAGTGGGTTGTTTAGATGTTCAGGTTGTACCCCTTTTAACATGGATTTTTAGGTTTTTGTGGGAGTTATTTGGTGGGCATGTGTCGGTGATTCCCAAATCTACTTAATGTTGAATTATTGTTTGTTCGTTTCTAGTTGGATTATAATGGTGGGGAGACCCACCATGGGTCTCCTGGATTTTTATACTAAGAACATGTCTAGGACTATTTATTTATTAATTTTGGGGATTCCATAACAGAATCCCCTATAATATTTGGTTTTCGTGAGTTCTCTTTGGTTTGGGTGATTGTTGGTTTCATTGGTAGAAGGCCCAATAATCAGTTTCTTGGCTTAGTTGTGCAGGTGGTGGCTTGATATTTCAATTGATTTTCAAGAAGTGGTTGTGAGTTAGTATGTTTCTTTTGAGCTAGAATCGTAACATACATTTATGGTTTATGATATTTCTTTTTCATGAGAGGTTTTATCATGTTGATAGGGAATCCTTATGTGTTGATATTTATGTTGAAAAGTGTTATGGATTTCCGGGGGTGGAAAGCTTTAATGGTGGGGAGAAGTGTCACACCCTATTTTTCATGTCCTTGTTTTGATCTGGTTCATTTAAAAACATGATACTTTTCTTGGGTCTTGGGTCAGATTAATTCTGATTTTTTATGTTTCATCTATGTCTAATCACCGAAATTTGGGTTCCCCATTTCTTGTTTATCAGGTTTTAGAGAAAGGGTGGTTACTTCATGATTTGGGCCAACTGTGAGCCCATTTCCAGTTTTAAAAACCAAATTTGATTCTTTTTTAACACAATTGTTTTTCAACATTGTTCACTCATTCAATTTCGAAAATTTCCTCCACATATATATTAAAACCACCATATCCTATTAGAACCCTTAATAATTCATAATCATGGTGAATTTCGGTTACTTATTTAGGTATTGGGCCAGCCTATGGGCCCATTTCTAGTTTTTTAAAAATAATTTTTTTTCTTTTATATCTATTTAAATTTTTACTATTTATTGGTTATTACATGTCCCAATCGAATACAATACCCCTATCATCACCACTATTATCTATTTCCCCTCTTTGGAGCTCATAAGAGTCGCTGATTTGGGAAATAATTCTCAATGTCTCTCAAATCATCTAGAATTGAAAAGGTAAATTGTTTCATAAATAAATCATTCAATTAATAATATTTTTAGAAAAAATATACATCCAATGGTTCTTCCAGATCTTAAGAACCTCTACAAAGAGTTTCAGGCCATTCACATTCCTCTATGAGTGCATATATAAGGGAAGATGAATAGTTTTCTATTTTCAAGGTGATATTCCTTCTCATTTATCCTTCCTCTTCAACCTCCTTTCATTATTTCTTGGTTCTATATTCTACCCTAGTCCTTATATATCATGTTTTATGTTATCTCATGATTTTTATGGGGTTTTTTCATTTGGGGTTCGTCATCATAGTTTTAGAGTTTGTGAAGCCTTGGATGGTGATTTTGGGTGGGTGTTTCAATTACACCAATGATTTAGGGTAGGATATCCCTTGAACAAGCCTTTATCATTTATGTTTCAACATTATAATTCTGTTATAACCTTATTTTTAGGATATGTTCTTCTGTGAAACCTTGGTTTTAAAGGTATTGCATGCAAATTATGTTTTATGGCTTATTTTTTAAAAAATATATTTTTTTGGTATAAATGTGAACTCCTCTTGTTTGATAAATTAATCCATGACCATTCTCACTTGTTTTATAGTATTTTGAATATTTTTCTGTATATTTAATATCTTTATGTAATAAAAATGGTATTTCATTACTTTTAAGTGCTTACAATAAGTTTTTTGTTAAATAGTGCATGTCATGTATTTAGTAAATTGCCCGGTTGTCTTTTATGTGTCCGGTGAAATTTAAAATAATATGTCTGGGTTTATAATACATTGGAAGCATGTAAAAAACATATTTTGGAATCCTCTTATGGATTTCCAAATTAGATTTTTTTTACAAATAAATGGTTTTTTACAACTTGTTTTGGCCCGAGTTTCTGGAAAATGGCCCGTTCCAGATTCTTTTTAAAATGGTTGTGTTTTGAATATGTAATCTGAGTGTTTCAAGTGATTTATTAATGTGTTTTGATGATGTAAATGGTGTGTATAAACCTACTTAATAATATTTTAATTCAAAACTTTTTCAATTGTTAGTTTTTCGAAAATGATGAAATGACCGTTTGGCCTTTCCTAAAAATGAAGATTGTGTGTTTTACTTGTATATACCATGTTGTGTCAATTGAGTTTGTTTTATAGTACATGAAATTAATTTATTAAATGTTTTTAGGGATGAAAAATATATTTTTTTATGTTTTTCATGTGTTTTTATAATTAAAAGAGTGTTTTTGAATGAGTTTAAAGTGAAAATCCTCAATACACTCCTTGAAATAGTCTTACAAAAATTTTATGGTTTATTGATTCATGAAATAAATGAGATAATGTTTGTGGGATTTTTGTGCTTTTTTGGTTTGGGGATGGAATTTGAATGTGAAATTTGTATTTGATAATATGTGTGACTTGATTGAGAACTAAAGGGAATCCCGGGTATCTAGGTGGGCGGACATATACTATTATGCTAGTGATTCTGTGGGGTTTAGCCCCTGTTTCACATAGCAAGTTTGACAATGAAAACACTAACTAATATATGATGATAATGATGTAGGGGGGACCAATAGGTTAGGGGTATTTTCTCTAATAGTGTCACATGTATATGAGAATAGTTATTTATTATGGTTACTTTCACTGAGATACGAGGTACCTGGGGCTCACAACAAACTAGTGCCTAGGGGTGTTCCCGTGACTTGTGATCATTAGCTATTTTATACTAACCATGAGAATACAATGTGTTTGGTAGTTAAACTCAGAATCATGTGTTTTCTATTGAAATTTTTAAACTCATTAAAGTATCCCTCTTGAAAACTATTTACATTTTTATGTTTCAGCAATTTGAAAAATTCTTACTAGCATTCTTATTTAGAAAACATACATGTTATTTTATGATAATTATTATAGCATGGAACCTCATTTGAAAAAATAATTTACTATCTTGTATTTAAAACATGAAATTTATGTAAATTTTATTTTAAATGAAGTGCATTGGGAGTAGAATATCGGGAAAATCTACTGAGTTTTAATACTCACACCTATAGTCTTAATTTATTTTTAACCCTTGTGCAGGTTTCATCTTTACTTCGATTTCCTGGGATGACATGTACTCATTTTGTTGGGGAGTGACCAGTGGGGTCACATGGAGTTAGTTGGTTTTTGAGTTAGGTCAGTTTAGTTGTTGTTTTAGTTGTAATTTCAGTTTCCTGACAAATAATGTTTAGTTCTATTTTTATATATATGTATTTTGGGTTGTTCATTTCATTCTGCTATTTGTTTGGTTGTGTATATATGGGAAAAAAATTCTTTTGTATACTCTATTGATGCCCTTGGTGCTTGTCACTATCCTGGTAGTACCGAGAATGCCTCTCGGTACTTCTCGTGGGCTGGCCTAGGTGACTGGTTCATGGTCGACTCAGGGTGGTTCATGACAGAAGATAACAACTCCTAAAGGAATCTTAAACCTAATCAATCTTAAATAATGATGAAATTTTTAAATAAACTCTTATATCTATACTTTCCTTGTGCATATTTAAACATAATTCATAATAAATATTTACATATTATAAATTTATTGAAAAAGTTTATATCTATAATAAAATGTATTATTAAATTATAACATTCTATAAACTCTATATAAATAATTTTTTATTGAAATCATTATTGTGGGTGACAACTACTTTGTTTTCCAAGAATATTCTGGTTAAAATGTAATGATTCATGTACTAAGATTATAGTACCACCACATTAAAAATTGCAATCATGGTATAAAAATAGTATATTTATATTATATAAGAATTTATAATAATTCATAATATGTATTTTGAGCCCTCTGGAAGATTGTTGAATTTTTACTATGATTGCTGTTTTAATAATCAGAAATCATTGTTACTTAATCCAGTTGGATTTCTCATATACATTATCACAATCTCTTATTGAATCTGTGTATATTGGTTGGATCATGTTTTTATCTCATTGTTATTGATTTACAAGTATTATGCAAGTCCTCTAGATCAAACAGACAATGGTCTCACCGAACCATATCAAAGGACAACGGTCTCACCGATCCATATCAAAGGACAACAGTCACACCGGTCCATATCAATGGAAAATGGTCGCACTGATCCATATCAATGGAAAATGGTCTCACCGATCCATATCAAAGGACAATGGTCTCACCGATCCATATCAAAGGACAACGGTCGCACCGATCCAAATCAAAGGACAATGGTCTCACCGATCCATATCAAAGGACAACAGTCGCACCGATCCATATCAAAGGACAACGGTCGCACCGATACATATCGAAGGACAACGGTTACACTGATCATGACACAGCGATGCTGATCATCTGAGTCACTGAAGATGCTCACCGATGCTGATCAAATGAGTCACCGATCATGACACACCGATGTTGATCATCTGAGTCACCGAAGATGTCTCACCGATGCTGATCAAATGAGTCACTGATCATGACACACCGATGCTGATCATCTGAGTCACCGAAGATGTCTCACCGATGCTGATCAAATGAGTCACCGATCATGACACACCGATGCTGATCAAATGAGTCACCGATCATGACTCACCGATGTCTAGCCACCAATGCTGATGCTGATGACCTACCGATCACTTGACTCACCGATAGTCATAAATAGCTGTTTGAATTTCTTTATCTTTATTGAATCTAAACAACGGTCATATTAGGAATATTTTAATTCTCTGTCATTTATTTAATGAAGGATGTTGGATGTCAGGGAACCTAACCTCATACCTGCAAAAAGAAATCATTTCTTTTACAGGAGCTCGTGCTATAAATACAAGAAGTCCCTGTTAATGCAAAGAGTAGACCAAGAAGAAAACGATGAGACATATATGAGTACTAAGACTAGTGGATGAGATATTTGAAGAAGACACAGAACCTCATACAAACTCAAGCTTACTCAAGAAGAGTTCTGTACATTCACGAGGACATTAAAGAACTTCATCGACTACATTTCTCACTATCTCTGAACTTGGATGCCAAGCAGACGACACTCTGTTTTTCAGAAAAAAACCAGAAGAGGACTCAAAATAATTTTTTATCAAACTCAAGGAGTCCAAAGCTTCACTATAATCACTAGAGCCATTTCTAAACTCTCTATCTCGGCTCTATGATTCATTATTTTTATATTTCGAGCAGTGTATGTTATGTGCTGTATTTTACACACACACTGTGTCCTGTACTTCAACTAGAGGATCTGAAATCCTCACTCAAACTCTTGTATCTTGTATTTCCCACTGGGATAGTGGTAGGGTCGTGTGTGACCTGTACAGCTGGTTGCTGTTGTTTTGTTTCCCATGAATAACAGTGGTAGAGGTCTCAGACCTGGACAGTTATAAATTGTTGTGAACCTCGATCTAGGGTGTGGATCAATTTTATATAAAGTGTTGAGAGGACTAAGTCTCGACTTGAGACTAAACCTCTTGGTTATATCTGCTGTGCTATACCTTTCAAAGTTATTTCATTTATTCCGCTGCTAATTTCTTTAAAACCAAAACTGTTTTAAAGTCACTTTGATAATTAAACTCGCAAGTGTTTATATTAGTTGTAAATCAGTAAGTTAGGTTCAAAAGTTAATCAACTCTTCTGTTTTGATTAAATGGGAAATAAAAAATCCCTTGATAACCCAACAGAACATTTACATGGATATAAATTCACTACAGTTTAATTTAGTATTTCATTTGGGGGTTTTTAAGAAAAAGTTTTTAAAACAGAAATTATAATTGGAACCCAATTCACCCCCCTCTTGAGTATCCACTCTGACCAACAATTGGTATCAGAGGTTGTTTAAATATTTTCTAATGTACTCTGTTTTTCAACTATGATTTTAGTTATATTTTAATGTTCTTAAAATTTCTTTTATTTCTAAATTTTTATCTCTTTAAAATCTATTCTTTAAGTAATCTATCATGGATAATAGACTTGAAGGTGTTTCTACCAATAGACCACCATTTTTCAATGGAACTAATTATGCTCAGTGGAAAATCAAGATGAAAATTCATTTAGAAAGCATGGTTTTTGATATTTGGACTGCTATAGAATCAGAATATAAAATTCCTACCACTGTTAGAACTACTTGGAATGAAGCTACTAAGATAACCTACAAAAATAATTGTAAAGCTATGAATTCCTTATACTGTGATTTAGGAGATGAGGAATTTAATAGAATATCTGCTTGTAAAACTGCTTAAGAAATTTGGGATACCTTAGCTGTTTCTCATGAAGGAACAACAAATGTTAAGGAAATGAGACTGAACACTTATACTATTAAGTATGATAATTTTAAGATGAATCCTGGGGAACCCATTTCTGATATGTATCTCAGGTTTAATGAAATTGTCAACACAATGAATTCTTTGGGAAAGGATGTTCCATCAAAGGAACAAATTATGAGAATTTTGAGATGCCTACCTGAATGATGGAGAGAAACTTCTGTCTCAATTAGAGAGTCGTGTGATATTGGTGAACTGCCAGTCAAGGAACAAATTGGAAAGCTGATGATGTATGAAGAAGAACTCAATGTGAACAAAGAAGATGATGATGAACCTAGAAGAACGTCTATTGCTTTCAAATCTTCAACTTCAAAGAATAAATATAAGGAGAATCTTCAAGATATAAATGAGACTACAAGATGTGAAGACTGTGAAAGTGCTTCTGACAGTGATGCTGAGATGGCTCACATTTCCAGAAGGTTTAAGAAGTTTTATAGGAAGAATAAGTATTTCAGAAAATCAAATTACAAAGGAAAGTACAACAAAAAAGGACATTGGAAAAAGGATTGGAAGAAACCTGACAAATCAGATGAAGATGTCTGCTATGAGTGCAAAAGAAAGGGACACATAAAAGTAGACTGTCCAAACACATAAAAGTAGACTGTCCAAAGTTTAAGTACAAGAAGAAATATGAATACAAGGAAAATAAGTACAAGAAAGCCATGAAGGCTACTTGGAGTGCTTATGAGGATAGCTCCAGTGAATCTGAAGCCTCTGAGACTGAATCTAGAAATAAGGCAAAAAAAATTTTTATGACAAACACATCTGAGGTAACATCTGAAACTCCTTCTTTAAATTTATATTACTCTGAAGATGATTCTGACTCACAAAAAAAGTCAAAATATGAATTATTTGAATATTGTGATATGTTAGAAGAAACCTGTAATGAGCTGAAAGACAAATACAAAGATTTAAAGAAACAATATGCTTTAACTGTTAAACATAAATCTGATCTTGATATTGAAATGGAAAAGAATGCTCAGTTGCTGAAAGAAAACACTGAACTGAAATTATCTAATGAGCAACTCAAGAAATACTTAGAGAAATTTAAAAATGGTAAATATACTCTTACTTAAATGCTAGGTAAGAAAATAGCACCGATATACACTACTGGTATAGGATACCAACCTGGACAAAGAAAATTACAAAAACTAAATTCATTCCTAAATCTGGACAGAATGTAGCTAGTTCTGAATCATCATATGCTTCAACTAGTTATATTCATAGTTATGGATCAAATAAAGATTATTTTTCAAAATATTTTGACTCTAGAAATATTATGAGACCCCTTAGACAAATATGGGTACCTAATGTTTTATTGGCTAACCTTTCTGGACCCAAGAAGATCTGGGTACCAAAATCATTTCCTATTTAAATCTGTTTTGTAGGGAACTTGCTTAATGAGATCCTATAGAAAGCCTTCGTATATGGACAGTGGATGTTCAATACATATGTCAGGATACTTCTCATTCTTTAAAAGCTTAGTCAGAGTTGATGGAGGGTTTGTCACATTTGGTGATAACTCTAAAGGAAAAATCATCGGCTTATGCCATATTGGTAACACTGACTCAGTATTAATTTCTAATGTTTTATTTTTTGATGTACTTAAATATAATTTTTTAAGTATTTCTCAGTTATGTGATGATGGTTTTTATGTTAATTTGATAATAATTATTGCAATGTTTTTAATTCTAAAAATGTTTTATTATCTTCTGCTTTATGAAGTGAAAATGTTTATGCTGTTTATTTAAATTCATTAGCTAACTAAAATATTACTTGTTTAAATTTTTTTCATAAAGAGTCTTGGCTTTGGCACAGAAGATTAGGACACTGCAATGTACACTCACTTAGAAAACTTGCTAAGAAGAACTTAGTTAGAGACCTACCCAAACATGAATTTCTAGCAGACAAAGCTTGTAATCCCTGTTAAAAGGGAAAGCAACATAAAGTTTCTTTTAAATCAATGAAATAAGTTTCAACTTCTCAACCTCTCTATTTGGTTCACATGGACTTATTTGGACCTTCTATAGTTTCTAGCTTAAATGGGAAGCACTATGTCTATGTTCTTGTAGATGAATGTTCTAGATATACGTGGGTATATTTTCTAGCTCACAAAAGTGAATCTTGTTCATGATTTGTAAAATATTCCAAGTCTGTAGAAAACCTTAGTGGAATCAAGATTAAAACCCTGAGAAGTGATCATGGCTTTGAGTTTGAAAATCACGAGTTTGAATCCTACTGCTCACACAGTGGATATAGTCACAATTTTTCTGCCCCTAGGACACCCCAGCAGAATGGTGTAGTAGAAAGTACGAATAGAACCCTGCAAGAAATTTCTAGGACTATGCTTAATGAGTATGACCAGCCTGTTTATTTTTAGGCTGAAGATGTCAATACAACTTGTTATGTTATTAATAGAGTCTTGATCAGACCTGTTCTTAAGAGGACCCTTATGAGTTGTGGAACCATAGGGAACCTAAGGTTAACTACTTCAGATTTTTTGGCTGCAAAGTCTTTATTCTTAATACTAAAGAAAATCTCGGAAAATTTGAATCCAAGAGTGATGAAGGAATTTTCCTAGGTTACTCTACTTATAGTAAATCCTATAGAGTTTTTAATAAAAGAACCAAATGTGTAGAGGAATCTGTTCACATCAAATATGATGAAACTGATCCACATGAACCTAAGACCTCTCTTGAAAATCTTGTAGATGATCTATCTGCTTTGAACCATAATGATAAGGACATTGGACCTGTAGTAAAAACATCCAGTTTTGGAAATTTTCCAGAACCTGCTTCTGTTGAACCCCAACCTATAGATGAACCTGAAATCTCTAGTCCTACCTTTTCTAGACCAACTAGGACTCTAAAGAATCATCTTTTAGATGTTGATGTAAGAAATTTAGATAGAGGAACACAGACTTGAGCTTCTCTAAGAAATCAGGTTGAACATCAAGCTTTTCTTTCACAGTTAGAACCTAAAAATATCAATGATGCTATCAATGATGAATTTTGGGTAATGGCTATGCAAGAAGAACTAAATCAATTTGAAAGAAAAAATGTCTGGAAATTAGTAGAAAGTTCTAAGGACACTATAACCATAGGCACAAAATGGGTGTTTAGAAACAAAGTTGATGAATCTGGAAACATCATTAGAAACAAAGCTAGGCTAGTTGCACAAGGATACAATCAAAAAGGAGGAATTGACTATGAGGAAACCTTTGCACCTGTAGCTAGATTAGAGGATATTAGGATCTTACTTGCCTATGCATCACATCTGAATTTCAAGTTATATCAAATGGATGTGAAAAGTTCTTTTTTGAATGGTTTTATTGTTGAAGATGTTTTTGTAGAACAACCACCTGGTTCTTCATATCCGCATTTTCCAAATCATGTGTTTAAACTTTCTAAAGCTTTATATGGTTTAAAACAAGCTCCAAGAGCTTGGTATGAAAGACTCTCAATCTTTCTTATTTCAAAAGGATTTACAAAAGGAATAGCTAATCCCACTCTTTTTATAAAAAGGATTTCAAAAGATGTGTTAATAGTACAAATCTATATTGATGATATTATTTTTGGATCATCTAAAAATCATTATGTACTGAATTTTCAAAGGTTATGCAAAATGAGTTTGAAATGAGCTTAATGGGAGAGCTTAAGTATTTTCATGGATTTAAAATCTTTCAAACTAAATATGGAATTATTTTAAATCAAAGTAAATATACTAAGGATTTATTAAAATGTTTTGGTTTAGATAGTATTAAGGAAAGTGGCATACCTATGAGCACTACCTATAAGTTGGATGTTGATGAAACTGGGAAACCAGTTGATCAAACCTATTATAGAGGTATGATTGGGAGTTTACTTTATCTTACTGCTAGTCGACCATATATTATGTTTAGTGTGTGCATGTGTGCTATATTTCAAGATAATCCTAAATAATCACACTTACTGGCTGTTAAAAGGATTTTTAAATATCTTAAGTATACTGTGAATTTAAGTTTGGTTTATCCAAAAGGACAATCATTTGACGTAACTAGTTATCCAGATGCTGACTTTGCTGGGTGTAAGTTAGATAGGAAAATCACATCTAGAACATGTCATTTACTTGGAATGTCCCTAGTATCATGGTGTAGTATGAAACAGAACTCAGTTGCATTGTCTACTGCTGAAGCAGAATATATAGCTGCTGGTAGTTGTTGTGCATAGATTCTGTGAATGAAACACACTTTATTGGACTATATATTTGATTTTAAACATGTTTCAATTAATAATGACAACACTAGTGCGATCAATATATCTAAGAACCATGTGTCTCACTCTAGGACTAAGCACATTAATGTAAGACATCACTTTCTAAGAGATCATTACCAGAAAGGTGATATTTCTCTAGAATTTATTAGTTCTGAACATCAATTATCTGATATTTTTACAAAGCCGATATGCTATGAAAGAATGAATTTTATTAATCAATAATTGTGTATGATTGATCTGTGAAACTGATTTGTGAAATCGGTCTGTGAAACCGATCTGTGAAACTGATCTGTGAAACTGATCTGTGAAACGGATCTGTGAAACTGATCTGTGAAACCGATCTGTGAAACTGATATGTGAAACTGATCTGTGAAACAGATCTGTGAAACTGATCTGTGAAACTGATCTGTGAAACTGATCTGTGAAACTGATCTGTGAAATTGATCTGTGAAACTGATCTCTCTTTCAATTACTTTTTATTATGTTATAATTAATTAATTACTTTTATCTTTATTATGGAAACCCTAAATGATGAAATAAATGAAACACAACTATTTCTATTCCCCAAACCGTCGACCTTTCATTTCTTTCTCGCCAAGTCTTATTTCCTCTCTTCTCTTCTACATCGAACCATCAAACTCCTACTTTCTCCATAATCTTAAAATGGCTAAGCAAAAGAGACCAAGAAAAGGATCGTAAAGTCTTGTACCTCCAAAGTGTGCTCGAGGCGAGTCGAGTAGTACCACTCAAAGACCAGTAAATCTAAACCTGGAAACTCAGATTGTTGCTGTAGAAAAGGAAGTCAGTTCCGCCTGGATTTTGACAAGTAAGTCACTACTGTTACATGTTTTAGATTCACATGGATGGAATGTCTGGTTCTCAGATAACACTTGTGTATACTACCCAAAGCTAGTGCATGAGTTTTATATAAATCTGCAAGTTACTTTTGATGGTGTTGAGGCTGCCAGAATGTCTTCTGTAGTGAAAGGAAAGAAAATATCCTCTTCGTCTAAACAATGGGCTGAACGTTTAGATGTACCCCATGAGGTTCGGTATAAGGATTATGCTGGAAACATTCCTCCAACCACTAAATACTTCTCTTATGTGTTAGAATTAGAGCTTTTGACTGGAAACAGAGAGTCAAGGAGAATCACAGCCTCAAAGTTGGATGGTGAATGTAGACTTCTCTTTATGTTTATTCAGCACCAAATTTTCCCCAGGAAAGGGGATTTTGATGATGTAAGATACCTGGATGTTTTTTTATTGTTTTTACTAAAAACTCACGAGAAGATCAATTTGTGTAGATATCTAATGGTACACATAGCTGGAATGGTGAAGCCTTCTAAGAAATCCACTGATTTGTTCTATTCCAAAATGATCTCTGCTATGTTAAAGAATCTAGAATGTGTTGATAAAGTTGATGAGATAGCTGAATCTGATATTGCTTTTTGTGTTAACAAAGAAATTTGTAAACGGATGAAAATAAACTAGAATCCATGGAAGAAATGCTGGGTTGCTGATGAAGACAAGATGTATGAGTCCTATAATCCCACTGATCAAGGAAAGAGGCCGAAGGGTTTAAGAGAACCTGGTTTGAAATAAGATGAGGAGCCAATTTATTCTGATGATGAGGAAGAAGTAGATGTTGAAAGGAATAAAGACACTGAAGAGTCTAGTAAACAAGGGATGGAAGAAGCTGAAACAGAAGAAGGAAGTTTGTCACCTCATGATGATAGGAGTGATCCTGATACTGTGATCCCTAAGTGGAGAGTGGACTTTGGATCTGCCAGTCCACCTTTACCCTTACCTGAATCAGAACCAGTTCTTAGTGATGAAGAAGCTAGTGACACTGAAGTATCTGACAGTGAAGTTTCTTTGAAGAATGGAAATGAGAATGATGATGATGATTATGATGATGATGATGATGATAATAATGATGGTGGTGGTGACAACCGACCAGTGGATGGTCTTTCTATTCCTCAAACAGAAACACATCAAAATGTACCAGAAACAAATGCCAAGGGAAAGATAGATTCTCTAGAAATCAATGGAAAAGCAAGTTATGATAAACCGAAATATACTCTGTGTGTTGCTGTCTGGGATGATTATCCTGGTTTTTCTATTTTGGGTTTAGAGTATTCTGACGAAGAAGAGGAAGAATCAGAATCTACTACGGTTATGAAGAAAACCCAACCAGTTGAGGCAAGGTCTGCTCATGCTGTTGATGCTGCAGATGCTCATCTACCTAGTTCTACTATCTCTCAGTCTGATTTTGATAAGTTCAAAAGTGAGTTTCTTACTGTTGTGAGAGATACAGTCAGAGAATAAATTTCAAATGTCATTAAACCAGACCTGGCCAATACTGGTGAATTTATTGGCAGGCACATAGCCTCTCAAAATCAGATTCTGAAGGATCTACAATCTGGCTTAGTTTCTTTATCAAACGAATTTAGATCAACCATCTCTGGTATGATGGAAGTGTTGAGGAATCTGATTGACCATCTTAAGAAGTCTGATCTGAGAAAGTTGAAAGCTGAGATAACTCTGATAGTTGCTCATGCCTGTACAACCAAAGTTACCAAGATCACTACTCGTGAAATAGAGGCTCTAAGGCAGATTGTGTATGATGATTTGGCCGCCATTAGACATGTTCTTGATTTGGACTCGTTGAGGAAGATGAAGGAGCATAGTGATCACATTCATAAGATGGTAACAGTATATTCAGCAGATGCCACTAAAGCTCAGAGAGAGATTAAGGAAAAGGTTGATCATTACTTTTCAAAGATTTATAAAAAGCATGAGATGACCGCAAATTTCAAAGTGTTAGCTGAAAATATGAGACTACCTCCAGTCACTCAAGCATTCAAGACTCAAGTTCTTCAGTTGCAAGATTTTACTCCTACCTTGGAATGGTTCATGGAGAATAAGGATGATTTTGAGAAGGCTATGCAGTATGGTGCAGAAGTTATTCAGAATTTCATAAATCTTTTGAAGCCTTATCTGAATGCACAAGCCACCACTGTTGTGCTTCCTACTTCTGAACCTCTCAGTGCCTCTGTTGTTGCTCCAAACCAGATCTCTATTGCTCAAGCTCTATCTCAACTACGATAAGTTCCTCAACAATCTTCTCAACTAGCTCCTACAGCTCCACAGCAAATCCCAGTGGCATCCTCTCCTCCACCCTCCAGAGTCATCTTAACACATTTTCAAATTCCCATAGTTCCACCTGCCTCCAAGCCTTTAAACATACCATCCATTGATCCTTCTAACAAAGGCAAAGCCCCGTTACATCCCAAGAAATAGTTGTGTGTTGTTGTTGATAGGTTGAACCATATTGTGTTTGTACTGTGATGTACCTTATAAACTTTATTCTCATTCCTTTTTATTCTCTCTGATGCCTTATTTTAATCTCTTCATTATCTATTTTCCCTCCTTTTTGATTATCCCAAAGGGGGAGAAATCTGTATATATATGGGGGAGATGCATCTCTAAAGGGGGAGATTCTTTTTTATCTATGGGGGAAAACCTTTATATGGCAATGCTTACATTAATATTTAAAGGCATAAATTCAGGGGGAGATTTATATCTCATTATGTTTTTATTCTTATTATGCCTTGTCACTATTATTGATGATATATTATTTTTATTTATGGCTAAGATTTGTGATTATCAAAAAGGGCGAGATTGTTGAGCCCTCTGGAATATTGTTGAATTCTTCCTATGATTGTTGTTTTAATAATCACAAATCATTGTTACTTAATCCGGTTGGATTTCTCATATACATAATCACAATCTCTTAGTGAATCTGTGTATATTGGATGGATCATGTTTTTATCTCTTTGTTATTGATTTACAAGTATTCTATAGGTCCTCTAGATCAAACAGACAACAGTCTCACCGATCCATATCAAAGGACAACGGTCTCACCGATCCATATCAAAGGACAACAGTCGCATCGATCCATATCAAAGGACAATGGTCGCACCGATCCATATCAAAGGACAACGGTCTCACTGATCCATATCAAAGGACAATAGTTTCACCGATCCATATAAAAGGACAACGGTCGCACCGATCCATATCAAAGGACAATGGCCTCACCGATCCATATCAAAGGGCAACGGTCGCACCGATCCTTATCAAAGGACAACGGTCGCACCGATCCATATCGAAGGACAACAGTTTCACCAATCATGACACACCGATGTTGATCATTTGAGTCAGTGAAGATGTCTCACTGATGCTGATCAAATGAGTCACCGATCATGACACACCGATGCTGATCATCTGAGTCACTGAAGATGTCTCACCGATGCTGATCAAATGAGTCACCGATCATGACACACCGATGCTGATCATCTAAGTCATCGAAGTTGTCTCACCGATTCTGATCAAATGATTCACTGATCATGACACACCGATGCTGATCAAATGAGTCAATGATCATGACACACCGATTTCTAGCCACCGATGCTGATGCTGATGACCTACCGGTCACTTGACTCACTGATAGTCATAAATAGCTGTTTGAATTTCTTTATCTTTATTTAATCTAACCAACAGACATATTAGGAATATTTTAATACTCTGTCATTTATTTAATGAAGGATGTTTGATGTCAGGTAACCGTACCTCGTACCTGCAAAAATAAATCATTCCTTTTGCTGGAGCTCATGCTATAAATACAATAAGTCCCTGTTAATGTAAAGTGTAGACCAAGAAGACAACGACGAGACATATATGAGTGCTAAGAGTGGTGGATGAGATAGTTGTAGAAGACACAGAACCTCATACACAGTCAAGCTTACTCAAGAAGAGTTCTGTACAGTCACGAGGACATTAAAGATCTTCATCGACTATATTTCTCACTATCTCTGAACCTGGATGCCAAGCAGACGACACACTGTTTTTTCAGAAAAAAACCTGAAGAGGACTCAGAATCATTTCTGATCAAACTCAAGGAGTACAAAGCTTCACTATAATCACTAGATCCATTTCTAGACTCTATATCTCTGCTCTGTGATTCATTATTTTTACATTTCGAGCAGTGTGTGTTATCTGCTGTATTTTACACACACACTTTCTCCTGTACTTTAACTGGAGGATCTGTAAATCCTCACTCAAACTCTTGCATCTTGTATTTCCCACTGGGATAGTGGTAGAGGTAGTGTGTGACCTGGATAGCTGGTTGCTGTTGTTTTGTTTACCACGAATAACAGTGGTAGAGGTCTCGGACATGGACAGTTGTAAACTGTTGTGAACCTCGATCCAGGGTGTGGATCAATTTTATATAAAGTGTTGAGAGGACTAAGTCTCGTCTTGAGACTGAACCTCTTGGTTATATCTGCTGTTCTATATCTTTCAAAGTTATTTCTTTTATTCCACTTAGAATTTCTTTAAAACCAAAACTGTTTTAAAGTCACTTTGATAATTAAACTCGCAAGTGTTTATATTAGTTGTAAATCAGTAAGTTAGGTTCAAAAGTTAATCAACTCTTCTATTTTGATTAACTGGGAAATAATCAATCCATTGAGAACCCAATAGAAAATTTACTTTGATATAAATTCACTATAGTTTAATTCAGTATTTCATTTGGGGGTTCTTAAGATAATGTTTTTAAAACAAAATTTTTAGTTGGAACTCAATTCACCCCCCCTCTTGAGTATCCACTCCGACCAACAATGTAGATATATAAAAATGAATTTCACAGTTAATAGGGACAATAGGATTTAAAAATTCATGGATATTGTATTTAAGTCCTAAAATATGAAACAATATATTTAAAAAATTATTCACCATCATATAATTATTATTAAACAATTGAAATCATATATATTGGTCATATAAATAATACTTAGAGTACAATTAAAATAGAAATAAAAAATGAATCACATCACTTCTTGGAGGCGGTAATCTACACATACACACTAGTGTCATTATCATTTTCAAATATTTATGAAGCTAAAAAGGTAGATGTGATATTATTATTTAATATTTATAAATATTTTTTAAATATCATATATAAAAATTAAACTCATCATAATACTCATTAATTAAATATGGTGATAAAAATGATATGTAGCGCTATTTGGAGACTGTAATCTATATATAAACAAGAGCGATACATTCACTTATTTTATAATGGGAAAGATGATCCATAATGGTGTTTTAATAATCATAATAAAATTTAATTATATTTAGGATACCAAATTTATTATTTTATGATAAACAACCTATATTTTTATGATGTAATGAAGAGTATAAATATTAATTGATTTGTTAGGTCGATTACCTCATCCTTGAAATTCCTCCTTTAGATCTCCAATAAAGTGATATAGGTTTGGACTTTGGAAAGAAACTAAAATCTAAAATGTTAGGAATAAATTTTATTAGAGAATTTGGTATGGTATTTTTGTTCAATAAGACTCAATGTGGGGTAAATAAGTGATGGATTAGGGGGCCCTCTACAATTAATGTGAGGGGAACTTTTTGAATTTATGAAGAGGATAAATTATAATAAGAATATTCTCAAGAGAAATGAGTCCAAATGGACGATAAATTCACAATGAATATCATTGTGGACATTATAATATCCATTATTTCTTATTGAATATTTTTTGTTTTTAAACTATTTTAATTCTGTATTATTTTTAGAAAATTTCATTATTGTCACTTTTAATTATATTTATTAAATTGGAAAAAATAATATCAAGATAACAATATAAATTCTTAAAATATCCATTAATACATCCCTAAAAATGAATTTCAAATCTATAAATTTTTTAATCAGATAAATTATCTCAGAAATATAATAATATTAATAATTTTGGTTTCTTTAAATTTATTTTTTCTTTAATTGACTAATTATAGAGTCAGAGTTGTGTAAGAATTTAATGTATTTATTGATTCTATAAAATTTAAATTTAAATTAACATTATAAAGATAAATATTTAATATTTATAATTATAATTTATACTCGAACATATCATCTAGATGAGCCCATATAAAAATTTTACATTTATTAAAAACCAGAGTGTAACATGTTTGAATTCTCTAGAAATTAAATAATATAATGGTCCTAATCTCATCCAAGTGGGAAAAAATGTCATTTAAAATAAAATTGGTTTATTATGGATCAATGTAAAAAATAAAAAAAATTGGTCACATTTTTTGGGGGTTTTAATTGTCTAAATAATTTTTAACAAATATTACTCGATTCAACCATACCATGTTAATAAAAATACTATAGTTAAAATTTATAATGAAAAAATAAAATGGAAATATTTATCAAATTTGGATCACATACTATAAAAATGGAAACAAATTTTCAATATTCAGCTCACATAAGAGAAAGAATTTTATTTAATATTAATAGCACAAAATGCCGTGAAAAAACTGTTTTCTTGAAAAAATCATTTTGAGCCCAAAAATGTACTTATTCGAAAAGAAAAAAAGATAATTGAAATGTAATAAACTATAATAAGTCATGTTAATTATTACTTATTTTTATTTTATATAAATTAAAATCATAAATGGTATTTTTAAAATAAAAAAAAATTTATGTTTTATAAAAATCGTAATTTTTCACTATTAAAAAAAATATTTTTATTTGATAATGAAAAAATATCATCCTAATATAATATTGAAATGATGAATTAAAAATGATATTAATTATTTGAAATAATATTTATAATACTTTAATAAATTAATTTTTATATTCACTAATAAGAAAACCCCTTTTTGAGATAATGTATTTTTGAAGAATAAAATGATTTTACTAAATATTGAATGAATATTTAGTTATAAATTATCAATAAATTTATAGTGAGTTGAATATTTATTTATATATTTCATAAATTTTTTACTCATATTCATAATTACTAAATTAATACTAGTGTTAAGACTCTCACATTATATAATTATATTTCAATTTTATATCTCAGTTCATTTAAACTTGTTGCTGTGTGTAACGCAAGCCATCAGTGAAAAAAAAATTATTCAAAGATAAATATTTTATAAAATATTTGGGGTTTTCAAGTTTATTTTTTCATATAATAATTTATGTTCTATAATCTTCCTCGGTATTTTCCCATAAAAAATATCATGATATTGTTGAATACCCTCTTACTTCATTGTATGTTATAGATTAAGTCTTTAATTTCTTAGGAGAGATTAATTAAGCACATATTGAACATAAGAGATGATTAGTATAATCATCATTTGATAAGATACCTTCTCATTACAATCAATAATTTCAAAGGGATCAATATACCTATGTTTCTATATCCTTATTTTATTTAATGAATAAATTCATAGAAACACATTCTCACTATCTTAATATTCTTGATCAAATAGATTATTATCAACATAGAATTTCTATAACATTTTGGGCCGAACATATATTATTTGGAATGGATCTATCCTAATATACAATTTCCTCATCTATCATAGATCCTAATATATTTCTTCCTATAAACATATTCTAGTACATTGGAGATCTATAATTATTTCCATTAATGACTTCGTAAGGAGAATTTTGAATGTTTGAGTGAATTATATTGTTTTAGTAATCTTTACTAAATCTAGTTGATGATCAAATCCATATTTGAAATCCATCGATTTTTTCTAACTTATCTTATAGGGTTAGAATTGTTCTCTAATACTAACCATATATCAAAGGGTGATACTCAATGATGAATCTTGAATCTATATCAAGATTTTTCTGAAGACATTGCCAAAACATCGATGTATACTTTAGATCACAATCAAATACACATTAATGTGTTACTTTATGAAACCTTAAAACTTCTTTAAAGTATATTCACGGAATCTGATCAAGAGGGAAATATTCTCTGATATCAATGATGTTTGATGACTTCGTAAGATGATTGACTACAACCCATAATTACCTCAACATCAATGATAAGATAAACTAAACAGATTACCAATACATTTAATCATATTCCAATAAATTGTAAAGGGTTTTCGCCTCATATAGCTTTGACACTAAAACATATATGAAACTAAAGTGTTGTATTAACACAAATGTCTCTTAAAATATACATAATCAAGATAAAATCTTATAACATGACACCTCAAAAGGGTTGTCACTGAAAATGAAATTATGATCAACCGTAAACACATAAACCCATGAATGTATATAAAAGAATTAGTTTAATATTACATGGATACTTATACAATTAAAATTTTGATTCACCCTTTATTCGTTATATATTATATTATATTATATCAAAATTTCAATGGAAACTTGGGTTCATCCCTATATCAATATATTATACAACGTGATTTAATTATTCTGAAGTTTATACAGATGCATATAATGACATGAAATCTAACTATAGCATGAACAATAATTTTTTACATCTCTCATCTAGACAATATCAAAAATGATATTTCCAATTAAACAGGGGAGGATAATTGTTCTTGGATTATCATGATTCAATTAATCCAGTTTGATTGCCTAAGATCTCACTTTTTAAATTTTTTTACAGGTTGTGGATTATAATCCATATTATCCCTTTGATTGGGGATATTATTCTCATAATTCCGAAACTCCATTCACTTAAAACCCTAAAGTGTAGGTGGTTCATTTTTTTATTTATCTCGTAAATCATTTCCTTCAATTCCTTTACACATCAATTTTTCATTTTTTAATAAATGGTTAGGTTTTCCACACTTATAAAACCCTCTTTCTCATTTAAGGATTCACTTATGTTCTATTCCCCCCCATTTTTGTCTTACAGGTGACTAAAATTTCTATCCACCATGTCATTTATTATAGTTATCATGATAATCGGAATTCTTTTTCTTATAAAAATATTGATAATTGTTTTTAATATAAAATTTCATTTTCTTCATTTAGTATACATGAAATTACTTTTTCATATAAAATATCATTTATAAAAGATGATTGCTTTCAAATAAATCTACTTAAGCCACTAGTGAATCGAATAATTTTTCTTTCTAGACAGATTATTTAACCATAATAAAATCATGAAAGTCTTGTATAATTATCTTCATATATAAAAATATAATTTCCATCAATTTGTGTTAGATCAATAAATCCATTTCCAAATTTTTTTCATTGAATACGGGGGAAGTTATTACTGAGAAAAATCCCTTTAAACTCATCTCTTTAATTAGATTAAATTACATAATTTTGAACCATTTTCTTAATGTGGTTCCATAGTTGACCTGTATCACATTGAAAATTATTGAAAAGAAAAATGAATTTTTCATGGTCCAAACAAAGGAGAATGGAATGTATATTTTTAGCTGTATCAATCCATTACTTAGAAACTATTAAATCTATGGACCCTTAAAAAAATTGAAGATGTATCCATATCAAGGAATCAATGGAATTTTTTCCCTCATGATATCATTTACATGTTTCTCATGATTTATATCTTGAGAATGTTTTATATGAATACAAAAAGGGTTTTTCATTCAATATCCTATCACATTTGGTTTCAAAGGAGTATAATCATTGTGGTGTCCATTTCATTCAGAATGAACTCTATTACATATGGTTTTATCATTTTAATAAAACTAGAAAGAATATTGTGATATACAATAATCATAGTGTAAAACCACATATGATGAAACATAATTTATAGGATATACAAATCACGAAACATTCATTTCAGTAAATAAAATCTTAGGAATAACATAAGAAATTCATGGAAATTATTTGAGTCATTGATGATTGTTCATAAAGAGTTAGTTATTTTCCTTTAAAAAAATCCCCCAAGATGTTTTGAACTAGATGTTTAGTAAGGCTTGTTTTCAAGCACCAGGTGATGATTGAATCTAACTCAATTCACCCTTTTTAAAATTACTAGCACTATTATCTTTATTCCGGATCCACATCCACATATACTATCTATACATGGATGTAATTTCATGGAATTCACATACTATATACTTCACCAGAATCACAATTAGTTTTTCTATCATTTGAATTGACCATAGAATTATACTTATACATCTTCCTATATGTATCCTTATAAATATTCATAGGTATATCAATAAATTTTTCTCATCATAGTTTCCAATGATTAAATAATCATAGCATTGATGCCAATTGAATGTACAAAAAATTGTAAAACAAATATATTACATCCTAATAGTTCAATATTCATTACATAAGATAATGATCCATGCTATAATTTTATTCTATTGTTCTTGGATACTTTGAAACATAAAAAAATGCTCATTATTTGAGATAAATATTTATTTGGTAATGACCTGGTAAAAGTAAACATAAAAATGTGTGAGTTTAGATTAATAGTAAGAGAAAAAAGGAAAATATCTATGTATCATGATCATAAGGGCATGATAACTTATTCATATAATTTTAAAACCATAGCATACATATATTAGGTCATAAACATGAGTCATAGATTAAATCTTATCATTTCATAATACACAAATCATAGTGGAATCAATTAATATGACCCATTATAAGTTAATAATTTCATAATGAATATATTTGTGGAATACACAACAAAAATTATAACATTTTGAAATTTTATAAAAATAAAAATGTTCACTCAGTAAGATAAGTACATTAAATAGTTCCCTTATATAATCATATGTCTATAAACCAAGATCCACACATAACCATATGGATATGAAATCAATCTGAACACATAACACTATGAACATCTATGTAGGTTTACACATAACATTGTGAACACATCATTAGGTTCATGCATAACATTGTAATCATGTAATCAAGTTCATTCATAACATACTTTCTCATAAGATATCAATATTTAATCATTGAATTAGAAGGATATATATGTCCCACTCATCTAACAATCCTTACAACTTTTGTGATAAAATATTATAAAAAATGTATCATATCATCACATTATAACCAATGTAAATAAAATTTGTTTCTTAAAAATTTGATCAATTCACAATATCGTAACCCATTAAATATAATTGTGATTAAAAAATATCTCATCATCACAGATAGTAATATTACATAGAAATATTAAGGATGGTATCATTCACTCTTTTCCCCAGTAAATAAAAAGTAATGTCAAAGGATGGCATCCAATATGGAAAATGATTTTGACAGATATCTTGGAATATTTATTTAGAGAAATAGCCTTTCCACCTTGGAAAAAACATTCTAAAACATAAAATTTTTTAATAAAACTTTTACTTAAAAATAATATTACAAACTTATAAAGAAATATTTACAAATTATTTAAAATTTTCCCTAAATAAAATACACTCTACACTTTGAAAATTATTAATGAATAATGAAATACTTCTGAAATACTTTTTATTGAAATTAAAATTATATTCTTATAAATAGAGAATAAATTATTCGGTTTTAAGGAAAATGTAAACTCAATTCATAAAATATATGTTGAAATAGAGATTCCCATCTCATTTTAAATAAATTATAACATGAAATATTTGTAAAATGACGTAAATATTCCATTAATAATTTTAAATAGTAAAACATGGGTAAAAATTTCATTAAAAAATAATTTGATGAATTTTTAAATCATTTTGGAAAAAGAATTTATAATGAAAAATTACTTTTGACTGAATTGAGAAATATCATAGAATTTTTATAATATTTTATTATAATTGACTATTTAAAGAGAGGATTATTAAAAAAATATATTCTAATGAAATAACCAGATAATAATTAAAAATTCTAACTCTTTGAGATTAAATTCATAATATTTTATCATTTAAATAATGAAAAAAAAATGTCCTGATAAATGATGACATTCTTATATAAAACCACTACCACTTTGGTAACATTGAATAATAATCTCCCAAAATGAATGACCTAAAATAAAACTGAATATATAACTATAATAACTACATTAATTATATTCAAATTTATAGTGGCTATATAAACACCTAATAAGATATGATAATTTTATAATATGACATCTATCTCCAAGAAGTCTAATTGAG
The DNA here is from genome assembly GCA_963277665.1 of Viscum album. Classification (NCBI taxonomy): domain Eukaryota; kingdom Viridiplantae; phylum Streptophyta; class Magnoliopsida; order Santalales; family Viscaceae; genus Viscum; species Viscum album. Next base: position 1,083,396,194 of record OY728150.1, on the reverse strand, counting down.
GAAAAAACCCCATTTTTCTTTGGAATAATTTGAACCATAAACACTGTGAAATAGATATCATAAAATGGAAATGTAAATACCCATATTTTTAGTATAATAAATTTAAATAGCATTACTTTTTCATATATATAAATCATAAAAGAAAAAAGTGTTGAATATAGCATATGTCTCCTGGATAAAAAAAGTGAGTTGAAAAATCCATTACTACTTTAGTAATAATTTAAAAAATAGGACCAAAGAAAGGATTAAATCAAAAGATATTATAAATATAATTAAATATTAGATATTCATGATATAAATGTTCAAATTTTCATTATATATTCAATAAAAAATAAATGATATGTGAACTTGCATATGTCTCCAATTAATAAAAAGAAAATAGAAATCCATTATCATATATCTTGTGTTATTTTGTACATGTTAGAACCTCATGTAATATTTTTATAAGATTATTATAATCTTCTTTCATAACCTTATATATATATATATTTCCAATATTATTTAGTTTAGACCTTTTAATACTTGTTTATTAAAAATTTCTTTAAATAATCACATTTCAGATAATAACCATTTTTTTCATGTATTATGTTATTTTTATTTTTATTTTCTTATATTACATTAATAATGAATGCATTATCTAAAATATTTTAACCATGATGTAAATATCAAATATATTTAGTGAATAGATATTTATATTAATACAAAAATGTTATATATATAAAACGAGATACATCGTTCATGGAGATGGGAGGTCATATGTTCCCATAAATGCTATTACAATTTTCTAGATGATTTGATATAAGTAAAGTAAAATAACATAATAAAATTATATAACCATTTTTATTTAATATATTTATCACATATTATTTTTTAAACCTATCCTTACACACCTAATCAAAGTTAGTGTATTCTTACAGGATGGAATGTAAAGAGGTATAAGTTATATATTATATTTAAATTTATGTATTTTAAAAATATAATATATATTTATTCAATATATCTTTATTACTCGATATTTAAACTAGAAATTAAAACACACCACATTAGTTCACGAACTGATATTCCCCCATACACACAAGCGACATTATTATTTTCGAAAGGGTTGGATATATGATGGAATATGTGGAATTATAATTTAAATGGTATAATAATATAAAAAATATCATGTAAAAAATTACCTACATTTTTATATCAAACCATGAAATGGGGTGATGGAGGATGAATAATATCACATTGCGATGCGGTAGTCTACCACACACACAATTGAAGATTTTGTATCCCATATGATGAAATGAAAGAAGTATTTATGATTACTAGTTAATATAAAAACTTATTATTATATGGTAGATACTTATTTTATTTTATCATCCTGAATTAATAATAATTTGAGGATTTCAAGGAAGAAATAAAATAAAAAGCTCGGTAAGGGATGTTACCTCTTCTTCGAAAAATTTCATTCTATTAGTCCCAAAAGGCTCCATAAGATGAATTAATGACCCAGTTAAAGATTATATTACAATATAATGGAATTATAAAATATGATTTGTTAAAATATTGTATGAAAAAATTTATGTGTGAAAAGGATGGTAGATGGTTGTCCTATTATAAGTGAGATGAGTGGACCACTTGAAAAAATTGAAAATAAATAGGTTTACCCACATTTTTCAAATATTGAAAGGATACAAAATGGACTATTGTTTATCCTAAATGTTTCTAAGGTTTATTTATGTAATTAAAATGGTTTTATTACATATTTCTTGGTCTTTTTAACCCTTTATTTAGTTCAACCCCCAATAAACATGTTTTAACATTAACCACAATAATTATTTTTTACTAATTTTTACTATTAAATATGGTGTAACATTATGGTGAACATGTTAAATAATATAAATTAATATTATTAAAAATATTTAATTCATATTTTTCTATCTATATAAGTGGTAAATTTATATTTAAAATTAACCCATGGATTCAATGCAAAAGTAGTTTTCCAAAGAGAAATGTTTAAGAAGTATAAAACATTTTTATTAGAAAATTTATTTTAAAAATGATTGAAATGAATTAAATAGGATTAAAATAATAATTATTGAACAAATAGTTATTTTAAAACCATATAAAAATAATTTTTAATTTATTAAATTCATTAAAAAGATATAACTTTTAATACAATCCTCTATTTTTCACTATTCATCAAAAATAAATATAAGTTCAAATTTTTCTGAATAAATCACAGATAATTTAGAAATTATCATATATAAAGTCACGTTAATTTTTTCTAATAATTTTTTTTAAAATTGATATATTTTAATTTTAAAATAATGCAAAAAAATGCGAGAAATGTGCTTTTTAGAAAAATATAGTTTTTTAGAGAAAAAAATGATTTATTATTATGTATTATCTAGAATAAACAAAAGATTAATATTAATAATTTTATGGAATATATAATAGATACATAATTTTGTAATAACAAAGTTATGGCATTGAGGAACAATTTCTTGTTGTCCTTTTTCCTTTGATTCATTTTCAAGAAAACAAGGGAAATATGTGAAAATACTAGAATCAAGGATTAGACTCTGTGCAATCATACGAACACACCATTTAGTATTGCTTTGTTTGACGGGAATACATGGTGTTGGGGAATGTCGGTTAGAAATAGAGGAAGAAGAAATTACACGTTGTGTATTTCAAAGTATACGTAGTGTATTTATGTCGACAGGTCATGTAATGTAGGTTAGAAGAAACATCTGCCAAATGAATAGTTAAATGTTAGACACACCATATAGAAGGACTTAAAATCCATGTATTTTTATTTTTTCAATAAAAATAGGTAGTAGACTTTTTATTTAACAAAAATGTACTGAGGGATTACCAGGTGAATGAACAAGATGTTAAGTCAATAAGGTTTTCCTTATGACTTTTCCATTTCTTTTTGTTTTGAAAATCACAATCACCTTATACTTAAGCAAATCTATATTTTACCTTCATAAGGAAAATTTTCTTCATTAAGGAAATTTAACCTAACCAAGATTTTCTTATACATATCAATATTTTTCTTAAGTACAAAAACCAGATTCATACCCAAAAACCCTAGAATCAAATAATGTTAAGAATTAGAGTATTCTGCTTTTAGGATCTGAATTATGGATGTGAACTGTAATAAAGTTTCACTCCGAATTATTTATATGAACTATAATAATGTTTCACTCCGAATTGTGGATGTGAACTATAATGAAGTTCTACTCTGGATTTTGGATATGAACTTTCATGAGTTTGACTCTGAACTCTTATGATGTTTGACTCCATACTTTCTTGAGTTCGACTCCGAACTCTTATGAAGTTTGACTCCGAACTTTCATGATTTCGACTCCGAAATCTTATGGAGTTCAACTCTAAACTTTTACTAGTTCAACTTCGAACTCTGTAAGTTCAGATTCCGAACTCTAGTGAAACAAGACACCTAATTTCCTTAGAAATTCAGACTCCATACTTCTACAGTTTTCCGGTTCCGAATTCCTATAAAGAAGAATCCGAATATTTTTTTAACATAGACTCCAAATTCCATTTTGGTTAGACTCTGAAATTTTATTTACTTACACTCCAAATTCTAGTTTTACATATACTTAGACTTGTTTTCTTATAAAAATATGTCATCCATTCTATTTAAAATTAACCATTTGTTCAGTGACACGTGTACATGTCCCTCCGAAATTCAAGGCAAATATGACTATTGGAGGAGGGAGACAATTGTTCCAACCGATCCTATAAATAGGAAATCATTTAAAAGAGCCCAAAAACATGTTGATCGATCTAGAGACCACACACTGTTATGGTGATTTCTAGCGAGAGAAGCTTTTCATGCTTTGTGCGTACTAAACTACTCATTCATATTGCTTAATGCGACTCCGAATGTTAGTGATTACATTTGAGGACATTCGGGGATAGGAAGACAGAGGTTCCGACTACCTTGAAGTTCGAGGGCTTCCATGCTCAGGAAGACAGAGGTTCCAACTACCTTGAAGTTGAGGGTTTGTGGGGATAGAAATACAGAGACTCTGATATTTTAATTAAGGGCTTACCCTGGTGTGGGTAAGACATACTTTCTTGAATGTATAAATCAAGGGACCTTTATCCAAGGGTGTTGGATACCCTTCTCTTTGGGTTAAAAGACTTATATCTTGTTACTTGTAGTTTTAATACTTGATTATCCACCTTACTTTAGTATTGTAAGTAAAGTATAACCTTCTTATATTTCGTTACACTTGTACTCTGATTCATTTAAATTCTATATGCTTTAAGGTAGAATCTCATATTGTAATCTTTGGTTAAGTTTCATTTTCCGGATCCATATTTATAGAACCAGTTTTCAGAATCACTTTCCAGATTTAAGCAAGTGCATAGAACTAGAATTTTATACATTCATAGCTTCTTCCAATTTTCCAATTGGTGTTAGAGGTGTTGTGAATTTTATTAGATTTACATAGTTATACCTAGATCTTTCCTTGTTTAAGGAAATATTTAATATATACAATTCACCCCCCTCTTTTATATTGAGCATCTACATCATTATTTCAATTCTACAATTGGTATCAGAGGTTGGAAACCTCCTACTCTATACCAATCTAACATTTGGTATCATAGACAAGGTTCCGAAATACTTATACTCACATATATGTTTTCTTTGCTCAGTTTTTTCCTTGTTCTATATTTTTTATTTTCTTAGGAATATTTTTCCTTGAATCCGTAATTTTGTGTTTAACATGTTTTTGTGTAGAAAATATTTCTTAAACATGGAATGTATGGACGTTGGTTATATCAACAATATAAATCCTACAAGACCACCAATCTTTGATGGAAATGACTATGAATACTGGAGAGATCGTATGAATACATTCGTTATCAATACTGGGGTAGATAAGTTTGTTATGCTCACCGGAAGTTATAAAATTACTGATAAGGAAGTAAGTGCCTTCACCAACCAAGAGAAGCATGATTATCAATTAAACTATAAGGTACGCAATACTCTGCTATGTTCAATGACTAGGATCATATATAGCCAAATTTATTCATGTAAAACAGCTAACTGTATATAGAAGAAACTTGAGGTTACATATTTTTGTAAATCCAAAGTTATTGAGACAAGAAGAGCTATGTTGTGAGCAGAGTATCATGGTTTCATCTTTACTTATGGAGAAAGCATTTGTAAAGTTCAACAAAGGATTATGACAATCGTAAAAAGTATACAATCTTTGGGAGAGAAAGTTCTGGATGATGAATTTCTTGTGGATAAGATCATTGATATTATTCCCAATGAGTGGGAATCAAAGAGAACAACTATTGATGAGAACATGAAGGTTGCTCAAATTTCCATAGATGAAATATTTAGAACTCTTATTCAACATGAAACAAGTATGAAGAGGGTTGCTAAAAACATCAAAAGAAGAATGGGAATGGTACTGTTGCTTTTACGACAACTTCAAATCATATGAAAGCTGAGACTCCTGGGAGAGTAACTAGGTCCAAGTCAAAGAAGGTGGTTATTCAATCAGAATCAGGTGAAAGTGAAGTCTTAGTGAATAAGTTAGAAAATATTTCTTGAAGGATGAACAAGATAGCTTGCCAGATAAATTTCCAATCCAAGTATAAGAAAAAGGAAAGGAAAGACAGGAAATATGGAGATGTTACTTGTTATGAATGCAAGAGAGCTGGACATTTTAGACCAGATTTCTCTTTTCTCAAAAAGAAAGAAATGAAAGAGGGGAATAATGAATGGAACAGAAACATGTATTTCAAATCCAAATCTAAGAATGTTCTGAAAGCTAATGACATCTGGGGTGCCAGTGGTGGTGACTCTTCAGATGATTCTTCCGATTATGAATCTTCAGGATAGAAAAATCTTGGTCTTATAGCCAGACTACATATTGATAATCATTTTCTTATTGCTAAGGTACACAATTCTCAATCATTGACCAATGATTATTTAAATTCTAATGATAGTAAGTATTATAAATCTCCGGATAACAAATCCTCTTCTGACGAAGAAAATACTTCACCTACCTATGATGAAGTTTCTAGGTTTTCTAAACTTCTTGAGATTGAGAATTCCAAACTCAATAAAAAACATCAAAAGTCAAACTCTAGAAAAACTATTCTTACTAAAGAAATATCTGATCTTTCTAAATATCTTGATATGAAAAATGATGATTTTATAAGTATTTCAAAAAATCTTGAGGAAGTAAGTTATGAGAAGAAAATACTTTTAAAGAGATAGAAAATGTAATTTCTAAGAAAAGTGATTTCGAGCCTAGATCTAGTTCTAAATCTAACAATTTTGAAGATAAAAATTGGTTATAAAACTCATGTCTGAAATTTTTTCCATAAAGAAGTGTTTATCAAACGTTACCCATTGTAAAGAAAATTTTGATAAAATGTATTCACAAATAATCCCTTTAAGAAACAAATCCGGATTTGGTTATACCCATGCAAAACCAACATATAGTAACAACTACTTTGTTCCACAAAGTGCCCCCTTTTGTACCAAGTTTCAATGTTGTTGTCACTGGGCAAAGAATTGCTCATTAAATAAAACCCAATCTCTAGGTTTTCATAAAGCTTATTTTTCTAAGAAGATGTGGGTGCCTAAAATTTTGTTATCTGGAAATCTCAGGTCCAAACAAGTTTGGATTCCGAAAGTCTAACTATTTTCTTGTTTTTAGAAATATAAAAGAAGTACCAACAACAATACATGGTAAATGGATAGTGGATCTTCCCAGCACATCACTGGTAACAAAATCTATTTTGAAAAGATTATCAAAATGAAAGGAGGAAAGGTAAATTTCGGAGATACTTCTCAGGGAGAAATTATTGGTATGGGTAATATTGTTCTTCTTGGTAAAATATTGATTTCAAATGTTTTATTTGTTAAGGGTCTTAAGCACAACCTCATTAGCATATGTCAGTTATTTGATGAAGGATAGCTTGTGAATTTTAGGAATGATAAGTTCTTAGTACACAATTCCAAAGAAGAGTTTTTTCTTCCCACCAATAGGCAAGAGAATGTTTACACTTTGAACTTAGAAGATCTTAAGAGTCAAGATTTTCCTTGCCTTAGTGAAATGGAAGATCATTCATTGTTATAGAATAGAAGAATAGGTCACTGTATCCTTAGAAACTTATGTATACTTTCTAAGAAGAAACTAGTTAAGGATTTACCGGAGTTTAGATTTGATTCTTCTAAAGATTGTGATCCTTGTAAATATGGGAAGCAACATAAATATAGTTTTAAATAAATCAGTGATGTTTCAACAACTGATGCATTACAGTTAGTACACATGGATCTTTTTGGTCCAACAAAAACTCGATGAATTGGAGGAAAATACTATGTGTTTGTTCTATATGATGATTACACTAGATTTACATGGGTATGTTTTCTAGCAAAGAAGTCTGAAGTATTTTCTTATTTCAAAACTTTTAGAGCCCAAGTTAAAAATGAGAAAAACCTTCCACTGAAAACTATTCATAGTGATCGTGGAGGAGAATTTCAAAATTCTGATTTTAAAACTTTTTGTAGTAGAAAAGGCATTACTCACAACTTTTCTGCACCTAGAACTCCTCAACAAAATGGTCTAGTTGAAATAAGAAACAGAATTCTTCAAGAGATTACTAGAACAATTTTTAGTTAATATTCTATACCTATACATTTCTGGGCTGAAGCTGTTTGTTCTTCTGGTTATACTATAAATCGAGTTTTGATTAGACATTTTCTTAATAAAACTCTTTATGAGTTATGGAATGGTAGAAATCATAGACTTTCCTACTTCAAGGTTTTTGGTTTCAATGTATTCATCGTGAATACAAAAGATAATCTACACAAATTTTCACCAAAATCAGATGAACGAATTTTCTTAGGCTACTCCACAACTTCTAAGGATTATAGAGTTTTCAATAAAACACATGTACTGTTGAAGAAACAGTGCATGTAAAATTTGAGGAATCTGATCCTTTTGTTTTTAATCCATCCCAACCTACATCCTCGGATGTGTTTTCAAAAACTGATTATCAACCTTTGATATAAGATCCTTCTGATAAGGAAAATGTTCAAGAAGACAATTCTGAAACATTTACCCCAGAAGACTTTATACCCTATGTTGATGAACAGGTTTTACAAAACCCAAACCAGGTGTTCCTTAAGAATCATCTCAGTGATAGTATTATTGGTGATGTAAATCAACCTGTAAAGACTAGAAGTTCCATGAGAAATGAAGTAGAACATCTAGCATTCCTTTCCCAATTAGAACTAAAAAGCACTGTTGAAGATTTAGGTGATGATGATTGGATTAAATCCATGCAAGATTAACTAAATGAATTAGAAAAGAATAATATCTAGACCATGGTTGAAATACCTAAGGAAACTTCTGTTATTGGAGTAAAGTGGGTCTTCAGAAACAAGTGTGATGAAAATGGAGTCATTTTAAGAAATAATGCTAGACTAGTTTGTAAAGGCTATAATCAGTAAGAGGGAATAGACTATGAAGAAACCTATGCTCCAATAGCTAGACTTCAATATATTTATATATTACTTTCCTTTGTATCATTCTTCAATTTAAAACATTCTCAAATGGATGTGAAATGTACTTTATTTAATGGTTATGTTCAAGAGGATGTTTTTGTTGAACAACCTCCTAGTTTTGAAGACACAAAACATCCTGATCCTATTTTTAGACTTACCCAAGCTTTGTATGGCCTTAAACAAGCCCCACGAGCTTGTTATGAAAGACTTACAAGATTTTTTATTCAAAATAACTATGTTAATGGAAATTCATATCCAAACCATTTTATAATGAAATATAAGAAAAATTTCTTGATTGCTTAAATTTATGTTGATGACATCATATTTTGTTCAACCCAGCAATCTTTAACCGATTCTATTGAAAGTATAATGATGTCTCAGTTTGAAATGAGTATGATGGGTGAGTTAACATTTTTCCTTGGTTTTCAAATTTCTCAAAGACCAGAAGGAACCTATATATCTCAACATAAGTATATTAATGATCTTCTTATAAAGTATGGATATGAAAACACTAAGTGTATAAGTACTCCAATAGATACTACAAACTCATTAGATCTTGATGAACCAGGGAAACCCGTAGATCAAACATCTATCAGAGGTATGATAGGAAGACTACTATACTTGACAGCTAGTCGACCAGAATTGATGTTTTTAGTATGATTATGTGTGAGATATCAATCCAATCCTAAGGAATCTCACATAAAGGTGGTAAAAATAATTTTTCGCTAATTAAAGGGAACCATGGATCTATGATTATTTTATACTTCTAGAAATGATTTTGTTTTATAAAGCCTTTTAGATGTTGACTATGGTGGATGTAGGATGGATTGAAAATGTACATCCGTAACTTTTAATTTCTTAGGATATTCATTAGTTTCTTGGTCATGCAAAAAGCAACACTCTGTAGCACTCTCCACTACTGAAGCTGAATATGTAGCAGCTGGAAGTTGTTGTGCTCAAGTGTTGTGGATGCAACACACACTCACAGATTATTGCTTGAGTTTTACTAAGAATCAAATTTCGTGTGATAACACAAGTGTCATCACCCTTAGTAAAAACCCTGCACATCACTCTCGTGAAAAAAACATAGACATTAGGCATAACTTTCTTAGGGATCACACACTTAAAAGAGATATCATTCTTCAGTGTATCGGAACACACGATTAAATTTCTGATATTTTCACAAAATCATTACCCTATAAAAGATTTGAATACATTAAATAGAAGTTAGGAATGATAACCGTGAGGTAATCCTTCATCATTAACTTCTTGTTGAACAATTCTCCTTACAGTAATAAACTCCTTTTCATAGGGGGAGTACATTTGCTTGGTAGTCTAACCAGATTTTTTTTGCAGTTTTTTTGGGCTTTTGTAACTGAAATTTTCGTAATGAAAAATTTTGGAACTGATATTTTTGTAATGAAAATTTCTGGAACTGAAATTTCCAGAACTGAAATTTTTGAAATGAAAATTTCCGGAACTGAAATTTTCACAATGAAAATTTCCGGAACTGAACTTTTCATAATGGGAATTTTCATAATGACCTTTCCTTAATGAGGATTTTTCGTAATAAACTTTCCGTAATGGAAATTTTCATAATGAAATTTCCATAATGAGAATTTTAGAAATGTAATTTCTTAATGAGGATTTTTCATAATGAGTTTTTCATTTTTTTCCCCAAGAAGAATATTACCAATTATGAATAATCTTTCTAGCCAATCTGAATGGTATGATTTCCTTACTTAAATTTTCTTAATCATATTTGTTTTTCTGGTATTTTCCTGAGTTTTAATATAATTCGGATTCTAGTTTTCCTTAAATCCAAATGTTTTTCTTAAAACCTCAAAATATCGGAGTCATGTTTTCCTTGCATAAATGTTCTCAACCATTAGATCAAATCAAAAAGTTTTACAACCATCAGATGGTTTTTGGAAGACCAAAGGTCACCTCCATCATCTATATAAAGGGGACCCTAAGAGTCGCCCCACATCGGGTTTTCATTGCTTTTGCATCCGGAAGCTCCGACTCTCTTCTTAAGGACTGATCCAATCTTTTTCAAAGTCGTTCCGAATCTTCCAGAACACTCCACTCCGAATGTTTGTTGAAGCTACATCACACGATATATCAACTACTAAGCCAATATCAAAGTGTTTAGTTTTCAGGGAAAGGTTAGTGCATCCAGATTTCAATAATTTTTATTCCCTTATATCAAATAATATTAAATTTAATGGGTGGGAGGATGTTTTCTTAGTAAGGTCAGATAAAGAGGATCCAGTTTATACTGATTTGCTGTTTGAGTTCTATGAGTCTGTTTCCTTCCAAAAGGAAGATGGCAGAGACTGGTTTTCTTTTAAGTCTTATGCGAAGACATACAAGTTATCTAACACCAAGGATGTGAGATTGGTTGGTTTATCCTATGAAGGGGAAGTTGAGTTTTTCTGACATAAGCTTCCAGATGATCAAGGAAGTTTCAAGAAGGTGAAGGCATTGAAATGTATTGGACATAAGGATGTTAAGATTGCTAAGATTACTCATGTCACTCCGACCAATAGAATTCTACGACTGTGGGTACAAGGTTTTCTCATACCAAGAAGGGGTGATAAGGATAATCTTAAGAAAAGTGATATCTATGTCTTAGATTTCTTGATAAATCTAAGAAAGATAAATTTGATGAGGCATGTTCTGATTACGATCAAGAACATCAAGGAAGGAAACCTAAGAGCACAGATAATCATGTTCCCTTCCTTAATATCTAAGCTGACAGTTCGGTGTTTATAATCCTTCAAGGTTTCATGAAAATCAAAAGTCCAGAATTGTATTCTTATGATGGTTAGTGATGATACTTTGAAGAGGATGAAGATGGGTTTTTCTAGTGAATCCGGAGAATTTAACTCTTTATCTGTAGAAGAGGTTGAGGTAGCTCAGAAAGATTCACAAACTCAAGGATCATCTTAAAAGGAAAGGAAGAAGAGAAAGCTTAAGGATGTGGTTACTGATGAAGAAAATCCCAAGTCTATGGAAACTCAGTCTGCTCCCACCAAATCGATGAAACAAAAATCCTATCCTGATGAAGTTGCTGCAAAGTGGAGGGAAGACAAAGAGAAGAGGAAAGAATGGGATCCACAGTTCTGATTGGACCCTACTAAGGCTAAGAGCTTAAGAGAAAGAACTGCTGATCAGTTAGTGATGAAAGAGAAAGAGGAGAAGATGAAAAGGAAGTTATCTGAAACTGAATTAGTACAATCTTTGATAAACACTACAGAGTTAGATTTTGAGCAGATTCCGGTTCCAGAAACCTTCCTTACTAAACCATTACCAGAGACTCCTGGTAAAAAGTACTTCACTCCAAAAAAATCTAAGGGTGAAGACGTGGTTGTTGAAGAAGAAAAATTAGTTGGAGAAGAAGTAGAGAAAGAGGTTGAAGAAGAAGAATAAGAAGAAGAGGGAAGTGAATATTTGGATGCCTTGATCAAGCAAGTAGAGGATTATCAAGATAAGGATGAATCCGCAAAGTTAGTTAGTCCATGAAAGGGGGTTGAGAAAGATAGTGAGGATGATGATAAGCAACAAAAAGAAGAAGAAAAATGTTTTGTATGATGAGGAAGAATCCTATTAGAATGATTTTCAAGAGGAAGAAGTAGAAAAGCAGAAAAAAAGATGAAGATCAGATTATTCAAGTTTTTGAATCTGAGGAAGAATATTGTAATGAGGAACTCATTCCGAAAGCTGACAAGGGGAAGCAAGTTCTGATGGATACGCCAACAAAAGATATTTTCAGGAAGAAGGAGGTTGGTGGTTCTTCTAAGAGGAAACATGTGAAAATTTATGGAGAACAATCTCCAAGAGAATTATCTGATTTGGGGTCATCAGCTCATGGGAATGATTTTGTTGTGGAATTTCTGAAGAAGTTGGTGGACACCATTCCGATTTTTCCACCTATAGATACCCGATGCTAGATGCTGCAACAGAGTATGAATCAGAAATCGTATTACTTATTCATGGTCATGGATAAGTGTATAAAGATTGAGGTCGACCATAAAAGTTTTCTTATAAATTATGATGTGCATAGAAAGTCTTGCAGTAAATCAACTCTGTGGTCTAAGAAAGTTGAAGAAGACATGGCTATGTATGATAATTTTCAGAATGAGGTGAAAAATGCTTTTCACACCGAGGATAACAAGATCACGAATATTAAGGAAGAGCTGATCATTGAGCAAAGCACTCGAAATCAACAAGTCAGAGATCTTAATGGGAAGGTTAACTCGGTAGATCAGAACTGGAAAGGGGAAATAGAATTCTGGATCGAGTTTAAGGAGAAGCAGGAAAAACAAGATGAATTACTAAAGATGCAGGAAGAATTCATGAAGGCCTTGGAAGATGCTTTGAGATCCCAAGAAGAAAAGATAAAAGCCTTGGATAGGAAAGCTGAGGAAGACCAAAGAGATTTGAAGAAGCTTAAAACATTGTTGATGAAGCTGATACCAAAGGAAAAGGAATAAAAATGAACTCACTCCAATCTTTTGTTGTATTTGTTTTTCCCTGTAAAATTTTCTCAACTCTAATGAAAATTTGGTTGGTTGTGTCTTGTTATATACTAATGTTTCGGGTACCATATTTTCTTTTCCATTACCTTGAATTATTTTTAAAAATCAAAAAGGGGTAGAAGGAAAAAGAACTACTCCTAAGGGGGAGAAGGAAAAAGAACCACTAAAAAGGGGAGAAAAAAAATTTAAAATGAAGAAGAAAAATTTCTATGTGAAGATATCATTAAATTAAGGGGGAGTTGCTTACTACAAAGTTTTTCATTCCCATGATAATGAAAACTCCACTTTGGAAATTCAGAATTCAATCCTTAGAGTTTCAATTCCTATGGGGGAGTTAGATGTATTCACTTTCATCCATGAACAAATGGAGATAAGTTTTAATTTCAAAGTCTAATGAAAATTTTCAAAGTCCTTATATTCTTTTTCATAAGGATGTTTCTGTTTTACAAAAAGGGGGATATTTTTGAGTCAATAAGGTTTTCCTTATGACATTTCCATTCCTTTTTGTTTTGAAAATCACAAACACCATATACATAAGCAAAACTATATTTTACCTTCAAAAGGAAAATTTTTTTCTTTATGGAAATTAACCCTAACCTAGATTTTCTTATACATTTCAATACTTTTCTTATGTACAAAAATCGGATTCATACCCAAAAACCCAAAATCAAATAATGTCAAGAATTGGAGTATTCTACTTTTAGGATCCGAATTATGAAAGTGAATTGTAATAAATTTCACTCTAAATTCTGAATATGAACTATAATAAAGTTTCACTCCGAATTATGGATGTGAACTATAATGACGTTCCACTCCTAATTCTAGATATGAACTTTCATGAGTTCGACTCCGAACTCTTATGATGTTCAACTACGAACTTTCATTAGTTCGACTCTGAACTCTTATAAAGTTCGACTCTGAACATTCATGAGTTCAACTCCGAATTCTTATTAATTTTGACTCCGAACTTTTACTAGTTCGACTTCGAACTCTGTAAGATCAGATTATGAACTCTAGTGAAACCAGACTCCGGATTTCCTTAGAAATTCAGACTCCGGACATCAACAGTTTTCAGGTTCAAAATTCCGATAAAACAGAATCCGAACATTTTTTAACATAGACTCCAAATTCCATTTTGGTTAGACTCCAAAATTTTAGTTACATTCACTCCAAATTCTAGTTTTACATATACATAAACTTGTTTTGTTATAAAATGATTTCGTCCATTCTGTTTCTATTTAACCATTGGTTTAGTGACACGTGTACAGGTCCCTCCGAAATTCAAGGAAAATATGACTGTTGGATGAGGGAGCCAACCGTTCCAACCGAGCCTATAAATAGAAGCTCATTTGAAAGAGCTCAAAAAAAGTTGATCGATCTAGATACCCCACACTATTAAGGTGATTTCTTGAGAGAGATGATTTTCATGCCTTTTTCATACTTAACTGCTCGTTCTGATTGCTTCTTGTGACTCCGAATGTTGGTGATTACATTCGAGGACTTTCAGGGATAAGAAGACAGAGGTGCCGACTACCTTGATGTTCAATGGCTTCCTTGATGAGGAAGACAGAGGTTCCAACTAGTTTGAAGTTGAGGGATTGTGGGGATATAAAGAAAGAGACTTTGATCTTCATATCGAGGTCTTACCCTAGTGTGGGTAAGACAGACTTGCTTGAATGTATAAATCAGGGGACCTTTATCCAAGGTTGTTGGATTCCCTTCTCTTTGGTTTACAAGACATATATCTTATTACTTGTAGTTTTACTACTTGTTTTTCCGTTGTAATTTTGTATTGTAAGGAAAGTATAACCTTATTCTATTTCCTTACACTTGTACTCTGATTCATTTATATCGTATAAACATTAAGGTAGAATCTCATATTGTAAACTTTGGTTAAGTTTCAATTTCCAGATCCATATTTCTAGAACTGGTTTTTAGAATCACTTTCCAGATTTAAACAATTTCATAGAACCAGAAGTTTATACATTCATACCTTATTCCAATTTTCAAATTGGTGTTAGAGGTGTTGTGAAATTTATTAGTTTAACGATGTTAAAATTAGATCTTTCCTTGTTTAAGGAAATTTTTAAAGTATACAATTCACCCCCCCCCCTCTTGTATATTGAGCATCTACATCATTATTTCGATCCTACAATAGGTATCAGAGGTTGGAAACATCATACTCTATACCAATCTCACACAAGCAGTAATAGGATTTATTTATTCCCCTGTTTCATTGTTCAAATGCCAATTTGAACACTGACAGATCTGTTAGAATCAAATTGGTTAGTGATCAATTCTTATACGGTCATTCTTGATTATTATTTATCTCTGGACTGAGTAATTGAAGGTCGAGTGAATCTCTTTGTTTTTTAGATCTACATCATTGTAGATTGAATTGGTGGCCGAGGCTGGACAAGTAGAGTCATACTATAATGAGGTAGGTGGTCTTGTGCCTCTCGTTAATTTTTGAGAAGTTTATATTTTCTATTATGCCACACGCCAATGTTTAGGGTGTTGTCATGAAAGGAAATTGATCCTTATTATTACCTAATATTGTTCTAGTAATTAATTAAATAAATTAATGCTATTTTGTCTTTTTTGCATGGGTAAGGTCCACCCCATGTGTGCGTTTCCTGTGGATAATTATTGTTGAGTTGCTTTGGCCTAGGAATTCTATGAGAATGTCTTAATTTCCATTTTTGGGTTTTTCAGAATGAACATGATTTTTATATGGAATTTCAATTATGTTATAATTTTATGTGTTTTTATTATGGATATAGTATTGTGTTTTCCCATTTCCCGTGAAGTGGTTTTACTTATTTTAAAATGTTGTAATGTTTTAATTAATTTTAATCATTAAATGGTAAATATCATTGGTTGAAAAATGTGTTCATCATAGAACGCAATGAACATACATTCGTGACTTTTTTCCCTTACCCCATGGGTGAAACAAGGGTTCAAATTAGAATGACATGGATAGAATCAATATGATTTTGATTTATATGTCATTAGAGAAACTTGGTCTCTCTATTAGGACCAAAAAGGATGAACTAAATTGAAATGATCTTATACTACCCCTAGATTGATAGTTGGGGCTCCCATGTTTGAACACTATGGACAGATTCTCATGAACTCATACCAACATCTAGGGTGATACTTTGGGATCCCATGTAGGGCCACTAAGAATGGACTCACAGGATGTCGGTAGAATTGTACCTGAAGTGATACTTGAATTCCAACTTAGTAATATCAAGAATGAACTCAGGTTATAATTTAAATAATGGAATGGAATGAATTGTGACACATATTCCCATACACATCAAATGCTCGGATTTAGTCTTCACTTATTTTCTTAGTAGGTATTCTAAGATTTTTTTTTGTTCTTATATATTTTTATGGAATGTTAGGCATATGATTAATTCTAATACTTAAATATTTCAGGTAATTGAATTTATTAAGTCAATAATGAATCTTATAATTGAATTCCAATACCTGTATGATGGTTTACCCTTGAGTTCCTCCTAGTTTACCGCATTTCACTACTGTACAATAATACTCCATATAATTACTGATAGATTGGACTATATATTATGTGGTTTCTAACTAGGATTTATTTCTTACACCATGTTTGGGTCATGTTTTGGGGCCAAACAGACTATATTGATGCATGTGTAGATAGGGGAATGGTCTCTTTTATAGGTATGTGATTTCTACTTAAGAGTATGAGAGCATGAGAATAAGCTATGTCATGAAATGCTGCTGAGATTGTTTTTGTTTAACCATAATTTGGTATTTTATTTTACTCGATTACCATGTATTATATTTTCTCTATTTTCTAAGAACATGTGACATGCCACAACATTTTGATGTTATACGACTCATGTTTATCTTTATCCTTCAGTCTTCTATTGTCTACTTCTCTTGCATGTTGTTTACTATATCCAATATTGTTATTATTTTTTCTGTTGTGTTCCAATCTTCTAATTAAGGAATAGTTTCCCCGTTGTCAAATATTAATCCATCTCTACTAGTCCGAAACTTCTAGTGTTTGTGGAAATGCGCTTGTGGCCTTGTGGCCAACTTGGTACGTGGAACAAGCTGAGTGGCTTACGGATCCAAGAAATTACAATGTGGTATGATTGTTGGTTATTTTATGGTTTTCCTTACTATTTGGTAACAATATATAGGATATGGAATTTGGTAATTATCATTTCACAAGATTAGCTACCCAGTGTATGGGGAAAAATTCAAATTACCTCAAAAATATTGTGCTTTGGATTTTGAGATATTATGGTTGATTTGATTTCACCATTAGGTGAAACATTTCTTTTGTGTTGTGATAGTATATATTAATGTGGTTCTATTTCATTTCAACCCGATGAGATGAGGGTATTCCATCTCAAGCATCATATAGGGACCTGTTGGAAATCACAAACCATGCATACTTTCCTTGCCATTTAGGATGCATTAATGATTGCTTGCTATTGGGATAGAATTCATGCAAGAGAAGTATGTTGTTGTGATAGTACTGTGATATCTATGCCTGATGTTATCATAGTTGTATTGGTATGATCTATGTGTTTGATTGAATAGTGGCCCATCATTTGTTCCTGAGTTGTATGGGCCCTCTTGGAACGAAATTTGGCGGATCATGATTCATCATTTTTTATAGAATTTTTCTATGTTATTTTATGCATGGGTTCCAATATTTTATTTTCAGTGACTATGGGCCATCACATATCAGAATTTGGCATATCATGCCTTTATTTTTCAAAAATAGGGGTTATGGGGATGTTTATGAGGCTTACTATCTGTAATCCCAAACAACACAGTGTGTGGTTCTATGAACATGTGCCATGTCTTATTCCTATTTGGTGATGAAATATGTTTCTTGAGTACATTTTGTGTACTCTATATACATGCCATGTAGTATCTGACCATGTAACTATCCATGTGAGAGTAAAAACTTGATATTAATTTTTGATCAGAAAACATAGTGTACTTTTGGTACATGTTGTGTAGCATACCACTACTATAAATATAGATTTTATCAGCGCTCGAAAAGGGCATTAACAGTGCTAAAAAAACCAATGTAAATCGAGGAAAATATATAGGGGGTGGGTCCCTTTTATCAGTGCTCAGAAAAGAACTGATAAAGACACCTTTTATCAGTGCTAAAAAAGCATTTATAGAATACCCCTTTTATCAGCGCTATAAAAAAGAGTTGATAAAAGGGGTCCATTATTAGTGCTTTATTTAGCGCTGATAAAAGGGGTCTTTGATAAGCACTGATAAAAGTGGAAAAAAGTAAAAAATAAAAAATAATAAAAAATAATTTATATTCGGGGAGAGAATTTAACAGCGCTTGCCCCCCTATCAGTGCTAGGCGGCCCCTCCCCACTCCCACGCGCTGCCATTGCTCACGCGTCCCACACATGCGCGTGCACTTCCTTGATTCCACCTGAACTCGAACCTCTGAACCCCCTCTTGCGTGCATGCACCTTTACACTAAGCTATTTCATTTTTTCTATTTTATGATACATATATTTATTTATATATATATATAGTTATATTTATTTGTATATTAATATAGATTCAAATTAATATAAATATATTTAGTTATATTAATACAAATATGTTTATTCATATATTAGTATATATATATTCATTCATATATTAATATATATTTATATCTATTTATATATATATTTGTAGTTATAATTTTTTATCCATATATTTATTTGTATATTAATATATATTTATAAGATTAGTTTTAAATACATTTATAAATTTTTTTTATGTGTGTTTATAAATAAATAAATATATACATACATACATACATATTTACAAAACACACACAAAAAAACACACCCAAACATATTTACGAATAAATACATATGTATATGTTTATTTTAAAATCCATAGAATGTAAAAATGACAATAACATATAATCAAGAAACCAGTTTCAACTCCACAACCAGTCAAAAAAAAGAAAATGAAATAATCTTCGATATGATATGTGGCACAGTCCTAAAAGAAATTTGGATAAGAAGATATACATGTTTGAATATTAAAAAATCTGTGTATCCAGACTAAAAACTCACTTTCAAAGGCCTTCTGGGTCTTTTTTGGGATCGAAAAATATGATAGAAGCTTTTCCTGGGTCACAGGCGCGTAGAGCTCATCGTTGGCTTCGATTTGATTTGCTGTAGAGCTCAAATGTACACCCAGATCAAAAGTTATGGCCATTTGAAGTTTGAGTTACATTTTCAACTTACTTTAGATATCTTATTAATGGTTTTAATTTTTGGTGTCTTAAAATTGTTATTAAAAGATATTTAATCAATAATAATTAGAAAATTATTAATTAATATTATTTCTTAAAATATTCTAAAGTCATTTTCACTAAATTTCCTATATATTAAATGTAATAGTATATTTATACTTATCTAAAATATATTTTAAAAATATATATTACATTTATATCAATATAAATGTACTTATATAACAATATATTTTTTTCATGAAAAATTATTATTTTTGAAAAAAAAAATAATCAGCGCTAGGAAAAAGAGATGATAAAGCCCCCCTTTATCAGCACTACTAAAAAAAGCACTGAAAAAGGGGTCCCCTTTAACAGCACTAAAAAAGCGCTGATAGGGGGGGCTTTATCAATGCTAAAAAATGTGCTGATAAAGGGTCTCTTTTAACAGTGCTTTTTTTAGCGCTGGTAAAGGCCCCCCTTTTTCATACATTTTTTAGCGCTAATAAAGTCCCCCATTATCGGAGATTTTTTTTAGCGCTGATAAAAGGGTAGCACTTCTATTGCCCGTTTTTTTAGTAGTGTACCTAGGAAAACCCGGGTGGACCTAGCCCTGTGGGATTACATGGACAGGAGGAAAAACATGCGTACAAGCTATGTGCATGTGGAACACGTTGTGTACCTGGGGTTGATATATGCCCTAGGTGGTGGTTGAACACAACAATGTATGAGCTCAAGGGTACACACCGTGTATTCTTTCTATACACAGTGTAGTCCCTTTTTTCAAACATAGAGGGTCTTTCCCTATTTTGATTTATCAATATTGAATAGAAATAACCATGACAATAAACATGATTTGAGACATGTGCATGAACATGCAGAGTCATTCCACCATGATGACCATGAGTTGTATTCCAGGAGAGCGGTAATGATCCTACCGCAGAGTTGGTAGGCCCTGGGATAGCAATGGATCCCCCAAATGTGCCAGTCATTGTTCCATCTGTTACACCAGACACATGTGAAAAATCACAGTTCTGTGAAGGCATTGTGAGGTTCATTTAGACCTTTCAGGTAGCACCGTAGGCTGCCACATCAATGAAAGAGCTGACACATATATTCATTCAGTGGCATCCACCAATATTTTTAGGGGATGGCGGACCACATGCTGTGGAATCATGGATGGAATCAATGTTAACTATCTTTGAGAATCTAGAGATTCCTCTTGAGGGGACGGTAAATCTCACAAAAAATATGTTATGGGATTCATCCAAGAGATGGTTGGATTTTATCACTAAGGTATGGAATCATTGTGATATGACATGGGAAGAACTTCAGATGACCATCTATGATTATTATTTTCTGGAGATGTTTAGGTTTTATAAAGACCAGAAGTTTATGCACTTGGAGCATGACACACTGCCAGTTGTGGACTATATTTCCCAACTTACTGAGATTCAGCGTTTTGCAACTATTCTGATGGGTGATGAAGTATCTAAATCTAGAAGAGTTGATGATGGATTAAGGTTTTAC
Source organism: Viscum album (assembly GCA_963277665.1). Classification (NCBI taxonomy): domain Eukaryota; kingdom Viridiplantae; phylum Streptophyta; class Magnoliopsida; order Santalales; family Viscaceae; genus Viscum; species Viscum album. Next base: position 1,083,375,289 of record OY728150.1, on the reverse strand, counting down.
ATCTGATCACAGGTGAATGTATTCAGGTTTCCTTCAGTCTCTACATTCATGATTTAGGCGTTCTTCACTGAGTGCAATCTGTGGGAAGAATGTGGTGCGAGCTAGGGTGGTTTGACACCGATTTTTTCTAGTGTCTCAACCAACCATTAGAAGACACTTCTAGAGTTCACTCATGGTGATAATAGCAGTTATAAGATTTCTTATGGCTATCAAGTGAGGTGAGACCAGTGAAGTAGTTTATGGTATGAAGGCATCATTGCTAGAAGGACCTAATTGAGTGTCGAGCTTGCAGTAGGATGGGCCATCTACAACGCTTTTACAAGATGTGCCCACCAATGGCTAGCGAGAGGGGTTTTCACCGACTCCATGATTTGGATTAGGGTCTGTAACTTCTCCTTAGAGAGTTAACTAGAGTATGTCAAGGAGATCAGGATGAGGTGGTGGTCATGGCTATGGTAGCCAGACCACAGGATCTCAGTGACAGTGGGTCGGGTCAGCTTATGGTATCCAAGCAGTGTCTCGGGCCGCAGTACTATTTTGACTTATGAGGTGAAGCAACCCTATAAGGATTATGATCTTAGACCTTTTACTCTTAGAGTTACTATTCTAGATGCCTTAGTTTTATCTTTTTCACTTTTTTGATACTAGCGCTACACATAGTTTTCTATCTTTTTCCACTGTGGAAAGCCTTGGGTTCAGTGTTTATACGACTTCTAATGTTATGATGCTAGACACTCAATTACAAATTAGAACTGCAGGTGTGTGTTAGTGCAAGGAGTTCCCCCTTGTGATTTGTTGGTGTCAATTTCTTTGGAACCTCCATTTTTTAGAGACGATGGTCTTTGATTTGAGTTTTGAAATGGATTGATTGGTTTCTTTTAATCCATTTTTTTATATTACTACATGGTGAGTTTCATGTCACTAGTTGGTGGAGATTTTCTTCATAAGGTTGAATGGGATGTCTAGGAAAGCCGAGCTGGACCCAAGCATCATGGGTTGGGCAGGATGATAGCCTATATTAATAGTTAATATCTAGATGACAAGGGAACCTAGCATATGGATCTCCCACTAGTGTTTGATTATTTTAGGGATGTTTTCCTTGATTAATTTTTAGGATTACCTCATGTCATAGAGGTGGATTTCACTATCGAACTAGTACCTGGAGCTGCACTAGTATCCATTTATCTATACATGTTGGCTACAAAGTTGTTGCAATCGGTCAAGAGGGAGATGGATGATTTGGAAGTTAAGGGTTTCATCTATCCTAATAATTCTACTTGGGTTTCGGTGGTCCTTTTTTGAAAAAAGGTGGACGGTACCCTTAGGTTATGCATGGACTATCATAAATTGAACCCATTGATGGTTAAAAACAAATATCCCTTTCCCCGTATAGTTGATATGTTTGATCCACTATGAGGAGCTCATGTGTACTTTTAGATTAAATTAAGGTTAGGATATCATCATGTATGTTTTTTACCTATCGAGATACCTCCTATAGACTTTAGTAGTAGGTATGGCCTATATGAGTACGTGGTTATGCCTTTTGATCTCATCAAATTGCCAATGGTTTTCAAGGAATTAACGAAAATTGTGTTTCATCCACACCTAGATTCTTTTGTCTTGGTTTTTGTGGAAAATATCTTGGTGTAATCTCAAAATCGAAACAAAATTAAACTTCATGATGTATCAAATTCTCTTCATGGGTCACACCATCTTAGATACATGAGTATTAGTGGACCAGAAAATGTGAGAGTTGTAGATACCTGGGAGAGTCCCAAGAAACTTTTTGAGGAGTGGGGTTTGTTGGTACTAGTTGAATACTACAAGTATTTTATACAGGATATCTCATGCCTGATAGTGCCACTGACAGGTTTGATTAAGAAGACTATGAAGTTTGTGTGGTCAGATTCTTGTGAGACTATGTTTCCAGAGCTGAAAGGTCATTTGACTACAGTGCTAATATAGATATTTCCAGATCATGGAAAGAGTTACATTGTACACTATGATCCATCAGGTAATAGGATGGGAGAATTTCTTATGTTGGGGGGTTGAGTTTCTGCATATGGGTCTTGGTATTTGATGCAACATTAGAGGAATTACCCGATGCATGATCTTGAGTAAGAGGTAGTTGATCATTCTTTGTGATTTTGGAAAAATTATTTTTTGGGGGATAATTTTTTGTTGTACACAGACAAAAACTATTCTCAAATAAATATTTAAATTTCATGATATTAATATGAGACAGTGTAGGTTGATGGAATACCTTGAGTTATTTGACATTGAGCTTGCCTATATTATTGGGAAAGGTAATTTGGTGGATGATCTACTGAGCATGAGGAAACATATGTAAGCAGTGCATGAGGCCAGTGGCGAGTGGTAGTTTATGGCCTTGTTTGCATAGATGCATTAAGAGGTGCATGAAAGTATAGATCGGTCTTACCTTTCATCTTTATCTATGATTTCGACCCTCATGGACAATGTTAGGATGATCTAGAAATCATAGTATGAAGGCAAAGTTCTATGATAATCTATGGTGGGTGAGTACCCTCCTCCTGGATGGAAGAGATGCGAGGATGCGGTTCTTCATATCCATGGATGTGTGTGGGTTCCATGGAATATACATGATGATCTGATTCAGGAGTTTCATGCTCCATCATTGGAAGTACATCCTGAAGTCACCAAGATGTACCATAACTTTCCCGTTAGTACATTTAGATGGGTATTAAGTGAGAAGTAGATGGATTCTTTACAAGTTGTTCCACCTGTTAGAAGGTGAAGGTGGAAAATTAGTGGCTGGCTGGGATTTTACAGTAGTTACCTATTCTAGAGTGTAAATGGGATGATGTCACAATAGATTTTGTGACGGTATTACCAATTTTTCCTAGTGGAAACGATGTTTTCTGGGTTATAGTTGACAGGCTTATTATGGTCACTTACTTCTTTCCGATCATAGAATCTTTTAGGGTTTATGAGCTCAGAAAGCAGTATATTTGATAGGTGGTACAACTTCATGGGGTCCCTATTTCAATCTCTTCTGATAGGGACACCTTCATTACATCTCATTTCAGTGAGAGTTTTTAGAGGGTGATAGGTACATAGGTGCTTCTAAGCATAGAATACTATCCCCAAACCGATGGAGAGTCAGAGAGTACGATATATTTGCTAGAAGAAATGTTGGGTGCATGTCTCCTAGACATTGGCGGCTCTTGGGAGAAGCATATTCCCCTAGTCGAGTCTGCCTAAAATAATAGTTTTCATGTGACTATTAATATGACAACTTATGAGGATTTATATTGTATGATACATCGTTATCCCCTGATCTGGTTAGAGTCAGGTGAGGTCGCCTGACTGGGATCACATCTTGGGCATGATACTTCTGAGAAAGTCCAATTGATTCAGAAACTGATGGCTACTATGCAATCTAATCAAAAATCATTCTCTGATTGTTGTAGATATCATATGGTGTTCAAGGTCAGGGATTGAGTTTTCCAACGTGTCGCACCGAGGTTGGGACAAAAGAAAATATGGAGATAGGGAAATCTTTCACTAAGATACATTGGTCCATTTGTAATTTTGGAGAGAGTCGGGCTGGTTTCATATCGGTTACAGTTACCTCAGTGGTATGAATCCATGCATGATATCTTCCATGTAACTCAGCTACACCACTATCACTCAGAACCATATCAAAATTTCCATCCCAAGGAGGATGAGTTTCAGGTTTATGCTTCCTTTGGGGAGAATCTGATTCATGTAGTTGAGAAGAGCACAATGGTTATCTGAGGGTGGTCAGCTCCTATCGTACGGTTACTATGGCCGCACAGTTGAGTATAGGATGAGACTTGTGAACCGGAGGCCGACATACATTCTTAGTGGCTGTAGTGATTCTCAGATATTACTTCAACACCCTTGGAAGGGAAATTTGGGGATGAATTTATTTATGGGGTGATGTTTGTAATAACCCGGATCTTGCTTTGAGGTACAGTTTCTTCTTTTCATTTTTCCATTGAGTCATTTTCATGAAAATAAAGGATATCTATCAAAATACTAGAATTAGTGATTGTAAACCATGTTATCATATGAATATGAAATTTATTATGGCCATGTATAAAGGTAATACATGGAGTGTGGTCATGTTAGCGAGAAAAAGTTAAAAACCCAACTTCATGCCTTGTACTTCATAGGACACGCTGTGTAGTCAGGTTGGCAGGTCCTAGAATGTATGTTAGTGGAAAAAACCACCAAATTAATAGTTAAATTATAGATACACAATGTATAAATAAATACACACAATTTTGTTTATTTTTTTGGTCAAACGACCAGTGGCTATGCAATATCACAAAATTTACAGAGGGCTTGCTGGGTGGATGAGCAAGCAGCGCTGATATTAATTTCTTATTTTGTTTTATTGTTCAAAATCTAATATGAACACCATCATATCCGTTGCAATCCACTTGGTTAGTGCTCAATTCCTCTTCATCTGTTCAGGGTGATTTTTTTCTCTTTACTGACTTTTGTAGGTCGAGTAAGTCTTATTGTTTCATAGATCTACACCATTCTTTCTTGAATTAGAGGTCAAGGCTAGATGAGGAGAATCGTACTATGATTATGTAGGTGATATTGTGCCTCTCATTAATTTTCATGATGTTTATATGTTTCGTTGTTCCATGCACCCATGTTTAGGGATTCTCCTTTAATGGAAATTGAACCTCATTATAACCTAATTTTGTTATAATAATTAATTCAATGAATTAAATATTATTTGGCTTTGTTGTATGAGTAAGGGCCACCCTGTCGGTGTGTTTCCTATGGATAATTATTTTTTAGCCATTTCATCCTACGATGTCTACGGGTGTACCTTAGTTTCCCTTGTAGGGTTTTTTAAAATGAACATCATTATTATACGGAATATCAATTGCATTATATTTTTAATTGTTTTTATTATGGATTTGGGATTGTGTTTTCCCCTTTTCCCATGCGGTGGTTTTTCTTGTTTTAGTAGGATTGAATGTTTTATTGAATTTTAAGGATTAAATAGTATATAAAATTGGGTGAAACATTAGTTTATATTATAAAACTGTGAATGGACTCACATGACTGTTGTGCCTTGCACCTTGGGTGACACATGGGTTCACCATGGAATTCCATGGATGAACTCAGAATGATTTTTGATTTAAATGTCATTGGTGACACATGGGATCCCTAGTTGGACAACTGAGGGTAGAATTAATTGACATGATCTTATACACAACCAAGAGTGACACATGGGGATCCCTAGTTGGACCACTAAGGATGGATTCATATGAACTCATACCAATGTCCAGAGTGATACTCAGTGATCCCATGTATTACCACTAAGGATGTACAATATGGCAGTAGAATTGAATCTAAATTGATAGTTGAATTTCAACTTATGATTTTCAAGGATGGACCCAGGTTATAATTTAAATAATGGAACTAAATGAATTGTGAAACGTATACAATGAAAAACAACAATAATGTATTCAATAATGACATACTTGTATAGAAGGTCTTCTTGTAATTTCATGTTCTTACTTTCTGCGGGGAATTCCAAGCTATGGATGAATTCAGATACTTAAATATCTCATGAAATTGAATTTCTAATAGACATAATGAACATTATAATTGAAGTCGAGTAATTTTAGGATTTTTTACTCTTGAGTAAATTCTAGTTTACTATAGGTCACTATTGTAAAATATAGTTTTATATACTATTGATAAATTGGAAGAGACCTTAGGTGTTTTCCTACTGGGATTTATTTGTCACACACTATATGGGTCCCGTTTTTATCCCAAACAAAATATATTTTTTATGTGTTAATAAGGGTATTGGCACTGGAAACCTCATCCACAAAAATTTTCCAAATTCTTCCATGAATTAACCAAGTTCGTAGCCCATTTCGTAATCTTTGATTTGACAGGTTGTAGTGTAGGAACAGAGTTATAGATTAGGATTTATTGACATTTGATGTTGGGCTGGAAAGCTGGTTCACAGAGCACTTCCGCGAAGCTCCCTCTACGATCATAGAACATAGGAACATGACTGGAGCCTCTACAAGTGCCAATAAGGTTGGTTATGGTCAACTCTACCATTACGAGAAACTTTAGATAACTTGACTGGAGCCACTGTGAGTGTCGCGAGGGTCGATGATGGTTGACTTCACGATTAGGATAAACTTGAGGGAGCTCCCTCCAGTTGCAGAGTGGGATTTCCTTTTCTATGAGATTTTCTCTTTGCGGCACACATTTTTTATTCACTAAATTCTCTTCTGACCTCCATCTCATATAAATATTAGGCTCACCCCAATCATAATCATGCTTGCACCGCCCCTTGGGTGGTTGATCTCCCATTTCACAGATCTCCAGAGCACTGCAAAGTGAAGCCCCTAAAAAGGGACTCTTCCCTTTGCAAAAGAGGGAGCTCCTTCAGGTTGCTCAAGGCTCCGCGAACCACTTTTATGTGTGACCATCTATACTACGCAAGCCCCATTCTCTCTGTGAGCCGCTTTGCTCTGCGAGACTCTTTGCTCCACGAGCCGCATTGCTCTGCGAGACCCTTTTCTCTGCGAGCTCTATGATCCGTGAGTCCATGCTCCATGGGAATATTTCCTTCACAAATATTATTCGTGATCCCCCATGCTCAGCAAGAACCTTTCCTCCATGAAGCCACTTCACAAAACACTTTCCTTCATGAAGCTAATAAAAAATGGAGAGTCGAACCGTGAACTTTTCGAGCAGGGACGTCAGTATTTTCCAATGCACTCTTCTGCACACCCACCTTCAACCTATGGAATACAATGATTTGAGATACTCCTCTGCACACCATGAAACATCCTGAGTAGACATATTCTTATTGTCCCCACTCACATGTAAAGAGTTGAGATTCCCCTCATCACTTCCATGAGTACCATGAGTCGAACCATTCCTCAAGCAACTCCTCCAAACCCCATCAGTGATCTCCTATGATAGGATCCACTAGAAAGGGGCGATCTTGCATAAGTCCCAACACCTTCCATTGTTAGGATCCTTATACCTCATAGTTCAATATATTGACTATAAACTGTATTGCACCCTATATAAAAAAACATAGGATGCCTCTTGCTCCAAACAAAAGATGCATTACACACCAACCATAAGATGTCAATAGTCCTATATATATGACTTTAAACTATAGTACACCCTATGTGACAAATGTAGGATTCCTCTTTCTCCAAACAAGATATTCCTTATGATCCAAGCATAAGATTCCAATAGTCCTATATATATATATATGATATTAAACTATAGTACATACTACGTGACAAATGAAGGATGAATGTTTCTCCAAAAAATAGATGCTTTATGAGCCAAGAATAAGATGTCTAATAGTATTATCTATATTACATTAAACTGTAATACACCCTATGTGACAAATATAAGATTCCTCTTACTCTAAAAAATTTATTCCTTATGCTCTAAGCATAATATTATAAGAATCCTCTCTACATGACTTTGTAATTTAGCATGAAATATAATTCAATAATAAGATTCATCTTCTTCCGAATAAGAGATGCCTTATGTTCTAAGCAAAAGATACCACATGCCATGATCATAGTGGCATAATTTCACAACCATTGGAATCTGTTCGAGCATTCCCATAATCCACCTCATGATTCATGTGTCCTTCATTTGGATCATCTTCCTATTTCATGTATGATGGGACCCCCTAATGGATTAGTCCCATGCCGCATTGGCTCACCTACCATTCTAGGCCAGTTCCCTGTAATAGTCTAGAGCACACATCCAGTCAGGTCCTGTGTTTGGAACATGGTCAGGAGTCAACCCTTATTTGTTTTTTCCCATTTTAGGATAATACGGTAAGGATGTTGTTTTTCCAACATGGTCAATTATCATCCTCCATCATCAAACCACCCTCACTGTATTCTGAATGTCGTGCATGTGATTCACACTTTTCATCTCCCTTTGTTCTGATTGATTCTAACGCCCTTGGAATTATCCCACATTTGAAGTAGCTCAAAGGTGTAGGATCCAATTATATGCCTCAACCCACTAGTGAGTTGGGATTCCCTCGTGGCCAGACCTGAGGAAGACTTTACGAGAATCTTCCATGCATAATCCCCATCCACTATTGTCTCTCAAGAAGATTCCTTGCATAAGCCCCACCTATTTCCCCTTGTTAGCGGCACCCAATAAACTTCCATATATAAGCCCCATTCACTTTGTTCGCTCCATAGTGGCAACCTAGATTATTCCATGTGTAATCCCCATTCACCACATTCTGTGGCCACACCATTGCACCATGATCATCTCATCTGTTGTTGCTTCTTGTTTCTCAAACCGAGTATTACTCACGTGGGATTAGAGTAAGCATTAACCATGACATCCTCTCTGGGCCTCCATAGAGTGTAAGCCCCAAACACATTTAAACTATGTGGACTATAATCCTTCCCAATAAAGGTACTTAGTAAACCACCCTGATGTTCAAGACCCACATCTATTGGTCTTGAACCACTTTAGGTTAGTCCCCCAAACCTTTCCGAACTACGTGGACATTGATCCTTGCCATGTCAATGTACATAGGAATCCTCCTTGAGGTTCAAGCCCAACACTTATTGGTCTCAACCCCTTCATGTTGGTTGACCAAACATCCTAAACTAAGTGGAAATTGATCCTTTCCAAGGCAAGGTATGTAGGAAGCCACCCTAAGGTTCTATCACAACACCTACTGATCTCGAACCCTTCACATCAGTACACCAAACTTGTCTAAATGATGTGGATTTTGATCGTGGCTAATTCATCGTATGTAGGAAGCCTCACTGATGTTCAATCCCAACACCTCCATCGGTTCTGCCCCCTTCACATTGGTTCACATTTATCCTACATTACTCTATATTATAACCATTTTCACTACGTGGTATTTGATCCATGTCTCTTAGACAAGCTATGTAGGAAGCCTCCATGAGGATCAATGAAATCCAGTGGGAAGCCGTTGTGACCCCATCCAGTAGAAATTCGTTGTGACCCCATCTAGTGGTAAGCCATTGTGACCCCAATCGATGGTAAGATATTGTGTTCTCCAACCAGTGGTAAGATACTGTGTTCCTCAATCGACAGTAATCCATTGTGTTCCCATTCAGCGAAAAGTCATTGTGACCCCATCCAGCGAAAATCCATTATAGCCCCATCCAACTAAAATTCACTATAGTCTGCAATTGATTGTAATCCATTGTATTCCCGTTCACTGGGACCCACACCACTTGTCTTCCCCACGTGCATTAAACCATCATAGGATACTAACCATGTGTAGGCCCCAATATATCATCGGGTCGTTTCCCTCTGCACACACCCCAATTCTATACCCCATCCCGAAATACATAAACTTTGATTCTATGTCACAGGGATATTTAGGAAGCCTCCCTATGGCTCAAGCCCATCACTCATGTACCATTGTGGTCTCTCCATAGATCCTATGTGTTTTAAGAACATCATTCCCCATTCTGGAAGATCTACTTCCTCTTGGTCCCATCCATATGTCTATTCCCACATGTCACCTCCTCAAGTGTCCCATCACCTCATCGAACTATGTGGACTTTGATTCCCTATAACGGGGATACATAAGAAATCTATTTGAGGCTCAAGAACAACATCACTGTCATCCTCATGACAGTTCCATCTCATCCCCCCTCCACATTATTCAGCTCTCCATCAACCATCCTGATTCCTACCCAACCCTCCACATCCCAGTGGGATCATGCCATTCCCATTGGATGTTAATGATGAATAAGTCCCACACAATCCATAATAATTCAAATACGTGTGTCCCTCTTGATATGGTCATATATTCATGTGTAAGTCCCAACATGTATCCAGGTTATTATCCATTATGTACACCCCGATTCATTACCCCATCAAACTATATGGGTTTTTCTCTTTATCGTCTGCACAGGGTACGTAGGAAACCTCACAAGGTTCAATCCTAGCCAATGGTAAACGATGGTGTCCCCAATTTTTGGGTGCACTCTCCCTGATCCGCCCTCAGTGGTGTCCAGATAATCTATCACGGTGTGATATCTTCCCTCTATGGGACACACCACATCAGATACGTCCTCACTTGGAGTTCTGATCCGTCCATATGGTAAACCATCTAGGTGATCCCTCCTAGGGATGTACCAATCTGATCTGCCTATATGAGTTTTCATAATCTATCTCATACCATCTTCGTTAGACTTTTAACTCGCTTCCTTCCTCGTGTTAAACATGAGATGGATAAGGAAATCATCTGCCGAAACACCTTTGTCATAACTGTCTATGAACTCCATTTAACATGAGGCATACCCTATGTTAAATAGGGGATACTAAGGAAGACCTTAGATATATGCCTCTGGAATAATCTACCCCATGACCGACATGGAATGCCTCAGGTTTTCACCGATAATATGCCTTCTTATGAAGAAGAATACAGGATCCCCAATTTCCATGAATCCAGAGATACCCCGACATTCCTGATGTTACCATCTACTATGAACGAAGGTTGATACAATTTCAAGACTCCAGGTAATGTCCTAACAGATGTAGTGTAATTAACATGAATCCACTATGATATGGTACCAGGGAAGAGATTCTATAACCACGACTCAAATCTATGAGGGAGACCCATACTAGGTAACGAGTTCTGAGGAGGAATCCACGGAAGGAGGAACCGACATCCCATCATCCCCTTTCAATCAAGGAGAAGACATCCCTGAATAAGCAATAGATGCCGCCCAACATTGGAAAGTGGGAAATCATGGAAACTGTTAGGATGGTCTCGACAAACAAATGCACACCCCAGAAAAAGCTTCAGAAATATGGGGAAATGGCCTTTTACAGGTACTTAATTGCTTCTTAGAAGTACGAGAGCATGTGACCAGGAAAATTCTTTTGATGATGCTAAGTTTCTTTTTTTGTTACCGCACAATGGTATTGTATTGTACGTGTTTGTAGTGTATTATATTTTTTCTATTTTCTTAAAACATGTGACATGCCACATCATTTTGATATTATATGACTCCTAGTTATCTTTATCTTTCAGTATTACATTGTTTAGTTTAGTTTCATGTTATTTACTGCATCAAATTTTTTTTATTATTTGCTCTGCTATGTTACACTATGTAAATGAGGGCATTGTTTTCCCACTGTCGCACCCTAGGTCCTTGCTTCTAGTCGCCATCCTCTCGCATTTGGGGAAACACGCTTGAGGCCATATGGCCAACTGGGTCTAGGGAACTAATTGAGTGGATTCCGGATCCGAGACAGTACAATTTCATTGAGAGTATTCACTTTTTTTTAATTTATTGATGTAAATTACTTCTGTACACATAAAAATAGTTTTTTTAAAAAAATTTCCATTATCATCAAATGTTTTTTGTTTTAATTTCTAACTAATTGGTCACCAACGAATTAAATATATATATTCATGTGTAAACCATATATTTTCATAATTGTGTTAATCCTATTCATACCAACAATTTCAATGGGTAGGTTATAATAATCATATTAAATAATAATATTTCAATAGTATGTCACATTTCATTAAAACTTGGTTTCCATGTAGTTCAAGATAAACTCGGTGTTATAAGAAATGGATGAAATAAAAAAAATTATATCAAAATAAGAGGGTCTTACATAATGAGTGATAATAGATTCCCAATAAGGGTAATCATGGGAGATACTATCGATTCACATATGTGAAAAAAACTTAAGCAAAAGGTTAAGAAAAAATGATCATGACATAAAAAAATAATGAACATGTCATAGATCATAAAGCAAGAGTTATGGAATAATTTTATTTCATCACAAAATACATATGTTATGAGAGTATAGAATCATAAATAAACACATGGATTTCTATAGTCAGCTATTAATAATGAGGCTATCATAGTGGTAATATTATTATAGTGGATTTGGTTCCCTCCACATTTTCATAAACATAGTGTTCAGAGTCTCATAATGTACTAGGTTTACTTCATATTTCCAAAAAATAATGGATGGAGTCACATAGTATATCTCATTCACACCCTATTTCCTCACATATTAACTCATAAAATATTAATCCATTCCCAATCCATTAGATTGACATTTAATTGTAGACACATCTGTCCCATAATGAAAACCATATATATGTGTTACATAGGGTCATACAAACATTCTTCATTTCAAAATAGATTAATTAACATATCGGTAATAAATTGTTTTCATTAAAATATCATCATCATTCTATACACAGAGAATGAAATTGGTAGTTATCATAATATTATAATTTTTTTTGAAGTATACAAATCCATAAAGGGTATCTAAAATGATAAAATAATATGTATATTAAATTAATAATGATATTATTTGAAAAAAGAGAAAAAATTCATTTATTTTGGTAACTTTAAAAAATAAAAAAATTCATAGAGAAATGGAATGTTATTTTTTTATAAATTATTAGAATATTACATATTATGATAATTAATAAATAAGTTAATCTATGTGGGAAATATTTATTTATGTAATATATATAAAAAATATTCCTTTTATAAGTTTGTAATGGAAGTCAAAAAAAATTGTATAGAAAATATTATAAAATATTCATTTTTTATAAAAAAATAAAGTTAGATGTTGTATAAAATAAAATTGGTAATCATTTAAATTTAAAAAAAATTAATTATTTTTCTATTAAAATTATATTTAATGTGAAAAGGATTCATGAAAAAAGAAAAGAAAAAAACATAGTATTTTTTAAAAAATTACATCAATTTATTTGTGTTCTTCAATGGATAAAAATGTAATGATTTATTGAAAACATAAAAATTAAAAGGATTAAAATAAAATATAAGTGGGTTAGGTGAGAAAGAACATATAATTTTATAAAATTAAAAATGAAACAAAATAAATCATTTTATGAATTGATATTGTAACCTAAACCCTTTATATATTTCAAAATATTATAATTAAAAAATAATTACTTTTTTATTGGAATCCACTGAGATTAATGAAATGAGTGATAGGTTTAGTTCTAGATTCAAATACTGCCTAGGAATACTGGACCCCACTATGCCTTGTGGGAGTCCAATATTCCGATTCCAACATATGTGGATCTATTTTTATTTCTATTGGTTATTTAATATGATGTACATAAAATGGCATAGGAATACTAGACTGCACTGAGCATAGTGGGTGGAGTAGTTATAGAGACACAAAATATATTGGAATTAATAACCAAAGAGGTGTTTTATGTTCAGATATATCAGAGATACATGTATTATTTCATTTGAATCATGATTTTTATAAATAAAGAGTGAATGTTAATATGATAATGTTAAAAGTTTAATATAAATTCAATTAATGGAATCTATGTATTAAAATAAGGATTTCATATTTTGAATGTTTGTATAATATCTTACTTCAATTGAGTATTCAATAGAAAATTGGCATGGATTTTATATAGTGTGGAAAGAAAAAATTATTGATTGTATAATGTTAATACTCATATGAAACCAATCGCCTCTCATCATGAATAAAATAATTTTTGAATTATAAAGTATAATCATACTTCTGGGATCACCATATTGGCCTACTGATTTTCACGAACTCCTCATTTAGCGGAACCATTACAGAATATGTCTATATGACATGACCAAAAGGAAAACCTGTGATATATTGAACCTATTAATCACTAAAATGGTTAGTGATATCAATAAATTTAAAAAATATACTCATATTACATAAATTCATTGATGAATAAATCATGAATAATGATAATAAGATATTTATTTGGAAAACAATGAGTGACATGTATCTCAGACTGGTTAGTGGGAGCACTATTTTTCTAATATTAAAATGTAATGACATATAATAACTTTTTATATAATAAAAAATATTTTTAAGACTAAGAAATGAAATTAATAAGAGTTTAACTTAAATTAGAAACCATGCTTTGTGGAACAATATCTGCATAAATGAATCTATGTGTTTTCTTAATATAATAATAGTACATATATTAACAATGTACAGAAAAATATAAGTAAAAAAAATTCAATATCAGATGATTTTTGGAAAATATTCCTTTAATTATAATATACAATGTAATTGGAAGTGATGGGGTAAATTAAAATAGTTTAGAAGCTTAAGTTCTTGTGATTCATCACTTGGTAAATTATTTTTAATGAATATTGAAATTACTAATATATATATCATAATTGGTTAATATCAAATAAACCCAACAAAATTACATATATTGGATGTTATAAATATCTAATTGTACATTGAAAAGTAAAACTGGATGAGTTTTTCGTTCCTGAAGATGTGAAAATAATAGTGATCAAGGGAAATGAACACATTCGTTATTTAGTTCAAGTTGAACATGTATCACTGATAAGACTTTAATAATATAAATGAAAAACATATTAGATCATATGGTTTCCATATCTATAACATTCTTGTATGATGTAGCTTCTGATAAATATTAAGAACTGTTGTGGAAAATTAACTTTCCGATTTTGGGTTATACTAAAAGAAAGAGGATTAAAATTTTATGATAATTTTTTTACTATTATATAGTAATAATTTCACTATTAAGACATGGTAATAAGAATTCAGTGCACTATTAAATCACTACATTAGGTAATTTATCATGATAGATATGTTACAGTAAATAAATTCATTGCACAAATGTATGGATTACCGACCCCTTGCCAAATAAATTTGTTACACCTAAAAACATTAACCATACATAGAAAAATTATGTTTAACATGTGATGACTAACATATAGATTAGTAGTCTGAACAAGTTAATGTTAGAGTCTTTTTAGTGTTTTATCCCTATTACCAACTATGTTTTACTTTAGATTACTTGTATATTCAAATAACGGAATATTTATATAAATGTTTTATCATATATTTTTTATCTATATAGCACTAATGTGATAATGTCATAGGTTATCTGTCACACTAATAAGGTCATACAATTTCACCAAAAAATTTTAGAACCACGATGTTCTATGATGATATTAATATATATAGTTAATTGGTATGATAATTTATTCTTATAGGGAACACATTATTTTGACCATTAGGTTTGAGTGATCATAAGAGGATTAGGATTCTTGTCATAAAATTCACACATGTTAATCTTCAAGACTAAAGATTACGATAATAGAAAGGCCCGTTGGAATTCCAATTATTGTGTTGTGTTAAAATATTTCTATCTCCAAACCTATTTAGTGGTAGTTAGAATATAAATATTATCATTGATTCATGACACAACTCGTTCACTTAGATTTACTGACCAAAACCATCATGAAATATATTTGTAGGAAGTAGGGTTTGACGAGTGCATCATGATTGACATGTCATTAATGGAAAATTAAAGGATGGGGTTTTCCATTTAATCATTATAGATGTTTATATCTTACACCTCTGACTAGAATATAAATGCTATATTAAATTCCATGGCCATGGTCTAACAACATTTATTTCAGATGGTGAAAAAAAGACGTATCAAGAAAATACACCGGTTAAACCTTCATGCAACCTTCTTGATGAGATATTGTGATAAATATATTATATAACATAATGAAAATTCGTACTAGGTTGGTAAAATTTTGAAATTATGTTATTTCAATTCGGTGCATATACCCCTTCTAGATTAAAATAATGTAATTTAGGCAATCCATCCTAATGACAATGAGAAAGACTCCCACAAGGTCACAAACTAAGTGCCCCAATTAATAGTGATTAAATAATATTTCAATTTAATTTATGGAATGAATATGATTCCCATGACTGAGTAATAATTTGATTCATGTTATATTTATCACAGAAATGTAATAAATATTTAATCAACAATATGTGAATAAAATTATTTTTTTATTTTAGTGAATGTTTAAAAAATATTTATTCTCTAGTATGGAATGAATTATTTATTTATGAATAAAATAATTATTTATGTATTAAATAAATACAAACTATTTTGAATGTAACAAGATTGAATCCAGTGATAAATAATTATTTTCAATATGGTGGATATAATTTGTCAATTTTTACAAGTTGGAACACACCAAAAAAATAAGAATATTATTATTATGAATAATGGGTATTCATTAATTGTTATAATATTAATTAATCTAGATAATTAAATGAAAATATTATTTTATCAAAAACCATTTCTCTATAAATAGATGGATATGTCTATTTTGAGGAGTATCAATCAGTAAAATCTAACATGAGAATTATCATGAAAAATAAATTAGCTCTGTACTCCTCAATCTCTCTACCACTAAAGAACGTGAAAATAAATAGATATTTATTCAATAAATAATAATGATTGATAAAGACTGAATAATTAAAGGAATTTGATTCAACTATCTTGTTACCATAGATCTAGTGGCGTTGGTCAATTATTATAGGATCATTTTTGGATCAATGAAAGAGGGTTTACATTGTTGAAACCACATCATGAATCCAAGTAAATCCCAATTGGTTTTTGGATTATCAACATTCATCAATGAAGAATATTCCTAAGACAAAGTATTAATTCCATCAGGAATTAAATTAATTATAAATTTCATAGGAAATATACTCATTCATGGATTCGTGAAATTATAACTAAAATAAATTTTAATATAAAACGCACAACCACTTGCTATAATTGTGCTGAGAACAAATAAGATTTATCATAGTGTTCACATTTAAAATTGTAGTTATTTCTATAATTTTTTATTTATGTACAATTGTGATTATATTTTCATTTCATTTTATATTTTATTTAAGTAGTTTTAATTTAACATGATTTGACATAATAATCATCATTTGTTTAGTGGTCTATTTTCATAGAGTTCTATGAACATATGAGGAATGACCAGAGATAACATAACGAAACTAAATGTTTTTTTCCATTAAGACATGATTAAATGATGTTTACATAGATGTACATTTTTTTTACCCTTTTCCTTTTTATATTGATGTGATAAGGGATTAAAAGTTCACCATGACTTAATTGCATGCGGTGTACACCGCATGTTGACTGAACAACCTCATTCATGGATATTACATTACATGATATGTATTAGTGTACACACCTTGTAGTCTATATGATCTAGCAGTGTAAATTCTTTAATCTATGTGGCCATTATACATTTTCAAAACACGAGGGACTTAAAATGTGGAGAATTTATTTTATACAAGATGTGTATGTGGTGTACATTATGTGTAGTTCATCAAATACTACATCCGAAGAACATAATGATCCACATGGTGAGAAAACAGTCAAATGTAATGTGAAATACATGGTGTGTACCTAGTTTTTACACATCATGTAGTTCATCTAAGTTACACACCAAAAACCAAATTGTGTGCCCAGTATATACAACAATAGAGATATACAGTGTGTATTTGGATGTACAAACTATGTAATCTCCCATTAATGGAAGGAGTATTACATTACATTAAATTAACAATTTTAGGATTAAATCCATATTGAATTTAATGAAACTCCATGGAGTGTTTGATAATTTAATAATGTTTCTAATGAATTTTTATTTACCAATTCATTTATTATAATTTATATATTTCATTTTTGGTTATGTCGTTAATTTTCCATGAATACCATAATTGATGGGTATATTTAATAAAGTTCGGTTTCTCATTAAGTTGAAAATGGATTAAATAATTATTTAATTAATAATGAATGTGTGATCATCATTATAGTAATGAAAAAATAAAGAAATTAATTCTATCCCGTTACTTTTGCGTATTCATTTCTTGTAGGACCATTCAAGATGTTGAACATGACATGTGTTTGTGCTGGATTTTCTAATTTAATTTATGGTATGGATTTTAAATCATCTATTATTATATTAAATATGATGTCTTTTTACTCATACATCCCTCCATTTTTATGTCAAACCATTATTACAAAAGATATTTTAATCCACTTTTATACAATCCTTTGTTTCCCCTCACTTACGTGTGTGTCATAAATATAAGTAATTAATGGAGCATCCTAAGGGGAGTGGAATCAGTTCACGAAGGAACTATTATGATGCTAACTCAGGTTATACTTTTATTGATAAGTGTAATAATTTAACTCGTACCCTGATAAAAAATAAAAGTTATTTAACATGGTATACTGTTGATTTAATGTTCACTCATTCAATCAACCCTTATATAAATCTCATGAACATCTCATTTATTTATTTATATACATGAAATTATATATTTTATATATTAAAGCTTGTTACTAGATAAATAAATGAATTTATGTTATAATAAGTAAGTTAAATAAGTGAATTATATATAAAACTTTTGTCTGTCATGGTTAATTAACTATGTCATATCCACTTAATATTTACAAGACCTGTAATGGTTAAAAATAGATAACATATATATATATATATATTCAATTAAATTCCCTCCATTAAATAATAATTCCATCCTGGCCATCCATTACATTATTTGGAATGAAACTCAATAAAAATAAGTTTTTGACTTACCCTTTCTGTGATAAATAATTTTAGAAGGGGAGTTATATAATAGTTTTGGGATTACTTATACATTTAACATAAAGAGAACTAACCCTTTCTATACATTTTCTAATATGGAGGTATGTGTAGTAGAAATCCATGTCATGATTTTCGGATAGGGGAGTCCACTCAACATATCAAGAATATAAAATCCCACAGTAGTGAAATACCTCCATACCTCAATACAATCATGTAGATTGACCAACCCCTATTTGGGTTATGTGAAGGGGAATATGGATCCTTGTAACTAGAATATCTTAGAAACTAGACATTAAAAGTTCAACAATGAGGGATATCAAGAATCGATTAAATGTTTAAAGAATTAATAAAATAAAATAGTTAGTACTTCTCAGATGATTCTTAATCAAGTAAATTTTAATATTATATTTTAATTTTTGTGGAAACTTTTCAAGTATAACCATAAATGTAGATATATAATTCCATAAAATAGGGTATTTTGATAAAAATAAAATTTTTCAGTTGAGGTACACTAATTTATGTGATTAATTATTATTAGATTGTTTTTATTATCTGTTAGAATCCCCTATTCCTATCCTTTTACCCCATTAGGCCAGTATAAGTTATAGGGAATCCTAGAAAACATTTTGTGGAGATTTTTTTAGGTATTTTGTATTATATTATCAAATATGAAGAAAAACTTGATGTTACAACATAACTAAATGGATTCCTATACCATAATAAAACATCTTCATTCTCATTATAAAGAGAAGGAAAGGCTCTAAATAAAAAATATTTATAATGCACTATTTAAATATAAAGTGGTAGAAGAAAATCCAACTACTGATTATTATTTAAAAATTATGTTCTATATTGATTTATTAAAAACATTGGGCTACTAATTGGATAATAAAGTATCCATTAATATTATTTTATTATCCATAAAACTGTAATTATTCTTATTTGTCAAACACCAAATAAATAAAATAGATAAGTCACTCCGAAAACATTTTTCCATTCCTCCCCTAGAATATAAGTATTGTTTGAAACATATTTCTTCACAACTTATAGTGAAATTTTGAATGATAGGAATTAATATCCTTTATAGAGTTTATAGTCAAATTATCCTTTACAAGAACCTTTAAAGGGAAAAATTATTTGAATGATGAATAATGAAATTGAGGTCTTTCTCTTCTAATGTGGAAAGCATGTACCCTAGAAAAAAAATAGTAATTAATTAAAGAAGGTAGAAGTTGCATTCAATTCCAGAAAATTAATCATGTTTCTATTAATAACTTTCATATTAAATTCAATATCCTTATAACATACATTTATTTAAATATATAAATGGATAAATAATAAAACGGTTATAAAGTGAAGAAAAAATGAGATGAGAAAGGTTGATTATTATGTTTCTTAGGGGATCTCTCTACTTCTAATTGATAAATGGACTGATTAAAGTTTGTAATAAGTGTAAAAAACATTTATCTTAGTGGCATTCTTGAAACAATGGGACATTATTTCTCAACATGAAATAAATTATGTTATGGTAATATACATTTTTAAATATAATTCCAATAACTCTTGTATAGATTTTATCAATTATAATTAATGATGACTATATGATATAATATTATTAACTTATCGTGAAAAGGCAATTATTTGTCAAAAAACAGATTGTATTTGACATTTTTATTCCCTTAAAACTTTTTTTCCTCAATTGAAATAATCTGTTGAATATAAAAAAAACTATGTGGAAATTTTTATATCAAAAAAATAACACATAATGTTATTTCATAATGCTTTTAATGTTAGCTAAACATGACAATGTGACCTATAGCAATGTTGATGATAACTTTGTATACACTATGAGATTCCTATAAGAAATTCTGGAAATGGAAAATGAATTAAATTAATTCACTTTGTAAATATTAAGGAATATTTGGGTTGTCTTATTAGAGGAAATATTATCCAAGAAATAATTGATTATACATGTGGATTAATGGTAATATAAGAATCACATTTCCATATAGTCATCAATGATTTTGTGATAGAAAAATTAAGAATAATTATGAGACTTACATTATATAAAATCATCCATTATACCATGCAACCCTTATTTTCTAAATATAAGTTCAACATCTAACCATATGCCCACTGTATTTTCTAGTCAATGTAATATCATCTATGATATGATAAAAAATTATATTACTCTACCATAAGTTTTTTTGGTAATGTTTGGTTAAAAAATACTATTAGAAACAACAAAACCTTAAACACTATTTTGAATCAATGTTAATGATCATATAATAAGTAATAATTTTATCATCTAGTTAGGGCTGAATCTATATATATAATATATTCTTATCTCATCGAATACAATGGGAGAAGACTTATATTCTATGGGTTAATGATCTGGTGCAAAAAAGTTGTTATAAGAATACAGGAATCCACTTAACATAGTGGGATGAGGAGTTATTAGGACACATACTACATAGTAATTCATAACTAAAGATGTGGTTTATTTGCACCACGGTGGGCGATACATGTTTTATTATTATGTAATAACTGTTAATATAAATAAATAGTAGATGAGAATATGATAATATTGAAAAGTAAATGAAAATTCATGTAATATACTCAATGTATCATTATTTGGGATTCCATATTTTTAATGTTTCTAAGACATAATACTACTAGTGAGTGCTCAAGAGAGATTGGTCATGGATAGTAAATGATGATACTAATAAAACATGATTTATTTTTAATGTTTTGTCTGGGAAAAAACATATCTGTTATCATCATGAATAAAATACATTATGATATTGAAATTTCAAATCATAATTCTATTATCACCCTATTGTGATATTGATTTTAAATTCCACCTTATTTAGAGGAATCCTTACATAATATGTCTATATAACATTATAAAAATGAGACCCTATGATATATGTCTACTTGGAATAACTAAAAAGGTTGGTGATATCAATAACTATCAATAAAATATGTATACTATATAAATTTATTTCTGAATAAATCATGTATAGTTATCATTGGATATTCGTTCTGAATCAAAAGAATAACATGTATCTCATATCCGTTATTGGGGGTATTATAATTTTTCGATATAAATAAATTAAAAAATATTGAAAATAAATTTTATGTTTGCATGTGTGTTAATAATAAGGAATGAGATTACTCCATGTTTGAATTAATGTAGCAAATGTGTTCTGGGGAAAAATATCTAAATAAATTGGTATATGTGTTCTCTTAATCTAGTTATACCGCATATACTAATATTGTTTTGAAAAATACTTGTTGGAAAATTTAAAGACCAAATTGTTATTGGAATATAATTCGTCCCTTAGAACATATAATGGAATTGGAAGTGAATGATGAGATTAAAATAATTTCACAATCATAAGTGCTATTAATTCATCTCATGTTTCATAATATTTACTGAATTTGGATTTTACTAGTTCATAAGTCATAATAGGTTAATGTCTAATAAATATAAAATATTTGGATAAACTTCTTGTTAGATCTATCCAACTATTATTTGAAAAGTATAACTTGAAAACTTATTGGTTCATGGGTATATAACAATACTTATGATCAATGTAATTGAACTATTATATTAATTTAGTTTAGGTTGATCTAGTTTAATAAATATTTCTATATAAATATGAATGAAAATATTATGGATAATGGTTTCCATATATTCAATATCCTTGCACATTAAGGCTTCTGATGGAACATTGGAAGAATTTTGGAAATGAATTATTCTAATTTTAGGTTATACCCAATGAAAGAGGCTTATCATTTTATCATAAATTTGGAAAATATATTTAGTCAATATGCCAGTATTTTTACTTGGGAACAAGAAGTAGATACTTAGTTAAATCAATACTTGGGGGATTTTTTCAATATAGGTATGTTGTGTTGAACATATTTGATGAAAATTCATTTGTATTAACTAACCCAATCCATGAAACATTTTTATGTATTTAAACTATATCCATACCGAGTAGAATCATGTTTAACTTGTCAGGAATAACATTTTTATTAGTAATTTTCTCTAGTGTTAAATGTATTTTTTCTGGAGTTGGATCCCAACAACCAACTAATTGTTTACATAATCTTTATTTTATATTCAAGGAAGTAAATATTAATATAAATGTATTATCAAATATTTATTGTTCTTATGGAAAACATTAATGTGATAATGTTCTAGGGTAACTGTCACATTGATAAGGGCATAGAAATTCTCTATTGTGATAAGAAATTTGATATTGTATTATGATATTCTTAAATATAGTTTTCTAGTTAGGTAACACACTATGATAGGGAATAAATAATGTAGGCCATTATGTTTGAGTGATCAGAAGTGGATGAGATTTATTCTCATGAACATAACAGTTATTATTCACCAAAAGAAATGATTTAGAGAACCTACATATTAGTATTTTTTTCATATTCTTGTGTCACTGAAAATTCATATTAGGAAATTTTTGTAGTGGTCCTTAGACATTAATATTATCATAGATTCATTTCAGAACATGGGAACATATATTTATTGACCAAAAAGATCAAGAAATATGTTTGTGGGGTGTAGTGTTTGTTCGGTGTGTCACGATTAACATGTCATTAATGAATAAGTTGAGGAAGGATTTTTCTCTTCCATAATTATGGATGTTGATATCTCATACATTTTATTGGAATAGAAATATTTCATTAAATATTGTGGCCATGGTATAGTGATGTTTATATCATATAGTCAATGAATGAAGTATCAAGCATTTCGGTTGATAAAAAAGACGCGAAACCTACCTGATGAGATATTGTGATAAAGGGATTATATTACATAGTGGGAACTGATATGTTGTAGTTGATGTAGTGAAATTAAGTAATTTATTCTTAGTTCCTTGACAAATTTCTATATTTTATTCATTGTATTTAGAAAATGTTGTCTAATACTAATCAGAAGGAATCAAATAGGTTCAAAGACAAAGTGTTAATGTTGATCTTGATTAAATTATATTTGTATTTAATTAATAGAATGTATATTATTAATATGATTGAGAAATAAATTTATTGAAGTCATATTGATACAACATATTTATTAAATATTTATTCACCTGCATGTGATTAAAAGAAAAATTTATTAATATTATTAAATATTTTAAAAAATATTTATTCACTTGTATATGAATGAAATATTTATTTATGAAGTCAATAAAAATGGAGGAGATCCAACTGAAAATGATCATGTTCGGTGATAAATAATTATTTACAATGTAGTAAATATTATTTATAAACTTTAAAAAGATGGTGCAAACCGAAAATAATAATAATCTTATAAGGTGTCATATGGTTTCATGAATGTTTATAATATTACGTAACGAATTCCATGAAATTAAATTATTATTTTTACCTAATTATAAACTCTACAAATAGACAGTTATGTCTATTGTGGTTAATCAATGGGTTCAATAGAAATAGATAATTTTTGTTATCACAAAATTCTATCTTGAAATGACCTTATATGTACCTATAAAGAATGATAAACATGAGATATATGTCTTAAATACCTAATATTGTGAGATCAAGAATTGACAATGCATGATATTGGATCTTCCGTGCTACCACTCGGATATCATGTGGTGTTGCTCGAAGATCATAGGAACCCATGTAGATCACCTCTAGAGGGATTCTATCCTTGGATTATCACAGCTCAATGAATGAATTATGAAAGTTTTTTTTATAAAAAATCAACATTGATGAATTTTCCTACGACATAGTTTTCATGTCTTCAAATATTAAATAAATTAATTACAAAATTGATGTGTAGGATCCTTGATCATTGTTTTAGGAAGAAATAATTAAAATAAATATTAACATAACTCCCATAACATCATGTTTCAAATATTCCTCGTAACAATATATATAAATATATAACTCACGTATAATTTCATATTACCCACTTAATAATAATTCATTTTGAAAAACACTATTTGTGGGGTTAACTGTTATCCTTTCCATTCTTTTTTTTGATTAAACAGTCATAGTCAATTCCCCATGGTTATGGTGTCATCATCTCCATAACATTAAAAATATCAAAATAATTATTTTGAAATTGTTTTATAGTTTCATAGTCCCTTAATGGAAACAATGCTTACAATTTATGTAGTACTCCTAAAAATACCATTTTTCTATAGTTATTTAATTTTTCCAAATATTTGAATATGTACGTAAATGAAATATTGAATATTAACTCTAATTATTTATTAAAACATCATACATCCTTCATAATTACATAATATTACCATTTCATTACAATCCATAATAATTCACAACATAAACACTATAAAATTTTCATATTGGTAGTAAAACAGACAAAAATAAGACCCCATTATCATAGTTTAATGAGTAATAACATGTTATTATATAAGTATAATTTCAACTTAAATAAAAGCTATTAATTTTATAAATATAATATTTATTCATTAAAAACTTTCTAAAGAACATCCATGTGAGATGAGAATAAAAAATAAAATGTGTTAAAGAAATCAGTAGTCCACACGTATGCATAAGGGATGTTATGATTTTTAATTGATGGGAAACATAAAATGTACGTAATGAATTATCTTTTCAATGTAATAATAAATAAATTAATATATATATATATATATAAATTAATTAAATCCTTATAACCATCCTTGTGAGGAACTGATGAAAAACAGAAAGCATTTTTCATGGAAACAATAGTCTACACATATGCATGAGCGACATTTTCATATTTTGAACAAAGAAAAAAATGTATAAAAAAGTATATACATAAAAAAAATAATTTTAATAATTTTATGAATATTTACTTCAACATATTATTATATTTATAATATACCTTAATGTAGTGGAATATTAATGAAACATGAAATAAACTTGTTAATAGTTATATTTTTCATCCCTGTATATATTCTGTTGGATTAAACATTGAGTCTTTTAGGATGGTTTTGTTAGTGATAACATAATCATTATGATGTATTGATGATATTTGGGGAATGATATTAATATATCATATCTATGTTATGGTTTTCAATCTATTTGGATAAGTGAGGGAAGAATATTACCTTTTTTAATTGAGAGGAGTTTCACCATTGTAAATATGAAGAAATTCATAGTTAAATAAATATATTTCTCATCGGAATAGGAAGAAACATAAACAATTATCCAAGATATTAAAATTTATAGTTAATATATACTCATTTATTCAATTTTTTATTATTTTTTACATATATGTGAAGACTTATTTGTTTAGTTTTAATGATTTATTAATAATTTTAACCTTTACTATGGTGATATACATTTATCCTGATAAATATTAATTATGACTAAAAATGAAATTGACCTGAATAAAAAATTATGAAATTTGTATCTCAAATTTGGGAGCCATTTTCTATGAATAAATTTATCTATATAAAAAATATATTTTCAAATTAGTATGTGTTACACAATAAAAAACGTTTTTTAGAAATATGAACCTTTTAATCATAAAAATAATTTTACCCCAAAATCAAGAATAATATTTATTACCATTTATTTAGTTGAATTATTTTTAATCAATTTAGAATAATTTTATGTTAAATATATTGTTCCCTATTCCATATGGACAACTATGTTGGGGGTTATTCGATGATATTCTACTTAAAGATTCATTACTATTTAAATTAATCCTTTTAAACTAGTTGAATGTTTTCATCCACTCAATGAATTATAATAACCTCACCTCATGTACAATAAGTAAATAAATGAAATTATTATAAAACATTTATATGGTTCATCCTAAAATCCTTCCATTTTCCATGTAGTTTATACCCCAAATATGGGCACTCCATTATCATTTACAATTTTTTACAATCATGGATAGTCTAGTTGTCATGAACCAGACCAGATAACCCACAAAATCGGTACCCAAGAAATTCATTACATGTCCTGAATGTATTTTTCAATCCTAACATACTAGTTACAAGTTATCTTGAATCAAAGAATATATAGTTTAATGAAATTTAAATTTAAAAACAAACCAATACATAGTTAGATTGTAAGAATCCAAAAAATTTAGGTTTCCCAACATAATCATCATGAAAAAAGTTTACTAAAGAATAAATTTATAAAAAATAAATTTAAATATCAAACCAAGTTATCAAATAAACAAATAATTATTAAATTACCATGATATCTTCATAATATCTAGATCACATCCACTTCCTAATAACTCCAACACTTAATGCCCCACTTTAAAAAACACCCAACATTTAGAAGTTGTAATATTTCATTTCCTAGAACTAAAAAAGAATGTACTCAAACATTGAATGACATATGTAGGGTTAGAGAGACACTAGCCATTAGGATCCAAACCAATATATTTCATAAGTTGTCCATAAAAAATAAACCAGATATATAATTTTAAAAAAATCATTTAATGGCTATCAATTTGAAAATTGATATAAAAAAACCTTTCCAAATAATTTCATGGCAAATAGAAAATCAATCATGATAATAATTTTAATAGAACATCCTTTAATAAAAAATTTTATAAAAATTATTTTTTATAATTTATGATCATAGAACCAAGGTAATATTTTGTAGGTTTAGTTATAAAATTACTCTAGGATCCTAACTCATATTAGTAAAATATGAATAAAGGTCTTCACACTTACAAAGATTTCATGTTAAGGGTGAATATGATTCAATCCCAATAAAGGAACTCTCTATCATTATTAAATATTAGTTATATACGTCAAAATCAATATGATTATAGGTAAATCCCATGAATTACTCGAATTTTTATTCTATAGTATACACCTAACCACAAAGTATCCCATGTTATTTAATAATATTAACCAAAGGAAAAATCATTCCCCTAAAACCATTTAAAAATAATCATTCACGAAGCCCCAATCTTAGTTTCAACATGTCTTATCATTTCAAAAACCAATGTTAAACTATTTTCATCAAAACATATTCCTTCTTTAATAATCATTTGATTGACAATAAATAAAAAATATTTTCCATTTATTTCATATGAATCATCATCGAAGCCAATATTCAAATAATTAATTTCAATTATAAAACATTTTTATGGAAATCAACACTTTATTATAAAATCTGTCTCCAAATAGAATTTATCTCACAGATTGAAATTTAAAAACAATTCCCTATAATATCAAAAAATTATTTGGAAATATTTTAATAATCCATTTAAAAAAAATAAGAAACAATGGATTCAATTGATAGTGATTCTATTACAAAACAACCCACACCAATCATGGTGTTTTAAATTTCCAAAAAATGGATCAAAAAATTAACAGTAATGTGATATAACCAATTAATTAGGGATGTAAGAAACCCAATCCAAAATTCAATTTCTAGATCCAAAAAAACACAAGTTTCAACAACTTTTAAATAAGGATAGAGTTGAGGAAAGGTGAATTTAGAATATAATAAAGGATACACTTTCTGAAAGAGATTCAATGCTTCGATAGACACTTATATCTATATCAATTCAAGGTTCAAAGTGCCAAAATCACCTCAAGATAACCTATTTGGTCATGGGGGTAAAATATAAATTTAGGGGAATTTTTATTTAAACCACATGTTTCGAGAGGTAGAATTATTAAAATGGGAATGATTAGCCCTCCCTCATCAGTATTATGGACTATACATAGTATTCCACTAGCTAGTCGGTAGCACTAACCAGAATAACTGGGCCTATGGAAACACCAAAATCTATATATGGGATTCTATTAGAAATATGGTGTGATTCATGTGGGATTTTCCTTCTACCATAATTCTACCCACATATTAGTGGGTATCACTATTTTTTAGGTATATTCATTGTAGTTGTATCATCAATGATCATTTATCCATCAGAAATTAAATCACCTAGACACCTCCCAGTCTCTAAATAAATCAAATGCACAACCAAAAGCCATTAAATATTATAAAAAAAAAATTAAAACCCGATATTGCATATGAAAATGATAATTTGAATAATAAACCAAATATTGTATAAGATATAAAAACTAATGACGTTACAATTCACTCCATAATAATTATTTCTTCCCCCAAAATTCTTATTCATGAAGACTAGTCCAGAATGAGATTATGCCAGTACTCTCTCAAAATTTTCTCATGCTCCCACATCAGAGGATATTCTGAACAATTTACCCATATAAATAGGAGAAAATTTATATACATCCCATGAAGAATCATTATTTACAAACAAATATGATGAATTGGATACTCCATCAAGGTCATATTAGATTCCACATCAAGGTCCACTAATTGAATAAAATAGGTTTTTCTATTATACATTTCATGAAATTTTGTCCTGTGGAATATATTTTTTTATCGAATATATGTTTTTTAAAAATACCAGTGTCATTCCTCACTCCTAATACTCTAAACAAAATCAAAATCTCCATAAATATTGATTCTAAATTCCAATGTTTTTATTGTTTTCAAGGTCCTAGTTACGATGGACTCTAAAAAACATCAATTCCTAAACTAAAAACACCAAAGTACCTTGATTACATTATTTATATGAATTATAAAGTATATGAGTCATTATTAAGCATTAATGATTCATTTATATCTTTACTATTACCTCATGGACTATACCATGTACCATTGTGGAAGCTTCACTGTAACACCCCCAGATTTTATGAGAAATATTCAATTTACTTTCATGGATGTCTTTTGTTGTATGCTTAACCAATATTATCTTTCTCTATACACAACACCATATTATCTTGTAGTATACGCAACACTATTCTTGGATTGTACTGTACGCAAGAGCGACCTTCCTCGATAGCGTGTGTTGTACGCAATACCAAGTTTCACTAAACAATGATATATTCTTATAAACTAGCCGTTATGAATATTATTAACCAAATTTTGAATTTTATAACATTATAATTCATCTTACACATATTCTACAACATATTATGGGAACAAAATAAATTTTTCAGGTAAAGTAGGTATTTTTCAAAAAAATGCAGTTTTGCCCCCTTTTGATGGAACACCCACTTTAAATCTAGTTTTTGACACATTTATGAGTTAAATTTGGAAAAATAAACTTATTAATTGTAATAAATATATAAAAAATTACTATGGATTATTTTTTAATATTTTTCTATTTACTTTCAAATATTGATGAATAGTAAATATACACTAAATTTTTATTTAAAAACAACTTTTTTCACCAAAATAATTTATAGGGTTAAATAATAATATTCAATTTTTTAAATTCTAAATTGAATATATTTTTACCATTTAATATAATTAAATACATTATCATTAATTTTACATTGAATTCATAGGTAAAAACATTTCAATCTTTTGCAATGTATTAACTTTTAAACCCCGTTTTCTAAAACAGCAGGATTAATTTTTAATTTAATACTGCATCTTATGTGTTTAAAATTTAGAAGAATGGATTCCATATTTGGAATCCGTAGTTCCAAATTATTTTAATAGGACACTTTTTATTTTTAGACATTATGAAAAGTAACTACGGTAATTTTTATTTACTATAGTTAAAGGTAATTCGGGAAATTAAGGGTAGAAATTAGATTATAAAATTACCCTAACACCTGACAAATTTTTATTGGATGAATAAAATTCGACCCATATAACCTAAGTGTAATAATAGATACATTTCATGGAATTTTTACCATGAAAATTATGTAATTGTTATTAAAACCAAAGAAAGTGACAATATGTCACTCTCTTATATCTAATAAGTGTAATAATTTTCATTTTGTGATAAAATTTTTAAAACATCGAGCATAAATAGTCATCATAAAGATAATAAAATTATCTAAATCATATTAATTTATTTATAATTTTTAAATATTATATAATTATCATTAATTGTGACACAATAGTATTGCAGAAATTTTTTATTTAGTGAAAAATCATTAATTAAGTTATTATTAAAATAATAGTGACCCTAAAAGGCCCAAATACCTATCCAAAACATATTGGTTGTGTAAATATAAACCATAATAATCAAATGGTCGAATAGTTGAATATTTGGAGTCTTATGAAAGTGATTATGACAAATATATTATTTTATTTTAAATTATGTCAAAGTTGTCACCTTCATAATTTAATAAATATAACAATTTAAATGTTGTGATTTTAAGATGATAAATTCGAGTAAAAGTAATATTATGGAAGATATTAGATTTATCTACATCATAGTATTTTAGTTTTAATTTTTTTTTGCAACAAATAAGTATATTAAATAATTATACAAAAATGTTGTAGTAATTATTTTATTAAGGAAAATATCAAATAAATGGTTTTAAAAATATTAAAATAAATTTTATATGAATCAATTAATGTGATACATGAATATTTTTGATGAATATGACATGTTAGGAATCTATTAAATATTTTGGTTCGAATATATATTTTTTGTGGATTTAATTAAAATTCAAATAATTGAATATTGTAAAAATTGACACTATTGATATTTTATAAAAATAACATATTATTAAATTGATTAAAAATCTCAAAAATATCTAAAAATTAAGAATGGAAATTTAAATTGTATAGAATTTAATAATGTATCTAATTATGGAAAATTCACATAACATAAGTAATTATTTATAACATTTGATAAATTATATTATTATTACCGCAAATAAAATTTAATAGATTAAATACGGATAAATCAAAATGATAAGGTTTAAAATAAAATTAAAACAAGAATAAAGTATATTTGTTGATGGAATAAAAATCCTATATCATCTTATTTAATAATTTTGTGTTTTTTGGATGTTTTTAAGTGGGGATTGATTTTTTTATTAATTAATATATTTGAGGTTTACAAAAGTTCCACTCTCTTCTCTTATAAAAGGGCACCTCATCCCTCCCTTCATCACACCGTTTTGAGCCTTCATGCTCAGACAAACCTTAACCATTACTCTTATCAACTTCTCTAGTAACAATTTTGAGATTCTGTTCTTCTCAAAAGACCAACTCTAGTCTCTTCAGAGGAAGTTCAAAGGAGATGCGTTGAAGAAGAGGTAATCTCTTCTACCGATTCATTCAAATTTTGTTATTCTTCTACATTCTATATATGAGTTGTTTAATTATAATGTAATAACATCAGTATCAATAATATACTGATATTTTATTATAAATATTAAATGACCATATTTCACCTTCTATCCATCCTACAGAAAATGAAATCACCAGGCGTGCGTATGTACGGCTTACCCTCTCAACACCATGGTGTAATCTGTCTTTCCACCACAACCATACTTGGATGGGTATAATGGTGGAAATTATAACCATATATTCTGATTATAAAATATCACTGATTATTTTTTATTATCCACTCAAATTCCATTCAATAATTATTGGAACGATATTATTTCTCGTGCGTACGTACGGATTACCGTTTCGACGACGCGATGAGATTCATTCTATATGTTAACCATTACTGGATGATTAATAAGTATATATAATAAATAATCATGAAATATATGATAAAATAATGATACTGGATTTATTTATGTGTTATTTACTTACTTCGATTCAATATAATAATGAAACGAAAACAGCGTTCATGCGTACATACAGCCTACCGTCTCCATGAATGGTGTATTTCATTCCATTTATCGATATATTATATATATTATATTCTGAATATATATTATATATAAATCATGTTTTAAAATCTGGATTTATGTAAATAATGTTATAAATAATTATATCAAGAACAACAATTCCAAACATATATGATAAATGAAACGATTTTACCCAAAACACTTCTTTAACATGGAATTGAAAAATGAATGGGTAATATAAATTCGTAAGTGAATCATATATGATATCATAAATATTTTTATGGTTCTGTTATAAGTTAATAATATTTTTAAACCCACTATACAGTAGTCTTGGACACATATGGAAGAAATTGGACATAAGGTAAGGGATAATTATTCCAATCTTGTTCTTATCTGAGATTGTTTACATATAAGTATTTACTAGGGTTATGTTTATCATCCATGTCCATGTTCTCTAAAAATGTTTCCATAAATTTTTAATATTGTTCCATGTATTTTTAAATACATTTTTAACCTTTTCTGACTTTTACCGGATGTTATGGACGAAATCATTCTTTTGTAAACCATATGAGGTACTTTTTGACTTTTCCGACAAAAGTACAAGAATAATGTTTTTTTAAACTTATACAGCTTGAATGGAATTTTATGGTTTTATAACGCCTTATTTTCATAAAGAATACTCTACAAGATTTCATTATTATTTTCAACAAAATTATTTTCCTTTAAATTGCAAGTGATTTTGAGAAAAGAAAATTATTTGGAATAAGAAAGGATATTTTCCTCAAGAAATCATTTCAAATGTTTTATAAAAAATATTTTCCATCTATAATGTTATTATTTAATATGGTTATGTTTCAAGCATAATGTCTAAATTATTTACATTGTTTGATTTTTCTTAAGATGAAATGACATCCATTTGTTTTATATGGATTATATTATGATGAGATGATGTTTATGAAACCCAATTTATTCTTTGGGTTATGATGAATGATTTATGTTTATTTTATTACACATGTAAGAATGATTTCATTATGAGATTTGTGGGAGCTATATCTCCCCCCAATGAATTGGGTAATGATTTCTATATCATGAGATATACAGGGCTGGAACGACAAGTAAATTTCTGTTCAGTAATACAGGGCTGGAACAACAAGTAAACCTAGTTCTATAATGGACTTTGTCCACTATGATGGTCTTGACAGCAATGACTTGGCTACTATGTAAATCATAACATGTGATTAATGTTTTTCCATAATTACAAGTTGTATTTCTATGCTATTTTATGATGCTTAATGTTCCTTTATGATCTATTCCTTATGCACTGCCAAGATTTATGTCATTACTCATGATTTTGATATTTTATGTTCATGGACTTACAATCAAATGTTTATGGATTTTTTTTCTTCTCCATGTTCACCCATACTGAGAATTTCATCTCACCCTTTTTATTTTTTATTATCCACGTGATATAAAGAAAGGGTTTAGGTAAGAAAAAATGGGATGATCTTTATGGGAGATGTTGAAAAACTTTCACCATGAATAGAAGATTATATTCCGAGTTTCCAAAGACACTAAACTAATATGGTCATTGGGTGTCTATTTTTTGTAATGTATTAAGTATTTTTCAAAAGTAGTGTAATGACTATGTACTTCATGTTATGGGTTTCTACAGTTGGTATCAGAGTAAAGGTTTTGTTAACCTTTCAGATCTAGGATGAAGAAACTTTAGTGAGATCCTTAGAGATATTTCTAAGGTGTGTCTAGGGATGTCTCTAAGGTTAAGTATTAGTAAAGGTTACTGTATTATAATTATTATAATGTTCATGAATAACCTATGATTAAACCTAGGATGTTAGAGATTATAAAGAACTCCCCCTGATTATGTTGTTTTCCTAGTGTGATTTTTTCCTCTCACACTGTTCTATTTGGGTTTTAAAAAATGGCTGGAAACAAGAATATTCATGTTAATGGAGAATATGATGGACAATGGAATTATATTCTTCATGATCAAGAAAATAAACGATATTTGGAAGGTGAATCATCTATATTTTGCTTAATCAACAATATAATAATATGATCAATAATCTCAACTTTGGTAAGTTTCCTAACAGATCTAATAAGAGAATGATGGAGTATCATGATGATCATAAAGGAAAGAAAGTTCTATTTTCCTCATGTAAATTATGTGGGAAGAGAGATCAAGGAGAATGTTTCAAAGGAACTGAAAAATGTTTTCGGTGAGTAAAAGATGGACAAAAATCTAGTAATTGCAATGGAATGGGTTTAGTTAACACTATCAAAAAGAATAATGGTAATCCTAAGACATCAAAAACAGTTAAATGTTCTAAATGTTGAATGTATAGGCATTATGCAAACCAATTCCCTAAAAGAAAATCTCATGAGGAGAATCATCATGGTCCTATGGGTAGTATTTATGTTGTCTATGATGAAGATACTACAAATGACATATGAGATGAATGAAGTTTTGAGAATAAAATGATGAAGCTCGGTCAATGGTTTAAGAAGGTAGTAGAATGATTTTACATTTATCAAGAGTTATGTAGTATAGGTAATTTAATGGTAGTATGGAATAAGGAAACATCTAAGGATTGTTACACTTTTTTTCCGAAATTATTTCATAGTATATGTTGAATGGTAGTAGTAACCATGATTGGTTAATTAGAAATTTTTAGAAAGAAGCTGGTATGTGCATAATGAATGGATATAAAGAAAATAATATTCTTGATAGTATTAATGAGCTCATGACTGAAATAATGACAAATTGACATCATGGTTTGAGTATATAGACATTTTGGGATTTTGGTATGTAAAATACTTCACTTCTGATAACATTCATGATTTCACTAAGGTTCTATGGTAACTTATGTTTCATGAATACATGATTAAGGTATTTACATGTTTGGAATATGACCAACAAGATATATCTTATGACATATGGGGGATAAATGAACATGATTGGTAGATGACCTCTCTAGTAATATTTTTCTTTATACTAGGAGATTGGATAGAATTATTTTAAATAAGCCTAAAGATTGGAATGGATTATGTTACACATCAGATAGTATTGTTTAAGGCTGGAACTTTATGATATTATTTCTAAAATTTTAAATAGTATAGTTTTAGAAAAAGGATGATTATCCACTAAATGAGGCTAATAGTCATTATCAATATATATAATATTCATGTTCTTTATTATTTATAAACACCATTTTAGTGCATTTTACACTTTGAACATCATTTCACATTATGATTGTAAGACATTCTTAAAATGCACTATTATGTGGTACATTTTTTAACATCATTTTAAGTATTCAATGATATATATGATTTTAAGGAATGAAATTATCCATATTTTAATTTGATATTTATGGAACTTTATATACACTTAAATATGAACAGTTTTCATTCAGGGATCAATGGTGAATTTATAAAGGATGATAGAGATATTTGGAGATGAATGGAAGCAATTCTAGAGAAGTCAGATTGGACACCAGCCCACTGATTAGAATGTGGGACCCACATTACTGACCCAATGAAGACCAAATTTCTTGATCTGATATAATACATATAGTGGAACAAATAATTACTCAGGATGCATGACTAATTTCGCTTCCATGGTGGTCATTGAGGTAGCCCAATTTAAAGATAAAATTATGTGCCAGATTCTGCAGCCCAGAAAAAATCCTACCCATATGATATTATCTCGGAATCCACAACTCCAAATAGGCCCCAATTTAGAAATATTTTAGTAGACATTTAGAGATACATATTATTCGTTTATGGGCGACTCTTATTCGGAAATCTAGAAGGTCTTCCAAGCACATCTATTCGATGGATGAAAGCTAGATGCCACCTATGGTCAAGTGTGGAAGAGTCCAAGTTCCACAATCATTCTACCACCCTTGTCCAACCATAATCAAGTGGGATGCTTTGTACTATTGGAGGATCGGACCAAAGCTTCCAAAATTCCTATTTAATGCAGTGGTGGTGGAGTAGTTTATCATCTATGGTTATTTGTGAAATAGTAATGTTATGCTGCGATTTTGTTGTCTCAATTTTATCTTTCACATGTAAGTTGTTCAATTCACTTTAGTTTCTTAATAACATATTTTCCTTTCCTATTATTCTGTTGTTCTTCATATCACTTTGATACCGTTGGTTCATGGTGTGAATTTATTCATACCAAACCTTGTGAAATTATTAACACAATGGTGGAGTGATCATTTTCTTTTTATTGTTTTCATTATTTCTTCAATTCCTCCCTCATGAGTCTACATCCCACTTCCATTGAAACCATAGAATCAATGGAGGGATAACCCACTTATGGGTTGATCCAAGGGAGTATAAATGGGTTGTATTGGATGATATATATCACTCCATTAATTTCTAATCACTTCTTTATTTGAGATTTTTATTTGATGATTATGAAACTCCATTGTCCTTGTTGAATATAAGGCCACCCACTTCAAGTGTTAATATGAACCATTATCTTGAAGTGCTCAAAACATTGATCCTTCAAGTGTATAATATATTAGTATTAAAGGGTGTAGGCATTAAACCAGTAAGTGATGATGTTGTTTTATCTTCGTAAATGAACCCATCTCAAATATAAGAAATTGGAATCATTGAAATGGAAATACGTCCAATCCACCCTAAGTGATAACCTAGGATCAACTCACTCTTTTTAATTGAATTCACTTAAGTGTATTATATTTCATTTAAAATCATCTTAAATCAACACAATTTGTCCACCTCATAGCCAAAAACAATCCATAGAATTTAGGTGTCTGTAGGTTACTTCTTAGGTCTCTGAGGATTCGACAACCCAATCTGGACTACAAGGACCATTATAGATTCTTTTCTTGGGTAAATTTGAGTGTGAATCAAAGGAAACCCCCTAGGATGTGCGAAAACTCATCGCCCTGGACAAGGATGCCGGAATCGAACCCATAACCGAAGTGTGACATGCCTTTATCGACTACCACTAGCCCACAAGTAGTCCCTGGTCAGTAAAAATTAGTTTTATTCTATTAAGCGTGTGATAGTTGAAGTATAAGTACATTTTTGGAACCATATATGATTTATATCACCATATATGGACTTATGTATATTTAATAAATTATTTATCCTTTTGTTTGAGATAGATTGAATGACCCATCATTCTATCACACGATCTGCTAACACTTCACGAATGAAAAATTCCACTTCATTTCTTTATGATGTGAAGTGGAAATTGTTCAATGAATGACCAATGGTGATATTGTGCCAAAATAAAGTAAGATTTCGGTACAATCTCCCCGTTGGTTATTCTTTGATCAATTTCCACATCATATCAGAAAGAAATGAAGTTGAATTTTTCATTCGTGTAGTGTTAGAAGATCATGTGATAGAATGATGGGTCATTCAATCTGTTTCAAAAAAATGTTATAAAAAGTTATTAAATATACATAAGTACATATATGGTGATATTAATCATATATGGTTCCAAAAATGGACTTATACTTCAACTATCATAACGCTTAATATAATAAAACCTATTTTTACTAACCAGGGACTTCATGTAGGCCAGTGGTAGGCGATAAAGGCATGTCACACTTCGGTTATGGGTTAGATTCCTACATCCTTGTCCAGCACGATGGGTTGTTTCCCATCCTACAGGTTTTCCTTTGATTCACGCTCAAATTATACCAAGAAAATAAGGTATAACGGTCCTTGTAGTCTTCCTTGGGTTGTCGAATCCTCATATACCTAATAAGTAACCTATAGACACGTACATTATATGGTTAGTTTTTTTTTATGAAGTGGCCAACTTGGGATGATTTAAGATGGTTTTAAATGAACTCTAATATACATAAGTTAATTCAATTTAAAAGAGTGAGTTGATCCTAGGTTATCACTTGGGGTGGATTGGACGTATTTCCTTTTCAATGATTTCAATTTCT
Source organism: Viscum album (assembly GCA_963277665.1). Taxonomy (NCBI): domain Eukaryota; kingdom Viridiplantae; phylum Streptophyta; class Magnoliopsida; order Santalales; family Viscaceae; genus Viscum; species Viscum album. The sequence goes on along the minus strand of OY728150.1, from coordinate 1,083,337,159 downwards.
TATATTTGAGATGGGTTCATTTAAGAAGATAAAACAACAACATCACTTACTAGTTTAATTCCTACAACCTTTAATACTAATCACCTATAAACTTGAAGGATCAAAGTTTCGATAACTTCAAGGTAAAGGTTCGCATTAGCACTTGAAGTGAGTGGCCTTAAATTCTACAAGGACGATGGTGTTTAAAAATCATCAAATAAAAATCTTAATTAAAAAAGTGATTAAACATTAATGGGGTGATAAATAACATCCAATATAGCCCCTTTATACTCTCTTGGATCAACACATAAGTGGGTCAGCCCTCCATTGATGTAATGGTTTCAATGGAAGCAGGATGTAGACTCATGAGGGAGGAATTGAAGAAGTAAAGAAAACAATAAAACAAATGATCACTCCACCGTTGTGTGAATAATTTCACAAATTTAGTGTGAATAAATTCACACCTTGAACCAATGGTATCAAAGTGATATGATGGAAAACAGAATAAGAGGAAAATAATAGATTTTATTAAGAAACTAAAGTGAATTGAACAACTTACTTGTGAAAGACAAACTTGAAACAACAAAATTGCAGCATAACATTACAATTGAACAAAGCACCAAAGATGATAAACTCATCCACCACCACTGCCATAAATATGCATTTTGTAATACTTGGGTCTAGAATCCAATATTACAAATCATCCCACTTGATTATGGTAGGCCTAGGATGGTGGAAAGCTTGTGTAACTTGGACTCTTCCACACTTGACCCGAGGTGGAAACCAGCTTTCATCCACCGAACAGACGCACTAGGAAGAGCTTCAATATGGTCGAATACGAGTGGGAAATAGAAGAATAAAATGTATCTCCAGATGTCACCTAACCTACTGTATATTTTTGGCCCATTTTGAGATGTGGATTCCGCAATATTTTCATATTGGTAAGATTGTTTCTGGGTCGCAGAATATGGCCCAGAATTTTATCTTTAATTTGGTCCGCCTTAATGACAACCATGGAGGCATAATTAGCCGTGACTCCTGCAGAATTATTTGTTCCTCTATATGTATTCTATCATCTCATGAAATTTGGGCTTTATTGAGTCTATAATGTGGGTCCCAAATTTTCATCTATGGGCTGGTGTCCAATCTGCCTTCTCTAGAATTGCTTCCATTCATCTCCAAATATCACTATCATCCTTTATAAATCCTCCATTGATCCCTGAATGAAAAGTGTTAATATTTAATTGTAGATATAGTTACCAAAATATCAAATTAAGATATCGATAATCACATTCTTTAAATCATATGAATCATTGGATACTTTAAATGATTTTCAAAAATCTACCACATAATAGTGCATTTTAAGAAGGTATTACAATCATAATGTGAAATGATGTTTAATGTGTAAAATGCACTAAAATGGTGTTTATTAATAATAAATAACATGAATATTATATATATTAACAATGAATATTATCCTAATTTAGTGGCTAATCACACCCCCCAACTTGAGTTTTGATAGTCTCGAGGAAAATATATCTCAACAACATGAAATTCAAATTCCCTTTTCCAAAAATATTTTAATACACAATGATAACCAAAAACTCTTATACCAAACAATAATGAAACCCATCAAATTATTTTAATAAAATATAGTTTTATAAGTATATCCCAATCCCAAGCCTGTTCCTTTTTTCAAATTCATTGCCATATTTCATCCAATATCAATTATATATGAGGATGTGTTGTGTATCACAATAGACATGGGGGATCACATTAATTCAAGTGGTATATGATGGAGTGCTAGGTGGAATCACATTTAAATATTAAGATGAGTATTCAAAAAAAGTGTATTATATTTTTTTTTGAAATTTTTCCATGGTAATTGAAATTGCACTCAAAAGAGTCAACCCATGTATCGAGACTTTGCCGATGACTCCCAGGCTCAAAGACCTTAGGAAACCAAGTAAATCCTACATATTAGGGCATCGTCTCGAGTTAACACAGTCAAAAAAAATTCAAATTACCAAAAATAGAGATAAAATTAATAACTCTAGGCCAGACCACTATGAAGTCATGATCCTCATGTGCTGAAAGCCACACATTAGGTCATTTCATTGCTCTACGTGCAAATTTATTGTTTTTTTAAATTTTTTTGAATACTCATACTAAAACTAAAATGATCCCTAAATCAATGTTATTTATTTAGGGGAACCCATGAACTCAAACTAATACACCACTATCCAAAGGACGTGCATTGTGATGTTTTTTTATTTGGATGAAAATATAAATGATGAAATATCACATTAGACAGCCACACATTCCAAAATATATGCTCATGAAATTATACAAGGATTAAAATCAGAATCGGGGCATGATAAATTATTTGATATTCAGTTTCAAAGTGTGCAATGTGTATTACATTGTTCAAAGTTAAAGGAATTTTCCCTTCCATTTACACTTTTTTTTTCAAATCATTATTTTTTTTGACACAAAGGCATTTTTTTTATTTCATCTCCCCCCCAACATAAAATGACACTATCCCCAGTGTTTGAAGAAATGCAAATTTAGAAGGTCTAGAGGCATATAAGGGAAGCTCAAAATGGAAATTGAAATATGGGGATCATGTAATGAAGTCACCTAGTGGTTGAAGTTAAAGTTCTTGTCGCTCCAATTTAGTCCCTTGATCTCGATGTCACTCTGATAATTCCCTAATAAAAAAAGGAAAAAAAGAATGAAAAAACAAAACAAAACAAAAATATATATATAAATATATTTATTTATATAATAAATAAAGTAAAATATAATTATATATTTAAAAATTATAGAATAAGGAAGCACAAAAAGTTGTAGGATAGTGGTAAGTGCACGCCCCTGTCTCCCTTCGGTCCCAGGTTCAAATCCTCATGGCTATGCCGATTGTGACGCGGTTTTCCATACAACCTACAATGTGACCCTTTTATTATTATTATATTATTATTATTTTTTGTATATTTATGTTAAACTAAAAACACATAAAATTAAAATAAATCAAACTGATGGTACACTATCATCTTTTTAAATTTCTCGGTAAGGTATTACTCAAGGATCACACCACATTACACAAATGAATATGGCACAACCCTTTTGTACCCATACATACTCATTATAGAAGAAAATTTAAACATTTTATTATTATTATTTTTATTTATAAATATAAAAATGACTCACTAATCCTATTTAAAATATAAATTTGATTAAAACAACAAAATGATTGGAAACATGAAAACCATGGGTTTCCTCCCATGCAACGCTTTGTATAACGTCGTTAGCCCGACATGGATCCTAAATATGTCATTTTTTCATGTTTCATAGGTTGGATCAGTTAACTCATCCTCTATTTCCTATTTATTGAATGATTCAATGAATGGTTTTAACCTTTGACCATTGACCTTGAAAATGTAACCAGTTGTGGGATCATGAATCTCTACTGCCCCATGGGGTTACACAAGATGAACTATGAAAGGACCTGACCATCTAGATCTTAACATTCCCAGTAGTAAATGATGTTTTGAACTATACAAGAGAAAATGTTTTCCCGGTTCAAAATGTTTGACATTGATTTTCCTAGATTGGTGGGCTTGAACTCTAGCTTTATTGATCCTTGAATTTTCATAAGCCTCTATCCTTAGTTCCTCCAGTTCATTGAGATCTAACTTCCTTTTTTCGGCAAATGAGAGGTCATAATACATTTTCTTAATTTCCCAAAAGGCCTTTTTCTCAATTTCAACAGGTAAATTAGATGATTTTCCATAAACTAACCTTTATGGTGACATTCCTAGGATGGTTTTGTATGCTGTAAGATATTCCCAACGAGCAACCAAGAGTTTCTCGGACCAATCTTTCCTAGAAGGATTGACAGTTTTTTCAATAATATTCTAAATCTCCTGATTTGATAACTCAGCTTGACCATTGGTCTGTGGGTGGTAAGTAGTGGAAACTTTTTGAGAAATTCCATATTTTTCCTTGAGTGATGAGAATGGATGATTGCAAAAATGAGTTCTACGATCACTAATGATTGCCCTATGAATTTCAAATCCAGAGAAGATGTCTTCCATGAGAAATCTAATCACATTTTGATGATAATTGGTTTTTTTTAGGAATGGCCTCAACCCATATTGATACATAATCAATAGCTAACATAATGTAAAGATATCCCCTAGAATTTGGTAAGGGACCCATGAAATCAATTCCCCAACAGTCAAAGATTTCAACCACTGAGATGTGAGTGAGTTGCATTTGATTCCTTTTTGTGATGGACCATACGTGTTGACACCTATGACAGCTTTGACAAAATGTGTAGGAGTCCTTTGAGAGGGGGGCCAGAAGAGACCACATTGGAGAATCTTAGCAGATGTTTTCTTAGAGGAAAAGTGACCTCCACATGCCTCACTATGACAGAATTTGAGGATGGACTCTTGTTCAGATTCTGGGACACACCTCTTAATGACTTGGTTAGGGAAGAACTTATAGAGGTATGGATCATCAAACACATAGTGTCTAACATCAGAAAGGAATTTCAATTGAGCTTGAGCCTCTATATATTTTGGAATGACTACTGTAACTAAGAAATTGGCTTTGTCGGTATACTAAGGACAGTCACTCATAGAGTATAGGAGTTCCTCAGGAAATGAATCAGACACAGAAAGATGATTTGATTTGTCTTTTAAGTCCATCCTAGAGAGGTGATCATCTATAAAATTTTCAATTCCCTTTTTATCCTTGATTTTGAGGTCAAATTCTTGTAAGATAAGGACCCACCTAATCAGTCTAGCCTTAGCATCTTGTTTTTGGAAGAGGTATTTTTGAGCAGAATGATCAGTGAACACAATGATGGGGGATCCTAAGAGGTAGGACCTAAACTTATCTAAAGAAAACACAATAGAGATTATCTACTTTTCAGTAGTGGTGTAGTTGATTTGGGAATCATTTAACGATTTTCCTGTATAAACACGGACATAAGAAGTTTTATCACAACGTTTTCCAAACACAGCTCCAACTAAAAAGTCAATGGTATCACACAAAAGTTCAAAAGGAATGTTCCAATTCAGAGTTTTCATAATGGGAGGAGAGGTGAGAGAGGATTTGAGGGTTGAGAATGAACCCTCACATCTTTATGTCCAAACAAATGGAGCATCCTTTACTAGAAGAGCCCAAAGGGGATGGGAGATTGAACTAAAGTCCATGATGAATCTTCTTTAGAAACAAACATGTCCCAAGAAATACCACACTTCTTTGAAAGTTTTGGGTGATGGAAGGTGACTAATTATGTCAACCTTGGATTTATCAACATTAATCCCCCTACCTGAGACCAGATGGCCTAGAACTAGTCATTTAACCGTGAAATGGCATTTTTCCCGATTTAAGGCCAGATTATTTTATTCACATCTTGACAAAACACTCTCCACATTATGTAGACAACCCTCAAATGTATCCCCAAACATAGAGAAGTCATCCATGATGACCTCTAGAAAATACCCTACCACTTCTGAGAAGATTCCCATTATGTACCTTTGGAAGGTTTCAGGAGAATTGTATAAACCAAAGGGCATGCGTTTGAAGGGAATGGTGTCGAATGGATAGGTGAATGTAGTTTTCCCTTGATCCTCTTGGGAGGCCTGAATTTGATTGTACCCCGAGTACCCATCTAAGAAACAGTAGAAGGCATGACCTACCACTAACTCAAGGACATGGTCAATGAATGGTAAGGGGAAATGGTCCCTCTGGGTGAATGATTTTAGCTTCCTATAGTCAATGCAGACTCTCCAACCACTACTCAACGTTGTTGGAAGAATATCTCCATCCTCATTGGTTATCACTGTGATTCCAGACTTTTTTGGAACCACTTGGATTGGGATCACCCATTCACTCTTAGCTATGGGATATATGATACCATATTTTAACAATTTTAGAAGTTCTTTCCCCACTACTTTCATGAGATTAGGATTGAGTCACCATTAAGGTTGAAAACATGTATTTTAATCAGATTCCAGAACAATCCTATGAGTCTAGATAAGTGGGCTAATCCCCGGAATATCATAAAGGGTCCAACCAATGGCTTTATTATGTTTCCTAAGGAAATTTAGAAGCATCCTCTCATGATTGGATTCAATATAAGAAGAAATGACAATATGATGTATTTGATTGTCCCCTAAGAAGGCATACTTGAGTATAACAGGAAGTTCCTTCAATTCAAGATCAAGTTGGTTCATAATTTCTGCAGAAGATTGGGACATTGGAACAAGATCAATTTTATTTCGTAAAGTTTTTGATAGGATTGATTCCACACATGTAGAAGTTTCAGCTACTAGATTGGCCTGATCAGATTTAGGGAAGGAATTTGGAGTGGTCTCTATGAAAGTGGTTTCTTGAAAGGTTTCACTAATTGTTGGACCTAGGACTTCATCAAAAGAGAAATTTGAAACTGATTCAAGCCAAAGAAATAAACTTCCTTCATATGAACAAAGGAAATCAATCTCATCCTGAATTAAACATTCATCAAATATTCCTTGATGTTCTATGGATTCATTATCAATGATTCCTATGATGTTTACTTCATGAATGTCCTCATCATCCCCTATTTGTGAGCATCCATTATATATGTTCAAGTCTAGACTCACGTTCCAAAAGGTGATGGTCATGTTCCCATTTCGAACTCAGATAATAGAGTTGATTGTTGCAAGGAAGGGATGACCAAGGATAATTGGTGTTTTTCCCTTATTTCCTAAGCTTGGATGGCTTTCAAGTACAATGAAGTCAGTAGGCAAGATGAAGTATTCAAATGTTACTAGAACGTCCATTAAAAACCCCTTTGTAACCCTAATGTTACGATCATCATGTTGAAGTGTGATAGATGTGGGTTGGAGTTCTTCTAGGCCTATCTGGCAGTACACAGTATAGGGAATGAGATTGACAGTAGCACCTGTGTCACACAAGTCCTTGAAAAATTTTCACTATTCTAGTTCAACATTGATGTAAGGGCAACCAGGGTCTTTCATCTTAGGAGGAATAATCCCTTGAATGGTGGTACTCACATTAGCATCCAAAAGGACTTGGATTTTATGTGAAATTTTTCTTTTAAAAGTGCACAAGTCCTTAAGGTACTTTGAGTAGGTAGGTATGGTATGGATAGAATCAAGAAGGGGATTGTTCAACTTGACTTGTAAGAAGATTTCCCTCAATGTTTCACTCAATTCAGGCTTGGTTTTCCCCTTCATGCGTTGAGGAAATGGTGCAGGTTGTGGGGTTGTTTGTTGAAGAGTTGTTTCTTTGACAATGTTATCGTGTTTTTCAGTTTGATAACTTCGTTCATTTGAATTTTCATCCATGTGTGAATCTTTAGGTGGGTTCTGAAATAGGTGTTCAAGTTTCTCAATTGATTTCCCACTTCTTCAAACAATCACAACATTTAGTTTTTCATGAGTTGTTTGAGTACAACATGACTCTCCCCTTGAAGCTGAGGATGGCGTCGCCTGAGTATGCTTGGGTGCCTCTCTAGTATTTATGGTTTGAAGTTCTTGTTTCAGGGAAGAGACTTCCGAGTTCATCCCCTCCATTTATTTTCATAGTTGTTCTAGTAGGATTTTTGGAACAGTTTGGATTGGTGCTTGAGAATATTGGTTTATCCCAGAGGGATATTTTGGAGGTGGTATGATTTTCTAAAAATGGACTGGTGGCTATTGGTATTTGATAGGTTGGGTTTTGAAACTAGTTATGGGTTTGGTAGTTCTGATGGGGGTAAGGATTTTGTCCCTGTGGTTGGCTAGGTTGTTGGTTATCTTTCTAGCGGATTCCTGGGTGGTCATTATACCTTGGGTTGAAGTTGTTTTAATATTGAATATTTTGAATGTTTAAAGCATTTACTTCCACTAGGGGCCCTCCAGAAAGAACATCCACGATGGATAGAATGGTTGGGTAGTTTTCTGTCTTATGGTCATGTTTGTCACAAGTTGTGCAAATAGGGTCTACAGTTTGGATTTCAATGACTTTCCTATGGTCTATCTGTTCATCCTTCCTAGATAGTGCTATGTGTTTAGCCCTAAGGATTTCCTCTTCTCTAAGTGTATGAAATCTAGTAGTTCGTTGTGTCTTTTCAGAATAAGGTGATGTTCCCCATGTTTGTTTTCGTTCAGAAAGGCTTTGTAGATACTCGTAAGCATCATTTGGGGATTTGTTTTTTAAGGTTCCATTACACATCATGTCTATGGATTGTTTCTTCCCTGGAACCAACCCTTCAGAGAACATTATCACTTATTCAGGAATAGAAAAACCATGTTGTGGAACCATGTTTAGAGTGTCCTTGAACCTGTCCCATGTTTCATATAATGACTCTCCCTCTTTTTCAAAAAAAAAATTGGATTCCCTTTTTAAGTGAAATTGTTTTGTGGTGGGGAATATATTTTTTGAAGAATGATCTTTGTAGTTGGTCCCAAGAGTTTATGGATGATGGTCTCAAATTGTTTAGACAATTTTTACCTCGATAATTTAATGAAAAAGAAAATAGCCACATCATATCTGATTCTACTTGATGTGGGGGACACATGGTTTCTACAATATCATTGAACTACATAATGTGAAGGTAGGGCATCTCGGACTTCATTCCATGGAATGTGGGAAGATGGTTTAGGACATGGGGTTTAAAGATGTAGTTGTCATATCCAAGGGAGTTGTTTCAAATGCATGAGGGGGAATTGGTCCAGTAAGGTGTGAGGAAGTCATTCATGGTTTGATCAATTGCAATCCCCAAGTTTGGGGCTGCCTCATTTGGGTTTCCATTTTGGTTTCCACCAGGGTTTATGAGTTGGTTTATTTGAAGACCTTCCATTGAAATGGGATAAATTTTGGACTCTGAAGTATTAAGAAGATTAGGATATAATTTAAGGAGTTCCCTTGGTGTACTTGACTCCCTAACCCCCGGACTATCCACCCTAATTAGACGGTTTGATTGATCGCGGGTGTAGGCGGACATGCGCCAATAGAAAAAAAAACGAGAAAGGGACAAGATAAGAGAATTTGGATGAGAAAAAAAGAAATGGGGGAGAATAGAATGGGTGTTTATATTACATACTTGGGTCCCTGGAAATGGTTCCAAAATTTGTTTCATTCTCAAATTTACCCACGAAAAGAAGGTATAACAATCCTTGTAGTCTAGCTTGGGTTGTCGAATCCTCACAGACCTAAGAAGTAACCTAGAAACACGTACATTATATGGATTGTTTTTTACAATGAATTAGACAACTTGGTTTGATTTAAGATGGTTTTAAATGAACTCTAATAGACTTAATTGAATTCAATTTAAAAGAGTGAGTTGATCCTAGGTTATCACTTGGGGTGGATTGGACGTATTTCCTTTTCAGTGATTTCAATTTCTTATATTTGAGATGGATTCATTTAATAAGATAAAACAACATCATCACTTACTAGTTTAATTCCTACACCATTTAATACTAATAACCTATACCCTTTTAGGATCAATGTTTTGAGCACTTCAATATTAAGGTTCCTATTAGCACTTGAAGTGAGTAGCCTTAAATTCAACAAGGACGATGTAGTTCAAAAATAATCAAATAAAAATCTCAAATAAAGAAGTGATTATAAAGTAATGGGGTGATAAATAACATCCAATACAACGTATTGCTACTCCCTTAGATCAACCCATAAGTGGGTTAGCCCTCCATTGATGTTATGGTTTCAATGGAAGCGGGAAGTAGACCCCTGAGGGATGAATTTAAGAAGTAAAGAAAACAATAAAAAGAAAATGATCACTCCACCGTTGTGTGAATAATTTCAGAAGGTATGGTGTGAATAAATTTTCATCTTGAACAAGTGGTATCTAAATGATATGAAGAACAATAGAATAAGAGGAAAAGAAGAATTTTATTAAGAAACTAAAGTGAATTGAACAACTTACATGTGAAGGACATACTTGAGACAATAAAATCACAACATAACATTACAATTGGTAAAAGAACCAAAGATAATAAAATCCTCCACCAACACTGCATTAAATAAGCATCTTGGAAGTCTAGGGTTGACCCTCAAATAGTAAAAAGCATCCATCTTGATTATGGTTGGCCTAGGGTGGTTGAAAGCTTGTGGAACTTGGACTCTTCCACACTTGACCCAAGGTGGCATCCAGATTTCATCCACCAAACTGACGTGCTTGGAAGACCTTATAGATGGCCTAATACGAGTGGGACATAGAAGAATAAAATGTATCTCTGGATGTCTCCTAACAGACTGTAAAATATGCGCCCATTTGGAGTTGTGGATTCCATGATATTATCATATTTGTAAGAGTTGATACGGGCCGCAGAATCTGGCCCATAATTTTATCTTTAAATTTGACCGCCTTAATGGACACCATGGAGGCCGAATTAGCCCTAACTCCTGCAGAATTATTTGTTCCCCTATCTGTCTTATATCATCTCAATAAATTTTGGCTTCATTGGGTCTGTAATGTTGGTCCCACATTCTCATCAGTGGGCTGGTGTCCAATCTGCCTTCTCTAGAATTGCTTCCATTCATCTGCAAATATCTCTTTCATGCTTTATGAATCCTCCATTGATACCTGAATAAAAATGATCATATTTAAGTTTAGATACAGTTCCGAAAATATAAAATTAAAATATGGATAATCACATTCCTTAAAATCAATATGCTAAGGAAAGACTTATTTCGTGGGTCCTTCTCTTACAAGAATTAAACCTCACAATCAAGGATAAGAAGGGAATAGAAAATTTTGTAGCTGATCACCTCTCTAGGATGGAATTAAAATAAAACTCAAATCACCTTTCTGTGTTTGATTCATTTCCTGATGAACACCTATACTCTATGAGTGACTGCCCTTGGTATGCCAACATAGCCAATTTCTTAGTTACATGAGTCATTCTAAAATTCTTAGGGACACAATCTCGAAGGAAATTCATTTCTGATGTTAGACATTATGTGTTTGATGATCAATACCTCTATACGTTCTGCCCTGACCAGGTCATTAGGAGGTGTGTCCCAAAATCTTAACAAGTGTCCATCCTTAAATTATGTCATAGTGAGGCATGTGGAGGTAACTTTCCCTCTAAAAAACATCTATTAAGATTCTTCAATGTGGTATCTTCTGGCCCACCCTCTCAAAGGACTCCTACAAATTTTTTCAAACATGTCCTAGGTGTCAACAAGTAGGGTCCATCATAAAAAGGAATCAAAATCAACTCACTCCCATTTTAGTGGTTGAAATATTTGACTATTGGGGAATTGATTTCATGGGTCCCTTCCAAAACTCTACGGGATATATTTACATTATCTTTGCTATTTATTATGTCACAAAATGGGTTGAGTCCATTCCTATAAAATCTAATGATCATCAAACTATGATGAGATTTCTCAAGGAAAACATCTTCTATAGATTTGGAATTCTCATGTCTATCATTAGTGATCATGGAACTCATTTTTTCAATCTTCCATTCACATCACTCATGGGAAAATATGGAATTTCTCAAAAATTGTCCACTGCTTACCACCCACAGACCAATGGTCAAGTTGAGTTAGAGAATAGGGAGATTAAGAATATTCTTGAAAAAACTGTCAATTCTTCTAGGAAATATTGGTCCGAGAAACTCTTGGATGTTCTTTAGGCATATCACACAGTATAAAAAACCATCCTAGGAATGTCACCATATAGGTTGGTTTATGGAAAAGAATGCCATTTAATGGTTGAAATTGAGCATAAGGCCTTTTGGGAAATTAAGAAAATGGATTATGACCTCTCATTGGCATGAACAAAAAGAAAGTTAAATCCCAATGAACTGGAGGAACTAAGGATGGAGGCTTAAGAAAATTCAAGGATCAATAAAGCTAGAGTTCAAGCATGCCAATCTAGGAATATCAAGGTCATCCATTTTGAACTAGGAAAACATGTGCTCTTGTATAGTTCAAAACGTCATTTACACCCGGGAAAGATAAGGTCTAGATGGACAGGTCATTTCATAGTGCATCATTGTACCCCCATGGGGCAGTAGAGATTCAAGATCCCACAAGTGGTTACATTTTCAAGGTCAATGGTCAGAGGTTAAAACTATTCATTGAATTAATCAATGAACAGGAAATAGAGGTTGAGTTAACTGGTCCATCCTTTGAACAAGGAAAAAATTGATAGATTTAGGATCCATGTCAGGTTAATGACGTTAAACAAAGCGCTGGATGGGAGGAAATCCATGGTTTTCACATTTCCAATAATTTTGTTGTTTTAATCAACTTTATATTTTAAATAGGATTAATGAGTCATTTTAATATTTAGAAATAAAAATAATAATGATAAACTATTGACCTGTTCTTCTATAATGAGTATGGATGGTTACGATAGGGGAGCGCTATATTAATCTGTGTCACGTGGTGTGATCCTTGAGTAATACCTTACCCAAAAATTTAAAAAGAGGACAATGTATCATCAGTTTGATTTATTTTATTTTTATGTATTTGTAGGTTAAAAGAAAAATAAAAAAAAATATAATAATAATAAAAGGGCCACATCATAGGTTGTGGGGCAAACCCTGTCACAACTGGCGAAGCCGCGGGGATTTGAACCTGGGACTGAAGGGAGACAGGGGCGCGCACATACCACTGACCTACGACTTTTTGTGATTCCTTATTCTATAATGTTTATATATATACATATATTTTTCTTTCTTTATTATATATATATATATTGTTTTGTTTTGTTTTTTATTTATTTTTATCCTTTTTCTATTAGGGAATTCTCAGAGTGACATCGAGATCAATGGACAAAATTGGAGCAGCAAGAACATCAACTTCATCCACAAGGTGACTTCATTCCATGATCCTCATATTTCAATTTACATTTAGAAATTCCCTTATCGGCCTCTACTCCTTCTAAATTTTCATTTTTTTAAACACTAGGGACTGTGTTATTTTAAGTTGGGGGGAGAAGAAATAAAAAAAATTCTTTTGTGTCAAAAAAAAATGATATGAAAAAAACGTGTAAATGGAAGGAAAAATTCCATTAACTTTGAAAATTGTAATTCACATTGCACACATTGAAACTGAATATCAAATAATTTAGCATGCCCCAATTCTGATTTTAATCCTCGTATAATTTGATGAGCATAGATTTTGGAAAGTGTGGCTGTCTAATGTGATATTTCACCATTTATATTTTCATCCAAATAAAAAAAAGATCACAATGAATGTCCTTTGCATAGTAGGGTATTAGTTTGATTTCATGGGGTCCCCCAAATAAATATCATAGATTTGGCGATCATTTTAGTTTTATTATGATTATTCCAAAAAAAAGTTAAAAACAATAAATTTGCACGTAAAGCAATGAAATGACCTAATGCATGGCTTTCGACACTTGGGGATCGTGACTCCATAGTTGTCTGTCCCATAGTTAGTAATTTGATCTCTATTATTGGAAATTTGAATTTGTTTTTAGCTGAGTTAACTCGAGATGATGCCCGAGTATGTGGGATTCACTTGGTGCCCTAAGGTCTTTGAGCCTGGGAGTCATCGACCAACTCTCGCAACAGGGGTTGACTCTTTTGATAAAATTTCAATTACCATGGAAAAATTGAAAAAGAAAAAAAATATATAATATAAATTTTTTTCTTGAATACTCATCTTAATATTGATATGTGATTCCACCTAGCGCTTCCATCATTTCCCCTTTTAATAAAGATGAACCCCCATGTCTATTGTGATACACAACACATCCTCATAGTTAATTGATATTGGATGAAATATGGCAATGAATTAGAACAAATTAATGGGATTGGGATTGGGATCTGGTTATGAAACTATCTTTTATTAAAATATTTTGATGGGTTTTAATTACTTTTTGGTATTAAAATTTTTTGTGATCATTTGGTATTAAAATAGTTTTGGAAAAGGGAATTCGAATTTCATATTTTTGAGATATATTTTGCTCGGGACTAGAAAAACTCAAGTTGGGGGTGTGATTAGCCACTAAATGAGGCTAATATTCATTGTTAATATATATAATATTCATGTTCTTTATTATTCATAAACACAATTTTAGTAAATTTTACACTTTTAACATCATTTCACATTATGATGATAATACCTTCTTAAAATGCACTATTATTTGGTACATTTTTGAACATCATTCAAAGTACCCAATGACTAATATAATTTTAAGTAATGTGATTATACATATTTTAATTTTATATTTTGGGAACTATATCTACACTTAAATATGAAAATTTTTCTTTCAGGGACCAATGGAGGATTCATAAAGGATTATAGAGATATTTGATGATGAATGGAAGTAATTCTAGAGTACGCAGATTGGACACCATCCCGCTGATTGAACTGTGAGACCCACATTATAGACCTAATGAAGCCCAAAATTCGTAAGATGATAGAATACATATATAGGAACAAATAATTCTACATGAGGCATGGATAATTCGGCCTCCAAGGTGGTCATTAAGGTGGCCCAATGTAAAGATTAAATTATGGGCCAGATTCTAAGGCCCAGAAACAATCCAACCAATATGATAATATCTCGTAATACAAAACTCAAAATGGTTCCAACGTTTACAGATGGTTATCATAAATTCTGAGATATATTTTATTCTTCTATGTAGCACTCTTATTCAGCCATATAGAAGGTCTTCTATGCACATCTGTTCGGTGGATGAAAGCTGGATTCCACCTCGGGTCATGTGTGGAAGAGTCCAAGTTCCACTAACTTTCCACCACCCTAGGCCTACCATAATCAAGTGGGATGATTTGTACTATTGGATTCTAGACCCAAGGATTCCAAAAATGACTATTTAAGGAAGTGTTGGTGGATTAGTTTATCATCTTTTGTGCTTTGTTCAGTTGTAATGTTATGCAGCGATTTTGTTGTCTCAAGTTTTTCCTTCACATGTAAGTTGTTCAATTAACTTTAGTTTCTTAATAAATGCTCTTATTTTCCTATTATTATGTTTTTCTTCATATCACTTTGATAACTTTGGTTCAATGTGTGAATTTATTCTCACCAAACCTTTTGAAATTATTCACACAACAGTGGAGTGATCATTTTCTTTTTATTGTTTTCTTTACTTCTTCAATTCCTCCCTCGTGAGTCTACTTCCCACTTCCATTGAAATCATAGCATAAATTGAGGGCTTAACCACTTATGGGTTGATCCAAGAGAGTAGAAAGGGGATGTATTTGATTTTATTTATCACCCCATTAATGTATAATCACTTCTTTAATTGAGAATTTTATTTGATGATTTTTAAACTCCATCGTCCTTATTGAATTTAAGGTCACACACTTCAAGTGCTAATACAAAATTTTACCTAAAAGTGATCAAAACGTTTATCCTTAAAGTGTATAGGTGATTAGTATTAAAGGGTGTAGGAATTAAACCAGTAAATGATGATTTTTTTATCTTATTAAATGAACCAATCTGAAATATATGAAATTGAAATCATTGAAAAGGAAATACGTCCAATCCACCCCGAGTGATAACCTAGGATCAACTAACTCTTTTAAATTGAATTCACTTAAGTATATTAGAGTTCATTTAAAACAATATTAAATCATCCCACGATAGCCACTTAATAGCCAAAAAGAATCCATAGAATGTACGTGTCTGTAGGTTACTTCTTAGGTCTCTAGGGATTCGACAATCCAAGCTAGACTACAAGGACCGACATACCTTCCATTAATGGGTAAATTTGAGCATGAAAAAAATTTTGGAAACATTTCCAGGGACCCAATTAAGTCCTTAAACACCCATTCTATTCTCCCCCATTTATTCTTTTCTCATCCAAATTCTCTTATCTTGTCCCTTTCTCGTTTTTTTTATTTTGGCGCATGTCCGCCTACACTCGTGATCAATCAAACCGTCTAGTTAGGGTGGATAGTCCTGGGGTTGGGGAGTCAAGTACACCAAGGTAACTCCATACATTATCTCCTAATCTTCCAAATACCATAGATTCCAAAACTGGGCCCATTTCAATGGAATTTCTTCAAAGAAACCAACTCATAAACCCAGGTGGAAACCAAAATGGAAACCCAAATGAGGCAGCCCCAAACTTGAGGACTGCAATTGATCAAACCATGAATGACTATCTCACACCTTCCTAGACCGATTCCCCCTCATGCATTAGACACAACTCCCATAGAGATTACAACTACATCTCTAACCCCCTTGTCCTAAACCATATTCCCACATTCAATGGAATGGAGTCTGAGATGCCCTACCTTCACATTATGGAGTTCAATGAAATTGTAGAAACCATGTATCCCCCACATCTACTAGAATCAGCTATGATGAGGCTATATCCTTTTTATTTATAGGTTTGAGCTAAAAATTGGCTAAACAATTTGATACCATCATCCATAAACTCTTGGGACTAACTACAAAGAGAATTATACAAAAAATAATTTCCCCACAACAAAACAATTGCACTAAAAAAGATCATCCAATTGTTTTTTAAAAAGATGGAGAGTCATTCAATGAAACATGAGAGAGGTTCAAGGACACTCTAAAAATGGTTCCACACCATGGTTGTTCTATTCCTGAACAGGAGTGAATTTTATATGAAGGGTTGGGCCTAGGGGACAAACAATTCATTGACATGATGTGTAATGGAACCTTTAAAAACAAAGCCCCAAATGATGCTTACGAGTATCTAAAAATCCTTTCAAAACAAAAAAACATGGGGAAATTTACCTTATTCTGAAAAGACACAAAGAAATCCAAGAATTAATACACTTAGAGAAGAGGAAATCCATAGGGCTAAACTCGCAGCACTCTCTAGGAAGGTTGAAGAGATAGACATTAGGAAAGTCCATCAAATCCAAACTGTAGACCCTATTTGCACAATTTGTGACAAAAATGACCATAAGACAAAAAACTACCCAACCAATCCACCCATCAAGGATGTTATTATAGGAGGACCCCAAGAAAAGTAAATGAATTGATCTTTCAAAATCCTCAATACCAAAATAACTTCAACCTAAGGTATAATGACCACCCAGGCTTGCACTGGAAAGATCACCAAAAACCTAGCCAACCACAGGGACAACATATTTACCCCCATAAAGACTATCAAACCCATAACCAGTTCCAAACCCAACCTATCCAATACCAATATCCACCTGTTTATTTTTAACAAATCATCCCACCTCTAAAATATCCCCCCTACGATAAACTAATATTCTCATGAAACAAACCAAACTATTCCAAAAAGCCTACTAGAACAACCTTACAAAAAAATGGATAGGATGAACTCAGAAGTCTATTCCCTAAAAAAAGAACTTCATACCATCAAAACTGGAAAGGAACCCAAGCCTACTCAGGAGGTTCCATCCTCAGCTTCAAGGGGAGAGTCAAGTTTTACTCAAACAACTCATGAACAACTAAAGGTTGTGACTGTTTCTATAAGTGAGAAATCAATTGAGAAACCTGAGAAACTAATTCAGAACCCACCTAAAGATTCAAACTTGGATGAAAATTCAAATGAACCAAATAATCAAACTGAAAAACACGATAACATTGTTAAAGAAGCAACTATTCAACAAACAACCCCACAACTTGCACCATTTCCTCAATGCATGAGGGGGAAAACCTAGCCTAAATTGAGTGAAACATTGAGGGAAATCTTCTCACAAGTCAAGTTGAACATTCCCCTTCTGGATTCCATCCAAACCATACATGCCTACTCAACATACCTTAAGGACTTGTGCACTTTTAAAAAATCATATAAAAACCAATTCCTTTTGGCTGCTAATGGGAGTACCACCATTCAAGGGACTATTTCATCTATGTTGAATGACCCGATTTTCCCTTACATCAAAGTTGAACTATGAGAGAGAAAAGTTGTCAAGGCCTTGTGTGACCTAGGTTCTACTGTCAATATAATTCCCTATATTGTGTACTACCAGTTAGGCCTAGAAGAACTCCAACCCATATCTGCCACACTTCAACTTGCTGATCGTAGCATTAGGGTTCCAAAGGTTATTTTGAAGTACGTTTTGGTAAAGGTTGAAAACTTCATCTACCCTGATGACTTCATTGTCCTTGACGACCATCCAAACATAGGAAATAAAGAACAATCCCTAATTATCCTTGGTCATCCCCTCATAAAAACAATCTACTCAGTTATCTGAGATTGAAATGGGAACATGACCATCTCCTTTGGGAACATGAGTCTAGACTTGAACATCTATAATGAAAGCTCACAAATAGGGGATGACGAGGAAATTCATGAATTAAACATGATAGGAAGAATTTATAATGAATCCATAGAACATCAAGGAATATTTGATGAATGTTTACGTCAGGATGAGATTTATTTCCTTTTTTCATATGAAGGAAGTTTATCTTTTTGGGTTGAATCATTTTCAAATTTCTCTTATGATGAAGACTTAGGTCTAACAATTAGTGAAACCTTTCAGGAAACCACTTTCATGAAGACCACTCCAACTTCCTCTCCTAAATCTGATCTGGCCAATCAAGTTGCTGAAACTTCTACATGTGGGGAATCAATCCTATCTAAAACATTAGGAAATAAAATTGATCTTGATCCAATGACCCAATATTCTGCTGAAATTCTGAACCAAACTAATCTTGAATTGAAGGAACTTCCTGTTGCACTCAAGTATGCCTTCCTAGGGGACAATCAAACACATCCTATTGTCATTTATTCTTCTCTTGAATCCAATCATGAGAGGATTCTTTTAGATGTCCTTAGGAAACATAATAAAGCCATTGGTTGGACCCTTTCTAATATTACTAGGACTATCCCACTTATTGGCAATCATTGGATTGTTCTAGAATCTGATTCAAATCTAAGCTGTCAAACTCAACGGTAACTCAATCCTAATATCACAGAAGTAGCGAGGAAGGAACTTCTAATATTGCTAAATGCTGGTATCATATATCCCATAGCTGATATTGAATTGGTGAGCCCAATCCATGTGGTTCCAAAAAATCTTAGAATCACAGTGATAACCAATGAGGATGGAGAGATTCTTCCAACAAGGGTGAGTAGTTGTTGGAGAGTCTGCATTGACTATCTGAAGCTAATATCATTCACCAAGAAGGACCATTTCCCCTTACTATTCATTGACCAAGTCCTTGAGAGAGTGGAAGGTCATGCCTTCTACGATTTCATAGATGGGTATCAGAGTAAAATCAAATTGAGGTCTCCATAGAGGATCAAGGGAAGACTACATTCCCCTATCCATTAGGCAACTTTTCCTTCAAACACATGACCTTTGGTTTATGCAATGCTCCAGGAACCTTCCAGAAGTGCATGATGATATTCTTCTTAGACATGGTAGGGGATTTTCTAGAGGTCTTCATGGATGACTTCTCAGTGTTTGGGGATACATTTGAGGGTTGCCTTCATAATGTGGAGAAAGTCTTTTCAATATATGAGGAAAATAATCTGGTACTTAACTAGGAAAAATGTCATTTCATTGTTAAAGAGGGACTAGTTCTAGGCCATCTGGTCTTAGGTAGGGGGATTGAGGTTGATAAATCCAAGGATGACATCATTCATCACCTTCCATCACCCAAAACTATCAAGGAAGTGAGGAATTTCTTATGACATGCATGTTTCTATAGAAGATTCATTACGTAATTTAGTTCAATCTCCTGTTTCCTTTGTGATCTACTAGTAATGGATGCTCCATTTGTTTGGGAAAAAAGTTGTGAGGGTCCATTCTGAACCCTTAAATCCTCTCTCACCTCTCCTTCCATTATGAAATATCAAAATTGGAACCTTCATTTTGAACTTATGTGTAATGCCAGTGACTTTGTTTGTAGGAGCTGTGTTAGGAAAATGGTGTGATAAAACTCCTTATGTCATTTCTTATGCATAAAAATCCTTAAATGATGCCGAAATCAACTACACCACTACTAAAAAAGATTTACTTGTTATTGTGTTTACTTTAAATAAGTTTAGGTCCTACCTCTTAGGATCCCCCATCACTGTGTTCATTGACAATTCTACACTAAAATACCTCTTCCAAAAACAAGATGCTAAGGCTAGACTAATTAGGTGGGTCCTTCTATTACAAGAATTTGACCTCAGAATCAATGATAGAAAGTTCATAGAAAATGTTATAGCTGATCACCTCTCTAGGATGGAATTCAAAGACAACTCATATCACCTTTCTTCGTAGGATTCATTTCCGGATGAAGACCAATACTCTGTGAGTGACTGCCCTTGGTATGCCGACATAGCAAATTTCTTAGTTACAAGGGTCATTCCAAAATTATTAGGGACTCAAGCTCGAATGAAATTCATTTATGATGTTAGACACAATATGTTTGATGATCCTCACCTCAAAAAGTTCTTCCCTGACCAAGTCATTAGGAGGTGTTTCCCAGAATCTGAACAAGAGTCCATCCATAAATTCTGTCATAGTGAGGCATGTGGATGTCAATTTTCCTCTAAGAAAACATCGGATAAGAATCTTCAATGTGGTCTCTACTGTCCCACCCTATCAAAGGAATCATAAACATTTTTTCAAAGCTATCCTAGGTGTCAAGAAGTAAGGTCCATCAAAAAAAAGGATTCAAATGCCACTCACTCCCATCTTAGTGGTTGAAATATTTTACTATTGGGGAATTGATTTCATGGGTCCCTTCCCAAAGTCTATGGGATATCTTTACATTATCATAGCTATTGATTATGTCTCAAAATGGGTTGAGGCCATTCCTACAAAATCCCATGATCATCAAACTGTGATTAGATTTCCCAAGGAAAACATATTCTCTAGATTTGGAATTCCTAGGGGTATCATTAGTGATCTTGGAACTCATTTTTTCAATTCTCCATTCTCATCACTAATGAAAAAATATGGAATTTCTCACAAAGTTTCCACTACTTACCACCAACAGGCCAATGGTCAAGCTGAGTTAGAAAATAGGGACATTAAGATTATTCTTGAAAAAACTGTCAATCCTTCTCAGAAAGAATGGTCCGAGAAACTCTTGGACGCACCTTGGGCATATCTTACTGCATAAAAACCCATCCTAGGAATGTCACCATATAGGTTGGTTTATGGAAAAGCATTCTATTTACCTGTTGAAATTAAGCATAAGGCCTTTTTGGAAATTAAGAAAATGGATTATGACCTCTCATTGACCTGAACAAAAAGGAAGTTAGATCTCAATGAACTGGAGTAACTAAGGATAGAGGCTTATAAAAATTCAAGGATCAATAAAGCTAGAGTTCAATCCTACCAATCAAGTAATATCAACGTCAAACATTTTGAACCCCAAAAACTTATTCTCTTGTATAGTTCAAAACATCATTTACTCCCAGGAAAGTTAAGGTCTAGATGGTAAGGTTCTTTCATAGTGCATCATGTGTACCTCCATGGGGCAGTAGAGATTCAAGATCCTACAAGTGGTTACATTTTCAAGGTACATGGTCAAATGTTAGAAACCATTAATTAAATCATTCAATAAACAGGAAATAGAGGTTTATTTAACTAATAAAACCTATAAACTAGGAAAAAATTGATAGATTTTGGATCCATGTTGGGCTAACGACATTAAACAAAGCGCTGCCTGGGAGGCAACCCATGGTTTTCATGTTTCCAATCATTTTATATTTTAAATAGGATTAATGAGTCATTTTGATATTTAGAAATAAAAATAATAATAAATAATTGTTGACCTATTCTTCTATAATGAGAATGGATGGGTATGAAAGGGGAGTTCCATATTCATCCGTCCCACGTGGTGTGATCCTTGAGTAATACCTTACCCCGAAATTTAAAAATAAGACAATTTATCATCAGTTTGATTTATTTTATTTTTATGTGTTTATAGATTAAAATAAAAATAAAAAACATAAATAAAATTATAATAAAAAAAGGGCCACATCGAAGGTTGTGGGGATAACCTCGTCACAATTGGCGAAGCCGTGGGGATTCGAACCCAGGAATGAAGGGAGACAGGGGAGCACACTTCCACTGACCTACAGCTTTTTGTGCTTCCTTATATTATAATTTATATATATACTTATATTTTACTTTATTTATTACATAAATAAATATATATATATATATATAGTTTTGATTTGTTTTTTTCTTTATTTATTTTTTTCCTTTTTCTATTAGGGAATTCTCAGAGCGACATTGAGATCAAGGGACTAAATTGGAGCAGCAAGAACTTGAACTTCAACCACCAATTGACTTCATTCCATGTTCCTCATATTTCAATTTCATTTTTGAACTTCCCTTATCATCATCTACTTCTTCTAAATTTTCATTTCTTTAAACACTGGGGACAGTGTTATTTTATGTTGGGGGGAGATGGAAAAAAATGATTTTGTGTCAAAAAAATAGAATGATTTGAAAAAAATATGTGTAAATGGAAGGAAATATTCCTTTAACTTTAAACATTGTAATACGCATTGCACAATTTGAAACTAAATATCACGTAATTTAGCATGCCCTGATTTTGATTTTAATCTTTGTATAATTTCATGAATATAGATTTTGGAATGTGTGGCTATCTAATGTGATATTTCATCATTTATATTTTCATCCAAATAAAAAAAAGATCACAATGCACATCCTTTGGATAGTGGGGTATTAGTTTGAGTTCATGGGGTCCTCGAAATAAATAGCATAGATTTGGTGACCAATTTAGTTTTAATATGAGTATTAAAAAAATTAAAATAAACAATAAATTTGCGCGTAGAGCAATGAAATGACCTAATGCATGGCTTTCGACACTTGGGGATCTTGACTCTATAGTTTTCTGTCCGAGAGTTAGTAATTTTATCTCTATTATTGGTAATTTGAATTTGTTTTTGACTGAGTTAACTCGAGATGATGCCCGAGTATGTGGTATTCAGTTGGTTCCCTATGGTCTTTGAGCCTGGGAGTCATTGGAAATATCTCGCTACAAGGGTTGACTCTTTTGAGTGCAATTTAAATTACCATGGAAAAATGGGAAAAAACCAAAAACAAAAACCAAAAAAATATAATACAAACAAATATGAATACTCATCTTAATAGTAAAAAGTGATTCCACCTAGCACTTCCATCATTTCCCCCTTTAATAAAGATGAACCCCCATGTCTATTGTGATACAAAACACATCCTCATACATAATTGATATTAGATGAAATATGGCAATGAAGTTGAACAAAGGAATGGGCTTGGGATTTGGTTTTTCTTATGAAACTATCTGGATTTAAAATATTTTTATGGGTTTCATGATTTTTGGGTATAAGGGTTTTTGGTGATCATTGTGTATAAAAATATTTTTGGAAAAGGGAATTCGAGATTCATATTGTTGAGATATATTTTTCTCGGGACTAGAAAAACTCATGTTGGGGGTGTGATTAGCAACTATGTGAGGATAATATTCATTGTTAATATATATAATATTCATTTTCTTTATTATTCATAAATACCATTTTTGCGCATTTTACACTTTGAAACTCATTTCACATTATGATTGTAATACCTTCTTATAATGCACTATTATGTGGTACATTTTTTAACATCATTTAAAGTACCTAATGATTCATATGATTTTAAGGAATGTGATTATCCATATTTTAATATGAAATTTTTGGAATTGTATCTACACTTAAATATGAACATGTTTCATTCAAGGATAAATGGAGGATTCATAAAGGATGATAGAGATATTTGGAGATGAATGGAATCAATTCCAGAGAAGGGAGATTGGACACCAGCCCACTGATGAGAATGTGGGACCAACATTACAGATCTAATGAAGCCCAAATTTCATGAGATGATATAATAAATATATAGTAACAAATAATTCTTCAGGTGTCAGGGCCAATTAGGCCTCCCTTGTGGTCATTTAGGCAGCCCAATTTAAAGATAAAATTCTGGGCCAGAATCAGTGGCCTAGAAAAAGTCCTACCAATATGATACTATCTCGGAATCCAAAACTCAAAATGAGCCCACATGTTACAGGAGGTTAGGATATATCTGAAGATAAATTTTATTATTCTATGGCCCACTCTTATTCTGCCATCTAGATGGTCTTCCAAGCGCATCTGTTCGGTGGATTAATGTTGGATGCCACCTCGGTTCAAGTGTGGAAGAGTCCAAGTTCCACAAGAGTTCCACCACCATAGGCCTACCATAATCAAGTGGGACGCTTTGTAATATTTTAGTCTCGACCCAAGGCTTCAATAATGTGTATTTAAGTAAGTGGTGGTGGAGGACTTTAACATCTTTGGTTCTTTGTTCAATTGTAATGTTATGCTGTGATTTTGTTGTCTCAAGTTTGTCTTTCACATTTAGTTGTCGAATTCACTTTAGTTTCATAATAAAAGCTCTTATTTTCCTCTTATTTAGTTGTTATTCATATAACTTTGATACCGTTGATTCAAGGTGTGAATTTATTCACACCAAACCTTGTGAATTTATTCACACAACGGCTGAGTGATCATTTCCTTTTTATTGTTTTCTTTACATTTTCAATTCCTCCTTCATGAGTCTACTTCTCACTTCCATTGAAACCATAACATCAATGGAGATATATCCCAAATATGGTTTGATCCAAAGGAGTAACAAGGGGATGTATTGGATGTTATTTATCACCCCATTAATGTCTAATCACTTATTTAATTGAGATTTTTATTTGATGCTTTTTAAACTCCATCATCCTTGTTGAATTCAAGGCCACTCACTTCAAGTGCTAGTACCAACCTTTACCTGGAAGTGCTCAAAACATTGATCCTTAAAATGTAGAGGTGATTAGTATTAAATTTTTTAGTCATTAAACCAGTAATTGATGATTTTGTTTTATCTTATTAAATCAACCAATCTCAAATATAAGAAATTGAAATCACTGAAAATGAAATACGGCCAATCCACCCCAACTGATAACCTAGGATCAAATAACTCTTTTAAATTGAATTCACATAATTCAATTAGAGTTAATTTAAAACCATCTTAAATCAACCCAAGTTGGCCAATTAATAGCCAAAGACAATCCATAGAATTTATGTGACTGTAGGTTACTTCTTAGGTCTCTAAGGATTCGACAACCCAAGCTAGACTACAAGGACCATTATACCTTCTTTTCATGGGTAAATTTTAGCATGAATCAAATTATGGAACTATTTCTAGGGACCCATGTAATTCATATAAACACCCATTCTATCTTCCCCATTTCTTTTTTTCTTATCCAAATTTTCTTATCATGTCTGTTTCTAATTTTTTTTCTTTTGGTGCATGTCCTCCTACACCCACGATTAATAAAACCTTCTAGTTATGGTGGATAGTCTTGGGGTTGGGGAGACAAGTACACCAAAGGAAATCCTTAAATTATATTCCAATGTTCCTAATACTTTAGAGTCCAAATTTTATCCCATTTCAATTTAATTTCTTCAAAGAAACCAACTCATAAACCCGGGTGGAAACCAAAATGGAATCCCAAATGAGGCAGCCCCAAACTTGGGGAATGTAATTGATCAATCCATGAATGACTACCTCACACCTTCCTGGACCAATGACCCCTCATGAATTAGACACAACTCCCTAGAAGAACTCCAACCCACATCATTCACACTTTAACTTACTGATCTTATCATTAGGGTTCCAAAGGGTATTTTAAAGGACGTTCTGGTAAAGGTTGAAAACATCATATACCCTGCTGACTTCATTGTCCTTGAAAACCATCCAAACTTATGAAATAAGGAAGAAACAACAATTATCCTTGGTCATCACTTCCTTACAATAGTCAACTCTTTTATCCGAGTTTGAAATGGGAACATGATCATCACCTTTGGGAACATGGGTCTAGACTTGAACATCTATAATTCAAGCTCACAAATAGGGGATGATGAGTTCATTCATGAAGTAAACATGATAGGAAGCATTGATAAAGAATCCATAGAACATCAAAGAATATTTGATGAATGTTTAATCAGGATGAGATTGATTTCCTTTGTTCATATTAAGTAAGTTTATCTCCTTGGCTTGAATCATTTTCAAATTTCTCTTATGATGAAATCTTATGTCCATCAATTAGTGAAACCTTTCAGGAAACCACATTCATGGAGACCACTCCATCTTCCTTCCCTAAATCTGATAAGGCCTATATAGTACCTGAAACTTCTACATGTGGGGAATCAATCCTATATAAAACTTTAGGAATAAAAATTGATCTTGATTCAATGTCCCAATCTTCTGCTGAAATTATGAACAAACAAGATCTTGAATTGCATGAACTTCCTGTTGCACTCAAGTATGCCTTACCAGGGGAAAATCAAACACATCCTATTGTCATTTATTCTTCCCTTGAATCCAATCATGAGAGGATGCTTCTAGATTTCCTTTGGAAACATAAGAAAGCCATTGGTTGTCCCCTTTCTAATATTCCTGGGATTAGACCACTTATCGGGACTCATAGGATTGTTCTGGAATCTGATTCAACGTAATGTCATCAACCACAATGGTTAATAAATCCTAATCTCAAGGAAGTAGTGAGGAAGGAAATTCTAAAATTGTTAATATATGGTATCATATATCCCATAGCTGAGAGTGAATGGGTGAGCCCAATCCAAGTGGTTCCAAAAAAGGATTGAATCATAGTGATAAACAATGAGGATGGAGAGATTATTCTAACAAGGGTGATTAGTGGTTGTAGAGTCTACATTTATTATAGGAGGCTAAACGCATTCACTATGAAGGGCCATTTCCCCTTACCATCCATTGACCAAGTCCTTGAGAGAGTGGTAGGTCATGCCTTTTACTGTTTCATAGATGGGTAATTGGGGTACAATCAAATTAAGGTCTCCCTAGAGGATCAAGGGAATACTACATTCACCTTTCCATTCTGCTCCTTTTCCTTCAAACACATTCCCTTTGGTTTATGCAATGCTCCTGGAACATTCCAGCAGTGCATGATTAAAATCTTATCAGACATGGTAGGGGATTTTCTACAGGACTTCTGGGATGACTTCTATGTGTTTGGGGATACATTTGAGTGTTGTATGCATAATGTGGAGAGAGTAGTTTCATGATGTGAAGAATATAATCTGGTCCTAAACTGTGAAAAATTCCATTTCATGGTTAATGATGGAATATTTCTAGGTCATCTAGTCTCCAGTAGGGGGATTGAAGTTGATAAATCCAATATTGACATCATTCATCACCTTCCATCACCCAAAACTGTCAAGGAAGTGAGGTCATTCTTAGGACATGCTGGTTTCTATAGAAGATTCATCAAGGAATTTAGTCCAATCTCCCATTCCCTTTGTGCTATGCTGGTAATGGATGCTCTATTTGATTGGACAGAAATCTACGAGGGTTCATTGTCAACCCTCAAATCCTCTCTCACCTCTCCACCCATTATGAAATCTCTGAATTGGAACCTTCCTTTCGAACTTATGTGTGATGCCAGTGACTTTGCTGTGGGAGCTTGTAAGGACAACATTGTGATAAAACTTCTTATGTCATTTCTTATGCAAGAAATCCTTAAATAATGCCCAAATCAACTAAACCACTTCTGAAAAGGAGTTACTTGTTATTGTGTTTTCTTTAGAGAAGTTTAGTTCCTACCTCTTAGGATCCCTCATCACTGTGTTCACTGACCATTCTGCACTAAAATACCTCTTCAAAAAACAAGATTCTTATGCTAGACTGATTAGGTGGGTCCTTCTCTTTCAAGAATTTGACCTCACAATCAAGGATAAAAAGGGCATTGAAAATGTTGTAGATAATCACCTCTCTAGGATGGAATTCAAAGACAACTCAAATCACCATTCTATGTCTGATTCATTTCTAGATGAACACCTATACTCTGTGAGTGACTCCCCTTGGTATGTCGATATTACCAATTTCTTAGTTATAGGATTCATTCCAAAATTCTTAGGGACTAAAGCTTAATGTAAATTCCTTTCTGATGTTAGAAACAATGTGTTTGATGATCCATACATCTATAAGTCCTACCCTGACCAAGTCATTAGGAGGTGTGTCCCAGAATCTGAATAAGAGTCCATCCTTAAATTCTGTCATAGTGAGGCATATGGAGGTCACTTTTCCTCTAAGGAAATATCTGCTAAGATTCTTCATTGTGGTCTCTTCTGGCCCACCCTATCAAAGGACTCCTACACATTTTGTCAAACCTGTCCTAGGTGTCAACAAGTTGGGTCCATCACAAAAAGGAATCAAATGCCAGTCACTCCCAACATAGTGGATGAAATCATTGACTATTGGGGAATTGATTTCATGGGTCCCTTCCCAAACTCTAGGGGATATCATTACATTCTCTTAGCTATTGATTATGTCTCAAAATGGGTTGAGGCCATTCCAACAAAATCCAATGATAATCAGACTGTGATTCGATTTCCAAGGAAACATCTTCTATGGATTTGGATTTCCTAGGGATATCATTAGTGATCGTGGAACTCATTTTTGCAATCATCCATTCTCATAACTCATGGAAAAATATGGAATTTCTCACAAATTGTCCACTGCTTACCACCCACAGACCAATGGTCAAGCTGAGTTAGAAAATAGAGAGATTATGAATATTCTGGAAAAAACTTTCAATCCTTATAGGAAAGAATGGTATGAGAAACTCTTGGATGTGCTTCAGGCATATTGTACAACATACTAAACCATCCTATGAATGTCACCTTATAGGTTGGTTTATGGAAAAGAATACCATTTACCAGTTGAAATTGTGTATAAGGCCTTTTGGGCAATTAGGAAAATGGATTATGACCTCTCATTGGCCAGAACAAAAAGGAAGTTATATCTCAATGAACTGGAGGAACTTTGGATGGAGGCTTATCAAAATTCAAGGATCAATAAAGCTATAGTTCAAGCCTTCCAATCTTGGAATATCAGGGCCAAACATTTTGAACCGGGAAAACTTGTGCTATGGTATAGTTCAAAACTTCATTTACACCCAGGAAAGTTAAGGTCTAGATGGTAAGGTCCTTTCATAGTGCATCATGTGTACCCCAATGGGGAAATAGAGATTCAATATCCCTCAAGTGGTTAAATTTTCAAGGTCAATGGTCAATGGTTAAAACAATTCATTGAATCATTCAATAAACCGGAAATAGAGGTTGAGTTAACTGATACAACCTATGAACTAGGAAAAAATTGATAGATTTAGTATCTATGTCGGGCTAACGATGTTAAACAAAGCGCTGCATGGGTGGCAACCCACAATCTTCATGTTTCCAATCATTTTTTTGATTTAATCAACTTTATATTTTAAATAGGATTAATGAGTCATTTTGATATTTATAAATAAAAATAAAAATAAAAAACTGATGGCATGTTCTTCTATAATGAGTATGGATGGGTATGAAAGAGGAGCGCCATATTCATCTATGTCAGGTGGTGTGATCCTTGAGTAATACTTTACCCAGAAATTTAAAAAGAAGACAATGTATCATCAGTTTGATTTATTTTATTTTTATGTGGTTGTAGGTCATAAAAAATAATAAAAAATAAATAAAATATAATAATAAAAAAGGGCCACATCATAGGTCATGGGGAAAACCCCGTCACAACCAGTGAAGTCGCAGGGATTCAAAACCGGGACTGAAGGGAGACAGGGGAACGCACTTACCACTGAGCTATGACTTTTTGTGCTTCCTTATTCTATAATTTTTATATATACACTTATATTTTACTTTATTTATTATATAAATAAATAAATATATATATATATATATTGTTTTGTTTTGTTTTGTTTTTTTCATTTTTTTTCCTTTTTCGATTAGGGAATTCTAAGAGTGACATCGAGATGAAGGGACTAAATTGGAGTAGCAAGAACTTCAACTTCAAACACTAGGTGACTTCATTCCATGATCCTCATATTTAAATTCTTTATTGAAAATCCCTTATATATTTCTAATCTTTCTAAATATTCATTTCTTCAAACACTGGGGACAATTTTATTTAAATTTGTGGGGGGAGATTAAATAAAAAAAATGCTTTTGTGTCATAAAAAGAATGATTTGAAAGAAAAGTGTAAATGGAAGGAAAAATTCCTTTAACTTTGAGCATTTTAATAAAAATTGCACATATTGAAACTGAATATCAAGTAATTTACCATGCCCTAATTCTGATTTTAATCCTTGTATAATTTCATGAGAATTGATTTTGTAATGTGTGGCTATCTAATGTGATATTTCATCATTTATATTTTCATCCAAATAAAAAAAGATAAAAATTCACGTCCTTTGGATAGTGGGGTATTATTTTGGGTTCATGGGGTCACCCAAATAAATATCATAGATTTGGTGTTCATTTTATTTTTAATATGTGTATTCAAAAATTAAATTAAAAAAACAATAAATTTGTCCGTAGAGTAATGAAATGACCTAATGCGTGGCTTTCAGCACTTGGGGATCATTACTCCATAGCTGTCGGACCCAAAGTTAGTAAATTTATCTCTATTTTTGGTAATTTAAATTTGTTTTTGACTGAGTTAACATGAGATGATGCCTGAGTTTGTGGGATTCACTTTTTTCCCTAAAGACATTGAGCCTGGGAGTCATCGGCAAAGTCTTGCTATAGGGGATGACTCTTTTGATAGAAATTTCAATTACCATGAAACAATTGCAAAAGAAAAAAAATATAATAATTTTTTTGAATAATCAAATTAATATTAAAATGTGATTCCACCTAGCACATCCATCATTTCTACATTTAATAAATATTAACCCCCATGTCTATTTTGAAACACAACACATCCTCATACTTAATTGATATTGGACGAAATATGGAAATTAATTTGAACAAAGCAATGGGCTTGAGATTGGGATCTTCTTATGAAAATATCTTGTATTAAAATATTTTATTGGGTTTCATTATTGTTTGGTATAAGGTTTTTTGGTGATCATTGTTTATTAAAGTTTTTTTGGAAAAGGAAATTCGAATTTTATATTGTTGAGACATATTTTGCTTGGGACTAGAAAAACTCACGTTGGGGGGGGGGTCTGATTATCCACTAAATGAGGCTAATATTCATTGTTAATATATATAATATTCATGTTTATTATTATTCATAAACACCAGTTTAGTTCATTTTACACTTTGAACATCATTTCACATTATGATTGTAAAACCTTCCTAAAATGCACTATTATGTGGTACATTTTTTAACATCATTTAAAGTGCCCAATGATTCATATGATTTTAAGGAATGTGATTATCCATATTTTAATTTGATATTTTTGGAACTTTATCTACACTTAGATATGAACATTTTTCATTTAGGAATCAATGGATGATTCATAAAGGATGATAGAGATATTTGGAGATGAATGGAAGCAATTTTTCAGAAGGCAGATTGGACACCAGCCCACTGATGAGAATGTGGGTCCCACATTACAGATCTAATGAAGCCCAAATTTCGTCGCATGATAGAAGGAATATATAGGAACAAATAATTCTTCAGGAGTCAGGGCTAATTCGGCCTCCATGTTGGTCATTAAGGCGGTCTAATTTAAAGATTTAATTCTGGGCCAGATTCTACGGCCCAGAAAATATCCTACCAATATGCTAATATCGTGGAATCCCCAACTCCAAATGGGCCCAAATTTTACAAAATGATAGGAGCCGTACGGAGATACATTTTATTCTCCTATGTTAGAATCTTATTAGGCCATCTAGAAGGTCTTACAAGCGCGTCTGTTCGGTGGATGAAAGCTGGATGCCACCTCGGGTCAAGTGTGGAAGAGTCCAAGTTCCACAAGCTTTCCACCACCCTAGGCCTACCATAATAAAATGGGATGCTTTGTACTGTTGGAGGCTCGACCCAAGGCTTAAAAAATGATTATTTGAAGTAGTGGTGGTGGAGGAGTTTATCATCATTGGTTCTTTGTTCAATTGTAATGTTATGCTGCGATTTTGTTGTCTCAAGTTTGTCTTTCACATGTAAGTTGTTCAATTCACTTTAGTTTCATAATCAAATCTATTCTTTTACTATTATTCTTGTTGTTCTTAATATCACTTTGGTACTGTTGGCTCAAGATGTGAATTTATTCACACCAAACCTTGTGAAATTATTCACACAACGGGGGAGTGATCATTTCTTTTTTTGTTGTTTTCTTTACTTCTTCAATTCCCCTCTCATGAGTCTACTTCCTGCTTCCATTGAAACCATATCATCAATTGAGGGATAAACCACTTATTGGTTGATTCAAGGGATTATCAAGGGGTTGTATTGGATGTTATTTATCACCCCATTAATGTCTAATCACTTATTTAATTGGGATTTTTATTTGATTATTTTTAAACTCCGTCGTCCTTGTTGAATTTAAGGCCACTCACCTAAAGTGCTAACATGAATCTTTACCTTGAAGTGCTAAAAACTTTTATCATTAAAGTGTATAGGTGATTAGTATTAAAGGGTGTAGGCATTAAAAAAGTAAGTGATGATGTTGTTTTATCTTCCTAAATGATCTCATCTAAAATATATGAAATTGAAATCATTGAAAAGTAAATACGTCCATTCCACCCCAAGTGATAACCTAGGATCAACTCACTCTTTTAAATTGAATTCACTTAAGTATATTAGAGTTCATTTAAAATAATCTTAAATCAACCCATGTTGGCCACTTCATATCCAAAAACAATCCATAGAATTTACTTTTCTGTAGGTTACTTCTTAGGTCTCTAATGATTCGACAACCCTAGCTAGACTAGAAGGACCGTTATACCTTCTTTTCTTGGGAAAATTTGAGCGTGAATCAAAGGACCACTCATAGGATGGGCAAAAACCAATCGCACTGGACAAGGATGCAGGAATAGAACCCATAACCAAAGTGTGACCTGCATTTATCACCTACCACTGGACTACAGGAAGTCACTGTTTAGTAAAAATTAGTTTTATTATATTAAGCGTTATGATAGTTGAAGTATAAGTCCATTTTTTGGAACAATATATGATTAATATCACCATATATGTACTTATGTATATTTAATAACTTGTGATAACATTTTGATTGAGATAGATTGAATGACCCATTGTTCTATCACACAATCTACTAAAACTTCACGAATGAAAAATTCAACCACATTTCTTTGTGATATGAAGTGGAAATTGTTCAAGGAATGACCAACTGTGAGATTGTACCAAAATCAATTAAATATTTCTTCTAATTCCAAATTTTTAAATTTATGGAAAGGATCTTTAAAAACAAAAATGTTGTCCTAGTACCCTCATATCCGATGAATCAGATGGTACCTTAGATCATCAAAAGTTTATGGCTTTGTGATCATTGGATTTTTCATATCCATGTTCTCTACCACTCTATTTTAGAACATGATGGTTAGATTTCTCTTCCATATCCATATTTTCACCTATATTATCCTATGTGGAAACTCAGTGCTGAGTTACATTGGGTATACATTATGTTTCTAACATTCCATTTTAAAATAATGTTTTAGTATTCCTTTTTACAATGTGGGTTTCTATGAAATAAACTATCAAGTAGAAAACAATTTATAACCCCGACGAATTTCGGGGGTGAAATTTATTTTAAGGGGGTAGAATGTTACACCCTGAGATTTTATGAGAAATATTATTTTTAATTTCACTGATGTCTTCTTTTTTACACTAAACCAAGATTAGCTTGTGCTATAAACAATACCGTATTAGATTGTAGTATACGCAACACAATTCTTGGCTTGTGTTGCACGCAAAAACGACCTTCCTCGATAGCATGTGTTGTATGCAATACTGAGTTTCCCTAAACAACGATATATTCTTATTAAGTATCCATTATGAATATTATTAACCACATTTTGAATTTCATAGCATCATCATTCATCTTACACATATTCAAGATCATGGTATGAAAACAAAAATAAATTTCTCGGTTAAAATTAGTATTTTTCGAAAAATGAAGTTTTGCCGCCATTTCCCGGCACACCCACATTAAATCTAGTTTTTGACACGTATATGAGTTGAATTTTGAAAAATAAACATATTAATTGCATTAATTTTATAAAAAGTTACTTTGGACAAATTTCTAATATTTTTCTGTTAACTTTCATATTTTGATGAATAGTAAAAATACGCTAAATTTTTAATTAAAAACAACATTTTTCATCAAGATAATTTATATGGTTAAATTATCATATTGAATTGTTTTAAAGAATATATAGAATATATTTTTACCTTTTAAGATAATGAACTTAATTATCATTAATTTTACATTGAATTCATAGGTAAAAACATTTCAATCCTTTGCAATGTTTTATCTCATAAAACCCTTTTTTCTCAACAGCGGGATTAATATTAAATGTAATACTGCAACTTCTATGTTTTGAATTTTTAAAAATGGATTCCATATTTTGAATCATTAGGTCCAAATTATTTTAATAGGATACCTTTTATTTTTAGACATTATGAATAATAAAAACGGTAATAATTATTTCTACGATTAAAGGTAAATCCGGTAATTAAGGTTAACAATATGATTATAAAATTACCCCAACATGTGAAAAACTTATTTTGAATCAACAAAAGTCGCCCTATATCACTTAAGGGTTGGAATAGATTAATTTCACGGAATTTTGACAAAGAAAATGATGTAATTATTATTAAAACCAATGAAAGTGACAACATGTAACTCTCTTATATCTTATAAGTGTAATAATTTTAATTTAGTGATAAACATCACAAAACATCAAACATAAATATTCAAAATAAAGATAATAAAATTATATACATCATTTTAATTTATTTATAATTTTACAGATTAAATAATTATTATTAATGGTGAAACAATAGTGATGCAGAAATTGTTTATCTAGTGAAGACTAAATAATACAGTTTTTTTTAAACTAATGATGACAATAAACGGCCCAAAAACCTGACCAAAACTTATTGGTCATGTATATATAAACCATAAGAATCTAATGGTTGAATATTTGACCATTTGGAGCCTTATAAAAGAGATTATGACTCTTATTTTATTTTATTTTAAATGATGTAAAAGTTGTCACCTTCATAATTTAATAAATATAACAATTCAAATGTTGTGATTTTAAGATGATAAATTAGAGTACAAGTATTATTATGGATGATATTAGATTTATATTAAATAATAGTATTTTATTTTAAATTTTAATGAAAAAAATAAGTATATTATATAATTATTAAAAAATGTTGTAGTAATTATTTTATTAAGGGAAATATCAAATAAATGGTTTTAAAAATATTAAAATAAATGTTATATGAACAAATTAATGAAATAAATGAATTTTTATGATGAATATGACATGTTATTAATCTATTAAATATTTTTGTTCAAATATTTTTTCTTGTGTGGATATAATTTAAATTCAAATAATTGAATACTATCAAAATTGACACTATTGATTTTTATAAAAATAACATATTATTAACTTGTTTAAAAATCAAAAAAAATATTTAAAAATAAAAAATTGATAATTTTATGGTCTAAAATGTAATAATGTATCTAAATATTGAAAATTAACATAGAATAAGTAAGTATTTATAATAATTAAAAAATTAGAATATTATAACCGTAAATAATATTAAATTCATTAAATAGGGATAAATCAAAATAATATGTTTTAAAATAAACTTAAAACAAGTCTAAATTTTATTTTTTGATGAGATTAAAACCCTATATCATCTAATCTACGTATTTGGTGATTTTTGGAGGTCTTTAAGTGGGGTTTTATTTTTTTATTAATTAATATATTTGAGGTTTCCAAAAGTGCCCCTCTTTTCTCTTATAAAAGGGCACCTCATTCCTCTCTTCGTCAAACTGTTTTGAGCCTTCAAGCTCGGCCAACCACTTCCCATTACTATAATCAACATCCTTAGTAATATTTTTTAGATTTTGGTCTTCTCAAAATACCATCTCTATTCTTTTAAGAGGATGTTCAAAGGAGGTGCATCGAAGAAGAGGTAATCTCTTGTACCGATTCTTTCAAAATTCATTATTATTATACCTCCTCTATATGAGTTGTTTCATTATAAAGTAATAACATAATTATCACTAATATACTGATATTTTATTATAAATATGAAACAACTCTATTTCACCTTCTATGCATCCTTCGAAAAAAGAAATCACCGCGCGTGCGTACGTACGATTTACCGTCTCCACACCGTGGTGTAATCTGTTTTTCCCCCACCACCATACATGGATGGGTATAATAGTGGAAATAATAAATATATATGTTTCTTATAAAATCATACTTTTATCATATATTATCCACTCCAATTACATTCAGTAATTATGGGAAGGATATCATTGCTCGTGTGTACAAACAGAATACCGTCTCCACAACGCGATGACATTCATTCTCTATGTTAACCATTCCAGAATGATTATAAAGTATATATAATAAAAAACCATGAAATATATGACATAATAATGATATAAGATTTTTTTATATTCTATTTACTTACTTCCATTCAATTTGATAAGGAAAATAAAACATCGTTCATGCGTACATACAACTTACCGTCTCCAAGAACGGTGTATTTCATTCGATTTATCATTCTATTATATATATATATATATTATGATTATATATTATATATAAATAATGTTTTACATTATGTAAGTATTTAAATCATGATATAAGTAATGATATCAAGAACAAAATGTCCAAACATGTATGATAATTGATACGATTTAACCCAAAACACTGCTTAAACATGGAATTGACATGTTAATGGATAATATAAAGTCATAAGTCAATCATATATGATATCATAAATATTACTATGGCTGTTTTATAAGTTAGTAATATGTTTAAACCCACTATACAGTAGTCTCAGACACATACAGATGAAATTGGACATTAGGTAAGGGATAATTATTCCAACCTCGTTCTTATCCGAGATTGTTTATTCATAAGTACTTATTGGAGTTATGTTTATCATCCATGTCCATGTTTTCTCAAAATGTTTTCATAATATGTTCACTATTATTACTTGTATTTTTAAGTCATTTTTACCCTTTTTTGACTTGTACCACATGGTATGGAAGGAATCTTTCTTTTGTTTACCATATGAGGTACTTTTTGACTTTTTTAACAAAAGTACAAGAAGAATGTTTTTTTAAAATTTATATGGAAGGAACGGATTTCTACGGTTATATAATGCCTTATTTTCTAGAAGCATACTCTACAATATTCCTGATTATTTTCGACAAACTTATTTTTTTTAAATTTCATTTCATTTTGAGAAAAGAAAATGATTTGGAAGGAGAAAGGATATTTTCCTCAAGAATTCATTTCCATTGATTTATCAAAACTATATTACATCTATGATGACATTATTTAATATGGATATGTTCCAAGGATAATGCCTCGATTATTTACATGGTTTGATTTTTCTTATGATGAAATGATATCCATTTTTTTTATATGGATTATGTTATGATGGGATTATGTTTATGAAACCCATTTTATTCTTTGGGTTATAATGGATGATTTATGTAGCTTTTGTGGCACATGTAAGAATGATTTCATTATGAGATGGATTGGACCGATATATCTCTCCAATGCATTGGGTAAAGATTTATATCTCTTGAGATAGACATGTTTAGAATGGTAAGTAAAATCTGGTTCGGTAATACAGGGATGGAATGACAAGTAAACCTGGTTCTGTAATGGAATTTGTCTATTATGATGGTCTTGGAAGCAATGCCTTGGATAATATGGAAATCATAACATGTGCATAATGGTTTCCCACAATTACATGTTTTATTTCCATGATATTTTATCATGGTTAATGTTACTTTATGATATATTCCTTATGCACTACCACGATTTAGGTCATTACTCATGATTTTGATGTTTTATGTTCATGTTTTTATGATCAAATGTTTATGGATTGTTTTATGTTCTCCATGTTTACCCTTATTGAGCATTTGATCTCACCCTTTTTATGTTTTCATTTCCCCAAGATATTAAAAATGTTTAATAATGAAAAAAAGGGTAATATGGTTATGGGAGATGTAGAAGATCTTTAACCATGATTAGAAGATTATATTCCAAGTTTCCAAAGACACTAAACAAATACAGTCTTTGGGCTTCTATTTTTGTCATGTATTATGTATTCCGTAAAAGTAATGTAGTGTCTATGTACGTCAAGTTATTGGTCTCTATTGTTGGTATCAGAGCAATGGTTTAGTTAAACATTGGAAACTATAATTTGAAAACATTATTGATATCTCTAGAGATATTTTTAAGGTATGCCTAGGGATGTCCCTAGAGATAAATATAAGTATAGGTTACAATCCTAGAATTATTACAACGATCATGAATAACCAATGATTAAACCCAAGTTGTTAGAGATAGAATGTACTCCCCCGGATTATGTTTTTTTCCTAATGTGATTTTTCCCGCTCACACTATTGTTTTTGGGATTTAGAAAATGGCACGAAAAAGGAAGATTCATGTTAATGAAGAATATGATGGACAATGGAATGATATTCATCCTAATGAAGAAAATGAAATGGGATTTTGAAGGCGAAACATAGTTATTATGCCTAATCAAAAATATCATAATATGATCAATAATAACAACTTTGGTATGTTTCCTAACTCAGCTAATAAGAGAAATATGGAGTTTCATAATGATCATAGAGGAAGTAAAGTTCAATTTTCCACATGTAACTCATGTGGTAGGAGACATCATTGAGAATATTTCAATGGAAATGGAAGATGCTTTGGGTGTGGAAAAGAAGGACACAAATCTAGTAATTGCAAAAGAAAGGGTTTTATTAACACTATGGACAAGGATAATGGTACTCCTAAGACATCAACAACACTTAAATGTTTTAAATGTGGAATGTACGGGAATTATGCAAACTAATTACCTAAGGTAAAATCTCTTGAAGAGAATCAGAATGGTCATATGGGTAGTATTTAGGTTGATGGTGATAAACAGACTACAAATGATATATGAGATGAAAGAAGTGTTGAGGAATAAAATGATGAAGCTCAATTAATGGTTTAAGAAGGTATTATAATGATTTTATGTTAATCAATAGTTATGTTGTATAGGTAATTTAATGGTACTATGGAATAAAGAAACATCTATGGATTGTTACACTATTTTTTCTTCAAAATTATTTGAATGCGTATGTTGAATGGTACCGGTAATCATGAATGGTTATTCAGATATTTTTGGAAAGAAGATGATATGCGCATAATGAATAGATATGGAGAAAATAATATGTTTGATATTATTAATGAGCTCATGACTGATATAAAGACAAAGTGACATCATGGATTGTGTATATAGAAATTTTGGGAATTTGGTATGCGGAAATAATTAACTTTTGAAAGAATTCATGACTTCCCTAAGGTTCTATGGTAATTTATGATTCAAGAATCCATGATTAAGGTATTCAT
This sequence comes from Viscum album, assembly GCA_963277665.1. NCBI lineage: Eukaryota > Viridiplantae > Streptophyta > Magnoliopsida > Santalales > Viscaceae > Viscum > Viscum album. Next base: position 1,083,297,757 of record OY728150.1, on the reverse strand, counting down.
TTGTTTGAAATATGACCAAAAATATATATCTTATGATATGTGGGGGATAAATGATGGTAATCACATGCTTGGTATATGACCTCTATAGTAATATTTTTCTTTGTACTATGAGATTTGGCAGAAGTATTTTGGATAAGCATAAAGATTGGAATGGATTATGTTAGACATCAGATAGTAGTGTTTAAGACTATAACATTATGACATTATTTCTGAAATGTTATAACAGTATAGTTTTAAAAAAAGAACAACCTATAGGACGGGAGACAACCCGTCACGTAGGACAAGGATAGAGGAATCAAACCCACAACCGAAGTGAGATAGGCCTTTATCGCCTACCACTATCCTACAAGAAGTACCTGGTTATTATAAATTATTTTTATTTTAATAAGCGGTATGATAGGTGAAGTATAATTCCAATTTTGGAACCATATACGATTAATATTCCCATATATGTACTTAAGTATATTTAATAACTTTTGCTAACATTTTTTTTGAGACAGATGGAATGACCCATCGTTCTATCACATTATCTACTAACACTTCACAAATGAAATATTCAACTTCATTTGTTTATGATATGAAGTGTAAATTGATCAAGGAATGACCAACCTTGATATTGTACCAAAATCAAGAAAGTTTTTCTTCTAATTCAAAATTTTAAAATTTATGGAAATGATCTTGAAAACCAAAAATGTTGTCCCACTACCCTCATATCCGATGAATCAGATGGTACCTTAGATCATCACAAATTTATTTATTTTTGATCATTGTATTTTTCATTTCCATGTTATCTACCACTCTCCATCATAACATGATGGTTATATTTCTCTTTCATATCCATATTTTCACCTATATTCTTTTATGTGGAAACCCAGTGCTGAGTTACTTTGGTTATCCGTTATGTTTCTAACGTTCCTTTTTAAAATGAAGTTTTAGTATTCTTTTTTACGATGTCGGTTTCTATGAAAGAAAATTTGAAGTGGTAAATGATTTAAAACCCCGACAAATTTTTAGGGAGAAGTTCATTTTAATGGGGGTAGAATATAACACCCTGAGATTTTATAAGAAACATTCTTCTTAATTTATTTGATGTCTTCTATTGTACACTAAACCAAGATTAGGTTGAGCTACACACAACACTGTATTAGCTTTTAGTATACACAACACTATTCTTGGCTTGTGATTCATGCAAGAGCGACCTTTCTCGATAGCGTGTGTTGTATGCAATACCGAGTTTCACTAAACAACTATATATTCTTATGAACTGATTGACTAAAATTTAATTTTTATTACAAAATACTTTTATGGAAAAAGTGAGAAACCAAGAAGTCCCCAAAGAAAGAAACAAAATACCATACATAGAGAAAACCCAGAACAAACTACAGGATCTACACCTACCTAACAGTTACTCCATGACTACAAGACTTCACCAAGCTGGACCCTTTAGCAAGCAGTCCCATGAAAAAAAGAACGGGCATGAAACCGATGTCAATCCATACCCTCTCAATCATCCAAGTCCAAAAGGCCTTCTCCAGTAAATAATTTATGCTTCAATCCCCTTTTGAAGAAGATCTAAGTAGATTGCTGGAAACAAGGCACCAAACCTCGCAATATCACTAAGAAAAATGAATCCAGAAGCAGACACAATAAGTAAAAAAGATCATATCATTCAAGAAAACCAATACCACAAACATAACAAAATTCATTAAAGATTAAGGTGATTTTACCCTAGTCCATCTCCCGGAAAAATTTCCTAGAAATTAGTGAAATCTTAGTGGAAGGCGCATCCTTAAGAAGATCCTCTACTCGGATGGTCAGCTTGTCCCAAGTGTGAATATACTCATCAAGATTGATCTTCCCAATATTGAAGCCGCCAACTAATATACAATTCTACCTATCTATCCATTTATTTTGTTCCTCATTAAGGGAAATCCTTAGCGGTCTCCCCATCAATTTAGCGGCTTATTCTTCAGTTACATTAATATTCAAAACTAGTTCCACCGGTTCTTCTTCGGAGCTCATGAACAAATCCAAGGACTGCTCATCCACAACACATGTCTTGTCGTGTTTGTCCGACTGTTTTTCTTTAAATTTCTTCATTGGACGTGTCTCCATAGGAAGAGGTAAGTAGGAATAATCCTTCTTCTCCTTATGACTTCCCATCCTCCCTTCCAAGGATGTCCTGACCCGAACACCATCCATCTTATGAACCGCATCGTTATAATATTTCAACATTTCCTATCCATCGATAAGCTCATCCCGGACCTCCATCAACTTCAATTCCTAAGGCTGTAAGTCCGAGATCTCCTTAACAGCACAGTCCCAAGTCCCATCCCCTCCAAATCAAGACCCGTGTCATCAAATTCAAGACACTGAAAACTGTTGCGAACATGGACATTCGTTTGGGGACATTCCAAACTCACTCTTCCCAATGCCTTCACCCAGACCTTACTACCTTCAGTAGTGGTAGAAACCCTTTCATTTTGGCCCCCAGAATCCTGTTGATACTCCAATTCCCCCTATGGATTGGTCACTTCCACTGCATCCTTAGATTGACCTGCAGTTCCCTTTCCTGTGCTCTTGGATGTAGAATAGGAAAGACTCGCACCTGCATTAGCAGTTGACCTAGTGCCTGCTAACCCCTCTTCACTCCTGTGAAACCAAATAAAAAGAACCCCAACTTCTAGCCGTGATTATAGGTGACACCTCCCAATACTGGTTCCTTAAGCCACGCATCCAGACCATGCATGGGTCCTCTATCAGGACCCTTACCATTGCCAAACAAAGTCGTATCCAGCTTTTGTATTGGGTTCCACCTAGCTCAAGGTTCACCATCCGCTACTTCATCAAATAGCATGCCTCCTTTCCCCTGACATAGGGTCCCATCCACACCACTAGCCCCAGCCCCATGTTGCCTCGACCCATGTCTGCAGTCCTCCACCGAGTGGCATAACAACTTGCAAACAGAGCAGTAATCCACCAAAGACTCATACACAACTTGCTGTCTATAATGGTATTCCTCACCAATAGTGATCCAAATTTAATTTAGAGGCTGTCAAGAAACATCGACTTTGACACACAACCTTGGATTGACCAGATGGCACATAAATTTGGTACAACTATCAGGACATAGAATCCTTCTGACGAGATTACCCACCATCCTAATAATCGACAGATTCTGAAATGGTAGAAGAAGATTTGGAAAAGACACCTAGATTACTGCCAAAGTGAAGTCCCATTTCATGTGAAAGTCATATGTCCATCTATGACGGTAAAATATGGACCCATTGTAGTAGCGAGGCACGTACGGCCAAGCCATGATAAAGTCTTCCTCTGACGTGAAGCGCACCATTAGGTTTCTGTGGTCGAGTAAACCCACAACAGCCCTTTACTAAATATTCCACGAACCAAAGATGCATCTATTTAATGAATCCATAGATGGACTTCTCTATGAAAAACCAGCAACCAATTTCCAGTTGAGAAATGTCAAAGCATCGTTGAACTCCGCTGGGGACAATGGTAGGATAGGGTTTCCCTTGTACAAATCGGGGACCTTCAGGTGTAGAGAACATTCCAGAAACGTAGGGAGCATATCAGGATTGAAAATAGGGAAAAATTAAGGCTTTGTTCACTTGGATAATGACGAGGGTCCCTCTCCCATGGATGGGGGAGGGACCGACGCAGTTGCCTTCATCGTTAGGAAATGGGAACGATGTCGTTAGCTCCCCCTATCACAAGCTCTATTATTTTGAACTAGCTGTTAGGAAAAGTTTAACTGAATTTTATATTTTATAACATTATTATTTATCTTACACATATTCTAGAACATGGTATGAGGACAAAATAATTTTTTTGGGTAAAATATGTATTTTTAAAAAAATACAGCTTTGCCACCTTTTGAATGGACACCCCCTATAAATCTAGTTTTTGACATGTTTATGAGTTCAATTTGAAAAAATAAAATTACTCATTGCAATAAGTATATAAAAATTTACTTTGGATAATTTTTGAATATTTTTCTGTTAACTTTCAAATTTTGATGAATAGTAAAAAACGCTAAATTTTTAATTAAAAATATCTTATTTTTCAAGATAATTTATATGGTTAAATTATCATATTGTTTGGTTTTAAAGTTTAAATAGAATATATTTTTACCATTTAATATAATTCATTTCATCATCATTAATTTTATGTTGAATTTATAGGTAAAAAAATTTCAATCTTTTGCAATGCTTTAACTTTTAAAACTCGTTTTCTCAACAGTGGGATTAATTTAAAATTAAATACTGAAACTTATATGTTTTAAATATGGATAAATGGATTCCATATTTGGAATAATTAGTTCAAAATTATGTTAATATTCTACTTTTTATTTTTAGACATTATTAAAATTATCTACGGTATTTGTTATTTACTACAGTTTTTGGTAAATCAGGTAATTAAGGGTAAAAATTAGATTATAAAATTACCCTAAGACATGCCAAAATTAAATTGGATAAATAAAAGTTGACCCATATCAACTATGGGTATGAATATATTGATTTCATTGTTTTTTGACAATGAAAAAGAAGTAATTATTATTAAAACCAATGAAAGTGACCACATGTCACTCTCTTTTATCTTATAAGTGTAATAATTTTAATTTTGTGATAAACTCTATAAAACATAAAAAAAACTAGTCACCATAAATATAATAAAATTATATACATCATTTTAATTTATTTATAATTTTTAGGGATTAAATAATTATCATTAATGGTTACAAAATAATAATGCTGAAATTGTTTATTTAGTGAAAAATCAATAATACGGTTTTTATTAAACTAATAGTGATCATAAAAGGCACAAACAACTAACCAAAACTTATTGGTCATGTTAATATAAACCATAATCATCCAATTGTCTAATAGTTACCATTTTGAGCCTTATAAAAGTGATTATGACACTTATATTATTTTATTTTAAATGTTGTCAAAATTGTCACCTTCGTAATTTAATAATTATAACAATTTAAATGTTGTGATTTTAAGATGATAAATTTGAGTAAAAGTATTATTATGGAAGATATTAGATTTATCTATATCATAGTTTTTTTAAATTTTTTTGCTACAAATATGTATACTAAATATTTATACAAAAATGTTGTAGTAATTATTTTATTAAGAGAAATATCAAATAAATGGTTTTAAAAATGATAAAATAAATGTTATATGAAAAAATTTATGTTCCCCTTTAATTTTTTTGTTAATATGACATGTTAGTAATCAATTAAATATTTTTGTTCGAATATATCTTCTTCATGGATTTAATGTAAATTCAAATAATTGAAGAGTCTCAAAATTGACACTATTGATATTTTAAACAAATAACATATTATTAAATTGTTTAAAAATCACAAAAATATATAAAAATTAAAAATTAATAATTATATGTTCGAAAATGTAATAATGTATCTAATTATGGAAAATTCACATAACATAAATATGTATTTATAAAAATTTAAAAATTATAATATTACTAATGTAAATAAAATTAAATAGGGTAAATAAGTATAAATTAAAATGATATGGTTTAAAATAAACCTAAAACATGTCTACATTTTATTGTTTTATGATAATAAAACCTTATATCATCTAATTTTCTAATTTGTTTATTTTTGGAGGTTTTTATGTGGGGTTTTATTTTTTTATTAATTAATATTTTTGAGGTTTCCAAAAGTGCCCCACTCTTCTCTTATAAAAGGGCACCTCATGCCTCGATTCCTCACACCATTGTGATCCTTAAAGATCAGACACCCCCTACCCATTACTCTTATAAATTTCCCTTGTAACATTTTGGATATTCTAGTGTTCTCAAAAGACTAACTCTAGTCCCTTAAGAGGAAGATTAAAAGAGGTGTGCGAGGAAGAGGTAATCTCTTCTACCGATTATTTCAAGTTTCTTTATTCTTATACTTATTCTATATGAGTTGTTTCAATATGAAGTAATAACATCAGTGTCACTAATATACTAATATGTTATTATAAATAATAAATAACCCTATTTCACCTTCTATCCATCCTACAGACAATGAAATCATCACGCGTGCATACGTACAACTTACCGTCTCCACGCTGTGGTGTAATATGTTTTTCCACCACCAACATACTTAGATGGGAATAATTTTGGAAATAATAACTATATATGATTAGCATAACATCATACTGATTATGAGATATTATCCTATCCAATTTCGTTCAATAATTAAGGGAACAAAATCAACGCTCGTGCGTACGTACGGATTACCGTCTCCACGACGCGATGAGATTCGGTCTAAATGTTAACCAATATAGAATGATTATTAAGTATATATAATAAATAATCATTAAATACATTAAATAATAATGATACAAGATTTATTTATGTATTATTTAGATACATACATTCAATTTAATAAGGAAACCAAAACAGTTTTCATGCATATGTACGACCTACCGTTTCCATGAACGATGTATTTCATGTAACACCCCGACCCCAGTTACCCAGAGTCGGTGCGTTATTTTAATACAATGGTATGATTACAAGGAATCAAGTCACAAAATACCAATCAGTTTAGCATTCTTGGAAAATAGATTACATACATGGACATTACATTACACTTTTGAAAATAAAACACAGCATAAATGATCCTTTGAGAACGCCATTAATCCCCTAGCTTAACCCTAGTTATCAATCATAATACACTTCATAGAATCCTGAGAAAATTAAAACATAGAAAGGGGTGAGCTACAATGCTCAGTAAGGATAACAATATAGCGGAAACATTTATAAATAAGCATCAACATTTAAGGCAATGTATAACAAAAAACCAAATCCTTTTAAACTTGATCTTTAACATAACATGGAAAAAAAATTAAATAATTCCATTTATTATTCACATGAATATTATTCTAGTCTAATAATAACATTAAATATCAATAACCACTTTCATAATTATAGAATGCATAATTATAGTCTATCATAACCATATAGTCAAGGCCTTATGCCATGATTACAAATAAGATTTTTTCCAGGCCTTGTGCCAGGACACTAGTTTGTCTCATGAGACCTACCGATGCATCAAGGGGCTATAGCGGGATCCACCCGTCACTTACTAAGTCCAATTCATTCCTCATATGAAAAGGTTTAAACATAACATAGCCATTCATATTAAAACTGGCATACAAAATGCCAATACTTTTCCCATAAACCATGAATTGTATAAAAATAACACATCAAAAGTCAAACATATCACAAAACCTTAAATACAATAAAAAAGATTTTTATCATAATAAATCAACTTCAAACATGTTTAAAATTCATTAATGTATTTTGACATAGATGAAAATGATTTGTAAAACATTTTGAGGGAAATATCCCTTTTTCATGAAAATATTTAAAAGTCACATAATTTAGATAAGAAGTCATTTAAATACATTTTTGAATCAAAGTTTCCCATACCAATTTGAAACATATTAAGGTAATTAACATTTTAAAACATTCATTTCGATTTAAATAAATCCTTATAACCATTTTGAAAACATGGACATTAATGATATTGGTTTAGAAGAATAAATCATTAAAATATTTAAAATGATGTTTTAGTAAAACTAGTCCTTTAAATAATCCCTTTGAAAAATATTTTATGAAACATGGACATGGATAATAGATATTTCCTAGTAGGTACTTCCATAAAAACAACCTTGGATAATAAAGAGATTGTGACATTAACCCTTACTGATTGGACGTCTTACGAAACATACACCCCATGAAAGAAGAATCATACAATGAAGATGTAAATACCCATAATTTATAGTATATTACACAAAGAATACAATAATGGGTAGTAGATACACCAAACAAAAGGAAATAGAGAAAATTATAGCATGGATCTCACAGGATTGAGAAGTGAGATGAAAACCCCATACCTTGCACCTTCCTTTAGTCGAGGGTACGTTTATCCTCCGGTGCGAAGATTGTATCATGTTATTAAAGTATAACAAAAAGAAATTAGTATTTAGGGTATCATACATGATTCATTAATGAATTTATGATACCCATTTAATAATAATTTCCATGTTAAATTAACATTTCGGGTAATAACTGCTTTCTTTATCGTACGTGTTTTAACTTGTTACTCTTGATTGTATCACTTAGACTGATATTTAAATACATCCCAAATATGAAACATGAATCATATATAAAATATATTTAGAATATAAATATTTATAATAGACATATATATGAAATGAAAAACACCATTTATGGATACGGTAGTCCGTACGTACGCATAAATGTTGTTTCTATTTTTATATCGTATTGAACAGAACTAAGTGAATAAGATATATGTAAGTACATATATATAGAAATATATATATCTCCAGTAGAATTATTCTGTAATATATTACATACTTATTAGTAATATATATTTTATTAATCATCTATGAATGGTGATCGTGGAAATGAATCTCATCGCGTTGTGGAGATAGTAATTCGTACGTATGCATGAGCGACAATATCATTTCCTAACAAGTGTGGAATTAGATGGTATATTAATTTTATAGAGTCATTATAATGTTATTTTCTTTATTTATATACATATTACGGATCATTATATCCAACCAAATAACATAGTGTTGAATAAGAAATTACACCACGACGTGGAGACGGTAATCCGTATGTACGCACACATGGTGACATTATCATTCATAAGATGGGTAGAATAATGAATATAGTTGTGTCATAATTATAATAACATAATATTAAATATAATATACTTGATTTATTATTTTATAATGGAAACAACAAATAAAGTGTAAGTGGAAGAATAAGAGAACATGAAAGAGGGTGGTGAAATCATTACCTCTTCTTCGGGTTCTTCCTTTTGATTTGACCAAAAGAGATCCTTAAGTTGGAATTCTGACCAATGTAAGGACCCTAAGACAAATTTAGGATAGTTGGGAGGATATTCGGGTAGGATTTGGATGAGCCAAATGGTTTTGGATGTGTGATTTTGAGAGAAGGGTAAGTGCCCTTTTATAAAAGGGGTGAGGGTCCCTTTAGGAAAAGATCAAAGTATTAACTTATTATACAATCATATTCGGTTTATAATGTTTCCAAATGAATTTATTTAGAGAAATAGGTAGTTATGGGTATAAATCATCACAACCAATAGGTTTTATTTAAGTTTAGGTTTCCATTTTAACCTTATCATTTAGATTTAACTCTAAGTTAAATAGATTAACTTTTCCCGTGTCTTCTTGTATTCTTATTCAATATGGTTAATAATATTACTCTAAACTTACAAGAGAACTTCATGTGGCTCATTAATGACATATATAATATTATTTAATCTTTTTGGCCGAAACATACATTTTTAGGAATATTATTTCAACCAATAATATAGTATTTGTTTTAAATTTTAATTTATGTCAATTTTGACACTATTTGGTGTTTTGTTTTTGTGAAATTTATCACGACTTGATAACTTCGAACAATATACATTTAATCATCCCTAAAATGTCATATTCACCTAAAAAATTAGTTGATGTCATAAAAACTTTGAAATTATATTTAGTTTAATATTTATAATACCATTTATTTGATTCTTTCATTAATAAGGTAATTACTGCTTCATCATTGTGTCATAAATAAATTTAATTATTTAATGTCTAAAAATTATAAAAAAATACCATGATTTAGGAAATCTATTTATATTTCCAAATAATATTTATAGTCAAAATATTACTTATATAACACCACATACAAATTAATTACTAACAGATATTTGTTCATGTCAATTTTGTCTATACTTTAAATTAATTAATCTAAAGTGTCATTATAATTCACAAGGGCCTCCATGGGGTCCCAAAATCGACCCAATTATGCCCATGGTCGGCCATTACTCATAAACTAAGGTTAGGACATGTGTTAAGGTAATTTTAAATTATTATAATATTCTTTTTACTTTAAATTACCCAATTTACCTTTAACCGCGGTAAATAAAAGTCAAAAGTTAACATTCACCAAAAATTATTTACATCTTATTGAACCAAATTTTACTTAATGATGCTAACCATGTCTCTCAGATTTTTTAAATTCCAAACACAGAAGCGGTAAAATTATGTTTTATGTGAATTTTCAAATTCTCCTAGGAGGTGGGTCGTAAAAGACGACGAAAAGTTCAATAACAATTTTATATATCTAAAATTATTATACACTAACTCTAATGAATTAAATTGAATTTATATAGTTATTATGTATATATATTGACAGAAAATAAATTTAAATAAAATAAAAAATTATTTAAATAAAAATCCGGTTTTAAACAATAACTTAGTGTATTTTACTATTCATAAAAAATTGAAAGTTATCAGAAAAATACCAAAAATTCACCCTTGGATAATTTCCATATTCCGAATCAAAAAATGATGTATTTTTTAAAAAATTCAAAACATAGAAGTTTCATTTATTAATTTAAAATTAATTCCCACTGACAAAACCAAAAGGCATATTTTGATGAAATAATTACTATCAAAAGATTGACACTTGTTTATGTCCAATTTCAATGTAAAATAACATACAATGACCATAATAGGATTAAATGGTAAAAATATAGTATATTTATACTTCCAAACCATTAAAATTTATAATTTAACACCATAAATTATTTTGATTAAAAAAGCGGTTTTTAGTTAAAATATAGTATTTTTCACTATTCACCCAAATATGAAAGTTATCAGAAAAACACCAAAACATTATTGAAAATAAATTATTATGTCCCGATTCTAAAGAAGAAGTTTATTTTGTCAAATTTAATATATAATACTTTCTAATATTGGATTTAAAAAGGGTTCTCCGTTAAAAGGCTGTAAAATTGCATTTTTGGAAAAATACTTATTTTATGGGAAAAAATGTATTTGTTCTTACATTATGTCTAGGAAACTCATAACATGGATTATAAAGTTATAAGTATTATATATAGTTAAATATTCTATTAATACAATTCATAAACTCTTTTTAACGGCTAGTTTGGTAAGTTGTGGTGCGCTTGAACTTAGTGTCGTGTGTAGTGCATGTTATTGAATTACATTGAAAAAATAACGTATAATGAAATCTTTAGGTGTTACATTTCATTCCATTTATCTCTCTATTATATATATTATATTCTAAATATATATTATATATAAATCACGTTTTACATTCTGGAAGTAATTAAATCATGATATAAGTAATGATATCAAGAACAACAAGCCAAACACATCTGATAAATGAAACGATTTTACCCAAAACACTGCTTTGACATGGAATTTACAAATGAACGTGTAAAATAAAGTCGTAAGTGAATCATATATGATATCATAAATATTATTATTGTTCTATAACAAGTTAATAATATTTTTAAACCAACTATACAGGAGTCTCGGAGACATACTGATGAAATTGGACATATGGAAAGGGATAATTATTCCAATCTCATTCTTATCCAACATTGTTTATTCGTAAGTATTTATTGGGCTTATGTTTATCATACATTTCCATGTTTTCTAAAAATGTTATCATAAAATTTTAATATTATTCCATGTATGTTTAACGTCATTTTTACCATTTTTTGACATGTACCACATGGTATGGAAAAAATCTTCCTTTTGTTTACCATATGATGTACTTTTTGACTTTTCTGACAAAAGTACAAGAAGAATGTTTTTTTAATATTATACGGAATGAACGAATTTTTACGGTTTTATAATGCCTTACTTTCAGGAATCTTACTCTACATGATTTCATGATAATTTTCAATAAAATTATTTTCTTTTAAATTTCAAGTCATTTTGAGAAAAGAAAATGATTTTCATGAAGAAAGGATATTTTCATCCAGAATTAATTTCAAGTGTTTTATCAAAACTATTTCCATATATGATTACATTATTTAATATGGTTATGTTTCAAAAATAATGTCTCTATTATTTATATGGTATGATTTTAAATTTGATTAAATGATATCCAGATGTTTATATGGATTATGTTATGATGGGATGATGTTTATAAAACCCATTTTATTCTTTTGGTTATGATGAATGATTTATGTTTATTTTGTGGCACACATAAGAATAATTTCATTATGAGATGTGTGGGAACAATATCTCCCTCCAATTAATTATGTAAAGATTTATATCTCTTGAGATAGACATGGCTATAATATAAAGTAAAATCTGGTTCAGTAATACAGGGCTGGAATGGAAAGTAAACAATGTTCAGTAATGACCTTTTTCCACTGTGATGGTATTGGCAGAAATGCCTTGGCTACTATGGAAATCATAACAAGTTTTTAATTTTTTGACACAATTACTTGTTTTATTCCCATGTTATTTTATCATGTTTAATGTTCTTTTATGATCTATGTCTTATGATCTGCCAAGATTTATGTCATTTCTCATGATTTTGATGTTTTATGTTCATGTTTTTATGATCAAATGTTTATGGACTATTTTATGTTCTCTATGTTTACCTTTACTGAGCATTTGAGCTCACCCTTTTTATGTTTTTTCTCTAGGATATAATGAAAGGTTTTAGGTATGAAAACAAAAGGGGATGATCTTTATGGAAGATGTTGAAGATCTATCACCATAATTTGAATATTATAATCCATGTTTCCAAAGACACTAAACTAATAGGGTCTTTGGGCATCTATTTTTGTCATATATTAAGTATTCTAAAAAATTAATGTAATTTCTATGTACATAAATCTTTGGGTCCCTATATTCATCAATCTCAAAAAAATTGAGATATAAAGGGCTGGACATAGAAGTCCTCCAAGGGTTCCATTTTAATGCATTATTGCTAGTTATTATTATAGTAATGTTTAATAAAACCTAATTTACATCTCGTCTTCCACCAAAGTAAATGACTCAAGCACATATCAAATATTCATTAATATTTATAGCCTTTTCTATAAAACTAACATCTTAGAGATAATATGAAACGATCATATTAAATTAGGATCCCATAAAATATTGGAGGAATCTCAAGAATTGAGATATGAGTAAGGGATACCAAAAATAATTAATGGTAGATATAACTCCATATAACATGAAAATTACCCACACATGTAGATTTCCTACATCCTCAAAATTAGTGATATCAAAAATATGAATAATGTGATTCAATTTATCAACCTATCAATTACAACCAAAATTGAATTCATTTCAGGCTGAGTAAATGGAAACACAATAATTATTTCCAATAATATTTCATCACATTTTAATTTTAGAATATATAGTTGTTTAAAAAGACCATATGGATTTTTATATTAAGACTCAATATATTGACCTGTATAACAATGAGAAAAAAATCTATAATTTCCAGTTTTATAACAGAACACTCGAATCAATGTATCATATCATAATAAAAATTTGGTATTCCTAGGATGGAAAATTCCTATTGATACAATCAATAAAGAAAATCATTATTATATGGGTATATATAATATTATAGTCTAAATACATCTTGTAATCCACCAATTATCTCTGTCAAATATTCAATTTTTTTTGAAATCATATAACTCGATATTTTGTGGACATAGTAAATGGTAAACTGTTACCTAAAAAGGTAGTGACTCAATATATTACAGGAAATCCTCAAAATTTTAATTTTTAAACATTTTGGTATATAGTACTTCCCATGCTTCAATATATTATGAGAACCATAAGACACCAAATGGCCACACAACAAGAGAATGCATCCCAAAACCAAATTTAATCATCACTCATGTGGCACTGCCCATCCTCTAGAAGAGTCATCAATTGAGATGAAGTCAAAAATAACCTCATATAATCAAATAAAGTCTAAAATATTGAATTCAAAATGAAATAGCCTCCCTTCATAGTGAGTTCTATCAACAAAAAATCTTTATTGGTGAAATCATTAATGAAGTACCAATAATACCCTAATAGGCAAAAGAATCACAAAATCTCAATGAAATTCCATAGTACCTCCCATGACATGAAATATTTTACCATTTTAATATCAGATGGGTTACCATGTTTTGAGACTATATTCACCTACAACATAACTTCTAGAATCCAAAACAATCACATTAATATCTTGGTATGAAGTTAGTGATTCCTCGTGATGTTTAAATTACTCTCAAATTAAGTACATCATATGCCTCATTTTTTTAATGAACCAGGATTTCATCTTAGATTACCACAATGAAATAGTTAAAATAATGGTTGAATATCCTATTCATCAGCACCATAAACCCATTCATGAATTAGTCAGACTGAATGGCATGAAACTATATTCATGGTACACATTCCTATTCCAAAATGTTGTTTTTGGGATATCTACTTCCTTCATCAAGATCTTATGGTAACTAGATCAAAGAGAAATATTATAGGTTTACTTTCCTAATCAAACATATCAAATAAATCACTTGTATAAGGAAAAAAACAACTTTCTTGTCTCTGACTTTGTGGTTATTCTGTTTATCAAATACACTTGTGAATTATTCCATCATCCTACTTAGTGAAATACCTTAGTGCTTCCCAAGGTGACATAATGGATCGATTTAAGACATTTCACATCAAAATAACCATAATATTTATTATATCCTATATTTTAGTTGTTTATATATCATAATGGTTAATATTTTTTTTTGAGTACCTAGCACCAAGTTAATAATGAAATACGCATCCCTTACTAGTGGTTAACCTTAAAAGTCTAATAGAAAACCTTTCATAAATTAAATAGCTATTGGAGGAAATTTATTATAGGTGGTTTGTTTATATAGTTAAAAATCTTAAGAGGAAAACATCATATCTAGCTATAGAACATGATTTTCAGCTTAGATACCCCTTCAATCTCACTTTACATGGAAAACACACCACTTCCCATCAGGAATTGTAAGGAAAACCCATGATGATAATAGTTAATCCAAAATTGATGATAAACCAACCATTATGTTAGTAAAATATTATTTAATGGATTCATTTCTATAAAGAAAGACACAAAAATATAAAAACTTGATTAATTTTAAACATAAGAGGGAAATAATATACTATTCAAATTTTATTTCTAATAGGCGTTTCAATCTTCATCCCATAAGGAATGAGATATGTTGAATGAGTAAATGGATCCACCATGTAGTTTGATATGAATTAATGAGATGAAATAGTTTCAAATAAAAATGTCACTAATGATGATTATATAAAAATGGTACCTCTCACCATAAAATGTCCCAAACCAGCTCCAAATGGAGACTCATCCTCTACATGATCTTGATTCATTCTTGATTACTCTTGTTGGAACCCCATTTTTATTGAATAATTTTATTGTTTTACATATCATATTAGTACTATTTATATCATAAAACTATACGAGGATGTAAAAATATGGAAATATAAATGACAATGTCCAAAACATCTGTATAGGCTATAAAATTTGTGTGATTCTGTGAAAGTACTCATCTAGTTCCTAATCTTTCCATAATGAAAATAAGTAATTTTACCATTAATAGTCACTATAAATGATCTTGAGGATTTTTTTCTCAATGAATTTTTTTAATTTTTCCATTATTAGGCCCATTGCACATTATATTCCCATAAAGAAACTACTAAATCTATAACTAAATGTTTGAGGAACTCTAGTCAATCCTGAATTACCATTCAGATAATTTTTTTCCATTAGATATCAATCATGAACAACATTATATGATATAAAATTCAGCTTAAATAGTTAAAACCAAATATAGACCAATCCAAAAATTCAAGGATTTCCTATTCTCATTCGACACTGCCTTGGATGATAAATATGTAACATTAGTAAACTGGTAATAATACCATTTCACTTCACAATCACCCTAATTGTGGTTAATAAATTCTATAGACCTAGAAAATATAATTGAATCTAGATACAATTTCTCTATAAAATGTTTTCCAAGTCTTCTATAATAACTCCTTTCTCTTCTCTGAAACTATGTTATCCCGCTATCTCTTTCTTGGACCGTCAAGGATGAAGATGGAAAACATCACCTAAAAGGGTTCCAACTTCCCCAAAGTTCAATGATTCTTTCAATAATTCGCAATAAATCATCTTCCACTTTAGGATCATTCATTCCACAGAATTATGGTGTATTTTGAGGAATTAACTATTGATCACAATGTGTACTATCATTCTTCCGAGGTTCCAGCTATGTATCCTGAATGGGGATAGGTGTATCCCTTTTTCCTCAAGCATAAAACACATGCACCAAATCCTTTACATGGGATTGGTCAACTCGAGGGTTCAATTGTTGCGGTTCACTAGTAGTTTATTTTTAAAGCCTAATGAAATTCATTATTTAGGGAATTTTACTATATAATTTCAATTTTTAATAAGGGTTAATTATTCAATAGACAATAAAACATCATATCTATTACATAGAACTATAATTGAGAAGACAAGTCTCTGATTAGATTCTTGTTAAAATATTGGTTCATATCAATTAATTCCTCAATGTAATTGTTTTATAAATATTCTTGGTATCTTAAGGCTCTAAAAAATGATATAGGGAAAGGTACTTGATTATACTCTCCCCCTTATGTCCTAGATACTAATATCCCATCTATAAAGACTTCCTAGACTACATAATAACATACATGAAGGGGAAAAACCTCCTTTGATTCCAATTTATTATGAACCAACTTGGATAACCAAATAAACTTGTACCTGATCTAGCCCTAACTCAACCCAAAGGGAATTATTGATTTAAATGTGCTAGCTACTAGTTTACATGAATCAATAATGATATATGTGTACTATTTTTCAATAAGAACATCAACAAAATCCTACCGGTTCATTTTATTTTCTTTAAAATGGAAAAATAATTTCATTACATGACCAAATTAATATGTTGGGAGTGAGAAACACTATCCTAATATGATCCTACTAAATTTATTTATTAAGTTCATTATATATACAAAATATGATTAATTTTAAATAAAAATTGGAATTTTAATCAATATCATAATAGACAATAAAAAATTCTTTTCAAATTATTTTAAAATAATAATAATATATTCCTGATAAGTACATTCATTAAACCTTATTTAATATATCATTTTATAACCATTAACTTGCCGAATAAATTTTATATAATATCCCCAAGGTTGTAATCCTTGTTGTTAGTTAGATCAAGGCCCAATTATTATCTCATATATTAATATAATTTAACAATAGGTGCGCCTAATTTCCTAGATCTCTAGTATATGTTTAATAGGAGTCCATTATAATAAATTAATTCCCTAAACTCTTAAAATTTTAGTTAAAAATTTAATCATAAATCATATTCTAGGTTTTTATCAAATTTTCCAAGAGTTATTTTCCTAAAATACTCACCAAACTACCTAGGATCCCATGAGAATCTTGTAATTCAATCCAGAGGAAATCAATCATTCAAATTAGTTTCCCAAATTTTCATTCATGAAGCCGCAAAAGATAGTTTGAACATTCCATATCATTTTAAAAACTAACATCAATTGTGTTTCATCCAAAGTACTTGATTAAAAAAATCATTTAATTCAAAATCCTTAAAAAAATTCATACCTTTATTTCCCAAGAATAATTATATAATTCAATAATTAAATCCTTAATTCTAATTAATAATCATTTTCAAAAATGAACACTTTATTTAAAGATACATTTATAAAAAGGATTCATCACAGATAATTCAATTTTTAAAAATTTATCTTGAATATAGATCCATGATTTATAAAAAAATTCTTATTCTATTTCATATCAGACAAGAATAAAAAATATCAATTTATTTTGAATACAACAAAAAATCACCTAACTCATGCATGGTATTGTCAATCACCCAATACAGGATCCAAAATAGGAGATTCAATGTGATTCAATTGACTAATAGGAGATCCTAGGAAAACATTCCAAAAAATCCAAACATGTATCCATAAATAACACATGGACCCACAAACCTCGATACGAAGAGATATAAGGAAACTAGAATTTCGAGTCAACTCATGGTAACACTTACTAATAGAGATTTGATGCTTTTGTCCGTAAACAGATACATGGATATTCACAGTTTTAAGGGTGAATATCAACTGAATATAGACTCAATGGTGTTAAGGATATAATTTTGTTCTAGAGAAGGGGTATTAGATTTAAAACTAAGTTTCAAAAAATAAAATTATGATACTACCCATGATTGACTCACCCATATCTATGTCATCAGTTAGCCACAAGCTCTCACCGGTAAGCTGGATGAGGTAAGAAGAGTTCCTGATAGTTTAGAAACACAAATTACTAGACATTTTTCTTCCAAAATCTATAATGTGGTTTTATATTATAAAATTCATATTACCATCATGAAATGGGTGAACTAATGTCTCTCACCGACTATCTAGTGGAATTCATATAGTTTCTCAACTATCGGGCCTTATGCACCCAAAAACCAAATACATTAAATCATCTTAGCATCTCAAAAAATTATCAAAAAAAACCCATGACCATTTAATTAATATAATGAATTTGGAATGACTACGAATGTACATGAAAATAAGAAGAGAATTATAAAATAATGATTTCATGTGAAAGAAGTTGTAGGGATGTTTCACAAGTCCCATCAACATAATATTCTCTATATTCCCTTTAAAAATTTATAACCAATATAGAACCCATTATTTCCCATTCATTATTAATTCAAGGGAATATAATTAAATTCTTCAATTATTATCCATCAAATAATTACTAAATACTCTCAATGATAGTCCTCCACTAGTAGATAAATCATCACACATGCACGTGTATAACCCTCAAGAATGTCATACATATACAATAATGATTATAATAAATTTTATCAAAACTATCTCTGATTTATATTAATTTTATTTATTCATTTTAATGCATTGAATGAATTTTTTATTATCCAATGATTCAACTCTCATCATTATACTCTTCTCCATCTTTTATAATGGAAATTATCTAGTACTGAAAAATAGCTAAAAGTGTATGAAAGATCTCTAATAATCAATATTTTCTTCAATATCGACATCCAACATAAGTAGGGGAATGGAATCATAAAAAATTATTTTTCATTATAATTATTTGTATTGACAATGTTTTTTCATATTTCAAAATCATTTAGGATTATCACCATTCAAATACACTTCAAACCTCAAAAAACATATCATGTATTTATAATTTAATATAATTAAAATAAAATATAGTATAATATGTGAAAACTATTAAGGACTATGGTATATATCCACATTGGATATTGTATTCTTTTTTGAAAATTTAAAATCTATAGAACTCAGAATTTATTCTTTATTAATTTTACCTTTAACTATTCAAGGCTTCGGGTCATTCCTTAATTACATCTAATTTTCTATGACCAATTAATTATCTTCCTGTGAAATTATTATTGAACCCAGGTGAATTATTTTTCATGAAATAGTTGATTCAACTCAACATCATATGAATTATCCATGGTATTATTTCATGATTTAATTCTGTACTGGATTTATAAGGATGCAATTATAACTATATGCATGTTGATATTTTCTGGAAATCAACCTAACATATTTAAATGGATAGTGCTTATTACATGGTTAGTGCACGTTTTGGAAAACCATGCATCAAAATTTTAGTTCTCATTAAAATTGGAATAATTACCAATTTACCACATGGATTTTTATACCTCTCTTACCATTTTCCATCTCCCTCACATTATAATCCAAGTAATTTGAGCATTCAATTATTTCTATTGATTCCCGTCTGTTTAAAATGATTGGGATGGATTTATTTGATGATTTTTTTTATACTTCAACTTATTCATTCATTTATCTATATCTTGGTACCTCTTCAAATTAAATTTCATTGGTTTATGGTTTTGGTTTTGATTACACTAGATATTGGTGCAACGAATAGGATTTTATGGGGATATCTTACATCCTAAGAAGAGGATGTCCAACAATGGTATCTAAACATTGTCTCCAGTTGTTTCAATAAAGGTATGTCTCCATTTGAAAATTTATCAAGGATTGTTGAATAAATTAAAATATGTTTCTTAGGTAATTGGTTTTAATTGATATTTATATTTCTCATGGTGGTGTTAGGATCATTCCATGGGGAGTTGGCATGAAGTTGGTTACAATATTGGTGTGATGGAGAGTATATGTGAGATATTATTCATTAAGACCTAATGGATTCATTTTTTAATTAATAATTATATATTAAAATAATTTGAATAATTAATTATCTTGTTCTTATAATCGTTTATTATCACAATTTATGGAATCTTGTTATTTTAATGATTTCTATTTGACTTTTATAGGTCTTAATAAGGATTGATATGCATGCTTTTAAAAAGATAATTAACAATAATGGTGAGGTAAGGGTTCCTGTGGACATACCCATATGGTAATTATGTATTTTTTTTCTAAAATGTTATGTAATGTGTCTCCAAATATGGTGGTAAATTATTTTATAAACTATTTTATTTGAATTAATAACATCTATAATAAAAAAAATTCCTAGGGACACTATGGAATCTTGGGAAGGAGATTTACTTCATTGGATGGTGATGGTCGAGGATAGGATCACAATGGTATTAATTGATGAACATGGACACTAATGTGTATAAATGTAATGAAAATAACAGAATCATAGGTAGTTACCCATGTTATAAATTCTATTGAAGAACTCCAGGAAGAGGTACATGACAGGTTGAGATGGATGATCTAGGGATTTTCGATGTGGGAACCTTGACAGACCATAATGGCTTCCGGCTTATTGAGATGATCATGGGGTGGGTGTTCATCAAATAATAAAAATTTACAACCTTGATGGGTAGAAAAAAGGAGACTCATGAATCTGATTGGTGTTTGGATGAACGAAGATTGATTAGGATAAGGGGATATTCATGTGGTCTTCTCCATTTTGGGACATAACATGGAGACCAATTATGCCTCAATGAGACCATGTTAGTGTTTAAGGATTCTATATCCTTTTTGTATTTGGTGTGTTCTTGAGAAATACATTCGATATCAGATGATCCATGAATAATGTCTTGGATATGATGAGTCCTTGGGAACCCCATTGGGTGCCCGAATGACATGTTGACCATGGAGAGGGAGTTCTCATAAAATGTGATGTGATGATTATTACTGTCTCCAAGGAATTAAAATTAATAATGAGCCTATCATATCAATGAATATGAAATATCATTACGTAGTGAGTAAATACTAATAGTTGGGGGAGCTTCAAGAAGAAGTATAGCCCCATCAAGATGCTATATATGAGATGAGTGTAGGTGGGATGCATTTCCCAATGGGATGTGTTGAGATACCTAGGATTCATTGAACATAACCATATGATCTGGATGTGAATCTAGGTACTAAAAGTACTAGATTTTCCATGATGGAAATGAATTAACTATTGATCTTGATATACACAAATGTAATTTCCTATGATTCGAGGGAATCAATCATAGAAACTAAGATACCATACTTCCAAGGATTCCTAGAATCGACTATTGAGTTAGACCAGTTAATATAATGTAATTTCCTAGAATCTTGGGAATCAAGTGTTCATATTGATACACTATTACAATGTATTGAATAAGACTCTAGTAAATTTGTTGGAAGGACGAATCATGCTTTCCCACGATGTTTGAGACCATCCATTATTATGGATATTAACACACACATTATTACCTAGGGCTCTTGGAAATCATCCATTGACCCTAATACTAATATACATACAAGGATTCCTACGAATAATTTTATATGTTTTATAAATCATATTTCAAAGGACTCACTCCAATTTTTTTCAATGGGTTGGAAATTTATTCAAATGATTACCTAAATTCTGCAACACACACCGTCATTGGCTAATGTAGGTTTGGGTCAATATGTGTGTGTGATTGATATCAATGATGATGATGTTCAGTTATTTTAAGAGTTAGTATCAATAAATATTGTGTGTTACCATATAATATGGCATGAAATACTACTTAGTGGGATAGGTTAATTTTTTTATGGAAAATATAAATGTTTAACTATAGTGAGGTACTCAATAAAGATGAATATGTAGAACCACAATGTAATGGATGCATAGTGACCCTTAGTTAGTCTATATTGGTATTTTATTCCTTATGAGAAACACCATGGGACTGATTGGGAAGATGTGATCAATGATTCAATGTTCTAGTAAAAACCTATATGAGAATATTCAATATATAATTTTTATCAAATTATACTTATTAAAACAACATAACTATATGATATCAGACATGGATCATTTTAGGGTGATCTCATTGTGTATCTATATAATATAAAATGATAATGCGGTCCTCGAGGTGGTGACTCCTACAAGAAGAGGTCTAATTATGATTATCCCAATATTATACAATCTCAAGGGGTTTGGGTTCTCAATTATAGTCAATTACCCGTATAGGTAATGAGTTTCAAGGTGATACTTGATACTTATATCTGATAGAACCTATCATAGAATTTAGGGATAATGAGTTCTTTTATAACATTTGAGATGGAAACAGGGAGGGTTTTCTCTTGAGTTATGAGTTATGTGAGGTATGTCTTATGAGTTATGAGGGAGATCCCAATTCCTTGGGATGTAACATTGGATGTTACCGAGTCTAAATATGTCTATAGATGAAATTAGAAATTTGAGGATAACATTACTGTGGGATAGCTTGGACATGTTAGTGCCTTATATATGGTGGAATTGTTAAATATTGGGGTTTTATATTCTGATATGAGATTTTCTATTAGTTATATTGTATAGTTATAGTGAATACATAAATGATCATAATCATGAAATCTTGTGGTTTCATTTGGCATGAATGTTTGGTTTTGAGGGAAGCAGCTATTTACTGAATATTCCTATTAATTTTGAATTTCTTTTTAATAGTGCAGTGGTAGAGCATGGATGAATTATCATAAATTCATAATGATTTCTAGTTTGACTGGATTTCAAGAATTATACCCTGGAAAAGATAAAATTCTTTCTTTTGAGGTGGAGGGATGAGGGTTATTCTAGATGATGAGATTTACATTTGAGAGGATCATGGTAAATTATTTATACATCAAATACTAGAAAAGTTTGTATTCAAATCATGGGAACATTAGATGAGTCCTTTGATTGGGATGTATGAGATCATAGAAACCTTGGTTTTGGATGTAATTGAAATGGAACATTTTCATTATATGTGGAATCATTTTACATGTGGATTAGAGAACGTTTTTGGAGGTATGAGGACAAATTCGAATTGTGAAAAATGGTTGGTGTGGTTTACAGAGAGTTTGGTTAAATTATAACTATGTAATTATGGTATAAGGTGATGTTTGGAATGAAATAGAGTTTAGTGTGAAGGGTTATTTAATGATTTATGCCTGAAATATATTTCAATGTACGAGATAAGATTGTATTAGGAGGTGGTAAAGAAGTGTGACAATAATCCCTACTGATATTTATCTTTAAGAGCGTCAGATTCAAATCCATATGGTTGTTGGTTCACCATTTTCCATTAGAGGGTGTGAGCCTCATAGGGAAATATTTTTAAGAAAATTATGAAGCGAAACATTCCCATAATTCAGTCATGGGTTATCATTGATGTTTTGAGGTTGGATCTAATTTATGTGTGGGATGGTCAAGAATAATCATTATTTATGGTAATGGATAGATCATGAGTCATGGAAGAATTCCCCTCATTTTATAATTATTATTTTCATTGTGACACTGATTATTGGACATTTAAGGTGGTGCTTGTATGATGATGGGATAATGAGTCAAAGTATCATGGTTTTGTGGAAAATAATAGAATTCAGAATCAAAGTGGTATTGGATGGTGTCAGTGCATTAGAATTTTGATAATAATGATTTGGTTTTATATGAAGGTGGTTCATGAGGTGAATCATAAAATATTCATGTTTTTTAGTAAATGAAATAATATTTTATGACATTGTGTAGGTGGTAAACCTAATTCATCACACGGTTTAGGTGATGATGTAGCCTTTCATGAAATGGTTCAACGATGAACCATTAATTAATGAAATAATAACATGGGTGAATAATGTGGATAAATGTCATGATGGTATATTTTCTTTAGATTGAATATGTTAGATTACATACTATATTTGATATTCAATATTTAGTATGATGTGTGTATTTTAATATTTTCTATGACCATTGAATGAATCATTTCCTTATATGGACCATGTACATGGGGGTTGTAGACTCTTCAAATTTATTTCAAAATCAAAGATGAGAGAAATTTCTAGTTTTTTACTAGATTTTTCATATGTATTTGGGTGCATAGAAATGGAAAAATCACCTTGGAGATTATTGGACAACTGGATAACATGCTTCAGTATGAGGTTTTGATGGTGGAAAGCATCATGGATCAAGATCGGCTATTACAATATGGTGATTATGGTGGGGATAAAATTGATATTAGTGATGTATTTTTTAGTCCACTGATTTTTTTTGAATATATAATCATAGGTAAACATCATCATAGGGGTTTAGTGATGAACATTGTTCAATCAGGTGTTAATGAATAGTTTCAATTATGTTAGTACCTTCATTGTGGGATCTCATACAACATTCATGCATATGGCCCAATTAATTGAGTGATAATTGGTAACACTAGTAGGTTAATTTTTTTGGTAGACTGTTAATAGAGACATTGCATGGAAAATAGTTATTAGGTTGAGATGGTTTAAAAACATTGTTCCTCTAGAATTTTTATCTTCCATCAGGGTTTTAAAATTTTTGAAACCTACTTGATGGTTTGGATTATCAATTGATACTCTGGTTAAAATTTTAAGGGTTTGAGTATCCTGAGGACATTTATTTTTATTTTATCTATTGATTGAGAGGTGATTAAGGTGATATACCATGTTTCACGAGTATCATGCTGAATTTTATGATTTCTTGGAATATTCTACCTAGGGTTAACAATACTCTTTGCATAGTTCTAGGAAAACCATGTAGTTACCATTATGTAGAAAATATTTAAGTCTTATTTGTATAGTTCAGTATTTATGTTCATAGTTTGTTAATGATTTAGGGAACACAATACAGATTATATGGTTAATAATGTGGGTTTTGTTGGACATTGTTCATAGAACATAGTTTGCACATTGTTGTAGAAAAAACATTTGAAATGTTTTAGATAGATAACTCATAAATTTTCATATTTTGTTTAGGGTTTTGGAAACCTTTTCAACCATTAATATGATAGGGGTGTAATAGGAATGTGCATTCTGCATGATGGGTGAATAGTTTGTTTAATTGAAGGACCAATTTATAAGACTCACTATAAGTGGATGTTTTTCCATCATATCCCTCCAATTTTTTAATCTTCTCCTTCTACTTTTCCATATCCATTATGGATACACCACATATTGGCCAAGATATCAATGATATTTTGGATTCCAATCCATTTGTGGTGAGTTTGATGGAATTATTTTATGAATGATATATAGTTTAATCCACATTATTCCCCATTTCTTCTTCCTCTTGTTCCTATATTTATTTCATTTATATGTTTTAGGGATCCTATTTTTATATCACCAATGAATGGTGGAATTATCCTACATTCATTGGGATTTCATACAACTTTGTGAGGGGATGTACAGAGACATTATCTTCACAACATCACATGTCATTTCAATGAAGTTATATCACTAATTTGATATTTTGAAATATTTTATTTATATTAAATGATGATTCTTATTTAATTGGTTTTTATTGTTAGTGATTTTTCATGTGAAGGTCTTATGAGAATAACACATGGGTATTGGCTTGCTTTTGGCTACCATTTTCATGCGTCATCGACATTGGGTGTGATTTTATGAATTTTACCTAATGGGATTATTATTTTTAAATTATTAACAATAGAATAAATCTACGGAATAATTATTTTTAAATTTTTTTAAATTAATTTGGTTTTTGTTTCCATTGGTTTGGGTCACTAGTAATTTTGGAAGATGGCTATTTGACTTAGATGGGTCTTGGTGAGGATGGTCGGACATGCTTTTACAAAGGGATTCAAGTTTGTTTTTTTATTTAGGTGGTCCCTTGTAAATACCAATAAAGTATTTATAAATTTTATTTATGGAATCTAATATGTTGTCTCTCTATTGAGGGATGATTAACCATTAAAAATTAAATGAAAAGTTTTTTTTAAATGTTAATTCAATGTTTTTAAAAAAGTGTCAAGGGCTATAATGGACCCTTGGGAATCGATATTATTTCCTCAACCATGGATGGATGAGTCCTTCAACTTCTTGGTATTACTTGAGGTACATATACCCAAAATGGTATAAATGAAATGAAAAAGAATGAATGGGAGGTATAATCCATAATGATAGGTACCCTTATGGACAACTTGGTAGAGTTTTGGGATAAGTTGTGATGGAAAACCTGTGGATTGGACAAGCAGGACTGATCATATACCGTACAGACATTGGGAAAATTGAGAAGATCGGGTGGTCATTATTCCTCCCCTATAGAGACATGATTAACTATGTGGGTTGAATTGAGGAGACATGTGGATGGGCAAGGTGTTCAGATCATCATACAGTTACTTGGAAAAGCAGATGGGATTGATATCATCTCCCTTATGAGACATTCCATAGAGGATAGTGGAGCCTCAATGAGATCATGACGGTGCTACGGGTTTTCATTTCTTCCATGTGATGATTGTTTAACATAGAGATGCATTTGAGATATGAGGATCAATGAAGTGTTTCTTGGATAAGACTTTTTCAATTCTCTCATTAGGGAGCACATTCATATGTGAAGGATGCGCTTACTATTTCCCTGTATTCCTACTTTCCAAAGGTGGGCGACATTTTTGGATTATTTAGGGATGGTTTATCCTTGATCGAAATAGTATTATGGGATTTAAGTTTCTTCTTCCGTGGATTCCTCATCAGAACTCGTCACCTAGTTTCGGTCTCCATTAAGGATTAAGACACTATTCGTGAAACTATTCCTAGTTCTATATCTTAGGAGATGCCAGTTAAAAACAATACATCTTTCAAGAAATTATGAGGGGTCATGTTAGGGTAGCAACCTTCAATCAGGGGAAGTAGTCACGATGGAAATTGCTAGCGTGTTATGTTGCTAGAACACTGATGTGTCTTCATTTCATCCCCTTACGATAGAGATTCAAGGCAGTGTATAAGCCCAAGGCATCCCATGTCGAGTGAAGGAGAATTTTATGTCGTGGGAATGTCTCTGAGGTCTTCCTCATCTTCCCATGATTAACACATGGTATTTTGTGAGTATAATGTCTAGAAGATATGGAATAGACTGATCAGAACACTAATAGAAGTGAATCTGATGGGTGCATCCCCAATAGGGGGAACATGAGGGAGATTAATGGATGAGTGGATCAAGATGCCCAATGATGGTGGATCTGAGTCTTCATGGGTCCTTATAATTGGGACACCAGAGTTTTCCATTAGATAGGATTGGACCTTGGGGAGGTTTCATACATACCATGTCTCGGGAGATAGTGATCAAACCCACATTGTTCAAAGGATAGACGAGTCGTTGGGTGCACAAAGGACAGTGACCCGTAGATGTTGTTGAAGCTTATGCATGAACTGTGGAACATCTCAAGAGGGTTTCTATGAGGTGGATGACTATGGACCGTTTCAGGATTATACGTGGTTATCTGCCATAGGTAATGGCATGATCTCACTAGTATGTGGTGTCCTGAATAAGATTCAAGATGGATAATGGTGGGTTGAATAAAGTGTATGGGAAAGAGATCGAACTGAGATGAGGAAAGTGGTACTACTGGGATTCATCCTCAAAGATACTTCTTATGTATCCCCGTGGAATAGAATCAAAGACTTTGTAGTTCGGTGGGGGTGTTTGGACACTTAAGGAGGTGCCCGCGAGAATGGATGCATGGATGGTACATAGAGGAAGAGGATTACACAGAGATGGTTTCCTATCCCCATGGATTGAAATCATTCCAGTAAAGAGGTTCTCATTCCATGTGAGGGAAATATCACTCCCACAGAGATGACAAGGTTTGGAGAATGTATCTAGTGGGGACCTCCATGAATGTGGCACACAAAGAAGTTGAAGTTTAATGTCAAGCACTGAGGATGATGGTACATGTGTTGGATCTAAATATGAATGTAGATGCTCAATATACAAGAGGGGGTGAATTGTATAATTTAAAAAATTCTTTTGTAACCTTTAAAGTTGGTATAAAAACATTCATTTTTAACCGTAATAAAAATTGTTTTTAACAAAGTTAAACAAGATAAATTCACAGGTCATGTTACTTCTACAAACTTCATTGGTTCTTGAAATATGGTTCCAAAAATGAAACTTAAGAAAATTTTACAAGGAAAACATTCTACCTTAGAGCGTACAAAATATTACTGATCTGAGTATTAAAAAAAGGAAGTATAAGATAGTTATACTTTCCTTATCAGTCAAAATGCAGCAAAAAAAAACTTGAAACAATACAAGTAACAAGAATGAGACATTTTAACCCAAAGAGTTGGGTATTCAACAACCTGGGATTAAGGTCACCTGATTTTTACGTTCATGGAATTCTACCTTACCCACACTAGGGTAAGCCATCTATAGGAATATCATAATTTGTCTTGATTTCCCTACAAGCCCTCAAGTTCAAGGTAGTCGGAACCTCGGACTTCCTCACCAACGAAGTCCTCAATCTTTAAGGTAGTTGGAACCTCTGTATTCCTATCCTTAGAAGCCCTCATATTTACTCAAGAACATTTGGAGTCAC
This sequence comes from Viscum album, assembly GCA_963277665.1. Classification (NCBI taxonomy): domain Eukaryota; kingdom Viridiplantae; phylum Streptophyta; class Magnoliopsida; order Santalales; family Viscaceae; genus Viscum; species Viscum album. Next base: position 1,083,268,929 of record OY728150.1, on the reverse strand, counting down.
AAGAAGCAATCTGAGCAAGATTTTCAGAATGCACAAAGCATTAGAGTATCTTTCTCTAGAAATCAAATCGACAACATGAAATCTCTAGAGTGAGGGAACCACACATATATTGTTGTGAGTTCATTCAAATGAGCTCCTATTTATAAGTACTTCTCCAACAGTCTATCCCCTCCTCCAATAGTCATAATTTTTCATGAATCTCGGAGAGACCAGTACATGTGTGACGTAGACAACGGTTAGTTAGAAATAGATTGTACGACATTATTTCATAACCATAACATGGGTAAGAAAAATATGGATTATTAATCAAATATATTTTTCAGAGTCTAAGGAAAAGAAATGTTCGGAGTCTAACCAAAAAAATATTCAGTGTCTAAAATACATGGAAATTCATATTCTATTTTGCTAAGAATTCGGAGCCTAAATTCTATAGACTTATGAGTTTTTATTCCGAGGAAATTAGGAGTCTTAATTTTAATGAAATTCAGAGACTGAATTCATAGGAATTAGGAGTATGATCTCATAGGAATTCAGAGTCCGAATTTATAGGAATTCAGAGTCTAAATTTAGAGAACTCAGAGTAAGACTTCAAAGGAATTCAGAGTCAAAATTCATAAGAATTTAGAGTCTAAATTTAATGAATTCAGAACCTGAATTCATCGGAATTCAGAGTCTAAAATCATTAGAATTCGTATTCTAAATTCAAAGAATTTGAAACCAGAATTCGGATCCAGAAAACAGAATACTCTATATCCAAGTATTTATAGGATCCTGTGGTTTTAGATATGAAACCTAATTTTACACATAGAAATAAAAAGAGTTATATTTTAGAGATGCTAAGATATGAAAAATGAAAAATAAATAAGGATAAATTTTCCTTGGGGAAAGAAATTATTCCTAATTAATATAAAACATAGGGGAATGGAATTTTTCCGTCGATAGAGTGTTTGTGATTTTCAAAACATATAGGAATGGAAAAGTCATTAGGAAAAATTTTTGACTCAACAATCTCTCCATTTTTTGAAAGAACGAACATCCTTATGAAAAATATTATAGGGACATGTATAATTGTGAACATGAAAATAAAAACATATCTCCCATTACTTATAGATCAAAGTGAATATGACTAACTCCCCATTAGGCTTTAGAATCCAAAAGGATCATATTCTTGATTTCCTAAATGAGATTTTACATTATCTTAAGTAAGAAAATCTTCATTTATTAGAACTCCCACTAAGATGGACTCTCCCTTACTTATGGAAATTACTTCTTTACATAGTATTCTTTTTTGACATTCCTTTCACCCCTTTTGTGATTTTCAAATATCATTAAAGGGAAGTGAAAAAAATATGGTACCTGAAATATTAGTACTAAACAACCAAAAAAAAGGAGCAACCAAAAATCTCATTAAAATTCGAAGAATATATACAATAAGAAAATACAACAAAATATCATATTTGAAGAAGATTATTCTTCATTGTCCTTCATCATAAGCTTCCTAACTATGGTTTTCAACTTCTTGATCTCTTTTTGATCCTCCTATGCATGTTTGAGAATCCAATCCTGATCTTCAGTTTTCTTCTATAAGGGTTTAATTTTCTCTTCCTGGCCCTTATGAGATCCTGCCTAGGCATTCTTAAGTTCCTCTTTCTTAGAAAGATTCTATTCAATATCAATTCTAAGATCCCTTTCCCTCTTTCAATTTTGAGAAACAGAATAATGTTTTCCATTTAGATCTTTCACTTCTTACATCTACGTATTTTCTTCAAGAGATAGTTTTTCTTCAAAATACATGGTGAGATAATTGAACTTTCCATATTCGGTTTCAAAGTTATCCTTGAAAATATATTTAACCTCATCAATATTTATCATATCATCAATAGGTTTCTTTGAACAACTAGTCATCTTGTTGTAGGATCTTTTATGGGCTTTATAGTTTATGAAAAAGGTTTTGAAGTCATCCTCAATTTTGATGCACTTATCCATCTCCATGGATACAGAGTCTGATTTCTGATTTAAGGATTGTTGAATCATCTGACACCTTGAATCTATACTCGGAAATAGGGGAATAGAATCAACTGGCTTCTTCATATATTTAACAATAATGTCATGGACAAGAGAAATGATTCTGTATCCGAGACTTTGGTTGGTGAGGATTCATTCTCTATTTCAATTTCATTCCTCTTCGATGAAGAACCAAAATCTATATTTTTCACCACTACTTTTATAGTTGTGTCAACAACCACCTATTTTCCCTTATCAGCTTTTGGAATGACTTCTTCCAGATTGGGTGATTCGTGTTCACTATCAGATAGTTGAACAATTTTGTCTTTATCAACTTCTTCCTTCTCAGCACTTGCCTTAGCGACCACTGGTTGTATGAAATCACGATTTGAGCTTTCTTCTTCAGACAACTTATTCAATTCATCTCCACCCTTCTCATATTTCCCTTGGGTAGCATGTTTTGATGACTTGGCATCAGAAGTTCGGATTGATAATTTTTTAGAAACACTTTCCTTCTCATGAAAATCATCGACTTGCCTTATCATGTCTTCGGTATCACCACTACATTATTCCTTTTCTTCTTCTTTGAATCCTTTTTTCTTGATATTTTTCCAGAGTCACAAACATATTTCCTAGAGTCTCTGGTAGTGGTCCAATCAAAAAAGATTATGGTACCAGAATTTTCTCAGATGCTTTCTCATCATCCTTCAGAAGAGATTGAACTATCTCAACCTTAAACATCTTTTTCTTTTGCTTATTCTCTTTCGGTTGCTTCTCAATCTCTTCAACTACATTTTCCTTCAAGGTTTTTTCCTCAAAAGTGTCCAAGACAAACATAGGCTCCCCATTTTTCTGATTTTTCTTGTATCCTCTCCACATTGCTACTACCCCATCAGGATAAGATTTTTGTTTCTTTGGCTTCATGGGTGGTGACTCAAATTCCTTTTCCACTTGAGTTTTTTTTCTTCTCTTCCACTTCCTTCCACCAATTATAGAGGTTTGATCCACCTCTTATTTCTTAGAAATAACTTCGACTTCCTCTTCAAGAAAATCATAGAATTCTTTGGATTCATTGGAAAAACCAACTTTCATCCTTCGCAAATTGTCATCACTTAATAAAATAACTTTACAATTCATCGATTTAGATCTGCAAGGAATATTGTAGGATACTAGACACTGAACAATCATCTTTGATAGAATGGATGGATACATAATAATTTGAGATTTAAAATTCCCAATTTTGATATTTTCAATTGTAACCATAAATGTAAATCACCAAATTTTTATTTTTTACGTTCACCAAGACATCCAAAATATAAATATCACTTTTATTCAAAGTATCCTTATCTCATTTTCCAGCAATGAGAAAACATTGATCCCATAACTCAAGAATCTGAAGGATTATAGGTAGATGATCTATTTTCGGAGTATTCACCTATTAAAGAACAAGACAATCCATGAAATTATTCTTATCAATGCTTCCTAGATCATCAGGTAGCTTGTGTGTACAAAACTCAGCAAACCCTTCATAATCAATTCCAATCAAACTAGCATCCTTTGTATATGAAAGAGAATATGTCTTCTTGTATCACATAAAAGAAAACTTTTTTCTCCCTTCTTCCCTGAAAAATATTTCTAGCTCATAGAACTCAACCAAGAAGTCTAGATTCACTAGATATTGTGCCTTTGGTTTTTATATGCAAACAGTCTCCCACTCATTCAACTTGATAATCTTATATATAATAGAATCATACTTATCAATGAAATTTGGATGATCCGTCCTTTCTCTGTAAATATACCATTCGTGGAATGGATTTGTAGTCGACATTTATTTCTGGGAAGAGACTTCATCAGAAATTTGGATGTAAGGAAGATCTGAGAAGTTCAAAAAGAGCTTTAGTAGGAAGGGAAGAGCATCAGCACGGAAGATCTTGGAGTTCGATGTGGGAAAAGCATCAGGTAACCTTTATATAGGCAATTGAAGTGATAGTTCAACTTCACTGATTGATCCAATAGTTGAAAAAAGTCTTGAGAAGATCTGACTGTTTATATGATAGTGGATGGGAAATTTTTTTAGGATCAGATATTTTGAGGTTTTTACCGAAAACATTCAGATTTAAGTAAAGTTAAATCAGATAAATTCAAAACAAGAAGAAAATACCAACATGTAAAAAATTATTACGATAATTTAGAAAAGGAAACATACATTTAGAATTTCTATGAAGAGTATTCATAGTGAGGAAAACTCTTCATTAAGAACATTAGTTTCCGAAAATATTCATTATAATGAATTTTTTACTACGAAAAATTAAGACTACAAAAAAATTTCACAACGAAAAATCTATCTACGAAAATTTTCATTACGAAAAATATAACTATGAAAATTTTCATTAAGAAAAATCTAACTTCGATGCTTTTCATTATGAAAAATCTCACTAAGAAAATTTTTATTATGAAAAATCTATCAAAAAAATTTTTCATTACCAAAAATTTATCTATAGAAATTTTCTTTACGAAAAATCTAACGACGAAACATTTCATTACAAAAAATCCAACTAAGAAAATTTTCATTATGAAAAATCTAACTACTAAAATTTTCATTATGAAAATTCATCCTATGATAGTTTTCCTTACGAGAAATCCAGGAATGAAAATTTTCATTACAAAAAATCTAAAGATGAAAAATTTCATTATGAAAAATCTAACTACAAAAATTTTCATTCTGAAAAATCAATCTACCAATATTATCATTACGAAAAATCTAAATATGAAAATTTTCATTAGGAAAACTCTAACAATGAAACCCTTCATTAAAAAAATTAAACTATAAAACTCCTCATTACAAAAAAAAATTAAATAAACTAACAAAAAAATGTACTTCTCCAATGAAAAGAAGTTTGTTACTGTAAGGATATAGGTTTCAACAAGAAGTTAATAAGGATGATTACCATATAGTTATCATTACTAACTTCTGTTTAAGGTGTTAAAATCTATTGAAGGGTAAACATTTTGTGAAAATATCAGGAAATTGATCTTGAGTTATAATAAATTGAAGAATGATATCTCCTTTTTGTGTGTGGTACCTAAGAAAGTGATGCCTAATATCTATTTTTTTTTGTACGAGAGTGATGTGTACAGTTTTTACATAAGGAAATGGCACTAGTATTATCACACAAGATTTGTGTTTTGGTAAAACTGATACCATATTCTCTGAGTGTGTGCTATATCCACAATACTTGAGCACAAAAACTTCCAGCTACTACAAATTCATCTTTAGCAGTGGAAAGTGCTATTGTGTGTTTCTTTTTGCATGACCAAGAAACTAACGAATCTAATAAGAATTCACAAGTTCTAGTTTTACGTTCTCTATCCATTCTACACCCAACCAATTCATCATCTGAAATACTATTAAGAAAAAAGTGATTTCCAGAAGTATAAAAGAGTCCTAAATTCATGGTTCCCATTAAGTATCGAAAAATTATTTTCACTAAAATTAATTGAGATTATTTAGGATTGGATTGATATCTTTCACATAAGAATACTGAAACATTATGTCTGGTTGACTAGCTGTAATGTATAGTAAACTTCCAATGATACCACTATATGATGATTGATCTACTGGTTTCCTAGATTTATCAAGATCAAGTGAATTTCAGGTACCAATGGAAGTACTAATACTCTTAGTGTTATCATATTCATTCTTTTTAAGAAGATCATTAATATACTTATGTTTGGATATATATGTTCTTTCTGGTTTTTGAGTAATTTGAAAACCTAGGAAAAATGTTATCTTACCCATAATACTCATTTCAAACTCATATTTCACTAGATTCACAAAGGAATCATTGAAAGATTATTGATTTGAACCAAATATAATGTCATAAATATAGATTTGGAAAATCAAAAAAAAAATCATATATTTATTTATAAAAAGGGTTGGATCTGAATTTCCCTTAACATAATTATTTTGATGCAAAAACTTGTAATTCTATCATACCAGGCTCTAGAATCTTGTTTAAGTCCATACAACGCTTTGTTAAGTTTGAAAACAAGTTCAGGATGTTTTGTATATTCAAAACCAGTTGTTTTTTCAACAATAACTTCTTCTTGAACAAAACCATTAAAGAAAGAATATTTAACAATCATTTGAAAAAGTTTGAAATTGAAGAATACTGGAATGGAATGTATAATACGAATAAATTCACGCCTAGCTACGGGAGCATAGGTTTATTTATAGTCTATTCATTCTTATTGATTATAGCCTGTAGCAACAAATCTAGCCTTATTTCATACAATGACTCCATTTTCATCACACTTTTTTATGAAGACCCATTTTAATCCAATAGCAGATGTTTCCTTAATCCTTTTAACAAAGGTCCAGACTTTATTAATTATGAATTCATTTATCTCATCATGCATGGATTTGATCCAATCATCATCACCTAAATATTCATCAGTGTTTTTTTGTTCTAATTGGGAAAGGAATGCTAGATGTTCTACTTCATTTATTAGAGAACTTCTAGTCCTTACAGGTTGATTTACATCGCCAATGATACTATCACTGGGATTATTTTTTAGAAACAACTGATTTGGGTTTTGTAAAACCTATTCATTAACATAGGGTTGAAAATATTCTGGGATAAATGTCTGAGAACCATTTTCTTGAAAATTTTCCTTATCAAAATAATCTTCTATCAAGGGTTGATTGTCAGTTTTTGAAAACACATCTGAGGATGTGGGTTGGGGTTGTTTAAAAACAAATGGATATGTTTCATCAAATTTATCATTTAACATTTCTTTAATAGTACAAGTATTTTTATTAAAAACTCTATAAGCCTTAGAAGTTGTGGAGTAGACTAAAAAAATTAATTCATCAGATTTGGGTGTGAATTTATGTAGATTATCTTAAGTATTCAGAATTAATACCTTGCATCCAAATAACATGAAGTAGTAAAGTATTGGTTTTCTACCATTCCACCATTCATAAGGGGTTTTATTAAGAAAATGTCTAATCGAAACACGATTTAAAGTATAAAAAGTAGTACTTATAGCTTCATCCCAAAAATGATTGTCTATTTAATATTCACTCATCATGGTTCATGTTTTTTCTTGAAGAATTCTATTTCTTCTCCCAACAACACCATTCTGTTGTGGAGTTCTTAGTGCTTAGAAGTTTTTAGAAATACATTTTATACTACAAAATGTTTCAAAATCATAATTTTGAAATTTTTCTTCATGATCACTATGAATAGTTATCAATGGAAGGTTTTTCTCATTTTTAACTTGGGCTATAAATCTTTTGAAATAAGAAAAATCATCATATATATTTTCTAGAAAATAGACCCACGTAACTAGTGTAATAATCAAATAAGAAAAATTCATAATATTTTCCTCCAATGCTACCAGTTTTTGTTGGTCCAAAAAGATACATATGCATCAACTGTAATGCATCAATACATGAGACTTCGCCGATTGATTTCAAACATGATTTATGTTTCTTACCATATTGAAAAGGATCATAGACTTTTAAAGAATCAAATCTTAGCTCTGGTAGATCCTTAACAAGTCTTTTATTAGAGTGTTTACATAGGTTCATAATGTTACAGTAACCTAATGTTTTATTCTATAATAATGAATGACCCTCCATTTCACTAAGGCAAGCTATTTCTTGGCTCCTAAGGTCTTTTATGTTTAGTGTGTATAAATTCTCTTGCCTATGGGAAAAAAGAATAAACTCTTCATTGAAATTGTTTACTAAGAACATGTCATTCCTAACATTCATAAGGTATCCTTCATCACATAACTTACTTATTCTAATGAGGTTATGATTAAGACCCTTAAAAAATAAAAAATTTGAATTCAAAGTTTTTTCATGATGAACAATGTTACCTATAACAATAATTTCTCCTAGAGAATTATCTTCAAAAGTTATTTTTACTCATTATGTCTTGATAATCATTTGAAAGTCGTTTTTGTTACCAATCATATGCCGGGAAAATCCACTATCCATTTACCATGTATTACTATTGGTACTCTTTTTTCGTTCCTTAAAATAAGAATGTAAGGCTTTCAGATCCCAAAAACTATTGGATCTGGAAATTTCAGAAAGCAAGATATTAGGTATCCACATTTTCTTAGAAAGATAAGCTTTATGAAAACCTAAAGACTATGTTTTGTTTAAAGAACAACTTTTTTCCAATTTCCTCCACATTGACATTTAGTGTAGAATGGAGCACATTGAGGAAGAAAATAGTTAATACTGAAAACTGATTTTTAACTAGTATAACCAAAACCCAAAATATTATTTAATGGTCGGATTTGTGAATACATCTTATCAAAATTTTCATTTCCTAAGGTAAAATTTGACAAACACTTCCTCAAGGTAAATATTTTTGAATTTAGTTTAATAACTGAATTTTTATCATTAAAAACCTTATTTTTAGAACTAGAGTTAGTCTCTAAAATATTTTTCTTTGAAATTACATTTTTAAGATATTTAAAATGATTATCCTTCACAGAATTTACATCATCACATTTTTTGGAAATAATTTCAAAATAAAAAAATTTCATATCAATATATTTATAATGATCTGAAATTTCCTTAGTATGAATAGTATTTCTAAAATTTTCCTTATAATGTTTTTTCTTAAGTTTAGAAATTTCATTCTCAAGAATATTAGCAAATCTATAAATTTCATCATAACTAGGCAATGTATTATCTTCATAAACAGAGGGTTCCTCATCAGAAGAGTTATAGTATTTATCATCACTATAATTTTCATTCAAAGATACGTTGGTGGATTCATCATTGTGTACCTTATCCATTAGACAATGATTTTCAATAGGTAGTATGGTTAGTAAACAAATATTCTTCTTACTGGAAGATTCGTACTCTAAAGATTCATTAAAAGAGTCACCACCACTAACACTCCAGGTTTCATTAGCCTTCTAAACATTCTTAGCCTTATCCTTGTAGCACTATTATCTATTCCTCTCAGAATGGTTTTCCTTTCTATCACTTTTCATAATCATTGGACAATATGGTCTTATTTTTCATACTCTTTTACATTCGTAACTGGTGAATTTTGTGTCTTTCTTGTCTTTCATTTCATTCTTCATGGATCTAGATTGAATGTTCTTCTATCCAAAAGTCTTGTTCATTCTTCGATCAAGATTGATGAGCTCATTTTCTAAAAATTCACTTCCACTATATTTGTATTGAATATAAATTATCTTAGATTTAGATCTTGTAACTATCTCATGAGTCCTTGATTTCATATGATTTGATGTTGTTGTAAAAGAAACACTTCCATTTCAATTCTTTTTCTTAATATTATCATCATATATTTTCATTCTGGTTTCATGTTGAATAAGCGTTCCAAAAAGTTCATCAAGAGAAATCTAGTTAACTTTCCTATTCTCATCTATAGTTTTCTTCTTTGATTCCCATTCGTTGGGAATAATGTCTATGATCTTGTCCAAAAGAGCTTCATCATCTATTCCTTTATCGCCCAAATATTGTAAACTATTAGCAATAGTCATGAACCTTTTTTGAACCTTACAAATGTTTTCTCTATAAGGAATGTAAAAAAACAATTATATTTGACTCTGATTATGGCTGTTCTAGTTTCAATAACATTTGATGTTCCAAAGTGAGTTACTTAGATCTTCTTCAAAATACCATTTTCTTCTTCACAAGATTAAATCTGGATATATATATTTCTATTCATAGAACAAATCAGAGTATTTCATACATTATAATCTAGTTGATATTCATGCTTTTCATGGTTGGTTAAAGTACATACTTCCTTTTTAGGGATTTTACATCCTCTTATAATAATGAAAATTTTTTTTACTCCAATATGGAAAACAAATGTCTTCATACAATATCTCCAATCTACATAATCATTTCCATAAAAAATAGGAGGTATAGTAGGATATAGGTTGTCAATATAACCAATATTCATTCCTGTAATCAAAAGTTAAAATATCTTTCCACAAAAACATGTAAACAAAAAATTTTTGTATATAAGAAACATATTCCTAAACAAGGAAAATATTGTGAATAATGAAAATCGATCAAGAAAACTTATATGTGAATATATGTATTTTAGAGACCTCCTCTGATACCAATTGTTGGATCAAAATAAAAATGTATATCCTTAATATACATTAGGGGTTTAATTGTATACTTAAAAAATATATTAAACTTTAAAGATGGTATAAAAAATTTCATTTTTAACCTTAAGATAAACTGTGTTTAACAAAGTTAATCAATGTAAATTCACAAGACCTCTGAGTTTTACAAACTTTCTTGGTTCTGGAAATATGTTTCTGGAAATGAAATTTAGGAATAGTTTAAAAGGAAAAGATACTACCTTAAAGCATATATAATATTACTAATCATAGTATACAAAAACAAAGAAGTATAAGATAGTTATACTTTCATTACCAGTCAAAATGAAGTGGAAATAAACTTGAAACAATACAAGTAATAAGAATGAAATCTTTTAACCTAATGAGTAGGGTATCCAAAAACCTTGGATAAATTTCCCTTGATTTATAAATACAAGAAATTATTTCCTACCCACACAAGGGTAATCCCTTGATAGGAATATCAGAATCTATCTTTCTATCCCCGCAAGCTCTAAACATCAAGGTACTCAACACCTCTATCTTTCTCACCAAGGAAGTCATCGATCTAAAAGGTAGTCGAAAGCTCTGTCTTTCTATCCCAGGAAGCCCTCTAATGTACTCAAAAACATTCGGAGATTCATGAAGCAATCTGAACATGATGTTCAGTACGCACAAAGCATAAGAGTATCTCTCTCTAGAAATCATGTCAACATCATGTAATCTCTAGAGTTATTGAACCACAAGAATATTGTTGTGTGTTTCTTCAAATGAGCTCCTATTTATAGGCACATCTCCAACAGTCGGCTCCATCCTCCAATTGTCATATTTTTCTTAGAATCTCGGATGGACCTATACATATGCCACTTAAACAATGGTTAGTTAGAAACAGATTTTACGACATCGTTTAATAACCATAGCAGTGGTATGAAAAATATGGTTTCTTAATCAAATATATTTTTTACAGTCTATTTTAAATAAATATTTGTAGTCTAACCAAAAAACTATTCAGTGTCTAAAATACATGGACATTCGGATTATATTTTCCAAAGAATTCAGAACCATAATTCTATAGACTTCTGAGTCGGAATTTGATGTAAATTCAAAGTCTGAATTCAGAAGAATTTGGAGTTGTAATTTCAAAGAAATATGGAGTTCGAATTTAGCAGAATTCGAAGTCTGAATTATGAGGAATTCAGAGACTGAATTTAGAGGAATTCGGTGTCTGAATTCAAAGAACTCAGAGTATTAATTCAAAAGAATTTATAGTCATAATTCATAAGAATTTAGAGTTTAAATTCAATGAATTCGGAACCTGAATTTAGTTGAATTTGGAGTCCGAATTCAATGAATTCAGAACCTAAATTTGGACCTTGAAAACAGAATATTCTATATCCATGTATTTAGAGTATTCCAAGGATTTAGATATGAAACCATATTTTAAACATTCAAATAAAAAGAGGTTGATTTTTAGAGAGGCTAAGATATTAACAATGAATAATAAGTAAGGATAAATTTTCCTTCGGGAAGGAAAATTTTATTTTTTAAGATAAAACATAGGGGAAAATAATTTTTCCTTAGATGGAGTGTTTCTAATTTTCAAAACATAGTAGAATGGAAAATTCATATTGAATCTTTATTGACACAAAAACATGGATTTTTAATGTATTGTAGCTCAGATGTAGAGGGTTCACTCCACACCTCTAGAACATACATCATTGATTCCTACCCACCCTTGGGGATGGGATGACATCAGCAATGTCGTTGTGTGGCGGTTCTATGGAGTGATCCTTTGATGGGATCATATTAGCGTGGTTGTGTAAAAAATAAATAGTCATTAGCATTCCTATTCAACGAAGTTTGAGGCTATGAAATACAACATGAATCACCACCCAATACACCTTGATATCACTTCATAAAAACCTGGAGGGTCGTATGGGAATGGGGTTTGTAATGCATTCAGTCATAGAAAGTGGCACATCGTGAAGAGGATGGGATTCGATAAGAGGATGGCCCTCACAATGGAGAAGGACTACCCAAAGAGTAAGGGATTCACAAAGGAAAGTTGATTAGTGAAGTAAAGTTGATTCTTGAAGAGGGTGGGGGTCTCCGGAAAATAAAATTGCTTCATGAAGAGAAACCTTTGTGGGTTTAGGAATTCACCATAGTGAATACCTCTTTATTTAGAGATAATTTGATGAAGGATCTACACTTAGAGAAACTCAAGAACCTGAAGGTGCCCCATCCTCGTTGACAGTCATAGGCCTTTGCAAAGGGCATCTCCACCATTGGCGGAGGCCATAAATAATGAAAAGGGGGTATGGCTCACAGAGTCCTAGTACCTTTGGCGATCTGTCTAAGTGTTTTGTGAAGGTATACGCAAAACATTATCCTGGAAGTTGTATGGGAAGTGGAATAGTGGTTTGGAAGAGGAGTGTCCGACATATATTTATAATTCACCATGGTTGGTGGTATGCAGAATTCTCCATGGAGATGGGTGATGTCACAGAAAGGAATCACTCTGGCGGCTCGTGTAGGCTTCACGATGGGGCTCGATGTCACGTAGGGGTACATCGATGCAGCTACCGCATAGTGGGCTTGGGGGGAGGGGGAACTAACCCCATAGAGGGGCCTCGGTCGGAATTAGACTCACACTAGGCCAGGGTACAACAGAGGAGTATGTGTGGAAATGTGTTCTCCACATGGAGTGTTTCATGAATGGACCTTTTGAGAGGGCTTGGAGGACCTTTTTGACCCTTTTGGTAGGTGGCTTTCCCTGATCAGATCGTTGAATCTATGGGATGAGTTGGATACATTTTTTTCCACCAACAAATACCCCCCTCATAATTTGTGATGACAGAAAAAGATTGTTGAATTCTGGGGGAAAGATTTCGAAGATACCAAGATAATTGAACTCACGGCTGATCGCAGAGGTTGAGGTGAAGCTGGTTAGCTAAGGGCAGTGAATTACCATTCTCACAAAGGGTTATTTGTGAATTGGGCATGGTCCACGGGGTGAAGGGAACCACAATGTGCTTTGGTGTGTTTTGCATAGAGAGGGGTGTCATGAAGAGAACGTGGATCGTCGCAAAGCCAGTGACTCTAGTGCCTATATAAGGGCTCAAAGGTGTTGTTTCCCCACCTGGATCTTTGAAAACAAAAGTTCTCTTGATCTCTTCACAAACAATCATCTCTATAATCACTTTAGAGAACCTGAGTATTTGGTCCGGTGCTTCGCAAACACTCTTTTAGTGAACCAGAGCATTATGATCCACTTATTTCTTTGCGACACAGGCCGAATCCCACACATCTTTGTAGTACAAATGAGGGGTGTGATTATCTCCACAAAGAATCTTCACGAATGGTATTTGCGAATAGAATTTGTTTGGTTGTCGTACCTCAGCTCCAATTTTATCAATGTCCTCATATTCAATGGCCACTCGGGAGGCTATGTGAGAGGTTCATGTTGATTCTACATGATGGGAGGCCATGTACAACAACCTAAAAATAGGTGATTACATCCAGATCACTTCTAATCTCAAATCATTGAAAGAGTGGCTGCCAAAGTTGTAGAAGGAATAACCGCTGTGAAAGTGCATGCCATTATATTGTTTCTACTTGTGGGACGAATTTTCATTCCTGACACTAGGAATGATTAGCTAGACTACTAGTTTATGAGTATCCTAATTAAATATCAGTTGAATATGGCTGCAGATGGGTGCATTAGAAAAGATCATACCCCATTCACAACCCATTTACTGTATAATAATTTCACCAGCATCGATGGAAGGGCACTAGAGTAGAAGACATCCCCACCCCTGTATAAGTTGATCAGCAAGTCTAGGCTCATAAATCCATTAAAGGGGTGGATCACAATCTAGGACTTGCACTAGGGAGGAAACTTCACATATGACTGGGCGTAGGCCTACTGGGCATGCATGTCCTATGAAGAGTTACAGAATGTCCAAAGGTGGGTTGGCCTGTATGAAGCGGCTTGGGCCTCCAAATTTAGCATATCCTAACTGAAGGAATTTATTACACAGTTTCTGAGCTGGTGGTCGCAAGACACGAACACATTCCACCTGCATCACGGGGAGGTTGACATCATCCTCTGGGGACCCCATCAAATTTTTGGTGTCCCAACCCATTGGGTGATGTATGATGAGTTCTTCCATGCCACGAATGCCTAGGGGGACATGGTAAAATGTCCCATTTGGTGATATCATTGATGATGCTTATGCCATGCATGGACAAGGGAAAACAGAACAACTAGGACAAAAACATCAATAAGTGGCTCAGTTACTTCAGGAATTTCCCCTGGGAAGGGGGAATACTACCACTGAGGCCAATAATTATCTTCGAGGAGATCATTGGGTTAAAGAGGGTTCATAGTAGAGGACCCTAAAAGATATCCAAACATAATCTCTAGGGACACAGTATTAAAACTTAGCAGTTGCTGATAGTCAGGCTTGTTGGGTTCATCTCAATGTGGATATGCAGGTGGATTTTACCAGTAAGAGATTCCCATATGGGGGTATGACCAAGTACATTCATCACGGTGGCTCAACTGGGTGGCGGGGATCACATCAATCTAAGTATACTATTGCTGGGAATGTTTTACCATCTACTCTGGCACGTCAATGAGGGGAATAGTCCACTTCGAGTGTGCGAGCTATTCCACTTTCTAAAATTCTGGATCACGTCGTGCATAGGGGGTTACAAATACCATTACGCCATTTCTCCACTGGGGATACATTCTCTACCAGAAATTTTAATAATCGTAGGGAGTTCTCTATTTAAGCTACATGCCAAAAATGTATTGGGTAATATGGGGTGAGTATAATAGTTCATTTTCTATCCATTACCCATGTCAATAGAAGCATATTCTGATGATGACACAAATATGATATAGAAACGGTCGTATCTATTATCCTTTCGTGGTGGTGTGCTAGTGGAAGGAGTATATTACGAACTCATATGTGGGCCATAGACCCTGCACTAGTTTTCCCAAAAAAATTGTTTCTTGTAGAGGCTGAATCTCTGGGTATATATGAATTTTTTCCATGATAATCATCCATGAGTGATGAGAAAACTCATCATGATGTTTACAAGGGAGGATGGGAAAATGTGGAATATGTTTCCCCCATCTGATGTGGCATTGGGATTGGTTCACAATTAGACAAAGTGTTGGGAGTCTGCCGACCCGGGTGAAATACATATGCCAGTGACCATTCGGTCTGGCAAGGTTGTTCCAACACCACGACGCTAGATAGTGGAAACAGGGGGATTCCAATAAGGTAGTTTAGACATTTTTCAGGGTGGTGAAGCTGTAATGGTGAGGGAATCATGCCATGAACCAAAAAATCATAGGCCAGTGCTGACCAGAAATGAAGAGGGAGAGGGGGCAGTGCCAAGCCTGGTGGCTTCATCTAGGAGGTCCCAGGAGGGAGGAAAATCATATTGGGGCTTCCACAGGATCACCCCTCAAGGTCCCTAGAAGTAGCTACATTTGGTATTGATCCTATTTGATGTTTTATTTTCATAGGCATGAAATGACTATGAAAATAGAAAATAATACCTCAACATAAACGGTTTATAGATTAACCTGAACATGCAGAGGATGTTTCTGGGGGAGCTAAGCTTTGAGAAATGTGTCCTCAATTCGACCCATAATGGGGGAAGAAAATGTTTAATGGAGATAGTAGAGGTAATACAATACAATGGTGACAAACAGCCGATGTCGCACTGCGAAAGGGTGATGCTAAATATGACTACTCACATTGAACAAACAACAACTCAACTAGAAGAGCATTTCCCCTAGTGTGACCATGCAAGATGAATAACGATGGGATGAAGTTAACTAGAGAGATCTCCAAGAATCAGCAGATGGTACTTTCAGGGGGCCCTCCCGATGATGGTGAGATAGCAGCCTTGGGGGATTCTCCTTGGGCGAATTCGCCGAAACTATAAAAGTATGTCTCCACTCCCTTTCAATGCATTAATTCCCTCCCAATAATGTCTTCCTTTATCAACTAACAAATATCTTTACATGAGAACCTTCAATTAGACACTCTTTTCAATAAATATGATGGTGTGGATGTCGCGGAGGACCCAATACTGGGGCCTATAGCAAGAGAGATGGTGGTTGTGGGGTCATGAAATATTGGAGAAGCATGGGTCGCCCTCTCAAAATCCTCATAGCATAAAATTGTTTATAGAGGGCCATGCCCCGGCCTCCCAGTGATAATAGACCAGAGATGATACCAAGTGGAACACTAGGGTAAGTCTCATACTCTAGAGCTATACTGGTTGTCTGGTCATTCAAACAGGCTAACTTGGCCTTTGCATTTTCATGTACAGTTTCTAGGATGGTTCACATGTTGATAATGAAAATGGTTGGAAGACCCGAGGCTCCACATCCCATAGAGGTGCCACTCCTTATTGCGTTGAGTTCCATGGCTGACCCGACCCTAGTTCCCAATGAATGGACAATGGAAGTGGGGGATACTGCTAGTGGAATAACGCTTAATACTAACCAGGAAGATGTCATCAAAGTCACATCCACTGACAATGACCAACCCGGGAAAGACCATGCTGCTAATCTCTTAGTGACGTTTCCCACATATAAACCTACCGAACCACGAGATCAGGACGAAACTGCTTTCGAAAAGGAAAAAAACTAGTCTGTTCATCGATGATCATGAAATACGATCTATTTCTTTATCACAGAGTCACCATAATCATAATGGATAGATCATATAGGGAGGATTTGTTCCTGACTACATGAACTATGAGTTGGAGCAGTAATTGCCCAACACCCTCACATGCTTATTTGGGACTACCTTGCTGAGAGAGTGTTGGATGATGTGCATAGTCTCATTGTTGGTTGGGTATAAATAAATTCCATCAATATTCAAATACTCCTGAAGGTTGATCATGAGATTCAGTGGTTGAGGGCATGGTTGAAGGAGCATTCTCCTTTCCTTGATGCACAATTCGGGCTCTTATCACAACTAGAGGCCAATCCGGAAGAGGCCGAAGAATGGATGAGGTGAGAATCTGAAACGATGACCCATATCTTACCTAATGAAGATCGATCCTGAAATGTCGTAGTGGAACCTCTCCACGTTTCTGTCAAGGAGTAGAAGGATCTTAGTAGGAAATAGAAAATTCTGGATGCCACAAGTCAGCAAGTGGCGGGGCTGAAATGCACCATTCAAGAGTTCAACCCATATATCGGAGGGGCCCACCCCTGGGAATTGTGATTAGTGTGCACTAATAAAATTGCATTCATTCATTTATTATTAATGTTGAATGCATGCATGACTTCCAATTTCTGTTTTAATTGTTGCATTTCCATCACATCCATGAAATATCCAGCGATCAGTCCCTAAGATCACATGGGTCATGACTGATGTGAGAAACAATGGATAGTAATATCTTATATCATTTTAATGTTGGAGTTCCAACCAATATTTAGTAATCCAGGGTACAAAAAACCAATCCCGGCCTTTGGGAAGAAATAGGGAGGCCGGACTAGATAATGATGTACTCATAATAGTATAATTTCTATTTGACCAATGTTCATCAGTTCATGAGCGGAGTTATGCCAGCAGAGTTATTATTAATTCGAACATATAGGGTGGAATGTGTGAATTATGATATCCAAAATTCATAACACTATAGTGATGGTGTGATAATGAAGGATAACTATTTACGGTGTTTGAAAGACTGTTTGCCTATTGTGTTAGACTAAAAGGGGGATAAAATGAGGGAAAATTACTAACAATGTTCGAAACATGGGGCCTAACTCGAGATGTAATCCATTAGTCTTTTAGAACATTAGCCCATGGAAACAGGTGATCTATAGAGTGAGAATCCTTAATGTTATGGGGTTCCTTCAGGAATGAAAGTGGATGAGAATCCAAATAAAGGGCACACAAAGAGTAAAGGGTGGAGTGATGGGTTGTTTGAATGGAGTCAAAAACTCTTGAAATCACACCACTCTGATGGGAACTCATTAGGTAAGAACATGGTATGATTAGGGATAGAACCAACCTTTAGAAGGGACCCCTCTAGTGAGGACATGGAATGCCTTGTAGTTTTACATGACACCAATGAGGATGATTGACACATATTTTAACATAATACAATGAAGAAGGTAGAAACATAGTTTAACATCATACCGTGAGGATGATGCATGTAGTTATAAGGTTATACTACTTGGTTAAAGGTTAATAGTTTAATGTCATGTTACAGGGACTATAGGCTCCTAGATTAAGGTCATTGAGACTGCAATATGATCAGGGCCAAGGGGCCAGAAGGTTTAATGACCCTAGGATGGGCCTAAGGAAAAATTCATAGGATTCAGTATGTATCCCATGAAAAATGGTAATCATCCAAAATATAGTTCTCATATTATAGTTTAATGTCATCTGGGACAAGAGGCATGTGTGTTTCAACTTCACTAGTACATATCCTACCAAACCCACTAAGCCCACGTGAGTCATGCTCAATTTGGGAATCAAGGAGTAGTAGTGGGACATTCTAGGTACTTGGAGGCACACATTAAGAGAAATGAAACACTAGATGGATTATGTCCCAATATTAAAGACCATCCTGCCTAATGCACATAGATGCATGGAGGGGTGAAACTAAGTGTGTTAGAATTCCACACAAAACATAAATGAGTAGAAAGATGTGAGTCCTGGATCATGGGATCTAGATCAAAATGATGGTGGTGTGAAGATAAAGGATAACTATTGACCATGTTCAAAACACAACCTTCGTTTTGAGTTATCATGGCACGGGGAAAGACAAATGAGGATCGACTACTGACAATGTTCGAAACACGGGACCTGTCGCAAAATGTCATTCAGGGACTTCTGAGGAATTTTCCCTAGATGATATGTGAGCCAATGTAGAATGATACCAAACCATATAGGGGGTCCTTTTGGACATGGAAGAGGATGGAGATCCAAATATAATACTCATGAGTCATGGAAGTGAAACGAGGAAATGTCCATGACAAAATTCCACACCATGGGGTCTTTTCTACGATGCATTTCAGTATTCCAATGAGACGTGTCAGATAGAGCTAGTTGAATCCCTTTCCATGGGAAAGGTCCCTAGGGATGAAAAATCTATGCTTAAGGTCATATAGTGGATCTGTCATGGACCAACCCGGGTCGACCCTGAACCGGTCACCCAAGCGGACCGCGACATGGCCTGAAGGGCGTTCCTGATCCCCACGGGCTGGCAACCAGTTCCGCGCATAAAAATTTAACTATTGGGAACGATTTGGACCAAGAGCAAAAGATAACCAGATAAAAAAACCGACGACAACCAAAAGAAACTAGCAGTGGAAAGAAAAAAAACTATACATACCTCCTTGTGACCCCTAGGCCACCACCCAACTCAAAACCATGTTTCTCCAACATTGAGCAACTAAACCAGAGCCCTGTACAAAAAACTGAACCTGCAATTGGAAAGAAATAATAGGCGTCAGAACCGAGATGCTCCATAGGGATGCCAAGGATAAACCACTGAATCCAACAATTCTCTTTTCTAAAATAGTCCACTGACACTAGTTTGAAATACAGATATAAAAGTAGGGTTATCACATTTTAAAATATGCAAAATGTTGTTCTCATTTAAAAACCCAATGCACGCTACACACCATTTCCAAAATCATTGTCATTTTATAAATGAAATCCAAAACCGAAAAATATCAAAGCTGGGCTAGAGTAAAACAAGTAAAAGTGCAACAGAAAATAAACCAGTGCAATGAAAAGTAAACAATAAATGTAAATGATTCAGTAACCATGGGTGATCCTAAACATCCCTAGAAGAACCCTGGATGTACTCGGTTTCAGAACCACCTGCCGGCATATGGTGAAGCTCTTAAGTCTATAACCAACTGGCCACCCTAACAGACCAATCCAGTGGCAATGCCCACCTAGCCTAACGCAAATCCAGGGGGTACCAACCCGTCTAATCAGGGTTGGTCAGCAACTGTCACACAATCATCTAAAAGACACCTAGGAACCGATGGTGGTTATAATAATAATACAGTGTAAGTAGGAAGACCCTCGCACGCGTGACTCATCTCACCGCACTTGCCTACCCCAAACACAAACGCTTCCTATATGTTCTCCCATGAAGGGTTACCCTAGATAGAAGCTCCCCATAAACTTATATATATGCGTGCATGTCAAATATGCAAAGTGCCAACTGGTCTGTCACATCATTTGGTTATCAAAACCACTTTATCAAACACTTGGAGTTGTATATCAGGCCTCTAGTTTTACCTAATCAATTCCTTTATGAAAACATTGCAAATTCTCTTCCTAAACAACACTAAACACCACTTTTGTATTTATATAGCCAAACAGGCCCTTAGGTTCCATGTTTCAAGGAATTGCAATAAAAGTCTTTACTTATACAATGTTCAATTTGTAAAAACAAACCCAAGTGTTGTCTTACTCCACGCAATCAACAAAATATATACATGAAAAGCCAAACGGGCATATACGCATGGATTTATTTTCTAACCAATTTAAAGAACCACACAAAGAGACCCACATCATGTAGAAAAATAGGAACCGCTTATAAAACAATGATTCGAAAAAAATACAAATTTAAAGAGACACAAAATCATTTCTTCAAAATCATTAAGTTCAATGAAATTAACCAACGTAGGATAAACATGTTTCATAAAACGTTTCTACCAGCAAACACCACTCAAAACGTCAAACAATACCATTTTCAGAAAAAGGCAATTACTTCCAACCAAGTTGGCAAGGCATAAATATGTGCATAAATAGAAGAGCATCCAAAAATCCATTTTTAATAAAATATTTCAATAGTAAAACACTACTATAAGTTAACTATAAACATACTAGTGTTGCGAAATATAATCTAAAATTTAATTAAGAAAGAGGAAGCATCAAATTGATTAAAATTGGGAGAAATGTCAAGGAAACACCTACACATAACCAAAAGCTGTTTTTAACACTTTTAACCACCAAAGAAACACTGAAATAAATAAACTATCAGGATTATAAGGGTGAAAATAAAATTGATAAACTAAATGAAACCATGAAAGTGCCTATGGAAAACATTGGAAAGAGAGAAGGGATGGAAATGCATACCTCGAACAAAGGTCATGTCAAGATTTCTAACTCAAGTAGAAGCTCGCTCACACACACACACTTCCATATATATATATATATATATATATATATATATCCTTAAACCAATGAACGTGTTCCCCGCGCCATGTGGGAACACGCACACAGAAGATATATATATATCTATATATATTCATACCTGGGAATATGCGTCCGCACCTTCGAAACCAACCTTAACTCCCTACGATAAAACCTCGGGACTCAAAAACACCACAAATCCCCAAAAATAAAATTAATCCAAACAAAGAAATCAAGATACAATTCAAAACCCAACCCTACAAAAAAATCAAACTATGTAAAATTTCAAACAGGGACCCAACTAAACCTCATCCAAAGGACGCGAGACCGATAAAAGAATAAAATAACTGGTGTCCCTGGTTGGGGTGTGACAATTCTCCCCACCACAGACACTTTCTGCCCCCAAAAAGTCACCAAGACAACAGTTGACACAACTTTATCCCATGACCAGATCAAACTAGAAGAAATCGAGAGGCTCGGGGTGACCATTACCAACACATGTCACACCCGACCAATATAAGGACAATCACTATCCAAAGTTGAGGAGAGAACACGAGAGGGTTCTCCACACCACAAGAATACACTAATATAGAAATCCACGAAACCCGAACACACCACCCCCAGGGGGGGTAACACGGGAACTCCCAAGCCTTACTCGTTCATTTTCCCCACATGGACCGAACAACACATCTGAGCCTTTGTCAGAAATTTTTCTACGAAACAACCTGACAACTTGAGGATGAAGAATTAATCAACACCTCCCATCAATATCATGAAAAAACCTCCCCCTAACGAACATCTTTGATACCAACTCAAATCAGAATGGGCCAGTTTATTCACGTGCTAACACCATTCAAAGAGACCAAAGAGTTTAAAAACTACACAGAGAGCAGATAAGACCACTTGGATTATGAGAGAACGTGCTCATCATGCCACCACAACAAGGATGAGATAGCGACAGCGGTGAGAATCGAACAAGGAAATTTTGGATATTTACATCCCAAATCTGAAAAAATTATCCGGACCGAGGCTCCACACACCCTCGGTGAATCCTTACTATACACGAGCTTCGTCCCGAGACCTATGGCTGGGGCACTGATAGCGGAAGCATCTTTTGCCTCACAGTCAGACATTTGCATTCTCCAGTCTCCAACTCCCTCCCGAACGTCGCTCCTTTTTGAACTCTCCCCGGTGCCCCGAATAGTCGCACGATAGTAAGACTTCGGATTAATGCGACAAAGCAGCTTAGAATGCTTGAACCGGCTACACTAGTGTCATGCAAGAGAGCGGTCCAAAAAACTAGAAGTCGGCACCGATGAACATGATTATTCAGAAATAGATTCCACTAGTGCACCCCACTCACCAAAAAGGGGAACCTTCACAGAAACTGAACACCACCAACTACACCCTGAACTCCAATGACAAAGGGACATCCCATCCTTACTAGTCTAGATCTGGACCCTCAAATAAACCCAAGACGGTACGAACCTTATCACCCCCTGGAGTTCCCCACAACTCAAAGACACACACTATCTCCATGGACCATACAACCGCCTTTAACGTTTTTTGACTACCTCATTAGATAGGCAACACAAGAAAAGAACTGGGAATTGGGCATAGCTCATTAACAACTTTAGGAGACTTTCTCGGTGGAATACTCATAACAATACAAAAACCACCATCGAAACAGGAATCAATCCCAAAATCAATCAAATCAACAACACAAGCTAAAGGAAATAGGACCATAATCCAAATATACAACACAAGGAGAAATCACTTTTCCAAAACCATTATTTCATTATAATTTTTAAGAACTCGCCTATGGAACTTTATGAACTGTCACATGCGCGTTTATTCATTCTTGCTCACATCATCTACGAACCAGTGCCCCCACGCACTATTTGCACATACCCACAAACGTGTGACCCTCCGTAAGGAGTGCCAAGGTTCAATCCCCTCTTTTCCTTATCAAATACAAACAAGAAATAAATGTTTCCAAATCAAAAGACTCCCACTTTAAAAATTCAGTTTACCAATTTCAAAACAATTTAAAAGAAAAAAATTTCCCATTTTAAAATCGATTTCATTTTTAACACACGCTCACATCAACCGAGATCAAAACGAAACACAATCAACAAAAAACCACCGGAATGAGGGACTAGTGCATATACCTAACCTGGCGACATGGTGGTGATTCATGACCCAAATAAGGCATTACACTAAGAGGACCTTGAACAGGACACTTGGACTCCACATGGGTCACCACCCCATGTGGGACCACAACAAGAACCAGTTTGCCTTCATTATCATCTCTCAAACCCAAAACAACCAAAGGAAAAAGAATCAAAACCCGAACTACACCTGGTAACTCAAGTCTCGTCACGACTGGTGGTAATCAAGCACCGACTTGTAACTTACCTCCTGAGCCCCGACAGTCCTAATATCCTTCTACCAGACATCCCAAATAACAAGAACCTCTCTGTGATACCATTTTGTCACAAACCAAACTGGTTCGACCTTGAACCGGTCACCCGAGCAGCCCGTGACATGGCCCGAAGGGCGTTCCCGACCCCCACGGGCTGGAAACTAGTGTCGGGCATAAAAATTTAACTATTGGGAACGATTTGGGCCAAGATAAAAAGATAACCACATAAAACAAAATGACTATAACCAAAAGAAACTAGTAGTGGAAAGAACAAAAACTATACATACATCCTTGTGACCCCTAGGTCACCACCCAACTCAAAACCATGATGCTCCTACATTGAGAAACTGAACCAGAAACCTGTATGAGAAACTGAACCTGCAAGTGGAAAGATATAATAGGCATGAGCACCGAGATGCTCAGTAGGGATTCCAAGAATAAACCACTGAATCCCACAATTCTCTTTTCCAAAATAGTCCACGGACACAAGTTTGAAATACAGATATGAAAGTAGGGTTATCACATTTTAAAATATGAATCATGTTGTTCTCATTTAAATACCCAACGCACGCTACGCACCATTTCCAAAATCATTGTCATTTTATAAATGAAATCCAAAACAGAAAAAATACCAAGGTTGGGGAAGAGTAAAACAAGTAAACGTGCAACTGAAAATAAACTAGTGCAATGAAAAGTAAACCAGCAATGTAAATGATTCAGTAACCATGGGTGATCCTAAACATCCCTAGAAGACCCATGGACGTACTCGGTTTTGGAACCTCCTGCCGGCATATGGTGAAGCTCCTAAGTCTCTAACCAACTGGCCGCCCTAACTGACCAATTTAGTGGCAAAGCCCACCTGGCCTAACACAAATCCAGGGGGTACCAACCTGTCTAATTAGGGTTGGTCAGCAACCGTCACTCAATCATCTTAAAGACACCCATGAACCCATGGTGGTTATAATAATAATACTATGTAAGTACGAAGGCCCTCACACGCATGACTCATCTAACTGCACTTGCCTACCCCAAACACAGACGCTTCTTATACGTTCACCCATGAAGGGTTACCCTAGATAGGATCACCCCATACACTTATATATATGTGTGCATGTCAAATATACAAAGTGCCAATCGGGCCGTCACATCATTCGGTTATCAAAACCGCTTTATCAAACACTTGGATTTGTATATCAGGCCTCTAGTTTTACATAATCAACGCCATTATGAAAACATTGGAAATTATCTTCCAAAACAACCCTAAACACCACTTTTGTATTTAAAAAGCCAAACGGGCCCTTAGGTTCCAAGTTTCAAGGCACTGTAATAAAAGTCTTTAGTGATACCATGTTCAATTTGTAAAAACAAACCCAAGTGATGTCTTACTCCACGCACTCAACAAAATATATACATGAAAATCCAAATGGGCATATACTCATGGATTTCTTTTCAAACCAATTTAAAGAACCACACAAAGAGACCCACATAATTTAGAAAAACAAGAACCTCTTATAAACCAAGGATTCGAAAAAAAACCAATTCAAAGAGACGCAAAATCATTTCTTCAAAAGAATTAAGTTCAATGATATTAACCAGCGCAGGATAAACAAGTTTCATAAAACGTTTCTACCAGCAAACAACACTCAAAAAGTCAAACAATACCATTTTTAGAAAAAGGCAGTTAGTTCCAACCAAGTTGGGAAGGCATAAATATTTGCGTAAATAGAAGAGCAACCAAAAATCCATTTTTAATCAAATATTTCAATAGTAAAACACTACAATAAGTTAACTATAAACATACTAGAGGAGAGAAATATAATCTAATATTTAATTAAGAAAGTGGAAGAATCAAATTGATTAAAATTGGGAGAAAAGGCATGGAAACACCTACACATAACCAAAGAACTATTTCAAAGCTATTTTCAACACTTTTAACCATCAAAGAAACACTGAAATAAATAAGCTATCTGGATTATAAGGGTGAAAATAAAATTTACAAACTAAATGAAACCATGCAAGTGCCTATGGAAAACTTCAAAAAGAGATAAGGGATGGAAATGCCTACCTCGAAAAAAGGGCACGTCAGGCTTTCGAACACAAGTAGAATCTCGCTCACACGCATGCACTTCCACATATATATATATATATATATATATATATATATATATCCTTAAACTGATGCACATGCTCCCCGCGCCATGAGGGAACATGAACATAGAAGATATATATATCTATACATATTCATACCTGGGAATATGCGTGCGCACCTTCGAAACCAACCGCAACTCCCTACGATAAAAGATCAGGACTCAAAAACACAAAAAATACCCTAAAATAAAATTAATCAAAACAAATCAATCTAGATAGAATTCAAAACCGAAACCTACAAAAAACAAACTATGTAAAATTTCAAACATGGACCCAACTAAACCTCATCCAAAGGACGCGAGACCAATAAAAGAAAAAATAACTGGTGTCAATGGTCGGGGTGTGACATGGCCATTTATAGGGGACCCGGTTTAATGGAATGTGGGAAAGGTGGAGATATAGCAAAACCTGATGCATAGTTCACATAGAGTGTTCTTAGTTTAAGGTCGTTGAACTCATACTATGTTGAGAAGATACAAGGTAGACACATGGTGTGGTTGTTGAAAAACCTCATGTGAATGAGGACCCAAGAGTTACCCGCCACACCACATGATCACAAAAGAGTTATGGCAAGGGTACCAAAAAGTGGAGCAGGATTTTAGATTCATGGGCCTGGATCCACAGACAGAATGTCAGGGTGTTCCAACGTATCCCATCAGGATGGGAGTCAAGCCACACGTAGTTATAGAAATGTTGTGCAGTTTATCATCCTACGACAAGGAAGTTTGTATCATAGTTTTATTTCTTAGAGATTGGACCATATATATAAAGGAGGGAGGGATACATGTCGTGTTTTAATTGAAAAACCCAACATGAACGAGGATTTTTGGATATTGTATCACATCATGTTCTCCCTAGGGATATTTTAGGTTGAGGGACCGAAAAAGATAGTGGGGTTGGGCCCATGGAAAAGGGTGTGGGCATTCAAAAATACCCCATCATGTTTGGGATGAAGACACACATAGTTATAGAGGGTGGAATGGTAGAGTACCAATTTCATGGGCAATACTCTTGTGAGGGTCTGGCCAACACACCAAAAGAAGCGGCATTTGATAGATCATGTTTGTTCTATTGGATGAATATGTGTGAATTTTTTGTGAAGAAATTAACCTTGGACGGAGAATCACAATGTCTCTACTCAAATCAGGCCACATGTATGACTTGAAAAATGTCATGGTGGAGAATGACTAAAAAACATGATGTCCCCTTGAGTAAGGATATCACAATGAGGTGTCGTTTATCGTCATATGGATAGAACGATAATTTCATTGTTTAGGGTCGTATGATAGGACCAAATGATACATTTTAACAACATGTATTAATGAATAAATATTTTATAGTCATGTGGGACCAGGTAGCATAGATTAAAGACATCTGGCTTCGAAAGACATAGAATAGAGATGTTCTTGAGTGTGATGCACATGGAGTGAAAAAGCATACCCGATGCGAATGAGGAAGAGGTCTATACCACACCACGTGTGATGATGGGGAGGAATCCTTGGTTAATGGGGCCAGAAGAGGCCCTATAATAAGGGGTTGAACCCGAAGATGATACATCTAGGTGCTCCTATATATCCTGTGGGGAAGGAATCAAGCCACAAGTAATCTGAGACTACATTTTAATGTCATGAGGGATGATAGGGGGGAGGTAATACCTTCTTAAAGGGGAGTACATGGTCCAGGTATTGCAACCCTGACATAAAATGAGGATGTCCCCTAAATGCCACACCATAAAGTCTTATAAAATTCAAGTCCAGATGGCCAGAAATATGGGATAATTAATGGAACCTAAGATGGACTCAAGGTCAAAATGTCTGGGTGTTCCTACATATCCCATAATGCGTGGAATCATGTTGTACATAGTACGAAATGGGCCATGCAGTTTAACGTCGTGCGGTAAAGATGTTACAAAGATCTTAGTTGATGGTCGTAAAGCTTGGACCATAGAGATGAGAATCTTCCATGTGGGCGTAAGTATCAGCCAAATCCCTAATCCCATGTGAGCTGAGGTCACTGTGGGAAACAAGGGTGGAGAATGTCTTTGAGACATGTGGGATACAAGGAGAGGGGGAAGCAGTGGGTAGCCTTGAATGATTCCTCACCATGGCTCTGTCCTCCTAACGCACAAATTCACACTGAAAGATAGCACCAAGACTATCGAAATTCCACATGGAGATGATCGAATGGAAAGATATGTGAATCGTGGATCAAATATGTAAGGATCTATGGGGGTGGTATGATGATATAGGATAACTATTGACCGTGTTCTAAATACATCATCCATATCCTATGGCCGGAAATGAGGACAACATTTGAGTGTCGACCATTGACCATTTTCACTATGCGGAACTTGTTTCATTTTTTCATTCAATATTCTCGAGGAAGTTGTCCCAAGATGGAAGGATGAAATTTGTGCCTCTCCTCCATGCCATAAAAGGGTCCTTTTGACTATGTGAGATGAAAGAAACCCCGAAAAAAGGGAAACATGAAGCATGAAAATGGTTGAGGAAATTTTCATATAGAATCTAACACTCTCGCTCTTGAACCAGAGTGCTCCTAGACTAATTGGTGGAATGCCAAATAGGTTTGAGGGGCCTGATTTAAGATAAAATGACTAAAAATGATGAATGTAGAACAAGTGGAGGAAGAGATTTCAAGAGGCATAGGTACACGACATGGCTATTACAAACCCGACGCGAGTGAGGGAATATGCCCATAACACACTGCATACCCCCTCCCCCCCTTTGGAGGACTCAGGCCATAAGGCCGGAGAGATGAGGAGTTAAATATGTATGGATCCGAAGTCTAAACATCTCAGTGTTCCTACGTATCATGTGGGGGAAAGTATGATGCCACATATTGTTCTCAGATATAGAATTCAATTTATCATCATTCAGTAAGGATGAAGATAGGAGATGGTAATATCCCTGAGGAATGTGTAAAGTGTGGAGAACAACCCTATGTGAATGAGAAAATAAGCCCCCATATGCCCACCATGCATAATTCATTGGGAGAATTTGGGCCAATATGTAGGAAAAAAAGAACAAACGAACTTGGGTTGGACCTAACGACAAAAAGTCTGGGTTTTCCAAAGTATCCCATGAGAATGTGAATCAAGACAGACATTGTTCTTTGAGATGTCATGCAGTTTAACATCGTGTGATGAGGATGTGGTTAATATTAGTTTATGGACATCAAGATTGGACAATAAATTCTGAGTATAATGTATGTGTGTGGGGAAGACATGTAGAAAGGATGAATCATCATTCATATCATGTGGGAGACCATAGAACTGATACAATGATTGAGTATAGCTACTGACCATATTCGTAACATAGTATCCATATCATTTCTTGGAATGGGTACGTTCAGTGAGATTCGACTGCTGACCATACTCTCAATGTGGGAATGAATCAAATTTTCATAAAAAATCCTTGGGCACATATGCCTGAAACGGTAGGAGAGCCCTAGTTCATAGCATCCATTTCATTTGTAGGTCCTTTGGGATGCAAGAGATATTGGAAACCCAAATGATGGGACACAAAAGCATGATGGGACTTGTGCAGTTTAACACATTGCATCAAGGATGCAGATAGAGGAGGTGTCTCTAGGGGATGTATACAGTGCGGAAAAGATTGTATGACATGAATGAGGGCATATAGTCCAAGAGACACCTCACAATCATTAGTGAGAACGAGGAATAGGGGTCCGAAAAGGTAGAGGGACCTGAGGCTGTGCCATGGACTGAAAGTCCCTGCCAGTTTGCAGATTATTTCTATTTAGGATGAGTGCTGAGTTGTTTTACGTCCTCCAGTTTGGATGGACCACACAGTTTAAAGGCATTCGATGAGGATGGTGGTGATTTTATTTTAAGGTCATAGTGCTCGGACCATGATCATGTGGCCCTGTATGGAGGGTATGGCCTTACCAAATCTCATAATCCCACAAGAGCAATTCTCAGTGTGTGAAATAAGAAATTGGATCAAGTTCTACCCTTATGTATGGGAACAACTATAAAAGAAATAAATTAGGTGGGTTCAATCCCTCTGAGACCAACATCCTTGCCAAGGCATGATGATGTTGGAAGGGATAGTAGGAAAAAATGTGTCATTGCACACAATATTTTGGACATATGGGGTTGGTGACAACGATGGAGGATAGATGTTAACCATATTAGAAACACAACTTCCATATTGTGTGACCTGAAATGGGAACAACACATCAGTGTCTACTGCTGATCATAATCTCAATAAAAGACTTGTAACAAAGTTTCCTCCATAATCTTTAGGGACATTAGAACAGAATGGTTGGAGAGCCCTATGCCCTAGTATCCATGCCATTTTGGGGTCCTTTTAGAAGAAAAGATGATGAAAACCCGACTAATGGGGCGCGTAAAGCGTCAAGATTCCCATGAATATTAACATTATACAGTAAGGATAATTGAATTTGGGATCTCCATGGAGAGGAACACAAGGTGAGGTAGTGATAAACTCGATTTTTAGGAGGACATGAGCCCCCACAACACCTTGTTCCTTGGGAATCATTTAGGCCAAGGGGCCATAGAAAAGGGGATATCCTGATGACTAGGGATGGGCATAAAGATGAAATATTCAGTCATTCTTACATATCCCATGAGTATGGGAATCAATCCGTACATAGTTCTAAAAGGGCCATGTAGTTTAACATCATGTGTTGAGGACATGGGAAAATAGTAGAACTGGAGGGTAAAATTGTGTGATCATATAATAGCCAGTCTAAATGGGGCCAAGGATGTCTGCAATGAACTGTGTGTGATATTTCGAGAGAACTACACCTAGGGGCTATCAAAGAGTAGAATTTGGGGACTATAATCTAAGACATAAAGTCGTAGTATTCCTACGTATCCCATTATGATGGGAATCAAGACATATTTAGTTCTCAAAAATGTTGTTCAGTTTAAGGTCACATAGCAAGGATAGGAAATTTTATGGTCATGTGGGACCAGATACATTTAACGCCATGTTGGATGACAAACAATATAATTTCATGTGGGATAGGTTCCAATTAGTTTTACATCCTTCAGATCAGAAGAATCATGCATTTTAATGTTATTAGGTAATGACGTCATAGTTTATGGTCATGTAGGACCATATAGACCATAGTTTATGGTCATAGAGATTAGACAGTCTTATAATTGACCATCATGTGGGATGATAATAGAGTTTAATTTCATGCATGACATAACAGTTTAAGGTCATGTGGGACTGTAGATTATATAATAAAAATAATCCCTGAGGAATTTGGAATTGGTGGGTGGGGTTAGAGACTCACTATCCACGGTAACTAGGGAGTATGTTCCATTGGGGTAAAAATTGTGAATTATGTACGGTACTTCCCATTTGGGCACCAATTTGGTTGGTTTCCTAACATGTATCCTTGGAATTCATAAGGCCAACACCAGGAAACCTTGTAAGAAAGAGCGAAGGAAAAATTTCTTGTTTAATGATCTGGCTATCTTATTATGTTGCCTCTTCAGATTGAGCAGGGCACAAGCCATGTTCTCATCAAGTGCTTCCAATTCAGCCAGATTGATTTCAGCCACCTTTTATGGTGTCTGTTGATTTTATATTGACGTGTTTAATGATTAAAATTGAATATCAATGGAAAATAATTCCCCTGTTTCGTACACCAGGGAATATGGGGTCACCTGAGTGTAATTGCTGGATGTTGTCGGATATGCAAAGACAGTGTTGGGGAGTTTTTCCATCCAACTCTTCTTAATGTGACCAACCATCTTTTGCATGATGTTAGAGAGGGTTTTGTTGAATTCCATGAATTTTCCATTTTCCTATGTGTGATAGTGGGAGGTATGGTTTGAATTTATGTTATACTTGGTATAAAACTTATTCGGTTTGGATGCCAAAAAGATGGTTCCATTATTTTTGAGGACGTTTTGAGGGACCTTGAATGAGTATATGATATTAGATATCAAAATTTAAACGATTGAATAGTCCTTGACTTCCTTGAGTAGAACTTCCTCTTCCCACATAGAAAATAATGTTGTAGCGGTCATGATGAACATGAACTAGAAAATTATCACTGGTGGATAAGGACCCATGAAATCAGGTCCCCAGACTAAAAAGGTCCAAGATTACTTGGTTGTTTGGATAGGTTCTGGTGGCCGATTCATAAAATTAGCATTGATTTGGCATGAATTGGACCTCTTGAAAAAATAGACATAGTCACAGATCATGGGGGGCCAAAAATACCTCAACCAATGATTCTGGTGAGATAGATTCAGCCTAGAATGATGAGCCATGTAGGAACTGGCACAAACCGATGGCATGTCCTAAAGAATTGAACCCCCTTGAATGAAATAGTAGGGAACCACATCACACTAATTTCTATAGAGGATCTACTCAACACAGGGAACACTCTGGAGTGTGAACCGCAACACGTGACATTAGATCCATTCACACTCAACTCGATCTGTTGGGATATTTTCGTGAAAAAGATACTCGATAATGGGGTCCACTGATCAGGAGTAACTTCTGGCACTACTCCAGGGGGGATTGGGTGTCATGATATTGAGGCATCTATGGTAAGGTGGCATACATGTGTGCTATCATCATCTTCTAGAGTGACGGTATCGATGACTCTTAGGTTTTCCACAAGAATAATCAAATCATCCTTGTCAGTTTTTGTAAGAGATATAGCCACACTAGCCATGGGGTCATCCCGACCATTCTAGGACTAAGGGACATGAGTGACTTCTTGCCGATATAGGATCTAGGCCATCAATTGGTGCGTACATTCCAATAGTTGTACAATATCTGACATTATGACGACATAGTCACCTTTGATCTTATTTTTTACTAGTATTGAGTCCCCTTTTACATTTAAGTGGGGAACATAAATCATGAGGGCCAGCTCGAGACCATTGTTGAGAGACTAGTACACTTCCTCATTGTCATTAAAACCTTCTGAAAATTGGAATCAATATGGAAAAAGTGCCAGTGCTAGCTTCATGAAGATGATACCAGAGCCCACCCTATTAATCCTAGAATCATTGATTCTTCTACCGGTAGGACTTTAGGAGGCACCATCAATGTACATTTTCAAACATAGGACTACTTGGTCAACCAGGACTATTGCCTCATCAGGAATATCAAGATACAGGGACTAGTCTGTGGGTGCTGTAGTGTATTAAGGAAGTATGCTAGCTCTTATCCCTTTATGGGATTCTAAGAAAAAACCTTATGTCAAACTATTGGAGGATCACTACCCTATCAAGATAGATGTCATGTCAACATAGGGTAGTTCATAATGTACTTTAGCCTATCCACATGAGATAGTAACTGTATATCGTGATGCGACATGTAGTGTCACAATTTCTACACTATGAATACCAATGTGAGGAAGCCCTTCTCGATTGATGAATATCAAGTCTCTATATCGAGAAGCATGCGGATGATATAGTACAGACTATTCATTGTCCCATCATTGTTTTTCTAGTCTATAAGTGAAACGAGGGATCGTTCCAGGGTGGTCAAGTAAAGGACCAGTGGCTTTCTAGAAATATGTGGCATCAAAACCGGAGTTCATGTCATGTACATCTTGATTTCCTCAGAATTTTTCTAACACTCCTCATCCCAATGTTCATTGAGACCCTTTTTCATGAACTTGGAATATGGCTCATACTTTCAAACTAGATTCTCAATAAATCGGCGTATATAGTCTAAGTGCCCATGAATGCCTCGAAGCTGTATGATGTTTTTTGGAGGTGGCATCTAGATAGTGGATTTTATCATGTCAAGATCAATCTCTATAAATCTGTATCTGACCATGAAGCATAGAAACATTTCATAGGTGACCCTGAAGGCACATTTCAATGGGTTCATCTTTAGATGACAGGATCAGAGGGATCCAAACACTTTCTCAAGATATATGATATGGTCCTAGATCTTGGGATATTATACCCCCAAATCATTCACATATCATTCCACTAATGCTGTGAAGATCTGCTTAAATATGCGATGCTTGGAACGCTGATAGGTGGCACCCGCATTCTTTTGACCTCGGGGAATTACCAGGTAACCTAATGTACCTTTTTGTTCCCTAAAATCCTTAGACTGTTCACCTATGGGGGCCATTCATATATGTTTATACCAATAATATCCATCCATGATGGAGATGGCCTGGAACATAGCAAGTGGCAGTAATCAATAGCTCCATCATTGGAAGGGGAAAATCATCCTTCTGATAGTGACTGTTGAGATCCTAGATATTGATGCAGACTCTAATCTATCCATTATTCTTCCTAATAGGAACAATTTTTCCCAACCATCAAGGGTATTGAACCTCTTTGATTAAATTGTCTCTAATGATGTGATCATCCTCATCCTCTAACATGGAACTATGAGAAGGGTGCATCTTTTTAGGGGATTATTTGAACCCACGATGACTAACTATAAGACCGAGGCGGTGAATGGAAACTTAAGGGACTAGTACAAGAATCTAATCATAACTCCAATAAAATACATCATGGAGATACTTCATGAAGTCCATATATCACATTTACTCTTTAATGGGTGTAGCGACATTGATCAATGTGGGTTTCAGATCAGTCTCGCTACTAAGGTTCACTTGTACCAATTCATCGATCATGGTGGAAACACCCTCTTCGAAGTTGGGAGGAGCATCTTCCAAATATTTTTATTCCTTCGTTGTGAAGGGATCCATGGTAAGAGGAGATTATTTAAGTCAACGGACCCTGATGGGCCACTGGTTCCAGGATATGTAGTAGTGGACACTTCATCAAAAAACTCCTGTTCTTTTGAAACTTCAGTGATGAATGATGTCGACTCGATCCCATCTACACATTGGTCCAAGGGGCCATGCTTGATGATTACAAATCAATATTTTTTCTTCAGCTAGAGCCTATTTATTCCATCCTAGTGAAACAAGAATGTATGTCGTATTGTCGTTTCCATGTGGGGGACATCTTGATACCTTATGGGAGTATGGGGCTTTAGGATCCTTGGGGACTAATTTTTATAGTAATACGAGGTGTAATTCATGACATATCATGGAAATGGAATGTGCTTCACCTAGTTCTAGAGAAAAAAAACATTTCCCCAAATCCGGAGCCATGGCCTCCAATTAGTGGATCAAAAAGAAGTTGGCTTCATCAAGGCATGTCCATTAGTCAGTCGCTGTCGTAGAGAGTTCAACCTCGCTGGCCTGGATATGCTGGTCCTAGATCTAGTAATTGTTAGCATAAAGGTAGCGGGATTTACACGAGGCAAAGGGAGAATTTTCACCATTGTGTACCCCTAATCAATTTTTAAGGGAGTACATTAGGCACTGGGGTAATGAAGAGGGGACTACCGCGTGAAGGTTGAGCCATGGACTTCCCATCAATGTGTTATAGGAGGTGTCCTGCAAGACAACCAAGAAATCGGTGCTGTAAACTAGGCTAGAAAATAGGGTCTTCTAACATAGCATGCTGACCAGCATCTGTTCTTCCCTGTCATAACATTGAATCTTCTGGTCATAGGGACCCAGATCATCCTCAAACACATCCAGTTTTTGGAACGTCTGGTTAGGATTTGGGTGATCTCAAGGCCTATTTTGACAAGAAAATGACTAACCTCCATGCCATTGAAGTGGCTAGTGATGTATAGTTGGGTGATGATACCATGTATGGGACATCCTTCATCTTCTCCAATGAAAGAGTTAATTTCATACCATTATGCGTGCTCGGTTATCTTAGCAAGGAAATCTTCTGTGGATGCTACCTCTGTCTCAAACTAGAAGGGCTTCTTAAAGCCTCGACAACGACTTCAAAAATATCCATTGATAGGAGGATGGAATCAAGGATAAATAGACTCACAAGAATGATGTAAAGGTGATTATTAATTTCATACTTCTGTGTCAGGCATGAAATTCTGCTTACAGGAGGTAGTTATGTGGGAGAACTTATAATGGTCCACTCTGGATGAACTGACGGCTGACTGGTGCTCATAATTTCCAACTTCTCACTTATCAAAACTCATGGTGCAACTACCGTGTAGGGTAATGAAGACTATGGCCATTACGTAACAGAACGTGGCTGATCGCAACACAGTCATGGTGGCTCTTCCTTATCAAGTAGCACAAATAGTTTTGGAGAAGAACCTAGTGAAATCAGATGAGTAGACTGTGAGTGCATAGCACTACACTGGGTCTGTTATCGAGTTTCAATAGAATGAACTGCCTAGCTAGAAGTACTAACAGAGGAATTCTAATGAATCACATAACCATGGCCCCGTTTATGCTGGTGAGGGATGGGGATGTTGGGGGGATCTATTTCATGCTCCTTTTCATTAGGAATCATGTAGTTATTTACCAGCTCCAAAATGTTAACTGAATCCTACCTTTGGCTATCACTGGAAGAGTCCTCCACCATTAGATGGATCTAGGGGGTAATCACTATATCTAGGGGAATGAATTTTCCAAGCATATTGGATGACAATGGAATCAGTGGAGGGATTTTTTTCCCTTGAGAAGCCAACTCTTTCCTCTTTGGAAAGTGGAAGGCTAGGATGTTGATGCATAAGTAGTGGATGTGGGTGACATGACATCATTTTAAGGTTTATGTTGATTCAAATGTTCGCGGATGATACCATGAACATGGGAGACTACCTTATGATCCATCTAGTCATCATGTTTTGGAGACGCGTAGTTAGAAACCTACTCCCAATCACCTTCATTGTCACTGTCACTATCAGGCTGTATGAATACACATTACACATGTTCCTGTACTAGTCCAAACATGAATATGTTTTAATCAACATGGTGTTGAATCCATCTATGTAAACACATTTCACTGCTTGGGGTTCTTTCCCAGAATTTGGTGAACGGAGTAGTAATTTGGGAGTTCCGTTAGATCTACCTCTTCTTGCCTTCAACATTTCGGTAACCCCAAGAGTCCCTGTTCCAAGAGCTTTGTAAATAACCAGGGACATGGTCTTCATTGAATGAGTCAGTCTGGTTTATTCTATTGGGAAAGGAGGATCTATGATCCTAGACCAGACGAGGGGATGGAGGAGCCTGTTGAGGAGGCAGAATATAGTTATCTCTCCTAGTTGGTGGCAGGACATTATGTGGGGGCGCATGCCAGTTCTGGGGTGGTCGATGTTTGTTTTAAGGCTATTCCAGAGGCGGCAGACCTCTGTGAGGCTGTGGAGGTGCCTCCACTAGTAATAAATCTAGTTTCAAGGGGGCCTCTATCTGTGCTACTGTGGAAAGCTCAGCCTTAGTGTCTCATCTCACGAGAACCACTAGAGGCAACACACATTCCAGTCTAGCCTGCTGCAAAGATTCTTCTAGAAGTTGGGCCTTATCAATGAAATCATGGAATCCCCTAGTGTAATTCTTGGTGATTAGATAGTGGACGAGTTCGGTCTTTACATTCCCCACATGCAATGTCAGCAACTGTTCCTAAGACTGTGACATATTGAGGGAGTAGGTGAGCCCTTTCCCTCGGGTGACAAAGTCCATGACACACACGTTAGGCCTCTTCTTACACTTGAAGAGGTCTGAAATACTCATCTTATGGGTGGTAGAGTTTAACTATTAAGGAAATTTCCTATAAAGATATATTGTGCTAGCTACTAACCCAATGTGTAGCTGGTTGTACCAAAAAAATGGAGGACCTTCCAATGTTTGTATGAAACACTAGAGTTTGGCACCCTCTTGTTGCCCTGGAGTTTCCAGCATGGGTCCACACCTTAAAATAAAGTGGTCCTGATGCTACAGCGGGATGAATTTCCCATTAAAGGGGGTAAAAATCATGGTTAACAAAACTTGTGGGTGCTGGAATATCATCCACCCATGCCGGATATGGATTTCCCTCAGGAGGAATTTCCACGAATCGAGATTCCAACTCCTCAAGGAAAGAAATAAGGACCACCATAGGATCATCTAGGTGGGGATTCTTATCTCGACATGGGTCACTGACCAATAGTGCATTAGTAGGTTCTTCAACATGATAAACATGCCCATCAGCTCATGGAGTAGCTGGTGGGACAATCAGAAGACCATCTCGGGGGACCTGAGCTGGGTCTCGAGGTGGATATCAACACAATTTGGGTGTACTGAGAGAGGATTATCATTCCCTCTTACCATAATATCGGACATCTATCTTGTTTAGGTGGTCAGTATAGTTGTGTTCACCTATGGGTAACACATCGGGGAGGATTTGTACCTGCCCCCAATGCCTTGGTCGAGTATCATCGTATTCTGGTCGCCACTGTGCATCACATTCATCAAGGAGGTCATCGACGATCATTTTATTTTCCACTATATTTTAATGCAGCACAACCTTTTTGGTATCATATTCTGTCTTCGGAACTGATCTAGATGGGTTAGAGGTTTTGATAGC
The DNA here is from genome assembly GCA_963277665.1 of Viscum album. Classification (NCBI taxonomy): domain Eukaryota; kingdom Viridiplantae; phylum Streptophyta; class Magnoliopsida; order Santalales; family Viscaceae; genus Viscum; species Viscum album. Next base: position 1,083,230,603 of record OY728150.1, on the reverse strand, counting down.
TCCAAGATGCCATTTTCCCTTATTGGGAATCCAGCCGAGGGCTAATAACATAGTATGTATGGGAAGGCCAAATAAATTTTTTTTGATGGAAAGCATTCCTTCCCAATAGATCTAATAAGTGTGGAACTCCCTATTGGGGTAATTCCTTACGAAGGATATCATGTTCATTCCGTCCCTCTGGAAGGTCGGACATATTAACCACCACCCTTCATGAAGGAATGTCATCAATGTTGCCTGTAATGTTGGGTTAGTGCTGAATAGAACTGAAGTGAAGGTCTGTGTACTTCCCCCAGCCACAGATCTGTACATGGGGGAGGGAGCCTCCTTCATAATCCTGCGAAGCACATTAACGCACTGGACACATCATCACTGGAGGTTTTGATGGAGACCAGGTGACTCAGGGCACTTGGCCACATGGATCATGATCATGCAATCTATACAACACTATTGGAAAATATCTTTACTGTGTGCTTGACTCTTGGGGTACGCTACTCACCAATAACAGAGAATGAAGTGCGTCACCTAGAGGGATTGGTAGAAACAACCAACTTCCTCTTATGTAAGTGATTCCTTAAAAAGGATATTTTCTATTGAAACATTCCAAATCATCTTTTGGAAGTGGTACTCCGCAAGGATGTACCACATGCTCCTCGGCTCAAACTCAACCACCAACCCTGGTTTCCACATTTTTCGACTAGGGGTGGATGGGGAACCATTAGAGGCACTAAAGTAGACCACTAAGACGGTAGGCTGGTCAGTGGAGAATACAAACGAACAAGATGACATGCCACCGCATCTTGGGATGTCCTCCAAAGAATGCAATGACTAAGCCACCACATCCTGATAAGATGGGATGTAGACCACAACTTCTAGCACAAGGTCTGCGGTTGTTGGTGACGGGCCATGCTATTGATCATCCTTCATTAGTCCCCAGAATAACTCTATGTGATCCATATTTGAGGTAGAGAGTGCTCCTGGTGATGACAGGGGAGATTGTATGGCTAGACCCTGGAAAGAGGCAAAATCTTCCTCCTTCTAGATGTATCTCTATAGAGAGGCTAGGATATGGTGGACCTCAAATTATGGAAGGATGAGGCATATATGCCTCGTTCCTGCCCTGAACCATGACATAGAAGACCCGGGTGAGTGTTCCATTACTGAATCACATTCCGCCTCAGAATATGAGAAGAAGACGGTTTTAATTTTGGTCTAAATCTTCTCATAATTATTCTTATGGTGGTGGCGACCACCCTCCTGTCCTATTCTGGTTCTTTGATATAGGGTAGGTTCATGGTGTGAGGAGTACCTTTTTCCAAACATGTTCTGGGGTGGAGAGGACTTCTGTTAGGGTAATCTGTGGTGCGAGGAGCACCTAGAACAATGTCAAAAGGAAGACAGGGAGGACCTCCATGTCCTCCAGATGATGTGTAGAGTGGCTCTATATAAAAAGCGCTGGAGTAGGTAGGACTTATGCTGAAGATGGTGGGGGCATGGGCAGTGCCTCGATGATGGTTCCCCTTTATAGTGATGGTATGAGGAGAGCCTTTGTACTGGTCGAGCTGAACATGGATAGGTTCACTGTGTTGGGAACCGATGAAGTGAGTCATACCTCCTCTTCCCTGATTTCCTAGGTGCAGAGTATCCTTTCATCGGTGACGTTTAATAGTAATAACACCTCCAAACCTAAGGTCACATGTATTATAGAATCCTCCATGTTCGATGTTAGTGCAGTGGGGAGGACCATTTCTCAGACTGATAATGTCATGGGGAGGACGTCCACACTGGGATTGGGAGTGTGAGTTACTTGCGCTCTCATTGGTGGTGGCATAGGGAGGACCTCCGTTTTTGATGTCGCCATAGTGGGTCAGATCGCGATGGGTGTTGCTTGTGTCGGTGACTAGGAGAGTCATCCATACTAACCAGTGGGGTGGCTAGGGCCTTAATACCATCTTTAAATAGATATTCAGATGTTCATTATGAATGGGGAATTGACATTATGCATTATCGGTGGATGATACTATGGTAGATGTTGATGATGGTAACTCCTAGAGGGCATCCTCCTCAGCATGTGCTCGACACTTATGTCAGTTTAACCAGACTCGGGATGGTGGTGGAGGATAAAAACATTCCTACTCCTCATCCTGTGGGGATGGGTGGTGGTGCTGACATGGCCATGTGGGTACCCTCCTTGGAGGCTCCATAGATGGGATTACAGCTGGGCTAGCCTGAACATTCCTCACCTAATTGGCGTATGGAAGGGAGTCTTTGAAGCATTCTAGGGAGAGGCTCGTGAAACTATTGTAGGTCGGAGTGGGAAGAAGTGGCTTCCTGCATGGCCCTATGGGGCGACATCATAGACAAGGTACAAAATTCACAAGTTTCTATCGGGCCATATCCCATATTGGGATAATCTCCTCTTCCTCGTATCATCAAATGAGGTAATTTATCACCATTTTTTTAATGATTTTTTATTGGGAGATAGGGCGTGGGCACCCAGTGGATGTGGATGTAGATTTATAAATAGAGGTTTTATGGTAGCAAATGATTTCCATATTGATATTTCCCTATCCCCCCACATTGGGTGGTGGGTGGTGATCGTTTTTTTCATGATGGCTTGGGTCCTGAAAATCTGGGAGATCCAACCATTAGTGCTGAAATAAGTAAAGCGATGTCCAGTTTCCCAGCACTATCTGTTATCCATGGTTGGAATGAAGGATCCTCACTGACAACATCGTAGGTTTGGATGTACAATGTTCACTACACCAATCTCTTGTGATTTTCACGCTAGTACCACTATTATCTTGGTGGGACCTAATTATAGATATGTATTTCTAGTGACGTGATAATCCGCTAATTTATCAAGCACTACTAATCTAATTATTGATGAGAAGAGATTCATGTTGAGTTCACCATTTCTATTTCTGATGCTTTCATCAGGGGCACATCCCTATATAGACGAGGCGCTGATTGTTCTCCTCATTCCCAATTTCCAAATGTGGGAAGCATCCGTCACATATTCAGGGATGTTTTGTCCTTGATCAATATAGGATGATGGGATGTCGTTATCTTCTTCTGTGGATTCCTACTCAAAACTCACCACCTAGTTCACGTCTCCATTAAAAATTATGACGTTGTTCGTGAGACTCTTCCCAGTTCCATGTCTTCATGGATTCTAGTTAATTATAATAATTCTGTCCTGAAATTCTCAGTGGTCGAGTTAGGGAAGCAACATTTTATGAATGGAGTAGTCACGTTGGACCTCGATAGCATCTCTATATGCTAGAACACTGATGCATATGTATTTCCTCTGCTTATGATAGGGCTTCTCGAGGGTACGGAAGCCTCAGGAATCCCACATAATGTACATAGATTTATATGTCGTGGTCATGTAACTATGTTTTTACTCATCTTACCATGTTTAACATAGGGAATTATTTGAGTTAAAAATCTAGCGAACACGGATCGGACTTATCAGAACACTGATAGAAACACATCAGATGGGTGAATCCCCAAGAGGGGGCACCAGAGGGGCTTACTGGATGAGTGGATGAAGATGCCTAATGAAGGTGGTTCTGGGCATTCATGGGTCCCTATAATGGGAACACCATAATATTCAATTATCTAGGATTCATCATGGGGGAGGTTTCCTACATACCATGTCCCTAAATATGGGGATCAAATCCACATAGTTCTAAGGGGTGACGAGTCGGGGTATGCGCAAAGATAGTGACCCACAGTTGATGTCGCAGCTTAAGTGTGGATTGAAGACCATCACAAGAGGAGCACTCTTGGGTGGATAACTATGGAAAATGTAGGGCTTACGCATGGTTATATGCCTGAGGTAATGACATGATCTAACAGGGATGTGCCGACCTGAGTAAGAATCAGGATGGATAATGGAGGGATGAATGGAGTGGACGGGGAATGAGATGGAACCGACGTGAGGATGGATGTGCTGTTGGGATTGAGCCTCGAAGAGACTTCCTACGTATCCATTTGGTAGGGAATTATAGTCCTCATTATTTGGGGGGGGGGTGAGACACCATTGGAGGTGGCCTATGAGAATGTATGCATGGATGGGACCTGGATGAAGTAGAACCTCTAGGTCGGGGAATGAACTTCCCAAAAACACATAGGCTCAAGGGAGAGACCAGGTCGAGACATGGATAATGGGATTGATCCTCAGGGATGATTCCAACATAAACATGTTTAAGCGAGTTAGATTCCATGTATTTCTGAATGAGGACACATAATCGAGGTGCACACATAGGACAGTGACCTGATGACATGCTTGGGATTATGTGTGGTTAGCATCCTGGGATAGTCTCACACCACTAGGACATACTAGAGATGCAGGTCCCAATAAAGGGAATGAAAATTTATTACCATAGATTTTGGAATACTACAACTTAACATCGGTCGGGAACTACCAAAGCTAACCATTGATTGTGGACTACAATGGCTTACCACTAGTTGGGGTTACAAAAGCTTACCATTGGTTGGGAACTACAATGGATTACCATTGGTTGGGAATGATCCTCAGGAAGGATTCCTAAATACCATGTATAGGATACATGCATCAATTCCCACATATATTGAGGTGAGACGTGAAATTGGGGTGTACATAGAGGACAACGAACAGAAGACACACTGGGGATTACACTCGTTTTGCAGCCCGATAGTAGGTCTGATGCCATAGGGGTAGACCAGAGATGTGGGTCCCCGCAAAGTGGACTCTGAAGATTACCAGTTCTTTGAGTTGAACATCAGCGAGGTTACCTATATACCCTTTCTAGGATATAGGGATAAAAACTCACATATTTTGAATAGGTATAGTTCAACATCATGCAGGACGAAAGGGGCATACAGTTTAAGAACATGTTGGATGGAGGTGAACCCATGTGAGTGGTCGGGACAATTGGATGTTTGTCTTGAACCTCTGGGATTCTTCTTACGTACCATAACCAGATTGGGGCAAGGATGAATGTCCATGTAGTTTGAATGATGGAATATAATTTAATTTCACACGGGACAAAGTAAAACCGATGTGAAGGGGTCAGGATAAGTAGGTGTTAGGATCTAACCTTAGGGAGGCTTCGTACATACATTTCTCAGATATGGTAACGGATCAAAGTCCACATAGTTTGGTAATGGCTTGGTACTTACACACTAGGGTGGACCAGGAATGATACCATGGTCAATTCCTACTCAAATCCCACATGATTCTTGCTCAATGTGAGAAACAAGGGGCAGCAATGATCTGACGATCACGTCAGGAAATGTGTGTACCTGTGGAATGAAGTGGGGTATTACAATTGATTAGTGGCCCAAAGAAGAAGTAGGGGCTTGTGAGTGGTTAACAAACTAGAAATATAGAGATTGAGACTAACTCTCAGATTGTGGCTCGCTGGTGAAAAATCCCAGAGGGAGAGGGATGAGGTAACGATGGTCCTGAATCCCATGTATCCTCTATTATTTAGCATGGAAAAAGAGTGGAGAATCATGGTTTCCACCTCCCAAAATAAGGAATAGGGGCATAAAAAAAATTTCCCATCCCCATGGACAAACATCATTCTAGAAAAGGGGATCTCATTCCATGTGAGGAAGATATCACTTAGGTAGAGAGGCATGGAGAATGTCAGAGGTGGGGCACCCTGTGTACGTGGCATGGGGAGAGGCTTCAGTTTAACGTCATGCACTGAGGATGATTTTTCATGGTAGTATAACATATTATATCTCAAAGGAGGTGGGTTGAATCCTCACCTCTAGGATATACGTGACTAATACCCCCCACCATTGGTGAAGGGAAGGCATCAACAATTCCATTGTGTGGCAGTTCTATGGGGCGATCCATTGAGGGGCTCACATTAGCATGGATATTTAAAAAGACAGAGTCTAACAAACAAAACATGAAGCACCACCCAAGGGACCTTGAAATCACATCGTGCAAACCTGGATGGATGTAAGGTAAAGGGTCGTGTAAATCATTTAGTGTTAGAAAGTGACGCTTCATGAAGAGGATGGTCTTCACGAAGATGATGGCCCTCGTGAAGGGAATGGACTACCAAAATATGTGGGGCTTCATGAATGGGGGGGGGGGGCTTCGCGAAAGTGAAAGGCTACATTAGGAGCCACATTTAAGAGATTAGGGCCTAAATTTATCAAATGCCTCCTTGTTATGAAATAATTCTGTGATGTCTCTACACTTCGAAAAACCTAGAGCACTATGAAGGGCCCCAATCCTTTGTGGAGGTCAAGGTAATTTGAGAAAATCATGTTTACGATATGAGAAGGCCAAAAATTATGACTAGTGGTACAAATCATAGAGGCCCAATAACTTTAGCAATCCATCTTAGGGTTTCGTGCCGGTCTATGAAAATAGGATCCTAGAATTTGAAAGGGTAGAATAACAATGGTTTGGAAGATGTGGCTGATCCTTATATTTAGAGGCCACCATGGTCGGTGGGGAACAGATTTCACCATGGAGACGGGTGACACCACATAAAGGAATCGCTCTAGTGGATCATGTAGGATTCACGGTGGGGCTTGACGTCGTGTAAGGGTTAATCAATGTGGTCACTGAAGTGTGTTCCGTGGAGGGGACTAACACCACGGGGGGCTTAAGTTAGGGATGGACTCATGCCAGGTCATGTGTTGTAGAGGATTACATGTGGAAATGTTCTCGCCTTGAAGATTGTTTTGAAAATGGCCCTTTTGATAGGGTTGGGTGGCCCTTTATCAACCCTTCTAGTAGGCATCCTTCCCTGATCACATCGTTGAATATGTTGAATGACGAGGAATCATTTCTTGGCACCAAAAATGGCGATACATTTGTACATTAGTTAGTGACCTATTCTATGATACCTTTAGGATCTTAGTGGGGGTACATTGATTTATTGACCCAAGTGATGGTGTTCACGAAATATGGGTAGTGATGATTGTATGTGTATCCTTAGAACCCAAATCAATGATGAACTTGTTATAGTTTTCACTAGGATAATTCATTCCCTAGGGTGGTTGACCTTATGTTTTATGTGTTTTTAGGTAGAAGGCCATCATCGTTGGGATAATAAATATTTTATGAGTATGGGTGGTACATTTTTTGCATCGATATATATTGAGATACATGTGATTCTATCGAAATGCTCGTAGGATCTTGCTCTGATTCTTCATATTGATACTATATGATAGATCAAGATACTAGGGAATTGGTTGTGGAACAATATATACACACACAAAATTATCCATGAGGATAGGAAATATTCTATAAAGTAAGAGATAAAGTATTTCTTGATAATCTAGTTATTAGGTATTTAGACTAGCATATTGATATACTAGATTTCCTTGGACACTATAGAATCGACTGTTGAACCTCATACTATTTTATAGTAGAATTACGAAGAATACTAGGAATATATGTTATTATTGATACTTGGATCCCATAGATGTCGGATAATAGGTCGTGGTACTTGATATTCACGAACAATGTATTTCCCAGCACTCCTTGGAATCTGTGATCCTCATAAAACTACATTTTCTAGGATTAATTAAAATAATTTTAAACCAATTTTTCATTATATTTCCTAGAAAAAGCTTCTATGAATTTTCCATGAGAATAAAATTTCATTCCATGATGGCATGGCTTTCTGAGAGACACCAAAACACTGCCTGAAACAACATTGGGTCAATCCCAGGTTTCACAAAGTAAATAATGATTGAAATTGTTCATTTATATATTCTTCTATAGTTTATTTATTTATTCATATAATCATATAACATGTACACCCTATATTTATTGGTAATTGATGCGACAACATCTGTAGTTCCCTACTTATTTCTACTCATACCCTACTCAACCCAGCAATGGATTTAGGGTAACCATGTAGACATCATTTATTAAAGGATCATGTTGGGAAGATACCCAATGTATCTTGATCAAGAGGGATATCTAATACAAGGAATTGATATAGGTATTAGGATAGTATTATGGATTATATACTTATGTACACTTATTTTATTCTTTAATTTATTTGTATATTTGATCGGCATGGGGTGATATCATCTTTTCTATAGCTTATTTCCTAGTTCATTTAATTTATTATCGATCGCTACGTTTATTTTATTCCATGTAGTAAGATTTATTATTGTGGATAATGTATCTTTATTTACTATATGTTATTATTTACATTTACATGGTTGTATAGTATCCCCACAATACTACCTTACACCTCCACTTCCAGTCGAAAACCAATGGGCTAAGGGGAGTTTTGGTTGAGGTATTGTGGTAACACTATCTTGTCCCTATTGAATATGAACCATGTAGATGATATTACATGTTCTCATGGAATATTTTTTCTTCATTTAAATCTACATTTTTTCTTCTATCAAAACAATGTTTTCATTTGCCTCCATTTGTTTACATAATTTCAATTCTTCTTACCAAATAAATGAGCACTTTTTCTAGCCATTATCCACATACACATCATTTTCACATGAGTTATCACTATTTTTATCCTTAAATATATCTCCCTTAATATAATAGGTAACATTTACTTATAATCATGTCAGGGATACCAAAATGTGGTGAGATTATAGATTTAATCTTCCATATAATTCTTCTAGAACATGAAATAGACTTTCGTGTAGACATATTTGGTTAGAAAAATGTCATAAGAAATTTACTCATAGTTTTTTCCCATATTCTTCAAAAACATTATATTGGTTACATCCCCATTAAAAAATATATATATTTACTTAGTAATAATAGGTTTTTTGTTTTTATTACTTATCCAATTATAAAAACCTTGAATCATTAATCTTACATATTGGTTTCTGATCTATCCAGATTTATTTTTTTGTTATCCTATTGAAATATAAACTTTCTATTGTCTTGCATGTAGTGGTTCTTTTGGATAATATGTTCCTTCCATTTATGAAAAAGGATTCATCTCATTATTCATGGATTTAATTTTCTAATTATTTATTTGTTTAACCCCCACTGTTAAGGAAAAAATAAATCTTTTCATAGAAAATAATGGAAGGATTATCTAGTTCTTTAAACTATTTTTCCATATAATTTTGATAAAAATTTATTTTTTACATCATGTTTTTTTAAGCCCTCTATATCCAATGTGAGATTATTAGAGAAAAATATACATATTGATTATGTCTCAAATTTTTCTTATTCTTTTGATGCCAATTTTTATTAATGATCACTAAACAATTTCCTTATTAAGATATCATTAATTTTTTAATATTGATCTCAAAAAATATAGGTTACCTTCTTTCTTTCCAAATAATTTTTATCTAGTTCCTCATTATTTTTATTAAACTCATCTTTTTTATGTGGCTAGTTTCGTATTATCTTTTTCAAGATTCTTTGTATTCATTCGTGAGCATTGTATTTTTCTCACGACAATATTCCAAAAAACATTTTAACTCCCACTACTGATCGTTCCTTTATTCTCAATTATCATCACTATATGATTAATTATGTCATTATTTAACTTGATTAAATATGTTGGCCTAATAATTTCAACAAATACCCATGTTTTCTTATTCCTTATTTTTTATTAAGCATCCATTTTTTCTAATGAACTTCTTCATCATATTTTAACCTAATTATAAATTTTTTCATCATCCTCATCTGATTCATCCTCTACACCTTACCCTTTGATATTTTTTTAATATGAATAATACCAAGAAATTATAACATCAAGTAAATTTATTTCATTTTACATTCTATTTTACATTATTCAATATAATTAATACAAAATCCATGCTTTTGATGTCTTATTCATCAAATTTACCATATTTTAAACTATATGATTCAATATATTCTTCTTAATTTCCTTTCCAACATCACATATATTAAAAGGCCATTTTATCATTTTCATTTATTTTTAAATCTAGAGCATGTACCATTTCATAGGTTATGAAGATATTGTTGTTGAGTCAATAAGGTTTTCCTTATGACTTTTCCATTCCTTCTTGTTTTGAAAATCACAAACACCTTATACTTAAGTAAATATTATTATTACTCAAATAAGGAAAATTTACTTCCTTAATGAAATTTAACTTAACCAAGATTTTCTTATTCTTAGTTTTTTTTCTTAAAATCAAAAACCAGAATCAAAACCAAATTGTCGGAGCCTTATAATGAAAAGTTGGAGTATTCTGTTTTTAGGATCCGAATATGGGATGTGATCTGTAATATAGTTTTAATCCGAATTCTGGACTCCAAAATATGAAGCAATTCTAATTCGAACTCTTAATAAGTTCGACCCTGAACTCTTAAGAAGTTTGACTCCGAACTCTTTAGAAGTTCGACTTCGAATTCTTAAGAAGTTCGACTCCGAACTCTTAAGAAGTTCGACTCCGAACTCTTTAGAAGTTCGACTACGAAATCTTTTGAAGTTTGACTCTGAACTCTTTAGAAGATCGACTCCAAACTCTTAAGAAGTTCGACTCCGAACTCTTAAGAAGTTTGACTCCATACTCTTTAGAAGTTTGACTCCTAACTTTTAAGAAGTTAGACTTCGAACTCTTTAAAATTTCGACTCCTAACTCTTTAGAAGTTCGACTCTGAACTCTTAAGAAGTTCGACTCCGAACTCTTAAGAAGTTCGACTCCGAACTCTTTAGAACATTGACTCCGAACTTTTAAGAAGTTCGACTCCGAACTCTTTAGAAGTTTGACTACGAACTTTTAAGCAGTTCGACTCCGAACTCTATAGATTTAGAATCAGATTTCTGATGAAACCAGACTCTGATTTCCTATAAAATAGAATCCGAACATTTCTTAACATAGACTCCAAACCTCATTTTGGTTAGACTCCGAACCTTTGACTTGCTTAACACTCCGAACTATTAATTAGTCTTTACTTACATTTGATTCATTCCAAAATGTTTCCGTACATTCAGTTATACAAAGTTTGTTATAAAAAGATGTCGTCTATTCTGTTTCTTATTAACCGTTGGTTGAGTTACACGTGTACAGGTCCTTCCGAATTTCTTAGAAAATATGACCGTTGGAAGAAGGAGCCGACCGTTGGAAATTTGCCTATAAATAGGAGCACATTTGAAAGAGCTCAGTGCTGAAGAGCTGACAGATCTTCGACTCATGTGATTATATGCTTGAAGTGATTTCTAGAGAGAGAGAGGCTCTTATTAACTCTCAAAGCTTCGTGCGACTCCAAATGTTGGTGATTACATTCGAGGACTTCCGAGGATAAGAAGACAGAGGTGCCGACTACCTTGAAGTTCAAGGGCTTCCTTACTGATGAAGACAGAGGTGCCAACTACCTTGAAGTTGAGGGCTTGTAAAGATAGCAAGACAGAGACACTCCGATCTTCGTATCGAGGGCTTACCCTGGTGTGGGTAATCCAGACTTGATTGAATGTATAAATCAAGGGACCTTTATCCAAGGTTGTTGGATACCCTTCTCTTTGGGTTAAAAGACTATTATCTTGTTACTTGTAGTTCTACTACTTGTTTATTTCCGCTGCATTTTGTATTGTAAGGAAAGTATAACTTTATTATACTTCCTTATTTGTACTATGTTCTATTTAGATTCTATACGCTTTAAGGTAGAATCTCATATTGTAATCTTTTGTTAAGTTTCAATTTCTGGAACCATATTTCCGGAACCCACGTTCGGAATCTCTTTCCAAGTTTTTATTTGGTATTAGAGGTTTTGTGAATTTTCTTAAGTTTAACATTATTAAACTTATCCCTTTCCTTTACTCGATGAAAACATAGTTATTCGTATCTAGCTTTAAAGGTTCCAAAGGAATTTTTAATGTTTACAATTCACCCCCCTCTTGTAAATTGAGCATCTACATCACTATTTCGATCCTACAATTGGTATCAGAGCAAGTTTCTGAAATACTTATACTTGTGAATAAGTTTTTCTTGCTAACTTTGTCATTCCGAACATTGACATTCCGAACTTTACCATTCCGAAAATTCTCATTCCGAACTTTTTTATTACAAAACTTTTGCTGCTAACAAATTTTGTGTGCCAAGGGTTGTTCTAGTATGGCAGGAATTAATGTTGGTTCGATTGATAAGCTAAATCCTACAAGACCACCTATATTTGATGGTAATGACTATGAGTACTAGAGAGATCACATGAAGACTTTTGTTATCAACACTGGAGTGGATAATTTTGTAATGCTTACTGGTGATTATAAAATTCCTGACAAGGAAGTTAGAACTTTCACTAACCAGGAAAATCAAGAATATCAACTTAATTATAAGGTACACAATACTCTACTATGTTCAATGACTAGAAATATATATAGCCAAATTTTTTCTTATGTAGCAGCTAACTGTATCTGGAAGAAGTTAGAGGTTACACACTTTGGGACTTCTAAAGTGATTGAGACTAGAAGAGCTATTCTTAGAGATGAATATCATGGCTTCAACTTTCCTTATGGAGAACCATTCTGTAAAGTTCAATAGAGATTCATGCCTATAGTCAACAGCCTACAATCTATGGGAGAGAAAGGTTTAGATGATGAATCTCTTGTGGATAAAATAATTGATATTATGCCCAATGAGTGGGAATCCAAAAGAACAGCTATAGATGAAAATAGGAAGGTCACTCAGATCTCTCTTGATGAGCTTTTTAGAACTCTTCTACAACATGAAACCAGAATGAAGAGAGATGCAGACAACATCAAGAAGAAGAATGGAAATGGTATTGTTGCTTTTACTACAACTTCAAATCAGATGAAAGCTAAGACTCCTGAGAGAGTAACCAGATCCAAGTCTAAGAAAGTTATTTTCCGGTCAGAATCTAGTGAGAGTGAAGTCTCAAAAAATGAACTAGAAAATATTGCTCGAAGGATGAACAAGATAGCTGGACAGAGAAATTTCCAATCAAAGTTTAAGAAAAAGGAAAGGAAAGATAAGAAAGATGGAGAAGTTACTTGTTATGAATGCAAAAGAGCTGGACATATTAGACCAGATTGCCCTATGCTCAAAAAGAAAGAAAGAAAAGAAAGGCATTCAGACCGGAATAGAAAGAAATATTATAAAGCTAATGCTAAGAATGTTTTGAAAGCCAATGAAACCTAGAGTGCAAGTGGTGGTGACTCTTCAAATGAATCTTCTGATTATGAATCTTCAGAACAGAAGAATCTTGGTCTAATATACAGATTACCTATTGATAATCATTGTTTTATGGATAAGGTACGAAATGCTGAATCATTGACCAATGTTTCTTTAAATTCCAATGATAGTAAGTATTATAACTCTTCTGATGAAGAATCATCTTATGATGAGGAAAATACTTTACCTACTTATAAAGAAGTCTCTAGGTTTGCTGAACTTCTTGAAATTGAGAATTCCAAACTCAATAAGAAACTTGATAAGGAAAACTCTAGGAATTCTATTCTTACAAAAGAGATATCAGATCTTTCTAAAGACCTTGATAAGAAAAATACTGATTTTGAAAGTATTTCAAAGAATCTTGAGGAATTAAGTTCTGAGAAGAACAAACTTTCTACAGAATTAGAAAAAGTAATTTCTAATAAAAATGTTTTTGAGCCTAGCTCTAGTTCTAAAACTAATGATTTTGAGGATAAAAACTTGGTTGTAAAACCCAAGTCCAAAATTTTTTCCTTAAAGAAGTTTTTATCAAACTTTACCCATGGTAAGGAAAATTTTGATAAAATTTATTCTCAAATACGACCTTTAAGAAATAAATCCGGATTTGGTTATACCCATGCAAAACCAATTTTGAGTAACAATTATTTTGTTCCTCAAAGTGCTCCATTTTGTACCAAGTGTCAATGTGGTGGTCACTAGGAAAAGAATTGTTCCCTAAACAAATCCCAATCTTTAGGATTTCACAAAGCTTACTTCTCTATGAAGATGTTGGTTCCTAAAATTTTATTATCTAGAAATCTTGGATCCAAACATGTTTGGATTCCGAAAGTCTAATTTTCTTCTTGATTTCAGGAAAATAAAGAGAGTACCAGCAACAATCCATGGTACATGGATAGTGGATGTTCCCGACACATGACTAGTAACAAAAGCTGTTTTGAAAAGATTATCAAAACTAAAGGAGGAAAGGTAACTTTCAGAGATAATTCTAAAGGAGATATCATTCTTAAATTTATCAGAACACAAGATCAACATGCTGATATTTGCACAAAATCATTTCCTTCTGATAGATTTGAATACATTAAAAAGAAGTTAGGGATGATAACCGTAAGGTAATCCTTCTTAATTAACCTTCTGTTGAAAAAGCCTCCTTACAGTAATAAACTCCTTTTCATAGGGGGAGTACATTTGTTTGATAGAATAAATTTTTTTTTTCAAATATTGTTTTCAAACATTTCGGAACTATGATTTCCGGAATGGAAATTTTCGGAATTGAAATTTTCCGTATTGGATTTTTTTTTCATATTAAAATCTTCCAGAATGGAATTCTCATACTGACAATTTTCAAAACGAAGATTTTCGGACTGGGCTTTTTGTAATGTTTTTTTGTACTAGACTTTTCATAATAAAGTTTTCTTTAAGGAATAATATTACCAATTTCAAATAATATTTCTTATCAATCCGTAAGTTATGATTTCCTATTTATAGTTTTATAATCAAATTTTGCTTACTGGTATCTTCATTGTTTAGTTCGGATTCTAGTCTTACCTCAATTCCGAATGTTTTTTCTAAAAAAAACCCTCAAATGATCAGAGTCTCTATTTTTTTGCAGGGTTATTCTCAAACATCAGACCAGATCAAAGTATTTTCAACCATTGAATGATCATTGGAAGACCAATGGTCATTTTCTTTGCCTATAAAAAGGGGGTCCCGAGACTCGTCCCACACTGGTTTTCAAGATTTTGCGTCTCGAAGCCCTGCTGCTCCTCTTAAGGCTGGTTCCGAACCCTGTGAAGCTGATCCGAATCCTACAGTCTACTTCACTCTGAATGTCTATTGAAGCAACTTCACAATATATGTCAACTACGAAACCAATTTCAAAGTGGGTAGTTTACAGAGAAAGGTTAGTCCATCCGGATTTTTATAAGCTTGACTCCATTATTTTGAAAAATATTAGACTAAATGGATGGGAAGACGTCTACATAGCCAACTCAGATAAACAGGATCCGGTTTACACTGATTTGTTGATAGAATTTTATGGGTCTGTTTCCTTCCTAGTGGAAGATGGCAGAGAAAATTTTTCTTTTAAGTCTTATGGAAAGACTTATAAACTTTCTTACACTATGTAAGCAAGCCTGGTTGTTATATCATATGAGGGAGAAGCTGAATTTTGCTCTCACAAACTTCCAGATGTGCAAGGAAGTTTCGTTAAGGAAAAAGCACTGCAGTGTCTTGGGCTTATGGAAGATTGAACTACTAAGATTTCTCGGCTAGCTCTGAATAATAGAATACTGCAACTATGGGTGCAAGGTTTTCTGGTTCCAAGAAGAGGAGATAAAGACAATTTGAAGAAGAGTGATATCTATGTATTAGATTTTTTGGTAAATCTAAGAATGATAAATTTGATAAGGCATGTCTTGGTTATGATGAAGAATATCATAGAAGGAAATCTGAGAGCTCATATTATAATGTATCCAGCCTTATTATCAAAGTTGATTGTTCGATGCTTAGAATCTTTCAAAGTTGCCTGCAAATCAAAGATCCAGAATTGCAAGCTCATGCTTGTCAGTGATGATATGCTTAAGAGAATGAAGATGGGAATTTCTAGTGAATCCGTAGAATTTTACCCCCTATCTGTGGAATAATTTGAAGCAGCTAAAAAAGAAACACAATCTCTGGTACCTTTAAAAAATCAAAGGAATAAGAGAAAGTCTAAGGAAGTAGTTACTGATGAAGAATTTCCTCAGCCGAAGGAAATGGAATCTGCACCACCCAAACAGAAGAAGCAGAAAATCAATACAGATGAAGTAGAAGCAAAATGGAGGAAAGATAAGGAAATGAGGAAGGAATGGGATCCTCAATTCGGGCTCGACCCTGCTGAGGCTAAGGCTTTAAAAGAAAAGGCTGCTGACGAGCTGGAAAGACAAACAAAGGAAATGAAGTTTAGAAAGAAGATGACTGAAGCTAAACTAGTACAATCGTTGCTAAAAGGTATAGAGTTGGCTTTTGAAAGGCTTCCACTTCTGGAAACTTTCGGAGTTGAACCTTTTTTACCAGAAACATCTGCGAAAAATTTTGTCACTCCGGAAAAGAACAAGGGTAAACAACCTGCAGCAGAAGCTGAGGAAGAAGAGAATGAGCTGTTTGATGAAGAAGAATCCTATCAAAGGAACTATCTTGAAGAAGGACAAGAAAGACAGTACCCAGATGAAGATCAGATTGTTCAAGTTTCTGAATCTGAGGAAGTTTCTCCAAATGTGCAATCCATTCCGAAATCCGATAAGGGCAAGCAAACTTTAATGAAGACACCTATTAAATATATCATTAGAAAGAAAGAGGTTGGTGGTACCTCTAGAAGGAAGCTGATGCCAGTTGATGAAGATTAATCTCAAAAAGAAGTCTCTGATTCGGAATCATCATCCCACATGCATGATTTTGTGGTTCAATCTCTGAGAAAGCTGGTGGACACAATACTGATTCTTCCAACTATAGATTCTAGATGCCAGTTGCTGCAACAATCTATGAATCAAAAATCAGATTCCTTATCCATGGTAATGGATAAGTTTATGAAGTTGGAAGATGAACAGAAAAGTTTTCTAATCTATTATGACGTGCATAGGAAATATTGTAGTAAAGTAACCAAGTGGTCTAAGAGAGTGGACGAAGATTTAGTACACTTTGAAAATTTTCAGGCCGATGTTCAAAGTGCTTTTGGAATGGAGGACAAAAAGGTTACTGAAATTTCTGAGAAGTTGACCCAGGAACAAAATGTCCAGAATCAACAGGTCAGGGATCTGAATGGAAAGCTTAACTCAGTATCTTATAATTGGAAATTTGAATGAGATTTCCGGATTGAGTTTCATCAAAGGATGAGGAATCAGGATGAGTTATTGAATTTGAGAAAAGAAGCCTTGGAGGCTCAAGTACAGCTATTAAAAGCCCAAGAAGAAAAGATAAAAGCCTTGGAGAGGCAACGAGAGGAAGACCGAAGAGACTTGAATAAACTCAAAGCCTTGTTAAATAATCTTATTCCAAAGGAAACGGAAGACAAATGAACCCACTCCGATCTTTTGTTGTAGTTGTCTTTCCTTGTACTTTTTCCCCCCAACTCTAATGAAATTATTATCTGTTCGGTTTGCCTCTTGTTGTATACTAATGTTTCAGGTAGCATAATTTTTTTTCCATTCCCTTCAATTTTTTTGAAAATCACAAAGGAGGAGAAGTAAAAAAAGAACTATTCCTGATGAGGAGAAAAGAAAAATTTCTGAGAGAAATATCCTTAAGGAAAAGGGGAGTTTCCCACTACGTTTTGTTTCATTCTTACAATAATGAAAACTCTACTCCAAAAACCCAGAATACAATCCTTAGAGTTTCAATGCCTAAGTGGGAGTTAGTTGTATTCACTTATATCCATGAATGAAGGGAGATAAGTTTTAAATAGTCTAATGAAATTTTTCAAAATCCTTATATACTTTTTCAAAAGGATGATTGTGCTTTCCAAAAAGGGGAAGATTTTTGAGTCAATAAGGTTTTCCTTATGAATTTTCCATTCCATCTTGTTCTGAAAATCACAAACACCTTATACTTAAGTAAATATTATTATTACTCAAATAAGGAAAATTTACTTCCTTAAGGAAATTTACCTTATCCTAGATTTTCTTATACTTAGTTATTTTCCTTAAAATCAAAAACCGGAATCACAACCAAATTGTCAGAGCCTTATAATGAAAAGTTGGAGTATTCTGTTTTTAGGATCCGAATCTTGGATGTGATATGTAATATAGTTTTAATCCGAATTCTGGACTCCAAACTCTGAAGCAGTTCTAATTCGAACTCTTAAGAAGTTTGACCCCGAACTCTTAAGAAGATCGACTCCGAACTCTTTAGAAGTTCGACTTAAAATTCTTAAGAAGTTCGACTCCGAACTCTTAAGAAGTTCGACTTCGAACTCTTTAGAAGTTCGACTACGAACTCTTTAGAAGTTAGACTCCGAACTCTTTAGATGTTCGACTCTGAACTCTTAAGAAGTTCGACTCCGAACTCTTATGAAGTTCGACTCCGAACTCTTCAGAAGTTTGACTCCGAACTTTTATGAAGTTTGACTCCTAAGTCTTTAGAAGTTCGACTCCGAACTCTTTATAAGTTCGACTCTGAACTCTTAAGAAGTTCGACTCCGAACTCTTAAGAAGTTCGACTCCGAACACTTTAGAATTTTGACTCCGAACTTTTAATAAGTTCGACTCTGAACTCTTTATAAGTTTGACTCCGAACTTTTAAGCAGTTCGACTCTGAACTCTACAGATTTAGAATCCGATTTCTGATGAAACCAGACTCTGATTTCCTATAAAATAGAATCCAAACATTTCTTAACATAGACTCTGAACCTCATTTTGGTTAGACTCTAAACCTTTGACTTGCTTAACACTCCGAACTATTAATTCGTCTTTACTTACATTTGCTTCATTCCAAAACGATGTCGTACATTCAGTTATACAAAGTTTATTATAAAACTATGTCGTCTATTCTGTTTCTTATTAACTGTTGGTTGAGTTACATGTGTACAGGTCCTTCCAAATTTCTTGGAAAATATGACCGTTGGAAGAAGGAGCCGACCGTTGGAAATTTGCCTATAAATAGGAGCTCATTTGAAAGAGCTCAGTGCTGAAAAGCTGACTGATCTTTGACTCATTTGATTACATGCTTAAAGTGATTTCTAGAGGGAGAGGCTCTTATTAACTCTCAATGCTTCGTGCGACTCCGAATGTTGTTGATTACATTCGAGGACTTCCGAGGATAGGAAGACAGAGGTGCCGACTACCTTGAAGTTCGAGGGCTTCCTTGCTGAGGAAGACAGAGGTGCCAACAACCTTGAAGTTGAGGGATTGCGGGGATATCAAGACAGAGACACTCCGATCATCGTATCGAGGGCTTACCCTGGTGTGGGTAAGACATACTTGCTTGAAAGTGTAAATCAAGGGACCTTTATCCAAGGTTGTTGGATACCCTTCTCTTTGGGTTAAAAGTCTATTATCTTTTTACTTATACTTCTACTAATTGTTTATTTCCGCTGAATTTTTTATTTTAAGGAAAGTATAACTTTCGTATACTTCCTTATTTGTACTCTGTTCTATTTAGATTCTATACGCTTTAAGTTAGAATCTCATATTGTAATCTTTTGTTAAGTTTCAATTTCCGGAACCATATTTCCGGAACCCACGTTCGGAATCTCATTACATGTTTTCATTTGGTATTAGAGGTGTTGTGAATTTGCTTAAGTTTAACTTTACTAAACTTAGCCCTTTCATTTACTCGAGGAAAACATAGTTATTCGTATCTATCTTTAAAGGTTCCAAAGGAATTTTTAAATTTTACAATTCACCCACTCTTGTAAATTGAGCATCTACATCACTATTTCGATCCTATAATTGTGAAGTATATTTTATGATTGATATTCTATATCATCCGTACACAATGAATTTGGATCAATTATATCCTAGAAATTTCTCACAAGATTCATCATACTGATGGAATCCCCTAGATTTTTTCAAAACCCTAAAATGTTGCATCATATATAATTTACCCTTATTAAAAAATATTATAATTATCATCATTATACATTTTTATTCCTTAAAACCAACTCCAAAAAATAATAATTTATCTTCTTTAAAATTGATATTATCTTCATAGATACATCTCGAATTTTCCTAGAATGAATTTGGTATCCTCGAGAGCCAAAAATCTATTATATATATTTGAAAATAGATACATCAGGATGAAATTTTTATATTTTCCATCAATATCTATATTCTTATTATCAAATATACTCATGGAATTATATTTCATAATAAATGGAAATCTTATATTATCAAAATAATTTAATTCTAGATCAAGTGAATGTTGATGAGGGTGGTATCTTATTCCACCAATTTTAATTGTTTCTTTCATAAACATTTGGTACTCATTGAATGTTGATAAAATTCCAAATCTCATTTTCTATGGAATAAATCTTCAAACATATTTATAAATACCATTTATCTTATACGACTTGTAGTTCCCATGTCCATATGGACCACAAAGAGTTGGGAAATTCAATGGTCTTAATTTTACAAATTATTAATCTTTTAATTTATACCTCTTGAACTGTTTTATGATCTTAAACCACTTAATAAATTCTGTAATCCTCATCTCATGTGAATTAAATAAATTAATTACATACAACCATAGTATTTTTATGGTTTTTAATAATAGTGTTCTCACTTTTATATATGTTATAACCCCAAACATATATTTCCCACCATATTCAACAATTATTTATAGCCACGGATAATCCAGCCATGTCATCTTCGTATCCTATAATGCCCTGACCCCAATTACCCAGAGTCGGTGCATTATTACATAACATTGGCATGATAACAAAAGATCATGTCTCGAAAGACCGATTTGTTTAGTATCCTTGGAATCACTAGAGACATTCATAAAGTTTACATTACATCATAATATGAAAACTACAACAACATAGTCTCCATAGTAAACACTCATACTATGCCTGTAGGTCATTCATAAATTACTTCTTCACTCTTTGGGAAAAATAAAACATTGAAGGGGGTGAGCTCTGATGCTCAGTAAGGATAACAATATAGCGAAAATTTTCATAGATAAGCGTAAACATTTAAGGCAATGTATAACTAAAACAAAAGCCTTTTAAACATGAACTTCATCATAATATGGCCAAGATAAAATGAAATAATTCCATTTACTTATTCAAATAGATGTTAAACAAGTCAAATAACCACATGCAATATCAATAACCACTTTCATAATGATGGAATGCATAATTCCAGACTATTATAACCACGTAGCCAAGGCTTCGTGCCAAGACTACAAATATGATTTTGTCAAGGGATCGTGACAAGACACTAGTTTGTCTCATGAGACCTACCGATGCATTGAGAAGCTATAGCAGGCTCCACCCGTCACTTACTAAGTCCAATGCATTCCTCATATGAAAAGTTTGAAACATAACATAAACATTTGTATTAAAACTATCATACGAAATTTCAATACTTTAACCACAAACCATGATTGGTATAAAAATAGCACATCAACAGTCAAACATAACTCAATTGATACATTATGGAAGAATTTATTGTATTAGATTAACCTCAATCGAGAATAATGAAGGATATTGACATGGATTAAAATAATCATCAAACTATTGAGAGAAATTTCTCCCTTTTTCTTGAAAACATTAAAAAACCACACTATTTTTCAAGAAGCCATTTAAAATTGATTTTTGAATCAATGTGTCCCATAACACTTTGAAACGTTTAAAAGAGTTTTTATTTGAAAACATTAATGTCCATATAAATAAATCCTTAAAAGCATTTTTAAAACATGGACATGACTGAGAAAATTTTAGAATAATAAATCATTAAATCATTTTAAAATTATATTTTAGTTAGAGTTCCTAACCAAAAGAGATACACTTGAATACACATAATTGACATAATAAAAACTTTTTAATATCATGAGAGTAAAGGGATTCATGATATACTACGTCAAAGTACATCATATACACCATATAAAACTGATTTGGTGTATAACAACAAAGTAGTCTCAATGGAATGTAAATTGAGATGAAATCTCTCATAAAGGCCATATTTTTAGGTTAAGGATAAATCAATGACATAATTATGTGTGAAAAATATAAATACACTCAATATGATTGAATATTCAGTGTAAAACAATCAAAGTACATTCACACATTTTCTTGTAAAAACAACACCAATGAATTGGATGTTTAACTCAACAAATGGAGATTGAGTAAAAATTACTCTTAACAAGTTCACACCGATGACTTGAGAGTTTATCATTGGACTGATTATGTGTATCAAAAGTATATAAACATAAAGGATAGTGTAAATTGGGACATAAGCAAATGAATAGTGATTCCACACATAATCTTGGAGTAAAATAATCAATGAAGTATGCGTAAATCCGAATGAGTGGAAATTGAAATTTCAAATTCCATTATTGATTTCATAACTTACGAAACATACACCCATGAAAGAAGTATCATAAAATTATGATGTAAATATCCATGAAATAAAGTATATTACACAATGAATACAAACATGGGTAGTACACACACCACATGCAATAAAAAAGTGGTGAACAATGGCAATCTCACAGAATTAAAAGTGAGATATGAAAACCCTTACTTTGTAATTTTCCATTGGTTGAGGTAGGTTAACCTCCTGTATAATGGATAAATAATTATTATTGAATTATACAAGAATCATATACATTAATATGTTATCATATATGATCGTTTAACATTGATTTCTTAATAATATCTTAGTATTATCGTTGTTTCGGGTGCTAACTTACTCATTTTCTTTTATATGTTTGGTAACATAAGCCATGTTTGTTATTGATAGGTTGTATCTTATTAATAACCAGAATGATATCAATTCCTTAAACATTATTTTTAATCATTAAATGAGAATTATTCTTGAATGGATACGATGTGGAATGAATATCATCGCGTTCGTGGAGATGGTAGTCCGTACGTACGCACGAGCGACAATATCATTCTTTTGATATTAAAATAATATATAATTGGATGGTATATCATATATACAGAATCATTATAATGATATATTTATTATTTATATTAATTACACATCATTATTATACCCATCGAAATAATAATTTATTGAATACCAATTACACCACGATGTGGAGACGGTAAGCCGTACGTACGCACGTATGGTGACATGTCATTAAAAGGATGGATAGAATACTGAATATGGTTTTACCATATTTATAATAACATAACAGTATATAAAAGACATTGAAGTTGTTATTTTATAATGGTAATAACAAATTAAGAAGAAGTTGAAGTAGAATGGAACTTGAAAGAGGGTGGTGAAAACATTAGCTCTTGTTTAGGTTCTACCTTTTGACTTGATGAAAAGGGCTCCGTAGGTTGGCTTTATGACTAAAGGAAGACCTTTAGGACGAAGGGAGGATATTTTAGAGGGTATTGGGGAAGAGTTTGTCTAAGCCAAACGGCTTTCAAGGTGTGAATTTGAGAGAAGGGGGAGTTCCCTTTTATAAGAGGGTTGAGGGGCACCTTAGGAAAAGCTAGAGATATTATTTTATAATAAATTCAGATTTGGATTCTAATGGCTCAAAAGTGGATTATTTAAATGTTAGGACTTGTATTGGTCGAAAACAATTCAACCAATAGTTTTTAGATAGGTTTGGGGCACTATATTAACCTTATCTGTTAGTTTTAACTCTTAGTTACTTAGTTTGACATTTATCATGTCTTTTTGTATTTTTATATTATATAGTTATGAAACATACTATATACATCCAAGAGACCCCCCAAGTGGTCCATTAATGATACACCTATAATTGTATAAGTCATTTGGCCGATCCTTAGATTTTTAGGAATAGAATATCAATTAATAATATTATATTTTTTTTAAAACTATTTTATGTCAATTTTGACACTATTGGATATTTTGTTTTTGACAATTTCATAACAGTATTATTACTTCGAGAAAAATTTATATAAACAATCATAATATGTCATATTAACCTATAAAATTAGTTTAATTAATAAAAATTCTCAAATTACATTTATTTTGAAATTTATAATGCCAATTATTTTAATATTCCATTAATTAGGTAATTACTGCATCACCATTGTGTCATAAATAAATTAAATCATTTAAGGTCTAAAAATTATAAATAAAATACCATTATGTAGGAAATATTTTTATATTTCTAATAAATATTTAAAATAGATTTTATCTTATATATAACCCTATATTAAATATTTTATTGTAAATAAACATTGATTTAAACTCTTTTGACTCTTCTTTGAAATAAATAATAATAAATGTCCTAATCAAATCCAAGTGGACCTAAATGATAATATTTTATTCCTAAGGTTTTTTTTTGGCTGAGATCCACTTGTCCAATAGAATTAGGACATGTGTTAGGGTAATATTAATATCATTTGTACCCTTAATTACCCTATTTACATTTAACCGTGGTAAATAAAAGTAAAAAGTTACTATTCACTAAAAAATATTTTTATCTTATTGAACCACATTTTACACCTTGATATTAACCGTGTGTCTTGGATTTTCGAAATTCTACTCACAGAAGCGGTAACATTTTGTTTTATGTGAATTTCCAAATTCTCCCAGGTGGTGGGTAAAAGACGGTGAAATGTTCTATAAACTTTTTATATATCTAAAATTATTCTAAACTAACTCGAATAAATTAAATTGAAATTATATAGGTATTATGTATCTATTTTTACCTTAATTAAATTTAAATAAAACAAATAATTATTTAAATAAAAATTCGGTTTTAAACTATAACTTAGTGTTTTTTCACTATTCATCAAAAATTGAATGTTTTCAGAAAAATACCAAAAATTCACCCTAAGCTAATTTTTACATTACGGATCCAAAAATGAAGTCCACTTTGAAAGATAAAATTTATAAAATTTCAAAAAGTGGGTATTACTATTCATGACAGATAGTTTGATTGGTTGTGGTGTGTGTTAGAACTCGAAGATGCGTACAACACACGCTACTGTATTATTCAAAGAGAAGTGTATTGTGGATGCTTGGGGTGTTACATTCTTCCCTCCATCAAATAATTTCATCCTTGAATTTTTTTTTAAATTGGGCTTGGGAATATAATAGAAAGTCCCATATCAGAAAAAGATTCAACAAAACTATCACCTTAAAAGAAATAAAGACGAGTACAAAGGTCACCCAAGATAACTCATACTAGGATTCCATGTAGGAAAAAATGGATATGGGAGATAAACTGAGTGTCAAGTTCGGATTGAGAGGGATAGAAAACATGATCAGAAGAAAGTTAACAACAAGAAATCTAAAAACTTGTGATTGGACAAAAGGTCATTAGTTTCCAAGTAGGAAAATTAAACAGACAACATTTTTTTTGTTTTAAGTTACATTACATAAAGATAAGGAATTCATTTCTGAGATTGACTAAGAACATAATGAGATATACATACATTTTTAGTAAACTTTCATTCTTTAAAAAATTATTACTACTATCTCATTTTTAAACGATGAGTATTCAAGAAGACTTGGTCACACTGGAAGAGATAGAATAAACTTCTTGTAGAATAACATGATCCACGAAGGATAAACTATATATTTACTTTGTCTTTAGAGATTAATCAAAACCAAAATGGTTAGTATAAGATCTAATGATCCCCCAAAAGGATATTCCATTACAGAAAGAAACACTAATCTTAATTTCTAAAATTAAACCAACAATACCTCAAAGATGAACAAATACAATTAAATAAATAATTGTAATTAAAATCCTTCAATATAATCCAAACTAATATTGAAACCCAAAACATAGATGAATTTGGTTATGTAGTCTTCCACATTAAATTGTATCTCCAAATGACATCAACTACTCTTAAATTCACATAATTAAAAGTAATTAACCTAATCACATATTCTCTATTATAGGTTAATCATTTCCATATATTACCCAAATCACTATAAATCCACAATAAAAACATATATAACAATCCACCATTACTCCTCAAATGAAATCCCATAGTATTCTATTTTCCTTGTGCATATAGTGTTCCCAACAATGTAAACATCATTCAAAATAACATTTATCACTTAATCAGCAGATCATTTTCCTATACTAAGGGTATTCACTTGATAAGACATAATATCCAAAATCAACTCATTATTGCTCAATAAAATCATTTAACTAAAAATAATTAGTCACACTAACAATGGACTTCATGTAGTCCAGTGGATGGAGATAAATCCCTATCGCACTTTGGTTGTGGGTTTGATTCCCACAACATTGTCTGATGCGACGGGTTGTCACATGGTCTGCATGTTGTCCTTTTTCAAAAACTATATTTTATAACATTAGCAAAATGAGATAAATTCCTTAAAATAACCATAACATAATTTTAACCAGAAATGTTATCTCATACCTTTCATTTTCATCCCAAAATATAATAACTAGTAATTTCCTCAAACCCAATGATCATATAAAGCCAAATGGTTATTTATAACTATATCCACAAGGCAAAAGATAAGTCTTCTTCAAATATCATTATCCCATGGAAAACTGATTGGTTACAAATACAAGAGAAAATTATTCCAAAGTAATCCCATCAACAGGGATACCTAATACATTTAAATATTTCTCCAACCATTTATTTCCACATAGGTTCTTCTTTGACCAAGAAAATATCCTATAGAATAGGGCATTCACTAGGGTAATGGATAGGTTCCCTACATTTATGGAAAATGACTATAAATGGATTATTGGGACCATTTTTATTTTCCTCTATTGTACTCTTCATTTGTCCTCGGCAATTGTTCAATTTTTGTCCTTCATTCCAGTACATAAAGAATTTCATTGTTCCTTTGAGACACTTTACTGGGTGTCTCCTTCCACATTTTCTGCATGATGGAAATTTAGGATTCTTTTCCCCATGGTATCCACTGCTAGAGCTCTTATCATTCGTCACCATTCTCTTATTTATTGAGTCCAGGAGTTGGTTAATATATATGTTGTTGATCTGATTTTCGGAAAACTGATTTGTCATGAACACAATATCTTTTATTCCTATCAACATTTCATTTTTTTGCTCATTTCCACCACCGTTCCCACCTTGTACATAATTCTCAAAGTTACTATGACTTCCTTGGACTCCATCCATTGACTAAAACCAGAAAGCCCTGTGTGAGTAACATTTGTCAT